>OY714911.1:2567000-5134000 GCA_946902985.2 Meconema thalassinum | reverse complement strand
TCTGTCTCCTCACTTAATGCTGTTCGGCTCCGGCTGATTCAATTTGTTTTACGTACCTTTACATTGCTGAGGTATTTAGAGACGAGGGTGCAGGAATTTTGCCCCAAAGGGAATCTTTAACGTGCCAGTAAAGCTACTGACACGGCTCTGTCGCAATTGCGCATCATCAAATGCTGACTGCGTCAGGATTCGATCCTGCAACCTGCGAGAAAGTTACCGCTGCATCACGCAGACAGTCGACCTTGCTCTACTATGACGTGAGTTTACTTTGGTTGGTTGGTTGGTTGGTTGGTTTCTCAGTTTAGGGGCTGCGACAACGCGGTCATGTAGCCCCGTGTACTTTGGGTGTGTATAGAATCTGTCTGATAACCGGTGTTAATTGTGATGGCTGTATTAGTGTGTGTTATCTGTAATTCAGGTAAAATCTGCAGACGATCAATTTCAAGCAGGTCCTACTTTTGCTACCAAATGCTACCGTCAACGACACCTAGCTGCGAACTTGGCTACTAGATGCCACCACAACCAGTACCTGGCAGCGAACGTTGGAACTTAATAGAGCGTTAATCAAATCTAACCTACAAATTTAGCATCACACAATTGTAGTTAGTGGAAGGTTCTTTTACGTGCCATAAATCTATTACATGGGCCCGCCGGCTTTACTTCCCCTCCGATGGAAGGCATACTGAGGGATATTTAACGCTATTAAAAATCCGATGACTTCAGCCGGGTTGAACCTGCGATCTTGGGCATAGAAGCTCAGCGTGCTAATCCGCTGAGTTCGAAAGCGGCCGAAGTCGTCGGATTTTTAAGAGCGTTAGAATCCCTCAGTATGCCTTCCTTCGGAGGGGAAGTAATGCCGGCGGTCCCATGTCATAGATTTATGACATGTAAAAGAACCTTCCACTAACTACACTTGTGGAAGCTAAAAGTTGTAGGTTAGTTTGTTAACGTTTTATTAGTTCCAACATTCGCCGCCAGATGGTGACGGCGATGACATTTAATAGCCACGTCCGCGGTTAGGTTCCGTGGACGGTAGCATTTGATAGCAAAAGTGGAAACTACTTGGAAAAACTTATTCGTCTGCAGTCCTTCTACCTGAGTCACAGATAACACACACTAATACAGTCATCAAAATTAACACCGGTTATCAAACAAATTCTACTCACACCCAAAGTACACGGGGCTACATGACCACGTTGTCGCAGACCCTAAACTGAGGAACCAAACAAATAACACTTAGGACTGGACAAATATGAATCAAATTTCTTGAATAGCCTATGTAAAACAAACTTTTTTTAGCCTACTTTCGATTTTTGCAAAAAATGAAAGTAGACTTATGAGATCAACACAGGGCGAAAAAAGTGTGTCTGTCTGTGTGTGTGTATGTGTGTGTGTGTGTGTGTGTGTGTGTGTGAGAGAGAGTGTGTGTGAGTCTGTGTGTGAGTGTCTGTGTGTGTGTGAGTGTTTGTACTCTGAATGTCTGTCCCCCCTATCAATTCGAACACGGTGAATGCGAATTGAACGAAATTTGGTACAAAGGTAGCACTAGCAAAGGACACCTCTGTCATGTTTTATATCGCCGCCATCTTGACGGAAACGTAATGGCGGCCACACAAATGTTCAAAGCTTAAATCAAATTACGACTAACCTAATCATCCGATCTCTACCAAATTTTGCAACAACATACCTTTATGGGGGGAGCATCCTTTGACCAAACTAATAGGTCATCAGCGTAATAGTTTGCGGATGGCGGCCATCTTTGTGTGAAAATCGATTCCCCCTATTAATTCGAACACGGTGCAACCGAATGGAACGAAATTTGGTACAGAGGTAGCACTAGCAAAGGGCACCTCAGTGTCATGTTTTATATCGCCGCCATCTTGACTGAAACGTAATGGTGGCCACACGAATGTTCAAAGCTTAAATCAAATTACGATTAACCTAATCATCCGATCTCTACCAAACTTTGCAACAACATTCCTTTATGGAGGGAGCATACTTTGACCAATCTAATAGGTTTTTAGCCTAATAGTTTGCGGATGGCGGCCATCTTTATGTCAAAATTGATTCCCCCTATTAATTCGAACACGGTGGAACCGAATGAACGAAATTTGGTACAGAGGTAGCACTAGCAAAGGGCACCTCAGTGTCATGTTTTATATCGCCGCCATCTTGACAGAAACGTAATGGCGGCCACACAAATGTTGTTAAATTACGACTAACTTAACTATCCGATCTCTACCAAACTTTGCAACAACATTCCTTTATGGAGGGAGCATCCTGTGACCAATCTAATAGGTTATTAGCCTAATAGTTTGCGGGTGGCGGCCATCTTTATGTCAAAATTGATTCCCCCTATTAATTCGAACACGGTGGAACCGAATGGAACGAAATTTGGTACAGAGGTAGCACTAGCAAAGGGCACCTCAGTGTCATGTTTTATATCGCCGCCATATTGACTGAAACGTAATGGTGGCCACACGAATGTTCAAAGCTTAAATCAAATTACGATAAACCTAATCATCCGATCTCTACCAAATTTTGCAACTACATACCTTTATGGAGGGAGCATCCTTTGACCAATCTAATAGGTCATTCGCCTAATAGTTTGCGGATGGCGGCCATCTTTGTATCAAAATCGATTCCCCCTATTAATTCAAACACGGTGAAACCGAATGGAACGAAATTTGGTACAGAGATAGCACTAGCAAAGGGCATCTCAGTGTCATGATTTATATCGCCGCCATATTGACAGAAACGTAATGGCGGCCACACAAATTTTTAAAGCTTAAATCAAATTACGACTAACATAACGATCCGATCTCTACCAAACTTTGCAACAACATACCTTTATGGAGGGAGCATCCTTTGACCAATCTAATAGGTCATTCGCCTAATAGTTTGCGGATGGCGGCCATCTTTGTATCAAAATCGATTCCCCCTATTAATTCAAACACGGTGAAACCGAATGGAACGAAATTTGGTACAGAGAAAGCACTAGCAAAGGGCACCTCAGTGTCATGTTTTATATCACCGCTATCTTGACGGAAACGTAATCGCGGCCACCCAAATGTTAAAAGCTACGACCAACCTAATAATCTAGTCTCTACCAAATTTTGAAACACCATATCTTTATGTGGGAAACATATTCAGACCAAACTGCAAGAACATCAGCCCAATAGTTTGCAGATGGTGGCCAAGTATGTGTGCAAATCGATTCCCCCTATCAATTCAAACACGGTGAAACCGAATTGAACGAAATTTGGTACAGAGGTAGCACTGGCAAAGGGCACCTCATATTCATGTTTAATATCCCTATAGCACGTTGTATTTCAACAAGCTACTACAACCAACATTCAATCATACTCCTTGAAAAGGACAAAGAGTTATAACAATACCCATGCATTTAGGAGAAAGTAGGCTATATGTTCTTTACTGAACATCTTGTTTATTTTACTTTTTTACTATCGAATTTGGCTAACTATGGACCGCAAGGAACTCAAGACTTTTTGGCTTTCTTTGTCTTCTCTTCCCAGAACTTCTTCATCCTGTCACTTCTTTGTTTTCTCTCCTCCTCGGAAATGGTCCGTTTGGGCCTCCTGCTTGGTGGTTACTCCTGAAATGATTTTACTCCGTCATCTCGACTGCGGAACTCTCTTCTATCGTAGGCCATCGGTGGAGTAATTCCAACTTCCACTGCATCCCTCTTCACCTCATCTACCCATTTAGATGTGACCTTTAACCCCATGATGTAGCTGAAGGTACTTTTGGTCAGCCTGCCTTCATCCATTCGTAGTAAATGTCCGTAGAACTTTAGCCTCCGCTTCTTCATTACGTTTGTGATCTTTTCAGTACACTTGTAAAGTTCTTCTTTTTTCCTCTTCTTCCATGTCCCTTCAGTAGTCTTCTGTGGTCCAAGTATTTTTCTCAGAATCTTCCTCTCTATCTTTCCTAGTACTTGAAGTTCTCCCTTTTTACTTAAAATAAGACACTCCGAAGCGCACAATCCTTCAGGTTGTGCTACCGATTTGTAGTGTTTGATTTTGGCCTTGTATGATAAAGCTCGTTTGTTGTATTTATTCTGGGTTAGTTTGTAGGGCAGGTCCAAACAAATTAATAATTCCGAAAAAAATGAATTGAAATAAAGAATTTTGGCAACAGAGTAGAGCTGCTCAGTGATCACGATCATGGTGCTAATCTTTTCAAGATGGCGCGTGAATCAATGATTGATCATCAACTGTCGTGACACTCACCTGATCTGATCTGAAGACTCGTTAACCACCTCATGGTGTAGCGGTTAGCATTCTTGGCTGTCAACCTAGATTTCTGGGTTCGATTCCCACCTCAGCCATCTTGGAAATGGCTTTCCGTGGTTTCCCACTTCTAAGTTAAGTCCTCGGCCGCCTCCTTCCCAATCCTCACCTCAATTACAAATACAGGATGTTAAGAAAAAAAGTGTCCGATATTGCAACAGGAGTTGGGATTGGTCAGAACCAGAAGAAATGTCCCTATTAACATATGTCTGGAAACAAATACCTGTTGAGATATGCACCATTTTACCCTCGTGGAGGAGGCGTTGTGTTCGGTGGAGGAGGCGTCTTTCCGTTGAAGGTCTTTGCAGAGTCTGATGTTCAGTCATAGCATGCGGTTGTGCGGTTCGCCGGACCTTAATCCACTGGATTTCTTGCTATGGGGACATTTAAAGACATTCGTGTATGCCACACCCATCGACAATGTGCATATGTTACAAGAGCGTGCGACCAACGAGAGTGCCCACATCTGCGAGCAGCCAGGCGTCATTGGACCAAGGAGACCGACCGGGTGAAACTTTATAGGTTGTTTTGGTACCAACGCTAGCTTGCCTTGTAGTAATACCTGCTGACAACGTTAAAAACGCTAGCTGTCATCGCGTACGACGATGTAGTTGAGTTGTACTTCTATAGATGGCAGCAAAATCGGAAAATTGGTGATTACTCTTGTTAATGCTGTATATTTAATTAATATATGAATATATATATCAATAGTAAATACATATCGCAGCGCTTAGAAAGGAATACAATCGGTTTCGCACAATATTATACGAAGAAATTGAATTATATTTAATCACACATCGATTTTAGTCGATACACTGCGCTCGAAAACGATACCAGATACTATCGATATAATTCAAAGTAAGAGCTGGTGGCTGGTTGTTCCAACGCATCTGATTTCTGACTTTTCTGAAGAACGTCATTCTTGTCGAATATCACCGGAATTTTTCTACGTCATCATCCAGCTATCGTCACGTCATAACCACGTCATCGCCATCGTCTTCTTCTCGAATATTCTGGATTCTTCGAGAAGACCTCGTCACGCCACGTGGAGCTCACGTCACACCACTGCATTGCAGTCAGTGCAACTTTCGTCTTCATAATATCATACATTTCAGCATCTACTCTTCGTTTCATAATTCTACGTTTTCTACTCTTCATCTGCCCTTAGTGGCTCACTACTGGCAAATTCTTTATTCAAACTTCATCTCCGCTCCACAAACTGAACACCGCTACGATCTTCAAGTTCTACGTCATCGCACGAGCGTTCAGTGACCTGGCACGCTACGTCCTTCACCGAGCTCACAGCTGCTAGCTTCATTTCGTTGGTGTCGGGCGCGCAGCTTGCTCACACTTCTATTCACATCATCTCATTTATTCATCCCCCAGCACCAGCCCCTGTCAAACTACACAAACAGATAACACATACACCTCATACAGCAATAGTGAGCTAGCGGCAAGCTACTCCTATAACACTTCCCCTTATCTCACTTCTCATTTTCCACTACCCGCACAGCACATAATTCCCCTTCCTTTCCCATACCGCCCGTGCGTCGCTCGGCTTGGCTTCGCCCGTTCCATTCCCGCACCTTCCCTCACCTTACTTACAGCCCCATTTTAGAAGGCGCTAGGCTTTGCAGCTACCTTCGAAATAGTGCCCCCCTTTACCCTATATCCTATTGTTCGTCATATACTTGTTATATTAATCCTTTAAGCTCACCATGGGTAAGGGCAGAGGAAAGACCTCACCCGGCCGCGCCCAGGCTTCTGCCTCCCGGAACACCACCAACCCCTCCTCCTCCAAAGGGGCCATACCTAAGCCACCGAGGGCGCCCGCCCTTCCACCTCCCCCTAAATCCCCTGGAACCCACTTCTCCTTGCCACCTGTCGTTCCCCAGACTCCGAGCTGTCCCGAGAAGCGGCGCGCGTCCGATGCCTCCGATACTGAGGGGGGGACGCACCGCTCCCGTCTGCGGGTACACGAGGGGATGGAGGAGATCGTTATTGACTCCAGACGTCACTGCAGCACCTCCCCGCCGCCGGTGTCCCCATTGATTTCTCCCCACGACCCTCGCCTCCCACCCACAGGGAACATACCCCATTTCACCCCCACCACCGCCACACCTTCCCAGATTTCCTCTTCCTTACCTTCCTATGCTACCAAGGCCTCCGAGCCTACATTCAAGCATATCTTCCTTTTCCGCGGCCATACCCACAGCAACAAGTACTTGTTCACCGACGCGCTGCGCCGCGTGCTTGGCCACCCCAACTTCACCGCCACCACCAATGGAGTCTACGTCAAAACTGACGATGACGCCACTGCCGCCGTTCTCCACGACCCCGGGGTGGTCCGTCAGCTTGGACCGCAGGTGACTACGGAACCCATCCGTGCCCGCCAACACCCGGTTACTCCCCCCCCCCCCCCCCCCCCCCCCTCCGCAACGCAACCCGCACTTCTCGTGTGTGATCCGGGGCGTGGACCCCGATCTCACCGAGGAGGCGGTCTTGCAGGAACTCCGCCTGGAACAAGTCGATGCGCGGAAGGCTTTCCGCATTCGCAACACTGAGGGCCCCACGTGGATGGTGCGGATTCTCCTTGTCACCCAGGCCGAGGTCGACCGCCTGCTTACGGACGGGGTCTACCTGTACCGATATCATCATAGGGTCGAACCCTCCAAAGCTCCTGCTCCGGTCGCTATCAGGTGCAACAGGTGCCTCGCCTATAATGAGCATTCCACGGACCAATGCCGGCAACCGCCGCGCTGCGGTCACTGCTCCCAGCCGTCGCACTCCACCGGGAAGTGTCCCAATCTTGCACAGCCCCCCCGATGCAACCAGTGCCAGCTCACTCACCCCACCTACTCCTATAAATGCAAGGCCAAACCAGCACCTCTCCCCAACCGCCCTGAAACGGTTGCACCAGTCAAATCCGTCGACCCACCCACCGCCCCTGCCCAATCCCAATTCCCCCCCCCCCCCCCACCATCGAAGACCTCATCCGCTTCATGGTGGTCTCCCTCCAGAATATCCTCCCCTACCAACGGCCGCTGGTACTGACGCAGCTTCAACTGGCTACACAGCAAATCTTCGGGGTTCGGTTCCACCCTTCTTTCTCGGGCCCCCTCACCCACTTCACCTTCTCCCGCTACCCCCCGAGTCACCGCCGTATAAGCTAATCATGGCACTACAACCTGCTAGACATGGAACTCCCCGCACTATCACCCTCCTTTACCACAACGTCTGTTCCTTCCATGCCCGCCGTACTCTCCTCACCCACACCCTCAGGTCCCTTCATGTCGATGCGGCCCTCCTCAATGAAACCTTTCTTAGGAGCGACCAACACGCTTTTCTCCCCGGCTACACCCTTCTGCGCGCCGATCGCCCCAACAACGCAGGCCGCGGTGGCTCGGCCCTCGCCAGTCGCGTGCGTCTCCCCACTCGCCATCATATCCCCCCTCCCCCTCTGATCTTCCCTGAAAGCCTCATTTGCTCCATCTACTTCCCGTCCCGCGTCCTACACCTAGCCACAATTTACGTTCGTCCCAACCATCCCATCCCCAAAGACTTTATTGCCCACGTGGCTGAGGTTTTCCCCCATTTTTTGGTCATGGCCGACCTCAACCTCCACTCTCGTTCAGCCCTGGAACGTCGCAGCCTGGACATCTATCTCCGCCATATCGATGCCACCCTCGTCCCCTTACCCAAACCTACCCGTCCCTCCTCCAACACCACCCCCGATGCCGTTATCGCCCACAACTCCCTCCTACATCTGTTCAACGCTACTGTCTTGCCACTCATCGGAGGCGACCACGCCCCGGTACTGCTCACCTTCCCCCTCCCACCTCGCAATGCACCACTCCCACCCCCCCAGGATGATCCAGAGCTTCTGCACGGCAAACTGGCCAGAGTACCGGGAGCACATAACTACCAACCTGCATGCAGATCAACTTCCGTTGGAAGACCAAGCGACTGTCGATGCCTATACCACCCACATTGAAGCCACGCTCCAACAAGCTTCTTCCCTAGCCATCCCCCTCATCCCGACGACACCCTCCCGCCCCCCAATCCCCCCAAAGGCACGTCGCCTTCTCGCCCTGGCGCACTCCTACCACAACACTTATCTCCGTACACACGATCGCTACTTCCTTCAGCGCCATCGACAATCCCTCCGGCAAGTTAAGTCCTACATAGAGGCCCACAAACGCCTCTCATGGCACACTGCATGCACGCGGCTCAACCAAGTCTCTGCCTCTCTGCCCGCCTACTGGCGCCAACTCAAACAATTAACTGGCCAGTCTACAGCACCAACCTACCCCATCATACATAATGGGACGGCACCGCCAGACGACGAAGCCAAGCTGGACGTCTTCGCCAAACGCTTCACCCGCACGTTTCGCTATTCCGACGACCCCGCTCACACCCACGATCACGACGATTTCATAGCCACCGTACCTTCTCGCCCTCACTTACAACCTTCCTCCCACCACACCCTCTCACCTCATCCCCTTGACGACCCCATCACGGACCTTGATATCTCTTGCGCCTTGTCCCACACCACCAACACAGCACCAGGTCCCGACTCCATTCGTTATCGTCATCTTAAGGAGGCCCCTCCCATTCTTCTCACCGCACTCTCCCGCCTCTATAACTTTCTTCTTCGCTCCGGCTTCTATCCCACCCAGTGGCGTCGCGCCACGATGCTCCTCTTCCCTAAACCCGGAAAACCACTTTCCTCCCCTAGTTCTTATCGCCCCATCTGCCTAACCGCCGTCCTTTCCAAGACCTTCGAAACAATCCTTACCAAGCGCCTCCACCGCCACCTTCTTCGCCATCACCTCCTCCCCCTTTCTCAATGCGGCTTCCGCCCTCACCTATCCGCCCAAGACCAACTCCTTCGCCTCTCCACTCTCATCGCCGACAACTTCAATCGTCCCGCTCCCACCCTTCTCATAGCCTTCGATTTTCAAAATGCCTTCGACACGGTATGGCACGACGCCCTCGTCCTGAAGCTCCACTACTTCAATCTTCCCCACAGCTACATCCGATTCGTCAACTCCTTCCTTAGACACCGCACAGCCAAAATCACCATCAACAACCTCTTTTCCCGACCCATCCCCTTCGAACAAGGCGTCCCCCAGGGCTCCGTCCTTTCCCCACTCCTCTACGTCCTCTTTGTGGCAGATATCCCTCAACCGCCCTCTCCCCTCCAGCTTCTACAGTTTGCGGACGACACCGCCATAGTGGCCCCCTTCGCCACCGTCCAGCACATCACAGGACACACTCAGCCATACCTTGAGCGCTTCACGGCATGGTGTGACAGGTGGCACCTCAGCCTTAATGGTGACAAAACACAAACCATCCTGTTTCGTCCTCGCAGGCGGGCAACAAGTGTTACCCGCAATCCGGCAAACCTCCGGCTCTATCTCCGCGATCGCCGCCTCATTCCCACACCCACCGTCCGCTACCTGGGCTTGCTTTTCGACCAGCATTTTACTTTCCGTCCGCACTTTAAAGCGAGGCTGCCAGCAGCTCGCAAGCGCGCACACCTCCTTCGCCACCTGGCAGGCACGTCATGGGGCCTCAACACCAAGACCCTCATCCATACATACAAGGCACTAATCCGCACCTTTATTATCTATGGGCATCCCGCCTGGGCTGGCTTCCCAGAGCGTCCCCTCACACCATTTCTCCAACTCGAGCGTCGCCTGGTCCGAGTGGCCATGCGCCTTCCCTTCACGTTTCGGACCGCGGATCTCATCGACTGCATGCCCCTGCCACCTCTTACCACGTACGTCGAGATTCTCCAAGGACGCTACGTCCTGAGGGCACGCACCCAACAAAACCCTGTCGTCAGCCCCTTGTTGACACGACCTCTCCGCACGCCCCTGCGCACCAAGTTGGGCGTTTATACCCTCAAGGGGCTCCTCCCGGCACCGGACTAAACCCCGTCAACCGATGAGGCCACCTACAGCCTCCAGAACCCCCTAATTTTCCATAATCAATACCTTACATCTTAAGTAGCAACCAATGGTTCTAGACGCCACCAATGGCTCTGGCTCTCACACACGGTTCCACACCAGCATGGCTTACATTATGTGGTTCCATTATCCGACTTACAGTTCACAGCTTTCGCATCCATCCCAACCACCTCAACACCCACCATCCGCCATAATAACATTTCATCCACCATTTACGTCTCCCGTAATGGTCTACCCCATACACACCTCTCACGCCCAACTGTCACCATAGTCCCCACCGTCTTACCATAATTCCTTCACCTCATCTGCCTACTACCCCCAAAATTAGTTAGTACAACTGTCCCAGCAGATCTGCTATGGGTCCGTTTGTTTCTTTATTTCTTTTCTTTCTATCTTTCTTTTTCTTTCTTTCTTTCTTTCTTTCTCTCTTTCTTTCTATCAGTTTCTCTCTCTTTCTTTCCTTTTACTGCACCACTCTTCTTCTGACCCCGCACGACTCACCCACTATTTCCATCTCACCACTTACATTATAAAAATAAAAAAATAAAAGATTCATTTCATACGCTTGCTACACCACATCTCATTAATTCGCCGCACTCCCCATTTCACCAGTTATACTATCCCTTTTCTCTTTCTCTTCTTCTTTTTCACTTATTCTTTCTCTTTCTTAAGGTATTATCACTCTCCTCTTCATCTCAGCGATCATACTTGTCTACTCCATCGTCATCGACAACATTCATTTCTTAATAAAAAAATAAAATAAAAAAAAAACTATCTATCTCTTCAGCTCCAAACTCACTCTTCAACATCACCATTACTTTATCTCCTCCACAATCTTATGATCTGGACGTACTTGCAGCCCCTTATACACTACACCTCTATAACCTCCGAGCAATACAAGTTACACCGTCTACTTTTGGCAATTGCAGCAGTAATTCCATGTTTTCTTTGTTGGTCATCAATCTCCGACCTTTTCAACACTACCCCTGTCAAACCACACAATCCCCCTTCTCCACCTTCTCCCCCCACCTAGCATCTAACTCTCCCTTCTCCCCATCGCCACATCGCCCACGCCCATCTTCAAACTCCACCGCATTGCCCCAAACCTAAATTCAAACACACTTTCCCCCAAATCTTCACACCAAACCCAACCATCCCCAAAATTTCACCCCTCCCAAAAACATTAATTCCCTGGCCCGAAGAGACGGCGAAACCGTCTAAGGGGGCCCGCCGCCGCAGAGGCCATAGCCCTGCGGCGGAATGAAACAACTGCAAATAATAATAATTGTTCCAACGCTTCCCGTAATTCAAACGTGATATTTCTTAATTCGATAGATAGGAAGTACAGCACGGACAATTAAATAATACTGGTGTGTGATAAGTGCAGCTGTAATTTTGTCTTACAATTCATTTTTAATATTGTAGTATAGTAGCCTACTCTTTCTATTTGTACATATCTGTGGGGTTGGCCTATGCCATGCTATGTGCTTTGTGGAAACATCCACAACTATTCTGATAGAGCCTATGTTTTCTTCTCTACCTGTTATCACAGGGGGAAGAAATCGCCTTTTATTAGACCAATTACTAAAATATGAAAGAAAGAAAGGAATATAGAGTAGAGGTGGGGGGATAGAGTAGGGGAAGGCACGGGCCGGGAGGGGAGAGGAGCGAGTAGGCCAGGTCGGGGACGGATCGCGCTCGAGAGTGCATCGTCACGCCATCTCATATTGTCAGTTGGAATTATTGCGTAGAGCAACAAGTTGGGGTCAAAATTTTGCATTAAGTTGCAGCTCTACCCATATATCCTCCTTGAAGGAGACGCCCTGCCAGCGCTATAGCGTGCGGCGAGTTGAAGCACTGACTACGCCCCCATACTTGCCCGGCTCGATCGGTAAATGCAGCCTACTGTCCGTAGACTTATTTATTAGTGGGATTTAAGTATGATTACCAGTAAAAGATTCGTGTGCAGGTATAGTACGAAGTTGTAAGGTAGGCCTATATGACGATGGAAATCAAGGAATATTTGTTGATCTTGGCTGGCTAGCGTGAAGTGTACGGCAGTCACAATACGTTTCGTCGCACTCGAAAATTATGTAAACTGCCGTAACACGTTTAATTTTACAACATAAACTAGAACAATACTCCGATCTAAAATATAGTATAGCACTTGGGAAATGGATGTAAGGCCTACCGGTATGCAGTTTTTATAACCTGTAATTATTGTGGGATTTCAGGCAACCAGACACCCACCACTCTTCTCAACTTATAACAAATACAGTACTAGGCAAATAATTACCGAGATACTAGTAGGCCTGCCATTATATTCACGAATGTGTATTAAATAAATTTAAAATATTAAGGCATGTGGACTAATTGGGTGGTGGCGTTATTATTTTTATTGCACGATGCTGTTTTTTAAATAGGCCAGTTCAGTTCCAGTAACAAACTAAACAAGGTCTAGGCTGAGGTTTGAGATTACCCCGCTAAAATATGCAAAGAATGGCATATCAATATTTTAACACCCACGAGCAATAAATCTAGAACTCAAGTCACGTTAAAATAGATAGGGATAATTAGATTATAATACCGTTCATTAATTGACAAGCATAAACTATTTCCAGTAAGAAACGAAGGAAAATATCCGTAATTAATTCCTAGCAATCAAAATACTTATATTGGTGGACACATATGCCACTATTTGAACATTTAACGAATGATACTAGAACAGTACCGTAAGGTGGCTACTCTTAGGATGAAAACTTAACACAATAAATGGCAAATAAAGTGCATTTACTTGCGAAATGACATTACTTTGGCAGGTGGGAGTTCTGTTTATGCGAACATATGCCCCACACGTCGACATTTCAACCCACAAGCGAAATATCATCACTTTTAAGTACGTACGTCACACCATTACATGCTTTTCTTATGGGACTACTGCAATGTTTTGAGCATATGTGAAGGAGTAACTTCCTTGCCGTTAGGGCCTCCTTGGATTGGACAAGTTCGGAATTCCTTGCGAAGAAGAGCCGAAGCATGTGGAGCATCCTTTGTAACGTGCAGATGGTATCCGCGGTCAAACCGGCTGAAATCATCACAGCTCCTGGAGGATGTTTGCCCAACGCGTGTTCTGTGTGACAGTCAAGTGTTCATTACAAGTAGCTGGTAGGATGACGTCCATTGTCTGAAGTGTAAAGAGACAACACAAGTAAAATGGCTCATATCTCAGAAGATATTTGTTTCCGGACAAATGTTCACAGGAACATTTCTTCTCGTTTTGACCAATCCCAATCCTTGTTGTAATATCGGACACTTCTTTTTTTCTAAACACCCTGTACACACGATAATACAACCATCACAATAACACAGGTTGGCGGCTTCGGTGGCGTAGTTGGTAGCATGCTGAGCTTCTATGCTCAAGATAGCGGGTTCAAACCCGGCCGAAGCCGTCGGATTTTTTAAGAGCGTTAAAAAACCCTCAGTATGCCTTCCTTCGGAGGGGAAGTAAAGCCTGCGGTCCCATGTCATAGATTTATGGCATGTTAAAGAACCTTCCACTAATTACACCTGTGTGAAGCTAAATTGTATAGGTTAGGAATGTAAACAACGCTCTTAGGTTTCTACGTTCGTTGCCAAGAGCCGACTGCGGTGGCGTCTAGTAGCTAAGTTCTGAACTAGGCATAGCAGTCGTTGACGGTGGCGTTTGGCGGCAAAGTAGGAACTATTTGAAAAAATTCAAAGTTGCAGTCCTTACTTGAATTAAAAAGCAGATACACAAGAGCGAAATGACATTACTTTGGCAGGTGGGAGTTCTGTTTATGCGAACATATGCCCCACACGTCGACATTTCAACCCACAAGCGAAATATCATCACTTTTAAGTACGTACGTCACACCATTACATGCTTTTCTTATGGGACTACTGCAATGTTTTGAGCATATGTGAAGGAGAACTGCGTATGTTTAGGAGTTCTCCTGACCTAACAGTGGTGGTCAAACAGTAGGATATCTTACAGGGGAGTCTTCACTCTCGTTTACGGGTCGGCGGCAAACTTCTATGAAGAAGGTATCCAAAAACTTGTGCCACGCTATGACAAATGCCTGCAAAAGTTCGGCAGTTATGTGGAAAAGTAGTTTAAGATGTGTAGAATGTTGTGCAATAAATAATTTTTCTGTATCTGTACACAATTTAATGTTATTACCAAACGGAACTTACTTTCTGGACGTGCCTCGTATATCTTGTACGCCTCCGAGTGTTCAATGGGCAGGCAGTTTAAAGCAGCCAGGAGGTTTGCGATCCAGCTGGCAGTGGCCCCACGCACCAGCCCATGTAGAGCTGAGCAACTCCAGCTTCACCCCAGAAAAATGCGAACTAATCACACTGCCTTCCTGCTAGTCTCAAGCACAACCAAATTAGTCTTCGATGTGTGTGCTGGTGGGTGTAGACCAGTGATGGGCAAAGTACGGCTCGCGGGCCAATTGTGGCCCTTCAGCTAGCTTAATCCAGCCCGCGACATGGTTTCTAATTATACTATCTACAATTACATATTTGTCATACTTCCTGTTCTATGTAGGCCTACCTGAACTGAAAAACTGTTTCAATCTCATTGTGTTTATGCGTTTTGTGTAATAGAGTTGCAGCTAGAACTGATTGAGTTACACTGTAACAATGAATTGAAGCAAGTATTCCTCAACGTTTCGAAAATTGAGTTCTACAAGGCCCTACCAAAATCAAGCTTCCCAAACTTGAAATCTCATGCACAAAAGATAACTGCCATGTTCGTATCTTCCTATATCTGTGAACAGGTGTTTTCTACAATGAAGCTTCGCAAAAATAGCGTCGGAAATAGATTGACAGACCATCATTTAGCTGCACTACTAAGAATCAGCCCATCCCAGTTTCAACCACATTAGGAAAACCTTTAGAAGCACAGTCACAGTTTCACTTGTTGGTGTATACTTTGGAATACACGACTAGTCAGAGTTAGCTCTTGCTGCTCTCTGCTTTTCTTCATTAGTTTCATTTATTTAATTTCCCTTCTTGCAGACACCAACAGCGACCCTCTGTATTCCATTTTCCCTAAACATATGCTTAAGTTGCTTTTAAGTTTGTTTCAGATGTGTATCTTCTATGAAATCTACCTAGCAGCATCTCGCGGCAACCCGCCGAAGTTCTTCGAACTCCCCGAGCTCAAGGGGACTTACATACCGCTCCAACAGGCTTCGCCGCTGTTGTCAGCTATCATCTCCATGAAGACAATACTCCATGAAGAAAATTACATTTAGTAAAGGGTGTTTATTTTTTAATGTTTTCCATTCTGCTATAAGTTCCTTTGTTTCCTTTCCCCTCCTCCTCTCCGACCTAGATACCTCGTGAGCTCTTCCGCTCGTTCTCATTTCTTATTGAGTCGTCAACGTGTGAGTTCGGACTTTTTCAGAGGCTACCTCCTCTCAACCAAGGTACAAACTCAAATCGCCGCCATGTTGTGGTATTGGATGTAAGCTAATGGCTACCAGGAGCCATTTGGTTTCAGAACTGGTAAGTCAACGGTTCAAGCTGTTGAAGCTGTTGTTGATGAAGTGATTGCTGGATTTGAATCTCAACTTATTACATCTGTCACACTCTTAGACCTAAGTAAAGCTTTCGATTCTGTGGATCATAATATATTAATACAAAAACTTCACTATTATGGAGTCAAAGATTGTGAATTATCATTAATTACCTCCTATCTCCACAAGAGATGGCAAATAGTTGTAATAGACAACCAAAAATCTGCTCCGCTCATTGTAAATACAGGTGTAGCCCAAGGTTCAGTCATTGGAGCCTTTTTCTTCCTTGTCTATATAAACGACATTGTTAGTAATATAAATGCCAAGTCAATACTGTATGCTGATGACATCACTGTAATAACAAGTGATAGAGACCTAACTTGCCTTGAAGAGAAAAGAAACAAATTATTAGGTGAATCAACTTCTTGGCTAAAGGTAAACAAACTATTTCTAAACAGTAACAAAACAGAAGAAATATATTTTCACTTAGTCAAATTGGCTTCAAGTAGTCATGAATGCAGCTCTGTTAAGTTGTTGGGAATCAATTTAGACTCTAAATTAAACTGGGACATTCACACACAAAAATTATGTGCAAAATTAGCACGAGTCTTATTTTTATTGCGAAGACTCAAACAATCAGTTAGTGCTAATCAGATGATTCTCGCATACTATGCATTTTTCCATTCACATTTAACTTATGGTATAATATTGTGGGGAAACTCAACAGGGGCACAAGATGTTTTCAGATGGCAGAAGAAGGCAATAAGATGTCTACAAGGCAAGCCTAGTACAGAATCCTGCAGAAATCACTTCCAAGAACTTGGAATTATGACTCTTACATCAATATACATATTCCATAGCTTAGTGTATATTAAAGAAAATCTAAGTGTATATAAAAATCGAAGGGATGTGCATTCACACACCACAAGAATAAGAAACCAGCTAGATACACCTCATGTCAGGTTAAATAAAACACAAGACCACTACAAATACTATGGAATTAAAATCTTCAACAAACTACCAAAACAACTACAGCAGGAGTCTATAAACATTTTCAAAGCATCCATTAAGCGATGGCTCATTAACAGCAGTATTTACACTTTGGTCGAATTTGAAGAGAAAATTGCACTCTACCCAGATGGACTATAGAAGATCAACTTCTTCTTACTGTATTCGTGTTATTTTATTCTTATTTTATTTTATAGAATTCAGTAAGCTGGTAATAATACTTGTAATATATTATACATAACTTTGTGATTTTATTGTAAATTGAAAATGTATTTTTAACAATATGACGTAGTCTAATACAACGATAAGTTGTTAAATGACAATAAATATTGATTGATTGATTGATTGATTGATTGATTGATTGATTGATTGATTGATTGATCAATCTTCATCGGCTATGAAAAAGTTAAGTACAAATCTTCAATGATTTTAAACACCTTTTAATGTTTTTAATCAATGCTGAATGCTTTTAATGAAAATTTATAGACAGTGTGGGGAATTACGCACTATTGTGCAATAACCGTCTTCGTGGGATTTTCTTTGTCATGCTTTAGCTAACTAAGCCTGCTTTAAAACATGAAATGTAGTACTTCTTGTACGAAATAAAGGGGATACCTTCCCTACACCGTGGGATTTCTGCTAATACTCATAGCTGTCTATAAACTTAACTCTTTCCACCGTGGGATTTCTAACTCCCTATTCAACTGTCACTACAGTTCGGGAATTTTCCATTCAAAATATACTTCAAACCGCAAAGAACTATGCTCAATACCGTCAAATTGCTGGAACCTCAAGTTAACTAGAACTATTAACTGCAACCCACAAACTTTCCAACGCAATAAACTTATTCAAGTCAAATTCAACTAAGTGTTCTCCATATACTGCAATAACTTTTCACTTGTTCCATGAACTTTCAGTGCTGCAATAGTGAAATCTTCCAGTCTATCAACAAACTTTAGTGCAAAACAGTGTCCGTTCAACTATCTATCGCGCCGCGTACGATTGAGAGCAATACAAATTGGCCAGAACTATAAATCCCTATCTCCTTTTCCTCAAATACCTTTTACTAACAAATTTAGGTTAATCTAATCATCTGGTTCTATCTCAACGAGGCCTCGCCAAAACATAGGCGCCCTCCCACCCTTGTTCTATTTACAACTTTCATTCTGTAAAAATATTAGTAGTTATAGAAACGACGTATTAATCTTCCTTTTCTTATCCTGCTGGCTCGGGAATTGGTAATCTTCTAATTGTTAAACTTTTGTACCTGATTTGTTGGATCCAGGCTTCGTTAATACGACCTGACCTTTTTGGAATGTAACATTAATTAACTTCTGTTTAAATAATAGCGGTCATCTCCGATTGTAAATCTCCTTTTTTCTCCTGTTACGATCAGGAATGTAGTCTATTTATTTATAGCCTTTTCGCTTGCCATAAGGGCATGCTACTCGTGCTGGTATCTTACCTAATTAATTTAGCGAAATTGTTATTATAAAATTGTAAACCCTTTATAATTAACCTAATAGGTCTAAAACCTTTTAATTATACGCTTGTTAAATAACTCTTGTAAGAGTTTTTGTACAAATAGGGGTCTTAGACTTCCAAGTTGTTAAATCCAAACTTCTTTCTTTAGCTTGAAATAGCTAAATTGTTATTATTCTCACACTTTCTCAATTTGTTAAATAAACTCTTTTGTTTGTTTGTTTGTTTGTTTGTTTCTGTCTCTCTTGCTAGAGTAACGGTTAGGCAGGACCTTGTCTTCCCTGATTCTTCTCCTAAAATTACTTTCTATTCAAAGAAAAAAAGGCAATCTCTGAATTAATGAAAAATCTATCACTTGTTGCGTTTAAAACAAAACCTCCAATAACAACATTTATGAAGTTTCTCCTGGCGATCTAAGCTGATTCTGGTAAATCATTGAGGCAAGTACAGCTCGCTCCGCCAGCTTCCTACTTGAAGAGGCTTTCTCCCTGACTTGTGTTTTACTGTTTAAAATTTTTGTTTTGTTTAAGTTAGGTCTGAGGTTTTCCTCCGTTCTAAACTTTTAGTCGGCACCCTGCTGGGCAAGAGTTTAGCCTGCTTTGGATGCAACAATTGGTATTTTCTTGAAATGTCCATTAATAATAACAAAACTATTATTAAAAGTACTAGAGTTGTTTTATCGCTGCCCACTGTGGGGTCATTCGGCCGTTCTGTCGGGGATCCAACAGTGTCTAGTAATAAAAATATTACGACAAATTCAAGTCCGTCTGGCATTACATAAGGCTTTCCAAAATCTTACCCTTTTGAAGGGAAAGTGCCTAGATCCTTTCCTTTTGGCATACCTTGCCTTGCTAGAGTATTACCTTTCCCCAGAGTACCCGAATACTTGCTCGGGAGGGAAAGAGCACTTGGCGAAAGCTTGCCAGTAACCTCAATTCATGCTGTGCTCTCCGCTTGCCTTGTGCAAGCCCCCGCTCAAGTTAGGTACTTCATAAGTTTTGCACTGCGAAATCCCGGTTTATATCGGTGTTTATTAATGGTTTGGTGTTGGATTCTCTTCCTCTCAGCCTAAAACTTGTTTCCACTCCTAAACCCACCTCCTTTTCTCTCTCATCACCTTCCCTTAGGTAGTGTTAATATTCAGTAATAACCTACCACTTGTCACATACTCCTTCCTTCTTCTATCAAATACTGAAGGTGTGCAAAGATGAAGGAATACTGGGCTAAGATGAAAGCTCACCAGAGTTAGGAACCACGTGGTCCAAGGGGCTTCAACGAACCAAGAAGAAGATGTGTTCTCTTTTCCTAGGGCTTCTACCATTGTAATCTATAAGTTTTGTTTGATTTGTTTGTTTGAGTCTTCAGTCTTTTGACTGGTTTAATGCAGCACTCCATGCCTCCCTGTCCTGAGCTATTCGTTTTATCTCTACATAGCTACCACACCCTACATCCGATGCAATCTGTTCAACATATTCTAACGTTGGTCTACCTCTACAGTTCTTGTCCTCGACCCTTCCTTCCATAACTAAGCTTTCTATTCCTGGGTGTCTTAGTATGTGTCCTACCAACCTATCTCTTCTCTTCATTAGCAGTCGCCAGAAACATCTCTCCTCTCCCACTAGTCTTAATACCGCTTCGTTTGTACTCATCTGATCTTCATCATTCTCCTGTAACACCACATTTCTGCTGCACCAAAAGTCCAAGTTTCACTTCCATAGAGCGCCACGCCCCAGACAAAGGCTTTCGAAAATGACTTCCTAATACCTAAATCTATATTCGATTCCTTTTCTGTAGAAATGCCTTCCTCGTCTGAGATAACCTACTTTTTATATCCTCTTTGTTTCGTCCATCACTGGTTATTTTGCTTCCTAAGTAACAGAAGTCTCCTACTTCCTTTAGTTTTTCACTTGACAATTTGATGTCCATAGAGGTTTCTGATTTATTTCGGCTGCATTCCAATATTTTTGTTTTACATTTATTAATTTTCATCATGAATTCTTTCCTCAAGACGGAGTCCATACCATTCAAATACTCATTCAAATCCTGAGGCGTGTCGGCCAAGATGACGATGTCATCGGCAAATCTCCGAGTTGAAATTATTTCTCATTGAATTGATTTAAAATTCAGAAATAATAATTTTATAATCTATCTGTAAACATGTGTTGTTTTTCTTTTCGACTTTCCTAGATTATTTTGTATTGCCTCTGGCGCTGTCCCTAAAACGTTTACCCATGTCTGGTGTAGACCATCGCCAGCCGCGAACCAATAGAAATGATAACCAGCCAGCGTTCCCAAAGACGAGCTATAAGTCAGTTTACATCGAATCGTCACGGAAGACGTTTCCGTAAAGCCAACATTGATAAGTTCGTTCTGCCGCATTGCGAACGGATTGGCAACAGCGAGCTTGGCTCCGTTAAATCACATCTAAATATGCACCACTGCCAGCTGTTTTTGTTGTTGCTGTACGCCAAGTTTTGCGCTGCATTGAGTGATATTGTCGAAGGCGATGTTACTAGATTATTTTAATTTAAAAAATAATTGTAAAGTTATGGCACTAAGTCACAAAAATGTTTTTCATAGTGAAGCGAGAGAGGTTCTGTGATTTAGAGAAGGCAGCAAATTCATTTAGCCTGCCTGGCTGTCTATCAACAAAACAATTAATACTGGCACATATACATAAGTTTATGTTAATAAGTTATTTATATTAAGAATTAGCGTGAATGGGGAGAATTTGATATTCCCCGAAGAAACACTACACAGCGGGTTCACACTGACTGACGGAGCTAGCGCTCGTGTTGCTGTGCTACAGACTTCAGTAAAACCGCGATAAACAGTGCATTGCTCCAGGCAATCGCTGTTGGAGGATAATATTGTTCTGGCTGTTGCTCAATTTCACTAAGGAAGGGGGGAGGGGGGTTATATCAAAGGAGACGGTACACACGTGCGCGTTAAACTGATGTATCTTATTCATCACGAATGCTGCAGTCCAGAGAACACCACAGTCACATTGAGATTAACTGGATTATCAGTCATTTGAAAAATTTCACGAGAACAAAGTAATGTAAGTTATACACACGAGAGCAAGAAATGACCGCGAGTGTCGCACTGACCCGCAAATTACATTGTGAGACATGGTAACTTATCGGCAGTAGACAAACTATCTCGGATGCTTTCGTCAGCAAGCAACGATCGGCCGGGGTATCTGTTGGGATAGGACTTACTCTGCCATACCCTCCACTGTTGAGATCTGGTCGGTGCTGGATCCTGGCGACGACCAGCCGAGTTAACTGTTGGGATAGGACTTACTCTGCCATACCCTCCACTATTGAGATCAGGTCGGTGCTCGGGTCTGGTAACGACCAGCCGAGTTAACTGTTGGGATAGGACTTACTCTGCCATACCCTCCACTATTGAGATCTGGTCGGTCCTGGATCCTGGCGACGACCAGCCGAGTTAACTGTTGGGATAGGACTTACTCTGCCATACTCTTCACTATTGAGATCTGGTAGGTGCTGGATCCTGGCGACGACCAGCCGAGTTAACTCTTGGGATAGGACTTACACAGACATACCCTCCACTATTGAGATCTGGTCGGTGCTGGATCCTGGCGACGACCAGCCGAGTTAACTGTTGGGATAGGACTTACTCTACCATACTCTCCACTGTTGAGATCTGGTCGGTGCTCAAGCCTGGCAACGACCAGCCCAGTTAACTGTTGGGATAGGACTTACTCTGTCATACCCTCCACTACTGAGATCTGGTCGGTGCTCGGGCCTGGCAAAGATCAGCCGAGTTAACTGTTGGGGTAGGACTTACTCTGCCATACCCTCCACTGTTGAGATCTGGTCGGTGCTCGGGACTGTCAACGACCTGCCGAGTTAACTGTTGGGATAGAACTTACTCTGCCATATCCTCCACTGTTGAGATCTGGTCGGTGCTCGGGCCTGGCAACGACCTGCCGAATTAACTGTTGGGATAGGACTTACTCTGCCATACCCTCCACTATTGAGATCTGGTCGGTGTTCGAGCCAGGCGACGACCTACTGAGTTAACTGTTGAGATAGGACTTACTCTGCCATACTCTCCAGTATTGAGATCTGGTTGGTGCTGAGCCAGGCGACGACCTACTGAGTTAACTGTTGGGATAGGACTTACACTGCCATACTCTCCACTATTGAGATCTGGTGGGTGCTTGAGCCTGGCCACGACCAGCCGACTTAACTGTAGGGATAGGACTTACTCTGCCATACCCTCCACTATTGAGATCTGGTCGGTGCTTGGGTCTGGTAACGACCAGCCGTGTTAACTGTTTGGATAGGACTTACTCTGCCATACCGTCCACTATTGAGATCTGGTCGGTGCTCGGGTCTGGTAACGACCAGCCGAGTTAACTGATGGGATAAGACTAACTCTGCCATATTCTCCACTATTGAGATCTGGTCGGTGCTCGGGCCTGGCAACGACCAGCCGTGTTAACTGTTGGGATAGGACTTACTCTGCCATACCGTCCACTATTGAGATCTGGTCGGTGCTTGGGTATGGTAACGACCAGCCGTGTTAACTGTTGGGATAGGACTTACTCTGCCATACCGTCCACTATTGAGATCTGGTCGGTGCTCGGGTCTGGTAACGACCAGCTGTGTTAACTGTTGGGATTGGACTTACTCTGCCATACCATCCACTATTGAGATCTGGTCGGTGCTCGGGCCTGGTAGCGACCAGCCGTGTTAACTGTTGGGATAGGACTTACTCTGCCATACTCTCCACTGTTGAGATCTGGTCGGTGTTTGGGCCTGGCAACGACCAGCCCAGTTAACCGTTGGGATAGGACTTACACTCCCATACCGTCCACTATTGAGATCTGGTCGGTGCTCGGGCCTGGCAACGACTAGCCGAGTTAACTGTTGGGATTGGACTTACTCTGCCATACCATCCACTATTGAGATCTGGTCGGTGCTCGGGCCTGGTAGCGACCAGCCGTGTTAAATGTTGGGATAGGACTTACTCTGCCATACCCTCCACTATTGAGATCTGGTCGGTGTTTGGGCCTGGCAACGACCAGCCCAGTTAACCGTTGGGATAGGACTTACACTCCCATACCCTCCACTATTGAGATCTGGTCGGTGCTCGGGCCTGGTATCGACCAGCCGAGTTAACTGTTGAGATAGGACTTACTCTGCCATACCCTGCACTATTGAGATCTGGTCGGTGCTCGGGCCTAACAAGGACCAGGCGAGGTAACATTGTGACATTTGCAAAAAGCATTCTCGCTGATGGTCAAGAGGCAGAAGGGTGCTTGCTGACGGCATAACCGCGACCGTGAAAGCGATATCATCGTAGGTGCTGGAAACAGAGTGCATGTGTTTGGCCGAAAAACGCACACTGATAATTAAAGCATGGATAGCCTATATGGAATAAACAACAACCGACCAGTAACCAGTGACCGTTTGGCTGAAGGTCCACTTTTTACCCCAACTGACTGCTTGTTTTGTGGAACTATTGTGGATTTTGCTGCAAAATACAAACTGAAATCAGATCAAGTTAAAGTACGGACGTCCAAATTTGCTGAAACCATCGAAAATGCTATGAGAAACGCTGCTATGAATGGTCTTATGTGGTGATATTTACTCTCAGATGCGGAAGATCAGCGGAGTCATCAGACCCACTCCCTCTTATTGGCTTCCTGTCCTCAGCCACATTATGCCACCTCACCTGCGGAGAAAAGTCGCTCTTCTCAGAGAATATGACAAGATCATGGCTAATTTGGACCTTCCCATTCACGATGACATCCCAGATCTTCAGAGAGGCAGGCTGAAGTCCAGACATCCGCCAATTGTTTTTGCACAGGAACTAACTGAGAACCAGTTTAATCCATTCAACGAATGGAAAGGAGAGTGGACTCTCAATACTGACCACCTGCTTTGGCCTCTACTTTCCAAAAACAGTCCAGATCCAGGATTTCACCTCCCAAGGAGGGCATTGACTGCTCTAAATAGGATCCGCACAAATACCGGAATCTGCGCAGAGTCCTTGTTCAGATGGGGCCAAGTTCCGTCCCCCCAGTGTGACTGCGGTGCTCCTTCCCAGTCTATACAACACATTGCATTCGAGTGCAGACTGCGGGCCTATGAAGGTGATCCACTGGACTTTATTCAGGCCACACCTTCTGTGATACTGTGGCTGGATAGTTTGGACTTAAAAATATAGATATGTTGCTGTTTCTTGCCATGTGTATTTATGTATTGAACCCTTATTAATCTGCGATAAATAAGTATTCATGATTTATTATTATTATTACTGCAGCCCAGGCAGTACTTGTGGAAGTTGACGAGGATAAAGGCAAGGTAGCGTGTCGCAATGATTGCCACAGAAGTAGCTCTTGGTAGCTATTCTTGAAAACGGCCGAGTAAGCTGAGTTCAAGGCCAAATTGTGTAACAACTTGCACCAGAATTGGAATCATAAAGGGATGGTCACGAGTTACTTGCAACCGACCTACGATTAAATCACCCAATCAGGAGAGACCAAGCCAATACCACGCGATGGATGGCGTCAGTGGTAAAAAGCGCGCGGAATTGATTATCTAAAGAACCGCCGATCAGAATTATCTCCGCATGAGTGCGCTGAGACGTTTGAATTATTTGATGAAGATTGACACTAGTCCCGTGTGTGTGAGATGAAAACTCTGGAAAATTTTTCTTAATTCACCCCACTCTTCATCCCCCTGTCAGTTTCGAATAAATTGATCGACGAGACGCTGTTCGATGTCATTCGTTTTGGAGCTCTGTGAGCTAACTTCACGCCAGTTTGTGTAATGATTTTAACGCTCTGATATAGTTTGAAGTCTTTTCGTTTTGGAGCTCTGTGAGCTAACTTCACTCCAGTTTGTGTAATGATTTTAACGCTCTAATGTTATTCGAAGTCATTTTATTTGTGAGCTCTGATGAGCTAACTTCACGTCAGTTTATGTAGCGATTTTTAAAGCTCTAATATATTATTTGAAGTCTAATACTTTGTGAGCTCAGTGAGCTAATTTCACGCCAGTTTGCGTGGTGATTTAAAACTTGAATATTATCTTAAAGACAACTATTTTCAGCTCTTAGGGGGCAAGACTTGAGTAACATTCTAATTAGCGCTCCAGCCCGAGCGAAGGTCAAGCAGAGCAGTAGAGATTACCGAGCGAGATAACGACTGTAAGTCAGGCAGAGTTAAAACTTGTATTGTCGAGCCAGTGACGATGGACTCGAAGTTGTATATTTCATGTAAATTTTATTGTATTTTTCATGTGTGTATCGTGCGTGTGTGAGCGAGAGTTAGGGAAAGTCTTCGTGATTAATCGCATAGGACTATTTGTGGGCGAATTTAGTAACTCACAAGCGATTATAGCCAGGTCAAATTATAATAACATTGAACTTTTCTTCCAAAGAGACTACACCAAGATGTCCGACGTGTGGTCAGGAGCCGGAGTGATGTCCGACGCTTCTATGAAGACAACGATGGAGTGCTAACTTTCCCATAGGGAAATGGGCTGAGATGGCGGTCATATGTTCTACAAGCTGAGACGGTGATGTACAACAATTGATTATTCAATTATGTAGTTAGATTGGCGGGGGAACCTTTGTAAATAGTTCATTTTCTTTTTCTTGTTTTAGAGTGTTTTTTCCTTGTACCGACACTAAATGTTTTAAATGTACGTTGGCGCGTGGCCAAAGTGTTTGTTGTGTGTTTATTTTTCTTTGGAGTCATATTTAATGTACACGGCGCGTGTACGTGATTTTTATCCATGCAAATGCGGAACCCGTTACATTCGATAAGTGGTGCTTTATTAAAGTTCATATTTTGTTGATAGGAAAGGGAGGTAATTACTGTAAGATTTTGCTGAACAGGTTATTATTCATATTAGGGTTGCCCAGCGCAACAAATTAAGATGTAATTGTAGAACACCTTAGTTCTAATTTGTTAGATTATTTTTTTTTAGTCCTTTTCAGGTTTATTAGTCACGGCGTAGAACGGAGGCGCCAGCGAGTGGAAAATATTTATGTCATTTTATTTCAGGGTCTGTCAAACCCATACGTGTGATCCTGTGTGTGTTATTGTGTCAGGTGTGTGTTGATTCTACGTGAAGAGGGGTAGAGGTCCTACCGCCCTCATATTTTTGTTGTTGTTGTTGTATTTTGATGGAAAGGCAGGGTGCTCCAGGGAGACCGCTGTTCCTTGTCCATATGCTGATTCTCTGATTTCCTAGGGGAAATGCCGGGATATTTTGTTCTGACACACACGTATTATTGTGCTTTGGGGCACGCTTCTTCGAGATTCGATCCCGTGCCTTGGGAGGTCGAGGTTATTGTGACACGTGGGTTGACAGATATGCAGATTTCCACGAATCGCCCGTCTTGCCTGGTGACTTATTTTTGTTAGGCAGTCCTATTTTCCGACCGGCCCCTTTAAGCTTTCATATAGCAAACCTGTTCTTTTGTGATGGTTATTTTGAACCATAATTAATTGGGGAGTTCGCCATGTGTGTGACCGATTATTGCATGTTGTATGGATAGAATGTTGTGTTAATAATGTAAATGTTTGCTTTGAGCCTAGTGATTTGTTTATGACTCAATTCATGTAATTTAGTATGTGTCGCCCGTGTGGTGTAGTGGAAGTGTACTTGTACAAATGACGGCGGTCATATGTGTATTTCTTTTGTTGGTCACGTGTTAACTTACTTGTGTTGATTTGTGTGAGAAGTCCTAATTTTAGGCAGTAATGTCTTGCTACGGCAGTTTTGATTCCAATTTAATGCGGAAATTATTGGGTTGTTTATTTTAAGTATAGGAAGTGTCGGTTTAGTTTTAAGTGTTGTATAGTTGTTCCCCGCGTCTGTCTAGCTCTAAGCAATGTGGATTCGTCGTCTGAAAGTTTATTCTGGATGATGACGAATCATGCATTCGATTGTACTCATCGTGAAGCATGTAGAACAGCACACGCGCATACATTGTCACTATTGTTGATATTTTCTTTGGGACTTTTGGTCCAAGTATAATCTCTCCTGAGATTTGGCCTAGTTTTGGCAAACTTTATTTTATTCAGTGGGAGTCATATGGGAGTTTGTTTGGTTAATTCTTGTTGTAAATAGCTGATTTGTTATTAAATTCATTTGTTTTAACCCTGGCTTCACTTTTTCCTGCATGTTATTTTGTTATATGTTACCCTGCATGTTAATGAAGCGCTTTGACAACAACTTACGATATGGACTGTTACACCCCCCGAAACTGAGTCTCATAAGCTTCTTTGCAAGGGTTCAGTATATATTGTATATAGTACTTTCTGTCATCTTTCAATCTTGTTTCTGCATGCAAAAGTCATACGATAAATAAATAAATACTCTCAGATCTGAATTCTGACGATTGCGTCTACCACCGCACATGTTGTAAAATCTTTCGTAGTAGAAAATATTTACCAAAAGAATATGCACGTATCGAACAGTCCTCAAAGAGGCAGAAACAAGGGCGTCCAATTAATGAAGAACAAGAAGTTTTCCTAAACGCATGTACTTACCTTGGATCTAATGACGATGAACAATTACTTGTTTTGGATCTTATTTCAAAAATTGAAGAATATCTGGAAGTAAGTGATCGCAAAGCATATGATGGAAGACACATGAAAAGAAAAGTTGTAGAACTTGATGGTGAAAGTGTTATAATATCTGGTGATAGTGGAAAGACTGACATTGTAACATTAAAAGAGACTGCTGATCAAATTCTTAGATCCTACCGGGCAAATTCAAAAGATTGTGATCCTGAATTACTAAAGATACCGGGTACACATAATAGAGGCCGCTGCGAGACTAATCAAGAGTGATGTGAAAGCTTATGAATGGGCAAAGATAAGTTACATGTCCAGTCCATCAGATGGTCTCACTACCGAAAAGCTATGGATTACCTCCCTGGCAGCCAAAGGTTGTTCTGTGCAAAAATGTTCGTGGGGCGAGATGTGGTGCAATTGGCCAGTCAGGCCCGTGCTGGGCCGCCGGGACACCGGGACGTATCCCGGTGCGCCATCCAGCCTGGAAATTTTGGTGCCCCCTGTTCCGAAACTGATACCTCTCCTGAAGAACAGTCTTCAAACCATGCTAAACCTAAACACAGTTATCTGGAGTTGGTATTGGCTCTGTTCAAAATTTCACATGCAACTGATTTCAACGCCAAACTTAGACATGAAGCAACTGCATTACTTAACAAATATCTGGATTTCGAAACAATAGTTGTTCTAATGGTATTCTTGAAAGTGTTCAAAATCACTACGCCACTATCGGATTATCTCCAAACAAAGAATCTAGCCTACGCCCAAGCGTGGAGGAATATTGAGTCTTGTCTTAGTAGATTAAAACGCCTACGAGACAAGTTTTCTGAAACTCTGGAATTAGCACATCGCTTTGTTCTGAAAATGACGCAGAAACTTGAAGAAAGAGTAAAGACCTAGAAACTCTTAATGACATCGTTGTTGGAAAAGCAATAACTGAGAAAAGAAAGAAAAGGTAAAGAAAATGGCAGGGGAACTTGCTGAAGACGACAGTGCTGGAACTTCTCTCGAAGAAGAATTCAAAATAAAGATCTTCTTCGTAATTGTGGATACAGTTGTGATCACTTTCGTGATGTTTATAGTGCGTTTTTCTTTTGTGCCGCATTTGTCAGTTAAATGCTTTTGAGACCACCGAACGAAAACATATGTACTTATTCATTTCTGTTAACATTATAATGTTTATTACTAGTGTTTAATCTCTCAGCGTGTTAATAGGTCATGCGCCTCCAGCTTACGATCGCATACTGAAAAGGGTGTCGACTTGCTTGCTGCCTTCCTGTATGACTGACGTCACAGCTTGCCCTGGCCAATCATCGCCCGCCAGCTTGGCTTCCAGACGTTTCCATGATGTTATTATTTAAGTGGCGGCGTTTTGCTCTCCATCAGCATTCCTTCTTCAAACCTTCTACGGTCTTCTTCAACTAGCGAGAGGCATTCGTGCCTTCCGCCCTTCTCCGGGGCCTTCTAAACTTCAGGCCTAATCTGCATTTATGAGTGAAACTACCAGGAAACGCAACAGCAGAGAGCTTCAGCACTGAGAAAGTGCATTCTACGTTTTTACTCCAAACCGCAAGAAGCTGCATCAAATCGCAGTTCTAAATGCCATGTTATTTGGCATTCAAGAAATAGCATCAAAACCTAACGATGTTAGCCAATGTACAGCGCTGGTCGCCCTGGCGAAGTTATTTTCCTGATGCTGGACATTTCAAATTCTACTACCAAAAAATCTAGTGTTGGCCACGGCAGTCTCCGTCAGCATGCTTCTAGTCATCGCCACTAAAGATAAGTTTGTGCCTTTTTTATTATTATCTTAATCATCTTCGTTTTAAGTGTTTGCTAGCAAGTGCAAGAATATTAAATTTGTGTGTGCATCAAGCAGAATGAACTTTTGAGTAATAGCCCATGGCTGGGCCAACCTAATTAAAATTAATGAACATTTGAAACTGCCCCAGGCGGGCCAGCATAACTAATTTTTTAATTAAGGCTTTATTAATGTGTTTGCAAGTTTCACCCTAAAAATAAAAGTATTGTATTTACTCTCAATGTTCAGTCTAGTATTGAAAGAACCAGGCCGCATTTCCTTAGCCCAATCCTTTCAGTCTAATCTTCTCTCAAGGAAGTTATTTTGTCCAGGCCTTAAGCCTGATGCTGTCCTCCCGTTTATGTTGATGAATCTGGGCTGTTCTCCACATAACCATTTTGGTGCCGAAACCCGGGATGCTTGTAAACATTCTGTTTAACCAAATCTTCATATTTCTTAATGTTGGAACTAATTCAAAATTTAAATGCCATACTGAACATTGAGTGTGTTAATATTTTAAAAATTGTGTTTTCTAATCTACTTCGAAAGTTTCAGCTCGAGTGTATATGGTTGGCACTGAGAAGGGAGACAAACAGCAGGCCCGTATTTCACCGCAGGGGAAGCCGCACTCTCTTTTCTGGCAGACTGTCAACTTCTTCCGAAGCAAGGTGTACCAGCTCACAGTATAGTCGTGAGTACACAACAAACTTTCATAATGCCGATTGACGAGAAACTCATTAATGCCAGAGCTTCTGTCAAAGGCAAGTTAACGCGTTTTCGCACTTTTCTAGATGAGCTCCCGGAAAAAGAACGTAATAGTGACATAATTTCTCAAAGACTGAAAGGTTATGAACAGGCCTTTGAAAAATATGATGAGATCCAAAGTAATATTGAGACCAAGGATCCCGATCAGCAAAGTGACCGTTGTGAGGTTGAAAATCTATATTATAAGGGGTTCGCAGACGCGAAGCAGCTTTTAAGAAGTTTAACATTGCAGGAAAAGCAGGAGAAAATTCCTTCAGAATCTTCTTCTTTTCCTTCCCGTGTTAATTACCGAAAATAGAATTACCTAAATTTACCGGAGATGAAGCTACATGGGAACCATTTTTTGAATTATTCAATTCATTGATTCACGAAAACGATTCTCTTCCTTCAATACAGAAGTTTCATTATTTGCGTTTGTCCTTGCAAGGCAACGCACTTAAACTCATCCAAGAGCTTACGTTGACAAATGAAAATTATGAAGTAGCTTTGGCACTTCTCAGAGATCGGTTTGGGAACACTCGTTTAAAAACTCAACGTCACATACAGGGTTTATTCAATTTACCTATTGTTCAAGCTGATAATCTTGCCTCGCTTCGTAATCTGATCGATGCTGCGGAACTTCATATTCGTGCGCTTGCAAATTTGGACCAACCAGTTGACCATTGGGATCTATTTTTGATTCATCTTATTTCTGTTAAATTAGACACTAAAACTTTAAAAGATTGGGAAGCAGCTCTGTCGCAACATTCATTGTGTACCTATGAAGCTATTATTAAATTCTTAAAGGCGAAATGCCAAATTCTCTCTGCTGTAGCCAGTCAAAAGAGTAGCGCTACCTTCAAACCTCCCTCTAATAGTAAGGACATCAGCCCCACTCAGAGAGTACTAAGGTCACATGTCTTTTCTACCAATATTCGGTCTTCCAATCAAGCACAAGCTTGTGTTTTGTGTCAACAACCACATAACTTGTACCAATGCGCTCAATTCAAATCTTTATCTGTGGATGAAAGACGCAAATTAATTACCACCCACAAGCACTGCTTTAATTGCCTATCAGCGACACATATGATAAGCAATTGTCGTTCTGAACGGTTATGTTTTCACTGTAAAGCAAAGCATCATACTCTCCTGCATAGGCATGAAAGATCGCGGTCATCAGCAACCAATAGTTCATCCGCTAAATCTCATTCTGAGACTTTGCCGAATAACGCTCAGTCTTTTACTCAAAGCTCTGTTTCGTTCAGTAAAACTCAAGTTTTATTGTCCACTGTCCAAATTCTAGTGAAGAATGTTCACGGAAAATGGGTTTCTGTAAGGGGATTGTTAGATAATGCTGCAACTAACAATTTTATCAGTGAATCGCTAGTTCGCAAGTTAGGTCTACAAATATGCCCTACTTCTATAGAAGTTACAGGAATTAATGGTTCCAAATCGCAAACTCTGAGTTATGCTAAAGTGGATGTAAAAGATTCCAATAATCTTGGCATTCATTTAAATTTAGATTTTTTAATTATAAATTCCATAGGTAATGACACCCCCATTACTTCTTTTCAAGTCCAGGGTTGGAATATTCCGCATCATTTGCAACTTGCAGATCCGAATTTCAACAGAGCTTCATCTGTAGAAATTCTTTTAAGTGCCAGCATTTTTTGGCAATGTTTACATCCGGAAAAGGTTAAAGTTGCCCGTGATGTTTTCTTTCGTAGAACTGATTTTGGTTGGATTGCCACTGGGCAAATATACCGCAACCCCGTTCAACAAAAATCTCATTTTTATTTTGTTGGTGCTGATTTAAATCAAGAATTAATTAAGTTCTGGGACATTGAGGATATTCAAGTCACCTCACCTCATTCTCTCAATAATGAGATCTGTGAAACACACTACGTAGAAACCACTGTTCGCACTACTGAAGGCAGATTCGTGGTTACTCTTCCTCGCATTTTTAACCCCCCTGTTATTACAGAATCACATTCCAGAGCTCTCAAAGCTTTATTCGCAATTGAAAATCGCTTTAAAAAAGATGCTCTCTTAAAAACTCAGTATACTTCCTTCATGGAAGAATACGAATCAGCGAATCACATGGAAGTCGTTGCAAAATCTGAAGAAATTAGTAATCCTCCTAAAGAAATAGTATATCTTAATCATCATCCGGTTTGGAAAAATTCTTCCACCCGAGAACAGATAAGAGTGGTTTTTAATGGGTCATCTCCAGATGCTAATGGTGTTTCTCTCAATGACACTCTGCATTCTGGACCCGCTATTCAGACAGATCTTACTTCAGTTTTACTTAACTTTCGTCTATTCCCCATTGCTGTCCTTGCTGACATCAAGCAAATGTATAGGCAAATTCTAGTAAATTCAGAACAACGTGATTTGCAAAGAATTTTGTGGCGAGACGACAATGCAAAACCTATAAAAATATTTCGTTTAAGAACAGTGACATACGGTCTTAAGCCGTCTGCCTTTCTCGCAATACGATCTCTTCACATGTTGGCCGAACAAGATGGTCATCTTTTTCATCCTCTAGCTTCTGAAGTTTTGAAAACTGCATTTTATGTAGATGATTTTCTGTATTCTTTTCCTAGTATCTCTGACGCACTTCTTGTTTGTGAAGATTTAAACTCTCTTCTTTCCGGTGGTGGGTTTACCCTTCATAAGTGGAACTCGAACTCAACCGAATTTTTATCTAACTTTTCACAAGTAACTCCTGTTGACAAATGTGTTGCGCTTCCTACTGAGGAATCAGCTATTAAAACCTTGGGTGTTTTTTGGTCTCCTTCTTCAGATACCTTTTGCTATCAGGTACACTTATCTGAGTTTCACCCTCAAACGAAAAGGCAATTATTATCAGAAATAGCAAAAGTTTTTGATCCCTTGCAGTACATTGCTCCGGTGGTTATTACTGCAAAAATTTTCTTGCAAAAACTTTGGTTATTGAAAATTGGTTGGGATGAGGAGGTACCCTCCCCCCTTTTGGATGAGTGGTTGAAATACCGCAAGAGTTTGTTAGATCTTTCTCAAATTTCTATTCCCCGCACTTTAATTTCGGACCTTTCATGTCAGTATTTCGATTTGCACGTATTTGCAGATAGTTCTGAAAAGGCATACGGTTGCTGCGCCTATTTAGTAGGCCGCTCTTCCAATACTTTACCCGGATTTTCCAATTTAATTTGCGCAAAATCAAAGGTAGCCCCACTCAAATCCATATCTTTGCCTAGATTGGAATTATGTTCTGCTGTAATGGCTGTGGAATTAGCCAGCAAATTAAAAATCAGTTTAAATTTGAAATTTTCGACCACATGGTTTTGGAGTGATTCTTCCATCGTGTTAGCTTGGCTTTCAAAACCTTCTTCGCATTGGACCACTTTTGTGGCTAATCGCGTTTCTAAAATACAAGAGTTGTCTCATTTTGACCAATGGAATCATGTTCCGGGAAAAGAAAACCCCGCTGATATAATTTCACGTGGCTGCTTGCCCAAGAAATTAATTTCTCTTAAATTATACTGGAATGGTCCGGCGTGGCTCAGTCAGGATTTCTCTTGTTGGCCTCGTTCATCTAATCCACTCGCAGAAGATGTTCCTGATGCTCGCATTGTTACCGCTTCCCTTTTTCTAACTTCTATTGCTACTAGTCTGTTTCAGCGTTACTCTTCATTTAATAAATTAATTCGTGTGGTAGCATATTTATTTCGATGGAAATTTCTTGTTCTTGATCAGCCTGTGAAACCGCAACCCTTTCTCACTAAAATGGAATTGGAATTTGCTACTCGTAGAATCTTGTTTCTCATGCAACAAGAAGTATTCTTTCTTGAGTATCAGACGCTTTTAAGCAAAAAAGCTTTACCAAAGTCTAGTAGGCTGTTACCTCTCACCCCTTTTTTGGACCAAGATGGATTAATAAGAGTGGGGGGTAGGCTAGAATATTCTAGTTACTCAGATGAGAAAAAACATCCCATTATTCTCCCTTCTAGACAACCTATTACTACTCTTATCGTAAAGAAATTTCATTATCAGAATTTGCACGCTGGCACCCGCACTTTGCTTTGTTTAATTCGCGAGAAATATTGGCTCATTAACGGTGTTCATGAAGTTTCTTCTGTTATTCGGAAATGTATACCTTGTTTCAAATCTAAGCCCCCGCCAATCACGCAAATTATGGGAAACTTGCCATATTTTCGTTCCGAACCTAGTAAGCCTTTCGCCCTAACGGGTATCGATTATGCCGGTCCTTATGTCTATCAAGTTAATTCCCCTTTATCTAAGCGAAAGTTGTTAGGTAAACTTTATATTTCTTTATTTGTGTGCATGGTGACAGGAGCCATTCACCTTGAGTTGGTTACAAGTGCTTCTACTCCTTATTTTATAGCAGCCTTTTCTAGATTTGCCGCTAGAAGGGGTGTTCCTTCTGAGGTTTTCTCAGATAACGCAAAAATTTTTGTTAGTACTTTTGATCTTTGGAAAACTGCGCTTACCTCCCCTTCTGCTAAGGAACAGTTTTCTAATTTTTCGCATGCTAAGGGATTCAAATGGCATTTCACTCCCCCATACGCCCCCCATCATGGTGGTCGTTGGGAATCTTGCATAAAGCTCACGAAGAGACAGCTGAAGAAAACCCTTGGTTCAGCCATCCTTTCCTATGAGGAATTCAATTCTTTAATTATTCAGGTTGAGGGTATTGTAAATTCTAGGCCGCTCACGCCTTTGTCTAATGATCCTAAGGATCTTCTTCCCTTAACACCTGGTCATTTTTAATAGGCTGTTCTTTAGCTTCTACGCCTCCTTTGCTGAGTCGACGCTGTGATCTCAGGTTGCCTATTTTCTGGAGGAAGTTAGACTCTTTGCGAAACTCCTTTTGGCGCCGTTGGAAGCTGGAGTATCTCGGCTCACTTAACAGAAGAGAGAAGTGGCGGCTTTCCCAGCCTGATGTGCGAGTGGGAGATATGGTTCTTTTGCGAGATCCAAGTCCCCCTCTCGTATGGAATATTGGTAGGGTAACTCACTGCCATTTGGGTCGGGATAATCATGTGAGAGTTGTAGATGTTCTCACTAGTAAGGGTGTCTATACTAGACCAATTTCTATGGTTGCTATCTTGCCTGTTGAGGCTTAGTGTCATCTTCTTTATTGTTGTTCACGTTTTTGTAACTGATTCTTTGATTGTTTTCTTTCGGGGGTCTCGGAGCATGATCACTTTCGTGATGTTTATAGTGCGTTTTTCTTTTGTGCCGCATTTGTCAGTTAAATGCTTTTGAGACCACCGAACGAAAACATATGTACTTATTCATTTCTGTTAACATTATAATGTTTATTACTAGTGTTTAATCTCTCTCTATATATATATCTAAGACTCTTACCTCAGCGTGTTAATAGGTCATGCGCCTCCAGCTTACGATCGCATACTGAAAAGGGTGTCGACTTGCTTGCTGCCTTCCTGTATGACTGACGTCACAGCTTGCCCTGGCCAATCATCGCCCGCCAGCTTGGCTTCCAGACGTTTCCATGATGTTATTATTTAAGTGGCGGCGTTTTGCTCTCCATCAGCATTCCTTCTTCAAACCTTCTACGGTCTTCTTCAACTAGCGAGAGGCATTCGTGCCTTCCGCCCTTCTCCGGGGCCTTCTAAACTTCAGGCCTAATCTGCATTTATGAGTGAAACTACCAGGAAACGCAACAGCAGAGAGCTTCAGCACTGAGAAAGTGCATTCTACGTTTTTACTCCAAACCGCAAGAAGCTGCATCAAATCGCAGTTCTAAATGCCATGTTATTTGGCATTCAAGAAATAGCATCAAAACCTAACGATGTTAGCCAATGTACAGCGCTGGTCGCCCTGGCGAAGTTATTTTCCTGATGCTGGACATTTCAAATTCTACTACCAAAAAATCTAGTGTTGGCCACGGCAGTCTCCGTCAGCATGCTTCTAGTCATCGCCACTAAAGATAAGTTTGTGCCTTTTTTATTATTATCTTAATCATCTTCGTTTTAAGTGTTTGCTAGCAAGTGCAAGAATATTAAATTTGTGTGTGCATCAAGCAGAATGAACTTTTGAGTAATAGCCCATGGCTGGGCCAACCTAATTAAAATTAATGAACATTTGAAACTGCCCCAGGCGGGCCAGCATAACTAATTTTTTAATTAAGGCTTTATTAATGTGTTTGCAAGTTTCACCCTAAAAATAAAAGTATTGTATTTACTCTCAATGTTCAGTCTAGTATTGAAAGAACCAGGCCGCATTTCCTTAGCCCAATCCTTTCAGTCTAATCTTCTCTCAAGGAAGTTATTTTGTCCAGGCCTTAAGCCTGATGCTGTCCTCCCGTTTATGTTGATGAATCTGGGCTGTTCTCCACATAACCAAGTTGTCCAAACTATGGGAAGCCGTTTTGTGCAGCACAAATCGCTCTATTTGGATCTGGCCTGTTTCGACACAAAAAGATTCAAATCCCAAGAATCCCTTCCCCCTAAGGCATTGAAGAAAATAGAATTACTTTTGAACGTTGATGAAGAAAAGCTGAAAAAAAGAACTTATCTCGTTCATGAATGTATGGCCCAAATTTCAAATGCAAGTTTGAACGCTGACTATGAGTATGAAGATGTCTCAGACGAGGAAATCGATGACCACAGTGATGATGACGATGATCAAGAAGATGATGATGATGATGATGAAGACCACGAGGTCCAGTGCAAAGTGTCGGCATCATGCAATAGTTGTATCAAGTGTACATACAAAATTATATTAGAATATAACATGTACTAAAACTCAGCAATTCTCCTAGGTTTGTGCCGTGTCTTGTGTGGGGTTTCGCCTAGGACACCAAGCTAGGCTCATCGGCGGGCTCTTGGTGTCCCCGCCCGGACCCCCACAGGAGTGACGAACTGCGCGCCACCTCCCTTTATATAAGGTGCAACTGCACCACTTGACTACGAGAACTAAAAGCTCAAGCAGCCTTAACCTCCCTATGAAGGCTTCCAAAAAGATGGTATATTGGCTTTCACGGCCGGTGAATTAAAACTCAGCAATTCTTCTAGGTTTGTGCCGTGTCTTGTGTGGGGTTTCGCCTAGGACACCAAGCTAGGCTCATCGGCGGGCTCATTGGCGAAACCCCACACAAGACACGGCACAAACCTAGAAGAATTGCTGAGTTTTAATTCACCGGCCGTGAAAGCCAATATACCATCTTTTTGGAAGCCTTCATAGGGAGGTTAAGGCTGCTTGAGCTTATAGTTCTCGTAGTCAAGTGGTGCAGTTGCACCTTATATAAAGGGAGGTGGCGCGCAGTTCGTCACTCCTGTGGGGGTCCGGGCGGGGACACCAAGAGCCCGCCGATGAGCCTAGCTTGGTGTCCTAGGCGAAACCCCACACAAGACACGGCACAAACCTAGAAGAATTGCTGAGTTTTAATTCACCGGCCGTGAAAGCCAATATACCATAACATGTACTGTTTACAATACCCAGAACTTTTCAAAAGTATATAAATTTCTTCTAACCATCCCTTTGACTCAAGTCTCTTGCGAACGAGCCTTTTCTAAATTGAAACTTATCAAAACCAGATTGAGATCGTCTTTGACAAACGAAAATTTAGAATATTTTCTGTTAATGCACTAAGAAGCTGATATTTTGAACGCTATAGATCCAGACACCGTTATTGATTATCTTTGCCACTCCAGCTCCGAATTAAAAAGACTTCTTCAGGCGTAGTTTGTAAATTCACTCAAAGAACATGACATTGGTGAACATATTTGTTTTTGTTTCTTTCCCTAAGAAATTAAGCAGTTATTTATGCTTATGGCATTGTACATAAAAACGATATACTATTTACACATATGCATACAGTGTCGTCGTCGGATTTAACTCGTTTACGAGTATACATCTTCTTCCAAAACAGTCTAAAATAATCTAAGGTTGAGGTCTGTGGGCATGTTTGCGGTGACTGAACAGCCCAATGCGTGCATGAAACAAACGTCCACACAGATCACACAGAACTGTTGGTGGAGGGCGTGGCTGTGCTGCACGGAGCTTTCGTGCTTGTAGCTTGGCCTTAACAATTCTACGACGTTCTTCTTCAAACATTTTGACAGCAGCCGGGATGGTCTGGCGCCAAGTTGAACGGTCTTTAACAAGCTGGTCCCAGGTTTGTGGATTGAGTCCTGTCAACTTCATATTCTGCTTAAATTGGTCCTTGTAACGTCTCTTAGGGCCTCCATGAGGTCTGGTGCCGGAGGTGAGTTCACCATACAGAACCTGGCGTGGTAGTCTCGTATCATCCATCTGATGGACATGTCCAATCCATCTAAGTTGATGACCAATGATGGATGATTCTATACTATTAGCAAGCGCTTTCTCAAGAACATCAAGATTGGTGATGTGGTCTTCCCACTTTATCTTAAGGATGGATCGAAGTTTCTGTTGATGGAAGCGCTCAAGCTTTCGGAAGTCATGTCGATAGAGGGTCCAGGTTCCACAGCCATACAACAATGTTGAGATGACAACAGCTTGGTACACCATGAGCTTCGTCTTCACGGCCAGATCTTTATTCAAGAAGACCCGGTGTGATAGTCGCCCAAATGCATACAGTATATATATACAAACAAGGGAGCAAACCATTAAATTAATCAACCTAGCCCTACTGATTTCACAGCTGTATGTCCAGTTCGTCTGGCCTGAGTAGATGTCACCAGAAAGTCGTCCATTGATCCAGAGTACGCCCACCTCGGACATTCTGATACAATATGGTGTATGGTTTGATTCACTGCACCACAGTCACAGCTGGGGGAAGTTCGCATGGCCCACTTATGAAGCAGAGAGCCACATCGCCCGTGCTTGGTTCGGATTCTGTTGAGGGCAATCCAAGTTCTTCGTGGGAGATCAAAACCAGACGGAGGGTGCATGATGTTAAATAATGTATGCCACTCCTTCGGAGCTGTGCCGTTCCAAACAGATTGCCATTATGCTTTTCCATTATAGCTTCTGCTGGTGGGCAACTGTGCCATCTGAACTGGTGGTGATCTCGATTTTAAGCGCCTGAATCATACAGCTATGTCCTGATGGATAGGAAGGGCAGTGTTTGATGTTATTTTCTGTACTCTCTTACCAGGTTGTTGAGGCGTCTTATATCTGGAGGCTCAATATGACTCAACACAGGTAACCAAAACAGAGGAGTAGATTTAACGGTGCCGCGGTTGATACGCATGGTTTGATTCAAGACTACGTCGATCTTCTTAACATAAGGACTGTTTAGCCACACTGAAGAGCAATACTCTGCTGTAGAGTACACTAATGCCATTGCTGATGTTCGAAGAGTCGATGCAGAAGCTCCCCATGTTGAACCAGCGAGTTTGTGGAGGATGTTGTTCCTAGTCTGTAGTTTAGCAGCACTATTTTTCAGGTGTTTCTTGAAAGATAGTGTGCGATCATGACTAACGCCCAGGTATTTTGGGTGAGGGTTGTAAGATAGTGGAGTACCATCAAGTGAGACCCTTAAAGCAACATTTGCCTGTCGGTTGTTGAGATGGAAAAAACAACTTTCTGCTTTTGTGATATTTGGTCTCAGACACCACTTTGTGAAGTAATCACTGAAGGTAGAGAGATCTGCATTAAGAATTTCCTCAATCTGTTCTGTAGAGGAATGTTGAGTTACTATCGCCAGGTAATCAGCATAAGAAAACTGACGAGAGGTGGTAAGTGGTATGTCCGCGATGTACAAATTGAACAGAAGAGGAGACAGCACAGAGCCTTGAGGAAGACCATTGTTGAGGACTTTAACTTTACTTCGTTTACCACCCATTACAACCTGTACCAATCTATTTGATAACATGTTGTTTAGTAATTGTGCCATTAGCGTGCAGCCTGTCAGTTTAAGGAACTTGTACACAACACCTTCCCTCCAAACCGTGTCGTATGCAGCTGTAAGGTCTATAAACACTGCACCACTCTTCAATCTTTTTTCGAAGTTTGCTTCAATATGCGTCGTCAGCGCTAGCACTTGGTCTTCACAGCTCCGATTTGGTCTGAAACCAGCCTGCTCAAGAGGGAGAATACCATTTATTAGTGGGCTAATCCTATTATATATTAGCCGTTCCAGGAGTTTGTAACAAACACTCAACAAGGCTATTGGTCTATAGCTCTCTGGGTTATCGGCAGGTTTCCCTGGTTTCAGGATGGCCAGAACCTTTGTCCGTTTGAACTCTGGAGGGAGATTTCCTGTCAGTATGATATTTGAAAAGAACAATAAACGCCATTTTCTTGTGTTCTTCCCACAGTGTGTTGTAAATTCGGGATGAATACCGTCAAATCCTGGAGCCTTTCCATTCTTCATCCCCTTGAGTGCTTCCAAAAGCTCATCATCTGTGAATGTAGTTAAAAACTTTGATGTTCATGGCTGTGCCTCTTGATATGTGACAAATGCTGTTTGATTGTCCTTCTGAGATATTTGTCAGGTTTCACTTTCGATCTGCTTGCGATTCGGCTAATTTGCTTGATGTGGAGATATATCAGGTGAAGTATGAGGTATCTGTGGCACTCTGCCTAATTTTTTCAAAAGACCCCAAGCCTTCCTGCTGGAATGCTTGAAGTTAGTGGTCTGCATAGTCTCCATCCATGGTCTAGCTTCGTCTAGATTATGAAGGAGGTCGTTGGCTACATCACTTTGTCCAGTCTCTTGAAAGCCACTGTAGAGCTTTTCGCAAGCTTCATTCCAGCCAGGAATATAATCCTTTTTCACTCCTCTTGGAATGTGCTTTTTAGCAGTTGATATTAATAATTTTACAAACCTGTTGTAATTGTTCACATCTGGTGAGATCCATCTTACATTACTATCAAGTTCATCAGATTACTTTCCCCAGTTGGCTTTACTAAAATTCCAGCGCGGGAGTGGAGAAGATCGGATAATAGGTATCTGAATTCCAACTTCCAGGAGTACAGGACGGTGTTGACTGTGTCGGAAGTTTGTAAGCACTTTACGGAAAACAGGTAAGCAGCGATCATCTTGGTCAATTGAAACAAAACATAGATCAGGATTTGTCTCAGAGTTCCACCGACTTTTTTTTGAAATGTATGTAATGTAAAATTGTCTCGTCTTTATTTTCTATGTGTGTTAGTTTACCAAAATTACACTAATTATGTTTCAACTATTACTTTGTCTTTTATTTTGCCCTAAGACATTGCAAATATTTGAAATGGATCAAATGAACATAAGAAGTTAGCAAACTATACATGGTCATTTTGTTTGACAAACATCGGTACGATATGTGTAAGTGTGATGGTCCGTTCGTACAGTGACCAGCTGCCAGAAAGCATATTGGACCCAGCGTTATGTGCGATTAACGCTTTAGTTATTATATTCCATACCCCCCAGACCCCCCGGTGCTGGCGCCCTCTGACCATGGCCGTCCACCTCCCTAAGAAGGTGTCCAGCACGGGCCTGGCCAGAGTACTATGCAAGCTATACGCCCAAGAACTTTAATATGCCCTCTGCAGATGGAAGTAACTGTTCAAATGCATCACAACTTCAGGTCGCCCTATATTATCGATATTCTCAATCATTTTGGTTTCTGATTTTTCTACACAGAAGTTATGAAATTCGAAAGGAATGCTGCAATAGCAAGTAGCAGTTTTTCAGAGGATGTAACATATAATAATGCATTACTGTTTGCAGCAGACAATGTTGATCATAATTTTCGAATGTTAGATGGAATAGCTAGCAACCCGACCCGGCTTCGCCCGGGAACAGTTATGAATGCATTACGTGATAAGCGCTTTTTTTTTCAATGCCAATGAACAACGACCAATATCCGTTTTGCGTTTCGGCATGATGGGTTAAAATCACTGACTGGACTATTAATTATATTATCATGGAGATGCATGTGCAAAAAATACTTGTCTGACGTAATTTAAGAATGGCGAGGTGCATGAAACACAAATCCCCCTTCCGTCCAATCTTAACTTGACTGTGAATTTAGCGGAACGAAAAGTTCACAGGTGAAATGAAAAAAAGCCGAGTTGCACTTCCAGGGAAACTCCAAACACGACCACTCTTCTCTAAAGTTTTTAACGCAACACGACTCGACAGTTTGCTGCTGGCTGTATCTGGGGCAATAAGCTCGTCTGCTAGCTAAGCTGTAACTGGAGTGATAGACTCGCCCCTAGCTAGCTCGTAAACTGTCGCCTCAGTAACTGAATGGGGATTGTTGGAAGAAATGAAAACGTAAAAACACATATAGTAGGCGATGTATTGAAGATAGAGATATGCTCTCCCGGGCTTTTCTGTAGAACTTTTCTTGCTGAACAATTCTTACTCTCATAGTATATAGATATTTTTAACGGATTGTCCAGCGTAAGCTTAAAAAGCGCCCAGACGCCATTTTTTTCGACCTTTACACTGAAATCGTTAGTGCTTGACTTCCTTTGGTAATAAATAAATTATTTTCTACAGAAACCTTCCTCGAGATATCCTTTACAGAATGGTGAAAACCGCATCAAAATCCATTCAGTGGTTTTCGAGATTACCCGTGACATCCAATAATCGGGGACTTTGTTTTATACTAAGTAGAGATTATACGCCAATCAGTATAATTTAATATAATATAATCCCCCTTCCGTCCAATCTTAAATTGACTGTGAATTGTGCGGAACGAAAAGTTCACAGGTGGGATGAGAGTTGTGGGGGGGGGAGGGGGCGTGGTGGCTCAGCGGTCTAGCTGTATGCCTCTCACCAAGGCGGTCCGGGTTCGATTCCCGGTCAATGCATGTGACATTTTCGAAGTGAAATGCCATATCCTGTGGTTCGGATTCCACGTAAAAAGGAGGTCCCGTGGCTCATGATCTCAAGATTAACGGTCACGTTAAACTACAAGCTTCCTTCCTTTTTTTTTTTTTTTTTTTTTGGAATGAGAGTTGCACTTCCTGGGAATGGCGAGGTGAATGAGACTCAAATCCCCCTTCCGTCCAACCTTTTAACTTGACTGTGTTTCACAGGCAAAATGAAGAAAACCCGAGTTGCACTTCCAGGGAAACTCCAAACACAACCATCCTTCTCAGAAGTCTTAACTCAACACGACTCAACGGTTTGCTGCTGGCTGTATCTGGGAGAATAGATTCGCCCGCTATATAGGCTGTAACAGGGATGATAGACTCTCCCTTAGCTAGCTCGCAAACTGTCGCCTCAGTAGTTGAATGGAGATGGTTGGAAGAAATGAAAACGTAAAAACACTTATAGTGGGCGATGTATTGAAGATAGACATATGCTCTCGCGGACTTTTTTGTAGAACTTTTCATGCTGAACAATTCTTACACTCATAGTATTTAGATATTTTTAACGGTTTGCCCAGCGTAAGCTTACAAAGCGCTCGGACGCCAGTTTTCTTTTCGACTTTTCCACTGAAATCGTTACTGCTTGGCTTCCTTTGGTCATAAATTATTTTCTACAGAAATCATCCTCGAGATATCCTTTACAGAATGATGAAAACCGCATCAAAATCCATCCAGTGGTTCTCGAGTTTACCCGTAACATCCAAGAATCGGGGACTTTGTTTTATACTAAGAAGAGATACCTTTCACGACATGCGAATGATTGCTCCTATAACACCAGAAATTAAATTACAACCCATTGTTCCGAGATATGTTACAGACAATAATATATCGGAGATTACAGATCCTCAGGAAATCTTCTGAAGGATATCACATTCCATAAATTAGAATAAATTGGTGCCAATATAAGAACAATTGATATCCTCTGGCAATTATCCTGGTCGTTTCCGGGAAGAGATCATTCCGATTGGTATGGAATGATGCTTACAGTATACAATAACTCAAATCTAACCATGAAAAAGAAACCTAATTAATACGTAATTTTCATCAAACTTAAAATTATATGTATGTCGTTGTGTAATACCGGTAACTGTTGATTAAATATAATATAATTTTTATGTTGTCTAATATGTAAACTGACATTTAAAAGCTGTGCTTTCATTGCCCTAAATATTACAAAATATTTTCAAACTAAATAGTCAAAAGTTCGAAAAACAGACGTCATTTTTACTAGCCTACTTTTGATTTTTGCAAAGAATGAAAGTGGACTTATGAGATCTACACAGAGCCAAATCTTTGTGTGTGTACTCGACATGTCTGCCCGCCCCCCCCCCCCCCTATCAATTCAAACACGACGAAACCGAATTTGGTAGGTGGCACTAGCAAAGGGCACCTCAGTTTTATGTTTTATAATGCCACCATCTTTACCAAAACTTAATGGTGGCCGCTCAAATTGTTAAAACATAAAATTAAATTACGTCCAAACTAATCATCGGATCTTTACCAAATTTGGTAAAAACATACCTTCATATGGGACGCATCTTGTGCCCAAACTACAAGGTCATCAGCCGTACCATTTCAGGAGGTGGCCGTGTGAATTATGCAAACCTTATAATCCATAACATGGGACCCACCAGTTCCGATTATCGAACCGAGAATCGTTTAAACTGTTCTAAAGGACGTGGCCCGTTCGAAATCAAAAGTTTATATTGTAATATTATGTAAGCCTCCGTGGCTTAGGCGGCAGCACGCCGGCCGCTCACCGCTGGGTCCGTGGTTCAAATCCCGGTCACTCCGTGTGAGATTTGTGCGGGACAAAACGGAGGCAGACAGGTTTTTCTCCGGGTACTCCGGGTACTCCGGTTTTCCCTGTCAAAATTTCATTCCAGCAACACTCTCCACTATCATTTCATTTCATCTGTCACCCATTTAATCATTGCCCCAGAGGAGTGCGACAGGCTTCGGCAGCCGGCACAGTTCATATCCTCGCCGCTTGATGGGGGCTTCATTCATTCCATTCCTGACCCGGTCGGTCGACTGGAAGCAGGCTGTGGATTTTTTCATTGTAATATTATAGTGCAGAAGTGACTTTAAAAAGCTGAGTCGTCTCGATTACAAAACAAGATGGCAGCTGATTTCTCGTTCTGATCTATATTTCACTAATTTGAGTATGTTGCATGCAATATAGCCTACTGATAGAAACAATATGAACTTTTTATGAAATGGGTTATAATGGATATATTCTCCAGTGATGAAATCGTTTAGTCAAAGTTATTATTTGCTAAGACGTTGTATGTAAATCAATTGATAACATCCGACTTGGGAGGATATGTTTGGCTCTATGGTTAGAGCTTTGGTCTTACACCCGGTCGGCCGTGGATCAGAACCTGTCAGAGTTGTATTTATTTGCGTGATTTTTTATATTTTTTGTTTCTTGAGTACTGAGATGTTATAAAATTGAGCGTTATAGTGTGCATTTTGCAACGGAAAATATATATTTCATTAAAACAACATTCTCCACGCACGAGTGAAATCTACCTTTTAAGATATCGACATTCTGTTTTCAAATCCTTAAATGGTATTACGAGCCTCATACAGTACAACACGGTCCATTTCGCCCCCAGCACATACGTATTTACCGATAAACCGGTAGCAACTTTGGTTTTTTAAATGGGTTTAAAGCGATGCGCCAGCCGCTGGAATGTGCAGTGCATGATTCTCTTGCGTGACCCACTTCTTGTTGACCAACACACATACCGCATTCATTCCATTCTATGCATACTTTAATGTGTATATTTTCAAAATGTTTGATGATTAACTGAACTCGTATGAATTAGTGTAAGACGAGACGTTCGCAATGAACTAAATGGGTGAGTTTTGTTACATTTCTGATTTTAATATGTACATTAAGTCATTGTCGCAGGTCCGCCAGCATTAAAGAATTCCGAACTTCATTTATCCTCCCCATTGAGGTGTGTTGAGATATTTCCGCAAGGATTCAGGAAGACGTGGAGAGGGAGGAAGACGCACGTACACAAGAGACTGGATTTTGATTATGTACACATTACAGTATGCTAAAATTTGGTATCAAGAAAAACTAGGTGTTGTATATTTGCCTTGTGGACACTTAATAGCATTTGTCAAGTGTGCATTAATACTTAACACTTGTGCTATATGCAGAAAATAGTGTCTGCTACAGTTAGGGCATTTCTTGCCTAAATAGTATAATTTATTAACAATACATGGTACAATGAAAAATACCTATAGCCACATTATTATTACAAGCTCTTCTATAGTGTAATTGATATGCTTTTCTTTTGTTTATAGACTACTACAATGAATGTTCTCAATGCTATGGAGCAAGCATGTGGTTTAGAGACAAAGAAGCTCAGTGAATTACCAACGCATATTCCATTCCGCATTATGAAGATTCGGAAATTGAAAACGGCATAATGTGGTGATCGTGAACTTTGTGTATATGAGAATTTTGAGACATTTCTTCCAACACGGTTTAATGATATGTCGCAGAGTGTTTTTAATGATGTGAATAATGCTATAGCCTACATCCTGTACACCTAATTCATGAAGGTTTTAAAAACAATAGGTATATTGTACGATTTATTGAAATAAAAAACACAAATGTCAAATAATAATGAAAATATAAGTGATAACAATAGACTGAAAAATAAAATATGTGTGTATAAAACAATAATGTTTTAGTTTTTAGTATTGTCTTTAAAAAGTATTACCATGAATAAACAAAAAATAATCGGGTATAACGTTTGTAAATAAATGTAAATGATATTACAATACTGTTTTATTTTATAGGTACAAAGTTAGAATATTTATCATTGCAGAGTACGGTATGCATGATTATAGTGTTGTCTTAACTTTTTGTAAGTAGTTACATTATGATTAACTTTCAGAGAAAATAATAACATAATAAATAAATAACATTTAGGTTAGATGAAGTTAGGTTAGGTTAGGTGAGCTGAGGTTAGGTTAGATAAAGTTAGAGTAGGTTAGGTTAGGTCACATTAAGTTAGGTGAACTTGTAATATGTACATAAATGAGATCGTATTATTATAATTACTCGACAGGCATAACGGTGGGAAATATCATAGCCACCCACATAATTTCCTTTTAATTTATAATTGTAATTATTTCATGCGGATCAATTTAAAAAGGAAGGAGAAGTGTTTACCATATGTATATATTTAATTTAATTGATTTAATTTGATGAAGATTTTCAATTCATATATTTAATAATTTTAACGTGATGCGAAGCAAGCGATCGCGAAAGCTTTTCTGTCAGATAGCAGTAGAGAGAATATGTTGCAACTTGAGTTAAACTTGGCCAGGCGCACCGCGGGAGATTTTCCTAGAAGCCGAGGGGACAACGCAGGACGCTATCGAGCTTCGCTTTTCTCAGAAGTCAGTTCACCAGAGGTCATATTATCAAGAACAAGGAAATCTAGACTCGTGCAGGGACCGGAATATCTTATTTTGGCTACAAGTACTGTGATTCTCAGAATTTATACCACGCCATGTGAAAACGAATCAGAAGAGGGGCGCCAGCACATTGCGGAGGAGAAGGGTTGGCTACAATGAAACACAACAGCGATCATGGGTGAAGTGCACAGTGGAGAGGGTTGAAGAAAAGTTATAAGGGACGTTACCCGGATCTCGAGAGCGACTATTGATTCCATTCTGAATCTTATTTTGATTGTGATTCTCCATCAGCAATCTGCGCAGTTCAAGTTGAAAATATGTTGGAACATATACCGTCCTTATATATTAATGGTGATAGTTGTGAATTTTGGCTATCATCATAAATGTGATTTATGAAGCTAGGACTTCATCACACACAACTCAGTAATTTTACAACATCAAGATGACGGCGATATTCGGCAGCAGACAACAGACTTGCTCTGGGACGAGCAAAACCTATCTCATGAAGACATCAACGGCGAACGCTCTGGCAACAGCACATATTTCTCTGTTTTTCAATTAGTAACTTCGTTTGGGCTCAGTAAATGTAAATTCAATAGCTTCTGGAATAATTTAACTTAACTTCATGTCTTCGTATTCGCTTGTTTTTGGCCGCCACGTTAATTGTAAATTCGGCAATTCTTTTTTCATAATGTCTTCCTTAATTGTGCTTTTTTAATATAATTAAAATTACTTCTTTAAATTCATTCTCCGTGTACCCTCCTTGTAGTTAGAACTAGCTATATACGTACCTATCCTCTCTTCGCAATTACTATACTGGTTGGAAATTTTATTTCCCTACGGGCTGAGTTAACAAGAGTCTACGTAGCCAAGGTAATATGGTAAGTGAGTATGTTTTCTTTATTTCGGAGTTCAAATGGCATTGAATCTGATGGCGCCCATCCGGGATGAAGTTTGGTTGTGGTTTGTCTACAGTACTCCAGGTAAACGCAATTACACTTGTCAGCTCAACAGTGGAGCTTCTCAGTCTTAAATATTAAATTTGTTTGCCCAAGTGGAACAAGTACCGTTCATACTATTACATTTGGTCGCCCAAGTGAGGCAAGTACCTACTTAAACATTACAAGTTAAGTGTTTTAGCCATACTACCATTTTTAGGGAATATTCAACACTTTAATGTTTTACTTGTTTTTATATTGTAAATTATTAATTGTTGGGTTGTCCGAGTGGTTAAGGCGTTCGACTTAAGTTCAAATTTCCAGTACAAGGAAGCAAGGGTTCGAACCCCTTACCCGACATAACTATTGCCTCAACATTGTTTGGTGACACTGTATTATTATTTTCCCCGTAGTAAAGTAAAGGCCTTGGGAGGGAAGGTACTGGACCATAGTGAATTCATACTCAGAGGGCAATTGTCTGAGACCATCTTCGAACCCCGGAACCCAGAAATAATACTAAGGTGATCGGGTAAAATCATAATATATTCACAATAAACATGCATACAAATTAACAAAACACTTACTAATCAAGATGTGGATTCTGACATCAAATATTTGTTCCTTCCAGTTGACTGTAATACATATTTTAGCAATCCAGCCAAGTTGTTACGATGAAGTAAATAAGCGTTGCTTTCAACCTATCATCTGTTGTCATTATGAGAATCCAAGCCAAATAATTAAGAGGATGACGAATTAAATATTCAATAGTTTCATAATGCACATGCATAATGCATCATACAGTATTTCATGCATTTCCACACAAATAAATAATTAATTAATTCTCGAGACAGTACATGTCACAAAGCTAGGCCTACGCTTGTTATAATATCCAAAGTAATACGTTGCCTAAAACTGAAGAATTAATGTCTTCAAAACACAAAATATACGGAGCTAATCCAATTTACGTGTTTTCACCTCAATGGCTATCAGAAAATCTCTTTTTTATTAACAACAGATGATCACACATAGTTAAAAACAATACGACAGTAGCCATCATGAAAAACAGAAGAAAAACGATCACCGTACTAGGGCTATCGACATCAAAATAAATCCTACATTAATAAATTTTCCACAGACCATAAGGCATACTACTTGTAATTAAAATGCATTTTACAATTAACTGAAAACAGAAAACAAATCATTAATTACACAAAGAAAATATGAGTGTCAGTTAGCCTACCTGAGTGAATACTCGAGGATGACATTAAGTTTGAATGTATAACCTTGAAAGGCCCTGTCATGCAACGTAGGAAAATACAAAATAAATACATTTACCTTGCCAGTCGATACAGTCACAAGTACTTACGATGACAAAATAGCCTACCTTAATTCCACAATATACGAAGCATATCCAGACGTTTATCTCCAGTAAGGTTACAATAGGTAACCAGTCAATAACTTGACGAAGAGGGATAATATCATTCAATATTTTCACATACAGTAGAACTTCAGTTTACTTCTTATGTATTTATAAAACCACGTAGATCCATGATGACTGGCCTAACAAGCACATTACGAGAATCATACATGTCTCGAAAATCCCAGCCTTCCAAAACCATTAAAGTCAACATCGAGATAGAGAAATACTTGTTGCTAGAACATAGCTCTTCCTATCGGACAGAGGGAGAAACTACAATCACAGTCCAAGACAGCACCGACAAGATATGCTACCTATCGAGGCCAGCCACAACTAACTCCGCCGCTCGATTCAAAAGTTTATGCCAAAGTAAAAATAGTACGTTCGATCAGAGATTAGTGCCAAAGTAACGGCACAGACTCCCGGGCCCCAAACTTGTCGATGGTTCGCAGAACAGAGACGACGTAAATGGTACAAGTGTATCAACATGCATAATCAAGCAAATCTTAAAGCATAGAAAAGTTTTTGCCAATTATCACAAACACAGTAGCTTCCGAATGTGAAATACTTAATTAAAAGTTCATTTCAGTTTTCATCAGCACCATAACCACCAAAATATGTCATGCCAAGAACATAAACAAATACTTAAGTGTAGAATACATCGAGTGGGTTTTCTTTGTACAATTTCCACAACATTATTACAAATGGCATCTTGAATAAACGATGGCAGGAACAGTTTCATCCGAAGGTTACATAGATTGGTCCAATATCCTGGCCAGAGACATCTTCTCGCACTGCATAACACTCCAAACGCAGAATAAGACCTCGAAGAAATTAGCTGAAATCAAATTTCGACTGCGACAGTAATGTGTAAAGGAAAGCTTAATATCTAACGTTGACACTCATTTACAAAGAACAAATTACAATAAAATATTACATGATGGCATCAGATTTTACAACAATAACCCAGTACTATCAAGAATCCACATCTTTACAGGTGAAATGTTTAACAATGACCCTCAATTAACACAGAAAATTGCATGCATGTTTTAGAAAATTACAATATCCCGAAAATATTACAATAATAACAGTATTTTCCAAAAATAAGTTTCAATAATAATGCTGAATGGCACTTGAGCTCTCATATTTACAAATAAAAAACCTTATTATCCCAAAAGACGAAGACAATTGTCTCACATTGCATATCTGTTCAACCCATTTGTCCAAAATACAGAAAGAGAAAATGCCCAAAGAAACACCCAAAGTAGGAAAACACAAGAAAATTCCAAGAAGAACAATAGAAAGACCCAATTATCAAGCAAAAAAACAGGACACACGTGCATACCAAAGCAGAATCACACCACAACCTTACACCATGACACATAACCTTAAAATCCCCAGAAAAAAATTACAATTAAACCATCAAATAATTAATAAACAACAACCAGAATATGAATTAGCACTTGTCAACACATCCACACAAAACACAAATACATAAATACCCTATCATATACAGACCCAGACCAAACCGAAACTAGTAAACGAGGGAAGCACGTATTTCATGAGGCCTATAGTGAGCCGCCGTATATTGACCAAATACCACAACTCAATTCATCATATCACATCACATTACTTAACCTAAAGTATTTATTTCTCAGTCAGACAGCAAAAAAAATTGAGCCCACTCAATCAACTGAAGACTTAGGAGAATTGTTTATAAATACTTACCAACATATTCAACTCAAATCTAAGCAAATGAACCCCCATAACATTCATCTGGTAGACTTAAGTTGACAGATGCGTCAACAAAATGCTAATTTACATCCACGATCCTAAGTAACATACAATGACCTTTTACCCCTTAAATTAATATACATCCACACTTATCTGGACAACCACAAAACAACAACAAGAAAACTAACCCAATTACCAAAATAAAACAAATCACACCACATTTATACTTTCTGAATGTCCAACTTTGGAAATGCACAATTTAGACAAAAACATAAACAATACAATTATTCACTCTTGACATAGCCTAGTATATCAAACTAAGTAAACAGTATAGCGAACAAGATCAAAACAAGAACAAACTCGACAGAAATCCCTCAATAAATGACCAACAGAAGACCCTAAATGAAAGAAGATCAACAGACTACTCGTGCAGATCACCAAGCTACAAACGTACCCAAACATTCATTGAAATCACACGACCTTACAAACTCCCAAAATTAATAAAACCATTTACTACCCACAAAATCCCCATAATTTTTCCAGAATATAAATTGACACACCGTTAGGACATCAACATACACAAAATAAATAATAACCCTTAAATAAAACACACTGAAATCAACATGTCATACTAGCCGCATTTTACCCTGGCATAGCATGATTTTCCATCACCAAAACACATTTCGGCAAGTAGTTACCTTCATAAATCAACAAGCAGATAAATGACTAAGTCATCACTCGGAGAACAGAAGAGGTTTGTAATTACTTACCTATGATATCCCAACATAGTATCATTTTATACGTACGGCGTATTTAATTAAATTCAATTATAAATTAAGCAAAAACAAACCCTAACCTTAATTCACCTTAAGAAACAACCAAGAGACCCACCCGATTACAAAACAAAACTAATAACAAACACCCACACTCATGCACTCAAATACATTTACCCAAGTTTGTCACTTCAGACCTAACACAATTTAGACAATTACAAACAAGAAGAACCATTATAGATTTGCACAATCAAGCAGAATGTGCGCCACACGTGTAGACAAACACAAGCATCAATATCATCCACAATACATACATGTCCTGATGACCAGAATTCATCTACACAATTTTGACAAAAACAAACGAGAAGAACCTTTTATGGATTTGCACAATCTAGCAGAATGTGCACCACACGTGTAGACAAATAAACACATCAATAACACACATAACACATGCATGTACTGATGACCAGAATTCGTCTACACAATTTTGACAATAACATACAAGAAGAACCTTATGGATTTGCACTATCTAGCAGAATGTGCACCACACGTGTAGACAAATACACACATTAAAAACACATGCATGTACTAATGACCAGAATTCATCTACACAATTTTGACAATAACAAACAAGAAGAACCTTTTATGGATTTGCACAATCTAGCAGAATGTGCACCACACGTGTAGACAAATAAACACATCAATAACACACATAACACATGCATGTACTGATGACCAGAATTCGTCTACACAATTTTGACAATAACAAACAAGAAGAACCTTTTGGATTTGCACTATCTAGCAGAATGTGCACCACACGTGTAGACAAATACACACATTAAAAACACATGCATGTACTGATGACCAGAATTCATCTACACAATTTTGACAATAACAAACAAGAAGAACCTTATGGATTTGCACTATCTAGCAGAATGTGCACCATACGTGTAGACAAATACACACATCAAAAACACATGCACGTCCTAATGACCAGAATTCATCTACACAATTTTGACAATAACATACAAGAAGAACCTTATGGATTTGCACTATCTAGCAGAATGTGCACCACACGTGTAGACAAATACACACATCAAAAACACATGCACGTCCTAATGACCAGAATTCATCTACACAATTTTGACAATAGGTTTACATACCCTATTTCATATCGTTAGCACCTTTCTTCACATGTGACAGATGCACCCTGAAAATTCTCTTTTTAGCAGTATCACTGACCAGAAGAGTAACCGGGGTCAAGAAACTAACAACCTTAAAAGGGCCACGAAACCTCTCTCTTAGTTTTCCCGACTCTTTAGGTCCAACCTCCTTCAAAGAAAAATTCTTCACAAAAACCTTATCTCCAACTTTAATATCAACAGGTTTACGACCTAGATTATACCTTTTTTCTAATCTATCATGAGCTACCTTCATGTTCTCCTTAGCCTTTTTCCAAATACCCTTGATATGACTAAAGGTATACTGTTCAGGTAACAATTGATTAATTGACCAAATATTAGATAAAGGTGTGTTAGGAGTGAAAGAAAACATTAATGAAAATGGAGTGGTTTTATGGGATTCATGGACAGCGGTATTAAAAGAAAAAGTTATCCAAGGTATACAGGAGTCCCATTTACTATGATCACTGTGATGAAAAGCAATTAATGCCGCTTTTAAATTTCTATTGACACGCTCAGCATACGAACCTTTAGGGTAATATGGTGAAGAAGTAATTTGAGAAATTGACAATTCAAATAAGAAATTTCTCAACACACTAGACTTGAAACATTGAGCGTTATCAGTGATCAGAAACTGGCACGGCCCAAACGAGGCAAATATTTTTTCCAGACATCGGATAACAACTTGCGTTGTAGCAGCCCTAGTTGGAAATATCCAATTAAACCTTGAGAACCCATCCGTACATACCAAAGCAAACTTGTTTCCCCACTTAGACACCGGAAAAGGGCCAATAAAGTCTAGAAACAACCTCTGCATTGGCCTAGTAGCCACTTCCGATGACAACATTCCCACCTTAGTGTTGGTAGCCGGTTTAGCCATTTTACAAGTTTGACAATGGTTTACCATACTTTTGATTTCCTTATCCATTCCCTTCCAAATGAAATTTTCCCTTATCCTTAATCTAGTTTTGAACACACCTAAATGTGCACCGATAGGCGACTCATGAAAGTACCTAAATACTTCAGGTATTAATACAACAGGCAATACGATTTTGGTTAACTTATCACTACGTGCTGAACAACAAAGTAAGTTTCCTTTCAGGAAATATGGTTTGACCGATTCTCCCCTCTCAAGCTTCTGAATAATTTCTGACAACACAGGATCTTCCCTTTGGTACCCCGATACATCACGGAACAACAACGGATAATTGGAAAGTATAGCATTACAAGACCCGTTGATCAAAACATTATTACATACATTTTCCTTATTATCAATATCATCAGACGATTCTCCGTACATCCGGCTCAAACAGTCTGCAATCACATTCTCAGTACCCTTTATATGCTTCACCCTGAACTTGAAGGACAGAATCCTCGTTGCCCAGCGAGCAATCCTTCCGGTTTTCCTAGGTCTACCTAGAACCCAACTCAACGCTTGGTTGTCAGTTTCAAGCTCAAACTCAACGTGTTCTACATACAACTTAAATTTTTCTAAGGCGAACATAACTGCCAATCCTTCTAATTCATAGACTGAATATTTTAACTCAGCATCAGACAAAGTACGTGAGGCATAGGCGATGGGCAATCTATCATCCTCATGTTGCTGTAACAGAACTGCGCCCACTGCCCTGTTGGAGGCATCAGTCTGAATGATAAAGGGCTTCGAGAAGTCTGGAATCGCTAGTATAGGTGCGTTAATAAGAGCCATCTTTAAATCTTCAAAAGCTGACTCTTGCGAGGAACCCCAAGCGAACTCAGTACCTTTTTTCCTTAACATATTCAACGGAGCTGCCCTGTGCGCAAAATTAGGAACGAACTTACGGAAATAATTGATCATCCCAACGAAACGTGCAACTTCTTTCACGTTTCTAGGTGATTTGAAATCGCGAATGGATTTAGTACGAGTCTGATCAACTGAAACACCCGATGACGACACAATGTGGCCTAAGAACGAGATATGGGGTTTTGCGAAGGACACCTTAGATAACTTTACAGTCAATCCTGCTTCTTTAAGTCTTTTAAGAACTTCTCTAACATGTCCAACATGTTCTTCAAAAGATTTACTGAATATCACCACGTCATCAAGATAGTGGTAGACAGATTTAAATTTAATCCCATCAAAAATATTGTCCAGTAAACGACTCAATACAGCGGCACCTGTCGATAACCCGAAGGGTAAACGTTCGAATTCATACAAATTCCAATCCGTGGTGAACGCAGTCACTGCTTTGGATTTCTCACTCAACGGAATTTGCATATATGCTTTGTTTAGGTCCAGAACGGAAAATACCCTTGCTCCCTGAAACCACCCAAAACAAGACTGTAAATCCGGCAAAGGAATCTGTTGGAGAATCACTTTCTTATTTAAGGCACGGTAGTCGACCACAGGTCTAAATTCTCCATTAGGTTTGGGCACTAAGAAAATGGGAGATGAATAGGAAGAAGTAGATTTCCTAATTACTCCCTCATTAATCATCTCATCGATGATACCTTTCAAAACTTTCATCTTAGGTGGAGCCAGACGGTAAGGAGAAGACCTAACAGGCACTGAATCGGATAACTCAATCTCATATTCCAAAATATTCGTGACACCTAACCTGTCGGTTAAAACATCAGTAAACTCAGAGCATAGTTTACGAATACTATCAGCTTGATCCTCCCTTAGATGTCCCAGGTCCAAATTTTCAATATCCTTAGGTTTGTCGCCACTCTGAGCAGCATTAATACTAACATTACTAGTATAATTATGAAATTTTAACCTTAAACTGGGCTTGAACTTAAATTGACATGATTGATCCCTCAGATCAATCAGTAACCCAACATGTGCCAAAAAATCAGCACCAAGGATGACATCGCAAGACAGATGATGTACTACCCATAACCTAAATTTCCAAGTGAAGTTTAATATCCTGATCTTAACTGTTATGTACCCTTTAATATCCAGAGAAGAAGAATTCGCGGATCTCACATCATTATTCTCTGCAATCAGTTTTCCAAATTTACATACAGATTTCATATTATTAAACCATTCTAAGCTTAAAAATGAACTCACGCTCCCAGAGTCAATAAGTGCAGAAACCGGCTCGTTATTAATGTCAATGACAATAAATGGAGAAATTCCATGAACAACTTCAGTGATGCGGTTACACATCTTTTTACTTTTGAACAGACCCCGACAAAAGTTACTGTCACGTGAACGTTTACATTTCTTTTTTGACACATTAGAATACCAAATTTTATCATCTGATGACGTCTTGTTTACATACGATAAAAATTTATTGTTATATTTAACATCACACCAACGACTAATATGGGCATATGACCCACAACGATCACATCTTCTACCTTTGCTAACTCTACTCCCATTAAACCTCTGTTCAGCACGCCTCTGAAATACATGACCTTGAACATTAGTAGACATGAACTCACGCCTTCCCTGTAAATTCTTATAAGGATTAAGACTACTATAATTATCCACAAGCTGCATCTCTCCACGTGGCTGAAAATTATTTATAGAAGGCATATAACCTGAACAACCTTGAAGATAATTACTAGGAAAGGGAGAATCATCTACCCGCAACAGATTAGCATTCTTAATCTTCTCCGCAGATAAAATAATTTCATTAAAATCAGTGAAATTCTTGGGCTTAGCATGCATGGACAAGAATGAACGATAAATGGGATTCATACCTTCGACTAATGAATTGACAACCTGCTCTTCAGTCAACTCAACTGCCAAAACCTTTGCATAAGTCCTAATATCAATGAAGTACTCATTTAACGTTTCACTCATACGCTGAAAGCGAAATACATAATCTCTACTCAAATCTGCCAAGATACGTGGAGTGATAAAATATTTCAAAACCTCTCTATGGAAAACATCCAAAGAATGGCCAGCACTCATACTCTCAAACAGTTTTCCTCGCAACATTCCTTCAGTGCATGGAAAGATGATTTTCAAAATTTGAAAATCTGACAGACCAAATATGCCAGCACTATCTCTTAATTCCACTAATTTCTTCAAAAATTTCACAAATAAATTAATATCAGTGCCATAGCACACATGAAAATCTTTCAAAATTAGAGTTAATGGGTTAGGAAGGGAAGCAAAATTAACCTGACCATCAGTCATAAGTTTATTTAGAGAAACAACGTTAGTCGAGGCTCGATTATCAGAAAGATTAAGCCTATTTACTCTATCTATCACGTCACATTCACCAAATAAGCTATCAACAGTTTGTACTTCCTTATCAGTACAAGTACGGTGAGATCCTAACCTATTCCCAGCACTACCAACGTCATGGCAAGAAACTGAACTAGAAAAATCGTTATATCTCTTATCAGAACATGAATTACCAACAGCATTCAAATTACTAGAACTCGACATGACCTCTGGTGTATTTCTTGACGAGCCTATTTGTTTATCTACCTCAGTAGAATTATTAGTTTGTAAAGCGCCTACCATATTTTCATTATTCTCCATCGATACTGATTCCAAATTACCAATATAATTACTATTATTCACAACGCCATCACAAGAATCACTAACATATGAACAAACGCTTTCAGAACACACAACAGGTCCACTAATATTCTCAGAAATATCACTCGAGGACAACCGATTAAAACTATCTAACAGCTTGTCACGAAGCCCAACTAACTTGCTTGAAAAAACAATATCACACTTGGACCAATATTCAATTAAACTCACTAAACGATTAATCCAGTGTATCGAACGAAATTTTAATTTGTTCACACGATATGCCGAAGGTTTGGCAACTTGCTTTAACTCATCACAGGACACTAATAGGTTTGAAACAGATATCACAACATCAGACCTACCGTTTGTCCCATAAGAATGTTGATCAGTCAGACTAACAACAGAAGCTGATTTTAAGGATTTGAGAAGAATAATATCCAGTTCACGATGAAAATTAGGGTTGCCATTCCTTATTTGTATTTCATAAGCCAGTTCCTCTTTGGATAAATATTGTACAGCTTTTAAAATGCTCTCGTCCATTCAGTATATTATCACATGAAACAAAAATAACAAGAAAATTATACAAAGATAAAACAATAACAACAAACATTAAAATATCACACTTCAGGCCCAATCATACTTCCAAGCCCCAAGATTCAAAGACTAGCCCCAAACAACTACTGAATGTGGTACAAATCTAACCACGCTACTGCTATAACACATTTTTCCCCGTAGTAAAGTAAAGGCCTTGGGAGGGAAGGTACTGGACCATAGTGAATTCATACTCAGAGGGCAATTGTCTGAGACCATCTTCGAACCCCGGAACCCAGAAATAATACTAAGGTGATCGGGTAAAATCATAATATATTCACAATAAACATGCATACAAATTAACAAAACACTTACTAATCAAGATGTGGATTCTGACATCAAATATTTGTTCCTTCCAGTTGACTGTAATACATATTTTAGCAATCCAGCCAAGTTGTTACGATGAAGTAAATAAGCGTTGCTTTCAACCTATCATCTGTTGTCATTATGAGAATCCAAGCCAAATAATTAAGAGGATGACGAATTAAATATTCAATAGTTTCATAATGCACATGCATAATGCATCATACAGTATTTCATGCATTTCCACACAAATAAATAATTAATTAATTCTCGAGACAGTACATGTCACAAAGCTAGGCCTACGCTTGTTATAATATCCAAAGTAATACGTTGCCTAAAACTGAAGAATTAATGTCTTCAAAACACAAAATATACGGAGCTAATCCAATTTACGTGTTTTCACCTCAATGGCTATCAGAAAATCTCTTTTTTATTAACAACAGATGATCACACATAGTTAAAAACAATACGACAGTAGCCATCATGAAAAACAGAAGAAAAACGATCACCGTACTAGGGCTATCGACATCAAAATAAATCCTACATTAATAAATTTTCCACAGACCATAAGGCATACTACTTGTAATTAAAATGCATTTTACAATTAACTGAAAACAGAAAACAAATCATTAATTACACAAAGAAAATATGAGTGTCAGTTAGCCTACCTGAGTGAATACTCGAGGATGACATTAAGTTTGAATGTATAACCTTGAAAGGCCCTGTCATGCAACGTAGGAAAATACAAAATAAATACATTTACCTTGCCAGTCGATACAGTCACAAGTACTTACGATGACAAAATAGCCTACCTTAATTCCACAATATACGAAGCATATCCAGACGTTTATCTCCAGTAAGGTTACAATAGGTAACCAGTCAATAACTTGACGAAGAGGGATAATATCATTCAATATTTTCACATACAGTAGAACTTCAGTTTACTTCTTATGTATTTATAAAACCACGTAGATCCATGATGACTGGCCTAACAAGCACATTACGAGAATCATACATGTCTCGAAAATCCCAGCCTTCCAAAACCATTAAAGTCAACATCGAGATAGAGAAATACTTGTTGCTAGAACATAGCTCTTCCTATCGGACAGAGGGAGAAACTACAATCACAGTCCAAGACAGCACCGACAAGATATGCTACCTATCGAGGCCAGCCACAACTAACTCCGCCGCTCGATTCAAAAGTTTATGCCAAAGTAAAAATAGTACGTTCGATCAGAGATTAGTGCCAAAGTAACGGCACAATTATGATACTCGATACACAAACCATAGATAGAGTGAATTGTTTAAGGCCACTCTCTTTCTGAACGTAGCTAGAGACTGTTGATGGTTAACAATTGCATTAATAGTGGAACGTGGGGATAGTAATTATGAAAAACAGACAATACCCATAAAATATTTTTATTAATTTAATTTTTACAATAGGTGCACACTGAATACAACTCTTTCTCTTTACGATAGCTTGTTATAGTTTTTAAACACCAGGCTTGTTGTAGATCCTTTTATAACTATGTCCAATCACTGTTGTTCTTAAAAACTGGGAAAGCCGCAATGGTTTTATAGGCGTAAAAAGCTCATCCTCTTCTTTTTCATCATCATTATCATCATGGTTATTATTATCGTGAACATTATAGTTATTGCCACCATCATCATCATTATTATCACTATTACTACCTAATCCTCTTTGATCCTTTTGCAATACCACCTTTTGCAAAGTCTGTGTTGCTTTTGATAGTGTTAAGGTTTTTTTTTTTTTTTTTGTATGTTGAGAACTGTCCTAACATGACTTTTTGAGGAGATGATAAATGCTTTTCAACAAACAATGCACTATCTTCAGCAGAAATATCGTTTTCTCGAACTCGCTTTTTAGCATTTTCATTATTTTTTGTCGACAGCATCTGTGTTTCATCTAGTATGCCACATTGATGATCACTGACACTTAAAAGCTCCCTATTTTTCCTTTTTAGGTCACCGCAACACCGTTTTGAACGTTGTTTTGAACAATGCCAAATAACAGTTCCATCTTTATTGGTTCGTTTTACAATATATGAATATTCTTTATAGTATGCATATGGCTTACCATACCTACCCGCTGATACTTCCATATCAACTGTCAAGCATAAACTAATCTCTAGTAAAGTTAACTCCGTAATAAGAATAATAGTTTAATGTGGGAGCAAATATGGGTGCAAAGAGTGGGGTTAAAAATGGGCAAATATGAAAGCAAAGAGTGGGGGTAAAAGTGGGAGCAAATATGAGAATAAATATGAGAGCAAAAGTGGGAGCAAATATGGGCTCCAAAGTGGAAGCAAATATGAGAGCAAATATGGGAGCAAATGTAGGAGCAATCTATAAAAAACATACATAAACTCTGCTTGTTTTCACGAGCTTTTTCAATTACCAGCCTTATTGCATGGATTGCGTCAATGGTTCCTTTTCTAGCAGTGAAGCACAACTGATTATCCGTTAACTTTATCAAATTTTGAAGGTGCTCACAAAGGACTCGTTCCCAGATTTTGAGTGTGTATGATGTAAGTTTTATACTGCAGAATTTTCCTCAAGATCGAACATCTCCTTTGTTTTTGTAGAACGGGACCAACATACTCTTTCTCCAGGCATCTGGCATCTGTTCAAGAAATAAGATGTATTTGAATAACCTTGAAAGCCGTACAGCTCCATCCGCTTCAAGAGATTTCTAGAGTTCAGCAGGTATCTCATCTGGGCCCGTTGCTTTATGATTCTTTATTTTAGAGATGGCTTTCCTAACTTCCGATTCTGTGATTCATTAATAGATCCTTGCGTCACAGGTAGTTCCACTTCTTGTCGCCTGGGAAATTCTTCATTTAATAAATCATAATAATACTCATGCCATCTTTCACAAATGTCCTTGTCGTTTGTTAATAAATTGCCTTCTTTATTTTTTATGCATTCTGGGGTTTTAAAGTCTTTGCAGTCATTATGTTTGTGATTAGCTACTTTATCGTTGCTATTGGCTAATTCTAAACGCTGGTAGAAATCAAAATCTGCTTTTTCTCTTTCAATTGCAACGGTGTTCCTTGCAGCTTTCTTTGCCTGTTTGTAACTCTCTTTATCTTCCTCAGCACCAGTATTCTGCCAAATTCTAAACAAGCGTTTCTTTTCAGCTATGCTGTTCTTGGCGTGGTTGTTCCACCATATGGAATCCTTTGCATTATGTAGGGCACCTTTTCTAATACCCAACTCACGTTTCGCAGTAGCGGCACAAAATGTTTCAAAGCCTGACCATAGTACTGTTGGGCTGTTTTCATGAGATGGGGTTTTGCATAAATAAATCCACTATACAATTTTTCACCACTACCTTTTTCACTATTCAATTAATACCATTTAATCTTTTCTATCTTTGGTCTTTTTATCTTAATATGTTTTCTCAGTTTTAGGGCTGATAGTAGAAGCCTATGTTGGGAAGTAAGTGGTTCTCCTGGAATAACCTTACAGTCCTTAATTTGTCCCAAATCTCTTTTGTCTATTTGGATATAGTCTATCTGCATCTTGAAATCACCACTCTTATAAGTTATAAGGTGTTCATCCTTCTTTTGAAAGAACGTGCTCACTACTGCAAGGTTATGGGAGGCTGCAAATTCAAGAATCGTCTCCCCTTCTTTATTTTGTTCTCCAAATCCAAAGTCACCATTGTAACCTTCAAAGCCGCCCCTGGCCGCTCCTACATGACCATTTAGGTCCCCACATATAATTTTTTGTTCCGTTTGGGGTATAATTGCAAGATGAGTCCTCCATTCCTCCCAAAATTCTTGGTTTTCTATTTCTGGGCAATTCACTTGTGGCGCGTAGACCGATACAACATTAAGACATGGTTGTTTAACTAAGGCGAGTTTTACCAACATGGTGCGATCATTGATTCTACTTATCTCGACAACGTTGTTACTAAGGTGATGATCTAATATTATTCCAATGACATTTCTGGTATTCTCCTTCCCATTGTAAATGAGCTTAAATCCTTTCCCAATTTGACATGATTTGGCACATTTCCACTTAGTTTCCTGCACACAACAAATATGCAGTGTCTGTCTAGAACTGCGCTGAGTTTGCCACTTCGTCCAATCATTGTACCAATGTTCCGAGTACCTATGCACAGTTCAAACACTGGCTCTGTGTCGTCCTGCTTTAATGTTTCGTCGCTTACTGTGAACTCCCTAGCATTTCCATCGCTTGAGGGGGACGCCCTATCTGTGAATCTCTTTCCATTTCCGTTTTGCCTCATGATTAATATAAAGATTGGCTTTCAATTTTACAGTCGGTTGCCACCTGACACCAATCTTCTTGGAAGACCCGAGAGCCGCCGTTGACCATATTGGTTCTTACACCGACATCTCGAATGAGCCCTCAGACCCAAAGTTCATCACAACCAAGGACTTCTACATCGATTACGTCGAAGAAACTCCTTGTCAGGGTTTTATAACGGAGTTTTCTCTCCGGAGCATTGGCTCCAATGATATATGGCAACCATATACCTTTTGCTCTTACGAGGAAGTACCCCAGCTCGAACAGCGAAAACCAACTGAAAGTGGGTTTGAAGCATACAGTTGTACCTACGTCAATAGCTATCAATGCCATTCATCTGTAAAAGTACGTGTTCGGTCGCCAGCGCCATCTGAGTATGTGATCACCGTGGCATTTGAGTTTGGACTATTGCAATTCGGGAACATTGTAAATAATGGAGTATGTCTACATGTTGCCCTTGTTAAGGGTGCATACTGTTCAATTCCGCTGTGTTTTAATCACACTCCACATTTACACTTCGAGGTCGAATGATGGACAACACAATATATTCTACTGTGGGAAAGGTGACTATGTCAACACGGTACTGCATGTGTTAAGATTTCTTGTTGCAAGCAAGTGCTCAACCTTTTGTCAGATGATAGTGCACCACATCTGTTTCTTGTTAATATAAAGGTCCGAATTGCCTGTTGCATGGTAGTTTCTGCTGCGAATTGTGTTCCTGCAATATTTTTGTAATGTTACCACATAAATGCTTGAGGTCTAACCAATTGCTAGGAATGGATTTTCCCTAATAGAATGGTCCGAATTGCCTGTTGCACGGTAGTTTCTGCTGAGAATTGTGTTTCTGCAATCTTTGGACGCCGTAACTTCCAAACATTGATTGTACATTAATGCAGGGTTTTACAGATGAATGCCCGTGATGGGTAGTAGAACAGACATATCTTCATATGTTAAGCGCACTGCCGGTCGGTTTTAGCCGTTCGAGCTGGGGTACTTCCCTCATTAGAACCCAAGCACTGGATGCCCCTTCTGCCAACTACACGGTTCCGAAGTCCATATTCTCCACTGCAGATGCCATTGAGGTCTTCACCGTAACCCTGGCAAGGAACCCCTCACATGGTACTTCCAACCGGGCCAGCTGGTCCAAGGTTTTTTACAGAGGTGTTACTCCTCTATTACTCGCCCTTAGTCCTGACTTGTGACAGGCAGAGCCTGGCTTCCCAAACATTGGGCCCAGGTTTAATACAGTGTGTTGTTCTAAATTGTATACACGTGCATATACACCTTTACTCACGTAATTCATAAAACCTTTCAGACAACTACAAACTTACGCATAACGAGATGAAATTGTGAATCGTATTATAATCACCTAAGACTAGCTACAATTAGTAGTATATTTACAATAGTGAAAATTTAAACCTCAACACAGTGTTCAGGATCTGATGATGGGCACTTGAGGGTCGAACGCGTAATCCTTAATTGCCCCATTTAATAGTTAATACATGTATTCTTTCCAGGAGTGTATTTACATATTAAACTTTGTGCCACACCCATTCATTAGGATTATTATTATTAATCGTATGGCATTCACACATCACTTTTGGAAGACAAGAAAAATTATATACAGGATTTACAAATTTACAGATAGATTATTAACATAGTCAATCGCATTAGCTGTAGCATGCAAAAAGTCCAATCGGTTACCACAAAACAAGTTCTGAGGGCACACATCGACTATATGTCCGATTGTCTGACGCGGGTATCCACATGAGCACTCAGGAGAGGCGGTCTTTCCCCCCTTGTGAAAAAGGTCACCACATCTCCTATGGTTGGTTCGTATCCTATTCAGAGTGCACCATGTTCCCGTGATTTGTTGTTGCTTTGGAGAGAACTATGTAGCTCTGGTGGGGTGTTATTATACCATTCTTGTGCCCAGGCTTCATGAAGATTGAAGTTATGGTCTGCCAGGTTGATTGCTGTTCTGTTTGCAGGATGTCTGGAGCGGAGTCTGTTGATTTGGATGGCAGGTATGTCCTCATGGATTTGCAATTGTTGGTTGTCGCTTATTTTGTTATATTCTCTCAGGAGGATATTCTTTCTTCTTAGCGTAGGAGGTGGAATACGGCTCAGGACAGGTAACCAGAAAACAGGTGTGGACCTGATTGTACCAGTAATAACCCGCATAGTTTGATTTAGCTGAACATCTACTTGCTTCCTGTGGCTACTGTTGAACCAAACAGGGATGCAATATTCTGCTGCTGAGTATACAAGACCTAGGGCAGTTGAACAAAGGGTAGATGCAGTGGAACCCCATTTTGTACCACACAGTTTTTGTAGGATGTTATTTCTTGATCTCAGTTTGGCTGAAGTCTTTATTAGATGCTGTTTAAATGACAGCGTTCTGTCAAGTGTAACTCCAAGGTACTTTGGGTATTTGTTATGGAACAGATATTTACCTTCGAAATATATGTTTAGTTCACGGTTGGCTAGGATGTTGCTCAGATGAAAGGATGTGGATTCAGTTTTGTTAGGGTTTGGTTGAAGACCCCATTTACGGAAGTATTGAATCATTGCACTTAAGTCCTTCATTAATATGTCTTCAGAGACCTTGATTTGTTTGTGCTGAATTGCTAACACCCAGTCATCAGCATAGCCAAACTTCCTGGACTGGGTGTTTGGCATATCTGCTATATAGAGACTGAATAATAGCGGAGCTAGGACTGAGCCTAGGAAATTTTTTGGGAAATTTCATGTTTACGAACTGAAGAGCTACAAATGACTGTCCATATGTCTGTTTGCTCTCTATACAATTATATACCGTTCCACCGACCTCAACCAAATTTTGCATACATACATTTTAGGACTAAGAATAAATCACTGGCTACACGAATTTTGGATAGCTCTTTCCATTCTTCTGATTTCGGCTCGTTGGTACTCGAGCAAAGGCTTACCTCAGGCAAAATGTCAAAGTTGTATACATATCAGAAAAAGCTCATTTTACACCGCTCAATGCTAAAAACAAAACTCGGTAAGTAAGTCCCTGGGATTACAGAAACCACATTTTAGGGCTCTAAAACCGACAGTTTCCGAGATATTTCCAGAATACAATCCTCGTGTTTGCTTTTGCGAATGTGCTGTAGTAGATGGTTGAATAAATCCAAGGAAGAAACACCAATGGTGGAACGATGAGTGTGATAAAACAGTGGAAGATAGGCATCAAACCTGGTAGCGGTATCAGAGTAAAAAAAGCAGATGAATCACACTTGGAACTCATAAAATAAAGGAAGATAACACAAAAAACAAAAAACAATACGAAATAATAAGCGGCAATTCCAAAAGGATATACTTCTGATGATCGAAACAAATAGCATCAAAACAAACTCAAGAGATTACTACAAAATATTTAGCTAACAACTACAAAGATATGAACCTCCAACATTAATGTTAAAAGACAAAAATGGCGAGTTAGATCATAGTAGCCTAATTTAAAAAATACAGAAATTTTAGCAGAAACATATAACAAGTTGATAAATTGCGAAGATCTACCAGAAGTGCTTCAAATAAATACAGACACCACTTTAAAACACCATCAGAAAACATAAATCCACCCACCATCCAAGAAGTCTACAAAGCTCTGAGATAGCTCAAAAACTACAAAGCGAGTGGAGAAGATCAAACATTTGCAGAATTGTGAAAATATGCAGCAGAACCAGTAAAGATTTCATTACACCAATGCATAGTGAACATTTGGATCAAAGAAGAACTGCCAGACCATTCGACTACGGCTATAATACATCCATTACACAAGAAAGGAGAAAAATCAAATCCTGACAACTATCGAGGAATTTCCCTTTTGGATATCACGTATAAAATCATGTCACGAATTCTATATAATTGATGTAAAGATCAATTAGAACTGAAAATAGGAGAATATCAAGGTGGATTTCGGCCATGGCGAAGCTGCCCTGATCACCTTAAAATTAGAAATGGACTACTACAAGCCTAGGCAAAAACAGCAAGTCATAAGCTTCGTAGACTTCAAAAAAGCTTATGATTTTATACATAGATCTTCATTGCTGGAAATACTACGGAATTTTGGACTTCATCCCAAATTAATAAAAATTATAAAACTAACTCGAACAAACACCAAATCTAAAGTAAAATTCAGAGGAGAAATATCTGAGCCGTTTACGATTAAAACAGGATTAAGACAAGGAGATGGTTTATCGCCTCTACTTTTCAATTGTGCTTTGGAATATGTGATGAGGGAATAGTACAGGGATGATCCTAGGAGCATAAGAATAGGAACCAAGAAAGATCAAATAGAATTAAATTGCTTGCGATTCGCAAATGACTTAGCGTTACTGGCTAATAATATTCAAGAAGCCAGAAATCAAATAATAAGCCTACAAAATAAAGCACAAAAAATTGGACTTAAGATATCATTTGAAAAGACAGAGATAATGGTAGCAAATCCACTTGTAATCAATCACATAACAGTAAATAACAAGAAAGTTAAAATAGTGAAGCAATTTAAATACTTAGGAGAAATGATAACTTACAACTTGGATGAGATACCTGCATGGCAAGAAAGAACTAATAAAATGATTAAAGCCCAAAAATTAACATGGTCTTCATATGAAAGAAAATGTCTACCAATCGCAACAAAATTAAAACATTACAAGATGGTGGTTCAACCAGAGGTGACATATGGAAGCGAAACTCTTTTTAAAGTTACTCAGAAAAACAGAATCGACAAAATTTTAAAAGTAGAAAGAAGAATAGCTAGAACATGCATAAATAAAAACAAGATGTTCAGTAAAGAACATATAGCCTACTTTCTCCTAAATGTATGAGTATAGTTATAACTCGTTGTTATTATCAAAGAGTATAATAGAACTATTCTTTGTTGAAGACCTTAGAAACGATTTACCTCTACCAAACGCCACAACCTAGATAAAAACTGCTACCGTCATTGAAGAAAGAAAGAAAGAAAGAAAGAAAGAAAGAAAGAAAGATAAGAAGTATATCAAGAATGTTATTGATCTGGAGACATAATCGACCGGACTGGCTGCGTGGCTCAGCGGTAACGTTCTCGCTTGCTGGGCCCTAGGTTGCAGGTTCGTATCCTGGCGCAGTCAGCTGGCATTTGAGGGTGCACAAATGCGAGGGAGCCGTGTCAGTACATTTACTGGCACGTTAAAGATCCCCTTCGGGCCAAAATTCCGGCACCCCGGTGTCTCTAAAAGCAGCAGTAGTTAAAAGGGATGTAAAACCAATAACATTATTATTAGTATTATTATTATTATTATTATTATTATTATTATTATTACATATACGACCTGCCGTGGGTAACATCCAACTTTGAGTTGAGGCATGTCTTTACACGTCTGGTTGTGCATGGCTTTCACAACCCTAATTGAATTAACAAATCTATCCATGACCCTACAGAGACGTGTGTATACAAACTATGTGGATATTTTCGATTGCTATTTGCCTGAAATAAAAGTAGTAATTAATAACCTGAACTAACACCAACGGCTTGAATTCACTTACTATGTGAAATCGTTTTGTTCTTTACTTCAAATAACATTTTCAAGTAACGCAAAATAGGCTGTTACAAACCCTTTAAAATAAAAAGTAAAAATGTATCGTAGTATCATCTTGTCATTCTTCAAATTCGATGCGCATAGAATGCCAATGGTATAGTAATCAATGGAGCCCCACGTAGACTAGTCGTGACATCTAGTGGTGAAATATCGAACAATATAATCCTAACAGAGCGAGTGCATTCTAGCGGCCAGAAGAAGAAACTTTTCAATAAAATCTGGAAGTTAATAAGTAGGTCGGCGTGCAGTTACCTTTTTGGCAGCTAGATGTCTCGAGTAAATCTGCTGGCGAATTATGTTTTAATTAAATATATATTTTACACCATAATATGCACAATATAACGCTAAATTTTAAAATATCTGAGTCATTACAAAACAATAAACATATAACATTTCAAGCAAAAAACCTAGCTCTGATCGGGTTTGAACCATAGGCATTTGAGCGATAGGCTAACGCTCTACCACTGAGCTAATTGTGTCAACGAATAACGCTCTATATAAAATGACTTACATAGAACTTGTTAGCAAATAATGATTTATACTAAACGATTTCATCACTGGAGTATATTATTTATATATAAAGCATTTCATACAAAGTTTATTTATTTTGTATCAGTACGCTATATTGCATGCAATACTCAAATTAGTGAAATATAAGTCAGGCACAAGATATCCGATGCCATCTTGTCTTATTACTGAATCGGCTCAGCTTTTTAAAATCACGTCTGCACTATAGTATTACAAAATAAACTTTTAATTTCGAACGTGCCTCTTCCTTTAGAACAGTTAAAACGATTCTCGGCTCGATAATCGGAACTGGTGGGTCCCATGATATGGATTATAAAGTTTGCATAATTCGCACGGCCGCCATCCTGAAATGGTATGGCGGACGACCATGTAGTTTGGTCACAAGACGCATCCTATACGAAGGTATGTTGTTACCAAATTTGGTAGAGATCGGATGATTTGGTTAGTCGTTATTTGATTTTACGTTTTGAACGTTTGAGTGGCCGCCATTCAGTTTTAGTAAAGATGGCGGCGATATAAAACATGACACTGAGGTGTCCTTTGCTAGTGCTACCTTTGTACCAAATTTCGTTCAATTCGCATTCACCGTGTTCGAATTGATAGGGGGGGACAGACATTCAGAGTACACACACTCACACACACACAGACACACACACACACACACACAGACTCACACACACACATACACACACACACATAGACTCACACACACACATACACACACACAGACAGACACACTTTTTTCGCCCTGTGTTGATCTCATAAGTCTACTTTCATCTTTTGCAAAAATCGAAAGTAGGCTAATATCAGAAAGATGGACAGTGGCGGATTGTACCAAATAAAGTGGTATACAGAGAACTGGAGCCCATCTCTGATACTATTCGGAAGAAACGGATTTCTTTTTTGGTCACATCATGAGGACACCAGAAACTAGGTTATCGAGAAAAATTGTAGTGAAACTTTGGAATATGAAACAACAAGTAGGATGGATTAAGGAAATTAGAGAAGATATGAAAGAATTAGAAATAACCTTGGATGACTTGCAAAACAAAACAAAAAAAAAAAAAAAACTGAGAGATATAAAAATAAGATTTCAGGCAAATATAGACAAACGTAATACAGTAAAATGGGTATTTACAGATGAGGAACGCCTGAGGAGATGGTGGTTGGTTGGTTCTTAAGTTTAGGGGCTGCGACAACGCGGTCATGTAGCCCCGTGTAATTTGGGTGTGTGTAGAATCTGTCTGATATCCGGTGTTAATTGTGATGACTGTATTAGTGTGTGTTATCTGTTTCTTTAATTTAAGTACAGACTGCAACTTAGAATTTTTCAAATAGTTCCTACTTTTACCGCCAAGCGCCACCGTCAACGACTACTAGGCCAAGTTCAGAACTTAGCTACTAGACGCCGCCACAGTCGGCTCTTGGCAACGAACGTAGAAACCTAAGAGCGTTGTTTACATTCTTAACCTATCCAATTTAGTTTCACACAGGTGTAATTAGTGGAAGGTTCTTTAACATGCCATAAATATATGACATGGGACCGCCGGCTTTACTTCCCCTACGAAGGAAGGCATACTGAGGGATTTTAACGCTCTTAAAATCCGACGGCTTCGGCCGGGTTTGAACCCGCTGTCTTGGGCATAAAACGCCTGAGGAGATCAGAGCAAATGAAAAAGCTACTGAGTGACTCGGAAAGAAAACTTACTGAAGAAGAGGACCAAGAAATGATTGACTGAAGTGGTCCAATGAGGCAATAAAAGCAGAAGAAGAAGAAGATGGTTGATTATCTCCTTTTGGGTTTGATATTTCATTTAGTACCTCCCATTTGGTTTCATTGTCCAATGAATCGAGCTTTATTTACTTTTGAGTAACGTTAACATATGTAATCACTTTACTACCACCCTTTATTTTGTAATATTCAGTATGGCATAGTCTTTTGTGGGGTTCGAAGCCAGTTTTTAGTGTTGCCTTAGTAAACAAAAGTTTGGTGCTTTTCAGTTGGTCAACACGAATGTATAGTCTTTAGTGTGTTATGGCTTGCACTGTACTTTTCCGGTGGCGTTGTGATGTATCTCGCGGCATGATTCACATGAACCACATATCTAGTTTCTACGTCATCTGTTTACGTCGATGACTTCAAATGTTTGAAACCACTACCTCCCCTGTTCATCAAGTGTCCAACTTGACCTATATATATCCAGGCAGCATTATTTGCCACGAGTTTTTCTCCCTGAATCTGCTCGTTGGTTGTCAACACCAAGAGTTACACAAATACCAGGCAAAGCTCATTTTACACCCCTCGATAAGAAATACAAACCTTGGCAAGTGACTACGACTCCGTAAACTACACTTCAAGGCTCTAAAACCAACATCCCGGCCTGTCTCCTAAACCTCGTTGGTTGCCGGGACACTTTGGCAGCATTCTTCACTTCTATCTATGTCATGGGTGCTTAACCCATTTAGCATGAGCTGGTGTTGTTTTAAGCTCATTGAGAATGTTTTACAATGATTTATAGGCACCATACATGAGGCTTGAAATCGTACTAGCGACGCTGCACTGCACTGTGTTGAGAAACAAGAAAAAGCTGGCAGAAGCTCATTTTACACCCCTCGATACGAAAACCGAAACTTGGTAAGTCACTGTCGTTTAAAAGCCATGTGTGAAAGTCAACATAATTGTGGCTTTTTACTGGGCAGGATTTGGGCAAATCAACTGTTGGTAAACAAACGTTTGGTGCTTTTCAGTCGGTCAACACGAATGTCCCCAAAAAGAGCTGGGTTATGTCCTAATCCTGAAATAAATTACATGAGATTAATAAATACACTAGGATGACCAGTTTCGATCGTCAAGCGATCATCATCAGATCCATTACACTTAGGCTATAACATCTATGTTTGAGAATACAGGTGAAAAATATTTACAATATGTACAATTATTTAGTTGCAGTATTGGTAATGCAACTGTCGGTGTATGCTAAATGTAGTATATCTAATGTTAGGTGAAATGCTAAAATGGTGATAAAAATCCAGAGTTTGCCTGTTTGGGGGGATTATATGGTTATACAAAATCAACTATGGTTATACTGTAATAATACAGGCTGATACTTATCCGGTTGTCTTCCTGACTGGAACTTCGAGCAGTTGCGTGTTCACACTAGCACCAGTTTTGGTCGACTAACCCGGGTGTTAACTGGACGAAACTGGTTTTTCCTTTCTCCTCCATTTGTTCCTGTGTGCTTCCTGAGGTCAGTGCTATGTATATTTGTGTGACGTTGCCAAATCTAGATAAGAATGTATGTTATTGAATACAGGAAGATCTACAACTATTAAAGACCGTGGGACTGTCTTCGCCACGCATGGACTAAAAAGCCATTCAACTAAGCGCTGCCCGGTCTATTGAAGACGTCCTGGCACCTTAAATACTGCCGCGAATACCGGCCTAGGTTTATTGCAGAAAAAAGTACATAGTACACCTAATCCAGATAACATTTACCTATTAACCACCGCTATTCCCCCCCCCCTTTTTTTATCTAGCTTGGCTGAATCGCCAAGTTGTGTCTTGTTTCCTACAGGGTGTGTTTTTAGTAGAGTGAAAAGGGGTGAACTCTCCATAAAAGTGTGTTCATTTAGATTGTTGGGATTGTTTCGTTTGGCTAGGTGAATCTCGATTGCTTCCTTTATGTCGAGAGCTCTGCCTTTCGATTCGTGATGAATTATTTTTAGGTCAGTCTCGATTTTAGTAAAGCTGTGCCCCGTGTCACACATATGTTGGTAACTGTTGGTAATGTTAGAAATCTCTAAATACAAATCAGAAGTCAAACGCACTTGTGTGTGTCTGTTCATAGGGAATTCGTTCTTCTTAAGCTTTTAAATATTTCTACCAGTCTACTGAAGAAAGTAAACTCTGCTACATAAACTTTTTTGACCAACTGTATCCATTATATAACTTTGGGGCTAATAGGTCGAGTGGAATTTTAAATGCCGACGTTTCGAGACAACTGCTTGTCTCTTCATCAAGGTTTGTCAAGAAATAAACGCCGGCATTTAACATTCAACTCGAACCTAATAGCCCCAAAGCTATATGAATCGGTGTTTTTTGAAACGGCGTAATCGACACTTTTTGTAATTTTCACCTTTTTAGCGTTTTGTTTTCCTTTTGAATAGAGCCATCTGTTTCCTTTTAAAGGACGCTTGTGCAAGTGTTCTTTCTATATAAAACTCATGTTCATAGATATTGAGTTTTTTTTGAAAGGGCGGACGTGCGTCACCTACGCCCTTTCAAAAAAAACACGTAATTTAAGTTCAGTCGGCAAAGAATAATCAAGAGATTTTATCGATATTCAAGTGTTTGAAAGAAACAAAACAAAGTTGAGATGCCATTAGCTGCTGTTTGTTGTGGTCACTGTTTTTTCTGTACATTTATAGGTGTAATTTTAAATTGAATAATGGAAGATATTTCTATTATTCCAAGCCCTCGAAAAAGGAAATTGTGTGACCCTTCATCTTATAAGGGTAACCTGATTAAAGATGTTCCTCTGCTTTAGATTTGCATTAAATATTATATCACCGTAAGGTTTAAGACCTAAACTGATGAGTAACAATGACTTTAAGAGCGTTAAAAACTCAGGGGGAAGTAAGTAAAGCCGGCGGTCTCAAGTCATTGATTTATGGCATGAAAAAGAACCTTCCACTAACTACACTTGTGGAAGCTAACTTTGTAGATTAGTTTGATAACGCTATATTAGTTCCAACGTTCGCCACCAGGTGCTGACTGCAATGGCATTCAGTACCCACGTCCGCAGCTAGGTGTCGTGGACGGTATAATTTGGTAGTAAAAGTTGGAACTACTTGAAAAAATTAATCGTCTGCGGTCCTTCTACCTGAATCACAGATAACACACACTAATACAGCCATCACAATTAACATCAGTTATTAGACAGATTCTACACACTCCCAAAGTACACGGGGCTACATGACTGCGTTGTCGCAGCCCCTAAACTAAGGAACCAACCAACAATGACTCTCTTATAAAGTGTTTCCCTGTGCTTCAGATTTGTTGCAATGTTTGTGCATAGCAAATACATTCCATCTGAACACAATGTCTGTGCTTTAGATTTTCACTAATTTCTTAGTATTGCAAAAACATTCCAATTTAAGTCCTAAACTGATATGTAACAATGATCCATTATATTTTGTGTCTTTGCCATATATTTGTGTAAATATCTGTCTCTAACAAATACTGTAGATTGCATTTTCAAGCAATTTAATGAACATTTTTGTGTCTAATATTCGATTTTTTTGAAAGGGCGTAGTTGCACGATTTTTTTCGCTTATATCTTCTGGACAAAAATTTATAAAATTATTTTAGAGAGTGGAACATGTTCCAAAAAAGTATGTTAGTTACAAAATCTATTAAAATTAAAATTAAATTAAAAATTGAGCCTTTGGGGAAATTGTATTTAGTTTCCCAACAATTTCCTTTTGTTCACCTCCGCCCTTCAAAATACACTGACTAATATAATGGAAAGTGTCACTCTATGCTTTATCTAAAATACGATAAGAATATCTTTGAAAATTAAGTAATAATGTGGATTGCTATGCTACTTCCGAGAAAGACTGATATATGTAAATCAATATAAATAAATTCCTCTGCATTTTGATTGAATGTGTGAATAGCTTATGAATCATCGGTGGTGTTTGTTGTTTTGTGGGAGTAACACTGAGATTATTGGCCCCAATTACCTGATTAATTACTTTCACGAACTGAAATGAATTTGAAATTGTAGGTACTTTTAGATGGAATCGCCTTACCAGCAATGAATCTTCCATTCAGAACAAGAGTTGTAGCTAAGATAAAAAAAACAATCCTTTTTAATCATCATAAGAACCTCATTACAAGCCACAGAGCTCTTTATTAATTTGTTCATCATGTATCAGATTCTTTATTATGGGCTGCTCTTTGTATGATACTACATTCCTTGTGGAAATGGGTTAACATAAACCAAATTATTTGCAATAATTTTACCATTCAAAGTGTTCGTCAATGCACAGTATACTCGATCGATTTCATCATCTTCTTTTCTACAGGACTTTTTCGAGGCTGGGATGAATTTTAGGAGATGTGTAGGGGATGTTTTCACTCACCACTTTCAAACTTCCCTCTTTAACTCCTTAAAATGTGGAATCAAATCGGTTACTTTTTTTCTTACGCTCTCCTCAAAACGATGGACTGAGACAATAGGTCAATCGTTCAATAAACAAAGCTAAATACTGTATAGTGCTCATCCGTCTTGAACGAACTGCACTATGCACAACGCTTGATGTTTTAATTTCTTTCTCTTTTGGGGAGTGGGTTCAAAAAGTAGAATTAATATGTCCATAATGTCGCTTATTACGGTCCGTATTGGCGTAAATATATATCAACATCATCATCATCAAGTTTCCACGCCAGTTTCCCGGGTGTGGTTTACGAGCGCTCTCCATTTTGGTCGATTCATGTACCACTGCTCCTTCAAGACTTCATCCCAGTTGATTCCCTTGGATGTGATATCTTCCTTCACTTAGTCCAGCCATCTCCTCCTAGGTCTTCCAACAGGTCTCTTTCCAGTAATCTCAGTATGTAACCATTGCTTTGCAATTCTTCCTTCTGTCATACGTTTGACGTGACCAAACCATCGCAAACGTGCCCTAGTTATGGTCTCCTTCAGGGACTGATTTATTCCAGCTTGTTGTCATATCTTCTGATTTCTTACTTTGTCTTTCCTAGTTTTTTGAAGCATGCTTCTTAGAAACTTCATTTCTGAAGCCTGAAGTCTGCTGTCATCTTTTTTGGTAGTTGTGCATGTTTCCAACCCATAAGTCAATATAGGGACAAAGTATGTTCGAAACAGAGTTTGTTTTGATCTTAGTGCCACTTGCTTATTCCAGAGTAGATATCGAACTTGCTGATAGAATTGACTTGATTTCTGAATACGGTTATTTAATTCAAGCTGTATTCTGTTGTCACTTGATATTAAGCATCCAAGGTACTGATACTGGTTTACTTTTTCCAATTGTACACCCTCCAGCATTATATTATCTTTACTTCTCTGTCTGTTGTCAGACAATGCAGCAGTTTTTGTAGCACTTACTTTCAGTCCATGTGAGATTTTCTAAGTGAAATGCCATGTCCTGTGGTTCGGATTCCACGTAAAAAGGAGGTCCCGTGGCTCATAATCACAAGATTCACGGTCACGTAAAACTACAATCTTCCTTCCTTCTTACTTTCAGTCCATATTTTTTCAAATGATCATTCCAGACGATCAGCCTTTCCTGGACTTTATTTTTTTAATATTATTTATTTTTGTAATTATTCTGTAGAAACTATCTTCATGTGATTTACATGTGCTTGTGAATAAGGAAAGTTTTCTTTAAAGATTTTGTTAAGCAGGCTGATTAAGGGGGAGAGCGATAGCCCTCGAAACATGTACCTGTGAGTAGTATTTAATAAATAGTATTGAAAGTCAGATATTTTAATATTCATTCAAAATAATATGTCCATGACCAAACTTCATTCCTTATTTCCATGTGGTATAGCATTAAATTCAGAAAAAAATGTTTTGTTACCAGTGCACCAGAATTCTAGGTTTACAAAACTGTTGCATTCTATACTACATTATAGTGCTGCACTGTTGGATTAGGTTTAGAATGAGTTAATATTCCACTTGAGTCAGGGGCGTATATAGAGTTTTATTTCGGGGGGTGCCCAACCGAGGGTTAGGGGGCATGGTATAGGCCCCAAAGAATAGGGGATCCGGGATTAAACTTTTTTATAATTTGGTGCAAAATGATGAAATTTAAGGCTATTTGACATCACTTTTTCTACCAATTTGTTGTGATGTTTTAAGTTTGTTTATTGTCAAACACAACTAAGATCATTTTATGTTACTTTTTATTGATACAATCATCTTGCTCAGTTGATAGTATTGACATGTAAATAATTAATGTTACTGTTTTAATCATTCATTTCCGTGTCCGGTCAACATTTCCAAAAAAAAAATTACAGTCAGTCTGAAAGACTAGACGTTATATCATTTCAAATGACGCATGCTACAAATGCTACACATGTTAGAAAGGCTCAGGAGGGCTCTTTCAACAGACTCCATCGCCCATTAACTTAGGCTTCCCGCGCGGGCACCTCTTTAAGGGTCACCCTGTATTTGAGTCGAATCTAACATACTGTACACCTCGTTAAGTGTCACCCTGTAATTTTCTCTGACATCCTGCACACCTCTTTAGGAGTCACCCTGTATTATTTTTGCTTCGCTCAAAGCCCCAGGTCGCTCGACGCCCCAGGACTCTTACAACACACTCCATTAACCATTAACTTAGGCTTCCCGCGTGGCTGCATGACGTCACTTCCGTCTCCCTAACGCAATCGTCTCCGTCCGCATAACTTTAGACTCAAGCATAACGACGAAGTCGACAAGATCATTTGAAATGATAAAACTGCAGCTGCGATGGCCTTGTTACTTCCTCTAAAAACATCTTCCATTGTCCAGGAGGGGGCAGATAAGTAGGTGGCTTGGGTCTTGTTCAGCTCCACATTCACAAGAGGTGTCTTCGTCTGCTGGAAGGATCCCCCATTTTTGCAGGTTGGTCTATCATCGAGGGATACCCACTCTTAAGTGGTTGAGGGACCTCCACACAGGATAGGGTGGGTCAGCGCCAGGAGCCAGTTCTTCCTTTGGTGACTTGTCTGTGGGCAGTGAGCTCCTCCATCTGTTGAGACGAGTTGTCTCTGGTGTTCTCTCCAGCGGCAGAGTCCTAGCAAGGAATCTCTTGCGGGATCTGAGGCGAGACCTTGCTGCCTGGTGACCATATAGTGGATATCGATGGCCATTCTCCTGCTTTGTTCTCTCGGCGTCCCCAACAGTGGCCCTCCGGATGTTGGGTGGGGATATTCCAGCAATAGGGTATAGTTTGTGCACTGGTGTTGGTTTCAGGCATCCCGAGATTATCCTTGCAGTGTCGTTGACAGCAGTATCAACCTGCTTAGCATGTGCTGAAGCACTGTTTTGATTTACAACTTACACTATTATACAAAGTCAAGGTTTCTTGAAGCATTACCAAATCGGTTCATAACTTCATCGTCAGTGAGATGTCTCTGTGAATAGATGACAATACTAGATCGTTGAGTCTGTTTTCAGAGGTAGAATTTCTTAAGTATGTTTTCAACCAACTCACAGTTCCGGTAGCTACGGAGAGAGGGAAATTTGCCAAAAGTTTGATAAGGGTATAAAAGTTACGGAAAAACTTTTGTCACACGCTTCTTGGTACGTTCATAAGAGCCAAGGCACTGGAGAGTAATAAGAGGTTATGTTGTTACACATAAGATCAGAGCAAACTGATTGTCACACTGTTTACATCGCTTGCAACGTTTCCATACGTCGTTAAGTAACAACAGTACATGATAAGTAGGAGTATATTAGTTATATACGCCCCTGACTTGGGTAGCTCAGAGGTAAAGCGAACTACCGGTAGGCTATGTTCTAGACTCAGTTAGTGGTGAAGTGATTCACATTTCTATACGGCACCCGGACAACGCTAGGCACGATAGTTTCGCTTACCAGCAATGAATTTTCCATTTAGAACAAGAGTTGTAGCTAAGAGACAAAAAAGAATCCTCTTTAATCATCATAAAAGCCCTTTCACAAGTCATGGAGCTCCTTTTTTAAATTTGATCATCATGAATCAAATTCTTTACAGCAAACAACACTTAGTAACCATACTAAGTTGATAGACAAGAATTATTGAGAAAACGGTGATTTTCATGATCATCATTTAAAGCAAAACCATGTAGCATCTGTCTGTTTTCACCTGCTTATAAGCTTCGATACGATCTATTAATTGGCATTTTCATTCCTGCATACAGTGCATGTAGCTTACCACAGATAAAATTGTATACTGTACATGCATGCAAATGGAAAATGAAACACCATGAAGGAGTGGCGCTGCACTGAGTATAGAGGACGAATGTTTGGCTGTGATACAATGATAACACTTTCAGATCAAATGTGTGCCCGTCATGAGCTGCAATACAGTGCTGAATTCTTCCAGGTATCTCTGGATCACTATCTGAGGAATTGTGTCAGTTGTGGGTGGCTAAGGCAACTTATCAACCCCAGATACAAAATGCGGCTGATGTCGGGGAATCTGGTGGGCCATTGTAAGGTTGTGATGTCGTGGACAGCATCCCCGGAGATGTATGCATTCTGCTGTAATATGCCATTTGCAGTGTCCACCAACCACTGGATTGAATACTCATACTGTCGAGTTTGTGATTTCACATTAAAGCCAAATGCTCCCCAAACCGTAATGCCCGGTGTTGGTCCTATGTGCCTCTTCCCAGTATGTCTTCGCACACGATTACTGGGACACTATGCCATTCGTCAACCTATGCCGACGTTTCTCGCTACCATGCTGGAACACGGGCTCTAAGCAGTGCCACTGTAGCGTTGCGAGTTGGGTCTTAATTTGATCACTGCTGTCATATCCGTTGTACCAAATATAACTGTCGGCCAACACGTGCAACCACTTTCACAAAATTAAATATCCGAGCTCTCTCAAACTGTGACAAAAATTGATAGTGTGTTCCCCTGTGTCATGTTTGACGGGGAACAGACTGCAAGACAAAATGTTCCTACGCGACCAACCACGTGGGAAGATCTGTGCGAATTCAGTGGGCCTGAAAATGTTATTGTTTACATACCAACATAACTTGAAAAGAAACACAAAGAACTGTTCATGCTGTTGCAATTTCCATTTTCATAATTAAAGTAATGTTAAGGACTAGATTTTTAAATGATGAGTGGTATGGCTCAAGCTGATGTGCCAGATTTTACACAAGGGTGGTGTGAAGGTTTGATGAGTAATAATAAATATTATATATATATATATTAAAGCAATTTTCATTTGAAAAGACTGAAATAATGGCATCCTTTGATGTGGAAACACAAGCTATTACATTGATTAACAATAAAGAAATTAAAGTTGTACATAAATTTAAATATTTAGGGTAGATTATAACATGGAATTTGAATGAGAAAACGTCAATCGAAAATAGATCAACAAAGTTAAGACAAGCGCAATATATTACTTGGTCTAGTTACACAAAAAATCACTCTCCATAAATGCCAAATTACGACATTACGAATCAGTTATTAAACCGGAAGCAATACATGCCCGTGAAACACTTTTCAAGTTAAACACTCGATCAGTTACTGACACATTACAGAAGACTGATAGAAGAATTCTCAGAACTATAATTAATAAAAAACATCAGGTGGATGGTCAATGGCGTCTATTACCAAATGAAGTGGTTTATAAAGAAACTGAGTCTATAGTCGATACCATGCGAAAAAGGCGAATTGCTTTTTTTGTCATATCTCACGCCTGCCGGATACCAGACAATTAAAAGTATTATTTAATTATTTTTTCAAAAGTAAAAAAAGAACCCTTGGTTTATGGAAATTCAAAATGATCTGGATGAACTCGGCTTGACAATGTCCCAAATTATCAATAAATGATAAAAATGGTCCGGTTAGCTCAAACAATGCCAGCGTTTCACCCCAGTGTGCCGTTGGGCTCGTCAGTTGGTACAGACACACCTACCAATACGCGTGGCTAGCACATACTGAGAAGGCCATGCAAGACACAAACTACAAGCAGTATTGACGTCACGAGCATGCCAATGTGCTACGGGAGTCAAACTCCCTTTCATAAAAACAAAAGCCTTACCTTGGCAATCCAATATAAGGTTTTGAATATTCCCGAAGGGAATATGATGTAGTTTCCATTTGAGCGGATGAATTATCAATAAATGATAAAAACGCTGGCATTGTTTGAGCTAACCGGACCATTTTTATCATTTACTAGCAGAAGTACCCGTTCTTCGAACGGTGTTATATATTAACACCAGACATTATCAATTGAGCTACTGTTGCAATGGTTATCGGTTTGTCATTCCTTCATAAGTTTATCAGAACGAAGTTAGTTTTCTGGTAATATCACATACACTGTTAATTTAAGGGCATTAAAGTGTGGTTTTCGGAGACCCCTTATAGACTCGCGAATTTTGTGTATCACAATGAGAAACTTAACATATGCTTTGATCGTCCTTCTAGGATAATTTTTTTATTTCGCCTATTTTAGCATGTATTTTGAGAAGTTTTTCCCTATATCCACCCTTCTACTGTATGAAAAGTACGGTGAGGAGTTTTATGAATGATTGGTGTATTGACTCATGTTTACCATACCTAATTTTACGATGCACCAAGCATCCGAAGACGATTTATAGGCGTACATAAAGATACACAGAAAGACAGACAGACAATTCTATTGTCTACAACATATCACCCAGATATCCAAATATGGGTATATCTACCATACGTATCAAACAAAACCATCCCTACGATTGCGCAATAGGGAGGCGAGAAGGCAGCTCAACGTCACCTGGGAAGGTCACAATCTGAAACACTGTGTTCATCCTAAATACTTTGGAGTAAAGCTGGATCGCGCGCCGACGTATAAACAGCATTGCATGGACACCAAACGGAAGGTATGCACCAGGAAAAACATCGTTCGGAAGCTCACAAACACCAGATGGGGAGCTCAGCCTAGTGTCCTGCGTACAACTTCCCTTGCTCTGAGTTTCTCTGCTGCAGAATATGCTGCCCCAGTCTGGAGGAACTCTGCTCATGCCAACCAAGTAGATGTTGCCCTCCATGAGACAGGCTGCATTGTGACAGGCTGTCTACGTCCAACTTCTGTCGATAAGATCTTTCCGCTTATGGGAGTAGCACCTCCAGAAGTTAGAAGACAAGTAGCGGCAGAAGTAGAGAAGAAAAAGCAAGAAACAGATCCAAGACATCCAATGTATGGACTTGATGTCCATCCACCTAGGCTAAAATCAAGAAAGAGCTTCCTCCAAACAACAATATCAATTCATTCCTCAGCTGAAGCTCGCCGAATTGAACTTTGGAAAGCAAAATCACCAGGAGGATCGTGGGAAATGAAGGAGAAGCCGGCAGCTGGCTACCACCTACAATACGAATCCTGGAAGACGCTAAACCGACTGAGAACTGGTGTGAGTCGGTGCAAAAGCAATTTAATGAAGTGGGGATACAGTGCTGAAGAACTTTGTAGATGTGGTGAAAGACAAGACCCTGAGCACCTTCTGAATTGCAGCATGTTATCAAGACCATGTACTATGCAGGACTTGATAGAAGCCAATGACTGTGCCATTCTAACAGTTGAACACTGGAGTAATGAAATTTAGTGTAATTTATATGTATATATGTATGTGTTTTGGACTCGGATAAATAAATAAATAAATCCCTACGATGAACCATTATGTCGACAAAAAAAAAGATTAGTTAAAATTTGCTTTCAAACTAAATTCACCTAACGTGTACTTCCTGACGTGAAATAGAATTAAAAGCCTTGTAGACGAAACGCAATACACCTCACATAAAAAATGTCCCTCTACGTTGTGTTAGATCCCCATACACAGGAAGACCTCTTTCATAAATTATAAAGGCTTGTGATGCATGAAAATTCAGGTTCTTTAGCTTCAAATGGCCCAAATTCCTAAAAGCCGCAAAAAATGCTGATTCAATTCAGGAATTTTTGAAAATAATGTTTCTGTTTGTAGATATAAAAGACTTTCTGTACTATATGTCGCACGTGAAATTGCATGAAAAAATTCTAGGTTATCCCTTGACCCCCTTAATTGCATTGACGAATTATACAGTCTACATTGGTTCCGTGATAACCTTATAGCCATTTGCAAACTTTCACAGAAATGTAATAAATGGAGTAGCCTAATAATAATAATATCGTATGGCCTCGGTGCCGGGTGCAAGCTTCGTAATTTGACACCCAGATGGTAGCTTGCATGTAGAAATTTCGTTGTTCCTTGAATCACTATGAAAGTCAAGGAGGGTAAATATCTAAGCTCCTTGAACACTATAGCGCTTTCTAGTAGAGAAATGAGGAACTTTGTGTTGGCGGAAACTCCTGAGGTTATATGAACACGGCCTACTGAATTCAAATGGGTTCTTTGTCATGCCAACATCGTATGACATGCGAGTCATATTTTTGCCGCCTTTCAAAAATCACGTACAGGCCGGACGTTTGTTTTATACGATTGCCCTTGACCTTGAAGCCTGCGGGTGAGCCTGTACACAGTCACTCTCTCACCCTATCACTTCACATTTGTCACCACCGATCTGATGTAATGGAATTCCAGACTTGAGCAGACAGTACAGTCCACGTCGAAGTATTGTGTGACACGGAAGTACACGTTACGTAGTTACGAACAGAATGTCATTATATTTGCCAGTGACTATACTTCAGCAATAGTGTGAAACAGCTTTATCAATCATCGGAGCGCTTGGGGCAGCTGATAACAACACAGATACTGTAGTAACTCGCTTCCATTAAGATTTTTCACTCGTCTAAAACAAACGTCCGGCCTGTACCACGGCCAGGAGTGAACCTGCAATCTTGGGGTTAGTAGACCGACACGCTATCCACTCACCCACCGTGGGAAGGTAGAAATGGAGTGATATTGCTTCTTACAGAAATAGATGGAAAGTTGGATGCCACCCCTTGAGATAATGTTGTCATGGTTACCGATTTCCATTTCTTCATTAGTTTGTTAAATTAAATTATATTAGTTTTCTGGGAATATTTCAGATACTTATAATGTAGTTTTCGAGGCCCCCAAGTTTTGTTTCTGGCACCGTGGGGCTTTGTATCGTCGTTGTACGCCATAATATAATACTAATAATAATAATATAATATAGGAATAGGAATATAATAGACCTGCCGTACCACACCCGCAGGTGTAAATCGCGTGAAAAAATTATAGTGTACCCCTTGACCCCCTTAAGCGCATTATACGTATTGATGAATTTTACAGCTTAATTTGGTTCCGTGATAACCTTCTAGCCGTTTGCAAACTTTCACACCAATGTAATTAATGGAATTGCATTGCGTCTTACAGCAATAGATGGACCTCTGAGAATCTGTTGCCATGGTTACCGGCTTGTATTCGTTCATTAGTTTATTAAATGAAATTAGTTTTCTGGGAATATCTTAAAAATGGTTGGTTTTAGGGCCTTAAAATGTGGATTTCGGGGACCCTTTAGGGCCCCCGAGTTTTGTCTCTCACATTGAGGGGCTGAAAATGATCTTTGTCTCGTCCTTCTACTCCTATTTCAGCATGTATTTTAAGGGGGTAGGAACTCTTTTATGAGAGGTACGGAGAAGGGTTACATCAATGATTAGTGTCGTGCCTCTGATGGATATCTGTACCAAATTTTACGTTGATACACCCAGCCGTTCTCGAGTTATAAGGGAACAAATTTGTCCACAGACAAACAAACAAACAAACAAACAAACAAACAAACAGACAGACAGACCAAAAAATTATTTCCGCGCGCATCCATAATAAAACAGTTTGAAACGCGTAAATAACTCAAATTTCCGTAGAAATTGCGAAAAAAACATAGAAACGTTAATTTTTATGTACGTAGAGATATACTGCACCGCTCGGTGTTGACCGTGTTTTATTGCACACATTTAGGTTTTACTCGCTAACCGTTGGAGATACACGAAAAGTGATAAGGACCTTTTGGATAGAAAATTAAATGTTTAATCTCGTGTATGCATCGAAAGTTTGCTACTTCTTAGCGTTCTCTTTTTATTTGAAATGGAAATATGAAATTTTGAAACCAAAGAGTGTAGTGACGTCATATATGTGGGTTTTACTCGCTAACCGTTGGAGATACACGAAAAGTGATGAGGACCTTTCGGATAGGAAATTAAATTTTAAAGGTCATATGTGCCATCAAAAGTTTGCTATTTCTTAGCGTTCTCTTTTTATTTGATATGGAATTATGAAATTTTGAAATCAAAGGGTGTAGTGACGTCACTAAAATGGTCGCCATTTTTTAATAGTGCAAAATATCGAAATTAAAAGTATCCTATATGTAAACATGGTAAATCAGCTACATCCATGCAAAATTTCATTTAAATCGGACCAGTGGTCCTTGCGTTATTGAGTGACAGACAGACAGACAGACAGACACACACCATCTCATTTTTATATATTAGTATGATTGATAATTCATCCGCTCAAATGGAAACTACTTCATATTCCCTTCGGGAATATTCAAAACCTTATAATGTCCCAAATTTCTAACAAAGATGAGAAGAATGTCTTGAAAAACAAGAACATCCGACTTCCCTTAAAAACCTTTACCCGCAAAACTTACACCATAAGCGATGCAGAGAGAGCGGCAAGGTCGACTAGAATGAAAATGTTTTGGGAAAAGAAGAAAAATAAGAAGCTGAACCTTTAATATTGTTTTTGAGACATGTATATACTTGTTTTGGTTAAGTGCTGGACATATGTAAATAAATAAATAAATAAATAAATAAATAAATAAAGCAATTGTTTTTCAAAAATCCGCATCACACTGTAACGTGATATAATATCACGCTAAAACATATTTTCAAAAAGTACTCAAAATCGGCATACCATCTATACCCATACGGAAGATATGTGCGTGTTATATCTAATCTATAACACCAAAATGCGCTTATTACTGGGCCCAATTAGACACGGCCGACTGGCATCGAACTTGGGTCTTATCAAAGAAGACCAGGCCCATGATTCTGCCCAGAATCGAATCATTGATCTCTGAGGGGGAACAGACACAGTGAACCCGAGGAACAATGAGTTATATCTGCATATAAGTATAATAGCAGGATTTCACGGCTAGAACGGGAATATCATAGCTTTTAAGGTGGATTATTGCAGAAAATACCAGCCTATGTACGTTGTAGAAGCCAGAATGCAAGAAAGCGAACCAGCTTGACAGTTGACAAATCGTGGTTAGCGAAGGGGCGTTACTAGGTGACGCCAAGGAACTAATTTTCGTCTGCACTGGAGGAGCGGCCAAAGATTAATGGCTCTGGGAACCACAGTCTAACAACGCGAAACAAGAGAGTGGGGGCAGTCGCCCACAGAAATTAAGTGATTACAGCCAAATGGAGCAATGAATTGAAATGAAACTTACACCTAGATGCATGTATTCTAGGAAAGATAATTTAGGAGTGTTCTCACGCCTAAATTAAAGCCTGCATCTATAAACGAACCTCTGCACAGACCTCATTCGCTACGGAGGAAGGATTTGTAGATGAGCCGAGGGGGAATTACCAGAGTAGCGTCTGGACGCCATGGAAGAAGGCAATTAATTATAATTAATTGGCCGAAGCGATCGCTTGCACGCGAGTGATTTTGGGACCTCCACACTTAGACAAACGAGGATCATACTTCACTTTGTCTGGAAATGTATTATATCAAGAAGGGAGTCGGTCCTGGAAGTCCAGTGGACTATGTTTCACAAGGGAGCTTTATATAGGAGAAGCTTCGCAGGAAAGTCAGTTCGTCTTGACTCAACACGTAAGCTGGCACGCTGCCGGATCACGCAAGGAAGTGCGCGGAATTTATAAAGTATTAACGCTCAAATGTATTAGCGGTGAATAATGGAAAGCGCATCATGCAGCTTCATAACAGTAATTAGGCATCGTATAAGATTTAGTCTGCAATCGACGTTTAAGCAATAACATACGCGAGTATAGATTCAGTACCGGTACAGCGTAGAGATAATTTAGGATGTTTATAGACAATGAACATAACCAGGAGGTGTTGTCATAGGTAAAATGACATATTATTGTAATGATCACTACAGTTACGGGAGCCTGGAAGGCGTCACAAGTAGTCGTGACATAGGATTGAACAGATTTGCAGTAGAGGAGATATAAACTGTAGGTGACGGGAGTCGATCACACACATACACACGCAAGATAGACTTCCATGGAGACCAGCGGTTGTCAGGAGTTAGCTACATCGCATCTCTGAGGTCAGGCGTTAGTGGGAATCCAATTAAGGATCCATGTGTGAAGATAGTGCGAGAATTGTGTATAAAGTTATATTACTGTGATTTTTAAAAGTGTTTATGTGTATATGGTAAAATAATATGTATTGTGTCAAAGTGAAAAGGCCAGTGATGAAAAATATGATTACCATGTGTAAAGTTTATACAATGTGTCGTGTGAATAATATCATGATGGCTTAAGACAAGCATCGTGGCAGGTGCGTGGCTGGCGTGCTGGACCAACCCAGCAAAAATGAGAGTGAGTACAAATTTAATATGTTGATATGATTTAATAGCTCACCATACAACGAAGCATCACTCTAAGATTAAGGATTAACAGTCATTTATGTACGAGTTCACACCCCTCGTACTTTGGTAAAATATGGCTTGGAGGGTGATTTGTTTACGGCCATTTAGGCGTAAGACATTGATGAAAGTAACGGTAACGTTAAATAATAATAATAATCTGGGGTCGGTAACAATAATAAATAAATGGGCATGTCAGGCCTATAGTACGTGCAAAGTGTGTCATGTCTAGCGTAAGAATACTGTGTTATTGTAAACAGTAAGAAAGAAACGTAAAATATCGAGATAAAAGAGAGTTTTTCAGTGTCATTGAATTGTTGAATGAATGTTTATTATGGTATATTCTACAGGGTTGTATTTGAGAGCCATTAAGGCGACACTCCGGAGATAAAAGTCGATATTTTGTTCAATTTGGTGAAATTTTTTTAATGACTGAAATTGAAAGGATAGGGTTTCTTCTTTCTTGTCACAAAGTTATTCCGTTGAATTCAAACAATTTGTCACCTTAATAATGCTTTGTTTGTCAGTCTGCACACAGCAGAAATGGGTGTGGCATCTGCTGAACTGCTTGGTTAGATTATTTATGATGCCATTGTCATGTTTCCATTCAATCAAATCAATAAAATATCCCTGTTCTTTTCAATTACGCATCCCGGGGATGGGCCAACAGCCCCCCCCCCCCCCCCCCTCTCCTCCCCCTCCCGCATATATTTCCACAGAATCGAGCTGTAAGATCTACCATGCTTCTGAATGAATTTATAAAGCCTGCAAAGGACTAATATTTCAGTACTTAACTCTACTGTCATTGAGCAACATTGTATGCTTGTATTGGTATTCTTGATGTCACTACAATAATGCCGATAACTATAAGTTTTGTTATTCTTGTATATTTCTTCTTTCTTGTGAGTTCTGTGGCGGTAGCCAGTCTGTTTACTTTTGTGAAGTTCGCGCGCAAGTAACCTCTTGTAGTTCTGTATCAAGATACTAGACAAGCTTCCAGAATTACCAATATTCGTATAGAAGCTGCTAAGAAACAAAAGGAAGGAAAACATACGGTGCTGGTGACTTCTAGGTAATGGATCAGGAAGATAACGTCACTTGAACTTTGCTTTAATTTTCCCGCCAATTATAATTTTACATTTAAAACCCATTTTTCTCCCATAATAGTCTGCCAAATGTAATAAAATTTGTATGGTATATGTATCACAGCTATAGTAGGAAACCTGCGTATGGAATTCTTGATTGCATAATTCTTCCCAGTAGTAGGGATTTAAAAGTCCAAATTTTTTGAACAAAAAAATTACTCAAATTTAGTACGATAATATCTCATTATATACATTATTTACAGAAAAATCGATACGTAGTGTTTTTTAAAGAAGTATTATCTACCTAATTCCAAATTTCCATTAACATGTCATTTGAAATCTATGAAAAAAATGGAATTAAAAATTCAAAAAAAATCGAAAAAAAATATTTTGGAAAAACTGTTAATTGTATATGAAACAAATGTTGGTGATATCTCCACTTTTGTTTGGGTGACATTCCCACAAAGTTTCGTGAAAATCCATGCATTAGGTAGGAAGATAACGTCACTTGAACTTCGCTTTATTTTTCCCGCCAATTGTAATTTTACATTTAAATCCCATATTTCTCCCACAATATTCTGCCAAATGTAACAAAATTTGTATGGTATATGTATCACAGCTATATTAGGAAACCTGCGTATGGAATTCGTGATTGCAGAATTCTTCCCAGTAGTAGGGATTTAAAAGTCCAAAATTTTTGAACAAAAAAATTACACAAATTTAGTACTATAATATCTCATTATATAAATTAATTACAGAAAAATCGATACGTAGTGTTTTTAAAAAAGTATTATCTGCCTAATTCCAAATTTCCATTAACATGACATTTGAAATCTATGAAAAAAATAGAATTAAAAAATCCAAAAATAAAAAAAATAAAAAATTGGAAAAACTGTTAATTGTATATGAAACAAATGTTTGTGATATCTCTACTTTTGTTTGGGTGACATTCCCACAAAGTTTCGTGAAAATCCATGCATTAGGTAAAAATATCTGTTTATCTCAGGAGTGTCGCCTTAAGATAGATAATGTAAGCCAGTAAATTTATACTTGTTTTGGAGCTACGTAGAACTTTGGCTAATGAGTAATTGCAGAGAGGACATGAGTGCTTTAAGAATTGAGTCATCTGTAAGAGATATTGTTTGAGCCGCGTTCAAGCGAGCATGTAACGTAGAATCAAAAGATTTACGTCAATAATTTGCGGGGATCATCCGAAATTAGCTTGCGCGTTAGGCGAATCTAGTCGGCTAATCTTCGAAATCTACGAGATAGTATCGCCTTAGAGCATACTTGTGTTATTCGCAACTGAGCTGGGACGGAGTCTGTTTGTATCCACTGTTTGCAGAATTTTTGCCACCAGGAATAACTGTTAGAGACCCTGTGTGAGCCCATATATTAATTGATCTGCCCTTAGAGGTAAGACTAATGGTTCTTCGAATAGGAAACGTCGATTTCCTCTTGTTATATGCTTGCTGCACCAGTGAGAGAACTATGATACTCACTTGAGATGCGCGCAAAAGCCACTGATGACGGCCACAGAACGGCAAAGCTATTTCGTGATCCATCCCTTGCCATGAATATTAATTAGGAGCCGAGATAAGCCCATTATACTCTAAATGTAGGTATTATATAATTAGATTGACTCAAATACTAAGGACACGATCCACTCAGGTTACCTCCGGCATGGCCACACTAGTGAAGGAATTTGACCCAGACGGGAAGCCAGACGGGGAGAAGGTAGTCCTCTAAACCGGCGGCCATCTTGCTGAGGCAGCCGAGACTAATTCATTGTTCGCATGGAAAGGAAGGCTATAGACCTGATCCTTTTATTTTTAAATTGTAGTGGGACACTGAAGAATCTCGATATTTCGAAATGTAATTCAGATATGCTTGATGTGATGATGTCAATTGAATTAAATGCATTATTTCCACACACATACCATGTTGGAATGTTGTGATCGGATAATATTTGGCCCAGTTATTCTCTGAGGAGGAATACTGCACCAAATAAATATAGGCATCTTTGTAAGGTGTATTTGCCCAGTTCACACTAATTTATTCATACGGGTAGAGTAATTTGAATGACATGACACGTTTGTAACGATAATGTTTTGACCAGACCCAGAAAATCGTTGCATGGTGAAGCTATAAAACATTTCTATCCATGTGTATTTTGGAAGGGAAAGTGTACCACTTCAGCGTTTCAAATTGAAGGGAAAAAGAATACGATTCGCACGACACAACACTTATTAATCAAGGCATAAGATAAAGAATTAATGTTACTGGAAGTAAATGCCCCGTGTAAAACGTATAAATGTTTAATAATTGCAGATTTAATGGCATTTAAATATAATTTATGTTTATTGTGTTGTGATATTCCAGTTTGTGTTAAATTGTGCCACGTGAAGAACACTATGGACACTCGCAAATGTCGAAGAGTATCAATAATAGGATGTTTTGAATAGACTTGAGTGCGGTGAAGCACTAATTTTAAGGGGAAGAGACTCACAGATAATGTTGATTTCTTTTGTTGTGGGAAGTAAATGTAAAGTTTTTTTTTTGTTTTATGTTGTATTGCCATGATTTTCTATCATTAAATGTTATACTTAGGAATATGTTGTTTCTTTCAAGTAGAGTAGTCACCTGACAGACTCAAATCCTGAACATGTGATCGTATGGTGGGTTGAACGCCCCATACCTCGAAAGACCGTGAGTTAGCTGGGATACGAACACATGTTCCATATGATGACGATTGGGTACATTACATACCGCTCTAGAAATAACATTGCTATGCTACAACGAATAGTGACTCGTTAGTTTGAATCATGTACCCATTACTGTGTCGTTTTTCAAACATTGTGCTACAATGCATAGAATACATGTTCATGATTCCATCAACATTCGAGAATTTTGCTTAGGATGTTTGTTAACTTCAAAACATATACCAAGCAAATCTCCCATCAGTGTCAATAGTGACATCAAATGATAATTAAATCATGGGACGAACAATAAGCTATCGAAGAAACCACACGTTTGGGGAGGAGAAGAAGAACTAACTTACGACGTTTCTCTGCGATATTGACAGCGCTAAGAAGTGATAAGACTACACAAAGAACAAGTAAAAGTATATATTAAGGACAACTCTGCTATTGTCTACAAATACTAGAAGTCTATTCGGCATTAATTAGCCGGTGTATTATTCTTTGATAACAGCGTCACTTAAAACTATGGTTTGGAGATATTGGCTCCACTTTTAGCTCCTAGACCTGCAAATTATGAAACTATTGCATAGTTTCTATATAGTAGGATTCATGAAAAGTAGCCATACTTACTTAGAATGAATTGTCAAATGAATACGGTTTAAGTCCGGATGTTTCCAATATTTAAGCAACAGATCATTTTGGTTTAAATTGTTCCACAGTCTCTATATGTCCTCGTACTCTCGTGCTGCTACGAATCCACGTCGTAGTTGGATCCAATATTGAAGGACCTCGCGATGGTTTAGCAGTTTTTCTCTTCTTTTCCCTATACTTTTGGTATCTGGTGGTCAATTTTTTGACTGGAATAAAAACTATAATTTGGTACCATACTAAGCTTCCAACGCCAAATGAGACGCACCACATCCACTGGAAGACATCAATGCTGGTAGTTGAAAGAGGTTCGCCACCAAATTGAATAATAATAAACTGTAAGATCCAAGTTACAATCCAGATCGTACAGAATACAGGATTGTTTAAAATACCTTTGAATACATTCCTCTCATTATTAAGCTTTCTACAATTTATTTCATTAAATAACGTCATGCAAACCAGGGAATTAAATATAATCGTGAAATGTTGTGTCGCCCTTGTCTCATCCCATCCTGCTTCAATTTCCAACATTGTTGGTCCAGCAAAGATTAGGAAAAACATGACAGAAAGTTGATATATAGTTTGTCCAAGTACGTTTCTCCACATAATGGGAGATACGAGGGAGTGTGTTCTTCCGTAGGGTGCTCTCTCCAATAATGCCTTTGTAGGAGGCTCTGTTGCCAGTGCCAACGATGCAAATGTGTCCATGATAAGATTCATCCACAGCATTTGAACCGCTCTCAGTGGACTAACGGGAAAGGCTAAAGCTCCTACGAAGGCGATGATCACAGCAACCACATTGACTGTAAGCTGAAACTGTAGGAATTTGGCAATGCTGTCATATACGTTTCGACCCCACATCACCGCCTTCACAATACTTTGGAAATTATCATCAGTTATTATAATATCCGATGCTTCTTTAGCAATATCCGTCCCTTCCAAACCCATTGCAAACCCCACATCGGCCATCTTTAAAGCTGGTCCATCATTAGTACCATCTCCTGTCACAGCTACAATTTCCCTGTCCTTGCTCAGTTTGCTGTTAATGATACCCCTCACCAAATTATATTTATCAATGGGAGAGGACCTTGCTAGTACCCGCAAATAAGGCCAAACTTCGTCTAACAACTCCTGCTGTACTTCTCCAGTGTAGTTTCGTATCACACTATTGAAGGCTACACTATCCATGACCATGAACTCTTGGTCTGGTTTAATAACACCAGACTTAACAGCGATAGCACGAGCAGTATGAACATTATCACCAGTCACCATACGCACAGTAATTCCTGCCTTTTGGCACATTGCGACAGCTTCTGGAACTTCGTCTCGCAGTGGATCTTCTATTCCCACGATACATAAACACGTTAGATTATTGACTATTTCATTATCATTATCCCAGTTAGGTTCATTAGTTATTTTAACATCATTCTTTCCTGCGTCACCAGAAACAAAGTCTCGGTATCCAACGCAAATAGTTCTTAAACCAATAGAAGCCATATAAATAATCACGTTGTTTTCTATGTCTTTCTTCATGTTATTCGTGATTTCCTTCAACTCTCCCTTCAATTCATAAATAAATTTACACTTATTGAGGAGAATTTCCGAAGCCCCTTTAGAGAACACACTGTATCCCCTACCTGGTTGACGAATCACCGTACTCATACATTTTCTGCTGGAATTGAAAGTGTAGACCTTTACAAAACTGTCCTCAGGGATTTCAATTCTAATTCTTTCGTAATCTTTTCCTAGATTCTGAGCAAACTGCAGTAATGCACATTCCGTTTTATTGCCAACTTGCTTAGGAAGTTTATTCGGATCGTCAGGAGGAATTATACGGGATGAGAAAGAAGAATTCAAAGAGACACCATATGCTATTTTTTCTATAATATGAGACGGTATCTCAGAAGATATAGGTTTTCCGTCGTATAATTTTCCACAAATATGCGCATGCATAACAGTCATTCTATTGGTTGTTAGCGTTCCAGTCTTATCACTACAAATGGTTGTTGCATTGCCCATCGTTTCGCAAGCGCCTAAGTGGCGGACTAGGTTATTATCATTCATCATTCTCTTAACTGAATATGCTAGAGATAAAGTTACTGCCAGAGGAAGACCTTCTGGAACTGCGACAATTAATACAGTCACTCCAATTATGAAATTATTCAGTAGACTTTGTGCATGCCTCCATTGGCATTCGCTCTTCTGTATTACATACGTCTGCACACAGAACTTAATCGTTAAGGCAAATATAGTTATAAGAGCAATGGCGATTCCAATGTAGCTAATTTTTACGGCAAGTCTGTTTAACTCTACCTGAAGGATAGATCCCCGCCTGTAAATCAATTCAGATGACCCACTTGATGTATCAGATGACGAACTACTTTCCAGTGCCCCACGTTGTGTCGCACCCAGCAAAGAAGATATGATTCCTACTTGAGAGTTGACTCCAACTGCAGTAACTATCATTTTACCATTACCCTCTAACACTTGAGTTCCGCTCAATATCATTGGATCATTTAACACATCTTTGGATACTGATTCTGATTCGCCTGTCATAGATGATTCATCAATAAGCAAATCACTGCTTCGGACAACTATTCCATCAGCTGGCACCAAATCACCATATTTCACAGTGCAAATATCTCCAACTACAATTTCATTGACTGGAATTAGTTCCATTTGACCATCGCGAATAACTCCACACTTCTGTTCTTTTTGCAGCCTATTCTGTAAACCTCGGAATTGCTTTTCCTTCGAATAGTCGTTTATCGCTGTCACGAACACTACGGTTGCAACTGAAGCAAGAATTGCTGCACCTTCAATCCAACCATTTGATTCTTCTTTATCACCCTTATAAGAAAGATACACTCCCAACGATACCGAGACAATGGCACAGATTGCTAACACAATCAGAGTAAAATCTTGTAGAGCATCCCAAATTAATCTCAAAAATGTTTTGGATTTTTTCGGAGGTAGCTCATTGACACCAAATATTTGCCGTCTTTGCTGTAAATTTTCTTTTGTGGCAGAAATTCCATGCGTTTCAGAAGAGCAGAGTAGTCTGCAAAATATTTTAATTCCTCCGTATTCCTTAATTCTAGCGACTCCATCAGCCTTTCGTAATTGCATGAGAAAGTGTAGTTCTTTTAAGGAGATTCCATATTCTTCTGTTGTCGCGATTGATCGCGTTCTACGCGACAACATTGTTATCCCCTTCAGTTTGTGTTTCCGGCAACAACAGCACCAATTGTCTCTAAGTTCTGAAAGAAGAGGATACCAAAAATAATACACAAAACAATGTTTACTAATATTTAACATATGATATGAGTGCTAAGAGCTAAAGGTGGCAGAACAAGATAATAAATAGATGCTTTCAGCTACTAGGTCTGTATTGTATAAATCGTTATATGCGCCTATCAATACATTTAATGACAAAAAATTCAATTAAGAACAAGTGTCCATGTTTCGCATCAATGTTGGATGCTTCTTCAACACATTAATATTAAAAAGAATATTAAATAGCATTAATTTAAATGAAAGAATATTGAATAACGTTCTGAATAGAACTAAAGAAATACAATTAGCTCTAATTAAAACTAGTTAGAAAATAACAGTATTAAACAAAAACACAGGAAGGAATCTGTACCAAAATTGATTGAAGTTAAGCATTGAAAACAATTAGACGAGGAATCTGTTATCTTAGCAAAATAGTTAAAAAACATACGTGGAAATTATGAAGAAAAGAAATAGTTTCAACTGTAATCAAAAGCTGTGAATCTTGTCAAAACACATGCCGAAAATCGCCAATAAAAAAGATTTTTAGGAATCGGATCAGGTCAGATCGAAAACTGAAGAATAGCAGATGTCTAGAAGTCTGTATTGTTTATTAGGTTAGTATGTTCCAAAGATGTTCTCGTAAAAGGGTATATAATATCCATGAAACGCTTTCAATTTCGTAAAGTATTGGTATGCAACATAATGATTGAAGTTCGATCCTGCTTTATTTTTATGAAAGGACGGTTATGAGAATATATTTTAAGTTGTAATAAAGCATCTTTCAAATTGTGGCACTTGTTTAACATTGACGAACAGGCAATCGAACTGGTTTTCGATTGGATCGAGGAGGGTTATGGAGGGAAGAAAGTAGAACTAGCTGAGTCATCAAGTAGGAGGAGATTGGATATTCTAGGTATTAGTGAAGTTCAGATAAAGGGATAGAGAGAGGAGAAAGTAGGAGAGTACAAGGAGTACCAGTCGGGTGAGTTTTTGAATGGTATGGACTCCGTCTTGAGGAAAGAATTCATGATGAAAATTAATAAATGTAAAACAAAAATATTGGAATGCAACCGCAATAAATCAGAAACCCCTATGGACATCAAATTGGTAGGGGAGAAACTAAAGGAAGTAGGAGACTTCTGTTACTTAGGAATCAAAATAACCAGTGATGGACGATGCAAATAGGATATAAGAAGTAGGTTGGCATCTAAAACTGTTAAGGACCTCCCCAGCACTGCAATGCCGCGAGCCTCTATCTCTTGGATATGCTCATGGGCGGCAAACAGTCATGATAAAGTAACCACTCGCTCTTCCTCGAGAGTGATATTGTCTCGTCCCGCAGGGATTTGTACGGATCTGCCCTCTGTGGCAGTTGACGAGGTGGAGAGGTGATGATGGATGAAAGGGCCACCGGACTCGTCCGGTAGAGGTTCCTATGAGATGGCCGGCCGGGTTAGAGAGCACCTCCTGAAACCCGAGCCACAAAAGGTCTTGTCAGGAGCGGGGGCGGGGCGCCTTCCTCGGCACGGATATATTGATGAAGCTTCTAGCCTCTGTCCCGACGCTTGTTGACGGGCTTTGTTGGCGGCTTTCGAGCAGCGCTCTTCCTCGAGCAGCTCCCTGGCTGATCCTGCCAGCAGTCATATGCTTGTCTCAAAGATTAAGCCATGCATATCTCAGTGCAAGCCAAATTAAGGTGAAACCGCGAATGGCTCATTAAATCAGTTATGGTTCCTTGGATCGTATCACATTACTTGGATAACTGTGGTAATTCTAGAGCTAATATATGCTAACAGAGTCCCGACCGGAAGTGGAAAGGACACTTTTATTAGATCAAAACCAATCGGTCGGCTCGTCCGGTCCGTTTGCCTTGGTGACTCTGAATAACTTTGGGCTGATCGCACGGTCCTGGAACCGGCGACGCATCTTTCAAATGTCTGCCTTATCAACTGTCGATGGTAGGTTCTGCGCCTACCATGGTTGTAACGGGTAACGGGGAGTCAGGGTTCGATTCCGGAGAGGGAGCCTGAGAAACGGCTACCACATCCAAGGAAGGCAGCAGGCGCACAAATTACCCACTCCCGGCACGGGGAGGTAGTGACGAAAAATAACGATACGGGACTCATCCTAGGCCCCGTAATCGGAATGAGTACACTTTAAATCCTTTAACGAGTATCCATTGGAGGGCAAGTCTGGTGTTGACATCGAATAATAGATTTAGGTATTAGGAAGACATTTTTGAAAACCTTTGTCTGGAGCGTCGCACTCTACGGAGGTGAAACCTGGACTATTGGTGCATCAGAAAAGAGGAGAATTGAAGCGTTTGAAGAGTGGTGTTACAGGAGAATGATGAAGATCAGATGGGCAGATAGGGTTACAAACAAAGAGGTATTAAGATGAGTGGGAGAGGAGAGATGTTTCTGGTGAATGCTAATGAAGAGAAGAGATAGGTTGGTAGGACAAATACTAAGATACCCAGGAATAGCAAGCTTAGTTATGGAAGGAAGGGTCGAGGGCAAGAACTGTAGGGGTAGACCAAGGTTAGAATATGTTAAACAGATTACGTCGGATGTAGGGTGTGGTAACTATGTAGAGATGAAACAATTATCTCAGGACAGGGAGGCATGGAAAGCTGCATCAAAGCAGTCAAAAGACTGAAGACACAAACAACAACAACAACAAAAATGTGGACAGATCTGGAATTGTCAAGAAATCGGGTCAGGATTGTTTCAGTGTATGCCCCATGCGAAGGGGCAGACAAGAGGAAGAAGGCAGGTTCTATGAGGCACTGAGTGATAGTGTAGTACTGATGGGGGATTTCAATGTTAGGATAGGAGGTATAAGGGTGAGGATAGGGAAGCGTACACCAATGGCAAATAAAACTCAGCAATTTTTCTAGGTTTGTGCTGTGTCTTGTGTGGGGTTTTGCCTAGGACACCAAGCTGGCTCATCAGCGGGCTCTTCGTGTCCCCGCCCAGACCCCGCAGGTGTAGCGAACCGCACAGGTGCGCTTCATAAAAGGTACAGTTTGCTGAAGGGCATAAACTGGCTGGGTGGGATTCTATTAGGTAGAGACCAGGTAAGCAGTCTGATCTATGCTGATGACCTGGTTATAATGGCGGACTCCATCGATATGTTGGAACCTGAACAGAAATGTAGAGAGTATGGTATGAAGATAAAGGTTATGTCGGTAAGAAAGAAACGCATGAAAATAGAATGCCAGGGTGTATTGTTTGAGTCTTCAGTCTTTTGACTGGTTTGATGCAGCACTCCATGCCTCCCTGTCCTGAGCTAATTGTTTCATCTCTACATAGCTACCACACCCTACATCCGAGGCGGCTGGCTGCGTGGCTCAGGGGTAACGTTCTCGCTTGCTGAGTCCAAGGTTGCAGGTTCGTATCCTGGCGAAGTCAGCTGGCATTTGAGGGTGCGCAAATGCGAGGGAGCCGTGTCCGTAGATTTACTGGCACGTTAAAGATCCCCTTCGGGGCAAAATTCCGGCACCCCGGCGTCTCTAAAAGCCAGTGTAGTTAAAAGGGACGTAAAACCAATAACATTATTATTACATCCGAGGCAATCTGTTTAACATATTCTACCCCTACAGTTCTTATCCTCGACCCTTCCTTCCATAACTAAGCTTGCTATTCCTACCAACCTATCTATTTTCTTAATTAGCAGTCGCCAGAAACATCTCTCCTCTCCCACACGTCTTAATACCTCTCTTCATTTGTAACCCTATCTATCCATCTGATCTTCATCATTCTCCTGTAACACCACATTTCAAATGCTTCAATTCTCCTCTTTTCTGCTGCACCAATAGTCCAAGTTTCACTTCCATAGAGCGCCACGCTCCAGACATAGGCTTTCAAAAATGACTTCCTAATACCTAAATCTATATTCAATGTCAACAGATTCCTTTTCTGTAGAAATGCTTTCATTGACTGAGCCAACCTACTTTTGATGTGAAACATCTTTCCACTCGGTAGCTGGACATTTTTGTGGGAGTGATTTTGGAAAAGAGACGGAAGTGGATGGGACGGAAACAATGAGCGCGCGCGGTGGCGGAGATCGGTACAACGACGTACTGTAAGCCATGTGACTATGTGGAATGTAAATCGCATACGGTTTACCTCAAGGTTTGGAGGCCCCATTAAAGAAATTGCTTCAATAAATCATCTTTAAATTGTCGTTCTTTGGTGTGAAAATATTCATTGTATCATAGTTGCTGAAAACAATTACGATTCATTAAATCTTCATACTTTTGCTGTATTCTTATTTAATGTAAGCACTCGATACCTCGAGTGCTATATCGCATCAACCAACACTCCAAACAACGTAGGAATTCAGTATATTAACACCGACTACTAACAATAATTGAAACTTCGTTGGTCCAAATAGCTTAATCACTTAATTAATTTGTATTTTGTAATGAAAACACCCATACATAGCACAAAAGTTACACTTCTAACATGTGCAGATAAACTTGCCAGCTGATTGAAATCGAGTTCGTAGTTGTCTGCGCGAACCGCTAGATGGCACGCATAATCGGTGTCGCCAGTTTCTCGTGGGAGTTTCCACTATTATCATATTAAGCTATTTGGTTGGTCTAAACGTATCACTGGGAGAAATGCCTTTAATATACCTACTGCACACCTAATTTTTAAGCGCGCCTATTATTGGCAGTGCGCTATATCGGCAATAAGAGGCCATTTTCAATAACACCGCTGGCATGGGTTCACTAACTGGCCGGTATAAAGCGCAGCTCGCTTCAAGTAGGCAGTGGATTGCTCTCTCATACAGTTGCAGGTATATGTCACTACTGCAGATGCATTGGAGAATCCTTCATGTTTGCTGGCACAATGTAGCACTATGAGTTCATTCTTTAAAAAATGTGAGTAAGTAATATGGAACTATTCGAATAACATGTCAGATGTTACACATCATATGCGACTACTGTAAGGCTCGTAATTTTTTGTATCCTCTGCTTCGTCCATCACTGGTTATTTTGCTTCCTAAGTAACAGAAGTCTCCTACTTCCTTTAGCTTTTCACCTGGCAATTTGATATCCATAGAGGTTCATGCCAGGTAGGAGGAACTAAATTGGAGCAGGTGGAACATTTTAAGTACTTGAGCTGTGTATTCTCTCAGGATGGTCGGTAGTAAGGGGAAAGAAATAGAGTCGAGGTGTAGAAAAACCAATGAAGTGAGTTCACAGTTGCGATCTACAGTATTCTGCAAGAAAGAAGTTAGTGTAGGAACGAAACTCTCACTACATCGATCAGTATTTCGACCGACTTTACTATAAGGAAGTGAGAGAGATGGGTAGATTCAGGATATGTGATACATAAGCATTATGGGGTTTGAGGCCATTTTTTTCTGTGTTGCCTTAATAAACAAGTTTGGTGCTTTTCAGTCTGATGTCGGATGTTCTTTTTTCTTCAATAAACCTAGGCCGGCATTTACGGCAGTATTAAAGGTGCCATGACATTCTCATAGACCTGCAGCGCTTGTATAGGACTACTAGTTTATGCGTGGCACGGATTGTTCCACGGTCTTTAATAGTTGAAGGCTGTCCTGCATACATCAACATACATTATATCTAGGCTTGGCACCACACCTCAGGTACGCATGCACTTATTACAGACAATACAATAGGAATGCGGGGCGGGGGAACCAGCTCAACAAGATAGCATACTCATTCAGTCGCCTGTTACAACTGCCTGAGTGAAGTTGAAACTGCTCGTCGGTGTAGTACGGAAGTCACCCAAATCAGATAAGTAGCCTATATTATTACAATACAATCAAAATTGACCATTCATAGCAACCATAGAGTCACCCCATACAGACAAATTCCGTAGTTCTATCACCACTATTAGCATCTCACCAAACATCATATAGATCACCACTAACATATACCGACAAGTTGCATTACCAATACTGCAACTAAATAAGTGTACATATTGTAAATATCTTCACCCGTATTTTCAAACATAGATTTTATAGCCTAAGTGTAATGGATTTGGTGATGAACGAAACTGGTCATCCTAGTATATTTATTCATCTCATGTAAATTTTTTCAGGATTAGGGTATAACCCAACTCTTTTGGGTAAATTCGTCTTGACCGACTGAAAAGCACCAAACTTTTGTTGACACATAATCTACAGGAATCTGATATGGGGGTAGCATGAATGGTTGCTGGGACAAATAAATGGGAGCAATGGCAGGAGGGTACTCGTATTGAAGAGGTAAAGGACGACTCAGATGGTGGGGTCATGTGCAGAGAATGGGGGGAGGAGAGATTACCTAACAGGTTAACGAGTTCTGCTGTAGAGGGTAAGAGAAGCAGAGGTAGACCTAGGAGGCGATGATCTTGAATCTCACCCTGACAGCTATATTTTTCGTTTTGGTTGAAACGTAATCTCATCCACAAGTCAGCTTTATTGGTGTTCTTGTTTTCCGACATGGATTGTGATGTTATAGCTGGGCCACCTAATGCGATGTCAGGCAACGGAGACAATATCATTAATGACTTTTAATTCAGGAAATTGATGCGGACTTGTAGGGTCCTTTTTGATCAAACAGACCACAAACTGACTAGCTGTGAATGAATTAAGTGCAGAAAGTGAAGTCTGTTTGAAGATGGATTAGGGTTGAATATCTCCAGGATAAGAAACTTAGACATACAAGGAAATGATTGATGAGAAAATCCAAATAGATGGCCTAAAAAATTGCAATACATTGAAATGGAGTGGTCGGGATTCAGGGATGTAGTACTAAAAGAAGCAAATGTATGTCTTGGGACAACAGAGTGTAAAGACAGGGAAAAGCGCACATCCTGGTGGAATGATGTAGTGAAGTCAGCTTTGAAAAGTAAAAAATGTGGCTTTAGAAATGTCTCCAAACTATGAATCTTGGAGACATTAAGGTTTATGTATAGGGAAGAAACATATCCAAACAAATAATAGTCGAGTCTAAAAAGAAGTCATGAGAAGAATTTGGAGGTAAATTAGAAACATTAGGTTTGAAAGCTTTTTTTAGAGTGTTATAATAATCATAGAAATGGAGGAAAAAGAGGAATGAGTAGTGTTCTGGATAAATCAGGAATACTCATTGTAGATTTATTTATTGCCACCACAGGGCAGTGCCCCAATTACAGCGCGGTAGCAAACAATTGTTTACACGCAGATAATACATAAAAATACACTAAAATACAAAATAAAAATATATTAGAATACAAAATAAAAAATAAAAATTGAAAATTAAAACTTGAAAATTGGAATTTAAAACAAACCTGTTAACAAGAAATATACACAAGTTCAAGTTGCAATAAGAGAAAATGAAGCATGATTTTTAATATTTGGTCACATAATGTAAAACAATATTTATATTTTTAGGTACTAATACAATAGCAATGAAAGATGGTAAGGAAGTGAAACCTAAAACTAATAGCAACTAAATTTAATATCTTTGTTATAGTGAATCATTTGACAGCTAAAACTAGTGTGATTTTCTTCTATAATTTAGCAAGGACATTCCAAAATCTAAATTGTTGTCAGCTGAGAGCCTGGTGTAAGTACAGCACTTATTCAATATGGGAAGCACTGGGAAGATGGCAAGAATACTTTGAAAACTTAATGTAAATGGATACTTATCTGAGATTATGCAGGGAGTGAATTAGGACAGAAACAGGATCACGGTTGAGGCAGTCGAGAGATTGGTAAATAAACTACGGTATGTCACAAAGGAGTATGGATATATGAATTCAGGGAGAAATGGTTAAGTATAGTGAGAAATCAGGATGAAATGGATGCATTATAATTGAGGCTTAAAATTTAGGAAATTGGAAATGGGACTGGATAAAAGCAGCAATCGCCTTAATTTAAAAGCAAGGTAACACGAAAGATTACAACAAAAAGAGGGGCATTTCACTAATAAGTATCCAGGGAAAAGTGTACTCAGGCATTACAGAAAGGAAACATCGATCATTGGTCGAGGGTAAAAACCAATGTGGTTTAAGACCACAATGAGGATGCCAGGATCAACTTTATTGTATTGCCTAGAAAAATACTACGAAAGGAGATGCTAGAGTAGGCCTACCCAGGAAGAAGATGCTTAGCATCCAGAGGGATTATGGTATCGTGGGAAGGCTACTACAAACAGTCAAAAGTATTTATGTTGATAATTATGATGCAGTGAGAGTTGATGTTAGGAGGAGTTATTGGTTTAAAGTTATTACAGTAGTGAGGGAAGGCCTTCTAGGTAGGAGGAACTATTTGGAACAGGTGGAACATGTTTAGTACCGGTACCATTACTTGGGCTGTGTATTCTCTCAGGATGGTAGTATGGGGAAGGAAATAGAGTCGAGGTGTGGAAAAGCCAATGCAGTGAGTCCTCAGTCGTGAGCTAAAGTATTCTACTAGAAATAAGTTAGTGTAGCGACGAAACTCTCCCTACATCGCTGAGTTAGGGTTGCCAGATTTCAAGAATGAAAAAACGGAACACACGTCCCAAAACATTGTTATTTTTAATTGTTATTGTATGTATATGGTACCCCACGTTGGGCGCCAATGTAATGTCAATGAGTAGACTTCATCCCTCCGATGTTGAAAGGAAGGAGTCGATTGCGTGTCGACTGATTTTTGTTGCGACCTGCACTCGCGGGGGCTTGTAGTCAATTGTTTTTAAATTGTTAAGCTTGCGACAAAAAGTAAGGACAAAAATAAAAAGGTTTTAGCAATCGGTAAACGCAACAGCGTTTTATTCAAGTCAAAAATACATACAATAACATTGGCGCATGTTGTAATAAATAATACGCATATGTATTAAATAAGCATTACATAATCAAATACACTAAATTAAAACTAGATATTACTGACATATCATATATGCCTATGACATCAGCAACTTATAAATGCTTTTCATTTGAATGACCAGTCCGGCTCCGTGGCTAAATGGCTAGCGCGCTAGGCTTTGGCCTGAGGTGCTCCAGGTTCGATTCCCGGCCGGGCCATCAGGGATTTTAATCTCCTGGGGTTAATTCCCTTGGCTCGGGGACTGGATGTGTGTGCCGTCTTTATCATCCCTTCATCCTCATTACGACGCGCAGGTCGCCCACGGGCGTCAACTTGAAAGACCTGCACTTGGCCTCTCCGGAGGTCACACGATCATTTATTTATTTGAATGACCCTTTGCAAGGATTTTTTATTTGTAAGTAGCCTACCGTTTGATAAAATTCACTACAATTTTCGTCATAATTGTAACTAGAAGACCCGTGCTGCTCCGCAGCATTCATTTCAACAGTACCGGGTGAGTTAGCCGTGGTGGTTACGGCATGACTGATGGCAGTCACTCACATCCGGGAGGCGAGGAGGTTCGAATCCCCCCGCCGGCAACCTTGAAGATGGTCTTCTGTGGTTTCCCAACTTCCTTCCAGGCAAATGCCGGGGTTGGTCCCTAACTATAGGCCACAGCCGCTACCTTCCAACTCCTCGTCCTTACATTCCAACTTCCCTCCCCAACGGTACTTGTAGCTCACCCATTGGGTGTCCGTCTCGAAGCAGCTACAAAAAAACTGGCGAGCCGAACATGTCCTCGGACACTCCCGGCACTAAAAGCCATACGCTAAAAAAAAAAAAAAATTCAACAGTCCTACACCACTTCTTTCCATATGACATTTGCTGTTCGCATGTCTTCATGCTACGGACCTGAACAGACATTTACGGTACCGGTACCGTTGCTTTTGGGTAAATGATGAAGTAGAGTTATGAGATAAAATGTGTGGATGTCTACCTGTCCTCTGTGTGTGTGTGTGTGTGTGTGTCCCACCTTATCTTTAACGGTTTACCCAGCGTAATGTTGAAAGGCACACGTACGTCAGGTCCCAGACGCAATTCTGAATAGCCATGGTGAACAGCGAACCTCCACACACATATGCTATACCCTTCTCTGAAGTATTAACTCGACACGACTCGACAGGTCTATCGCAAGCTTGCAAACTCACTCCGAAGCTAGTAATTTAACTTTCCACTGAATGCAGATTTCTGGAAGAAATGAAAACGTAAAAACACTTATAGTGGGGTATGTGAGAGCTGTCACGGACTTTTTGCTGAACTTTTCATGCTGAACTATTCTCAGAGTATATAGATATTTTTAACGGTTTGCCCAGCGTAAGCTTTAAAAACCCATGCACAGCAGGTTTTTCTTCGACCCGATTCACTGAAATTGTTACTGCTCGGCTTCTTTTGGTCATAAATAAATATTCTTCCACCGAATCCTTCCTCAATTAATTCTTTACTGAATGGTGAAAACCGCATCAAGATCCATCAATTTGTTCTCGAGATTACTCGTCACATCCAAGAGTCAGAGATTTTGTTTTATACTAAGTAGATAGAGATATCCACACAATTTAAGGCTACAGCGGTACAATTTTGTGTTCTGTCTACTTATGATATTAATGGTATAAATTTAAATATAAGCATGGGTCTCTTAGGTTTGAATTTTGAGATTTAACTTAACTCTTAGGTAACATATAGAAGACCCGTGCTGCTTCGCAGCATTCATTTCAACAATGCTACAGCACTTCTTTCCATTTGGCATTTGCTGTTCAAATGTCTTCATGCTAGTGACCTGAACAGACCGTTACGGTACTGTTGCTTTTGGGTAAATAATGAAGTAGACTTAGAGATAAAATGTGTGGGTGTCTGCCTGTCCTCTGTGTGTGTGTCCCACCTTATCTTAAACGGTTTACCCAGCGTAAACTTAAAAGGTACACGGACGGCAGGTCCCAGACGCAATTCTGAAAAGCCGAGACGAATAGCGAAATTTTGTTGCCCCTAATAAATCTAGGCTATAACATGTACCCATCTATCTGACACTGACAAAGAAATCATTTTCTCTTTCAAACTTGCACCTATATCAACGGAAAACAAGCTAGATATTACAATCAATTTTGAAGCGGGACATTTGAAAATTGGTGCGAAATTGAATATATTATCAAATTAACCAAATAACGGAATATTTGGCGTTCCGTTAAAGATTGAAATGGAACGCGGAACAAAACAAGAAGAAACGGAATTGTTCCGGGTTATAGGGAACGTCTGGCAACCCGACGCTGAGTATTTAGACCAACCTTACTGTATGGCTGTGAGAGCTGGGTAGATTCAGGGTATCTGATACATAAGCTGGAAATGTCTGATATGAGAATGGCACGAATGATAGTTGGGACAAATAGAGTGAATCCGTGGCAAGTAGGTAGCCTACTCGTAATGAAGAGATAAAGGCTAGATGAAGCTGTTGGGGCCATGTGAAGAGAATAGGGGAGGGGAGCTTACCTAAGAGGTTAGTGGGTTCGGCTGCAGACGGAAAGAGGAGTCCATGTAGACCATGTTGAATGATATAGAAGCAGAGGGATCATGGAAACAACTTGTTCGCAAACAGAGGCTTGCCGACTAGACTGGACGCTGAAATGCTAAACCCGCGGCGTAGCCATGCTCGTTAAAAGGTACACCACGACTGGGGGGGGGGGCAGCTGCAACAAGTCCAGAGATCCTGAATGAGATTTATAAAAGCATGTATTTTTTTCAGGTTTAGGGCATAACACCCATTACACTTGAGTACAATCGTGTTGGAATACGTGAGAGTGCAAAGACTTTTTCGTATCTCATGATGCACTGTGCATTATTACAGGAATTACTCCTATAGATATAATGGCTAAAGAGATTATTACTCTATACAAAATCAAGTCAGGAAAAACAACTATGAACTATGACATTGATCACCCAGAAAAGCCTATGAGATGGCTCCATCCAGCCAATTTTCCTGGTATCGAAGATCCAAGAATAGCATTAAATGAATACATCCCATGGAAACGTTCCACAGATGGAAGTAAAAGTGAAGAAGGAGTGGGAGCTGGCATAGCTATATACAGATCACATGAATTAGTAGACCAATTGAAATATAGGCTGCAAGACAACTGTTCGAATAATCAGGCGGAATAATTAGCCATACTAAAATCTCTGGAAATCTTAGAAACTACTAGGACAGAGGGTGTTGAAGATAAGATAGGAATTATTTACACTGATAGTAAGATAGCAATTGACTCCATTGCGGACTTCAGAAATCATAACCAACTAATTGAGAATATAAGAAGGGCTACAGCTATTCTAAAAAAAAAATGGATAGTAAAATTTGATTGGGTTAAGGCACATACAGGTGTTGTAGGCAATGAACTGGCTGATAAAATTGCAAGGGAGGCTGCAAAATGAAGTAAGGTTTGTTTCGATAGAATACCCATCTCAACATTTTTTTTAAATTTCAAAGAAGAATCAATTCATGAATGGCAGCAAAAATGGGAACAAACTTCAAAAGGCACACTTACAAAGGAATTCCTTCCAACAGTTGCAGGTATATTAAAATCCAAAATCACCTTAACACAAAATATGAATACAATACTGACTGGACATGGAAATATTGCTCCGTACCTACACAGACTTAAAATTATACGTAATCCTGAGTTTTCCTGTAAAAGCAGCCCTCAGACTATAGATCATATAATTTTCGTGTGCAGTGAAGTGAAAAATATTAGGCAATTCTTTATTAATAGTGTTAATAGAGACGATAAGTGGCCAATGAAACGGACACGGTATATTGTACCCTCCCAGTCTGGGGAATAAAAGGCCACATTTATGACCATGGGAGGATTATCGTGGACTATTCATTTCGGCCCTATTATATGTCCATTATATGAAACTGCATTAGTTTTCATATTGCATAAAGGCTTTCTACAGACATTACATGCCATGGACGAGGGGAACATCCGAGAATGTGTGGACAGCATGTCAGGAGTTGTAAATCCGTTTACAGAGGAAGGCAGTGCAGCTGCATCCACAGTCACATGAACGGGGGGATTTATTATTCCTGCCAGGTACTAAGACCAAGCATATCTTATAATTAATTACCCCCACGATCGAATTGGATGTTGAAACACATATTCGAACTCTCCGATATTTCAGCTTTAATTTGAGTACCGGTACAGTCTCACAACTAGGAATGAGAAATAAAATAAATTCAGCAAAACTGAGCATCCGCCAGTGCACAGGCCACCTTGGGAAGGAAAGAGGAGACATTCAGTTTCAAGCCAGCCGTAGTGATGTTTCCACGCCGGGCGAGGTCCCGAATTTCAGTCAGTCGAACTGTTCGAAGCAAGCCGTATTGGTGTTGCAACGCCGAGCGAGGTCCCGAATTGTTTAAGTTAAAGATTTTTCGAAGCCAGATAGAGAACTGAGTACTACGCCGGTTAGGTTAGCCGAATTCAGTTGTGTATTATTATGATCAGTATTTTTGTTGTAGGTTGTAGAGGGAAGTTTTGCCCCTCAGCGATAAGGAGTGCGCGTTATAGAGCTTACACGTTTTATAGTTCTTTCACTCGCTCGAGGATGCACCACCGGCGTATGGTTATGCATAACCAGCTTCCGATTTAGTAGTCAGGTAAAGGAAGCAATGGGAACAGTGTAATACTATTTTCCTTGCATGTAACTGAGCAAATTGTTGTTTTTAGGGGGGGAAAAGGGTTAAATGCACCAAAAATGATATGATCTTCAGCTGTGTACAATGAGAATGCTCTACCTTCTCTTTATTCCTTGTGTATTAATGATGCGAAACGTCAGTTAACACTTTAGTACGAAAATTATCAACAATATATTTACCTTTCCAGTAATAGACAAAAAAAAAGAGCAGGTCGCAATGTTGGATAAGGCTTGGATCAAAGCTGCCAAATTCACTTCGCCGCACACCACTGTAGCCATTTTAAGGACGAAACTACACTCTCCTATAACCAGTCTCAGATTTTCATTTTTACTTATTTTTTTATTGATTGACAACCCACCGGACCTAACTAACAATGGCTATAGGGGAGAGTAGTTTCATCCTAGAAATGCCTACAGGCCATAATGGTCTACCCAGTTTTGGACCGGTGGATACTACAACCAATAGTCTACCGAGGTTAGGTCAGATGGATACCAAAACCATTGGTCTACCAAGATTATTTCCGGCTGATACTAAAGCCAACGGTCTATCGAAATTAGATCCGGTGGATACCAAAACAATTGGTCTACCGAGGTTAGGTCAGATGGATACTAAAACCTTCGGTCTATCAGCGTTAGATCCGATTGATACTGAAACCATTGGTCTACTGAGGTTAGATCCGGTGGATACTAAAACCATTGGTCTACTGAGGTTAGGTCGGCTGGATACTAAAACCATTGGTCCATCTAGATTAGATCCGTTTGATTCTAAAACCATTGGTCTACCGAGGTTAGGTCCGGTGGATATTAAAACCATTGGTCTACCGAGGTTAGGTCCGGTGGATACTAAAACACTGGTCCATCTAGGTTAGATCCAGTGGATATTAAAACCATTGGTCTACTGAGGTTAGGTCCGGTTGATACTAAAACCATTGGTCTACCGAAGTTAGGTCAAGTGGATACTAAAACCATTGGTCTACCGAGGTTAGATCCAGTGGATATTAAAACCAATTGGTTTACTGAGGTTAGGTCCGGTGGATATTGAAACCATTGGTCTACCGAGGTTAGGTCAAGTGGATACTAAGACCATTGGTCTACCGAGGTTTGATCCGGTGGATATTAAAACCATTGGTGTACTGATGTTAGATCCGGTGGATATTAAAACCATTGTTCTACTGAAGCAGTGTTACATAGAATGCATTAACCCGATCATAGTGTAATGAGGAATATAACCAATTATTTACTATATCATTGCAATACTGTATAAAAACAAGACAACTGAACTCACCAAGACATTGAAATGATCAAATTTCGATTTTTTTAAAATGACAAAATGCTACACACCAATATAATGATCCGTAACTTAAAAAAGGAAGTCAACATCTGGCTAAAATGTCTTAAAGTTTATGGCCTGTATCGCTTCGCAAATCTAGAACCAAACTTCACATTTTCTGTTGGTTTCCACAGCCATTTCGATTAATTAGTTCAATGAAATGAATGACGAAATTGGTAGTCAAGTTTCTTACCAAGGTACAACATTAGGAAGCAGGAAGTGAAGCTCCCAATCTAAGAAGCTTTCTAATGTGAATAGCAGCTGTTACTGCACTCTGGCGAGTAGGGTAGCGAAAATGGGATGTACAGACAGTCGGCCGTCGTACAGATATCATTAAAATTAATAATAACTTTATTAAACACAAATTGTGCACTTTTACAAACGAATATTGACATCGTCCAATCTCTACTTAGTATAAAACGAAGTCCCCGATTCTTGGATGTTACGGGAAAATCGAGAACCACTGGATGGATTTTGATGCGGTTTTCATCATTCTGTAAAGGATATCTCAAGGATGATTTCTGTAGAAAATAATTTATGATCAAAGGAAGCCAAGCAGTAACGATTTCAGCGAAAAAGTCGAAAAAAAGCTGGAGTCCGAGCGCTTTGTAAGCTTACGCTGGGCAAACCGTTGAAAATATCTAAATACTATAAGTGTAAGAATTATTCAGCATGAAAAGTTCTACAAAAAAGCCCGGGAGAGCATATGTCTATCTTCAATACATCGCCCACTATAAGTGTTTTTACGTTTTAATTTCTTCCAACCATGTCCATTCAACTACTGAGACGACAGTTTACGAGCTTGCTATGGGCGAGTCTATCATCCCTGATACAGCCTAGCTAGCGGGCGAAACTATTGCCCCAGATACAGCCAGCAGCAAACCGTTGAGTCGTGTAGAGTTAAGACATCTGAGAAGGGTGGTTGTTTTTTGGAGCTTTCCTGGAAGTGCAACTTGGGTTTTCTTCATTTCGCCTGTGAAACACAGTCAAGTTAAGGTTGGACGGAAGGGGGATTTGAGTTTCATTCAGCTCGCCATTCCCTGGAAGTGCAACTCTCATTTCGCCTGTGAACTTTTCGTTCCGCAAAATTCACAGTCAATTTTAGATTGGACGGAAGGGGGATTATATTATATTAAATTATAGGCTACTGATTGGCGTATAATCTCTACTTAGTATATAACAAAGTCCCCGATTCTAGGATGTTACGGGTAAACTTGAGAACCACTGGATGGATTTTGATGCGGGTTTCTCCATTCTGTAAAGGATATCTCGAGGAAGGATTCTGCAGAAAATAATTTATTTATGACCAAAGGAAGTCAAACACTAAAGATTTCAGTGAAAAGGTAAAAAAAACTGGCGTCCGTGCGTTTTTAAGCTTACGTTGGGCAAACCGTTAAAAATATCTATATACTATGAGTGTAAGAATTGTTCAGCATGAAAAGTTCTACAAAAAAAAGCCCGGGAGAGCATATCTCTATCTTCAATACATCGCCTACTATAATGTTTTAACGTTTTCATTTCTTCCAACAATCTCCATTCAGTTACTGAGGTGACAGTTTACGAGCTAACTAGGGTCGAGTCTATCACCCCAGTTACAGCTTAGCTAGCGGACGAGCCTATTGCCCCAGATACAGCCAGCAGCAAACTGTCGAGTCGTGTTGAGTTAAAAACTTTAGAGAAGAGTGGTTGTGTTTGGAGTTGCCCTGGAAGTGCAACTCGGCTTTTCTTCACTTCGCCTGTGAACTTTTCGTTCCGCAAAATGCACAGTCAAGTTAAGATTGGATGGAAGGGGAATTTGTGTTTCATGCACCTCGCCATTCTTAAATTACGTCTTACAAGAATTTGTTGCACATGCATCTCCATGATAATATAATTAATAGTCCAGTCAGTGATTTTAACCCATCATGCCGAAACGGAAAACGAATATTGGTCGTTGTTCATTGGCATTAATAATTAATAATTGAGCATGGTCGCTGTGTGCATTTATCAACATTGTAGTACCGGTACCGTTCACGATGCTGATCACACAGCTGACAAACACAATCAGCTGAAGGCTCGTGATAGGACTTCAGCTTGCAAACTCTATGATGATAGCCATGCACAGCCATGGAGTTAACGAAGTGTCGAATGTCCTGGTTCGCATCTGACCATGTCCTGTTCATCTCTATACAGATCTATACAGATCAGTGGTAGTACTGATAAAATTAGATTTATTGATGGAAGATAGTTGAAGGTGAGGTGGAGCAGTTCTACCAACTCAAAGGTACTCGCTCCCTTAGCTTTCATAGCTCTATGTAGCAGCTCTCATAGCTCTAGACAGAAGCGATAATTCGCAGTCTGGTGTTACATTTTTGTACTAATCCACTTAACAAATTGGCTGTTCTGAAGCGATTATGCATACTCTGGAGTTACATATTTTACGGTTGTAAAACGGTTTTAAAAGACACGGAATAACACAAGGTCATAAATAACATCAACAAAGAGAAACCAACAACAAGCAAAACTCAGCCAGCCCCCGTGACGCTAGTCAACCAAGACATGCTCGTAAGAGAAAAGCAACACGTTAATGATGGAAAAGAACCAGAAAGGCATGCTTACTGGATTAGCACACAGCATACTCTTCCAGGAGGAACTAAAACGCCGTGGGAAGAGCAAAGAAAACGGCATGAAAAGGAAAGCTTTGCAACAACTCCAGGGAACACGACCCACACACAAGAACAGGTTGGTTGGTTGGTTGGTTGGTTCTTAAGTTTAGAGGCTGCGACTACGCGGTCTGTAGCCCCGTGTACTTTGGGTGTGTGTAAGATCTGTCTGATAACCGGTGTAATTGTGATGACTGTATTAGTGTGTGTGTCTGTTTTTGTAATTTAAGTACTGCAACTTAGAATTTTTCCAATAGTTCCTACTTTTGCCGCCAAGCGCCACCGTCAATGACTACTAGTCCAAGTTCAGAACTTAGCTACCAGACGCCACCGCAGTCGGCTCTTGGCAACGAACGTAGAGACCTAAGAGCGTTGTTTACATTCTTAACCTATCCAATTTAGCTTCACACAGGTGCAATTAGTGGAAGGTTAACATGCCATAAATCTATGACATGGGACCGCCGGCTTTACTTCCCCTCCGAAGGAAGGCATACTGAGGATTTTAATGCTCTTAAAAAATCCGACAATGAAGAAATGGACAACTGGGCAACAGTACAGAGGCGAAAAACAAAGAAAGTTACAAGCATTTACCCACCCAAGACACCCACTTTCATTGGCACGAAACCAGAGGCGGCTGGTGATATTGGACTCAAGGACGCCGCCCTCCCACCCTCCTCCCTCCTCATCGGCCCTTATGTTCTCTCTCCTCGCACCTAATGTTTTGCCATCGTGACAATGTGTGTGTAGTTCCTCTCCTTGTCGGTAGAGCGCACCGGATACTCATGAGGACTCATCAAAAATCGCCCTCTTTGTAATTTACGTTGCCATGACAACGAATACCTCCAGTTATCCCCTCTCCATCCTTTCACGCGCTACGTCACGAAGTGTGTGGACTCAGTCAGCCTGAGTCTGAAGCAGCCACTGGATAGCTTCCCTCCTGGCGCGCTAGGAAGCAGCACTAATTCACTGTGGCAGATATAAGTTTCGTATTCATGTTAATGGCGACGTTGGAATGTATTCTGAATGATTTTATAATGTTGTACTGCTGCGTGCCCTTTTGTAAATCAGAACTGGGCAAGTTAGAATCATGAGATTCAATCGGCCCAATTAATTGCGTGAGAAGTGGTTACGAAGAATTTCCAGAGAAGGTGACAAGAGAGGAAGCAAATGGTTACCTTCTGATCGCTCTGTTGCGTGTAGTCTTCATTTTCTTCCTGAGAGCTTCAGATCACATAAATTATCAAATTGGTTACAACTTGTGGGATGTGGGTTGGCGACTATGGGACCCCAGCTGAATTTCCTTGAGCTGAGCTCCTCTCTTATATCTTTCATGTCAACTCTTACCCCAACGTTATTAGGGTATCGGAGGCCTGGGATGTCTTTCATTTCCCTGCCTTAATTGGCTCTTGTCTTTTTCTTTCCTAATGCCCAATTTTGTAGGATCAGACCTAGTGTTGTAAAATGTCTAGGCATTTATAAGTCGGGGCAAATGCTCAGGATAAATGCTCAGGCAAATGCCGGTGCCCAAAACCCATAAATGCCCAGGCATTTTGGGCATTTACCCCCTTTTAAAAACATATTCATAATGCAACGCTTATATAAATATTTTTAGCCATATATGTATCCACATATATGTATTCTATATATTTATCCATAAAAACAGGAGTTGAGGGCAAAACAGACTGCGGAAGTTGTTGTAGGAATTCACTGAAAGTACTTGATTTTGGTTCTGAGGCTGAGCTTGTGCTTGGTACTGCAGATTTGTTGTTGAAATCATCCACTTCAATTAGTAAAGGTTCAAGCAGCTTTGGTGGCGTAGTTGGTAGCATTCTGAACTGCTGTTCCCAAGATAGCGGGTTCAAACCCTGCCGAAGTCGTCGGATTTTTAAGAGCGTTAAAAATCCTTCAGTATGCCTTCCTTAAGAGGGGAAGTAAAGCCGGCGGTCCCATGTCATAGATTTATGGCATGTTAAAGATCCTTCCACAGGCTGAACTTGTGTGAAGCTAAATTGTTAGGTTAAGTTTCGTCGAAACGCTCTATCAAAGTTCCAACATTCATCACTAGGTATCATTGATATCTGGTGGCGAGAGTTGGATCTACTTGAAATTGAACGGAACTTGTAGCTGACCCTAAGGGTGTCCGCTGAAAGCAGCTACAAACTCAGGCGAGCCGAACATGTCCTCGGACACTCCCGGCACTAAAAGCCATACGATAAATAAATAAGTAAAGGTTCATAAGGGGTTTTCTTTCGAAAATGCTTTTTCAACCACTGTAACTGTACCTAACTGAAGCACTTGTTTTTAGATGCTGAGGGAACCTAAAGCACATTTTTATGTGTCTTTCCATTTTGTTACAATGTGACTGTTAATAGTCCTTATTACAATATTTACAAGATACCACTTTCCCTTTCAAATTAAGACAGTTCCAAATAGGTTCTTTTTTCCTAAGCATTTTGTAAAGATTTATTCTAACACTTAAAAATATAAAGAGCCTAAGAAAGAAGTGAGCTTATCTTAGACACAACCACTCAACAGACAGCTCGACTTCACAACTCCCTGGGGCTGCTGGTTGTAGAATGCCTCGCCAATCTCAAGGCCACAACCACCCTACCCCCACTCCAATATCATAGCACAATGGCTGACCAGGGCCTAGCCCATCCACCCCCCTCCCAAAGCCACTATTCACACCATAATCAAACTCCTACCTAATTTTCCTAAATATAAATGAGTAGGCCTGCAGGCCTAACTCAGTAATGCAATGTTTTATTCAAACCAGATATACGTAATTCCCATTTAGATGTTATTGACAACATTGACACAGGATAATTAAATTATCATCAGCAATAACGGGCATTACTAGTTTATCCATGAAATTGATTAATGGCCTTTATTATGTTTTAGAAGCTGTAGCAACAATCACAAGTAGTAAAAAGTAAAAAAAAAGCAGTTTTTTTAATGCCCAGATTTTGGGCGCTTAAAACTGCTTTGGGTAAATGCCCATTTATAGATGTCCTGCCCACTGGGCATTTGCCCGGCCCACATCACTAATCATACCTCATTTTGTCCTTTTTCTGCCTTCTCTAAGAGGCCCTAAAAGAGGTAGGGTGTGTGTTGTCCCACCATGCACTGCCTTCTCTAAGAGGCCCTAAAAGAGGTAGGGTGTGTGTTGTCCCACCATGCACTGCCTTCTCTAAGAGGCCCTAAAAGAGGTAGGGTGTGTGTTGTCCCACCATGCACGGTGCACCTTAGATATCGATACACCCTCAATGATGGAGATAATTGTTGTTTAAAGGGGTGAAATATCTAGGTCATCTACCCTTAGTGGTTTAGGTGATGGTGAGAAATTATGATGAAATGAAATCTACAGCTAGGCTTAACTAATTACTGACTTACAACTAACTTATGTACCAGAAGAAGAGAACGACAATAATAAAAGAAAGAAACGAATAAGGGAAATAAATGACGGAAAAGGAATGCCCTCTATCTTCGAAAGGCAGATGACCTTGATGTTCGTCCCATTAAAACAAGAATCAATCTTCGAAGAATGTGTATTGAGGTACTTGGAAACCACTAGAGCCATTAAAGGCAGATAGAAAAGGGAAAGAGGAGAGCGTCCACCCCAGAGTCGATGCAAAAAGGGGAAAATGGATCTCGCTCTGGAACACATCACGGTCGCCAACTCCCGAGCTCAAAAGCTGAGCTCTTGAAGGTGTAGCCCTATCCAGGGTGCATTACGTGTGGTGGAGCTTCACACACCCTGCCTCCTTTAGGGCCTTGTGTAGAAGGTATTAGATGTTATGAAACTAAAAGAATAGGGCTCACCACTCGAAGAATGAGGGTATCAGGATAGATGATATAAGGGTCAGTTACGGCCGGAAAATGAATGCCTCCCTAGACTTTGGATGCTCTAATGCTATCCGGGTTGGAAGAGAACAAGAGTTGACTAATGTAGGTCGACAGGTAGATGACAGAGGAGAGCCCGGCACAAGTGAAAATAATAACCGCCTCGGCTGGCGTCCAATGGTCTCCAACCCAAGTCCCACTAGGCCTAGTTGTGAACCCTTGTAGTGGGGATACATCCTCAAGGGCTCATGGCTAGTGAGCTTGGGAATTGGCGACCCTGATGGATTCCTGAGCTGGGTCCGGTTTTCTTCTTTTTCCAGTGACTGGGAGCAAATAGTTTTAATACCTTTGTTATTTCTTTAAAAACAGTAGTGCCTATTCCAAACGAAATAAGGAAATCAAGCTACAAAAATATGTGAGAAGAAAAAACACAATAATGAAATCATCTCTGTCAATTACTGGATAAACATCACAAAAACGGTTTACATCTTAAACGGTTGAGTTCCCCCTCGGTAAAATTCACGAGCCGCCACTGCACGAAACCAAACGACAATGAGAACGAGGATGAACTAAAAGCATATATTCGCAGAGCCTGGCTATTCATCGGAAGGCTACATGAAAAGTCAAACACAGACAAGCTCAAGAGACGCCTACATAAGCTACAAGTAACAAATATGCTAGAGTGCGAAGAATTACAAGTAAGAGGCACACTTAAAGCTTACAAAGTAGGAATCCCAATATCGGAGCTTCACAAAGTAACATCTCCAAATTACTGGCCGGAAGGAACCTTGGTCAAGAGATAGAGATTTTTTCGTCCCCAACAAGAGGGAGCTAGCAGATATTTTCGCCCCAACAAGAGGGAACTAACCTCGACCAGTTCGAGTTTGAGAATTAATGTCTTACTGTGGAACGTAGAAGGTCTAAATCAAGTGCTAGGCCTTTCATCACAAGAACTACTAAAACAACAAGACATACTCATACTAACTGAGACCCTGACAATGACCCCCACCCCCCCACCAGCATCACAGGTTTCTATGCAGAACATATCCTAGCAACCCAAGGACAAAGAGGATGTGAGGAGTTGATTCGCAGTAAGCATATGTAGGCCTACACCATTCTAGTCAAAGATACTTTATCAACAATACAAAGAACATCATGAAAGAACGGGACAAATATACACATTAATACATAATGTGTCCACGGTGGTGCTCTTTTAGCATTCCCCAACATCCACCCCACCCTGGTCTACCTCGAGGGGGTTGACCAGCTGGACCGGCCGTGTTAAATGCTTGCCTTCTGAGGTACGGAGCACAACCGTTCTTATTTTCTCGTCTCGACATTGACGCAGTTCCTCCACTAGTGCCCGCTTCCACATGTACCTTAGTAGCGTCTCTTCCTGCAACAAGGCCACGTCACCCACTCTATTGTGCCTTTTCCATGAGGCTGTCGCACATGGTGGAAGCTTTGCAGTTGCAACAAGTGTTCTTTGCTCCAACGCTTCCAGAAGTCGTCGGCTTGTTGTTGCTGAAGTCTGAATCCTCGTACAAGGTCACCACTTCGTGGTTCTGGTCCAGTAGGCAGTGTGGTGAGACGATCCCCAATAAGGAATTTGAGCTGGGGTTAGAACATCGCCTCTGTCTGCGAGCTGCGTCAGGGGTCTCGAGTTTAGTGCTGCTTCGATGCTTATCAGTACAGTCTGTAATCCTCCTTCGTTGGTCGTGGAACACCCAAGGACCTTCCGAAGACATCGCTTGGTGGAACCAACCATTCGCTCCCACCACCCTCCCCACCGAGCAGCACGTGGGGCGATGAACTTCCAAGTAATTCCCTGTAGGGCTAGATTCTGGTGTATAGTCCTTGCCGAAAGGGCAGCCCACAGGTCCGTTAGTTCTCTGTTCGCTGAAGAAAACGTCTGGGCGTTGTCGCTGTAAATGGTGTGGGGTATACCACGTCTACCGATGAATCTCTGCAAGGTCTGCAGATATGTGTCCGTTGTCATATTACTGCATAATTCTAAGTGCAGGGCCCGTGTTGTTGCACAAGTGAAAAGGGTTATGTAACAGCTTTTCACTCCATGACCTTCCCTGACGTACAACGGCCCGGCAAAATCAATGCCTGTGACAGTAAAAGGTTTTTGAGGAGTTACACGTTGCATTGGTAGCGGGGCTTCTATTTCTTTCCCCAGCGGCTTCGGTGGCGTAGTCGGTAGCATGCTGAACTGCTATGCCCAAGATAGCGGGTTCAAACCCGGCCGAAGTCGTCGGATTTTTTAAGAGCGTTAAAAATCCTTCAGTATGCCTTCCTTCGGAGGGGAAGTAAAGCCGGCGGTCCCATGTCATAGATTTATGGCATGTTAAAGATCCTTTCACAGACTAAACTTGTGTAAAGCAAAATTTGTTAGGTTAGATTTCGTCAGAACGCTCTATCAAAGTTCCAACGTTCACCACTAGGTATCATTGATATCTGGTGGCGAAAGTTGGAACTACTTGAAATTGAACGGAACTTGTAGCTCGCCCTTGAGGGTGTCCGCTGGAAGCAGCTACAGACTCAGGCGAGCCGAACATGTCCTCGGACACTCCCGGCACTAAAAGCCATACGATAAATAAATAAATAAATAAATAAATAAAATAAATAAATAAATATTTCTTTCCCTCTGGGATTTCTTGTAATTTTACATGGAAGACAGCGATATAATACCTTTTTGATGGCTTGTCGTGCACGTAATATCCAAAATGTTGATCGAAGTTCCGAAAGAACAATTTGAACTCCTAGGTGATGGAGGCGAACGTGAGTGTGCTGTACAATCTTGTGAAGTGATGCTCTCCATCCAGAATGATTGGTTGACGTTCCTCGATAGTTAGTACAGCATGTTGCAAACGACCACCAAGACGAAGTAGTCCGTTATCTAAGAATGGTAGTTACCTTATAGTAATTAGTCGAGTTTCGACATCAAATATCAGGAGTTGATTCGTAGTAAGCATATGTACACCATTCTAGTCAAAGATACTTTATTAACAATACAAAGAACATCATGAAAGAAGGGGCAAATATACACATTAATACATAATGTGTCCACGGTGGTGCTCTTTTATCATTTCCCAACAGAGGAAGACCTATGAGAGGGATTTCATGCTTCTTCAAACCCTCAGTTGGAAAAATCACAACAGTGCACAATAATGAAGACTCATTAGTGATCAACACAGATAATTTACTAAAGCATCATAGGGATATACATAGAACCACTCACACCATTAGAGGCCATCGTCGGTATAATCATGACATCAATATCGAAGGCGACCCCAGGAGAAAACATAGTGTTAGCAGGAGATCTAAACTGCAGGCTTGACGCAAAAAAAAATAGAACTGAACAACTGCTAGAAATGATGACCGAAGAGGGATTCACACTGGTCAACAAGAAAGACAACCGTACGTACTACGCATACAACGGAAGCAGTCTTCTTCAAAGGTCCAGGGTTAAACCTAAAATCGCACAAGGTAGTATACACGGAAGCAGAAACACCACTCAGGAAACACTGCCCTGTCACAGCAGGCTTTGTACTGGAGAATAAAGAGCTAGAATTAAACTCGAAACCTCCCCAACATATATCAAGAAGGCTAGACGCCAACAAACTAGCCCAGGCCACTGCAGAATTAGACGAGGGCAAAGTCGTTTTAAATCAGCAGGACCTTGACTCGTATGCCCAAAGCATAGAAGGAGCCATAAAAACGCAGTCCTTCCGAAACGGCAAAGAAAGGCACAAATATGGTTCACGAAGGAATGCTTCACCAACAACAACAAAAAAAGAAAGAAAGAAAGAAAGAAAGAAAGAAAGAAAGAAAGATAGTGTTGCATGCCCTACGAACAGCAAGAAACAGCAACGATCAAAATGACCTAAGAGCATACAGCAACCTAAGAAAGGAATACAAGGATCTCATAAAACAAAGGAAGAAGTACCACATAGAAAGCGACGCACACAGGACGGTAGAGGAAGCCAAAAAAGACCCTTTTCTCGCACTCAAGACCAGGAAAACGCCAACAGGCAGAATAGACATGACCACATGGGAGGAACACTTCAGCGGGATACTAAAGCGGGATCCTCAATGGCATACGACCCAAAATCAACGAAAATAAACTGCACTTGCAAAGATGAAGTTCATAAGGCACTACAAGCATTAAAGGACAAAAGAGCACCAGGCCCAGAAGGACTGTATAATGAACACCTCAGAGCCGGTGCACAAGCATTAACATCAACGCTTACGAATCTTCTGAACCAATGCCTTAGAACTAGCAACATTCCTACCTTATGGAGAACGTCCAAAGTATAAATATTATACAAAGGAAAGGGCGACATGAACGATCCTAATTCCTACAGAGGGATAGCTCTCGAAAACTGTGTACTCAAAATTCTGACAAAACTTGTGACGGAAAGATTGACGGAAATGACCAAAGAGTACATACCTGATGTGCAATATGGCTTCAGAGCAGGGAGAAGCACGCTTCAAGCAATTAAAAACCTAATAGATGACATAGAGGAAAGTCTCCGAGAACCAAGAGGGAAGTTCCACATAGTTTTCGTAGACTACTGTAAAGCTTTCGACCATCTTTACAGAAAAATCATCCTCTCAAAACTAGAAAAAATGACAATAGAAAGCAAACAAATAACAGAACTCTTACGCAGCCTACAATACATTACAAAACTCTTTATTTCCAGAACCTGCATCATACAGAATTGGATACGTCACACAACATACTCACAGTTAAATTTACATATTTACAACTTTTTTACATACGGTAATTAAACAGTTACATGTTTCTTTAAAATTCACTTAAAGAATACAACACTTTCTGGGCAAGGTATATCTTGAGAGACTTTCTGAACCCAGTTCCAGTCAAAGATTTTAAGTGGTTTGGAAGCTTATTGTGGTATATAGCTCCATTTTTGAAAGGATCCTTTTCTGCATATTGTTTATTTACCCACTTTTGAAAATAGTCATTCTGCCCTCTGGTTTCATGATTGTGGACATTGTTGATTGTGACAACTTTATGATTATTTTCCCTTACAAGCAAGATAACTTTAAAAATATACAATGAAAATATTCTTAAATGCAACTCTGCATGATTATCTCAATTTCATCCCAAACAAGTATCGTATTACTCGTTTCTGCAGTTTAAATATTCTCTCCATATTCCTATTTGCTGCCTCACCCCATATCTCAATACCGTATGATATCTGTGAATGTATTAATCCATGGTAGACTGTTAATTGGTATTCGCTGCTTAAGTATATTGAAATTCTCTTTAAAACGAAAGAGGTTTTGTTAATTTTGTTTACAGATTTCATTTATATGCTCATCCCATGATAATTTATGGTCTATTGTAATACCCAAAAATGTTGCTGAGGCTACCTGTTGAATATCATCAGATCCACAGTAAAGATTTGGATCTACTTCTAAATTAGTTCCCTTATGCTTGTTAAATATTACAAAGTTGGTTTTTGAAGGGTTTACACTTAACATCATCTCATTAAAACATTGAGTGACAAGATCAATACTATTTTGAGTTTCTTGAAGAGTAATTGGTTTTTTTTACAGTTCCAGTTCAAAATTGAGTTATCGTCTGCATACGATACAATCAAACCATTTTTGACTGTGGTACATCATTTACAACAACAACAACAACCCCTGGCACTATCCAGCCCATGACGGGCTAAGGCCGACCAAGCGACCGCTGCCCAGCCATTTGGCCTGCAGATATTGGGGTGACGCGTGATCAGCGCGTCGGGTCCCCTCGGCCGTTAATCTTGGTATTCGTGATCGGAGCGCTGCCTCACTGTCAGACAGCTACTCAATTGTCCTCACGAGGCTGAGTGCACCCCGTTCCAAACCTCACGTCAGTTTTAAAATCCCTGACGGAGCCGGGGATCGAACCCGGGGCCTCCGGGCGAGAGGCAGAAGCTACCCCAACACCACGGGGCCGGCACATCATTTACATAGAGAATAAAAAGGAGGGGACCAAGGATTGAACCTTGAGGTACACCTTTTTTTTAACTAAACCAGGAGTGGATTGGAACTTGGAAATATTTTCACCATTCTTAAAAGGAATTTCTGTAAATTTCCATCTATTATTCAAATATGATTGTAACAGTTCCAATGCTACTCCTCTTATACCATAAGCCTCTACCTTATCCAATAATAATTGATGATCTACTGTATCAAATGCTTTTGTCAAATCGACGAAAACCCCAACAGCACATGTATTATCATCAAGAGAAGCAAGAAGAGTTTCATAAAATTCTGCAATGGCATTTATAGTTGATAAGCCCTTCCTGAAACCAAACTTATTCTTATTTATTAACTCATTCTTATCAATAAACTCAATTATTCTATGATAAATCACATACTCTAAAATTTTACAAAATGTGGAGATAAGGGTGATCGGTGTGTAGTTAGCTAGTTGATGTCTGTCACACTATTCAAAGATTGGTTTAACAACGGATAGCTTTGGTATATCTGGGAAGATGCCCTTTAAGAGACATATTATTTATCAGTTCTGTAAGAATGTCTAGGATTGGACCATAGCACTCTTTCAACAACCAGGGTGAAATTTCATCCCAACCATGACTATGTTTATTTTTTAATTTTCTGACTATCGTACTGAACCCTTCAGTATCGCAGTGTTTATGTGCAAGAATCTTTATCAAGGGGTCGCGCTCAGTTCATAGTGTGATATACGTTCGCCAAACAACATGCTCTACTGAGGGAAGGGTCATAGGATTAAAACTATAATTAAGAAAGGAAGTGACAAGACGTAAAATAATAACATAATTTAATGACTAATGGTGCATAAATGAATATAAATAACAACAATATTATTCCTCCCTGAATCTTCCCATGACAGAAATATATATAACGTTGAGGGATCAGACGGATCTCCTTCTCATAAAAATGTGGATCCAAGTTCCACCAACTTACATCAGGATTTTATGTACGCGTAATGACTAACTACGAGGAATGAGTACTTGGATGACTGTTCGTTTACATCGGGTAACAGCCACGGTGCTTACGAACAATCATCTCGTAAATCAACGTTTACGGATATAGGACACAACACTAATAAAAACCTTTAAATTAATGCTGACACACAATCTAATATCTAATATTTACAGGAATCTCCCTCGAGGCCCTCTCCCAGCGAGATAGCTCATCTGACAACGAGCTTGCCTGCAAGGCCAAAATGCTCAAACAAACAAACAAGGAAAACACAGCGCCGCACGTGACCACTCGGAGTCACTGACACAAGACTAAACAACAAGCAAAAACACATGCCTCACGGCTGACATTATTTTACAAGAATAAAAAAAAATTGCGATAAGATAACGCTTCGGAGATTATAATGATTCGTAGGCAACTCCCATGTATTTAAACAATTTTTATCATCGATCAGTTCTTATTCTGTATTTCAACTATTAATACGGAGCCAACATGTACTCCACTAATGACCTCGATGCAATCTGTTCATCCCGCCTTGTGAAAACAGGTTCCCCCCTTTCTCTCAACTCTTGTCATCATCCAGCTCCAGTGTGTAAAAATAACTTGACCAACTGTCCCGTTATCTCGTAGAATCAACAGCAACAAATCTCAACCATATGCACATATGGCAAGACATTAATCGATAGTCACATACGCCCTCGCAAGGTCACGATATGGACTTGGCACCAAGCTGACAGAAATCAGTCTACGCTGAAATTCCCGCTTGTAATGACCAATAAAACACACACACACTCATTGCTGGGAATTACATAACAATTTTCACACAGATCGGTTGATTCAGATGCTCACAATTATTTAGGAATATTAAAACCTATGAGAGAGCTGAATGCTCTCCGCCACAACTCACATTGCTCCAAAGGCAATAAACTTAATGAATCTGATCAATGATAAACACTACAAAGATCAATTTACCCACCAATCTACTTTATGATTATATTATTTCAGTCCTACTTCTGAAACACAACATATCTCCGAGAGACGTTTCTTAACCGCATTGCGTAAACATATGCGAACACGGTCGTCCACATAGCCACGTTAATTAAAACAAACAAACAAACAAGGACCTACGTCTACGAACAATTGTGCGAGCTGTTTCCATGCAAAACGTGTGTCAGACCAAAACTAAATACACTACGTTAATCAACACAAGCAAGATATTTACAAAAAAAATATGTCCCATATACCATAAGTTGATTTGTCAGATAATAAGAATATTATTCAGTACTCATCCTCGGCCAGTCACCCGTCAGCGGACATCTGCAGCCATCTCCCTACTTAATGCTGCTTAGCTCGTCTCGAACATTTCAACGGAGTGTTGACAGTTCCAAACTTCTTCCAAGATAAGCGATGTCATCTCTCGTGCTGATGCAAAAAGTTATAGGTTATTACACACTCGATTTCTGTCTACTAAATTCACCGTTTAGGTACTTATTTCCCCAAAACAGTCTGTTGGCGAATTGTCGATGATACTGGCCCTACGAAATTAGTACTATGACTATCTATCACACTGAATTTACAACACATTTGTCTTAATAAAAATCTGTGTCCTCATGACACGCAAAGTACAAGTGCCTACGTCCTCAGATGCACAAAATGTAATGTCAACCTGTGTCCTCCGACACACAAAATAACGTCAGCCTACGTCCTCAGACGCACAAAATGTAATGTAATGTCTTGGCTCTTCACGCCACTTATAAATGAACTGGCCCTAGGTATCGATAGAGGGGGAAAATATATAACAAATTCTCAAAATAATAGTGGTACAGGAATGAAACAAATATCACTGGACTCGTAAAATTGCGCAGGTCAAGAATATGCCCATTAATTCTAGAATCGATCGTAGAGATGTTGTCTAGCCGATCTCCCACGTTAATGCTAGCTATCGCGTGCCCCAGCTAGACTTGGCGCGTTCATAAGCATTCATCTCCTATTGGTTCCACTATTACGTTATTTTCGCGGTTTTTATCAGACCTCGGCCTAGTAGGAGTGTCCAGTAGCACCATCAGCCACTCACGTTACTGCATTATATTTTTTCTAGGCGCGAATAGTACAATGAACATGCCACAAGCGTGTCTCACCACGCGTCCCTTCTATTCTGAGGTAGCCAGCACCTGTCCTTCTGAATCATCGATAGGCTATTTCCTTTCATATTCCTTAAGTATTTAGCCTTTTGTCAAACTGCTGCAGGTATATCCCCACTGTCTCCAACAAATGCTTGAAGTTTCCTCATCTTTGTCTGGCTATTTCATGACGCTGATGGAAATATTAATTAATTGTAGAAATAAAACATCGAATCATTTATCCGTCAGAGGATAAAGGGTTCAGTACTTATTTCTTATTTGGTAGTTGGTTTCAGGAAGATTGACTTATTACATGTGATTTGCTTTATACTGCTATTACCACATTTATTTCCTACAACATTATGATCATTACATTTTGCTCTATTACTGTTTACATTCACAGTGTTCCTAACGGGTGGCTGAATGAAATAATCATTGAATGCTGTTACTACTTGTAAAGGTGCATTAACAATATTGTTATTGATTTTTATCGAAATATTTTCCCACGTGTTGCTTTTATTAAGACCTGAAATATCTTTAGCTATTTGCCATACTTCTTTGGCAAAGTTGTTAGAATTTGTTATTCTATTTTCATATTCTTGTGCTTTATTTTTTTTTATTTCTTCATAATATTCTAACTTTAAATTTGTTATAGTTATCTTTATAAAGCTTCAATCCTGTTTGCTTGTAGCTATCGAAAGCATCAATCATGTTTTGTTTTTTCCTAAGGCACAGATCAGACAGTTTTGATGTTTTAGTGCTCTGGTAATTCCTATTTATTCTTTTAACTAATGGGCAGGATAAATTAAGACACACTTTAAAAATTGAACAGAATTTTTTTCCAGGCAGCATTTACATCCATAATATTCCTCACTTCCCCCCAATCAACATTACCAAGTTCTTCTGTGAGTTTCATTACATTATTATTGGATAGATTTCGAGGGTACTTCCATGTAGACTGATTTAATTGAGATTCATGAGAAAATGCAATTTTTAATTCCTGGCCACGATGGTCAGATACAAAATTTTCCACAACAGTGCAATTGCTTAATTCGTCTGGCATGTTAGTAATAATGTAATCGATTAATGTTTCAGAATGTTTAGTTACCCTAGTTGGCTCCTTGACAAGATTATTAAGGCCAAATGACAATACAATGTCTTTGAAAGTCTCGAGGGACCTGTCATGTGCAAACCAGTCTATATTGAAATCACCGACTACTATTATGTTTCTATATTTTTTGCTACTTTATTCAGAAGTAAAACAAACTGTCTTAGGAATATTTCCATGTTTCCACTTGGGGCTCTATATACTGTACTCCTGCTATAAATATTTCAAATTCATCATTCAGCTGAATTAAAATAACTGCAACATCAAAGTCATGATCCCTTCCATAGCTATTAACCCACCCCAATTCCTGGTATCTAACATTTATTTTACAGTACAGACTCACACCCCCACCTTTCATTTCTTCTCGACAGTAACTACTGGCTAGTATATAATTATCTAGATGCATGGTTTTTATTTCCTCCCTCTCACACCAATGTTCAGTGAACACAGCAACACTGTAATTTTTTTGAATTTATGAGATTGGCACCTGCCGGTATTGACCTCCATCCTGATCGATAGGCGCAACTAGCGCCCTCAACTAACTTTTAAACAGTTTGTTTTATGATCTGTTCACGGCACAACGCATTTAAACAGTTCATGTAGTTTGTGTTAAATAAATCAGTTGAGTTACATTTAAACGAGCGTTACATTTCATTGCCGCTTTAAAACCTCTAATAGGTTATGGACCCAGAACGATTGGCTCAGATTTAAATTAACTGAAAACTGGAAACAGCGGGATCAAGCGGACACACAAAGAGAAGAACGCGTCGAATCGGCAGACGTCTTGCACTCTCGAGAAACTTCTGGACATCGACAAAGCGAGAAGGAACAAACGCCGTCTTCTCGAATTTTGTGTGCTTGATCGTGAGTGGACAGTGAAAAAGCCAATCGCGAGTGTTTGGACAATAACACGCGACGCGAATTTTGGCTTATTGCGAGTGTTTTGGACTATAACACGTGATGCAAGAAAACGTGCGAGTTGTGTACAAACGCGCACGACACGAAATTCCTTAGGCCTATTTGAGAGTGTTCCGGACAATAGCAAGTGACGCAAAGTGTATGGCCGGTTGTGAGTGTTTCAAACAATAACACACGGCACAGCAAATTTATTGTGAACAATCGTGAGTGTTCCGGACATTAACACGCGGCACGATTGAAGTGAGACAATGAATTCAAACGGTGTAGTGCGCATCGAGGCCTTAGGGCGCGATAATTACGACACCTGGAAAATGCAAATGCGCGCCATTCTGATAAAGAATGACGCGTGGGGTTATGTCAACCGCCAGATCGTCAAACCCGAGCCGGGTGAGGTCAATGCAGACCAAGTGACCGAGTGGACGACTAGGGATGAAAAGGCCATGTCAGACCTAATCCTATCCATCGGACCAAGCCAGCTCAAGTTGGTGAAGAACTGCAGGTCATCAAGCGAGATATGGCAGAAACTTGAGGATGCGTTTCAGTCGAAGGGGCCGGCTCGCAAGGCCACGTTGTTGAAGAGTCTAACCTTGCAAAAGATGACTGAAGGTGGCGATATCCGTGAGCCCCTCAACAACTACCTTGACCGTGTCGACAAGCTGGCTGACATGGACGTAGTTATTAACCCAGACCAATTTACCATCATGATGCTGTACAGTTTGCCGGCAAGTTTTGAAAATTTCAGAATTGCCATCGAGAGCCGGGACGATCTACCGAAGCCTGAGAATCTACGTACGAAGATAATCGAAGAACACGATACCAGAGTTGCCTCGTCAACACAGATGGAAAATCAAGGCGCCATGTACGTGAAGAAGAAAGGTCCTTCAAGGAAACCACAGTCGAAGCCTCAAAACAAAAACCACGGCTACTCCGGTGGTAATAGTGACAAGGAGAAATCGTTTCCGTTCAAATGCTCGAAGTGCGGAATCAATGGACATAAGGCAGTGGACTGCAATGTTAAGGTCAACAAAAATCAGCTGTCGGACGCGTCACTCTTATCAGTCGAGGAACCTGATACGTGCCAGATCGCGACGAGCAGCGTTGAAAACCTGTGGTGTCTCAACAGTGGGTGCACGTCTCATCTGTGCGGTGATGCGACTGTGTTTACAGAGATGGTCAAGGGCGAGACTGGCAAGCTGAAGTTAGCGAGCAGCGCAACCGCAGAAATAAAGGCCCGAGGAACTGCAAAAATTGCGCAACAAGTGTAGACGGTAAAACTTACAACGTTACTCTCAATGAGATTTTGCACGTTCCTGAGATCCGCACTAATCTCTTATCAGTCTCGAAGATGACAGACTTCTCGGTTGTTTTTGGCAAAGAGAAGGCGGAAGTTTTCGACCAGAATGGACTCACGAGGTTAGTTGCAAAGCGCAAGGACAATCTGTACTACGTACAGGGCACCACACTGGAAACATGTCGAAACGCAGTGTCAGAAGACAACCGCGATGAGAATGTGGCGCAACTGTGGCATCGAAGGATGGGTCACGTCAACTTTCGTGATCTCGATACGGCAGTGAAGAGCGGATCCATTCGAGGGGTGCAACTAAAAGGGAGATGTGGAGATCTAACGTGTGACATTTTCACAAAATGCAAAATGAATCGAATACCTTTCCCGAAAGAGTCAAATCGTGTGACCGGTAAGCTCGATATTGTTCACACAGACGTTTGTGGCCCTGTGGGTGTTGTGTCGAACGGTGGATCCAAGTACATGATCACATTTACGGACGACTATTCGAGATGGACAGAGGTACGGTTTATGAAGACGAAGTGCGAGGCGTTGCAAATGTTCCGAGAGTACGCTTTCGTCGAGAAGCAGCACGGTCTGAAAATAAAGTGCGTACAGTCCGACAATGGACGTGAATATGTCAACAGGGAATTTGACGAGTTCTTGAAATCTAAGGGGATCGAGCGCTGTCTCACAACACCATATACGCCTGAACAAAATGGTGTGGCCGAGAGGAAAAATCGGACCCTTGAAGAGGCAGCACGATGTTTACTCCTGCAATCTGGCCTACCGATGACATTTTGAGCGGAGGGGATCAACACCGCAAATTATCTGAGGAACCGATGTCCAACCAAAAAGCTAATCGGGAAGACTCCATTTGAGCGCTGGTTCGGCAGAACTCCGACTGCACACTATTTCAAGGACTTTGGGAGCAAGGTGTTCTGCCTGGACAAGACCCCAAACAAGGGGAAGTTTAGCCCTCGCTCATAAGAGGGAATTTTTGTTGGATATTCGGAGCAGTCGAAGGCTTACCGTATCTGGATTCCTGAAACGAAGAAGATCGAGATCACGAGAGACGTTGTTTTTCGTGAGGAGATGACCGCGCCTAAGAAATCAGTCGAAGATCTGTTCCCGCGTGACTCTCCGGACAAAGTACGCATTGAACCAGAGGATCCGATCCATGAACTGGAGTTCGAGCTGGTGTCGAGAGACGAAGTTCTGGCAGAAAACCAACCTGATGTTGCTGAATGGGAATTCCACGATGGCTTCATAGGCTTTCCTGCCGACGATTACTTTGTTGAACCGGAGATCCAATCCGATGAGCAACAAGCGGCCTCATCTAAGAGAAGAGGCGGACGGCCTCATTTGATTAGAACTGGAAAATCTGGGCGACCCCGCAAGGACTACGGTGATCGACCAGGGGAAGCGGCTAACGTCGCTGAAATCTCAGTGACCCAGGCTATCTCCAGAGATGACTCACCTGCGTGGATCGAAGCAATGTCAGAAGAAGCAGTTTCACTGATTCGGAACAATACGTGGAAGCTGGTCGACCGTCCCAAGGGGCAACGTGTGATAGGAAGCAGATTCGTTCTCCGGAATAAGTTTAACCCTGACGGCACTATCAGCAAGCGGAAGGCGAGCGTGGTAGCGAGGGGTTTCACGCAGAGACAGGAATAGAGTTTCACGACACGTTCACTCTAGTCGCAAGGCTGAGCACAATAAGGACTGCGGTGGCGTTAGCTGTACAAGATAATCTAAAGATCCGACAGCTAGACGTCAAGACGGCGTACTTGAACGGAGAAGTCGAGGAGCAAATCTTCATGGAGGCCCCGGACCACTTCGAGGACGTTCTTGCCCATACCGTTCAAGACGAGTCGGTTGACGAGACTGTGCGAAAGACCGCAGATGAGATGCTGGAGAAGTTAACCAATCGTGACATGGTGTGCTCACTAAACAAAGCGTTGTACGGACTGTGACAGGCAGGACGCGCTTGGTATCACCGTCTCGAGGAAGAGATGAAAAATCTCAAGGCGACTCGCTCAGATGCAGATCCATGCATGTACCACATCGGACCGGTCGAAGATAGGATTTATATAATCATCTATGTCGACGACATGATGATCATGGCTCGAGACGACAAGAAGATCGACGTGGTGAGAGACTTTCTGAATACCAAGTTCGAGATCAAGGACTTGGGGGACGTGCGGTATTGTCTGGGGCTGGAGTCCGAGAGGAGCGCCAACCAGATAAAACTCAGCTAGAAAGGATACATAGACGAGGTCCTGGTGAGATTCGGAATGGCAGAGTGTAGGCCTGTCAGCACTCTCATTAATCCAGGTACGAAGCTGCAGAAGGAAGACGTGAACCCTGGCGAACAAGCGGAGAGCGTACCCTACCGACAGTTGATAGAAGCTCTAATGTACCTGTTAGTGGGAACGAGGCCGGACATATCACATGCAGTCAGTTCTCTCTCTCAGTTCAACGACTGCCACGGACAGCAGCACTGGAAGGCTGCAAAACGTGTCTTGCGATACCTCGCTAAGACACATGATCTCGGCCTCATGTACTCCAAATCCAGCGGTCCAGCGGTGATGTACGTGGACGCTGACTGGGGAAGCTGCCTGGTGGATCGAAAATCGTACACCGGATACGCGTTCACACTAGGCGGCACTGCAGTGAGTTGGGAGTCCAGGAAGCAGCCTACTGTGGCCCTGTTGTCGACGGAGGCCGAATACATGGCCTTGACACAAGCAACCAAGGAAGCTCTACACGTGAGGAAACTCCTGAAAGACTTCGGAAAACCGATAGATGTTGTCCCAGTGAAGAACGGCAATATAGGTGCGCAGAAGCTGACGTCGAATCCTATGTTTCATTCACGGACGAAGCACATCGACATCAGGCACCATTTCGTCCGAGATGCCGTGGTCAAAAAGGTGGTTTGGGTGGAGTACACTCCAACGGATGAGATGCCTGCCGACATATTGACAAAAGGATTGTCAAGGCCCAAGCACGAGAAATGTGCTCAAAGCCTTGGCTTGAGACCACATGCACCAGGATGACTCCGGCTGTTGGTCGAGGGGAAGTGTTGGTGAGAATGGCACCTGCCGGTTTCGACCTCCATCCTGATCGATAGGCGCAACTAGCGCCCTCAACTAACTTTTAAACAGTTCGTTTTATGATCTGTTCACGGCACAACGCATTTAAACAGTTCATGTATCTTGTGTTAAATAAATCAGTTGAGTTACATTTAAACGAGCGTTACATTTCATTGCCGCTTTAAAACCTCTAATAAGGTTATTTGAAAAATGAAAATCCACAGCCTGCTTCCAGTCTCCGACCGGGTCAGGAATGAAATGAATGAAGCCCCCATCTAGCGGCGAGGATATGAACTGTGCCGGCTGCCGAGGCCTGACGCACTCCTCTGGGGCAATGATTAAATGAATGACAGATGAAATGAAATGATAGTCGAGAGTGTTGCTGGAATGAAATTTTGACAGGGAAAACCGGAGTACCCGGAGAAAAACCTGTCTGCCTCCGTTTCGTCCAGCACAGATCTCACATGGAGTGACCGGGATTTGAACCACGGACCCAGCGGTGAGAGGCTGGCGTGCTGCCGCCTAAGCCACGGAGGCTCCAATAAGGTTATTTAAATGATCTAATTTATTCCTTATATGTTGAACATTCTGATGGTAGATATGCATATTAAAATCAATATTGAAACCTTTTAATTTACTATTAGTGGTTTCTGAATACCGGTACACCTGCTGAATCTGTTTTTCAGATCCAGCTTCTTCTAACAGTTTCCCTGGTTCTGATAGCCAAGTGCCCACTGTAATGTAATGGTGTCTACCTTTTCCTTTAACTTCATGTTAATAATTTTACTTATTTCACAACTTAAGACTTCCTTACCTAGCTTATTCAAATGTTGACCGTGTCTAATGTGCATGGCTCTATCCAACCTACTAACATCTAGCATATGAAAATTGCGAAAATGCTTACATACCATCGCAATCCCAATATTTGTGTCTTTTACAGCTTCATTTACACAGGATTTCTCCATTAGATCATACCTGTGGGGAAGGTTCACAACTACGACGTTAGTGTGGGTGAGCGAAGATAGAGTTCCTTTCTGGGAGCTGATCACATTTTTACCTTCATTTCTTGAAACATCATTAGAGCCGCCAACGATCACCCCAAAATCACTCGAAGATAACGAAGTTGTTCCACTTTTTGATCCACTCACAACTGCAGTAAATGATGCCGCGGGTTTCACTATTGAAGTGACTGCCATGTTACCACAACTCGCCAAGACATTCGCTGCTGCTCCGCGTCCGTGACTGTCCGAATAAATCAACACTTTACCTACTTTCTTCTGTTGTTTAGTATGCTTAGGCACACTTTTTTCACTGATGTGTTATCGTCCCTTACTTCTTGGAGTTCCCCGAAAGAGTTCCTAATAGTCACACACACACTATTGTCCACGATCTTAGGCCTAAAATTTGGCCTAGTTGGTCCAGTACCACGTTTCACAACATGAGTCCACTTTTCACTTCTTTCGCCCTGGTCAATACTTAAACGTTCATTCTCTTCAACAAGTCTTCTCACATCCTCCTTCAGTAACCTGATTATTTCATCCTTAGACATGAACCGTTTTTCTTTTCCTCCTGTAGTCTTCCCTTTTTTCTCTTTTCTTCGGCGTGTCAATTATCGGAATTGTTCTCTTTTCTTCTTGGTTATTACTGGCCAGAATAGCCGAGCAGATCAGTGGACATTTCTATAATTGCTGATCAAGGTTCGTTATAGTGATTTCTTACTATGCCGAATCGTGATCAGTGACACCTCCTTCCTTTTTAACTTCCTTTTTCCGTCACCTGTGACAACCCCTTGTTACTCTCTAGGCAGTCTTCTGTTTTTTCTATCCTGGTAGGACCTTTTTGTTTATGCACCCGCTCTCATTTTCGAGATGCCTTTCTTTTCTATCCGTTTTTTTCCCGTTCGTTTGTGTTTTTTTATAAAGGTGCGCGTAGAGGTGCGAATCTAGTTCATTTAATGTAATTCCGTGATGCCGGATTAATGCTAATACCATCAAGGTAGGTTACGTATTTTTGTCTTTGCTCATTGTATGGAATACTAGGGCGTTTCGCCTATTCTAGTATGTCCATGGAGTATCTGTTTCGTTCCCGTTATTCCTTGTCCCCATTTCGTCGTATCTTTTTGTGTAGGTATTTGGTCCGGTTTACTGAGTAACGTGTGTTCAACAGTAAGACCTATGCCATATCTCTTATCTTTTTGTTTGCCTCTTATCTTAGGATTGCGTTTTCATATGCAAGTCCATGAATCTGGCTTAATCCCTTCCTGACGTAACTTATTTTGATGGGTATCTTTTATTTTGTGTTGCAATACCTTTCTCGTAATTATTTTTAATATCGGTTACTTGCCCCTTTTTGTGTTTATTCATTTACGTCGTATCTACGCGCGCTTTTATTAATACTCCGTCCCCCCTCGCACTCCCTCATCTCCTTCAGGGCTATTTGAGCTACCGTTCGCTCCTTTGACGGTAGACTCACTTTCCCCGACTCTTTGTCTAGCCCTTTTATTCTTTATTTTTCACAATGTAACTTTACTCTTTACGAGTATACTTTCCCAAATGTGTTCCCCCCTTTACCGTTATCTCCTATTGATCATGACATTTATGTTTCGGTCCTTTCACCCGTTATTTTACCTAACATCACATGTTTGACGTCCACTTAACCTCAGTCATAGCATGTAATGCTTCCTCGTCATTCCTTGATGTTATCTCTTTGGTCAATACATTACCTCTTCTTTGCCTACGTGTTGAGTATGTGTACCTTATTTAGTCTTTATTTCTTTAGGCTAAGCTAGGCCCATAATGAAAAACGCATTCGATTAGAACTTGCATCCACATGGCAATGAATGTACTTTCAATCCATCGCCTCTGATACCTTCAATACCTTAGTCCGGTTTAATGGGCCCAGCGCTAGACTAATTGGTACACACTTCCACTGCGAACTACATCTTGCGAAAGGCCAGACGGCACAAAATGGTAGGCAGAGCTTGGTCGCTATTCGAATGTATCGCTCTACATGTAACTATACCTAGTTTCATTCCCCAAAATGACATAAGAGGACCGCTTAGCCCACAAATACGTCCACCTGTATGTGTAAGTTGGCACTATGGTACTTATCGTTTGTTTTTTGTTTTTCATGTGTCGAGACAAACAGATGGCTGGAGTTTTGGTTGTGGATAAAAGAAAAACTAACTATTGAGGATTTGGTAAGGAGTTCGTAAAAATTATCATCCTGGTGATAATTTCATGCCGTAGCAAACTCATTTGGGCTTCCTTGTTAAAGGTAAGGCCTGTATCAATTATATTTTCGTGCCTTTTCTGCGAGTGTAATGACAAATATGAATAACGACATCAAATGTGAAATCGAGTCGCCTACTAATAGTGATGCGTTGCATTTAGCCAACACCAATGCTTCGACGAAACTTGATTGGTTGGAATTCGATCCCCTAGTTTCTACATTGCCTATTCCGGCAGCACATAACTCAAACATCCATAGTGGAAATGTTGGTAACATCGTGAACAAATGGAATGTCCGATATTCGGGGGAGGAAGGCACTTCCTCGGTATTTGAATTTACTACACGTATTGAAGAATTGTGTGCATGCTATGGTTTGGTTCCTGACAGTATTGTTCAATGCCTCCCTATGCTACTATGTGGGAACGCTTTAAAATGGTACCGTCTAGTCCAGTATCCCTTCAGTTCATGGGTTAGTTTCGTGAATGCTTTGAAAAGGAGATTCACGCCATCTGACTTTGAGCATGCCTTAAAGCATGAGATTTTCTCCCGTACCCAAGCTCTCGGGGAGAATATTGATGATTATGTCACAGCGATACGTATCCTAATATCTCGTCTTCCAGTTCCACTGCCTTCTAGTGAAACTATTAATACTGTTTATTGTAATTTACATCCCTCCTATAAACAGTGTATTCGCCGGTCTTCAGTATTAGATACTGAAGATATTCTTATTCAAGGGCGTGAATTTGAAGCAACTGCCCGATTGTGTAATCGATATATCCCCCTCCAGAGCCTTCTGAATGTATGTTTCCTGAATTAGCGTTCAAAATGAATGAATGTAGTAATAAGATCGATATGCCTGCATGTGGGCAACGTGGCAATAATACTACTCCAGCTCGTTGGTCGACACGACACTGCAACAATCGAGGCAATACCTTCGCCTCTGTTAATTCACATAGAACTAATGTTCGCGTTAATGCTGTGAATCATGTCCAACGTAGTATCCCTCGTTCCCATGACCTTGATGTAAATGCCTCTCCTCATGTGAATGCTTCCACGTCCCCGGTTCGATGCTGGAACTGCTTAAAAGAGTCACATACCTACCGTGATTGTTTAGTACCGCTAAAGGGAAGTTTTGTTTTGGGTGTGCTTTACAAGGAGTAATCAATCCAATTTGTCCCCGTTGCAATGCTACTAATCCCTTGGAAATCTAGTCAAGCATTGCGATGACGAATCCTATCGTGAGGCTAAGAAGATTTGTTTCAGCAGAGACTACGCTTCGGTGACAACTGATTTTCCTTCCATCAGTAAGATAAGTTCAATGCAGGAAGATATGCCATTACTTTTCAGGTAATTGACTAGGTCTTGGTGAAGCTCCACTCTGTGAGCAATGCAGGGGCGTATCGTGGAAGTTGTAAGTAATGACTGCCTGCAGCAAGTACCTTCTTCTTCTCTTGAATGTGCATTTCTCTTGTGACATGTTTTTCAGCTTATTTCTTCAAGTTAACGTGCGATGGCGCAAGATGGCATTGCTATCAATTTTAATTATCTACTTCTTTTCAGGTTTTTTCTTCGAATAATATTTAAATAGATGACGTCTAGTCATTTTTCCTCGTCCCTAATTCATCTTTGTCGGAGTACCGTGGTGGTCACCACTCAATTTTAAATTCCAATGTTTAGAATAAATTAATATGGCTCTCAATTAATCGTTCTTTCTTGTTTTAGTTAATTATCGAAGACAGCTTTTGATATACTTATATTTATTACATTTTGTAACTCTGTATCTTTGTAACTTTTGTATAATATTTGGCGAGGAAGCTAGGGTTTTAATTTTATTTTAACTATTTTGTTTCATCTGGTTTAACTTAAATTCTTATTGTGAAATTTTCGTCTTTCGATTCTTATATTTATCTTCATTGAAGTACACTCTTTTGAGTCCTCCACGTCTTCCCCCCACCCCCTTACGTCTAGGCTCCCTCCCGTCACGTTTTCGTGATGTACCTTTTTTTAATCCCTTCTCCCTTCCTTGTGTTTGTTTCGTTAAAATTTTTGTTCGTCTATTTTGGTGGACGCAACAAAACTTTTGGGGGAGTGCGTGGGAATCTGAACCGTTTTTCTTTTCCTCCTGTAGTCTTCCCTTTTTTCTCTTTTCTTCGGCGTGTCAATTATCGGAATTGTTCTCTTTCCTTCTTGGTTATTACTGGCCAGAATAGCCGAGCAGATCAGTGGACATTTCTATAATTGCTGATCAAGGTTCGTTATAGTGATTTCTTACTATGCCGAATCGTGATCAGTGACACCTCTTTCCTTTTTAACTTCCTTTTTCCGTCACCTGTGACAACCCCTTGTTACTCTCTGGGCAGTCTTCTGTTTTTTCTATCCTGGTAGGACCTTTTTGTTTATGCACCCGCTCTCATTTTCGAGATGCCTTTCTTTTCTATCAGTTTTTTCCCGTTCGTTTGTGTTTTTTTTATAAAGGTGCGCGTAGAGGTGCGAATCTAGTTCATTTAATGTAATTCCGTGATGCCGGATTAATGCTAATACCATCAAGGTAGGTTACGTATTTTTGTCTTTGCTCATTGTATGGAATACTAGGGCGTTTCGCCTATTCTAGTATGTCCATGGAGTATCTGTTTCGTTCCCGTTATTCCTTGTCCCCATTTCGTCGTATCTTTTTGTGTAGGTATTTGGTCCGGTTTACTGAGTAACGTGTGTTCAACAGTAAGACCTATGCCATATCTCTTATCTTTTTGTTTGCCTCTTATCTTAGGATTGCGTTTTCATATGCAAGTCCATGAGTTTGGCTTAATCCCTTCCTGACGTAACTTATTTTGATGGGTATCTTTTATTTTGTGTTGCAATACCTTTCTCGTAATTATTTTTAATATCGGTTACTTGCCCCTTTTTGTGTTTATTCATTTACGTCGTATATACGCGCGCTTTTATTAATACTCCGCCCCCCCCTCGCACTCCCTCATCTCCTTCAGGGCTATTTGAGCTACCGTTCGCTCCTTTGACGGTAGACTCACTTTCCCCGACTCTTTGTCTAGCCCTTTTATTCTTTATTTTTCACAATGTAATTTTACTCTTTACGAGTATACTTTCCCAAATGTGTTCCCCCTTTGCCGTTATCTCCTATTGATCATGACATTTACGTTTCGGTCCTTTCACCCGTTATTTTACCTAACATCACATGTTTGACGTCCACTTAACCTCATTCATAGCATGTAATGCTTCCTCGTCATTCCTTGATGTTATCTCTTTGGTCAATACATTACCTCTTCTTTGCCTACGTGTTGAGTATGTGTACCTTATTTAGTCTTTATTTCTTTAGGCTAAGCTAGGCCCATAATGAAAAGCGCATTCGAATACAACTTGCATTCACATGGCAATGAATGTACGTTCAATACATCGCCTCTGATACCTTCATAACCTTAGTCCGGTTTAATGGGCCCAGTGCTAGACTAATTGGTACACACTTCCACTGCGAACTACATCTTGCGAAAGGCCAGACGGCACAGACGCTAATTCATTTTTAAGCTCCTGATAATCACAGTCGTGTTCACAAGTTGTGATGCTTCCACTCGCAGCTTCCTCAACTAGCTTTGCTTTGGCCCTAGTCACCACTACATTCGCGTTTTTTACCTTTATCGCGCAAGATAACACACATTGGAGTCCGTTCCTATATTTTTACACCTCGAACACAACAATTTACCAGTAATTTTAAGCTTGCTTACTACAGCATTATTTGCACAACTTTCACCAGGCGCCATTTTGACACTACTCATCACAAACAACATCTTCATAGAGGACAACGTAGCCATCTCAAAATAAATCATCCAAACCAACGGAGTCTTGCAGGGAGACCCCCTTAGCCCCCTCCTGTTTAATATAGCAACATACGATGTCGTACAACGTATAAGGCAAGAGGAGGAACGCTCTGTGAAAATTTACATCTACGCTGACGACATGGCAATTGCATCAAGCAACAAGGCAGAGGTGCAAAAATCTGTGAACGTAATGGAGAAATGGGAAGAAGATAACAAGCTGAACATTAACTGTGAAAATGACCATCAGGAAAGGGAAAGGGGGAAAGGAGAGTCACGACGATATTATTTCGCTCGGAAACACATCGCTAAACACAGTTAGCACCTTCAAGTATCTCGGCGTAACACTCCAGACGACCATCAAATCCTTCAGACTACATGTAAAATCGAGAGCTACGGCAGCCACAAAGGCAATGTATGACATCAGGACCCCGACAAAACTCTCATTAGATACAGCAACGTCGATGTTCAACACAAAGATCATTCCAATTCTAACTTACGGAATCGAAATAATATGGGACAAACTGGGCATCGGAGACCTCAAAACCATGGAAGCATCAAAGGCAAACTACCTGAAGGTAGTCCTGGGCGTGTCCAGATGAACAAGGTCCTGACTGGTGTATGAGCTGGCAAAGGAAACTTTCCTAATGCAAGATCTGAGGACTAAGCTCCAACTTCCATCCATGGAGAGCTGGGAAAAATGCCTACAAGAAAGGGAAGAGAAGAGAGGACAGATCCCGATGGATTTCTACGCTACCGAGGCTATGACAAATAGATCCTGGACTGAAACAAATCAATACCTCCGGTACTTTGTCAACTCATTGGCAGTGAATGGATATCATCATAAAGTGTGCAAAACAAAACACTACCATGAACCCAACGCCAACTGCGTGTGCGACAGATGTGACCAAGACTGTAGCCGATAGATAGATAGATAGTTTTATTAATTCCATTTGATCAAATACATGTATACAATACATTTTTGATATAGGACACGTCAGAATTTACATCTATATTTTATTTTCGTGTGGTCTCCTCAGAGACCTAGTGCAGGTCTTTCTATTCGACGCCCGTGGGCGACCTGCGCGTCGGGATGAGAGATAGAATTGATTTAGGTGAATGAAATTGGGGAAGGATATGGAAGGAAGCGGCCGTGGCCTGTCAGAAGGTACCGTCCCAGCATTTGCCTGGTGTTGAAAATGGGAAACCACGGAAAACCATTTCAAGGATGGCCGACGGTGGGGCTCGAACCCACGCGTCTACCGAGTCAGCAGAGAGCTTGGCCCCATGACCTAACACTGCGCTTTACCCAGCGTAGTCACTACTGTCGGTATCTATAAAATAAAAGTACTAATAGGTATATACAGTAATACTATAACTATTTATAACTTATTATAATAACAGATCTTAAGAGATACAATCTTATTGGACAACTATTTACACCTTATTCTATTATCATAATATGAAAACTTAATTCTATAAATACAACAACTTACAGCTAGGTATTACAATTAAAATAGAAAATTAAAATATAGATTTCACCATTTCTATACACTAAGATATTCAACTACAGAGTAAAAACAATGGCACGCAGATAAGCTTTCAACATTCTATCAAAGGTTTTTATTTTTGGGGCAAGTTCTATATACTGGGGTAGTTTTATTTATTTACACAGCTTACGCCCACATTGGAGCACCAAAATCAAACCTTATATACAAAGTCTTCCAATATTTCAAATAATAAGTTCAGTTCTTAATTCTTGATAATTTTTTTCCTTTCCCAATACTACTTCATTCTGGAAGATCTTGTAGCTCGTTCTTCTTCTGATATAACATATTTCTTACGCTGTGAAATTTTCAATGTTAGTCGAGGGTATTTGTTATTCAGAAGCCGTTTCTCCTCTCTATGTTCAATTTGATGTTGAGTTATTTTCAATTCGTCTAAATCCATTGTATAATTATTGTATTATTGTATAATTTAACTCCTGTGTGAAAAGTTCCTTTTTGATATATGCTTGTGTGTGTGTGTGAAATATGAATGTTTTGATTTTGTCTTGTGTTATGCCTATGAACATCATTGTTTGTTTTAAGAAGAACATCCTTATTCATTAAATTCTTTTTACAAAACATAATACTTTCAAAGATATATATATACAGGGCAGAGGGAGAATGTTTAAATCTTAAAACAGAGGTCTACATGATTCTCTAGTGTTTACATTTGCCATAATTCTAATCCCCTCTTTTGTATCCTAAACGTGCTTAGTACATCTGGCGACATACCCCAAAATATGACCCCATATCTTAAGTATGAAGTATGAATGGAAATAATGTGAGCATGCTAATGCAGGTTTTCAAAATACGTAACGCAAAGCACATCGAGTTCAGTTTAGTATTCAGATATTGTTATGTTTATTCCATTTCAAGTCATGTTGTATCCATAGTCCTAAAAACTTTGTTTCTGATTTATTTTCTATTTGATGGCCATTTAATGTTATATTGTGCTTCGCAGGATTCCTATTTTGTATAGTGTGGAAATTTAGACATACTGGTTTTTTTTTATAGTTAATTATGAGGCGATTATCTTGTGACCATTTGGTTAACTCTCCTGTAACGGAGTCAGCAGACTAATGTATGACCTGTTTAGTTTCACCTTTTATTACGAGTGTTGTATCGTCAGCAAACAAAATGTCCTTATGTGAATGAACGTTCTGTGCTTGATATATAGAAGGAAGGGTAGTGGGCCCAAAGCCGATCCCTGGGGTACTCCAAATTTAATAATTCCCTCATTGGACACTGTTTCATTCAGTAATTTGGTTCCATCGTCCTTGTGTCTCAAGCTTACTATTTGTTTACGCCTTGTTAAGTAAGACTCTATCCATTTATTAGCTAGACCTCTAATACCATATTGATTTAGTTTTGTAAGGAGGATTTTATGGTCAACAACATCAAATGCTTTCGATAAATCCAAGACTAGGCCAGTTACATGTTCCTTATTGTCAATTAATTTCAGTATACTATTAATACATTCATAAATTCCTGTCTGTGTAGATTTTTCCGTTCTGAATCCATGTTGTGAGTTTCATAAAAAAATCTATAAAACTTATCAGTCTCCTATACATGATTTTTTCCACAATTTTTGCGATACCAGTTGGTAAGGTAATAGGACGATAGTTATCTAATTCATCTTTTGAACCGTTTTTGTGTACTGGAATTACTTTTGATAACTTCAAAATATCCGGGTAAGTTCCTGAGAGAATTGAACTGTTTATTAAGTGTGTAAGTGGATTTATTATATTTTCGGCACATTTCTTTAAAATTGCATCTGGGATGCCATCAATGCCAGCACAAAATTTATTTTTAGCTCTTTTATAACTATTCTTACCTCTTCACTTGTGACATGATTTATAAATAAAGAATGACTGAATATATTTATTTTATTATTAGAATTTAGTGTATAATAATTTTTGTGGAATTTACAGAAAATAGTCATTGAAAGTGTTTGCTATTTCTTCTGGAAATTTATCACTTTATTATTTCTGGTCAGTGTAATGTTCCTTTGTATTTTAGCAGATTTTCCAGTTTTTTTCTTTATCACGGACCACATAGCCCTGTTTTTATTAGATGATTGGGAAATAAAATTATCATTATGCATTTTCTTTGCTAGTCTTATTACCTTATTTAATATGCTAGTGTATTTTTTGTAGTATAAATTGAATTCAGGTGTTGTGTGGTATTGTTTATATAATTTGTGTAGAAATTTCTTTCTTTTACATGAATTTATAATCCCTGTTGTTATCCAATTGTTAGTTTTGTTATTTTGAACAGTTCTTTGTCTAAAGGGGAACGCTGTTCCAAATAGTGTTTAAGGGTACTGTTAAATGCATTAAATTTATCATTTACATTTTCTACTTTAAAAATTTCTGACCATGTCTCCTTATTTAATAAGTCATTGAAATATGTAACATTTGTTTCAGTGAATGACCTGCACTTTGATTTTACTCCATTATCATTATTATTGATTTTTTCGGGTACTTCAAAACTCAGTATTTGTCCATGGTGGTCACTAAAACCCGGACAATAGACTTCTATTGAATGGTGATATTTATCTCTATTTAAAAAAATTGATCAAGAGTGGTTTAGTAAATTTTGTTATTCTTGTTGGGGTATTTACTGTAGGTTTCAGTCCATAGGAAATTAGTAACTGTGTTAATAATTCACAATTTCTATCAAATTTTAAGAAATACACATTTACATCCCCACAAATTATTATATCGAAATTTACTTTGCTCATGTTATTGAGTAACAATTCTAATTTATCTATAAATAAAGGAAAATTTCCTGACGAAGAACGGTATACGCATACAATTATTAACTTAAACTGCTGTATTTTTACGGCAGAGAATTCAAAATCCTGTTCCATTATTAGATAATCATAAGCTGTTAACTGTTCATGATCTAAATTATTTCTTAGGTAGATACAAGTACCACCATGGTTAATATTAGTTCTAGAGTATTTACTAGCTTGTATAAACCCTGGGAATTGAATTAATTCGAGTTGTTCCTCTTTCAGCCAATGTTCTGAAATACATAGTGCTGAGATGTCTTTAAGTTCATTTTTAAGCATTAGATTTATGTAATCAATTTTATTATAGAGAGACTGAACATTCTGGTGGCAAAGTTTAAATTTGTTATTTTTGCAAGCTTGTGTTGGTGATTTATTTACATTATTATTATTATTATTGTTGTTGCCAGACAAATCCGAAATACCATTGTTCCACTCAGTTAAATTTGACATCGAAAGATCTGAATGCCAAACCTCATGTTTGGCTTCTTTTATAAGTTTCCCTGCTTCCACTCTAAAGATATTACTGTTGAACTATTCTTACCATTTGAATTTACAATTTTGCAGATTTCATCACTAAGATACTCTTTTCCTAACCTATTTAAATGTAGGCCATGTCGAGTGTGGAACTTCCTGTCTAATTTACTTACATCTATGATTTGGACATTTGGAAAACTCTTACAAATTTTACGAATTTTACCATTTGTAGCCTCTATTTCTACATTTACGCATGATTTGGGAATTAAATCGTATCTCTGCGGAATGTTTACAATAATGACATTTGTGTTAAGCATGGATGGCAATGTACCCTTTATATCTTTGATTACCTTTTTACTCTCATTTCTATAGATGTCGTTTGCTCCAGCGATGATTACTGCATAGTCCTTTGAAGTGAGGGTTGCACACTCTCCTATCATCCCGTTCGTGACAGCTGCAATGGGTGCTCCTGGCTTTACTGTCGAAGTGACCTCCATTTCTCCGCTTCTCTCCAATACGCTTGCTGCTGCCCGTGACTGTCCGCAAATATCCGCATCTTCCTGGATTTTCTCTTTATCACTTTCTTCTTTTCTTCTTGAAGAAAGTCATCATTTTCTTCGACGAGCGCTCCAAATGAATTTGAGAGGGGAATTTCAGTTACATGTACCGGTACTCCATTTATAGGCCTAGGCATATTCAATCTTACCTTACCAACAACCACTTTGGACCAAGTTTCCTTGCTTTCCTCTCTGTTTCCTTTTAATTTATTCAACTCTTCCATTAACTTAGTAATATCTTCCTTTAGCAGCTATATAATTTCTTCTTTTGAGGACAGTTCGTTTCTCAGGTTATGACATTCGCATGACGGTACCGGTAGGCCTACATTACGACAATCGGTTTCACTTTTCTCCTCACTCAATTTTACCTGAGATCTTGTGATGATTTTATTTGCATTTTTTTACTTTTATTTTGCACGACGAGCATAAATCCGTAACGGTTACATTACCTGACGAGACACTAACACTGTTTACTGCCGACAAACTAGAGATCTAAGTTAGCCTTGATACTTTCACCAAATTACACTAAATTTATGTTAATTATTACTACCTAAATGAATTAATCTAATTACCTACCAATAAAGAAGAATGTGAAATACGTATATCTTCCAATCGGGTGAAAACTCGTAAAAGCACCACTGCTCTACTTGGTTCAAACAATGATTGAAGAAGTCACCGAATCTTTGGATACACGTTCCCACAACTTAGTTTAAGTTTATTAAATTATCAATAAGAATTTCTAAATACTATCAATATTCCATATTTCACTTGACCTAAGGAAAGTAACTTTATAGATTTTAAACCTCTGTTATAATATTTTACCACTTTTATCAAATATTTACACTAGCTGCAATTTTACTACAGTTTCACTGTGACGCCATCTTTCCGCATCTTGTAAAAGACGTGGAAAGCCAATAATAGAGTTCTGTACAAAGTGAACCACGAACAAACTCTATCATTCTGCACAATTTTATTATTATTTTGTAATTTTGCACAATTTGTGCGCAATAAAACGTTAAATAAATTTTTGTACCAACCTGCTTTAAAATTGTGATTGGCTGCGATTGGCCACCATTACAGTAAATACGTTCCCATCGATTTCAAATTAGAATTGATGCTACTTTGTCATGTAAGCGGGCAACGCAGTTAGTACGTGATCGTATTGAAATTGATATGAGTTTGCCATGTAAATTCTTCTTCTTCTCGTCGGGGTTTGGGCATAGACGAGCTCGTTACCCAGTCATGATCATGCCATGTAAATTTAGTGGTACGGTACCGGTATCGGACGAGGTTACCACATACTTCTTTTCCCAGAACATATAATTATTTATTTAAGTGCGTCCGGACAGATTTCCTATTCCGAGAATAAATGTCCTGGTTTTCTACGAACATTTTAAAACGTTGAATATAATCATAGACAGTCACAATATATTCCCCAGATGTCAGCAGCAAAGAATATTGGTTTAAATTTAATAACCACCACCACCGCCCACGCATGCATAGTGCCACCTTTTTAGGCAACACATGAAACTTAAGTTTCTGCGCGGGAAATTTGAACCGTAACCTGCAACGCCGCGGCTCCCTATTCCCCTCTTCCAGAGAATCTGCATTTCGATGGTTTCTATCAATCTCATTTATTTATTTATTTATTTTGGATTCATAGGCCCTTGCCTGTGAGGAATAAAAGTTAATGATGATAATTGTTTTAAGAGACCTAACATCCAGGTTATTGGTCCACAAGTTAATATACACTGATATAAATAGATTAAGAAAAAAACATGGGAAGTAAATAAGTATGAATAAAACCATTGCCAATACAAAATACACCAAAATTTTTCCCTTACTAAATGGAATACTTCAAGGAAATCAGAATGTAAATAAGGAACTTGGAAGTAAAAAAATAATTACAAAATCAAGTCTATATACTGTGGTATATTTATTATACATTTCTCATTCTTACATAGCTTACATTAGAGTAAGGCCTACTTCATTTCATCAAATTATCGTTTCAACATAGATTTGTCTTTTCATTGGAGTGCCACCACACATTACAAATCTGCAAGAGAAAAAAGGAAGTATAACCAACATGGCAAAGTACATCCCTAAAAGAAAAATCATGAGAGACAACTGCAGTAACATTGGTCATGAATATTATGCAGTTGTATTCAGGGTATCTACTGCATGCAACTCTATGTGGTTTTTAGCCATTACATTCCAATAGGTCACCCACTTTTGGATCTAACAGAATATGCAACGACATCCATTGGCAGTATTCAATCCCCCATGCCACTCCATTTTGCAGTCCAGCCTAAATATTATTCACGCACCCAGAATAAGCACAATGATGACGAGTATTTTCACAAGTATCAATTACCGTAGTTAACCCAAAGAAAGCCTAACATTAGTTTCCAGAATTTACAATAGTTTAGTTATGAGAGTAATGTTGATTAGAATATTGCAATTAAATAATTCAAATGGCTCAACAAATTGCGTAGTTACTTGGAATTATCTTGCAGGCATTCTACATTGAAGAAGGAAATAAAAGAAATGTATTGTTTGTAGACTGTTATGCCTTTCAGTATCCAGTCTAGTGGCATGTCTTTGTAAATTAACATACAAATAAACTTCCAAGTGATAAAATGTTATTTGGGTATTCACACATCATATGACTCCATATGAGGTAATCCTTCTTTTCCCAAATGTGCTGTGAAGTAGTTTTAGCCTCCCATATGCACATAGTGCCGGCCCCGTGGTGTTGGGGTAGCACGCCTGCCTCTCACCCGGAGGCCCCGGGTTCGATTCCCGGCTCCGTCAGGGATTTTAAAACTGACGTGAGGGTTGAAACGGGGTGCACTCAGCCTCGTGAGGACAAGTGAGTAGCAGTCTGCCAGTGAGGCAGCGCCCCGATCACGAACCAAGATTAACGGCCGAAGGGACCTGATGCGCTGATCACACGTCACCCCAATATCTGCAGGCCAAATGGCTGGGCAGCGGTCGCTTGGTCGGCCTAGGCCCTTCATGGGCTGTATAGTGCCAGGGGTTGACTATATGCACCGGATTGATGCAGCGCTCCATACCTCCCTGTCCTGAGCTAATCGTTTCATCTCTACATAGCTACCACATCCTACATCCGAGGCAATCTGTTTAACATACTCTAACCTTGGTCTACCCGTACAGTTCTTGTCCTCGACCCTTCCTTCCATAACTAAGCTTGCTATTCCTGGGTGTCTTAGTATGTGTCCTACCAACCTATCTCTTCTCCTCATTAGCAGTCGCCAGAAACATCTCTCCTCTCCCACTCGTCTGAATACCTCTTCGTTTGTAACCCTATCTACCCGTCTGATCTTCATCATTCTCCTGTAACACCACATTTCAAACGCTTCAATTCTCCTCTTTTCTGCTGCACCAATAATCCAAGTTTCACTTCCATAGAGTGTGACGCTCCAGACAAAGGCTTTCAAAAATGTCTTCCTAATACCTAAATCTATATTCGATGTCAACAGATTCCTTTTCTGTAGAAATGCTTTCCTTGCCTGAGCCAACCTACTTTTTATATCCTCTTTGCTTCGTCCATCAATGGTTATTTTGCTTCCTAAGTAACAGAAGTCACCTACTCCCTTTAGATTTTCTCCTGCCAATTTGATGCCCATAGAGGTTTCTGATTTATTGCGGCTGCATTCCAATATTTTTGTTTTACATTTATTAATCTTCATCATGAGTTCTTTCCTCAAGACGGAGTCTATACCATTCAAAAACTCATTCAAATCCTCAGACGTGTCAGCCAAGATGACGATGTCATCAGCAAATCTCAGAGTTGAAATTATTTCTCCTTGAATCTTCACTCCCACTTTAAATTGCTCTCTAATTTCCTTCATTGCTTGTTTAATTCGATTTCAATGATATACGATCTATATCCGTTTTCCGTCTTGGCATGATGGGTTAAAATCACTGACTGGATTATTAATAATATTATCATGGAGATAGCATGTGCAACAAATTCTTGTCAGACGTCCAATCAAAACTTGACTGTGTACTCTGCAGAACGAAGGCTGAAACTGGGGTGATAGGCTCGCTCGCTAACTAGCTCGTAAACTGTCTCCGAAGCTAGTAATTGAATGGAGATTGTTGGAAGAAATGAAAACGTAAAATCACTTATAGTGGGCGATGTATTCAAGATCAGAGACATGCTGCCCGGGACTTTTCATGCTGAACAATTCTTACACTCATAGTATATAGATATTTCAAAGGTTTACCTTCATAAGCTTAAAAGGTGCACGGACGGTAGGTTTCTTTTCGACTCGATTCACTAAAATCGTTACTGTTCGGCTTCCTTTGGTCATACTGTAAATAAATTATTTGTACAGAAACTGTCCTCAAGAAATCCTTTACAGAATGTTGAAAACCGCATCAAAATTCTCCAGAGTTTCTCGAGATTACCGTTACATCCAAGGACTGGGGACTTAGTTTTACACTAAAGTAAAGTCTTAGTTGTGGTGTTTGAAGCCATATTTTCAGTGTTGCCTTAGTAAACAAGAGTTTAGTGTTTTTCAGTCGGTCAACACGAATGTACCCAAAAGAGATGGGTTATGCCCTAATCCTGAAATAAATTACATGAGATTAATAAAACACTAGGATGACCAGTTTCGATCGTCAAGCGATCATCATCAGATCCATTACACTTAGGCTACAAAATCTATGTTTGAAATACAGGTGAAAATATTTACAATATGTACAATTATTTAGTTGCAGTATTGGTACTGCAACTGTTAGTGTATGCTAAATGCAGTATATATGTTAGGTGAAATGCTAAATGGTGACAGCTATCTGGAGATTGTACTTTAGAGAGATTATATGGTTGTAAACTATGGTTAAACTAAAAAAAAAAAATTTTTTTTAATTTTTTTTTTTTTATTTTATAGTTTAACCATAGTTTACAACCATATAATCTCTCTAAAGTACAATCTCCAGATAGCTGTCACCATTTAGCATTTCACCTAACATATATACTGCATTTAGCATACACTGACAGTTGCAGTACCAATACTGCAACTAAATAATTGTACATATTGTAAATATTTTCACCTGTATTTCAAACATAGATTTTGTAGCCTAAGTGTAATGGATCTGATGATGATCGCTTGACGATCGAAACTGGTCATCCTAGTGTTTTATTAATCTCATGTAGTTTATTTCAGGATTAGGGCATAACCCATCTCTTTTGGGTACATTCGTGTTGACCGACTGAAAAGCACTAAACTCTTGTAAAGTCTTAGTACTTGACTTTACTTTTCATGGACCAGAACTCGTACGTAAGAGTTTTAATGATATAATACTCTCGGACAAGATTAAGTTCATGAAGTTACAAAGTTAATATAACAAAACACAGGGACAATTAATAAAACGAACATCACAACGCGATGCTCGGGCAACTAACTGTTTCCCAACCAAAATCCTCACATTTACATGATAATGAATTTCTTTAGTTTACAATTGACGGGAGCTAACAGACTCATGATGATACCCCCCAGAACAGGGGCGCACCCAGACTTTTGGTTTGGAGGGGGCTTTCCTCAATAACATGATTTCAGCTATGGAAAGTGAATGTGTCCATTATTATTCTTGTATGTAAATATGTATATATGAGACCATATGCATAAAAAGATATTCTATAAGATCAAACATACTGTAGAATGCTCTGTTAAAACCAATACAAAAGATGCTATTAGACTGGAGATTATTTAAACAAAATGTGCATTGGTTTTATACAAATTTTAGTTACAGTACCATTGAGCTAAGGTTATGCAAGTAATAAAAAGGAACAGCATGATTTTTATCAAGAATTAACTTTTCATCACGATCAGAGTGATAACGACTGGATTGCTCTGCTCACTATTATAACTATATATCCAGCTACCAGGATCGTCAGATTGATGTGTAACATCAATTATCTGCAATCATTTACTAAGTTTTGAGTTGTTTATACCAAGAACTAGTACGGTATAGGTTTTAGGAAATTATTAATAACATTTTGATTTTGAATACGTAAATTTAATTGGAACTAAAAATTACATTTTAAAAGTTACGAGATGTAATTGTATACCATAGTGTTATGGATTGTAACAAATATTGTATGTACTGAACGTGAAAATATATAAGTTATTTAAATTTTCCTTAATAACTAACATTATAATAAAAAACTTGAACATTTCTAGAATTTCAAGTTGAATTTAATTACACAGACTGAATGCAAGTTTAAACAGATAGTTGAATACAAATCATGTATTAATGAATTAACATTAACATTGTTTGAATAAAGTGGAAACTCAAATTTCACAGAACAAAATCCAGCCGCCTAGCAGATTTTTTCAAAACGGAAACTACCTCTGTACTGGTGACTTCAATTTCTCGGTGAATATTCAGTGCTGCTAGTCCAGTCAGCCTGTCTGCACCCATGGTATTCCTAAGATATGTTTTCAGCCGACGTAGTGTAGAAAATGACCTCTCAGCAGTGCTTGTAGTCACAGGGATGGTACACAAAATTCTCAACAATGTGTGGATATTAGGAAACAAGTCCTTGTCACATATTTTCAACACATCGATTGCGTTTTTAGTGATATTAGCGTAGGTCTTGAAGCTCTTGTGCCACAGTTCAAACTCAGCCATAAGCAGGCCTTTGTTGTTTCCTCCACTTTCAATTATGTCATTCTTATAAAAATTACACAGCTGTAAGAAATCAGGTTGCATTTTTTCTTGGAAGGTTTCTTTATGTGTATGTGATGCATTGGCTGATGGCAGTAAGCACTCAAAACTCTTTAATAAGTCTTTATGCTTGATGAATCGAGATTCCAATGAAATAATGAAAGAGTCAATCCAAGAGATGAAAACAGATCTTTTATAGTATAATTCTGGAGTTTCTGCCGGTATGTTGCTTCTGTTCAGTTGTCTTCCAACTGTTCGAGGCATCGAAATTATTGAACCGCAGTTATTAGCAATTTTGGTAGCTTCTTCAAACAACGAGTGAAATTCTTGATCTGCATTTTTTCTTAGAGATTTTAAGCTTTCAATCACAGTTTCAGCGTGTGTAATTGCAGATGATAAATCTAAATCAGTTCCCTGAAGCTTTTTGCTTAGGTTTACTGTGTAACCAAGCAGTATTTCTGATGCCATGAGAGAAATTATAAATTCACCCTGACTTAAGGAGTTTAGTAGTATTAGAGCTCCTGAAGAAGATTCCCTATCATTCCAGTTTTTAATCTCCTCTAACGCTACTTCAAGAGGTTGCAGAAGTTCTTTCATAACAAAAATAGCATCGTGCCTTTGTACCCATCTCGTTGGACAAAACTGCAGGAGTTTTTTCTTGTTGGTTTCAAGATTTACCTCAGATTCAATGCACTGTTTTAAAACTGCTTGTCTTTTAGGAGTGTTAAAAAAATCCCACAACTTCTCCACTATTCCAAAGCAGTTCCTGATTGATACAACCTCAGACGCGGTCGACAATGCCAGGTTAAGGCTATGAGAAGCGCAATGCACGTATATTGCTGTGGGGTGAGCTTCTTGGATGCACGCTTGAGCCCCTTTAAACTTTGCACTCATGGCAGCCGCCCCATCGTACCCCTGGCCACGTAGGTTATTTATGTCTATATTACTGTCTTCAAGACCTTTAATCAATGTTTTTGCCAATACGCTACCCGTAGTAGAGGTTAGAGGCATGAACTTCAAAAATTGCTCACATATTTCATAACCATTTAAAGTATTTGGGGTTACATAACGTAAACACAAAGAAAACTGTTCAACAGTTGAAATATCAGATGTTTCATCTGCGAGAACACTAAAAAACTTAGCTTCTTTTACTTTACTTGCTATTTTTTCAGTTATTATTTGGTTACAAGCATCGATGACTTGATTTTGAAAATTCCAACTATATAGGTCGCATTTTTGCCACATGACCCAAAGTGATCTTTCAAATTGTTGTCACCTGCTTCAATTCTAGCTCTGAGCAAAGCTCTTAAGTTCCCCTCATTTTCAAATGGTTTGCTGTCGATTTGAAACTGACCATAATCTCTATGGCCCCTAAGGGCGATATTATGCCTGCCACACGAAATAACAGATTCTATTATTGGAATTATTCTTTTCACATTATTTTGGGCTTGGACGTCTTTTCCTTTATCAAGAGATTTGTCAATCGGTTTCATTCGGCAGTCCATAACTCTTTTAAAGTCAGCTGCGCTTACACATGAGTCTTTATGATACTGCGAGTTTGCATGTTTTTCAAACTTTTCTAGTGCTTTTTTCCAGTTACAAAAACCTTCTTCAACAAGTTGTCCAGTATGTTGAGCGTTACTCCTACCTACTTCTTTTTTTGAAAAAAGCATACAATGTACACAGTATGCAGAGTCTTCAATTCCAGAATACGAAAGCCAGGTATATTTCTTTAGCCATGGAAACGAAAATTTTCGTTGTTGGTTCCCATGCGATCTAAAAGGAAAGTTAAAGTTGCTCTGAGGAACCCATCTGTCATTCAAAACTTTGAACTTTTCATTGTCCGTCAACACTATGTTTTTAAATAAACCAATGTCCAAATCCATGTTATGTTTACTTACAACGGCCTTAGGCCTGCTCACATTTGCCTCTGAGCTCTCCTCTGACGAACAACTTGGCTGTTTTTCTATGCTTGCAGTCCTCGTTAACAGTTCCTTACTCGTTGAAGGATCGCCACATTCACTAACACTAACCGCATCATATTTATTGATTTTTAACGGTTTAAAATAGTTTTGGATGTTTGACTTTCTTTTGTTTCCCATTACGACTAGTCCAATTGGACACACTACGAACACCAATAGCCAATAGAAAATACAAACACAATAACAATCATCGAATCAACTTTTACAAACACCACTACTGACTTGACGCCTGACACAGAGCACAGCACAATACCTTGGGGAGAGAAATTTTCACCGCTGTCCCACGCGCATCTTGCTCCGAGCATAGTTACGACAACGGACGGAAATATCCGATCGTGTTGTGTTTACAATATATATTACTAGCGGACCCGTGCGAGAAATCTCGCATGTTCATAAACCACACTTTTCCCAATAGGTTTTGCAAATCGAACACTTCTTACAAAAATTGATATTTAAGAAATTTAGAATGCAATTTGTCACTGATTGAGTGTGCTGTAACACTCATTGGTTATTCGATATTTATGAAACCATACTATTTGTGTACTCATTCCTTTGATTTAGGCAACTGTTTCTGAAATCCATGCAAAATTATAAAGCAAAGACCTCAATGTTAAAATGACATGAAACGGGTGTCACAGCGACCAAAATGTGAAGTAAACAGCAATTATGGAGCGTATTTTCATACATCAACAGTAGCTGCAAATCGCACACTTCGTACATTTTTTAAAGAAATTATTGATATTTATGGAATTAGAGTGCAATTCGTCATTGCTAATGTCTATTCTCTTTCATTTGAATGCTCATTTTCACAATCGGTCGCTTGTGAGCGCTGCAGGAGGGATATATACTAGGCCTACTGAAATAATATAGGCCTATATATGATTATCACTCAAGTGTTGCTTAAATATAGGCCTAACATAATTCTATTTTAAACAGTAGAAAATCGCAAAATGTTCCAACACTAAACATTCTGGAACCCGTTATGCAATCAATTTTCTTGAAAGATATCATAAATGTTTTTAAAGTGTTCCCAGGTTTTGGGGGGGGCTTAAGCCCCCAAAGCCCCCCCCCCCCCTGGGTGCGCCCCTGCCCCAGAACATGGTGACTCGTCAGATGAGAAACAGAACAGGAGAATACAGTATCCCTCTGAGATTGTTCCAGATTCAACATTTACTTATGACAGTCCAACGTCAATACCACCATCGAACAGGAGTTACCAAATTAACAGAAACCATTACCTCCCAACTTTTCACACTTTCACAACCGTGAACATTTCAGAAACGAAACCAAACACATCCATGGCACCAACCGCTCACCAACTTCAACGCCGAACTTCCAACGAACAGTATCAACTGCTACTTCTCCACTTACAACATCAACTAGACCTCACGACTCTGCTCACAGATTAGTATGTTAATGCGACACAACTACCAACTTCCAATCAACGTAGGACACTCGTGTCCCACGATGAGACATCCTACCCTTCGAACAACATCAGAACAAGGATGTCCACGAGCAAATGCAGATCACCTTATCCTCAAATTAGCTTATCACAGCTCCATCACATTTCACAGCCAAAGAGAAAGAACAGCTTACACAGCCTCTTTCCAGTTAACACCAGAATTTAAGAAGAAGAAGAAGAAGAAAGACCTGAGATGGTGAGAACGCCTATAGTAGGCTTCGTCGAACAAGGAAAGGAAATTAATAATTTGTCGACGAAAACAACCCTAGTCATGTCGCACTTAACCACCAACACGAATCGGCATTCACGAGCATACTCACTCCATATCTTACAACTCAACATCTCCACGGTACCATGGTTCTCAAGTTCCAAAAGAAATCACTTCTAATCCTGTCTTCGCTGGTAAACTCCTTTCGACAATACTGACATCACATACCATTCACTTCAAATCTCCGACAGCATACTCCAGAACTCCTACAGTTACAACAACCGAGGACAACTTCTCCGTCACAAGTTACTCGTCACTAGCTCCAGAAATGAAACCCAAACAAAGGACTTCAAGTTACAACATTAATCACTCTCAGCAACATCAAGATCATCAGGCTCACGTTCCCCTGCAGCTTTACAGAACGACAGGTGAGTTCTAAATATGCGTCTCCTCTCTGCATCTTCCAATAAAACAGTTACTTCTGTAGGAAATGCTAACACTTTATATGGGCCGGTATATTTCGGGATGAATTTTCCTGACCCCTTATTTCCAGGAGTCTTCTTCCAGAAATTATTGACAAAGACAAGATCGTTTACCTTAAACTTCCCTTGAATTCTACCTTTGTTATAACGAACAGCAAGCTTATCGTGTGAAACATTAATAGCTTCCTGAGCCTCTTTCCATATCTCCTTTACTCTCTCGGGAGTCGGTTGATCAGGCAACACATCATTCAACGACCACAGATTAGCCAACGACGAGTTAGGAGTGAAAGCATGCATTAAAGAAAATGGTGTCTTTCCATGCGATTCATGATCCGCAGTATTGAATGCAAAAGCCAACCAATGCAGTGATGAATCCCACCTTGCATGGTTGTCCCTATGATAAGCTATGAGTGCAGCTCTCAAATTTCTATTCACCCTTTCCGCCAAACTGGGAGTTGGGTAATACGGGGTCGTAGTGACATGCGATATCGAGTACTCGAAGCAAAAATTTCTCATTTGGTTAGAGGTGAAAGTCTTAGCATTGTCAGAAATGAGGTACTGACACAGACCAAAAGATGTGAGGATACTCTGCAAACATTTTACAGAACTCGAGTTACTAATTCTAGTAGGAAAAATCCAACAGAATCTAGAAAATCCGTCAACACAAACCAACGCAAACCTATTTCCAACCTTGGATCTCGGGAAAGGCCCGACGAAATCCACGTACAAGCGCTCCATGGGTCTAGATGCGGGTACCGATGATAGAAATCCCATCTTGCTCGAGACTGCGGGTTTACTGACATTGCACGAACGACATCCCAACACAAACTTTCGAATATCACGATCCATTTGTTTCCAAGTAAATGATTTACGAATCTTTTGCCTGGTTTTAAAGATACCCAGATGACCTCCCACTGGGGACTCGTGGAAATACCGAAGCATACCATCTACCAACTGAACAGGTAACACAACTTAAGGTCTCTTGTCATGTCGAGCAACACAACACAACACTCCAGAACGCAGAAAATAAGGATGAACAGCCTCTCCTTTAGTTAATTTACTGATGATACCTTCTAAACTAGGGTCTTCCCTCTGGTGAATGGCAATATCTTTGAATAGTAAGGGTGAGTTATTCAACATATGTTGAGCGGAACTAGCTCCAACCACAACATTACTCACAGCTACCGACTCAACTTCCTTCTTGCCCAACGGAACTTCTTCATACATCCTACTCAGAGAGTCGGCCAAGACACTCTCAGAACCCTTGATGTGTCGCACTTTGAACTTAAATGAAGATATGTGGGTTGCCCACCTGGCAATCCGCCCGGTCTTCCTCGGCCTGGCTAGCACCCAACTCAATACTTGATTATCGGTCTCAAGTTCAAATTCAACATGCTCGATGTACAGCTTAAATTTCTCCAACGCAAACACCACGGCAAGCCCTTCCAGTTCGTAGATAGAATATGAAGATTCTGGTTTTAGTTAATGTTCGGGAAGCGAACGCAATCGCCCTCCTACCATAATCTCCTTCCTGAAGTAAAACTGCGGCAACAGCTCCCAATGAAGCATCGGTTTGGATAATGAATGTTTTGTTGAAATCTGGGACAGCCAGTACTGGTGCGTTGCACAGAGCATCTTTAAGATCGTCAAACGCAGCTTGCTGCGACTCACTCCATACGAATGGAATATTTTTCTGCCTCAACTGATTCAACGGAATGGCTCGACGAGCAAAATCCGGGATGAACTTCTGGAAGAAGTTTATCATGCCGACAAACCGAGCTACTCCCTTGACATTGACCGGCACCTTGTAGTCTCTGTTACTCTGCGTGCGAGATGGATCGACAGACACCCCTTTAGATGACACAATGTGTCCCAAGAACGAGAACTGCGACATGGCGAAGGAAGTCTTATATATTTTCACAGTTAGCCCAGCTGACTGGAGCTCTCAAACACTTCTCTTAAGTGGCGGACATGATCCTCAAAATTGTTACTGAACACCATCACATCGTCCAAATAGTGATACAAAAATTTAAATTTTATGCCTTGAGAAGACACGATCTAGTAACCTGCTCAGAACAGCTCCTCCGGTGCTCAAACCGAACGGGAGACGATTGTACTCAAATAAGTTACAATCCGTGGCGAATGCAGTTAAATGTTTTGACCCTTCAGCCAACGGCACCTGTTTATATGCTTGCGTCAAATCAAGCAGTGAGAAGAAACAAGCGTCCTTGAACCAACAGAAACAATTGTGGAGGTCCGGCACAGGAATCGACTCTTGAACAACCTTCTTATTAAGTCTCCGATAATCGACCACCGGGCGAAAACCCCCGTCAGGTTTCGGGACTAAAAATATTGGCGATGAGTATGCGGTGATAGACGGGTGAATAACACCATCATCCAGCGTCTTATCAATGATCTCTTTCAATTCGGCCTTCTTCGGCGGACTCAATCTCTAAGGCGGACGGCGAACAGGTATGTCATCTTCAACGATTATTTTGTAAGACATTAAATTGGTAACCCCCAACTTATCAGTAAATACCTCAGGAAACTCGAAACACAAATCTCGGATAACGCAAGCTTGACCATCAGAAAGGTTCCCTAAATCGAGGTCATCAACCCCAAAACATGCCTCCTGTTCAACTTTCTCTTCAACTTCCACATGACCGGTTCCAACTTCATATCTTTCCGAAGCCGAGAATTTCAATTTAAGATCAGGACAAAAATTAAACCAAAATGTTTCTCTCCCAACGTCTAATGTCAATCCGGAATGTGACAGAAAATTTGCCCCTAAAATTACTGGGCAAGACAACTTTGCAATAATCCAAAATGGAAACTTCCACGAGAAATTGTGGATGCGAATCTTCAACTTTACCGACCCAAGAATTTCTAATGATGAATTATTCGCTGACACAAGTTTAACATCTACCATGGACAAAGCGGGGAACTTACATATGCCTTTCATGGCCCTATACCTATCTTCACTCATCAACGATGCAGCACTGCCCGAATCAAGTAAAGCACTCACGTTAGTATCATTTATAAGAACACCAATCACAGGTGAAGGCAATAAGGAGTTTAATGAAATTTTGGAAAGCTTTCCTGACCAACTTTTACTTCATTAATAGTACCTGACATCGACAAGACTTCATCACTATTATCACGATGCCAGTTCTCCATCTGTCAATCTCGCCTATAATTACATTCACGATCAGAATGACCACTTCCACCACAACGATTACAATTTTCAACATTAACTTCTTCACGTACAGTGGCACCTTGTCCAACAATCTCGCCTCTCCGATCTTGACTATTCTGCCCACGAGCATTTCCATCACGACCCTGATTCTGAGGAGCTCTCACTTCACGATTCCTATCTTGACCAGCCTGAGGACGAGCATTTCCCCCAACGGTTTGGATTACCCTGAGGTCTTCGATCTACCCAACGATCATTTCTACCCTGGAATCTGTTATTATTATTATTATTATTATTATTATTATTATTATTATTATTATTATTATTATTCCAACTCCCTGCGACCTATTTCGACTCAACTGACTCGCATGACCTATCTGTGATTCATTTTGTATTACAGACTCAGCGTGTACTACAACAGCATTCAACTCCGACACAGTGCGGGCACGATATCCTACTCTCAGAACGGACCTATACTCAGCAGTTATACCATCTAAGATGTGAGAAACGATTTCCCTCTCAGTAAAATTGACAGAAAATACCTTCGCAAACTTAAGAATATCCTGCACGTAAGAATTCATCGACTCGCCAACACATTGGAGACGATAAAAATACTAATGTTCAATCGGACCAATCGATCTTGAAGGCACAAAATTTTCCAACACCAACCCAATAAAATCCATTATTCGAGTATTCCTAGACATGGCTTCAACTACCATTTTTCTCATCAATCCGCAAATAAAAGGGAACATCAACAGATATATTTGGACATCAGTTACATCGAAAACTTCTGCATACTCTTCTATTTCAACTAATTATCTTAAAAACATGATAATCCCGTCAGTAGTATCAGTACTCAAATTTTTCAACTTTCCCACATAAGCAGTTAATGGATGAGCCAAATTTCCCAAATTTTTCTGAGTGAACACAGAACGACCCTGATTCCTTTCTCTCAATTCACTAGAACCTGATAATCCTTCTCCACATCTTACTCTACTGATTGCTCGATCATCTAACTCACACTGATCAGAGAGACGTAATCTGTTCCTCAACCTCCGGTTACGCTCTTCAGATGATGACGATAAAGGAATTCCCTGACCATCCAATAAAACAGACTGATTCACTCGACTAACAGGAAACTTATTTGGCCTAGGCAAACCCCGCATAGCGCCCTCATCAATTAAATTAGCACGTCTCCGAACACTGTCACTACTGGACACGGAACACACAGGTCTAGAATTTGCATTCGAATAGGAATACTTGACACCACCATATGAGTCACTCATCGTGTAAACTGGAAGTACATTGCCCACATTCACAGGTCTGACACTAGAAACACGACACACACCTTCATTCCTTAATAACGAACGGCGTTCATATAGGCTAGGCCTAGCATCAAATTTAGAAAATCTGTCATCAACACGACCACCATTCACAAATGAGGAAGTTGGTACGCCGGAATCAACTCCTAACCTAACATCTGACAACACAGAAGTTTCCCTAATTAAATTCGAGTCAGCTGGAGACGCTCTCCCAACACTCAACTGATTAAACTGTGTCACGGCACCATTAACAACGGACCTCTTAGCAGAATTACAACGAGTATTTTCCAATCTGAAATTTAATTCTCTTCCACCATCACTAACACGACCATTACTCACTCGATTTTCAACGTTTTGCACCGGTATATTCATAACGTTAGCAGGTTGCTGAAATAAAGTGTTAGCCACCGTAACAGAATGCATATCACCTCTATCTACTTCAACAGGGTCAACCATAGGATACAACCGTGAACTACCCTCTACAGGAATACTACTATGTTGTACTACACTTGGAACTGCAAAATTATTAGCACCGAGGGACTGAGATAATTCAAAATTTCTATCTCCATTAATTACTTGTACAGAATCATGATCCGCTCGATCAACACTAGACTGGCTATGATTATCGCTCAACTGATTAACACTTTGAAAATCTTCTGCCTCGAAGACAGGATCTGACTCGTCAAAAACCTTTTCAGCACACTTGACTAAATTAATTTCAGCTTCAATGATCTCGATTAACTCTTCACCAGATCTATGAACATATTATACTACAAAGATGTCCTCGCAACGTGTGAAAAGATAACGCAGCCTAGCTCGCAGTCTATCATATTGAGAGGAAGTTCCAAGCTCTTCCAAAAATAATAAGTTCACAATACTACTACACAAATCTACTTTGTACTCCATCTGGAACTTACCCAGAAGGAGGTCTGCATACTGCTCGAATGTTGGCAATTCCACAGGAACGTCAAGATTCTCGTTTAACACCTCACGAGCCGTCACCAAGTCTGGTGGCACCACCAAGTTTCTAATTTCCAGCTCATACGATACTTCATCCTCATAGATATTTAGGATCAGGCACGTACCGCTCCGTCATGATGAAAACAAGAAAACAAAACACAAATATTAGAATATACACCCAATTAGAGCCCTGCCTAATTAATTACCTTGAACCAGTTTCTTTTATCCAACCACCAATTCTCTCATAATTTTAACTGAATCAACATTGCACCACAGTGCTGATGCCTGAATAGCAATTAAATGAACCATAACTGTACCCATCTGACGACCACAAGCAAGAAAGAACCACTGTGAATGCTACCAATGACTGCCCCCACCCTTCACTCTCTCCGAGCTCACAAACGTGAAATTGCGACCTCGAACAGGTTAGGTTGGTGCACCTAATACCAATTTCGAACAAATGCTCGTTGAGTGGCTGGTGAGCCAGCTTACCAACCGAGTCTTGTGGCCGGTCAAACAAATAACTTGATTCAAAATGGAAATAACATATATTTAGAAATCTTAACAACAGATACAGGATCTTTGGCAGTTGAACAACCATAATAACCCTCCCAAGAAAAGGGGAATCAACTTACAATTGACATGGCAAGGCCAACGAAACATACCGTTAAGCACTACAAAAGTACTTGGCAAAAATAATGAATCAAGCCCAAGAGAAAATTAAAAACAAAATCAAAGGACCATGAAATTACTTAGAAACTGAATGCCGTACCTAATTACCATACGTGGCTACTCACCACAAAATCCAACTAATCAAGGAAGTTAGATCAAGTTTCCCTGTAGGAAAATAATCACCAATATTTACCACCGAGGTACAGTAATTCCAAACAGCCCGAAAATATGCCCAGTAATCAGGCATAATAGTGATAGAATTAACCACAAGTCAAATAAAATATATTAACTACAAAGTTAACAAGCGAAATTTTCAAACATGGCGCCAGCTAGACGCTTAGGATATGCTGAAAGCATGTTTCATAAAACCACCAGAATTCCAACGAAAACTGCGTTTCGCATCAAAATATTTTCTCCCGACCAGGGAAACACATTAATCAACTCGTAGCACCAAAAATATCAGAAGTTAGGTAACTTAAAACTATTATTTGATCAAATATGAAGCGGAGCGAAATAGATACGACCGCATGGCTATCTTGCCAACAACGAACTCTTAAAAAAAACACTGGCGACAAAAGACAAAGGACCGCGCCAGTCAAGTTAAATATTTTCCCAACCAAAAGAGACAGGCTCTTCAAGAACATATACATAATTACAATTTTATAAGGAGATTCTTAACGGTGACGCCACTAAGTTTAAACTGGTAGCAAGCATTTAAAAATAAATGAGACAACAAGTTTGGACTTCAAGAGTTTAGTGCTTTTCAGTCGGTCAACACGAATGTACCCAAAAGAGATGGGTTATGCCCTAATCCTGAAATAAATTACATGAGATTAATAAAACATGTAATTTATTTCAGGATTAGGGCATAACCCATCTCTTTTGGGTACATTCGTGTTGACCGACTGAAAAGCACTAAACTCTTGTTTACTAAGGCAACACTGAAAATATGGCTTCAAACACCACAAAGTTTGGACTTCAATTGCGCAATTTTCAGCCCAGCAAGGATTTAAAATAAATATTAAACCATTATAAAATACAACAGCAAAGAAATAGAACTCAGCAATTCTTCTAGGTTTGTGCCGTGTCTTGTGTGGGGTTTCGCCTAGGATACTAAGCTGGCTCATCGGCGGGCTCTTGGTGTCCCCGCCTGGACCTCCACAGGAGTGACGAACTGCGCGCCACCTCCCTTTATATTAGGTGCAACTGCACCACTTGACTGCGAGAACTAAAACTCAAGCAGCCTTAACCTCCCTATGAAGGCTTCCAAAAAGATGGTATATTGGCTTTTACGGCCGGTGAATTAAAACTCAGCAATTCTTCTAGGTTTGTGCCGTATCTTGTGTGGGGTTTCGCCTAGGACACCAAGCTGGCCGCTCAAACGTCAATAACTTGGTCAAGTCATTTTGGAATGAATGAGCGTCACTGAGGCCCGCGGCTTCATTGCCGAGTCAACTGCTTCACGCATGCGCACAATTCACGTGGTGCTGCCGATGTTAAACAGTGGCCGAGTTTGAACTAATGAACAATAGAAGACAGCTAAATATTTGTGCAGTTTACCAACTTAACATCCTTTTGGAAGATGCTACTTTTATGACGGAAAAACACTTCCGTTCAGTTTTAGATTGGTATTAAAAGGCGGGAAGAATTCCTTGTCCTGATTGGCAGCACACCAAGTGCGCCGATTTGAATTTGAATCCGCAGCGTATTTGTACAGAAATGTTCAAAAATGTGTTGCCGCAAATGTCAATAATGACATTACAAGTTTCATTGTCGTCAACTAGTATTATTGTGGCAATGCATTTATGGGTAGTTTTCACATTGGGACCTTTCGGGGAAAGTTTTTTATTTCTTCTTAAGGTCAGGGAATCACTCCAGTGACCCCTGGGTCTGGAACTGGGTCCAAAGTTGTTGTTTTTTTTCACAAGGAGGGCGGGTGCAGGAATTAAGTTTGTCGTCCCGAAAGGGTCTTTAATTAAATATGTAGATTCCCTTTTCTCAGCTTCCAAGCGGGACAGCAGTTAGAACATGGTCCACTCAGGTTCTCCTCGAGACTGGTATTTCTTGAATCAACTGAACACGAAGATTCCCAAATGAATGTTATTTATTATAAGTCGACCGACAAATAATACATTCACAATTAATAATTTATATACAAGGCATGTAGCCTGACTGCTTGACAGTCCTGTTAAACAGAGTTACATCACTCAAAGTTACAAGTGAAGAAGAGGTAGAGCTGCCCTTGTGCACCAAGTTAAATACTGGATGATCCATAGTGGGGGTTGAGAGTTTCTCTGAAGGACTAGCCAATCAGAAGTTTACTTCGTTTAGGAGGTAGTTGTCTCTCTGAGTGGGAGAAATAATGATGCGTAAAATATTGAAGGTTTGTTAAAAATTCCTTCTAGAAGCTTCAGAACTCCGTCATAAATGGCTCTCAAGGTTTTCTTATGAAAGAGAGCTGTTTACTGGAGGTTTCCATGTCTTTAAATGGAGACAGCTTGTTTTAGATTATCTGACTGGGATATCTTGTTTTTAAATGGTTAATGCTTGTAAAGGAAACGAGGGATTACAAGATTTGGCTTTTAACTTTATGACTTGGTGAGGCGCTTTCATAAATGGTATGTCAACAGGTTTCAACAGGCTGGGTTCCCAATAATAATAATAATAATAATATAACTTAGAAACCAAACTCATTGGAACCCATAGTCCTAGGTTCAGTATTGGGCAGGGAACATGATTCCTCCCCCCTTAGTGTTTTGCTGTCCTCAGCAACATTTACATTTTTCTTACTTCTAAGTTTTACAGATTTACATAAATGACTCAGTTTTTGTCTAAATATAAACAAAATGATACATATTATAATTAATACAAAAATTATATTAATGGATGTAAATTGCCTCTTCGTGATATAGGTTGTAGGAATTGGCTTCAAGTCTAATTTCAATTTGGTTATATCAAGATGGGAATTAAGGAAGTTTACTTCACTCTTTATTATGGGTGTGTCATGAATATTCAGGATTGGGAAGTTGTGAACATAATTAGTAGGTTTTTGTTGCAGCGTAATGCCTATACTAGACATGGGGCAAGATTCGTTTGAAAACACTATTTGTGGACCTGAGAGTTTCAGAGAGCTTTGAGTCTCTTTGCATGTTTGTAAAATTATCTCAGGTGTTCTGCTAAAGAACAGAATGTGTTCCTTATTTATAGGTTGGAATATTCTTATATCATTTCTTATGGAAGCATATTCACATCCGGCAGGATTTGTTAGATTACAATTGGTAATTCTAATATTATAGTACATACATATGACTGTGTGTTTTTCACACAAGGTGTACTGGACCATTTTAATGTGGGTCCCTGTAAATAATATTTTTCAGTCGGGATAAGGATTGCATTTTCAATGGTTGGTACAGGGGTGACGTCATACAATTGATATTGGCTTCCATCCGTGATTGGCATGGAGAGGATTACAATCATTTCCTCGTCCATTATAATTACCTGGGTTTTTGACAATTTTAAATTTTCGAATTGATGGTATTGATCTGCGTGAATCATACTTTTGACAGGGTAAATAGATTGTAAATGTTTTACTAAGTTTGTTAAGTCTTTTCTGGAGAATAATTTTACATTTGTCATCTCATTAAATGAGAGAGAAATAGTTTCTTGCAGCACTTGCACTATCTTGTTATATTTATTGATGCACATTAAAACATATTGAGGGTCTTCCAGTAGGTTGATCTTGAAATCTTCTGTCTGGAGAATACCCTGAAGTACCCTCATGTTGCTGGTAACATGATTCATTTCATCGTAAAATTTTTGAGCAATTGAGTTTGCAAAAGATACCAATTTATTTATATGTTTAATCTCATTATTACGGCTTTGTTTTAAAGTGTCTAATTGACTTTATAAATTATCCAAATCATCTTGGTCCAAATTGCCAGAGATGAATTTAATTACTTTTCCTAAACCGTTAATTAAACCTCTCCTAGTTCTATTAGAAATGTTTGGTATTAATTTATTTAAATCCTTTTTAGTTTCTTTAGTTACTTCAATTAATTCATTTATTAAATAGGGAAAAGTATTATTACTTTTTAATACTAAACTGGAGACAGTGTCATCAATATTCTTATATGCCTATTTTAAAGTAGTAAGGTTGAAATGAAACATGAATTTGTGATAGTTGCTAATTATTACAACGGGTCCCATAGGATCGGCGTAGAATCCTGGAGTTTTTACGGGTTCTGTGTGGATGATGGCATACCCTGGTAGGAATCTGCAATGGGAAGAATTTTCCTCTTAGGTTTTATATCACGGAAGTTTCGGACATGAGTTTTACCGTTTTTCATTTTACAATAAACTCGGTTTTCCTCGATTTTGGTTATTGTGCCTTCATTATATAAATTTTTTGATTTCCTATTTCTGGTTAGGGGATCCAAAACATAAACTACCTCACCTATTTTATAGGGATGTTCAAAGGTGGAATCCCTTGGATCGGGCTTTCTTTCATTTAAAACTTTAATTTGGTTTGCCTGTCTTTGTATGTATTCATTAATTTTTGGTGATGGGGAGAAAATGTGGTCCAATGCTTTGTAGTATGGGCCATATAGGACATTAAATGGTGGTTGCTTGGTTGCTGTGTGAATTGAGGAATTGTAATTTGTGATTGCAGTGATTATGAGCTGTGGCAACGGGGTAAATTTATCATTATCTCTCGAAATTCTTAATTTTTCGAGGAGGGTGGAATTCAATCTTTCCACGGGTGAATTTGAGGTTGAGTTCAGAGGTGTGGTGGCATGATACTCAATGTTCATAGCTTTACAGTACTCTGTAATTAAGCTATTTTCAAATTCTCCTCCTTGATCATGAGTGATTCTTTTGGGATATCCATGGTGCGAAAAATAAATTTGTAATTGGTTCAAAACTGCCATAGCTGTACCATTAGCTAATACGTATGCTTGTCCGTATTTGGAAAATACGTCCAATATCGTTAAAATGCGATTCTGTTCATAATGAAAGGTGTCAATGTGAATTTGGGCAAATGGGTGGTCTGCTACAATAGGTCCTTGATTTGGTACCTCATTAGGGTGCCTCTCATACTTATTTCTTTGACACAAATTGCATTGGTTAATTAGATTCCTGATCTGTTCTTTTAGATGTGGCCAATAGTACTTGGTTCGAAGGTGCTCATGTGTTTCAATAATACCATTGTGATTTATTGAATGGTATTGCAATATCAACTGTTTTTGAGTTTATGAACATTCTATGTCCTCTAAAAATTTTGATGTCCTGATTATTATCAATTCTGAAGTGAATAATCTCTGGCATACTCTGATAAACGGAATCTCAAGTGTTACGTCAACAAAGTAGGCGGCGTACCTATTTGAGGTATTTATGACTTTAAGAAGGTGTCTCTTTAAATCGTCATAGAGATTTTTCTGCGTTACAATCATGACGTGGCGGGTAAATTTCTTAAATAATTTCTGTTCTAGAATCTTTGGAAATTCTCCGTATTTTACTATGATCTGGTTACGGTTCTGATTCAAATTTCTTTCAGATATTTTTAAAGTGAAAATTGGGTCTTCCTGATTGGAATGTACAGTTTCATTATCCATTTCATGCTGGTATGTATCATCTCCGGGGATGGCTACATTAGAAACTGTTTCCTCATTTATATTCACTTGTATTCGTGAAAGTGCATCCGCGACATAATTAGTTTTTCCCTTGACATATTTTATGTCAAAATCAAACTCTCCTAACTTTATTTTCCAGCGATAGAGTCTTGAACTGGGATCTTTAAGAGAGAACAGCCATTGGAGCGGACGATGATCACACTCTACAGTGAAGTGTCGTCCCCATAAATAAGGCTTAAAATGTTTGCTACTCTCTACTATGGCTAACAGTTCTCTTTCTATTGTTGAATAATTTCTTTCGGTGGGATTTAAAGTTTTGGAGTAGTAGGCAATAGGATGTCCTTTCTGTGTGAGAACACTACCTAATGCGAAGTCTGAGCTATCCGTGGTTAACACGAATGGTTCTTCAAAATCTGGGTAAGCTAATACTGGCGCATTTATTAACAGGGTTTTTAGGGTTTCAAATGCAGATTTGTACTCGGGATTTTCTGCATCTATTTTGGTTCCTTTTTTCAAGCGGCGGGTTATTGGATATGCAATTTTGGCAAAATCTTTCAGGAATCTCCTGTAAAAGCCCGCAAGGCCAAGAAATTGTTTAATTTCTCTCGTGGTCTTGGGAATAGGGTAGTTTTTTACTACTTTAATTTTGTCAGGGTTTGGTTTTACACCTTCTTGTGAGACAACATGCCCTAGGAAAGCTACTTCCTTATGAAGAAATTCAGTTTTATCAAGCTGTATCTTCAGGTTCACCTCTCGTAATTTTTGCATTACAAGGGTAAGGTGTTGTCTATGTTCCTCTAGGGATTTGCTGTATATGATGATGTCATCAATATACACAAAACAGAACTTGTAAAGAAAAGGGCGTAGGACGTTGTCCATTACACGCTGAAAAGTGGCGGGAGCATTTTTAAGACCAAACGGCATTCTACAATATTGTAGATGGCGATTATCTATAGTAAATGCTGTCTTTTCTATAGATCTAGGATCCATCTCAATTTGATGAAATCCTTGCGCAGGTCTAGAGTCGAGAAATAGGAACTGTGCCCTAGGTTATCTAGGATCTCTTCTATCCTAGGAAGAGGATATTTGTCTTCAATGGTCTTTTTATTTAGCTGCCGAAAGTCTGTGACCAATCTCCATTTCTTTTGTCCTGAAGCATCTAGCTTCTTTGGCACTATCCATACTGGATTACTATATGGAGATTCACTGTGGGTAATTATCCCCTGCTTCAGAAGTTTTTCTACTTCTTCGCTCAATACTTTCTTTAGCGCGGGAGGATATCGGTAATTTTTCTGATATACCGGATCCTCATCGGTAGTTCGAATGAAGTGCTTTACTGCATTGGTGAATGTTAGGTCACACCCTGGATAATAAAACACGTCCGCGAATTCAGAGCATATTTCTGATATGACACTTCTTTCTATGTCATTCATATGCTGCGTGCGGAGATATTCTTGAATCTCGCACTCCGAAATGGAATTTATTTCTAATGGTTGTATTGAGATATTTTCCAAAGGTTCAACTAACACTGGTTTACTAAACTCTAATTTTAAATTCGTTTCTGCAGGATACAAGACCTGATAATTCTCTGCATGTAGGATTGCATCTGCAAAATACATTCCTTCATGTTCGAACTTTGGTATGTATACATCTCCTTGTTGAATGTTAACAGGTATTGCAATTTTGTGCATGTCTGATGAGGGTTGACAATTTACTTGTTTGTTGCCTGAGTGAAAATAAAATGGTATGTCCTTATTATTCAGGGTAACTAGGTTTGATTTATAATCTATTTTTGCACCTAGCTTTACAAAATCTGCTGTGCCAATCAGCGCATCGAAATAATCGTGCCACTGCATGACTCTAAAATTTATGGGCGTGTCAATTTCGTATTCTGAAAAAATAGGGAATTGTATGTTATCTTCACCTATTGTTTCAGAGTGAACGGATTGTATGCAGAATGGTTCTTGGAACAAATATTCTGCGAAATATTCATATGCTATTGCGGGATTCATTATTGAGTTGCAAGCACCACTATCTATTAGGATTTTAAATCCGAATAGGGTGATGAACGGTAATTTTGGGTCATTTTTTATATTATTTATGTCTTCGCATGAGATGACTGGGCCAAGTGAAAATCCTGCTCCTGTTCCTCGGGATTTTCATAACTATCCTGAAGTAGTGATGGGTGGATTGAGTCGTATTCGAACTCATACTCTTGGGGTTGAGCTTCTTGGGAATATTGCGCTGATTGTGTTTCTGGGGAATATTCTTGTGGCATATAGCTTAGCTCATTAGTCTCCTCTGCGTGTGCATTCACGTTCCCTCTTATAGTGGACACTCCTGACATTGGTTTCGGATATGTCTGATTATTGGGCGTGAAGCGCCGCGCAATGTTATTTGGTGTAGGATAAGGCCTACTGAATTGTTTGAAGGGTTGTTGGTTCTGTGGTTTCAAGATGTGTGGGTTCGGTCCCTGAAAAGGTCGAAAGTTTGGTTGAGGATTAGGGTTCCTAAATTGTGGATTCGGTTGGGTAAAGAAAGGTCGGGCTTGTGGAAAGTATTGATTTTGAGGCTTGGGAAATGCAAATGGATTGTGAATGGCATGGTTTAGTGGTTGTATTGGACCAAAAGGAGCAATCCGATTAGGTGGTGTTAGTGGTGTTTGTTGGGGTGGCTTATGACTGGGACCAATATTGGGAGGATACTTCAGTGTTCCTCTCAACTGATCCATATAGCTCTCGTGAGCTCTGTCGTTATCATAAATTCGGCAAGTTCTCAGTGCATGGCTAAGGTCGGTTACTTGGGCGTAACGTAAGTAGGCTCGGTATGGATCTAGGATACCGGCTTTAAAGGTGTTTAGGCTTAAATCATCTAATTCTCGTAATTTAAGCTCCAATATCTGATCATGATAATTGAGTTTACACAAACTCTTACACTGTAAGACTAGAGCATCTAGCCTGTCATGGTATTCAGTGTAGCTTTCGCTTCTTTTCTGAAAGCAGTTTGATATTTCCTGCACTAGCAATCTCTCATCTTTAACGTGTCCAAATTTTCTGATTAATTTCTCTTTAAGTTTTTCATAGCTACTGTTCGCGTCAAGATCCAAAATACTACTCGCTTCCCCTTTTAATTTCGACTTTATGACGTTAAACAGAAATTCGTTAATGATGTTAGCATTTGTAATAGCAGGAGCTCTCTTGTGTGTGTTTAAAAAACTATCACATCTTGCTAAAAAGTAATCCAAGCTGCAAGATGCGCTCCCATTAAATTCAGGTAATAACTGAATCTGGGCATATTCAAATTTTGATAACAATTCCGTCTCCGGCATTGTTAAGTCAGTGATTAATTGCTTAGTTTAATTAAAATAATTTAAGATTATTTATTTATTTATTATTTATTTATTAGTTGGTTAAAGAAAAATTATTTATTATTATTATTACTGATTATGAATTATGGATTAATTCAAAAGAATAATGGCATGCGGCACTTGTTCTAGTTTAAAAACGCGCACTCACTTTCTTTTGAAAGGCAAAATAAGTTATTATTAGTGCTCTTCTTTAAAATTTGAGAAATGAACTATGTTGTATACAAGCAATATGAAAGGTACACAAAAAACAGGGTATTTTGAATGTACTCACAGCCAGGAAATGATGATCAGCATGAACTGCATTCCGGTCTGCGTAGTCGGTTGGCTTCCTTCTGCGATGTCGTGCTATCGAAAGGCCCCTCTCAGAGTTGTCGATGCGCACGTACAGCAGCTACGGATGGCGATAGATGGCGGTCAGAAGGCGCTTGTTTCAGCGTTGCCGGCTCACCTCCTCTCGTTCCGTAGTCGGTTGGGTTTCTTCAGTGTCGTTCGAGCGACCGAAAGGCCCCTTAACAGAGTTGTCGATATACTCGGACGGCGATGGCGGTTGGTTACTGTCGAAAAGCGCTTATTTCAGCGTTGTCGGCTAGCTTCCTCCCTTAAAGCTGGCTGGTTAGTTATGGACGAAAAGCCTCCAGTAAGGTTGTCAGTACCACTTCTTTCCAGTCGGCTTGGTTCAGATGATCAAGATGACTTCAGTATTTTCGGGATGATACTGGCTTTCTTGGATTGGTAACGAAAGGCGCCACTTGAAGTCTTGGCTTCGTTGAGCGTTGTCAGTATACCTGGTCCAATCAGCACGTAGATCTGGTGGCGATCATGTATCAATCGCGGCCGGGCCCCCAATTAAGTTTGTCATCCCGAATGGGTCTTTAATTAAATATGTAGATTCCCTTTTCTCAGCTTCCAAGCGGGACAGCAGTTAGAACATGGTCCACTCAGGTTCTCCTCGAGACTGGTATTTCTTGAATCAACTGAACACGAAGATTCCCAAATGAATGTTATTTATTATAAGTCGACCGACAAATAATACATTCACAATTAATAATTTATATACAAGGCATGTAGCCTGACTGCTTGACAGTCCTGTTAAACAGAGTTACGTCACTCAAAGTTACAAGTGAAGAAGAGGAAGAGCTGCCCTTGTGCACCAAGTTAAATACTGGATGATCCATAGTGGGGGTTGAGAGTTTCTCTGAAGGACTAGCCAATCAGAAGTTTACTTCGTTTAGGAGGGAGTTGTCTCTCTGGGAGAAATAATGATGCGTAAAATATTGAAGGTTTGTTAAAAATTCCTTCTAGAAGCTTCAGAACTCCGTCATAAATGGCTCTCAAGGTTTTCTTATGAAAGAGAGCTGTTTACTGGAGGTTTCCATGTCTTTAAATGGAGACAGCTTGTTTTAGATTATCTGACTGGGATATCTTGTTTTTAAATGGTTAATGCTTGTAAAGGAAACGAGGGATTACAATATTTGGCTTTTAACTTTATGACTTGGTGAGGCGCTTTCATAAATGGTATGTCAACAGGTTTCAACAGGCTGGGTTCCCAATAATAATAATAATAATATAACTTAGAAACCAAACTCATTGGAACCCATAGTCCTAGGTTCAGTATTGGGCAGGGAACATGATTCAGGTACGGGGCAGGAGTAGTAGTGTGCAGATGCAATCGGCACAATATGGTGCACCATAAAGAAGGATGGGAAATTGAAACTTAATCAACACAATATGATGTGGGAAAAAGGTGGCTAGCTGGATGCGTGTGTGGTTTGTATCCGGTTTATAGTTTCAAAACACGTCCACACAGGAAGACTTGAGACAAAATACTTGTTTCTTGTATGCGTGTTTTCCATTTCGTTGAAAAACAGAAAACATTGTATCTTGTCTCTTGAAACACGAGATTTGTTTGTCATTTGTATGTCAATTGTATGCAGACTGTTTCCAAACATCACTCGAGTCTCCCAATTGTATGTAGGATGTTTTCAAAAAGTCTGCAAACATCCCGCATACAAATGAGAAACATTTGGGAAACAGTCTGCATACAATGTTTCTGGAAACAAATCTGCCGTTGTGGACGAGGCTTTAGTTGGGGGAGTTAAGACTTGTGGTGAAGTACTGTAGCCTATCTCGTATCCCGTGAACAGGGTTAGGTATAGAACAAAACATCGAATTTTCCAAGTGGAAACTTATTTTCTCAATAAGTCTTACAGTAAATGTATTCGTAAGTTTCAGCGCCGTGCGATTTTTACTTGTGGGAGAACCTCAAACAAAAGTATCCAGAAACAATCCGCGTACTCTGGAGGCTCCCGAGAACGAAATAACTGCACTGATACCAAATATCAGCGAGGGTAAATTACAGCGAATGTACCAAAATTTCCTACGATGGTGCAAACTAATTGGGCACTACGCTGCTGCTAGCGCCTTGCTCGACAGGTACCTACACACAGTGGTCCGGCCATCACGCGGCGATTGCGAGGTTCCGTTCTATAGAGAAGCACCTCACGGCCGCTTCCTTCCAACGCCTTGCCTAATTTCATTCACCTTCAATCATTTCATCTCTCATTATCTCCTCTCATGAGGTTGGCGTCAGTAAGGGCATCCGGCCGTAAAATCACTCACCTCAGGAAATAAAAACATCATTGCAATCCATCCCCGACCCCATTGAAACGGGAACAATAAGGGGTAGACATACATTTGATTATTATTATTATTATTATTATCCTTTGTTAACGTATACAACTATCCAAGGAAATTTAAGAGATAGGATTCGCGTTTCGAATTCTTGCACTGACAGCAACCATTCTCAGTGTGGTGTTTGGATTTTTCCCACTTTCCGTCTAGGCACATGACGGAATGGCAACATACCGGTACTTCAAGTCCTGGGGCATCTGCTCATTTCTAGATCATAATAAATACAGCCACGCAAACTATTACAGACACTACACAAACACACGTTATCAGAAAAATTCACACACATACATGGGGCTTATGATCAAGATTTAGGCGTACCCATATCAACCGGCATACTTATTTTGCAGCCAGCCCCGGGTTCGATTCGCGCCTCTGTCAGGCATTGCTGGAACGGGGTGCACTCAGCACAGTGAGGCAGTGCCCCGGTCATGGAGACCAAGATTAATGGCCGAGGGGACCCGACGCAATGACCGTGTGTCGCCCCATAATCTCCAGGCTAAATGGCTGGGCAGCGGTCGCTTGGTAGGGCTGTAGTGCCACGGAATTTGGTTTGGTTTATACTTATTTTACGGTGGCTCGTGGCGCAGTCACTAGCATTCATGACTCTCATCCCTGAGGTCCGCGTTCAATTACCATCTCTGCCTAGAAATTTAATCCTGGCCCTGAGGGCTGGAATGAGGTATATTCAGCTTAGGGAGGAAAGACTGAGACACCTCGAAGTGATTGCCTGTTGTTTTCTCACTTGTACCCCAGTCAAATGTCGGGATGGTTCCTAAATTAAGGCCACGGCCACCTCACCTGAATTACAAATACATACACTACTACAGATTCCACAATAACACAGGTTATCAGACAAATTCCACGCGTAACAAAGTACACGGGACTACTGTAAATGACCACGATTTCCCAAGTTCCTCAAATGAAACAACTTGCCCCATTTCGTACAGCCCTTATGAGAGCACTTCAGGGAATTTTGGAGAATTCTAGTGAACATGTTCAGACAACTACTTTGCCTGAGGCTGCTGGTTGGAAATGTTTCCAAGATTAACGACGCAGGTAACAGAGCATCGGGCAGACATTCCTCAAGAGATTTTGTTCTAAATGCATCCTAAATATACAGCATTGCACATGGTCTCAGAAGAGTGGTGTGATGACAGAACAGTTGTATTGTTCTCAAACTTGCCTATGCCATGTCTAGCAATTAAATCAAGTTATGAGATAGGAAGATAATGGTTAATTGAACTAAAAATCACCCAAAACAATGAATTTTTCAATGTATTTTGTGTCTTTTGAAAATACAAAATACTCATGAAAAGTATTTTTGATACAGATACAAAATACGTGTTCCAAAATGTATTTTAGATACAAGATACAAAAGTATCCAAAATACGAATTTTAAATACGTGTATTTTCAATACTGCTCAACACTGCTCCTACATAACTTACCTTCAATCAAGGTGAGTAGGCCTACAATATAAACCACGTATCAGATTGCACTGCTATATAACTGTGATAGACTAGAAGAGGCACTGCAGTTCAGCAAAAAGAAACAGGCCACTGTTATATATTATTTTTGCTTACCCCCATAATATTCTCGAAAACTACAGTATAAACACAACCGCATTACTTGCATTTTTTTACATCACATTGAAGTACAAGAAGGTGCCATTATTCAAATCTTATTATATAAAAGTGAAAGTCTGTATGTATGTATGTATGTATGTATGTATGTATGTATGTATGTGGATTTATTCCGTATACAAATCCACACCGTTCCACCAATCTCAACCATATTTTGCATGCCATAGTTTAGGACCCATAAGGAACGGCTGGCTACATGAATTTTCGATAGTCATTCTCATTCTTCTGATTTCGGCCTTTTTGCACTCGAGCAAAGGTTAATAAAGTCAGAAAATATACTGATAAAATAATGGCAAGGCCAGCCATCTCCATGGCAACACTAGCTCAAGACGGGGCCGCAAAGTTTCTATCTATCTCGGTAAGAGGCCATGCTACACCCACTGCCAGCTAGATCACATCCCTCCAAGCTGCTTTAAACCGCCTGTCTATTTAGCACAAGATAGGTTGCAACACCAACCCACTGTGATCGCCGCGGCATTTTCACTGCCAGCTGGATCGCATCCCTCCTGGCTGCTTTAAACGGCCCGGCCATTGAACACTCAGACGCGTACTGGATATTCTGGATATTCATTCACCGCTAGGTTGCAGCGCCAACCTTCCGCAGCATTTTAAGGGGACGATACCTGAAACGAAGGATTTTTAACTTTAGAGGCTTAATATCAAGATTGAAAAAATGCGAAAACATGGCACTAAGTTAGTTCTTTTGTTATTCAATCAGGATAAAGTATATGCTATTAATTCAGACACATACTTCCGAGCATATTTTCAGTATAAGGAAAGCGAAAAATACAAAACAAGGGGTTGTTATGTTTTGAGACTTAATATCGAGATTTAAAAAAACGCGAAAACATGGCACTAAGTTAGTTCTTTTGTTATTCAATCAGCATAAAGAATATGATATTTATCATTTAGACTTTCACGGCCCGTGACACTATCCATAATGTAGAATTTTGTGCTTATGCCGTGTTTTATTTAATCAAACTCGACGCGTTACGATAGAACCCATGTCTTTCTTCATCAGGAATAAACGGAAATACGACTAAATTGTTGCTAAGAGAAAACAACAAAGAAACTAAAAAAGGTGCCCTAAGATGGACGCCATTTTAGCCCCATGTTAGGGACAACGAAAAGCAGCAGTATACTACTTTCTGAGGGTTCTGATAATAGGTAGTCAGGACTAACTGTGATCGTAGCCGGTGTCGCGGTTGAAATTATCTGGGTGTTTAGGTATTTCAACCGCCTCCCTAATGATTTTGGGACGATATTGCTTTATACGGGCAAGAACATCCACTCCTTGGAACATGACATCATGGCCAGGTGTTAAAGCATGATCAGTGACCAGCAACAGCTGATTTATCAGGTTATTACAACCGGGTGTCTACAGAGTTCCCTGTACTTGTGGCAAGGCTTATATCGGGCAGACTTCGAGAACGATATGCAATTGCATTAAGCAACATAATATGCGCGTGACAAAAGTTTTTTCCCTAACTTTTATAACCTTATCAAACGTTTGGCAAATTTCTCTCTCTCTGTAGCTACCGGTACTGCCGAACGGAGTTTGCGTTGGTTGAAAATATACTTAAGGAATTCTACTTCTGAAAACAGACTCAACGGTCTAGTATCGTTATCTATTCACAGAGACATGTCACTGACGATGAAGTTATGAACCGATTTGGCAATGCTTCAAGAAACCTTGACTTTATATTATAGTGTGAGTTGTAAATAAAAACAGTAACATTAATTCTTTCCATGTAAATAGGCTACTATCAAGTGAGCAAGATGATTGTATTAATAAAAAGTATCATAAAATGGTCTAAGTTGTGTTTGACATTAACTAAACATAAAACATCACAACAAATTGGTAGCAAAAGTGATGCCACATAGCCTTAAAACTCATCATTTTGCACCAAATTATACAAAAGTTTCCCGGGGAGAACCCCGGACCCCTATTCTTTGGGCCTATACCTTGTCCCCTAACCCCCGGTTGGGCACCCCCCGAAATAAAACTCTATATACACCCCTGGTGTGGACTCTGTCTGATAACCTGTGTCATTGTAATGGTTGTAGTAGTGTGCATATTTGTAATTGAAGCTAAGATTTTGAAGAAGGTGGCCATAGTTTTAAGCTAGGAACCATCTCGACATTTTTTATAGTTATTGTTGTTTTATGGTGCGGAACTACCAGGTCATCTGCCCCTTAAATTTGTTAGTCATTGTTTCAAGGGGCGAAACAGCGAGGTCATTTGCCCTTCTCGGCATTTTCCTGGAGTAGAGGTTAGAAAACACGGAAAACAATCAAGACACAAGGCTTCCCTTTACCAACATTTGCATCATACCGTCCAGTTACAAACATGGCCAACTCCATTTTTTTTAAATCGGGTTTATGGCTGACTCTTATAATAAAGAATATGGGGCACAATATGGGGCACCTTATTATGAGATTAGTTTGTATCAAAAACGGCCATAACAGTGTTAATTTAGCATTAGAAATTCAACCTAAGTTACAGAAACGTCCAACTCCTTAAGACATTGGTAACAAAATCGACCAACTCCACGTCGACCAATCACAAGTTTGATTTAATCACGTGACTGGCACAGGCGTTTGTGGGAACTGGTAGTAAACAGTGGCTGTTGTTGTTGATATTGTGTGATATGAACGATTGCTGTACTAGAATTGCGTACCAATTGTTAATAATTGCATTGTAGCGTAAAGGGAATTAATCATACATCGAAAGGTTACTTTGTGATATGGAGAAAACTATAGAAGAGACTCCGCCCGATAAAAGCAGGAAGAAAGTCGCCAGACCAGAAGAATGGAAACGTGCAAAAGAGAAAAGAGTGAGGTTAGTATTTTTATTTCTTCAAAAATGAGCAATGCTCTGCCTAACTTTTATTACGGCATTGGATTAGTGGCAACACAAGTTTGTGTTACTGTTTAATTTCATTGTTTTGGTGTAGGTATGGACCAAAGAAATTACCAGTATTTCCAAGCTGTGGCCATAGAGGAAAAAAGAACTGCAGTATCCTGAGAATGATGGACATAAAGCAATTCCACAAAGCATTTTATGCTGTATTGACAAAGCAGAGTCAAGATGCGTTCATAATGAAGTACTGTTCATCAAATTCTCCGGCTAGACACCGACCAGATGGTGGGGATCGGGGTGAGAAAGACTACACTTATGAATATTCCATTGAAAACATGGCTGGAAATAGAATCCAAGTTTGCAGAAAAATATTTTTAGGTGTACTTGGTATTACAAAACATCGGGTTGAAGGTGTTTTCAAACGTTTTAAGAAAGAAGGATGCCTTATACCCGTTGAAACCCGTGGAGGTTACAGAAAGACTGCCGTTTACAGTAGCAAAATTCTGTCAGTGAAATGTTTTATTAAACAGTTTAAAGGATGCGAATCGCATTACTGCAGATCAAGAAGTACCCGTATTTATTTGGATTCTAATCTGAGCATAGCTACAATGTGGAGAATGTACCAAGCAGCAGTCTCTGACGATTTGAAAGTTAAACAATCACTGTTCCGGAAAATTTTTGTTACCAATTTTAATATCAGTTTTAAAGCACCATCCACAGACGTTTGTTCTACTTGCCTACAACTAACCGAGAAAATAAAGCATGAAAAAGATGCAGCAATATTGAAGAAGCTACAGACTGATTTGACGTTGCACAAAATGCAAGCTAAAGGATCTTTCAAACTTCTAAAACAGGAAACCTCTGGCGTGTACATCATATCATTCGACATGCAGAAGAATTTACCCATACCAAAGTTGCCTGATCAAAGTGCATACTATTCCCGACAATTATACTGCTACAATTTGACTGTTGTTTCTGGACATTCTACTGGGAAACTGGCGTTAAGTAAAGAGCATGTTGCGATATACACTTGGGCGGAGAACGAAATGAGAAAGTCATCTAATGAAGTGGCTTCCGTCGTGTTTAATGAACTGCAGAGTAAAGCAGATTCGGGTGCTTTCAATAATGTACACACCGTACGTCTTGTCGCGGATGGCTGTCCGGGACAAAATAAAAACACTACAATGTTGACAATGTGCCTTTCATGGTTATCTCGAACCTTGCCAAACATTCGGAAGATGGAAATTGTTTTCCCCGTCACTGGCCATTCTTACATGCCGAGTGATAGAGTTTTTGGAACAATTGAAAGAGATTTAAAGAAAGAGGAGACATTTGTTCAACTAGAAGACTACCACGAAGTGTATAGGAAACATGGAATGGTAAAGCTCCTGAAAACCCATTGGAATAATGTTGATTGGAAAGCTGAAGCTAAAACATGTGTGAAAGATCCTGGAGCACTTCACTTTAAAATTTCACAAATTAAAAGGCTTGTGCTTACAAGGCAGTCAAACTCAGTCACTGTCAGTGGGGAACTCAACTACAATTTTGAGATAGCGCAATCGTTGTCAGTTATGAAAAAAGGTAAACGACCAAAAGATGTAATTCCTACTGAACTAATTTCTGGCATCAGAGTAAAGCCATTGAAGATACAAGATGTCAGAAATTTGCTTCAGAAACACTATGGAGAGGAGTGGGAACAAAAATGAGAAACTGAAATGGTTCCAAAAGATTATTGACGAAAATGACACCAAGCCAGAAGTACCTGCAGACACTGATTGTTGTGAATGTCTCATTCAGAATACTGAGAGAGATTTTGATGTTGTTGAAGTGATTGTGTAGTTTCAAAAACTGAAAACTATCGTATAATGTATGAAAGTTCCACTTTCTTATATTGTCTCATTAAAAAAAAAAATCACATTTTCATCATTAAAACTGACAGTTATACTTTCTTACTGTACAAACCTGTCATAAATTTTAGCATTACTGACCAATTTACTATGTTAAAACAGTGCATTATCTTGGAGTTACAAAAGTGGCCAACTCCATTGTTTACTTACAAACATGGCCAACTCCATATTTCAACAGTGATTTTCGGCTTAACTATGGAATATCATATGAAAATATTAATGTAAATATGATTCTGATTATGCTGAGAATCTAAATTCAAAATATTAACTTAGAAGGCAAGTAGGAAGTGTATTAAACAGTTTTTTGCCTCTCCTGAAAAAATTTAAGAAACGGAAGTGGCCATGTTTGTAACTGGACTACTCATGTAGGTTATTGTAATTTGAATCATGACTCACCAAATAGGGATGTATAGAACTAGCACCGATAGAGCGCACTGCTGTTGTACTGGGTAAGCGCAAGGCGCTCTTCGTTTGTCTCCCGTGTTCTCATGCCGCTAATATCCACGAATTTAAGTTGTTTAAATTGCTATTTTCGTGACTATGCCGAGCTATTGCAGTGTTCCCCTTTGCAAAAATCAGGGAAATCCGATTTCGTGTCACCAATTTTCACAAAATAAAGAAATGAGGAAGAAATGGTTACATGCTATTAAGAGGAAACATTTCGGTGAAGAAAATCTGACCGAAAATATTAAAGTGTGTTCCCATCGTTTTCAACTCGATGACTTCACGAAAACTGTGTTGGGCAAGTGTGATTTACAAAGGGAAATAATTCCTACCTATAAACTGAATAGACATATCGATAACAACCACTGAATTTATGCGTTTGTATTTGAAGGTGAGAGAGCAAGATTAAAACCGGGCACTGTTCCATCGCTTTTTCCGTGGACCACGAACACAACAAAAATAAGGAAGAGGCCATTTACAAGAAAATTGCCAGTTTACCACGATAAGCCTACAATATCGGAATCTGCATAAATTATCTCCATTGAAGTACGGTACGGGAAGAAATCGTCAATATACAGGAAGAAGTGAATGTAACATTTGTGACTCCCATTCTCAAAGGCATCAATACTCGGACAAATACTTCAAGAATAAATGTCACATTAACAGTCAAAAACGTATTATGGTTGGTTTCTTGAAATCAGAATTAATCGTTAACTTACATCTGCCCGACGGAGAATGTGGTACCGGTAGTGACTGACTTCTACATTCTTGAGTCATAGGCCTAAGTTAGCCAGATGAATGGAAACAGTTCATGGCCTTAAAACAGGAATTCTCAAACTTTTTAAATACTGTACCCCTAAGTCGTTTCCAAGGGGTACGGAAACGATTTGTATTAAGAAATTGACAAATTACAAAAGAACCAAACGTTGCGATGCATTATGAGGCAAACAATACCGGTATCAACTTTCTTTGATTATGTTTACCTTAAAACAAGACCGTTTCATGAACGCTATCAACCAAAAAAAATCACGAATCGAAGTCTATAAGCAAGGGGGAGCCAGTGAATATTTAAATCTCTATTTATAAAAGGAAGATTATAGTTTTACGTGACCGTTAATCTAGAGATCATAAGGCACAGAGGACTTCCTCTTTACGTGGAATCCGAACAGGACAAGGCATTTCACTTTGAAAATCTCACATGCATTGACCGGGAAATCTCTATTTATGATTTAAGTCTTATGGAGATATAGACAATACAATACTCAAGCATGCTGACTCCTATTCATAATTTGAAAAATTAAAGTGTGTTAGAATTTTGTTATTACCGCTGTAGCCTACTAATTCTTCCCTCCTCCCACTAGTTTTAGCGCCTCTAGTCCGTAGCTCATTTTACAGCTGTTTAACGCTTAAACGCTGAAAATCGTTCATAATATATTATAGGATATACCTATAGAATAAATTAATATAGTCTTGGAGTAAAATTAGAGAAGATATAATTTACTTTAGCTTAGAAAACTCGGTCACAATCTATACATTCCTCGTAGCTGGCTGGGGAAACATAGGACGATCGCCTTGCGCTTACCCAGAAACGAGCGCTATCTGGCGCGAACTTTCTCAGGCTACATCCCTACCAGCTTGCAGTATCCATTTACATTTCTCCTCACATAGAGATTCTTACGGTATGCATATACGTCCAACAAATTAGACACTGGTTCACCATTTTCAGTTGGGGGTCTTCCCTAACCATAAATGTACCGGTACTGTATGTTCAAACTGTCAAAACGCACACGATTATTGGCGCTTAAACTTCGAAATCATCCCTGTGTATATTTCGTAATCACTTTTCCTTTACTGTTTGGTCTTTATGAAATGTAAATGTTGAAATAACCTACAACAGTATCACTGGATCTACAGCCAGCTCGTTACATATCACAACACTTCGCATTATAATTATGGTACCGGTACTTATTATTATTCGCAATGTACTACACTACCTACGGTACACCATTAAGATGATAAACAGTACGAGATCATTATTTACCTTTTATACGAATTCCTGGTAGTAGAAACCACTCTATGTCTGATCAACAATAGTAAACAAACAGCCGTTACTCGATAGCTTCCACTACGATTGCCACCATTTTTGCTAAATCGATTGTCGTATTACGGTCTGATATATTGTAGTCTGTCTTGTCCAGGCCAATGGTTTTGCCTAGACCAAGATTTTCATCCAAACCAACGGTTTTCGCCTAGACCAGCGGTTCCCAACAGGTTAGGGGTACGCCAAAAATAAACGGTAATGACGGGCGCCATGCTCCCATCGTACAGTTCACGCTACAATTTTTGACCGACGAGTCCCGATAGCACAGTCGTACAGAGAACAATCAGCAAGCCTCACGAGTGTGAAATTGTTACGCGAGTTTTCAGTTGCGCGGGAAGCAACTCGCGTATCAATTGCACATGCATGAGGTTCGCCACCTGTCCTGTCAGTCATAATGTACCGGCGCGCAATGCAGTCTTATACACGCACGCCAAGGTCAATGCGCCCCCTCGACAACTCACCCTACCCCAACCCGTCACTTTCATCTCAGCACTGCTATTGTCTATTTTTTTTCAAACTAATCGCTAGAATTAATTGGTTTTCAAAAAAATCAAAATTAAAAAATCTTATGTAATTACTGTAATTGTTTATTTTCCTCAGCTAAATGTTTATAATTATATCTTCATTTGCACAAGGAAATAAATGTAAAATTGAAAATTATATTTATCATTTTATTGAAATGAAATGCATACTAACAGCAAACAAATAATACCTATAAAAAATGTCATACCGGTACTGTATTCAAAAAATAAGTTATGTTGTTTGAGTCTTCAGTCTTTTGACTGGTTTGATTCAGCTCTCCATGCCTCCCTGTCCTGAGCTAATCGTTTCATCTCTACATAGCTACCACACCCTACATCCGAGGCAATCTGTTTAACATATTCTAACCTTGGTCTACCCCTACAGTTCTTGTCCTCGACCCTTCCTTCCATAACTAAGCTTGCTATTCCTGGGTGTCTTAGTATGTGTCCTACCAACCTATCTCTTCTCTTCATTAGCAGTCGCCAGAAACATCTCTCCTCTCCCACTCGCCTTAATACCTCTTCGTTTGTAACCCTATCTACCCATCTGATCTTCATCATTCTCCTGTAACACCACATTTCAAATGCCTCAATTCTCCTCTTTTCTGCTGCACCAATAGTCCAAGTTTCACTTCCATAGAGCGCCACGCTCCAGACAAAGGCTTTCAAAAATGACTTCCTAATACCTAAATCTATATTCGATGTCAACAGATTCCTTTTTTTGTAGAAAGGCTTTCCTTGCCTGAGCCAACCTACTTTTTATATCCTCTTTGCTTCGTCCATCACTGGTTATTCTGCTTCCTAAGTAACAGAAGTCTCCTACTTCCTTCAGCTTTTCACCTGCCAATTTGATCTCCATAGAGGTTTCTGATTTATTTCGGCTGCATTCCAGTATTTTTGTTTTACATTTATTAATTTTCATCATGAAGTCCTTCCGTAAGACGGAATCCATACCATTCAAAAACTCATTCAAATCCTCAGGCTTGTCGGCCAAGATGACGATGTCATCAGCAAATCTCAGAGTTGAAATTATTTCTCCTTGAATCTTCACTCCCACTTTAAATTTTTCTCCAATTTCCTTCATTGCTTGTTCAATGTAAAGATTGAAAAGCATGGGTGATAAGTTGCAGCCTTGCCTTACACCTTTCATAATACCAGCTTCTCTCTCATATCCTTCAGCTCGAATGACTGCTGTCTGGTTTCTGTATAGATTGTATATCACCCTCCTATCCCTGTACTTTATTCCAATAGATTTCAAAATGTCAAACAATTTAGTCCAATCAACGTTATCAAAAGCCTTTTCTAAGTCTACAAATGCCATGAACGTTCTCTTATCTTTCCTTATTCTACCTTCCAAAATCAGCCTAAGACTTAGTACAGCTTCCCTGGTTCCTACATTTCTCCTGAAACCAAACTGGTCTTCACCCAACTCCGTTTCTATCTGGCTTTCAATCCTCTTGTAAATTATTCTAGACAGTATCTTTGAAGCATGAGTAATCAAGCTGATTGTACGGTAATCTTCACATCTGTCAGCTCCCACTTTCTTTGGTATAGGGATGATAACATTCTTCTGGAAATCAGGGGGTACCTCACCTGTCTCATAAATCCTACACACCAAGTGAAATAACCTGATCAGACCTTCATCTCGTATGCAGCGTAGCAACTCAATCGGTATATCATCTATGCCTGGTGCTTTGTTCCTGCCTAAGTCCTCTAATGCTCTGTCAAATTCTGATCTCAATATTAAATCTCCTTTTGCATCCTCATCAATTTCCTCCTCCCTTTCCATTACATGATTCTCAATCTCCTTTCCCTTATACAAGCACTCTATGTAAGCTTTCCATCTCTCAACCTTTTCTTCCCTATCTGTTAGAGGCTTTCCATTTGTGTCCCTAATATTACAGCACTTAGTCTTCTTTTCCCCAAAAGTATTCTTAATCCTTCGATAAGCTGTGTCTACTTTTCCTAATTTCAGACACTTTCTATACCTGCACATTTCTCTTTCAACCATTCTTCTTTCGCTTCCTTGCACTTCTTGTTAACCTCATTTCTCAGACGTCTATATTCTGCTTTCCCCTCTTCATCTCTTAGATTCTTGTGTCTCCGCCTTTCATCCATCAATTCTAGTATATCCTGAGTGATCCACGGTTTTCTACCTATTCTTTCTTTCCTACCAATGTTTTCTTCTGCGGATTTTGTTATTTCATTCTTCAAAAGTGCCCATTCGTCTGCAATTGAAGTTTGTTTAGGGGTTTTGATTAGTCCTTCCTTTATACTCTTCTTGAATCTTTCGTTTACATCTTTTACTTTCAGTCTGTCTATTGCCCACCTTTTTGGCTTTTGACTTTTCTTCAGTTTCTTCAACTTTAATCTGCATTTCATTACAACCAGATTGTGGTCAGAGTTTATGTCAGCACCAGGATAAGTTATAAATAGTTGTAAGTTATCTTTTTATTATTAATATTTTTATTAAGGTATGTACGGTACACATTTACCGTAAAATATTAAACGTTTTACAAGTTAACTTTTTAGGGGGTACTATTTTAGATAAATATTGTATAACGGGAAACGGGAGGGAAAAAAAGGTTGGGAACCGCTGGCCTAGACCAATAATGGTTAGCTGAGCTAATATAAACACATCAATAATCTTTATCCAGGCCGATGGTTTTACCTTTTATTTCATAATTCACGTGTCGCGTGGTGATTTTTGTATCGGACACGTTGGCAACGGATATGATGTACTGTCTGATATCAATGTAACATGGCGCTGATCGTGAAATGAACACGAACAAAAATAATTTATTTACGTAATAAAATAAATATTTCCGGTGCAGCATTTCCATTGACAATTCAAATTGAAATCAACTTCTAATGACCCCCCAGAAAGGTATGTGAATCATAAATAATATATTTTCAATAATTTGCCGTGTGAAAGTTGTGAAAAGAGTACATACTCTCAACAATTAATCAATCTTACAGGCTTCATTGAGACAGATGCATCAGAGCTCTGCTGAGACAGCACGTCACCTAGCGATGAATCAGCAAGCCATTCTCTTACGCAGAGGCGGTTCTAGCCCTGGGCCGGGGGGGGGGGGGGGGGGGGGCGGGGGCCGGGCCCCCTCAGTTTTAGTGGAATAATTATTTTAAAATTCCTTGGTTACTAAATAAATTGATAATTTACAGATACAATTTATCTGATATAAAACAAACTAATGCATTTAATTATGTTAATTTTTCCTTCAATTTCAAAATTTATTTATTTGATTATATGTAATTTAAACACACAATTGAAATCGTGTATAAATATAATATTTTTTAAATGCGTAGTGCATACACCAAGAGTATTAAACTCTTTTCCCAACTTTATGACATGGAAGTTCAGAAGTTTCCAATGTAGACAAACCTCCATGCGATACAAGTGCATCGATATCTCCCCAACTCTGTGACAAAAATGTGAGTGCAACTGTTTCTAATATAGACGAACCAGTACCATTTTATATCAGTGCATCGATCTATGATGGTCCATGCCAACCACGTAAATCAGTTTATAAACAAACGTTACTATACAATAAGAACAGAAGTTTTAACAGTAAATGGTTTGATAGGTATACATTTATTGAATACTCTGAGAACAAAGATGCTGTTTTCTGTGTCGTCATTTCGTTCAATCTGATTCAAGCATGCTGAACATGTTTTCAGTAAATCTGGATTTTGCAACTGGAAAAGAATATGAGAAAAATGTGCAAAGCATGCTGATAGTGAATGTTATAAATCTTCAATAGTAAAGTGAAACAGTTTTCTGGTAAGTGAACATAGCGGCACAGTGATTTCGAAGCTAAGCGAGAAACCTCTGGTTATATTGCGTAACCGCTCAGCTGTGGCAACAATGGCCCGAGTCGCATTACTTTGTGCTCGGCAAGACATTGGGCTTAGTGGTCATCGCCATCGTGTTAATAATAAAGGGAATTTTGATGAAATTTTAAATGTAATTAAACTAGAAAGTGAAAGCACAAGTAAACAGTCTACCAAAGAATGCAACTTACTCATCTAAAGATTCTCAAAATGAATTTCTTGATATCTCAGCTAATATAGGCTAATAGTTCAACATATTGGAGGAGAGATGAAAAAATATAACAATGGTTATGTTTCCTTAATCCTGGATGAAGTTAGAGTTGTTAGTAAAGTGGAACAGATGTCCGTATGTGTCAGATATGTAGGGCAAAATTCTATAGGGGAGCGTTTCATTGGTTTTATACATTTGTCTCAACTGAATGCTGAAATTATAGCTAATTCAGCTTTAGAGTACCTTGTTTCAGTGGGTTTCGATCCATGTAAGTGCATTGGACAAGCATATGCTGGAGCCGCGGTTATGTCAGGGAAGATAAACGGTGTGCAACGTTTATTGCGACAAAAGGTCAATAACCCGTGTGGTTACGTGCATTGTTATGCACATCGCTAAAATTTAGTTTTGGTGGACGTTTCAAAGCCAGTTTGTAGACGTGGTAGGGGACACTTTTGGTTTACTGGAAGCAATTTATGCTTTTCAGTCTGTATCTACTGTAAGACACCAAAAGTTTGTTGAGATACAGAGTGATCTTCATCCAGGAGAACGTGTTTTAGAGATACCTCTTCAAAGTGACACGTGATGGGTATGTAAATATAGAGGAGTAATATATTTTCAGAAACGTTCTGCTTCAGTTAAAGCTGATATTCTCGAGCTTGCCAATAGAGCCTCTATGTTCTTACAACAAAAACATGTGGACTTCGGAGGGGCACATAGATTGATCTATGGTCTTGTAAAATCGTTGTAAGAAAAACGAAATGATGATTATTTTAAGGAACTATGGGTGGTTACATGTGACTCTGTTCAGTCGTTAGGCGTGAAAGTTTTTAAGCAATCTAGCTAGAGTCTTAAGTATTCCAAAGAACTTTTCAGACTACGTTTTATTAATGCCAGTCTCTGCGGAGAAAGAAGAGAAAAATGTCACATTATCAGACATGTAAAAGAAATCTTTTTGAAATATTAGACAACATGGTAGAAGAGTTACTGCGTAGATTTACTGAAAATGATTTTGTGTGTAATGCCTGTGACCCAAGAAGTGAAAACTTTTTAAATTTTGAATATATATTCTCACGTTCTGTGAAAAGTATAATCTAATCTTCACAGACCGTAAGGTTCTACAGACTGAAATCAGTTAAGCTAAGAATGTATTTAGAGGCAAATATCCAAACACTTCCTCATTCTTTTTTTTCTGAACTTCTGAAAATGGAAGTTGCTTTTCCACAGCTACTATTATTTTCAAGTTGATGCTGACTCTTCCTGTGTCATCTGCTTCTGCTGAGCGCAGTTTCTCTCTCGTGAAACGAATAAAATCCTTTTTAAGAGCAACAATGGCAACAAAGAGGCTTTCCAATCTCGCAATTCTTTCAATTGAAAGAGAATTAAGTGGAAAATTACTTCACGACCCTTCTGATATAGTGAACCAGTTTGCCCAGAGTGGAAACAGAAAAATAAATTTATGTGACAGTGAAATATGCTATTTTTTACCAATGATAGTTTTTAGCCTACTTTTCTCATTTTGCAAAAATGAGGAAAAAGTAGACTAATGAGATCAATTTGGTAAAATGTCTGAGCCCCCCCAGATTTAAGCTTCTAGAACCGCCACTGCTCTTACGGTGTCATAAGTATACAGATTGTGTAATTGGGCTACTGCGGGATTTAAGGGTTCCTGTTAAGTCCCTCACCCTTTTGTACTACATAAATCATTTGTAGCTAGAAACCTTCCCTGCAGTGCACACAACAACTCACCCAAGTTTCATCGCAATCGGATGAATGGTATATGAAAGTATAGGGGACATACATACTGTACACACAAACTATCATGAAACATTCATTTTTATATATATGTGGGAATCGGAAGATGATGAACCGTTTGTGGGTTTCCCGCTAGTCTCGGCACTAGCCGGTGGCGCCGCGTAGAAGAGCTGAGGGGAAGCTGTGAGAAAAAGAGGACGAGCAGTGTGTCAGTTTTGTGTCGAGTGAAGTCTCGTTAATTTCTGTGCAATCTCATCTGTTGCGATCTTATGTTAAAATAAAGTTTTTATACTTAAAATTACTTCAAGACGTGTTCGGTTTATTCGCTTGCCAAAATCCCGTCCCACATTTGGGGGCTCGTCCGGGATACGAAGGATTTTGAGTGCGGAACGGCAATCTTTGTTACAGCGATAAAACCAAAGCGTGAGGTGACGACATTTTTCTGGCAAGATCGACGACGACGACGACGTGGGTCAGTGGAATATAGAAGACGAGTAGCTTTTCAACTTCCAAAGACGTGGTGATTCGAGCAGGCTGCAAATGACGATTTCGAGGATCCTGAACCCTGAGACGACGACGAAAAGATAAGTGACTAGTGCGAGTGCCGAAAGACAAAGTAAAATGGCGGACAAAGTGGAGTGTTTACAAGATATTGAAAAAGTGAATAATAACATTAAGACGGCCTATGGCCGTGATTAAGACGTTACATAACCTCATTTTCGAAAAATTGTCACGTGATAAAAAGAACAGGCAGCGCTTAAGAGAATTCTCAGGATTCGAGTTTGAATGTGACTCACCAGAACACCTGGAGAAATTGTAGTTCATTGAGAGCGAATTCACTGAGGCTGACCTAATTGCCATTTGCACAGTGTTAAACATTGAATATACGGGAGAGAAAACCGTGTTTGTGCAACGCATCTGTGACAACTTAATGGACCTTTCGTTGCTGGGGATGCACAAAGACGAAGAAGAAGAAGAAGAAGAAGAGACTGGTAAAACGAAATATGTGATGAGCAAGATGAAAGAGGCAAACGAATTACTGGCGGAACAATTACGTGAGTTAAAGGAGAAAATGGCTGGGATGAAATCCATGAAACATTCAACCTCTAGCACGTCAGGATCATCATCGGATTCATCTAGCTCGTCCGAAGACCAGAAACTCTCCAAAGCAATAGGAGGTATGCCTAACCATAAAAAACATAACAAAGACCAAACACAAATCGAAGACTGGAGTAGAAAGCTGAAGTGAAGGGGAAGTCAACCAGGACGTGCTGGACTCGCGGCACACTGCAAACCGGGGAGTTGCACACAAGTTTGCGTTGACTTTCCGAGATGTAGAGGGCTCTGTCAGAACCTGTGACGGCAGCGAGAACTATCCGGTGCGACGTTGGATTGAGGACTTTGAGGAAACAGCAACGTTGATGGGCTGGGACGAGATGCAAAAATGGACTGTAAAACATATTAGGAATTAATCATATCACGAATGCACCGAGTTGTATCAATTATTTAATTACACTAATTAGACCAAACGCCAGCACGACGACGACATAGCACACAGCATAATATACATCAAAGGAATCAAGGTTTATAAATTAGATTGGCTACCAGATAGGGCAGAGCTGTTAATTAGTTGGTCATATAGCCGCCGGCGGGCTTAGCTGACGTCCAGTCTCCAATCCGGCGCCACCGACGTTCGGCCCGGCAACACATCGCTCCCACAAGAAGTAATCCTGAACATACTGCCCCCGTTGAACTAATTCAAGACCGTTATGCATTTGACATGCTGAGTTACGGGGAAGGTAAGGGAACAAGTTTGTGGATTGACCTTCTCAATACTGTAGAACTGAGTCTCACGTAGGCAACTCTAACTATGTTGTCACTTCTTGGAAACACTTGTTTGATTACACCCAGCTTCCAATGCATAGGTGGCTAGCGATCGTCCTTCAGTAGCACAAGAACTGGTCGGCTGGAATCCCGATGGGTGACTAAGGTCCTGTAGGCAAGAGCTGGCATGCTGGAATCCCGATGGGAGAATAAGGTCCTGTAGGCAGGAGCTAGCAGGCTGGAATCCCGATGGGAGACTGAGGTCCTGTAGGAAGGAGCTGGCAGACTGGAATCCCGATGGGAGACTGAGGTCATGTAGGCAGGCTGGAATCCCGATGGGTGACTGAGGTCCTGTAGGCAGGAGTTGGCAGGCTGGAATCCCGATGGGTGACTGAGGTCCTGTAGGCAGGAGTTGGCAGGCTGGAATCCCGATGGGTGACTGAGGTCCTGTAGGCAGGATTGGCAGGCTGGAATCCCGATGGGTGACTGAGGTCCTGTAGGCAGGAGCTGGAATCCCGTGGTGTTCTCTTTGAAATGATGTTCGCATAATTTTTCATCGGACGTCAACTGTTTCAATGGTATATCTTCTATTTCCCAAAAGCGTTGTAACTGCTGATCTAAAGACGCATCATTTCGAATTAGGAATGAACAGTGTGGTTGAGTGATGAGATTGTCGGGTCTTGAAGCCTGGATCTTTCCGGACAGAATCCATCCCAATTCGGTGTTGATAGTTCTTCTATCAGGAAGTAAAAGGTTAAAGAATAGCTCAGCACTAAACAGTAGATCTATTCTTCCTGGCTTGCAAAATGTTGGATCAGCCAGCTGAATATCGTCAGGAATATTCCAGTCATCGATTTGCAGTGATGTAGAGGGCATGTCACCAGTGAGAGAGTGTAATACAGAACATATAATGTTGTTACTAGGCTCAGTTGAAGTCGATTTGAATTGCACCTGTACACTATGATTTATCTTGGAGGTCACTTCATTAATCTCTTGAATCGGAATCTGATTCGGACTTTATTCAAGTTAAGGCGTTGAACTAGATTTTCTGTTATGCCATTCGTCTGTGACCCAGAATCTAGGAGTGCCCTACACTTATGATATCCTGCGCTGTTATACACCATGACTTGTGCTGTGGCTAGCAGAATTTGATTAACTGGTTTTTGCTTAAATGAACAATAAGCTGAAACTGTCATTTGTGAGCTTGCTTGCGACTCTTGGAAGTGGATTAATGCGTGATGTTTTCTACCACACTGGCGACATCTATGTTCAGATGGACAAGTGGTATCCTTGTGCCCACTGGATAGGCAAATGAAATAGAGATGATTTTGCTTCACGATGTTAAGTTTTTGTTGTAAATTAGATTCACGAAACTTAGAACATTTATACAAGTCATGGGCATTATTACATAGAACGCATGTATTTTTGGTTGCTGCATAAGTATGTCTTGTATCCTTGGTAATTCTAGTCTTAGTCATGTCTAATTCTGAGCCTTTAGAGGGCATCCTGGAACCCAGAAGTTCTAGAGCCTGACACCGTTGTTCTAGAAATTGCAGAAAATCGTTCAAAAATGTGGGTTAAGAATGAGGCCTAAGCCCAGTCCTTTCTAGTATTGCAATCAACTTTTTCCAAGTACAACTGGGAGATAATTAATTCATGCAATGGTATTTTTAAATCTAATGCCTCAATGGCGTTAAGATTGCTTTTGCAATGGCTGAATAACTCTCGAAGTAGTTTCGGTTATTCTCTAGCTACGACAGGAGGGGCTAACAGAGCATTGATTTGTGTCGTTGCAACAAGTTGAAGGTTATTGTACCTTTCACAAATTAAAGCCCATGCAATTTTGAAATTGTCAGATGTAACTGGGATATTGGCAATTAATGTGAGAGCCTCACCTGATACAGAAGCTAGAAGGTAATAGTATCTCTGAATGTCATCTAACGATTCATTGCGAACAATCAATGACTGAAATGTGTCATGGAAATGCCTGAAATCTATCACATCATTGCTAAATGTAGGTAGCTTTATCGTAGGCAATTTTAATTTGCAGATAGACGTTGGAGTGTTAGAATTTAGGCTTATATGTGATTTATTTTCAACTTTGTCACTAGTTTCAATTAATTTCGTCATTTTAGCGTATAGCTCGTAAAAGATATTTGAAAATAGTTCCCTATCAGCTGCGTGATTTTGGGTATCATCTTCTACTTCAAGCTGATCCTGAATAGTGTTGTAACTGTCCCAGGCCTGCTGCCGAGCTTCGCGTCTGATTTTAATATTTAATATATTCGGTGGTAGTCGGTAGCATGCTGAACTGCTGTGCCCAAGATAGCGGGTTCAAACCCGGCCGAAGTCGTCGGATTTTTTAAGAGCGTTAAAAATCCTTCAGTATGCCTTCCTTCGGAGGGGAAGTAAAGCCGGCGCACAGTGGGCCAGAATCTTGAAAACGTGGCCAAAAAGGGGAAAAAAGTTATAGATGGGAATTTTGGACTATCAAGTTGGCTACAGTAATGTTGAGACTACTGAATACCAGTTGTGCGGACGAGTAGGTGTTCATTTCGTCCGTTAATATGTAACGTGTTTTTCGAGGGGATTTTACGCCACTGGCATAAGTTAGTAGGAAGCCATTCTATATTTATTTACGCGGCAAATTGTTCAGCCAAGATAAGTTTTCATGTAACTTATTATTATTAACTTATTATTATTATTATTATTAAGGTATTTCTTTGGAGCATTTTTTATAAAATTATAAGTTATCAGATAGGTTTTCTATGTTATAGAAAACATTATCAAGCAAATTATTACGAACATTATCGTAAGAAAATTATATGATTACGGAGTTTTGTCAGTTAGGGTATTTTGAGAGAGATGAGTCACGGGGAATTCGGCTACAGGCTTAATCTTGTCGAGAAGCATGACGCAAGCTGGGTTGCTGCTTCAAGAAAAGGCGAAATGGCCTGGACCGGTAATCGACATCATCGCCGCGCCGAGTGTAATGACCCGGAGGTGGGGAAGTAGCGCGTGGTGGCTCAGCCAATCAGTGGAGACCGGGCGACTTGAAGACGGGTCCTGAGAGGAGAGGCGTGGAGGCAAGGCGACTATCTTTGTAAAACTTAACCAGTGTGGTTGTACGTGTGGTTGGTTCCGATATTCGGACCATAAGTTATCATATCTACAAGTATTTCATCAACTAACAAAGAAGATGACGACGACCAGGAGGCTGTGGGAAGCTCTCTACAACATCCAGTACGAGGGAAATGCTACGGCAATTTCCAGTGGTAAGCGCGAATGACTCAGAACTACGCAATCTCTCGTCTTTTTGTTTAATATTCAGTATTTCAGTAACTTCATAGCTTGGGAATAAGAGTAAAATCAGTAATTTAACCGACTCCATTTTCACGTAATTTTCTAGCGGTAATATTCAAATCGCAACGCTCCAATTTAAATTCAAACTTATTATTATTATTAATTTTGCAATACTTCTTTTATATAATAAATTCATTTCTTTTAACCATGCAATCTTTGCTTTCAGTAGGTAGCATTAGATATAGACCAAATTCCTTCTCCTGATACAATTGTTAGTTGGGTTAATGATCAAATCATACCACGATCTGAATGAAAAGATTCTTGAAGGTGTTCTACCAGAGCTAGGTGTTGTTAAATATAAATTTAGATTTCAACATAGCGTTGAGGTCTTGGCGCCCATTAAAACAACATATCTTAGTCAGAGTAAATATTTCAAAGTGCAAAGCAGAGCTAGTAAGAAACCATTACATTTGTCACGCAACAGTGAGGGCAATAGAAACCGCTTCAATTGTACGCTCAACGTGGAGCAAAGTAAACCAGTTTCAATATTTCAGGTCAATCGCATCAATTCATTGTTAGCGGTGCGTGCAGCCGGCCAGGCTACAAAATAGTGTTGTCGTAAAAGACAAATATTTGTGTTATGTGTAAGTGAAGCGACTATTTTCAATATGGTGGGCGTTCTAGAAGGTATGTACTATATAAAACCCATTTATATCATTAAATTATACATGTTTTCTTTTAATTAACTCAATACCGGAAAATGCACGAGAAAATTGTAAAGCGTGCTTAAAAAATAGAGATATGATACGAGTTCCACGACATTCCGCTTTCTTTTGCACTGTGCCCGTAAGTATATAGTATTACCTTTGTAAATTAACCTTCAAATCCACCTACTAGTACCAACTCCGGCTTTAAGCGATACTTGCAAAATGTCATTATTGAGACATGTTGAAAAATGACAATAAAATTAATTAATTAATTATGAGCTACATTTGTACAATTTGGTTCTTTTTTCGAGATATTCATTTTTAACCATTAACTACGACAACCCCTAAATATTGACTTTTATATAAATGAAAAGACTTTTATCAATTTTTGTACGCCATCTTGGATCCACCATTTTGTTTTCTGAAATTTTTGAACTCAATCTTCATCAGTAACTTCGATAATTCCACAAAAATACTTGTATATGAATAAAATGACTTATCAATATTTACCCGCCATCGTGACTTGTTGATATATTCTTAATCAGCAACTTCGATAACCTTTACATTCTAACTTTCGTACAAATTGAACAACTCTTTATATTTTGGCCACGTTTTCGAGATTCTGGCCCACTGTGCGGCGGTCCCATGTCATAGATTTATGGCATGTAAAAGATCCTTTCACAGACTAAACTTGTGTAAAGCAAAAATTGTTAGGTTAGATTTCGTCAGAACGCTCTATCAAAGTTCCAACGTTCACCACTAGGTATCATTGATATCTGGTGGCGAAAGTTGGAACTACTTGAAATTGAACGGAACTTGTAGCTCGCCCTTTTGGGTGTCCGCTGGAAGCAGCTACAGACTCAGGCGAGCCGAACATGTCCTCGGACACTCCCGACAATAAAAGCCATACGATAAATAATAAATATATCAATGTCACCAGTTAGAGAATCAATATAACTAGTGGTTTTGTACGGGTTCCAGCACCACCGCCACGGTCAAGATGGCGGCGGCGCGATGTCTCTCTAACGCATGGTCGGATTTTGACGAATGAGGTGTCATTGAGCTCGGGCTGACACCCCCTTTCCAATGGATAACATATTCACACCTCAAAAATAAAACCTGCCCCTACTAGGGGGTGAAATTGTCTTTTTTTTTTAGAAAATCTCGCTTTTCAAGTGCAACATGTGAGAGTTTGAATGCCAATATGGAATTAAACGTTGTTCCACACAAGAGACATGTGTACGGTGGAAAGCCACTATGAATTAACATGCTTGTTTTTAGTTTTTACGCATGTCCACTCATGGCTTTTGTAAGAGGGCGGGCTTTTTAAAGATGGTGGCTGTAGTGTAACCTAACCTTACCCAACCCACGAGGGGTGATCAAAAAGTTTTCCAAGCGATGCTTATCGATAGGCAATCCAATAATCAAAGAGGGGTATGTCAGACCATGAGGCGATAACCCCTTTTGATTGATCCATGTTGATTTGTTTCTTTGGACTGATCCCTGTTGACTAGCCCCTTTGGACGGGTCCTTTTTGAAGGGAGTCATTTTGAGAGGTCCCTGTTGACAGGTCCTTTTTGAAGGGTCCCTGTTGACAGGTCATTGTTGACGGGTCATTGTTGACAAGTCCCTGTTGACAAATCCCTTTGGACCGGCCCCTTTGGACTGATCCCTATGGACTGGCCCATGAATTTATCCAAATTGTGCCAAAGGGCTTAACTAAGGGACTAATAAGGCTAGGAACTTGTATGAGGTATTGTAGGACTTGGGATGAAGCCCCCTTTTAGCATGTACTTTTGAAATTTTGACAAAGGGCCTAACCACACTTTTGTTAATATCTCGCGAACCAATCATGCTAGTGACTTGTATGAGAGGGCCTAGCAATAGGGGCGATGTTCCCCTTTGAGGAGTGAAACTATCCCCCCACTCCCAAATTGAAAAATCGATATCTTGGAAACTAAGAACCCTAAAATTATGTTTGATAGCTTTAAAAATAGGTCATAAGATATGTTACAGGAAAAAAAAGGGGGTTAAACACTTGAAAATGATAAATGAACCTAAGATCTTTTGTTTTTGATGAAAAAATAGTAGGAGGGTTAAAAATACCCCCAAAATTTAAAATCGTTATCTTGGAAACTAAGAACTCTAAATTTAAGTGTGATAGCTTTAAAAATAGGTCATGACATACGCTTATACCACGATAGGTCATTTCACCCCTAAAACAGTGAATAGTGATTTTACAGGAAGAAAAGGTGTTAAACGCCTAAAAATGAACCTAAGATCTTTTGTTTTTTATGAAAAATAGTAAGGGGGGTGAAAACGACCCCAAAATTGAAAAATCGATATCTTGGAAACTAAGAAACCTAAAATTAGGTGTGATAGCTCAAACAATTGGTCATTAAATACTCTTTTACCACGATTGGTCATTTTACCCCTAAAACAATGCATGTAGATTTTACAGGAAAAAAGGGAACCAATAATCAGATTTGGACACATGAGGTGTTATAAGACTCAGGGCGACAATCCTTTCTTGAATTTATTATTTATTTTTTGAAATGTTGACAAAGGGCCTAACCACTCATTTTGAAAATTTAGATTTTTTTTAAATTTTTGAATTAATTTGAATATTTTTTTAGTAGAGAGAGACAGTACCGGTTGTGTTTAAACGAGCATGTCGCCGATCACTGTGGCCATGTTCAATGGATGAATCGATATTTTGTGAAGCATTGATTGAAGAGGGTCATGCGACGACTTGTTTTAAGAATATTTTTTATCATTTTTCCTATGATGCAAGCATTTATTTAAATATCCCAAAATGGTAAGGTTACTTATTTGAGATTTTATAAACTAATAATGGGATTTGGACTCATAAGGTGTCCTAGAACTTGACATGACGCTTTCTTTATATGGCTTATGAATTTCCCCAAAAAGATTGAAAACATCTTAGGTTAATACGCATGTCAAAAACATAAAAAAGCAGGGATAATGTTTTAAGACTGATTACACTTGTATATTTTTTCAAATTATTACTTGGATTACAAATACAAAGGTTCAATATACAGTTAATGCAAGTAAGATTTTTTATTTGTTTTTTATTTTAGAATTTACATTTTAGATTGTACAAAAAGACCAGACCATAATGTCATGACTTTAAATTTTCGGTAACTAATTATTAAAGAAAAACATATAAGGATTTGTATTACTTGGAATTATGTTTTCTATACTATAATTTTTTTGGTTTTAGATTTTAGAAATTAAAAACATTATGCCTGCTTTTTAAAGTTTTTGACATGCGTATTAACCTAAAATCAAACCCTGGTCCACCTTAGTCAAAGGATAACAGCTTAACCACTGCACCACTATAACCAACTTTCTTAGTTCGGTTCGTTCTAAGACTTGAAGCTAAAATGGAGTTAAGACCTCTAGTGCAAGAACCAAAAGTGCTTACCACTGCAGCACAAAATGGTTAGCAAGTAACATTACACATCCAAAAAGAATTGTATTTGCTCGGTTTGGTTCAGTGTAATCACCATCGTGTTTTCTTAGCTACCCTCTTTAACTAATCAATTAAAGAAAGTCTACTCTTAATTCTTGAATCGATAAATTGGATTTTGTACACACCGTTTGTCATGTCATGCCTGAAACCTATACTCCCTATGTACTGCGGTCAGGTTTAAAAACAAGTTTCAATGGTCAAAGACTTGTCAGTCACCATACGTGTAGCCTACAATAATTCTTTCTCTACCTAGCTATGTTTCATCACTCACCATAAACATCTAACATTATGGGTTTGCAATATATTAAGAGAAACAAAAGTCCATGACCTTGTTGTTTTCACCAAGGCGGTCCGGGTTCGATTCCCGGTCAATGCATGTGAGATTTTCGAAGTGAAATGCCATGTCCAGTGGTTCGGATTCCACGTAAAAAGGAGGTCCCGTGGCTCATGATCTCAAGATTAACGGTCACGTTAAACTACAAGCTTCCTTCCTTCCTTTCAATCTTTTTGGGAAAATTCATAAGCCATATAAAGAAAGCGTCATGTCAAGTTCTAGGACACCTTATGAGTCCAAATCCCATTATTAGTTTATAAAATCTCAAATCAGTAACCTTGCCGTTTTGGGATATTTAAATAAATGCATTCATCATAGGAAAAATCATAAAAAATATTCTTAAAACAAGTCGTCGCATGACCCTCTTCAACCAATGCTTCACAAAATATCGATTCATCCACTGAACATGGCCACAGTGATCGGCGACATGCTCGTTTAAACACAACCGGTACTGTCTCTCTCTACTAAAAAAATATTCAAATTAATTCAAAAATTTAAAAAAAAATCTAAATTATCAAAATGAGTGGTTAGGCCCTTTGTCAACATTTCAAAAAATAAATAATAAATTCAAGAAGGGATTGTCGCCCTGAGTTTTATAACACCTCATGTGTCCAAATCTGATTATTGGTTCCCTTTTTTCCTGTAAAATCTACATGCATTGTTTTAGGGGTAAAATGACCAATCGTGGTAAAAGAGTATTTAATGACCAATTTTTTGAGCTATCACACCTAATTTTAGGTTTCTTAGTTTCCAAGATATCGATTTTTCAATTTTGGGGTCGTTTTCACCCCCTTACTATTTTTCATCAAAAACAAAAGATCTTAGGTTCATTTTTAGGCGTTTAACACCTTTTTTCCCTTGTAAAATCACTATTCACTGTTTTAGGGGTGAAATGACCTATCGTGGTATAAGCGTACGTCATGACCTATTTTTAAAGCTATCACACTTAAATTTAGGGTTCTTAGTTTCCAATATAACGATTTTAAATTTTGGGGGTAGTTTTAACTCTCCTACTATTTTTTCATCAAAAACAAATGATCTTAGGTTCATTTATCATTTTTAAGTGTTTAACCCCGTTTTTTCCTGTAACATTACTATGTACCTACTATTTTAGGGGTGAAATGACCTAACGTGGTAAAAGCGTATCTTATGACCTATTTTTAAAGCTATCACACATCATTTTAGGGTTCTTAGTTTCCAAGATATCGATTTTCCAATTTGGGAGTGGGGGGATAGTTTCACCCCTCAAAGGGGAACATCGCCCCAATTGCTAGGCCCTCTCATACAAGTCACTAGCATGATTGGTTCGCGAGATATTAACAAAAGTGTGGTTAGGCCCTTTGTCAAAATTTCAAAAATACATTCTAAAAGGGGGCTTCATCCCAAGTCCTACAATACCTCATACAAGTTCCTAGCCTTATTAGTCCGTTAGTTAAGCCCTTTGGCACAATTTGGATAAATTCATGGGCCAGTCCATAGGGATCAGTCCAAAGGGGCCAGTCCAAAGGGATTAGTCAAAAGGTCCTGTCATCAACAGGGACCCATCAACAATGACCTGTCAACAGGGACCCATCAAAAAGGACCTGTCAAAAATAACTCCCTTCAAAAAGGATCCGTCCAAAGAGGCTAGTCAACAGTGATCAGTCCAAAGAAACAAATCAACATGGATCAATCAAAAGGGGTTATCGCCTCAAGGCCTTACATGTCCTCATTAATTATTGGTTCGCCTATCGACAAGCGCCGCTTGGAACACTTTTTGATCACCCCTCGTGGGTTGGGTTAGGTTACTCTACAGCCGCCATCTTTAAAAAGCTCGCCCTCTTACAAAAACTATGAGTGGGCATGCGCAAAAACAAAAAAACAAGCATGTTAAATCATAGTGGCTTTCCACCGTACATATGTCTCTTGTGTGGAACAACGTTTAATTCCATATTGGCATTCAAACTCTCACATGTTGCACTTGAAAAGCGAGATTTTCTAAAAAATTACAAATTCACCCCCTATTAGGGGTAGGTTTTATTTTGGGGTGGAAATATGTTGACCATTGGAAGGGGGCGTGAGCCCGAGTTCAACGACACCTCATTCGTTAAAATCCGACCATGCGTTCGAGAGATATCGCGCCGTCGCCATCTTGTGTGGAGGTGGAGGGTCTAGAACTGTCCAAAAACCACTACTAATATATTTTTGGACGATGGTGATTTTGGACTTAGCGACAGCTCGTTTTCATGTCAGTGTTTCCCGTATACTAAGATCCATACTACACACAGGTAAACAATATTGATTGCTAATAAATATAAATTAAGACTTGAACTTACTGCTGTAATCGAGATGCTACTCGTCCCTTTGTGGAGAGATGATCTGGTTGATGTAATAGGTGCGAGGGGCTCATGAAATTGTACATTATGATATAAATACAGCGTAGCACGCCACACAGATTGGCAAAGAACGGTACGAACGGTTTCAATCTCGGTCGATTTGCATATCAGCTTGAAGTAATTAATTAAAATACCCTGTGCATCCGGGCCGGTAGGACCAAAATGATTAATGATGAAAAAGCAAATGGACTGTAAAACATATTAGGAATGAATCATATCACGAATGCACAGAGTTGTATTAATTATTTAATTACACTAATTTGACCAAACGCCAGCACGACGACGACATAGCACACAGCATAATATACATCAAAGGAATCAAGGACTATAAAATTAGGTTGGCTACCAGATAGGGCAGAGCTGTTATAAGGTGGCAACGATCAAAAGAACCTGCGCAAAGCTCACTACCCCGCGCATTCATTCCGAGTTGATGTGCGACGTCACAGAGGAACGGTGGAGGGGGTCACATGCTGTCTGGCCGCCGTACCGAGCACACTGCGGGGAATCGCTGACAAGAGCATCGTGGCCAATCCATTTTCGCGCTCTTATTATTTTCTCAGTTTTATATACGTTTTCTTTATTGCAGTCCTATAATCCCTTGTCGCATAGCGTGTACTTCATTTGTAAATGTGTTTATGTATATAGTGTTATGTACCATGCTATTCTAGTAATAGTATCATTTGAGTTTCGTTATGGCTTCTACTTGGAAGTATGGTAGCAAATCTGGACGACCATTAAGGGGACAAGGTAGAGAAATAGTCTATAACTTAACTGCTCACCTACGAGAACAGAAAACCGTTCATAAACTCAATTATTATGTTGTGGCTTCAACAAGTAAAGCAACGGGGGTTTCAAAGTCATTCGTGAAGCGTATAATAGCGGAAGGGAAAACGTCTATGGCCAAGGGTCGTCTGCAGTTTTCTACACCTGATGCATTATTTCGTGTTGTTGATATTATAGCCTCTGTGTGTGTATGCTTATTGGAACAGTATATTTCTTTAAAACATAGTTTACAACTAGGAAATCATAAATACTGTATTTTCATTTAACTCCACGCTTAATACTTTCGGTAACTTTACATTTACTCTCGTTCTTTTAATTGCATTGCGTTTGCAGCATTAATGAAGGAATAACCTCAATCGAACAGCTGACTGCAGGTACTTACGATATGGTATGTGACGGCGATTGACAGCCAGCCGCGCACTCCTTCATCCCGTACTAGCAACCCACCCCGGCTTCACCCGGGAACAGTTACGAATGCTTTAGGTGATAAGCGCCTTTTTTTTTTTTTCGATGTCAATGAACTACGACCTACTGTATATCCGTTTTACGTCTCGGCATGATGGGTTAAAATCACTGATTGGGCTATTAATTATATTATCATGGAGATAGCATGTGCAACGGATTCTTGTCAGACGTAATTTAAGAACGGCGAGGTGCATGAAACACAAAGACCACTTCCATCCAGTCTAAAAACACTTATAGTGGGCGATGTATTGAAGATAGAGATATGCTCTCGCGGACTTTTGTGTAGAATATTTCATGCTGAACATTTATTACGATCATAGTATATTGATATTTTTAACGTTTGCCCAGCGTAAGCTTAAGAAGCGCACGGACGCCAAGTTTTTTTTTCCGACCTTTTGACTGAAATAGTTACTGCTTGGCTTCCTTTGATCATAAATAAATTATTTTCTACAGAAACTTTCCTCGAGATATCCTTCACAGAATGGTGAAAACCGCATCAAAATCCATCCAGTGGTTCTCGAGATTACCAGTGACATCCAAAAATCAGGGACTTATTTTTATACTAAGTAGAGATTGTCGGGGGGGATCGGGACGAGCCGATGTGAGCTGCGCGAACCGAAGTAGCTGAGGGTTCTTTTGTTTGTTGTACCTTTATAATTAGTTGACCATATAGCCACTGGCGGGCTTAGCTGACGTCCAGTCTCCAATCCGGCGCCACCGACGTTCGGCCCGGCAACACACCGCTCCCACAAGAAGCAATCCTCAACAAAGTCGCTGACAGGCCTGGTGAAGTTGTTCGTGCAGAGTGAACGTGGCATCACATCCTGGCACAAGTTGAAGAAAGCCCTGAAGAAAGAACTCCGAGATGATACCGGTGCAGCAGAGATTCATCGACTGCTAACCAACCAACGAAAAACAAAAGGTGAAACTCTTCAGGAATATTTCCTGGTGATGCGAGAAATAGCCTGCAGGTCGGCAATCGATGATAAATCGTTGATACAATACGTCATCGATGGCATCGAGGACGATACTGGATCCAAGATGATTCTATATGGAGCAAGGGACATCAAGGAATTCAAGGACAAGTTGAAGATCTACGAGAGAGCTTACGCACGAAACTCCCAGAAGTTGACAAAAAATTAGAATACGTCAAACAAACATACACCAACAGAAGACAACAGGCAGAAGCAGATCTCGTCTGTAAAGAGATGCTGTAATTGTGGTCAGAAGAACAGTCATGAGTCCAGCGGATGTCCACACAGGAATCAGGGTCCAAAGTGTTTCAATTGTAGCAGCTTCGGACACATAGCTTCCAAGTGCCCAAATCCTGAGCAGAATGCAGAGAAGAAGACAGTGAACGTCGTTTTGGGTACCAAGTCAAATAAGAAGATGAAGGAATTGTTGCTCCAGGGCCAGAAGATCAACGCATTGGACACGGACTGCCCAATCAATCTGATCCGTTAAGACATTTATGCCGAGATGGGCGATCTGGAGCTGAAGACGACCGCCATAGTACTTAAGGGTTTCGGTGATAGTGAGGTGCCACCCCTAGGATATTTTCCAACAAAAGACCAGGTTGACGACGACACTTACTTGACTGATTTCTATGTGGTGTCTGGGGATGTACTTAAGTTGCCAGCTATCGTGGGTAACGACTTGCTGGACCAAGCCGTAACTACTAATCAGCAAAACCGGTGTCAAGCTGTCCAAGATCAGAAGCGTACTTGTACCGAATCGACGTGATAGCAGCCGAGGAGTTGGACATAGGAGAGGTATCGGAAGAGGCTGTTTTGAGAATCAGAAAGATGGTCAATGAATACTCGCCGCGCAAGGAGAAGAGTACCAGCGTTGAGAGGAGCATCACGATGAAACAAGAAGAACCGATTCACAGTCACCGAAGACGCTTATCACCAGCTGAGAAAGAGATTGTAGAGAAGAAAGTGCAGCAGTGGCTCCAAGATGGCATCATCCGACCCAGTATGTTTGAGTACGCTAGTCCAGTGGTAGTTGTGTGGAAGAAAGATGGGTCTCCGAGGGTGTGCGTCGATTACCGTCCAGTGAATCGAAAAGCTGTCAGAGATCGATACCCACTACCACTCATTGATGACGCCCTGGACAAGCTGAGTGATGCCCGAGTATTCAGTACTCTGGATCTGCGAAATGGATTTTTCACGTCGCATTCAAGGAAGAGAGCAGAAAGTATTTGGCCTTTGTGACACATTCAGGCCAATATGAGTTCCTGAAAGTTCCATTTGGTTTCTGCAACTCACCTTCTGTGTTCCAACGCTTTATCAACTGTGTATTCAGAGAACAAATTCAAGTCGGCACAGTCCTAGTGTACATGGACGATGTAGTAATCCCAGCAAAAGATGAAAATGATGCCAGAGAAGCTTGGGCAAGTGATGGAGGTAGCTGAAACTCATGATCTGGAAATTAAGTTCTCGAAGTGCCAGTTCCTGAAAAAGAAAATTGAGTTCCTAGGGCACGCTGTAGAAGATGGAACTGTCTCACCATCTCCTAGGAAAGCAGCCGCAGTTCAACATTATCCAGAACCCAAGTCGCTAGCCGAAGTCCACAGTTTTTTGGGCCTTTCCGGATATTTCCGGAAGTACATCCCAAACTACGCCAAGATTGCAAAGCCGCTCAGTGATCTGTTGAAGTCAACCGGTGGATTCAAGTTTGAGCAAGAACAGAGGATTGCATTCACGAGTCTGAAAAAAGCCTTATCCGAAAATCCAGTCATCATCTATAACCCGGCTTACGAGACGGACGTCCATACTGATGCAAGCAGGTATGGTTATGGAACAGTGCTACTGCAACGATTCCCAGACGATGGTCAACTGCATCCTGTTCAATACCTGAGCAAGAAGACGACGCCACAGGAGGAAAGGCACAGCAGCTACGAGCGAGGTGTTAGCTGCGGTGACGGCCTTGAAAAAGCTCCGAGTGTACCTGCTTGGAATCAAGTTCAAGATCATAACCGACTGCTCTACCTTCCAGAAGACAATGGACAAGAAGGACCTCACCCCGAGAGTTGCAAGGTGGGCCATGATGTTAGAGGAGTTTGATTACTCGATCGAGCATAGACCAGGTGCAAGAATCCCTCACGCCGATGTCTTGAGTCACTATCCCATAGTCCTCTACGGTCTCGTTGCCAGGCTGAAACGAGCTCAGCAAGCTGATGAAGGTCTGTGTGCGATCATGCAGCATCTGAAGTCTAAGCCATACAAGGATTACACCCTGCAGGATGGTATCCTCTTCAAGTTCTGTGATGGACAAAATCTACTTGTCGTCCCACGGTCAATGCAGAACGAGGTGGTGAGAGCTGCTCATGAGAAAGGACATTATGCTGCCCTGCACACAGAAGACGAGATCAAGAGAGAATTTTATACACCCAATTTGAAGAAGATAGTTGGCCGTGTCATCTCCAACTGAGTGAAGTGTCTGCTGGTCAACCGCAAGGCTGGGAAACAAGAAGGACTCTTGCATCCCTTGTTTAAAGAAAGCACACCGTTTCACACTTACCATGCTGACCATCTCGGACCCTTGGATTCAACGAAAAAAGGATACAAGCATATCCTCGCAGTAACAGACAGCTTCACAAAGTTTGTGTGGCTGTATCCCACTAAAATGACGACCACGAAAGAAACTACGGCGAAGCTGGACGTGCAAAAAGGAGTATTTGGTAATCCGGCGCAGATCGTCACCGACCGTGGAACCGCCTATATTTCACATGAAATCGAAGAGTACTGCACTGCCAACATCACCCACTCGCTGATCACAACCGGACTCCCTCGTGCCAATAGCCAGGTAGAAAGGATGAACTCCACGGCCATCTCTGTGATGGCTAAGTTGTCCATTGAATACCCAGGAGATTGGTACAAACACGTCGAAGCCACTCAGAGAGCCATGAATTCCACTTACAACCGCAGTATCGCTTGCCACGGTGGGTGAGTGGATAGCGTGCTGGTCTACTAACCCCAAGATTGCAGGTTCGCCCCTGCCCGTGGTAAGTATGTTTGAAAGGCGGCAAAAATACGATACACATGTCATACGATGTTGGCATGTCAAAGAACCCATTTGAATTCAGTAGGCCGAGTTCATAGTGGCAAAATTAATCTCGGGAGTTTCCGCCATCACAAAGTTCCTCATTTCACTACTAGAAATCGCTATAGTGTTCAAGGAGCTTAGATATCTATTATCTAACCTCCCTGACTTTCATCGTGATTCAAGGAACAACGAAATTCGACATGCAAGCTACCCTCTGGGTGTCAAATTACAAAGCTTGCACCGGGCACCCGAGGCCATACGATATTATTATATTAAAACCGCAATATCAAGCAGACGCCGTTTGTACTTTTGACAGGAGTTAAAATGCGCTGTGAAAATAACCTGAGAATAGTTGAGTTAATCAATGAAGAGATGCTAGACGAGTTTGAGACCAGGAGAGATGAGCACCGTGAAGAAGCAAGGGCACAAATCCAGAAAGTGCAACAAGAAAACAGGGAGTCGATTGATCGACGTCAACGGCCTACACACCAGTACCAAGTTGGCGATATCGTAGCCATCAAGAGGACCCAGTTTGGACCAGGCCTTAAATTGAAGAAAAAGCACCTTGGGCCTTACAGAATCTCCTGAGTCAAGCCAAATGACACTTACGACATCCGTCGTGAAGGGAATCACTTGGGCCCCAACCGAACAACTACTTGTGCTGAGTTCCTCAAACCATGGGCTGAAGACGACTCATCATCCGAGGCGGATGATCTGCAGGATGGCCGATTGTGGGAATCGGAAGATGATGAACCGTTCGTGGGTTTCCCGCCAGTCTCGGCACTACCCGGTGGCGCCGCGTAAAAGAGCCGAAGGGAAGCTGTGAGAAAAAAGAGGGCGAGCAGTGTGTCAGTTTTGTGTCGAGTGAAGTCACGTTTATTTCTGTGCAATCTCATCTGTTGTGATCTTATGTTTAAATACAGTTTTTATACTTAAAACAAGCTGTACCCGGCATGCGTTGCAATGCCAATCAAAGAAAGTGTTGGCATTGTAATTTGGTTTCTTGAAGTGCTTTTGGATACACAATTTTTTCTTCAATTTCCGTTAATTGCCTCTAAGCTATCGTAAAATGGATTTACTAATTTTGAAACATTTGTGGGAGCGTGCGCAACAACTCACCAATGTCTCATCGCAATTGGATCAATGATATATGAACGCAGATGGAACTTTGCTGAAACACTTCACGCATCGTCACACATTTGTTGCAACTACTCATGCGCTACCTATTGTAAAATGGATTTACTAAGTCGAAAACCTTCCCTGGCGTATTCACAACAAATCATCAAAGTTTCATCGCAATTGAATGAATGGCATATGAACGCTTATGGGATTTTGTTTAGATGATTCGCGCGCAGTCACTTTTTTGATGAATCAACTTGCGCGCTACCTATTGTACAATAGATTTACTAAGTCAGAAACCTTCCCTGCAGTGTGCACAATAACTCACCCTAGTTTCATCACAATCGGATGAATGGTATATGAACGCAGATGGAACTTTGTTGAAACGGTTTGTGCGCCTTCACTCATTTATTGAAACTACTCGTGCGAAACCCATTATACAATGGACTTAGTAAATTAGAAACTTTCCCTGCAGTGTGCACAACAACTCACACAAGTTTCATCGCAATTGGATGAATAGTAGGCCTATATGAACGCATACGGGACTTTGTTGAAGCGATTCGCGTGCCTTCGCTCATTAGTTTAATCTACTCGTGCGCTACCTACTGTGCAATGGATTTTCTAAGTCAAAAACCTTCCCTGGACTGTACACTACATCTCAGCCAAGTTTCATCGCTATCGGAAAAATGGTAGGCCTATATGAACGGGTACGGTACTTTATTGAAACGCTTCGCGCGTCGTCGCTCATTTGTTGAATCTACTCGTGCGCTACCTATTGTAAAATATATTTGCTAAACCAGAATCCTTCCTTAGAGTGTACTCAATATCTCAGCCAAGTTTCATCGCTATAAGACGAATGGTATATGAACGCATACGTGACTTTGTTGAAACGCTTCGCGCGTCGTAGCTCATTTGTTGAATCTACACGGGCGCTGGCTATTGTAAAGTGGATTTACTCAGTCAGAAACCGTCCCAAAAGTGTACACAACATCTAACCCAAGTTTCATAGCTATCGGACGAATGGTATATGAATGTATACGGGACTATCTTGAAACGTTTTGCGTGTCGTCACTCATTTGTTGAATCTACTCGTGCGCTATCTACTGTGAAATGTATTTACTCACCCAAGTTTCATTGCTATCGGACGAATGGTATATGAACACATACGGGACTTTATTGAAACGGTGTGCGCGTCGTCGCTCATTTGTTGAATCTACTCGTGTGCTACCTATTGTAAAGTGGATATACTAAGCCAGAATCCTTCCTTAGAGTGTACTCAATATCTCACCCAAGTTTCATTGCTATCGGACGAATGGTATATGACCTTATACGGGACTTTGTTGAAACGATTCACGTGCCGTCACTCACTTGTGTAATCCACTCGTGCGCTGCCTATTGTAAAGTAGATTTACTAAGCCAGACATCCTCTCTCGAGTGTACACAACATCTCACCCTAGTTTACTTGCTATCGGACGAATGGTGTATGAACGCATACGTGGCTTTGTTTAAACGCTTAGCGCGTCGTAGCCCATTTGTTGAATCTACTCTCGCGCTGCCTATTGTAAAGTGGATTTACTAAGCCAGAACCTTCCCTGAAGTGTACACAACATATAACCCAAGTTTCATAGCTATCGGACGAATGGTATATGAATGCATACGGGACTTTCTTGAAACGCTTTGCGTGTAATCACTCATTAGTTGAAGCTACTCGTGAGCTATCTACCGTGAAATGTATTTACTAACTTAGAAACCTTCACGTAAGTGTACACAATATCTCACCCAAGTTTCATTGCTATTGTACGAATGGTATATGAACGCATACGTGACTTTGTTGAAACGCTTCGTGCGTCGTAGCTCATTTTTTGAATCTACTCGCGCGCTGCCTATTGTAAAGTGGATTTACTAAGCCAGAAACCTTCCCTGAAGTGTACCCAACATCTAACCCAAGTTTCATAGCTATCGTACGAATGGTATATGAACGCGTTGCGTGTCGTTACTTATTTGTTGAATCTACTCGTGCGCTATCTACTGTGAAATGTATTTACTAAGTTAGAAACCTTCCATGGAGTGGAAACAACTTCTCACCAAAGTTTCATCGCAATCGGGTGAAAGGATTACTAACAAATACGGGACTGTGTCGAAATGCTTCGCGCGTCGTCGCTCATTTGTTGAATCTACTCGTGCGCTGCCTATTGTAAAATGGATTTACTAAGCCAGAAACCTTCCTTGGAGAGTAATCAACATCTCACCCAAGTTTCAGCGCAATCGGATAGGTGGTGTATGAACGCATAGGAGACATACACACCCACACACTCACATACATACATCATCATCATCGGCTTTAACTCGAATCCGAGTATAAATCTTCTTCCTTCAGTCCAGTTTGTGGATGTGTTTACGGTGACTAAAGAGTCCAATCCTGGCATGGAACAAGCGACCACACAAGTCACATAGTATTGCTGGAGGAGGACGTGGTTGGGCTGCTCGAAGTTTCCTAGCTTGACGCTTGGCCTCTTCATGTGTGCGTCGAACCCTTTCAAACGTCTTTACAGTATCCGAGATGGTACGGCGCCAAGTTGAGCGGTCTTCAGCCAGCATGTCCCAGGTTTGTGAATCAAGACCTGTCAATTTCAGGGTCTGCTTAAATTGGTCCTTGTAGCGCCTCTTAGGACCACCATGAGGTCTGGTCCCATAGCATAACTCACCATATAGCATTTGACGAGGTAATCTCACATCATCCATCCGATGGACATGACCAATCCATCTAAATTGGTGACCTATTATGGATGATTCTATGCTGTTGATTTGAGCCTTTTCCAGAACAGCAATATTGGTAATGCGGTCTTCCCATTTAATCCTCAGGATTGATCGAAGTTTTTGTAGGTGGAAACGCTCAAGCTTCCTAAGATCACGTCGGTAAAGGGTCCACGTTTCACAACCATACAACAATGTAGAAATGACTACTGCTTTGTACACCATAAGCTTTGTACTCATAGACAGATCTTTATTCATGAAGACCCGGTGCGCTAATCGTCCATACGCTGCGTGGGCTGCGCCAATTCTCTTATCCACATCCTGCTCACAGGTACAGCTCACAGAGATGGTACTGCCCAGGTACGAGAAGTGGTCAACCTGTTCTAATGGCAAATTTGAGATGGAGATATTGAACTGAGGAAGAGGTGTGCCTGGTGAAGGTTGTGCCAAGACTTTAGTCTTATTGACATTTATGGTAAGACCAAAGCGATCACATGCACTTTTGTAACAATTAACTGACTCTTGCAGCTCTTCTGGTGTGAGAGTTGGTGACGCAGCATCATCTGCATACAACATGTTAGTAACCTTAGTAACCTGAGTTTTCCTCAAGGAGCGGAGACGAGTTAGGTTGAAAAGCCCTCCATCAAAACGATACTTGACCTCCACACCTGGGATGTTTGTGGGTGAATCATAAAGCATTGCAGCCAAGTACAGCGCAAAAAGCGTTGGAGCCAGTACACATCCTTGTTTCAGTCCATGGGTAATGGGAAATTCATCGGACATCTTATTCTGATGGCAAACCTGACCTGTCATGCCATCATGGAGAGCCTTGATTAGATCTACAAAATGCTGAGGGCAACCAAACCGCTTCAGCACTGCCCACATGGCTGGTCTTGGAACCGAATCAAATGCCTTTGCCAAGTCATAAAAGACTAAGAAGAGTGGATTCTGTTGTTCTCTACATTTTTCTTGTAGCTGTCTCACACAGAAAATCAAGTCAATTGTGCTTCTGGAAGTTCTAAATCCGCATTGTAACTCTGGGAGGATCTTCTCAGAGATAACCTTGAGGCGGTTAAGTAGAATTCTTGCAAGAATCTTCCCCACAATTGATAGCAGTGATATACCACGGTAGTTGCCACAAACACTGCGATCACCCTTTTTAAAGATAGTGACGATAGTGGCATTCTTTAGGTCTCCAGGTACCTTTCTTGATTCCCATATTCTGAGGATAAGGATGAAAATTCTTGTTTTGAGGGAATGACCTCCGGCTTGAATTAGTTCCAGAGGGATGTTATCTGGGCCAGGTGCTTTTCTGGGTTTCAATTGGGTGAGAGCTGCACTGAATTCATACATACATACATCTATCTATATATATAAAAATCAATCTTACGTGATAGTTTGTCTGTGGGTGTGTGTGTATGTCTCCTATGCATTCATTTACCACTCAACCGATTGCGATGAAACTTGGGTGAGATGTTGAGTACACTCCAAGGAAGGTTTCTGACATAGTAAATCCATTTTACAATAGGTAGCGCACGCGTAGATTCAACAAATGAGTGACGATGCGCGAAGCGTTTCAAACAAGTCCCGTATGTGTTCATATACCATTCGTCCGATAGCGATGAAACTTGGGTGAGATGTTGTATACACTTACGTGAAGGTTTCCAAATTAGTGAGTACATTTCACAGTAGATAGCGCACGAGTAGATTCAACAAATGAGCGACGACACTCAAAGTGTTTCAAAAATGTCCCGTATGCATTCATATACCATTCGTCCGATAGCTATGAAACTTGCGTAAAATGTTGTGTACACTTCAGGGAAATTTTCTGGCTTAGTAAATCCACTTTACAATAGGCAGCGCACGAGTAGATTCAACAAATGAGCTACGACGCGCGAAGCATTTCAACAAAGTCAGTTTCAAAAAAGTCCCGTATGCATTCATATACCATTCGTCCGATAGCTATGAAACTTGCGTAAAATGTTGTGTACACTTCAGGGAAATTTTCTGGTATGCGTTCATATACCATTCGTCCGATAGCGATGGAACTAGGCTGAGATGTGTGCATTCCAGGGAAGGTTTCTGGCTTAGTACATCCCTTTAAAAATAGGAAGAGCAGGAGCAGAATCAACAAATGAGCGACGACGCGCGAAGTTTTTCATCAAAGTCCCATATAAGGTCATATACCATTCATCCGATAGCGATGAAACTTGGGTGAGCTGTTGTGTACACTCCAGGGAAGGTTTCTGGCTTAGTACATCCATTTTACAATAGGTAGCGCAGCAGTAGATTCAACAAATGAGCGATGACACGCGAAGCGTTTCAACAAAGTCCCGTATAAGGTCATATACTATTCGTCTGACAGTGATAAATGTTTGGTGAATTGTTGTGTACACTACAGGAAAGGTTTCTGGCTTAGTTAATCCATTTTACAATACGAAGCGCACGTTTAGATTCAACAAATGAGTGACTACGCGCGAAGCGTTTCGACAACGTCCCGTATACGTTCACATACCATTCATCCGATTGCGATGAAACTTGGGTGAGATGTTGTGTACACTCCAGGGAAGGTTTCTGGCTGAGTACATCCATATTACAATAAGTAGCGCAAGTAGAATCAACAAATGAGCGACGACACGCGAAGCGTTTCAACCATGTCCCGTCTGCATTCATATACCATTCGTCCGATAGCTATGAAACTTGGGTGAGATGTTGTGTACACTTCATGGAAGGTTTCTGGCTTAGTAAATCCACTATACAACAGGCAGCGCACAAGTAGATTCAACAAATGAGGGACGACGCGCAAAGCGTTTCAACAAAGTCCCGTATAAGGTCATATACCATTCTGCCGTTAGCGGTGAAACTTGGATGAAATATGGTGGACACTCCAAGGAAGGTTTCTGGCTTAGTAAATATATTTCACAGTAGGTAGCACACGAGTAGATTCGACAAATGAACGACGACACGCGGAGCGTTTCAATACACTCCCCTATGTCTTCATATCCCATTAGTCCGATAGAGATGAAACTTGGGTGAGATGTTGTGGACACTTACGTGACGGTTTCTAACTTGGTAAATACATTTACAGCAGGTAGCGCACGAGTAGATTCAACACATGAGTGACGGAGCGTGAATCGTTTAAACAAAATCCGGTATGCGTTCATATACTATTCATCCGATTGCAATGAAACATTGATCAGTTATTGTGTACACGCCAGGGAAGGGTTTCGACTTAGTAAATCCATTTCACAATAAGTAGCGCAAGAGTAGATGCAACAAATGGGTGCCGACGCGCGAAGCGTTTCAACAAAATCCCATATTGGGTTCATATAACCTTCTTCGATTGTGATGAAACCTTGATGAGTTATTGTGTACACGCCAGGGTAGGGTTTCGACTTAGCAAATTCATTTCTCAATAGGTAGCGTACGAGTAGAATCAACAAATGAGTGACAGCGCACGAATCGTTCAAACAAAATCCCGTATGTGTTCATATACCATTCGTCCGATAGCGATGAAACTTGGGTGAGATGTTGTGTACACTTACGTGAAGGTTTCAAAATTAGTGAATACATTTCACAGTAGATAGCGCACGAGTAGATTCAACAAATGAGCGACGACACGCAAAGCGTTTCAACAAAGTCCCGTATGCATTCATATACCATTCGTCCGATAGCTATGAAACTTGCGTAAAATGTTGTGTACACTGCAGGGAAATTTTCTGGCTTAGTACATCCACTTTACAATAGGCAGCGCACGAGGAGATTCAACAAATGAGCTACGAAGCGCGAAGCATTTCAACAAAGTCACGTTTGCGTTCATATACCATTCGTCCGATAGCGATGAAACTAGGCTGAGATTTTGTGTGCACTCCAGGGAAGGTTTCTAGCTTAGTAATTCCCTTTAAAAATAGGTAGAGCACGAGTAGAATCAACAAATGAGCGACGACGCGCGAAGCGTTTCAACAAAGTCCCATATAATTTCATATACCATTCATCCGATAGCGATGAAACTTGGGTGAGATGTTGTGTACACTCCAGGGAAGGTTTCTGGCTTAGTACATACATTTTACAATAGGTAGCGCACCGGTTGATTCAACAAATGAGCGATGACACGCGAAGCGTTTCAACAAAGTCCCGTATAAAGTCATATACCAGTCGTCTGATAGTGAAAAATTTTTGGTGAATTGTTTTGTACACTCCAGGAAAGGTTTCTGGCTAAGTGAATCCATTTTACAATACGAAGCGCACGTTTATATTCAACAAATGAGTGACTATGCGCGAAGCGTTTCGACAACGTCCCGTATACGTTCACATACCATTCATCTGATTGCGATGAAACTTGGGTGAGATGATGTGTACACTCCAGGGAAGGTTTCTGGCTGAGTACATCCATATTACAATATGTAGCGCAAGAGTAGAATCAACAAATGAGCGACGACACGCGAAGCGATTCAACCAAGTCCCGTATGCATTCATGTATCATTCGTCCGTAGCTATGAAACTTGGGTGAGATGTTGTGTACACGTCATGGAAAATTTCTGGCTTAGTAAATCCACTATACAATATGCAGCGCACAAGTTGATTCAACAAATGAGGGACGACGCGCGAACCGTATCAACAAAGTCCCGTATAAGGTCATATACCATTCTGCCGTTAGCGGTGAAACTTGGGTGAAATATGGTGGACACTCCAAGGAAGGTTTCTGGCTTAGTAAATACATTTCACAGTAGGTAAGAACACGAGTAGATTCGACAAATAAACGACGACACGCGGAGCGTTTCAATACAGTCCCCTATGTCTTCATATCCCATTAGTCCGATAGCGATGAAACTTGGGTGAGATGTTGTGGACACTTACGTGACGGTTTCTAATTTAGTAAATACATTATACAGTAGGTAGCGCACGAGTAGATTCAACAAATGAGTGACGGAGCGCGAATCGTTTAAACAAAATCAGGTATGCGTTCATATACTATTCAACCGATTGCGATGAAACATTGATCAGTTATTGTGTACCCGCCAGGGAAGGGGACTTAGTAAATACATTTCACAATAAGTAGCGCAAGAGTAGATGCAACAAATGGGTGACGACGCGTGAAGTGTTTCAACAAAATCCCCTATTGCGTTCATATAACATTCTTCGATTGCGAAGAAATCTTGATGAGTTATTGTGTACACGCCAGGGAAGGGCTTCGACTTAGTAATACATTTCTCAATAGGTAGCGCATGAGTAGATTCAACAAATGAGTGACAGCGCACGAATCGTTTAAACAAAACCCCGTATACGTGCATATACAATTCATCCGATTACGATGAATCATTGTGTACACGCCAGGGAAGGGTTTCGACTTAGTAAATCCATTTCACAACAGGTAGCGTACGAGTAGATTCAACAAATGAGTGACAGCGATGAAACTTTTGAAAGTTGTTGTGCACGCTTCCACGAATGGTTCTAAATTAGAAAATCCATTTTACGATAGCTTAGAGGCAGTTAACATGTTGTGTATCCAAAAGCACTCAAGAAACAGAATTTCAACGCCAACACTTTCTTTGATTGGCATTGCAACGCATGCCGGGTACAGCTTCTCACCAAAGTTTCATCGCAATCGGGTGAAAGGATTACGAACAAATACGGGACTGTGTCGAAATGCTTCGCGCGTCGTCGCTCATTTGTTGAATCTACTCGTGCGCTGCCTATTGTAAAATGGATTTACTAAGCCAGAAACCTTCCTTGGAGAGTAATCAACATCTCACCCAAGTTTCAGCGCAATCGGATGGGTGGTGTATGAACGCATAGGAGACATACACACCCACACACTCACATACATACTAACACGTAACATTGATTTTTATATATATAGACAAGCTGTACCCGGCATGCGTTGCAATGCCAATCAAAGAAAGTGTTGGCGTTGAAATTATGTTTCTTGAAGTGCTTTTGGATACACAACATGTTAACTGCCTCTAAGCTATCGTAAAAAGGATTTTCTAATTTAGAACCATTCGTGGAAGCGTGCACAACAACTTTCAAAAGTTTCATCGCTGTCACTCATTTGTTGAATCTACTCGTACGCTACCTGTTGTGAAATGGATTTACTAAGTCGAAACCCTTCCCTGGCGTGTACACAATAACTCATTAATGATTCATCGCAATCGGATGAATTGTATATGCACGTATACGGGGTTTTGTTTAAACGATTCATGCGCTGTCACTCATTTGTTGAATCTACTCGTGCGCTACCCTGGCGTGTACACAATAACTCATCAAGGTTTCATCGCAATCGAAGAATGTTATATGAACGCAATAGAGGATTTTGTTGAAACGCTTCACGCGTCGTCACCATTTGTTGCATCTACTCTTGCGCTACTTATTGTGAAATGGATTTACTAAGTCCCCTTCCCTGGCGGGTACACAATAACTGATCAATGTTTCATCGCAATCGGATGAATAGTATATGAACGCATACCTGATTTTGTTTAAACGATTCGCGCTCCGTCACTCATTTGTTGAATCTACTCGTGCGCTACCTACTGTAAAATGTATTTACTAAGTTAGAAACCGTCACGTAAGTGTCCACAACATCTCACCCAAGTTTCATCGCTATCGGACTAACGGGATATGAAGACATAGGGGACTGTATTGAAACGCTCCGCATGTCGTCGTTCATTTGTCGAATCTACTCGTGTGCTATCTACTGTGAAATGTATTTACTAAGCCAGAAACCTTCCTTGGAGTGTCCACCATATTTCACCCAAGTTTCACAGCTAACGGCAGAATGTTATATGACCTTATACGGGACTTTGTTGAAACGCTTCGCGCGTCGTCCCTCATTTGTTGATTCTACTCTTGCGCTACATATTGTAATATGGATGTACTCAGCCAGAAACCTTCCCTGGAGTGTACACAACATCTCACCCAAGTTTCATCGCAATCGGATGAATGGTATGTGAACGTATACGGGACGTTGTCGAAACGCTTCGCGCTTAGTCACTCATTTGTTGAATATAAACGTGCACTTCGTATTGTAAAATGGATTTACTTAGCCAGGAACCCTTCCTGGAATGTACACAACAATTCACCAAACATTTATCACTATCAGACGACTGGTATATGACTTTATACGGGACTTTGTTGAAACGCTTCGCGTGTCATCGCTCATTTGTTGAATCTACTGGTGCGATACCTATTGTAAAATGTATGTACTAAGCCAGAAACCTTCCCTGGAGTGTACACAACATCTCACCCAAGTTTCATCGCTATCGGATGAATGGTATATGAAATTATATGGGACTTTGTTGAAACGCTTCGCGCGCCGTTGCTCATTTGTTGATTCTACTCGTGCTCTACCTATTTTTAAAGGGATTTACTAAGCTAGAAACCTTCCCTGGAGTGCACACAAAATCTCAGCCTAGTTTCATCGCTATCGGACGAATTGTATATGAACGCAAACGTGACTTTGTTGAAATGCTTCGCGCGTCGTAGCTCATTTGTTGAATCTACTCGTGCGCTGCCTATTGTAAAGTGGATGTACTAAGCCAGAAAATTTCCCTGCAGTGTACACAACATTTTACGCAAGTTTCATAGCTATTGGACGAATGGTATATGAATGCATACGGGACTTTGTTGAAACGCAATTGCGTGTCGTCGCTCATTTGTTGAATCTACTTGTGCGCTATCTTCTGTGAAATGTATTCACTAATTTTGAAACCTTCACATAAGTGTACACAACATCTCACCCAAGTTTCATCGCTATCGGACGAATGGTATATGAACACATACGGGACTTTGTTGAAATGCTTCGCGCATCGTCGCTCATTTGTTGAATCTACGCGTGCGCTACCTATTGTAAAATGGATTTACTAAGTCAGAAACCTTCCTTGGAGTGTACTCAACATCTCACCCAAGTTTCATCGCAATCGGACGAATGGTATATGAACGCATAGGAGACATACATACCCACAAACTATCACGTTACATTGATTTTTATATATATAGATTACTTCAAGACGTGTTCGGTTTATTCGCTTGCCAAAATCCCTTCCCACATATATACAGTAGATATTATCAAATTAAAGCCCACATTTGTCTAAACTTTTTTTTATAAAAAGTTTTCATAGAAAACCCAGTAAAATATTATTACAAAAGCTTTGCTCGTAATCACATTAAAACCCAGAAAAATATTATTACAAACAAGTTGTATACGGGGCTGAAGTCCACTATGCAACGACTACAACTATTCCTAATAAGGTCACCTGCATATCTTGACAATCCCAATACAATAGTGCCTTAATGCTTGCTGATGGGGATATTAATATGAACTATCACAAAGTAGAGCATGTTCCAGTGCCTCAAGTTTCTTCCTCACACAATGCTTAACAGTATGCCAGGGTACAATATGTGAATTCATCAGAGGGCATGAACTTAAGTATATTGCTAATCATGAAATCATATACATCCAAGCCAAACAAACTCCGTCGCGCTACAGCCCATGTCGAGTCTAGGCCTATATACCAAGCGATCCCTGCCCAGCGTTTTGACCTGCAGATTATGGGGGTGACACGTGATCAGCGTGCTGGGTCCCCTCGGCCATCAATCTTGGTCTGTGTGACTGGGGCGCTGCCTCACTGTCAGACAGTTACTCATTTGTATATAATGAGGCTGAGTTCAGCCCGTTCCATCTCTCAAGTCGGTTTCTAAAATCCCCGATGAAGCTGGGAATCAAATCCGGGGCCTCTGAATCCGAGGCAGGCACGCTAACCCAACAGCATGGGGATCCAAACCTAAATAGCACCCAATATATCATCCCGAAGACCGGTATAATAGCTTCCCCTTTAAACAGCAACCTGATCTACCTTCAAAACTGGTGTAAAATTAATAGATTAAAGTTTCATCGATAACTTACCTTTGCCTCAAGACATGCCACCACGATATAGCCTATAAATTCCATTTTTTACATTATCTTTACGAAACTCATTAGCACCATTTTTATCAAATACAAGTACATTACCTTTACTAGCTATTTGATGCACTGACATCAAGTTGGCTACACTATCTGGATAAAACATTACATTTGAAATGGTTGCTTTGGTTTCACATTTATTATTGATGTTTCAAGTAACACTTCAAACACCTTTACTTTTCATCACTGAGTTGTCTGCTACTAAGATTTCCTGAGAAAGACTATGGTCAATGAAATCTGCCAAATCCTCTCTATGAGACACAGGTTTATTGCAATAGAATACCAATCCTCTCTACCTAAACATGCACTAGCTAAAGCAATAGACCAACATTTTTTATGCTTGGATTTGAATCCTGAAAACCCAAAAGAAGGAAAAGAGAAGGAAATAGGTTCACATATATTACACCATTTTCAACTTACGTACAAAAATTTCAGTTTCCCTGCTTGTTTCTTTGTTTCCACATGTCTTTCAAAGTGCATTGTCGCGACTTCTTTACAAGAGAACGTTGTATGATCTCCTTTGCATCCCGCAGTAACTCAAGGAGTTCTGAACATTCTCGGAAGCTGCAAATTCCTGAAGGTCACTCACAGATAGTAATAGCTCCCTTTCGTTGCCTTCATCGTCGTCCATTTTATCCATGACTTCGCACCTGCTGTTTTCGGCAGCATATCAGCTGCACTTTGAATGTCTTCTGTCGTTAATGTTTCCTAGTAATTTGGTACAAGTACAGTCACGCTCAAAATTTAGTACTGTGCGTAGCTTTGTATTATGGATAAGATAATCCGTCTTAGGTTATTTACGCCTACAGTTCTGGAATTTCTCTCCGTTTCCGCATTAGGAAGTTTTCCAGTTTACAGCGTCTTATTACGTAGAAAATACCTCCGTCGCGTATTTAGTTTGTCCAGGTTTCTGGTATATGAAGGGCCCGGTTTCAGCAGATTTTACTGTACTAAATTCAAAGATCAGCCTAGACTTGGTAAGTTACAGTTTCCCTTGTTCCTACATACTAGTATTATTATGGAGAATATTTTTACAATTAAAATTAGACTAATTTTGGTACTCACCTCAAAAATTTGTAGAATAACTTTGTTACAAGGGGCAGATTACCTTGAAGAACAGCCTCTTACAACAACCCCACCCCTACCAAAATCAAAACCAGGTAACTTTACTTTAAATGCTCCAAAATGCTCATTTTCAAATTCTGTGGAAGGGAGAACATTTTTCTTAGTCTTGTTTCTAGAAAATGCAAATTTCCCATATCTCTAGATACCACTGTACGTTTGTAACAAACCTTAACAGAAAATGTTATTTACCATCTGTATTTAAAAAAGAATACAATCATTAACCACAAGGTAAAAGAAAACTACATGTTTTAACCAGCCACACGAGTTCATCAACAAGTTTTTAAATTATATTCAATGCAAACCTGCTGCATTGCTCGACACAAGAATACCGTCAACTTTCTCTCTGCTCGTCCAACAGAGTTCAGCGACTTGTTCGTAAGCCATCACTTAACATGATTTCAACAGAGAATCCAAACAATTGGTCCCAGTTTTTGTTCACCACTGGGCTGGTTTAAACGGTGTCACGAGTGTTATTGTAGTATATGTAGTTCATTCACTTGCAGGTCATTTCTCATTACCTTTCTTCTTCTTGCGACCTACTTTGGAGTCACCCATTGCTATATTCTCGTTCTTCCTCTTCTGTCCACCTTTGTTGCCACTGCTAGCACCTATAGCACAGAGCACACCGGCCATTCCACCACCACTACCGCCACCACCCCGAGGTCCCCTCTTCTTCTTTTCTGCTCTTTCCCTCTCCTCCAACTCCTGGTTTTCACGTTCTATGAGAGTGATGAGTGTGTTGCATCGACGCTGAAGCTCCATGGCCGTTCGGGATTTAATGAACCAGTCAAATCGAAACTGGGGTGCTTGCCTGGAACACGAGAGGACATCGGAATTAAATGCTTGAAGGGTACACAAGAAAAAAGTATCAACATACTGAATGATTCACATGCAGTCATGCTGCAGTGAAATCTGAACAAAGCAACCATCTTGAAATACCTAAATTTATTCATCAAATTTGCTAAGTTTCACAACGTATTTTTATTTTTCAGTTAATTTTGGTTGGTTTACTTTCACTCGCTCTTCCTGGCATGCTACACATTTGGTTGTCACACGAAGTGCAGTAATATGAGTAACGTTTTATGGAATAAAGCCTCCTTCCCATGTAGCAATCCACTTTTGGAACTACCTCATTCACTTGCCTAACTTCTACCTGAGGAACATTACCGGCTTAGGTTTCCTTGCTAACTGAACATATGTCATCTTTGAATTGGAAAACCCCAAGTTTATAGTTCTCCTGGTGCAGGCAGAATATCTTACTGCCTCGGACAGAATAACATTCCAATTGCTGAAGACTGGCCAATATTACATAGCATTATCACAATTACATATTAAATAAACACTCACAATAATAATACACACAATACTCGAAGATAACAACTGGATAAAGTTAAATATAAAGAAAATTCACAAATATTTGAAGACTAACTAGATAAAGTTAAAGTAAAATTTAGTTAAATTACGATTATGGGAGGACAAGTAGTAAGAGGTGGAAGGAAACACCATGGTGGAATGAGAAGACAAAAGATATAGTAAGGGAAAAGAATAGAGCCTTTAGGAGGTGGTATCAAAATAGGACGGTAGAGACAAGGGAAGAGTACCAGGAAAGAAAGGAGGCAAAGAGAGTAATGGCTGAGGAGAGAAGAAAGTGGATGGAAGAGTGGACAAAGATGGTGGAGGATAGTGAAGGTACAAAAAAGGTCCTGTATGGGATAGTAAAAAATAAGAGGCAGAAGGATCCTACGGATTATGTTAGAATGGTGAACAAAAGAGGACAAGAGATGGAAAATAGGGAAGAACTGAAGAATATGTGGAAAGAATATTTTGAAGAACTTCTGAACCCAAATGGAAACCACGGCGAGGAGGAAGAAATCGGGGAAGAGGAAGATGGACTGCAAATAGAAAAGGACTTAACATGGAAAGAAGTGGAAGATGCAGTGAGGAAGATGAAAGGAGGGAAGGCACCGGGTGTGGATGAGTTGAGTGTGGAGATGGTGAGAGCAGCAGGAGAGGTGGGGATACAATGGTTGAACCGAGTGATGAAAACAGCATGGAAGGAAAGGAAGACCCCAGAGAACTGGAAAAAGGGAATAATTGTCCCGATCTTCAAGAAAGGTAGTAGAACAGAATGCAGAAACTATCGGGGAATAACACTGATGAGTCATTGTGCAAAGATATTTGAGAAAGTTTTGGAAAGGAGAATTAGGACAAGGATAGAAGGAAGGATGAGGGAAGAACAACATGGCTTCAGAGCAGGAAGGTCCACAGTGGATTAGATTTTTGCTGTAAGGCAGTTATAAGAAAAGCACTATGAGTATGGAACAGATCTACTGATGGCCTTCCTGGACATTGAGAAAGCATATGACAGTGTATGCATAAACAAAGTATGGAAGTCCCTGGAGGATAGAGGAGTAGAAAAATGGACTATAAGGAGGATAAAGGAGATGTACAAGGGAAGCGTGAGCTGTGTGAAAGTGGGAGGAGAGAGATCGGCCTGGTTGGAACAGAGAAACGGCCTGAAACAAGGAAGTGCACTGTCACCGTTACTTTTCATTGTGGTGATCGATGACATGACCCGAGTGACACACGTAATTGGGGAAGGAAAGATGAAAACAATGGTGTTTGCAGATGATTTGGGGAAACAAGGAGGAGAGGTACAGGAACAGTTGGACGTGTGGGAAGGAATAATACAAGGATATGGGATGAAATTTAGCATAAATAAGAATGAGATGGTGATCACAACAAGAAAGAAGGAAAGAACCACAACAGAAATAACAATTGGTGGGGAACAGCTGAAGAAAGTGGCGAGTTTCAAGTATCGGGGAAGCCTGATACAAGATAATGGAAGAAACGGTAGTGAAATAAATGAGCGGGGGAGACAGGCAGAAGCATTCCGGAGGAGTGTGAGAAGCATGTTATGGAGCAAGGATGTCCCTCAGAACAGCAAAAAGATCATATATCGGACGTACTATGTCCCTATCCTGACGTATGCCTCGGAGACCTGGGTTATGAAAGGAAGGGAGAAGAGCAAAATACAGGCCAGTGAGATGAGGTTCTTGAGAAGCAGTATTGGAGCTACAAAGATGGACAGAATAAGAAATGAAATGACCAGAGAATTAATGAAGGAGGAACCATTACAGGATGGTATAGAGAAATCTGGACTTAGATGGTATGGACATGTAAAACGAATGGAGGAGAAGAGGATACCCAGGAGGATACACGAGACGAAGTGGGAAGGAAAGAGACCGAGAGGAAGACCGAGAGACAGGTGGCTGAAGGGGGTGGAAGAAAGCGTGAAGAAGAGAGCAGAAGACTGGACAAGGGTGGAGGCTGAGAGATGATGGTGGGAAGACAGAAGACGTTGGAGAGGCTTGTGTTCCAAACAGACCCACCAGTGGCTGGAAACTGTGCAAGATGATGATGATGATGACGACGTACTTCTCGGAAAACTAAATGTTCGGTAGTCATGCCCGAAGTTTTAGAACTTTTAAGGGATCCTGTTGTAAATACTTCGGATAATCACTCTGATGATAGCTGCAGTGATACAGACTAGATCGGATAATTTTCCTTTGTGTTTGCGCATGTTTTGTGTCGTACCTTATTATTACGTTTTAATTTTATGGACCACGTCGTCCGAAAATCCCTGGCATGAAACTCGTGGCTGAGAGGCCCCACAGACAGTACGGGAGTGCTATATTGGTGAAACCTGAGCTCCACATTTTGTCTACTGCAATCACTGACGAAGAAGACATAGAGATAATAACGATAGAGCTTAGCAACTGCACCATATCATCAATTTATAAACCTCCAAATGTGAAATTCTCCTTCAATCCCCCAAACAACCATCACAATCAAAAGGTTCATTTTGTAATTGGAGATTTTAACAGCCATAGTAGTATGTGGGGTTACGACAAGGATGACACTAACGGAGAAGCTGTACTAGAATGGGCAGACAATTTCCAGCTCCATCTTATCCATGACCCCAAATTACCTCCATCATTCAACAGTAGCAGATGGAAGCGAGGCACCAATCCAGATCTGATATTAGTGAGTGAAAACGTGGCTCAACAATGTGTGAAATCAATCTGTAATCCGATTCCAAACACCCAACACCGGCCCATGATGTGTCAACTCTGGGCAGCAGTTCGACCAGCAACTATTCCATTCCGAAGGAGATATAACTTTAAAAAAGCAGACTGGCTGAAGTTTAGCACAACTCTTGATATAATGATATCAGACATCCATGCAGTGCCGGAGTAATATGATGAGTTTGTCGATTCCGTGAAGAAAGCTTCCAGAGTTTCCATACCACGAGGATGTAGGTCCAGTTACATACAAGGCCTAACATCAGAAACAGCAGCCCAAATGGACAATTACTTCTCATTATTTCAAGAAGATCCTTAAGCGAAGCAACTATTTCAGCAGGAAAATTGCTCCTTGCTTCTATTTCAGAAGCTAAGACAGATGCTTGGATACGCCTTATGGAGGAAACAGACATGTCGAGAAGCAGCCAAAAAGCTTGGAGATTGTTAAAACGACTCAGTAACGACCCAACTAAAGGACCGCTCCACGCCAATGTTTCGGCGAACCAAATTGCAAATCAACTTATCTCGAATGGAAAGACCAATCACCCTATCAGAAAAATGGAACACAGAATCCACCTAAGTGAAGACGCCAGAACTAATGACATGTCTCAACCATTTAAGCTGAGTGAGTTAGAAAAAGCCATTCAAAGCTGCAAAAACGGTAAGGCAGAAGGGCTAGATGATATTACGGTAGAGCAGATCAAATACTTCGGCACAGCTACGAAGGAATGGCTTCGGAATTTCTTTAATAGCTGCTTGGCATCCTCAAAGATTCCCAAAATATGGAGAAAAGCACGGGTGATTGCTTTTCTCAAACCTGGCAAGGAAAATTCAGATCCTAACAATTTCAGACCAATCTCTTTACTATGCCACCTATATAAAATAATGGAAAGAATGCTACTTAACCGTTTGAAGGGAGTTGTAGATGAACTGCTTATACCGCAACAGGCTGGTTTTAGACCGGGAAAGAACTGCACAGCACAGATCCTGCACCTAACCCAATGCATTGAGGACGGTTTTGAGATGAGAAAAGTCACAGGAGTGGCATTCGTGGACCTTTCCGCTGCTTATGATACCGTAAATCACCGCAACCTACTACAAAAACTGTACTGCACAACTGGCGACAATAAGGTGACGAAGATGATAGCTACTCTCCTGGAAAACCGTCGCTTCTTTGTTGAATTTCAAGGGCAATGGAGCAGATGGAAGAATCAAAGGAATGGCTTGCCTCAAGGTAGTGTGCTGGCTCCTATACTATTTAACATCTATACAAATGACCAACCACTACCAAAAGGCACTAAAAGCTTTATTTACGCTGATGACCTTGCACTTGTCACCCAATCTAACAGTTTTGATGAAGTAGAAATCTCTCTGACACATGCATTAGAAGAGCTTGGAACATATTACGACCAAAACCAACTGAAACCCAATGCCGAAAAGACTCAAATATGTGGATTTCACCTGCGACACATTCAGGCATCCCGAAAACTCAAAGTGTATTGGAAGGGAAAGCTACTAAATCATTGTTTCACTCCAAGATATCTAGGAATCACCTTGGATCGTACACTGACCTACAAGAAGCACTGCCAAAACATCAGGCAAAAGGTATCCGCAAGAAACAACATTCTTCGCAAGTTGACGGGAACTAATTGGGGAACCCAGCCACAAACCCTTAGAACATCAGCTTTAGCTCTGTGCTACTCTGCGGGCGAATATGCCAGTCCAGTGTGGTATAAATCAGCACACACTAAACAAGTTGACACTGCACTCAACGAAAGCTGCAGAATCATTACTGGTTGCTTGAAGCCTACTCCAGTTGAGAAAGTCCACTGCTTAGCTGGTACATATTGCTCCTGGGGAGATACGCAGGGAGGTAGCAGCGAACAAGGAAAGATTTAAGGCATCCACATCACAAACGCACCCACTATTTGGATATTCCCCCGCCCGAACTCGCCTTAAATCTAGGAAAAGCTTCCTTCGGACAACAGTCAGCCTTAAAGGCAATGCTGACACGGCTAGGGCAAGAATGTGGAAGGAAAGAACTGGTCATCTGTCCGGCTGGATGACCCCAAAAGAAAGCCTTCCTCCGGGCCATATGGAAGGTTGGGCAACATGGAAGGCGCTCAACAGACTGCGGACTGGAGTTGGAAGAACCAAGATGAACTTGCAGAAATGGGGTTTCCCGAGTGACTCTCTCCTCTGTGATTGTGGGGAACTACAGACAATCCAACATCTTTACCAGTGCCCACTATGTCCAGCAACATGCACAATGGAAGACTTAACATTTGCCAACCCGAATGCTATTGACGTCGCCCGTTACTGGACAAAGAACATTTAATTTGGTTGCGGGCTACCTGGCAGTCAAATGTTTGTGTGTTGTACAACTGACTTGTATGTTTATGTCCTCACTTAATATTAGATCTAGAATAGTTTGTGTCTTTATTAATTATCATTATTATTTTTTATTTGAATTTGATTCTCACTGTTTACCATTTGTGATATATATTTGTGATTGGTGCTCCTGATACGAATAAAGAAAGATTTTATGGACCGAAAATTGTTTAGTTCCCATTGTCACCAAAGATTAATCTCAATGATTATGGCTGCATCAAAAGCTAAGAGCAATATATATTTTGTATATTTGACGGTAACACTAGCCAAATTTGTGTGTCACGTTTGTCAAACATGTGTTATATAACAAAGGAGAAACTGTTCCGCCTAGTTATATAGTGAATCTGTCAATACGGAAAATGAACTTCTTTCAAAGCACAATTTAAACATGTGTTACTTAAAATAAAATAAAAAAATTGAAAAAAATACAAATAAAACAATTTTAGTCTCTAACTACAAATTAAAAACTTTATTTTAATTCTAGAGGTAACCAAAATCAGCCACAGATAAGTTTACATTAGCCAGTGAATAAAGTTACCCTGGATGGGCAAAATTTCACACTGTGGGTCGTCCTCGGGGTCTTTTGCCAGGAACTACCCTTTCAAAATAAGCTCTAGGAGTTCTTTCTGGAACCATTCTTTTCATATGGCCACACCACCGTAATCTCTCGAGTCCCATTAATTCCAAAAGGCATCTTTCCAATCCAAGCTCTTCTCGCATATTAACATTCCTTATTTTATCCTTCCTTGTTTTTTGCAAGCAGGAACAGAGGAACGTCATTTCAGCAGCCTGTAGACGGCTGTTTGCTGCTTCAAGTCCGTACACAGTAGGCTTTGTATACGGTAATCTTAGAAGCTAGTGGGAATGTTGGATCCCAAACTAGTGAACGCACAGACTGATAAAATGTTGAAGCTTCTTGTAGTCGCTTCATGGTGTTGTCAGAAGAAACAAAACTGCCGAGATATTTAAAATTGTCAACAGTACATACTTCTCCATTTTTAATTTTAAGATTGGCTCTTCCAGTATTCCTACTAATTACCAAGCCAACTGACTTGGATTTGCTAATCATTAGCCCCTTTTTTTCAAGTTCTTCCAGACACAGATCTAATTTGGCCTGCACTTCCATTTCTGTCCCTCTCCGTACCATAATATCATCAGCAAAGACTACCTCTATAAATAAAACAGTTCATGTAAAGACCAACAGACTAACATCACTCGGCGTTGACCGTAGTTTGAGCCCTCCTTTTAACAGCTTTTATAACTTCATCATTGACTATAATATATAAAAATGAGATGGTGTGTGTCTGTCTGTCTGTCTGTGTGTTACTCAATAACACAAGAACCACTGGTTCGATTTAAATGAAATTATGCATGGACGTAGCTGATTTACCAGGCTTACATATAGGCTACTTTTGATTTCGATGTTTTGCACTATTTAAAAATGGCGACTATTTTCATACTTCGTTTTCAAATAAAAAGAGAACGCTAAGAAATAGCAAACTTTTGATGGCACTACGAGCTTTAGAATTTAATTTTCTATCCGAAGGGTCCTTATCAATTTTTGGGTATCACCAACGGTTAGCAAGTAAAACCTAAATATGCCTTATAAAACACGGTCAACGCCGAGCGATGTTAGTCTGTTGGTCTTTACATGAACTGTTTTATTTATAGAGGTAGTTTTTTGGGTCCGAAACTAGACGTGATTTTGATTCTTATTTTATACTCTTTGTGCCGGTTATTGTATGTGAGTATTTGGATCTTTACGCTGTTTCTACTTTGCACGGTATGCTTTCATCCTTTTTATCGATTTGTTTTTCCTGAAATGAATATTTCAGTTGGCCAATATTTATCTGCTTTTTGTCTTTTTTTACCGTGATCAGAAACCCAAATTCACAGACGAATGTGTCGAAGACTATCTACTGTCACATTAGTTTATTTAGTGTTCATATTAATCTTACTGCAGAACTGGGCAAATTTATTTCAATAAAGTAGGTATTTTGACTTTCGCGGCCAATAAAAAAAAAACGCACGAAGGACGGCGTAAACCTAGAAAAGTTGCTGAGTTTTAATTGCTTGGCCCTGAAATTGAATATACAATCATTTTGGAAGCCTTTATAGGGAGGTGAAAGTCTGTTTTAACCTTTAGCACTCGCAGTAAAGTGGCTGAGGTGTTCAAAATAAGAACTGAAGTATCGCAGAGTTTGCTACTCCTCTGGTAGTCCACAAATAGACCACATGGCCCGCTGATGAACCATGTTTAAATATAGTATGAAGACGTTAAACGATAGGTGTTCAATATTTAAGACAGGTTATTTAACTTTTACTATATAGAGGCTGATATTTATTTCCAATACTTATTCGCACTTTCTCACCTACAAAGCGGAGGCATCAGGCTTTTCTCCGGGTACTCCGGTTTTCCCTGTCACAATTTCATTCCAGCAACAATCTCCACTATCATTTCATTTCAAGCGTCATTCATTTAATCATTGCCCCAGGGGAGTGCGACAGGCTTCGCCAGCCGGCACAGTTCATATCCTCGCTGTTAGATGGGGATTTCATTCATTCCATTCCCTGACCCGGTCGGTCGACTGAAAGCAGGCTAAGGATTTTCACTTTCCTACCTCTGATTAATAATTTGGTGAGTGAAAATGCATGTAGTCTACACATGTACTGTAGTTGGTAACATGGAAATAACATAACTACATTAGGAATGTGTGATTATATATATTAATGATTTAGCCAGCAAGTACTAAAAGCCGTTCGAAGAACAGGTACTTCAGCTAGTTGACTATGAAAAAAAGAAAATTTGATATTAGACTATTTGTCTCAAGAACTGTAAGAATAGGGTACAGTTGTCTCATAAAACCATTATGAAAAACAAGAAGTTCCGTGACGAACTAAAGAGCCCACTTTTCTTAAAATTTAAGATTCATGCCAATGCTTAATCTATATGGATCTATCTAGAACGAAATTATGTTGGTAATATCGAAATTTCTAATTAGTTCGAAATACTGTATAGCTGGCATAATGTAGCCTAATAGAGAACTACAGTTGGCAATAGTCTTGTGTAGTTCGCGAACGAACTAGTTCGGAAGAGCGGGTCCCTCAGACGAACTACCGAACTAGTTCCCAGATCGCTCGCTTGTTAGTTCGTTCGCTCTTTTCCCGCTGACCGACTTGTAAGAGCGCAAGAGTGCGGGTCCGCCGTAGCTCGTCAGCTCGTCACATCACCACTCATTGCACAATCGCATGCGCTTTGTTTTGTTGTCAGCTCAGTTGATTGAGTGTATCTATTGTTAGTGGCAAGATTGTCAAGTTTTGGCGCGGCGATTGTTCAATGTTGGTTTTATAATAATAACAGTATTACACACTACTAGTAGGCTTGCGCATAATAGTTCGCGGCTGGGAGCGATCAGTTTAGTTCGCAGCTCCTTAGCGAACTAACACGCTAATAGTAGTAACTACCTTATATTTGTAATGTAATACAGTGGCGGTTCATAAATATAAGTTACTGATATTTAACTGATGTAGATGTGGGGATAATTCCACAGTTTTATTTAACTTAGTCATTTTGGATTATTTGAAAATATGTCCAATTATTTAGAAAATCGGCGAACTGGATTGAAAAAATGAAAATCCACAGCCTGCTTCCAGTCTCCGACCAGGTCAGGAATGGAATGGATGAAGCCCCCATCTAGCGGCGAGGATATGAACTGTGCCGGCTGCCGAGGCCTGACGCACTCCTCTGGGGCAATGATTAAATGAATGACATATGAAATGAAATGATAGTGGAGAGTGTTGCTGGAATGAAATTTTGACAGGGAAAACCGGAGTACCCGGAGAAAAACCTGTCTGCCTCCGTTTTGTCCAGCACAGATCTCACATGGAGTGACCGGGATTTGAACCACGGACCCAGCGGTGAGAGGCCGGCGTGCTGCCGCCTAAGCCACGGAGGCTCTGGCGAACTGGATTAACAATACCATTTGAATGAACTAGTTGATATTTATTTTTCTCGATACATGGTGATACAACTACTTTTACCTGTTTTTAAGAAATGAACATTATGACGATGATTCACAAAGAAAAGCGAACTTCTATGGACAAAAACTCTGAACTAAAAAACCCTATTCCTCCCATTCATGCCATAAAGATAATGTACCCAACGGTTTCAGAGCAGCCAAATAATGAATATCACGAAGCAAGTAAGAAATGAAAATTCCGGCGGGCAGGGGTACGTCTTATCATCACCTAGTGACAAGTAGGAAATGGAATCGGATGGTGACGCGCCGATACACGCGAAAAATGATGATGGTAATTGTTGTTTTAAGGGGCCTAACGTCCAGGTTATCGGCCCCACGCGAGAGAAAAAATGAAAAATCTCCACAGCCTGCTTCCAGTCTCCGACCGGGTCAGGAATGGAATGAATGAAGCCCCCATCTAGCGGCGAGGATATGAATTGTGCCGGCTGCCGAGGCCTGACGCACTCCTCTGGGGCAATGAATAAATGAATGACAGATGAAATGAAATGATAGTGGTGAGTGTTGCTGGAATGAAATTTTGACAGGGAAAACCGGAGTACCCGGAGAAAAACCTGTCTGCCTCCGTTTTGTCCAGCACAGATCTCACATGGAGTGACCAGGATTTGAACCACGGACCCAGCGGTGAGAGGCCGGCATGCTGCCGCCTAAGCCACGGAGGCTTGAGAGAAAAAATAAAGAGGATAATAAGTGTATGCTTCTACGAACACATCGTCCATACTGTTATTCTTTTAGGTATGGTACCGGTATTTCACTAATGATAAACAGTGGCGGATCCAGGCCTTGCGGGGCCCTGGGCGGTATGATAAGGTGGGGCCCACAACAATAGGAAATAAAAAAAATCAAATCAAATGGAGACAGGGAAGGTGTGGTCCCAAGAGAGAAAAGAACAACACCGGAGACGAATGCGGGAACACTGGGCGGTAGTTAAAGCTCGGAAGAAGAGACAGTTGAACTGACGTGGTCCCTAGTTGGCCGAATCGAAGAAAGAAGAAGAAGAAAATAAAGAATAGTTACAATATTTTGAATACACTACAGTACATTTTTTTAATAATATGAAAGAAACCTTTAAGTCCCATTGAAGAAGTTTATGTAAACTATGAAATATTAAAATATTACTTTGCGACTTTTTTCCCGGCTGAAGTCTTCTATCATTTCACTGAAATCTAAACTTGCTACACGGGCACGGGAGGTCATAGCTGCACTGATAAAATAATATGAATTATAAATTAGTTCGAAAGTTTGAAAAGTACAAAAAATGAATCAATTAAATTTAAAACAATCCATGGCGCGGGGCCTCCCGGACCGCGGGGCCCTGGGCGGTCGCCCTCCTCGCCCTCCCCTAGATCCGCCCCTGATGATGAACAAATGACGACTTTTGGCTTTATAAACAATAGAAAGAGAAGTTTTCTCAGAAGGAAAGACATGGACCCTAATTAAAAGGATGGCCAACAATAGAGTGAGATGGAAGAAGTTTGTAGCTACCCTATGTTCCTAAAAGGAATAAAAGGAAATAAGGAAGGAATAAGGAATTTCACTAATGTTTCAATACTCATATTTTTGTATTTTTTTTATCTTCGAATATCAAAATGTAAAACACATTACTACACACGCAACATGTCGCTATCTAATACACGAACTGCACAGTAACTGTTACAGTAGCCTACAGTATTGCTTGAAACGAGAGCATTGTGAATGAGCAATCACTGGTGACGAGTCATCAGTGGTGACAGACTGCTATAACAAACAAAGAGCGCGTGCAGTGTCAGCAGCACGGCGAGCGAACGATCTGTCTTACAGGGAATTCGAGATGGGACCTAACGAACTAAAAGAGCGAACTAGTTCGCTAAGGAGCTGCGAACTAAACTGATCGCTCCCAGCCGCGAACTATTATGCGCAAGCCTAGTTGGCAACCCTGGTGACTGAATATATTCTTGGTTCCATCTCTTAAGGTACAGAATACAAAATCTGGTTGAAGTCCAATGGATAACATGGACGTTACATGCAGTTAAACATTGGATCTAACAGCAAGCGTAAAATTATGTTGGCAACAATGACATACATTTATTGGCCAGAAATAATCTGAGATAATATGATCTATTGTTGTGTCAATTTTGAATGAAATCCATTAGTATAGAAGTTACATGCATTTTAAAATTGGACCTGTCAGCAGCTTAGAATCATGTTGGCAACAATGATGTAGGCCTATATTAGTTACTCCAAATTAATCTAGAATGCCAGGTTCTATACGTGTGCAAAGTTTAGAGCTATTGGCTTGCATACTTTCTGATATATTGATATTAGGGTAACAAAAATAGAGACAGCATTTATTAACAGTTGGCAGCCCTGGTTACTCTTAAGAATCGGCATAGTCATATCTGTTATGGTACACATAGCACACGAAATTTGGTTGAAATCCAAATGATAGTATAGAAGTTACATGTATTTAAAGTTGGACCTTCCAGCAGGCTTAGAATCATGTTGGTAGCACTGACGTATATAAGTTACTCCAAATTAATATAGAAAGTCAGGTACTATACGTGTGCATAGTTTAAAGCTGTCGGCTTGCATACTTTCTGATTTATGGGTATTTGGATAAAAAAAATTGAGAGCATTTATTAACAGTTGGCAGCCCTGGTGGCTCTTAAGAATGTGCTCAGTCATATTTGTTTACGTACACGTACCACATACGAAATTTGGTTGAAATCCAGTTGCTAGTGTAGAAGTTATATGCATTTAAAATTTGGACCTATCAGCAGGCTTATAATCATTTTGGCAACACTGACATATATGGCCTCCTGGAAATTTAACTGTAATATTATTTTTTATACGTGTGCCAATTTTGAAATAGCTCTCATTCATACCTTCCAAGATATCCAACATGGAGCTCAAATTTCAATTGCGAATTTTCAGCAGTTGGTAGCACTGAGATCATTTTCAAATATGGCCGTGAGATATTCAGGTATAGATCTTTACTCCTACCAAATTTTGTTTCGATTGCTGCAGCCGTTTAGGAGTTGATAGGCGGGGACACACACACATCCAGACAGACAGACAGACAGACATTCACACATTTGCCCGATCTCTTAAGTCTACTTTTTCCTCATTTTTGCAAAATGTGAAAAGTAGGCTAATAAATACAAGATTTTGAGCGATATGCATGAGTCTCGGCTTTTAAAGGAAGAGAAACGTTTCAAGAGCTCAAGTTACCCCCAGTTGGAGGAAGCTGCAGTATGTTTACGTGGGTCAAGTTTATGAGGGACAAACACATTGAAATTTAAGTTAACTATTTATGATTAAAAAAAACTTTTGCATGTATTTCTATACTTCACATTTTTTATCTATATTTCTATCTCCGAAAGCACTTCCGAGATATCAAAGTTCAACTGTATATGAATTCTAGCAGCATTTGATCAGTTTCGTTCAATGAAGATTTGCCACATGTAGCTAGATGCCCCAATTATTCCTGATGTGTTCTTCTCAACACCCCACTGTCCGAATCATTATTATTCGTACACTAGCCATAGTGCCCGGCTTCACCCGGTGGATTTATTTGTTTTACAGAACTGGAGCGCTCAGGGATAAGGATCGGAATAAATGAAAGTACCAACATTTATTGCAGCTGATAACCTCAGTATACTGCAAAAACACCATCGCCCTTATACAGAGGCATACCATTGTCATGATGATAACTGTTTTAATGGGCCTAAGAAATCTTTTTGCACTAATTACTCCCCGTAAATGCAATTTATAAGCAGCTCGCAATTCTGCACCAGAACATTGATAGGGGCGACGTGATGCGGCCCGCATTACATGGCAACAATCGACTTCGGTATTATTAAAGCCGTTCTGGAGAGTTTGTTCTTCCGATTTACTGAACAAAAATCAATCTTTAAGGTTACCTGAGAGGTGTAGCCTAATGCTACATAGCCTTAACTATTCCTCTTGAATCAGGCTATCATATACAAAAAGAATTTTTCGAATCCGACTGGTAGTTCCAGAGATTAGCGCGTTTAAACACATAAACTCTTCAGCTTTATTATATTAGTATAGATTGGTTGTTATTCATTTTATTAGTACTCGGGTAATTAGGAGTAAAATCAGTAAAGGAAGTTACAAAGTGGTCCCTCAACGTGGGAGATTGTAAGAGTGAAGTTACACGCCTAGCATATTCTACATTTTCTATAATTTTAAGTGAGATCTAATGACAAATATGTCTCCCTCTGTTGAAAACTTACTACAGTAAAACTCGGTTAAGAAGTTCCCGCATAAAACGTTTTTCCACTTAAGACGTCCGATATTCTCGGTCCCATGATTCGTCCCATAAGATACATGTATATTTTTCCCGTATAGAGTGTTCGTGCATAAGAGGTTTTCCCGGTTAAATAGTTCAGATTTTGTATTCCCTTAGAGTATAAGACGTTCACTGAGAGACAACCGACTTAGAATCAAAACTCGCCAATCTCCGCGGAAGATACATCCGGTGTTCCGAATGAAAGAATACAAGAGTTCCGAGTGTTCGCGGGTCTCTGACTGGGCTCGGTGTTCCGAATGAAAGAATACAACCGTTCCGAGTGTTCGCGGGTAACTGACCAGGCGAGCATTTCAAGGCTGAATGACGTCACGCTATGATGACACCCACTAAAGACCAACTACAATATACAGCATCATGCTTTCATTCGTGGCCTCCTATATTCCTTGTTCGTGGCTTTTATCGCTGTTCTGTGTGATCTAACTTGTTAGCCAAGCATTGCCAGACGTAGCATAACATTATTGAGATTGCGAGAATTGAGTCGTCAGTGAAGTAAAGTTTTCAAATCATTGTGAAAATGAGTGGTTCTCAGATGAAAGGCATCTATTAAAGATAAAGTGGACATTATAAGAGAAGTAGAGTCGTCTACTCTTTCACGTGTTGCTCTTGCAAAGGAGCTCGGAATGCCGCCGTCTATTCTGAACGGCATCATAGCAAAGAAAGAAGGGATCTTGGCTTCTGCCGGGAATACTTCGGCAAGCTGCAAGAAGATTAAAAGTGGGAAATACGAAGACGTAGAACAAGCTCTGCTCGTGTGGTTTAAACAGCAGCGAAGTTTAAACATTCCTTTGAGCGGGATTATCGTGAAGGAGAAAGCCGAAGAAATCGCGTGTCGATTACAAGTGCCTTTTACTGCGTCGAATGGGTGGCTGGATCGCTTTAAAAATCGGGCTGGCATAGTTTACAAGACTATTAGTGGCGAAGCGGCGAGTGTAAGTAAAGAGGAAACGGAAGCGTGGAAGGAAACACTGCTGCCGGCAAAATCAGTAATTACAAACATTGTGACGTTTTTAATGTTGACGAATTCGGACTTTTTTTTATCAGGTTGTTTTATCCAGCGTTTTCTCTTTTTCTGGCTTTTATATAGGCCTATGTACAGTATATTGTAGGATCCTTCACAAACAACAAAAATGTGTGCGTTTCACATGCATTTCAGGCCACTACCCTTTTAAGAAGTTTCCCTGTTAAGAAGTTTTTTTTTAATGGTCCCTTGAAAAACTTCTTAACAGAGTTTTACTGTATTTGAGTTACTTCGTCAGTGAACCTAATGATTTTTCTTGGATCTGGGTTGGTAATTCTGAATCAGTCGATCACGATCAAAGCACACATTCTTCATGCACTGACAATGGCAAATTCGAATGGCATAGTATATGGAGGATTGTTCCTAAACTCATCTCGGAAATTTAAGGTACACATTGCACCATATTTCGATTAAATCTGAGCACACACATTTTACTCGAACACCGGTGTAGGTTAACTACATGGAGATAAATACAAACAAATATCATAAAAACTATTAAAAGTTTCCCAAACTAAGTCTGAAGAAGAAATTCTTTTCCCCCAAAAATCCTAAAAACTGTACCATGTCTTACGTTCAGAGTTGTCTTACTTTGAGGTATATTTGATAATTCTAGAAAGAGAAGAAAAAAATCATTAAACTCACCTTACAGAAGCACGAAGTTCTTCATACACATTCTCCTTATCGAATCCCAATTTATGAAGCATACACACCAGAAACCTATCCTCTTCCTCTGTGTAGTTCTTTCCTTTATTGGTTCCATATGCAATTCGTAGCTGATGGAAAGGAGCTCTGTATCTTGCCATCTAAAATAGAATTGAAGCATTTCAAACACAAGTCTCTTTTCCAAATTGATATTTGTCACAAATTAATGCAAGTCTTACCTTAGCATCTAAAGCTTTCTTTATACTAGCTCGACGCTGTATTTTGGCTTCTCCTCTATCGATTTGTGCCATAATTCGGTCAATGTCCTGAAGCTCGTGGCATCGCTCCCAAAACACCGTGCTGTATTCCATAACTTCATCAGGAGTTTTACCTTCAACATCTTTGGCAATATTCTCGATGTCATCCCGACCATACTTTTCATTCGCTTTGATGAACTGATTGAAGTCTCGCTTGGTCCAATTGGTGAATCCCTTACAACAAAACAACAAAAATCACTTTTACCCCAAGCAGAACAATATTATCAGTTACGGTACTTTTAAAAAGGGACTACCATATATACACGAATACCCCCCGCACATTTTTTTTTTAAATCGGACGTGAAAAATTGGGGTGCGTGCGGGTACTAACCCCTCATAATGTCAATTATTCAGGTCCATATTGAAGAAACTATAACTTTGAAAGAATAATAGATTTTCCACCTTCAATACTGTTTATTTCTAATTACTTACAGGGACTAGTTTCGGGGGCTAATACTCCCCCTTCCTCAGCCTGTCCAACAAAACTTCACAAAGGAAAAACTTTCCATGGATAAGCTCATACAAACCACATGAAGTATTAGCCCCCGAAACTAGTCCCTGTAAGTAATTAGAAATAAACAGTATTGAAGGCGGGAAATCTATTATTCTTTCAAAGTTACTAACCCCTCAAGCGTGATATTGTGAAACTCTGGGCCGCACCTATAACGTGCATTATTTCTAGCCTACTCCCAATGGTAAGCGCGGTATCATATGCATTTCGCTATAATTTACAAATGCACTGGCAAAAGTTTTCAAAAAACACACACAATAAGAACAACATATAACATAACATTATAAACTATCAATAACCTGATTATCACTGGTCAGCGGCACGTCAATAAAGGGACAATATCACAGTCGCCTAATGTGTTCTTATTTCTTGGCGTTCTATCACGAATTACATCGTCAGCATCACCATCTTCACCACCATCTTCACTGGAGGGTTATAGCGAACTCATCCTCTATATTGCTGCCACACTCTGAATCACTTTCGTTGGCACTATTATCGAGGAAATTAGCTATTTCTTTGTCATCAATAACTGTGCCAGGACCTGCCATGTTTACAAGCAAACTCACGGTCCACAAAAGCGGGAACACGTGTGCAGAGATCTGAAAAATAAATGACTGAAGATATGCGACACCTCCTGGCAATAATAAGTAGCTCGAAGTGTAGCCAAAAGTTGCCTCTTCCTGCCATCTTACGACCAAATAAATAACTATTACAAAGTCCACGTAGTGGGCGATTCAAATTGTACACGCTGTGAACATAGCAGGCTAGTGGGCGCACCGTTGCGCCATACATGCTAAGGGGGTTAATTAAGTCATCCAAATTATAAATTGCTCGCCATGCGCGAATATCCGCTATATGCTGCTAGTGCTTGTTCGGGTGTACTTGTTTACCATATTTACTCGGCTATAGGATCCCCTTTTTCCCTACATTTTTAGTTCCGAAATTGGGGGGGGGTTATTATAGACGTGGACTTCGCAAAAATCCATTATTTTGGGAAAGGGAGAGTAAAAATTAACCATTTTATTTTGATGCTACATAGTATGATATATTTAATCAAAATAAATGAAGTGCGTATGTCTGCTGGCCACTAGCGTCTCGTCCTTACGTAAATGCTGCAACACCGCACGTGTGACTGGTCACTTCTCTCATAGTGTGCGTATGCCGGCCACCTGTCGCATAGCGTGAGTCATAGCCCGTATACACAGAAAGAAAGACTTCTTTCTTCAAACAAGGTCATACCTTGTTAGCAACGGAGCTCTCGTATGAAGAATGGTATGGCCCAAGCAGCCAACAATGATCCAACATCTGGTATACAAAGATGAGTATATTCCATGATTATTGCCAACCATCTCCGAAAAGATATCACACTTTCCCTGCGATTGTTTTGCCGGTCCAACCGCCGGCCGTATCCCACTCACGAGGACCTGCTCGCGCCACGCTCCTTGCTAGACAAAGATGGACAGGACTCTCACAGTAATTAAGGAGGGTACTATAAGCAATTTCCAAGAATTTTTTAATATGGTTCTCAAAAATCAAGGGGGGGGGGGGGTTCTATAGGCGAGGAGGTCCTATAGCCGAGTAAATATATTTGTTTAAAATAAAGTTACAAAAATAAAAATAAAAATTTAAATTTCCAAACAAAATGAGGGTGCAGGGATTATTTGGGGGCGGTTAATATTCGGGTATATAAGCGACTACTGTATTTGCCCAAGTACCAGTCAACCCACTGGTTCATTTCATTAGAAAGAGAGCTTTGAAGCCATTATTCAGGGTTGCCTTATTAACAATTAATATTGTAGCTCTCAGTAAGTCAATACAAAAATGATTCCAATTATATTTATATATATAATTAACTAGCTGTACTTTTCCGCTGCTTCTACCAACACGTCCTTGAACCTATTCCATTCTTCTTCACCTGTTTTCGGATCATCCTTCGGTAATTTGTTCCTCACTAATATCTGGAACTTCTTATTTCCATCCTCCTTCAGCTTCCATGTCCTTATTCTTCTTTCTTGGTTCTCAGTTCTCCTCTTTTCCTTCAGTCCTCTCACCTTGGCGACCAGCAGACGGTGGTCACTGTCCAGGGCTTCTGAAGGTATTACCCTTATATCCGTGATACTCGTCTGTCTCCTTCCCGCATAGAATATAGTCCACCACTGATTTCCTAGTCAAATCCCTGCTGTACCAAGTAATTTTATGGCTCTCTCTCTTCTTGTACCATGTGTTTCCAACCATTAGCCCATTTATCTTGCACAGTTCCAACAATCTCTCTCCTTCCTTATTCCTGTTTCCCCATCCTTCACCACCAATCACTTCCTCAAAACCTCTTCTATCAGTTCCGACATGGGCATTTAGGTCTCCCATGACTATCAGGTCTCTCCCCACTAACTGCTTCTGCAACTCCTCTTCAAACTCGTCCTTCTCGCCTTCTGTGCATCCCACCTGTGGTGCATAGACTTGCAGAATGTCCAGGTTTCTACCTTTCACAGTGATTCTGGCTCTAATTATTCTATCACTTACCCTCTTTACTTCCTCCCTCAGCCCTTCTCTCACCACCATTCCCACTCCATTTCTCTTCCCCTCCTCATTTCCTATCCAGTATAGCTGCAAGCCATTTGTCAGTTCTTTTCTTCCTTCCCCTCTCCATCTGGTCTCTGCCAGTCCGAGTACATCCAGTTTTCTCCTCTCCATCATATCCACAACCTCCTCCACTCTTCCCGTCAATGTAGTTATATTCAAAGTTCCGATTCGTAGTCCGTTTCCATAGCCAGGTCTGCTTCCTTTAGATCTGTCCTCTCCGAGGCCCGTTCCCGTTTTAAAAGCAGTTTCATATCCACTACTGGCTTGCTAGGCCTAACGTAGCTTCACCATAACCCTGGCAAGGGGCCTGTTTTTGGTCCGCGAGAGGTATTTTATTTCCCTCAAACCCTCCGGACAAGTCCGGCGAGGCCTCCTATCCGCCACCTGGGACGCGCCCGATAGAGGAACAGGCAAACCCCCACTGGAGGGATAATAATGCCCATATTTAAAAAGGGAAGTAGGAAGGAATGCAAGAACTACAGGGGAATTACACTCATGTGCCACTGCGCCAAAATATTTGAGAAGGTACTGGAGAGAAGAAATCGGACAGAAGTTGAAGATGGGCTGAGGGAAGAACAGTATGGATTCAGGCCAGGAAGGTCAACAGTTGACCTCATCTTTGCAGTAAGACAGCTACAAGAACACCATTATGAATATGGGAAAGATCTGGTGATGACCTTCTTGGATATTGAGAAAGCATATGATAGTATTAATAGAAACAAGGTATGGGAAGCAATGAGAGCAAAAGCAGTGAACAAGGAGACAGTGGCAAGAGTGAAAGCAATGTACGAGGGAAGCAAAAGCTGTGTAAAGGTGGGAAGAGAGAGAACAGAATGGTTTCAACTGGAGAGTGGTCTGAAACAGGGAAGTGCCCTCTCACCCCTGTTATTTATAGTGGTGATGGATGAAATCATACGAAAAGTGGTAAATAGCATTGGGGAAAGGAAAATGAAGGCAATGTTGTTTGCTGATGACCTTCTGGTATGGGGAGAGGATGAGGAAGAAGTACAAGAGCAATTAGATGAGTGGGAGAAGGTAGTGTTATCATATGGGATGAAGTTCTCAGCACAAAAGAGTGAAGTGGTCATCACAACGAGGAAGAAGAACAGACTGGATATGGGCATAACACTTGGAGGACAGCAGTTGCAGAAAGTAGAATGCTTCAAGTACTTGGGAAGCATAATTGAAGAAAAGGGAGGCAATAGGATGGAAATAAATGAGAGGGGAAGGTGCGCAGATGGATTTTTCAAGAGTGTTAGGGGGATGATATGGAATCAAGATGTACCACAAAAATGTAAAGGAATCATCTACAAGACCTACTTTGTGCCAATTTTGACATATGGTTCAGAAACATGGGTGATGAAGGAAAGGGACAAGAATAAAATACGAGCAGTGGAGATGAAGTTCCAGAGGAGTAGGGTAGGAGTGACAAGATTGGACAGATTAAGGAATGAGAGAGTCAGGGAGATGGTAAGAGAGGAACCACTGCAAAATAGAATAGAGCGATCTAGGCTACAATGGTATGGACATGTGAGGAGGATGCAAGAGGAGAGGATACCGAAGAAGATGTTTGGAATGGAAATGACGGGAAGGAGGCCAAGGGGAAGACCAAGGGACAGATGGACAAAAGGAGTTAAGAAGAGTGTGGAGGAAAGAGGAGTGTGCTGGGACACAGTAAATGACGAGAGATGGTGGATGGACAGGAAACGATGGAGAGGCTTATGTTCCAAGCAGACCCGACCAGCGGTTGGAAACTGCTCAAGATGATGATGATGATGATGATGAACTAGCTGTACCTGGCATGCGTTGCAAAGCCAATGAAATGAAGTGTTGGCGTTGTAACTTTCTTTGTTGGAGTGCTTTTGGATTATATTCGTATTTGGATTCCCAATATTTTTTCTTTTTCCGTTAACCATCTCTAAACTATTGTAAAATTGATTCACTATCTCAAAACATCATGTGAGCGTGCCCAAAAACTCACCCAAGTTTCATCGCAATGAAACGAATGGTATATGAACGCATACGGGACTTTCTTGAAACGATTCGAGCGCTACCAATTATATAATAGATTTACTAAGCCTGAAACTTTCCCTGCAGTGTACACAACAACTCACCCAAGTTTAGTCGCTATCGGACTAATGGTATATAAACACATACGGGATTATGTTGAAACACTTCGCGCGTCGCCGCTCATTTGTTTAATCTACTTGTGCGATACCTGTTGTAAAGTGGATGTACTAAGCCAGAAACCTTCCCTGAAGTATACACAACATCTCACCCAAGTTTCATCGCTATTGGATGAATGGTATATGAACGCATACGGGACTTTGTTGAAACGCTTCGCCCGCCGTCGCTCATTTGTTGAATCTACTCGTGCGCTACCTATTGTAAAAAGGATTTACTATGTCAGAAACCTTGCCTGGAGTGTGCACAACAATACAACCAAAGTTTCATAGCAATCGGATGAATGGTATATGAACAAGTACGGGACTTTGTTTAAGCGATTCGCGTGCCGTCACTCATTTGTTGAATCTACTCGTGCGCTACAACTTTCATATTTATTCACCTTTTAAACCTTCCCTGGACTTCCACAAATAATTCAAGACCAAAATTATCCAAATCGGTCCAGCCGTTCTCGAGTTTTAGCGAGACTAACGAACAGCAATTCATTTTTATATATACTGTGCACTCTCGGTAATTCCCGGTAATTAATGCACGAAATTCCGCAAATTAACCGCAGTTATTTTTGTTAAGCCTAGTAAAAACAAAACTATTGATTAAAATATTGAAATATGCTTGAAACGCAAAATAATAATTAAAACACTTGATTGTAGTGTTCCTGGTTTGAAAGCAAATATGATATCCACTACTGGCTTGCTAGGCCTATCGTAGCTGTGCCAAGATATATGAAAAGATATTAGAAAGTAGAATACGAGCCAAAGTGGAGAGAAAATTGAGAGAGGAGCAGTATGGATTCAGACCTGGGAGATCAACAGTGGATCATATTTTCAGTGAGACAGCTCCAGGAACACCACTACGAATTTGGAGAGGATCTGCTGATGGCCTTCCTGGACATCGAAAAGGCCTATGATAGTGTGTGTAGGGAGAAGGTTTGGAAAGCAATGGAAAACATGGGAGTGGAAAAAGAGACTGTAGGCAGAGTGAAGGAGATGTATTGTGGAAGTGTGAGTTGTGTGAAAGTTGGAGGGGAAAGAACAGACTGGTTCAGACAAATGAGTGGCCTGAAACAGGGTAGTGCGCTGTCACCCCTTCTCTTTATTGTGGTTATGGACGAGGTAATGACACGGGTAGCAGGAAAGATAGGAGAAGATAAGATGAAAGCAATGGTGTTTGCAGATGATCTCATGGTCTGGGGAAACAAGGAGGAGGAAATTCAGGAGCAACTGAAGGCTTGGGAAGAAACAGTGGGAGAGTACGGATGGAAGTTCAACATCAGTAAATGTGAGATCCTGTTAACGACCAGGAAAAAGGACAGACCAATGAGTGGCATAACACTTGGAGGTGGACAGCTGAAGAAGGTGGAAAGTCTCAAGTACTTGGGAAGTCTAGTGGAGGAAAATGGGAGAAATGACAAAGAGATTACGGAACGTGGCAGACAGGCAGAAGCATTTCTGAGAAGCATTAGGAGCTTAGTGTGGAATAAAGATGTCCCACAAAAAAGCAAGGAAGTGTTATACAGAAGCTACTATATCCCGATACTGACCTATGCTTCAGAAACGTGGGCAATGAAGAAAAGAGACATAAGCAGAATACAGGCAGGTGAAATGAAGTTCCTGCGAAGTAGGATCGGAGTAACAAGAAGAGACAGGGTGAGGAATGAAAAGGTCAGGGAAATGGTGAAAGAGGAGCCCTTGCAAGGTAGGATTGAGACATCAAGACTGAGGTGGTATGGACACTTAAAGAGAATGGATGAGAAGAAGATTCCCAAGAGGATACATGAGATGCAGATGCAGAAGAAACGACCAAGGAGAAGACCAAGAGATAGATGGCTGAAAGGAGTGGAGGAATGTGTCAAGAAGAGAGGCGAGGACTGGGCCAGAGTGACAGCGGAGAGGTGGTGGGAAGAAAGAACTAAGTGGCGAGGCTTATGTTCCAAACAGACCCAGCCTGGGGCTGGAAACTGTACAAGATGATGATGATGATGATGATTGTAGTGTCTTATAAGACATGCTAGTCTAGAGGCAGGCCTATGTGGATTAGGCCTACAATAATATTTAAAAAAAAAAAGTCATCCCGTTTTGTTTCATAGATCGTTTATTCTAATTTTCGAGTGCACATTTCCGAAGAAAACGTTATAAGAACACGAAAATTAATTTCATTTTTCTATATAAGAGATAAGTGTGACTAGATTCTGTGGGAAACTTTCGGGATTTCCGTTGCATCACTCCCGCACTCGATATCAACTGGATCTCAGTTTTCCTCACCAACAGTCAAACTCCATGCTATTTCATCTTTGCTTTCATGTCTTAAATCATAATCGTCTTTGTCGGCGTCTAACTTGCCCGTTCGAAATGTCGTCGTTACAGATGTCAGCAAGAGGTTTCTTTTGTAGCTGTATTTTTCTCTCATGACTGGTTGACTGCATGAAGAGCATCCAACAAACACGCTCTCGGTCTCGCGAAAGTTTACGTCATTACGCAATAATCGCTGATTACAATACGCTGCCCGCGCATCCACCCTTCACAACTCACAGGTCAGCGACCTTTGAGTGTAGCTGTTGGGAAAGGGAGGGTAGGTTCCCAGTGAAAGCGCATTCCTCTTGTATTGTTTGGGCTTCGAAGATCAAGGAAATCTATGCTATGGTACCACTCGCGGCAACCTGCTCGTATGTTTCAAACATTGCGCAAGCAGGCCTACTGTTCCATCACAGAGAAACGCAGTTCAGTCTTCTCGAATGTCAATGATTTCGTCTCTACGCATTGCGTCGCACGAAAATTCTTTTAAATGACTGAGAGATTGCTTTACTTAGCATGATGATTAGTTGCCGTGAGAATTTCTATTTAAAATACCGTATATACACGAATGTAAGACGACCCCGAATATAAGACGAGGCCTAGTTATCAACTGCCTCTTACAGATTTTTTCAAAAAAATACTCGCTAACTCATAACTTGCACAATATATGCCCTTAAGGTCGGGCTTTCATTTTTCTAACGTCTCGTGTTATCGGAAATCCCTCTGCCCGCTTTTTCCAAGACATACTCTATAATTTCTTTGTTCAAGAATGGGAGACGTTATTAAATTAAGATACGTTGATCACTCAATTACTGCTCGTAAAACTGACTGGTTGTTCTTGTAAAGATTGTTTAATACAAGGGTGTCTACTGTAAGGATGAAGTAAAAATTAGTTACTTTTTAGTTACCTTTTACTGTAGTTACCTTTAAGTTAATTTTAGTTACCTTTGAATTCAAGATACGTCTGTGGTCTGCAAGCAAAGGGGCTCATCACACGGTGAAGAAAAACAACAATGAACTGTGTTTAAAGCGGTAAATAAAATTCACTTAGGGTGTTATAAAATTTTTAAAAATAAGAAAAAAATAGTAGATATTTATTATCAAATGAGTTGTTTCAGCTAATATGTCGTCTTGTTCACAAGGCGTTTTTTATAATTGCCAAGAGGTTGCTCTGCTCTTGACCGTTTGGCGAGATTTCCTTTGTCCCCGTGGTAGATCACGAAGAAATTTTTGGGACGTCACATGATTGTAACCGAATTCTGTCTTCGCAGTCAAGTACGGAGAAATATCGAGATGTTACACGATCGGCGCTGGTCTCACCCGTTTGTCGAGATTCCCGTAGTTTTCACGATATATCACTGATAAATATCGCGATTTAGGTAATCGGTGTCACTTTTAGTCGTTCGACGAGATTTCCATTGTCCTTGAGGTCGGGCACGAGCAAATATAGCATTATTACGCAATTTGCGCCACTTGCTGTCCGTTTGACAAGAATCTAGTTGTCCTCGTCATTGAATGCGGAGAAATATCGCGATGTATTGCAATCGCTGCCGCTCTCGGCCGTTTTGCGAGATTCACGTTGTCCTCGCGATATTATAGTATGCTATCCGCGCCGCACCCGGCCGTTGAACGATTGTCCATCTTTCCTGACAGAATGGTGGAGGCAATCTCAAGGTTGGGCATGGTTAAAATTCACTAGTGATTCTGGACATGTTGTATGGCCGGCGCCGCGATTCCCGCTGTCCCTATGCTGTGGTTTGGAGTTCATCAGTTTAGGGTCGATCTCGAGGAGAAATTAGTATCATTTCTAAGTGATGCACTTCTCGCTCCCCATACGCTTTTAAGTATACGGTCATGGGAAAAGTAACGAGTAGGTTTCGGAATATGTCGTGATTGGTGGCCAATCACCTTTGACGGGAATCCCGCAGTTCTCGTAGTCACAAGTTCACGATAGGGGACGGGTTTTATGATTTTATGCAACTGACGTCGATCTCTGTACATTTGACGAAATTCCCGCAGGCAAGGCGTACGGTCAACCGGCCGTCTTGAGGATGAATGTTCGAAGTAGGTATCAAATATTAAGAATTATTCTGCGAGGATTGCACGAATAATACAAGAGGACACGTCTTCTTTCGAATGCGAATCACGAATTATACAAGTTATCGACGCCGCTTCCGTGAAACTCGCCCCATCACAATCTCGAGCCTAGAGGCGAGAGTTTAAATGATTCAATCCGATGGAACCAAAGTTCGAAGGAAAAGTCGACATATAACGGAATTTCGAATTAACCTTACTAAATGTCGCAAACTTACGAGACAGATTTTTAAAATAAGTTATAGCCTACGTATTTCGAAGCTTTTACATATTATTTTTCGAAACGGTAACATTTCGCAAGATTGCGACATTAAATTATTTCACGTTATTTCTGACTTCAATTTGACATAGTCTCCAAATTTAGAGGTCAATAACAGAAATGCGAGGTTCCTGATTAGTTTCAGAAATTTTTGCGAATAAACGTCTCGCGAAAAGTCAGGTTTCCTAATAACACAGAAAAATGTTTCACACAAAACTAAAAAAGTATTCTTGATGCCAAAAATATACGCTGAGCGATGTATACAACTCAGGGTGTCCTCAGTATGCATTTCCTCGAGGTCGGGCACGGGGAAATATAGCTTAAGCAATCGGCGCCGCTTCCGTGAAACTCGCCCCATCACAATCTCGAGCCTAGAGGCGCGAGTTTAAATTTTCGTTACCCGTATGTAAAATTCGTTACTTTACAAGATCCCAACATCACATACTACTTTGCAAATAATAATAATTTGAAAAAAAAAAAAAAAAAAAAAAAGACCCCAAATTTTTATAACACAAAAAGTGGGAAAAAACCTCGTCTTACATTCGGGTATATACGGTATATTTGGAGACTCGCGAATTAACCGCAAAGTGAATTATCCGCACGCGAATTATCGGTAGTGCACTGTATATAGATTTAAGGTTATTTTTCACATATTCCAGTGATTGAAATGATTTTTGTGTTGACTGAATGAAAGCTACAATATTAATTATTTTATTAGTACTGTCTGATAAATGAAACTCACAAAACTAAAAACAATAGGCTACTAACCCTTGCATTATTGACGGTATTATTAACGATCATTGGACAGGAGATGAAAAATAGTGTTTGGATTTGCGAAGGTACTAACTAGGTAGCTTTGCTATATATGTCTTTGAAAATAACTCACTTTAGTTTATGGAGCATCCACTTTTTATCGTTCATTCTCTTGCTGTCTAACATGCCACTGTCTCCTTACCCATTAACAGCTTCTAGTTTGGTAGTAAAGGGGATAGAAGCAATGGGAACTTTGTACTACAATTTTAGTTGCATGTAACTGAGCAAATAATTGATATGCGCATAGAAATTCCTAAATCTTCTCAGATTCTAAATTTAAAAAATTAATTATTTTTATATTTCTGTATATAACGCAACTAAACAGCAAGATGACCGCTGGGTACCTAAAATTATTTTCCCTGTGTTTTCCCTGTTCTATTATAATTTTTCCCTGTGTTAAATTTAACCTTTTATTAGCACATACACTTTTATAAGGATACTATTTAAGTTAATTTTCAGAAAATATAACAAAATGCATACCTGCCAACCTTAGGAAGTCAAAAATAGGAAGATTTTTTAAAATTATAGATTTCATCATGCGCAGTATACAGTGGCGTGGACAAAAGAGGGTACACAAAAGACCTACATGTCTTTATTGGCAAAGTATGAATTCAGCATAAAATTCACAAAAATGTGAACAATCATCAATCATCGAGTAGTATGTATGGCAAATATTTAAACGTAAGAGAACACAATTGTGTGTTTAAAGAAAATGCATACAATCATTCTGATGGATTACACTTCGCATTCGCTACCACATATTCAAGTTTTGTCAAACTAAAGTTAATTAGGCTACCATGGACAACTTACCTAATTAAGATTAGGTGATGTATATACATGTGGATGGTAATCTTGAGACTGCTTGCTGATTTAATGCAGACAATGTAGCCGACTTTGCTCTCTACAAAAATGCCCTGTCATACTGCTGCTCGTAGCAATTTCCACTTCGACTTGATTTAACCACTAACAGTTTGTTGAGGTTTTCGTCATTCAGAAATGATCGGAATTGTGTCCTTGTCTTCTTCACCTGACTAAAAAATCTCTCACATTCAACGTTGCTGTGTGGGATTATTAATATTGACAGCATTACTCTAGCTAGTCTGTCATATTTCAGACACCCATCTCCACCTCGTATATCCCCTATAGCAGACCAAGAACAATCTGCTCTTTTTCCTTCCACAATAGAAGATGGCAAATCCTCCATTTGGAGAGCACAAAACTGGCATTGTAATGCATCCATTGCTTGGTGCTCATCTTCACCTTCTTTTTTGGCAACATAATTGGAAACTTAGAGATATAATACTTCACGGCACTAAAGGAAGCAGTAGACAAAGACCTTATCTGTGCCACTTGAGCATTAACAGAAAACTCACTGTCCAAACTAAATTTATGAATAATATAATCAGAGGCTGCAGTGAAGTAGTTCCTGACATGCAAATAAAAGACCTTCTTCTCCTCAGAAGCCAGATTTTCTACACAACTAGATGTTGTTGAACCAATTACCAAATCATCATCAGCTTTCTGATTCTCTCTTGTGTGATAGACCACTTCTAAAATTGTGCAATATTTCTTGATGGCCACTGGTATAACAAACCTACAGAGAATTTCCGTCAGCAAATCAATCAGTATGGATCTTAGGACATGGATGTGAGGTGCTTGCGATTGAAGAACTTTGTTATATTTTTCAAATGTAGGGGTGGTAAATGCCAGAAACAAGCAAAATGCCTCATTTAACTTAGATGACAGAAAAAGAAATAGGTCTCTCCTTTCTTGAAATACCAACAGTTTGACTTGGTTCCATCACTTTTTTCCTTACAGACGGAGAAGAAGAACTGCTCTCCAACTTCCTTTTGCCAATGATAACACGTGCTTGATCTTGTACTCTGCTGTTCACACTAACACCAAATTCCACTTCTGCAGGCTTATCTTCATGTGCCTTTACTTTGAGAATTTGAAAATACTTGAGAGATGTTTTTGTGCCAGTGGATTGGTTCACCTCATCCTTAAAAAACACTCAGCAGTGGCTTCCACTGTGAAATCAGTCTTTCTGAGCATTTACCCAAGGACAACCAACACGTGCACACATGCTTCAGTATGTTCCTAACATCAGTTTGGTAAAGAGCTTGATATAACTTCAGATGATCTTTCCTCTTGCAGCTTTTGTTTAAATAATAATAAATATCAATCATTAGAAGCCCTGGACAGTGACCACCGTCTGCTGGTCGCCAAGGTGAGAGGACTGAAGGAAAAGAGGAGAACTGAGAACCAAGAAAGAAGAATAAGGACATGGAAGCTGAAGGAGGATGGAAATAAGGAGAAGTTCCAGATATTAGTGAGGAACAAATTACCGAAGGATGATCCGAAAACAGGTGAAGAAGAATGGAATAGGTTCAAGGACGTTTTGGTAGAAGCAGCGGAAGTCGTGTGTGGCAGAACTAGTGGAAAGAAAAGGTGGAAGGAAACACCATGGTGGAACCCCAGAACTAAGGAAGCAGTGAAAAAGAAAAATGAAGCATTCAGGAAATGGTTCCAACAGAGGACAGACAGAACAAGAGAAGAATACCAAGAGCGGAAGAAAGAAGCAAGAGAAGTAGTGAAGGAAGAGAAAAAGAAATGGCTGGAGAAATGGACAGAAATGATGGAGGAGGACTGTGATGGCAGTAAGAAAGTGTTGTATGGAATGATAAAGGCAAAGAGAAGAGATACAGGGGAAAATGTCAGAATGGTGGACAGGAATGGAAAGGAGGTCGAAAATATGGAAGAAGTAAAGGTTATCTGGAGAGAATACTTCAAGGAACTCCTAAATCCAACTAAAACCAGCGTAGTGGACATTGTGGAGGAAGAAACAGACAGTGACCAAGACATTTCAGAGAAGGAATTGACATGGAAAGAAGTGGAGGAAGCATTAAAGAAGATGAAAGGGGGAAAGGCACCGGGAATAGACGAAGTGAGTGTGGAGATGGTGAGAGCAGCAGGGGTGATAGGAACACAGTGGCTCTTTCGAGTAATGAAAGTGATATGGAGGGAGAAGAAAATACCAGAGGACTGGAAAAGAGGGATAATAATACCCATATTTAAAAAGGGAAGTAGGAAGGAATGCAAGAACTACAGGGGAATTACACTCATGTGCCACTGCGCCAAAATATTTGAGAAGGTACTGGAGAGAAGAATTCGGACAGAAGTTGAAGATGGGCTGAGGGAAGAACAGTATGGATTCAGGCCAGGAAGGTCAACAGTTGACCTCATCTTTGCAGTAAGACAGCTACAAGAACACCATTATGAATATGGGAAAGATCTGGTGATGACCTTCTTGGATATTGAGAAAGCATATGATAGTATTAATAGAAACAAGGTATGGGAAGCAATGAGAGCAAAAGCAGTGAACAAGGAGACAGTGGCAAGAGTGAAAGCAATGTACGAGGGAAGCAAAAGCTGTGTAAAGGTGGGAAGAGAGAGAACGGAATGGTTTCAACTGGTGAGTGGTCTGAAACAGGGAAGTGCCCTCTCACCCCTGTTATTTATAGTGGTGATGGATGAAATCATACGAAAAGTGGTAAATAGCATTGGGGAAAGGAAAATGAAGGCAATGTTGTTTGCTGATGACCTTCTGGTATGGGGAGAGGATGAGGAAGAGGTACAAGAGCAATTAGATGAGTGGGAGAAGGTAGTGTTATCATATGGGATGAAGTTCTCAGCACAAAAGAGTGAAGTGGTCATCACAACGAGGAAGAAGAACAGACTGGATATGGGCATAACACTTGGAGGACAGCAGTTGCAGAAAGTAGAATGCTTCAAGTACTTGGGAAGCATAATTGAAGAAAAGGGAGGATGGAAATAAATGAGAGGGGAAGGTGCGCAGATGGATTTTTCAAGAGTGTTAGGGGGATGATATGGAATCAAGATGTACCACAAAAATGTAAAGGAATCATCTACAAGACCTACTTTGTGCCAATTTTGACATATGGTTCAGAAACATGGGTGATGAAGGAAAGGGACAAGAATAAAATACGAGCAGTGGAGATGAAGTTCCAGAGGAGTAGGGTAGGAGTGACAAGAATGGACAGAGTAAGGAATGAGAGAGTCAGGGAGATGGTAAGAGAGGAACCATTGCAAAATAGAATAGAGCGATCTAGGCTACAATGGTATGGACATGTGAGGAGGATGGAAGAGGAGAGGATACCGAAGAAGATGTTTGGAATGGAAATGACGGGAAGGAGGCCAAGGGGAAGACCAAGGGACAGATGGACAAAAGGAGTTAAGAAGAGTGTGGAGGAAAGAGGAGTGTTCTTGGACACAGTAAATGACGAGAGATGGTGGATGGACAGGAAACGATGGAGAGGCTTCTGTTCCAAGCAGACCCGACCAGCGGTTGGAAACTGCTCAAGATGATGATGATGATCAATCATTATCTCATAAATTTTCAAAGGAAGGGAATCAGCACCTTTCTCAGCAGCCAGATGAATTAAATGGCATGGGCATCCTACAACAATAATGTTTTTACACTGCTCTTTTAATTTCGCAGCAAAACCATTTTTCCTCCCTATCATAACAGGGGCATTGTCTGCACTGAAAGCTATACAGTTTGCCATTGGAATGGCATGTCTTTCCAGAAGACGCAGAAGCAAATTACCAATGTTAGCACCAGTCGAGTCACCTTCCAAATTTTCCATGGATAGCAAACGATTTTCAATCATCTTCGATTCTTTGTTGAAAAATGACACGACGACAGGATACAGCTTACTATCTCTATAATTGCTACCATCAGTGGAGATCGCGAAAGGCCCACATTTTAAAATATTAATAATTTTTGAATCGGCGTCACATGCCATTTCATGAACAATGGTGGATGTTTTTGTCCTCCCTCAGGCATATTTTTTCGCAATTTCCGAATCCGGGAACATTTTTCTAAACAATTGTCCCGCGTGATCGGAACATGATAACGAGAGATTATGTTCTACGACGAATGCCGTGAACAAACATTCTGCTCGAATGGCAGCATTGTCTTCATTCCCGTGAACAAAAACGTACCTAATTTTTTGTTCTTCTGTAAACAACTAGCACTGTCCTTGTGTTTTAAAGTGTTGCTGTGAGTTACAATGTCAGTTTTTCCACCATGAGATATATTTATATCGCAACGACACACGGAACAAAGGGCAAAATGGTTTCCTCTACTAGATTGTAAAATGAATGGAAATTCAGTTTTATAGCTTTCTTTGAACACTTGGAGATAATGTTTATGAGGTTTTGTCGCCATAACGTGACGAGAAAAACACACGACACGGAACAATCATCGACACAACTCTTTGAAATAATTATCTACCGACGCACAAATTAATACCTCAATTAAATGCACTAAACGTGACGCTGGCAGAGTATAAACACGTGGCGTCAAATGGAGGAAGTCACAATCGCCGCGTGTAGCAGCATACAAGGTTTCACCCATTCTGCACAGTCACGTGGCCAGCCTCGACTAATCAGCGTAGACTTGACGTCTATTTGTCCGTGAAATACCACCAATCAGTATTCGGTAGGCCGATCAGCTGACTCGCCATTCCGAGATCGCAGCTATAGAGCTCACTGCCAAGCGAGGAACTTAAAAAACTTACACAAAAAACAAGGTTACGCAAATCACAAAAGCAATTACGACTTACGAGAGAATCTCCTTGAGAATAGAAATTATTTGCAGTTCCTTTTTCTTTGACAATATATCACTGGGGACAGAAATTCGGAAGAAATAATAGTAATTAAAAAGATCGGAAGACGAGGTGAAAAATCGGAAAGTTTCCGAATAAATCGGAAGGGTTGGCAGGTATGAAAATATATGTACGGTAAATACTTTTATTTATTACAGAACGTAAAATACATAACACATAATAGTCTCTTACGACAACACATATCTTTCACAAATTAACTTGCACGTTTCAATGATCACATTTCAAAATAATCACAATTATTTAGGTTCATGTATATTTAGGTGACTAAATACTTTTGACGTTCTATTTCTTCATTGTTTTTATTTTCATATCCAGCTCATGTTGCTTTGTGCGCAATTCTTCCTTTTCTTTATTTAATGCCATTAACACTTCATCCTCTCTTTTCTTCCCTCTCTCGTACCGACTCAACTGTTCTATTTCCGTTTCCCGTAGTTTTCGTTCTTCAATAGCGACCTGTTCCTTAGCCCTAGCTCCACAATCGTAACGAACCATTTCATCATCAATGTTTATATCTCCACGTGCATCCTGAATTCCATCCCATGATCTTCTCATTGCTATGCGAGTTTCCTCGTGAATGCTTTCCACTAACATTTCTTTGTTAATAGAAAAATAAACTTCCACAAAGGCGTTACCATAAGAAAATATGAGGATGATTTTTATGATCTGCCACACATCTGTATATTCTTCCAAGCCCTTGAACTGTTTAGTATAAAAATGATCCAGGCGAGATTTACTCCTATCAAATTGTTCAAGCTCTGTCCTTGTTGACACGCAATATAAAACGACAAAACTGAATTATGGCTCGATCTACAAAAGCACAGCCACATGCTGGCTGGTGTTCCTTGCTTTGTGAATTTTTCCTGTCGTGTGGCTAGTGATATCTCTCTTGCCCATGTTGCTCAAAGCAATCTGTCTTTTGCACACGTTACAAAAAGCATGTCTTGCATTCTTAGGAACTTCTTCTAACCAAGGCTGAAAATCTGGGTACTTTGACGGTTGCAGCTATTCTGGTTTGAATTTCGATGATCCCTCCATGATCTTCAAAAAAATACTAAAATACAAAAGTGTCATTGTTGATGAGTAAATTTTAGTTTATGTAAACCATCGTCGTTGCAGTATTTGTTTTATTACTCATTGTAGACAAAGAAATTCCATTTACCTGTATGTCAGTTCACTCATCGCTTATTATTATTAATCTTGATTGGTCACATTGGACTACTTGAGTCGTTCCACAATCACTTCTTCTTTGAAGGTAGTACTGCTTGATTCTTGCGCTCTTTCCAGTACTTTTTCATTCATTCAGATCGGGATTTTCTCAACTCATCGCTTCTTATTAAAAAACGCTTTGACAGTCTGCAAATCATTTACATACACAAGTCGACAGCACAGGAAAGATGCCTGGGACATAAGTAAACTCGATTCAGATTTTGCACCATCTGTTCAGTGAATCACGTTACACCACAACTATACCTTATTCCATATAAGTCGAGTCTCTTGTATGCAAGATTAATTAATACTGCCAACGATGCATTATTAGAAAGCCCAATCATACGTCAAGGCACTTTTTTTCATCGTGCCAAATTTTTCCCCTGTATTTTTCTTGTTTATTCTATGCAATTTAAATTCCCTGTGTTTTCCCTGTGTTCCCTGAGTTTTCCAGAAAGCGGTCACCCTGAAGATATCACCAGAGCTCAGCATTTGCCTATTTGCCTTTTTTGTTCCTTTGTTTAGAATTTTAGACTTTGCATACTGAATATAAATATGATTCATGCTTACTGGAGTAAAATATTGCCTATTTTCATGTGTGCCTTTCCGTAGCTTAAGGGCCAATTCTTCGTAACGAGAACGTTTATCAAGACTTTCACCTACTGTAATTTCATAATTTTTGTTGTCTGGTGGTTATTTATTAATATCATTTATTAATGTGAGTTAACCTGAGCCATTGAACCTTTGTTGAAAACATTTTTGAGGAAGCTTGTAATAGTGCCATGAAAAAACAAAAATAGTACCTTTACTTTCCATCAATGCAAATCAAAACAGTTGTTTTAAAGTCGCATTTTATTATTGATCACATCAGTTTGTTCCTTACTGCTGGAGTGTTAAGTACAGTGTGATACCGAAATCGGCAAGTTCTTTGAGTTCGCTGCACAGAAAGTGGAGAAATAATGATCTGCCGTTCATAAGACACTCCAAAATAATTTTATGCCAATTTTATGTCCCAATGATTGCCAGTGGTAAGCATATCTTACCACAAACTCACTAGGTTTTTGCAGTGCTGCAATTTGCCTTACGATCGTAAGTGATGTCTACCTTATTTCCGAGCTGTGTGTAATATAACAATACCTCATGTGGATGAATTATTTACAACACTGGGCAAACTAATGATGACCGACTAAAAAGCTTAGGCAACACTGAAACATGGCTTCTGATATTTCCAAAGGTTTCGGGGTACAGAGAGGATTGTAAGTGATGCACGCAATACCAACTCCCACAGCAGCCAAAACAGTGTCCTAATAATGGCAAAGCTTAGGCTCATGAGTGACGCCAGTACAGGGTCATTGAAAAAGGTTACGGCAATTTCAAAAAATCATAGCTCAGGAACTATTTGAGATATTGAAACGAGTATTTTTTTTTTGTTAAATTCACCAACTCAAAAAGTTTTGATTGGTTGGTTCTTAAGTTTAGGGGCTGCGACAACGCGGTCATGTAGCCCCGTGTACTTTGGGTGTGTGTAGAATCTGTCTGATACCCGGTGTAAATTGTGATGACTGTATTAGTGTGTGTATCTGTTTTTTAATTTCAGTACTGCAACTTAGAATTTTTCAAATAGTTCCTACTTTTGCCACCAAGCGCCACCGTCAACGACTACTAGGCCAAGTTCAGAACTTAGCTACCAGACGCCACCGCAGCTGGCTCTTGGAAACGAACATAGAAACCTAAGAGCGTTGTTTACATTCTTAACCTATCCAATTTAGCTTCACACAGGTGCAATTAGTGGAAGGTTCTTTAACATGCCATAAATCTATGACATGGGACCGCCAGCTTTACTTCCTCTCCGAAGGAAGGCATACTAAGGGATTTTTAACGCTCTTAAAAAATCCGACGGCTTCGGCCGGGTTTGAACCCGCCAAAAAAAAAGTTTTCTTTTATACCTTATAATAACGTTTCCATGTGCGCTCCCTTAGTGGCTCTGCAAACATCCAGTCGGTAGCGGTGATGCATTGTCTTAAATGTTGCAGATCTCTGACCGGTTCACTGAATATGTTTTTACGTACCCCCATAAAAATAGTATAGGGGTGTCAATTCGGGGCTACTAGGAGGACATTTAATAGGACCGGTCCCACCATTCTTGCGTTCTGAGCGTTTTGAACATTAGAATGAGGTGGATTCCTACCATAACCACGTCGGAATGTGCGCTGAACATTCATAAAAGATTTAAACACCACTAACCACAACACACACTGCGCATTCTGCTGAATTGTCACCATTGCAATCACACTCTCTACTGAAACAGTGGCATGGCAGCTTCCTGTCGCGCACTCATTCTGCGCATCGGCCGAAGGTCATGGGCGGAGTACAGTCTCATTTAAAACTAAAACTTGACGAGTTCCTGATTAGTTTTCAATTTATCTCACTAACAACGGGAGATATGACATTTTGAAATTGCTGCAACCTTTTTCAAAGACCCTATATTATTAGTTAGTTATTGTTTTAAGGGGCAGAACTACGAGGTCATCTGCCCCTCCCTGTATAATTCCCAGATATGCACAGGCACACGCTGTAATATTGTGATACCAACTCGCAGTTCCTTTGGTACTGGGGGAACTGTGAGAAATGGGCGACCAGTAACCGAAATGAAAGTGGGAATCATGAATGTCATGACCCTGACAGGCAAGGTGGAGGAGGTGGTAGACTTCATGGAGAGGGAGAAGGTTGGAATGATGGGGCTGAGTGAAGTGAAATGGAAAGGTAAAGGAAGGAAGAAATTGAGGAAAGGATATACATTATACTGGAGTGGTGGCCAAGAGGCAAAAAATGGCGTGGGACTGATAACCTCGAAACAACTGGAGGAGTATGTTGAAGTGGTAGAGTGTGTGAGTGACAGAATAATGAAAATTAGAATGAAGATGAAAAGTGACGTGATGGACTTCATACAAGTGTATGCACCACAGACTGGAAACAGAGAAGAAGATATTGAAGTATTCCTGGAGGATGTAGAAAGAGTAATTTCAGATGAAGTGGTGATCATGGGAGATATGAATGCACAAGTCGGAAACGAGAGACAAGGAAAGGAAGAAGTCATTGGACCCTATGGATATGGGAAAAAGAACCGGGAAGGAGAGGAACTTGTAAACTTTTGTGAAAGGAATGGACTGATAGTGGGTAATTCATGGTTTCGGAAGAAAAATAGCAGGAAAATTACGAGATATGGGTGGGGTGATAGAAGAACAAAATCAGTAATTGACTACTTCCTGGTGGAAAGGACAAATCGCAGAAAGCTGATGGATGTGACAGCTTTACCAGGTGAAACATTTGATGGGGACCATAGAGCTGTGGTGGCAAAATTTAGATGGGGAAAATTGGAAAACCTAAAGGAGATCAGAGAAAGTAAAATAAAAGTATGGAAATTGAAAGACAAAGCTGTACAGGAAGATTTTCAGGAGAGATTGAAGCAACAAATCCCAGTTACTGAAGTGGAAAATATAGAAGAGGAATGGTCCCACTTTAAAAAGGCATTTGCTGGTGCAGCAGAGAGTGCTTGTGGTAGGACGTCAACAAGAGTGAAAGAGAAGGAGACACCGTGGTGGAATGAGGAAGTGAGGAAAGCAGTGAAAGAAAAGAAGTCTGCATGGAAAGAATGGAACCGAGATCAAACAGAAGAAAGCAAAAGGAAGTACCACGACAGCAAACGGAGGTGTAAGAAAGTGGTAGGAGAAGAAAAGAAGAAAAGTTGGGAAGAATTTACACGAAGAATGGAAACAGATGTAAGTGGCAGTAAAAGGATGCTGTATGGGCTTCTAAGAAGTAAGAGGAAAGAAAGAGTTACTACAAAGCTGGTGAAAAAGGAAGATGGAGAGTTGTTAACACACCCAGAAGAGATAAAGGGACGATGGAAGGAGTATTTCGATAAGCTATTGAATGTGAGCAATTGTACTGGTGAGATCGAAGTGACACAGCCTGACGACTCTATAACAGAAGATGACATAACAATGCTGGAGGTGGAATTAGCAGTTCAGAAATTGAAGATGGGAAAAGCAACAGGGGTGGATGAAATCAGTGTAGAGATGATAAAGGCTGCTGGACCAGTTGGTATGCAATGGCTGTATCGACTGCTAAAGTGTGTGTGGAAACGGAAATGTGTACCAGAAGACTGGGAGAAAGGGCTAATAATACCAGTGTTTAAGAAAGGGGACAAGAAAGTGTGTGATAACTATAGAGGGATCACCCTCATATCACAGATAGTAAAAATACTGGAAAGGATATTAGAAAGAAGAATGAGAAGAAAGGTGGAAGGAGAGTTGCAAGAGGAACAGTATGGCTTCAGGAGTGGAAGATCCACAGTGGACCCAATCTTTAGCTTGAGGCAGGTGATGGAAAAGAACTGGGAATATGGAGAGGATTTGATCATGACTTTCATAGATCTAGAAAAGGCATATGATAGTGTCCCCAGAGAGAAGGTATGGGAAACCATGGTTAAGAAGAGACTGGGAAGAGAAATGTTGGAAATGGTGCAAGCAATGTACAACAACTGTGTTAGCAGGGTACTGACCCCAGTTGGAAAGACAGATTGGTTTAGGAACAAGACTGGACTAAGACAGGGGAGTGTGCTGTCACCTCTCTTGTTCATAATAGTAATGGATGAAATTGTAAAGGAAACAAAGGAAGCATATGGACTAGGGGTCTTCGGTACTGAAAATTTGGGTTCGGTACGGTTCGGTTCGGTAAAAAAAATTGTACTTCGGTTCTCGGTACAAAATCGGTTCGGTACAGCTCGGCTGATTTTAACATGTTAAATTAGAGTAATTTGTAAACCATTAAGAAAAAAGTAACACATGAGTTCTAATGATTATACAGTAAACCAAATACTTGCCAAATAGCACAATTTTTATTTAAAATACAAAAAAATGTACAGCTAATAATCTCATACAATGTTCCATTAACTTTCAAACTTGCCCTTTTAGTGTGGAGTAAGCCAATTGATGCATACATTATATAGACATTAGGCTCACACTGGAACACTTAACTCCATAATTTAATTTTATTAATCAGAAGAGTTATTGTGCTCTAGTAGTAGAACTTCACTTATACGATTTCCAGGGGACCAAAGGAAAAAAAACATGCATAAATGTGAAAAACGCGTAAATGAAAGTCGGTAAATAAAAACTGCAAAATGTATGTGACAATATGGGTTATACAGGGACTTTGTTTTAAAAGCGACTCGCGCCGCGAGCCGGTTCTCGCCAAGCACTTTGCCGTAATGCGCTTCTTGACGCCACGGCTTTAACAGTCCATATTCTTTGGACTAAGGTATATTACAGCTGAAATAGAGTCAATCGGTGCTGAGGAACTTCACAACGTAAATGACAACTTCATGAAGAGGTGCCAGCGATGTGTAGCAATGAATGGCGAACATTTTCAGCACCAGCTGTGAACTATAGGCTATAGTCTACTCAATGACTGTGCCGCGCGAGCTACGCATTACGGCAAGTGCCTGGCAGAAGACAGGCTAGCAACGCGGGCGGCGGGCGAGCGAGGGTTCCGTTAAGAAGTGAAAAACAAGAAATAATAATACGATTGTTTAACTATAATCGGCAATATGTAACAAAACAACTACAAGAGAAATGCACCCAGATATAACAAAACAAAGAAAATTGAGTCACTTTACGAAGTAGTCTGTTATCTTGACTTGTTTTTTGTTGGCCGCGGCCACGGCGTGAACAGTATTTTCAAACCGATATAATTCGGCCATTATTTCCTCAGAAACATTATGGTGCGTCACAAAATGTTTGATAGTCCATAGAGCATTGACAGCATCATTAAAATCCACTGTATTATTCTGCGGCTCTTCATCGTCATTAATAAAATACCGTAGTGTAGGCCTAAATTAATGGATTTTCATTTGTCTGAAGACGCAAGATTATTATAACACAGAATCAATCACGTATTTTTAATGGTTTGACGAGAAGTCCTAAAAAAAAACACGAATGAAAATTATAAAAGCGGAAATAATATTTTTTTAATATATTGGCGATCGTAAAACATTTCCGCTCATCTTAACATAAGCTTCAGATGCTGTCTAACTGTGTTTTATGGCTGCTTCCTGTTATTTTGAAAGGCTAACACAATAATAGCGCTTGCTTATTACGCAAGCTGTTCTTCCTTGTTACGACACTCTGGCAAGCGAGTGTGGCTCAAGGCCATCGTAACATAATATAGCACGCAGTGCATCCTTCCGAACGGAAGTACAGGCGGTAACAAAAGTTTGCATTCGAACATACGTACTTCCTCAGAACACGCAACGTATAAATGACGCTTTATATTGCAAGGGACTTAAAATATGATCGTATAAGCGTGAAAAACGAATAAATGTAAAACGTATATCGGAGATAAATTAACAAGGAAAGTATAGGCATTTTGCCGGGACCAGGAAAAAAACGTATAGAAAACGTATAAATATGAACCGTATACAAGAAGTTTTACTGTATTTAACTATTGAAGTAAAACATTGATGATAAAGGACAATACTTTGGATGTCTAAAAGAAAGGTTTCCTTAAATTACGGTATTTATGTCTCTTGTACCGAACCAAACTTTTTACCGAGTTTTTTATCGTCTCAAACCGAGGTCGGTAATTTCCTTTATACCGTACCGAAACCGAAAAATCTGTGCACCATCGACCCCTAATATGGACATAAAGAAATGAAGTTACTATTATTTGCAGACGATATTGTGGTCTGGGGAAGGAACACTGAAGAAGTGCAAAAACAACTAGATGCACTGAACGAAAATATTCAGAAGTATGGCCTGAAAATCAGTATAGAGAAAAGCAAGACCATGGTGATGACAAGAGGGGAAAGACAAGGAAAGGGCACTGTGAAAATTGGAAGTCAGAGTTTGGAAATTGTGGACACGTTCAAATACCTAGGAAGTGAATTGATGCAAACTGGTAGGTTGGACATGGAGATTGACAGGAGGGTACAGCAGAGCAATGCATTCTATCAAAGTGTAAGAAAACTTGTTTGGGATAAGGAAGTACCAAGGAAAAGCAAGGAGGTAATGTATAAAATGTACTATGTACCCATATTAACTTATGCAGCTGAGACTTGGACCCTGACGAGCAGGCAAGAGAGTAGAATCCAAGCCAGTGAAATGAAATTCCTAAGAAGTATGATAGGTAAGACAAGGAAAGACAGAGTGAGGAATGAAGATGTTAGGGAGGAAGTTGGGATGGGAACACTAAATGAGAGAATTGAGAAGAATAAACTAAGGTGGTTTGGACATGTAAAGAGGATGGAGGAAAATAGAATACCAAGACAGGTGCTGGAGGCCAAGTGCAAGGGTAAGAGAGCAAGGGGAAGACCTAGAACAAGGTGGATCGATTCAGTGAAGAACAGCGTGAGAAAAAGGAATCTGGACTGGGACAAGATCGTGGAAGAAGAATTGTGGAAGGAAAGAGGAAAGTGGAGAAGTGCCATAAATACCCCGACCCGGCAGGAGCTGGATAAGGGGAAATGATGATGATGATGACCAACTCCCACAGGTGCTGCTGCAGAAACTTTGGCTAATGACTGGTGGTGGAACAGATATTTTACTGCTAACTCGCTTGGTTTTGCAATGCTGAGAATTGCCTTAGGCTCATGACCAACGCCAACCTTATTTCCAGGCGTGTACACACCACAATATCACAAAACCAACTCCAACAGCCACCAAAAAAATAGGGCCAGTTGAATGCATATCTTACTGCGAATTCACTAGTTTAGCAGTGCTGAGAATAGTTATCAACTCCATGAGGGATGCTGACCTTCTTTTGGGCATGCGCACACTGTAACATTGTAATGCCAACTCCCGCTGCTACCAATACTGTTGATGACGTCCGGTGGCATTAATGAGTGCAGATGCGTAACTTAGAAGGGAGAGATTAAGAATTTTACGCACAGTAACGAGAAATGGGCCCCATATTCATCATTAGGGCCCGGATTTTTAGGTAAATAAATATTTTTTTATGAAAATACATATTTGAAGCATTTTTTCTATAAATACATAAATTCTTTCTTTTCACTTATTAGCACATAAAAAGACATAATATTTACATTTTTAAAATCAGTACGCTAGATCTTTCTGTTTATTGCATTTTTGTTCTGCGTTACTTCAACGAGGAAGAACCTATGAGCTATCTAATCTTCATGCAGAGCGTATGACAGCTTGCAACTGTGTTATTCTTAACTTGTTGCCCCGTGCCACTCACTGTGGAAGCCGGGGATTTCCTTGTCCATAGCCATATTGCACCACGTGCTAGACTTCCCCCTTCCCCAGCTACCTGGAACCAGGCAGTTCATTTCTGACACTGTGAAATGTAAGGCAGTTCTACGATACCTAAAGTAAAATAACTACGAGTTATCGTCTCTTGCAGGATTTAAAGATAATTTTACTTCTGATGGAGGCATTCTGTTCTGTTTTGCCAACCATGTGGGAAAGCAATCAAGGCTGAACAGCGATCTCAAGTTACACAACACCTCGAGGGCAAGAAACATATTGGCACAGTTTCGCGATAATCATCGGGTCATTTGTGATGGACAACCTGAAGATGTGTATTGTAATGCTTCAGCAGTCAGTGAGACATAGCATATTGTTTATATTCACATTAATAAACTAAAGGAAAGAAAACTGGAGGTAAATGGATCCAAGAAATCCAACAAGATCTCAAAGCAGTTGGACTCAAGATAACAGATGCCGAGGAGAAAAATAAAATTAACACCATACTTAAAACTCACAAATTTTCTGCAGAAATGACACACAGAAAGCCTATGGAGATTTCAGATGAGTTGAGAAAATCCCGATCTGAAAGAATGAAAAAGTACTGGAAAGAGCGCAAGAACCAAGCAGTACTACCTTCAAAGAAGAAGTGATTGTGGAACGACTCAAGTGGTCCAATGTGACCAATCAAGATTAATAATAATAATAATAAACTAAATTATAATTGAATATTTTTACTTTTTGTCACATATTTCAGGTATTTTTAATACATAAAAAATAAATATTTTCCAGATTTTTAGCACCTAAAAAATTGAGCTCTATTCATCATGCTCACAGCTTCTAAAAGCCACAAAGAAAGAATTCCTTTTCAATTGCCTTCCTAAAATTAATGTGGAGGGATTAAACAATGGTGGGTAGTATACGCGCTTATATTGCGAGTTACTTTTTCTTTCTGTAAGGCCTATTGAAATATATTTGTTCAGGCCCAGTACGAAAATCTAAAAATATTCTTCAGAACTTTAACACAGTTTCATAGAAAACATCTCTATTACCTGTGTCAGAAGTCTTTCCTTTTCGGCAACCTCCTCTTCGCTAAGAGATTGAGCATCGTCTATTTTCCTCTGTTCCTCCTTTTGAATGCGAGAAGCATCAGATCCAAGTTCTGGGTTTTTGGGAACCTGTCACAAAAATGCATTGTCACATGAAGCTATAGCTCGATATATATACATGATGACAAAGATCTTACATTAAATTACCTTGTAGCCAACTGTTTTCCTGAAGTAGTAGATCTCTTGATCTAGTAGCTCGAACAAGCGAGGAGGAAAGAACTGAAAATCTTGCACAATGGGTTGTTTAGGTGGCCGTGGTGCCTAAAAGAAAAAATAACTATCAATGCAAGCAATCAGAAGAAACATAAATGGGACAAAGGATACAGAACTGACAGCAATAACAAGGACTAAGTCTCCAGTCAGGCACGAGGAGAGCAGGCAGTAACAATGCATAGCAGGATACATTCTGAACAGGAACGCATAAAAGAGTAGAGATATCTACAAACAAAAGGAGTAAAGCAAGTGTACACACAGGAGACAATGGTGGGGGAAAGACACAATAATTTAGGCTATACAGTAGTCTCGATTCATCGTTTTTGATGGGACAATACCAACAAAACAAATGCAGGAAAACAATAAATGAGGGATTGTGTTCAAAACGTGTATTACCACATTTAGGGTTACTAATGCATTACCACTTTTAGGACAACAAAGTATTAGTCCCCAGCCAAAATATGAAAGGTTAAAGTGTTCTACACCACTTTCTAATGTTTGGCTTTTATGAAATTAATATTTAATCACGGTGCTAGAACCTGCACGTCTCATTTCTTTTGTGCCGCAGGGTATAGTTCCCAGATCATAGTGTGTGGGTCACTTCCTTGCAAGCTGTGATCCACCTTAAACAAAATCTCGCTTGTGGCACCTTTTTCCTGCTGTCACATCTTTCAACACAAGTCCAGCGGCGATGGGATAAGGATGGTGGAGGCAGGTTTTCGGGTTGAAACTGGAAGCCTCTAGTTCGGACCTGCACGTTGGCAGCAGATGTGTGATGGTCGTCTTTCTGAGACCTCGGGACTACTCAGGAGTTCGGTCCTGCATCTGTGTTTGGGCAGGCCTATTTAGGATCACCGCTGCCCACCCAGACTGGGGAAGGCCCTAGAAAATGTGGGCTAAACATTGTTAGTCACACCTTCAGCCGGCTGGGAGGCCGCACCCGGCGGGTCACCCCTTTTGCGGTCGAAAAACGAAAACAAAGAATATCCAAACATTAATGATAGGACCCTGGAATGTTCGTACGTTATTCGATTTGAAGGACAATAACAGGCCTGAGCGAAGAACAGCACTCGTCACCCATGAGCATGGTCGAATGAACATAGATATTGCTGCCTTAAGTGAAACCAGATTGTCCAACGAAGGTAAAATTACAGAGTTCAGTTCTGGTTACACCATATTCTGGAAGGGAAAAGATGAGGGAGAGCGCCGTATTCATGGTGTTGGTTTCGCTATAAAGATCGCACTGGTGAATGATCACCAGCTAACTCCAACTGCTGTCAGTGAAAGAATTATGACTCTCCGAATCCCATTCTCCGGGGGCACTTTATAACTCTCATCTCCGCATATGCTCCCACCTTGGATGCTGATATAGAAGTTAAAGATCAATTCTACAACCAGCTGAGCACAATCATCACCAAAGTACCATCTGAGACAAACTCTTAATGCTTGGCGATTTCAACGCCAGAGTTGGTAAAGATCATCAATTGTGGAGCAATGTGATGGGAAAACAAGGACTTGGCAACAGCAATGCCAATGGCCTATTACTCCTTGGTCTATGTGGTGAACATGAACTCTTTATTACCAACACTCAGTTCCGCCTGCTGAATCGCTACAAAACCACTTGGATGCATCCTCGCTCGAAGCACTGGCACATCCTTGACTATATCATCACCAGGCAATGTGATAAAAAGGACATCCTTGTCACCAGGACCGCAAGAAGTGTCGATGACTGTTGGACAGATCATAAGCTCCTTTTTTGCCGGTTGAGGATCTCAATCTGCCGCAAACCGAAACGATCCATCCACAACCTGTCGAGACGGAAATTTGACACTTCTAAACTACAAGTAAAATCAATTGTTACAGATTACAGAAATGAAATCGCAAATAAGCTGGCTAGTCACCCTGTTAGCACAAATAGTGTTGTACAGGAATGGACAACGCTTCAGGAGGTCATTACTGAGTCAGCTGAGGAAACAATTGGTTTTGTGAAGAACAAAAGACAAGACTGGTTTGATGAAAATAATGATGAAATTATGTGTCTCGTCAATGCCAAACGGGAAAACCATCTATCCTTTCTTCAAGATCCGTCTTCCAGTGTGAAAAAATCACAATTCGTGCAACTTAAGGGGAAATGTCAGGCACAAATCAGGGAAATAAAGAACAACTGGTGGCAGCGTAAAGCTGAAAAACTGCAAAGACTAGCTGATGCCCGTGACCTGCGAAACTTCTATGCAGGCATAAAGGAGGTATACGGCCCAATCCGATCATCATCAGGTACATTGAAAACTGCTGATAATTCCGCCATTTTAACTGAACAAGGACAAATTTTGGAGTGTTGGAAGGAACATGTCTCTGCACGTCTAAATCGTGCCTCCAATGTTGCCGAGGACTTTCTTCGAAACGTCCCTCAGCAGCCCCAACAACCATGGATGGCGGTTCCGCCGACATTCCGAGATTTCACCAAAGCGCTCAATCAACTAAAGCCGAGAAAGGCTCCTGGTCCTGATAACATTCCTCTGGAGTTGTTACAAAGTGGAGGTATGGCCTTGAAGACTAGACTTTTTACACTTATCCTGTTAATTTGGGAAACTCGAGAAGTACCTGACGACTTGAAGAATGCTGCCATCATAACTATCTTCAAGAAAGGCGATCGTAGAGTGTGTGTGGGAACTAACGTGGTATATTGCTATTATCCATTGCAGGTAAAGTTCTCGCAAGAATTCTCCTAAACCGGCTCCAAAGTATCTCGGAGAGGATTTTGCCCGAGTCTCAATGTGGTTTCCGAACCTTTAGGGGCACAACAGACATGATATTCTGTGCCAGACAACTCCAGGAAAAGTGCAGAGAGCAACAGGAGCCCCTGTATTTAGTTTTCTATGACCTGGAAAAAGCCTTTGATTCAGTACCAAGACCTGCTATGTGGAAAGTATTAACGCACTTTGGATGTCCAGATCGCTATGTGGAATTAGTTAAAGCTCTTCATGATGGAATGTTTGGGAAGATTCTTCACGGTAACTCTGTATCCGATTCATTTCCAATCACTCACGGTTTGAAACAAGGCTGTGTGCTTGCTCCAACACTCTTTGCATTGTACATGGCTGCCGTGATGTATGAATAATCTTCCAACAACCCAGGCATAGAGATTAAGTTTTGCTTCGATCTGGCAAGACTTCGTTCACAGAGACATACCCAAGTTACCCGGGTGACAGAACTGCAGAATGCCGATGACACCGCATCTCCTGCTCCGACAGCTGCAGAGCTTCAACAATCGGTCAATCGCTTTAGCACTGCGTGTGATCTCTTTGGTCTCACCATCAATGCAAAGAAAACAAAGGTGCTTGCACAACCTGCCCCAGGATTACCTCTTCCTGAGTTCAATATCTCCATCTTAGACTCAACACTGGAGCAGGTTGATCAGTTTTCATATCTTGGTAGCATCTTGTCTAAACGGTGCACTTGCGAACAGGATGTTGACAAAAGAATTGGGGCTGCCCATGCAGCATTTGGCCGTTTAATGCACAGAGTCTTCATGAATAAAGACCTAAAGATGCATACCAAACTCATGGTGTACAAAGCTGTCGTCATCTCAACGCTACTGTATGGCTGTGAAACTTGGACACTATCGCCATGATATCAAGAAACTTGAACGTTTCCACCAACAAAAGATGAGATACATCTTGAATATCAAGTGGGAGGACTACGTGACCAACACTGCAGTTCTCGAGAGAGCCCATCTCAATAGCATTGAGACAACTATCATCGCTCATCAACTGAGATGGTTAGGCATGTTCACCGTATAAGTGATACCAGGCTTCCACGTCAATTCCTTTATGGCGAGCTTTGCTCCGGCACTAGACCTCAAGGTGCCCCTTTGAAGCGTTTTAAAGACCAGTTAAAACACATCATGACTACGACTGGTATAGACATCCACTCACGGGAAACATCTGCTGCGGACCGTTTACTGAGGCGGAACACTACATCGACGGCTGTCAACTTCTTTGAGGAAGAACGTCGCAGACATGAAGAGGCCAAGCGACAAGCAAGAAAGCTTCGTCAATTGCAACCCCGCCCTCCCCCGACCATTGAGTGCAATTTATGTGGGCGCATGTTTTATGCCAGGATTGGCCTGTTTAGTCATCAGAAGCACATCCACAAGCTGGTCTGAAAAGTTCTATGCAGGAAGAAGTATGTTTACTCGGAATCGAGTTACAGCCGAAGACGATTAAATCAATTTCGGAAATTTTACCACACTGATTTAATATAAGTAGGGATAGGAAAAATTCGCAATCGCGAATTTCGCGAATTTTTAAAAGAAGTAATACACAGGTGATAATGTGGTATAATAACCCTAAAAATGGCGAAAATAAATGTTTTTGAGCTCGCGAATTTTCGCGAATTTCGCATGAAACGCGAATTTTGCGTGAAAACGCGAATTTCACATGAAAACGCGAATTTTAGCTTTCTTCGATGTTTCTTTCCGCGAATTTTTGAAAGCCGTTAATTATCTGCAATAATGTTTTTACGCCTAGCAAAAAGAAAACTATTGGTTAAAATATTGAAATGTATTTTCAGAACACACAGAAAAAAATAATTATATTACTTTATAACACAGTATTGTAAGAGACACTAAGGTAAATGCACCAATGGTCGTCATGTTAAGGGAGATTTAGACAAGAAATCATATACACCGTACACATTTTGGTAAATTTAATCAACAAAAGCACTGTGCCTAACCTCAAACTCTACTCAAACACTAGGAAAGACCAAATATCAAAGATATTCGTTTTAGGAAAAATGACGTATTTTTTTTACAAGTGTGTTTTTGCGCCAGTGTTCGGCACGATGTATTTGGATTTTTCCTATATTCGTCACCCGTTTGCACCAATTGCCGTCGCATTGTTAATTTTCCTTGTCTGCTGTTTATAATGCATTTCTGTCAATTGTTGCGTAATACACCGATTTATCGACTTGGAGGCTAACATTTACAAATGAAACAGTACCAGTAATTATGTTTTTTAATAAAAATGGAATATTAAAAAACAAAAACGGATGGCAACGGGAAGCGAGATTGGTGGGTAGAAGACATACGAGCAGGAAAATATCATAATTCTGCTCTAAACAAGTGAGACCACGGCATAACAGCCCGGAAAATGACCATTCGCCGAGGCCTAACACCGATTGTTGCCATAGAAACACTCTGAATTCGCCACTCATGTACATTTTTCTTCCAGGCAGTCTTTAGTAGCTTAAAAACCCCTACATCCGTGGGTTGAAGTACGTGTGTGACATTAGGTAGTAAAGCGACCAAAACAATTCCATGATCCTCACAAAATTTACTAGTATGTATGGTCAAGTGTGAGAAGTGCCCGTCTATGAATAATGTCAGGGAGAGGAATCTCCTTCTCAACCAACCCAGGATGAAATATGTTGCTGAGAAATCGTAAAACACTTCCCCCCCCGTCATTCACCCGTTTGGCGATTTGCCAATGCCCCAGTGTGCTGGCATTGAGGCAATAATGATGTCTTTCGGCAGACGTTCATACTTGAACACTACAAGGGAAGGAGAAATATCGCCGTGGGCATTGCCTGTTAGAAGTACCGTCAAGCATTCTTTCTCATCCGAATTCACTTGCTGATATATTGTCTTGTAACCCCTGTTCGCCAGCACTTTGTTACCTTTCGGATTGAGAAAGAAAACAGTCTCATCAGCGTTGAACAGTCGCCGAGGGTCTGACAAAATAGACTGGAAGTCGTTTTCCACTGAATAGCTGTAGACTTCTGAAACCCAGGTTTTATTTTGAGGTTCTGTAATTGCAGCACGGCTTACTGTCAAATTTTGAGGGTTCGTAAAAGATAGACCTGGATTTCTTTTTATGAAAGATTCACGCCATTTCCTTCCTGGCGGCCATCTTTGAAAGGAAAGTCCCTCTTCAATTCTTGTGTAAGGCACTTGACGCTTTTGCAAATCGTCCTTTGTTACCGGGACCCCGCTTTTCGTAGTGAGATTACCCATTGAACTAACATAGCCTCAGCTTCCTCTGTTAAAATGGAACTTAGCCCCATTTTCCTATCTCTAGGAGATTTTCCTTTAATTTTGTCCGAGAGGGTGTTACTCGGAACACCATTCCTCTCCGCGGCCTTTTTAATACTCATGCCGTCCTCCACAACGGCCTTAATAGCAGCTTCCATTTGCTCAATATCATAATTCGGAACTGTGCGTTTCGACATATTGCCTGGGGCAGATGACCTCGTAGTTCCGCCCCTTAAAACAACAATAACTATCTAACATATTGCCTGAAAGCAAAGATTTAGTCTTAGAATAATATATCATTTATCATCTCAATAAAAATATAAAAAAATCCTCTGTAGCACGCCTAGCCAAAAAAAACTAGGCCTACTGAGGTGCGGCCGTCAAGAAGAGAGACCTACGTAATAATAACAATACCCTGTAAATGTTTATTGGTTGCGAAACATTAACATTATCATGCACTAGTGTTCGTCACGAATGTGCTCTAAAGTTCGTCAGCTATGACGACTACTGGACACGATGACCAAATGATAATTTAATTAATACAGGGTACTTTAGAGCTACATTATAAGTATATTGACGCTGTTAGTTAGGTCTTGCAAGGTGAAATGACAATGTGCCAGTTTTCGTCAGAAATGACGAGCATTGGTAAAGTGCATTTTTTTTATCCAGTGTTCGTCACCAGCATTTCTAACAAAACTAGGCACGTGAGCACGAAATAACAAATCACGTATGTTACAGAAACAATTACCAACTATAACACGCACTTGTAACATTTAAAAATGTCGGAACATAACACACAGGCACATAATTAACTCGCGCACGTGCTTAGCACATACGAGAAGCAAATGGCGCGTCAAGACAGCTTAGCTCACAGGGGATGTTTGACGCAGGGAATCACCTATTACATCGCACGCATGATTTCGCAAAGTTGCTCCTTATCGGCAAGGAAGGTACGACGCATCTCGTAAGACTTCGTGCGTTGAGAAAGACCCGTTGACATGCTTATTTTTTGTACTTATATACGAGAGTGACGAAGACTGGATCAGTGACGAAAACCGGTACAGTTACCTTACGTGGATTAGGCCTATACCAATATTAAAAACTTATTGTTTCTCAGATTGTTTATTTTTTCTTATTTTAGATTGTACAATTTTGAAGAAAACAATATATGAGAACGAAAATTCATCTAGATTTTCTATATAAGAGATAAGTGTGACTATAGAACCACTAGCTTGACTGTGGGAACTTTCGGGATTTCCGTTGCATCACTCCTGCACTCGATATGTACTGGATCTCAGTTTACCTCACCGACAGTCAATTTCCATACAATATTCTCATCGCTTTCATGTCTGAAACCATGATCGTCTTTATCAAAGTCTAACTACTGAATGTCACTTTCTTCTGCATCTTGGCATTCATCCAGGTTTTACCCTAATGTCATCGTAGTGAGACCACCTTGCCCGTTTGAAATATCGTCGTCACAGAAGACTACAAAGGCTTGTTTTTGTGCGAGTGTAGTAGCGGTAATTTTCTTTCATGACATGACTGCATGGAGAGCATCCAAAAAACACAGAATGATCGGAAACTTAACGGTAGATAGCGGACCTCGCTTTCTGCATATAGCGATCTTTATCAATCTGGACGGTCAGCCTGGTAAGTTACTAAGATATTGAGGTTTTAAGGGCCAGAACAGCAAGGTCACCTGCCCCTTCATCCTAGTAACTACTCGACGCGTGGCGTCATATAGTGTGCTTTTCAGACATTAATATCTAGATGGCAAGTATCCAGATCAAAATGTGCCACTGTTTCCTGAACCAGTCTTAACCAGGTGGTCTTCTTGGTTTCATTCTGTAGTGTGCCTGTCAGAGTACTTGAAAGATATTGTGCATTTTATGAATGAAGTAGTAGGGACTGATAACGATGGTGTTGATTTCCTGAACAATGTTTCACATGATGAAATACTTGAGATTCAAAGAATTTGGCACAGACATCACTGAACTCATCCCTTTATTAGAAGGCCAGTCTTATCAGACTGTTCACTGTTCTACGGAGAATACAGCAAGTCCTTAAACTTGCTATTTCTGGAAATTACGGTACCAGCATTAAGGAGCTGTTGGAGGGTTGTGGAAATGTGTTAAAAAGAGAGAAAATACATTCAGTTTTAGTAAACGCTGGGTCCCATGCTCTTAGAATATTAATCAGCCTGAGATCCATTGACCCTGGGAACAAGATTTACAAATGTGTGCGTTTGATCCAGCAGAAATAGTGCCAATGAACATCAATGAGGACCTTGCAAAGAAAATTAAGAAGTTGCCATTCTGTGGAACACTGGAAGAAAGTGAGGTCATAGGAGGATACACCGAACTGCAAACTTTAATCAAGAAGCAGATGCACGACAGGACCAAGACAGACATTGTTCGAGTTTTGCAAGGAATGACATTTGTATTTCCAAAGTTCTCAGAATCTGTGTTGAAAACCATTTTGATACCCTATTCAAACGCTAACTGTAAACTTTTGTTTTTCAGCTTACGCTAGCACATTAAGTGATGTGTCACCGTTTGTCACAAGAGAATTCGGATCTCTTCACTGAAGTATACTTTGAAGGATGACTGAAATGTGTTATGTTATCCATGATATTAAAAAAATCCCGCCTAAAATTTAATATTTTGAAAGTACCGAAAAGTGCACTTGAAACCACCGAATTTGCCACTTTAAAATACCGCTTTCTTCACTCCGAAATCACCGAAAAATTCCTATCCCTAAATATAAGATAAGCAACCCGCCCCAGTATCCATAACGGTTTACCCAGCATAAGCTTAAAAGGCAGGTCATAAACGCAATTCAGAAAAGCCGAGGAGAACAGCGAATCTCCAAACACATATACTCTTCTCTTAAGTCTTAATTCGACAGTTGGATGCTGGCCGAAGCTGGGGTGATAGACTTGCTCGCTAGTTCGTAAACTCGCTCCAAAGCTAGTAATTAAAATTTCCACTGAATGGAGATTGTTGGAAGAAATGAAAACTTAAAATACTTAATAGTGGGCGATGTATTAAACATAGAGATGCTCGTGAATTAATATGAGTACAATCCAAGAGGGCCAACAGCTCATGGCAAAAGAGACTCTTTGGGTGGGCCGATGGTCCCTCAGTGGAGGAAATGCCACTGGAATCCATCTAGCAGCATCTGTATCCATATTAGGAGCGGCCTTATTTCCCGCTTGGCGAAAGGTTAGGAGCGGCCTTATTTCCTGCTTGGCGATAGGTTAGGAGCGGCCTTATTTCCCGCTTGGCGACAGGTTAGGAGCGGCCTTATTTCCCGCTTGGCGACAGGTTAGGAGCGGCCTTATTTCCCGCTTGGCAACAGGTTAGGAGCGGCCTTATTTCCCGCTTGGCGACAGGTTAGGAGCGGCCTTATTTCCCGCTTGGCGACAGGTTAGGAGCGGCCTTATTTCCCGCTTGGCGACAGGTTAGGAGCGGCCTTATTTCCCGCTTGGCGACAGGTTAGGAGCGGCCTTATTTCCCGCTTGGCGACAGGTTAGGAGCGGCCTTATTTCCCGCTTGGCGACAGGTTAGGAGCGGCCTTATTTCCCGCTTGGCGGCAGGTTAGGAGCGGCCTTATTTCCCGCTTGGCGGCAGGTTAGGAGCGGCCTTATTTCCCGCTTGGCGACAGGTTAGGAGCGGCCTAACTTCCCGCTTGGCGACAGGTTAGGAGCGGCCTTATTTCCCGCTTGGCGACAGGTTAGGAGCGGCCTTATTTCCCGCTTGGCGACAGGTTAGGATCGGCCTTATTTCCCGCTTGGCGACAGGTTAGGAGCGGCCTTATTTCCCGCTTGGCGACAGGTTAGGAGCGGCCTTATTTCCCGCTTGGCGACAGGTTAGGAGCGGCCTTATTTCCCGCTTGGCGACAGGTTAGGAGCGGCCTTATTTCCCGCTTGGCGACAGGTTAGGAGCGGCCTTATTTCCCGCTTGGCGACAGGTTAGGAGCGACCTTATTTCCCGCTTGGCGACAGGTTAGGAGCGGCCTTATTTCCCGCTTGGCGACAGGTTAGGAGCGGCCTTATTTCCCGCTTGGCGACAGGTTAGGAGCGGCCTTATTTCCCGCTTGGCGACAGGTTAGGAGCGGCCTTATTTCCCGCTTGGCGACAAGTTAGGAGCGGCCTTATTTCCCGCTTGGCGACAGGTTAGGAGCGGCCTTATTTCCCGCTTGGCGACAGGTTAGGAGCGGCCTTATTTCCCGCTTGGCGACAGGTTAGGAGCGGCCTTATTTCCCGCTTGGCGGCAGGTTAGGAGCGGCCTTATTTCCCGCTTGGCGACAGGTTAGGAGCGGCCTTATTTCCCGCTTGGCGACAGGTTAGGAGCGGCCTTATTTCCCGCTTGGCGACAGGTTAGGAGCGGCCTTATTTCCCGCTTGGCGACAGGTTAGGAGCGGCCTTATTTCCCGCTTGGCGACAGGTTAGGAGCGGCCTTATTTCCCGCTTGGCGACAGGTTAGGAGCGGCCTTATTTCCCGCTTGGCGACAGGTTAGGAGCGGCCTTATTTCCCGCTTGGCGACAGGTTAGGAGCGGCCTTATTTCCCGCTTGGCGACAGGTTAGGAGCGGCCTTATTTCCCGCTTGGCGGCAGGTTAGGAGCGGCCTTATTTCCCGCTTGGCGACAGGTTAGGAGCGGCCTTATTTCCCGCTTGGCGACAGGTTAGGAGCGGCCTTATTTCCCGCTTGGCGACAGGTTAGGAGCGGCCTTATTTCCCGCTTGGCGACAGGTTAGGAGCGGCCTTATTTCCCGCTTGGCGACAGGTTAGGAGCGGCCTTATTTCCCGCTTGGCGACAGGTTAGGAGCGGCCTTATTTCCCGCTTGGCGACAGGTTAGGAGCGGCCTTATTTCCCGCTTGGCGACAGGTTAGGAGCGGCCTTATTTCCCGCTTGGCGACAGGTTAGGAGCGGCCTTATTTCCCGCTTGGCGACAGGTTAGGAGCGACCTTATTTCCCGCTTGGCGACAGGTTAGGAGCGGCCTTATTTCCCGCTTGGCGACAGGTTAGGAGCGGCCTTATTTCCCGCTTGGCGACAGGTTAGGAGCGGCCTTATTTCCCGCTTGGCGACAGGTTAGGAGCGGCCTTATTTCCCGCTTGGCGACAAGTTAGGAGCGGCCTTATTTCCCGCTTGGCGACAGGTTAGGAGCGGCCTTATTTCCCGCTTGGCGACAGGTTAGGAGCGGCCTTATTTCCCGCTTGGCGACAGGTTAGGAGCGGCCTTATTTCCCGCTTGGCGACAGGTTAGGAGCGGCCTTATTTCCCGCTTGGCGACAGGTTAGGAGCGGCCTTATTTCCCGCTTGGCGACAGGTTAGGAGCGGCCTTATTTCCCGCTTGGCGACAGGTTAGGAGCGGCCTTATTTCCCGCTTGGCGACAGGTTAGGAGTGGCCTTATTTCCTGCTTGGCGACAGGTTAGGAGCGGCCTTATTTCCCGCTTGGCGACAGGTTAGGAGCGGCCTTATTTCCCGCTTGGCGACAGGTTAGGAGCGGCCTTATTTCCCGCTTGGCGACAGGCTATGTGACGAGCCGGCTACAAAACCTTTCGTCACATGCTTATGGAATGTTGTCTTATGGATCTGATATGAAGGCTACGTTGTCCTCCTAAGGCAAGCGCGTTGGCAAGACCCAGTCAGCGTGAGAAATATGCAAGGGTTACCATAGCATGAGAGGCTATGGCAAAACAAGCTAGCTCCCACTCCCCGTTTTTCAACACTCAATGTTGGTACCATGACTGGACGATACAACGAACTGGCTAAGTCTCTTGAAAACTGATGCATTGATATTTGTGGAGTGCAAGAAACACGATGGAACGGAAATAAGTCGTACAACATTGAATGTGGATATAAATTTATGTATACTGGCACCCGTGGAACAACTAGAGGGGTTGGGATTATAGTAATCTGCAAAGTTCGACTGCAGTGTCTCAGAAGTGCAGGGATACGACCATCACCTAATGAAGATGGTCTACATTGCTGATGGAAGAAAAATCCACTTCTTCAGTGCCTATACCCCACAGACTGGCCAAATTACTCCCATCAAGAATGCCTTTTGGAGGATGCTCGATGAGAAGACCGCCGAAGTGACTATAGAGGATTATCTCATGCTGGTGATCTGAATGGACATGTCGGTTGCCAAAAAGAAGATCATGCTGCTTACGGAGGTCAAGGATTTGGAGTCAAGAACGAGGATGGTCAGCGTATTCTCTATTTCACAGAAGCTCATGGATCTGGTAAACACGAATACCTGGTTCAAAAAGCGTGATTCACACCTAATAGTGACACTAATACCACGCAGATTGACTACATCCTTGTGAGAAGTGATCTCAGTGACGTGCTCAATGCTTAAGTTGTGCCATATGAGAAAGTCGCATCGCAGCACCGACCATTGATCTGCACGCTGCGCATCAAGATGCCGACAAACAAGCATGTGGACTGCACAGGACCAGCAAGAATCAAGTGTTGAAATTTCACAGAGAAAGAGGCAAACGTCGTTGCACGAATCACTCTACCATCAATTACCACCGTAGAAGAAAGCTGGACAAAACTAAAACAGATGGCTCATGAGGCTGCACATGCCATTCTTGGGGCAATGAAGCCAGGACGACGAAAGATCGATAGGGTTACGTGGCTTTGGATTGACAACGTTAAGGATGCAGTGCACAAAAAGAAACAATTATATCAAGAGTTTCTTGATGATAAAACATCAGACCGCTGGAATGCGTAAGGAAGCCCGTAGTGATGCGAAGAAGGTTGTGGCTGCCACAAAATCAGCTCGTTTTGCAGATCTATACGCAGAACTTCATACACGAGAAGAACGGGATATATACTGACTTGCCAAATCAAGACATTGCAGAACAGAGGACATACCTCGATTCTACGGAGTCAATGATGAGACTGGCAACCTGTTGGTAGATTGGAACACGGTGACAGAACGGTGGTGCAGCTACTACCAGAAGATCTCAACTGAAGAGTTCCCCCACCTCCCAATCCCGACCACCAATACTGTCGAAGGACCTGAAGGAGAATAGAAGTCGGAGAGGTCAAAACTGCTTTGAAGAAAATGAAGCCAGAAAAGGCCACTGGCCCAGGTGATCTCCCAGCCGAGCTGTGGTATTCACGTTGTTGGGAGGCAGCAGGATGGCTAACACAGCTTTCCAACGGAGTCATCGAGGATGGACGAACACCAGCCAATTGGCAACAAAGTATCACTGCACCCATCTTCAAAAAGAAGGGAAGTCCCGCAGAGTTTCCAACTATCATCTAATTCGACTATTGTGTCATGCTCAAAAACTCTTCGAGTGTGTTATGGACGAAAGGATCTGAGAAGTCATCAAGCTTACCAGAAACCAGGCAGGATTTGTTAAGAATTGCAGTACAACCGATGCAATTCATGCTGCAACACTCTTAGTTGAGAAACACCGAGAGAAAGACAAGCCGTTGCATCTTGCTTTCTTGGACCTTCAAAAGGCCTTTGACTGGGTCCCACACACTCTCATCGGGCTAGGGTTTCGAGAACACGGTGTGCCTGAATACCTTGTGAAGTGGGTTCAACTGCTATATGCACAACCAAGGAGTAACGTCCAAACCACCACAGGACCATCGATAGATTTCCCAATAACAGTCTGCGTCCACCAGGGTTCAACTATTGTTCAACCTTGTAATGGACACAGTAACAGCTGACCTGCATCGGTCATTACCGTGGACCCTTCTTTATGCTGATGATGTCATGCTGGCTGCAGAAAACAAGCTGGACCTGAAAAATCAAACCCAACAATGGAGTGATCGCCTGGCGCAATACGGCCTGTGCCTAGATGTGCAGAAAACAGTGTATATGACGTCAGATACCCTCGAAACAGGAACCATCTAAGTGGACAGTGCAGATCTGCTGCGAGTGAGCAAATTTAAATACCTTGGTTCTACAATTATTTCTGACGACAGGCTACTGGTGAAAGAGGTCAATTCAAGAACTAATGCTGCGTGGATGAAATGGCGAACAACAACTGTAGTTATGTGCGACTGAAGGATGAAAGATCATCTAAAACCAAAAATCTATCGTACCGTCATCCGCTCACAAGTACTCTACGGCTCCGAATGTTGGCCGACTTCAGCGGAAACACAACGCCGTTTAAGTGTTATGGAGACTAAGATGCTAAAGTGGACAGCAGCCTCAATAAGTTTGATTGTGTTTCCAATGACAGCGTCAGGAAACGGATTGGTGTTGCGCCAATCCGAGACAAAATGCATGAGGGCTGTCTGCGCTGGTTTGGACATGTCAAACAGGCAGGAGGTAAAAGATTACCAAGGGGGGGAAACACATTTGAAGTCCTCGGCAGAACGTTTTGCCTAGAGAATGGAATTATCCCAAGTTTTAACCCTGCGTAAGTGTGGCACGGTCTCTTGTTCCAGGCCTCACAACAGTGCTATTTAAATTTCCGACTGTTGAGGCTAAGAAGCTGTACTTTGTTGTACCTTCCTCTGTTGCGACCCTCCACGTGCAACTAATATTGCCAGTCATGGGAAATTGACCATTGTGACAACTCACTACGGCACGGTTCCTGAGACCAGCAACACTTTTTGCGTTATGTTCAGTGTACCTATGAAGTAATTAGTATATTTTTATTATGGCTTATTTCTTGAGATGATTTTTGCTTTCATATTGAAGAGTTATTGAACTATTTGTTCAAGCCTATATTTTACTGTATTTTAGGTAAAATAGGCTATGAAAGAACAAAAACGATTGCAAAGGCTACTTGAAACTGTTTCCACTGATTCTGAACCGGAAACATGATGATTCTTCAGAAGATGACGAAGAGGACGTGCTGGAAGTTCGAGAAGAGAATTCGGAAAGTGAACGAGATTTGAATCCTGAGGAGGATGCAGAATCCTTGCGACGGCATTATTATCACGGAGGTGAAGACTCTTTACTTTTATTATGGTAGGGATGAGACGAAGCGGAAAATTTATCCCCCTCCCAAAAATATTAGAACAAGTCAGAAGAATATTATAACGCACCTTCCAGGTGTCAGAGGATCAGTTAGAGGAAAGACCTATCCTCTCGAGGTTTGGAGACATTTCTTTGATCGAGAGATAATTGAAATTATTGTAAAATTTACAAACCAACATATTACCACTCACGCAAAAGAAAATATAATCAAGAATATCCCTTTTGTGAGGTCGACTGTAATAACATGGAAGCTCTCTTGGGCCTTCTCATTTTGAGTGGAGTAAAGAAGTCCAATAGGTTAAATTTAGAAGAACTGTTCTTCACAGATGGAAACTTCCCAGAAATCTTTCGGCTAGTTATGTCTTAGCAACGTTTCTCTTTCCAACTTAGCCATATACGTTTTGACAATATTGAGACCAGGCAGCAGAGGCTACTGTCAGATACATTGGCTCCAATTCGTGATCTGTTCGAATTTGTTCACATGTGTGTACAATATTTCAGCTTGAGTCAGTTTGTTACAATTGATGAAATGTTATTAGGTTTCAGGGGAAAGGCTGCTTTCCGGAAGTACAGACCTTCGAAACAAGTACGGCATCAAGGTATATATGCCTTGTGTGATGCAAAGGTATTTTATACTTAAAAAATGGAAGTCTACGTTGGAAAACTGCCAGAAGGATCATAGTATGCTGCAACAGCCCGAAGAATGCAATGGAGAGACTAATACAGCCATTTCCGGGAGGAGAATGAAACGTTACAGCGGACAACTGGTTCACCAGCGTTGAGATCTGTGAAATCTTGATCAGTCAGTACAAACTCATGCTGCTAGGCACCATTTGAAAAATCAAGCGCCAGCTTCCACCTCAATTCACTCAAGGACAGTAGAGGCCTACCCCATCCAACAACTTTGGATTTCATGAAGATTGTACTTGTCTGTCATATATTCCTAACAAACGAAAGAATGTGTTACTAATTTTATCGATGCACGATGATGACTTCGTCGATGAAGAAACAGAGAAATCAGATATGATTTTGGACTACAATAAAACTAAAGGCGGTGTCGGTGTCGTAGACCTGCTCTCTGCAAATTATGTTGTGGCCAGAAATACAAGACGTTGGCCTATCATTGTGGTATTTTATTCTCTGATAAACATTGCTGGCATAAACAGTCAAGTCATTATAAGTCAGAACGCACCAACCAAGAATATAGTATGGCGAAAATTTATCACAGGGTTAGGAATGAACATTTTACAAAGCCACCTTCTGCGTGAGAGGATTGCTGTCGTCTGCAAGCTTGAAAGGGTACAAGATGATTGGCCTGTACGTCTCTTTGGACGATGTCAAACGTGTACTTGGAAGCAGAACAGAAAAACAAAATAGTATTGTAGATAGTGCAATAAGTTCATGAGCCTAGGGCACATGCAAGTATTATGCAAAGACTGTGAATGAATTTTCAAAATAAATGTGCAATGTTTATGGGCGACCTTACTTCATAAGCCACAGGCTTATACGAGATTTATTATGTGCCACATTTCCAAAACTGACACAACTATAGGTATGATATATTTGTATCAAATTATTTTTTTGTCGTTCTTGCTATTTAAATAATTTGATTTTACTTGGGATTCCCTTTTCTGATTTTTTCTTTGTTTATGTTATCTCTATGGGTCTGATTTTACTTGCAAGTCTGTTTTCCATCTGTGAGTTTGAATAAATACATTTTGTGTGAAATCTGATCTATTCTTTCAATTCACAATTTAATAAATAAACAAAGTAAAATACCCGGTCTTAGAGACCGGCCACACGAATCATGTTCAATATTTCGCCACACTTACGCAGGGTTAAGTGATTAAAGTTACTTGTTCAAGGGGAAAATCAAGTTTCTGATTGTACCTATTTTTCAATACACAGTTTTAAGTAACAATTATTTACACCTTGGTACTATAACCAGGTAAATTGCCCTATTATCTTTCTAAATCTCAAGAAAATAATGGAAGTAAATCATCATCATCATCTTGCACAGTTTCCAGCCACTGGCCGGGTCTGTTTGGAACACAAGCCTCTCCAACGTCTTCTGTCTTCCCACCATCTCTCAGCCTCCACCCTTATCCAGTCTTCTCCTCTCTTCTTCACGCTTTCTCCCACCCCCTACAACCACCTGTCTCTCGGTCTTCCTCTTGGTCTCTTTCCTTCCCACTTAGTCTCGTGTATCCTCCTCTCCTCCATTCGTTTTACATGACCATACCATCTAAAGTCTAGATTTCTCTATCCCATCCTGTAATGGTTCGTCCTTCATTAATTCTCTGGTCCTCTCATTTCTTATTCTGTCAATCTTTGTAGCTCCAATACCATTTCTCAAGAACCTCATCTCACTGGCCTGTATTTAATTATTTACTATAAATTGCGTGTTGGATTCAGAATTCATTGCAATAGTCATCATCATGTATGTTGCTCGCCATGTGAATGTGCGCTCTATTGTCCGTTACTATGCAACTACAGAATGGTAACTTTCAGTTGGTCGGCACGAAGTACGGATAATGTGATTCCACCTGAAAAAGATTTACATGTAATTGAATTGTAAGAGAGTAGTGGCTGAGGAGAGAAGAAAGTGGATGGAAGAGTGGACAAAGATGATGGAGGATAGTGAAGGTACTAAAAAGGTCCTGTATGGGATGGTAAAAAATAAGAGGCGGAAGGATCCTACGGATTATGTTAGAATGGTGAACAAAAGGGGACAAGAGATAGAAAATAGGGAAGAACTGAAGAAAATGTGGAAAGAATATTTTGAAGAACTTCTGAACCCAAATGGAAAAGATGGTGAGGAGGAAGAAATCGGGGAAGAGGAAGATGAACTGCAAACAGAAAAGGACTTAACATGGAAAGAAGTGGAAGATGCAGTGAACAAGATGAAAGGAGGGAAGGCACCGGGAGTGGATGAGTTGAGTGTGGAGATGGTGAGAGCAGCAGGACAGGTGGGGATACAATGGTTGTACCGAGTGATGAGGACAGCATGGAAGGAAAGGAAGACCCCAGAGGACTGGAAAAAAAGGAATAATTGTCCCGATCTTCAAGAAAGGTAGTATAACAGATTGCAGAAACTATCGGGGAATAACACTGATGAGTCATTGTGCAAAGATCTTCGAGAAAGTTAGCTAGGCTGACAAGTTTACCTATTTACTCGCCTATAGAACACCCTATTTTTTTCTAAATTTTTAGTTCTGAAATTCAGGGCGGGCGGGGGGGGGGGGGGTACTATAGACGCAAACTTCCGCAAAATTCCATTATTTTGGGAAAAAGAGAGAGAGTAAAAATAAGCTAGTATGATATATATAATCAAAATACTGTATATGAAATTTACATCTTTATTCAGCCCATTATGTGACTGCCATAATCTCACTTATCAACCACTCTTCCCTACCCCCGAATGACTTTCACTACTATCCCTTGCTAAGCAAAAATCTTAGTATCCAAGAAATAGAATGGAATGGACGAAGTATCAGACATGGAAATGCAAACTTTATTTTTATTTGAACACTTATCAATTATGGAACGAGTGATGATGCTGAAAGATCACATCTCATTAACATTTGTAAACACAACTGAGTACGTATTATTCACATGTTTCACATTAATATACCAACCAACGTGTCACACAAATGTCAACAGTTCTTGCAACAAATGAAATGTGTTAAAACTGAGAAAAAGCTGCTGCGAACACCATTTCGAAGAGCAATACATCTTTGTATACAAGACAAAAGAATACAGGCAAGATATGAAACCATAACTGTAGTGTGGCATCTTCTATTGGATATTGAGTGAAGCCTATTGGCTACACAATTCTATATCCTGCCCAATCGCGCACGCAAAATAGCGGTCATATCGTCTGAAATAACTAAATAATGTAACAAGAAAAATATTTTTTGTCATAAAAGAGGATGAATTTTAGTTAGAATTTTAAAAAATTTGAAGAATTTGTCTTTTTCCAAGAATTGACTCAATAATTCAAGAGGGGTACTATAAGAGATTTCCAAGAATTTTATATTTTGGCTCTCGAAAAGGAAGGGGGGTACAGTGGAACTTGGATAATTTGAACCTCAAGGGACCAGTAAAAAAATTCGAATTATCCAAAAATTCGAATTAAGAAAGTGCTTTGAAAAGAGCAGAGAAAATATATTGTATTACGTTTACAAAATGATGTATGTTCAACAAAGCAGATAAACAGACAACGGTGCTTTATAAAGACTGTATCGTGAATAATCTCAAAAGTTTCAAACGAAAAATAAAACCAAAATGTACTATTCACCTATTGAACGACAGTAGTAATCCAGCAATCTAGTTAAGTCTTAGAGAAATCTACTGTTTTTCAAAATAGTTTGAGTTTTTTACCTGTTTCATACAATAAAGTGTCTCAGCCTTCACAAAAGAATCTAAACAAATTTAAGGAACGGAAAACAGAACTACTTACGTCATTTCTACTCACAAAAAAACGTGTATGTTCTGTGATGTGGTTTGTTGCTTGGGCTTAACTCGGAACAGGTTTTTCGGGAACTGATCCAACTGTCCCAACTGTTTGGCTTCCGCTCGGCTTTTTACACTAAAAACTTTGAATTATCCAAAATATAATTCGAATTAACCACGATTTTTTAACATTGATTTTATATAAAATGCTAGGGACCAAGAGAAAAATTAGAATTAAAGAAGATTTCGAATTAGTCACGTTCCACTGTACTACAGGCGAGTAAATACGGTATCTATATTCGTGTCCTTTGGCTCTTTGTATGTCCATCCTGTTGTGTTTTCTTCAATAAAATTAACTAGTTAGTGAGTAATGCCTTTTCAAGTTCTACAATGCATTTTCTACTGCATATAAATGTTCTATTTATTCTATCAAGATACTCTACTTTAAGAGATATAGGCCTACTTACTTTAGGGGCCTTTGGTTCTGAAACACGCAATGCTTCACGGAAGTAAGCATCTACGGCATAGTTTGCTTTCCTTTCTCGTTTCGGTGGCTCAATCCAGTTGCCAATACCAAGAACCTTCTGTTTTTCTCTGCAAAAAGGAATATTTCACGTGCTTCATCTAAACAATAACATCAACATTAACAAGAAGTTATTTTAAAAGAAAATTGCCACCAATAATCAAGTAAATGAAAGGGAAATACACTTTACAAGTGAAAAAGCACTGAGGTCAACTTCCTACTAAACATTAGACACTCGTCCAATGAAGGAGACTCGGTCCAATAACACGGATGGAAAATAGACATAAATACAAATGCTGTATGCAGAGAAAAGTATAATTCACTACCTTGTGAAAGCCACTCAAACGCGATGTTAAGTACAGCCTTGTTGAGTAATATAAACTTTCTTTTGATGTTAAGTGTTTTAAGGTCCCTAAATTTATTCAAGAGCACTTAATTTGATATAATGTTACAACAGAAGGAATTCTTTTTTTCATTGAATGCATATGACTCAAATTGTCTCCCACAAGTCCAACCCCTCGTCCACGTCGTGGGAGACGGGCAACGGCACAAAGTAGGGGATTGCCTGTAGGAGCGAAGTACAGTGGGGACTTCGTGTGCCCCGGGACCGTTACGGTAGCTGTGAAGGTCCTGCAGGAACCCTGAAAAGAGACGGCTAACGGGGCTCTGGTGAAGCTACAATAGGCCCAGCAAGCCAGTAGTGGATGAAACCAAATGCTTTCAAGAATGGAACAAGCCTCAGACATGACGGATATAATAGACGACACGGCTGTAAACATGGACTAAGATTTGTAACTTTAAACATAAGAACGCTGACGGGGAAGGTGGAGCAGATAGTGGATATGATGGAAGGAACTTGGATTTATTGGGGTTGGCAGAAACAAAGTGGAAAGGGGAAGGAAGGAGAAAACTGAGAAAAGGCTATAGACTATACTGGAGTGGGAATGAAGAGGGAAAGAGGAATGGAGTGGGAGTAGTAGTACGAGATGGTTTAAAAGAAGTGAAGAGGATAAGTGATAGGATGATGAAAGTGAAAGTAGCACTGAGGGGAGAGACCGTAGAAATAGTGCAAGTGTATGCTCCACAAGTAGGCTGCGCCTCTGAAGAGAAGGATGAGTTTGAAGAGGAATTGCAGAAGCAGCTGGTAGGAAGAAATATGATTGTTATGGGGGATCTGAATGCCCATGTAGGAAGAGAAAGATAAGGGCATGAGAGTGTGCTTGGACCAGAGGGTTGGGGCAGAAGAAATGAGGAAGGAAAGAGACTGTTTGACTCCTGTCTAAGTGGGAACTCCTGGTTCAAGAAAAGAGAGAGCCACACAATCACATGGTACAGTGATGACTTGACAGGAAGTCGGTGGTCGACTATATCCTGTATGAGAGAAAATTAAATAAGAACATCACAGGCATCAAGGTTACACCATCGGAGGACTTGGATAGCAACCATCGATTGCTGTAATGAACCTGAGAGGGACTAAGGAGAAGAAAGGGACTGAGAACCAGGAAAGACGTATAAGGATATGGAAACTGAAAGAAGGGGATAGAAGGGTCGAGTATCTCAAAATGGTAAAGGAAGGAATTCCAACAGATGAAGAAAGAGGGGTGGAAGAGGAATGGGTTAGATTTAAGAAGACACTAGTAGGTGCGGCAGATGCAGTATGTGTGAGGACAAGTAGTACGAAGAGGTGGAAGGAAACACCATGGTGGAATGGGAAGACAAAAGATATAGTAAGGGAAAAGAATAGAGCCTTTAGGAGGTGGTATCAAAATAGGACTAGAGACAAGGGAAGAATACAAGGAAAGAAAGAAGGAGGCAAAGAGAGTAGTGGCTGAGGAGAGAAGAAAGTGGATGGAAGAGTAGACAAAGATGATGGAGGATAGTGAAGGTACAAAATAGGTCCTGTATGGGATGGTAAAGAATAAGAGGCAGAAGGACCTGATGGATTATGTTAGAATGGTGAACAAAAGGGGACAAGAGATAGAAAATAGGGAAGAACTGAAGAAAATGTGGAAAGAATATTTTGAAGAACTTCTGAACCCAAATGGAAACCACGGCGAGGAGGAAGAAATCGGAGAAGAGGAAGATGAACTGCAAACAGAAAAGGACTTAACATGGAAAGAATTGGTAGATGCAGTGAGGAAGATGAAAGGAGGGAAGTCACTGGGTGTGGATGAGTTGAGTGTGGAGATGGTGAGAGCAGCAGGAGAGGTAGGAATACAATGGTTGTACCAAGTGATGAAGGCAGCATGGAAGGAAAGGAAGATCCCAGAGGACTGGAAAAAGGGAATAATTGTCTCGATCTTCAAGAAAGGTAGTAGAACAGAATGCAGAAACTATCGGGGAATAACACTGATGAGTCATTGTGCAAAGATGTTTGAGAAAGTCTTGGAAAAGAGAATTAGGACAAGGATAGAAGGAGGGATGAGGGAAGAACAACATGGCTTCAAAGCAGGAAGGTCCACAGTGGATTTGATTTTTGCTGTAAGGCAGTTACAAGAACAGCAATATGAGTATGGAACAGATCTACTGATGGCCTTCCTGGACATTGAGAAAGCATACGACTGTATGCAGAAACAAAATATGTAAGTCCCTGGAGGACAGAGGAGTAGAAAAATGGACCATACGGAGGATAAAGGAGATGTACAAGGGAAGCGTGAGCTGTGTGAAAGTGGGAGGAGAGAGATCGGACTGGTTGGAACAGAGAAACGGCCTGAAACAAGGAAGTGCACTGTCACCGTTACTTTTCATTGTGGTGATGGATGACATAATGACCCAGGTGACACAAGTAATTGGGGAAGGAAAGATGAAAGCAATGGTGTTTTCAGATGATTTGGGGGAACAAGGAAGAGGAAGTACAGGAACAGTTGGACGTGTGGGTAGGAATAATACATGAGATGAAATTTAGCATAAATAAGAGTGAGATGGTGATCACAACAAGGAAGAAGGAAAGAACCACAACAGGAATAACAATTGGTAGGGAACAACTTAAGAAAGTGGAGAGATTTTTAAGTATCTGGGAAGCCTGATACAAGATAATGGAAGAAACGATAGAGAAATAAATGAGCGAGGGAGACAAGCAGAAGCATTGCAGAGGAGTGTGAGAAGAATGATCTGGAGCAAGGATGTCCCTCAGAACACCAAAAAGGTCATATATCGGACGTACTATGTCCCTATCCTGACTTATGCTTCGGAGACCTGGGTTATGAAAGGAAGGGAGAAGAGCAAAATACAGGCCAGTGAGATGAGGTTCTTGAGAAGCAGTATTAGAGCTACAAAGATGGACAGAGTAAGAAATGAGAGGACCAGAGAATTAATGAAGGAGGAACCATTACAGGATGGGATAGAGAAATCTAGACTTTAGATGGTATGGACATGTAACACGAATGTAGGAGAAGAGGATACCCAGGAGGATACGCGAGACGAAGTGGGAAGGAAAGAGACCGAGAGACAGGTGGCTGAAGGGGGTGGAAGAAAGTGTGAAGAAGAGAGGAGAAGACTGGACAAGGGTGGAGACTGAGAGAAGGTGGGAAGACAGAAGACGTTGGAGAGGCTTGTGTTCCAAACAGACCCGGCCAGTGGCTGGAAACTGTGAAAGATGATGATGATGATGATGTGAAAAAAATCCACAGCCTGCTTCCAGTCTCCGACCGGGTCAGGAATGGATTGAATGAAGCCCCCATCTAGCGGCGAGGATATGAACTGTGCCGGCTGCCGAGGCCTGATGCACTCCTCTGGGGCAATGATTAAATGAATGACAGATGAAATTAATTGATAGTGGAGAGTGTTGCTGGAATGAAATGTTGACAGGGAAAACCGGAGTACCCGGAGAAAAACCTGTCTGCCTCCGTTTTGTCCAGCACAGGTCTCACATGGAGTGACCGGAATTTGAACCACGGACCCAGCAGTGAGAGGCCGGCATGTTGCCGCCTAAGCCACGGAGGCTTGCATGATGATGTATATGACTCAAATTAAAAATGTTAATTGAGTTTAATGAGAGGCACTCTTATCAAAGATAACATGTTAGTCATATTTTTCGTCTGTCTGTTACTGTAGATAGCCAGCCCAGAGGCTGGTTGGATCCTCAAAAAGTACCGCCATAGGTACTAAGGCATGCTAAGCAACGTGAGGTAGTTTGCCATTACTTTCTTCACTGAGTAGAACATGTATCAAATACGTCTTGCAATGGCCTTCCCAGTGTGTACTAGACAGTGTCTTGGTGAGGTGTGCTTTAACCAACTGAAGAGCCCAATAGCACACCGGGGCGAAACGCTGTCATTTAGTTGAGTTACGCCGGAACATTTAGCACAATTTGTGTTTAAATATATAATGGCTCAACGGGCAATACATATTTTTCTTTTGAAAATTGTATATTCAATGCCAAGGTAAGGTTACAATTGCTTTGGAGTGGAGTTTCCGACTCCCATAGTGCACTGGCGTTGCTCGTGACGCGGATACACATGTATCAAATACGTCTTGCAATGGCCTTCCCAGTGTGTACTAGACAGTGTCTTGGTGAGGTGTGCTTTAACCAACTGAAGAGCCCAATAGCACACCGGGGCGAAACGCTGTCATTTAGTTGAGTTATGCCAGAACATTTAGCACAATTTGTGTTTAAATATATAATGGCTCAACGGGCAATACATATTTTTCTTTTGAAAATTGTATATTCAATGCCAAGGTAAGGTTACAATTGCTTTGGAGTGGAGTTTCCGACTCCCATAGTGCACTGGCGTTGCTCGTGACGCGGATACACATGTATCAAATACGTCTTGCAATGGCTTTCCCAGTGTGTACTAGACAGTGTCTTGGTGAGGTGTGCTTTAACCAACTGAAGAGCCCAATAGCACACCGGGGCGAAACGCTGTCATTTAGTTGAGTTATGCCGGAACATTTAGCACAATTTGTGTTTAAATATATAATGGCTCAACGGGCAATACATATTTTTCTTTTGAAAATTGTATATTGTACAATGAATGGAAATTCAGTTTTATAGCTTTCTTTGAACACTTGGAGATAACGTTTCTGAGGTTTTGTCGCCATGACGTGACGAGAGAAACTTAAAACACACGACACGAACAATCATCGACACAACTCGTTGAAATAATTTTCTACCAGCGCACTAAACGTGACGCTAGGAGAGTATAAACACGTGGCGTCAAACGGATCAAGTCACAATCGCCGCGCGTAGCATACAAGGTTTCAATCCCATACTGCATAGTCACCTGGCCAGACTCGACTAATCAGCGCAGGCTTGACACCCGTTTGTCCATAAAATACCATCAATCAGTATGCGGTAGGCCGATCAGCTGACCCACCATCCAAGATCGCAGCTATGGAGCTCACAGCCAAGCGAGGAACTTCCACAAACTTCCACAAAAAAACAAGGTTACGCAAATCACAAAAGCAATTACGACTTACGAGAGAATCTCCTTGAGAATGGAAATTATTTGCAGTTCCTTTTTCTTTTACAATATATCACTGGGGCCCGAAATTCGGAAGAAATAATAGTAATTAAGAAGATCGGAAGACGAGGTGAAAATTCGGAAAGTTTCCGAATAAATCGGAAGGGGTGGCAGGTATGTTTGTTGTTGTTTGCAAAATTTTTTTGTAGTAATCTCTCGAGTTTGTTTTCGCGCTATTTGTTTCGATCATCAGAAGTATATCCTTTTGGTATAGCCGTTTAAGCCTTCATATTATTTTTTGAGTTATCTTCCTTTGTTTCATGAGATCCAAGTGTGATTCATCCGTTTTTTGACTCTGATACCGTAACCAGGCTTGATGTCTATCTTCCACTGTATTATCACACTCATCCTTCCACCATTGGTGTTTCTTCCTTAGATTTATTGGGGCTACTTGTTCAGCTATTTGTTTCAATTCGGGAACTATTTCCTCTAGATCATCTGTTATTTTAATATATCTAGTTCGTTCTTTGTATCCCTTGTTATTTATTAGTTTATGAGGGTCGTATGTTCTCTTCTTTTTTAGGTGAGTTTTTTTCTTTGTCAACGCGGTAATTTTAATTTTAATCTTTATCATGTAATGATCAGATCCAGTATCTGTTCCTCTCAGAACTTTCACATTGTAGATCTCCCTGTGATAGTTCTTATCCATACAAACATGATCTAGTTGCCACTCACATTTTTTCCAGTCTGGATGTTTCCAAGTTTTGAGTTTATTTAATCTTCTCTTGAAGTAAGTTGATTTGCAAAATTCCACCAGTCTTATGCCATTCCTGTTTGTTCTTCTCTGTGCTGGGCATTTTCCTATTATGTTTCTATATCTTTTTTCCTTTCCTAACTGGGCATTAAAGTCTCCAATTAAAATTTTGGTGTGACTCTTATTTATGTTTGTTGCTGTCTGATTTAAAAGCTCCCAAAATCCCTCCACATCATCTTTGTGTTCTTTCTTATTATTTTTATCATTAGTTGGGGCATGGGCATTTAGAATGTTATATGTTCTATTTGCAGCTTTTAGAGTTAGTGTCGAGAGCGTAGGGGATAATGCTTTAAATTCTATGATGGATTCAATTATTTATCAAAGATCTTTGACAAATTTCTTTGATAGTGAAATGCCGGCCTAACATACTTGGATTGAACGATAATCACCAGACAGTGCTGAGGAAAGAGACTGTTGTTTTGAGGGACAGAACAGTCAAGTACATTCTCACAACAGCTGAAAAAAACAAAAAAACTGAAAATGAACCCAAAATTACTGTTATTAGGAGCATTACCTAAAATTCACAAAGAGGATTGCCCGTTAAGGCCAATTGGTAAGTGCAGAAATGCGCCAAATTATTTAGCATACAAATAATTGATGTAATTTATTTCAGGCAGTCGGAAATCATTGTAATTCCCCGCCCACACTTGTGTCAACCAACTGAAAAGCTTCTAATTATACACAATATTATGTTGCTTACTTTAATGTATTGCTGCGTCTCAGACTTCCCCTTAAGGGGACACGACAGGCATAAGTGAAGAAGGAAATAAAGGAGAGAGGAATTGAGAACTAATTAAAACAATAATAATTCAACGATTGCCAATGATATTTTACCTGTAGTCTTCTCCCTCAAACTGGTATACAGAATCTGTTGCAGTAGCATCCATAGTGAAATTCCGAAGTGAGGACTCTCCAAGAGTGGCCAACTTTTCTTTGAACTCTGCGGTCTAAAATATTGAAAAACAAATCATTAACAAAGGATTAATAATGGTATAATATATCGTCATTCCACTCATATAATATTAGAGTTTGGGAAAATTTAGTATTTCCAATAATTAGAGATAGGAAAAATTCGCGATCGCGAATTTCGCGAATTTTTAAAAGAAGTCATACACAGGTGATAATGTGTTATAGGTGAAAATAAATGTTTTTGAGCTCGCGAATTTTCGCATGAAACGCGAATTTTGCATGAAAACGCGAATTTTAGCTTTTTCATTTTTTTTTTCTTTATATTGCTCTTCCGATAATTCGCGGCAATTAATGCACAAATTTCCGCCATTTTTTGAAAGCCGCGAATTATCTGCAGTAATGTTTTTAAGCCAGGCAAAAAGAAAACTATTGGTAAAAATATTGAATTGTATTTTAAGAACACGCAGAAGAAAATAATTATAATACTTTATGTTCGACCCTGACTATTATATGTCAGAAAACTGTACTATAATGAGGCTCATTATAACACTATTTTGCATTATGAAATAGTTTCTCCCACCAATCAGAGCTCAAGAAACAGTTGTTTGACCAATTAGATAATTAGATGCACTGAGTTCCAAGGCCTTCTAATTTAAATTTCACTGCCTGGCCTAGTGTCATAGTAGGGTAATCGAGGAGGCCATGGTCAAATACAAGGCATTCTCTGCGTCTCATGCCCTCTGTTCAGTACATAAAACTGGTGAAATCTCTACAGATATTTAGAATAATACTGTATGTTCGAACATAAAATAGTTATAATAATTATCGTCGAACATAAACAGTCGTATGCAACTCGCCTATAGTGGTAAATAAGCCACTCGTATGTAAAATTATAAAACTCGCATGCATACGCTCGTTTTATAAACATACTCGTGTCTTAATTATTGCCATTATAGGCTCGTTGCATAATGTACTATTATTACATAGTATTGTAAGACACACTACGTAGATTAGGCCTATAACAATATTAAAAACGAAGAGAAATGACTGTAATCACTTTTTGTTTCTTAGATAGTTCATTTTTTCTAGTTTTAGATTGTACAATTCTGAAGGAAACAATATATGAGAACGAAAATTCTTCTCGATTTTCTATATAAGAGATAAGTGTGACTATAGACACACTAGCTTGACTGTGGGAACTTTCGGGATTTCCGTTGCATCACTCCTTCACTTGACATGCACTGGATCTCAGTTTACCTCACCGACAGTCAAATTCCGTACAATATCCTCATCGCTTTCATGTCGGAAACCCTGATTGTCTTTATCGAAGTCTAACTACTGAATGTCACTTTCTTCTGCATCTTGGCATTCATCCAGGTTTTGCCCTAATGCAGCGGTTCCCAAACTTTTTCTTTCCATGACCCATTTTAGCCCATACGTTTTAGCCGCGACCCCCGTTTTAGCGCAGGTGTCTGTGATGGGGGGGGGGGGGCAAAGTGGAGGGATAAAATTACTTTGGAATTTAACTTAAGTGACCGGTAGGTTATTCGTTTAAATGTTTATTTATTTACTTTGTTCAGATTTTAAAATTTTAATCTTATTCTGATGTTACTGACCTGTTTGATGTTTACTGAGAAACTTAAATGTAAAATAATATGACACAAAAATAATATTTGGCGGTTCAATAGTATAATGATATTTAAATAAATGGTAGTAATTCTTTTTAGACTACCAGGGTATTATTTTAAAAACGAAAAGTAGTAGTGCCTATAACCTGCTATTAATTTTTATAAATGCTTTTAAATAGTCACAAAGGAACCTAGTAGCTCGACTGTCCTGACTTGACTGTAGTTGTGAAGTTGGTGACGTGTGGAGGGAGAAGGGCTCGTATGCGCATGCGTCAGCCGCGCTTCAAGCTGCCTGGCTTGTACTGTACGTCTCTTGTGTTTTGTTCCTCGCGTATTGTTTGATTTTGTTCTGACCAGGGGTATGACAGTTCATAGGGAGCGCGTGGGTCGGGGTAAGGCCCTGTACTGCATGTTCTGCCAACCAATGAAGAATTAATTTTAGCACTAAGGTTCCGTAGTTGGCACTCATGAACGTTCACATCAAACCGACTAGCGGAAGCGGGAATAGTTTTGATTGATTTTCCTCGTGGTGTTGTTAGTTGTTTTGATTTGTTCAGTATTTTGATTGTTTATTTGAATTGAATTGAGAGTCAATCATGCCACTGCAAGGGAGGAAAAATTGCCAAGCACCGGGATGTAAGAATTATAATGATAGTAAGAACAATACGGCAAACTTCATCTTCCTGGTGTTGACCATGTGTAAAACTAGTGAGCAATATGGACTACTCTCGAATAAAAATATATAGAGAATAAATGTGTGCATTTCATCTCTTGTTTGTTTTCTTACCCATTCTCCTTTGCATTGCAATACAATTTGTGGTTTAGGGCTACGGGGTGGGGGGTGGCAGCGGGCATGCTAGGCAAAAAGTGAGGTTATGGCAATGTAGTGTGTGCATTTGGACAGTATTCTTTATATTCATCGAATATCCCAACAAATCTGTCGAGTATGAGAGCATTTTTAATTAGCCTAGAGGTGAATTAAGCTCTAGAACGGCATAACTGTGTCCTTCGTGACAAATCTATTGCCAACATTGATATATATAAAAATGTATTATTTTCCTATCTGGACGTATATTTCAGCGCCTAGCGAAAGGCCCAGTTCTGTTTGTGTTATTTTCATCAATAATCAATAACTCATCGCAGAATATACTGTTCATTTACGTGTAATAAAGGCTACATTCATATGGCTTTTTACTTTTTATGTTGCCAGACTTGCCAGTACAATCCATAGCCTCAGGCGGTGTTCTCTCTCTCGGAAATTCTATAACCAAAAGTGACGAATCTCTTATACTTACATGATCCTTGGTTCTGACTATGGATAAGTTTGTTAAGCGTACAGGGCCTTCGACTTCTCATGATGATCATGAACAGAAGAGGGTAAAGGTGAGAAAGTATAGTGACAGTTATATTAAGTATGGATTTACGGTGCTCGGAAATCGGCCACAGTGTGTTATTTGCAGCGAGTTATTATCGGCCGAGAGTATGAAACCTTCCAAGATGATTCGCCATTTAGAAAGTAAATATCCCAGTTTTAAAGATAAGCCGGCAGATTTTTTTTGAACGTAAGTTAACTGCTTTAGATTACCAGAAAAATGCAGTAGTTCAGTTAAGTGGAAATAATATGAGCAAAGGTGCTTTGCTAGCATCGTATCAAGTGGCTTTACGAATAGCAAAGAAAGGTAAACCACACACGATTGCTGAAGAGCTCATTCTACCTGCTGCTCAGGATATGGTTTCAACTATGATCAGCCCAGATGCAGCTAAGAAGCTTTCCACCATTCCTCTGTCGATCAACTCGGTGGGGAGGCGCATTACCGAGATGGCTCAAGACATAAAGGATCAGTTGAAAATAAAGTTGCAGAAAAGTGAGTACTTTTCCATTCATGTTGACGGTCTACGGACGTGTCGAGTTTGGCGTAGTTTATATGCTTTGTTCGTTTTGAGGGTGACGGTAGTGTGGAAGAAGACATTTTATTTTTCAAACCTTTGCCTGACCACGCAACAGGTGAGGAAATGTTTAAAATGTTCATGTCTGCAACCGATTCGCTTCAAATTGTCTTTCAAAAGTGTATTTCAATCTGCAGTGATGGTGCCAAAGCAATGACTGGAAAAGACAGCGGTTTCGTGAGACGGATGAAAAATGTCATGCCTAATGCCACTTGGGTTCATTGTTTTCTGCATCGCTAGGCATTAGCTACCAAGGTCATGCCAACTGAGCTAAAAACAGTGTTGAACGAAACTGTTAAGTTGGTTAATTTTGTAAAAAGCCGGCCATTACAGTGTCGTCTGTTATCACAGGTATGCGAAGAAATGGAGGCACAGTACAAATGCCTCTTGCTTCACACAGAGGCAAGGTGGCTGTCACGAGGGAAGGTGTTTTCTCGAGTGTTCGCTTTGTGCTCTGAGCTTAAGACATTTTTTCAAGTTGCAAACAAAGACCTTGCCGGTTTTTTGAGTGACAATGAATGGCTGTTAAAACTTGCTTATTTAGCGGACATATTTCATCATCTGAACGATCTCAACGTTTCCTTGCAGGGAAGAGACAAAACCATACTTTTTGCACAAGACAAAGTCAATTCGTTTTTAAAGAAATTAGCCACTTGGCCAACCAGGGTTGAGAAGAATACATTTGAAAACTTTGAACTGACAAATGAGCTTATCACATCCCTTGATCGAAGCGATGAATATTATCCCGACATTGACAACCTGTCCAAACTGGTTACTACTCACTTGCAAGGTCTACAAGAGCAGATCCTTAGCTACATTCCCGAGGATCAACACACCGGTTGGAACTGGGTGCTTAACCCCTTCAACGAGCAGGCTGTGAACGAGGCAGACTTATACCCACTGATTCATGACAAACTCATCGAGCTATCCTGTGACATGACTTTGCAACTGTCCTTCAGCACCCAAAATATTGACAAGTTCTGGCTACAAAGAAGAGCTGAGTATCCAAGCTTAACATCAGTGGCTCTGAGAATCATCATGCCCTTTGCAACATCTTACCTCTGCGAACTCGGTTTCTCTACATTGGTCAACATTAAAACCAAGGCAAGAAATCGACTGGACGTAGAAGACGACCTTATTGTATGTGTATCTAAAACTAAGCCGAATTTTAAGAAACTTGTTGACAAAAAACAGGCCCATGTTTCTCACTAAAGAAGTCTTTTTTACTTAGAAATGTATTAACAATTACATATCAAAATTATTAAATGTTTCTGTTTTGTTTTGACAAAATCTGTAAAATATATTGATATTTTGTAAATGTACAAAGTTATTTAATTTAAAACTCCCGATGGCCATCTAAGTTTAAGTACATAGTCCACCATTATTTGTACACATCTCGCGACCCCTTTCCTAACGGCCCGCGACCCCCCAGTTTGGGAACCGCTGCCCTAATGTCATCCTAGTGAGACCACCTTGCCCGTTTAAAATATCGTCGTCATAGAAGCCGACAAACTCATGTTTTTGTGCGAGTGTAGTAGCGGTAATTTTCTCTCATGACTTGACTGCATGGAGAGCATCCAATAAACACGGAATGATCGGAAACTTAACGGTAGATAGCGGACCTCGCTTTCTGCATACAGCGATCTTTATCAATCTCATCCTGGTAAGTTACTAAGTTATTGAGGTTTTAAGGACCAGAAAAGCAAGGTCACCTCCCCCTTCATCCTAGTAACTACTCGACGCGTGGCGTCATATAGTGAGCCTTTCAGACATGAATATCTAGATGGCAAGTATCCATATCCAAATGTACCACTGTTTCCTGAAACAGTCGTAACCAGGTGATCTTCTTGGTTTCATTCTGTAGTGTGCCTGTCAGAGTACTTGAAAGATATCGTGCAATTTATGAATGAAGTAGTAGGGACTGATAACTCTGGTGTTGATTTCCTGAACAATGTTTCACATGATGAAATACTTGAGATTCAAAGAATTTGGCACGAACATCACAGTACTCATCCCTTGATTAGAAGGCCAGTCTTGTCAGACTGTTCACCTTCTAGATGGACATCTACGGAGAATTCAGCAAGCCCTTAAACTTGCTGTTTCTGGAAATTACGGTACCAACATTAAGGAGCTGTTGGAGGGTTGTGGAAATGAGTTAAAAGGAGAGAAAATACATTGTTTTAGTAAACGCTGGGTCCCATGCTCTTAGAATATTAATCAGCCTGAGATCCGTTGACCCTGGGAACAAGATTTACAAATGTGTGCGTTTGATCCAGCAGAAATAGTGCCAATGAACATCAATGAGGACCTTGCAAAGAAAATTAAGAAGTTGTCATTCTGTGGAACATTGGAAAAAAGTGAGGTCATAAGAGGATACAACGAAATGCAAACTTTAATCAAGAGGCAGATGCACGACAGGACCAAGACAGACATTGTTAGAGTTGACATTTGTATTTCCAAAGTTCTCAGAATCTGTGTTGAAAACCATTTTGATACCCTGTTCAAACGCTAACTGTGAACTTTTGTTTTTCAGCTTACACTACCACGTTAAGTGATACGTGTTACCGTTTGTCACAAGAGAATTTGGATCTCTTCACTGAAGTATACTTTGAAGGATGACTGAAATGTGTTATATTATCCATGATATTTCAAAAATCCCGCCTAAAATTTAACATTTTGGAAGTACCGAAAAGTGCACTTGAAAACACCGAATTTGCCACTTTAAAATACCGCTTTCTTCACTCTGAAATCACCGAAAAATTCCTATCCCTATCAATAATGAATTGAGCATTTTGTAGCATATCTTAGGATTTTGAAAAATTGATTTTAGATTATGTGATTTAAGACCCCTAAGAGATCTTATATCACTTATTACTCGCCGAGACTGCAATTTGTACGTAGCATAACTACTATTGCAACTATTTACGCAATTCTGCGCCAGAAGACGGGTAGGGGCATTGACTCAGCCCGAATTGGCAGCCAAAAATAGACTCATTTAAATATTCTTACAGTCGCACTTCCAATTCCCAGGATCTCTGGTCCCCTACTACAACACCGAAATACTACAGACACAGTTGGTTCTAGGGTCACATAACGTGCTTTTCGGGCCCATTTTTCTGTCTGTTATTTATACAAAACTACTCTACACTATTTCAGCAAACTGGCCAATTTTTACGTCCAGTATATTGTTTCTTGCATTGCGAGGCTTAATTTGAGCCTTATTTATACAAAGCTACACCATTTCACTGAACTGAGCCAAACTTAAAGTCGCGAGTTTTGATTTATGCATTGCAAGGCTTAAAATGAGCCTAGATTGGTCCTTCGACAAATTCGATATTTCGTCCAAACGGCCTAAATGCAGGGAATGGTGAGGTCTGTCCGAAATTTCAAGTAAACAGTTTTACCTGCTGGGTTTCGAAAGGTAAGTACGTAAAATTTGGTTCAGTTCGGTGAGACAGTGTACATATGTGCCAAAGGGTCAAAATGTAGGGAATCGAGGGGTCTGTCCGAAATTTCAAGTCGGCAGTGCAACCTGCAGGGTTTCAAAGGCTAAGTACGTAAAATTGGGACCAGATCGCTGAAACAGTGTGGACTTTTGCCAAAGGGCCTAAATGCACGGAATAAGTCGGCTGTTCGAAATTTCAAGTGGACAGTGTTCAGATCGGTGAAACGGTGTAGATTTGAGCCAAAGCGCCTAAATGCAGGGAATAGAGAGGTTTGTCTGATATTTCAAGTGGACAGTGTTACCCGCAGGTTCCAAAGTGTAAGTACGTAAAGTTTGGTTGTGATCAGTGCAACGGTGTAGATTTGTGCCAAAAGGCCTAAATACAGGGAATAGAGAGGTTTGTCTGACAGTGTTACCCGCAGGGTTCCAAAGTGTAAGTACGTAAAATTTGGTTCAGATGGTGAAACGGTGTAGATTTGTACAAATAAACAGACAAGCCAATATTGAGCTATAGATAGATGTGGTAGGGATAGGAAGCTGGCTATTTGTTTCTTATTTCGCTGAGATTATTCCTGATTGCTGTTTCTTCGTGTTTTTATTTGTGTCTGAACTCCAAGTTTATACTGAATTAGTTTGCGGAGTTTCCATTGTTCTTAGTCTAAAATGTTGTTGAAGGTACTATTCTATACTCAATCCTGAACAGGAGTTTTAAATGCATTATATCTAAAGATACGAGAAAATAGCATTTTGAAATTGATTTTGTAGCACTTTCATTTTGAATAATAGCATTTTGGAGCATTTTGAATGTTTAAAAATAGCGTTTTGTAGCATTTAAAAGTTCGTCACCAGGTACGATAAAAATGTAACAGGTTCAAAATTATTATACACTGAAACTAATTCAAACTTGCACAGGATTGGAAATACGGGTGTTTCTGATTAACGGCATAAGCATTTACTATAATGATGTGAATCGTACATTTACTTCACTTCAGGTAAATACCATACAACCGATAATTAACTAAATAATGAAATGTACGTTCACTCCTTCTTTATTCCCTTTTCAATGAGAGCCAGGGATGAGGTGCATTGAATTTTTATTTGCCGGGTGGTTTAATGGTCAAATGCTCTTGAATCCAACCTCATAAGACAATTTATTAGAAGAAATGAATGGAACTTGGCAGGTAGTAGGGAAACCACACAAAAGGATTTCATAGACATCTCACAGAATTTGAACAAATTCGTCCACTGAGTTCAGGACAGCCCGGTATTGTCATCATTCCACCTGCCACACGGTAAACTTCGTAAGACGAGCATTGTCACCTGACTACAGCTCGCTTTATTCTAACAATCGGCACCTTGGCATCAGTGAACTAATACAACTCTCCGCCATTCCTCAACATTCTGTCCATTTCGCTTGTGGAGTTAGCACCGTACCGATAACACGAGCAGCTCAGTAGCTGCACAACACCTGATATTGGATCTTTTCAGCATAGCTCAGGTGCCCTCGTCTCGCATCATACAAACAACCGACAGCACTTAAGCTCAATCTTGCCAAGGAGCCAGGCTGGTACCTTTATTTTCAGAGATCTCACATTTCTGAAAAATATATGGTGTCAAGTTTCTACATTTCTTTAATACTGATATTAGGATTTTAGTACTTCTAACACTCCTTTAGTAAAAAGATTTAAAAAAAACACACACAACAGGAGACTTAGTACTGCTGCCAATGCAATTTGTATAAACGAATGTTGACAATCCTGTGATCTTTGTTGTGTACCTTTCATGTCTACTCCAAGGATTTAAATGATCACATTTTATCATAATGTCGATTATTCAGGTCCGTATTGACGTAACTATAACTTTGAAAGAATAATAGATTTTCCGCCTTCAATACTGTTTATTTCTATTACTTACAGGGACTAGTTTCGGGGGTAAATACTCCCCCTTCCTCAGCCTGTCCAACAAAACTTCAGGCTGAGGAAGGGGGAGTATTTACCCCCGAAACTAGTCCCTGTATGTAATAGAAATAAACAGTATTGAAGGCGGAAAATCTATTATTCTTTCAAAGTCACATTTTATCAGTCGCAGAGGTTTTCTAAAGTTAAGTTAAACAGATACGATAGGCTACGATAGCTACGATAGGCCTAGCAAGCCAGTAGTGGATATTATATTTGCTTTCAAAACTGGAACAGGCCTCGGAAAGGAGGGATGCAAACGACGACGACCCGGATATGCTAATGGACTACGAGTTGGGACATTAAACATACAGACACTGACAGGAAAGGTGGAGGAGATTGTAGATGTGATGGAGAGAAGAAAACTGGATATACTGGGCTTGGCAGAAACAAGATGGAAAGGAGAAGGTCGCAGAGAACTGAGGAAAGGGTACCGGTTGTACTGGAGTGGGAACAGTGAAGGAAGGAGTAGCGGAGTAGGAGTAGTTGTGAGAGATGGAATGAAGGAAGAGGTAAAGGGAATAAGTGACAGGGTCATGAAGATCAGAGTAACTGTAAAGGGAAGAAGCCTGGAGATAGCCCAGGTATATGCCCCTCAAGTTGGATGTACAGCTCAAGAGAAGGAAGACTTTGAGGAGGAGCTACAACAGCACTTGAATGGTCAAAGCATCATTGTCATGGGAGATTTGAATGCACATGTAGGAAGTGAAAGGCAAGGATATGAAAATGTATTGGGAGCAGAAGGATGGGGCAGCAGGAATGAAGAAGGGAGAAAGTTGCTGGATTTGTGCAAGAGAAACGGTTTAGTGGTAGGCAACTCCTGATTCCGGAAGAAAGAAAGCCACAAGGTAACGTGGTACAGCAGTGATTTAACAAAGAAATCTTTGGTAGATTACATGCTGTACGACTGGGAAATGAAGAGAAGTGTCAGAGATATAAAGGTAATACCATCAGAGGCCTTAGATAGCGACCACAGAATACTTGTAATGAACCTGGGAGTTGTTAAGGATAGCAAGAGGACAGAGTACCAGGAAAGGAGATTAAAAGTATGGAAACTCAAGGAAAAGGAAGTCAAGGAAGAATTCCAGATGATAATAAGGGAAAGGATGCCAACAGACAATCCTAAAACAGGGGAAGAGGAATGGAAGCAATTCAAGAACACAATGGTGGAAGCTGCAGTGGCAGTGTGTGGAAGAACTAGCAACAGAAAGCGGTGTAAAGAGACACCATGGTGGAATGAGAGAGTAAAAGAAGCTGTGGGAAGGAAGAACAAGGCTTTCAGAGTGTGGTTCCAGGAAAGAACTGATCTGGCAAGGGAAGATTATAAGATAAAGAAGAAAGAAGCAAACAAGATTATCGCAGAGGAGAGGAAGAAGTGGATGGTAAAGTGGACAGAGATGATGGAGGAAGACAGCAGAGGAAATAAGAAAGTACTTTATGGGATGGTCAAAAGTAAGAGAAGAGGTCTGCGAGAGGATGTGGTAATGATGGACAAAAACGGAAATGAGGTACACAACAAAGAAACACTCAAGACAGTGTGGAAAGAGTACTTTGAGGATTTGCTGAATCCAAATGGTCATAGGGAGGAAGACAATGTATTGGAAGATGGAGAAGACAACACAGGAATGGAAAAGGACCTGAATTGGAGAGAACTGGAGATGGCTATAGACAAGATGAAAGGAGGAAGGGCACCGGGTGTGGATGAAGTGAGTGTTGAAATGGTGAAGGCAGCAGGGGAGGTTGGGAAACAGTGGCTGTACCGTGTGATGAGGGTGATATGGAAGGAGAAAAAGACCCCAGAAGATTGGAAGAAAGGATTAATTGTCCCAATATTTAAGAAAGGAAGCAGAAAGGAGTACAGAAATTACAGGGGAGTCACACTCATACCTCACTGTGCCAAGATATATGAAAAGATATTAGAAAGTAGAATACGAGCCAAAGTGGAGAGAAAATTGAGAGAGGAGCAGTATGGTCTCAGACCTGGGAGATCAACAGTGGATCTCATATTTTCAGTGAGACAGCTCCAGGAACACCACTACGAATTTGGAGAGGATCTGTTGATGGCCTTCCTGGACATCGAAAAGGCCTATGATAGTGTGTGTAGGGAGAAGGTTTGGAAAGCAATGGAAAACATGGGAGTGGAAAAAGGGACTGTAGGCAGAGTGAAGGAGATGTATTGTGGAAGTGTGAGTTGTGTGAAAGTTGGAGGGGAAAGAACAGACTGGTTCAGACAAATGAGTGGCCTGAAACAGGGTAGTGCACTGTCACCCCTTCTCTTTATTGTGGTTATGGACGAGGTAATGACACGGATAGCAGGAAAGATAGGACAAGATAAGATGAAAACAATGGTGTTTGCAGATGATCTCATGGTCTGGGGAAACAGGGAGGAGGAAATTCAGGAGCAACTGAAGGCTTGGGAAGAAACAGTGGGAGAGTACGGATGGAAGTTCAACAGCAGTAAATGTGAGATCCTGTTAACGACCAGGAAAAGAGATAGACCAATGAGTGGGATAACACTTGGAGGTGGACAGCTGAAGAAGGTGGAAAGTCTCAAGTACTTGGGAAGTATAGTGGAGGAAAATGGGAGAAATGACAAAGAGATTACGGAACGTGGCAGACAGGCAGAAGCATTTCTGAGAAGCATTAGGAGCTTAGTGTGGAATAAAGATGTCCCACAAAAAAGCAAGGAAGTGTTATACAGAAGCTACTATATCCCGATACTGACCTATGCTTGAGAAATGTGGACAATGAAGAAAAGAGACATAAGCAGAATACAGGCGAGTGAAATGAAGTTCCTGCGAAGTATGATCGGAGTAACAAGAAGAGACAGGGTGAGGAATGAAAAGGTCAGGGAAATGGTGAAAGAGGAGCCCTTGCAAGGTAGGATTGAGACAGCAAGACTGAGGTGGTATGGACACTTAAAGAGAATGGATGAGAAGAAGATTCCCAACAGATACATGAGATGCAGATGCAGAAGAAACGACCAAGGGGAGACCAAGAGATAGATGGCTGAAAGGAGTGGAGGAATGTGTCAAGAAGAGAGGCGAGGACTGGACCAGAGTGACAGCAGAGAGGTGGTGGGAAGAAAGGACTAAGTGGCGAGGCTTATGTTCCAAACAGACCCAGCCTGGGGCTGGAAACTGTACAAGATGATGATGATGAAGTTAAACAGAATATGCAAACATGCAATTACTGGTATACCTTTTTGCGACTCTTGACTGACAATCTGTAAAACAGTAGCGTATCCGAATTAAAGGAGAAATCGCCGGACGCCGTCTAACATAACCTATAACTCTCACATTATAGAGAAGACTCATCAAATTATACAACATTCCCCAAAGCGAGGAGAACGCCTAACAAACATTGTCTGTTCATATCACGATACGTACTTTCCAGTTTCATTTATAATGGTCAAATACTAGAAATGAGAACCGGCGCGAGAAATCGCCGGACGCCGTGTAACATAACCTATAACTCTCACATTATAGAGAAGACTCATCAAATTATACAACATTCCCCAAAGCGAGGAGAACGCCTAACAAACATTGTCTGTTCATATCACGATACGTACTTTCCAGTTTCATTTATAATGGTCAAATACTAGAAATGAGAACCGGCGCGAGAAATCGCCGGACACCGTGTAACATAACCTATAACTCTCACATTATAGAGAAGACTCATCAAATTATACAACATTCCCCAAAGCGAGGAGAACGCCTAACAAACATTGTCTATTCATATCACGATACGTACTTTACAGTTTCATTTATGATGGTTAAATACTAGAAATGAGAACCGGCACGATATAAACCAATACCGGTATAAGCATAACCTTATTACTCCAATGTTTAAGAAAGAATCAACACAAACGATTGGAAAATTCCTTTTATTAGCACAACCAAATGAAACTACGAAATAATTTCTCCAAAAACATCAGTTTATTGGCGATGAACAGTGGATATTATGCGGCAATAACGAAAGCCATTTTCAAATTGATTTTTACCGTATTCGATTGTTTTCATGACAATAATCGATGTTCGTACATATCGATTATTACTCGTAAATATCGATTATTTAGTCGAAATTTTTCCATTGCTAGGAAGTCGCAAATTTCAAAAGTTACGGCGCAAAAATGGAATAAAACATTATATTTAATATTTTTCGGTAAATTGGGCACTTTTCGCATTTATCGCATTTATGGGAATAATTCGCAAGAACCCCTAGTTATCGCACTTTGTCGCACATTCAGTTTAGCAAATTCTGGGTATACATAGTCATAATACTTACCAAATAGTTGAAAAATTGAGAAAAAAGTAAAATTCGCATTTATCGCAATTGCGATTTTCCCGTATCTCTAATTATATCTTAACTAGTAGAATCCCAGTTGTACTACTGTACACGGAAATCTACAGTAGACAAGCATAGATGTTATCTTATTCAGCCGAGATAGTTACACGTTGTTCTGAGCACATGAAAACGGTATTGTGTCCCTGGGTCAGCACTGCTGACGAACTTGCGGGTTTCACCAGAGACTGAATGGGATTTGCGAAGCCGTTTTCTGACAGTAGATAACAGCAAATTCTAAAAACACATGTGACTTCAGCTAGAACTTTCTAACTAATGTTTATATTGCATCAGCCACTAATATTTTGCATTTGAATATGTTTAAGCATACAGAGAAGTATTATTTTCAATGTACTGTAAGTGGTGTTGATATCAAACTGTTGGGGCTTTCTTTGATGAATGTTGAAATTACAATTAAAACAAATGCATTCTAGTAGACCCATGAATTACCACCTTAGTGTAATGGATATAGTTGAACCTCAGTTTTACATGTTTCATGTTGAACAGAAAATATGACATGAGACAAACATGCAGGTGAAACAGAAACCACTATTTTATCAAATACCGTACCTCCAATATTAATTTGAACTAGTCACCAATGTTTTGAATTTTCCCTGCTCATCCTTAGTCTAATTGCCTTTAAGCACTTTAAACTAACAGAATGCAGAAGATTTGGGTTCAAATACCAAGGGTAGTCTCATTTTGAAGTCTAACTACAGAAACGACCATTTTAAGAAGAGTTATTCTCTGAAACTGAATCTAAATCATCGATATCAGGTCATGTCATTTGGCTCCTCAAATGCTCGGGTAAGAATCTATACCAGGCTGTGAACAGCTACATAATGTTGTGATACCTGGGGCCTGTTCCACGAATGAACTTTGCAACTTTTCACTTTGCACTTTTCAGTTCAGATTTTGTTCCACCATCACTTTTCAGATTTGTCTTGCAAAGTGAAAAGTTAGGAATCTTTTCACTTTTGAAGACTGTTATGTTCCTCCATTGGTGCAGAAATGCAAAGTGCAAAGGAATGATTGAAAAGTTTTCAGAAATCTTTGCAAAGAGACTATTCCCTTTTCAGCTGTTAATGAACAAGTCTCTACACTAGTTTTTTCGGCGCAGAATTTGGTTTAGTGTTATAAATATGTTACGCAGGAGCTTTTGTTAACATCAAGTGAGGATAGTGATGAAGAATCCAACAAGAAGACGTACAAAGACAGGATGAATTTTCATAACCACACTTTAGTATAAACAGGTTAAAAGTCCTTCCTGATCAATATTTTATTAATTAAGATCACTGTGTGGTATTGATCAGGCTGAACCTTTAACCTGTTTATACTAATTAGTTTATCAATACGGAACCAGAATGAACCTGTTAAGTTCTAAAATAACCTCACTCTGACGGAATTTCGTGAATGTTTTCGTATTACCTCAATACAAACTGACTATATTCTTGAAATAATTGGCCATTTATTGAAACCTGCAACAAAAAGAAGTCGATCTCTTTCCGAAACGGAACAAATTCTTATATGCTTAGGCTACATTGGTTAGGAAACGGTATAGCAGCAATGTATGGGACAGCAAAATCAACTATTTGCAGAACTGTTACTCAAGTCCTCAAGTTCACCATGAAAAATAAATCAATAAATCATGGAATAAATATACAGTTTGTTCATGGAATAAACATGAGCGGATTATTCCTATGCAAGGACTTTTCACTTTGCAAAGAAATTGAAAAGTAATACATAGATCATGGTGGTACAGAAAGACTTTTCACTTTGCAAGATTTGAAAAGTGCAAAGTGAAAAATGATAAGTTGCAAAGTTTATTCGTGGAACAGGCCCTAGCACTCGCAGCCACTTTAGCCAACTGAACACACATTCAAGTCATGCTCACAAACTTGAGAAGCTCATCAACCAAAGGAGTTTGCAGTCCTAAGTTAATGTGACTCCAAAATAACCACCATGAATTCTGTCTCCGTTCAGGACGAGGTAAAGGGAAAATTCTAGCAAAAATACGGTACACAATCTCCTGTTGTATGCACTTTTCCACAGTCCCCTAATAAGTGTAAATAAGGTGTTTCAAAGTAGCATGCAAAATAGCAATACTTTAACTTACCTTAGCTTCTCCCTTCATTAGGATACTCTCTATATCCTCATCAGTAATTTCAGAGTCCTTTGAGGCAAACACATGATTGGCACCATGCCTGATCATATTTAGCATTTCATCCTTGTTTAGTTGGTTTTTACTATCCACAAGGCGACCTTAAAAGAGAAGTGGCATTGATATGAAAATATCATATACTGTAGCTCCATAAAGAGAAGCAAAAAACACCAGAGAAATTCAATACTTATCGACGTACAAGGACCAAAACATTGTGTTAAAGTGCCAAACAAGGGGAAGATATTGAGAATGTGTTTCTGCACTTGTGACAGTGCATATGCAGAACAGACTCACTAAGAGGAAAAAAATGGACAGAGGAAAGGAAGAAAAAGCACAGCGAACTAATGAAGAGGCTTTGGGAAGAAAAGTAGAGAGGAAAAGGAAGTGAAGCTGTGATTGGCTCAAGTTCACACGCTCTGCTGAAGGGGAATAATCGGAAATAATAATAAAAGTGCGATGCTTGGAGAAGCTCATCCCTGTTTGTTTTTGTTGCCAAACTACTACTAACTCGGACAAGAAGTGAACTTAAACAAGTGACTGAGCCATTTGGCCCAGTTCAGGTCTTTGTAACGTTTATTATTTTTTAAATTGAAGTGTAGAGTTAACCGTGTTCAGGAATTGAGGAGAATTGAGCTGAATTGTGTTTTTGATCTTTTATTGTGTTATGGTTATGAGAGTGTTCTAGGACCAGAGGGTTGGGGCGGAAGAAATGAGGAAGGAAAGAGACTGTTGGACTTCTGCCAAAGGAACAGCCTGCTAGTTGGGAACACCTGGTTTAAGAAAAGAGAGAGCCACACAATCACGTGGTACAGTGATGACTTGACCAGGAAGTCGGTGATCGACTATATACTGTATGAGAAAGAACTAAATAAGAACATCACGGAATCAAGGTTACACCATCGGAGAACCTGGATAGCGACCATCGATTGCTGGTAATGAACCTGAGAGGGAGTAAGGAGAAGAAAGGGACTGAGAACCAGGAAAGACGTATAAGGATATGGAAACTGAAAGAAGGGGATAGAAGGGTCGAGTACCTCAAAATGGTAAAGGAAGGAATTATAACAGATGAAGAAAGAGGGGTGGAAGAGGAATGGGCTAGATTTAAGAAGACACTAGTAGGTGCAGCAGAAGCAGTATGTGGGAGGACAAGTAGTAAGAAGAGGTGGAAGGAAACACCATGGTGGAATGAGAAGACAAAAGATATAGTAAGAGAAAAGAATAGAGCCTTTAGGAGGTGGTATCAAAATAGGACGGTAGAGACAAGGGAAGAGTACCAGGAAAGAAAGAAGGAGGCGAAGAGAGTAGTGGCTGAGGAGAGAAGAAAGTGGATGGAAGAGTGGACAAAGATGATGAAGGAGGATAGTGAAGGTACTAAAAAGGTCCTGTATGGGATGGTAAAAAATAAGAGGCGGAAGGATCCTACGGATTATGTTAGAATGGTGAACAAAAGGGGACAAGAGATAGAAAATAGGGAAGAACTGAAGAAAATGTGGAAAGAATATTTTGAAGAACTTCTGAACCCAAATGGAAACCACGGTGAGGAGGAAGAAATCGGGGAAGAGGAAGATGAACTGCAAACAGAAAAGGACTTAACATGGAAAGAAGTGGAAGATGCAGTGAACAAGATGAAAGGAGGGAAGGCACCGGGTGTGCATGAGTTGAGTGTGGAGATGGTGAGAGCAGCAGGAGAGGTGGGGATACAATGGTTGTACCGAGTGATGAAGACAGCATGGAAGGAAAGGAAGACACCAGAGGACTGGAAAAAAGGAATAATTGTCCCGATCTTCAAGAAATGTAGTAGAACAGATTCCAGAAACTATTGGGGAATAACACTGATGAGTCATTGTGCAAAGATCTCCGAGAAAGTTTTGGGAAAGAGAATTAGGACAAGGATAGAAGGAGGGATGAGGGAAGAACAACATGGCTTCAGAGCAGGAAGCTCCACAGTGGATTTGATTTTTGCTGTAAGGCAATTACAAGAACAGCTCTATGAGTATGGAACAGATCTACTGATGGCCTTCCTGGACATTGAGAGTTAGTTAGTTAGTTATTGTTGTTTTAAGGGGCGGAACTACGAGGTCATCTGCCCCTCTTAACACAGATTAAAGAATACAAATTTTGAATTGAATTTAAAATTTTGAGGTGGACATCTAAATTTAAAAAGACCAAAAATTAATAAAACAAAAACAAACAATTAAATAAAAAATAAAAAATATAAAAATAAACAAAAATTACGGAAAAAACAAAACATTATCATTCAAAAACGAACAAGTCGTTGAGTCAAAGTTCACTGGAAAATTTAGATTGCTGGCCCTAACCCACTCTCACTTATAAAGCGGATAACGCGATCAGCAGCCACCGCGTCATCGGCTAATATAAGTTTGAGTGTCGTCTGCAAACCAAGGTTTCTTCGTAAGTCAGCAAGATCCACACACTCGGTGAAAATGTGGGCCACGGTAAATACGGCTCCACAGGTACAAAGTGGGGGGTCTTCCCTTCTCATTAGGCACGAGTGGGTGGATCTTGTATGACCTATCCTTAGCCTACACAAAATGACGGACTCTCTCCGGGCCCGGAAGGAGCTCCGCCACACGCGAATAGTTCCCTTGATCGCTCTCAGTTTACTGGGCAGCGGGTCAGCTAGCCACTGACTCTCCCAAAAAGCCAGAACTTGTAGGCGTAACTGAGAGCGAATATCTCTAGCGGGTACCTCCATTGGTCGAGGTGGTAGTGATACCGCCTCTTTTGCAGCTTGATCTGCTAACTCATTTCCCGCAATTCCCATGTGGCTTGGAAGCCACAGAAAGGTGATTCGAGTGTCAGTGTGGCACAGCCCGGCTAGTAGGTCGTGGATTCGCTGCACTAGGGGGTGTTGCGGGAAACATGTAGCAATTGACTGCAACGAACTCAAAGAGTCGGTACACACGAGAAAGTGGATTCGAGCATCCTGTAGTGCAAACTGCAGAGCTTCATAGATGGCAACGAGCTCTGCAGTAAACACACTACAGGCCTCAGGTAAAGAGGTCTTGGTATTTGCACCATCAATAACATAAGCACAACCCACCTTCTCGTCCACCTTCGAACCATCCGTGTATAGAATGCCAGCGTCCGGAAATTGGTGAACTATGCTGTGGAACTGCCTCCGGTAAACGGAGGCATCCGTGTTCACCTTAGGACCTCGGTGCAGATCTAACCGAATTTCTGGACGCGGGACTTGCCACGGAGGCACCTCGCTAGATGTCTGGATCATACAGGGACCTACAGCCACTCCTATTTCAGTACACGAGCTATCAAGTCTAATACCAACCGGCCGAGTGGCACGAGGCCGGTTGGCGTACCCCTGGTGGTTTTGTGTACCGAAGAGAGCTTGATAGGTCGGATGTTGCGGCATTTGATGCACATTGGCAGCATATGCTAAAAGCATATGTTGGCGTCTATAATTTAAAGGTGGAACACCCGATTCGGCGAGTAGGCTGGGTATCGGGCTGGTCCGGAAGGCACCGGTAGCCAGCCTAACGCCACTATGGTGGATACTGTCCAGCATTTTCAAGGTTGCCGGCCTTGCTGAACCGTATGCCGCAGAACCATAGTCTAGCCGGGACAGGACGAGGGCTTGGTAGAACCGTAGCAGCACCGCACGGTCAGCCCCCCACGTAGTGCCACTAAGAAACCTGAGCATGTTCAGTTTCCTGAGACATGTCATTTTCAATTGCCGTATATGGTGCTGCCACGTTAACTTGCTGTCAAAATGGAGCCCCAGGAAGCGATAAGTGTCAACCAACGGCAACGCAGCATCCCTGAGATGTAGTTCAGGGTGTAAATGTAGCCTCCGTAGCCGACAAAAATGGACGACGGAGGTTTTCGCTGCTGAAAAACGAAAACCCCGGTCGTGAGCCCACCTGTCGACCCGGTTGATGGCTAGCTGCAATTGCCGTTCCACGACTGCCATACTTCCAGAGCTGTAATGCAGAGCTAAATCGTCTACATACAGCGATGGAACTACCGCGGACCCGGCGGTGGCAACAATGCCATTAATGGCAATCGCGAACAAGCTGACACTCAGCACTGAACCCTGAGGAACTCCATTTTCTTGGGTATAGTACTGCGATAATGTCCTACCGACCCTTACATGGAAGAGTCGGACGGACATGAAATTCGCAATGAAAGTCGGTAAGTTACCACGGAGTCCCCACTTGTGAAGGGTGGAAAGGATCCCGTAGCGCCATGTGGTGTCGTAGGCTTTCTCGAGGTCAAAGAAAACCGTGACTAGGTGCTGCTTCCGGAAAAAAGCCTCCTGTATGGCGCTCTCAAGTCGCACCAGATGGTCAGTGGTGGACCTATGAGAGCGAAATCCACATTGGTACTCAGACAGGAGACCTTTATCCTCCAAGAACCACACCAGTCGACGGTTCACCATCTTTTCGAGCAGCTTACATAGGCCATTTGTCAAACAAATGGGCCTATAGCTGCTTACAAACTTGGGATCCTTTCCAGCCTTAGGAATCGGTATCACGATCCCCTCTCGCCATTGAGATGGAAACTCCCCTTCAATCCATATACGATTGAAGAGGATCAACAGTTCTTTCATACTGGATTCGCACAGATGTTTTAACATTTGATTATGTATGTTATCCGGTCCAGGAGCCGTATCCCTGCACAGTGCAAGCGCACTGCGCAGTTCCCATTCAGAGAATGGTACATTATAGGACTCCGAAGCAGCAGTGGCAACGGACAAGGGGTGAGTCTCTGCCTCCCGCTTCAGAGTCAGAAATGTAGGATCGTAACTCCCGGAGCAGGATACATCGGAGAAGTGCGAGCCAATGCTGTTGGCAATGGCGAGATGGTCCGTGATGATGTCCCCATTGATGGACACTCCGGGTATCGATAGTGATGTCGGGAGTCCGGAGATCCGACGAAGCTTAGTCCACACTTGAGATGAAGGAGTATGCGCCGTCATGGACGACACATACTTTTCCCACGTCGTTTTCTTACTCTCCCGAATCAGATATCGGGCTCTAGCACGCATCCTTCTGAAGGTGATAAGGTTGGCCATAGTGTTTTGCCTCCGATAGCATTTGAAAGCACGTCGACGATCTTTAATGGCTGCTGCAATCTCGGCTGTCCACCAAGGGACAAGCTTCCGGCGTGAGTTGCCGGATGAGGAAGGTATTGTTTCCTCAGCAGCAGTCAAAATACCATTCGTTATGTGAATGGTATGATCGTCGACATTCTCAAAGGTATCTTCGGCAAACACCGCACGTGCCGTGAAAGTTGGCCAATCAGCCCGACGGAGAAGCCATCGACTTGGTAACTCGATGGCTCTCTGGTTCGGAAGAGTAACGATAATTGGAAAATGGTCACTATTACAAAGGTCATCGTGTACACCCCACTGTAGCAGGGGAACCAGCGCACGACTGCACAGGGTAATATCGATACTTGAATAAGTACCGTGTGCAATAGAGAAGTGCGTAGGCTCCCCTGTGTTCAACAGACACAGGTCCAGCCGCCTGATCAGCCTCTCAAAATCTCTCCCTTTACCGCTAGTGGTAGCGGAGCCCCAGATGGTGTTGTGGGCATTAACATCTCCCAGAAGGAGAAAAGGAGGGGGGAGCTGAGAGACTAGATCCACCAGCTGGTCGTAATCCGGCTGAGAATCAGGTGGGATGTACACGTTACATACTGTTGCCATTACTGGCAACGAAGTACGAACTGCAACTGCCTCTAGCTGAGTACGCAACGGCACCTCTTCACTAAAGAGGCTAGAGTGGACGAGAGTGCAGACGCCACCAGCGGCCACAGCTCCGTCCATCCGGTCTTTAGAGAAGAGTTTGAAGTGACGCATTGTTGTCTCATGTCCAGGACGAAACCTGGATTCCTGAAGACAGACAATGGTTGCCGAAAACGAAGATATTAATTGTCGTAACTCAGCGAGATGAACAGAATAGCTATTACAGTTCCATTGTAATAGTGCCATGGTGTGGACTTAAGTAGAAGTGGGTCTTCTACTTATGCTTGACCGTTTGCCACCCTTCCCCATCTCTAGTTGGAGATGATGGGGCAGGAGAGCACACCTCAATCTCCACATCTCCGTCCGAAGACGAAGAAAATGGAGCGGGCGCTCTCTTGGGTTGCGCACGGTCGTCGTCGGACCTCTCGGGTCTCGCCCTTGGGGAAGAGCGAGAGCAGTGTCGAGGGACTTTCTCCCGGTCCGAAGACTGGGTGTCTGTCCCCGACACGCCCCGAAGAGACTTCTTCTTGGATCGGCGCCGACGTGTGTTTGGGGAAGTAGATGGTCCCTTCCCCACAGACGCCGGGTCCTTATAAAACAAGGTCGCTCCTGCTGGCACCGCTCCACTGTTAGTGGTGGGAGCGGGATGGCTAGCAGATACGTGAGCAGCCCTGCCTTTAGGAGAGGAAGAGAAACGGCGCTGAACCGCTCCCCTCTCCTCCGCCGATCTATTTTCTTTTCTATAGGGGAGTTCCTCCATACGGACGGGCTTGGCTTCAGCAGGCTTCGCTCCCTTGGTGGTAGTGGGAGCGGAAAGGCCAGCAGAGACAGTAGCCACCCCGTCAGCAGGAGGGCGAGAGAGACGGCGACGAACCGTCCCCCTCTTCTCCACTATCTTTGTCTTATCAGATGGGCTGGATGACGATCCAGCCCCGGTCGCAGAAGTCTTCTTTGCCTCGTTGGCAGGGGAAGACTTCTTCTCCGACCGTTTCGGAGAGGAAGATGACTTCTTCTCCGATTGCGCCGGTTTAGATGGTATAACCGGCGCCTTTTTCACAATGGCCGAAGAAGGTTGTGTAACCTTCTTCGGGCTGACAGGTCTCGCTTGGACAGCGAGGGGAGACTTTACGATCTCAGAGTAGTTCGTCGTCGAGGGTACAGCACGGGGAACGAAAGTGGCAGGGGTGATAGGTGGCGTCACCTTAGCCGCGAACGATACCGGAAATTCGGGTGCAGTCATATCACGGTATCTCTTTCGAGCGTCGTGATATGAAAGCCGATCCAATGTTCTGATTTCTTGGATCTTTGCTTCCTTGCAGAACTCAGGGCACTGCTTCGACCGCGGAGAGTGACTTCCTTGGCAGTTAGGACACGTCGGGGGAGGCGTACACCCCACACCGTCATGTGTCCCCTTGCCACACTCTCTACACACCGCCTTGGCAGTGCACCTGGCAGAAACATGACCGAATTTCTGGCAATTGTAGCAGCGCATAGGTGGAGGGATGTACGGTCTAACGTCGCAATGGTACGACGTGACCTTCACCTGCCTAGGCACTACATCACCCTCAAAATGAAGAATGAAAGCGCCAGTATCGACGCTATCATTTCCAATTTTCCGGGTGATGCGCCTAATCCTGGTGACGCCTCGCTTCCCCAGATCCCGCATCAATTCCGCGTCGCTGTTTAAAATGAGGTCGCGATGGAATATAACTCCACGGACCTCATTTAGCGTATCGTGCTTCTCAACCTTAACGGGAATTTCGCCGAAATGCGTGCATTCCAGCAACGCTTCGGTTTGCTGCCGGTCAACGGTATGCAGCAGGAGCTGCCCGTTCCGGAGCTTGGAAATCCCGTTAAGGTCGCGATATTTCCCCTAGATTTCCTCTGAAAATAGGATCGATTTTACCTGTTTAAAATCTCCCCCGTCTGTCCTGGTAGCTACCAGGTAGCGAGGAGACCTGTCAACAGGGAACTTCTTATTAAATGCCTCATCCCAAGGCGTATACACCTTGGGATTCGGTCTACACTCCAGAGACGGCTTTTTAAGGGTGCCACCCTGTACAGGTGTCCGTGATCGTTTACTACGCATCCCGGACGAAATCCTCCCCGAATACTGCCCACTCCGAACGGGGGCTATCACTGTGGGCGCCACCCAGCCAAGGCAATACCTACCTGGCATAGCAGATATTGCCCGGGGTCCCAGTGCCTCGAACAGGCACTTCCCCCTCGGCATGCACAGGATTTATTCAGCTCCAGTATTCGGCCATGCAGGGACCTTCGTTGTAAGGCGGATACTACTGTAGGGTACATGGCGCACCCACCTGACGGGATGGGGCATACCGTCTAGGCTTTCTGGCCAGATGGCCAAGCTGGTGGCCCTTCCCCTAACAGCATGCATGTTTGTTTCTATTGGTCAAACCAGAGCTGGGACCAGAAAACCAAAATCGACCTTTATAAGGCCCCCTCTAAGTCGCCTTTTACGACAGGCAGGGGATACCGTGGATGAATTCTGCCCTCCCCATCCACAGGGGGTCTGAACAAATCAAAACTGGCAAGTTATTCGGCCATGTCGACCCTATTAGTCGCCTCCTACGACAGGCAGGGCATACCGTGGGTGTATTCTAACCCGCACCCACACGGGGTGGACATTGAGAAAGCATATGACAGTGTATGCAGAAACCAAGTATGGAAGTCCCTGGAGGATAGAGGAGTAGAGAAATGGACTATAAAGAGGATAAAGGAGATGTACAAGGGAAGCGTGAGCTGTGTGAAAGTGGGAGGAGAGAGATCAGACTGGTTGGAACAGAGAAACGGCCTGAAACAAGGAAGTGCACTGACACCGTTACTTTTCATTGGGGTGATGGATGACATAATGACCCGAGTGGCACAAGGAATTGGGGAAGGAAAGATGAAAGCAATGGTGTTTGCAGATGATTTGATGATTTGGGGAAACAAGGAGGAGGAGGTACAGGAACAGTTGGACGTGTGGGAAGGAATAATACAAGGATATGGGATGAAATTTAGCATAAATAAGAGTGAGATGGTGATCACAACACGGAAGAAGGAAAGAACCACAACGGGAATAACAATTGGTGGGGAACAGCTGAAGAAAGTGGAGAGTTTCAAGTATCTGGGAGGCCTGATACAAGATAATGGAAGAAACGATAGAGAAATAAATGAGCGGGGGAGGCAGGCAGAAGCATTTCGGAGGAGTGTGAGAAGCATGTTATGGAGCAAGGATGTCCCTCAGAACAGCGAAAAGATCATACCATCGGACGTACTATGTCCCTATCCTGACGTATGCCTCGGAGACCTGGGTTATGAAAGGAAGGGAGAAGAGCAAAATACAGGCCAGGGAGATGAGGTTCTTGAGAAGCAGTATTGGAGCTACAAAGATGGACAGAATAGGAAATGAGAGGACCAGAGAATTAATGAAGGAGGAACCATTACAGGATGGTATAGAGAAATCTAGACTTAGATGGTATGGACATGTAAAACGAATGGAGGAGAAGAGGATACCCAGGAGAGTACACGAGACGAAGTGGGAAGGAAAGAGACCGAGAGGAAGACCGAGAGACAGGTGGCTGAAGGGGGTGGAAGAAAGCGTGAAGAAGAGAGGAGAAGACTGGACAAGGGTGGAGGCTAAGAGATGGTGGGAAGACAGAAGACGTTGGAGATGCTTGTGTTCCAAACTGACCCGGCCAGTGGCTGGAAACTGTGCAAGATGATTGTGTTATGGTGTAATTTAGTCTTCGGACTACATGGGAAGAAGGTAATGTAGAGTGAAATAAGGTTCTGGCTGTGGATTTAATTGAGAGTTATTTATTAACTTTTGGCCGATGATTGTTCAAATACACAGCTTGGGATAACTCCTTTGTGTTTCTGCTCATTTGTTGTGTTTTGCATGGTGTGCCTGATGCACATGTGCATTTTCATTTCCTTGGGCTTAATATTGGTTAAAAGTGGAATTTGGCATTGCTCATGCTCGCTTCTGGAACATGTCAAATTCAATTTCCGGGTCCCTTTGTTTTTTGGGAATTTTTCTCTCGATTTCATTTTACAAAGGGGTAGGGGGTAAGTTTGTGGTTTATATGGTGGGGTATTGTCCCATCTACTGGAGTGGTGAGTATCAGTCGTGCTCTGGGCTCATCAACAAACGGTCATGCTTAATGGCACTCTCTTGGTATATTTTTAAATATTCTATTCTAATAGGGATTTTAGTGTCATAACCTATTGTTAAATAATATGCAACGTATTTAATTTTTATTTTCTTACTTCCAAATTTCAAAGCTTAAGCTAGGTTTCCAATTCAAATGGTTCTTGTAAGGAAGACTAAGTCTTTGTGATTTATGTTTTAGGAATATTCGAAATATTTTGTTTTAAGAAGGACCACGTCCATATTTTGAGTATTTATTTCCATTTCCCTGTTCAGATTCTTGTGATGACACGTGGCCGAGAGCTGAACCAAAAATGGTGGAAAAGGAATGGGTGTTTGGGGTGGTAGGAAAATAGAATATGATGGAAAGACTTATTTTCCAAACAGACCCAGCCAGTGGCAGGAAACAGTGCAGATGATGATGAATTCTCCAGCTGCCAATTTTGAGTGTGCTTGGTTATAAAAGAGACTACAAGACCACATTCAGTTTGGTTTCAGGAGAAATGTAGGAACAAGGGAAACTGTTCTAAGTCTTAGGCTGATTTTGGAAGGTAGAATAAGGAAAAATAAGAGAACGTTCATGGCATTTGTAGACTTAGACAAGGCTTTTGATAACTTTGATTGGGCTACATTGTTTGACATTTTGAAATCTATTGGAATAAAGTACAGGGATAGGAGGGTGATCTACAATCTGTACAGAAACCAGACAGCAGTCATTCGAGTTGAAGGACATGAGAGAGAAGCTGGTATTCAGAAAGGTGTAAGGCAAGGCTGCAACTTATCACCCATACTTTTCAATCTTTACATTGAACAAGCAATGAAGGAAATTGGAGAAAAATTTAAAGTGGGAGTGAAGATTCAAGGAGAAATAATTTCAACTCTGAGATTTGCTGATGACATCGTCATCTTGGCCGACACGCCTAAGGATTTGAATGCGTTTTCGAATGGTATGGACTCCGTCTTACGGAAAGAATACATGATGAAAATTAATAATTGTAAAACAAAAATACTAGAATGCTGCCGAAATAAATCAGAAACCTCTATGGACATCAAATTGGCAGGTGAAAAGCTGAAAGAAGTAGGAGACTTCCATTACTTAGGAAGCAAAATAACCAGTGATGGACGAAGCAAAGAGGATATAAAAAGTAGGTTGGCTCAGGCAAGGAAAGCATTTCTACAAAAAAGGAAACTGTTGACATCGAATATACATTTAGGTATTAGGAAGTCATTTTTGAAAGCCTTTGTCTGGAGCGTGGCGCTCTATGGAAGTGAAACCTGGACTATTGGTGCAGCAGAAAAGAGGAGAATTGAAGCATTTGAAATGTGGTGTTACAGGAGAATGATGAAGATCAGATGGGTAGATAGGGTTACAAACGAAGAGATATTAAGACGAGTGGGAGAGGAGAGATGTTTCTGGCGACAGCTAATGAAAAGAAGAGATAGGTTGGTAGGACACGTACTAAGACGCCCATGAATAGCAAGCTTAGTTATGGAAGGAAGGGTTGAGGACAAGAACTGTAGGGGTAGACCAAGGTTAGAATATGTTAAACAGATTGCCTCGGACGTAGGGTGTGGTAGCTATGTAGAGATGAAACGATTAGCTCAGGACAGGGAGGCATCAAACCAGTCAGAAGACTGAAGACTCAAACAACAACATAACTCTAAATTTCATTTGAGCACTAAGTACTATACCTTGTTGGATGACTAACTTGTCCAATCTGAGTTTTACTTCTGCTCTTTCAACGATCTTCTCTTCAACTGTGTTTTCAGTGATGAAACGGAATACCTTGACTTCCTTCAGTTGACCTATTCGGTGAGCACGATCCTTAAAAGAATAGAAGGGGAAAAAAAGTATCAATAATGAACTTGCTCATCAAAACAAACTACAATAATAAAACAGCAAATTCCAAAAAATTATCAGAAAAATGAAGGGGCTAGCTAGATACACAGAATAACCTTGAGGCCAAGGTGAGAAGTACTGGGGGGGCCCATGTGTGATCATTGTGGTTGATGTTAACCAGGAGTGCTACCATTCTGTCCGATAGCTCCTCGTATGTCCCCACGAGACTTGGTTAGCCCTGTTCCTAACTGATGTAAAATATTCTTGCAGAAGCTGACAATCAAATGCAGGTCACATGGATGTCATTTAAATCGCAATGATAGTTCACAAGGAACACTTGCGAATTTCAAAAATTCATCTCGGCACGCCAGTAGGCGGAGGTAGATTTTACCGGGCAAAGAAAAATGTTTCGAATTCACTAAATTTGCCAATTGTTGAATACCTAAAAACGTTCCACATGTTTAGCTCAAGAGAAGCCACTTCTTTTTTTTTTTTTTTTTTTTTTGTCGTCTCCTCAGAGACCGAGTGCAGGTCTTTCTATTCGACGCCCGTGGGCGACCTGCGCGTCGGGATGAGAGATGGAATTGATGTGAATGAAATTGAAGAAGGATGTGGAAGGAAGCGACCGTAGCTGTCGGAAGGTACCGTCCCAGCATTTGCCTGGTGTTGAAAATAGAAAACCATTTCAAGGACGGCCGACGGTGGGGCTCGAACCCACGCGTCTACCGAGTCAGCAGAGAGCTTGGCCCCATGACCTAACACTGTGCTTTAGCCAGCGTAGCCACTACTGTCAGTACATCTTCTTATAATTATACAGGGTCATCCAAACAGGTGGCCTTAATTTTGATTTGTAATAGCTCAGGCTGTAATAAAGATAATTTAATTATTTTTACACCAAAAGATAGAGAAAATCATAAAGGTTTGTTCACCTATTTAGTAGGTTTCGAGCGCCTGTGGCACGACACACATCCAAGCGATAGTCCACCTCCGCCCAGGTCCGCCGAATCGTGTCAGGAGTCACAGTTGCTATCGCATCGGTGATTCGTTCCTTTAGGTGTTGCCGGCACTGGATATTTTGAGCGTAAACAATGTTTTTTAAGTAGCCCCAAAAGAAAAAATCTGAAGAAGTTAAGTCAGGGCTCCTTGGCGGCCATGCTCCAACGAAGAATAGGTTTATTCGTAGGTGGGTTTTGTCCATAAGTTTGTCGAAAACGTCGCACAGTGGTCCTTTTGCATGATCTGGGCGCTCAAAATGTAAAAAATAAATGTCTTGTAATTTCATGTTGTATGACATTTTTAGTATCAGCAATGTCAGAGGACCTCAGAACTGGACTTATATGTCTTATTTGTTCACCCCCTGGAATGTGAAAGACTGCTGAAGTAGGGCGTTTCTTATCGCATCCACAGCTGGAAGCAAAGCTGATTATTTATGTTTGAATCTTGTGCTAGTAAAGACTTATTAGTTCAGCTATCTTCATCATTTGTCAGTGGATATGACAGACTATGATATGATCTTTCTTTATGAAATTTGCAAAATCCTATAAAAATCGCTGTGTTTATGAGATAAACGTTTGAAAATAGTGAATTTTTGTTATAAAATAATTCTTCTGTTATGGGTTTTCAGACCAGGAAATTCACAATTGTCAACCATTGGTGAATTTCTTTCCATTAGCCTATAGCCTACACCCTATTATGTTTTCTGTGTAAAAATTATTTGCAACTTTTTGCAACTTTGGCTTTTGCTCCCGTTTTAGTGTTATCGTAAGGATTTTCGTGGAACAATCTTTACGATGCTTGGCGCCATGTAGGTGGAAAAGCGAAAGGATTTGAACCTATCTAATAGAAAACAGTGACCTGAAATCCCTTGGACAGTCTGTTAAGGATAATGTTAGAAAAAAATCTTATTCATTTTTCCGCACAGTTAAGAAAAACGTGGGTTGCCAATCGCAGGATCTTAAGAAAGTGTGTCACAAAATAAGAACAGCCTGGAAGGGAACATGGCGAGGGAATACAGGTAAAGTGGGTCGTCCTTCTCAATCACTCGTGGAGTGAAGTGAATTTTCGAAACTAAGGAAATTGCGACCTTTAATACAAAAACTCAGCAGGGAGAAGCTAGCGTTAGCGTTATTCAGAAGTGAGTATACGCTTAGAAGGAAGGAGAGACACCACTGAACTTATTGAAGAAAGAAAAAAAAATGCAGAATTTACTCCCAGTTTAGCGGCGTTAAGGAAAATCCTAATCCAGTTGGAAAATATTATTTTTATTATTATTATTATTATTAGTCTAATAAGACAGGTTTAACCTCAATTGTTGTTGTTGCTTATTTCAGGGGCTGCGACATCGTGCGCGTATAGTCCCATGTATTTTGGGTGTGTCTGTTAATTTATGTGATAACCTGTGTTATTGTGATGCCAGTACTACTATTTGTACATTAGGGATAGGATTGGGAAGATGGCAGCCGTGACCTTAAGTTAGGAACCATCTCAGCATTTGCCTGGAGTAGAAAACCACTTCCAGGATGGTTGGGATGGGAATCGAATCCTCCTCTTCTCAGTTTTGCCTCAGGAAGCTTAGTGTACCTCGTACCAGCCCTCACACCAGAATTAAAATTTCTTGGCAGAGTCGGGGATCGAACCTGGACCTCCGGGGCGACAGTCAAACTTAAAATCTTATAAATGACTTTCATAGATCTAGAAAAGGCATATGATAGTGTCCCCAGAGAGAAGGTATGGGAAACCATGGTTAAGAAGAGACTGGGAAGAGAAATGTTGGAAATGGTGCAAGCAATGTACAACAACTGTGTTAGCAGGGTACTGACCCCAGTTAGCTTGCCATGGTGGGTGAGTGGTTATAGTGTCGGACTACCAACCCCAAGATTGCAGGTTCGCCCCTGGCCATGGTAAGTGATTTTTGAAGGCGACAAAAATCACGATACTCATGTCATACGTTGTTGGCATGTTAAAGAACCCATTTGAATTCAGTAGGCCGTGTTCAATGGCAAAATTAATCTCGGGATTTTCCGCCAACACAACGTTCCTCCATTCTCTACTTGAAAGCGCTGTAGTGTCAAGGAGTTTAGATATCTAACCTCCTTGACTTTCATAGCGTTCAAAGGAACGACGAAATTCGACATGCAAGCTACCCTCTGGGTGTCAATTAACAAAGCTTGCACCAGGCACCCGAGGCCATACGATATTAAATTAAATTAAATATTAAATTGACCCCAGTTGGAAACTGGTAGGTTGGACATGGAGATTGGCAGGAGGGTACAGCAGAGCAATGCATTCTATCAAAGTGTAAGAAAACTTGGTTTAGGATCAAGACTGGACTAAGACAGGGGAGTGTGCTGTCACCTCTCTTGTTCATAATGGTGATGGATGAAATTGTAAAGGAAACAAAGGAAGCATATGGACATAAAGAAATTAAGTTACTGTTATTTGCAGATGATATTGTGGTCTGGGGAAGGAACACCGAAGAAGTGCAAAAACAACTAGATGCACTGAACGAAAATATTCAAAGTACGGCCTGAAAATCAGTATAGAGAAAAGCAAGACCATGGTGATGACAAGAGGGGAAAGACAAGGAAAGGGCACTGTGAAAATTGGAAGTCAGAGTTTGGAAATTGTGGACACGTTCAAATACCTAGGAAGTGAATTGATGCAAACTGGTAGGTTGGACATGGAGATTGGCAGGAGGGTACAGCAGAGCAATGCATTTTATCAAAGTGTAAGAAAACTTGTTTGGGATAAGAAAGTACCAAGGAAAAGCAAGGAGGTAATGTATAAAGTGTACTATGTACCCATATTAACTTATGCAACTGAGACTTGGACCCTGACAAGCAGGCAAGAGAGTAGAATCCAAGCCAGTGAAATGAAATTCCTAAGAAGTATGATAGAAAAGACAAGGAAAGACAGAGTGAGGAATGAAGATGTTAGGAAGGAAGTTGGGATGGGAAAACTAAATGAGAGAATTGAGAAGAATAAACTAAGGTGGTTTGGACATGTAAAGAGGATGGATGGAAATAGAATACCAAGACAGATGCTGGAGGCAAAGTGCAAGGGTAAGAGAGCAAGAGGAAGACCTAGAACAAGGTGGATTGATTCAGTGAAGAACAGCATAAGAAAAAGAAATCTGGACTGGGACAAGATTGTGGAAGAAGAATGGTGGAAGGAAAGAGGAAAGTGGAAAAGTGCCATAAATACCCCGACCCGGCAGGAGCTGGATAAGGGGAAATTATGATGATTATGATGATGATGAAATGAGAATAAGAAAATTGTTTTACATAATTTTCAACAGTTATTTTAAGGTTTATAGACCATTTCTATATGCAAAGGTATTTTGCTCGGCCAGATACCCTAAAATGACCACTGTGCGTCGTTGCATGAGTCACTGACTTCAATTCAGCATATAACAAAACACACTGAGCTTTTTGCTGCACACTCGCCATGACTGCGACGCCTCTACAGGCTGACTGCGGTGCGCGTCAAGATGGCACATGCGCACGGCTCACTACAAGGTCAGTCCAGTGGCGGTGTTAAAACTCAAACACTTTGACCGTGTTATCACGTTTGTTTCGCATAGATCACTTAGCTATTTCTTTTACAATTACAAATCAAAATTAAGGCCACCTTCTTCGACGACCCTGTATAGTCTATGTTCCTTGCACTAGCACAAGTGTCGGACAGGAGTTGGAGATAACGCTATATTTGGTTTGTCTGTACAACGAAACGGCTGTCAAAACATCAATATTGCTTTCAGGACATCCGTAGTACAGTCAGCAATAATTTCTGATACCTATCTTCTGCTTAGCTTTATCCTCATCAACTTGGCATCTTCATGGAGAACATTTGGCTTACCCCTGGGCGTAAGGGTGGGTCATATAAAAAAAAACTTTCAGTTAAAAGTGTTAGGCAATGTTTAGAGGACTATTGACCATTTTGAAAGGTTTTGATATTGTGTCTATTCAAGGGAGGAATTTTTTTTTCTCTCAAAAAACTCAATTTTTTCCAGCCCTTTGGTCAATGGTTGGTGCTATCAAAAACAGTACAAACTTTGAATGGATTTGATTTTTGACATATTAAGAAAGTTATAGATATATTTCACTTTATCGAAAAAGGCCACCCCATTTCCACCCCTTTGATTTATATTGAACTGACTGCGGCTTTGTACTAAAGTACACCCTGCTTGCCACATTCTTTTTGGAATGAGGAACCACATAAGCTACCTCTAGGATGGCTAAGGTAGGATTAGAACCCACCTCTTTTCAAAAGGAGGAATGCATTCAGTGGAGAAATACTTTACAGGAACTCTTTGCCAGAGCCAGGAATTGAATCTGAGAAGCAGCCCCACACAACTTACCACATACAGCTATACAGTGGAGTGCTTTCTCAAATAGCTAAGCTCCAAGAATGGTTGGGGCAGTTGAACACAAGGTAATTGGGACAGGTAATGTTATCTTACTTCCAAGTTATTTACAGGTAGATTCAAACTTTCAATGGTTTCAATTAGCGAGAGGTCTCTATCCATGAGGGGCTGTCAGATACCTACGATTTTCCTTTGACAAAATCAATGAACTAATAAGGAGAGTTGCTGGAATAACGCATTTAATACCCATACAAATTGGGCACATGCTAGCCACACAACGCTGCGGATTTTAGCCGTATAGAGAACTGATTATCTTTTAATGGAAGCCAAAATCGTACCCTGTGATTTATTGAACTAGGTTGATAAAGAAGAATGCTAACTTATCTTGCACAGCAGGTGAATTTATACAGTGAGATTCTTTTGCTGGAGCGGGACCGGTGGCCGACTGCCGGGCGCGCGCCTTCCGCCAGCCAACCGAGCTGGGTCCGCAGGTTGCGCCGGGCGAAGGCGAGCTAACCAGGATCATTAAAGTCATTATGCCACTAAACTTTCATCAACTAGGGTGTGTAGTGTCAGCACACAGATAAGGTGACAAACAACAGCTGCAAGATTTAATTAAAGAAGCACAGATGTTCTCCTTCAGCTGACAGACAGTAACTTTGGAAGTTACGTTATGTAGCTACTCCTGCACCCCCTGCGTGTCTACTATAATTAATTGAAGCATGGACCTAAGCCCGTTTGATGTTCAATTGTGGGTTGATTTAAGCCTTGGAGGCTGGATTTAGACAGCTCCTTAACCCGGTCCATGAGGCAATTTTAATTGGCTACATGGATAACTCTTGCCAGGTGCGTCCACGTCGCGGGGGTGGGCAACGGTACTGTAATATACCATGGAACTACAGTACCGGCTAAGTTCTGGTGAGGACCCAGTCCTATGGGGTATAACATAGGCCCCGTGCACAGGGTTACGTGCGAAGACCTCAACGGAATCTGCAGCGGAGAAGATGGACTTCGGAACGGTGGAGATTGCGGAAGAGGCAACCCAGTACTCAGGGAATAGTAAGAGTACAGCATCAATCGGCAGCGTCTGTTTCCCAGGTTAGGGGCGGCTGCAAGGGCGTCTGTTTCCCATGTTAGGGGCGGCCTGTATAATAGCTGGCAGTAGCTTCATAAAATGCCTTTGGGAGTGGCGACCCCATCGTAATAATAGCCTAAAATGGAAATGGCACTTCGAATGAATCGGAAAAGGTTAGGGCGTACCCTGCAGGCGACGCGCAGTTCTTTTGGTACTGGGGGAACTGTGAGAAATGGGCGACCAGTAACCGAAATGAAAGTGGGAATCATGAATGTCATGACCCTGACAGGCAAGGTGGAGGAGGTGGTAGACTTCATGGAGAGGGAGAATGTTGGATTGATGGGGCTGAGTGAAGTGAAATGGAAAGGTAAAGGAAGGAAGAAATTGAGGAAAGGATATACATTATACTGGAGTGGTGGCCAAGAGGCCAAAAATGGCGTGGGACTGATAACCTCGAAACAACTGGAGGAGTATGTTGAAGTGGTCGAGTGTGTGAGTGACAGAATAATGAAAATTAGAATGAAGATGAAAAATGACGTGATGGACTTCATACAAGTGTATGCACCACAGACCGGAAACAGAGAAGAAGATATTGAAGTATTCCTGGAGGATGTAGAAAGAGTAATTTCAGATGTAGAAGTGGTGATCATGGGAGATATGAATGCACAAGTCGGAAACGAGAGACAAGGAAAGGAAGAAGTCATTGGACCATATGGATATGGGAAAAAGAACCGGGAAGGAGAGGAACTTGTAAACTTTTGTGAAAGGAATGGACTGATAGTGGGTAATTCATGGTTTCGGAAGAAAAACAGCAGGAAAATTACGAGATATGGTTGGGGCGATAGAAGAACAAAATCAGTAATTGACTACTTTCTGGTGGAAAGGACTAATCGCAGAAAGCTGATAGATGTGACAGCTTTACCAGGAGAAGCATTTGATGGGGACCATAGAGTTGTGGTGGCAAAATTTAGATGGGAAAAATTGGAAAACCTAAAGGAGATCAGAGAAAGTAAAATAAAAGTATGGAAATTGAAAGACAAAACCATACAGGAAAATTTTCAGGAGAGATTGAAGCAACAAATCCCAGTTACTGAAGTGGAAAACATAGAAGAGGAATGGTCTCACTTTAAAAAGGCATTTGTTGGTGCAGCAGAGAGTGCTTGTGGTAGGACGTCAACAAGAGTGAAAGAGAAGGAGACACCATGGTGGAATGAGGAAGTGAGGAAAGCAGTGAAAGAAAAGAAGTCTGCATGGAAAGAATGGAACCGAGATCAAACAGAAGAAAGCAAAAGGAAGTATCACGACAGCAAACGGAGCTGTAAGAAAGTGGTAGGAGAAGAAAAGAAGAAAAGTTGGGAAGAATTTACACGAAGAATGGAAACAGATGTAAGTGGCAGTAAAAGGATGCTGTATGGGCTTCTAAGAAGTAAGAGGAAAGAAAGAGTTACTACAAAGCTAGTGAAAAAGGAAGATGGAGAGTTGTTAACACACCCAGAAGAGATAAAGGGACGATGGAAGGAGTATTTCGATAAGCTTTTGAATGTGAGCAATGGTACTGGTGAGATGGAAGTGACACAACCTGACGACTCTATAACAGAAGATGATATAACAATGCTGGAGGTGGAATTAGCAGTACAGAAAATGAAGATGGGAAAAGCAACAGGGGTGGATGAAGTCAGTTTAGAAATGATAAAGGCTGCTGGACCTGTTGGTATGCAATGGCTGTATCGACTGCTAAAGTGTGTGTGGAAATGGAAATGTGTACCAGAAGACTGGAAGAAAGGGCTAATAATACCAGTGTTTAAGAAGGGGGACAAGAAGGTGTGTGATAACTATAGAGGGATCACCCTCATATCACAGATAGTAAAAATACTGGAAAGGATATTAGAAAGAAGAATGAGAAGAAAGGTGGAAGGAGAGTTGCAAGAGGAACAGTATGGCTTCAGGAGTGGAAGATCCACAGTGGACCCAATCTTTAGCTTGAGGCAGGTGATGGAAAAGAACTGGGAATATGGAGAGGATTTGATCATGACTTTCATAGATCTAGAAAAGGCATATGATAGTGTCCCCAGAGAGAAGGTATGGGAAACCATGGTTAAGAAGAGACTGGGAAGAGAAATGTTGGAAATGGTGCAAGCAATGTACAACAACTGTGTTAGCAGGGTACTGACCCCAGTTGGAAAGACAGATTGGTTTACGAACAAGACTGGACTAAGACAGGGGAGTGTGCTGTCACCTCTCTTGTTCATAATGGTGATGGATGAAATAGTAAAGGAAACAAAGGAAGCATATGAACATAAAGAAATGAAGTTACTGTTATTTGCAGATGATATTGTGGTCTGGGGAAGGAACACCGAAGAAGTGCAAAAACAACTAGATGCACTGAACGAAAATATTCAGAAGTATGGCCTGAAAATCTGTATAGAGAAAAGCAAGACCATGGTGATGACAAGAGGGGAAAGACAAGGAAAGGGCACTGTAAAAATTGGAAGTCAGAGTTTGGAAATTGTGGACACGTTCAAATACCTAGGAAGTGAATTGATGCAAACTGGTAGGTTGGACATGGAGATTGGCAGGAGGGTACAGCAGAGCAATGCATTCTATCAAAGTGTAAGAAAACTTGTTTGGGATAAGGAAGTACCAAGGAAAAGCAAGGAGGTAATGTATAAAGTGTATTATGTACCCATATTAACTTATGCAGCTGAGACTTGGACCCTGACAAGCAGGCAAGAGAGTAGAATCCAAGCCAGTGAAATGAAATTCCTAAGAAGTATGATAGGAAAGACAAGGAAAGACAGAGTGAGGAATGAAGATGTTAGGAAGGAAGTTGGGATGGGAAAACTAAATGAGAGAATTGAGAAGAATAAACTAAGGTGGTTTGGACATGTAAAGAGGATGGAGGAAAATAGAATACCAAGACAGATGCTGGAGGCGAAGTGCAAGGGTAAGAGACCAAGAGGAAGACCTAGAACAAGGTGGATGGATTCAGTGAAGAACGGCATAAGAAAAAGAAATCTGGACTGGGACAAGATCGTGGAAGAAGAATGGTGGAAGGAAAGAGGAAAGTGGAGAAGTGCCATAAATACCCCGACCCGGCAGGAGCTGGATAAGGGGAAATGATGATGATGATGATGATGATGATGTGGGTTGATTTAAAATACAAAGTGTACAGATCAATTACCCATAAAATAACCTAGTGGAGCTGGAGAACAATAGACAGCAGCAGATATCCCTCACAACAGAAGGGAATTACGTGTAAACAACGCTAATTTATTTACATGGTACAACCCGCCTGTCTGTCAGCTGAAGGAGAACACCCTCAGCTTCTCCTGTGGATAGGTAAGTTCTTTAATCATGATTTGCTGGTGAGTTTATCATTAATTAATGTACTTTGTTACGGTTTCCACCAGCGCAATCCGCAGTGCGCACACCTGCTAGCCGGTCGCCGGCCTCGCTCCAGCAAAAGAATCTCCCTGTATAAATCTACTGGAAGATGTTGGGAGCCCTGCATTATTACACAAACAGTTCACAAAATACCTAGTGGATACCCTGTGTGTACGATGTATTATTACGATCAGTTTTAAACCCACGAGTTCTCAATTTAGATATATACCTTTGGCTTATCTTAGCTGACATTGTGTTCTAACTGAACAAATATTTATTTAGCCTCTAAAGCAGCTACAAAACAACTGTATTGCCACATTTGGAAACATATGAGCCATATGAACCATCTTGTCAGACCTTGCTCAAACCATGTTTCTACAGCTGGCTAGAAAGCCTCTGTTGAGAAGTGGTTTGAAAACATAACCTAAAATTTCGATCTAGGCTTTGTTTCTGCAAATTACCCCAAGTGTTCAAAGAAATCATTTTCTTACAATTTGTACAAAATTGCAATCCTATCTTAAGAATGTTTGCAGGATATTTGCACAGTAAAAACCCAACAACTTATTTTCCTATATAACCTACTGTAGATTGCATGTAGAAGAATATCTGTGACTAGTCCATTGTATGGATGACCTGAGTCCCTTTACTACATTATATCATTACAGTACCTTGTGTAATTACACTTACCATAGCTTGCAGATCCATTTGTGGATTCCAATCTGAATCATAAATAATGACAACATCTGCGGTAGCCAAATTAATACCCAGACCACCAGCCCGAGTAGACAGCATAAAAATGAATTTTTCACTGCCTGGTTCATTATATTCATTGATTTGCCTCTGACGATCTTCATGAGGTGTCTGACCATCAAGCCGACAGTACTGCAGAAAATAAAAACACTCCGTAAGTTCACACATAGGCCAGACAGCATAAATAATTTCCAATTGTATATTTTTGGTTTCTATTGAGAACCACCACAAACAGTTATAAGCACAGTATGCACAAAATGACAAAGTTAACCTTGAGCGCAAGACTTAAGAATAAATTTTTAGACTCCTCTCAAAGAGGCATCTAACTTACATTGTAACATTTCCAGTGGCAGTAATCCTCCAAGATATCCAACATTCTTGTCATCTGGCTGAAAATCAGAACCCTTGAATCTTGTTCCTGAAGTCGTGGCAAAAGCTTGTCCAGGATTACCATTTTTCCACAGTTGTAAACCTGAAATAACCCTTCAACATGTCATTCACATTTGATGTATAGATTTCAACATTCATTAGGCACTCAAATAGCAATTTTTAATCCCATATAAATTCCTTTAAATTCTTCTTAAAAATGTAATAAATCCTTCACTTTCCTGCGATCATGTCTTTTTGTATAATTTTAATCATTTAATTAACAATATCAGCAGAATATGCCATATCAAACACATCCTAATTATTAATTACCAATAGATTCACATATATATATATATCCGTAACACGAATATTCCATCATCTATTATTATAGTTCTAGTGCTGATATCATTATTATCATGAAGCGGCTCCAGTTTCCTGGGAGCGGTGAATGAGCGCTCCCCATATCGTTGTCTCCAAGAATGTCTCCCCCTCCACGACCTGCCGTAAATCCAGACCTCTCCCTGCAAGATCATTTCTAACCTGGTCAATCCATCTCTTCCTCGGTCGACCTCTTGGTCCCTTGCCTTTCAGTTCTTTATCAAACCACACTCTAGCTGTTCTTTGTGTGTCTACTGAACCATTTCAGCCTGCTGATGACACTTTTATTAAATAATGAGGTTATATAAAAAATTCAACATCTTATCTCATTGCATTATATTGAAGCACCAACATGTGCCTACACATTTCTGCCGATCATAAAATATACAACTTTTCAGGATTATTGCAAAAATATTCATCCAGATTTCAGATTCAGCCTTTCGGAAGAAATCTCCTCGTATCTTATTTCTGTGTTATAACTTAATCATTCGAAAATGGATTGTTATTCCATCTGTCCTTAATTCCTCCATACACCAAATTACAACTCCTATCGTTCCACGGTTTCATCACATCGTCTTATCGGTATTTTGAATCAAACCGTCACACTTGATCACCTACTCCTCATGCTTTTAATATCCCTGAAAATATCTTAATCGGTCACTCTAAATTCATCTAATGAACATTGAAACCTAAATTCACCCTAAAATATCAATAAAGATTAAAATAATCTATTTCAAGAGTTGTAGTCAGCTGTTTAGATGTTAGCCTCTCATTTAACCATCCAAACTAATTCTACGAATCACTTCTACATTTTGCTGATATCGTTCTACCTTCATTGAAATTCCACGACGTTCCATAGCATTCCAGATTCCTCTCCTTCCATATCTCGACCAATTCCTGCCATTGTCATGAAGACATCTGGGTTGAGTGTTTAGAAACATTCTGCTGCTCCAATACGGTGGCGTAGTTGTACCCACAACTATTACGAACTCCATTCCTCGTAACATGATGTAGATCCCATTAAGTTGTTTGTCTATATATAGAAATATTGGTCTGCATAATCATGTAACTAGGTGTAGCTGTACGTAACTGTTCATAGCAGTTGGTAGCACACTAGCTTTATCCATTTCCAGAACCACTAATATGTGAATGTACAATGTTCCATTGAGGTTTGTCTCTTGTGGGCCAACTTGGATGGTAATGTTTGCATTAATATTGTGTAATAGTATAGATGGTATATTGGCTAAAAACCAATCTTTTTGGAAATCTGCATAGGGAGGTTGCTGCTTGAACTTTTAGTACTCGCAGTAAAGAGGCGCAGGTGAGCTTCATAAAAAGGGAGGTAGCACGCAGTTCGCTACTCCTGTGGGGGTCCGGGTAGGAACACCAGGAGCCCGCTGATGAGCCAGCTTGGTGTCCTAGGCGAAACCCTACTCAAGACACGGCACAAACCTAGAAGAATCGCTGAGTTTTAATTCATTGGCCGTGAAAGCCAATATACACTTAAGTGCTTTGATTTGAATTCAATGTAATAACAAGAAGTTCCGTGACGAACTACTTCAAACACCACAATGAGCCTACTTTTCTTAAAATTTAAGATTCAAGCCAATGATTAATCTATATGGATCTATCTAGAATAATGACGAAATTAAATTGGTAATATCGAAATTTCTAATTGATTAATCTATATGGATCTATCTAGAATAATGACGAAATTAAATTGGTAATATCGAAATTTCTAATTAGTTCGAAATACTGTATACCTGGCATAATGTAGCCTTTAGAGAACTACAGCTGGCAGCCCTGGTGACTGAATATATTCTTAGTTCCATTTCTTAAGGTACAGAACACAAAATTTGGTTGAAGTCCAATGTATAGCATGGACGTTACATGCAGTTAAACATTGGATCTAACAGCGTGCGTAAAATCATGTTGACAACAATGACATACATGTATTGGTCAGAAAAAAATCTGAAATAATATGATCTATTGTTGTGTCAATTTTGAATGAAATCCATTAGTTAGTAAAGAAGTTACATGCATTTTAAAATTGGACTTATCAGCAGGCTTAGAATCATGTTGGCAGCATTGACGTATATTAGTTACTCCAAATTAATCTAGAATGCCAGGTACTATACGTACGTGCAAAGTTTAGAGCTATTGGCTTGCATACTTTCTGATATATTGATATTAGGGTAACAAAAAGAGAGACAGTATTTATTACCAGTTGGCAGCCCTGGTTACTCTTAAGAATTGGCATAGTCATATCTGTTATGGTACACATAGCACACACGAAATTTGGTTGAAATCCAAATGATAGTTTAGAAGTTACATGTATTTAAAGTAGGACCTCTCAGCAAGCTTAGAATCATGTTGGTAGCACTGACGTACATAACTTACTCCAAATTAATATAGAATGTCAGGTACTATACGTGTGCATAGTTTAAAGTTGTCGGCTTGCATAATTACCGAAATATGGGTATTTGGATTTAAAAAAAATTGAGAGCATTTATTAACAGTTGGCAGCCCTCGTGGCTCTTAAGAATACGCTCAGTCATATCTGGTTATGTACTCATAGCACATACGAAATTTGGTTGAAATCCAATTGATAGTGTAGAAGTTATATGCATTAAAAAAATGGAACTATCAGCAGGCTTATAATTATTTTGGCAACACTGCCATATATGGCCTCCTGGAAATTAAACTGCAATATAATTATCTATACGTGTGCCAAATTTGAAATAGCTCCCATTCATACCTTCCAAGATATCCAACATGGAGCTCAAATTTCAATTGCGATTTTTCAGCAGTTGGTAGCACTGATATTTTCAAATATGGCCGTGAGATATTCAGGTATAGATCTTTACTCCTACCAAATTTTGTTTAGATTGCTACAGCCGTTTAAGAGTTGATAGGGGGGGGACACACACATACAGCCAGACAGAAGGACAGACAGACACACATTTGCTCAATCTCATAAGTCTACTTTTTCCTCATTTTTGCAAAATGTGAAAAGTAGGCTAAAAATCTCATATATCCATTCACAAGTGACATTATTGTTACGTGCCACCCCCTAGTGGCACTTTTGTTAACTGGATTACGGTGGGGGTACAATGCACAACACCAATTACTGCTTAAAGAAATAATTAACTTTATTGTGGCCAGAAAATTACACTAATCAGCAAAAACATGCAATTAGGAGCCTTACTCCAGTTTCCTCAAGTCTCTTCCTTGAGCGCTCTTGGCCCTTCCACTTGTCAACAGATCACAGAAGTTAATCCGTCCTAATGAGTACGGTGGCCTTGACAGAAACTACCTGCTCCTCTCCTTTATGTTCACCGACCACAATTACTTACGATCACTTGCTGCAGGCTATTTCGCTGTCCACAAGCTGGAGAAACAATGTCACTGGACTTCGTAACTCGCACAGCACTTCGTCACCACACTTCTGTCGCACAAGATAATCGCTCGCACTAGCTCGTAAAACACAACAACAACAACAACTGCTAGACAGGTCGCACTTGTATAGCAGGCCGGTGACTCAATAAATGCTTCTAGATCCATCCAGGGTTCACGGCTTCTCGAGGTTTCCATCGCTGGTCCAGTCACGAATATTCTGGACTACCCCTTTGTCCTAGCAGCCCTGTTGCATAAGGCACACGCAATACAGGAGGCAGGCCACAGCCCAGCCCTGGGGCAGTTATGACTCATGCGGCGAGTGATGACACAAACTCACAGCCGTAACACCACCCCCTTCCTAAAAAGGCTGATCGTCCCGATCAATCATTGGTCCGTCTGTGTCCCTCCGTAGGCTGCCAGGCGATCTCGGTGCACGATCTTCATCTTTGCCCTCGGGCTCCGCTGGATCCTGTAGACGACATCGTTGATCCGTTTCACGACTCGGTATGGGCCCTCCCAGGACTTCTGCAGTTTGGGTGACAGGCCTTTCTTCCGTAATGGGTTGAAGAGCCAGACCAGGTCGTCCTCGTGGAATCCGCCGGCATCCGTCTCCTGGTCGTATCGGGTCTTCATTCGGTCGGTCTCGATCCGCAGTTTCCTCCTCGCGAACGCGTGCACGTCCTCCAGTTGGTCGACCAGTTCTTGACAATACTGGCTTACCGGGATCGGATCATTCCCAGGTCGGCCGAAGGCAAGATCGACAGGTAGGCGGAGCTCCCTCCCAAACATGGCCCGGGCTGGTGTGCACCCAGTAGCTTCGTGCACGGCGGCGCGGTAGGCCAGGAGAAATAGTGGAAGATGTTTGTCCCAATCCCTCTGGTGCTCGCTGACGACTATTCGGAGATGGTTCTCGATGGTGCGATTGAATCGCTCTACCATCCCGTCGGACTGAGGGTGTAGTGGCGTTGTCCTTGTCTTCCGGATTCCCAGCAGCTGGCATAGGTTCTGGAACACCTGCGACTCGAAGTTCCTCCCTTGGTCGGAGTGCAGCACCAGGGGTACTCTGTACCGGCTGACGAATTCCTTCACCAGGGTCTCTGCAATCGTCGCGGCTTCTTGGTTAGGGAGCGCATACGCCTCCGGCCATTTGGTAAAGTAGTCGCTGACGACTAATATGTAGTGGTTCCCTGCCTCGCTTAACGGGAATGGCCCAGCAACATCGATGGCCACTCTCTCCATGGGGCCGCCCACGTTGTAGGTCTTCAGTGGACCCCGTCGTCTTCGTCCAGGGCCCTTGCTGGCTGCGCAATCGTGGCACCTCACGCAGTAGTTCTCCACGTCTGTTCGGCATCCGATCCAGTAGAACCGCTCTCTCAGCTTCTCCAGGGTCTTCTTTATCCCTAGGTGTCCACCAGATGATCCTCCATGAACTTCCTTCAGGACTTCCTCCGTCATAGACTTTGGAAGGACGACTTGTTCCCGAGATGTCTTCCCGTCGCACAGTGGTCCGGATCCGTAAAAAAGCGGACAAAAATAGATTTTTCAACTTTACATTAGAAAAGCCAAACCAACTCCCAAGTGAAGTATGTTAATCAGTGTACATTAATTTCACTTTTTCTTTGGAAATTGCTTCTGTGTTTCTCAGATATAATACTACAAATGTGAGACAACTCTTCGTTTCTGAATTCCGCGCTCCATTAAGTAAACTTTGAAATATCATTCTAACTTCAAAACGAAACTCGGGGTCTATAACACTGTATCTGTATGTAGTTTGTGATCTGATATATTTGATTATAGCATGATTTTCGATTTCAGATCACTTATAAGGACTGTTATACTTATTTTTATGGTGCTTTATTTTCTACAAGAAAAATAAATTTTGCTTGACCTACAAAAAAATGTATACATATGTATACCATGAAACTTATGCAAGTTTTAAAATGAAGACTGGAAAATATATCCTTAAAGGTTTCATCGCCAGAACCCGCCAGATGCGTGATCGAGAAGGGAGAGAACATTACTGCGCGCTCTGAGGATAAACACTCGCGCGAGATAAGGGCCTGTTGAGACATTTGTTTATGCTACGCAAGGGATATCTCGAGGCCATGAAACCAAAATAATCTTCAATCACGAGAAGTAATTGATTAGTAGTAGTTGTGTGTGTTGTGAAGAGTGAAAAATGAATTTTCGTTGTTAGTCGCAGTGATCTTATTAACAAGATTCGAGAGAACAAAAATCAGTCTCGCGCGCGTCAAGGAAAGTTTGTGGTAACATATCTCCTTAACAAATTTCAATTAAATGTTGACGACAGTGTAGAGAAAACAGTGTATAATAATATAAGAACCTTTTCTTTTTGCCGTATGTTGACCGGTGGAGAAAGTGTAACTTCTTAGAACATGCTTTTTTTGAAGAAATATTCAGACTGGTTGAAAACAGAAATTGTGATATCAATTCCGAGTATTCCTGGCTCCGCAAAATCAGTAGATCGAGGTCGTCCTCCAAAAGTAATTCAAGAGCTAACGGAGAGAAGCAAAATAAGGAAAATTAAAGACCTAAGGGAGAGTGCCACTTCATCAGAGCTAGCCTATGCGACCGTTATGAATTTAAGGGCAGAGGAAGACTATTCATCAGCCTAGCTAAAAAGAAGCTACCACGACTACACCAACAAGGGGCAAACGAATGGTGCGAAATTTTCAGAAATGAAAAATCTACATAAGTGGCACAAAAGCTCGTTGACAATTTACAACTTGAGTTTGGTATTTCAGTTCCACACGCCCACTTTCGATTTTTTGAATGTCTCCTGCATATTTCGTACCGCCTGGGTTTTAAAGAGTGGAAAGTGAGCGTGAAAGATGGTAATCGAGAGACTTATTCAAAAGAAAGAAAAAAATGTGCAAGACTCATTCAGAACGAGATTAGGTCTTCTAGTTGATATTCCGAAGCATGGATATGGAACAACCAGTGATGGCAACACTGCCCGAAGGTTTTTTGATCAACCTCAAGTAGCATCCGAAATAACAGGGGTAGACTGTGAGTTAATAACTCGTTTTGGAATAATTTTAAAAGCAATTTCCTCCGGTCATGAAATTAATAGTTCAGAGTTCAATTCCTACTGGTGCGAAACAGCAAGCTTATATGTACAGCTATATCCGTGGTGTTACATGCCTCTAACACTCCATAAAATACTTATCCATGGATCTTTCATTATAGAAGCAGCTATTTTGCCGATTGGAGAACTTTCAGAATAGGTCTTAGAGTCTAGAAACCAAGACGTAAGAAAATATAGAGAAGACCATACCAGAAAATCCTCAAGAATTTCCAATAATTTTGACTTGTTCCATAGACTATTGCTAAGCTCTGCTCCAGTTATCTTAAGCGCGGGAAGTCTACCAAAGAAGATACGAAGACAGTTGCCTCAGGAGGTGTGTAATTTATTGTCAATACTCGAGGAGGAGACGGAGCAGGAAGCGGAAGAATAAGAAGTCGACTCATCCGGATCAGAGGATGAATAAGTAATTTTATGTACTAAGACAAATTTACCTAATAGTAACATCTAATTTAAAGTTTTATACAAAAGTATTTCATTTCATTTAGAGGAAAATATTTTTGTCCGCTTTTTTTCAAATCCGGACCACTGTGCGTCGGTGCTCTCCCAGGTACGGCAGATGAGGCCATCCCTTACAATCAGCGAGTCCCACTGCGCCCAGTAGGACTTAAACTTTGGGCTGCAGTCACTCACAATGTTCCACCCGGGTCTGGGGACACAGGCCCTCTTCCATTCGGCTATCAGTCCCAGGTCATCATCTTCTGCTTGTGCCCGCGTGAAAGATTCGCGGCTCCAGCTCCCTTGAAGTTCCACGGTAGTCCTTCGGCACTGTATCCCGGTGTTCTCCCTCCTAGTACAGAAGGTGCAGTCTTCGGGGCACGGTCTTCGTGACAGGGCGTCGGCGTTAGAATGCAGTTGGCCTTTCCTGTGCTGAATCTCAAAGTTGTACTGTTGAAGCCTCTCTAACCACCGCGCGAGTTGACCCTCGGGCTGCTTGAAGTTCAGGAGCCACCGCAGGGATGCATGGTCGGTCCTGATGAGAAATTCTTGCCCGTACAGGTACTTGTGGAAGTGTTCAATGGTCTTCACGATGGCGAGCAGCTCCTTCCTGGTGACGCAGTAGTTCCTTTCTGGCTTTGACAAGGCCTTGCTGAAGTAGGCCACTACTCTTTCCTCGCCGTCCACTACTTGCGACAGGATCCCCCCTATGCCAAAGTCGCTGGCATCGGTATCGACGATGAACCTTGTTCCAGGTCTGGGGTAGGCCAGAATAGGCGCGGTGCACAGAGCCTGCTTGAGTTGTTCGAAGGCACTGTGGCATTCTGCTGTCCACGTGAAGAGTTGGTCCTTCTCAGTCAGTCGATGTAAAGGTTTGGCGAAGTCGGCGAATCCTCTCACGAAGCGACGGTAATAAGTGCACAGTCCCAGGAAGCTTCGTAGTTGGGACTTGTCCTTCGGAACTGGCCACTCCCTCACAGCTGCGGTCTTCTCTGGGTCGGTGCGCACCCCTTCCTCGGAGACGATATGCCCGGTACTGGACCCGCTTCTGGAAGAGCTGACACTTCTTGGGGCTCAACTTCAGCTGGGCAGCCCGTAGCTTCATCAAGATCTCCTTCAGGTTGCTGTAGTGCTCCTCGAAGCTTCTCCCCAGAACGATGACGTCGTCTAGGTAGACCAGGCAGGTCTTCCAGTGTAGTCCCCTCAGAATGGACTCCATTAGCCTTTCGAAGGTCGCAGGGGCGTTGCACAGACCGAATGGCATGACGGTGAACTGCCAGAGCCCGCTGCCCACAGAGAACGCAGTCTTCTCGCGGTCCTTAGGGTGGACCTCCACCTGCCAGTAGCCACTCTTCAAATCCAAGGTGGAGAACCATCTCGACCCTGATATGGTGTCCAGGGTGTCGTCGATCCGGGGTAGAGGGTAGCTGTCCTTCTTCGTCACGTCATTCACCCGCCTGTAATCCACGCAGAACCTGGTGGAACCGTCCTTCTTCACTAGCACGACCCGAGAACTCCAAGGACTATGTGATGGCTCGATCACCACTTGCTCCTTCATCTCTTCTACCATCCGGTCGACTTCGGCTTGCTTGGCGAGCGGGACACGTCGGAATGGGGCCCTAATCGGTGCGCTGTCCCCAACGTCGATTCTGTGCTGAACCAAGCTTGTCCTGCCGAAGTCTTTGCTCCCCACGGAGAAGACATCCTGGAATTCGCGTAGCAGGTCCTGAAGTTGGAGTGATTGTTCCTCGTCTAAATGGTCCTGGGATCCTTGGTACAGCTTCTGTAGTTCTTCTGGCAGTGTGCGTCTTCTTCGGTTGTCCGTCTGCAGGTGACCGTCCGTCGTATCTGTGATGCGAGCAATCCAGGTAATGGGCTCGCAGACTCCTAGGTTGGTGTCCCGGTGAACCGTAATATCGCAGTCGTTCAGGTTGGACAGGCGGACGTACAACTGAGACGTCGTGTTGACGAGAGTCTTGGCAACTAGCAATCCTTTTGTCTGGATGTCCTCATATTTTGGCTCGATGACAGCCCCCACTCCCTCAGCAGTTCCGTCGACAACTACGGCGGCGCTGACCTCCGTCCTGGCAGGAACGATGACGTCCTCTCTCAGCCTTACTCGTCGTGCGGTGACGGCCTCTTGTGCTGGTTGCAAAGCAAGTTCCTCACCTCCGAAGTGCAGAGTGTTGGTACTCAAGTCCAAGATGATGTTGTTCTGGTCCAGGAAGTCCAGTCCGATGATCACTTCGTTTGATACGTCAGCCACAAGCACTGGATGCTTCACCACCCATCGACCAATGACGAGCTCCAGTGATGCTTCGCCATGTACCGGTGCGGTCTCTCCGGTCGCGGTTATTAGCTGGAGGTTCCTTTGTGTGGGTTGCACTCTCCACTTCGGGATCACGGTGGGATTGACGATGGTCCTCGACGCTCCCGTGTCGATCAGCATGGGCCAGCTCACTCCGTTGACGACTCCGTCGACCATCAGGCTGCTATTGTCCCTCCGTAACTTCGTCACACCCACTTGGACTGCTGGGGCTTGACGACTGTCACAAGCCAACCTTTGCCCCCCAAGGCTGGCTAATACTCGTTTCCCTGGGCCGCGCGGTTTCCAGACGACTGATTTCCCGTCGGATACCCTCGGCGGCGGCGATCACCGCAGTCCTTGCTCAGGTGGCCTTTCTTACCGCAGGCCCAGCAAGTCGGTAGTCCTCTTCCGGGCCGCCTCTCCGGTTGTCTTCCGGCTGTGTCGTTGCTGGTGGTACCGCGACTATCGAAGAAACGGCTTAGCGCCTCCATTAATTCGTCGGCCAGGGGCTTGGTCTCATTGGTTTTTACTGGTTCGTCGACGTCCACTTGACGCACCCGCGCGTGCATTCTGGATGCCTGTTTTGCCGTCTCGAACTCAAGTGCGTGGCTCAGCGCATCTGCCAGGGTCTTATTGCGCACGAGACGCAGCGCCTGTTGATTGTCCGAGTCCCGTAGCCCGTCGGTGAAAGTCTGCGTCACTATCTGCTCCAGAAAGTCGGCCGGCCCTGTTGGGTAGGCGAGCCTTACGAGGCGTGCGATGTCCATCTCGAACTCCTGCAGGGTTTCCGCGTTCTTCTGTACCCGGGTCCGGAGCTGCATCTGATAGGCCTGCTGAAGATGGCTATCTCCATATCGGGACTCCATATATGTGATCAGGGAAACGTAGTCCTGGGATCCAGTCGGGATGGCCTGAAGGACGTTAAGGGCGTCACTCTGCTATGTCCCGTTCCTGATATTCCCGGTGTAACGGTGGGCGGGCGTCGGCGCAGCTCGGCAAATTCCTCTCGTAGAGCGTTGAATTTCTCCTCCATCCCCGTCAGTGGGCGTTGGCGCAGCTCGGCAACCTCCTTTTGTAAGGCGTTGAATTTCTCCTCCACCCCCATCAGTGGGCGTTGGCACAGCTCGGCAACTTCCACTTGTAAGGCGTTGAATTTCTCCTCCACCCCCATCAGCGGTCGTTGGCACAGCTCGGCAACTTCCACTTGCAAGGCGTTGAATTTCTCCTCCACCCCCATCAGTGGGCGTTGGCGCAGTTCGGCAACTTCCTTTTGTAAGACGTTGAATTTCTCCTCCACCCCCATCAGCGGGCGTTGGCGCAGCTCGGCAACTTCCACTTGTAAGGCGTCGAACTTCTTTTCCACTGCCGTGACTTCCTCACGCAGACCCAGTTCTAATTTCTTCAGGTCCTGTGTCAACTTATTCTGACCGTCTTCCATCTTCTTCTGGCCGTCCTCTATCCTCTTCAGGTCCTCCGCTAGCTTATTTTGACCGTCTTCCATCTTCTTCTGGCCGTCTTCTAGTTTGGCAGTTAGGTCCTCGGCTAACTTCTTCTGGTCGTCCTCCATCTTCTTCTGGCCGTCTTCTAATTTGGCTGTTAGCTCCTTGGTTAAATTCTTCTGGCCGTCCTCCATCTTGGTTTCCATGCCATTTAATTTTTCTAGCAATGCTGCCAATTTCTCCTCCATTTTAGTTGTTTGTCTTGTAAAGGGCATGCACTCACAGAAAAATTAGAGAAAATGACCTGCTCGGGTTTTGAAACCAGGACCGTCAGGTGTTGTGCTTGAGTTCGTAATCCGGCTTCTGACACCAGTTGTTACGTGCCACCCCCTAGTGGCACTTTTGTTAACTGGATTACGGTGGGGGTACAAAGCACAACACCAATTACTGCTTAAAGAAATAATTAACTTTATTGTGGCCAGAAAATTACACTAATCAGCAAAAACATGCAATTAGGAGCCTTACTCCAGTTTCCTCAAGTCTCTTCCTTGAGCGCTCTTGGCCCTTCCACTTGTCAACAGATCACAGAAGTTAATCCGTCCTAATGAGTACGGTGGCCTTGACAGAAACTACCTGCTCCTCTCCTTTATGTTCACCGACCACAATTACTTACGATCACTTGCTGCAGGCTATTTCGCTGTCCACAAGCTGGAGAAACAATGTCACTGGATTTCGTAACTCGCACAGCACTTCGTCACCACACTTCTGTCACACAAGATAATCGCTCGCACTAGCTCGTAAAACACAACAACAACAACTGCTAGACAGGTCGCACTTATATAGCAGGCCGGTGACTCAATAAATGCTTCTAGATCCATCCAGGGTTCACGGCTTCTCGAGGTTTCCATCGCTAGTCCAGTCACGAATATTCTGGACTACCCCTTTGTCCTAGTAGCCCTGTTGCATAAGGCACACGCAATACAGGAGGCAGGCCACAGCCCAGCCCTGGGGCAGTTGTGACTCATGCGGCGAGTGATGACACAAACTCACAGCCGTAACATTATTGAACTAGCTTTTATAATGTGGCTTGAAAGACTTGTATACCTCCTCAAGAAATCAGCCGTTCTAACATGCCTGATTGTCCTCAAAACCACCTGTTCCCTGGCATGAGAATGCAGCTGTTCTGCGCAGGACTAAAGCAATGAATCCTTCTTTACTGAAGTATTAATGCCTTACTTATCATGTTACCAATTATATTCTTCCTGTGTATCACAGGAACAACATGACCAACTTTCATACTCGGCACTCAGATATATTAAGTAATAATGATAATAAAAATTCAACGTCATACCCTCAAATGCCAATTGACTGTGGCAGGATTTGTTCCTGCAAACCTTGGGCACAGCAGGCAAGAACGTTACCACGGAGCCACGCAGCCAGTCAGATATATTACAACTTTTTCCAATCAGCATGATTATAAAGTGAAGTCTGCTGTACTGTAACTCGACTTTTGTATTAGTTAGCCGTGCATAAAATTTCTCACACTTACGACACAATGAATCCGCGACTGTCGTCTGAGAAGATCTAACTGTTCACTGTCTGCTGCTTCAACGCACTCGCCAATCAACTGTGCTGCCCTCTTTATTATCTGCATTAATTCCATCTTTCTGCGTATAAAAATAACCTTTACCCTTGGTGTTTTCATTTTTTTTTTTTATTATATATATATATATATTTGAAGTCCTACAATGCTGCAAGATTGCTCAAAATAATTGCTATCTTTCATTATACTGAGTGAGGTGTCGTGGATTTAATCCCGACACCTCCTCTTTCTGCGCCATCTTTTTCCATTGGAATCTCTCCAGTTACAATTTTACGGTGTTGCGAAATCAATGTAGCAAGTCGATTATCATTAGATTTTCACTCACAAATTCGTAATCATACAAAAAACATACATAAAGCATTTGTTGTGTTGCTTTGCAGTCAAGAGATCAAGTGAAAACAATTGAATCATTAAAAATAACACTTTAACACTTAGAGCGCGGGCGCCGTAATATTACGTTTGAAGGTAACTTTTTAAAACTGCGGCGAAGGTAATATTATGTTGATCGATTTCTCGCGCTTTGTGTTGGAGACAAACATAATATTACAGATCTAGCACTCGCGTGTGGGTGCCAGTAAGCATGAAGTTGCACGTACTATCGCCAGATAGCACCATGTCACTGTTCAGCGGAAGAATATCGATCTGTTCGAAGGCAAGCAATGCATGTTCAGGTAGGTCAAATCTGTTTTCCTTTCCTTTGTTTTTATTCTTTGTGGACAGATTTTTCTCTCGCAAAAACGTAGAGTTTATTCTATGACTAGTATAGTTGGGGTTATAATTCGCATTACAGATTCTGATGCAACCGAAGAGACAGTGCTCCCTTCTACTTCTGCCGGCGCGCCCGCTCGTTCCAGGAAGGGAGCGTGCGCAAACAGCTGTTTACGGCATTATTATTATTATATTTTTACAATATAGTTTTTTTTTTTCAATCGTGTCGGATTTTTATTAAATTTGTAGTGTAAGGGTTCGGAAACCGAACAGACTTTTCAATTTATTTGTAACTCAAACCACATTCAGTTTGTGCCATTCTGAACATAGCCTTAAATTATGGAAATCAGCCAGCGCACGGGAGAGGAACAACATTTAAGGCATCAGCATGGTAAGTGTTAAAAACACATTAAAAAACAATCGTGTCCCTTTGATGTCAATGTCATTGTACCCACAAGTTACCTTAAGAAACACTAACAGATAAGCAATAAATTACCCTACAAGAAATTTAAAAAAAAAAAAATAACAAAGAGTAACTAGGGTATGTGTGTGGAACGGCTGGACAAATTACCATACCCGAGTTGTAACTAAGTTGAGAGAAGAGCACTAAATCTAAGATTGAAGAAAACACGAAGCATGTTTCATAATATAAAATATAATTAAATGAGAGGACAATTTTACATGCATGTTTAAAAGATAAAATATAAACATAAAGAAAACAAATTAATTAAAATTAAGAAGCAAGGAACCCACAAGTGGGAAGGAGAAGTAAGTATTTACCCTTTCAATAACCGAAGAACAAATTATATTCCAGATCAGTAGAATTAGATCCCAATGAAATGCATAAATATCCACGAAAAATTTCGAAGTAATGACAACGTCAAACAGTTTAGAGAATATTCCCTTCAAATAAATTGAAAGAGTCTTTAAATCAATTAATTATTCACGACCAACCTCAAATACGTGTGTACAGCAAGCAATTGCAAAATGACTGATTACAACTCGACCAGAAAAATTACCCACACTGTTCCCAAGAGAAACATGAAAAAATTAACAATCCCGACGTTGTTTCCAGGCAACGGACGAAATAATAAAATGCATATCATAAGAAGTGATATATTAAACAGAGTCTATAAGAGACCATACTAAATGAGACGAGGAAAAGAAAATTAATTATTACGAAAATATTTTAAGGTTAGGGAAATTCCTCGCTCAACACAAAATGAGATCTGAACGTTACACAGCTCGGCACGTCAGAAATAAAAGATTAAACACAGCCCCTAAAATACATATAAATATATGTCTTACATCAGATGAAAAAATTAAGTTATTGGAACCTTCATTTCATGCTAGGCTCACTCGGTTCTCCAAGCCAAGAGACTTACCAATAGCAAAATATATGCCAACTGCACTAAGATAATTATTCAACAGCTCTAGACTGCAAAATAAAAATATGAAGAATAATACCAACACAGTATACTCGTACCGACGACCAATTCACCTTTTCAGGTCACAAGTAGTTCCAATAACTTTTAACACATAACTAAACTTAATCGATGTACTCCTGTTGTAGCCAAACTACATACATTACGTATTTCTTCATGTTTACATATTTAACCCGATGATATAGATTTCCCTTCGGCGGACGGTAAATGTACATCACGCAGTGATGAAATAATATCGGGGAAAGGAGATTTACCTGGCCTAACGGCCAGATAATCCCCGTTTTACACCAGAGATTTAGATCTCACATCTCTTCCACTTGTAAGAATTGCTTCAACTTACTTTTGTTTTTGTCAACAACCGAGACAATAAGAGTTCGTTCGGGCACCAACGGACCCGATCGGCAAGCTTCGTACACTTCAAAAATTAAGTTCCAACTTTTGCCACTAGGTGGAGCCATCTACAAGACAGAGACTCGCCGAGGTACAAACATGTCGAGGAACAAACATTTGCCACTAGATCGAGCCATCGACAGTACAGAACCTCGCGGAAGTTAGGCGAGATACAAGTTTAGTCAGACAATTATAGGTACACTGAAGGTCAGGATAGCACCAATAACCGCCCGCGGAGCGGTTTGGATGCGAGTTAATTTTATTAACTGGTCAGTCATGACTAGGGGGCGGATTTCTATGACAAGTCATATTTTTTCCCATAACATTATATCTCATAGTCTTGTATTTTCAACACGTTTCCAAGCATGATTATCAAAATTAAACAGGTATTATTGGGCATATAAATGCATATTTAGGCTTTCTTAAGTTTTATGGCATACTAGAAGGTACCCGCGGCTTCGCTCGCGTCATATATTCATTCAATGAAATGCAGGTTTAACCCCGTTAACACCCCTTTAGAACCTGAATATCCAAAATTCCCTCCTTAGTAGACGTTTTCGACACACAACAAACATATCCCCAAAAATATCATTCTTCTAACTTTAATAGTTTTGGTTGGTCGATGAAAGTGAATAGCCAAAAATCCCTCCTTAGTGGATGTTTTTCTTCCAGAATTTCACCCCTCCCCATGGGCCCCTTAAATTGGATTTATGAAAAAAACGGTCGAACACCTATTTAATTATTTATTTATTTTTAAGCCGATTGTTTTCCTCTGAGTTTCAAACACCTCACCTATGTCGTTTAAGGGATACACGCTCCCTTAGGAATCCTTCAACCCCCACGTTTCACCCCTTTAACTCAGAATATACACCACATCCAAAAACCATTAGACATGTGTCACCATATTTTTAATGATGAGTTTATATGCCGTGTATCACATTCCCAAATGAAACCACTCATGAGATATTGTTATTCAATGAAATGCACGTTTACCCCTTAACACCCCTTTAGAACCTGAATATCCAAAAATCTTTCCTTAGTGGACGTTTTCGAAATACAATAAACATATCCCCAAAATGTCATGTTTCTAACTTCAATAGTTTTCGCTGGGCGATGATGAGTGAGTCAGTCAGTCAGGACATTTTCTTTCAATTATTTTTTTCAGAATTTCACCCCTCCCCATAAACACCTTAAATGGGATTTATGAAAAAAAAAAACTGTCGGACACTTATTTACTTATTTTTAAGCAGTTTTCTCTCCCCGAGTTTGAAGAGTGAGTGAGTCAGTTAATCAGTTAGGACACTTCCTTTCCTGTTTCTCCCCCCCCCCACCCCCACCCCCAGAATTTCACCCCTCCCCATGGGCCCCTTAAATTGGATTTATGAAAAAAAAAAAAAAAAGAACGGTCGAACACCTATTTACTTATCTTTTAAGCTGATTTTTTCCGCTGAGTTTCAAACTCCTCGCCTATGTCGTTTAAGAGATACACGCTCCGTTAGGAATCCTTCAACCCCCACTTTTCACCCCTTTCACCTCATAATATACACATCGAAAAACCCTCAGACACGTGTCTTCTTATTTTTAATGATGAGCTTATATGCCGAGTATCACATTCCCCAATGAAACCAATCGGGAGTTATTGTTATTCAATGAAATGCAGGTTTAACCCCCTTAAGACCCTTTTAGAACCTGAATATCCGAAAATCCTCCCTTAGTGGACGGTTTTGACATACAATGATCATATCCCCCAAATGTCATGTTTCTAACCAATAATATTGGCTGGGCGATGGTGAGTGAGTGAGTCAGGACTTATTCTTTCAATTTTCTTTTTTCAGAATTTCACCCCTCACCATGAACCCCTTAAATTGGGTTTATGACAAAAACTGTCAAACACCAATTTACTTATTTTTAAGCAGTTTTTTCCGTCTGAGTTTGATGAGTGAGTCAGTCAGTCAATCAGTAAGGACACTTTCTTTCCTGTTTGCCCAGGCATTATATGCAAAAAACACGATCAACCTAAAAAAAAAAAAAAATGTAAAGCTGAAATTTGGCATAGATGTTCCCTAATACCCTAGAAACAAATCTTGAAAAGTCCCCATCTCTGCGGTGTCCGCGTCATAGTTTTTTGAGGGTTCAAAAGGGCTTAAATAGGGCCTAAGTGCCAAAAACAGCATTTTTGCTTCCTGCGTTCAAAATATTGATCCAAATTTAGTTATCGTGAGCATTAGCAATTGATAAAAATGAACCAATAGGATAACGGACTCATCAGGCCTGATTATTGCTATTGATGAAGGAAAAAACGACTAATTTAACATTTTTAGCACAATTTTTACACGAAAATTTGGTTAATTTGTGATTAGCAGGTCATTATTTTTTAAACAACTGCTGATATTTACTAAAGACCCAGAATGAAAGTTATAAAGCATACTTTTAGCTTTACATTGGCACATTACCCATATCTATGCGAGAAACGGTTACCGAGTTACGGTCCCAAAGCATAACCGCTGTTGAACAGGCACCCGGTCGCGTTTCTAGGTGACAGCGCTCGGTCTGTCGGAGCAGGCCAACGATACTCCAAACAATTAATTCAGCTTCTAAAAAGTCTTGGATTTTCAGTAAATTTGGCGGAAGTCCACAGGTACGAAGTTTCAGCGCTTCGTGAAGAACGTCCAATCCCGAATGCTGGAGCGTTCACGCAGTTTTGCTTTGACAACGCTGACTTTAACATAAGGACATTGGACGGGCGAAACACATTTCACTGCATGGGAGGCATCAAGTGCACAGGTCCAGCGCCTGACAGTGAAAAATCTCCACTCCCACGTACACGAGAAGTTCCTAATGCTGATGTGATTGCGGCGATGGGAAAGTTCAACATTTCGTGGTATCGGAAGACCTCTTCTCCTGGTTCAAAGGACGCCAAGATTAAGGTGTTAACTGTGGAAGCCCCAAACTCTGTGGCTATTGCGTCGATGATGGACTCCTTGTGGTTATCTGGACGGTGGTCAGGTATTAATTTACCCGCCTCGTGGAACGGCTTTATGAAGACGTCACTGTCTGCTCATGCTCAACCAGCTTCCCAGATAAAGTCAGTTGATACCCTGCCGTTCATTAACCTGGAACCGAGCAATCCATCAACTATGTATTCCGCGTTGAAGGTTGCCGCAAGAGAGTGCGTGGAACTGAAACAAAGCACTTGTTTCGAAACCTTTGACCAGCCCCTATACGTGAAAGCTGCAGAGATAGTCGCGGACACTTCAGAGGAACTCAAAAACGTGGTTGTTCGTCTAGGCGCATTTCACATTCTAATGTCGTTTCTTGGGGCAATCGGCTACGTGATGAATGGAAGCGGTTTGGAGGAGCTCTGGGCGGAAATATACGCTAAATCGTCAGTGACTCACATGATGTCTGGACACGCATATTCTAGGTAAGCTTGCAATTAGCTCGCTCTTAAAAATTATTACGTTATGCCTTCAATTTCAAATGTATCAATAACGCGAAAATGTGCATGTTCTAGGGCCCTCAGATCGTACTTTCTGACAAAACAGGCTGTCGGGACAATGTTACTCAACATGAACGACGGGCTGAAGGATGACAAGGACGAAATACAGGCGCTTTTTACGGCATTCCAAGAAGGCACCGCCAACGACTTGCTATCATATCCTTGCCTTCAACGTCTCCGAGTCACTTCATGACACATTTTCTTCAATGAGCCAGAAATCTCGCACAGGAAAGCTGTGGGTAGAGTACATCAAACTGCAAGCCTGGAAAATATTGAAGGATTCCGCATCTTTACGCAAGGATATGAAGGTATTCGTCTCTACGGCTCCAAATGAAAAGGCCATAATATCAGCTGGAGAGAAGTTCGCCATTTGTCTCTACGATAGTGCCAAATCGATGTGCAAAAGCCTCCACGAACTTCGGGTAGTGAAATACAGCCAAAAAATTGCCAAACAACCGGTCACAGCGTCATTTCGGCTGGCTTCACTTCCGCCGACTTCGGCGGCATGCAACCAACATTCACTGTTGGTATATTTGCAAGTTCAGGAATGGTTAGGATTTTCTTTGGACCCTACCCAATGGGGATGTAAAATCCAACACTCAGCTTTAGTACCAGTGACAACTCATCTTCCAGCTGCTCCAGATCATCTCCTCAATTTGGTGTCCTGCAACTGCAAGATCTCTTGTGGCAGCCGGTGTGAGTGTGTATGTTCCGGTTTAGAATGCTCCTTAATGTGTGGACACTGCAGTGAAAAAGCGAGTGGCAACGTAACATTTGATGGCTCAGACGATGAGGACGACGATTGATAAGCTTTGTTTTGCAAGTGTTCTTTGTCTAAAGAAAGCTTTTTAAGCTTTGTTTTGTTATTATTTGCATTATACATATTATGAATGTACGTTTAACTGCTAACTGCATTAAACTAGTTTTGTTCTATGCAAACTGTTTCTGCTAGTTTACCTGGATTCAAAGGAATACCATCCTAAAAGCTTTTGAGCAAAGACACAAAATTGTGTCAGCAAAGGTGAATAGATGGAGTCCACCAGCGTAAATGGGCGTTCGTTCGGAAAGCGACTGCCACACTTCCACTTTTATATTTGTAACTGTATCTCTGCTGCTGTTTGTCGGATGAACATGGGCATTTTATCGTTTTAAAGCTACAAGTGTGCTTTACAACTTTTACTTCAGGTCTTTAGTCGCTATCAGCAGCTGTTAACACGATGAGTCCCGGCTAATGACAAATTAGCTAAATTTTCGTGAAAAAAGTTGAGCTAAAAATGTTTGATTACTCATCTGTTTAAATGTATGGCAATAATTACGACCAATAAGAGTGTTATATATAACGCAGTCCTCCTCTTATTAATATCAAAGCTCATTAGAACTGATTTTGGATCAATATTTTGAACGCAGGAAGCAAAAATGCTGTTTTTGGCACTTAGGCCCCATTTAAGCCCTTCTGAACTCTCCAAAAACTATGACGCAGACGCCGCAGAAATGGGGACTTTTCAGGATTTGTTACTAGGGTACTAGGGAACATCTATGCCAAATTTCAGCTTTACATTATTTTTTTTTAGGTTAAAACTTAAAATGCCTGGGCTAGTAAGGACACTTTCTTTCCTGTTTTTTCCCCCCAGAATTTCACCCCTCCCCATGGGCCCCTTAAATTGGATTTATGAAAAAATGGTCAAACACCTATTTACTTATTTTTAAGCTAATTTTTTTCCGCTGAGTTTCAAACCCCTCGCCTATGTCGTTTAATAGATAGGAATCCTTCAACTCCCACTTTTCAACCCTATCACCTCATTATTATTATTATTATTAATCTTGATTGGTCACATTGGACCACTTGAGTCGTTCCACAATCACTTCTTTGAAGGTAGTACTGCTTGGTTCTTGCGCTCACCTCATAATATACACCACATCGAAAAACCCTCAGACACATGTCTTATTTTTAATGAGGAGTTCATATGCAGAGTATCACATCCCTCAATGAAACCAAGCAGGAGATATTGGTATTCAATGAAATACAGGCGTACCCCCTTAACACCCCTTTAAAACCTGAATATACAAAAATCCTTCCTTAGTGGGCGTTTTCGACTTACAACGAACATATTGAAACGTTTTGCTAGCCCCTAACTGTTGGGTGAGAAATGTAACTGTTTACCTTTGCCTAAGCTATGTTGTTTTAATGGGCGCCAAGACCTCAACGCAATGTTGAAATCTAAATTTGTATTTAACAACGTCTAGCTCTGGCAGAACACATTCAAGACTCGATTCACTCAGATCGTGGTATGATTTGATCATTAACCCAACAAACAATTGTATCAGGAGAAGGAATTGGTCTATATCTAATGCTACCTACTGAAAGCAAAGATTGCATTGTAAAAGAAATGAATTTATTATATAAAACAAGTATAGCAAAATTAATAATAATAATAAGTATAAAATTTAAATTGGAGCGTTGTGATTTGAATATTACCGATAGAAAATTACGTGAAAACGGAGTCTGATAAATTATTGATTTTACTCTTATTCCCAAGCTATGAAGTTACTGAAATATGAAATATAAAACCAAGAGAAATGAGAGATTGCGTATTTCTGCGTCATTAGCGCTTACCACTGGAAATGCCCGAAGCCTTTCCCTCGTACTGGATGATGCTGTGAGCTTCCCACAGTCTCCTGGATGTCGTCATCTTCGTCGATGTTTGATGAGATTCTGGTAGATTAGATAATTCTATGGTCCGTACCTCGGATCCAAACACTCGTACAACCGCACTGGTTAAGTTTTACAAAAGTTAGTCCTCCAATCCACGGAACATCGGAGCGATTCCCGAGTACAACCGTACTCGTTAAATTCTATATAGATTGTTGCTAACTCCACCGAACATCGGAGCCACTCGCACGCGCACCCATACTCGTCAAGTATTTCACAGATTGTCCTGGTTCCACGGCGCGTCGAACGATATATGCACCTGTCGGCTCCCCCACTCCTCAGCCGACTTCAGCTTACGTGGTCTTCACTGATTGGCTGCACCCCGCTACTTCCCCTCCTTTGGTTCATTACACACGGCGCGCGAATGAAGAAGTTGATTTCCGTTCCATATATTCGCCTTCTCTTGGACGCTGCGACCCAGGATTGCGTCATGCTTCCTGACAAGATTAAGCTTGTATTTGAATTCCCCGTGACTCATCTCTCTCAAATACCCTAACTGACAAAACTCCGTATAATTCCGTAATCAGATAATTTTCTGTGATATCGTCGTTCGTAATAATTTGCTTGATAGCGTTTTCTAAGACATAGAAAACCTATCTGTATGCTTATAATTCTTATAAAATGCTCCGAAAATATCTTAATAATAATTATAATAAATTAATAATAATAATAATAAATTAACATGAAAAATTCTCTTGGCTGAACAATTTGCTGCGTAAATAAATATAGAATGGCTTCCTACTGACTTATGCCAGTTGCATAAAAACCCCTCGAAAAACACGTTACATATTCGCCTCGGATCATCGGATGGTTTACCGTGACGACGGTCCATTATCCGATTATCCCAGACACGTTAATAAACCCCATCCAAAATACATATTACATAAATGAAATCTCCCTAAATTACAGATATATACACTCATAATTTTTCTTCACGCACTTTGCGTCAAAGTTTGTTGTCACTATGGATTGCACTTTGCAACCAGTCCAATGTTTCTCATATAAAATAGTGTTCCACGGATATTTCCGCCTCTCAAATTCCTCTATGTTGGAGAAATAGACATAATTAATGTGTGAGCACTATGTATTTATGATGTCATATCACACGCATTGAAGGTGTTCTGATATATTTATATCACCATAGAACTTCCTAATTTCACTGGAGGTCCCTTCCTTATGGTGAAATTTAATCTCACTTATCACTGAGCACACGATCACACTATTGTGGCAGCGCCTCGTGACCATAATACATGATCTCTCTTTATAAAAGATGATTAACTTAATATTGACTTCTGAAAAAAAAAAAAACAGTAAATGTGCATTACATATAACACCAAATAGTTCTGTGCCGTAATCGCCCTGTCTTGTTAAGTTCCCGTAGACCATATTCTACTTAATACTAGTTCTCAACACAGATCAATTCTTCTCACACAAATAATACCTTTGTACAAATTATCTTAAATTACACACTTACAAATCTTACATGGCGAGGCCGTAAACAGAAATCACGTGTGCTGATATGTATGAGTTTCATGAAGGACTGTCTCGCATTCTGATGGCCCATCTTTTGCCTCGTGGACGCCTTAAGCAAAAATACCCTGTTCAAGCGCTCACCCATCTCTTGGAGGCAAATGGGAATTCACCAGCGCTACCAAATTCTGGCCTTGGTGTATCGAGACATTTTAGTGCTCAAGAGCATCCGACAATCCCGTCATATTTCCCTGTACCTTAAAAACTCTCATTTACTTACATACTACCCCCCTGTGCGACTTCTGATACGCCTGCCTTGAAGACCAGATCCTCCACGCACCAGACACCACACTTACTCATTTGATAGGCTGGCTCGCCAGCTAAACACACTCACTTTATGACACATATTTTCGTAGACTATGTATATTATACGTTCCGTATAATCTGTTTCCCTCACTATTCTCCAACACATATGCTGTTTTCCCAATACATTTGGAAACTACAATGTTTCTGCGTCACCTACTTCCAACCTTGCAAGTGGCTCCCTTTAAATGAACGTCATCACGTTGCTCTACCTAGCATATTTCTCAGTGTCTGTAACGATGCCCTGTTGCTACTGTCCACACATGCTAACCCTACCTTCCTATGGTGTCACACCTCTACTCGACACTCTATGACCTAAAAATGTCACTTCTGACTGACAGAAAAACGACTTAGACAGCTTCGAAGTGAACCCTGCCTGATCTAACTTCTGAAAAACTATATCTAAATGACGTAGATGCTCCTCAAAACTGCGTGAACTAATTACCATATCATATATGTAAATGGTTACAAACTCTCCTGTGTCATCCCCTAATGCGATGTTTAAAGCCCTAATTAAAGCTGCTGAACTACTCTTTAACCCATAAGGTGTTCTACAAAATTGATAAAGGTTATATTTATGACTAAAAGCTGTAAATGGTCTATCTTCGTACATAAGTGGCACTTGCCAAAAACTGGAACTCAAATCTACACAAGTGAAATACTTCTTCCCCTCAAATGTTTGCATTAATTCCTCTATTGACATAGATTTCAGCTGATCTGAACTAATTCTACTGTTAACCAAACGAGCGTCTAAACAAATACGAACAGTGCCGTCGGTCTTGGGTACCGTGATCAAAGAATTAACATATGGACTGTTAGAGTGCTCAATGATCCCATCTTCAAGCATCTGATTAATTTGTGCCTCAACTGCACTCTGATAAGCGAAAGGTACAGGATATCTATGTCCTGTGAATACTGACCTATCAATAACGTTCAATGAATGGGTATAGCAATTGGCCATACCAATGCGATCCTCAAAAACTCTCCTATTACACAATAACACATCATAGAGCCGAACACATTGTTCCACCTCTATATTACCCTGAAATGCAGCATCACGTAACGAGTCCTCTAGACTTCCGTTCGTAATCACACTGCCCACAAAACATGGAGAACCCCGCTCTACGGCTGGCGATATCTCATTTAAAGTACAAATCACACCTACAATACTACTCCTCTGAATATGGTCATTGAACGCTACTTCTACTTCAGAATCTCCCCATTTAAATTTCAAACTCCCTACATCATAACATAAGTTACCAGACACTCTACTTAGCCACTCTGAACCCAAGATAACACTGAATACTAAATTTGGAATTAGAAGGCAAATCTGCTTCTCTACATGATTATTAATTTTAATGTCTACTAAAACTTGCTTAGAAATTACTTTAGACCTCTTCCCAACAGCTGTGATAACAAAAGTGCTTTTAATTGGCATCTCCTCAAAATTTACTCCAGTTCCTTTCATTTTATCATAAAATGCACTACTTATGCAACTCTTCATACAACCACTATCAATTAAAACATCTGTGTACGCCTCGGACACGTTAAATTTAACTATGGGGCTCTTACTAACCACTTCCTGAATAATACCTTCATCATTTAGTTCATGTAATAATTCATTTCTCACATTTAGGTCATAGGGTTCCTGTATAATTGTATGGACAGGGCATGCTATAGACTGAGATTCTGACCTTACTTCGCAGCCTGGTTCGCGTTTAAAGAACCGCTACAGCTGGCCGTAGTACTACTAACTACTAAACTGGTCTGGTTGTTCTGGGCTGTGTTGTCATTGTTTGCCTGTATATTACTACCACTAGGCTGTCCTCTTCCTTGACCCCTATTCTGGTTGTAATTATTGTCATTATAATTTCTCCCTTGATTTCCCCTGAAATCATTGTTTCTCCCTTGATTTCCCCTGTAATCATTGTTCCTCCCTTGATTTCCCCTGAAATCATTGTTCCTCCCTTGATACTGATTACCATAGCCATTTCCTCTGTTCTGATTTAGCTGATTATTATTATTTCTATTTTGAGCGTTGGCCCCTTCGCCACCGTTCCCTTGAACTTCCTGATGCCTGGCTTCATTAGGTCTATTATTATTATTACCCTGGTTCCTATTGAAATTGTCCTCATAACCCCCTCTCCCTAGTGCATCAAATGTGCTTAACAAATTTTCTACTTGTGATATTGTCTTTACATTCTGGATACAAGCAGCCTCCTTGATCCTATAGGGAAAGTGCCTAAGTAGCAACCTCACCACATCACTTTCCTCCTTCAAGCCATCCAGATATTTACACACTAATACCTGCCCTAAAAAGTATTCGGTCATGGTGGAGCTTCCTTTAGGGTTATATTTACCACACACTACTCCCTCACGATGCTGCGACTGAATAACCTCATTCCAGAACTTTTCACAGAATTTCATTTTAAAGTCATTAATATCAGTAAACTTGTCTCTGTAGACAGCAAACCAATTCCTCGTTTCCCCCCCAACACTTGTTCTAAAATTTCAACTACCTGGCACCACTCAATACTACCATTTTCCAACCTCTCCCCGAATTTATTTTCTATAGTGTCCATGAACTCCATTGGGCACCCCTGTCGATTGCTGAACTTACCCAGTTCTACCTCCCTGTGTGTGCTATTCACAAAAACTGGCCTATTCTGACTATTTTCTTGCCTGATCCTAGCTTTTAATTTTAACTCTAATTCTGCGATTTTCTCCTCAGCCTTCCTCTCAATACTGTTTACTGTTAATTTAATGTTTCCTTCTGATTCTTCTACTTTATCATATAGCTTTGCTTGTTTCTCCTCAATCTTGCTAATGCTCTCTTTATTACTCTCTCTTAAATCATTTACTTCTGCAACTATTTGTGAGTGGACTTTCTCAATTCTACCCCCCAGCTGTTCCTTAACCTCTTTAGTAGCTACCTGAATTTTGTCAATTTCTCCCCCCAATTGCTTTTTGACCTGCTGTGTTTCCAGTTGCACTAGTTCTTTTAAATTTTCAGCCTGTGTACTGATTCTAATTTCCAACTCCTCCTGTACTTTTCCTAATTTTCTGTCTACATCTGCAATAATCTCTTTAGCCTTTTCTTCCATCACCCCCCTGATCTCACCTCTAATCAGTTCGAATTTGTCACTCATTTCCCTACTGTTTTGTTCTAATTTAGCATTTAAAGTTTCAGTACTCTCTCTATTTTCCTTACTGTTTTGTTCTAATTTAGCATTTAAGGCATCTGTAGTTTCTTTATTTTCCCTACTGTTTTGTTCTAATTTAGCGTTGTTTTGTTCTAATTTTGCATTTAAGGCATCACTACTAACTTTGTTCTGATACATGAACTCGAGAAGTAAAGTTTTTAATTCTGGTTGGCCGCCTACACTCCCTGTTTCAGTATCGGGATTTACCTCCGCTACCCCGGTACTACCATCACTCGACATACTGCTCGTATCATCACTCTCCCGTTGATGACCACTACGTAACCTCATCTGTCTTTCTTTCTCATCCCCCATAATGATATACACTGATACAGACAAATAACCCCCAAAATACAGGCACAGAAATATATACCCTTCTCCTTCCACAAATGTTATTAGGTTTTCAGCCCCAAGTTGTCGGCGACAAATGAAACGTTTTGCTAGCCCCTAACTGTTGGGTGAGAAATGTAACTGTTTACCTTTGCCTAAGCTATGTTGTTTTAATGGGCGCCAAGACCTCAACGCAATGTTGAAATCTAAATTTGTATTTAACAACGTCTAGCTCTGGCAGAACACATTCAAGACTCGATTCACTCAGATCGTGGTATGATTTGATCATTAACCCAACAAACAATTGTATCAGGAGAAGGAATTGGTCTATATCTAATGCTACCTACTGAAAGCAAAGATTGCATTGTAAAAGAAATGAATTTATTATATAAAACAAGTATAGCAAAATTAATAATAATAATAAGTATAAAATTTAAATTGGAGTTCTCCCACAAGTCCAACCCCTCCTCCACGTGGTGGGAGATGGGCAACGGCATGAAGTAGGGGATTGCCTGTAGGGGTGAAGTACAGTGGGGACTTCGTGTGCCCCGGGACCTCTGCGGTAGCTGTGAAGGCTCTATGGGAACCCTGAAAAGTGACGGCTGACGGGGCTCTGGTGAAGCTACGATAGGCCTAGCAAGCCAGTAGTGGATATCATATTTGCTTTCAAAACAGGAACAGGCCTCGGAAAGGACGGATGCAAACGACGACGACCCGGATATGCTAATGGACTACGAGTTGGGACATTAAACATACAGACACTGACAGGAAAGGTGGAGGAGATTGTAGATGTGATGGAGACAAGAAAACTGGATGTACTGGGCTTGGCAGAAACAAGATGGAAAGGAGAAGGTCGCAGAGAACTGAGGAAAGGGTACCGGTTGTACTGGAGTGGGAACAGTGAAGGAAGGAGCAGCGGAGTAGGAGTAGTTGTGAGAGATGGAATGAAGGAAGAGGTAAAGGGAATAAGTGACAGGATCATGAAGATCAGAGTAACTGTAAAGAAAAGAAGCCTGGAGATAGCCCATGTATATGCCCCTCAAGTTGGATGTACAGCTCAAGAGAAGGAAGACTTTGAGGAGGAGCTACAACAGCAGTTGAAGGGTCAGAGCATCATTGTCATGGGAGATTTGAATGCACATGTAGGAAGTGAAAGGCAAGGATATGAAAATGTATTGGGAGCAGAAGGATGGGGTAGCAGGAATGAAGAAGGGAGAAAGTTGCTGGATTTTTGCAAGAGAAACGGTTTAGTGGTAGGCAACTCCTGGTTCCGGAAGAAAGAAAGCCACAAGGTAACGTGGTACAGCAGTGATTTAACAAAGAAATCTTTGGTAGATTACATGCTGTACGACTGAGATGATGATGATGATGATAATTGTTGTTTTAAGGGGCCTAACATCTAGATTATCGGCCCCTGATGGTTTGGGTGATCGTGAAGATGAAAATGAAAAACGAACTTAAAACTAAAACTAACTAATAACCTACATACTAGAAGAAGAAATGGAAAATTAAAGGAGAATAAGGCAAATAAAAGGACAGACGGAAAAGAAATGCCCTCAACCCTCGGAGAAGGCGGATTGAGGGACTTGGAAGGAAGGAGAGCCATGAAAGGCATATAGGAAAGTGAAAGAGGAGAGGGTCCGCCCCAAAGGTAAGGGACAAAAGGGCAAAACGGACCCAGCTCAGGAATCCCTCGGGGTCGCCAACTCCCGAACTCACCAGCCGTGAGCCCCTGAGGGTGTAGCATTATCTAGGGTGCACCAGAAGTGGTGGGGCTACATACACCCTGCCTCCTTGAGGGCCTAGAGCACAAGGCACGAGGTAAAAGGAAGAGAAAAAGAAGGCTGACCCCTCGCAGAAGGAGGGTATCAGAAAAGATGAGACAAGGGCCAATTAAGGCGGGAAAGGAAGAGACTCCCTAGGCCTCGGATACCCTAAGACCGTCGGGGTCAGAAGAGAACAAGAGTTGACCAAGTGAGGTCGACAGGAAAGAAGACAGAGAGGAGCCCGGCACAAGTAAGTGGAAGCAATGCCGGACTCAGCTGGGGCCCCGTGGTCGCCAACCCACGCCCACAAGATGTGAGCCCCTGGGGGAGTACGACTGAGAAATGAAGAGAAGTGTCAGAGATATAAAGGTAATACCATCAGAGGCCTTAGATAGCGACCACAGAATACTTGTAATGAACCTGGGAGTTGTTAAGGATAGCAAGAGGACAGAGTACCAGGAAAGGAGAATCAAAGTATGGAAACTCAAGGAAAAGGAAGTCAAGGAAGAATTCCAGAAGATAATAAGGGAAAGGATGCCAACAGACAATCCTAAAACAGGGGAAGAGGAATGGAAGCAATTCAAAAACACAATGGTGGAAGCTGCAGTGGCAGTGTGTGGAAGAACAAGCAACAGAAAGCGGTGTAAAGAGACACCATGGTGGAATGAGAGAGTAAAAGAAGCTGTGGGAAGGAAGAACAAGGCTTTCAGAGTGTGGTTCCAGGAAAGAACTGATCTGGCAAGGGAAGATTATAAGATAAAGAAGAAAGAAGCAAACAAGATTGTCGCAGAGGAGAGGAAGAATTGGATGGTGAAGTGGACAGAGATGATGGAGGAAGACAGTAGAGGAAATAAGAAAGTACTTTATGGGATGGTCAAAAGTAAGAGAAGAGGTCTGCGAGAGGATGTGGTAATGATGGACAAAAACGGAAATGAGGTACACAACAAAGAGACACTCAAGACAGTGTGGAAAGAGTACTTTGAGGATTTGCTGAATCCAAATGGTCATAGGGAGGAAGACAATGCATTGGAAGATGGAGAAGACAACACAGGAATGGAAAAGGACCTGACTTGGAGAGAACTGGAGATGGCTATAGACAAGATGAAAGGAGGAAGGGCACCGGGTGTGGATGAAGTGAGTGTTGAAATGGTGAAGGCAGCAGGGGAGGTTGGGAAACAGTGGCTGTACCGTGTGATGAGGGTGATATGGAAGGAGAAAAAGACCCCAGAAGATTGGAAGAAAGGATTAATTGTCCCAATATTTAAGAAAGGAAGCAGAAAGGAGTGCAGAAATTACAGGGGAGTCACACTCATATCTCACTGTGCCAAGATATATGAAAAGATATTAGAAAGTAGAATACGAGCCAAAGTGGAGAGAAAATTGAGAGAGGAGCAGTATGGATTCAGACCTGGGAGATCAACAGTGGATCTCATATTTTCAGTGAGACAGCTCCAGGAACACCACTATGAATTTGGAGAGGATCTGTTGATGGCCTTCCTGGACATCGAAAAGGCCTATGATAGTGTGTGTAGGGAGAAGGTTTGGGAAGCAATGGAAAACATGGGAGTGGAAAAAGGGACTGTAGGCAGAGTGAAGGAGATGTATTGTGGAAGTGTGAGTTGTGTGAAAGTTGGAGGGGAAAGAACAGACTGGTTCAGACAAATGAGTGGCCTGAAACAGGGTAGTGCGCTGTCACCCCTTCTCTTTATTGTGGTTATGGACGAGGTAATGACACGGATTGCAGGAAAGATAGGAGAAGATAAGATGAAAGCAATGGTGTTTGCAGATGATCTCATGGTCTGGGGAAACAAGGAGGAGGAAATTCAGGAGCAACTGAAGGCTTGGGAAGAAACAGTGGGAGAGTACGGAAGGAAGTTCAACATCAGTAAATGTGAGATCCTGTTAACGACCAGGAAAAAGGACAGACCAATGAGTGGGATAACACTTGGAGGTGGACAGCTGAAGAAGGTGGAAAGTCTCAAGTACTTGGGAAGTATAGTGGAGGAAAATGGGAGAAATGACAAAGAGATTACGGAACGTGGCAGACAGGCAGAAGCATTGTTGAGAAGCATTAGGAGCTTAGTGTGGAATAAAGATGTCCCACAAAAAAGCAAGGAAGTGTTATACAGAAGCTACTATATCCCGATACTGACCTATGCTTCAGAAACGTGGACAATGAAGAAAAGAGACATAAGCAGAATACAGGCAGGTGAAATGAAGTTCCTGCGAAGTAGGATCGGAGTAACAAGAAGAGACAGGTTGAGGAATGAAAAGGTCAGGGAAATGGTGAAAGAGGAGCCCTTGCAAGGTAGGATTGAGACGTCAAGACTGAGGTGGTATGGACACTTAAAGAGAATGGATGAGAAGAGGATTCCCAAGAGGATACATGAGATGCAGATGCAGAAGAAACGACCAAGGGGAAGACCAAGAGATAGATGGCTGAAAGGAGTGGAGGAATGTGTCAAGAAGAGAGGCGAGGACTGGACCAGAGTGACAGCGGAGAGGTGGTGGGAAGAAAGGACTAAGTGGCGAGGCTTATTTTCCAAACAGACCCAGCCTGGGGCTGGAAACTGTACAAGATGATGATGATGATAAAATTTAAATTGGAGCGTTGTGATTTGAATATTACCGATAGAAAATTACGTGAAAACGGAGTCTGATAAATTATTGATTTTACTCTTATTCCCAAGCTATGAAGTTACTGAAATATGAAATATAAAACCAAGAGAAATGAGAGATTGCGTATTTCTGCGTCATTAGCGCTTACCACTGGAAATGCCCGAAGCCTTTCCCTCGTACTGGATGATGCTGTGAGCTTCCCACAGTCTCCTGGATGTCGTCATCTTCGTCGATGTTTGATGAGATTCTGGTAGATTAGATAATTCTATGGTCCGTACCTCGGATCCAAACACTCGTACAACCGCACTGGTTAAGTTTTACAAAAGTTAGTCCTCCAACCCACGGAACATTGGAGCGATACCCGAGTACAACCGTACTCGTTAAATTCTATATAGATTGTTGCTAACTCCACCGAACATCGGAGCCACTCGCACGCGCACCCATACTCGTCAAGTATTTCACAGATTGTCCTGGTTCCACGGCGCGTCGAACGATATATGCACCTGTCGGCTCCCCCACTCCTCAGCCGACTTCAGCTTACGTGGTCTCCACTGATTGGCTGCACCCCGCTACTTCCCCTCCTTTGGTTCATTACACAAGGCGCGCGAATGAAGAAGTTGATTTCCGTTCCATATATTCGCCTTCTCTTGGACGCTGCGACCCAGGATTGCGTCATGCTTCCTGACAAGATTAAGCTTGTATTTGAATTCCCCGTGACTCATCTCTCTCAAATACCCTAACTGACAAAACTCCGTAAAATTCCGTAATCAGATAATTTTCTATGATATCGTCGTTCGTAATAATTTGCTTGATAGCGTTTTCTAAGACATAGAAAACCTATCTGTATGCTTATAATTTTTATAAAATGCTCCGAAAATATCTTAATAATAATTATAATAAATTAATAATAATAATAAATTAACATGAAAAATTCTCTTGGCTGAACAATTTGCCGCGTAAATAAATATAGAATGGCTTCCTACTGACTTATGCCAGTTGCATAAAAAACCCTCGAAAAACACGTTACAATATCCCCAAAATTTCATGTTTCTAACTTTAATAGTTTTGGCTGGGCGATGATGAGTCAGTCAGTCAGTCAGGACACTTTGTTTTATATAATAGATTTTGAACAAAATATCATTATAAACGGCATATTTTGGTATTTATCATTTGAATTTACCGTATTTACTTGAATACGACCCGCCCCCGAATAAGACCCGCACCCTGATTTTGAAGAACAAAATTTTTAAAAAAATACACAAAATTATTTACTATCTTAACTAAATAAACAGAATAGCATTTATCCAAAATAGTTTCCAACAGTTTTGAAGTCGTCCTAAAATAGCACACATCAAACGATTAAAAATACAAATAAAAGTACACAAACACTTCATTCATCGTCATCAGAAGTACCAACTTCGGAACTTTTATCAGCATCACTTTCCCACTAAATGTCATCATCACTGCCATCCATAGCATTCGAAATACTACATTTCTTGAAGCTCTTCCGTATGAGATCTCTAGAGATACGATTCCATGCCGTCAAAATCCACGAACACAGCAGCTGAACTTTCGGGCGCTGAATACGACCAGTTGGAGTCGGTGTGTGCTTATCGGCCGCCATCCGCTCCGTACACAGCTGTTTCAAGGCTGCTTTGAACGGGCGGTTCACGCAGCATAGACGTCATCTCGCTCAATCACAAATACATGACTCGTCAATATCATATTTCCTACCGGGCACGATTTCCAATAACTTCAGCTTCCCTCACAACTTTCAATTTCTCACTTACAGTAAATGACCGCAAACGTTTCGTAGCATTCATGTTTACACTCAGAGAACGTGCGCGTGACTGTATGACGCCGCGTGCTTACGGTAAAACAAAGTTATAACCGGAAGAAGGCTAGCACCATCTAGCGGATACTTGCAACACCCGATATCAAGCGCGGCGGGCAATTTAGATCTTTCAAATTTGGATGACTCAAATAAGACCTGCACCCCAATTTATCACGTCCGAATTTGTTTAAAAATGTGCGGGTGGTATTCGAGTATATACGGTAGTTTTATAAAAATCAGAATAAGCTCTTGAAATTATTGTTCAGGATAGACTGGAATATACTAGTGAAGAACCATTCCAAAGTAGTGTATGGAATATTTCTAACAGGTAGGAACTATTGTTTGCTAGCTGGGCCAATTCCTGGAAACCGGGCTATTGTTTACACGGAAGCAGAGGTAATTCCGCAGTTATTTGTCATCGTTCTTACCTCTCTCCTTCGCCCTTCCCTCTTCCACCTTCAACACACTGAATGACATTGGTCACTCATTAGGGAGCTTCAGTCATTCAGTTCGTTCCTTTCAATATGCAATCAGAATAATGGAAACTAGATCAGGTATGAAAGTTTCATTCAAATAACATAGTATGTTTTGTGTATAAATTAAAACTGATTGAATATTGAACAGTGAAAGTAACTGTAGTTTTTATGTCTTCCACAGAGTCCGTCCTTGCCTAGGAGTATGCAGTGTAACCTTAACGAGTTCATGAAATATTCATCATTTTAGTTGATTTTGGGTTAAAGATTTCGAAGAATTAAAACACTTTAAACTTTTAATTAATTGCAGCCTGTAGCAATCGTAATAAAAATGTTTCTATGTAACGTAGATGCTATTCATTAAGTCATTTTGAATTTTATAGGTCATATTTTCATGTTTTTAGGTCATAAATGCATACATATTTCATACATTTTTAGGTCATAGAAATCCGCCCCCTAGTCATGACCAATATTCCCTAGAAGGCTTATTGTGCACTATTATATTTTGATGCGGTTGCTAGAAGCTCCTGTGTGTGACTTTATACCATGCCATCCTAACCTATATTAGGGAAATATTTACCTATTATACCTTTCCCTATTTTTGAAGATGAAAATTCAGGGGAAAGAAAGGGGGGATGTTATAGACGAGTATATAAGGTACATACAGATGGCATATAACTTAGATAATAATTAATTATTTTGCATTTTTTTCTCTTGGAAATTTGCCATTACATCATTTTATAAACTATGATCAATGGTCAAAAAGCAAGATGACCTCTGGACTAACTGACCAACCACCTGTTCACCTTCTGGCGAAACAAGAAGGTCGGCTGACTAACTGACAAGGATCTCAAAGAACTGGGACTAACAGAACTGCGAGACATTCTCAAGATGTCAGTGGTTTTCAGGATAAACCTCTAAAGAAAGGTACCCCCTGATCGGAGGAAAGAAAAGAAACACACCACGAAAGGATGCATCAGTCATCATCAACTTGCACAGTTTCCAGCCACTGGCCAGGTCTGTTTGGAACACAAGCCTCTCCAACGTCTTCTGTCTTCCCACCATCTCTCAGCTACCACCTTTGTCCAGTCTTCTCCTCTCATCTTCATGCTTTCTTCCACCCCTTCAGCCACCTGTCTCTTGGTCTCCCTCTCGGTATCTTTCCTTTCCACTTCGTCTCGTGTATCCTCCTGGGTATCCTCTTCTCCTCCATTCGTTTTACATGTCCATACCATCTAAGTCTAGATTTCTCTATACCATCCTGTAATGGTTCCTCCTTCATTAATTCTCTGGTCCTCTCATTTCTTATTCTGTCCATCTTTGTAGCTCCAATACTGCTTCTCAAGAACCTCATCTCACGGGCCTGTATTTTGCTCTTCTCCCTTCCTTTCATAACCCAGGTCTCCGAGGCATACGTCAGGATAGGGACATAGTACGTCCGATATATGATCTTTTTGCTGTTCTGAGGGACATCCTTGCTCCATAAAATGCTTCTCACACTCCTCCGAAATGCTTCTGCCTGCCTCCCCCGCTCATTTATTTCTCTATCGTTCCTTCCATTATCTTGTATCAGGCCTCCCAGATACTTGAAACTCTCCACTTTCTTCAGCTGTTCCCCACCAATTGTTATTCCCGTTGTGATTCTTTCCTTCTTCCTTGTTGTGATCACCATCTCACTCTTATTTATGCTAAATTTCATTCCATATCCTTCTATTATTCCTTCCCACACATCCAACTGTTCCTGTACCTCCTCCTCCTTGTTTCCCCAAATCATCAAATCCTCTGCAAACACCATTGCTTTCATCTTTCCTTCCCCAATTACTTGTGCCACTCGGGTCATTATGTCATCCATCACCACAATGAAAAGTAACGGTGACAGTGCACTTCCTTGTTTCAGGCCGTTTCTCTGTTCCAACCAGTCCGATCTCTCTCCTCCCACTTTGACACAGCTCACGCTTCCCTTGTACATCTCCTTTATCTTCCTTATAGTCCATTTTTCTACTCCTCTATCCTCCAGGGACTTCCATACTTTGTTTCTGCATACACTGTCATATGCTTTCTCAATATCCAGGAAGGCCATCAGTAGATCTGTTCCATATTCATAGTGCAGTTCTTGTAACTGCCTTACAGCAAAAATCAAATCCACTGTGGACCTTCCTGCTCTGAAGCCATGTTGTTCTTCCCTCATCCCTCCTACTATCCTTGTCCTAATTCTCCTTTCCAAAACTTTCTCAAAGATCTTTGCACGATGACTCATCAGTGTTATCCCCCGATAGTTTCTGCATTCTGTTCTACTACCTTTCTTGAAGATCGGGATAATTATTCCCTTTTTCCAGTCCTCTGGGGTCTTCCTTTCCTTCCATGCTGTCCTCATCACTCGGTACAACCATTGTATCCTCACCTCTCCTGGTGCTCTCACCATCTCCACACTCAACTCATCCACACCCGGTGCCTTCCCTCCTTTCGTCTTCCTCACTGCATCTTCCACTTCTTTCCATGTTAAGTCCTTTTCTGTTTGCAGTTCATCTTCCTCTTCCCCGATTTCTTCCTCCTCGCCGTGGTTTCCATTTGGGTTCAGGAGTTCTTCAAAATATTCTTTCCACATTTTCTTCAGTTCTTCTCTATTTTCTATCTCTTGTCCCCTTTTGTCCACCATTCTAACATAATCCGTAAGATCCTTCTGCCTCTTATTTTTTACCATCCCATACAGGACCTTTTTTGTACCGGGCAAAAATCAAAACTCAGTAGTTGAACAAGGATGGTCCCCAGTAGACCCACTCGAAAGAACAGCAACAACAACAACAACAATCAAAATGAGAGATTTATGTTTTGTTTAAAGAAACAATATACAGTGTACTCCCGATAATTCGCGTGCGGTTAATTCGCGGGTCTCCAAGAGCATTTTTAAATGTATTAATTCTTACAGAAACTAATGTATGTCTACCCCCTTATTATTCCCGTTTTCCAACAGGGTCGCGGATGAGATGCGAAGGAAGTCTTTGTGGCGATGATTTTACGGCCGGATGCCCTTCCTGATGCCAACCTCATGAGAGGAGTTAATGAGAGATAAAATGAATGATGGTGAATGAAACTGGGCAAGGATGTGGAAGGAAGCGGCCGTGGCCAGTCAGAAGGTACCGTCCCAGCATTTGCCTGGTGATGAAAATGGGGAAACCACGGAAAACCATTTCAAGGACGGCCGACGGTGGGGCTCGAACCCACGCGTCTACCGAGTCAGCAGAGAGCTTGGCCCCATGACCTAATGCTGAGCTTTAGCCAGCGTAGCCACTACTGTCGGTTTACAGAAACTAATAATCCCGCTAAATAAAATATAAGGCGGTATGTTGCGTGGAGACGAAATCATTCAGATTTGAGATGACTAACTGCGTTTCTCAGCGATGTAAAATTAGACCCACTTGCTACCGGAATGCCGCAATCTTGGAAATATACGAGCATGTCGCCGAACGGGGTATAGCAGTGATTTCTTTTATCTTCAATGCCGAGACAGTGCAAAGAGGAATGCACTTTCACTCAGAACCTACCCACCCTTTCCCAACAGCCGCATTCCAAGGTCGCTGGCCTGCAAGTTGTGAAGGGTAGAAGCGCGGACAGCGTATTGTAAAGAGCGGTTATTGCCTGATGGCGGAAACCAGCGCGACGCCGAGAGCTTGTTTGTAGGATGCTTTTCATGCAGTCAAGTCATGCGAGAAAATTACTGCTACTACACTCTGCGACGACGTAATTTCGAACGGACAAGGTGGTCTCACTTCGATGACAATAAGGCAAAACCTGGATGAATGCCAAGATGCAGAAGTGACATTCGGTAGTTAGACGTCAATAAAGACGATATGGTTTCAGACATGAAAGCAAGGAGGATATTTTACGGAATTTAACTGTCGGTGAGAAAAACGGAGATCCAGTAGATATCAAGTGCGAGAGTGATTTAACAGAAATCCCGAAAATTCCCACAGTCAAGCTGGTGTGTCTATACTCACACTTATCTCTTATGTAGAAAATCAAAATGAAATTTTGTTGTCATATTGTATTCTTCAGAAATCTACAACCAAAAATTAGAAAAAATGATCGATCTAAGAAACAAAGTGACGACAGTCTTTTTTCTTAGATATTAATGTTGGCGTAATCCACACACCTCGAGCATAGTGTAACTTATAATACTGTACAATGTTATCAAGTATTATAATTATGTTTTGAGTGTTCAAAAAATACATATCAATATTCTAACCAATAGTTTTGTTTTTACATGGTGGCCAATCAAATCTGTCAACAATTTTCCAGGAGTTTTCCAGGAGTAATTCCATTTTTCCAGACTTAAAAATAGGTGCAAGTCAGGGGGGAGGGGAGGGAGGAGGGGAGGGAGGAGGGGAGGGAGGAGGGGAGGGAGGAGGGGAGGGAGGAGGGGAGCGGGCTTTATCGGTTGCATACTTCAAGACCAAAATAAAGCAGTTGTGTTTGGTTTACTTATACAGATGTCGACAAAAATCGTGGTAATTGCGTTATTGATACGCAAGCCTACACACAAATGATTTAATTGTTGTTTAAAAAAAGCCTTTGTGACTCAAATATCCGCTTTAAAAAAGAAAAGAATGCCGCCTGCAATTTTACTGCGGTGAAGTTGTCTATACCCAATATGTTTTACAAAAATACTATCGCGTATTCTCCCATACAGAAACAGGTAGCCTGAGGAAATTTCTTTCGTTAATGATAGAGTGCTCACCCAAAACCGCAGCGGGAGTATGATTTAAGATGGAAAGATTTTTATAATTAATTAACATTGGCTATTTTCCAGGAGTTTTCCAGACCTAATAAAAATCCAGGAGTTTTCCAGGGTTTCAAGTAGTGGCCACCATGTTTTAGTATGTTGAAATCATAACTGCAGATAATTCGCGGAAGCTCGAGCATTAATTACTGCGAATTATCGCGAGTGGACTGTATTAAGAATTTCTCAACATATAGGACTATTTGAAAATTTTAAAATACTGTCCGTGCTGGTATGTACTCTTTTTTTTTTTCCTTCATAAATTTATCATTTTCAGAGATGTTCACCAATTTTTCAGTTACTTGCCCAGGATGGGAAATTGATAATGGTGGCAACCCTGATATATAGACAGCACCGTATGCAGCATATTTCCTACTTGTCCAACTTCTCAAGTCTAAAACACAACAAGATACAAAGAAAACAAAACAGACAACATACCAGATGTTCATCGGTTGTATAGGGTGGACCAGGCTCAGCACCATCAAATAAATATGGATGGTTGGTACATTTTCGGAGTTGCATAAGTATGTTCTGAAGCCTCATCTTTTCTATCTTTCCAGCACCATTCACAACGTCAATATCCTTCATTAGAACCTTCGTATACCTAGAAAATGAATCAAGCACTTACTGTTAAAGCAACAAATACCTCCCCCCCCCAAAAAAACCCTTCACACTACATAAATGAGTACACCCCTTGTAATTGGTATGGTCTTAAGAGATGCTGGCATAATGCAAATTTGCTTGTTAACATGAATCTCTTATATTTAGGCATCCTTACAGGCCAACCAACGACTTTACAGGAAAATCCAATTTGTACGAATCTCATGGAGAGAATATTGTGGAAAGCTAATCTTCCTGTAAAGTCATAAAAGGACACTAATCCCAAAGTGATTATTTACTGAGAAAGTCACGGGAAGGCACCAAAGGGGAAGGCCAAGGATGAGGTGGATGGATGCAGTGAGGAAGAGCGTTGAAAAAATAGGAGCGAAAGTGGAGGATCCACTGGAAGAGGGACGAGAGTGGTGGAGAGGCAGAAAAGTATGGAGGTCCTTGATTAACACCCCGACCCAGATCACAGGAACCGGGAAATGAAGAAGATTCCAGTCACTTTTACAGGCAAATTGTGAAATTTAGGTCTTTGGTTGCACAGTAAGAGAAACATTCTCCCTGTCAAAATACTAACAGTAACTCAGGTAGAGCCATTCTATGCTATTCAACATTACAACTGGAAATTATTAACAAAATTCAGATATTCCTGTTATTATTAGAAATTTCAACCGCCAATTGCAGTTGTGTTCACATGGCAGAACCGGGGCAAACAGAGCTTTGTATGGGGGCTTATTGAATCTGGTCATACCGAGGCAAACTCGCGGTAGCGAAGGGACCATACAAGCTTCACTATCCTGGACTGTCGCTCAGCGCTGTCCACCATTCTCGCATAGCGTGAGTCATACCCTGCAGGCAGAGGGACAGACTCCTTTCTTCTTACAAGGTCACACCAGGTTATAAGCTCGCAGCAGCCTGTGCAACTAACCAGCGCACAAATACAAATGTACTACGTGCCGATGCCACTCGCATAGCGTGCGTCATAGCATACAGTCGGAGACTCCTTTCTTTTGACAGGATCACACGAGTTTATGAGCTCGCGGCAGCATGTGCAACCAAGCGGCAACAAACGTGAACTTACTATGCGACTATTAAGCGATGGAATGTTATAAACCAATTTTTTTTAATTTAGAAGTACGGTGCGACTATTATACAGTGACGACAAATATGCCAGGAAGTACTGTAATATCACACGTTGTTGCATTGAAAAGTATTTAGATATGGATGAGTTAGCACCAAGAACCCCGATTTACTAAACCTGGGAGCCTCATTGAAAGCTGAATTAGAAAGTTGTTTCAGGTTCAACCTCCCTAGACCGAAGATTCAAGACATTCTATTTGGCTGTTGTTGAAGCCGAAAGGGTTCGACAGAACATCCTATTGGAATTTATAAAAATGTCTTGCAAAGAATCTTCCACCAGTAGCAGTTAATTTCCAACGCCTGCTAAAGAAATAGAGGAGAAGAGACAATCAACTCGGGCTCACGAAGCTCATATTGGGATAGCTTTAATAGTGTAACGGCCGAGGAAAAACACGATTGCATGTGAGATTGACTATTAATTGAAGACAATTCGAATGAATCAGAATGGTGACCCTCATATTCAGTGGTCAGCTAATGCAACACAGTACCTGAATTTGACAAAGTTTACCAAAATTGATCGTTCAGCGCCTTGCAGTAGTGAATATAGCGAAAGATTCTCCTCTGAAGTTGGCCTTGTTCACGAAGACAAGCGAAATCGCTCATTACCTCTCAATGCAGAGAAATTGGTGTTCATTGACCATAATTATCCTCCAGTTTGATGATTGTATTTGTTTTAAGGGGCAAAACAGAGTGGTTATTTGCCCCTATTCCTCTAGTTTAGTAAGAGTACTAATCCTTTACCGACAGCAGTGGCTACGCTCGCAAAAGCGCAGCATTAGGTCATGGGGCCAAGCTCTCTGCTGACTCAGTAGACGCATGGGTTCGAGCCCCCACCGTCAGCCATCCTTGAAATGGCTTTCTGTACTTTCCCATTTTCAACACTGGGCAAATGTTGGGACGGTACCTTCTGACAGGCCACGGCCGTTTCCTCCCACATCCTTGCCCAGTTTCATTCACATTCATCCATTCCATCTCTCATCCCTACGTGCAGGTCGCCCATGGGCGTCGACCAGAAAGACCTGCACTCTGCCTGTCAGGAGGCCACATGACAACAACAAAACTAATCGTTTCTGTAAAAATGAGTTATAAACGGTGCTTTGATTTGAAGATTCTTATTTGCATTTAGAGTATCTTATATGTAAATGAAATAAAGTTGAAATTTTTGAATTTTACTGAAAATCCAGTATCCACCGGGTATTGACCTACTATCCAGCCAGATAGTAAACTTAGGCCAAATAGGCCTGACATCCATTTCATGCGTAATAAATGCGAATTCTTGTTCAAAATTTCAAAATAAGCACGTCTCATAGAGTCACATCAGTGGAGAGTATTTTAGTGCGTATTACCCTTTCACGAATGGATTGCCGGCGGTCGAGATGGGAACTATTCTTTGTTTATTTGCGTCACATGTCAGCCTGCTTCGTTGACAGGTACAGTTACGCGAGTAGGATATGACTCAGCTCCAGTAGCCACAGTCACTGTTTAAATGTCTGTGGTGACATGAGCTCCTGTGACGCGCAATGCTGCTTGACTTATGTGCAGAACGCACTCTGTCATCGCTGTGTTTCCCGCTTGCCCCGCTGCAACAATAAACATCGAACACTGGCGCAGCCATGCTCAGCGGCAATCAAATCTTAAATGGGTAATAATATAATTCTTTTAACATACTGTATGTATTGTTACGGCTGTGAGTTTGTTTCGTCGCTCGCCGCATGAGTCACAGCTCCCCCGGGCTGTGTGTGCTCTGCCTCAGTGTATTACGTGCGCGTTACGCAACGGACTGCGAAGTGAAAGGGATGGTCCAGAATATTCGTAACCCAGCCAGTAAAGGAAATGTCGAGAAGCCGTGTGTCCTGGACGATTCTAGAATTCAGTGAGTCACCAGCCTGCTATATAAGCGGCTTCAACAGTGAGGGGACCGAGTTTTCTGTGGGTGTGTGTTTCTGAGCTAGTGCGTGTTTTCCTGAGCGACAGAAGTGTGGTGACGAAGTGCCGTGCGAGTTTCGAAATCCAGTGACATTGTTTCCCAGCTTGTGACCAGCGCGCAGCAAATTATCGTAAGTAACTGTAGTTGGTGTACATAAGGGAGAGGAGCAGGTAGTTTCTGTCAAGGCCACCGTACTCATTAAGACGGTTTAACTTCTGTGGTTTGTTGACAAGTGAAAGGGCCAAGAGCGCTCAAGGAAGAGACTTGAGGAAACTGGAGTAAGGTTCCAATTGCTTGTATTTGCTGATGAGTAGTGTACCTCTTCCTGCAAGCAATAAAGCTAACTTCTCTTTAAAGCAGTAATTGGTGTTGTGTTTTCTACCCTCCGTAATCCAGTTAACAAAAGTGCCACTAGGGGGTGGCACGTAACAGTATAAAATGAACTCATTATGACCCTCCTGTCATGGAATGACCCTGTAGTTTTACAAGCAGATGATCTCTTATTTTCTTATTCTTAACACAAAAGCAAGTCCCTATTAGTCCATTTTCACAAAATTCTAAAAATTTTAAAGAAGATAAAGGAATGAGAGTTGTTAATCATAATAAGTTATTTCGATTTTGAGGCAATGATGCATTTTATAACAAATTTATAAACACTAAAAACTTAGGAGGCGAGATTACAGAACATGAAGACACATGGGTGGATAAATACAGAACTTAACAATACAAACCATTCTCGTTGCATTTTGCTCAAGCCAACATAAACTTTCATTTCCTTTTTGGGCTTCAGTCTCTTCTCTACTTCAGACTTTAGACGACGGAGGAGGAATGGACGTAATACCTTAAAGAAAACAATCATCATTCTCATTTTAAATCATCTCTTAATTTCAATGTGATCACCATTTTTTCACACATCATACATATAGTGTGTGCTCAAAAAAATACGTACTGCATGTAACCTTTCCACAAGGGCATTGTCACCCATAAAAGTATTTGTGTTGAACCATGAATCAAAATCCTGTAAAAAATAAGAAAATACTATGATTTTTAGCATAAGATTACAGGGAAAAGGAATACTGTATGTGCTTGAAACAAATCATAATATTATTATGAATCAGAAATGCACAAAAAAGTTTGCAATGCATAAGAAATCAAACTGTTTCAGTAACTTACCTCAGAGGATGTGAATACTTCGGGCAAGAGGAAATTTAGTAAAGACCACAGCTCATGCAAATTGTTTTGCAATGGGGTACCCGTCAGCAAAAGACGATTTGCAGTTTTGAAATCGCGAACAATTTCTGAGAGCTTTGATTTTTCATTCTTTATTCGATGAGCTTCATCAATCACCATATACCGCCAGTTGAATTTCTTAAAAACACCTTTCTCTTTTATTATCATCTCGTATGATGTAACACACACATCCCACTCTCCAGGCATCAGAGTTTCACGAATAAATGCATTCTGGGGGAGAAAAAGTTCATTGATAGAAGTGCGTTTATTCAAAGCAAAAGATACCAAATCAAGTTGAGTAGGGCACACAAATTTAGCATGATAGTTCCCAGAAAAATGCCCTTATATTATTAAGCACTGCTAATGCTTCATAACAAAGCTGTCACAATCATCAAACCCACATAAATAGATCTGTGAAGGAAAATAACACTGTTGTGAAGATTGCCTGACCACTCATGCTTAGGAAGTGCTGACAAGAATAATTGACAGTACCATGGAACAATGGACTGAAAATCTTCTTTACTGAAATCCGATTTGTTTTCAGGAGAAACATGAATGAAATTAAGGATGAAACCTTACCTCTCGTCCCCCACCAATACAAAATTGTTAATTTATAGTAAAAATGTGGGCAGTTGGGTTCCATTTACAGAACACTTTTACACACTGAAACTGCAACTTGTAAGGTAACTAGAAAGTTAGCAGCATAAGCTGTCTAGTATTACATCATCTACTTTCGCCAATCTTCACATCTTAAGCTAACTGAGCCAATCGAAATTGACTCAATCTTCAAAAGCCCGCTGTCGGCCTCTCCGTGGCCCGTCGGGGGCCCTCGGGTCCTGTCGGCCGTCGCCGTGTCTCGACGCAAATACTTCGTTGGTCTACTTCCAGACCAAATCTGGACACTTCAAGATTTTTCATTTGAAACCCCCGTTTAAGGCAAAAAAAGAAATAAAGAATAATTAGCTTCCCCCTAAGAAAACCAATGCATGCCTCCGCATGCCACATAAATTATAAAGAAGAAGAAAATATTTGGAAATTAATTTGAATGTTGCATGTATTTGAAATTGTTGTATTTTGCTATGTTGGTGCTGTACCTTGCATGTTTAATGTACCTTGAACCTTCTGATTATGTATTGTAGTCGGTGAACCAATGGCAACTTGACATCTAATAATGTCATACCTAAAGCCAACTTAAACCTCTGTGTTTTGGGTTGGAGCTGATTTAATAAGGTGCTTGTTTGTTTGGTACGGTTGGCAACACGTAATACGCATACGGCTTTTCTTTTGTTTCGGTTACAACTTCTGTTCTCTGCGCATGCGCGCCAGGCAGCATTGTGTTGTGAAAGAAACAAAAGGAGGTTTTTCAGCATTCTATGATGGGCGATTAAAGAAGGCGGAAGCGCCAGGCTATTGCCCGGCAGCCAGACTCCTCGGAGTTATAAGGTAATCAAGAAACATCATCATCATGTACAGTTTCCAGCCCCAGGCTGGGTCTGTTTGGAACATAAGCCTCACCACTTAATCCTTTCTTCCCACCACCTCTCCGCTGTCACTCTGGTCCAGTCCTCGCCTCTCTTCTTGACACATTCCTCCACTCCTTTCAGCCATCTATCTCTTGGTCTTCCCCTTGGTCGTTTCTTCTGCATCTGCATCTCATGTATCCTCTTGGAAATCCTCTTCTTATCCATTTTCTTTAAGTGTCCATACCACCTCAGTCTTGATGTCTCAATCCTACCTTGCAAGGGCTCCTCTTTCACCATTTCCCTGACCTTTTCATTCCTCACCCTGTCTTTCTTGTTACTCCGATCCTACTTCGCAGGAACTTCATTTCACCTGCCTGTATTCTGCTTATGTCTCTTTTCTTCATTGTCCACGTTTCTGAAGCATAGGTCAGTATCGGGATATAGTACCTTCTGTATAACACTTCCTTGCTTTTTTGTGGGACATCTTTATTCCACACTAAGCTCCTAATGCTTCTCAGAAATGCTTCTGCCTGTCTGCCACATTCCGTACTCTCTTGGTCATTTCTCCCATTTTCCTCCACTATACTTCCCAAGTATAGAATATGAAGTTGACAGGTCTCAATCCACAAACCTGGGACCAGCTTGCTAAAGACCGTTCAACTTGGCGCCAGACCATCCCGGCTGCTGTCAAAATGTATGAAGAAGAACGTCGTAGAATTGTTAAGGCCAAGCGACAAGCACGAAAGCTCCGTGCAGCACAGCCACGCCCTCCACCAACAGTTCTGTGTGATCGGTGTGGACGTTTGTTTCACGCACGCAATGGGCTGTTCAGTCACCGCAAACATGCCCACAGACCTCAACCTTAGATTATTTTAGACTGTTTTGGAAGAAGATGTATACTAGGAAACGAGTTAAAGCCGCCGCCGACGACTTCCCAAGTACTTGAGACTTTCCACTTCTTCAGCTGTCCACCTCCAAGTGTTATCCCACTCATTGGTCTGTCCTTTTTCCTGGTCGTTAACAGGATCTCACATTTACTGATGTTGAACTTCCATCCGTACTCTCCCACTGTTTCTTCCCAAGCCTTCAGTTGCTCCTGAATTTCCTCCTCCCTGTTTCCCCAGACCATGAGATCATCTGCAAACACCATTGCTTTCATCTTATCTTCACCTATCTTTCCTGCTATCCGTGTCATTACCTCGTCCATAACCACAATAAAGAGAAGGGGTGACAGCGCACTACCCTGTTTCAGGCCACTCATTTGTCTGAACCAGTCTGTTCTTTCCCCTCCAACTTTCACACAACTCACACTTCCACAATAAATCTCCTTCACTCTGCCTACAGTCCCTTTTTCCACTCCCATGTTTTCCATTGCTTTCCAAACCTTCTCCCTACACACACCATCATAGGCCTTTTCGATGTCCAGGAAGGCCATCATCAGATGCTCTTCAAATTCGTAGTGGTGTTCCTGGAGCTGTCTCACTGAAAATATGAGATCCACTGTTGATCTCCCAGGTCTGAAACCATACTGCACCTCTCTCAATTTTCACTCCACTTTGGCTCGTATTCTACTTTCTAATATCTTTTCATATATCTTGGCACAGTGTGGTATGAGTGTGACTCCCCTGTAATTTCTACACTCCTTTCTGCTTCCTTTCTTAAATATTGGGACAATTAATCCTTTCTTCCAATCTTCTGGGGTCTTTTTCTCCTTCCATATCACCCTCATCACACGGTACAGCCACTGTTTCCCAACCTCCCCTGCTGCCTTCACCATTTCAACACTCACTTCATCCACACCTGGTGCCCTTCCTCCTTTCATCTTGTCTATAGCCATTTCCAGTTCTCTCCAAGTCAGGTCCTTTTCCATTCCTGTGTTGTCTTCTCCATTTTCCAATACATTGTCTTCCTCCCTATGACCATTTGGATTCAGCAAATCCTCAAAGTACTCTTTCCACACTGTCTTGAGTGTCTCTTTGTTGTGTACCTCAGTTCCGTTTTTGTCCATCATTACCACATCCTCTCGCAGACCTATTCTCTTACTTTTGACCATCCCATAAAGTACTTTCTTAAGTCCTCTGCTGTCTTCCTCCATCATCTCTGTCCACTGTACCATCCACTTCTTCCTCTCCTCTGCGACAATCTTGTTTGCTTCTTTCTTCTTTATCTTATAATCTTCCCTTGCCAGATCAGTTCTTTCCTGGAACCACACTCTGAAAGCCTTGTTCTTCCTTCCCACAGCTTCTTTTACTCTCTCATTCCACCATGGTGTGTCTTTACACCGCTTTCTGTTGCTTGTTCTTCCACATACTGCCACTGCAGCTTCCACCATTGTGTTCTTGAATTGCTTCCATTCCTCTTCCCCTGTTTTAGGATTGTATGTTGGCATCCTTTCCCTTATTATCTTCTGGAATTCTTCCTTGACTTCCTTTTCCTTGAGTTTCCATACTTTGATTCTCCTTTCCTGGTACTCTGTCCTCTTGCTATCCTTAACAACTCCCAGGTTCATTACAAGTATTCTGTGGTCGCTATCTAAGGCCTCTGATGGTATTACCTTTATATCTCTGACACTTCTCTTCATTTCCCAGTCGTACAGCATGTAATCTACCAAAGATTTCTTTGTTAAATCACTGCTGTACCACGTTACCTTGTGACTTTCTTTCTTCCGGAACCAGGAGTTGCCTACCACTAAACCGTTTCTCATGCAAAAATCCAGCAACTTTTTCCCTTCTTCATTCCTGCTACCCCATCCTTCTGCTCCCAATACATGTTCATATCCTTGCCTTTCACTTCCTACATGTGCATTCAAGAAACATATTAATTAATATTGCTAATACATCGGCGAACTACTTGGGATATTGTATTTCAAATCTCAAGATCTTGTTTTTATTTTGGGGTGAGTTCCAAATGTCGTATGGAATCTTGCAATATGGTTGGACGCTTTTGTTACCAATTCGTATCTTGCGGAATCTGATAGTTTCCTGGATTTAATCTGATATTATATGTGGGCCCATTATATTTTGTCGTTGGTTTTAATTTTTCTTTTGCACTATTCAGCCTAGAAATGTTTGCCAAACCGTTTCGTCTGTTGATCGTCCTTTGTTCTTTGGCGATGTGTTTAAAATGTTATCTGAAGTACGGTCTTTAAGCGTTCATATTAACGCACACCAGGATGTATTCCATAAACTTAAATATCTAACCACGTTGTGATTCTAGTTTGCCTTGGATCTTCAAACGTATTGGGTTACGACTTTTTAGATGCCACGCCCCCTTTTGTTGTCGCCCGCCATTGGTGTTTTTTTAATCTACTGAAAGTCTTGATGTGAAATTTATGCCTAAATGCCTTCTAGGCTTGTATTTTATGAAATGTTTTAAAATATATTATTGGTATATTTCGTTTTACGTAAACATTATTTCTTCTAATGCTGAATTACTTCTGAGCAAAAGATAGGTTATGCTAAGTTGAACCATTCGTAGCAGAGTGAAACAAGGTTGGTTAGGTTGTAGACCACATTGGCCAATGAGTACAAAACCCACCCTTCCACAAAACAGGTTTATTCCGCACCAGTCCTTTAATTTACGGGACAGATTTATGTTAGCATATGGCGTGGTTTTCGATTTTCTGCAGCCAGCAGATCTTGTTAAGCATGAACTAAGTTGCGAGGAGATTTTAATAGCAGAGCAATTGCGATTTTCTGCAGACAGCAGATCTTATGAATTTCAATAATTGGTAACATAACCTAACGTTGCGGGGAGTTTTACGGGCAAAGTTGTAACATGTAAAATTTAACTTAATCAGTTAGGTAGGGGTCTAACCAGTGTTATTGCTAATGGATGTATTGTGTTCTTGTTTTCATGCAATGTACGGGGTCGAAGCGTTGCTGGCATTCTCCAGTACGTGTGCGTATAAGAGACGAGTCAAGTCCAGTTGGATAGCTGGCACTCAAGGGCATGCGACTTACCGTATATACTCGAATACCACCCGCACATTTTTAAACAAATTCGGTCGTGAAAAATTGGGGTGCGGGTCTTATTTGAGTCATCCAAATTTGAAAGATCTAAATTGCCCGCCGCGCGCGATATCGGGTGTTGCGAGTATCCGCTAGATGGTGCTAGCCTTCTTCCGGCTCTAACTTCATTTTACCGTACGCATGCGGCGTCACATAGTCCCGCGCATGTTCTCCGAGTGTAAACAAGAATGCTACGAAACGTTTGCGGTCATTTACTGTGAGTGAGAAATTGAAAGTTGTGAGGGAAGCTGAAGTTATTGGAAATCGTGCCCGGTAGGAAATATGATATTGACGAGTCATGTATTCGTGATTGAGCGGGATGACGTCTATGCTACAACCACTGGATGTCTGCGTGAACCGCCCGTTCAAAGCAGCCTTGAAACAGCTGTATACGGAGAGGATGGCGGCCGATAAGCACACACCGACTCCAACTGGTCATATTCAGCGTCCGAAAGTTCAGCTGCTGTGTTCGTGGATTTTGACGGCATGGAATCGTATCTCTGGAGATCTCATACGGAAGAGCTTCAAGAAATGTAGTATTTCGAATGCTATGGAGGCAGTGATGACGACATTTAGTGGGAAAGTGATGGTGATAAAAGTTCCGAAGCTGGTACTTCTGATGACGATGAATGACGTGTTTGTGTACTTTTATTTGTATTTTTAATAGTTTGATGTGTGTTATTTTAGGACGACTTCAAAACTGTTGGAAACTATTTTGGATAAATGCAATTCTGTTTATTTAGTTAAGATAGTAAATAATTTTGAGTAAAAAATTTTGTTCTTCAAAATCAGGGTGCGGGTCTTATTCGGGGGTGGGTCTTATTCAAGTAGGTACTATTTTACCTCTGCACAGTGGCGAGCAAAGAGCTCATAGCTTCTTTCTGCTGTTCAAAGTTCTGATTGATTGGAAAAGTGCTGCAATTGTACCGTGTCGAAATATTTCTGGCAGTGTTGCCAAAGTGATGTCGTGAAAAATAATAGTTCCGGTGAATTGCCGAGTGAAATTAGTCATCTGGAGGAGTTTTATCAATTTACTTGGTTTAATTTTTAGCTTCTGTGAGTAAACTTCTATGCTCAGGTAGATAGTGCTGAGTTGTAACCTGATTTTAATAGTACTTCGGTCTTGCGAATATGTGAACTTTCAGCAAACGTGGTGAACTTGAGTGGTGTACTGTTCGTGCACAGATTAGCAGTGACGCAGCTGTGGATATTTTAAGGTTCTGCGGAGTATTTTTCTTTCAGGTTCCTGTTGTATCGAGAATTGCGATACCATTACTAGTTGTTTACCTTTCCTATGATCAGCTGTTGTTCAGTGCGATGTGATATCGAGGTTATGGTGTCAGCAATGAGTGGGTGCTAAGAAGAGATGATAGTAGTGTACTATTGCTTAATGGTGGAGAGGTTTTGATCTTCAGTTGGTGAATTGTGAAAATTTTATTTAGGTTCAACTTTGAAATTTTGATTTGGCGGATGAAGAAGAACGTGCCTGGACATGTGTGAATGGTGTTGGCGTGAGTGCTAGTGTGTTTGTTGTGGTGAGAGGTTAGGGCGTTACATGCGCCTCAGGAGTAGTGGGTGTTTTTGGTGGTGTTGAGGTCGGGCATTCTGCACTCTCTCTGACCCTTAATGTTGCTTGGGTAGGAGTGTCCCGTTCATCAAGGTTATTTTAAGTGCAAATAATATTTTACTTAGTGAGTGTGAGTGCCTGTTGGACTGTTTGGTACTCGATATCCTGTGTGGATATTTGGTTTTCTATTGTTGAATGTTTCGGTTGTCTCGTACTAACTGTGGATGGTATTTGTTAGTATTGTTTGGTGACATTGTGTTGAGCAGTGGTGTCATTTGGGGAGTTAGTTAGGGTACTGCTGATGGAGTATTCTAACCTAGCTGGAGTTAAAGGCATTTGTCTTGTAAGATGTCGGTGCTCTTAGTGATGGATAGATATTTCATTGGTACCTTATTCTATTTAGTAGTTGTTTTGATTGTTAAGTACTAGTCTGGACAATGAGTGTCGTTTAATTTGTTGAATAGTTCTTCGGTACTGCTGAGGTTGGTAATAGTGAGGAGTTGTTCTTTGTTGAAGTGTCTGTTGTTAAGTTGGTACTCTGAGTGAGTATTGGCAATTCCTAATGGAGTTGTTGTATTTTTGGTGTACTTATTTAGTAAGTACTCTTATGGGTATTTGTGTATCGAGGTGTTGTTATTGGAATTCTGCTTGTCGGTTCTACTGTGATGGTACTTGCTTGTGTCTAGTGTTTATTGTCTTTGCTTGGTATTTCTGTGGAAATATTTGAGGGTAATTGGTTAGTGTTTTTAGGTCGGTACTTCTGTGTCGATACTTGAGAAGTATTATTTAGGGTATTTCTTTCTTGTCATTTTGTTGGTACTGTACCAGTTCTCTCAAGCATTTGTTGCAGCAATGAGCTGCAGGATGGGTTTTGTATTATAATACAGCGCAGTACCGGCGAGTTTGCAGCGTGATAGCTGACGACTCCGTGAGGCTGGCCCGAGCCGAGCAGAGCCGAAGTTCTCCGAGCTACCTGTCGCCATAGTAACGTTCGGAACATGTGCGCCGCACAGATCTCCAACTTATTGATTAAATATTGAAAGATCATCTCATCTATAATAACGAGGAAGAGAAGTTTACTTATTATTTTCAGCATTTTACCCAAGATGTATTGACATTGTACTGGCTTTGAAGAGTTTATTTCTTTGGAAAGACTTCATGAATTATGACAGCTATGTTGACCATGCGCCAACGCTTTGATTTATCGATTTACCCACCGCTGGGGAGGGGATGATTACCTTCGTGAGTATGCGGGCTGCTTGATCCAGCCAGATTTTGATATATCTCTGCCCAGAGCAGTACGACCAACGAGCGAGAATATTAATACATATCGCGTAGTACAAGGTGCTCTTGACATATGTGTGAGGCCATCGTTAGGATGTTGGAGTTGTGTGACGAAAAACTCTAACATAGGCTTATCAGTAATGAGTGATATTTTCACGCTGAATATGTGCCGTATAACGTGCAAGTTTATTCAGGCTACATTCACATTCAGACAAGCGCTTTACAACGAGCAACATTAACTCTGCCGAGTGTACAGTGATTCTCGCAGTAGACTTTTCACTTCAGAATCGTGCCATTTCTTTGGATACAAGTGTTGTGACACTTGAGCACTAGATGAACTATTTCACACATTCCTTTCATGTTTCTGGCATGATAACCGACAAGGTGTCGGGAGGAAAGAATATAATGCACGAATACATTATAGCTATGGCTGAGTAAACATTTGTACATGAATACTGTGATGTAGGCAACGCACTATGCATTCTACAGAATGGACACTGACTTTTTAACAGCGTCATCGCTAGTGCTAAATTTTCTTCCACCATGTCAATCCATTATGACATGATGACAGTAAGATGCAATTATCGCTTCAGGCGAATGCTACTACTCTGTGATGAGTTTTTTACTCGGAACGATATCGTCAATACGTGGAACGCGGTATCAACCGGTGATGTTCGAGTGGCTGTCTGAAACCCGAGCGTCTGGGATTGGCAATCCAGGGTTCGATTCCATCGACATTACAGGAGGACCCAGGGCAAATCTACGTATAAAGGAAGACTGGATATGGGAGGCATATCATTGCTTTCAATTCCATCAACGTCTGGCGATAAGGTACAGCAAACTTACACCCGTCAGTAGTAGTAATGCATGAATATTATAATGTTTGAGTAACTGTCATATTTTCTTTTTCTTAGTATAGTCGATGGGTAGGACTTAAGACTTGACGTTTTACTCTTGGCTGGTCTTCTTCTCCACTGGATTTTGATTCTTTTTAAAAGAATGCATCCATTGTGTAGTGTGTTTTACACAAGTCATGATAACTTATGGTAATTATATGGGAACATTTTTGTCGTAGTGAAGAGAATCGACTTAGGGAAGTTTATATTATAGTGATTTTGAATCTCCATCGTGGTTTATATTTTCTTTTTGCCACGTTTATTCGCATTCGCGTTTATCAACGGATCTACTTTATAGGGATCATTCTTATTGTTAGTTGAAGAGTTGTTAACGTTCGTTTGAACATTTTTCTTCATTGTGTTAGAGAGTTGAGACGTTTTTGAGCTCACTCTTGGCCTGATAGGATTTAATCTTACTTCTGCAAAGAGAGACTTCCAGTTTTGGTGCATGGTGGAGACAGTAGGGTTCTCTAATGGACGATTTGGTGTTTATCGTTTCGATCACCGTCGTTGGTAGTGTAGAGACCCTATATTATTTTACCCTAGTTCACTCGAGCAGGAATATTTCTTTTTACACTTGAAAATCTTGATCCTATGAATTTATTGTTATGACACACGATTGTCATGTTAATTTTGAGCTGACAGAAGTCCATTTCATATATGGTATTTTTCAGACTTGTCAATGCGGATTATAGTCTAATAAAACATTCTGAACAGCATTTACGATCTTTTCTTCGACGTGAATCTCAGATAATCGAATGTGGAGGCATGTTCTTTAATAGACATGCGATTGTAATAAACTATTGTAAAAGCATTAACTATAAGCCTAATAATCAATTCGAATGAGAGATAACATTTTTTAGACACTCTATATGAAGTATAACATCTTGTATAAATCTAGAAACGCAAATATCAAGCAAACTGTAATTATTGAAGTACATTATTGATGAAAGCATTCATATCACCAGTGAGGGTGACTTATGATTAAAAATGTAGTAAGGCAATTTTGAAACAATCAATACTCAGTAGAGTAGATTTATCGTGTGGGTAAGACCATGTTTTGGCACCGTTGAATAATAATAATAATAATAATAATTAATTGATGTTTGAAATAAGTATGATGAAATCCATTGCTGAATGGAAGGTGAATAAGTCAGGTGTGACGTGAAATAATCATAGATTAACAGTTATCGAACTTGATTGCAGTAGTGTAAGATAAGGAAACGTGTACTCCTAGACACGAGCACGTATAATTTATGTAATGAGCTTTATCATCCAAGTTCTGAATTTAATTACAATGCTAGTAGCTACATAATCATCCCTTTGATGAATTCTTAGATGAATGTCGAATGAATTTGATTTCTCTTGCTTATTCTCACAAGATATTATTGGGTCCAAGGAACACCAATCATGATATTACTACCTCGAAACCACTAATGATTTACACAAGTTACACTTATGGAGGGGGCACTGTAGAATCTTCGTCTTTTCCTATAACACTCTGAGAGGTGTTAAAACCATCTGTATATATGAATATTATTTTTTCAGGGTTATTATCAACTAGCTGAAGTACCCGTGCTTCGCTACGGGTCGTAAATAAATTAAAATGTGAAGGTGACAGTTAAAACAGGGGATAAGCGAGGTGCTGCGCAGAGGGAGATTAAGGATGGAACATTTTGTCCAACTACACCGCTCTGCCTTGACCGTGTTTTATAGCACACATTTAGGTTTTACTCGCTAACGGTTGGAGATACATTTCGGAGAGAAAATGCAATTTTTAACCTCGTACATGCCATCAAAAGTTTGCTATTTCTTAGCGTTCTCTTTTTATTTGAAATGGAAATATGAAAGTTTAAAACCAAAGGGTAGAGTGACGTCACTAAAATGGTCGCCATCTTTAATTAGTGCAAAGTATTGAAATCAAAAGTAACCTGTATGTTAACCAGGTAGATCTGCTACTCCCATGTAAAATTCATGTAAATCGGACCAGTGGTACTTGCGTGATTGAGTAATATACAGACACACACTATCTCAATTTTAGTCTCGCTTCGCTCGCGTCATAGTCGTGTCATATTGTTATTCAATGAATTGCAGGTTTAACCCCGTTAACACCCCTTTAGAACCTGAATATCCAAAAATCCCTCCTTAGTAGATGTTTTCGACACACGACAAACATATCCTCAAAATATCATTCTTCTAACATTAATAGTTTTGGTTGGTCGATGAGAGTGAACATCCAAAAATCCTTCCTTAGTGGACGGTTTTCTTCCAGAATTTCACCCCTCCCCATAGGCCCCTTAAATTGGTTTTATGAAAAGACGGTCGAACACCTATTTATTTTATTACGTTCTCGCTTGCTGAGCCCAAGGTTGCAGGTTCGAAACCTGGCGCAGCCAGCTGGCATTTGAGGGTGCGCGAATGCGAGGGAGCCGTGTCAGTAGATTTACTGGCACGTTGAAGATCCCCTTCGGGGCAAAATTCCGGCACCCCGGCGTCTCTAAAAGCCAGTGTAGTTAAAAGGGACGTAAAACCAATAACATTATTATTATTTATTTTATTTATTTATTTATTTGTTTATTTATTTTAAGCTGATTGATTTCCTCCGAGTTTCAAATTCCTCGCCTATGTCGTTTAAGAGATACACGCTCCGTTAAGAATCTTTCAACCCCCACTTTTCATCCCTTTCACCTCATAATATACACTATATCGAAAAACCATTAGACATGTGTCAGCTTATTTTTAATGATTAGTATATATGCCAAGTATCAATCCCCAAATGAAACCACTCGTGAGATATTGTTATTCAATGAAATGCACGTTTACCCCCTTAACACCTATTAAGAACCTGAATATTCAAAACTCTTACCTTAGTGGACGTTTTCGACATAAAACGAACATATCCCCAAAATTTCATGTTTCCAACTTCAATAATTTTGGCTGGGCGATGATGAGTGAGTGAGTCAGTCAGGACATTTTCTTTCATTTATATTTGATAATTTCACCACTCCCCATGAACCCCTTAAATTGGATTTATGAAACAAACGGTCGAACACCTATTTACTTATTTAAAGCTGATTTCCCCCTGAGTTTGATGAGTGAGTAAGTGAGTCAATCAGTTAGGACACTTTCTTTCCTGTTTTATCCCCCCAGAATTTCACTCCACTCCAAGGGCCCCTTAAATTGTATTTATGAAAAAAAACGGTCGGACACATATTTACTTGTATTTTAAGTTGTTTTATCCCGCCGAATTTCAAACTTCTCGCCTATGTCGTTTAAGAGATACACGCTCCGTTAAGAATCCCTCAATCCCCAATTTTCACCCCTTTCACCTCAAATATACACGACATCGATAAACCTTTAGATATATGTCTGATTATTTTTAATGATTAGTTTATATACCGAATATCACATCCCCAAAGAAACAACTCATGAGATATCGTTATTCAATGAAATGCACGTTTATCCCCTTAATATCTCTTTAAAACCCGAATAAAGAAAAATCATTCCTTAGTTGACGTTTTGACATACAGCGAACATATTCCCAAAATTTCATTTTTCCAACATTAATAGTTTTCGCTGGGCGTGATGAGTGAGTGAGTCAGACAGGACATTTTCCTTCAAGTATTTTTACCAGAATTTCACCCCTCCCCATGGGCCCCTTAAATTGGATTGATGAAAAAACGCTTGAACACCTATTAACTTATTTTTTTAGCTGTCTTTTTCCCCTGAGTTTGATGAGCGAGTGAGTTAGTCAGTCAGTTAGGACACTTTCTCTCCTTTTTCCCCCCAGAATTTCAGCCCACCCCATTGGCCCCTTAAATAAATTTATGAAAAAACGGTCGAACACCGATTTACTTAATTTTTTAGCTGATTTTTTTTCGCTGAGTTTCAAATTTCTCGCCTATGTCGTTTAAGAGATAGGCCTACACGCTCCATTAGGAATCCTTCAACCCCCAATTTTCACCCCTTTCACCTCATAATAATACACCACATCGAAAAACCCTTAGACACATGTCTGCTTATTTTTAATGATTAGTTTATATGCCGAGTATCACATCCACAAATGAAACCACTCGTGAGATATTGTTATTCAATGAAATGCAGGTTTAACCCCCTTAAGACCCCTTTAGAGCCTGAATATCAGAAAATCCACCTTAGTGTACGGTTTTGAGATACAACGAACATATCCCCAGAATGCCATGGTTCCAACTTCAATATTTTTGACTGGGCGATCATGAGTGAATGAGTCAGGACATTTTCTTTCATTTTTTTCCTTCAGAATTTCATCCCTCCCGATGAACCCCTTCAATATGATTGATCAAAAAAACTGTCGAACAGCTATTAACTTACTTTAAAGCAGTTCCCCCCCCCCCCGAGTTTGATGAGTGAGTCAGTCAGTCAATCAGTTAGGACACTTTATTTCCTGTTTCCCCCCACCCCCACACCCCAGAATTTCACCCCTCCCCATGGGCCCCTTAAACTATTTTTTATGCTGATTTTTTCCGCTGAGTTTCAAACTCCTCGCCTATGTCGTTTAAGAGATACACGCTCCGTTAGGAATCTTTCAATTCTTACTTTTCACCCCTTTCACCTCATAATATACACCACATCGAAAACCCCTCAGAGACGTGTCTTCTTCCTTTTTAATGATGAGTTTATATGTCGTGTATCATATCCCCCAATGAAACCAATCGGGAGATATTGTTATTCAATGGAATGCAGGTTTAACCCCCTTAAGACCCCTTCAGAACCTGAATATCCGAAAATCCTCCCTTAGTAGACGGTTTTGACATACAATGAACATATCCCCAAACTGTCATGTTTCTAACTTCAATAATTTTGGCTGGGCGATGATGAGTGTGTGAGTGAGTGAGTGAGTCAGGACATTATCTTTCAATTTTCTTTTTTCAGAATTTCACCCCTCCCCATGAACCCCTTAAATTTGATTTAATAAAAAAACTGTCGAACAGCTATTTACTTACTTTAAAGCAGTTTTTTTCCCCTGAGTTTGATGAGTGAGTGAGTCAGTCAATCAGTTAGGACACTTTCTTCCTGTCCCCCCCCAATCGGGAGATATTGCAATTCAATGAAATGCAGGTCTACCCCCTTAACACCCCTTTATAACCTGAATATCCAAAAATCCTCTCTTAGTGGGCATTTGCGGCCCTTTGGGAAGCTGCATACCAAATTTCATTCCAATCCGTCGGTGGTTTCTGAGATTTCGTGATGAATGAATGAGTGAGTGAGTGGTATTTGACAAATATATATAGTAGATGATAGTGTCAAGTCTTTGTTATGCTAAACTCGGTTGACAGTGCTGTGTGAGTAATTGAGTAACTAACGGGATTTCAAGTAAAGATCCTCTTTTTCTATACCGGTAGTGCAGAGCAGAACTGGCATCCGGTCGGCCGTGTCTCGACTTTAGCTATGTTGCCATGGAAACTATCTGGCTTGCCATTCCTTCATGAGTATATTTTATGATTTGATTAGCCTGTGCTTGAGTGCAAAAGGGCCGAAATCAGAAGAATGAGAAAGACTATCGAAAATTCATGTAGCCAGCGGTTCCTTCTGGATCCTAAACTATATGTATGCAAAATTTGGTTGAGATTGGCGGAACGGTGTAGATTTGTATACGGAACAGACCCACATACATACATACATACCCACATACAGACTTTCACTTTTATATATAAGATGTGTATAGTAAGGAAATTACCCACTGGAACGAGACCGTTCTGATACTTGATTTAAGATTAGTTTGTTTGGATCACAATATATATAAATATCTTTTTTTAATGGGATTTTGCAGCCATACCTGCCAACCTCTCAAAATGAAAAATCGGGAGATCGACGAAGCGGCGATGGGGGGGGGGGGGGTGCAACGCAACATAAGACATTACAGCAAATATATAAGTTACACTATTAACCTGTACATGACTAATTTGATATGACATCCCAGTTTACAAATGTACTTAAGTAATTTTAAATTGTAAGTAGTCTATCAAACAAGCATACCTTTCTTTCGACCACACTCAGGCATACAAAAGTAGTGACGAATCGAAGATCATATAATTGGTCGTAGTTGCAGGTGATTGTGGCTGATTTTGCCCTCTTCAAAAAGGTCTTGCTATATTCTTGCTCGAAACACTTCCCTTTCTGAATCGACTTCAGAGTTATAAGTTTGTCCAAAGTCTTGTCGGAGAGAGACGACCTGAACGGAGTTCTTGTTTTTCTGACAAGACTGAACATTCTCTCACACTCTGCATATCTATGCGGAATGGTCAGAATAGAAAGCATAACTTTAGACAATTTGTCATACTTGAGTACCCCACCACTACATTTCATTTGGCCTACCAGTGCCCACTTCACATCAATTCTCTCTTCTTCCTCAAGAGATGTCACATCTTTAAGTTGGAAGTTACAGAATTGGGAATGCACATTTCTGCAAGGATGGCCGACGTTTTAGTTCTGGCTGAGCCATATCTCCCGGCAATTTATGAGTCTGGGAACATCTTCCTAAATAAAGGACCAGCGTGATCGGAACAATTGACAGGGAGGTTATGTTCAAAAATAAACGATGTGAACAATACTTCTGCACGTGTTATACTGTCAGTGTCTTCCTCCTTACAGTTGAAATAATCAAGTTTCTGGTTTTTCCCAACACACTGTACATTGTCTTTATGTTTCTTTGAGAGCACATGTTTTGAAAAGTCCCCCTTTCCACCATGCGAGATGCTGAAATCACACATACAGACACTACAAAATGCAAATGTTGCGCCTCTTCTTGACTCAGTTATATGCGGAAAGTCATCTTTATATAAACTTTTAAATGTCACATCATATTTCTTCGCCATATTACCGAGGAACCGATGCAATCACTCAGATCGAAAAACCACAATAGCCTACAGGCATATTAACGCCAACAACATCTAACAAAGTTATACGCAAATCATATAATTTCACGTGTGAAACAGATACAATATTCCGTAGCGTACAATAACTCTCACCCACATGTGATTATGCCAAACATCTAGGACCAAGCCCTGAATTAACCATCGACGATTTCAAACAAGGACGTATTCGAAGCCAACTTCAGAGAACTTTTTATAACAGCACGACGCAACGCGGGACGCGGGAGTTTGTACGCAGTTGTCGATTACCGGTATCGATACAGAGCGATACTGCGGTATCGAGATATAACTTCTAAACACGTAAAGTCTATCCGTTCGATAGACGACTGGAGTGTCATCTCGCACATTCAATCCGAAATTATGCGTGGGATTTTTGAAAAATCGGGAGATTTAATACGTTAAGCGGGAGGGCGGGAGAAATGGTCTGAAATCGGGAGTCTCCCGCCTAAATCGGGAGAGTTGGCAGGTATGTGCAGCCCATTCTTGTGTGATGGATTTATATTTGTTTTTGTGTGACTTATTCTCGACCAATGTCGAGTTGATTAATGTTCGTCAGATTTTCATTCTGAGGGCATAGCACTTTGCTATGTCAGTTTGTGAATAAAAGATTTTCAATTCCTTTTAATTCGACATCGTGGTGATTTATAGAAATGAGGGGAGGTCACGTTAAGAAAGCCATTGCTGGGTATTTCTAGGTGTTTCTACGCCTGAGATCACACTTCTGCGTCGACCTCGTGTTCTCTGAGCTGTTGCTTTTTAGCGTTTGGCCATGGTTTTTCTTAACGATGCCTGGTTAGGTTTACCTGTGCCCCATTATCCCCATCTCTTGCTGGTAGTATCTGGGGGGTTTCAGCCGGGGCTTTTTCAGGTTCTACGATCCAGTGATCTCCGTGGGATTTCAGCAAGCTGATGGTAGGTAATTTCGGGTACAGTACCTAGTAGGTATTTGTTGTTGTTGTTGTTGGTTCCTCATTGGTTGGTACTGTTTTATGGGGAATAGTACTAGCCAGTCTTGGTTCTTGTTAAGGTTAGGTAGATATGGGAGTGAGAGTTAGTTCATCGAGTTGGATTCAGGAGGGTTGTTCCCTGAAGTCCAGGATGTTGAATTGCAGGATGATAATTCCCTGATGAAGAGATGGTTTGTCGAGTGGTGCATATTGATTTATAATTAAGATACTTCGTGGGAGGTATATGCAGGTAGGTACTTCGTGTGAAGTATATGCAGGCAGATGTTTTCCTTTCGCTGAGACACGTGGCAGGTGTTTAGGCCAGTTTCTGAAGATGACTGGAAGTTTATATCTATTCGGAGTTTGAAAGGCCGGAATGTTAAGAAGCTTAGTATGCTTTCAGTGGTGAACTGTGGATTTGCAGGATGGCTGGAGGAAGTTTAGAGTTCGATGGAAGGTCTTGTTCTGAAATTGATTGGAAAATTTATATTTTGTCTGGTTATACAGACGTCAAAAGGCACCTACGGACGGTTGGTTTCGTTGATTGGTCAGTTGAATTTCGGGATGGTAAATTTCCCGAGGTTCGAGTGTATTCCAGGATGATCATTCCCTGAAGATTTTCGTTGCGAAGTGTATGCAGGTGGATACTTCGTGGTGAAGTGTATACAGGTGGATACTAACGTTGCGAGGTATATGCAGGTGGTTACTACCTTTCGTCGAGACATGTGGCAGATGTTTTGGGCCAGTTTCGTTTTAGGAATTGGAAAGATTAGAAGATTTTAAGAGGGGGGGGGGGGAATGTTAATAATTTATATTGTCTGGTTTGACGGACGAATCATGGGAACTTCTTACTGAGAAGTTGTTTCAGTTGAGAGGGAAAGATGAGCTTAGTTGGTTGCATTGAGTGACCTATTGGGAAGTTGGTAGTAGTCTTACTGCCTATGGTGGATTGGTGCTGTTTGGTTGCACAGTGATTGTTTGGGAATTGACTGTGTGCCAGGTTTGGTTACACTGAAGTTTGGTGCATGAAGTGAGGGTGCTAACTGTGGAATAATGGGCTGTGAAGGTTGGTCATGGTGCGGTTATGAGCAGCACTGTGATGTTAAGAAGATGGTTGAGTGGATTGTTGATTGGGTTATTGACTGAGCGTTGAGTGGAAGGTTTGGTGTTGAATGAGGATAAGGTTGATGATCGGAGGTTATGGCAGAATTGCTGAATGTTGTCAAGTGTTGTTTGTGAGTGTTGCATGTTGTCGCGGTGGCTGATGTTTGAAAAGTGCATGTGAGGAATGAGAAATGTTTTGTAACTTGGAAGTGAGGTTATGGCTTATGTGGTCATCTCTTGAATGCGAGTTGGGATTGATTGTGATGACAGAGTTATGATCCTGCCGTGGGAGTAGTATTTCTGGTGTGTGAGCTGTCCGGGTGAAGGGATTTTGTTTTGAAAATTTGTTGCTGGTAAGCTTGTTGAACTGAGTGTTCGGTTCTGTGTCTGCTGCGAGTGGTCACATGTAAAGTTTAAAGCCATGCTGAAGCCTGTGTGTTTGAGCCTATATTACCTGTATTATCTGGGACTTCCCAGAAGGTATTGTGGTACCTTGTACCTTTAATTAATTAACTTGAGAGCCAAAGTCACCATGTCATTGAGAGGTTATGTGATTTAAGCACATTTCGAACCCCATTAAGTAATTCATTTTATTAGAATGTGAACGCAGGATTTTGGTGGGAACCTTGATTTTCTTTTGCCCGAACATCGGAATGTGATGTTCGTTTCGTTGTGCCCCTTCTATTATTCAGATTTAATTATTATTCTAAAGGCTTCTGACCGAAAGTTTTTGTACTGGAAGGTGATTACCTGCTCCAGTACCCATTGAAGAGAATACTTGAAATGTGACCAAGTTGTCACGGGAGTAAAATTCGATCATAAAGTTCTTCGAAAGTATGCGATAAGTGAGTTCTAGCGGTTGGAATGCAACGACATGGTGACTGGTGATAAGAAGATCTGTCCATGGTGCAATGTTTGGTGGTGCTCCCTTCTGCTCTGTTGCGGTTGTGTTCCAGTTATTTTTCATCTTGGGTGGCGGTAACAAAGATCTCTGGCTGCTGTCACCATACACGAACTAACACCTGGTGGAGGTGTCTGCCATTCTGCTGGTCGGAGTGGAGGTGCCTACTACCAACGTGAAGATGACCAGCTGAGACAGGCATACTAATCTGTCTGTGGGTGAGCCGTACCCATGCCTTGCATGCGCCCTGCGGAATCAACTGCTGAACCCCTGGTTGAGCTTTTGCAGAGGGAGAACTGAGCCAATCGAAATTGACTCAATCTTCAAAAGCCCGCCGTCGGCCCTCTCCGTGGCCCGTCGGGGGCCCTCGGGTCTCGTCGGCCATCGCCATGTCTCGACGCAAATACTTCGTTGGTCTACTACCAGACCAAATCTGGACACTTCAAGATTTTTCATTTGAAACCCCCGTTTAAGGCAAAAAAGAAATAAAGAATAATTAGCTTCCCCCTAAGAAAACCAATGCATGCCTCCGCATGCCACATAAATTATAAAGAAGAAGAAAATATTTGGAAATTAATTTGAATGTTGCATGTACTTGAAATTGTTGTATTTTGCTATGTTGGTGCTGTACCTTGCATGTTTAATGTACCTTGAACCTTCTGATTATGTATTGTAGTCGGTGAACCAATGGCAACTTGACATCTAATAATGTCATACCTAAAGCCAACTTAAACCTCTGTGTTTTGGGTTGGAGCTGATTTAATAAGGTGCTCGTTTGTTTGGTACGGTTGGCAACGCGTAATACGGCTTTTCTTTTGTTTCGGTTACAACTTGTTCTCTGCGCATGCGCGCCAGGCACCATTGTATTGTGAAAGAAACAAAAGGAGGTTTTTCAGCATTCTATGATGGGCGATTAAAGAAGGCGGAAGCCCGCTGGAGTCATAAGGTAATCAAGAAACATATTAATTAATATTGCTAATACATCGGCGAACTACTTGGGATATTGTATTTCAAATCTCAAGATCTTGTTTTTATTTTGGGGCGAGTTCCAAATGTCGTATGGAATCTTGCAATATGGTGGGACACTTTTGTTACCAATTCGTATCTTGCGGAATCTGATAGTTTCCTGGATTTAATCTGATATTATATGTGGGCCCATTATATTTTGTCGTTGGATTTAATTTTTCTTTTGCACTATTCAGCCTAGAAATGTTCCGTTGAACTATGTTTGCCAAACCGTTTCGTCGGTTGATCGTCCTTTGTTCATTGGCGATGTGTTATCTGAAGTACGGTCTTGAAGCGTTCATATTAACGCACACCAGGATGTATTCCATAAACTTAAATATCTAACCACGTTGTGATTCTCGCTTGCCTTGGATCTGCAAACGTATTGGGTTATGACTTATTAGATGCCACGCCCCCTTTGTTGTCGCCCGCCATTGGTATTTTCTTAATCTACTGAAAGTCTTGATGTGAAATTTATGCCTAAATGCCTTCTAGGCTTGTATTTTATGAAATGTTTTAAAATATATTATTGGTATTGAACCCTTATTAATCAGTCGATAAATAAGTCTTCATGATTTTATTATTATTACTGATGCCCAGGCAGTTCATGGTGAAATTGACAAAGGGAAGGCAAGGTAGTGTGTTGCAACTATTACAACAGAAGCAGCTTGGTAGTTATTCCTGAAGACGACCGGTTAAGCCGAGTTCAAGGACAAATTATGTACCAACGCGCACCTAAATTGGAGTCATTATGGGAGTGTCATGAGTAAAGTTTCAACCGACCCAGGATTGAATCAGCCAATCAGAAGAGACGACACCAAAGCCAAGCGGTGAATTGCGTACCCTGGAAAAAGGCGCGGAAACGCATACCTAAAGAACCGTCGATCCGAATTAATTCCGCATAAGTGCATTGAGACGTTTGGATAAAATGAAGAAGATTGATACTAGTCCCAAGTTTGTGAGGTGAAAACTCCAGATTATTTTTACAAATTCTCCCCACCCTACCTCATTCTGTCAGTTCCCAATAAATTGATCGGTGATGAGCTGTTTAGGACACAACTTTATTGAGCTCTGGTGAGCTATGTTCACGTCAGTCTGCGTCACGATTTTTCAAGCTCTAATGAGCATACTTCACTAACATTTCATTTTGTGCTCAAGGGAGCAATGTTCACGTTTAGCAGTGGAGATCTCCAGGCGAGATAAGAGCTGCACGATAGACATGTTTAAGTCTTGTTTTCAAGCCAGTTGCGATGAGTTTGAAGTGTGTAATTTTATGTAAATTTTGTATTATATTTTTGAGTGATATTTGTGCGTGTGTTAAGCAAATGCTAAGATAGGGCAAGTCTACGATCAGTAATCGCGTAGGACATAATAGTGAGTGAAAGTAGTAGCTCACAGCGATTATAGCTAGGCATATTTATTAACATTGAACATTTCTGTCCAAGAAACTACGCCAAGATGTCTGATGTGTGGTCGTGTGTTGGATTGATGTGCATCGCCTCTACAACTACGTCGACGATGGAGGGCTAGATTTCCCGTAGGGAAATGCACCGGGATGAAGGTTAAGTTCTGCAAGCTGAAACGGTGATGTACAAACATTGATTTACTCAATATGTAGTTAGATAAGGCGCGGGAACGTTGTAAATATTTCATTTCTTGTTTTTCTTGTGTTTAGATTTTTTTGTGTGCCGACACTATTATCTGTAAACGTACGTTGGCGCGTGGCCAAATTTGTTTGTTGTATATTTTTCTTTGGAGTCATATTTAGTGTGTTTGATTTTATCCATGCGAATGCGAAACTCGTTACATTCGATAAGTGGTGCTTTATTAAAGTTCATTTTTTTTATAAGGAAAGGGAGGTAAATACTGTAAGATTTTTATGACGAACAGGTTTTTATTCATACTAGGGTTGCCGAGCGCAACAAATTAAGATGTAACTGTAGAACACCTTAGTTCTAAATTTTTTTAGATTTTTTTGAGTCCTTTTCAGGTTCTTTTAGTCACGGACTAGATTGGAAGCGCAAGTTGGTGGAAAATATTTTATGTCATTTATTTCAGGTTTCTGTCAAACCCATACGTGTGATTCTGTGTGTGTTCTTGTGTCAGGCATGTGTATTGATTCTTCGTGATGAGGGGTAGGTGGTGCTACCGCCCTCAATTGTTGCTGTTGTACTTTTGATGGAAAGGCAGAGCGCTCTTGGAGGCTACTGTACCTTGTCCAGTGCTGATTCTTGGATTTCCTAGGGGAAATGCTGAGATATTTTATTCTGACACACACACGTATATATTGTGCTTTGGGAGCACGCTTCTTCGAGACTCGAACCCATGTCACGGCAGGTCGAGGTTATTGACACGTGAGTTGACAGATGAGCAGATTTCCACTTAGCGCCCGTCTAGGTCTGGTGACTCATTTTTAGGCAGTCCAGCTGACCGACTGACCCCTATAAGCTATCATTAGCAAACCTGTTCTTTTGTGATGGTCATTGGACCATAATTAATTGGGGAGTTCGCCATGTCTGTTACGAATTATCGCATATCGTATGAATGGAATATTGTTTTAATGATGTAAATGTTGGCTTTGAGCCTAGTGATTTTCTATGACTCATTTCATGTTAGTTTGTCTGTTGGGACACCTGTTGGTGTAGTTGTATTTACTTGTAAAAATGGCAAGCGGTCATATGTGTTTTTCTTTTGTTGGTCACGTGTTAATTTACTTGTGTTGATTTTGAAAAGTCCTAATTTTAGGCATTAATGTTTTGCTACGGCAGTTCTTTGATTCCAATTTCATGCGGAAATTATTTGTTGTTTTATTTAGTATAGGAAGTGTCGGATTAATTTAAGTAGAGTATAGTTGGTTCCCCCGAGTCTGTCTAGCTCTAGACAATGCAGATTCGTCCTCTGAAGGTTTACCGGATGGTGACGAATCTCGCATTTATTTGTACTCATCGTTAAGCATGTAGAACAGCCGCACACGTACACAATGTCATTGAAGTATTTGGGACATTTGGTCCAGTTCACAATCTCTCCTGAGATTAGGCCTAGTTATGGCAAGTATTTAATTCAAGTGGGAGTCATTTGGGAGATCTTGTTTGTTTATTTTTATTTGTATATAGTTGATCTGTTATTAAATTCATTTGTTTTAACCCTGGTATTCACTTCTTCCTGCATGTTATTTTGTTATGTGTTACCCTGCATGTTATAGAAGCGCTTTAAGAACAACTAAACGAAATGGACTGTTACACCCCCCGAAACTGAGTCTCATAAGCTTCTTTGCAAGGGTTCAGTATATTTCGTTTTACTTAAAAATTATTTCTTCTAATGCTGAAATACTTCTGAGCAAAAGATAGGTTATGCTAAGTTGAACCATTCGTAGCAGAGTGAAACAAGGTTGGTTAGGTTGTAGACCACACTGGCCGATTAGTACAAAACCCATCCTTCCAATGGGTTTATTCCGCACCAGACCTTTAATTTACGGACACTAACATACCATATACCTAGTCTAGCCATAAGTACCAACACAAACTTTAGGCTTCAACTGTAGAACCAGTTTTCCAGGTGTAGTGAAACCTCTATTGTTCCTGAAGGTATTGTTTTCCTGGATTCATTGTCCAAGTTTTGCAATCCCAAGGAGCTTCCTATTCAATCTGAGCAAAATCTGCATGTATAATTCTGCGAAGTGTCATTTTTCCTATTTTCCCTACACCTTGATACCAACAAATATTGATGCCCTATTGATAGTTTTGAACAATGAGTGTATTAAAAATTTACACAATAGCAATTTGTGCTCAACAGGAGTTATTTTCATTGTATTCAACCCTTTCCCACTTTTCTTCTTCTTCTGCTTTTACGACCTCATTGGACCACTTCAGTCAATCATTTCTTGGTCCTCTTCTTCAGTAAGTTTCCTTTCCGAGTCGCCCAGTAGCTCTTCATTCGCTTTTCCCACTTTTCAATACAATTCTTTTTTGTTTTTTCCTTTTACACTTGGTAGTACATGTTTCAGTCTGACCTTCTCCAGGTACACAGTAGCAATCTCTTATATGGTACATAAATTGTTACACCATAAAAGAAAACTTTTTTTGCAACACATATAAAAGACACTGTAATTTTGCCTTACAATGATTAAAAGGAATGAAAATTAATATTTACAAAAGCTAAAAAAAAAGGGTAAAATACACTTAAAATATATATTTTTATAATGTTATTCCATGTCTAAAACCAGTGCCATTAGTTCCTAATGTTATGTGAATACAATTGTTGCATAAGCCTCTAATTGAGGTCTAGTCCTTACCTATAATTTTAAAAAATGCTACAGTATTAAGAAACTATTTTTGCAGGACAGGTCCCATTCTTCATTCAATTTGTAGCTATTCTTGTGTTGATTTGACTGTTACCAGACTAGGAATCATTATTATCAGCTTGACAAAGTTGAGATGTCAAATGGAATGAATTATTGTCTAAAATGGAAAACGAATCAAGTGTTGGCCCTCGAATTGCCTCCACTGAGCCGGCGAGAACATTACCGCTGAGCCACGCAGCCAGCCACACACACACACTCACAAACTTTTGGACCGTGCAGATGTCATCCTCATAGGTCTACTTTCATGTTTTGCGAAAAAATTGAAAGTAGGCCGTTTCTCACACTGAGGGGCATAAAATGAGATGTGTCTGGTCCTTCAACAAAAACCTTCATATTTGTCTACTTTAGCCCGCCTTTGTGCCAATACCAGAAGAATATGCTATTTTGAATGGCAATAGGCTTATGTTTGATCTGGGTGTAAAAACTATGTCCATGTAAAATTTCAACTTAGTCGGTTGGGTGTTTTTGTGTGAAAGAGTGACACCATTACATTCTTATATATTAGTAGGGATTGTTGTGTAGCCTGTGATGGATACCCAAACCAAATTTTACGTTGCTCCAACTAACCGTTCAAGTTATAAGCATGCAAACAGATAGACAAAAATTTATTTTGCACACATTTGTCATGAAGTCTTGAAACTCATAAATAAAGCAAATTTCCATGGCAATTCAGAAAAAAAAAACTGACAAACTTTCATACAGTCCACAACTTTAGTGGTGATTAAATGAGCTTTGTTATAACCAAACGGTAGTATAAGAGTACCGATTTCCTCACATAATCGTCGCCACCGCATAATCGTCACACCCCACTTTTCAAACACTAAAATAGGTTTATAAAATTTAATCGCATAATCGTCGCATAGCATATTCGTGCGCCAGTCTGTTGCACATGCTGCCGCGACTTTGTCAGAAGAAAAATATCTCGTCTTTATGCCTGCGGCTATGAACTGTGACGCCAACGGTCAGCTTCATCACTTAGCACATTCCGCGAGCTTATAATCTCGCGTGATCTTGTCAGGAGAAAGTAATCTCGTCTTTATGCCTGCAGCTATGAACTGTGACGCGAGCGGCCAGGTTCATCATATAGCACATTCCGCGACCTTATAATCTCGCGTGATCTTGTCAGGAGAAAGTAATCTAGTCTTTATGCCTACGGGCTATGCACTGTGACGCGAGCGGCCAACTTCGTCCCTTAGCGCATTTTGCAAGCTTATAATCTCGCGTGATCTTGTCAAGAAAAAGTAATCTCTTCTTTATGCCTGCGGGTTATGAACTGTTACGCGAGCGGCCATCTTCATCACTACTGTCGACCAAAGTATTGTGTGTACTCGAGTTTGAAGGTTGTTTGTGATGTAACCAATAGATCTACATAAAATCCAATACCATCAACATTTTCGTCGTTCTATTATACGTTAGTTCATGTAGGTTTAGATTTTTAAATTCATATTTTAATATTTGTTATCGCAGTTGGAACACAAAAAGTGCCCGTTTTAAGCGTGTTTCAACCATGCGTCACATTTAAGAATTATTATCTCAAAAGCCCGTCATCAGATCGAATCCAAATTTTAACACAATATACATTGGAATGTTGTATAACTGGTTTATTAATTTCACAATTTTGTGTGTCCAAGAAACTAAGTTGTTATTGTTGTAAGGTAACTTTTTCTCGGCTCAGGGTGGTTGGAAAATGTAGTTCTTGGTTGCGTTGTAATCATTATACATCAAAACGTCATGCTGTATGACTGTGAAATACATAAATTAATTCACTTATTTTATATCGGTTTGTATTTGTACGAGGAAATAACACATGTTTCACCAGTTAGCCGCTCCGGTGAAAGCTGTACAGCGTTGCTGAGATGGAGCCCATCACTTCCGAGCGAGACACGCCATGATGCGTGTGGGCACCATTTCGGCAACGCTGTACAGCTGTTCCCAGAGCGGCTAGCTGGTGAAACATGTGTTATTTCCCTGTAGAAATACAAACCGATATAAAATAAGTGAATTAATTTACGTATTTCACAGTCATACAGCATAACGTTTCGATGCATAAGGATTACAATGCAACCAAGAACTACATTTTCCAACCACCCCGAACCGAGAAAAAAGTTACCTTACAAAAATGATAACAACTTTGTTTCTTGGACACACACAATTTTGAAATTAATAAACCAGTTATACAACATTCCAATGTATGTGTTCAAATTTGGATTCGATCTGATGACGGGTTTTTGAGATAATAATTCTTAAATGTGACGCATGGTTGAAACACTCTTAAAGACGTGCACTTTTTGTGTTTCAACTGCGATAAAAAATATTAAAATATATATTAAAAATTCCAAACCTACATGACCTAACATAAAATAGAACGACGAAAATGATGATGTTATTTGATTTTATGTAGATCTATTGGTTACTTCACAAACAACCTTCAAACTCGAGTGCACATAATACTTTGGTCGACAGTAAGCACATTCCGCGAGGTTATAATCTTGCGTGATCTTGTCAGGAGAAAGTAATCTCGTCTTTATGCCTGTCGGCTATGAACTGGGACGCGAGCTTCGTCAGCACTTTCCGTGAGCTTTAACCTGTCGTGACCTTGTCAGAAGAAAGAAGTCGGTCTCTCCGATTGCAGGCTATGACTCACGCCAGGCGAACGACTGGCCCACGGCACGCTAACCAACAATCACACTCAACGCAACTCCAGGGCCAGCGGAGTGAAACTTATGTGGACCTATTGCTTCCGTGAGTTGGCCTCGGAATGACGAGATTCAATAAGCTGTCGTACAAAGCGCTGCTAGTCCCAGTTCACCAACTCTAAAACAGGCCCGAATACTATTGGCGGAATCTTACGCAAGGGACACCTCGTGCCAGTCTAGCTGAGTCTAGCATCAGCCACTTCCGTGAAAACATCGAAAAAAATACCCATGCGTGATGATACGCATTGGTGTCCAAAATGAGAAAATACATGAATTGTACAATGATGTTGATGAAAGTGAAATACCAGGGGTTACATAATAAGCAAATAACAAGCGTGCAGCAAATAATAATACCGTATATATTTAAAAATTGAGGTTTTCTTCTTCGAACTTAAATACTCTTCGCATAATCATCGTACCCTGCTTTTCTCCACGAATATTAGGCGACGATTATGCGATGAAATACAGTAAAGAGCAAGAAGGGTGGAGGAATATACTAATCTCCAAATTCGAAGGCAAGGAATGCACACAATACAAACATAGAAGGGGAAGACTGCAAATTCCAATTTATAACATAGATGAATATATCGTCACATAGTGCATGGTCTATACATACCCTGGTTTCTTGATCTCCAATCAAACATACTGCCCGAAGAGAAGGACACCACTTTTTAAACTCATTCATCCAATTTGCAAGTGTTGATTTAGGTACAATCACTATATGAGGCCCAGGTATACTCCGGTAATGTTTCATGTACCTAAAAATTAAGGCAATATCAATTAATTGCAGTTCAATAATAGATTAATATTAGTGTTGAGCCTGTACGTCTCAACCTTTAAGCAAGGGCTGGGCTTTATGATGCAATACAGGGTGTTTGAAAAAGAACTCCCTAGTTTTAATGTGTCCCAGAATCTGTACAAAGTGACATACACTATTCTAGTTTGTGGTATGTGATTCATCAACTCTCCAAGTTTTGATTTTATCAGTAGGTTTTATTTCATGCGACAGTTGCAATTTGTAGGGGCACAACTTAAGTCTTTTACGTACAATATCATACACAGTACCTTTAGGCACTCCTAATTGTAGACTTCGTCTGACCAATGACTTATTCGGGATCCGAACACACGGATCTGTTCAACATCTTCAGAAGTTCTCTGTCAACCTGCTGATTTTGCTTTTAAAACACTACCAGTTTCCTTGAAAGACTTCAGCCAATGACTGATAGTTTTAGCTGTTGGTGGTTCACCACCATTCTGACGGCTAAAATTATGTTACACTGTTATAACTGACTCAGTTTTCACAAGCCAAATAATAAACTGCGCTTTCTGTTGCAGAGTACACATTGTTACTGGGTTGCACTGCACTGCATGCATCCCTGGACTGAACTGAGGGAACAAACACTGGGGCCGTCTCAAGGTCAAGCAGACCTGCCAACTGTAGGGGAGCCAAACTTGTCGAGTTGATGAATTACACACCGCAAACTAGAATAGTGTATGTCACTTTGTACAGATTCAAGGACACATTAAAACTAGGGAGTTCTTTTAGATTGAAGAAACCTAGAAAAATGCACCTTTAAGGTCATCATCATCATCAATTCTCCACTCCAGCAGGCCGGGTGTGGGAATGAACAAGCCCCTTCCATAGCTGTCTGTCCTGCCACCATTTAGCCCAGTCAATAAAGGTAAAAATATACGCTTTGTCGCAACTAATTAGAGGAAAGCTGAATGTTTGCAGGATGTTAGTATACAATGTAAATAGCCAAAAATTACAAAGTCCCGACCCCCACTCCTCTTGCTCCCCCCCCCCCCCCTCCTATACCTTGCTAGAGCAGTACTATGGTTAAATGCTTACAGCTCGAAAACTAATAAAGCTACAGACGTGATTGTTTTTTTATTTTACTCCTTACAATATTTTTAACAATTTATTTAAGAATAAATTTTTATGTAGACAACCTATTATCACCATAATACATTAATATATGCAGAAAACTGTCATTGCAAAAAACAGAAAGTAATTTATACTAATTATAACTATTTACCCTTATGTCGTAGAAAAAATATGTTCGATTAAAATGTTTAGCTACTGTTATTATCTTTAACGTTAAGGGTCTACAAAAGATATTTGTTGATGGCTTCACAGAGCGATGAACAGTAGCGGACACCGCGCATCCCGCCGGGCAGCCGCGTATAGCGTGGTGTGGTGACACGGCCGCTTGGCTGTCTGCATGAGTCAGACTGCACGTTGCAACTTGTTTGTTTACTGCCCTCTTATCTCTACTACGCTGCTTATTGGGTCCTTTTCGTTATTAGTGGGCCTTGCCTGTTTAGTGTTCGGTTAACCATGGCATTGTGCGGTTCGTTGCAATTTGTGTTTCGTGATAGTTTTACTTTTTGTACAGAAATACAAGTTGTTGTGTTGTGCCAAGTGCAGTGAAATGCTGATAGTTTTGCTATTGTTATGTATTGTTGAGCGAGATAAGCAAGATAAAAGGTAACCCTTAAAAATAGTAAAAACTTGTTAAATCTGAACTGTTACCCACAAACTTGACAGCTAGGCGCTCTTTATTATCAACAGTTTTCAATAATGACTGATTTTACCAATATATGCGTAATATGTAATGAGGAAGTGAAAGATGCCGGGGTAACAGTCACTAAAGGTATAAACACTTTAATAAAATGTAGTATTGAGAGAAAAGACGAAATCCATAGGTTACTTGTTAACGTCGATGTAATAAAAGTACATACTGTATGCAGGCAAAATAATTATACCAGACCTAGCAATATTAAAGCAGCATTAAAAGCCAAAATTCGGAATCTTCCCCCTCGCAGCGCCTTCTCAGAGAATTAGACACCAAATTTGATTTCAAGCATGACTGTTTGTTATGTGAAAAAAAATGCTGTGTTTGACCCAAAACTTCCTTCTCATTACCGAACCCAAATTCATGAGGTTTCAACAATTGAAATAAAGCAAACTCTCCTTAATGCTTGTGATAATAGGAATGATGATTGGGCCTGTAAAGTTAAGTCCAGAATTTTAGATGTGATTGATTTAGTTGCGGCCGAAGCCCGTTATCATGGGCAATGTTATAAGGACTTTTGTAAACATAAACCTCATTTACAAAAGGTAGGACGTCCGTTATTAGCCGAGTCTGTAGATAAATTTAATTTGCTTACTAATTACCTTGAGAGCGACAATGAGTGCCAGTATTCACTAAAATAATTAAGAGAGATAGTAGTGGAGTTATGTGGTTCTGATATAGACTATAGTGATTATTATCTCAAGTCAAAACTTGTAGATTTTTTCAAAGATCGGCTAGTTGTACATAATTTATCTGGAAAGAGAAGTATTTTATATATGGCACATACTAGTCACAAGGTATTAGATTCGTGGTACAAAAACAGAGAAACAACTACTGAAGACGAACGTAAAAGAATTGTTAGAACAGCAGCAGAAATCGTTAGGGAAGATATACAAAAAATGAATTATGACTGTGGAAAATACGCAAGTGAAAAGGAAGTGAGTACTGTATCAAATGATTTGATTCCTGAAACAATGGCACTACAGCGGAAGGATATGGTTACAACACAGGCAAGTTTCAAGTCTATCAAAGTGAGATCTAAAGAAGTTTCAGTTAACTCCCAGCAAATATTCAATCGAATTTTATGCATCTGTGACAGCCCCGTTAAGTTGAAATCTTATTTTGAGTTCGAATTAGCATCTCACCCACCGTCACTATTTGACGAGGCATCAATACGTAAAGGTACGAAAGCATCGTTTATGAAATTATTTGAAGATGGGATTGTTGAAGAAAGCTTCAAGGCAAATGAAGATGTTTTTGTGATGGATGGTGGATATTTGTTACATGCTGTGGTTTGGAGAAAAACCAGCACTTTTAAGGAAATAATAGATTCTTATTTAAGCTCTATACTTTGTAAATACGGAAATAAAGTTACAGTGGTATTCGACGGTTATCCCAACTTTCCAACCACAAAACAGCAAGAAAAAGAGAGAAGAGCATCAAAGAAATCTTCTCACACATTTTTTTAAATGAAAATACAGTTTGCACAACACAACAAGCAGACTTTCTAGCAAACCCTCATAACAAAAAGAGGTTGATAGAAGCAATTACAACACGTTGTGTGACTGAGGATATTAAAGTTTTTTTCTGCGGAAGGTGACGCTGACACTGTCATTGTCGACCAGGCAATTAAATACCGTATATACTCGAATACCACCCGCACATTTTTAAACAAAATCGGACGTGAAAAATTGGGGTGCGGGTCTTATTTGAGTCATCCTGATTTTAAAGATTGAAATTGCCCGCCATACGCGATATCGGGTGTTGCGAGTATCCGCTAGATGGTGCTAGCCTTCTTCCGGCTATCACTTTGTTTTTCCGTAAGCAGGCGGCGTCATACTGTCTAGCGCACGTTTTCCGAGTGTAAACATGAATTCTACGAAGCGTTTGCGGTCGTTTACTGTGAGTGAGAAGCTGAAAGTTGTGAGGGAAGCTGAAATAATGGGAAATCGTGCCGCCGGTAGGAAATATGATATTGACGAGTCATGTATTCGAGATTGGAGAAAGAAGAAAAACGTGTTGCTAACAAGTAGTGGTGCTCGTAGAGCTTTCCGCGGACTGAGTGTACAGTTTCCGGAAATTGAAAAACAACTTTATAAATACGTAACAGAAAGGCGGGAATTGGGAAATGGGGTGTCGACCGAAATGTGTCAATTAAAGGCATTACAGATCGCGAAGGAACTTTCTACGGTAGGGTTTAAAGCAAGCCGAGGATGGATTCAAAATTTTTATAAAAGAAATGGGTTGAGCATACGAAGGCGTACCTCAATTTCGCAGCGTCTTCCTGGTGCCTATGAAGAAAAGTTACTTTCCTTTCAGCGTCACATAATTAAGTTGCGGAAGGAAAATTCATATTTGCTTTCCCAAATTGGTAATGCAGATCAGACGCCAGTCTACTTTGAAATGCCACTGGACAGTACTGTGAATGTTAAGGGATCTAAAAGTGTGACTATCAGAACAGGTGGTAATGAGAAACAACGGTGCACGGTAATGTTGTGTATACTCGCTGACGGAACCAAACTTCCGCCGTACGTTGTTTTCAAGCGAAAGACTCTTCCAAAAAATATACCCGCTGGTGTTATCGTTAGAACTCAGGACTCTGGTTGGATGGACAGTTCACTGGTGGAAGACTGGTTAAAGTGTGTTTGGCAACGTCGCCCTGGTGCTTTATTACGACGAAAGAGCTTGCTTGTTCTGGACAGTTACCGCGGCCATACAACAGACGCTGTGAAGAAATTCGTCAAGGATGGGAAAACCGACCTAGCAATCATCCCGGGTGGGATGACGTCTATGCTACAGCCACTGGATGTCTGCGTGAACCGACCGTTCAAAGCAGCCTTGAAACAGCTGTAGACGGAGTGGATGGCGGCCGATAAGCACACACTGACCCCAACTGGTCGCAGTCAGCGCCCGGAAGTTCAGCTGCTCTGTTCGTGGATTTTGACGGCATGGAATCGTATCTCGGGAGATCTCATACGGAAGAGCTTCAAGAAATGTAGTATTTCCAATGCTATGGATGGCAGTGATGACGACATTTTGTGGGAAAGTGATGGTGAAAAAAGTTCCGAAGTTGGTACTTCTGATGACGATGAATGAAGTGTTTGTGTCTTTTATTTGTATTTTTAATTGTTTCTGTGTTATTTTAGGACGACTTCAGAACTGTTGGAAACTATTTTGTAGAAATGCTATTTTGTTTATTTAGTAAAGATTGTAAATAGTTTTGAGTATTTTTTTTATTTTTATTTTGTTCTTCAAAATCAGGGTGCGGGTCTTATTCAAGGGCGGGTCGTATTCGAGTAAATACGGTATGTGCAAACTAATAATACTACAATTGTTGTCGTGGGAACTGATACAGATCTCTTGGTTTTACTCGTAGCATTAGCTCCCCAGCAAGACGCCAAACTTTTCATCTTAAAGCCTTCGTCGTCAATGTCCAAACTGTACTCTGTCGATTTTCTTATAAATCAACATGTCAAGCAGCAAACTTTACTGCTTCTTTTCTCATTCAATGACTGGTTGTGATACGATGTCTGCTTTCTATGGGCTAGGGAAGTAAAAAGCAGCCGACATGATACGTAAATCAACTGAAGCTAGATCTCAGGCTGAGCTTTTCACAAAACAAGACATTACAAAAGATATCCTTCTAGAAAGTGGAGAACAGTTTATCCTAAGCATGTACAACTTATCAAAGTTCAAAACCCTCAATGAAGCCAGGTACTTTAAGTTCAAGCAATTAACCGCAAAAATGTCTCTCAAGTCTAATATTGATTTAGCAAAACTTCCACCAACTTCAGATGCTGCTCATCAACATATTTTGAGGGTTTACCACCAGATTCAAACTAGGTTAGGTTGTAAAATTCCGACAGAAGAATGGGGTTGGCAGTATACATCAAATAACAGACTGATACCTAAGCCCATGACGAATCCTGCTGCTCCAAGTGAACTTCTTCTACTGATAACTTGTAATTGCAAAACATTGTGTGTTACAAACTGTAGTTGTCGTAAAGCTGGGTTCTATTGCACATCTATGTGTGTGAACTGCAGTGGAATGTACTGTAAAAATTCTTCTGACCAAACCGATGAAACATTAGAAAATGACCCTTTATACTAAAAAAAAAAAGGAAAAACATAAACGTTGTTTATTATTAGGCCGTGTTAGTTGTGCAGGAATTAATAAGTTATCAATATACTATACAATGAAACTTTATAATTTGTCAGCTATACAAGTGTACTAAGTACAGGATTTTGGTAATGAAAAGTTGAAGTTAAAGTTTTTATATTTCATCATCATAAACTCAATGACTATTCAAGATTAAGGATATGAGTACATACATCGGTGCCTTTCAGCATCGAGTGACAACGGCGCGGCGCAGCTTCGTCTGGCGCGGCGACGCGGTGGCCATTACTGTTCATAGCTCACTTTGAAGCCATCATTTGAACGGTAAGCATTATAGTAGACACATATTTTTAAAGCTAATTAAATTGTCTATAAGTTTTGTGCAAAACATTTCATTGTATGATGGAAGGATAAAAAGGTACAATAGGTTGAAGTTACTTTTTGTGTTTTGTAGTGGCAGTTTTTTTGCATATATTGGAGTATTACGGTGAAATTACGCTATCTACATAAAAAGTTTATATGACAATTTGTTTAGAATAATGTTAGGCGTAAGATTATTAAAAAATCGCGTTTGTAACCTCATTAATTCTTTAACTGTACGCATTAAACCAGAGTACTCCTCTTGTAAGGTTGGGGAGGGGGTGGGGGTGGAAGCAAGGGGGGTGGGGGTCGGGACTTTGTGTTTTTTTACTTTATACTTTATATACTAACATCCTGAAAAAAATCAGCTTTCCTCTAATTGGTTGCGACACTAAACCTTTATTGACTGGGCTAATTCTTCTTCCACCACTGTCCTCCACTCTACGCTCCTCTTAGTCAACGATCTGTGGACCTGCTTCATCCACACATCTCGAGCGTCTACCTCTTGGTCTCTTGCCAATTATCTCCCTATCAAAATAGGCTTTAGGTGTTCTACAAGAGGGCATCCTTATCAGATGACCGAACCACTTCAATCTCAACTCCTCAAGAATGTCATGCACACTTCTTTTCAGCCCTACCTTTATGGTAATTAATAAAATTAGCCACACTAATGGTCTTTATACAGAGTTGCCAAGAGGTTTATGGACACACTATAATTTGAACATGTGCTACCCTGCCTCAATATTATTAGATGACAAAATATTTTTTAAACTATTAATTAATGCTGGGAAACTAGTATTACTTTTGAGTAAAGTACCCCGAATGTAAGACGACCCTGAATATAAGACGAGGCCTAGTTATCAACTGCCTCTTACAGATTTTTTCAAAAAAAATACTCGCTAACTCATAACTTGCACAATATATGCCCTTAAGGTCGTGCTTTCATTTTTATAACGTCTCGTGTTATCGGAAATCCCTCTGCCCGCTTTTCCAAGACATACTCTATAATTTCATTGTTCAAGAATGGGAGACGTTATTAAATTAAGATACGTTGATCACTCAATTACTGCTCGTAAAACTGACTGGTTGTGCTTGTAAAGATTGTTTTAAAACATATTTCCGTATGCTTTCGAACATATAATTTATCCGCTTAAAATGACGTGTATGCGTAAATCCTAACCTCAAAATGTACGCTATTCGTATATGCATGGTAATTAAACATAACAAATCATGTTTTAATCTTCATTAACGCATTGATTTGTTGCGAGTTACAAGATGCCAACACCACATACTACTTTGCAAATAATAATAACAATTTAAAAAAAAATAGTTTTCTTTTTTTTAATACCCTGAATATAAGACGACCCCAAATTTTTATAACACAAAAAGTGGGAAAAAACCTCGTCTTACATTCGGGTATATACGGTATGCATTTCTGTAACCAGGGTTTCCATGCCTAGAACATTTTACTGCTTTTAGAGCATTAGAAAAATGAAAATCCACAGCCTGCTTCCAGTCGACCGACCGGGTCAGGGAATGGAATGAATGAAGACCCGATCTAGTGGCGAGGTTATGAACTGTGCCGGCTGCCGCAGCCTGTCGCACTCTGGGGCAATGATTAAATGAATGACAGATGAAATGAAATGGTAGGGTAGTGGAGAGTGTTGCTGGAATGTAATTGTGACAGGGAAAACCGGGGTACCCAGAGAAAAATCTGTCTGCCTCCGCTTTGTCCAGCTCAAATCTCACATGGAGTGACCGGGATTTGAACCACGGACCCAGCGGTGAGAGGCCGGCGTGCTGCCGCCTAAGCCACGGAGACTTTTTAGAGCACTAGAATAAAACCTTAAAAGCCATTACTCAAGTGCTGCCTTGCTACTATGTAAAATTGCTCTCCAGTCGGTCAGCACCTATAATTGTGTTGAGCAGATAATGTTAATATACTCAACTCAAGATCGACACACTTCAAAATTGTTTACTTCACAACATACGGGTTCATTCGTCACACCTACGTCTTCAGATCCAGTTTCATACAGTGCAACCTTGATTCATCGTTTTCTGCGGGACTCAAAGGAGAAAACAACGGATGATGAAAAACTATACACAAGGGAAAGTGCTTAATTTGCCTCATACCGGCAGTTATATTCCTAGAACAAAGCTTCGTGAATCAGAGGAAACGGTGAAGGATGTGACTGAACGGCTTTCTACTAGGATCAGTGTGGAAGAGGGCGTGCAGGAGCAAACTGAGGATGACGTTATCATATTCTATGATACAACGGAGTGTGAATATCTCGAGGAAATCAGGTGCGAAAGTGCGGTGTTATCCGGGGATTAAAATTGACCAGCTTCCTCAACAAGTGGAAGAAGCAAATGTAGAGGACTGTGACAAAGTTAAAGTGTTGTTGCTCCATGCTGGGACGAACGATTTGAAGAAGAGGGCTACAGCTGATTACATCATGGGGGAGCTCTACGAACTAGGAAGAAAAGCTAAAGGCAAGTTTAGAAATGCAAAAATTATAATGAGTGGCATTGTTCGACGGAGAGATGTTCCGTTAAGGCGAGTTAAGACTTTAAATGACCGCATGGACTGGATTTGTGCACAACTGGGATTAGTGTACGTAGATGCTGACTGCTGGATTGGTGGCCGTGACTTCGCCCGAGACGGGCTGCATTTAAATCGACGGGGCGCTTTCAACCTAGGGAGCCTACATGACAGGGTCATCGGTTCGTGCCGGCCATTGTGAGGAGGAGCAGGTCCAGAGGTTGCCAGCCGACGGGAACAGAAGGAGCTACTTGGGGATATTTGCTGCGGAGGTAAGACTCTAAGATTACTGCAGGTTAATTGTCAGAGTTTAGGAAATAAATTAATTGAATTTTGGAATCTTGTAGAGACATATTCTCCGGACATTGTCATTGCTACTGAATCTTGGTTATATGAGGATATAAATAGTAATGAAATAATTCAAGGGACCTACGAAATGTACAGAAGGGATCGGGGGAAGCGAGGTGGTGGGCTATTTAATTGTGTGCGCAAAAATATAGCTAGCTTCTTAAAGTGGGCTGATACGGATCATGAAATGTTATGTGTACAAATTTCCGATAAAGGGAATAAATTCCCTCTTCAGGTGATAGGGGCGTATAGAGCACCGAAAGATAACTTTTTGCTTCTCGACGCACTGTAGGATAAAACTTGTACGGGTAATGCTATGAAAAAAGAGCATAATAATTGCCGGAGATTTAAACCTCCCCAAAGTAGACTGGTCTGGTGAGTCAACTAGCTGTGGTCAAGCTCAGAGCACTGCAAACAAATTCTTAAGGGAGGGGGGATTTTCCCAAGTAGTTGACTTCCAAACTAGAGGCAATAATACCTTAGATGTTTATCTCGTAAGGCCTGTAGAGCTGTATATTAACTGTCTGAAAGTACCAGGAATTAGTGACCATTCTGGGGTTGAATTAAATACAGTGGAATCACGTTAGCACGTTCTCGGTTACGACGTTTTCCCGTTTACAGCGATGATTTTCTCAAGTCCCAGTCCCAATTCTACAAAATACATGATGATATATCCCCTTAATACGTTCTCTATTCCCGCTTACAACGATCAAATTTCCATTGACTATTTGTTAGTGAACCGTATTTTATTCTTATTTCATTATAAAATTCGGCTTCTGGAAAACACGACGCGATATTGCCTCATATTCTCTGCTAGTTATTGACAGTGTAGATGATTTCATTGTGTTTGACGGGGTAGAAGTGGCTATAGCTATGACGCAACACAGGTGACGTGTCTCTCTCCCGCTGCCCTTCCTCTACTTTCTCAAGTCCCTATCCTACTAAATTCATGTTGAAATATCCCCTTAATACGTTCTCTATTCCCGCTTACAACGATCAAAATTTCCGTTTACTATTTGTTAGTGAACCGTATTTTATTCTTAATTCATTATAAAATTCGGCTTCTGGAAAACACGACGCGATATTGCCTCATATTCTCTGATAGTTATTGACAGTGTAGATGATTTCATTGTTTTTGACGGGGTAGAAGCGGCTATAGCTATGACGCAACACAGGTAACGTGTCTCTCTCCCGCTGCCCTTTCTCAAGTCCCTATCCTACTAAATTCATGTTGATATATCCCCTTATTACGTTCTCTATTCCCGCTTACAACTATCAAATTTCCGTTGAACTATTTGTTAGTGAACCGTATTTTATTCTTATTTCATTAAAAAATTCGGCTTCTGGGAAACAAGACGCGATATTGCCGCATATTCTCTGATAGTTATTGACAGTTTAGATGATTTTATTGTGTTTGACGGCGTAGAAGTGGCTATAGCTATGACGCAACACAGGTGACTTGTCTCTCTCCCACTGCCCTCCACCCCTTTCCCTTTGTTTATTTCTCACGTAGGCGCATTATTGTCTTCGTGTTCCGCACTATTGTCTTCTAGTTCCTAGTGTTCACGTCCAGTTATGACCTATTTTATTGCGTGTTTCATAATGGATAAGAAGAAAGTACGGCAGATAACTAATGATGAGAAGATGAAATACATTCGAGACGTGGAATGCAATCCTCACATGAAGCGTGTGGATATAGCGCGAAAGTTGAACATTCCTCCGTCTTCACTGAACACGATTCTCGGCAAAAGGAAGGAAATCGAACGTGCATTTGATGAAAGAATGAGCGGCAAAAGGGAACGTGTGCGAGAGGGACAGTTTCCTCAACTAGAAAGCTCTTTATTGAAGTGGTTCAAGCAAGCCCGTGCTTCAAACATGTGCGTGCGCGGTCGCCGGTAACTGAGCCGTCACTGGCGGAGCGCGAGAGCGAGAATGTCCTTGCTAAGCAGAAATAAAGACTCTGTATTATACTGTAGTGTAGAGGTACAGTAATTCATTTTTATGTTATTTATTCCGTGTAAGTTACTGATAACCTATGTTTATGTCCTGACTGTAGTAGTGCATAGAATCACTTACTAAGGTCGGCGATTTGACGTCCATATATACGCCGTGTTCTTTCTTATGCGTTGTAAATGTAGTACGTTTTCCCGCATATGACGTCCAAATTTTTCAGTCCCTTGAAAAACGTACTAACGAGATTCCACTGAATTAGATACGGTAACATTACGAAATTAGACTCTGATGTAGCAAATAAGATCATATTCCAGTATCGCAGGGCGGATCGGGGCAAATTTCAGGGGTATTTGAATAAGCTATTTGTAGGATGAGCATCGGAAGGAAATCACATTAGAATCCTGTGGACTAACTTTTTGAAAATTTTAAATAGCACTATTGATAAATTTGTTCCATTTAAATTACTGAAACAAAACCCAGATCCTGAGTATTACACACGGGAAATCAGGAGTCTTAAACGGAAAATTAGGAAATTATACAATAAAAGACATGGTAGTGTCAAGTATATGTTAAAAATTTAAGTCCTTATCAAGAGAGCTCGTCTTCAAAAAGAGGGCTGCTCATGACAATTATAGGCAAGGTTTACTTGGTTCGGAAGGCGATGGGTGGAAAGAAATTTACAGTTATGTTAGGAGAAGAAAGGGAAATTCAAATAATTTGTCGATGATAATGTCCGGTGATGGTAAATTATTTACTGAGAAGCAGACCATTGCTAATGAATTCATCATCATCATCTTGAGCAGTTTCCAACCGCTGGTCGGGTCTGCTTGGAACATAAGCCTCTCCATCGTTTCCTGTCCATCCACCATCTCTCGTCATTTACTGTGTCCCAGCACACTCCTCTTTCCTCCACACTCTTCTTAACTCCTTTTGTCCATCTGTCCCTTGGTCTTCCCCTTGGCCTCCTTCCCGTCATTTCCATTCCAAACATCTTCTTCGGTATCCTCTCCTCTTCCATCCTCCTCACATGTCCATACCATTGTAGCCTAGATCGCTCTATTCTATTTTGCAATGGTTCCTCTCTTACCATCTCCCTGACTCTCTCATTCCTTACTCTGTCCATTCTTGTCACTCCTACCCTACTCCTCTGGAACTTCATCTCCACTGCTCGTATTTTATTCTTGTCCCTTTCCTTCATCACCCATGTTTCTGAACTATATGTCAAAATTGGCACAAAGTAGGTCTTGTAGATGATTCCTTTACATTTTTGTGGTACATCTTTATTCCATATCATCCCCCTAACACTCTTGAAAAATCCATCTGCGCACCTTCCCCTCTCATTTATTTCCATCCTATTGCCTCCCTTTTCTACAATTATGCTTCCCAAGTACTTGAAGCATTCTACTTTCTGCAACTGCTGTCCTCCAAGGGTTATGCCCATATCCAGTCTGTTCTTCTTCCTCGTTGTGATGACCACTTCACTCTTTTGTGCTGAGAACTTCATCCCATATGATAACACAACCTTCTCCCACTCATCTAATTGCTCTTGTACTTCTTCCTCATCCTCTCCCCATACCAGAAGGTCATCAGCAAACAACATTGCCTTCATTTTCCTTTCCCCAATGCTATTTACCACTTTTCGTATGATTTCATCCATCACCACTATAAATAACAGGGGTGAGAGGGCACTTCCCTGTTTCAGACCACTCTCCAGTTGAAACCATTCCGTTCTCTCTCTTCCCACCTTTACACAGCTTTTGCTTCCCTCGTACATTGCTTTCACTCTTGCCACTGTCTCCTTGTTCACTGCTTTTGCTCTCATTGCTTCCCATACCTTGTTTCTATTAATACTATCATATGCTTTCTCAATATCCAAGAAGGTCATCACCAGATCTTTCCCATATTCATAATGGTGTTCTTGTAGCTGTCTTACTGCAAAGATGAGGTCAACTGTTGACCTTCCTGGCCTGAATCCATACTGTTCTTCCCTCAGCCCATCTTCAACTTCTGTCCGAATTCTTCTCTCCAGTACCTTCTCAAATATTTTGGCGCAGTGGCACATGAGTGTAATTCCCCTGTAGTTCTTGCATTCCTTCCTACTTCCCTTTTTAAATATGGGTATTATTATCCCTCTTTTCCAGTCCTCTGGTATTTTCTTCTCCCTCCATATCACTTTCATTACTCGAAAGAGCCACTGTGTTCCTATCACCCCTGCTGCTCTCACCATCTCCACACTCACTTCGTCTATTCCCGGTGCCTTTCCCCCTTTCCTCTTCTTTAATGCTTCCTCCACTTCTTTCCATGTCAATTCCTTCTCTGAAATGTCTTGGTCACTGTCTGTTTCTTCCTCCACAATGTCCACTACGCTGGTTTTAGTTCGATTTAGGAGTTCCTTGAAGTATTCTCTCCAGATAACCTTTACTTCTTCCATATTTTCGACCTCCTTTCCATTCCTGTCCACTATTCTGACATTTTCCCCTGTATCTCTTCTCTTTGCCTTTATCATTCCATACAACACTTTCTTACTGCCATCACAGTCCTCCTCCATCATTTCTGTCCATTTCTCCAGCCATTTCTTTTTCTCTTCCTTCACTACTTCTCCTGCTTCTTTCTTCCGCTCTTGGTATTCTTCTCTTGTTCTGTCTGTCCTCTGTTGGAACCATTTCCTGAATGCTTCATTTTTCTTTTTCACTGCTTCCTTAGTTCTGGGGTTCCACCATGGTGTTTCCTTCCACCTTTTCTTTCCACTAGTTCTGCCACACACGACTTCCGCTGCTTCTACCAACACGTCCTTGAACCTATTCCATTCTTCTTCACCTGTTTTCGGATCATCCTTTGGTAATTTGTTCCTCACTAATATCTGGAACTTCTCCTTATTTCCATCCTCCTTCAGCTTCCATGTCCTTATTCTTCTTTCTTGGTTCTCAGTTCTCCTCTTTTCCTTCAGTCCTCTCACCTTGGCGACCAGCAGACGGTGGTCACTGTCCAGGGCTTCTGAAGGTATTACCCTTATATCCGTGATACTCTTCTTTGTCTCCTTCCCGCATAGAATATAGTCCACCACTGATTTCCTAGTCAAATCCCTGATGTACCAAGTAATTTTATGGCTCTCTCTCTTCTTGTCCCATGTGTTTCCAACCATTAGCCCATTTATCTTGCACAGTTCCAACAATCTCTCTCCTTCCTTATTCCTGTTTCCCCATCCTTCACCACCAATCACTTCCTCAAAACCTCTTCTATCAGGTCTCTCCCCACTAACTGCTTCTGCAACTCCTCTTCAAACTCGTCCTTCTCGCCTTCTGTGCATCCCACCTGTGGTGCATAGACTTGCAGAATGTCCAGGTTTCTACCTTTCACAGTGATTCTGGCTCTAATTATTCTATCACTTCCCCCCTCAGCCCTTCTCTCACCACCATTCCCACTCCATTTCTCTTCCCCTCCTCATTTCCTATCCAGTATAGCTGCAAGCCATTTCTCAGTTCTTTTCTTCCTTCCCCTCTCTATCTGGTCTCTGCCAGTCAGAGTACATCCAGTTTTCTCCTCTCCATCATATCCACAACCTCCTCCACTCTTCCCGTCAATGAAGTTATATTCAAAGTTCCGATTCGTAGTCCATTTCCATAGCCAGGTCTGCTTCCTTTAGATCTGTCCTTTCCGAGGCCCGTTCCCGTTTTAAAAGCAGTTTCATATCCACTACTGGCTTGCTAGGCCTAACGTAGCTTCACCATAACCCTGGCGAGGGGCCGGTTTTTGGTCCGCGAGAGGTATTTTATTTCCCTCAAACCCTCCGGACAAGTCCGGCGAGCCCCCCTATCCGCCACCTGGGACGCGCCCGATTTATGGTAGTGTGTGTTCAATAAATCCAATAGCTGTGTGTTGGACCTTAACGGTGAATCAGGGGCTCAACTTCTCGAAATAAACCGGTCAGCAATTGTAAAGCTAATACAAAAACTACGTTTCAATGTATCAAAGGGTCCTGATAATATTGTTAGTGAAGTACTTAAACTAGGAGGTAGGGCCGTGGCACGATACTTGGAGGTGATGTTTAATGTGTCCATAAACAATGCGCAAATTCCAGATGACTGGAAAAGAGCTACGGTAGTCCCAATATTTAAGGGAGGGAGCAGACTTGAATTGAACAACTACAGGCCGGTTAGTCTTACGTCCATCGTTTCTAAGCAGATGGAGCATCTCATTTGCGACTACTTGAGGGAACAGTGGGAAACATTATCAAGGTTTAATGATAGGCAACATGGATTTCGGAAAGGTTACTCATGCGAGAGTCAGATGCTATCACTTTTTCTAGATATTAGCGAATCGTTAGACAGTGGAGTTTCAGTCGACGCCGTAGTTATAGATTTTGCAAAGGCATTTGATGTCGTGCCGCATGACATGCTACTCCATAAATTAGCTTCGACGAAGATTGATAGAAGAGTAATTTTATGGATCCAAGAATTTTTGACGGGTCGTTCCCAGAAAGTGAAAGTTGAAGGCCGATTCTCGGATGAAATTACAGTAACGTCGGGTATCCCTCAGGGCAGCGTAATCGGAACTTTGTTATTTTTGGAGTTTATAAATGACTTACCAAATGGGATTCGCAGTGACTGTCGATTGTTTGCGGATGATTGTGTAATATATCGAAAGATACATGACTCACAAGACAATGCAGTACAGTGGAATCTCGTTAGTACGTTTTTCAAGGGACTGAAAAATTTGGACGTCATATGCGGGAAAATGTACTACCGAAAAACACCATACTGCATTTACAACGTATAAGAAAGAACGCGGCGTATATATGGACGTCAAATCGCCGACCTTAGTGATTCTATGCACTACTACAGTCACGACATAAACATAGGTTATCAGTAACTTACACGGAATAAATAACATAAAAATGAATTACTGTACCTCTACACTACAGTATAATACAGGGTCTTTATTTCTGCTTAGCAAGGACATTCTCGCTCTCGCGCTCCGCCAGTGACGGCTCAGTTACCGGCGACCGTGCACGCATATGTTTGAAGCACGGGCTTGCTTGAACCACTTCAATAAAGAGCTTTCTAGTTGAGGAAACTGTCCCTCTCGCACACGTTCCCTTTTGCCGCTCATTCTTTCATCAAATGCACGTTCGATTTCCTTCCTTTTGCCGAGAATCGTGTTCAGTGAAGACGGAGGAATGTTCAACTTTCGCGCTATATCCACACGCTTCATGTGAGGATTGCATTCCACATCTCGAATGTATTTCATCTTCTCATCATTAGTTATCTGCCGTACTTTCTTCTTATAAATTATGAAACACGCAATAAAATAGGTCATAACTGGACGTGAACACTAAGAACTAGAAGACAATAGTGCGGAACACGAAGACAATAATGCGCCTACGTGAGAAATAAACAAAGGGAAAGGGGTGGAGGGCAGTGGGAGAGAGGCACGTCACCTGTGTTGCGTCATAGCTATAGCCACTTCTACGCCGTCAAACACAATAAAATCATCTACACTGTCAATAACTATCAGAGAATATGAGGCAATATCGCGTCGTGTTTCCCAGAAGCCGAATTTTTTAATGAAATAAGAATAAAATACAGCTCACTAACAAATAGTTCAACGGAAATTTGATCGTTGTAAGCGGGAATAGAGAACGTATTAAGGGGATATATCAACATGAATTTAGTAGGATAGGGACTTGAGAAAGGGCAGCGGGAAAGACACACGTCACCTGTGTTGCGTCATAGCTATAGCCGCTTCTACGCCGTCAAACACAATGAAATCATCTACACTGTCAATAACTATCAGAGAATATGAGGCAATATTGCGTCGTGTTTTCCAGAAGCCGAATTTTATAATGAAATAAGAATAAAATACGGTTCACTAACAAATAGTCAACGGAAATTTGATCGTTGTAAGCGGGAATAGAGAACGTATTAAGGGGATATATCAACATGAATTTAGTAGGATAGGGGCTTGAGAAAGGGCAGCGGGAGAGAGACACACGTCACCTGCGTTGCGTCATAGCTATAGCCACTTCTACGCCGTCAAACACAATGAAATCATCTACACTGTCAATAACTATCAGTGAATATAAGGCAATATCGCGTCGTGTTTTCCAGAAGCCGAATTTTATAATGAAATAAGAATAAAATCAGGTTCGCTTACAAATAGTACAAAGGAAATTTGATCGTCGTAAGCTGGAATAGAGAACGTATTAAGGGGATATATCAACATGTATCTTGTAGAATTGGGACTGAGACTTGAGAAAATCATCGCGCTAAACGGGAAAACGTCGTAACCGAGAACGTGCTAACGAGATTCCACTGTACTTCAAGATGACCTGAACCTGGTCTATAAGTGGGCGATTGAAAATAAAATAAACACAAGAAAATGTAGTCTAATAAAAATAGGGAAAGTGCGAAGGCAAGATTTTCAATATAACATTGGCTCGGAAAAACTTGTAGAAGAAGATTCTTGCAAATATTTGGGCGTTCACGTAAAAAATGATATGAAATGGAGTAGTCATGTAGGATGTGTAGTTTCTAAAGCTTACAAATCCCTGTACTTTGTAATGAGGGTATTAAAAGGAAGTAGTACCTCTGCTAAAGAATTAGGATATTTGTCACTTGTAAGACCTATTCTGGAATACGCCTCGGCAGTTTGGGATTCATATCAAGTAGGGCCCATAAATGAGTTGGAAATGGTGCAAAGAAAGGCCTCTAGATTTGTGCTCAGTGACTTTAATCCCAGGAGCAGTGTGAGCCGTATGTTAAAGAAACTTGGGTGGGAATCTCTTGAGGCTAGGAGGATGAAATCAAGACTGCGCTATGTACAACACGTAAACAAATCAACCAGCATGGGGTGAGCTTAGCAAACGATTGGAAAAGCCTACTTACATGGGTAGGTGCTAGCCTTCTTCCGGCTATAACTTTGTTTTACCGTAAGCATGCGGCGTCATACAGTCATGGGAATACTAATTGCCATTTCTGGTCCGTATTGACGTATATAAAGATAAAAACTTCACTTATACGATTTTCAAGGGACCAAATGAAAAAAACGTATAAGCGTGAAAAACGCGTAAATGAAAGTCGCTTAATAAAAACTGCAAAATGTATGTGACATTATGGGTTATACAGGGACTTGGTGTTATATGTGACGCGGACCATCGCTCGCGGCGCCGGTCCCCCGTCAAGCACTTGGCCGTAATGCGCTTCTTGGCGCCACAAGTTTCCCTCCTTTGCAGTGTGCCTGAGCAGTGTGGGGTTCAGTTTAGTCAATTGTTCACGTTTTTAGTGCTCAAGGTGATGTTCCAATGCGATTTTCATTACGTGAACGTGTGTAAATACCTTCTTAAAGTACAGGAAATCTTTCGCGAAAATGAGCTTAAAGACTATATTACAGTTGAAATACAGTCAATCGGTGGTGAGGAACTTCAGAACGTAAATGACAATTTCATAAAGAGGTGCCAGAGATGTGGAGCAGTGGATGGCGAACATTTTCAGCACCAGCTGTGAACTACAGTATAGGCTATAGGCCGCGCGAGCTACGCATTACGGTAAAGTGCCTGGCGGGAGACAGTCCCGCAGCGCGGGCGAGCGGCGAGCGATGGCCCCCGTTAAGAAGTGAACAACAGCAATCGTAATGCACTTCCTTTTCCTTTCACCCATGTTCACTGCTATCAAGGTTAACCACAACTGAAGCACCGAACAAGGCAGAACAATGACTGAAGCAAGTGATGTTGTATTTCGCAACACACACAACTCCGGCTGAACATAGCTTCAAGGTCGTTCTCGCCACAACATAGCGCCGCGCGAGGGATGGTTTCCGAGAAACGTACAGTGCGTCTCATAAGTTTCTGGCTCCAATATTTTTAGAGATTTTAGGTAGGGAAACCGTTGTAAACGTATAAACGACGCATTTTTCTCTCGGGGACGTAAGATATGATCGTATAAGCGTGAAAAACGAATAAATGTAAAACGTATATCGGAAATAAATTAACATGGAAAGTATAGGGATTTTGCCGGGACCAAGAAAAAAATCGTATAAGTGTAGAAAACGTATAAGTGTGAATCGTATAAAAGAAGTACATACAGTCACACGCACGTTCTCCGAGTGTAAACATGAATGCTACGAAACGTTTGCGGACATTTACTGTGAGTGAGAAATTGAAAGTTGTGAGGGAAGCTGAAGTTATTGGAAATCGTGCCCGGTAGGAAATATGATATTGACGAGTCATGTATTTGTGATTGAGCGAGATGACGTCTATGCTGCGTGAACCGCCCGTTCAAAGCAGCCTTGAAACAGCTGTGTACGGAGCGGATGGCGGCCGATAAGCACACACCGACTCCAACTGGTCGTATTCAGCGCCCGAAAGTTCAGCTGCTGTGTTCGTGGATTTTGACGGCATGGAATCGTATCTCTAGAGATCTCATACGGAAGAGCTTCAAGAAATGTAGTATTTCGAATGCTATGGATGGCAGTGATGACGACATTTAGTGGGAAAGTGATGGTGATAAAAGTTCCGAAGTTGGTACTTCTGATGACGATGAATGAAGTGTTTGTGTACTTTTATTTGTATTTTTAATCGTTTGATGTGTGTTATTTTAGGACGACTTCAAAACTGTTGGAAACTATTTTGGATAAATGCTATTCTGTTTTTTTAGTTAGGATAGTAAATAATTTTGAGTAAAAATTTTTTTTTTAAATTTTATTCTTCAAAATCAGGGTGCGGGTCTTATTCGGGGGCGGGTCGTATTCGAGTAAATACGGTATTCTTTCGTAAACCGTGCCATTGATAATTGGAACCCTCCACCTGCCGCAGTCTTAGAGCCTTTTCCCAAACATATAGGTGTGTTTAAGAAAAGACTGACTATTTGTGCAAATACTCCAGTTTAATTGTTAGTGAATTGTTATGTACAATTATTTATTTGTTATGTATATCTAATTTGCCACCGGGGGACACACCCCTAATTGCAAATAAACGTATGAATGAATGAATAATAAAATCTCAGTTTTACAAGGAGAATATATTAGGCCCCAGCAAAAATATGAGAGGTTAAAGAGTTCACGCCACTTTCCAACGTTTGGCGTTTACGGAACCAATATTCTATAATTTTTGGGTATCAAATGTTATGGTTTGTTGCAAGTAATGAAATCAATAAATTGACCAACATCAACGTATTATTTGATAGATTGCAAGAGCAACTCCAATTCTCAACCTTAGTGTCAACAGGAAACGAGAGGCAAAGTGAGAAGAACTGTTACTGAGTCGAGTAGGATTGAGAAGTGAATATAAGTACAAAAATGTATCGAGTCAATTGCTGATTGCTCAAATATCAACCAGTTGTCATCAATTTCGTAAAGTTTCGTTTGAAACTGAGCTGAATTCGAATAGGCTGACTTAAGGCTTGACTTAGAAATTTGATAGTATGGATGCGAGAGGACAAATTATAACTAAAAAGTAGATATTGTTTTCATGTATGAACCATACTGAACTCTCCCATCATGTTTTCATACCATTTAAAACCCTCTTCAATTACGATTCTTCTCAATCTCACAGTTGCTTACGGATATGCATTACTCAAGGAGATCTTTGGAGCCACCTTCGATACTTCTGCAATGCAATTAGTCGGTGGCATATTATGAAAATTCCTAAATACATATAGCAAGAGCTAAAGGGCGGTATATATTTAACTTGCAAATTTAGGTTACGAATAGAGGGTATCGTAAAGCGAATCTTAGAACAAAATGAACTGAGTTGCTTAGATTACAACCAGTCATCACTGTGCATATTAGAAACAATGAGCTAGATTCAAAGAGGCTATCTACTCAAAAATTTCAGCATAATGGAGACACGAGAGAACAAATTGTAACTAAAAGGTATTGTTTTCACCAAAGGAGTTCATCGCTTTTCCAACATTCACAACAGTATTTATATTGGAGCTAATAATAATAATAATAATAACGTATGGCCTCGGGAAGGGGTGCAAGCTTTGTACTGCCGCCCAGAGGGCAGCTTGCATGTCAAATTTTGTCGTTCTTTGGAAGCTACGAAAGTCAAGGAGGTTAGATATCTAAGCTCCTTGACACTATAGTGCTTTCTAGTAGAGAAAGGAGAAACTTTGTGTTGGCAGAAAATCCCGAGATTAATATTGCCAGTATAAATACGACCTACTGAATTCAAATGGGTTCTCTAACATGCCAACAATGTATGACATGTGTGTCGTGATTTTTGTCGCCTTTCAAAAATCACTTACCACAGCCAGGAGCGAACCTGCAAGCTTGGGGTTGGTAGCCTTAGATGCTCTTTCTACTGTTTAAATGCACAGAGATCCACAGGGACAAGAATAAGAATGCAAACAACTCTCATCTTCAGTACAGGGTGCTCCAAAAATATTGCACTCTGATTTCAATTGAGTGAATTTTTAATACTCGTACTTAAAATTGATCAATCTGGGATCAACGTTTGTTGGGACCAAGATTTCTGGGTGACAGATGCAAGAAAATAACACTTTGAGGAATGATACAAGTTTTGTAAACTCAGCATAAACAGGAAAATATTTGAAACCACAAAATTTGGACGGTGAATCCGGGAAAAGATACTTCCAAGAATGACAGATATAGGATTCACTGTATTCAAGATAATTCCAGCTGCAGCAACTACTGGGTGGACTGAGTAACACAGCGGTGGTGGTTGTTGAAGTCCCAGGCCCAGATAAGGGAGGACACTTGGGAGAACATGACTCAATTTTCCCCGCAAAAATTTGCACGAGATGCAGCTGACCACATTCCAGAAATGGCACGGTGCTTAGGCCAAAAAGATGCCAGCCCCACCAGGCCACTCGGAAACTGTGGACTAACAACCCGGGGACACATGGTCGGTGCGACGACTCCCCAGGTCACTTTACCAAGGCTTTGGGCCATAGTCCACTACTCAATTGTCCCAAGCAAGGCTGAGTGCATCCTGTTCCACCCTCAAGCAGGATGTCCACCAAAACAAACTAACAGGAGCAGGAATACATTCATCTCTCTTCTCACTCTACTTCCCAGTGTTGTCTGTTAGGTAATCAGCCCAAAGGGTGGTTGGATCCTCAAAAGTACCGCCGTTAGGTTATGTGAGTTGATACCCACAAAAACCTAAGGCAGCGCTATATTGAGGCGTACTAGGCAACATGAGGAGTGAGGTAGTTTGCCATTGCTTTCCTCACTGAGTCAGAACAGCAGTACTAACCCTATGAGTAGAACCTTTCACAGCATCCACAGGCACTGAATGTGCCCCGAATGGCATTACTAAGCACCACCCATACCTCAGTAGCTTCCATATAATCACAGCCATGAGTGAGACTGAGACATCGGTGAAAAGCCACATCTTACTCTAGCCTGTGCCATCAGACAAATGCAAATGTACTGCAATCATCAAGAGATGGCAAACAGGCCAAGTAGGCCAAAAAAAAAAAAACTTTGATGCTGAGATAAGAGCAATTTCACATGCACTCCATCAGTTATTAGGCAGAAACATTGATTGTCAAAAATGCGTTATCATTACAGATTCAAAAGCAGCCATCCAAGCCATCTCGTCAAATTATAAGCCCCAAAATAAAGAACTGAAAGAAATTTTTTGTATGATAAAAACCCAAGACTCCACAAACAGATCTCATTTCAGTGGATCCCTTCTCATGTTGGAATAGCAGGAAATGAAGAGGCAGACAGATTAGCAAAAAAGGTACCACACTACAACAACCTGTCAGTCAGACTGATTTTATGTTAGCAAAAAGAATCTTGAAAAATACTATCAAAAACAGGTATGAAGAAATGGCTAGAAAACAGCAGAAACCAAATTATGGAAGGACATTGATGCTAAATGGGATCAATACAAATTAACACCAAGAAGAGAAGCTGTAGCCTTCTTCAGACTTAACACTGGCCATGACTGCCTTGCAGCTCATCTGAAACGAATCAACATCCTGAGATCTGAAGAATGCACACTTTGTCACGAACCTGGAAGTAAAATGGATAAGGGGCACCTGCTACATTGCAACAAACTTGATGTGACTGCTAGAACTTCTGGAAACCTCACACAACTCTATTGGAACGCAAGAAAGCTGATGGTTTGGAATCCGGGCTAGCCATAGGACACAACAACAGATTTCCATGACAATTCCCTGATTTTTCCAAAAATCAAAAATTTCCCTGTTCAACTCAATGTACTCGACCTGAGAAGCAGTCTTCAATTTACTGACCTGTGTTTCTTACATAAAATTATGAATGGTTACACAAAATGTAACATGCTCTTAAGCTACTTAGCAATCCATGTTCCCTCCCGCTCAACACGTAAGAACCATTTACACCACATACCTCGCCCGCGTCTTGAAGTACAGAAGCGCTCTATCTTCCACCGTCAACCTACCCTTAGCAACTCCCTTCCAAATATTGACATTTTCTCCCTATAGAACATTCAAACATAACATTAGAAGATCCCTTTCATCCTCAATTCCTACCCCCTCACCCTCCTAATCACCCACTACCCCAATCATTCCCTGCCTCTTTCCCGAGATTTATCCCTTGCTGCCATCACTGTTAATTGTTACCTGTTATTGTTGTCGTCGTCGTTTTTGTTAATATTATTTGAAATTGTTAAAATATTAGTGTAAAATGACCTTTCATGGTTGTATCTAGTAATTATTAAATAAATAAAAGTAACAGTAGCGGCCATGATAAATATATAAAACAGAGTTTGTACTTAAAGAGCATTCAAAAAGTGCTTACAATAAAGGGTTGCATGACAAAGTTGGAAAAGAAAAAACAGAAAAATATATTTTTCTAATTTTAAATTTCTAAATTTTTCATCCAGAAATCTATATACTTGTGAGCATTAAAAGTAGCTTGAAAATAGTGATGCTCTCAAAAATAATACAGTTGCAGATTTATCTACAAATTCACAGTGTGCTCAATCTTGCAAGAAATGAGAGCTTACTGATTCAATGTCAGTAAGAACAATCATCATCAGACTATACTCGAATGAGTAATTTCCAATTATTCAAGGTAAAACTTAAATTCCCAGAGTGTCATTAAAATACTCTGATAATTCCCTGAATTTTCCCTGTTTTCTAGAGTAGTAGACATCCTGTCAGGTTGCTTCTAAAATCACTGACAAGAGTCAGAATTGAAGCACGGAGCCTCCTAGGCAAGAAGCAAGCTTGCTATCCTAAACCATGAGACAGGCAATGTTTAAATATCAGAAATTACAAATGAGGAAATACAGGCTGAAGGCGGGGCCATGTTGCTTGCAATGTTTTAACTTGTTGTGATCTCCCTTCATGTCCAGAACCAAGCATCCTTTGCATGTTTACTCCCAACCTTAATAATGAACTGAATTAAACAAGATCTGTGTGAAATTAATACTAACTTTAGAATGTCCACTTACCCTAGCAATGATATAGTTTGTAGAGTTTTTCCTAAGCCCATCTCATCAGCCAAGATGCCATTAATGCCATTTTCGTACAGAGATATCATCCAATTCAGCCCTCGTACTTGATAATCTCTCATTTCACCATTCTTTATGTAATGTGGTGACTGATCAAAAGAAATTATTGTTCGTCGAGTTGAATTGGTTTCTGCAAGGAGTTCTTCATCTTCTTCCTGCTCTGTCTTCCGATGTCGATGGCTGAAATAACCAGCATATTCCAATAAAGATTATGCATAAAAGATTAAATAGGGCTCTCTGAAATGACACAAAATGTTAAAACAGACATTTTTACCCTCTACTGGGACCAGTCACCACTAAATAGCAACTTATTCTAGGAAGAATAGACCAACCTCCCAAAATATATAAGTTGAACCTGCTTTATACGTAACTCTGTTCCGCGAGATTTGAATTTGTACATAATTTCCTTTAGGTCCCGGCAAAATGTAAGTTAGAAGCGTGTTAATTAAACCTTGTTTATACGTAATTTGCTGTTATATGTATGAAGTGTTAGTGAAATATATCTGAGTTTTGCGTAATTGCATTGAGCACATGCTGATACAGTATTGTCTTTACGTAGCTTCCTCTTTTGTCGGTGTAGACAGAAGTAGAGAGGTCTGGTTTCGGTGCTGAGCCAGAACACAAGAGTTTCCGTCTCACGTGGGACATGCTCTCGACTGTTCCCATGAAAGATATTCTCATATTCAAACAAATTTATTTTCTTTTGTTACCACCAACTCTGCTTGTATCTTAATCTTTGCCGGCACAGTGAAGGTCAAAAACGACGTAGCTAGAGGAGGAGCAAGGGAAGGGGATTCGCTCGGTTGGCCTTTGTTACGCCTCCAGTAAGTAAGGGTCAACAATGTGAAACTCTGTGTTTTGTTTGAATATGAGAATATCTTTCATGGGAACAATGCAGAAGTAGAATGTCAACGGTGCCGGTATCTGGTGTTTACAGTTGAACAGTAGTTTTGTCAATCAGTTGCCTTCGATTAGCCATGGAGAACACAAAAAGGAAAAGTTATACACTACATGAGAAAGTAAAATTCATACGAGAAGTGGACGCTAATCCACACAAAACAAAACCTAAAATTGCTTCTGACTTAGGGATTGCTTATACCACGCTATGTAGAGTCATCAGTGAAAAAAAAAAAAAAAATGCTATTTTGAATGAGTTCAAAATCAGCAAAGTGCAGCCGTCAGCAAGAAGGGAGGTACGTCGAGTTGGAGAAAGCACTTTTCAGATGGTTCCAGCAAAAGCAGGCTGCAGCTCTACCATTTAGTGGTGACATGCTGAAGGCAAAGGCGAATTTAGCCAAAATGATGAGTATCACTGCTGGTTTCAAGACTTCATCAGGTTGGTTGCAAGGATTTAAAGATCGTCATGGAATTACAGGGAGAACAATTTGTGGTGACTCAAAAGCTGTGAACGACGTCATGGTGCAACACTGAAAAGAAGAGGTTCTGCCAGGTATCATAAGCGATTACCAGCTTCCAATCATCTACAAGCGTGATGAGAACGGCTTATTCTAGTCTCCTTCCTAATAAAACATTAGCTGAAAGCGGTGACTCCTGCCATGGAGGGAAGAAAATAGAAATTCGAGCAATAATTCTTCTCGCCACCAATGCAAATGGAACTGACAAACTTACTCCACTTGTGATAGGAAAATCGAAGAATCGGAGGTGTTTTAAGGGTGCGAAAACAAAACCTACGGAATATGAATCCAACAGAAATTCTTGAATGACTATGCCTCCAATGGAACAGTGGTTGAAAAAATCTGGACATTAAAATGAAAAAGAAACAGAAGAAGATCCTTCTTATGGATCGAAGTGCAGCACTTCCACCTCAAATCTTTCTGGAGAATGTCCTAGTGGAACTTTTCCCTCCTAACTGTACCAGTGTTCTACAACCGCTTGATTTGGGTATCATTACAAATTTCAAAGTGCATTATAGAAAAATGCTGGTTAACACTGAGTGAAGCAGAAAATTTGATTAATTGCTACAAATAATGAATAATTGATTGTGCGTTTAATTGATTTGCCCATTAATCGATGAAGTTCGCTCTCACAGAAGATAAACATACATGTAATTAATTAAAATATATTGTAACACATATTTTTAAACCATGGATCTTCTTTAAGAAAACTAAGATAAAACAAAGTAAAACAAAAATGTTCCTGTCCTAAATTGTAAACATTGAACAAGAATTCAAAATCTTTGCTGAAAACTCTTTTGTTTTCTTTTCTCGAAACTCTTCCCAATTTGATTGGTGTTTGTCCTTCCACTGTCATTGACTATTTGGTTATTGTTAACATAAACAAGGACTTTTATTAGATTTCTATACACCATTCCGAAAATAAGTAACTAAACTTAAGTGATGACCTCTCATTTAATTTTATTTTCTTATCGCGTGTAGACCTATACTAATCAAATAATCGAGCCAATTAATAGACTCTTTGATTAGCCTAATAGTCTATTATTCGGTTACTCGATTATTCGATTGAACGGTCAGTCGATTGATTGCTTTCGATTAATTTCAAATTATTTGATTAACCGGACATTGTTTATTACCAGCTCCAGTATGCAGGCCAGTGAGTCAAAGCCTGCAGGCAGAGACTCAACATGGTGTCCACAGAATTTTCAATGTCAATTTTCCTGACCATTTTCCTACAAAATTCCTGACTCGCGAAGTCATCGTTCCATCAGAAAAAAGGTTTATTGAGCAAATATATATATATATATATATCTTTTTATTTCCAGCCTCCGCCATCCCCATAGCTGCCCTACGCTCGCCTCTTTATTCATTTAAAATACAAAATAAAGTAAATTATAATACATAAATCAAAGTACTTATTAACCTAAACTATACTGATGCCACATCCCTACGCCAAAAAAGCGTGCAAAAAATAGGTAAAAGGGGGTTTTTACTATGACGTACTGTAAAAATGGAAACTTACCATAATGTCCAGCGAGTTGTTGCTTTTTATCTTCAGAGATTAGTTGAACTAGTAACATCAAAATATGGCTGTAAATCACAAAATACTGTATGGTTAATATAAAATTCCTGACTTTCTAATACTTATCGCCATTTTTTCCTGACTCACGCCATTTTTTCATACTTTTTCCTAACTTTTCCTGATCAAAAACAAAATTCCTGACTTTTCTGCCTGTGGATACCATGCTCAAGGACACGCCAGGCTACACGTTTGCAGCTAAACGTAACGACACCGTTGGCATATCCGGTCTAAGATTCAGTTGGTCTTCACTGTGCTGGAATGGAAGGAAGGATTCCATGTTCCTGTGATTACATATATTGGCCAGACATAGCACGACAAGGGTCAAGAAATATCCTAGGCACTTGCGTATTTGGCAAAACCTGCTGTGGCTGAATGACCATTAAATTATTTGGTTTGTCATCTGTACAGAGGTTCCTCGTCTTGGGGCATACAGGGAGCTTGGGCTGTAACTGTAAATCTGTAAGTCCCGGGGGGACGGGCCTTGGGCATAGAAAGAGGAAACGGACTGATGAACAAGCATTATTTTGAACTGTATCCAATCTATGAATAAATCATCAAATACTCACTCTACAATAGATGGTTCTGGCGGTTCTGGCTTGGGTTGCTCTTGATTCTTCCTAGGACGGCCAGGTCGAACTTTGAGTGGACTAGATGGAGTTTTATCACGTTGATTGTTGGACATAAAATGTGTGAAAATCTCTGTCTGCTTTAAAAGGTACTCAAAACGTTTGGTTCGATCCATGACCTAGAAAATATATGAAAACACATAAGGATGAAACTGCTTTAAAAAATGTATTTAAACATGCTTGCAGCAAATAATATTCAGTATCAACATCTACACAGAGGGAAGATTTTGTAAATCTCCTGACTTACAGCTACTCCTAAAAAGAGCTAAGGACACTGTGGTCGTGGATCCTGGGTACTTATACTTATAGGCGTACATGTGTTATTATGGTGTCAGTATTGAAGTGCTAACAGTTGTTAAGATTTAGAAATATGCACCAGGAGTTGGAAATAAGGTACGGTACTGTCCAAGCATGACCCTAGAGTGACATACCCACAAACCCTTCAGGTTTATTTAGTAACTTCATAAACTTCAGAGTATTTCTTTCAAATGTTGATATATTTGTCCCCATTAATGTATTTATGGAGAGAGTAAAAAAAAAGAATGACAAGACACTAAATTACATTAGACACCCTCATTTCCGAGCATATTTATTTAGGAGAGTTCACGACTCACACTTTCACATTTCTGATTGATCTGTATAAGCCCCTTCAGGGTGTTACATAATGGAACAAATACTGTGATACAAGTGATAAAATGTAAAAATAAAAAACACTATGGTTGTTTAGCCAACGGCCTAGCAGTGTTGGAACACCGGATCCCATGAGAACTCCGCAATTAAGCAACATTGGGCGCAGTCGGAACTTGATGGCATGCCGGTTCTAGGTACTGCGCGCTGTTGGCCAACTTAAGGAGGAGCGGAAAGGCCCTGGCCACCCTACCGCAAGTAAACTCCGGCTGGGGTTAGCCTCTTCGGAGGCTCGGACCTGCCTTCGTGCAGAATACCAATTAAATTTAAAATGGTTGTTTATCATTTTGACAATGTACACTGTATTTCATTTTAAGGCTGAAGAAGAGAAAATGGTATATCCCGAAACATGTCCTTAATTAAAGTTTGATCTTGCAAAGGCATATTTGTATTGATTGGGCGGAAATTAATAATTTGTTACAAATTAATTATTACGTCAATACGGAATAATAATCACATGCAGGAATACAACCACAATTTTTCGACAATTGAGGAAGACTTGGAAATGTTACATTATTGCAGCAAAGGCATTATGCTTAATATTTAAGAACAGCTTGAGATAGACCAGGCCTTGAGAAACAACCCGTTACACAATCTGAATTAAATCAATTTCGATAGCAACGTTTTGTATGAAACATTGACAAACTAAGTCACCAAAAACAAACGTAAAATACCCCCATAAATAAACAGGTCTAGGATCGTAGTACCACCCAACCTCCTTTGGCCCCCTCCCCCTTTCAAGTACCTCCCCGCCCCTCCGCTCACGCTTCCACCCATGGTAATTCCTACCCCTACATGCCTCACATGACCTCGCCTCGCCTGGATGCAGCACCTCAGTTGCTACAGCTGATTCAAGCGTGCATGTCCACTGCATGCACTAGAAGGTAAGGATTTTGTTTTTTAGCAGTCGTTTCTGTTTGATCAAACAGGAGTATTATCGCGTAAGTCCATTCACTATTAAACCAATTAAATTTAATAAATAAAAATCGTTTAACAGAGGACTATTGGTGCTGTCTGGAATCAACCTAAAGGTTTTCATTTTGGAACTACTCAAATGGGACTACTGGTCCATTTTTGTTCCCTATACATGACAGAAGAATTCCCTTCGCTAAATGAAAGACGTCATTGCACATTTAGACAAGAAATCAAGAAGCATCTAATGGAACAGGACAAAGATCTCCAACCATAACGTCGCATACTCAAATGTTGACGTTTGAATGAGTCAAATGGACTTGCAGTGCTTTTAATATGAGTTTTTTAATATGTTGTACAGTTTTTAATGGAACGTTTTAATATGTGTTTATGAATGTCTTAGTGTGCTTGCATTTTATTTTTGATATTGTTCAGTGTTTTTGATGTGTTGCCATTCATGTGATATGTCGTGGCTGATGAAGGACCGATTTTTTAAGGTTCGAAACATGTACCGTACTTAGCGTTTTAACAACGCAAACACAATTTGTATTGATTTGGCGGAAAGCTGCAAACTGATTAAATATTTCATATTTGTCAATACGGACCAAAAATGGCAACTAGTCTTCCCATTACGACAATACGGACCGCAATGGATATTAATATTCCCAATCCATTCCCTTAACTAGCACAGAAATTGCATTGTCAGGAAACACAGGCTTAGTCTTACTCCTCACATGTATGAATCACAGAATGCCTGAATTCCGCTACAACAATTGAAAAAATATTAATTTTGAACAGTTTATGCCAGGTTGGAGTTAAATCGTAATTGGGATCATGCAATCTTCTCAGACCAGACTTCTTTCAATTCAGTGGAGGTCAGGCTGGTTAATGATTTCAGACAACAAGGAGCCTGGCATGACCCAAGATATACAGTGTAGCCAAATGTTCATGCAGTAGCAGGATAAGTGCATCTCACATTGGGCCAATATTATGCTTCAGAGTGTAAGACAGTCCTATCCAGATGCAGAATGTCTACCAAAACCAACCAACAGATTTCTCTGGCAATTCCCTGATTTTTCCAGGATAAATCAGAATATTCCCTGAGTAACAGTAGCGGCCGTAATAAAAATATAAAACAGAGTTTGTACTTGAAGAGCATTTCTAAAAGTGCTTTGGTTCCTTAGTTTAGGGGCTGCGTTACTCAGTCATGTAGTCCAGTGTACTTCGGGTGTGATGCAAGTCCGCCCTTTCAAAAAAAAACTCACTATTTATGAACATGAGTTTTATACGGAAAGAACGCTTCCACAAGCGCAGAAGTGACATTAAAGAGCTGAGCCGTCTCAGTAACTAGACAACATGCAGCTGATCTCTTGTTCTGACCTATATTTCACCAATTTGAGTATGTTGCATGCAATATAGCCTACTGAACTTTGTATGAAATGAACTTTGTCTGAAATATACTCCAGTGAAGAAATCGTTTAGTCAAAGTCATTTTTTGCTAAGGCGTTGTATCTAAATCTATTGATAACGTTCAAATTGGCAGGTCATATTTGGCTCTTTGGTTGACTTTCAAACGGCTTTTGGACTTTCACCCGGCCGGCTAGGGTTCTAGTCCTAGCAGAGTTGTATTTATTTCATTTTTTTGCTTGAGTTTTTTATAATTGTGTTTTGAGTACTGAGACATTATACAATTATCATGATAAATCCTGCCAGGAAAGGAATATAATTGAATCCCAAACATTTATAATACAAATTATAATTTGGAGCCCAACAATGGGGCCTTTAAATATATTTACAATAATGAAGTCACGATTTGCCGCCCAACAGTGTGGCATATCCATAGGTTACATAATGTATATAGCACACTAGACAGTCATAGTTTGAATAAGAGTTGAAGAGAATGGGCGACAAGTAACAACTTGTTTTACACACAGTATCTTCACCTCTTCAGTCATATAATCTCCAACCCTGGTCAGTCTGGGCCGTTTGATTCCAGTATAGACTTATAAATTATTTTGAAATCCTTGCTATTATGACTACAATTTTATAAAAGTACAAATTACAAGCAAGGTACAGTAGCCTACTTACAACTTTAGTCTCATAGTCTTCTGCCTTATCTCTTGTAACCGAGATGGGTGCTGGAGGGACAATCTGAAAAAACAAAGAAGCAAAAGTTAGTTATAGTTATTAAGGTTTTAAGGGCCAGAACTACAAGGTCATCTGCCCTTAAAAACAAAGAGTTAACGGTAGAAACATATTTAGTAAGAAAGAGTTTCAGAAAGATTTTGGCTACAAGAGACTGAGGAGTAATAATGTCAAAAGCACAAGCTCACTGAAGATATAAATGTTAAAAGATGATAAAGAGGCTCTAGATTTGGCAATCATGTTTGTGTGTAGATAATTTAATCCTGAATCTTGCTGTATGTGTGATATAATGAACAGTTTCTCACAAAGGTCCTTGTATCCAAGACTCACCTCCTCTTCAGGCAAAGCATAAGCTGGCTCAGCTTCCATGGTCACGTCCAGTTGGGATGACTCCTGGAAACAGATCCCACACACTCATTTTTTTCATCTTCAAACCATTCATCATCATATAATTCTTTTATTGGGTTGATTTATCTTCGTATAGCTGCTCGGCATTTGACCAGCGTGGAAGCGTAGTCGTTAACAGCTGTTAAGCAGTGTATAAAAGATAGCTTGTATTATGTTCCAAACATTTTAAACAATAACTTACACGAACTAAGGTAAATGTACCTATAGATGACACCCTTGCCTGGCAATACCAATAGGTGACACTCAGTCTGAATTTTGCAATACTAAGGAATTTCCACATTCCCAGAGGGTTGTGCAAGAACTGGCAACATTGGTGACCCTTACTTGACTACCTGAGCTCATGCCTAGGGTCAGTGGTGTCTTTGTATTCATGTGAAACAGATCTTTGTAAGACTTGTGAATGTATGAAGCAATATTTCCCTTCTTCTAGACACATTCCTTAAGAGGTAAGATGAAAGTTTATTGTCTTCTATAACTCGTTTTATGTAGGAAGGTGATTTTTATTACTATATCAAGGGTTGCAGGGTTCTAGGCTCTGTTTATTTGCTTTGGTTGAAAAGATTAATCTTAAATTGTATATGTAATTATATGTGTCATCTATTGGTCTTACTGAACGCTATTGGCCCAATGGCTGACAGGGGTGTCAGGCATTGGAATTTGTTCTACATTGGAGTTGGCAATGTTAAAAGTATTGTTTTTAAAATAGATGGTAAACTATGTTAATTTCATTATGATTTGACTTCGGGAACCATTAGTTGACAGGGGGTGTCAGCCATTGGTGTCCAATGTGTCAGGCATTGGCTCATTGGTTCTTTCTACAATTTCTTTTCTCTTTTTTTATCCCTAGATTCAAAATGTCAAAAAAGATTTTAAATTATTCACAAGAGACCATGGCTGCTGCCATAGATGAAGTGAGAAATGGGAGTTCTGTAATGGCAGCTGCCAAGAAATTTGGAGTTCCTAGGGTGACATTATTGTATAAAGTCAATGGGAAACTGCCTGTGGGGAAGAAAATGGGCCCAGCTACTCTTTTCACTGGTGAACAGGAAAAAATCTTAACTGAGTGGGTGATAACCATGGCAAAAGCTGGTTTTCCTGTTACAAAGGATATGTTCATGATTAGTGTTGCTAAGCTGTCAAAGGAGTTGGACATGGAGAAACCTCCTGGAGAAAAATGGTACAAACTTTTTAGAGGCAGGAATATTGCCATTAGTGACAGAATTTATCAAACCCTTACACGGTCTAGGGCTAACGTCACTAAGGAGAAGCTCATAAAATGGTTTGAAGAGGTTGGATTGTATATGCAAGAGAAGGGTCTGATGGATGTACTGAAAGATGCATCACGAGTTTTTAATGCAGACGAGTCTGCATTTTACTTGAATCCGAGAGGGGGAAAAGTACTTGCTGAAAGAGGGAGCAGGACAGTGTACCTATCCGGGGCAAATGATGAAAAGGAGAATGTCACAGTGCTCATGACAGCAAATGCAGCTGGCCAGATAGCACCACCTATGGTTGTTTATAGGTACAAAAGGATACCAATGCACATTGCTGAGGCATTCCCAGAAGAATGGGCTATAGGTAGATCAGAAAATGGATGGATGACTCATGAACTCTTCTATGAGTATATAGTAAATATCTTCTACCCATGGCTGAAGAAACAGAATATTGCATTGCCTGTGGTGTTCTTCCTTGATGGTCACTCCTCGCATATATCTCTTCATCTGTCCCAGTTCTGTGTTGAGCATGGCATCGAGCTAGTTGCTCTATATCCTAATGCAACACACATTCTGCAGCCCATGGATGTGGCAGTTTTCCACACTTTAAAAGCAGAATGGAGAAAACAAGTGCAGCAGTGGAGGATGTCGAACTTGGGTGAAGAAATGAAGAAAAAGGACTTTCCTCCACTACTGCAAGAAGTTATTGGCAAACTTTCACCATCCATCTTTGAAAATGGATTCAGAAAGTGTGGATTAATGCCCTGGAATCCTCAAGCTGTTAGTTTAGAACCTGACCAGCCAATGCCTCCAACGCCCAGAACTAACGCCGCGAGAGTCAAGGATTTTTTATCTCATCTAGAGCATGAGATTGGGCAGCAGAAACTCCTGATGTTCAGGAATAATAAAGGAGAATGGAGTGGAAACAAAGAAGATTTGTCCTTGTACAACATATGGAAGAGTAACAAAGACAAGTTGGAAGAGCAGCAGGTAAACTATTCATTTCAATTGAAGTTCTTTAAAAGTTGGAATGATGATAAAGTATACTAACTTAGTGTGATAAGAATTTTACTTTAAATTTTCAGATAGAGGTACAGAGAGGGCTGCATACTAGACCACCAATCCCAAGTCTACAACCATCAATGGAACTAGTACCTTCAACATCAGATGCTAATGAACCAGAAGAGATGCTGCATGTAGAGCCAAGACCTTCAACATCTCTTGATGAGCAAGAGCCAAGACCTTCAACATCTGTTGATGAGCCAGAGGAGATGGTGTCAGCAGAGCCAGATCCGTCATTAAATGTTCCTGAACGGCTAGTTTTGAGTCTAGAGTTATCAACCCCTCAAAAAGTCATGGAAATAGAAGTAACTTCTGGTACAAGTAAATGCCATATCCCTTCACCATTCAAGAAAACTTTATTTTGGCCAGGTGAATCTGCAGTGACACCTAAACGAATGAAAAAGGAAAAAATCCCTGCTGTCCTCACTTCACCCCAAATGATGGCTTACTATAAAAAGAAAGAAGAAGGAAAACAGAAGAAATACGACCAGCAAGTCGAGAAAAAGAAAAAGAGGGAAGAAACTAAGAAGGCTTTAGAGGAAAAGAAAAGAGCCAGGGCAGACAAGAAGAAAGCCAAGGACCAAGAGAAACAGAAGAAACAACAGAAAGAAAATGAAGAGACTGATTCCACATCGAATTGTAGTTCAGTTAGTTTCAGAGAGACGGATGATTCAGACTGGCATGAGGATAGTGACGATTTGTCTTGCCAGCCAGTGACTCTAGAGGGACTCAAAGAAGGAGACTTTGTGTTGTGTGAGTTCAAAGGTGGCAGGAGAAATCAAACAAAATTTGTGTACCTTTGTATTGTGCAAGAGAAGATGAGGCAGAGATCCAGGTTATGGGTCTAAAATCTCAGGACGAAAGAAAGACGGAATTCACAGTGAATGAAAATGACATTTCATCGATTTCAATCAAACAGGTGCTTGGAAGACTAGATCTGCCTAAAATATCTAGCAAGGGAGAACGAATTAGATACATTTTTGAAAAGTCTGTTCCAGTGAGAGAAATGTGATTTCATTGTTCGTGTGGATAGAAATTTTAAAACTATGAAGACTCATTTAATCGCCTTTTTAACTTTAAAGTCTAATTTCATTTTTTTTTTTTTTGTACTAACAACTTGTTTTCCTTGACTAACATAATTAGAAATGTTCTTCCTTGTAGAATTGATCTAGATTTAATGTTTTTGTGTGTTTTAAAATATGTCATCTATTGGGCTAAGAAGTATGTCATCTATTGGAACTCATGACTTAAGGGGTGTCACCTATAGGGACTAATGCTGAACATGAGGATACATTTAATTATCAATAGTCGAATGAAGAAAATGGAAAACTGAACCCATATTCCTGCAGGGGATAGTCCAGAGCACTTAAGGAAGTTTCTTGTTCAATAAAATAGCATTACGAGTAAACACAGTTCTCATTTTGCCATTATTTTCTCTTAACGGTGTCATCTATAGGTACCTTTACCTTATCTTTTATATACAGCATAACAGCTGTTAACAACTACGCTTCCACGCTGGTCAAATGACAAGCAGCTAAGCTTTAAAATAAGCCATGATGGTTTACTTTGAAATATTGCAAGGAGCAGCTACATGAAGGTAAATCAACAGAACCATATCAATTATGTTTTTACCACTTTTATAAATTAGCAATGATACTTGAAGTAACAAAATTCTTCCATTCTTGGGAATAGGTTCCAAATCCCATACATACTTGCAACGAATACTTTGGATCTGTATTGCCAGTATAAAATACAATCCACAAGATTTTCATACCAGTCAAATAGAAGAAAACAACACGACCAGTTTCTTTAAGATGAGCCATACCAATTCTGTAATAAATAGGTAACAAACCTACAGCAAAGCAGTTAAAAATTGCAAATTGGGCTTATCTACTTCAAAATATGTGATAAGATGGTTGGTTGCTCAGTTTAGGGGCTGCGACAACGCAGTCATGTAGCCCCATGTAGGCTGCTTTGGGTGTGTAGAATCTGTCTGATAACCGGTGTTAATTGTTGATGATGATAATTGTTGTTTCTAATTCAAGTAAGGACTGCAGACATTGAATTTTTTCAAGTAGTTCCTACTTTTGCCACCAAACGCCACCGTCAACGACCAACTACTTCAGAACTTGGTTACTAGACGGCACCACGAACGTTGGAACCTAAGAGCGTTATTCAAATTTTAACCTATAATTTAGGTGACATGGGACCGTCGGCTTTACCCAAGGCTTATAAACTACAGAGGTTGCCTCAATTTTCTCTCACCAATCAGCGCTCACAAGGCGGATGACGTCACAAGATACCAAACGCGCCATGTGGGGAACGTAACGAAACTGTCAACATCAGCTGTTGAGTACGCAAAGAACAGTTTTTTCTCATGAAATTATTGGTAAATGGGTGATAAAATAACTGAATGTAGCCTACTTACAATTTATGTTGTGATCTTCTTGAATTTCTTGGAAATTCGCCTAGACTTGGTAGCAGTATCGTGGGTGTTAGTGACTTCCCATAACCACTTCTTATGCAAGATAGAATTGGAATGTTTCAATCTGACGAAGAAAATTGTTATCACAGCTGCCGCCACCCCCCCCCCTCCCCCCACCCCCCCAGACGGTACGTCAGGAACTTCTCTCGACACAAAATCTCTCGGTCTTCTTAGAACGTTCTTGCCTCGTTGAAATCCGTATTTTCCGTGAAATGTGACGAATTTTGCTGAGATGTGCCGGAACTGGTTTAGCCAAGTTTCTGAGGGATCGGTCATATCACCGTATGACAAGTGTTTAATCCAGGTTGGTAATGCATAATCGTGTTGAATTTGCATTCCATAGGTTAAGTTCCCAAGTTGTGGAAATTTATCTTGGAACTTGTGGGCTACATAATCTGCAACATAAGCCTTGCCATCCTCCTCTCTTTGTTCCATGGTATTGGCAATTAAGAACTCTGGTTGCACATTGCTCCCTAAGGTTGGTTCTGGAAGCACGTTACTTGATTCAGACACTATGCCAGCTTTGTTTAGTGCTTTAGCAATTACATATTCATCTCAATCTGGATCAGCAGTGTTTGTTTGCTTTTGAACAACTCCTGGATTTTTTCCTAAAATAATCATACTCAGTCTGTAAATGCAGTCAAGGGGAGAAGGATGAACGCGTAAGCCACCACGGGTTCGCAATTGTGAAAAGAGGTTTTCCAGTATATCTTGATTTAGCCTATGTGTGCGAATGTACTTTGTAGTATGCCTACGGGCCATATCTCTGTACAGAAGTCGAAGGGATTTTATTGAAATGATGACTGCTTTCTGGAATATTTGCAAAGAATTTTTACCAATGTAAAGAGAATTACTCATGAAATTTTCCATCTTGTCCAAAATCAAAATACCATGCATGTGCGTATATAAGGCGTATATCTGGAGCTGAGGGGGCTCCAGATCCCCCGCGAAAAAAAGCCAACTTGCGTACAACATACAATGTATTTCACGGTAGCCTACTTTTAAGAAATAATTATCAATTTGTAAAAGAAAATGAGTGTTTACCTTTCTGCTTAATAAATTGACAAGTAGCCCATTTAGATATTTTCCATTCATACTCCATAGGCTATAATAGAAAATTTATTAAGTAGTCACAATTCCTCCCCCTCCCCCTGCCTCGAAAAAAATTGTATATACGCCCCTGATACCATGTACCAAATATGTCAAAAATATTAACAGCTTTGAAATCATCCTAGCAGGTCATCACAACTTAAGAGTAGGCCAGCTGGGCTCACTTACCATTTGGTTTTAGATTCCTTGGAAATCTTGGCTTTATATTAAGCAATTCGGCCCTGTAGTCTAATTCGAAGTCTTCACTATTAAAGTGGAGGGAACATATCCTACTTGTTTGAGGGTTGCAATGATATTTTCGCTTACATGCAGCAATCCACTGATTGCGAAGGCATGCGTCTTTAAGCATCGTGAAAAACGACACATCATTTCCAACTTTATAATAACTGTGACAAACTGCCACAGCACATCTTTGGCCTGGCATGATTATAAACAAAAGGGCTTAAAACACGTGTTTAAACCACTGCTATCCATGTAATACAATGTGTGGAAAAGTTGACTTTCCTTGCATATCTTGCGCCTCGCGCGCTACGAGGAAACGTGTGACGTCACGTCCTTTCCCTTCCCTCCGCGATCCCCTCGCCTAAGAGCTCCATATTGAGGCAACCTCTGTAGTTTACTAGCCTTGGGCTTTACCTGTCCTACAAATGAAGGCATACTGAGGGATTTTAACGCTCTTTGGTTTGAACCCGCGATCTTGGGCATAGAAACTCAGCATGCTACCAACTATGCCACCGAAGCCGGGAATGTGATAAGAACAACATGAAAATGTGAAACTTTTAGCATGTGTTAACAACAATATAGCCTATGTTATTAGAGTGTATATTCAAGTTATAGTACATCGTATATCATATCATAAATATTAACACAATCAATATAGACAAGTTAATAAGATTTTATGCTCAAAATATGGTTTTTAACAAAATAATTTCATAATAAGCAAATTCTCATTATCAATTTCTCAGCTGTCTCCTACTCAAACCCTAGTCCCATACATTAGTACAGCCACCACAATGACAGGAGTTATCACACAGATCCACATGGGGTACATGACCACGATGTCACAAATGAACCAACAAAAACATTCAGCTCTAGGACAGCTGCATGTTAGGACATTCTCGGGATCTACTGTAGTATGCACCTACAGGGTCTTTCACTTAAAGTGGGGCCGGCCTCACGGCTGGCACAGCGCTGCCGGTAAAAAGTTGGGCCAAAGGTCAGACGAGCACATTTCAACACGGAACGTAAGACAGTTGCGACGCAGGATTTTAAGAGTAATGTTGACTTTGTTATTTAGTTTATAGCCTATTTTAAGTTACACGTGTTATAAGTGTACGTGGTCATTGTTTAATTGTTATTGTGTTGCATGATTTTATAATGTGTTATTTCTAAGTGTTAAAGCCTATTGCTTCAATTTTTATTTACGGGGAAAATGGAAAAATAAGGTTTATGCAACAAACCCTCACACTTTAGATCAGGGCCATCCAGTCATTGCGCTCGGGGAGCACTGGGCAGTCAGACTAGCGCTCCTTCCCTTACCACCACTACACTGTGGCAGCGATGAGACGGACGATGTTTGGACCACGCTGACTAGATACGTACAGTCTTGCGGCCGACGGCTCTTGTGGGATTGTTGACATATTAATAGGGCTGTTTTGCCATCGCAAATATATCGCATATACAAATCGAATGGTACTCCGATGTATGGAATGTGCAGGACACGAACACAAGTGTTAAGTAAAGAATATTGTGATTTATTCCAAACTGAAATGTGAACATATTGAAAAATGAAAATCCACAGCCTGTTTCCAGTCTCCGACCGGGTCAGGAATGGAATGAATGAAGCCCCCATCTAGCGGCGAGGATATGAACTGTGCCGGCTGCCGAGGCCTGACGCACTCCTCTGGGGCAATGATTAAATGAATGACAGATGAAATGAAATGAAATGATAGTGGAGTGTGTTGCTGGAATGAAATTTTGACAGGGAAAACCGGAGTACCCGGAGAAAAACCTGTCTGCCTCCGTTTTGTCCAGCACAGATCTCACATGGAGCGACCGGGATTTGAACCACGGACCCAGCGGTGAGAGGCCGGCGTGCTGCCGCCTAAGCCACGGAGGCTGAAATGTGAACATTTCAGAGAGGAAAATTCAACAACAAATTGTGTTCTTTTTAACACATTACATACATCTCTGTTGCACACTAAACATTTGGCATGCCCTTTATAAGCTGTACAGAAAAAGGAAATATCCCATTCTGCAATAATGACTGCTGCTTCACCACTCCTTTTTTTGAATGCTGTTCAGTCATGAACCACTGTGAAACTGATTTACTTACACGATGTCAACAAAGGGCATTGGACTAGACTAGCGACTGAAGGATCCGCTGCACACTTCAGTGTGCTCAGCCAGCCAAGCTCCTCCTACTACTTCTGAAACTACCTTCCACCAAAGCGCTCAAGCACAGGCTTAGAGCGTGGCCAGAGCGCTGTCTGGATGGCCCTGCTTTAGATGAACTCAAACTAAATATCAAGAGAGAAATTGAGGCCATCTCGGTAGATTAACTAATGCATGTGAATGAAAATTTCCTTAAAAGATGCCAGAAACATGTAGATGAAGGTGGAGGACATTTTCAACATCTTCTGTGACAATGATTTAACTTTGATTATGTGTGCTTGTTTTTTACATGAGATTCGTACGGGCGCTCTCTCGACCCCAAGTGCTCGTCCGACTCTCCATGCGCTGCACTGCATGCACTTTAAGTGAAAGACCCTGTAGTAATGACAATGTTTGTCCACCTTGGCAATACCAAAAAAATATATATTTAAAATACCTAATTGTTCAGGTTTCAATCATATTATTGAACTTCTTCAGCAATCCTTTTAACTTATAATTGCAAAAAACATTACTGGCCCTGGCACACTCTCTCCTATAAAGCGGATGACATGATCAGCTTCTTCTTCTTCTTCTTTCGAATAACCCATTTGGAGGGTACGATGAATCAATGTTGGCTATTGGCCATTGCATTCAATTTCCGTTGTTTCCAAATTTCTTTCGTCCTTCAAGACTGACTATCTTTCTCCTCTTGAGTCCACTTTCTGCGAGTTGTTTGTTTCTTCCTTTCTTGAAATTTTGCCTTTTGAATAGCTTCTCTGGAAGAGTGATCTGTTTGCTATTGTGTCTGTCTGAATTCTGGCATTTGTCAAATCTTTGTCAATTTCATTTTCCACTCTATAAATGTGCCCAAAAAACTGTAATCTTCTCTTTCCCATTACATCAGTTAATCTTTCACATTTCAAATATAACTCTCTATTTGGTCGTAACCTATATTCTGCGTTATTATTTCGTTTAGCTCCCAGTATTTTTCACAGAATTCGTCTTTCAGTCTTCTCTAATTTATCTAAATCACCAAATCTTATTAATTTAAGTGTTTCTGCCGCATACAGAGTTTCAGGTCTGACCACTGTTTGACCTAGTGCCTTAATTTAGTGTTCCAAGAAACGTTTCTTTTATTATATATATCTTTTGTCATATGATCAGCTAATACAGAGAGTTTAGTTTGGATGTATCGGAGACCCTCGCTAGCCCACGGCGCGAGCCTGTCTCCCGCCACGCACTTTGCCGTTATGCGGCGCCTGCGCGGCACTGAGTCATAAAGTATAGGAATTTGTACTTACCTAGTTCACAGCTGGTGCTGAAAATGTTTGCCATTCACTGCTACACATCGCTGGCACCTTTTTATGAAACTGGCATTTACCCTCTGAAGTTCCTCAGCACCGATTAACTGTATTTCAGCTGTAATATAGTCTTTAATCTCATTTATAGTGTGAGGGTTTCTCGCATACACTCTATTTTTAAGCGTCCCCCACAAATAAAAGTCACATGGTGATAAGTCTGGGTTTCGCGGGGGCCACACGTTCCAACTTATAATCCTCGTACCGAAAATGTGACGCAATTCTGTCATGTATGCTTCGGCAGTGTGAGCAGTGGCAGAATCTTGTTGAAAGTAATTTGACAATCGCACTCCGTAAGTCAGTTCGTCAAAAAATTGGTCAAGGATCACATTGAAGTACAAATTTAAGTACAAATTCCTAGACTCAACGACTCAGTGCCGGGCAGGCGCCGCATAAAGGCAAAGTGCCTGGTGGTAGACAGGCTCGCGCCGCGGGCGAGCGAGGGTCTCCGATACATCCAAACTAAGCTCTCTGTATAAGATCGGAGAGTAGGCCTATCCTGCACACCAAGGTTTCTGTGTTGATAAACAAGATCGACACACCCGGTTAAAATGTGGACCTCTGTGAATAAGGTTCCACAAGTACAAAGCACCTCATAGGCTTTAAGGGTAGAGACCACAAGAACTAAGGTAGCACTATAATGTGCAGGCCTATTAGGAAAGGTGTGGGAGGAAGGAGGTAGTTAGGTTGCTGCTACTTTCATTAAGTGTGGAGATTACCAGAACCGGAACCAAACTAGAACGTGGTAGATTATTGAACATACTGTACTGTATATCATTCACATACCTTTCTGGGAGTCGTTACGAATTGAAAATACCGTCAAATATCACTCATCATCTTCATCTTTTTTTGGCTTTTCCCAATTAATTTGGGTCGCCGGAGCCAACCAGGCTCAGTTTGGTTTTGGCCGTGGATTTAAGGCCGGATGCCCTTCCTGACACCACGTGATTTTTCATGTGAAAATTCCACCCCGCTGTCACCGGGATTCGAACCTCGGTCACCCGGGTGAAAGACGAGCAGCTAAGCCACTCCATTAACAGGTGCAGTAAGAGTCTTGTTGCAGCTCACAAGTGTGTTACCGGTCGATTTTAAGTACTTCACTTGCAATTCGCGGTGCCACTACACGCACGGTAGTGCTTTCGCTAATAAATTGCATTCTTGTAATAGTTTCAACAACTTGTCACTATCATTATGATATTCTCGGTTGAAATTCAAGATTGTCAAGTGGCAACTAGCACAATCCATGTTGAAATTGAAACTGAAACTTGGCGCACTTTCGCATTAACTTGAGGGCGCTTTTTTGTTTACGATACCGGATGTGATATAGTACAGAATGAGTTGGGTTGGCGAACTTGTACATGTTGCTAGAAATGGCGGACTGAGCTGCAATTTCATCTAGCCTATATAAGCCGTGATCCTATTTGGGATGGCTGGGTGGGTCTCAGACAACAGAGAAGTAAACTCTATTATACATCATCTCCAGATTTTTTCCCTACCATTACTACAGGTATTTTGGCTAATTTCAGATTAAAACTCGCAAGTAGTGGATCCTCCCTTTTCGTAACTTTTCATAAGGTAGATTATTGAAAATATATAATTTATGATTTACATATTTTCTGGGAGTCTTTAAGAGTTCATTTCAATTTCCTGCACAAGAAATAATTGTATTTCACGTAAATAAATCATTTTTGATCGTGTTCATTCGCCATGTTAGGCTACATCGAAGTCGGACAGTACGTCATACCCCATGTGACACGTTACCAACATGTCCGATACAAAATTCACGACGCGTAAATAATGAAATAAAAGGCAAAACCATTGACCTGGATAAAGATTATTGATGCGTTACTACCCCCATTGTGCGTGACAAAAACCAGGGGTGTTATCTATGAGCCGCGCCGTGCTACCTAACCATCCTTGGTCTGGATGAAAATATTGGTCTAGGCAAAACCATTGGTCTGCCAGATGTGATATAGTAGCGAATGCATGGGGTTGGCATTATTGACTCATTCACAAAGATGGCTGCCAGGGCTGCACTTTCAACTACATAAGTCGTGCTCCTATTTGGGAGGGTTGGCGGGTCTATGACAGCGGAGGAGTGAACAACTAATACTAAATCTTCTCCAGATATTCTCCCAACTTTTAATTCAGGTAATTTCAATACTTAATTTTTTTTATAGAAAGGATCTAGGCCTACTACTTGCAAGCTCCACCAATTTCGGTAGTTGAAGATTTTTTACTTCGGTTCAGGTAAACTCTACTCTTGCCCTGCTTTCCTTGCAGAGTACCGAAGCTACAAATAACCCCCTTTCGCAGCATCACTACGGACCAACTGTGCTCCAAAAGCTATTCAGCCTACCTACGACACTACAGATGAAATTGAGAAATCAGTGAACAAACAAATGTAATAAATACTGCATTCATCCTGTGACAGTAACAGGCTTTTCTGAAACATAGATTTCATGAAAATGTAAACAAGGTAAAACCGATAGCGTTCCAGAAGTAACATAACCACTTAGCTGTCATCCTACCTGGAACACCAACTAATCAACGAGAATTCCTAATTTAGGAGGCGTTACACGCAAAAGCTATTAAGATTGCCTGTATATTAAATAGATTATGGATAAGGCATATTTTAGAAAGAGGAAGCAAGAAGACAGCATGCGAGAATAGTATTCCGTCAGACAACGTATTAAACGACTGGCACAATAGGTTCATAACTTATCCAAGTAACTTACCGAATTTCCCTCAACCTCGACTTGCTCCATTACCTCCTCAACTTTTGACATGTCGAATGACTGATTATAAAAAATACATTAAAATAAGATTATGAAAACAGCCGGTGGTACAAACACATATGATTAAACAACACAAGGTGCCAATAATAATGGCGCGCGTTCTAAGAGCATACAAAATGCTAAACCTGAATCTTCACGCTTATCGATTTCAAAGAAACTCTTCTTCTTCTTCTTCTTCTTCTTCGTGTTACGGTAGTGGGCATAGTAAACTCTTTACCCAATTGCTACTGTTCAGAAGTACGTATCTTGAGGTAAACATTGACTACCGAGAAAAGGCGTAAGACCAGTGAGGAACAGGTTATCCCAAACAAAGGTATGATGTAACGTGGAGACAAAAGGGGCATGAAAACAGATGAAACTAGACTGGGACACAATTGGTATTTGACTCTTCACACCGAAGTGACCCACCTTGGTGACTTAACCAAATAGCTTATAAAGATAATAGCGGAAACTCCTCGCCAAAACAGGAGACAGCGCTTCCCAGCACCGCCTAGCGGTCCGAGTTGGCAACGTAAGACCAGCTGATTTACAACCGTGAGATCCAACCACACAATAAAGAAATTATTGACCTGTGGATGATCTAATTATCCAATTATAATGGTTGGTACGGGGAGTATTTGTGCCATATATGGCTGTAATAATTATAATCAACAAAGTGACCCAAAATCTTTCTTCAGGTTCCCAAGAAATAAGGAAATGTAAGTATGAATTTATTGTAAACAAGTAGCCTACCATTACACTGATAGTTCGGTTTTCTTTTAATACAGAATGCTTTTACAATATTTAAAAAAAGTCAACAAAAGTCAACCCCTGGCACTATACAGCCCATGACGGGCTAAGGCCGACCAAGCGACCGCTGCCCGGCCATTTGGCCTGCAGATATTGGGGTGACGCGTGATCAGCGCGTCGGGTCCCCTCGGCCGTTAATCTTGGTATTCGTGATTGGGGCGCTGTCTCACTGTCAGACAGCTACTCAATTGTCCTCACGAGGTTGAGTGCACCCCGTTCCAAACCTCACGTCTGTTTTAAAATCCCTGAGCCGGGGATCGAACCCGGGGCCTCCGGGTGAGAGGCAGGCGCGCTACCCCCAACACCACGGGGCCGGCTTTTACAATATAATTAAGCATATTTTAGCCTGTTCTTTATTTATTTATAGATGCACACAGTGGGTTATTCGAAGCCGAAGGGCTGACAGATGACGTATTGAAAAGGAATTGCCCAGAACATTTAAAGAGAACTCATGTTGTATGTTCAGACCACTTTGTGGAGAAAGATTTCAGGAATAAAAACTTGTCAAGTCAAGAATAAGATCTTTATAGGTTGTTGATAGTAGGCCTAATGTTAATATTGAAATAACTGCATAATTATAGAACGAGGTGACTACGGTACAGTAGGCCTAACATTTAACAACATGCTTCAATATTTCCGATTGAAAGTGTACGTAGTTATTTGTTTTTATAAGGGACGGAACAGCGAGGTCATCTGTCTGTTAAGTGTACGTATTGCACTATTAAAGCTAAAGGAGGTTGGTGCAATCTAACAAGTTCAGAAACACAAATGTTAATTTTACTGACTTTATTGGGAAATATATAAGAAGGTAACTTTTTTTTAATGTAATTAAGCGTGTTCAACTCGTTTTTAAATACCAGTATGTCAAAAAGGATAGATTAAAACCAATGTCCTAATATTTCCTTGCAATTTCGGTCGGTGCACACTCAAAAATGCTAGCTGTGGGTGGCAAGGAGAGAAATGCTGTCAACTCGCACCAAGAGATGGCACTGTGATCGCTGTCTCCAGGCGAGCGCATGCTTTAACGGCCGAGTTTCCGCTATTATCTTTATAAGCTATTTGACTTAACATATAGACGTAGGCTACATGACCGGGTCACGATTATGGACCAGGTAAAAGGAATACCAGTTCAAGGTCTAAAATCAATGTTGTCAAAAAAGGATACTAGGCTACTGACCAGTGGAATGGTAGGATTAGAAACTAATGTGGCAACATTTAAAGGCAGTGTATACCCTAGGGAATATAAATCGCGCAACAGTATTGCACGGTGAAAGTCATAATGAGGACATTGAAATAAAATATGATTTATAGAGCCCTCCATTTGCAAACACGAACACAAGGCATCATTACGTTGTTTTATACGGAATAAATACACCGGCGTTAATGCATGATTAAAGCGGAGACGAATACTTGTAATAATATGTCGTCGTGTGTATTTACCACCATGGAACCAGGGCTTTCTTAAAATAGTCGGTTGTATCCCAAAATAATGTTTAGCTTTCGTTTTTGCGTAGTTAGTCCACGTGACCTGCCAGTCATTCTGGATCTTCGAACGAATTATAGAACGCAAATCAGAAATGGGTATAGCGATATTATAAGCCTTACCTGTACCATTAGCCGCTTCTTTGGCGAGTTTATCAGCGATTTCATTACCTTCAATATGTGAATGGCCGGGGATCCACATGATACTGACATCAAAACCCTCAGTATGTAAGGTATACAATTGATGCATTAACTGGCATAAAAACCAATTATCAGCCCCGAGAACATTTTGAAGTGATTGAACGACACTCATAGAGTCTGTACAAATTAGCGAATGGCGAATACCATGTTGTTTAATATAAAGACACGTCTGGCGAATTGCAAAAATTTCGGCTGTAAATATCGTGACGTCAGAGGGTAAAGTATACTTACATGAAATATGTAAATCGGGAGAGAAGAAGGCTGCTCCCACACGTGAGGGGTTAACCATTTTAGACCCATCTGTATAAAAAGGAATGCAAGATGCCAAATGGCTCGTTATTTCGTGAAACATACGAGGAATGATTACTGGGTTGTGTGGAAAAGTCTGATGTATTTGGGGTAAGGAATGCTGGATGATATTCGGTCGAAAATGAGCTACGGAATACGGAATATTATATGAAGGCAGGCGACTAACTTTTAATATATTATGGCAGTACTGTTTAAGAATGGAATATGCGGCCAGCAAGGCGGGAACAGAAGCTGTGGGCAATAATCGACGAGTATAATAGTCTTCCAATAATTGTAATTTAGGAACGATAGGTGATACCGCTATCATCATTTTACGCAACAGGTACATACATGCAAGGTGTTGACGCCGATAATGTAACGACATTTCTCCCGTTTCAACTAAAAGTGCTCCTGTGGGAGTAGATGTAAGCGCGCCTATTATGAGACGCAAAGCAGTAAACTGTATTCGATCTAAACGGAGGAGCCTCGTACTTGACATTATATCAAAATAAAAGGAATTGTAATCCAGCACAGAACGAATTATATTACGATATACTATTAATAATAGTTCCGGGTCTGCTCCCCAAGTACGCCGAGTAAGTGATTTTAGAACATTGATTTTGCTGGTAAGATGACTCTGAAGGTATTGTATATGTCTCTCTCCTTGCATTTTCCTGTCAATGTAAATTCCAAGGGCGGCTGGTGATATTGTTGCAGCGTTGCACAACTCCCAATAATTTTACAACTAATTCGTCGTTTTTTTCCTTTAATGTTTTAGTTTTATAGATCTAATGCACTCAAAAATGTGTTTAAATCATCGATATTTTGTTATTATTTATCGTAATGCTTCACACTGTACCTATAAAAGCTGCCGCCTTCAAATCAAACTCCAGGGGGTTAGCTCTCTTGTTGCGACTCCCAAGTAGACAGCGCGGCCGGCAGGAACGAGGCCAAGCTTGTACATAGCTTGCTGGCCAGCATGGGCTGTAGGGAGTTGCAGACGAGCTGCCAGCCCCCTGGCAACACTCAGTTCCAAATGGCACCGTTAGACTACACCACTCTTTGGAAATGACAACACCCTCGATTTCTCTTACCCCGCGAAGGGTAGTTTAGTTAGTTAGTTAGTTACTGTTGTTTTAAGGGGCGGAACTACGAGGTCATCCGCCCCTGAAGGGTAGTTTCTTTCCCACACCACTAGGGAATGCTTCGCGCCACTTTCCGATATAGCACCCAGATGTATCATCTGTGCATCTTGTAAGTTAGTATTTTATTTAAACGGAATGTTTAGTTTGAAACATTAATTGCATTGTGGAGTGTAAGTGAAAATTAATAGAGCAAGTAATTTACTAGTTAGACAGCTTTCCCAGCTCCCTGATGACGATAAACTCACAGTAAAAACACTCGGTTGACCATTACCAGATAAGTATTGTCCAAAATATAAGTATAGGCTACGAGGGCGTTTAAAGGATATATTTAAGGCAATAATAATTGGTTATGTGAATGCGACATTAAAAACGCTTTATTCTGTTTTCCATGTTTGTTGGTGGAGAATCCGCGTGGACCTAAATAGGAGTTACGGAAATTAATCCCTAAAATAAAGAAACATGAATCTTCAGCTGAGTGGCTTTGGTGCCGTAGTTGGTAGCATGCTGAGCCTCTATGTCCAAGATCGCGGGTTCAAACCCGGCCGAAGTCGTCGGATTTTTAAGAGCGTTAAAAATCCCTCAGTATGCATTCCTTCGGAGGGGAAGTAAAGCTGGTGGTCCCATGTCATAGATTTATGGCATGTTAAAGAATCTTCCACTAATTACACCTGTGTGAAGCTAAATTATAGGTTAAAAATTTGAACAACGCTCTTAGGTTCCAACGTTCGTCGCCAGGAGCCGACTGCGGTGGCGTGTAGTAACCAAGTTCTGAACTAGTAGTCGTTTACGGTGGCCTTTGGCGCCAAGAGTAGAAACTGCTTGAAATTCAATGTCTGCAGTCCTCACTTGAATTAAAAACAGATGACACTCAGTAATACAGCCATCACAATTAACACCGGTTATCAGACAGATTCTCCACACATCCAAAGTACAGGATATGACCGCGTTGTCGCAGCTCCTAAACTGAGGAACCAACCAATCTTCAGCTGTTTGAAATTGACACTTTTTGGAACTGTTAACGAAGCTGCACAATTGGACAGTGTCTATAGAAGGTAAATTGCGGAATATAACGAAGAAGTTAGGCACAATATGTATGTGTTAAATATTGTAATAAACTGTATTCGTTTCTGTGGCTCTTTCGAACTGGCCTTGCGTGATCATGATGAAAGTGTAACATCAACAAATCCAGGTGTTTTGAGAGAACTAATTAAATTTAGCGTTGAGTTGGATGCTGTGTTAAAGGTCATTTTAGTAAGGGCAACTGTTTTCAAAGGAACGTCCAAAACAATTGAAAATTAAATTTTACAGATTATGTTGGTGGTTTGCCAAGAAGAAGTATCAAAGCAAATAAAGGAATCGAAAATTTTAGCCATTATAGCAGATGAAACTAGTGATATTTCAAACATATTTCAGATGGCTGTTGTGTACCGATAAGTTACGTAGTAAGAGGCAAACAAAACATGATGCACACACATTAGGAGCGTGTTTACTGGATTAATTAAAGAAGCAGAAATTGAATGAAACTCCGCAAAAATGAATTGCGCAGACGTATGACAGAGCGCACTTCATGGCTGGTTCCTCTGATGGGGTTCAACCTATAGTAAAAAAATCCTATCCTTATGCAGAATATGTGCCCATCTTTGTTAGTAATATCATTTTCCGTAACGTACAAACTTTTCGGTTGCCATGTTAGGTAGATTTCATTAGAAAGCTAACTATTGCAATGGGTCCCATGTTTCGACTTCCGGAAAATTTCGACATATCTTCGCGTTTCACATCCCCCAGACCCCAAAACCACCGTCAGTTCAAAAGTTTATATATAATTTATGTATATATATATATATATATATATATATATGTATATATATATGTATATCAGTTTCTTGTGGACACGATAACTGCCGTAATTTTGCACCAATTACTTCGAATTTTTTACCGAAGATGTATACCTATAAAATCTCGGTCGAGTTCGTTACTGGGCTAAATCGGTCGAAGGGGGTGAAAATGGGGGGCTTTTTTCGAAAAAGTGAAATTTCGCTATAACTCTCTTAATACGTGCAATATCGAATCCATTCAAAGTTCATAATATGTGTCGGATAAGTGCCAAAAATTTATGTCAAATAAGATTTTTGATAGCACCAACCATTGACCAAAGGGGTGGAAAAAAGTGGGTTTTTCGGGAAACATTAATCATATCTCTCTTAATAGGCACAATATCAAAACCGTACAAAATGGACAATATTCCCCTAATAATTACCTAAAACTTTTGTCTGAAAGAATTTTTGATATGACCCACCATTACGCCAAGGGACGAGAAAAATGATTTCGGAATTATAAGAAAATGCCAAGAGCTATCAGTGGTTGCCATGGCAACACTACTAAATTGATGAGGCATGGACCATCAGACGTTGCCATGACAACGCACTTGCACGAGATCAGATTCAGTATTTCCATCTGATTAAGTGGTTGGTTGGTTGGTTCTTAAGTTTAGGGGCTGCGACAACGCGGTCATGTAGCCCCGTGTACTTTGGGTGTGTGTAGAATCTGTCTGATAACCGGTGTTAATTGTGATGACTGTATTAGTGTGTGTTATCTGTGTGTTAATTTAAGTACTGCAACTAACAATTTTTCAGATAGTTCCTACTTTTGCCGCCAAGCGCCACTGTCAACGACTACGAGGCCAAGTTCAGAACTGAGCTACTAGACGCCGCCGCAGTCGGCTCTTGGCAACGAACATAGAAACCTAAGAGCGTTGTATACATTCTTAACCTATCCAATTTAGCTTCACACAGGTGCAATTAGTGGAAGGATCTTTAACATGCCATAAATCTATGACATGGGACCGCCGGCTTTACTTCCCCTCCGAAGGAAGGCATACTGAGGGATATTTAACGCTCTTAAAAAATCCGACGGCTTCGGCCGGGTTTGAACCCGGTATCTTGGGCATAGAAGCTCAGCATGTTACCGACTACGCCACCAAAGCCGCCTGATAAAGTGGGAAGCGGCTTCGGTGACGTAACTGGTAGCATGCTGAATGTCTATGCCCAATGTCGCGGTTTCAAAGCCGGCCGAAGTCGTCGGATTTTCTAAGAGCACTAGAATCCCTCAGTATGCTTTCCTTTGGAGGGGAAGTTCCAACGTTCGTTGCGAGTTGATGGTTGGGGTGGCATCTAGTAGCCAAGTTCACAGCTAGGTGTCGTTGACGGTTGTACCTGGTAGCAACATTAGGAACTACTGCTTGAAATTGACCGTCTGCAGTACTTACATGAATTAAGACTAATACAGCCATTACAATTCACACCGTGTATCAGACAGATTCTACACTCACCCAAAGTACACGGGGTTAGATGACCGCGTTGTCGCAGCCCCTAAAGTGAGGAACCAACCAGAGGTAGATTTCGTTAGAAAGCTAACTATTGCAATGGGTACCATGTTTCGACTTCCGGAAAATTTCGACATATCTTCGCGTTTGACATCCCCAGGCCCCAAAACCACCGTCAGTTCAAAAGTTATATATAATGTATGTATGTATATGTATATCAGTTTATTGTGGACATGATAACTGCCGTAATTTTGTACCAATCACTTTGAATTTTTTACCGAATACGTATACCTATAAAATCTCGGTCGAGTTCGTTACTGGGCTAAATCGGTCGTTGGGGGGTGAAAATGGGGGGCTTTTTTTTTCGAAAAAGTGAAATATTGCTATAACTCTCTTAATATGTGAAATATCGAATCCGTTCAACATTCATACTATGTGTCGGATAAAGCCCAAAAATGTATGTTTGAAGAGTTTCTTTTATAGCACCAACCATTGACCAAAGGGGTGGGAAAAAGTGTGTTTTTCGGGAAACATTAATCATATCTCTCTTAATAGGCACAATATTAAAACCGTACAAAATGGACAATATTCCCATAATAATTACCTAAAACTTTTGTCTGAAAGAATTTTTGATATAACCCACCATTATGCCAAGGGATGAGAAAAATAATTTCGGAATTATAAGAAAATGCCAAGACCTATCAGTGGTTGCCATGGCAACACTACTAAATTGATGAGGGATGAGCCATCAGACGTTGCCAAGATAACGCACTTGCACGAGATCAGATTCAGATTTCCATCTAAGTGTGAAGCGGCTTCGGTGACGTAACTGGTAGCATGCTGAATGTTTATGCCCAAGGTCGCGAGTTCAAAGCCGGCCGAAGTCGTCGGATTTTCTAAGAGCGCCAAAAATCCCTCAGTATGCTTTCCTTTGGAGGGGAAGTTCCAACGTTCGTTGCGAGTTGCTGGTTGCGGTGGCATCTAGTAGCCAAGTTCACAGCTAGGTGTCGTTGACGGTAGTACCTGGTAGCAACATTAGTAACTACTGCTTGAAATTGACCGTCTGCAGTCTTTACCTGAATTACAGACTAATACAGCCATCCCAAAGTACACGGGGTTACATGACCGCGTTGTCGCAGCCCCTAAACTGAGGAACCAACCAAAATCTCTGCGGTTGATATAATTTTGCGTGAAGAAGTAACAGACCGTTACATAGTTGCACATCAGTGTCGAAACCTAGCATAAGGACAGTGTGACCACAAGTATAAAAATGGACCCCAAATGACAAGAAGGTTACCGTACCCATAAGACAATAAAATGTTTAAAATAAGCATAAAATGACGAAAAACAAAGTTAATTAAGCTCCAATTATAAAATACCATCTCGCATTAAATGAGGTCTGATCCTTCTACGAAAATCTGCATATTCTGCCTATTTTCGCCTATCCCCAAGTTTGTCCGGTGAAATCTACCTCCGCCTTCCGGCGTGCCGAGAGGACTTTTTTTTTATGTTGAGAATGTTTATTATCCTGGAGATAGAGACCCAACCTTAGACAACCTGCTGTGTTTTAAATTCTTCCAATTAACTCAGACATAGGGCGTAAATACATACATATGATTTTTTATGAATTCTTATAGGAAGAAGCCCAAAAGAGCCATTAAAATTTGTCTATTTGTCGAACGTTCAGTTAGTTTGGAAAACCCATGTATTTCAGTTTTTTATAGAAATGTAGTTTATCTAACGTTAATTAATTTTTGTTACATGTGTAAACTTCCCATATAAAATTGCGACATCAGAAATGTTGGTGCAACACCCAGCTTTACAAGCCACCGGCCGCCACTGGTAAATTCCAAAGTATTTTACATTCGTCACCACCGGAATTTGGCCTTGACGATATAATATAGGAGAGCTGTCGTAACGTCGTTTGTTAGTAAATATCATCGCAGCGTTTTTTCCGGCAGAAGTTTCAAATCCGTGTTGATGAAACCAGTCATGAGCATTAGATAAGGCGGTGTATATATCCCGACGACATGCGAATAAATCGTCCCTTGTACAATATATTAAAATATCGTCCGCGTATTGAAGGATGCGAGCGTGCGGCAATATGACTGTTTCTAGGGTACGAGTATAAATTAAATATAAAATCCCACTTAAAACATCTCCCTGCGGGACACCGTGAGAGGTGTATCGGGAATCAAATACACCGACTGGGGATTTTAAAATGATTTTACGATGACATAGCATGTTATATATTAAACACCGGAATGGAAGTGGGAATTGCATATCTCGAAGTATATTAATAAGAATAAATGGATCTACAGAATCATACGCATTTTTTAGGTCAAGGAAAATCGCTATAGTATGCATTTTCTGTCCTTTTGCGAGGAGTAAATCGGTGAAGAAAATGTTTAATGGATCAGACGTACCGAGATTTTTCCTGAATGCAAATTGCGTTTTAGGAAACAGGGTATAATATTCTAGACACCATTGCAGCCGTCGGAGAAGTACATTTTGAAAAATTTTGCGGAAACAGGAGCCAAGTTGGATACCTCGATAACTACTCGCTAAGCGGGCATCTTTTGTGGGTTTCAAAATAGGGACAGTTTGAAAAACATTCCAATCTTCTGGAAATGTCCCTGTGCATAAGCTCGAATTATATAGTTTAAGGATGATGTCCTGAGCATTTACGGGGAATCTAGCGATCATGGTATAAGTCACTTCGTCAATTCCTGGGCTTGTTGATTTTTTGTGTCTGAATGTTTGTAAAAATTCGCTGCGCATAATAGGCTGCATTAAACTGGAAAAAAGGTCCAGCGAACCAGAGGCACATGATGTAGGCATACGAATAACAATGTCGGGTGTCCAAGTATGATACAAGTCATGGTATCCTTGCGCCGAAAGTTGAGAGGGAGAGGGTCGAGGAGGGGTATTCGTAAAATGTTTAATCGCTGACCAAATACTATTTAGGGACGTATTACTACTTAATTGGGTAATGTATAATTTCCACGCTTCGCGTCGTTTATGATTAAAGACACGTTGGAGTTGAGCGGTGAGACTCTTGTACCTCAAATATGAGGTGGAAGTACCATAGTGCCGAAAAGCTTTTAAACTCGCTTTGCGACGTCGTACTAAGTGTTTACATTCTTGATCCCACCATGAGGGTAAGGCGGAACGATTATTTGGAGGACATGATTTTGTAATATAAGGGTGATATGTATTAAAATAATCTCGGATATTATTTAGTAAAAAATTATAACCGTTATCAGACTTTTGTAATGGCCGCGAAAGCCTGTCCTCTAAAAAGTGTTTAAACAAATCATAATCAAACTGCCGAAAATTCCTCTTAACTTGAACAAAGAAACTCTACAAAGTGATGAAATATGTGGCCTTGGTTTGTGTTGGTCACACTGTTCATTCATGGAAACCTGCACCAACCTTAACCTGCTCAATCCTGGCGTTCTCTGCTTAAACTCTGTCCTCCCAGCAGTGAGCCTATTGACCACTGCAGCGCTGAGTACCCACCTAACATTTACGTAATACAAAAGAATGTTGTATCACCTTGTTCTTTCAGTTCTGTTCTAGTAAATGCCAAGTAGGCTACATTAAACGTACGCTCCATTTCAATTGCCTGTTTGCCTCATAATCCTACACAAGGAAAAGGGTCCACTAAATTTAGATCGCGCTACCAGTCCTCATTTCTTGAGTAGGCAAAAACACACATTACTAATTGATAATACAACTTTTCATTGTAGTGATAGAAGTTATTTTTCAGTGTTGTCTAATTCTATTAAAGAAAGCTTCTCAGTTGGTCAACACAATTTCGAACGTTCGAAACAGGTCATACATACATACATACATACATACATGGTTTATTTGCAAATGTGGACACTGTCCATGGTGGCAAATTACAATAAATACACAAAACAATTCACAACCACAAAAAAATTAAAAAATTAGGACTAATTAGAAAATAAGTAATAGTTGCTAAGAGAAGAAACCGGTAATCGTAAACATAATCATTCTAATAACAGAAATAAACATAAAATACTAAACATTTACACTTTCTTTCATTGCTTCAACTTATGCACCGTTCATCACTGCCTCTTAATCTGGTGCTTTTTCACCAACTCCTTAAATTTACCAACATCAGAAGGCAAAGGGCTGAAAATGTCCCCTGGCAAACTGTTCCATTCTATTTCCCCCCTCCCAATGAACGAATATTTGCCCCAGTTACTTTTCCACTGACTTAATTTCAATTTACAACAATGACTGTATCTGCCCATATATGAACTTTCCTTTCCCAATCTCTCCTGAATATCTTCCCATGCAATTTCCCCCTTATAAGCTAAGAAAATACCCCCTAGTCTTGCTCTTGAACGTCTATCAGCCAGACTTTCCCATCCCAAATCCTGTATCATCCTACTCACACTACTCGTCGATCTGTGGTCCTCCATTACATACCTGGCGGCCTTCCTTTGCACTCCTTCCAATTCCTTTATTAAATACATTTGGTATGGATCCCACACTCCCCCAGCATATTCCAGCAGAGGACGGACTAGGGACATGTATGCCCTTTCCCTAATCTCTCTGCCAGTGCCTTTAAAGACTCGCATAACCATATGTAGTGACTTGTATGCTTTCTTTACTATTTCCCTTATGTGCTTACCCCAGTGAAAATTCCCACCCCCCCACAGTTACACCTAAATACCTACATTCGTCCCCAAATACAACTTTATTTTCCCCCACTGAATATTCAAAAACAATATGATTCCTTTTGTTAACAAATCTCACTGCCTGACATTTCTTTGAATTTATCATCATATCACTTTTATCCGCCCAGCTTTGTATGTCCGTCAAGTCCCTCTGCAATATGCCGCAGTCATCCGGGTGATCTATCCTCCTGTATACTACTATATCATCAGCAAATAATCTTATCTGGGATGATATTTTAACTCCTATGTCGTTTATGATAATGAGAAATAGTAAAGGACCCAATTTACTCCCCTGAGGTACCCCCCTCCCCACCCTAGACTGTTCTGACACTGAACCACCAACCCTTACCCTCTGACTTCTCCCCTCCAAAAATGATCTCACCCATTGAACTACTCTCCTGTCCAATCCTATAGCCTCCATTTTCCTTAACAGAATACCATGATTGACCCTATCAAAAGCCTTTGATAGGTCAACTGCAATGCAGTCAACTTGACCTCTGTTATCCAAGGCCTCACTGATATCCCGCTGAAAGCCTGCTAGCTGCGATTCACACGAAAATCCCTTTCTGAAACCATGCTGTTTATTTCCCAACCACCTACTACTCCCTAAGCATTCCCTTATGTATTCATTCATAATTCCCTCAAAAATTTTGCATATAATACATGTTAGACTGACAGGTCTGTAGCTATCACTATCCCCCCTTCCCCCTCTCCCTTTATATACCGGAACTACCAGAGCCTGTTTCCAGTCCTCAGGCACTACCCCATTATTTAGACAAAAGTCAAACAGAAATCTTAAATAAGGCACAATGTTCCATCCCATAACCTTTAACAATTCCCCATTTATCCCATCTACCCCGGCTGATTTTCTTGACCCTAATCCCCGTATTGCATTATAGATATCCTTATTTACATAGCTTAATTTCTTACCCTCCTCAATACCCTGCTCTCCTCCCTGATCCACATTTCCCTCCCCTGTAATTCCTACCACCTTACCATATACCTTATTAAATGCCTCAGCCTTCTGCCCATCTTCCACCAGCAGCGTTCCATCTTCTCCCTCGATATCAGGTATGCGGCCTTGAACCCCTCTTACTCTCCTGAAATAGACATACATATTCCTCCACCGTTCCTTGAAAGTCGTCCCCCCGCCAACTAGCCTACCCATAAAATGTTTCTTTGCTACTATCTTAGCCCTAACCAGTTCCCTCCTCAACCTATTTAATTCTATTCGGTGGCCTATCCCCTTCCTAATCTTATTGCTTTCTAATCTACATTTCTTCTTTAATCTTCTTACCTCCTTATTGTAATAAAGTGGATCAGTAGTCCCCCCCTCCTTTTTTAAATGGCACATGTAATTTTTCACAATCCAGAATTATTGTTTTCAAACCAGCCCACAGTCTATCTACATCTAGTCCCCTCTCTATCCACTGATTGAAATTTCCAGCTAAGTAACTACCAATCATTTCCTTATTAGCTTTGTAGTACTGTTTCACCAATCTTGTCTCCCTCTTGACCTGCCTCTCAATGCTCAACTTTACCTCTACTAAAACAGCCTTGTGGTCACATATCCCTTCAATTATCTCTGATTTGACCCAAATATCCTCAGGCTTTATCAAAAACACATCCAATAAGCTGTTCCCCCTAGTGCATCCCTCAATAACTTGAACAAAGCCCCCCTCCCATATGATTTTGTTGGCCAGCGATTGGTAATGTTCTTGAGAGTCAGCCCTACCCTCCCAGTCCACTCCTGGCATATTAAAATCACCCCCTACAATTATATTTCTTCCTGCCCTGTCAGCCTCCATAGCATAATTTACTAAAGTTGTTCCTAAATTGACATCCCTTTCCCCCCTTCCTGTTCTATATACACCCAAAATGTCTACCATATCTTTAAAACCAACCCTATCCCCCAGAATCTCATTTTCCTCATCCGTAAAAACTAGGTGACTCCTAAATATATCCTTAACTAATATAAAAACCCCACCCCCCGTACTTCCCCTATCCCTCCTGTATATCCTATAACCCATAGGAAATACCTCTCCTTCGACAACATTATCCACTAGCCATGACTCAACACCGATTATAACATCTGGATCATATATTTCCACCATGGTTCCAAATGTTATGCCTTTTCTGACTACACTACGACAGTTTACCAGAAGGCATCTCAATCCTCCTTCATATTCTTCACAAAAATGAGATTGCTCACCTCTTACATACCTAATCTGTTTTTTTGCAAGCTCTTTACTATTCGTTCAAAGAGTTGCCCTAATTTTACAGAGCCCCTTCTATTTAAATGTAGGCTATCCCACCCCAAGTCACAGTCTTGAACCCATACCCCTGCATTAACAAATATCGCCCCCTCTTCTCCACACACCCAGTCAAGTACCCCATTCACTCCATCAATATATCGTGGATCTACATCCCTTCTATGCAGTATGCCGCTTACAATAATGGACGTTTCAGGATATTTCCTCCTACATGTCCTGATCAAATTTGTCATGTCATTTCCAATTGTGTCTGGCGTACCACTGCTTCTAACATCGTTTGTGCCTACATGAATGACCATCGATGCTACATTACGTTCTCCGTCCATGGATTCCACTTGCTTTCTGAGCTGCCCCGTACGTCTTCCAGGGAAACAAATTACGTCGGCTTTTTCTACTCGAAGCCGTCTGATTATCGAGTCTCCAACAATGATCGATACAGGTCCCTCTTCTGTTCGCCCGCAATGGTCGTTTGATACAACCGCATCACCAGCTTCATGAACCTTCTTCGACCGCCGTTCATTCATGTTCTCTGCCTGCCGAGTACGTCCAATTACCTGCTCAGTCAGATGGTTAACGCCCCTGTCCACAGGAACATGAACTACACTCTCCGGCGCTTGTAGCCGTTCACCTATTTTGTTGGACCCTTCCTGAAAGCACCCATCAGATGCTGCCCTCTGCACGTCAAGCACTGAACTTAAATTTAAATGTGACGATTCATATTTCGCTATTATTTCACTCATGTATTTATTTTCCTGTTTCACACGCTCTAACTCTGCCACTACATTGTCAAACTCCAATTTGAACAGCCTAAGAACCTCGTCCCGACTTTCAATTTCCATATTCAATGCTTTGCACTCACCACACTTAAAAACACCAGGCATGGCTGCCAGGTTCTGAACGTTATTCACTTCGACAACCTTAACGGACGATCTTGTCGTAATTTTCCCGGTATTCTTCACTCGAAGATCATAGTTCCCGCAAATGACACCATTCGGGTAGATTTTTTTACACTTCCTGCACAATAAACTATGAATTTTCGACTCACTAACCGCACATCGCTCTTGACCGTTCACTCCGCTCGCCATCTTTCGGAGACGATGGTATAATCAAATCCAATTAAGTAGGTATTTTGTACATAAAAGCTTGTTAGTTTGTAGGATATGTAAATACTTGTTTCCAGACTAATTGAATTGGGCACAATTTGTTTTGAGCGAATGAAAAGCTTTCTTTAATACAACTTTTCAGTCGGACAATATAATTCCCATTACTGGGATATGCGAAAAAATAACCTAAAAAAATACCGTATTAACCCGAAAATAAGCCGACCCCGCATATAAGCCGCACTCTTAATATTCGAAGAGGAAAAAGGAAAAAGTTTACACCCGAAAATAAGCTGCATCCGGATTAACGGAAGACACATTTATTTTCTTGTACTTGCCAACATGTAAACATTTGATTCTGACATCCGTATTTTCTTCCAGCATCTCTGTTATGCTTTTGGCATAACGCACAACTGCTAGTATGAAGGCTGCATCATAAGCATGCCGAATTCCTTTGCTTGATTAAAGTTTTCGCTCTACCGCCAAATGATCGCTCATTTTTGCGTTAAACAGGCTTTCTTACAAATCTTACTGAGACTGAGCTACTGTATATTATTCAAGCTTACGAAACAATACTGTGTTACCGGATAACAATGTCAAGGCCAAAACAAAAGTACCGTTGGTATTGTTGTCCTTAAATGACGCTAGTTTCTCTTACAGACTGTAATGTTGCTTTGTTGCTGTGTTCTTGCTAATGAGCATTCCTTTTTAAACAGTACATGACATTATAAAAATGAAGGTAGCGAATATAAGCCACACCCAGATTTTATACACAAATAATTGTAATAAAAAGTGCGACATATTTTCGGGCCAATACGGTACATGTGATTTATTATATTTGAATTGCAGCCAATTGTCACAGCAGGGTATTTCAATTGAACGCCCGTAGGCTCCCCATCACAGATTACCCTACCTTTCTTTAATACAACTTTTCAGTCGGAATTCATGCGAATGTCATAACCTGAGAAACGAACAGTCCTCAAAAGACGAAAATTATAAAGCTGCTAAAGGAAGATATTGCTAAGTTAATGGAAGAGTTGAATAAATTAAAAGGAAACAGAGAGGAAAGCAAGGAAACTTGGTCGACAGTGATTGCTGGTAAGGTAAGATTGAATAAGCCTAAGCCTATAAATGGAGTACATGTAACTGAAATTCCCGTCTCAAATTAATTTGGAGTGCTTGTCGAAGAAAATGATGACTTTCCTCAAGAAGAAAAGAAGAAAGTGATAAAGAGAAAATCCAGGAAGATGCGGATATTTGCGGATAGCCACGGGCGAGATGTAGCAGCAAGCGTATTGGAGAGAAGCCGAGAAATGGAAGTCACTTCGACAGTGAAGCCAGGAGCTCAAATTACAGAAGTCACGAACGGGATGATAGGAGAGTGTGCGTCCCTTACTGCAAAGGACTACGCAGTGATCATCGCTGGAGCAAACGACGTCTATAGAAATGAGAGTAAAAAGGTAATCAAAGATTTAAAGGGTACAGTGCCATCCATGCAAAAAACAAATGTCATTATTGTAAACATTCCGCAGAGATACGATTTAATTCCCAAATCATGTGTAAATGTAGAAATAGAGGCTACAAATGGAAAAATTCATAAAATTTGTAAGAGTTTTCCAAATGTCCAACTAGTAGATGTAAGTAAATTAGACAGGAAGTTCCACACTCGGCATGGCCTACACTTAAATAGATTAGGAAAACAGTATCTTAGTGATGAAATCTGCAAAATTGTAAATTCAAATGGTAAGAATAATTCAACAGTAATATCATTAGAGTGGAAGCAGGGAAACTGGTAGAAGAAGCCAAACGTGAGGTTTGGCATTCACATCTTTTGAAGTCAAATTTAACGGAGTGCAACAATGGTATTTCGGATTTGTCTAGCAACAATAATAATAACAATTATGATGATGATGATAATAATGTAAATAAATCACCAACACAAGCTTGCAAAAGTAACAAATTTAAAATTTACCACCAGAATGTCCAGTCTCTTAATAATAAAATTGATTACATAAATCTAATGCTTAAAAATGAACTTAAAGACATCTCAGCACTATGTATTTCAGAACATTGGCTGAAAGGGGAACAACTCGAATTAATTCAATTCCCAGGGTTTATACAAGCTAGTAAATACTCTAGATCTAATATTAGCCATGGTGGTACTTGCATCTTCTTAAGAAATAATTTAGATCATGAACAGATAACAGCTTATGATTATCTAATTATGGAACAGGATTTTGAATTCTCTGCCGTAAAAATTCAGCAGTTTAAGTTAATAATTGTATGCGTATACCGTTCTCCGTCAGGATAGTTTCCTCTATTTATAGATAAATTAGAATTGATACTCAGTAACATGAGCAAAGTAAATTTCGATATAATAATTTGTGGGGATGTAAATGTGGATTTCTTAAAACTTGATAGAAATTGTGAATTATTAACACAGTTACTAATTTCCTATGGACTGAAACCTACAGTAAATACACCAACAAGAATAACAAAATTTAGTAAAACCACTCCTGATCAATATTTTATAAATACAGATAAATATCACCATTCAATAGAAGTCTATTGTCCGGGTTTTAGTGACCACCATGGACAAATACTGAGTTTTGAAGTATCCGAAGTAATCAATAATAATGATAATGGAGTAAAATCAAAGTTCAGGTCATTCACTGAATCAAATGTTACATATTTCAATGACTTATTAAATAAGGAAACATGGTCAGAAATTTATGAACTAGAAAATGTAAATGATAAATTTAATGCATTTAACAGAACCCTAAAACACTATTTTGAAATAGCATTCCCCTTTAAACGAAGAACTGTTCAAAATAACAAAACTAGCAATTGGATAACAACAGGGATTATAAATTCATGTCAAAGAAAGAAATTTCTACACAAATTATATAAACAATACCACACAACACCTGAATTCAATTTATACTACAAAAAATACACTAGCATATTAAATATGGTAATAAGACTAGCAAAGAAAATGCATAATGATAATTTTATTTCCCAATCATCTAATAAAAACAGGGCTATGTGGTCCGTGATAAAGAAAGAAACTGGAAAATATGCTAAAATACAAAGGAACATTACACTGACCAGAAATAATAAAGTGATTAATAATCCAGAGGAAATAGCAAACACTTTTAATGACTATTTTCTGGAAATTCCACAAAAATTAATAAATAAATCACAGGTAAATACACTAAATTCTAATAATAAAATAAATATATGCAGTGATTCTTTATTTATAAATCATGTCACAAGTGAAGAGGTAAGAATAGTTATAAAAGAGCTAAAAAATAAATTCTGTGCTGGCATTGATGGCATCCCTGATGCAATTTTAAAGAAATGTGCAGAAAATATAATAAATCCACTTACGCACTTAATAAACAGTTCAAATCACTCAGGAACTTACCCGGATATTTTGAAGTTATCAAAAGTAATTCCAGTGCACAAAAACGGTTCAAAAGATGAATTAGATAACTATCGTCCTATTACCTTACCAACTGGTATTGCAAAAATTGTGGAAAAAATTATGTATAAGAGACTGATAAGTTTCATAGAAAAAAAAATATTATCAAACTCACAACATGGATTTAGAACGGAAAAATCTACACAGACAGCAATTTACGAATGTAGTAATAGTATACTGAAATTAATTGACAATAAGGAACATGTAACTGGCCTATTCTTGGATTTATCGAAAGCATTTGATGTTGTTGACCATAAAATCCTCCTTACCAAACTAAATCAATATGGTGTTAGAGGTCTAGTTAATAAATGGATAGAGTCTTACTTAACAAGGCGTAAACAAATAGTAAGCTTGAGACACAAGGATGATGGAACCAAATTACTTAATGAAACATTGTCCAATGAGGGAATTATTGAATTTGGAGTACTCCAGGGATCGGTTTTGGGCCCACTACTCTTTCTTCTATATATCAATGATATAACACAGAACGTTCATTCACATAAGGAAATTTTGTTTGCGGACGATACAACACTCGTAATAAAAGGTGAAACTAAACAGGTCATACAGCAGTCTGCTGACTCCGTTACAGGAGAGTTAACCAAATGGTCACAAGATAATCGCCTCATAAGAAACTATAAAAAGACAGTATGTCTAAATTTCCACACTATACAGAATAGGAATCCTGCGATGCCCAATATAACATTAAATGGTCATCAAATAGAAAATAAATCAGAAACAAAGTTTTTAGGACTATGGATACAACAAGACTTGAAATGGAATAAACATATACAATATCTGAATACTAAACTGAACTCGATGTGCTTTGCGTTACGTATTTTGAAAACCTGCACTAGCATGCACACATTAAGAAATACTTATTTTGCTTATTTCCATTCATACTTAAGATATGGGATCATATTTTGGGGTATGTCGCCAGATGTACTAAGCACGTTTAGGATACAAAAGAGGGCGATTAGAATTATGGCAAATGTAAACTCTAGAGAATCATGTAGACCTCTGTTTAAAGATTTAAACATTCTCTCACTGCCCTGCATATATATCTTTGAAAGTATTATGTTTTTTAAAAAGAATTTAATGAATAAAGATGTTTTTCTTAAAACAAACAATGATGTTCATAGGCATAACACAAGACAAAATCAAAACATTCATATTTCACACACAGACACAAGCATATATCAAAAAGGAACTTTTCACACTGGAGTTAAATTATACAATAAACTACCCCAGTATATAAAACTGGCCCCAAAAATAAAAACCTTTGATAGAATGTTGAAAGCTTATCTGCAGTGCCATTGTTTTTACTCAGTAGTTGAATATTTTAGCGTATAGGAGTGATGGAATCTATAACTATATTTTACTTTTTTAATTTAATTTTAATACCTAGCTGTATGTTGTTGTATTTATAGAATTAAGTTTTCATATTATGATAATAGAGTGAGGTGTAAATAGTTGTGCAATAAGATTGTAACTATTAAGATTTGCTATTATAATAAGTTATAAATAGTTATAATCTTAGTAATATATACCTGTTATTTCTTTTATTTTATGGATGTAAATTCTGACGTGTCCTATATCAAAAATGTATTGAATGCATGTATTTGATCAAATGGAATTAATAAAAATCTATCTATCTATCTATCTACAGATGGCCGACAGCCATGCTAATTCTTGGCACCTAAGACTTCAGCGCTGTCTGGCGAATGGCCACCGTAATAGTAACATGCTCCCAGGACCTTTTATAACTACCGGACCTGTTGAAGAGAATGAATATTTCCCGTACTCTCTAATCTCGCATGTAAATATCGTTTGTCTTTTGTCAAATGTGTGCCGATTGCATCTGCACACTTTACCCCTGCCCGAACTCTCGCCAGCCCTACTTGTGGAAAATAAACTTAGGACCCAGTTCTAAACCCTGGGGTCACTTAAACCCTGGACCCAGCTCCATACCCAGTGGTCACTGGAGTAATTCACGAGCCCCAAAAAGAAATAAAACTTTCCCAAAAGGTCCCAATGTGAAATCTTCCTCAGTATGCATTGTCTCAATAATGTCTGTTGACGACAATAGAATTTCAAATTCACATTATTGACTCGGGAAGTAATTAACTATGAACATTCATGTAATGAATTCGCTGCCAATTCAAATTCAAACCTGTGCAGTAGCCGCGTTACCAATCAGCACGAAGAATCTTCCTGCTCTTTCAGTACCAACATAAATAATGAACTGAAGTGTTTTCAGACATTTAAAAAGCACTTTTAAATGGAAAGTTACGTTTGTGAGCCTGCAGAAACATTTCAATGTCTTCGTTTGTTTGTTAGTTCCAAAACTGCCACTGTATAACTTCGGCAGCACCGCGTGTGTTGTGCGCATGCGCGAGGCCGCTCTGAAGGGCTAACTGTTTATGGACAAGGTGACGCTTGATCATTCCTAAATTGTCGTGAGAAGTAAGTGGACGTTGTGGCTGGGCTTCGGCCCCGGCCGATGGAAGAGGTATGGATAAACTGAATTAATTCTCCGGACTCTGTTAAATTGATTATTTTACTTACAGACATTTCATCTTTTCGGAAAATTATTTAAAAACTTTCAAATACTTAGATTTTGTTGAACCATTGTGGCGTGGTGGTTCAGTTGCGCCACTTTAGGGAAACAAAGACTTAAGCATTTTTCTGGTAGTGCTAGCAAGTTTTGCTGTGATTTTAAATGTGAATTGATATTATTTGAATTTCTAAGGGCCTGAAATTGCGCAATTAGTGGGTTCCGATTTGTTTTTATTTTCTTATTTTATTTAAAAATGCTTGCTACCAATTTTAGTAGTGGCGTCAACTTAATTTAGGCTTCTAGCTTAAGGTTTATCATGTAATACTGTTTCCTTGAATTGTTCGAAGAACCTGTTTCTTTTGGTGGGGATTATTTGCTTAATGTAACTGGTGACTGCCCTTTGTTTTGCCGCTAGTATTTTGTTTTCATTATTATTTAAAAATGTTGTTGGCAAGATGGCCGTGCGTTCGGACGTACTTAAAGTCGCTCTGTTTGATGTTGGGCAAATTATGGTCTTAAGGGACCTAACTACTTATATTTCTGGTGCTACGAGTTCCTTAATGTGTTTCTCTGTTGGGGAATATTTGATTTGGATACGAAACTCAGTTTTCGTTAGTTTTCTGATGGTTTGGTAAAGCATGCTTCTGCATGGTCATTAGCGTCCGTCTGGCGCCAACTTGTGAAATTTGGCTGTTTTTAATTTAAAGTTAACTTATTTTATTTGTTTGGTGCTAATTCAAACTAATTTTATTTCAAAATGATTACGCGCGTGTTTGGTTGTGTGTGGAATTATTTCTACTGAAATATTGGTGATATTTCCTATTGTGATCTTGAGCTTGATATCTGCGTTAGTGGGGTTTGGTGGTCAGTAGCCACGTTTGGTGACTCATTACGGTTTACTGTGATGTTTTGGTTATTTCTTGTCATTTTAATTAATCTCGGTCTTTCATTTTATTTCTAAGTAATTGTGGGGTTTTCCGCGTGATCGTTGGCCTTGCCTTTTTTCAGTTTAGATGGGCTGTGGAGAACTGAAGGACTGATGTAGCGAGTTCCCTGTATATAACCTCCTTGTTTTCCTGTATATAACCTCCTTGTTATATAAGATTTTTGGGAGAGTAAGAATAGAAGATTGTTAGACTGACATGTAGAGATGGGACTATCGACTACTTTTAACTATCGACTGACTGGTCATTCGTTGGAAGAAACTATCGACTAGATATTCGACTACTTTCAGTCGAATGGTTACCTGAATACGCATAGCTCTTTAAAGCGTGTCGTTTCATATATTCGACTGAAAGTAGTCGCTTCCAGGCGGCGTACAAAGCACTGTAAGCCGTTACCCGCGAAGTTCTGTTGTACCAACAGATGAAAAACAAACTTCTCCCTAACCTACCTATTTTTGCAGACGTTAGTTTGGACTACGCGACACTCGTCAACATGCAATTGATCCAAGTTATTTATTTTTACTGTGCTTCGAATGGAGGTTGCGGCGTTGTGTATAGTGCAGCCATCATATCCAATGTTGCAATGAGAATGAGTAAATGTTCCCCGATATTGGTATAGGGCATATTACCTGTATGTACTCTGAATAAGTGAAGCAATAGAGCAATAGTTAATTAAATTACTAGAACTGAAAGGGAGTTCGTAAGTACCGGTAACAATTCCATAGCCAAAATTGTGACGTACCTTTTATTTCTTAGTTGTTTTGCAGAAAATACTAAGAATGTAGAGTTGAAATACAACATGAACAAGAACACGACAGCCTAGAATAAATACACACGAGAGACGACAATAGAGCATTTTAGAACTGTAACGAGAGCAAAATTTCAGTGGAGATGTTGGCAACCATGTGGATACAAACAATTTATGACCAGAACGTAAAACTATGCCAGCGCTCAGAACATGTTAAAACAATTGGGATCAGTTCAGTCGTTTGCAAACGACTTGTTTATGTTACGGTGAGTAGTCGCTGAATTCATTCGACTGTTTTCTAAAAGCAGTCAAACAAGTCGATGGTTTTAACTTTTGTTAGTCGACTCCTGATGCCCATCTCTACAAAACAATTGACGACCAGAATCAATTTGAGCGTACACGCCCTCCGACTTGCTAAAATGCTATTAATATTGGATCCCAATATAAAATATTTTCTGATTTAATTTTCCTGTAAAATCTATTCTATGTTTGCATCGATCATTACCATCACGCGATGGGGAGAATTTCATAATAGTTTTCTTGTAATTCATTTATCACGCGGTAGAATAAATGAATGAAATTCAATCATAAAATAAATAGAACTCTAAGCCATAATTGGTAAGCCCATGTTCAAGTTGTGCAATAATTCAAGAATGCACCCAATTCTCATTAAAAGTGTATAGACTGTGTTAAGGAGTTCAAACTAAACCTAAATATTGAATGCTTAACATTTCCAATGAAATGACATACATATATATATTTGGACAACTGGGCGTAGGCTATTTCATTGAAAGAATCTACGAACAAGAAACTGTATAAAACTATAGGCACCTATAGCTGTCAAGCTGTCCTCACAGTACCCGCTGGAGATTCACATCACCACTTTATCTATACGGTACCTCGAGATAAGCCTAAGTGCGCCAACTGTGAGGGATCACATAAACTCTTCCATCCTGCCCTCATGTCTTTGCCACTAAACCCCCCTCCCACACAGCACGCCACTGCTCTGACACAGTTGTTAGGCCTGCTACAACAACTCTCAGCCATAACCCTGTAAACTACAGCTAAACCAAACCCAGAACCCCCTAATACACTTCATTTGCAGAGCAATAAAATCCATAAAACAACTCCGCAACAAGCTTCACAAAACCTAAATTATAAACGAAAAGACTACTCCACAAACACCAAAATCAGTAAACCTCCCTCATTTCAGCCACACTACACCTTAAACAGGCATAAAAAGCATAGTCATGACCCCTTCATGGAGTAGGCTATTGTCTAAACACGATCATGTCTCCTTCAGCTTTACCGAAGACTTCATTAAACATTCATAAACTCATTCCACAAATCTTAAAATCAGTATACATCCCTCATTTCAGTTACTCTATTCATTAAACAAACATAGAAGGCGTAGCCATGACCCCTTCATGGAGTAGGCTATTGTCTAAATCTGACCACGCATACTACAACCTTACTCTAATTCAAAATTACGGCCAAATGATCCATCTGACTGGGAGGCAAAGGTATTTACCGGCTTGCCTGGGATGATGGGCCTCAAAACCAGTATCTGGAGTTCAAACATAACCTAAATATTGAATGCTTAACGTTTCCAATAACTTGGACAACTGGATTTAGGCTATTTCATTGAAAGAATCAACGAACTGTATAAAACTATAGGCACCTACAGGTATACTTAACTTATTAATTAAAGCTCTACAATAAACATACAGCACAATCAATTGTAGCATGAAGTTATCCTGAAGAAGTCGTTTCGTTAGAACGACTACTTAAATTCGAATGAATCCATTCACTTGGAATTAGTCGTTTGCCAACGACTTGTTTCATTCGAATGATTTCCAACGATTGCTTTGGGATCAGTCGTTTACAACGACTACTTAAATTCGAATGATTCCATTCGCTTGAAGCTAGTCGTTTGCCAACGACTTGTTTCATTCGAATGATTTCCAACGATTGTTTTGGGATCAGTCGTTTGCAAACGACTTGTTTATGATACGGTGAGTAGTCGTTGAATTCATTCGACTGGTTTTTAAAAGCAGTCGAATAAGTCGATTGTTTTAACTATCGACTAATTCGACTGTTTTCAGTCGACTGCTGCCCATCTCTACTGACATGTTGTCTTTGAATGGTCCACGTACAAGACGTAACGTAAGACGTAACATTTTGGTGCCGAAAACCCAACCGATTTGTTCCAGGTACGCTAAGTGCAATTGCAATTTAACAAGGTCTTAAAACATTTCGGAAGAAAGTACGTAAGTAGTGTTTCATGACGTAATGGAGAATGCCACTAGTTCACATAACCCATCGGCTTTAGGACAGTTCAGGACTCACGATAAGTACTACAGTTTTTCATTCTGTGATATGACTAACTAATTCATTAGCATCCTATAAGCGAATATACATTACTATTGATTTGTTGAGGTTATTTATTCTGCTGCATAACTATACCCGCGAACGATTGTCTCACAAGTGGTGCCATCTACAGACCATTCACGTAACTCTCTGCTAAACTTTGCATTGCAAAGACATTAATCCCGATCCCCAATAAGATAGTTCACTCATTCCTTCATAATGACTGAAAGGGAACAACTTAACGTTCTAAAAAGGAAACGCATGACTCAACGCTCCAATGTCACACGCTTGGTTAATTTTATACAACAAAATGATAGTGCAACAGATCATGATGAAATAGAACACATCGTAAAAAGACTCCAGACAATTTTAGAATCATTGCTCTCTACTGACGATCTGATACATAGCCTGCTAGATGACACAGAATACGCCGTAGATGTCCGGTCTTGTGAAGAATACACTGACAGTGCAACACGCGCCATCCACAAAGCACAAAAAATACACGCAATGAAACGAGAAGAAACCAATATACCTACGGCCACCCTTAGCCCAAACCAACATATTCAGCCCACACGTATCCCAGACGTCAAACTACCGACAATACGTATAGAACCATTTTCAGGGGACATAGAATCCTGGTCTCGATTCTGGGAACAATTTCAAGCATCAGTTGATAATAATACCACCATTCCAGACATTAGCAAGCACTTACTCTTACGAGGGTTTTTACAAGGGGAACCAAAGCAACTTATTGACGGCATAGCAATTACCGCAGATACGTACGCCCAGACAAAGGCATTACTTACAGAAAGCTACGGCGACAAGGATAAAATAATCCACGCCCACCTTAACTACCTGGAGAATTTACAGCCCGCCTTCCCAGAGAGCCCTGACGATTTAAACACAACGTACTTGGAGTGCCATCGAAGAGTACAAACACTCAAGGCACTCGGGGAAGATATTAATGTATACGGACGCGTGATAGCCCCAAAAGTTCTGCGAGCATTTCCAGCAGACATATGCACACGTTGGCTGATCCACGCAAAACGTAACAAAATCTCCGAAGGCAATATGATGTCTTTGATAGAATTCCTCCGTGAAGAGTTGGAAAGAGCACTTAACACTCAGAAAATCAGGGGAGATGCCAGTATCGCTATTACGCCCCATTCCACGCCAACAGCAGCTTCTTTCTAAGTTAGTACTAAGCCACGAGGGATTAATAGAGGGAATAAGACAGCGATCACGCCATTCTGTATCTTCTGTGAAAACAAAGGTTATTGGGCACAAGAGTGCACAAAAGTAGTCGCACTTCAGGCCAGAATAGAGAAGTTAAAACACTCTCAAAGATGCTTCCTTTGCCTAAACAAAGGTCACACTATTAAGAACTGCTATAAGAAGGACAAAGTATCCTGCGCTACATGTAAGGGTCCATCACATTTATATCTGTAAAGAAAAAGTGGGAGTAACTGTAGGGAAAATACATGTTAGTATGCCGAAGATCGACGTAGGAACACGAGGGTTCACCCATCTTCAAACTGCCCGCGCTATCATTATCGGTCCCACTGGTGAGAGTAAACTGACGCGTTGCATAATAGATGCCGGTAGACAATCGAGCTTTGTTAGCGCAGATCTCGTGAAACAGCTTAAGCTGAAGGTTATCGGACAAAGAGATCTAGTTGTTTCAGGATTCGAATCACCACACTCCAGGGCCAGAACTCGTAGACTAATTCAGTTTACAATTGGTACTGGAACATTCACTATACCAATATCAGCCATAGAAAGTACCAACAAGTACTTGCCACATCTCACACCAACATCCGACGTTCAATCGTTGTTGCGATTGCGAAAACTCAAGTTAGCAGATCATGCCGACGACAGACGTGATCTACCGATAGATATATTGATAGGTGGTGATCAATATTGGAAAATAGTTGAAGATGGTCCACTGATTCAACTCTCAGACACATAGGTGCTTATCCCTTCAAAGTTGGGTTGGATACTCACAGGGAACAAATCGTGCATATCAGTCAATCATGTTTCTGTAAATCACATCCACGAATTTGAGGAATTGTCGCCTTTGAACGATGAAATGCGACGATTTTGGGACTTAGAGAAGCTTGGCATTCGAGAGCATCAGGAACGAACTTCCTGTCAAGGACACTGCAATAATGAAGGAATTTCACGACTCATTCCGAATGGAAAATGGTAGAAGAGTGGTGTGTCTACCCAGAAGACAGAGTGTTGTCATACTTTCAAATCGTATCAACGCACAAAAACGCTTCAGTTCCTTACAGAAGAAATTTGAGAGAAATCATGAATTTCACGATATGTACCATTCCGAAATGATGAATTACATTAAGAATGGACACGTCGAAACAATACCTTTGGATTTATCAACTAATATCGTATTTTATCTGCCTCATCACGCCATCAAGAAAGAGAGAAATGGCACAGAGAAATGGAGGATCGTCTTTGACGCATCATCCCACGAGAGAAACGCACCGTCCCTCAATGATATTCTAGAAACAGGACCAAATCTGTTACCAGAGATACTGTCCACATTGATCCGCTTCCGGACTTACCGCAAAGCCATAGTAGGAGATGGAACTCAAGCTTTCCTTCAATTATGCCTGGATACTGCAGACCGAGATTTAACAAGATTCTTCTGGTTCAATATCGAGAAGGACGAACTTGGAAAATGGCAAGCAAAAGTTGACATAGCCGTCTATAGATTCATTCGTCTACCATTCGGCCTTGCAAGCAGTCCCTTTCTTCTGTCTGCAATTCTCCGTGAACTAGCAACGAGATTCGAGGATCAGTTCCCGTCAGCAGCAGCACTTATGGTTAAAGCCCTTTCATGGATGACTTTGTTGCGGGAGCTGAAGATGACAACAGAGTTATCACCATACAGTATATTACGAGGTGACAGGTCTACTACGACAGTACAGATGCCGATGGCAAAATGGGCAACAAATTCTGGACCATTGGAAGGTATATGGAGAGCCGAAGACGTGAAACGAAAAGGAAAACCGGAGTACTAGGGGTACGATGGGACTCAGAATCAGATTCACTACTCTTCGACCACACAGACATCACTGACAACCTTACGAAGGGTCCAGGAACAAAACGAAAACTATTGAAAACGACCGCAAAGTTCTACGACCCTCTTGGATTACTTTCACTGGTGTCCATAGTCGGAAAAGTTCTCTTCCAAGACACCTGGTGTAGGGGCATAGAATGGGACGAAATACTTCCACATGACATTGCATTGTGATGGCAACTGTGGATAACCAGCCCCACGGATCTGTCAAGTGTGGTCATTCCAAGATGGATTGGTTTATCAAGGTCAACATCGGAGACTTCACATGTCCACGTGTTCTGTGACGCGTCGGAGCGGGCTTACGGAGCTGCACTGCATGTTCGAACGTCTACCGACGTAAACACTTATATACACCTGGTCTGCACTAAAAATAGACTGTCTCCAGTCAAGAAGGTTACACTCCCTCGACTAGAATTACTGGCCATCGTAGTGGGTTGCCGTCTTCTGAGGTATTTCTGCCAAGCAACAGACTTAAATGTCACCACATCTACTCTGTGGAGTGACTCCATGGTCGCTCTAGGTTGGGTTAAAAGCGATGCAAACCGTTGGAAGACATTCATCTCCAACCGAATGACGGAAATTCAAGGCATCCTGAATCCAGATCAGTGCCGGTACTGCCCGAGCCAGGATAATCCAGCCGATCTCTTGTCACGAGGAATATCCTCGAAATCACTACAGTCTTCCTCACTTTGGTGGCACGGGCCTGTATGGCTAGCCGATCATCCTAGCTCTTAGCCCCACAGCAGTGTACCTAGCGCCTCACTTCCAGAGACTCGCAAGACGCATCAACAAACACTTAATGTCGTTACAACGGAACCTCTCATCATTGCTTCCAGATTCAGCAGTTATTGGAAAATACTGCACATCATGGGTTGGATTTTGCGCTTCTTGAACAACATCAGACAGTCGGAAACAAAAAATTATGGGAATCTCACTGCACGTGAATTAGAGGCTTCCCGATTGTGCTGGATACGCACAGTCCAATGTGAGTGCTTTTCCGAAGAGTACGACGCTCTGACAAAAGATAGAAACTTGTCTGGGAAGTCCAGGATTGCCCGCTACAACCCCTTCTTACAGGACGGCCTTATTCGACTTGGAGGGCGCCTACACCATGCAGACCTGCCAATTCTGCAGAAACATCCTCTAGTAATCGATGGTGCACACCACTTCACTAAGTTGTTGATCCACCAGACTCACATAAGGCTACACCACCTTGGAGTACAAATAGTTCTCCCTGTATTATGCGAAGAATTTTGGATCCTCAAGGCACGCCAGGCTGTCAAGAAGGTCATCCACACGTGCTTACAGTGTAAGATCGCCAGAAGCCAACAAGGTAACGAGATCGAAGCCCCGTTGCCTCCAGAACGTGTGCGACATACTACGCCATTTGCAGTTACTGGTGTGGATTTTGCAGGGGCCACTACTCGTTAAGGTGGGGAATCTCGTACAGAAATCTTATATCGTGCTTTTCACATGTGCGACTACAAGGGCCCTTCACCTTGAGCTGGCTTTAGACATGACTACGGAGACGTTTCTGATGGCTCTCAGACGATTTGCGGGACGAAGAGGACTTCCAAACACTATTTACTCAGACAACGCTAGAACGTTCCAGGCAGCACACAAAGAAATGACACAACTCAGCCAAGTACTCACTGACCCACGAACGAGCCAGCAATTCGCCCACAACGGAGTCCAGTGGAAATGTATAGCCCCACGGGCGGCTTGGTGGGGAGGCTGGTTGGAGAGAATGGTGGGTACGACGAAAAGATGTCTATGAAAGGTATTGGGAAAGGCTCTGATTAGTGAGGACGCACTCCGAACCCTGTTGGTGGAGGTAGAAGCCGCCATTAACTCCCGACCCATAATCCAAGATGGCTCGGAGACACTGACTCCAAGTCATTTCCTGACTGGTGTGCGGCTGACTACCCTGCCCAACGTCTCCGAACCCATGACCCAAATAGACCTGAGGAAGGAGAGGAGACTTAGAGAGAAAATGCAGAAGGACTTCCTCAAGAGATGGAGGAATGAGTGTCTTGTCGATCTGAGAAGCTATCACGAAGTACGCCACTCAAATGGACAGACGAAGGAGTGCCGAGTAGGAGACATAGTACTCCTGCAGGAAGACCTGCGACCTAAACATATGTGGCAGAAGGCGCGAATAACTGAAAGGCGACCAGGCAGGGACAGCAAGGTGCGAACCATCATCCTTCAGATAGCCAATGGGACCAAGATAAGTCGGCCCGAACAGCTGGTCTTCCCTCTCGAGATAGACCAGGGTGGGGAGGATGTGGAGAACTGAAGGACTGATGTAGCGAGTTCCCTGTATATAACCTCCTTGTTTTCCTGTATATAACATCCTTGTTATATAAGAGTTTTGGGAGAGTAAGAATAGAAGATTGTTAGACTGACATGTTGTCTTTGAATGGTCCACGTACTATATATATATATAAGACGTAACGTAAGACGTAACAAGTGGGCTTCCCCCCCATCTTTCTCAGGAGTGTGTTGTCTATTTTGTTCAACTACCAAAGATTCTGTATGTTCATGTTATTTGGTTTTCAATATATGTATTTTACAAGTTGAATCAAATTATTTGTTGGACGACTACAAGACACGGCTCTGGAAGGTTGGCCTTCCCGCCACTCAACGAGCATTGTCTTGAAAATCCTTTTAAGGTATATCGCCCTACTTTATGGGGGGTGCAAAATGTATATTCTTTGAATTTATGTTCTTTTTCCCTTTGTCTGTATCCTGTATCCAGTATCCTGTGTTTTGTTCAATACACCTTAGTCAACAAGTGTTCGTGTATTTTAATCCGTTCATCCCGTGTACAACTGATACAATAGAAAAGCATGCATAGCACAATTAGTTTCAATAGGGCCTGACACTGGCGGCAGGTCAGAGGAAACAAGGCTGACGAACGTGGTGGTGTACATGCTTGTTGTGTGGTTTTGTTTACGATGTGATAGTGGTATGAATAATTTCGCACATTGAGAAATGAACGATCAATGGAACAGGTCTCCAAGATGACGGCCTTCTGCATGGTGATACGTAGACCAGGATGTATTCCCAATTTTTCTAGATTGAGAGCCAATGATTTAGGGATTTATTTATTTATTATTTATTCGTATCAGAAGCATTAATACTATATATGTATATATTAAAACTCTTACTGGATTAAATACAATGCAAAGTCACACTAAACAAACAAGAGTCTATACTACTTTTGCCCAGAAGTTAGTGACATCCAGTGCATTTTCTCTCGCCTGAAGCAAATCTTGTAGTGTGCATGTTTGAGGGCACCTGCTGCACTGCAACAAATGAGACGTAGTCTGGATTGCACCACATTCACACAATGAGGACTCGATGTCGAAATCCCACATCTGCAGGTTACTTTTACATCTTGTCACGCCTGCCCGTAATCTGTTCAGAGAACTCCAGGTACTCAATTTCTCCATATGACCAGGTGGTATTTCTTCACTAGGTGTCAGCCATTCTTCGGAGCGATTGCAGCTTGCACGCCATAGATGGATTCGGGATTGTTGAGGTGTCCCCTTAAGAGCCTCGGTAATTCTGAGGAAACTTTTCCTTGATTTGAGTCTCGAAGTAGGTGGCTTGTATCCATACAGAGGGTGGGCTTTAGATGTTACCGCCTTCTTCTTCTCAATTTTTTCTGCAATCCCACGCCGAATATTAGGAGGGGCAATGCCAGCAAGACTGTACAATTTATCCAAAGGAGTAGGTTTTAGACATCCGGTAATAATGCAACAGGTATAGTTTAGAGCTGTATCTACATTCCTGGCGTGGGTTGACTTGTACCATACTGGGGATGCATATTCCGCAGCAGAGTAACATAGAGCAATGGAAGAGGTTCTCACAGTATTGGGATGTGCCCCCCCCCCCCCCCAGGTAGTGCCCGTTATCTTCCTTATAATATTATTTCTGGCTGCCACTTTTTGCTTGGTGTTCGAGCAGTGTTTCTGGTAAGTGAGAGCACGATCGAGGGTAACTCCAAGATATTTTGGAGAGATGCAGTGCTCTAATGTGGTTCCTTCCCAAGTGATTTTAAGGGTTCTGTTTGCCATTTTATTTTTAAGGTGGAAGGCACAAGTCTGTGTTTTATTGGGGTTTGGACTCAGCTGATTCTCCTTGTAGTAAGCAGACAGCTCTGTAAGTGCATTAGATAGTTTCTGCTCAATAGCGTCAAAGCAGGAGTCTTGAGTGGTGATGGCACAGTCATCTGCATAGATAAAGCTTTGTGTTCCTACAGGTAGCGGCTGGTCATTGGTGTAGATGTTGAACAATGGCGGAGAGAGCACACTTCCCTGAGGTAATCCGTTCCTCTGTGATCTCCACCTGCTTCTTTTCCCCTGAAATTCGACGAAAAATCTTCTATTTTCAAGGAGATTTATTATGAAGCAGGTAAGCTGGTAATCATTAGTAGCATTGTATAGTTTCATGAGGAGACGTCTATGGTTGACAGTATCATATGCAGCTGTAAGGTCGATAAACACTGCTCCAGTGATCTGTTTCCTTTCAAAACCATCTTCGATATGCTGCGTTAACTTCAACACTTGAGAGGTACAGCTCTTCCCAATTCTGAAGCCAGCTTGCTGTGGTATGTAGATAGCCTCTAATTTCTCCATTAGTCTGTGGAGTATGAGTCTTTCAAGGATCTTGTACAGATGACAAAGGAGTGAAATAGGTCGATAGCTCTTTGGGTCATTTGGATCCTTACCTGGCTTACGAATGGCTATAACTTTGGCTTTCCTCCATAATTTCGGGATCTTGCATGATTGGATGCATTTGTTCATTAGCTCTGTTAACCAGTGCTTTGTGACTGGACCGAAATTCTTAATTTGCTCAACTCTTAAGTCATCAAGGCCAGCAGCTTTACAATTCTTGGTTTTGCTCAGTGCATGATCAAGCTCAGCCTGAGTAAAAGGTTGATGTAGAATACTGGTTTCTTGATCAGGTTTCCTCTCTAGTGTCTTCTTACTAGTATTGATGGAACTAGTAGATTTTACATTTTCAATGAGCTGGTGTGCAATTTCATCAGCTTTGACATTTGCATGTGTACTTGTTTGAGAACGATCATTATTTAGACGTCTTAATAATCTCCAAGCTCCTTGACTGCTTCTACTCATGTCACAGTCTGCCATCAGTTTCTCCCATTGGTCTCTCTTTGCCTCAGAGATTGAAGAGAGAATACACGCTGCAATGTGGGAGGTTTCCTCACTAAAAGGGTTTCTGTCGTATGATTTGTAATATTCATCTAGTAATACTGCTGTCTCTGCAGTTATCCCATGAATATAGTTAGTCCTACAGCCTCTTGGAATACATGTTCGAGAACAGAGATTCACAGCATCAACAAAACGTTCATATTCCTCAGGTACGGCTGGGATGGTCCGAACTTTCACATCCAACAATTCGGAAAACTTTGACCAATCAGCTTTTTTAAAGTTATATCGTCGCCTGAAGCGAGTTTCTTGAGGTCTTATGACTGGAAGTAGCTGGCACATTATTGGTCTATGTTGTGTTCTAGGGATCGGCAAACACACGGATTTATGACATTGTTGTGCTACACTCTCGCTTACGAAGAGAAGGTCTGATTTAGGGATGATGCCTGTAGAAGAAAGGACTATGGGCAGAACCACTACACTTTCCTGTCTCCACATTTGCCGTATTTCATCAGCCAAGGGCAAATATTTGGTGATCTTATCACAGCAGGTTTGTTGCAGATTATGGGAATTCGGCACTGCAATATCAATGAGTAAGGTTCTCTTCTGCACCTTATCCACAAGAACGATATCTGGCCGGTTAGCTGGTATGGTTTTATCAGTAATAACTGATCGGTCCCATAACAATTTGTGACTAAGATTTTCCAAAACGGCGTCAGGAACATACTGATCGTAACGCAAAGTATTTTCAGATAGTAAGTGCTTTTGAGCAAGGTGTAGGTGCATTATTTTGGCCACTTGGTTGTGCCTTTACATATAATCAGTACAGGAGATTGCTTGGCAGCCTCCTGTGATATGTTGAATTGTTTCCCGTTCTAGTTGGCATCTTCGGCATTTATCATCCTGGATATTTGCATTAACTATATATTTAAGATAGTTTTTGGTAGCCACAACTTGATCCTGGATTGCAACCATGAATCCTTCAGTCTCAGTGAATAGGTCCGCATGAGTCAACCAGCTGTTCGACGCATCAATGTCGACATGTTTATGGTTGAGATCATACGGATGACGACCGTGCAGAGCTTTCTGCGTCCACTGCTGAAGCTTGATGGCTGAACATTCCTCATCAGTGGCTAACTGTATATCCCTTACGTGAAGAAGATCCAGTGGTGTGCACTTGTCATCTGCCTTCACAGCGGCTTGATGTATGGGAGAGTCATGTCTGCCCAGAAAATATATCTGAAGATTCCTCACTTGCCTTGCATGCAATTGGATAATGTCCGTGAGCCCTCATCCTCCTCTTTGGCGCGGGATTGTCAATCGCTCAACAGATGACTTAGAGTGGAGACATCTGTGTTTTGTTAAGATGGTACGTGTCCTAATTAGGATGTTCTCCAAGTCAGTCTGCCTCCATTTGATAATACCGAAAGTGTATGTCAGAGCAGGAATAGCATAGGTATTAATAGGCTATGTGTTCTTTCCATTCAACTTTGATTTTAAAATCTTTTAAGGCGTTGCTTGTAGATAGCTACAGTTCTATCTTTAATATCTTTATGATCAATTCGATTAGATTGCAGGAGACCAAGATATTTGTAGGTCTCGTTACCTTCAACAGGCTTTATGAAACAACCGTCATCCAGTTGAAATGCTCGGGCATCTAATTTTCCACGCTGAATGGTGATGGTGCGACACTTATCTAATCCGAAGGACATTCCAATATCAGAAGAAAATGAAGCAGTTATTGCAATTAGATTGTCGATGTGTTTCTCAGAGGATGCATATAATGTAATGTAATCCACGTACATCAAATGAGAAATTTTGTATTTCACTATACCACGGTGCTTAATTCGAAAACCACACTTTGCATTGTTCAGCAATGATGATAGCGGATTGAGCGCCAAACAGAACCATAGAGGGCTCAAGCTGTCACCCTGAAAGATACCTCTTTTGATTTGAATAAATCCCGATTCCACACATGTGTCTCCATTAGACATTAATAAATTGGTCCCCCAATGAGACATCGTATGTTACAGACATACCGTATAATGATGGCAGGATCAACTTTATATATCTTCAGGGTTTGGATTAACCAGGGATGTGGCACTGAATCAAAAGCTTTCTTGTAATCAATAAAGGTCATGTAGAGGTTACGCATCATCTTTCCTGCTTGTTCCATCGTAACTGCATCGATTACAAGTTGCTCTTTGCAACCTTGAGACTTCTTCATGTACCCCTTCTGCTCCTCAGCCAGGATGTTATGAAGATTTATGAGTTCATAAATCTTACGTGCAATGCAAGATGTAAATATCTTATACACGGTGCATAGACAGGTGATAGTTCGATATTTGGAAGGGTCATTGGTTCTATCACCTTTTGGCAGAAGGTATGTTTTACCTCGCATTATTATTTTTACCGGTATTACGAGTATTATTATTATTGTCATTGCACCCTTGTAAAGAAGCGGAATGAGAGTCTTTTCAGGGACGTGTTGCGGTCCATACCGTTGTTGTTAAAAATTATTTGCTTCTTATCAAAACAAGGAACATAGGTAAAAAATATCACACAGAAAGAAAAGTTAAGCCAAGATTTAACGAACATGAACTTAATTTCAGATTTAAAAAAAAATAACAATCAACAAATAAACAACTCCCAGTTACACCCTCAAGTTAACTAAATGAAAATAAACAAAATCTCTCTGACGAGATTAAAGATAAGTTTCCAGGCCAACAATGGTCCTGTTCTCATTTCAATCATGTGTGGCGATGTGACGAGGATACTGTAAGGAACAAGTACTTTTTATACACGACCGGCGACCATAGGCTACAGCACACAAGCTGCGGGTCCGTATAATAGAGGTAGACAATGGTACTGGGAGTACTACAACTAAACAAATGTTTACAAATACCCGACACTCGGTAACCTTACAAAATTAAAACAGAGATTCCCGCTCGGAACCTTGATCAGGTGTCAAAGACACAAAATTTGCCTAATCAGGACTTCAGTCAAACAAAAACAAGTAAGAATGCGCGTGACTAACTGACATCACCCGATGACCGTTGTCACCTTACAAGGACACACAACAGGGTGTCACACAAAATCAAACAAATTACATGGAAATCAAACACAAATCAATATTGCTCAGTAGCAATCATATACAAAAACACAAGAATTCATTTTAAACGAAACACGAGATTACTTTTCATGCGTGAGCAACAATCCATTTAAACTACCAAAATTTTAACTAAACAGGCACTCGCAATAACTAGGTCATAAGAAACCCTGTCCCCTCAACACATTAGCGTGTCTTATTTGGATCTGCCGCTGGTGGATGTCTCGGCCAGCCAATGTCAATAACCTGGGGCTTGAACGGAAATATACCAATGCAGCGCTAAGGCCTACAGTAAATACACCAACAAGAATAACAAAATTTAGTAAAACCACTCCTGATCAAATTTTTATAAATACAGATAAATATCACCATTCAATAGAAGTCTATTGTCCGGGTTTTAGTGACCACCATGGACAAATACTGAGTTTTGAAGTATCCGAAGTAATCAATAATAATGATAATGGAGTAAAATCAAAGTGCAGGTCATTCACTGAATCAAATGTTACATATTTCAATGACTTATTAAATAAGGAAACATGGTCAGAAATTTATGAACTAGAAAATGTAAATGATAAATTTAATGCATTTAACAGTACCCTAAAACACTATTTTGAAATAGCATTCCCCTTTAAACGAAGAACTGTTCAAAATAACAAAACTAGCAATTGGATAACAACAGGGATTATAAATTCATGTCAAAGAAAGAAATTTCTACACAAATTATATAAACAATACCACACAACACCTGAATTCAATTTATACTACAAAAAATACACTAGCATATTAAATAAGGTAATAAGACTAGCAAAGAAAATGCATAATGATAATTTTATTTCCCAATCATCTAATAAAAACAGGGCTATGTGGTCCGTGATAAAGAAAGAAACTGGAAAATCTGCTAAAATACAAAGGAACATTACACTGACCAGAAATAATAAAGTGATTAATAATCCAGAGGAAATAGCAAACACTTTTAATGACTATTTTCTGGAAATTCCACAAAAATTAATAAATAAATCACAGGTAAATACACTAAATTCTAATAATAAAATAAATATATGCAGTGATTCTTTATTTATAAATCATGTCACAAGTGAAGAGGTAAGAATAGTTATAAAAGAGCTAAAAAATAAATTCTGTGCTGGCATTGATGGCATCCCTGATGCAATTTTAAAGAAATGTGCAGAACATATAATAAATCCACTTACGCACTTAATAAACAGTTCAATTCTCTCAGGAACTTACCCGGATATTTTGAAGTATTCAAAAGTAATTCCAGTGCACAAAAACGGTTCAAAAGATGAATTAGATAACTATCGTCCTATTACCTTACCAACTGGTATTGCAAAAATTGTGGAAAACATTATGTATAAGAGACTGATAAGTTTCATAGAAAAAAATAAAATATTATCAAACTCACAACATGGATTTAGAACGGAAAAATCTACACAGACAGCAATTTACGAATGTAGTAATAGTATACTGAAATTAATTGACAATAAGGAACATGTAACTGGCCTATTCTTGGATTTATCGAAAGCATTTGATGTTGTTGACCATAAAATCCTACTTACCAAACTAAATCAATATGGTGTTAGAGGTCTAGCTAATAAATGGATAGAGTCTTACTTAACAAGGCGTAAACAAATAGTAAGCTTGAGACACAAGGATGATGGAACCAAATTACTTAATCAAACATTGTCCAATGAGGGAATTATTGAATTTGGAGTACCCCAGGGATCGGTTTTGGGCCCACTACTCTTTCTTCTATATATCAATGATATAACACAGAACGTTCATTCACATAAGGAAATTTTGTTTGCGGACGATACAACACTCGTAATAAAAGGTGAAACTAAACAGGTCATACAGCAGTCTGCTGACTCCGTTACAGGAGAGTTAACCAAATGGTCACAAGATAATCGCCTCATAATAAACTATAAAAAGACAGTATGTCTAAATTTCCACACTATACAGAATAGGAATCCTGCGATGCCCAATATAACATTAAATGGTCATCAAATAGAAAATAAATCAGAAACAAAGTTTTTAGGACTATGGATACAACAAGACTTGAAATGGAATAAACATATACAATATCTGAATACTAAACTGAACTCGATGTGCTTTGCGTTACGTATTTTGAAAACCTGCACTAGCATGCACACATTAAGAAATACTTATTTTGCTTATTTCCATTCATACTTAAGATATGGGATCATATTTTGGGGTATGTCGCCAGATGTACTAAGCACGTTTAGGATACAAAAGAGGGCGATTAGAATTATGGCAAATGTAAACTCTAGAGAATCATGTAGACCTCTGTTTAAAGATTTAAACATTCTCCCACTGCCCTGCATATATATCTTTGAAAGTATTATGTTTTTTAAAAAGAATTTAATGAATAAAGATGTTTTTCTTAAAACAAACAATGATGTTCATAGGCATAACACAAGACAAAATCAGAACATTCATATTTCACACACACACACAACCATATATCAAAAAGGAACTTTTCACACTGGAGTTAAATTATACAATTAACTACCCCAGTATATAAAACTGGCCCCAAAAATAAAAACCTTTGATAGAATGTTGAAAGCTTATCTGCAGTGCCATTGTTTTTACTCAGTAGTTGAATATTTTAGCGTATAGGAGTGATGGAATCTATAACTATATTTTACTTTTTTAATTTAATTTTAATACCTAGCTGTATGTTGTTGTATTTATAGAATTAAGTTTTCATATTATGATAATAGAGTGAGGTGTAAATAGTTGTGCAATAAGATTGTATCTATTAAGATTTGCTATTATAATAAGTTATAAATAGTTATAATCTTAGTAATATATACCTGTTAGTTCTTTTATTTTATGCATGTAAATTTGACGTGTCCTATATCAAAAATGTATTGAATGCATGTATTTGATCAAATGGAATTAATAAAAATCTATCTATCTATCTATCATCAAGAACGTAGATTCTTCACTGACCAACAGTAAAATAAATGTGTGTCATTAATATCCCAGGTTAGCCTCCCGCATAGCACCAAGAATCGAAGCAATATTATGTGTGTCACAAATACCATCAGATCCAATTAATTCCCACGGAATTAAAGATCCACCTCGGGGTCGCCCAGAGTGTCACAATGAGCATCATCTGACGCCCATACAGCAGCAGACAAGGAAAGCCCTAGCAAATTCATCCGCGCAGAAAATCACACATTTGACACAAGACACATTAACACACACACGCACCACCAGGTTTGACAATCCCTGAAAAAATACATCAAAATTCCACCCACACGCAGCGCGTCAGATCTCAGATTCGACCGAAGATAATACAGAAAATTGTAATTCACAAAACACGACTAGAGAACAGACCGTTCCCTTCAAATAATTGCAGAATCAAACAAAAAATTAATCAAAATAAAGATTTTTACGCCTGTTTAATTAAAACAGCTAACACAAAAATCAAGGTTCCTCCCATTCTATTCTTAAATCAGATCTATAACGTCTCACTTATCACACGACCTGTAACTCATGTTCGCAAAACAAAGTATACACTCAAGTACACGCGGCACTTGGACTAACATTACCCTGAATATTTACATAATACAAATCACACAAAAAATATATAGCCACGCAACATTCTACATTTAAAATATGAGTGTCGGTACAAACCCTATCAGCAATTAAAATTAAAATTAAAATCGCAACATCGCGAACAAAAATCTAAATTAAACTATTTACAAAACCCAGTCCTAAAATCTAGCTACATGCTTGAAATAATTCAATGCGCTACTTATTCTTTCAGCCACTCGATTCAGCTCACGTCACATGGCATGGTCCCACAGGGTCTCTCTACTCCTCCATCAGCATCTCGACAGCAGATACTATGGTCACCATCCCAATGCAGGTCCTCGTGGTTGACATCTTGGTCTTCATGAAAATGAAATGTTCACATGCAAGTTTGCTACAACAACCTACTAAATTGTAACGTGAGTTACTCACTTCGCTCACAGTTCTTTTACAATTTTTATTCGTCGACTTTCCCTAATTAAATATAACCCTATTTACACACGCACTTGCACACGCATGTTTCATAATGACATAATAAAATAGTTACAGTTAGACCCATGGTCTAATTCAAAATTTACAAGTCCAAAGACTTAACAACTTGTACAGTACTTTGCCTATAATTACGTCGTAATAAAATCAGTAAATCGTCGGGCAGCTCTTCGCCTCCTCAGAGACCTCGAAATAGTGTGTCTCTAACTGGCATCTTGGACACCTTTATACAAGACAGACGAAATTTCGGTGGGGGAACAATAAAATTATTATAAATGGAAGCAGGTGAGCTATCGGGTCGGGCAAGGTATCATTCTTCATCATTTTTCATGCAGGTTACATTTCTGCCAAGCGGACCCCAAATCAATCGGCCAATTAATCAAAACACAGTTCGCAGGCTGTTATAACCCACGCGCAGATTCCGCGCCACTCCAGGCGTCTCTCTGTGATTCGCTAGATGTCATAAAACAATTAGCAAAAAAGGTTTACTAAATACAGTCCTAAACTCCAAATTGATGGGAGAAGAAACAAACACCGACATCCATTGGTCACAACCGGAAACAGACAGTTATATTCAAAAAGTACATTTGACTTGTGTGGTATACAAAATCAAAAGAACACTGAGAAATACAAAAACAAATGAAAAACACTATGAGAATTTGTGAATGCAAACTCACACTTCCCCCATTCACAAATTGCAAAAAAAAACTTAAAACCAAAAAAAAAACATAACTAGCCTCACACTAACAACAAACATTTGTTTATCAATCCTTGTATGGTAACAATCCCAATTGAGGGTAGATTTTACGTAATTTTATCCTTGGTAACACCTTGGTAAATATATCAGCAAGGTTTGATTCTGTGTTGATATATTCAAATGCTATCTCACCCTCTTGCACACACTCTCGTAAGTAGTATAAATCTAACAGAAGTTGTTTAGTTTTCTCTGACACTATTGGGTTTTTAGATAGTGAAATGGCTCCTTGGTTGTCAGCAAAAACAACACAGGGCTTGTCGTCAAAAGTTGACTGTCCTATCTCTTTAAACAAATTGCACATCCATTTCACCTCATGTACCACATCCGCCATTGATACGTATTCAGCTGCCAAAGTTGATCGTACAATGCGTCTTTGGAGTGTGGTTTTCCAACTAATGGCACCCTTGGCCAGCACAAAAACATACCCCTCATATGACCTTCCACTTACATCATTTCCATAAGCAGCATCAACAAACACCTTCAGTTTTTCTCCTGATATTTCATAACACAATGACAAATCTTGGGTCTCCTTGAGGTAATGAAGGAGGTGTTGAGCTTCCTTCCAATTTTGCATTTTAGGATTTGAATTAGCCTGGCTAACCTTACATAATGGGAAACTTAAATCTGGTCTAGTTGTACTGGATAAGTATAGGATCTTATCTACAATTTTTCTATAACGTTTGGTTTTTTTTAACTGCTCTGTGACATTGTTTGATACAGTTGAAGGTAAAGGGCTACCACAACCTTTTGGGTAGGGTTCTTCTAGTGATTTAAGAACATTTGTCCTTATGTACATGTTTTGACTTAAACATACATTTTTTTTAGACCCTTGAGTGACTTTAATCGACAAAAAATCTGAGATATTTCCCAAATTACGCACTTCAAACTTTGACTTCAATCTTTTTACAAACCAATCTATTTTAGCTTGTAATCCCCACACACCTAGATCATCAACATAAAGGGCAACATACAGGTCATGATCTGGGCTAAAATACAGACATGAATGACATTTGCTTTGATTCATTCAAGCCAAGCTTGACAAGTTGTGCAGTGACACAATAAAATTGTGCCAATCTTTACCAGCTTGACATAAACCGTAAATACTCTTGTTGAATTTTAGCACATAGTCTGGGTATTCTACACTGCGAAAACCTTCTGGTTGACTTACAAATACAGTTTCCTTAATTTTGCTATTCAGGTATGCCGATACAATGTCCAAATGACAATTATCCCATTCACGCTCTACTCCTATGGCTATAAGGGTCCTAATAGTTTTCCTTTTTACCACAGGACTGTAGGATTCAAGGAAATCTGTACCCTTTATCTGACTGGAACCTTGAGCTACTAAACGTGCTTTATACCTAAGTACTTCACCTTCTTGGTTTCGTTTAGTTTTATATACCCATTTGGTGCCTATGACAGTCTTGCCACCTGAATCTTCTGCAAGTGTCCACACATTATGTTTTTCCAAGAGGGCAATCTCTTGGTTCATTGCCTCAAACCATTTATCTTTGTCATCTCGTGAGGTGGCTTCTTGAAAAGACACCGGATCGTTATATTCTGACCTCAACATGACAATGCGACATTTGACCTTGACTTCAGTACAACACACACACTTACTGGGAAGTTATCTCTCTCTACTCGACCTGCGTAATACTGTGTGTTCAGGCTGTAATGCAGCATCTATTACGACATCAGAATCTGACAAAGAGGCGTCACTATCACTTCATTTCCTGATTCGGCTACTTCGTGTTCAAACACGTCACCTCCACAATCTTTCTGCTCGTCAAACACTTCTCCAACTGTTCTAGGTTCACAATCTATCTGAGTTACAGGTTTTTCCTGGGCTTTTACAGAAAACGGAAATATATCTTCAACAAATTCTACATTCCTGGATTTAATGACACATTTCTTTTCGATGTCCCATACACGGCAGCCCCTCGAGTCATTGGGGTACCCTAGCATTGCACCAACATTTGCCCTTGGCACTAACTTTTCCACATTACGTTTATGGATCCAAACTTTACAACCAAAGGATTTTAACATAAGCAATTCCTGGTATGACAACTTTCTGCCCGTCCACAGTTGAAATGGGATGTTCTTTACAGTTGATGACACACACCTATTCTTTATATAGCAGGCTGTGCTGATGGCTTCCCCCAAAATTGAACTGGCATGCCTGACTGAATAAGCATGCACCTACTAGTGGTGAGAAGTTGCTGGTTGAGGCGTTCAGCAATGCCATTCTGTTGGAGGAGAGTAAGCCATGGTTAACCTACGAACTATACCTTCCTTTTCAAGATAGTTACAAAACTCTGTACTTAAATACTCTCCACCGTTGTCTGAATGGAAAGATTTCAACTTGGTCCCTTGTGCTGTCTCCATTAGGGCCTTAACCTTGAGAAACTCATTAAATACATCACTCTTATGTTTAAGAAACCTTACATATGAGAATCTGGTACAATCATCAGTAAATGTAATAAAATATTTGCTACCTCCAATCGATGGGTGCTCTAGCTGGCATACATCAGAGAACACAACATCTAATGGCTTCTGAGATACATGATCTCTTTTATTAAATTTAAGTCTCTTCATTTTACCTTGTTTACAAGTATCACAATCAAGATTCTTTTCTTTGGGTATAAAATCACGATCTGGAATGTTCAGAGCATGGCCAATAGAGCCGGGCAAATTTGCTCTAGTTACGATCGGGATCGTAAGTTTCCGCATGGCTAGTATCGCCCCCCACCAAGCGCACTCAAGGCCAGGTCTCTCCGCTGAACGAGAATCTTAAGTCTCGATAATACCGGTACTGAGTGGGAGTCTCGATAATACCGGAACTCCTTTTATCTCGGCGTTATCGACAGTATCTATTTAAAGGAAAAAGCAGACTCGCTCACGCCGCTGCACGTGTCACTCAAGCCGCTGCACGTATAAAGTCAAAGCCTTCTGTAACAACTCCGGAATGTAAACCATTCCTCGTTCTTACATTTGACAAATTTAAAGCAGTATGAAGTGATCCACCCCAGGAAGATCACATTGAATTGAGTTCGCATCTGCCACCTCCTTACCACTCCTACCCTCAGTTACAAATACTGTATACACACACTACTACGGACACCATAATAAACACAGGTTATTAGACAAAGTTGGCACACACAAGAACACAATAATGATCACGATGTTGTAGCCCCTAAAGTAAAATAAAACTCAAATAATTGGCGTAGCAGAGACGAGCTACAAGAAAATCTCACGTGTATGACTCGTGAATTTTTAGCCCTACTGACTAGGAATTTGCTTTAAAGAATACTTTCAACCTTCTTCTCCACCTTGTAACTGGTTGTAATTAGAGGCAACTATAGTGAAAAAATTGGCTGCGATGGTGAAAATACACTTGGAAAATTTTACGCTGAAAAGTTTCAACTAATTTCATCTACTAAAAACTCTAATATTGTGCTTGAAAACAATACCAGTTTGTGGCATGCGGTATATTAATCATGTCAGTGCAAACACCTCACTGATTTGTCCATAAATGCCAATGATATGACAGTTTGAGTAAGAATAGTGCGACGGGAGTTGCACTGAGAACAACTCATTACCGCGGGAATGTCACTTCGTCCGATACTCCACAGTCTCGTTCGATCACAAGGTAATATCGTTGCTCTCTCTACCCATGATGCAAAGTGTGAGCACGTGCGTAGGGACGCGATTGTAATGGAGGTGGCTTAAGCATATGACAAAGCCATTATGACGAAATATAAAATCAATCTTATTCTTGAAGGTAAACATTATTTTTTCGTATGCCCGACGACTAGAGAATATTATTCAAACTGGTAGGAGCATTTGAGATAAAGAGTGTCAGGTATCCAACGCAAAAGTTTTCACTGTGTATGTTTGTAACATTTTCCCTCGTTGTATAAGAGTCTCAGTGGGTGAATTGGTTACGCGCGGGACTCATGAATTAAAGGGCCAGGGCACGATCCTCGGTAGGGGAAGTGATTTTAATTTTTGTTTCGTTACGTTTTATTGTTTATATCGACCACTTTACCAGTATCTTACTACAAAAATGATACGACAGAACACAGTTGCATCACAGGGGCTTTAGTAATATAGCGAATGCATGAATTTTCAGATTTTATTACGAGAAAGTTACATGCGGTAGTGTTTGAATGTGGCACTACATGAAAAATCTTAATATGTAGCCTCCACGTTAAATAGAATTTTGTTTTGCTGAAATTTAATGAACAAAAAATACCGACTGACGATCAAAATCTCCTTTCATATGTTATTAGGATGATATGCTCAATATACCTTAGGTAGTCTGTTAATATGATATCGTTGAAGTTGAGTGGATTCTTCCAATTCGCAGACTCCAGTCAACGGAATGAACAATTTCCATTGAATCCTTACACAACAAGCCTCAGTGCCTTCAGGCAGCGCCATATTGCCCAAGCGAGAACGAGCGATAATGTCGAGAATTATCGTTATCGAGCCCACATTATCGGTAATACCAGTTGCGGAACCAGCATTTCCGTTTTTTAATCTCGTCCAACGAGACCGATCGGAACTCAAGAGCTTTTTGCCCGGCTCTAATGGCCAAAACGCTGATGCCATATTCCGCTAGTTACAGCTTTGTTGCTCTTAGCATACACAACCTCCACCTCGTCATTACAAGCAAATTATTTCCCTTGTTCTACCATAAAAAAATTACAATTTACCTCATACATATTTCCAACGGCATCACCCATAAGGAATATACCCTCATGATCTGGCAATACAACTTCGCTATCTTTAATGGTTACGACTGCACCTTTCCTGTCAAACTGACCTACAGATATTAAATTGTCTTGAAGACCTGGGACATACAACACTCTTTTCAGTTTCAGAAAAGAACCTCCACACTTGTCAGATAGCTTCATAAGCACACTTCCCATACCACATACACTAACTACGCATCCATCAGCTGTGTCTACACTACCAGAAACCTTTGGGGTGTAATCATACAGAATATCCTTATAAGGTGTCAGGTGCTCAGTGGCTCCTGAATCTACATACCACCTGCGTACACAATCAGATGCATCATCCTTGCTTTCAGTTGCCACATAAGCCTTTACCTTAACACTACTAGCATTAACCTGAACACATTCGTTTGCCGCCTCATCGTCCTTTACCGTGGCAATAACCTCACGATTCTTAACCTTAACATTTTCCTTGCGTCCATTACTACAATTCCGGGAAGTATGACCTATCTTGGCACAATTAAAACACAAAACTGAACCTTTCTTTCTTGCTTCATGAACTAAATCACAGAACTTCGCAATATGCCCCTGTTCTTGGCACTTGTAGCACATGAATCCACCACTACCTGTTGGCTTGTTGACACTTTTGCTGCTGTTGACGACCCCCTTGGAATTTAAGCGCATGGCTGCCACCATTGCCTTCACGCTTTCACCCTCAGATTCTTCCTTTTTCAGCCTCGCACAAGTCTCCTGTTCTCGCTACATCTTTAGTTTGCCCAACTTGCTCTTTCTCTCCTCCAACAATAGTGTGGAGGAAGTGAACTAAAGCTCTTTTGAGCAATCTACTTCCTGTAGAAAATAGACAGTGTTTTGATTTATATAGTTTTGGTTTTGTTATCTTTGAGTGTAGTGTCTTTTGGAATGTCTTTGGATGCGATGTTGAGTTGTGTTAATAAAATATTGATTACTCTATATTAAAATGATTTGGTATGGTATATAACTGGCGACCGTGACAGGACTACTGGCAATCTCAACATCAAATAATACAGAACAACGATGACCGAACGTCGAGTATTACGCGGCGTATTTACACGTGAGGTAAACAAGCTTGAAGAACTGTTGGCGCTTGCTGATGGTGACCACGTGGAGATTCGTAGCAGATATGCTTCACTTGTGGAACGCTACGAGAAGTTAAAACGTCTGGATGATGAAGTTTACAATGAGCTGCTGCAAAAGGAAGACCTTGAAGACATCGTGCTTGAAACAGAGATCAACAATTGCAGTGAGTACGACTTGAAATATTTTAAGGTTAGGGAAAAAGTGCAGGCCTTACAAGTCGGAGATCAAGCCGTTTCTGAAGCTAATACGAGTAACTGTTCACGTACTTCTAATCAGAGACTACTAAGACTACCAAAACTAGAACTGAAAAAATTCGATGGAAACGTGAAGTGCTGGATTGGGTTTTGAGCGCAATTTACTAAAATACATGAAGATAGCAGCCTTAAAGATGAAGATAAATTTGTTTATTTGATTCAGTGTATGGAACCTGGTTCGTGTGCTCAGAAGTTGGTAGAAAACTTTCCTCCTTCAAAGGAAAACTACAAAAAGGCTATAGAATTGTTGAAGTCTAGGTATGGGAAGGATGAGTTACTCATTGAGTACTATGTTAGGGAACTTTTATCCTTGGTGTTAAAGAAGGATAGTTTAAGATCCATAGCCCAACTGTATGACAGTCTGGAGGGACAGTTGAGAGCAATTGATTCCTTGGGAGTAACAAAGGAGAAATACGCTGCAATGTTATTTCCAATAGTAGAGAGTGCCTTGCCAGAGGTTATGTTTAGAACTTGGGACAGGTATCGTGTATCAAAAGAAACGTCTACCAAGGAACCTGACTGTTGCTTGAGTGAATTGTTAGCCTTCTTAAAGACTGAGGTAGAAGGTGAAGAACGGCTTAAGCTAAGACATAGTTCTTTTGAAGTTAACGAGAAGACGGATCGAGTTAAGCAAGGCGATAGGACCAAGACTAAGAATAGGGACGTACCGTCAGCGGCTTCTTTAATTTCAATAGAGGATGTTTCAGTTAGTAAGGGAAACAGAAATAACAAAGATACGGCTTGTATATTCTGTGGCAGAACCTCACATCTTTCTCAAGACTGTGCTGTAGCTATTGATTATTCTCAAGAAGAACGCCAAGTAACGTTAAAGAAAAAGGGAGCTTGTTTTAGGTGTCTACGACCGGGACATGTCAGTGTTAAGTGTAAGATGTTTGTGAAGTGCCCATTTTGCAAGGGGAAACATTACGCTTTGATGTGTGCGAAAACAGCCTCAGATGAACCAAAAGGTAATTCGGTTCCAAAAACAGTTAGCATGATGGCAGGTAGTAATAAAGGACATGTGACCTATCTGCAAACTTTAGTTGCTAGAGTAGTTGTTGGTGGATCCACGCACAGAGTAAGAGTTCTGTGTGACAGTGGATCGCAGAGAAGCTACATAAAGAAGTCTTGTGCTAAGAAATTAGAGTTGGAACAAACTGGAAAGGTAACACTAAGTCAAGAATTATTTGGAGGTAGGAAAACAGCACCTGTTTGTTTCGAGTCCTATCAAATAACTTTGCTGGGTATGAACGAGGAAAACAGATGTGAGGTTGCAGTGTTAGGCTGTGATAGTATCTGTGGAGGTGCTCCCCTAGTTGATGCTGACTTGTTTAATTTACTGAGGGACAAGGGAGTTGAACTTAGTGATGTTGGCCAAGATAATGGTGGCAACAGTACTGACATACAGGTATTGTTAGGAGCTGACGTGTGGGCTCAGATAATCACGCCAGACTTTCTACATGTAAAAAAAGAGTCTAGTAGCTGTGAGAACTTGTTTAGGGTGGACACTTATGGGCTCTTCTGAGATCACCTCAACTACTGCCTCGTCTTACACTCTACTTACTTTAACTCAATCAACAAGAGTGGCGGATTTGTGGGAAATTGAGACTTTGGGTATTAAAGATCCTGGCGAACAGATAAAAAGGGAAGAAAGGGAACAACAAGTTCAGATGTTCTTCGATAGGACTGTGAAGAGAGAAGAAGAATCTGGGCGCTACATTGTCAAACTACCCTGGATTGATGGTTGTACTTCTCTGGAAACGAATCGTGAAATTTCTCAGAAACGATTACTGAACACTTGACGAAAGTTACGAGGGATGCAGAAATTTCAGGATTATGATGAGGTGTTACAGGAATGGGTAAACAAAGGGATTATCGAAAGTGTTGAAAACGAGGTTTTGGATGGGCCTACACATTATTTGCCTCATAGAGCTGTGCTGAAAGATGGTGGCACTACAAAGATAAGGCCGGTGTTCGATGCTTCCAAAAAAGACAGAAATGGACATTCCTTGAATGATTGCCTCGAGCCCGGACCCAACCTCATCGACCTTGTTCCATCAGTGCTGACCAATTTTCGAACCTATCCTATAGGTCTAATAGCTGATATAGAGAAGGCATTCCTGCAGATTATAATTGATCCTGAAGACAGGGATATGCTCCGTTTTCTCTGGGGGGATAATGATAAGATTACCACTTTTCGACATTGCCGGGTGGTTTTTGGTGTTTGTTCCAGTCCCTTCCTATTGGTTTCTGTACTGAACAACCTTCTGGAAGAGCCCCCAACTCATTTGAAGGAAGTAGCTACAAAAATGAAACCTGCATTTTATGTGGACAACTGTCTTACTGGAGTCGCTTCAAAGGAAGAAATTGGACCCTTTATTTTAAAGGCACAAGAATTGATGTTATCCGCAGGTTTCAATTTGAGGGGATGGGTGAATTCCTTTGATTGTGGTGTTGGTAAAACTGAGAATGTCTTAGGACTTCGTTGGTATTGCGACGTAGATGAACTTGGATGTAACTTCAGCCAGACTACAGGTTTAGTAACCCGAAGAGTGGTACTATCCAGCGTGCAAAAAATATTTGATCCGATTGGATTTTCAGCCCCAGTAACTCTGATTCCCAAGCTCATTCTGCGGAAGACATGGCAGAAAAGTATAGGATGGGATGAGGTTTTACCAGGAGACATTTGTGAGGAATTCTGTCGATGGACTCAGCAGTTACAATACCTACATGACTGTCGGATACCTAGAAGGATTTTCCTGAATGACAACAACACTTTGCATGTATTTGTGGACGGTAGCAAAAGAGCGTTTGGTTGTTGCATATTTCTGAGAACGGAAGAAGAAGGTAAGATCAAACTGAGTCTTCTGATGGCTAAATCTAGAGTGGCGCCTCTCAAAGAACTGACACTACCCCGCCTTGAACTGATGGGAGCGCTCCTTGGAGTTAGAATCTCTCGGTTGAGCCTTCGATGCCTACACCGGAATGACATACACACAGTGTTTTGGTCCGATTCAACAGTAGTCTTGGCTTGGATTGCTAATAAAGGGCTTTGGTCGGTGATCGTAGAGAATCGGGTAAAGGAAATTCATGAGTACAGTAAGGCTAGTTCATGGAGACACATACCGGGCAGCCTCAATCCAGCAGATCTCCTGTCTAGAGGGTGTTCACCAACACAACTTTGAAGATCCAGATGGTGGGAGGGTCCGTCTTGGCTTAAATGTAAAGAAGAAGAATGGGTATTTAATCGTCCTGAACCATTGTTGGAAGAAGTCAACAGGGAAAGGAGGAAAACAGTTGTAGCTGCTAAGAACACTGTTGTGGAAACGATTTTACTGCAACTAAGTTCACGATTCTCTGGATACATCAAAATCGTTAGAACCATTGCTTGGATTTTGAGATTGAAACAAAGGAATCGTAGAGACCACGTATCAACGGAAATTGATAGCGAAGAGTTTCTCAATGCTGAGAAGAAACTGTACTTCCTTATCCAGAAGGAAACGCTTTTTGAAGAAGATAAACTCAAGCCACTCAGACCCTCCATGTTCCTACAGAGCTTAGAGGGTAATGATGTAACCGACTTAGACCAAATTCAAACCAGCAGTATAAACGAGAGATGGCGTTATCTACAAGCTGTTCGGGAGAGCCTGAGAAATCGCTTCAAAAAAGAATACCTGGGATTTCTCCGATCACGGAGCAAAAAGCAACAGGGATCCATACAAGTAGGAGACATAGTACTGGTGGAGAGCGACAACAAGAAACGTATCAACTGGCCCTTAGGGAGAGTGGTGGAGCTGATACCTGGAAGAGACAATGTGACTCGTCTGGTTAAAATTAAGACAGCAACTGGCATTCTACTTCGTCCAGTACAGCGACTTTATTCGTTAGAGATAAACTGTCTTAACAAAGGTGATTCTATCAACACTTCACAACACCGACTAAGTGAGCCGGTCCTTAATGAAGATATTCCCTGCAGTAACTCAGGAACTGAAAAGGAGAGTGAATTCAAGACTCGTTGTGGTAGAACTGTTAGGCAACTCAAGAAACTAGACTTATAATGGTTCACATTCCTGAGCTCAATGTTCAACTATAATTTTGGAATGTTTACTTCAGTTTATGAGTGTGTGTTGAAAAACTACCTTTTGCAAGGTGGGAGAATATGGAGAAAGTGAACTAAAGCTCTTTTGAGCAATCTACTTCCTGTAGAAAATAGACAGTGTTTTGATTTACATAGTTTTGGTTTTGTTATCTTTGAGTGTAGTGTCTTTGGAGTGTCTTTGGATGCGATGTTGAGTTGTGTTAATAAAATATTGATTACTGTATTGAACCCTTATTAATCTCCGATAAATAAGTATTCATAATTTATTATTATTATTACTGCAGCCCAGGCAGTACTTGTGGAAGTTGATGAGGATAAAGGCAAGGTAGCGTATCGCAATGATTGCCACATACGTTGAGCTTGTAGCTATTCTTGAAGAACGGCCTGGTAAGCTGAGTTCAAGGCCAAATTGTGTAACAACTTGCACCAGAATTGGAATCATAAAGGGATGGTCACGAGTTACTTAAAACCCACATACGATTGAATCACCCAATCAGGAGAGACCACGCCAATATCACGCGATGGATGGCGTCAGTGGTAAAAAGCGCGCGGAATTGATTATCTAAAGAACCGCCGATCGGAATTATCTCCGCACGAGTGCGATGAGACGTTTGAAGTATTTGATGAAGATTGACACTAGTCCCATCTGTGTGAGATGAAAACTCTGGAATTTTTTTCTAAATCCACCCCACTCTTCCGTACCCTGTCAGTTTCGAATAAATTGTTCGACGAGACGCTGTTCGAGGTCTTTCTGTTCGTGAGCTCTGTGAGCTAACTTCACGCCCGTTTGTATCGTGATTTTAACGCTCTGATATATTCGAAGTTATTTTATTTGTGAGCTCTGATGAGCTAAATTCACGCTAGTTTGCGTAGCAAATTTTTTAACGCTCTTAATTATTTTGAAGCATAATACTTTGTGAGCTTTGTGAGCTAAATTCACGCCTGTGTGCGTGATGATTTGAAACTTGTAATATTATCTTAAAGACGACTATTTTCAGCTCTTAGGGGCAAGACTTGTAAATGGTCTAATTAGCGCTCACCCGAGCGAAGGTCAAGCAGAACAGAGTAGAGATTACCGAGCGAGATAGCGACTGTGAGTCAGTCAGACTTTAAAACTTGTATTGTCGAGCCAGTGACGTTGGACTTGAAGTGTGTATTTCATGTATATTTTTAAGTGTATTTTTCATGTGTGTATTGCGCGTGTGTGAGCGATATTTAGGGAAAGTCTTCGTAATTAATCGCATAGGACTATTTGTGGGCGAATTTAGTAACCCACAAGCGATTATAGCCAGGTCACATTATAATAACATCGAACTTTTCTTCCAAAGAGACTACACCAAGATGTCCAACGTGTGGTCAGGAGCTGGGATGATGTCCGACGCTTCAACGAAGACAACTATGGAGTGCTAACTTTTCCATAGGGAAATGGGCTGAGATGGATGTCATAATGTTCTGCAAGCTGAGACGGTGATGTACAACAATTGATTATTCAATTATGTAGTTAGATTGGCGGGGAACCTTTGTAAATAGTTCTTTTTTCTTTTTCTTGTTTTAGAGTGTTTTTTTCTTGTACCGGCACCAAATGTTTTAAATGTACGTTGGCGCGTGGCCAAAGTGTTTGTTATTGTATTTATTTTTCTTGGAGTCATATTTAATGTGCACGGCGCGTGTACGTGATTTTTATCCATGCAAATGCGAAACCCGTTACATTCGATAAGTGGTGCTTTATTAAAGTCCATATTTGTGATAGGAAAGGGAGGTAATTACTGTAAGAAGTTTGCTGAACAGGTTATTGTTCATATTAGGGTTGCCGAGTGCAACGATTTAAGATGTAATTGTAGAACACCTTAGTTCTAAATTTGATATATTTTTTTGAGTCCTTTTCAGGTTAATTAGTCACGGCGTAGAACGGTGGCGCCTGCAAGTGGAAAATATTTATGTCTTTTTATTTCAGGGTCTGTCAAACCCATACGTGTGATCCTGTGTGTGTTACTGTGTCAGGTGTGTGTGTTGATTCTACGTGAAGAGGGGTAGAGGTCCTATCGCCCTCATATTTTTGTTGTTGTTGTATTTTGATGGAAAGGCAGGGTGCTCTAGGGAGACCGCTGTTCCTTATCCATAATGCTGATTTCTTGGATTTCCTAGTGGAAATGCCGGGATATTTTGTTCTGACACACACACACGTATTACTGTGCTTTGGGGCACGCTTCTTCGAGATTCGATCCCGTGCCTTGGGATGTCGAGGTTTTTGTGACACGTGGGTTGACAGATATGCAGATTTCCACAAATCGCCCGTCTCGCCTGGTGACTTATTTTGATAGGCAGTCCTGTCGTTACGACTGGCCCCTTTAAGCTTTCATGTAGCAAACCTGTTCATTGTGATGGTTATTTTTGAACCATAATTAATTGGGGAGTTCGCCATGTGTGTGACGGATTATTGCATGTTGTATGGATAGAATATTGTGTTAATAATGTAAATGTTGGCTATGAGCCTATTGATTTTGTTTATGACTCAATTCATGTAATTTAGTATGTCACACCTGTGTGGTGTAATGGTAGTGTACTTGTAAATTTGACGGCGGTCATATGTGTATTTCCTTTTATTGGTCACGTGTTAACTTACTTGTGTTGATTTGTGTGAGAAGTCCTAAGTTTTTAGGCAGTAATGTTTTGCTACGGCAGTTTGATTCCAATTTCATGCGGAAATTATTGTGTTGTATATTTTAAGTATAGGAAGTGTCGGTTTAGTTTTATGTGTTGTATAGTTGTTCCCCGCGTCTGTCTAGCTCTAAGCAATGTGGATTCGTTGTCTGAATGTTTATTCTGGATGATGACGAATCATGCATTCGATTGTACACATCGTGAAGCTTGCAGAACGGCACACGCCCATACATTGTCACTTTTGTTGTTTTTCTTAAGGACACTTTGTCCGTGTAATTAATCTCTCCAGAGATTTGGCCTAGTTTTGGCGTATGTTAATTATTCAGTGGGAGTCATTTGGGAGTTTGTTTTGTTAATTCTTTTGTATAGTTAGGTGATTTGTTATTAAATTCATTTGTTTTAACCCTGGCTTCACTTTTTCCTGCATGTTATTTTGTTATATGTTACCCTGAATGTTAATGAAGCGCTTTAACAACAACTTATGATATGGACTGTCACACCCCCCGAAACTGAGTCTCATAAGCTTCTTTGCAAGGGTTCGTAAAACAAAAATGGCTGCCCAAGTGGTACTGTTGTTGTTGTTGCTTCGCTGATCTCATATTTATTTCGCTGAGAAATAATGCCAGGTCAAGCGGGCAAAGTAAATTCAGTAAATTAAGGCGATGTTGTACCGCCATGTGCATTAGTAAAATCACTGAGTTCCTAAAGTTAGAGATATTAAACAAGGTTAGAATTTGATATTGTATTTGTTATAAACCTGTTCTGGCGCCCGGCATTAAAATTAGAAAATTTGCATATTATTGAACTCAGTCAAAGCAGGAAGGTGTTGCCTTATATATGACATTTAATTAACTTTGGTTAATTGGTGTTTTTCGTAAATTCTGTTGGTTAGGAATTTAAAAGCAGATCACTAGGGAGTTATTTTGTTGTTTGGAAATAAGAGTAATTTATTCAGTAAATTTTGTTACTGAAAATTTTGTTAAATTAGAATCAGTAATATTTAAATGTTATGACATGTATGCGTGTGTATGACTGAAATCTTGGTGCATGACCCTGTTTTCTCTGATTATATTTGTGTATTGTGCAATGGCGAGTGTTGATGAAATTAAGGGATTGTTGGAACAGATGTCGATCCAAATGTCCGCGAAAACGGAAGAACAGTTAAAGAACATGAAGGAGGAAATAAGCGAGGACAATGATAAACAATTAAATAAACAATTAGAAGCTCAGCGTGAGCATAATGATAAACAATTAAAAGAACAATTAGAAATTCAGAGCAAGAATTGTGAAAAACAGTTACACGACATGAGCGGTAATATTTCGGTCCAATTAGAGGTCCAGAAATTGGACACTGATAAACAATTAAACGAATTAAATCACAAACTATCGGACACTGATAAACAATTAAACGAATTAAATCACAAACTATCGGAAACTGATAAACAATTTCACGAATTAAATCACAAATTATCAGAACAGGCGGTAACACAAACAGAGCAATTAGAGAAGATCACTAATGACATCAATCAAAGTGTTAGGGAGGTAGAGAAACTGGCAGGTGAGGTCGCAGAGAATAACGTCAAACAATTGGGCGAAATTAAAAAGTTCGGAGGCGAAGTTTGACAATAAACTCGTACAATTTGACGAAATGGTGGGAGATAAATTAAAGCAAAAGAGGCAGCATGTGTTAACAATACAGCAGGAATAAAGAACACGCAAGATAAATTGCAGCAGCAAATTAATTCAGTCGACAGCAACGTACTTGAATTAATCAAGGAAATGGATAACTTGAGGTCAAGGCCGAAACAGAACGTATGCACTTGCGTGAAAACTTAGAGGACCAATTAAGTAAAACACAGCAGCAGATACAAGAGGTCGGAGAACAATTGGTTAAAACACAAGAGGTTATAAGAGAAGAGGTAGGAGAACAACTCATTAAAATCGGGATAATCTGGAAGACCAATTAATTAAAACCCAGCAGGTTATAAGAGAAGAGGTTGGAGAACAATTAGGCAAAACACAGCAGCAGATACAAGAGCAGCTAGAGAAGAGTCAGGAAAGGAACGAAGAGAAAATTAACAGTTTGAAAAGTAGGATCCGAAGAGATTGGGAACAGCAGGCAAACGCAAATAAAGAAGACAGGCTGACAATTTTAAAGCGCTTAGGGGAATACAACTCGAGAATGCAGGCTTTGGAGGAAGGCGTAAAATCTAAATTACAAGAGGACTCAGATTTAATAATTAAAAACGAAATTAGATCATTAGAGAATGCTATATTATTTTCGGCTGAAAATATACCAGAAAAGCAGGGAAGCATTGGGAGTCCGGTAGGCTTGAAGTTGGCTGAGGATAACAGCCGAGGTCAAAGTCCCAAATTAACAAGCAATGCATTCCAACAGTACAGAGGAGAGACTTCCACACCACAACCAAACTTGGCACCCGCCCAAGTAATCCAAGACATTAGGGGAAATGATTTCAAGCCCGATAAATTCAAGGAGCACTCAGGAACCACTCCCAAAGCCTTTTTACGTCAGTTAACTGATTATTTTAATGATCAGCATATCGGCCCCGAAAAACAGTTGAGACTCGTGGAGAAATTTTTAGAGGGACCAAGCTTAACCTGGTTTTTAAGCTTTAAATATACTTTCACCGACATGGCTCAATTCGGAGAAGCGTTTTAAAGAAGTTCTGGAGCCCTTCTTTACAGCAGGGGTTAAGAATGGACCTGTATACACGAAAATACCACAGCACGCATCCGACCAGATTTTCGGAATTCTTTAGCCAGCAGCTGGTAAAATTCCGCGATTTTGATGACCCCCTAGCGAGCAAAATATGGTTCTAACCATCGGGAAACAACTTCCCATGCACATTCAACAGCTGTTAGTAGCCGGAAATATTCAGACTGCAGTGCAGGCCGAAGAATTACTCCGACACCTTGACGAGACGAGTATGGTCAGTCCACGGACGGGGAGGAGAAATATGGAATGTGTCAACACGGCAGAAGTGGTTCAGAGTAGTGGTTTTGTATGGGTTCTACACCCACCGCCACCGCTCCACCGCTGGAATACTAAAATGGCAATATCTCGCGAACGAATCAGGCTAGAGACTTGTACGAGGTGTCATTGAACTCGGGCTGACACCCTCTTTTCAATGAATTACATATTTCCACTCCATAATAAAACCTACCCCTACTAGAGGGTGAAATTGAATTTTTTAGAGAATCTCTCTTTCCAATTGCAATATGTGAGAGTTTGAATGCCGATATGGAATGTAACGTTGTTCTGCAAACCAATAATCAAAGAGGGGCATGTTAGGCCTTGAGGTGAGAGCCCCTGTTATTGTTGACGAGCCCCCTGCTGTCGGGTCCCTGTTGATGGGTTATTGTCGACAGGTCCTTGTGGACAAGTCCTTGTGGACATGTCCTTGTGGACAAGTCCTTGTGGACGAGTCCTTGTGGACAAGTCCTTGTGGACGAGTCCTTGTACCTTTGGACTGATCCCGTTGGACGGGTCCCTTTGGCCTGTTTCCTACGGACTAGCCCATGAATTTATTTAAATTATGTCAAAGGGCCTAACTACATTTGTGTGTGTTGAATTGACGTTGTTCACTAATCCCCCACTACTATAATGGGATAACGATATGAAAGGAAAGTGACGAAATACATGTGAACATACAAGGGATCTAACTTGGTGGATGGATGTGTTCTAACGAGTCATTTGTAGTTGAAAGAGAATAATACATGTTCTTAAGATTTTAAAACTGAGGAGGTGGCACGTGCAGTAAGACGTCTTGTTACTTCCTGTGTCATATTACAGACATGACAGAGAGCGCGCAGATCTGTTGCTATGACTAACACTGCAGTAATTTGAAACCGCAAGTGTTCATTAAGACAATGGATGATGATCATGCAAAGTTAGCAGTTATTGGATATTACACAGGTGTTCCTTCCGGTGTCATGTTGCTGACATACCAGAGAGCGCACACTGCTGTTGCTATGACTGACGCTGCAATAATTTGAAACCTCAGGTGTTGATCAAGGCAATGGGTGATGATCATGCAAAGTCAGCAGTCATTGGATACCACACAGGTGTTCCTAGTGTACTTTGGACTCTCAGCTGTATTGGGAAAGGAATTGCAATGATCTGTAAAAAACTGCTGACACGAGCGATGAGAGTTTATATAAGAGGAGTGTCATATATATCCCTACTGTCAGTCTTTATTACTCGCTTTGAGTGAACAGTGCTCTATTACTGCTCAAGAGTTGTAAAAAAAGCCGTTTTGGTAGAAAATCATTAAATTATTTTGCCAGGTAAGTACTTATTATTAATGGATTGTAGTCTTTTATTACTAATTGATGTTGAAGTTATTGATTGGAATGTATTTATCGATTGATTGATTGATTGATTGATTGATTTGTTTACAGATAATTGGGTACCTGTAGGTTACCAGATTCCTACAATCTGTTCATTCAGTGACAGCAGTTGATAAATTATAAAAAGGTAAGTGCCCCCTCTAATAACTTTTAAACAGTTAGAGTGATATTTTCCAATGTTCACCCCTACATGTTAGTGAAAATGGTATATTTGGCAGTCAAAAGATGGAACTACTTGACCATGGTGTGTAAAGCTAATTTTGTAGGTTAGATTTTGATTACCGCTCTATTAAGTCTGAATGTTCATTGCTAGGTGTCAGTGACAGAGGGAATATTTAAAGACTTAACCTCAGTTCACCTAACATAACCTAACTTTACCTAACTTGGCCAACGGCCTAGCCGTGTTGAAACACCGGATCCCATGAGAACTCCGCAGTTAAGCAACATTGGGCGCAGTCAGAACTTGGATGGTATGCCGGTTCTAGGCACAGCGCGCTGTTGGCCAACATAAGGCGGAGCGGAAAGGCCCTGGCCACCCTACCGCAAGTAAACTCCGGCTGGGGGTAGCCTCTTCGGAGGCTCGGACCTGCCTTCGGGCAGAATACCAATTAATTTAATTATTTTACCTAACTTAACCTTGTCATGTGACATGTTTTACAATTTTAAACTAGTTTTAAGACTGGCTATGACGTTACACTTAGCTCACTTAACTGGCGATCGCTGGTTTCTATCACGTGACATGTTCTACAAGTTTAGACTTGTTTTAAGACTGGCTATGACGTCACACTTAGCTCACTTAACTGACGATCGCTGGTTTCTATCACGTGACATGTTCTACAAGTTTAGACTTGCTTTAAGACTGGCTATGACGCCACACTTAGCTCACTTAACTGGCGACCGCTGGTTTCTACCACTCTATCAAGTTCCAATGTTCACTGCTAGGTGTCAGTGACAGTGGTATATAGTAACCCCCTGTTAGAACTACATAAAGTTAGACTTGCTAGGAGTTCACAGATCGATTTAAATACCCTGCTATAACCATTGACTGGAATATAATTAAACTATTTATATTATACGTTTTGTTTTATCTTTTATTAACATTGATGATTTCTTTCTTTTATAGATAACTTGGAAAGTAATCATCATGTTCAAGTGTGGTGACTGTAAGAAACAGTTCTCAAGACCTGACAGCTTTCAACGTCATGCAAGTACAAAACATAATCAGAAAATGTTTGTATGCAGTCATTGTGCTACAACATTTAACAGACAGGATAGTCTTACACGACATGTAAATTTAAAACATGTCAGTACTGCACCATTTTCGTGTTCAGTTTGCGAACTTGGTTTTTCTGCTGTAAAGCGATATCAATTCCACATGGTTGAAGTGCATGGAGAACAACAGGAATTGAAATCTGTAAAACCATCAACTAGCACGGAACCTTTAAATGAATGTGATGCTCAAAAGCGTAAACGTTCTCAAGATTGTGAAAATAGTTGTGCAACAAAAAGAAAGAAGAATGGTGAACCTTCGATAACACATTGTGATGTATGTAATATAGATATACCTTCTTCATTCATTCATGGACATTTACGCAGTATTCATCATAAAAATAACGCTTGCCATGAAAGAAATTCTGGAAATGTTCAACAAATTGGTAGTGCATTTAAAAGTCGAATTGCTAGTTATAGACTTTATAGTAAAGAAAAAACTCAAAGTATTGAATCATTTTTAAAAAATGTTCAACCTACTGTGTTTGGCTTAGTAGAAAATGTTTTATTAGAGCATAAAACAATTAAAATGAATTTTGAACTTTTTGGCCTCTATGTAAAAACTGGGAGCGAAGGTGAAATTACGGATATCATATCCTTTAATACAAAAAACATAATTGTTAGCGAATCAACTAATATTAGTGATATATACCAAAATATTTCAAGTGCTATCATTGTGAAGAGTGAAGAGTTCCAGGAAAGGGAGTCAGGCTGGGCGTTAGTTGAAGTACTTTATTTAGAAACCAACATGAATAAATACAACCCCCTTCGAGCATAATCATACGTTGATTTACCTGCATGGATTAAACGGAAGAAAGCTCGAGTAAACGTTAAGAATAGTGACCATGCATGTTTTGCATGGGCTGTAACCTCAGCTTTCCATCCAGCAGCGATGCATGAGAATAGAACGTCATCATATCCTCACTATTCTTCAGTGTTAGATTTAGAAGAAATGGAATTTCCTATGGCGATAAAAGACATTCAACGTTTTGAAGAGCTGAACAATGTAAGTATTAATGTTTATGGAATTGAAAATAAGAGTATAGTTGGTCCTCTATATTATACTCAGGAAAAAAGGATGCTCATGTAAATTTACTATACATAACCGAAGGTGAAAATGCTCACTATTGTTGGATAAAACATTTATGTAGACTTGTTGGTAGTCAACTATCAAAATACAAAGGTAAGAAGTGGTTGTGTGAAGGCTGTTTGCTCTATTTTACAAAAGAGGATCAACTAACTCAACATCAAAAATGGGGGTGTAATCATGTTCGTACGGTATTACCGACTCCTAAAAATAACATTCTAAAATTTAAGGATTATGAGAAACAGCTTCGAGTACCATTTGTTATATATGCTGACTTCGTGGCTTTGCTAAAACCATTTAATACATGTTCATCGAATCCAGCCCGACCTTTCACCAACACTACTCACATTCATGAACCTTTTAGCTTTGCATATTATATTAAATGTAGTTATGATGACTCTTTAAATAAGTTTGAGCTCTATAGAGGACCTGATGCACCTAAAGTTTTTATGGAAAGGCTTGAGAATGATGCCGTCCGTATATCCTCTAATTTAAATACGATCATTCCAATGGAGCCACTAACTTCATTAGAGCAAATGAATTTTGAAACTGAAACTAATTGTTTTATATGTGGTGAATGTTTATATACAGACAGGGTTTGCGATCATGACCATTTAACAGGAAAATATCGTGGTGCGGCTCACCAAGAATGTAATTTAAATTATAAAGTAAGTAAATTCATTCCGGTCATTCTACACAATGGTAGCAAATACGATAACCACTTTATCGTTAAAGAATTTGGAGCTTCAGATGTGAACATTGATGTTATTGCAAATAATAAGGAACAATACATATCGTTCACAAAATACATCAAAACTAGCAATAAAAAAAACCATTTAACTGCGATTTTTAGATTCATTCCGCTGGCTAGTAATTTAAAATCAGATCAGTTTCATGAAATTCAACGTGTCTTTCCTAAAGAATATGATTTTAATTTGATTCGTCAAAAGGGTATATTCCCTTATGAATATATTAACTGTGTGGAACGTCTTGAGGAGTGATCTTTACCACCGAAAGATGCATTTTACAGTTCCTTAAACACAAGTCATATCAGTGATCAGGAATATTTACATGCACAACGTGTATGGGCACAGTTTGACATTCAAACTTTAGGAGAATTTTCAGACATATATTTGAAGACAGATGTGTTGTTATTAGCAGATGTTTTTGAAAATTTTCGGAATGTTTGTATGAAAACTTATGACCTTGTATTTCACAGCTCCTGGGTTAAGTTTCAGTTCAATGTTGAAAAAAAAACGAAAGTAAATTTAGAATTAATGACTGATATAGACATGATCAATTTTATAAAATCATCAATTCGAGGTGGATTAAGTCAATGTAGTGGACGGTACTCTAAAGCGAATAATAAATACATGCCTAGCTACAACCCTTGTGAAGAGTCAAAGTATATTGTCTACCTCGATGCAAATAACCAATATGGTTGGGCTATGAGTCAATATCTACCACTGAAAGATTTTCGCTGGCTGACACAACCTGAAATTGATGTCTTACATGTTGACACTCTTAATGATAACGATGACAAAGGATATATTTTAGAGGTAAATCTTGAGTACCCTAAAGAGTTACATGATGATCATAATGATTTACCATTTGGTCCTGAGAATATGAAATCTCCATACATCACATCACGAACAAAAATGTTAATTGCTAATGTAAATAATAAATGTAAATATGTAATGCATTATCAAAACTTGAAACAGTGTCTACAGCATGGATTGAAATTAACTAAAATTCATCGCGTATTGCAATTTCATCAGTCAGCATGGCTCAAACCGTATATTGATCTAAACAATAATTTAAGAACGCAGTCAACAAACGCGTTTGAAAAAGATTTTTATAAACTCATGAATAATAGTGTTTTTGGAAAGACTATGGGGAATGTTGATAAACGAGTTGATGTAAAGCTGATAACAAAGTGGGAGAATGATGGTAAAAGGTATGGTGCGAGCAACTTAATAAGCAAGCCTAACTTTCATAGCTGTTCAATTATTCATGAGGATTTAGTTGTAATACAAATGAATCGTCTTAAAGTAACTTACAACAAACCCATATATGTGGGTTACACCATTCTGGAATTATCAAAAACACTTATGTATGAATTTCACTATGATTATGTAAAGAAAAGCTATCTTGATAATGCTAAATTACTCTACACAGACACAGATTCTTTTATTTATGAGTTTAAAACTGATGATTTTTACGAGGATATGAAAACTGAGCTAAATAGGTTTGATACAAGTGATTACCCCAAGGATAATATTTACCATTTACCTCTAGTAAACAAAAAGGTTCTTGGGAAATTTAAGGATGAATGTGCTGGTGTTATTATAGACACCTTTGTAGGCACAAAATCTAAATCATACAGCTATATGACAATTGATGATGTAGTAGTAAAAAAATTAAAAGGAGTGAAAAAGAATGTTGTTAGTAAAGAGTTAGATATAAGTGATTATAAAAACTGTATAGTTAGTAACCCACCTGTATTATATAAGAAAATGTGTGTATTTAGAAGTAAAAATCATCAGCTACATACCAATTTGTTGAACAAAGTTGCTTTAAGTAATGAAGACAACAAACGATTCATTATACCCAACACATTTAATACTCTTGGTTGGGGAAACAGTCGTATTGACGACTATTATTTACTTAAGTCTAATGATCACTATATTGTAATATTTGTAGTGTGTTTTATATTGTAATATTTTTTGTAAAAACTGTAAGTAGAATGTATAATGTTAGGCTACAGTAGTTTAGTAAAAATCCGATAAGTAATACATTTTAGTGTAAAATGTTTGCTTTTGTATATTACGAAAAAGATTTTAAAAAAATTACTGAATGTGTGAACTAAACAAGGGGAATGTAAAAAATGTAAAGTGGAAATTGTAAATATCCATGTGTGAAAAAGTGAAATGGCTATCACCATTTTAAAAATTAAAAGATATAGTGATTTAGTGAACCTTATTTATATTTCACAAAAATGTACAGAATGTGTAAACTAAACAAGGGAATGTAAAAAATGAAAAGTGGAAATTGTAAATATTCATGTGTGAAAAAATGAAATGGCTATCACCATTTTTAAAAATTAAAAGATATAGTGATTTAGTGAACCTTATTTATATTTCACAAAAAAATGTACAGAATGTGTGAACTAAACAAGGGGAATGTAAAAATGTAAAGTGGAAATTGTAAATATTCATGTGTGAAAAAATGAAAATGAAGAAATGACTATCACCATTTTTAGAATTAAAAGACATTGTTTAAAAGACATTGTGATCTGGTAAACCTTGTTTTTATTTCACAACAACAAAAATGTACAGAATGTTTAAACTAAACAAGGGGAATGTAAAAAATGTAAAGTGGAAATTGTAAATATTCATGTGTGAAAAAAATGAAATGGCTATCACCATTTTTTTTAAATAAAAGACAATGTGATCTTGTAAACCTTGTTTTTATTTCACAACAAATAGTGCTTTACAAAAATAGAATACAAAGAAATACCAATTCCTCAATCCTTTTCAATGTCATGTCCACTCATTATTAACTTTCCTTTTATAACACTAATCACAATGACGACTGCCAACCTCTCTCCCACTGAGACATCACAGAATGTCAAAGAGTTGTTTAGCTTTTCAACGATACTTTATCCGCTACACGTCTTAATGCAGAATGACTGTGGTGATAAGAAAGGTGCATGCTTGATCCAAAGGATTAATAGGTATATCACTATGCTGCAAAGGTTCTTCAAGACAAGTTCCAGGACTACACAAATAATAACCAGGTAGGTAGATTTCGAAAGTCAAGTATTGAATTACTTTGTTAATGACGCCATTGCCAGTACAGGTCTGGCATATTCTTTTCCATCGATGGTAAAAAGGTTTGATCTTCCTCCTCCTCTGTGGATGATGTTTGTTGTTGCTGCTTTTTTTATCCATTACTCCCGTGGTATGAGGAAACAAAGTCTTTACACTGACTTTTATGACCATGATACAGTTTGACTAGCTGACAAGTAGCACACTGTCGCATAGAGGGTATTTTTGCCATAGCCACTTGCTTATGGTGATCATAATCCGTACATGGTTGCAATTCACTTAACACAGGGTCTTGAGTCCATGATTTTGGTACATGTTGCCAGATTTCTTTCACTGCATTTGCCGCGACATAATAAATGAATGATTTTGGAAGAGCCAATAATTCTTCTTTAGTAAAACTTCTAGTTTCTTTTTACACACAAAGAACTTTCCAATCGCTTTATCGGTAGCATCCCCTTTCTCCATGGTATCACGTTGATGTTTACACGTCGCTTGTAGAAATCTCACTGGTGTCATCCACAGGTAAACCTTTAGTTTTAATTTTATTTAACAATTCCCAGCAGGCATTGGTGGATAGCCAATGAAACAATTGCCACACCTGTGCCAAGGCTTTATGGGTAATATTGTCACAGGGGCAGCGATCCATGAGTGTTTGCAGCGATGGACAGCCCATGTCCATTAAATCGATACATTGACAGTAAGACGCTAAAAATGGTTGTAGCCATTGACGTTTTTCACTACTTTTCACAAATATTACATGGGCAGAAGACAAGTGGGCTTTCATGACCATGTCCAGGTGCTTATATGAAATGGTTCCTTGCTTCCAGTCTAGTTGCATATGAGTTTCAATCCACTGGGTTTGTTTACGGTCTTTATCACACAACAAATCAAACGCATAAGGTGGTTTAAACACCAAATGAGTAGCTTGTGATATCCAAAAAGTGGAACAATCGATGATGGCCACTTCTTTAAATATAAATTTGTTATCTCCAATTTTAAACCCTTGACAGTCGACAATCAGTGTACGCAACATGTTCACTCTTGTCTGGATCAAGTCCAACTGACTAAAAAAATTAATTGGTATTCTGCCCGAAGGCAGGTCCGAGCCTCCGAAGAGGCTACCCCCAGCCGGAGTTTACTTGCGGCAGGGTGGCCAGGGCCTTTCCGCTCCTCCTTATGTTGGCCAACAGCGCGCAGTGCCTAGAACCGGCATACCATCCAAGTTCCGACTGCGCCCAATGTTGCTTAACTGCGGAGTTCTCATGGGATCCGGTGTTTCAACACGGCTAGGCCGTTGGCCTCCAACTGACTACAGACTGACAATTGTTCAGTAAGGTGTACCCATGTCATTTACTTACATTCCATTCTAGTAAAAGAAAAGAAAAAAACATCGAGTAGTCACTATAGAGGTTAGGATATGACAGGGGGCATAAGAAATAATAATATAACAACAACAACAACCTTTTTTTTATTTCATTATTTTATTAGCATAACAAGTTTTACATTCTTTTTTCATTCTAGGATAGAGGCGGTACCATCTCATACAACAAAAAAGTATTTTGTGTTTATAGTGTCCATAACACCGATGATATCCCAATGTCTCTAAACTGGATGTTTTTAACTGTGAGCTGCTCACTGAAGCACTGCCGGCACCATAAAGTCCACACGTATCATAACTTTTTTCATCACTCAGAGGCACGAGTGAGGGGTAACTTGAATGACAGGGTATATTACCCACCTCCATTCTGCACAGGTAGGGGCAGGTAGGTGACCAGCGCTGATGTTCCTGCATGGGTTCATCGCTCTCTTGCCATTGGTCTAAGATGATGGGACAAAACACACATTTCACTTCATCTCTTCTTTTTAAATAGTACAATCCAGCGGCTGCTAAGGCTTGAGGGTTTATAAAAGGCACCGGCCACGTCGCAAAGGTCTTGAAACGTTGTTCCTCAGATTTTAAATTCATGGATGTAACTTCTCTTGAGGCTTGAAAGCAAGACATGACTGAGTGGTTTGATGTGTGTTGACCTGCTATTTATACACTTGTCACTTGGTTGGACAGTGGATAATAGTTGACTTGTTTGTGATGAATAATCAAACAGTAGGCCGTGGTATTGGCTGGAACATTGTCATGCGTTTCAAAATCTAGTCGAATGTCAATATTGGATGGTTTGACAGACTCTTCCAAGTAGGAACAGTCAAAGACAATCAGTGGCGCCCTTGCCTTAAAAGCTTGGGGTGACAACATTGGACAATCCTCTTTTTGATAATACGACCATCTAAATTTAGAAAACAAGTCGTACAGGGGGGCAAACTTATTTTTTGAAAAATCTAAATCCAGCCCTTCATAGGGAAACACAGCACCGTTGAGGAAAAGTCGTGCATTTCTCAATTGCAGGTGATCAAATTGCGTGACATCTTTGGTTTGTTGATACTTGCGATTTGTTTGAAAACCCACAATCATGTAGAGAGGTCTCTCTGTATAGCGGGCTGTTTTTATAGACCAACTGTGTGTGTTGGTGGTGGGCAATAACGGGTACTCATGGAGTGCCCAGCTTCTAAATTCCATGGGTAGAGGTATATCTCTCTTTACCATTTTAAGTATGTCCAGTTTTTTGCTATCATTAAGGGTCACATGAGGCACTTTCCATAGCAAGCGTTGTAGTTGAATTTTTGAATCAATGGGGGCATTTTCGACTCCCTTGAGTGCATTATTATCACTCCTGTCTCTCACCAGATAAAGCACTTGCCTTGCGTTGACCACAATGCGCTGGTGATCTTCAGCAAAGCCTAAAATCAGTTTAAGAGGTAAATATCCAGTGAAGGTGCCATCGGTGTGTACCATCCAGTCATTGGTCGAGTCAGGGCACCAACCCGCCATGCAAAGTGTTTTAGCTTCTTCCTCACTATAAGAGGGATATAGTTTCATGACACTGGAAATACCCACATTTCGAGTGCTATCCACCACGATATCGTTAATCACATAACGCTCTTCAGAAAACAGAAAGGCGAAAGCATGGTTGGCTACCTTGGATGTAGTGGGTGTAGAACCATCGGTTTTGGTGAGCCGACCTTCAATCTGAATAACACTTTCATGCGGTAGAGTGTAAATATCTTGGTTGTTGATAACAAATTGAATTTCATCATTGTTATTGAGTCCAGGTGTTTGAGCTTGATAAGAATGCAGATCAATTCTTACCACTCCTGGTTGCTCCTCGATGTGGTTCGCTACCTCTAGAATAGAATTCATCGCGGGGGTTAATGTGGTAACACAAATGCTGTAAAATCTGCTTGTTCTGAGATGTTAACGTGTATTCACGTGGTAAACAACTAACACCATTCCTAGACGGTGCTGTTGCTTTATATACGAACTTCATAGTGGTTTTAGCACCAACTTGTAAGTCACTGGTGTGGAAGAATCTAGATCAATGAGTTGTTGCTCTCTATTGATCAGTCTTAATGTTATATTACTAATACCATCGACAGCCACAGAATGAAAAAGCACCACTGGAGGGTTTTCACGAATAATATAGCCATTGGGCGATGTTACAATAAAGTCATAAAGCGAATGCGACGGTTCTTGATTGGTGTACACTTGACTAATAATATTACACGTCACCAACACATGATGGTCCTCAATGAATTTCACTTCATGGTCTGATTCATGTTTTTTGTTGGGCTCTAACACACGTGGTTTAAATCCTAGTAATGGACCAATGGAATCGGGGTGAGTTTTAAAGTCAATTTTGAATGTAGAAAAAATACTGCAGCGATGAGTGTTGGTATTTCCTACAAGTTCAAACTTGCGCGTTCCATCGAGAAATGACTTTAAACCATATTCATTGATCAACACCACATAAATGTGTTCATAAATGTCATCTATCGTGTATCCACCAGAGTTCAGGGTGAGCACAGAATCATCATAGTAAAACTTGTTGTTCACATTTTCACGTATGTTGTATATTCGATTGTATGTTTCAAGAGAAACAAGTCCTAAACCATAAGGTTTTTCACTCAATTCGATAGGTGGGTAAAAGGCTCACTTCAGGTCCACGCCCATGCAGTGTAAACGTCTTACTTTCCACCGACATACTGTTGACGTTTTTGCTTATGCTGCGTCTTATATAAAAAAATTAAACACAAACGTCCACACTGTTGGCTGTTAAACGTTTGCTCACGTTTCACATTATAATATATCTTGATCCTGTTTCCAAAATAGGCCACTAGTTCCATGGGCGGGGGCAAATTCCCAATACTGTCAAAGTACCATACAGTAGATCCCTCTTTGACATAAGCTACATAATGTGTTCCAGGTCCTCGGTGATCATCCAAATTGACAACAGCACATTCATGTTTCCAGGGATGTGAGGGTAATTGGTTTCGCATAAACACACCTCGAAAATGAGAAAGCTTCAGTTGTTTAGCATAGCTTTCCACTTGCTGATGCGTCAGGGCATGTCTTGCTATGGCTGAGGTTAAAGATGTTTTTTTTTTATTTCGAAAAGGTGAAATTCCAAATCCTTGTTGATAAAAGGCTGGCTTCAAATTGACATTTCTAGCCCCCATAGCAATGGCCTCCATTGTTTCATTGTGTCGCTGATTTTCTTTGAGTTGTTGCTTGCCCTGTTGCACGGCTATAATTGTTTTGCCACTGCACTGGCGCCGCCTAAAAGTGAACCTAGAGCAGCCAGACCAGCGAATAATGCAGGTAAAAATCCCGCTCGTTTGGGGACGGGGATCACTCGCCCTTGTTTTGAACCCTGTCGCTGGCGTTTTGGAATAACATGTCTCTGTGCTACTCGAAGAGCTTTCCTTATGGTCAACACATTATTTTTTCTTTTTCCTTTCGCAAGGGCTTGTCCACGAATGTCATAAGCCTAGGCTTTGCCAAGGACAGGCTCATATTTTTTGTCTTTCTCACCACATATCTTTGTTTCACCATGATGATGATGACCAACAACCTTTCACAAGAAAGTTTAAGTCACAACTAACATTAGATTGTTATTTCATGGCTGTATATTCCAATTCTACATAAAGTGGGAAATCATTTATGGTTTTTCCAGCTTGCTTTTCATTCCATGTCAACAGGAGATAAAGGATAATTCGTCTCCTGCATTGACCATTTCATGGTTATGGACCAACATCCTATGACCATTTATTTCTATTTGTAAATGGTTCTCATCAGGTATGGCATATTTGATGTGAATGGTTCCATTATAGTGTAGTCGATAGTGGCGTAAACCCGAAGCAAGCACATAGGTCAAGTGCTGGTCATGAACTAGCGGTATATGGTTTCTCTCATTCACAAGTTTTACATTTGTCAGATGCACTAAAAATACAGATGGGATAAATTTATAAAGCCCTTTCATTTCATAGGTCTCGTATCGCTTGGTACAGACATCATCATCTTCTTGTGGGTCTTCCACGTGAATAATGCGGTGATGATTAGCGCTATAGCCATCCACCGTAAGCTGAGGCACCTTATCATAAAACTCATACACCTTGTTATCCACATACTTTTTTGTAGTAACGTCTGTAGACACTTGAGGATGTTTTACATGAGTTAACCGCTTTCCTTTAAAGTCATAATCTCCTTGTTTTGTGCGTGGCACTACTGACCTATCCACATAGTGTTTATTAGCAGGATCTGTTTCTTGTTTAGGATCGTGTATGGGAACAGACCTAGCTTTGACCATCAACGCACGTCCAAAGACATCCATCGTCAACCTGTAGTACGAGTCTACTGTTTCTATGACAAGGCTCGGTGCGATGTATATAGACAGCCTGCTAGCCTCTCTAAGTCTTAATTGAAATGAAGCTAATTAAGCAGCAAGAGTCATTCCCCGTGAGGGACATGGTTTCCCATCTCTGCCCCACATCACGTGAACAATGCCATGGTTCACTGTTTCCATCATCCATTCGCTGCATCATTGTGGGACCTTCCGGCTGTGGAAAGACCAATCTTTTGCTGACACTTATTACAGCGCCCAATGGTCTATGTTTTCAAAATATGTATATTTTCGCAAAATCTCTCTACCAACCCCTCTACGTGTTTCTGGATCAAGTCATGTCTGGATAAAAAATTGAGAATATGGGGTATTTTACATTTTCCACGCAAGAAAATGTTATTTCACCGGATGAGGTAAAGCCTGATTCACTCATGATTTTCGATGATGTATCCACTGAACGACAAGGTATCATTCAAAGCTATTTCAGCATGGGTCGACACAAACATATCGATTGCTTCTATCTTGGACAAACGTATTCTAAAATGTCCAAACAGTTGATTCGTGACAATGCCAATGTCATTGTTTTATTTCGCCAGGACGAGAGGAACAGTCGTTACATTTATAATGAACATGTGAATCTGGATATGACCTTTCAAATGTTTACTGAATTGTGTGGCAAGTGCTGGAACACACAACGTCATGCCTGTTTAGTGATTGACAAACAAAGTGAACTCAACCAAGGGCGGTATCGCTTAGGGTTTGGTCATTTTATTGCTATTTAAGGCACTGTATCATTCCCTCTCAAGTCATTTGTCACGACATCATGGCGTTAGCAGAGAGTCAATTGAAAAAGCATATTATTAGAGCAAAAAATACTATTCGCCAAAAGTTTCGTCAATTGAAACGATCGCGTGCGGATCATGCTTTGTTTATTCAACAACATTTAGCACCTCCGCTAAAAGCCATGTTGAAACCCTCTTTCAAGCCATCTGAAACGCTACCTACCGTTTCACAAGCCACTCAGACACGCCACGAGGACCCTGAGGAAGAGGAAGAGGAAGAGGAAGAGGAAGATTTAACTAGTGTTAGCGAAGTTGAAGATAATGAGGAACAAGTGTTTACGCCTCAAAAAAAGGCATCACCCCTTGCAGAGTTTTTAAGAAAAAGGAAATCCTTGGTCATGGTCGAAACCCCTTGCCCTTCCAGATCATCTCCATTTTCACAACTCTTGGCCACCCCTCAACATAAAGCTCAACTGAAAAACATTTTAATAAAATATTATGGATCAACACTGGAACCCTATTTCACCAATCTATTTGTTGGAAACACAGATACCACGTATGGTGTTCGCTATGAGGATGATAGTTTTAAAATTGGTGATTCATCGATTAAATTTAGTCGTACTAAAGCTGTCATTAAAAAGATCAACTATAAATTAACACCAGGACTGTTAAAGATACTATTCTCTCGGACTCCCTCATCTCAAGATTATACGCCAGAGGACCTTAGTAAATATAAATCCATTTTATTGGACACCCATGCACACAAAAGACAGTATGATCCCACTCAACAAGTGAATGCCAATATATCTCAAAAATATAAAACCATCATCGCAAAAATGTTCCCCACTAGTCAAAGTGGTCGTCGTAAAGTGTCCGCTTCAGGAGTGACATTAAAACCCCTTGTGGATGTTACCTACTGGAACAATCCCAATAAACTCGTCCAGCGACTACAGCTGTTGCATGCTTCACGTCAAGCCGGTCATACTGGTCACGATTGGGAAATTCAAGAAATTGAGGAAGAACTTCGAAATGCCAAAATTATTGTTTAAGCCCTCACCCATTAAAATGGGTATTGATCACGAGTTGCATCGTCCAGCTAGACGTCACTATCAGCGACTCAAGGTGATTTCACAGGGTGTGGATGAACTTTGGCAAGCAGACTTGGTTGAAATGACTCCCTATGCTAACGTTAACGATGGTGTACGCTATATGTTGACGGTCATTGATGTTTATTCCAAAATGGCGTTTGTTGAACCTGTGCGTCGCAAGTCTAGTCCACTAGTCACCAAAGCCTTTCAACATATTATTCAACAATCTAAACGTCAACCTCAGCTGCTACAAACCGACCAGGGAAAAGAATTTTTCAACAAGGATTTCTCCAGTTTTCTCAAATCTAAGGATATTCACCATTACACCACGTACAGCAATCTCAAAGCCAGCGTGGTCGAGCGGTTCAACCGAACATTGAAAACCCATATGTGGAAAGCGTTTACCGCTCAGGGCACTTATCGCTGGTTGGACTTGTTACCTGAGCTAGTGTCACGTTACAATGACACCAAACACAGAACCATTGGGACCAAGTCACGACTTGTGACCAAAAATATTCCACAACTGGATAAACTGTTTAACCCCATAAAAACAGCAGACCCTAAACGTCATCGCCTTAACATTGGGGACCATGTTCGTGTGAGCAAATTCAAGTCCGTTTTCGACAAGGGCTACACACCAAATTGGGGGACTGAACTATTTCGAATTCGTCAAGTCAACCTGAACAGTCCAGTCACCTATTTACTCGAGGACCTCAACCATCAACCCATAAAAGGTAGGTTTTATCTCCAAGAACTCCAAAAGACAGCGTTTCCTAATCATTACCTTGTGGAAAAAGTGTTGAAACAAAAAGGAAATAAACTATATGTAAAATGGTTGGGATTTAGCTCAGCCTTTAATTCTTGGATTAATAAATTACATGTTGTGTGAACCTGTGTGTCTTGTATTTATTTATTTACTCATGTTGTACTTAACCTACAGTCCTATGTACAGTCCTCAGCTCCACATGTATTATGAGCAATACATATCTCTTTCTCTCTTCACCTGTGTTCTCTCTTACACTAACCCCCCCCCCCTTCACCTCCCACCACTGTCAAAACAGGTTGTGACTTGTTAGCTCTTATCGTGCGCGTGTACAGGTGAACACCTGTGTGTTAGATCATATTACACATGAACTCACATTTTCTCACGTATGAAGCAAAACAGGATGTGACTTGTTTCACAAGGAGGACGGTAATAAGGTCATTTCACACGTGTTCACATGTATTTCGTCACTTTCCTTTCATATCGTTATCCCATTATAGTAGTGGGGGATTAGTGAACAACGTCAATTCAACACACACAAATGTAGTTAGGCCCTTTGACATAATTTAAATAAATTCATGGGCTAGTCCGTAGGAACCAGGCCAAAGGGACCCGTCCAAAGGGACAAGGACTCGTCCTCAAGGACTCGTCCACAAGGACTCGTCAACAATGACCTGTCCACAAGGACTTGTCCACAAGGACATGTCCACAAGAACATGTCCACAAGGACTTGTCCACAAGGACCTGTCGACAATAACCCATCAACAGGGACCCGACAGCAGGGGGCTCGTCAACAATAACAGGGGCTCTCACCTCAAGGCCTAACATGCCCCTCTTTGATTATTGGTTTGCAGAACAACGTTACATTCCATATCGGCATTCAAACTCTCACATGTTGCAATTGGAAAGAGAGATTCTCTAAAAAAATTCAATTTCACCCTCTAGTAGGGGTAGGTTTTATTATGGAGTGGAAATATGTTGTTCATTGGAAAGAGGGTGTCAGCCCGAGTTCAATGACACCTCGTACAAGTCTCTAGCCTGATTCGTTCGCGAGACATTGCCATTTTAGTATTCCAGCGGTGGAGCGGTGGCGGTGGGTGTAGAACCCCTACAAAACCACTACTGTTCAGGGACTCCAAAATAGTCACAGCCAGGGGAACCAAACGAAAACTCAATCCACAGGAACACAGTTTACACCGAGAAGGCAAGATTTTGATGGCCGGAACCAGTTCAACCAAAACAATCGAAATTTTCAGAATAACCGCGATAGATATAACCAAAACAACCAAAACCAGCACAATCAATGGACGTACCAGCGGGAATACACCAATTGGAGGGGGAACCAAAGGCAGGGTCGACCTTACCAAAGAAATGGAGATGGCAGGTGGAATAACGCGAGGAACTATCGCCAAGAAAATAGGAGAGACTATCGCAACAATTGGGACGAGCGGTATGTCGAGTCACAAAAGTACTTAGACCAATTAAACGCCGAAGAGACGGAGAAAGAGAAATGGGGGCGTGCTATGGCAAATAGACAGAGCCCAGACAATCATCAAGGAGAGGGGGCAGAAAGTTTATTGAGGCAACAGGAGAGGCGCGATGACAACCGGCGGAACACAACAAATGGGTCCCGGGATAAAAAAAAAACTTCAAATGAACTAAAAAATTATAGTCTGAAAACGGAGGACGCCAGGGAGCGAGAAGAGATGATTGTGGCCATTATAGGAGAGTGGGTAGCATTCCCGGACGATTGCCTGGAGGAAGTGGTGAAAGACCGAGAAAATGTCATCAGACAACTGCCAATTATTTACGCACATATTGGAGTTATGAGGGTGAGATGTTTAATTGACACAGGTAGCCAGGTGAGCTTAGTCACTGAAGTTTTGGTAAAAGAAATCGGAAGAAAACAAACTGTTCCAATTACGCCAGTACCGCTAATGAAAGTCAGAGGGGTTATTCCTGACAAGACCATCAATTGTAAACAGCAAGCATATTTAGACCTGGAAATATTGAACCACCCTTTTTCGCAAACATTCATTGTCATTCCGAAGATGAACTATAACATTATTTTGGGACCCAACTTTATCTGTGATTTTCATGCTGTAATTGACTTACATAACAACACTGTAAGTTTCAAACAAGTTGCGGGGTTGAATCACGTGGGTTTAAACATGGAAGAGAGTCCACTAGAGAGAGAGGCGAATACTTGGGTCATTGAGGAATGCACTAATGAGGTGATCAGAGATAAGAACTTGACGGAGGAGCGAGTAAGCCAGACAGCAGTGGTGGAAATCGACAGCCGAGATATTTCGCAGGAACTTTGGGTACATTTGGCGGAAGAAGAAATTAGCGGAACCAAATTTGAAATTCTACTTCAGGAGCGGCTTAAGGAGGCCATAGTAGGGGAACCTGATAGAAGAAAACTGGAAGAAATTTTGAGATTACATAAAGGAGCTTTTGACACCATCCCTGGAAAAGTTTTAAATTTTCAATATGCCATGCAAGTTACAGACTGGACCCCATTTAAAAGTAAATTGTACCCGATCCCAAAGAAACATTTTGCTCAGGTGAAGGACATCATTACTAATTTATTAGATTCTGGCATGATAAGGAAAGCAGCAACCCCGTACCTGAACGCAATATTGGCTGTGGCCAAGCCAAATGGACCAATAAGGTTATGCCTAGACGCGCGAGTTTTGAACAGTAAACTGCTAGTTGAGCATGACCAAGCACCTAGGATCAAAGATGTTTTGAAAGGCTTCCGTGGGAAGAAGATATATTCGAGTGTCGATTTGACAAATAGTTTCCACCACGTTGGATATTACCACCTCTCCGTGCCTCTAGACGCCAGCCTGACAAAGACTTCAGGCCAAACGTAAAGTTCATGCACCCCATTTCCAGGAACCGGCTATGAATACCACGCTTGCCTCACTGGCCCCTTCGCTCTGACCAAATTGCAACACCTCCAAGTGTTCCTTCTCAACAGCACCAAATGCGTCTTCAAATATGATGAATAAAATTAATATGAAACATTACTACACAGCATGTATCATAAGGGTTCATCATATCGTAACACAATGGTACTATGTTTTTCGTGCTTGAAGGCACGCTGGTTGCAAGTATTCGTGTAATGCTGACTAATGTTTTGCAACATCTAGCCACCTACTCCCCCTTAGTTCTCCTTATTGGATAGTGTTGTTGCTTATATTAGACAGGAAGTTCCACACTCGGCATGGCCTACACTTAAATAGGTTAGGAAAAGAGTATCTTAGTGTTGAAATATGCAAAATTGTAGATTCAAATGGTAAGAATAGTTTAACAGTAATATCTCTAGAGTGGAAGCAGGGTAACTGGTAAAAGAAGCCAAACGTGAGGTTTGGCATTCAGATCTTTTGAAGTCAAATTTAACGGAGTGCAACAATGGTATTTCGGATTTGTCTAGCAACAGTAATAATAACAATTATGATGATGATGATGATAATAATGTAAATAAATCACCAACACAAGCTTGCAAAAGTAACAAATTAAAAATTTTCCACCAGAATGTTCAGTCTCTTTATAATAAAATTGATCACATAAATCTAATGCTTAAAAATGAACTTAAAGACATCTCAGCACTATGTATTTCAGAACATTGGCTGAAAGAGGAACAACTCGAATTAATTCAATTCCCAGGGTTTATACTAGCTAGTAAATACTCTAGATCTAATATTAGCCATGGTGGTACTTGTATCTTCTTAAGAAATAATTTAGATCATGAACAGATAGCAGCTTATGATTATCTAATTATGGAACAGGATTTTGAATTCTCTGCCGTAAAAATACAGCAGTTTAAGTTAATAATTGTATGCGTATACCGTTCTCCGTCAGGAAAGTTTCCTTTATAGATAAATTAGAATTGGTACTCAATAACATGAGCTAAGTAAATTTCGATATAATAATTTGTGGGGATGTAAATGTGGATTTCTTAAAATTTGATAGAAATTGTGAATTATTAACACAGTTACTAATTTCCTATGGACTGAAACCTACAGTAAATACCCCAACAAGAATAACAAAATTTAGTAAAACCACTCCTGATTAAATTTTTATAAATACAGATAAATATCACCATTGAATAGAAGTCTATTGTCCGGGTTTTTGCAGTAAATTTCCAAATGTTAAGATTGTAGATTTAGGTAATTATCATAGAAACGTGTTTACTAACCATGGTATGCACTTAAACAGTAAAGGTAAAAGAAAATTGGCTCTAGATATTAGTAAGATTATTCTAAACACTGTAGGCCTAAGCACTGATAATCGTCCATTGGAATGTGATTAGGTTGGTAGTCAGGGAAACTCTTTAGTAAGGCCAAGTTTATAAGGAAAACTTGGCCAAAAGCCAAAACAGGTAGGCATACTGCTCACATTCATTCAAATATGAAGGTTGATACAACTGCATTTTCTACACCTAAAGCATCTTGTGACGATAATATTTGTTTTCTTCATTTAAATGTTTGTAGTTTAAGAAACAAAGTAAACCAACTTAATGCATTTTTAAATAGTAGTAGGTACTGTCCCCGTTTACCCGGATAGTAGGCTGTCAGATATCCGCCCCCTCAATCGGATTGCCAATAATCCACCGCGCCGGCTCAGCTACACCAATGAAAATGGCACTGACAGATACTACCGAGATTTGAGCACAGAAGTTAACAAGGAATTATTGTGGAACACACCAAAATAGACGGGGGTCCATACTTACCTCTACTTACCTCTTATAAATATCTCGGGGATTGGGTTGACAACAGGATCTCTAAAGTATGCTCCCACAATAACCTTCACTATGACATTTAAAAATGAACCAGAACGAAGGCAAGAACTTTGAACTGTACAAAAGCTTTATTTCAAATAAAGGGTATGACTTTAACAACTCAACAAAATAAATGTGGCTATCAGTAGCCCATGTCAATCTGACCATGTCCTCCTATAGGACTTGCAAAGTTATTATACAACATGTTAGCTCCCACGAGCTCAAAATAACGTAATATTTAGAACACACTTGGTCTGGATAAGGAAGTCAGGATGAGACACATTTATAGAGCATTTGTTTTCTTTTAATAAACATGACACTTGTATTTATAGGCGCAAGGCCACAATGCAGACGACCTCGACCGCTGATAACCAGTTGTCTGGCCAGCTGCCATCTACCCTTCAAACCTGACGTACACCTGTCAAATGGGCTCACTTGTCAAGCCACGTTGCGTAAGAATCCAGCACTCTCTCAAAAGTTTTAAATGTCCGCAAGACATCACAAAATATTGTTACGCAAATCTTTCAAATGCTTTACTCACATACCACTGGATTATTCTGACAATCCCTAAACTTGTTTAATTATCATCCAAATGTTTAATAAGCATTGTTTAGAGTATAAAACAAACTCTTAAATGTTTATAACAAAAACTCATAAATTAATTTATAACAATTAGAAATTGTTTATAATATAGTTAAAGACAAAAAGAATTTTAAACACGCCTTTAACATTACTTCCGTTCCACATAATTGTCAAAGATATTTACATTATTTATTTACAATATTAACATTTAAATTATTCAAATTATTAATTTGAGAAATACATTAACCACATGTTCATCCGGTTGGTAATTTCATAATCGTGTCAATATAATCGACCAATGAAGGTTAGTTATACATTTTAATGTCACAATCTGGTTTAATAAAGGTTTAATAATTATTATAATTATTTGTGACGGTAATCTTCATTCAAAATCTTATCTCAAATTCTTTCAATACTCTTGTTAATTATAACAGTAAATTCACTTGATTAATTTTCAAAGGACAAATACAATACACTCCAGCAGTAAATACGTCGCTTACAAAAAAAAATGCACAAAACTGCATTAAAAATTAGGCCCAGAATTCATCATATATTAATATATACGGCATCAAAATCTTCCACAGAATTTACTAAAACCTCCACTAACAAATTCTTTAACATCATTAATTACTGTGGGAACCTCCTTCATTTACTTCAAGGGCATCATTATACATCAGCGACTTTCAACACGTTCGCTGCTCTAGCGATTATACATTCATAGGTCCACTTCAAAAATTCTTATAATCATTAATTGTTTCAAAACTGTTGTCATTTAACCTTCGTGGATTTCATTCATGAATCGAAATGAAGTAAAAATTTGCCAATCACAAACAAATTTAATAGTGAATACGCTTATATACGCCTCTCTGGTCTATCAAAATTTAAGATTATCATCTTCAAAGTATTGTAGTGTAAAAATACTATCATCAAACAAAGTGCGACTAAACTGCAAAATAGTCGAATAGAATCCAATTAGACTGTGGAATGCAAACATTATTATTCAAATCTCTAATTGAAAAAAAAACTCCTAACAAAAGTTCAAGACTTTAATGCATTCAATAATTCATAATTAAAGTTCATATTTCACAAAATTGTCTATGATGCAATGGTCGTTCATAACTGACGATAAATGTCTGTGTTGCAATCAATTTCAAATAACGACTAGTATTTCCAAGATCGTCGGCAACGCAAGAGATTTTAACGCTCTAAAATCATTTAAATGTTCTTCCTTCTTGATGATGACAGAAAATTGGTCAAAGTAATTAAACTGGAGTAGAAATTACTTTAATAAAGAGACACGCTGTCTGAAGTTAAATCTGCCATGAAAATCATTAACTTATAGTCAAATCGTGACTACCAAAAATAAGCAAATTATTGAAATATCTAAATATCAGTCTCAACTGATCCAAAATCATTTAACTATGCCCATGGAATAACCCTGTCTTAATAAATCGTCGAAAAAGGCATAACTCATCAAGGTGTACTGAGAATAGGAATCTCAAACAAGAATATAGGGCAAAATACATGAGGACAGAAAATATGGGAAAATGGTTGCTCAGATAATGCTAGAGAACTCAAATACAATAAACGTTCACGACTACCTTATCTGCCGATTGAAGTTCCAGAGGAAAATTCCCCAAAGAAGACTGCTGATGGATCCATTTCACCAAGTTAAAGCTGAGCTCCATCCTCGAAACAGGAAACAGCACCCTCGGAGAATCGAACTGCTTCCTTCTTCGGAAATTGCACTGCTCCATGAAGACGAAAGACATCCTTCCGGCAAAATTCTTCTTTGTGAGTCGGGACAACCCTGACCTCTCTTGAAAAATCCCTGAAGATGTTGTAGAAAATCGCCTTGAAGTTTTTGTAGTAATTTCCGTAGAAATATTCATATTCAGAGAGTATGAAATCGTTTCCATTGCTATTTGATAGTATTCAGCGTTGAGCCACGAAACATGGGTGTAGATGGTTGTTCACCACATGTCCGCTTGTATGGAATAGCAATTAGCGAAGTTCCATGTTGCTATCTTACTCCAACGATGTATGTCCCAATTGCATTAAAGTCCTTTAGCCTTCCATCTTTTCCTCGGTTATAGTGATAGTAGAACAAACTGCCTTATTAAACTGCTCCATAATACTGTAGCGTTGTGTCACAAAAGCAATCAGAAGTCTCCCTGTTATACTAGCAGTGTCAGCCGTAGCGTAGGATCTGGCGATACAGAGTGCTTCTCAGGTAGCGAGAAAATCACTTTTGTCAGTCGTCTAAAATTGCTAATATCTTCTGAAATAACTCCTTGAAATTGTTCAAATTTCCTACACTGCTTAATGTAGCACTGCACAATAGGATTAGCTTATAGGCAACCGCTAACTGTTCATAGCCACTCTTGTAGACGCGTTATAATGTGCGTTTTAACTTCACCTAGTTTTACTCACAGTAAACTTGCACTGCTTGTCTGCTCGAATCTCGCTTAATGCGGTGGCTTCACCACGCGTTATAAAGACGACTCTTTCTACCAATATCACTCGACGTCTCACCAAAACGACTATATAAGCACTGATACTGACGATTTGAGATATGCGATATGAGACCTGACGATTGAGACTCCTCTCTTCTGCGCAAGGCCTTTTATAAACTTCATAAGGGGCGTATCCATCCCTTCCATAGCGTGTTACTGCGTCATCGCTCGAAGTTCCAACTTCGTCAATACTTGACGGATTTTCAAAATTCAAAAACTGGAAATAAATTTCACCAAAATTCCAAAACAATGCCTCTACTGCAAATGGATTTCCACAATTCTTCATTCCAAAAAGCATTAAAATACCATAGTTTCAGCAATCTCCGTCTTCCTTCACACAATCGTTCATTGGTTCGGGCCTCCCCTCCAATAGCATAATTTCTTCCTCAGCATGATTGCACGTTTCCTGTGACTGCGTCGTAAATCTCGGATCTTTCTCGAATAAATGCTGACGTCATTGAGAATCTCAGCTCAAGCAGCCTGCTGGTATAACGTCTGCGTCATCCGTGCTTACGTCATGACTACCCACGTCATAACTATGACAGCCTTAACTTTCTTTATAATTTCCAATATAGCCACCGTGGTCTCTATATAATTCAATTACGGGGGCATTCTCCCCTCACCACGTTTTAAAAACAGTTGCAAATTGTTTTTAAACTCAGTGTTACAAGTATCTCAACTCTCTTGAACACGAAATTGAATTATTACTGGCTTACTCTAGGATAGTATCTTTTCAAATTTCCAGCATTGAACTTGCCGTAAATGACATTATTCTCATCATCGTAGAGTTCATAACAGTTGTTTCCATAAGCGTTCGTAATTCTAAACGGACCCATAAATACAATTCCAAATTTGGGATAGATCTTCTTGCTCATATCAGCCTTGACAGGTCTGCGTAGTAATACAAGATTTCCAACTTGTAAGGGTGCACCAAAACGTTTTCCAGCTACTCTTTTCAATCGTTTCTCTGCTGCTTTCTGGAGTTGTTCCTTCGCCTTGTCAATCCTCTGCTGCCTTCCTAGGTCGGGATCTCTAGGAACGTGGTTGAAAAGATTATCCCACGGCCTTTCTGGGTTTCTTCCTAGATGAAGTCGCATTGGCACTTCTCCTGTGCTCTCCTGCACTGTAGAATTCAGACATTCCTCAATAAGGGGTACAAATCTCACCCAACCAGAATGATCATTTGGACAGAAAATTCGACAGAATTTCGAAAATTCAGCCATATATCTTTCAGAAGAATTCGATTCTGGATAACGCACGCTTGAAAATAAGTGCTTAATGCCAAGCCTTTCCATATCCGCTGCAAATTCCACTGACGTAAACTGCGTTCCATGATCTGACAGTAGGTATTCTGGTTTACCAGCTTTAGGAAATACAGCATTTTCCAGTCTGCTTACAACGTTCCTCGTGTTAGCTTTCTGCATGGGACTCATTGTTACAAATTTTGAGAAAACATCCACGGTCACCAGCAGGTACTGGTTACCCTGATATCCATTCGGACAGGGGCCAAATATGTCCGTCGCCATAAGTTCGTTTGGCTTAGAAGGAATCATAGCCTTCGGTTTTCCCTTTAATAAAGCAGAGGCATACTTTGCTCTCTGACATTTGTCACATGATCGAATGACCTTGGCAATGCTGGAACGCATGTTAGTCCAAATAAATCTCTCCTACTCTGGGTTGTGTGTGGTTAAATGCATTCTCTCCTCTCTACTTTCTCTTCTGTCCAGTATTTCTATTTTCTAAGTTCTGCTGGCTCGTAGAAGGTCCAGGATCGATTACAACATCCTGCCTTTTCTTTTGATTTTCGGCTTCTTTTTCCCGTAGTTCTTTCAGGTATTGCTGGCTTTCCCTCTCTCTTTCCTGATACTGATCGGGTGTCATAACCTGACCTTGAGGATTTTGATTTCTATTTTGGTTCTGGTTATTTCTATTATAATTTCTGTTATAACCATTATTGTTGTAATATCTGCCTCTTCCATTGTTGTAATTGCCTCGATTATAGTTCCAGCCTCTTCTCTGTTGATACGGACGGTAACCTTGCGATCTGTTATTTCTAAACTGATTATTCCTGTGAGGACCTACATTGTCAGTTTTCTCTTCATCTGGCTTGTCAGTCTGTTGGACTTGGTCCATATATACCGTATTTATTTCTTTAAAGTCATGCCTCTGACCTTTCTGTACCACGTTAGGCATTGGACTTGTGTAGTCTAACCTCCTCAGTAATTCATCCATGCTGGTCAAATCCCTTATGTTTGACGAAATGATTAGTCTCCTCACCTCCACAGGCAGCATACGAGAAATCGCATCAATTAATTGCTCCGTTGACAAAGGGGGTTGCAAAAATCTCAAGCGGGACAATTGACTCGTAAAGAAATCAGCGTACCGCGTTGGAAGAGTACCTGAGTATTTTCTTGAATAAACCTCCGCTCTTAACGAATTCTGCGCTTCGATGGACCAAAATCGTTTGATTAGCGCCTCTGCAAACTCGTCAAAGTTACTGAATGTGTATCTAAATGCGCGAAACCATTCAAGGGGTCCTCCAATCAAAAATCTTTCCACAATCTTCATCTCTCTCTCTCTCTGGGAATGTGAGCTTCGATGAAATAATCTTTGAGGTTCCTGACATATTCTATAGGCGTCAAACTATCAGTGTTGCTGAACTTTTGTGGTTTGTCTTCAAAATTCCTGATGACCGTGACATTCCTCGGATATGAATCCGGGTAGTTTTTCCCACTATCTCGGTAGTTCCACTCAGGTTCCATATTCCTCTCGTCATCTTCCTCCCTGAATCTGGATATACGTTCTTCAGGAGTCACGTCTCTCTCTTCTGGATCTAGGTTATATCTTCTGGCATAATTCCTATTGGTTTCGCAAGCCAAGCCTACTGTATCCTTGTCAGTGATTTCCGTTAAGACTTTCTTGATTAACTCTTCTTTGTAGGTCTCCATCAAACTAGCTTCTCCTAGCTTCAAATTTTGCAGTTTACTCGTCGTTTCATTCACATCAGAGACAACTTTATGAATCTGATCCTCTAATGCAGATTTTAATGCTTGCACATCCTGACCTAATTGTGTTCTATCTTCTACTTGTCTCTCGGATAGCGAATCCATCCTGACGCTTAAATCTTTCCTAATCTGTACTACTTCATTGTTAATATCTATTTGAGTACTGGCAAGTTTTCTTTCAATACGTTCTTGAATTTGGGTTACATGTTCCCCACTTGACCTATTCCACTCGTCTTTCCATACTGCTACATTTGCCGTTAACATTTCTGCTATGTCTACTTCGATATCTTCTTTCAATAATCTATTATGGTCTAATACCTGGGTTCTCATGACCTCTACATCAAACTTTAAACCTGCTAAAGACGCTGTCGTTCTAACTGACTCATCAACTAGCCTAGTCGTTAGTGCACTCATATTACGTGTACAAAGTGTTTTCGAATTTTCTATTTCTTCCCTGACTTTATTTACATCAGTTTGGACTTTAGCAATATCTACGAAAACTGTGTTGACCTCTACTTGAATTTTATTTATGTCACCTTGCATCTCGTTTACATCCGAATGAATGTTATTAATATCAACCTGAACATTGGACACATCAGTTCTAACATTTTGGATTTCTCTTTGGACTTCCTCAACCTTGTCTTGGACAGTCGCAACATCATTTTTAACAACAACTACCTCAGCCCTAGCACAAGAAATATCACCTCGGACATTAGCAACATCTAAATTCAACATTGTAAGATCTTTCTGTACTTTAGAAACATCAGTTTTTACATCAGAAACATTTTTATGCACATTAGACACATCTATTTTAACCTCTGAAACATTTTTATGCACATTGGATAAATCTTTTTGGACATTGGACACGTCTGAGCGCATGTCAGTTACAGCATTCTCGATTCCTTGGGTATTAATCTGTAAACGCGACATATTATCCTCTAAGTGAGCAGAACTGGTCTGAAGAACTTTCATGCTCTCCTCCATTCGACTAGTATTCCTAGCTTCCATCTCCTTCATGCTTTCACTCATGCTAACTTTCAAATTAGCAGACAAATTACTAGCATTCTCCTCCATCATCTGCTTCATACTGCTATTCATGTTAGCAGACATCTCCTCTAACATCATCCTCAAACTTTCGTCTGCCATTACAATATTATTCAAAAATATAGACTGCTGTAGGGACATACATCAAAAGAGCAAAATAACAACATCTGAGCAACACTTTTCACCATATATAAATTTGATCAATTTTCTGTCTTAAATCTAACTTATAATTACCTTATAATTAACCTTCGAAGACACTTCATGTTGAAACAAACTCAAGCACATGTTCAAATTTCCCTGGTCCATTTTAAAATATCCTAACACAAATAATTTACATTTATAATCCAAATAATTTAATTTTATCTTTAATATGACTAAAATGTCATAAGCCGGTCAAATAAAATAAGATTCCAGATCATAGGCGATTTTTCTAAGTTTCCAGCCTATTTAACCTCTCTCAAGTTGTATAAGATCTGATCTTTTCTGAGTGTAATGTTCCTACTACAATACAACATTTAATTCCTATATAATCACACTCTCAAATACTACCATTGGCCTAGACATCTAACAAAGAATCAACCTCTTTATTTGAGTCTAATCGATCCACACGTTTTAGGTTTGCCAATCCTACTGGCGTTCAACCTGGTGATCCACTTATGTTGAATCAGCCCCACGTTTTAGGGTCGCCAATCCTTCTGTCCCCGTTTACCCGGATAGTAGGCTGTCAGATATCCGCCCCCTCAATCGGATTGCCAATAATCCACCGCGCCGGCTCAGCTACACCAATGAAAATGGCACTGACAGATACTACCGAGATTTGAGCACAGAAGTTAACAAGGAATTATTGTGGAACACACCAAAATAGACGGGGGTCCATACTTACCTCTACTTACCTCTTATAAATATCTCGGGGATTGGGTTGACAACAGGATCTCTAAAATATGCTCCCACAATAACCTTCACTATGACATATAAAAATGAACCAGAACGAAGGCAAGAACTTTGAACTGTACAAAAGCTTTATTTCAAATAAAGGGTATGACTTTAACAACTCAACAAAATAAATGTGGCTATCAGTAGCCCATGTCAATCTGACCATGCCCTCCTATAGGACTTGCAAAGTTATTATACAACATGTTAGCTCCCACGAGCTCAAAATAACGTAATATTTAGAACACATTTGGTCTGGATAAGGAAGTCAGGATGAGACACATTTATAGAGCATTTGTTTTCTTTTAATAAACATGACACTTGTATTTATAGGCGCAAGGCCACAATGCAGACGACCTCGTCCGCTGATAACCAGTTGTCTGGCCAGCTGCCATCTACCCTTCAAACCTGACGTACACCTGTCAAATGGGCTCACTTGTCAAGCCACGTTGCGTAAGAATCCAGCACTCTCTCAAAAGTTTTAAATGTCCGCAAGACATCACAAAATATTGTTACGCAAATCTTTCAAATGCTTTACTCACATACCACTGGATTATTCTGACAATCCCTAAACTTGTTTAATTATCATCCAAATGTTTAATAAGCATTGTTTAGAGTATAAAACAAACTCTTAAATGTTTATAACAAAAACTCATAAATTAATTTATAACAATTAGAAATTGTTTATAATATAGTTAAAGACAAAAAGAATTTTAAACACGCCTTTAACATTACTTCCGTTCCACATTATTGTCAAAGATATTTACATTATTTATTTACAATATTAACATTTAAATTATTCAAATTATTAATTTGAGAAATACATTAACCACATGTTCATCCGGTTGGTAATTTCATAATCGTGTCAATATAATCGACCAATGAAGGTTAGTTATACATTTTAATGTCACAATCTGGTTTAATAAAGGTTTAATAATTATTATAATTATTTGTGACGGTAATCTTCATTCAAAATCTTATCTCAAATTCTTTCAATACTCTTGTTAATTATAACAGTAAATTCACTTGATTAATCTTCAAAGGACAAATACAATACACTCCAGCAGTAAATACGTCGCTTACAAAAAAACATGCACAAAACTGCATTAAAAATTAGGCCCAGAATTCATCATATATTAATATATACGGCATCAAAATCTTCCACAGAATTTACTAAAACCTCCACTAACAAATTCTTTAACATCATTAATTACTGTGGGAACTTCCTTCATTTACTTCAAGGGCATCATTATACATCAGCGACTTTCAACACGTTCGCTGCTCTAGCGATTATACATTCATAGGTCCACTTCAAAAATTCTTATAATCATTAATTGTTTCAAAACTGTTGTCATTTAACCTTCGTGGATTTCATTCATGAATCGAAATGAAGTAAAAATTTGCCAATCACAAACAAATTTTTTGCGGTGGCGTCTAGTAGCTAGTTCTGAAATAGGCCTAGTAGTCGTTGACGGTGGCGTTTGGCGGCAAAAGTAGGAACTATTTGAAAATTCAAAGTTGCAGTCCCTACTTGAATTAAAAAAACAGATACACACACTAATACAGTCATCACAATTAACACCGGTTATCAGACAAATTCTACACACACCCAAAGTACACGGGGCTACATGACCGCGTTGTCGCAGCCCCTAAACTAAGGAACCAACCAACCAACAAACAAATTTAATAGTGAATACGCTTATATACGCCTCTCTGGTCTATCAAAATTTAAGATTATCATCTTCAAAGTATTGTAGTATAATAATACTACCATCAAACAAAGTGCGACTAAACTGCAAAATAGTCGAATAGAATCCAATTAGACTGTGGAATGCAAACATTATTATTCAAATCTCTAATTGAAAAAAAAACTCCTAACAAAAGTTCAAGACTTTAATGCATTCAATAATTCATAATTAAAGTTCATATTTCACAAAATTGTCTATGATGCAATGGTCGTTCATAACTGACGATAAATGTCTGTGTTGCAATCAATTTCAAATAACGACTAGTATTTCCAAGATCGTCGACAACGCAAGAGATTTTAACGCTCTAAAATCATTTAAATGTTCTTCCTTCTTGATGATGACAGAAAATTGGTCAAAGTAATTAAACTGGAGTAGAAATTACTTTAATAAAGAGACACGCTGTCTGAAGTTAAATCTGCCATGAAAATCATTAACTTATAGTCAAATCGTGACTACCAAAAATAAGCAAATTATTGAAATATCTAAATATCAGTCTCAACTGATCCAAAATCATTTAACTATGCCCATGGAATAACCCTGTCTTAATAAATCGTCGAAAAAGGCATAACTCATCAAGGTGTACTGAGAATAGGAATCTCAAACAAGAATATAGGGCAAAATACATGAGGACAGAAAATATGGGAAAATGGTTGCTCAGATAATGCTAGAGAACTCAAATACAATAAACGTTCACGACTACCTTATCTGCCGATTGAAGTTCCAGAGGAAAATTCCCCAAAGAAGACTGCTGATGGATCCATTTCACCAAGTTAAAGCTGAGCTCCATCCTCGAAACAGGAAACAGCACCCTCGGAGAATCGAACTGCTTCCTTCTTCGGAAATTGCACTGCTCCATGAAGACGAAAGACATCCTTCCGGCAAAATTCTTCTTTGTGAGTCGGGACAACCCTGACCTCTCTTGAAAAATCCCTGAAGATCTTGTAGAAAATCGCCATGAAGTTTTTGTAGTAATTTCCGTAGAAATATTCATATTCAGAGAGTATGAAATCGTTTCCATTGCTATTTGATAGTATTCAGCGTTGAGCCACGAAACATGGGTGTAGATGGTTGTTCACCACATGTCCGCTTGCATGGAATAGCAATTAGCGAAGTTCCATGTTGCTATCTTACTCCAACGATGTATGTCCCAATTGCATTAAAGTCCTTTAGCCTTCCATCTTTTCCTCGGTTATAGTGATAGTAGAACAAACTGCCTTATTAAACTGCTCCATAATACTGTAGCGTTGTGTCACAAAAGCAATCAGAAGTCTCCCTGTTATACTAGCAGTGTCAGCCGTAGCGTAGGATCTGGCGATACAGAGTGCTTCTCAGGTAGCGAGAAAATCACTTTTGTCAGTCGTCTAAAATTGCTAATATCTTCTGAAATAACTCCTTGAAATTGTTCAAATTTCCTACACTGCTTAATGTAGCACTGCACAATAGGATTAGCTTATAGGCAACCGCTAACTGTTCATAGCCACTCTTGTAGACGCGTTATAATGTGCGTTTTAACTTCACCTAGTTTTACTCACAGTAAACTTGCACTGCTTGTCTGCTCGAATCTCGCTTAATGCGGTGGCTTCACCACGCGTTATAAAGACGACTCTTTCTACCAATATCACTCGACGTCTCACCAAAACGACTATATAAGCACTGATACTGACGATTTGAGATATGCGATATGAGACCTGACGATTGAGACTCCTCTCTTCTGCGCAAGGCCTTTTATAAACTTCATAAGGGGCGTATCCATCCCTTCCATAGCGTGTTACTGCGTCATCGCTCGAAGTTCCAACTTCGTCAATACTTGACGGATTTTCAAAATTCAAAAACTGGAAATAAATTTCACCAAAATTCCAAAACAATGCCTCTACTGCAAATGGATTTCCACAATTCTTCATTCCAAAAAGCATTAAAATACCATAGTTTCAGCAATCTCCGTCTTCCTTCACACAATCGTTCATTGGTTCGGGCCTCCCCTCCAATAGCATAATTTCTTCCTCAGCATGATTGCACGTTTCCTGTGACTGCGTCGTAAATCTCGGATCTTTCTCGAATAAATGCTGACGTCATTGAGAATCTCAGCTCAAGCAGCCTGCTGGTATAACGTCTGCGTCATCCGTGCTTACGTCATGACTACCCACGTCATAACTATGACAGCCTTAACTTTCTTTATAATTTCCAATATAGCCACCGTGGTCTCTATATAATTCAATTACGGGGGCATTCTCCCCTCACCACGTTTTAAAAACAGTTGCAAATTGTTTTTAAACTCAGTGTTACAAGTATCTCAACTCTCTTGAACACGAAATTGAATTATTACTGGCTTACTCTAGGATAGTATCTTTTCAAATTTCCAGCATTGAACTTGCCGTAAATGACATTATTCTCATCATCGTAGAGTTCATAACAGTTGTTTCCATAAGCGTTCGTAATTCTAAACGGACCCATAAATACAATTCCAAATTTGGGATAGATCTTCTTGCTCATATCAGTCTTGACAGGTCTGCGTAGTAATACAAGATTTCCAACTTGTAAGGGTGCACCAAAACGTTTTCCAGCTACTCTTTTCAATCGTTTCTCTGCTGCTTTCTGGAGTTGTTCCTTCGCCTTGTCAATCCTCTGCTGCCTTCCTAGGTCGGGATCTCTAGGAACGTGGTTGAAAAGATTATCCCACGGCCTTTCTGGGTTTCTTCCTAGATGAAGTCGCATTGGCACTTCTCCTGTGCTCTCCTGCACTGTAGAATTCAGACATTCCTCAATAAGGGGTACAAATCTCACCCAACCAGAATGATCATTTGGACAGAAAATTCGACGGAATTTCGAAAATTCAGCCATATATCTTTCAGAAGAATTCGATTCTGGGTAACGCACGCTTGAAAATAAGTGCTTAATGCCAAGCCTTTCCATATCCGCTGCAAATTCCACTGACGTAAACTGCGTTCCATGATCTGACAGTAGGTATTCTGGTTTACCAGCTTTAGGAAATACAGCATTTTCCAGTCTGCTTACAACGTTCCTCGTGTTAGCTTTCTGCATGGGACTCATTGTTACAAATTTTGAGAAAACATCCACGGTCACCAACAGGTACTGGTTACCCTGATATCCCTTCGGACAGGGGCCAAATATGTCCGTCGCCATAAGTTCGTTTGGCTTAGAAGGAATCATAGCCTTCGGTTTTACCTTTAATAAAGCAGAGGCATACTTTGCTCTCTGACATTTGTCACATGATCGAATGACCTTGGCAATGCTGGAACGCATGTTAGTCCAAATAAATCTCTCCTACTCTGGGTTGTGTGTGGTTAAATGCATTCTCTCCTCTCTACTTTCTCTTCTGTCCAGTATTTCTATTTTCTAAGTTCTGCTGGCTCGTAGAAGGTCCAGGATCGATTACAACATCCTGCCTTTTCTTTTGATTTTCGGCTTCTTTTTCCCGTAGTTCTTTCAGGTATTGCTGGCTTTCCCTCTCTCTTTCCTGATACTGATCGGGTGTCATAACCTGACCTTGAGGATTTTGATTTCTATTTTGGTTCTGGTTATTTCTATTATAATTTCTGTTATAACCATTATTGTTGTAATATCTGCCTCTTCCATTGTTGTAATTGCCTCGATTATAGTTCCAGCCTCTTCTCTGTTGATACGGACGGTAACCTTGCGATCTGTTATTTCTAAACTGATTATTCCTGTGAGGACCTACATTGTCAGTTTTCTCTTCATCTGGCTTGTCAGTCTGTTGGACTTGGTCCATATATACCGTATTTATTTCTTTAAAGTCATGCCTCTGACCTTTCTGTACCACGTTAGGCATTGGACTTGTGTAGTCTAACCTCCTCAGTAATTCATCCATGCTGGTCAAATCCCTTATGTTTGACGAAATGATTAGTCTCCTCACCTCCACAGGCAGCATACGAGAAATCGCATCAATTAATTGCTCCGTTGACAAAGGGGGTTGCAAAAATCTCAAGCGGGACAATTGACTCGTAAAGAAATCAGCGTACCGCGTTGGAAGAGTACCTGAGTATTTTCTTGAATAAACCTCCGCTCTTAACGAATTCTGCGCTTCGATGGACCAAAATCGTTTGATTAGCGCCTCTGCAAACTCGTCAAAGTTACTGAATGTGTATCTAAATGCGCGAAACCATTCAAGGGGTCCTCCAATCAAAAATCTTTCCACAATCTTCATCTCTCTCTCTCTCTGGGAATGTGAGCTTCGATGAAATAATCTTTGAGGTTCCTGACATATTCTATAGGCGTCAAACTATCAGTGTTGCTGAACTTTTGTGGTTTGTCTTCAAAATTCCTGATGACCGTGACATTCCTCGGATATGAATCCGGGTAGTTTTTCCCACTATCTCGGTAGTTCCACTCAGGTTCCATATTCCTCTCGTCATCTTCCTCCCTGAATCTGGATATACGTTCTTCAGGAGTCACGTCTCTCTCTTCTGGATCTAGGTTATATCTTCTGGCATAATTCCTATTGGTTTCGCAAGCCAAGCCTACTGTATCCTTGTCAGTGATTTCCGTTAAGACTTTCTTGATTAACTCTTCTTTGTAGGTCTCCATCAAACTAGCTTCTCCTAGCTTCAAATTTTGCAGTTTACTCGTCGTTTCATTCACATCAGAGACAACTTTATGAATCTGATCCTCTAATGCAGATTTTAATGCTTGCACATCCTGACCTAATTGTGTTCTATCTTCTACTTGTCTCTCGGATAGCGAATCCATCCTGACGCTTAAATCTTTCCTAATCTGTACTACTTCATTGTTAATATCTATTTGAGTACTGGCAAGTTTTCTTTCAATACGTTCTTGAATTTGGGTTACATGTTCCCCACTTGACCTATTCCACTCGTCTTTCCATACTGCTACATTTGCCGTTAACATTTCTGCTATGTCTACTTCGATATCTTCTTTCAATAATCTATTATGGTCTAATACCTGGGTTCTCATGACCTCTACATCAAACTTTAAACCTGCTAAAGACGCTGTCGTTCTAACTGACTCATCAACTAGCCTAGTCGTTAGTGCACTCATATTACGTGTACAAAGTGTTTTCGAATTTTCTATTTCTTCCCTGACTTTATTTACATCAGTTTGGACTTTAGCAATATCTACGAAAACTGTGTTGACCTCTACTTGAATTTTATTTATGTCACCTTGCATCTCGTTTACATCCGAATGAATGTTATTAATATCAACCTGAACATTGGACACATCAGTTCTAACATTTTGGATTTCTCTTTGGACTTCCTCAACCTTGTCTTGGACAGTCGCAACATCATTTTTAACAACAACTACCTCAGCCCTAGCACAAGAAATATCACCTCGGACATTAGCAACATCTAAATTCAACATTGTAAGATCTTTCTGTACTTTAGAAACATCAGTTTTTACATCAGAAACATTTTTATGCACATTAGACACATCTATTTTAACCTCTGAAACATTTTTATGCACATTGGATAAATCTTTTTGGACATTGGACACGTCTGAGCGCATGTCAGTTACAGCATTCTCGATTCCTTGGGTATTAATCTGTAAACGCGACATATTATCCTCTAAGTGAGCAGAACTGGTCTGAAGAACTTTCATGCTCTCCTCCATTCGACTAGTATTCCTAGCTTCCATCTCCTTCATGCTTTCACTCATGCTAACTTTCAAATTAGCAGACAAATTACTAGCATTCTCCTCCATCATCTGCTTCATACTGCTATTCATGTTAGCAGACATCTCCTCTAACATCATCCTCAAACTTTCGTCTGCCATTACAATATTATTCAAAAATATAGACTGCTGTAGGGACATACATCAAAAGAGCAAAATAACAACATCTGAGCAACACTTTTCACCATATATAACTTTGATCAATTTTCTGTCTTAAATCTAACTTATAATTACCTTATAATTAACCTTCGAAGACACTTCATGTTGAAACAAACTCAAGCACATGTTCAAATTTCCCTGGTCCATTTTAAAATATCCTAACACAAATAATTTACATTTATAATCCAAATAATTTAATTTTATCTTTAATATGACTAAAATGTCATAAGCCGGTCAAATAAAATAAGATTCCAGATCATAGGCGATTTTTCTAAGTTTCCAGCCTATTTAACCTCTCTCAAGTTGTATAAGATCTGATCTTTTCTGAGTGTAATTTTCCTACTACAATACAACATTTAATTCCTATATAATCACACTCTCAAATACTACCATTGGCCTAGACATCTAACAAAGAATCAACCTCTTTATTTGAGTCTAATCGATCCACACGTTTTAGGTTTGCCAATCCTACTGGCGTTCAACCTGGTGATCCACTTATGTTGAATCAGCCCCACGTTTTAGGGTCGCCAATCCTTCTGTCCCCGTTTACCCGGATAGTAGGCTGTCAGATATCCGCCCCCTCAATCGGATTGCCAATAATCCACCGCGCCGGCTCAGCTACACCAATGAAAATGGCACTGACAGATACTACCGAGATTTGAGCACAGAAGTTAACAAGGAATTATTGTGGAACACACCAAAATAGACGGGGGTCCATACTTACCTCTACTTACCTCTTATAAATATCTCGGGGATTGGGTTGACAACAGGATCTCTAAAATATGCTCCCACAATAACCTTCACTATGACATATAAAAATGAACCAGAACGAAGGCAAGAACTTTGAACTGTACAATAGCTTTATTTCAAATAAAGGGTATGACTTTAACAACTCAACAAAATAAATGTGGCTATCAGTAGCCCATGTCAATCTGACCATGTCCTCCTATAGGACTTGCAAAGTTATTATACAACATGTTAGCTCCCACGAGCTCAAAATAACGTAATATTTAGAACACATTTGGTCTGGATAAGGAAGTCAGGATGAGACACATTTATAGAGCATTTGTTTTCTTTTAATAAACATGACACTTGTATTTATAGGCGCAAGGCCACAATGCAGACGACCTCGTCCGCTGATAACCAGTTGTCTGGCCAGCTGCCATCTACCCTTCAAACCTGACGTACACCTGTCAAATGGGCTCACTTGTCAAGCCACGTTGCGTAAGAATCCAGCACTCTCTCAAAAGTTTTAAATGTCCGCAAGACATCTCAAAATATTGTTACGCAAATCTTTCAAATGCTTTACTCACATACCACTGGATTATTCTGACAATCCCTAAACTTGTTTAATTATCATCCAAATGTTTAATAAGCATTTAGAGTATAAAACAAACTCTTAAATGTTTATAACAAAAACTCATAAATTAATTTATAACAATTAGAAATTGTTTATAATATAGTTAAAGACAAAAAGAATTTTAAACACGCCTTTAACATTACTTCCGTTCCACATTATTGTCAAAGATATTTACATTATTTATTTACAATATTAACATTTCAATTATTCAAATTATTAATTTGAGAAATACATTAACCACATGTTCATCCGGTTGGTAATTTCATAATCGTGTCAATATAATCGACCAATGAAGGTTAGTTATACATTTTAATGTCACAATCTGGTTTAATAAAGGTTTAATAATTATTATAATTATTTGTGACGGTAATCTTCATTCAAAATCTTATCTCAAATTCTTTCAATACTCTTGTTAATTATAACAGTAAATTCACTTGATTAATTTAATACAATACACTCCAGCAGTAAATACGTCGCTTACAAAAAAATGCACAAAACTGCATTAAAAATTAGGCCCAGAATTCATCATATATTAATATATACGGCATCACAATCTTCCACAGAATTTACTAAAACCTCCACTAACAAATTCTTTAACATCATTAATTACTGTGGGAACCTCCTTCATTTACTTCAAGGGCATCATTATACATCAGCGACTTTCAACACGTTCGCTGCTCTAGCGATTATACATTCATAGGTCCACTTCAAAAATTCTTATAATCATTAATTGTTTCAAAACTGTTGTCATTTAACCTTCGTGGATTTCATTCATGAATCGAAATGAAGTAAAAATTTGCCAATCACAAACAAATTTAATAGTGAATACGCTTATATACGCCTCTCTGGTCTATCAAAATTTAAGATTATCATCTTCAAAGTATTGTAGTATAAAAATACTATCATCAAACAAAGTGCGACTAAACTGCAAAATAGTCGAATAGAATCCAATTAGACTGTGGAATGCAAACATTATTATTCAAATCTCTAATTGAAAAAAAACTCCTAACAAAAGTTCAAGACTTTAATGCATTCAATAATTCATAATTAAAGTTCATATTTCACAAAATTGTCTATGATGCAATGGTCGTTCATAACTGACGATAAATGTCTGTGTTGCAATCAATTTCAAATAACGACTAGTATTTCCAAGATCGTCGACAACGCAAGAGATTTTAACGCTCTAAAATCATTTAAATGTTCTTCCTTCTTGATGATGACAGAAAATTGGTCAAAGTAATTAAACTGTAGTAGAAATTACTTTAATAAAGAGACACGCTGTCTGAAGTTAAATCTGCCATGAAAATCATTAACTTATAGTCAAATCGTGACTACCAAAAATAAGCAAATTATTGAAATATCTAAATATCAGTCTCAACTGATCCAAAATCATTTAACTATGCCCATGGAATAACCCTGTCTTAATAAATCGTCGAAAAAGGCATAACTCATCAAGGTGTACTGAGAATAGGAATCTCAAACAAGAATATAGGGCAAAATACATGAGGACAGAAAATATGGGAAAATGGTTGCTCAGATAATGCTAGAGAACTCAAATACAATAAACGTTCACGACTACCTTATCTGCCGATTGAAGTTCCAGAGGAAAATTCCCCAAAGAAGACTGCTGATGGATCCATTTCACCAAGTTAAAGCTGAGCTCCATCCTCGAAACAGGAAACAGCACCCTCGGAGAATCGAACTGCTTCCTTCTTCGGAAATTGCACTGCTCCATGAAGACGAAAGACATCCTTCCGGCAAAATTCTTCTTTGTGAGTCGGGACAACCCTGACCTCTCTTGAAAAATCCCTGAAGATCTTGTAGAAAATCGCCATGAAGTTTTTGTAGTAATTTCCGTAGAAATATTCATATTCAGAGAGTATGAAATCGTTTCCATTGCTATTTGATAGTATTCAGCGTTGAGCCACGAAACATGGGTGTAGATGGTTGTTCACCACATGTCCGCTTGTATGGAATAGCAATTAGCGAAGTTCCATGTTGCTATCTTACTCCAACGATGTATGTCCCAATTGCATTAAAGTCCTTTAGCCTTCCATCTTTTCCTCGGTTATAGTGATAGTAGAACAAACTGCCTTATTAAACTGCTCCATAATACTGTAGCGTTGTGTCACAAAAGCAATCAGAAGTCTCCCTGTTATACTAGCAGTGTCAGCCGTAGCGTATGATCTGGCGATACAGAGTGCTTCTCAGGTAGCGAGAAAATCACTTTTGTCAGTCGTCTAAAATTGCTAATATCTTCTGAAATAACTCCTTGAAATTGTTCAAATTTCCTACACTGCTTAATGTAGCACTGCACAATAGGATTAGCTTATAGGCAACCGCTAACTGTTCATAGCCACTCTTGTAGACGCGTTATAATGTGCGTTTTAACTTCACCTAGTTTTACTCACAGTAAACTTGCACTGCTTGTCTGCTCGAATCTCGCTTAATGCGGTGGCTTCACCACGCGTTATAAAGACGACTCTTTCTACCAATATCACTCGACGTCTCACCAAAACGACTATATAAGCACTGATACTGACGATTTGAGATATGCGATATGAGACCTGACGATTGAGACTCCTCTCTTCTGCGCAAGGCCTTTTATAAACTTCATAAGGGGCGTATCCATCCCTTCCATAGCGTGTTACTGCGTCATCGCTCGAAGTTCCAACTTCGTCAATACTTGACGGATTTTCAAAATTCAAAAACTGGAAATAAATTTCACCAAAATTCCAAAACAATGCCTCTACTGCAAATGGATTTCCACAATTCTTCATTCCAAAAAGCATTAAAAATACCATAGTTTCAGCAATCTCCGTCTTCCTTCACACAATCGTTCATTGGTTCGGGCCTCCCCTCCAATAGCATAATTTCTTCCTCAGCATGATTGCACGTTTCCTGTGACTGCGTCGTAAATCTCGGATCTTTCTCGAATAAATGCTGACGTCATTGAGAATCTCAGCTCAAGCAGCCTGCTGGTATAACGTCTGCGTCATCCGTGCTTACGTCATGACTACCCACGTCATAACTATGACAGCCTTAACTTTCTTTATAATTTCCAATATAGCCACCGTGGTCTCTATATAATTCAATTACGGGGGCATTCTCCCCTCACCACGTTTTAAAAACAGTTGCAAATTGTTTTTAAACTCAGTGTTACAAGTATCTCAACTCTCTTGAACACGAAATTGAATTATTACTGGCTTACTCTAGGATAGTATCTTTTCAAATTTCCAGCATTGAACTTGCCGTAAATGACATTATTCTCATCATCGTAGAGTTCATAACAGTTGTTTCCATAAGCGTTCGTAATTCTAAACGGACCCATAAATACAATTCCAAATTTGGGATAGATCTTCTTGCTCATATCAGCCTTGACAGGTCTGCGTAGTAATACAAGATTTCCAACTTGTAAGGGTGCACCAAAACGTTTTCCAGCTACTCTTTTCAATCGTTTCTCTGCTGCTTTCTGGAGTTGTTCCTTCGCCTTGTCAATCCTCTGCTGCCTTCCTAGGTCGGGATCTCTAGGAACGTGGTTGAAAAGATTATCCCACGGCCTTTCTGCGTTTCTTCCTAGATGAAGTCGCATTGGCACTTCTCCTGTGCTCTCCTGCACTGTAGAATTCAGACATTCCTCAATAAGGGGTACAAATCTCACCCAACCAGAATGATCATTTGGACAGAAAATTCGACAGAATTTCGAAAATTCAGCCATATATCTTTCAGAAGAATTCGATTCTGGGTAACGCACGCTTGAAAATAAGTGCTTAATGCCAAGCCTTTCCATATCCGCTGCAAATTCCACTGACGTAAACTGCGTTCCATGATCTGACAGTAGGTATTCTGGTTTACCAGCTTTAGGAAATACAGCATTTTCCAGTCTGCTTACAACGTTCCTCGTGTTAGCTTTCTGCATGGGACTCATTGTTACAAATTTTGAGAAAACATCCACGGTCACCAACAGGTACTGGTTACCCTGATATCCCTTCGGACAGGGGCCAAATATGTCCGTCGCCATAAGTTCGTTTGGCTTAGAAGGAATCATAGCCTTCGGTTTTCCCTTTAATAAAGCAGAGGCATACTTTGCTCTCTGACATTTGTCACATGATCGAATGACCTTGGCAATGCTGGAACGCATGTTAGTCCAAATAAATCTCTCCTACTCTGGGTTGTGTGTGGTTAAATGCATTCTCTCCTCTCTACTTTCTCTTCTGTCCAGTATTTCTATTTTCTAAGTTCAGCTGGCTCGTAGAAGGTCCAGGATCGATTACAACATCCTGCCTTTTCTTTTGATTTTCGGCTTCTTTTTCCCGTAGTTCTTTCAGGTATTGCTGGCTTTCCCTCTCTCTTTCCTGATACTGATCGGGTGTCATAACCTGACCTTGAGGATTTTGATTTCTATTTTGGTTCTGGTTATTTCTATTATAATTTCTGTTATAACCATTATTGTTGTAATATCTGCCTCTTCCATTGTTGTAAATGCCTCGATTATAGTTCCAGCCTCTTCTCTGTTGATACAGACGGTAACCTTGCGATCTGTTATTTCTAAACTGATTATTCCTGTGAGGACCTACATTGTCAGTTTTCTCTTCATCTGGCTTGTCAGTCTGTTGGACTTGGTCCATATATACCGTATTTATTTCTTTAAAGTCATGCCTCTGACCTTTCTGTACCACGTTAGGCATTGGACTTGTGTAGTCTAACCTCCTCAGTAATTCATCCATGCTGGTCAAATCCCTTATGTTTGACGAAATGATTAGTTTCCTCACCTCCACAGGCAGCATACGAGAAATCGCATCAATTAATTGCTCCGTTGACAAAGGGGGTTGCAAAAATCTCAAGCGGGACAATTGACTCGTAAAGAAATCAGCGTACCGCGTTGGAAGAGTACCTGAGTATTTTCTTGAATAAACCTCCGCTCTTAACGAATTCTGCGCTTCGATGGACCAAAATCGTTTGATTAGCGCCTCTGCAAACTCGTCAAAGTTACTGAATGTGTATCTAAATGCGCGAAACCATTCAAGGGGTCCTCCAATCAAAAATCTTTCCACAATCTTCATCTCTCTCTCTCTGGGAATGTGAGCTTCGATGAAATAATCTTTGAGGTTCCTGACATATTCTATAGGCGTCAAACTATCAGTGTTGCTGAACTTTTGTGGTTTGTCTTCAAAATTCCTGATGACCGTGACATTCCTCGGATATGAATCCGGGTAGTTTTTCCCACTATCTCGGTAGTTCCACTCAGGTTCCATATTCCTCTCGTCATCTTCCTCCCTGAATCTGGATATACGTTCTTCAGGAGTCACGTCTCTCTCTTCTGGATCTAGGTTATATCTTCTGGCATAATTCCTATTGGTTTCGCAAGCCAAGCCTACTGTATCCTTGTCAGTGATTTCCGTTAAGACTTTCTTGATTAACTCTTCTTTGTAGGTCTCCATCAAACTAGCTTCTCCTAGCTTCAAATTTTGCAGTTTACTCGTCGTTTCATTCACATCAGAGACAACTTTATGAATCTGATCCTCTAATGCAGATTTTAATGCTTGCACATCCTGACCTAATTGTGTTCTATCTTCTACTTGTCTCTCGGATAGCGAATCCATCCTGACGCTTAAATCTTTCCTAATCTGTACTACTTCATTGTTAATATCTATTTGAGTACTGGCAAGTTTTCTTTCAATACGTTCTTGAATTTGGGTTACATGTTCCCCACTTGACCTATTCCACTCGTCTTTCCATACTGCTACATTTGCCGTTAACATTTCTGCTATGTCTACTTCGATATCTTCTTTCAATAATCTATTATGGTCTAATACCTGGGTTCTCATGACCTCTACATCAAACTTTAAACCTGCTAAAGACGCTGTCGTTCTAACTGACTCATCAACTAGCCTAGTCGTTAGTGCACTCATATTACGTGTACAAAGTGTTTTCGAATTTTCTATTTCTTCCCTGACTTTATTTACATCAGTTTGGACTTTAGCAATATCTACGAAAACTGTGTTGACCTCTACTTGAATTTTATTTATGTCACCTTGCATCTCGTTTACATCCGAATGAATGTTATTAATATCAACCTGAACATTGGACACATCAGTTCTAACATTTTGGATTTCTCTTTGGACTTCCTCAACCTTGTCTTGGACAGTCGCAACATCATTTTTAACAACAACTACCTCAGCCCTAGCACAAGAAATATCACCTCGGACATTAGCAACATCTAAATTCAACATTGTAAGATCTTTCTGTACTTTAGAAACATCAGTTTTTACATCAGAAACATTTTTATGCACATTAGACACATCTATTTTAACCTCTGAAACATTTTTATGCACATTGGATAAATCTTTTTGGACATTGGACACGTCTGAGCGCATGTCAGTTACAGCATTCTCGATTCCTTGGGTATTAATCTGTAAACGCGACATATTATCCTCTAAGTGAGCAGAACTGGTCTGAAGAACTTTCATGCTCTCCTCCATTCGACTAGTATTCCTAGCTTCCATCTCCTTCATGCTTTCACTCATGCTAACTTTCAAATTAGCAGACAAATTACTAGCTTTCTCCTCCATCATCTGCTTCATACTGCTATTCATGTTAGCAGACATCTCCTCTAACATCATCCTCAAACTTTCGTCTGCCATTACAATATTATTCAAAAATATAGACTGCTGTAGGGACATACATCAAAAGAGCAAAATAACAACATCTGAGCAACACTTTTCACCATATATAAATTTGATCAATTTTCTGTCTTAAATCTAACTTATAATTACCTTATAATTAACCTTCGAAGACACTTCATGTTAAAACAAACTCAAGCACATGTTCAAATTTCCCTGGTCCATTTTAAAACATCCTAACACAAATAATTTACATTTATAATCCAAATAATTTAATTTTATCTTTAATATGACTAAAATGTCATAAGCCGGTCAAATAAAATAAGATTCCAGATCATAGGCGATTTTTCTAAGTTTCCAGCCTATTTAACCTCTCTCAAGTTGTATAAGATCTGATCTTTTCTGAGTGTAATTTTCCTACTACAATACAACATTTAATTCCTATATAATCACACTCTCAAATACTACCATTGGCCTAGACATCTAACAAAGAATCAACCTCTTTATTTGAGTCTAATCGATCCACACGTTTTAGGTTTGCCAATCCTACTGGCGTTCAACCTGGTGATCCACTTATGTTGAATCAGCCCCACGTTTTAGGGTCGCCAATCCTTCTGTCCCCGTTTACCCGGATAGTAGGCTGTCAGATATCCGCCCCCTCAATCGGATTGCCAATAATCCACCGCGCCGGCTCAGCTACACCAATGAAAATGGCACTGACAGATACTACCGAGATTTGAGCACAGAAGTTAACAAGGAATTATTGTGGAATACACCATAATAGACGGGGGTCCATACTTACCTCTACTTACCTCTTATAAATATCTCGGGGATTGGGTTGACAACAGGATCTCTAAAGTATGCTCCCACAATAACCTTCACTATGACATATAAAAATGAACCAGAACGAAGGCAAGAACTTTGAACTGTACAAAAGCTTTATTTCAAATAAAGGGTATGACTTTAACAACTCAACAAAATAAATGTGGCTATCAGTAGCCCATGTCAATCTGACCATGTCCTCCTATAGGACTTGCAAAGTTATTATACAACATGTTAGCTCCCACGAGCTCAAAATAACGTAATATTTAGAACACATTTGGTCTGGATAAGGTAGTCAGGATGAGACACATTTATAGAGCATTTGTTTTCTTTTAATAAACATGACACTTGTATTTATAGGCGCAAGGCCACAATGCAGACGACCTCGTCCGCTGATAACCAGTTGTCTGGCCAGCTGCCATCTACCCTTCAAACCTGACGTACACCTGTCAAATGGGCTCACTTGTCAAGCCACGTTGCGTAAGAATCCAGCACTCTCTCAAAAGTTTTAAATGTCCGCAAGACATCACAAAGTATTGTTACGCAAATCTTTCAAATGCTTTACTCACATACCACTGGATTATTCTGACAATCCCTAAACTTGTTTAATTATCATCCAAATGTTTAATAAGCATTGTTTAGAGTATAAAACAAACTCTTAAATATTTATAACAAAAACTCATAAATTAATTTATAACAATTAGAAATTGTTTATAATATAGTTAAAGACAAAAAGAATTTTAAACACGCCTTTAACATTACTTCCGTTCCACATTATTGTCAAAGATATTTACATTATTTATTTACAATATTAACATTTAAATTATTCAAATTATTAATTTGAGAAATACATTAACCACATGTTCATCCGGTTGGTAATTTCATAATCGTGTCAATATAATCGACCAATGAAGGTTAGTTATACATTTTAATGTCACAATCTGGTTTAATAAAGGTTTAATAATTATTATAATTATTTGTGACGGTAATCTTCATTCAAAATCTTATCTCAAATTCTTTCAATACTCTTGTTAATTATAACAGTAAATTCACTTGATTAATCTTCAAAGGACAAATACAATACACTCCAGCAGTAAATACGTCGCTTACAAAAAAAATGCACAAAACTGCATTAAAAATTAGGCCCAGAATTCATCATATATTAATATATACGGCATCAAAATCTTCCACAGAATTTACTAAAACCTCCACTAACAAATTCTTTAACATCATTAATTACTGTGGGAACCTCCTTCATTTACTTCAAGGGTATCATTATACATCAGCGACTTTCAACACGCTCGCTGCTCTAGCGATTATACATTCATAGGTCCACTTCAAAAATTCTTATAATCATTAATTGTTTCAAAACTGTTGTCATTTAACCTTTGTGGATTTCATTCATGAATCGAAATGAAGTAAAAATTTGCCAATCACAAACAAATTTAATAGTGAATACGCTTATATACGCCTCTCTGGTCTATCAAAATTTAAGATTATCATCTTCAAAGTATTGTAGTATAAAAATACTATCATCAAACAAAGTGCGACTAAACTGCAAAATAGTCGAATAGAATCCAATTAGACTGTGGAATGCAAACATTATTATTCAAATCTCTAATTGAAAAAAAACTCCTAACAAAAGTTCAACACTTTAATGCATTCAATAATTCATAATTAAAGTTCATATTTCACAAAATTGTCCACGATGCAATGGTCGTTCATAACTGACGATAAATGTCTGTGTTGCAATCAATTTCAAATAACGACTAGTATTTCCAAGATCGTCGACAACGCAAGAGATTTTAACGCTCTAAAATCATTTAAATGTTCTTCCTTCTTGATGATGACAGAAAATTGGTCAAAGTAATTAAACTGGAGTAGAAATTACTTTAATAAAGAGACACGCTGTCTGAAGTTAAATCTGCCATGAAAATCATTAACTTATAGTCAAATCGTGACTACCAAAAATAAGCAAATTATTGAAATATCTAAATATCAGTCTCAACTGATCCAAAATCATTTAACTATGCCCATGGAATAACCCTGTCTTAATAAATCGTCGAAAAAGGCATAACTCATCAAGGTGTACTGAGAATAGGAATCTCAAACAAGAATATAGGGCAAAATACATGAGGACAGAAAATATGGGAAAATGGTTGCTCAGATAATGCTAGAGAACTCAAATACAATAAACGTTCACGACTACCTTATCTGCCGATTGAAGTTCCAGAGGAAAATTCCCCAAAGAAGACTGCTGATGGATCCATTTCACCAAGTTAAAGCTGAGCTCCATCCTCGAAACAGGAAACAGCACCCTCGGAGAATCGAACTGCTTCCTTCTTCGGAAATTGCACTGCTCCATGAAGACGAAAGACATCCTTCCGGCAAAATTCTTCTTTGTGAGTCGGGACAACCCTGACCTCTCTTGAAAAATCCCTGAAGATCTTGTAGAAAATCGCCATGAAGTTTTTGTAGTAATTTCCGTAGAAATATTCATATTCAGAGAGTATGAAATCGTTTCCATTGCTATTTGATAGTATTCAGCGTTGAGCCACGAAACATGGGTGTAGATGGTTGTTCACCACATGTCCGCTTGTATGGAATAGCAATTAGCGAAGTTCCATGTTGCTATCTTACTCCAACGATGTATGTCCCAATTGCATTAAAGTCCTTTAGCCTTCCATCTTTTCCTCGGTTATAGTGATAGTAGAACAAACTGCCTTATTAAACTGCTCCATAATACTGTAGCGTTGTGTCACAAAAGCAATCAGAAGTCTCCCTGTTATACTAGCAGTGTCAGCCGTAGCGTATGATCTGGCGATACAGAGTGCTTCTCAGGTAGCGAGAAAATCACTTTTGTCAGTCGTCTAAAATTGCTAATATCTTCTGAAATAACTCCTTGAAATTGTTCAAATTTCCTACACTGCTTAATGTAGCACTGCACAATAGGATTAGCTTATAGGCAACCGCTAACTGTTCATAGCCACTCTTGTAGACGCGTTATAATGTGCGTTTTAACTTCACCTAGTTTTACTCACAGTAAACTTGCACTGCTTGTCTGCTCGAATCTCGCTTAATGCGGTGGCTTCACCACGCGTTATAAAGACGACTCTTTCTACCAATATCACTCGACGTCTCACCAAAACGACTATATAAGCACTGATACTGACGATTTGAGATATGCGATATGAGACCTGACGATTGAGACTCCTCTCTTCTGCGCAAGGCCTTTTATAAACTTCATAAGGGGCGTATCCATCCCTTCCATAGCGTGTTACTGCGTCATCGCTCGAAGTTCCAACTTCGTCAATACTTGACGGATTTTCAAAATTCAAAATCTGGAAATAAATTTCACCAAAATTCCAAAACAATGCCTCTACTGCAAATGGATTTCCACAATTCTTCATTCCAAAAAGCATTAAAAATACCATAGTTTCAGCAATCTCCGTCTTCCTTCACACAATCGTTCATTGGTTCGGGCCTCCCCTCCAATATCATAATTTCTTCCTCAGCATGATTGCATGTTTCCTGTGACTGCGTCGTAAATCTCGGATCTTTCTCGAATAAATGCTGACGTCATTGAGAATCTCAGCTCAAGCAGCCTGCTGGTATAAGTCTGCGTCATCCGTGCTTACGTCATGACTAACCACGTCATAACTATGACAGCCTTAACTTTCTTTATAATTTCCAATATAGCCACCGTGGTCTCTATATAATTCAATTACGGGGGCAGTACCAAGTTTTATGTATTAATGAACACTGGCTTGCTAGTCAAGAAATTGATTTGATTAAACTGGAGGGTTATATCCTAGTAGATAGTTTTTGTCGCAAGTCATGTTTGTATCAGGCTGGTGGAAGTGCCATATTTGTGTCAGAAGAAACGCAATACCAAGTGATTGATGTGTCAAAATTTGGTTTAGAAAAACACTGTGAAATTGTGGCAGCAGTACTTGTAGATTCTAACATTGTTATGGTAGCCTTTTACCGAACACCTGATAGTAATATTTATACATTTTTAAAAAATATGGAAGGGGTTTTGGAAAGTGTTATAAAGTCATACCGAAAATATAAGTTAGTAATTTGTGGAGACATTAATGTAGACCTGAGATTCAATGAACGAGAAGCTATTATGGTTCGGAATTTTTTCAAATCCTTTGGCTTATATCACACAATTAATGAACCAACAAGAGGATCATCCTGCTTAGATAATGTATTCACGGATTTAAATCACAGCCAGTACCAGACTAAAGTTATTGCCCCATGTTTGTCAGATCATTCAGCAGTTTTATTTCAAGTGATGCAATCCAGTAGTTTTTCAAATGGGAATATAGCTAAATCACCCACAATAATTCATATTAGACATATTTCCCCTGACAGATTACAGCTCTTTAATTCATACCTTAGGCATATCCTATCTGATTGGGCTATTACTGACAACTCCTACTCTCCCATTACATGTTTTGATGATTTCTTTCACATACTTCTTTCATACTTTGATGCTTCATGCCCAGTGGTGGAGATTAAAAGTTCCAAGAAAAGGAGTAATTCTAAAAATAAAATAAAATGGTATACACCTGAGCTTGAACAAATGAAATCCCAAGTTATGTTTTTTTATGTAATACATAATGAACAGGGATCTATTGAATCTAAACAGAATTATCTACAAATGCGTAATAAGTATAAATGTGCCCTTAAGCAAGCTAAACTTGAAGCAAACGTCAGATTCATAGAGAATTCAAATAACCCCTGTAAAGCAGCTTGGACTGTAATTAACAATGTTAGAGTCGCAAATAAATGTTCCACAATAGAAATCAGTCCTGAGGTTCTGAATAAACATATTATTGAGTCTGTCGAAAGGATTTGCTCACCTGCCTCACGGCTGCCTACAGCAGCAATTGAAAGAGTAGAAAAAATAGTTCCGAGTTTATAAAATAATACTTTTAAATGGAGAAAGGTAAACTGTAGTGAGGGAAAGAAAATTGTAAGAAATATGAAACCTTCCAATAGTAAGGATTGTTATGGATTCACCAACAACATTTTAAAGGCTATTATTGACAGCATTTTAATTCCTTTGACGCACTGCATAAACGAGTGCCTTAGCGTACGCTATTTCCCAGCTCAGTTAAAAATTACGAGGGTTGTTCCAGTATACAAAAAAGGGGATAAGACTAAACCTGATAGTTACAGGCCTGTGTCTGTAGTAACCATCCTGTCAAAAGTCTTTGAATATGTTATAGTTGGTCAAATTTATGAATTTTTCATCAACAACAACCTTCTATCACCAACTCAGTTTGGGTTCCTTCCGGGAAAATCTACAATTAGTGCACTGGATGATTTTGTTTGTCACATAATGCACCATTTTGAAGAAGGGAGCTCAGTAGATGCACTCCTGTGTGATCTATCCAAGGCCTTCGATTGTGTGTCACATGATATACTTCTGCAAAAGTTAGCACTGTACGGAATTAAAGGATCAGAGTATGAAGTCTTTAAATCATATCTAACAAACCGAGTACAGTTTGTAGAGAATGGGGATAGGAAATCTCATGTGTTAGAAGTTAGGTATGGTGTACCCCAAGGCTCGGTTCTGGGTCCATTTCTTTTTGTCGTTATGATGAATGACTTAGCAGTAAATGTTTCTGGAAAAACAATTCTTTATGCAGATGACTCTACATTTTTGTGTTCTAGCAAATGTATAAGTGAATTACAAAATTTATCAAGTCAGTGCTTGCTAGAAGCTAGGAAATGGTTCAGTGAGAATGGATTCCACTTAAATGAAACTAAAACTCAAAATTTAATATTTAGCCTTAAAAACATGAGTAATGATATACAAGAAGCTAAGCTACTAGGAATGAATTTTGACTCAAAATTAACATGGGAACCTCACATTCATAACCTTTCAAATAAACTTGCAAGGGTGGTGTATCTACCCCGTCATTTAAAAAATGAGGTTCCTACGACATATTTACACACAGCCTATTTTGCTTTCTTTCAAAGTCTCTTTAGTTACGGATTAATATTTTTTGGAAATAGTGCACACATTGTAAATATCTTAAAATTACAGAAAAAGTCAATCCGTATTATTGCAAATGCTCCTCCTAACACACCCTGTAGACCTTTATTTATTGAATCTTCCAAACTAACAGTTATAAATCTTTTTGTTTTAAATATCCTCATGTATATGAAAAGATTCTGAAGCCTCCGTGGCTGGGGCGGCAGCACGCCGGCCTCTCACCGCTGGCTCCGTGGTTCAAATCCCGGTCACTCCATGTGAGATTTGTGCTGGACAAAACGGAGGCAGACAGATTTTTCTCCGGGTACTCCGGTTTTTCCTGTCGCAATTTCATTCCAGCAACACCCTCCACTATCATTTCATTTCATCTGTCATACATTTAATCATTGCCCCAGGGGAGTGCGACAGGCTTCGGCAGCCGGCACAGTTAATATCCTCGCCGCTGGATGGGGGCTTCATTCATTCCATTCCTGACCCGGTCGGTTGACTGGAAGCAAGCTGTGGATTTTCATTTTCATGTATATGAAAAATAAACATCCACATGAATTGCCAGGCAGACGGGTAACAGTTCACTCATACAGCACAAGAAACTCACACCAGATAGAGGTACCATGGTGTCGGCTTTCAAAAACACAGAACAGTCATGAACTTCTTGGCATATTTTTTTTTAACAAACTGAGTTTGTCCTTCCAACAACTACCAACCAAAATCTTTAAGAAACAGCTGCAAAAGTGGTTGCTGGTGAATCCCTGGAAGAATGTATGGAAGCAGATTGGTGTAATACTTAGTGCAATAGAAGTAGGTTACATTTTGTTATAACGATAATAAGCTGTTTGTATATACTGTTATATGTAGGCTAAGTAATGTAGGATTGTTTCATTTTATTGTTTTGTATTATTAACCTGACAATGGCTATTGCACTTGTGTGTTTAACGCCAAATAAAGTGATACCATGGACAAATACTGAGTTTTGAAGTACCCGAAACAATCAATAATAATGATAATGGAGTAAAATCCAAGTGCAGGTCATTCACTGAATCAAATGTTACATATTTCAATGACTTATTAAATAAGGAAACATGGTTAGAAATTTATAAACTAGAAAATGTAAATGATAAATTGAATGCATTTAACAGTACCCTAAAACACTATTTTGAAATAGCATTCCCCTTTAAACGAAGAACTGTTCAAAATAACAAAACTAGCAATTGGATAACAACAGGGATTATAAATTCATGTCAAAGAAAGACATTTCTACACAAATTATATAAACAATACCACACAACACCTGAATTCAATTTTACAAAAAATACACTAGAATATATAATAAGGTAATAAGACTAACAAAGAAAATGCATAACGATAATTTTATTTCCCAATCATCTAATAAAAACAGGGCTATGTGGTCCGTGATAAAGAAGGAAACTGGAAAATATGCTAAAATACAAAGGAACATTACACTGACCAGAAATAATGAAGTGAATAATAATCCAGAGGAAATAGCAAACACTTTTAATGGCTATTTTCTGGAAATTCCACAAAAATTATTAAATACATCACAGGTAAATACACAAAATTATAATAATAAAATAAATATATGCAGTCATTCTTTATTTATTAATCATGTCACAAGTGAAGAGGTAAGAATAGTTATAAAAGAGCTAAAAATAAATTCTGTGCTGACATTGATGGCATCCCTGATGCAATTTTAAAGAAATGTGCAGAAAATACAATAAATCCACTTACGCACTTAATAAACAGTTCAATTCTCTCAGGAACTCACCCGGATATTTTAAAGTTATCAAACGTTATTCCAGTGCACAAAAACGGTTCAAAATATGAATTAGATAACTATCGTCTTATTACCTTACCAACTGCTTTGCAAAAATTGTGGAAAATATCATGTATAAGAGACTGATAAGTTTCATAGAAAAAATACAATATTATCAAACTCACAACATGGATTCAGAACGGAAAAATCTACACAGACAGCAATTTACGAATGTAGTAATAGTATACTGAAATTAATTGACAATAAGGAACATGTAACTGGCCTATTCTTGGATTTATCGAAAGCATTAGATATTGTTGACCATAAAATCCTCCTTACAAAAGTAAATCAATATGGTATTAGAGGTTTATCTAATAAATGGATAGAGTCTTACTTAACAAGGCGTAAACAAATAGTAAGCTTGAGACACAAGGATGATGGAACCAAATTACTTAATGAAACATTGTCCAATGAGAGAATTATTAAATTTGGAGTACCCCAGGGATCGGATTTGGGCCCACTACTCTTTCTTCTATATATCAATGATATAACACAGAACGTTCATTCACATCAGGCAATTTTGTTTGCGGATGATACAACACTCGTAATAAAAGGCGAAACTAAACAGTTCATACAGCAGTCTGCTGACTCCGTTACATGAGAGTTAACCAAATGGTCACAAGATAATCGCCTCATAATAAACTATTAAAAAAACAGTATGTCTAAATTTCCACACTATACAGAATAGGAATCCTGCGAAGCCCAATATAACATTAAATGGTCATCAAATTGAAAATAAATCAGAAACAAAGTTTTTAGGACTATGGATACAACAAGACTTGAAATGGAATAAACATATACAATATCTGAATACTAAACTTAACTCGATGTGCTTTGCGTTACGTATTTTGAAAACCTGCACTAGCATGCGCACATTAAGAAATACTTATTTTGCTTATTTCCATTCATACTTAAGATATGGGATCATATTTTGGGGTATGTCGCCAGATGTACTAAGCACGTTTAGAATACAGAAGAGGGCGATTAGAATTATGGCAAATGTAAACTCTAGAGAATCATGTAGTCCTCTGTTTAAAGATTTAAACATTCTCCCACTGCCCTGCATATATATCTTTAAAAGTATTATGTTTTTTAAAAAGAATTTAATGAATAAAGATGTTTTTCTTAAAACAAACAATGAGGTTCATAGGCATAACACAAGACAAAATCAAAACATTCATATTTCACACACACACACACACACAAGCATATATTAAAGAGGAACTTTTCACATTGGAGTTAAATTATACAATAAACTACCCCAGTATATAAAACTGGCCCCAAAAATAAAAACCTTTGATAGAATGTTGATAGCTTATCTGCAGTGCCATTGCTTTTACTCTGTGGTTGAATGTCTTAGCGTATAGGAGGGATGAAATCTATAATTATATTTCATTTTCTATTTTCATTGTAATACCTAGCTGTATGTTGTTGTATTTCATATTATGATAATAGAGTGAGGTGTAAATAGTTGTGCAATAAGATTGTATCTATTAAGATCTGTTATTATGAGTTAAAAATAGTTATAATATACCTGTTAGTTCTTTTATTTTATAGATGTAAATTCTGACGTGTCCTATATCAAAAATGTATTCAATACATGTATTTAATCAAATGGAATTAATAAAAATCTATCTATCTATCTATTGCATATGTTAGGCAACGTTTTTTGCCATTGGCTCTGCCAATGCTTCTCGGGGAGGAATAAGGCAACTCAATTTATTTTAATTAAACTAACATGTAATTATTTGTGTTTCCGTGTTTCTGTTTTGATTTAATTTAATTTTTATGGTGTTTTGATGATGATGATGATGACGATAATTGTTGTCCGCATCCCATTTTTACATCATGTGAGGGTCGGTTCGCATTTTTGTTGTTATTCGTTTACGTTATTTTGGAACCTCTAAGGTTTGAAAGTATTGCTATCCTTCGTTGTGGCTTATATCGTCATATTTTTAATGTGTTTCGGCAGCTCATTTTTGTGCCGCTTCGCTTATTTTGTTTGCTACCAGTATAAGTAAGGTAGGCGTAATATTACTTGACAAAATTCTACATTAGTTTAGGGCAGTGGCGATTCAGGAGTAAATCGGATGGTGACGCGCCGATATACGCGAAAAAAAAAGAGAATAATTTGTATGCACCGCGAACACATCGTCCATCCGTACTGTTTTCTTATGGGTATTTCAGTGATGTTTCAACACTCTTATTTTTGTATTTTAAAATGTATCACAATTTAAAACATATTACACACGCAACATGTCGCTATCTAATATACAAACTGCACGTGCAGCGAGCACAGTACCTGTTTAAGTACATGATTGCTTGAAATGAGAGCAATGTGGATGAGCATTCACTGATGAGAGACGAATCGCTTGCTGGCTGAATTCGCATCACGGAACTCCTGTTGCCATGGTTACCGCTGACTTCCGTTCCCCCTTCGGCCTTACTCAATCACCAAGGCAGGGACGTTCTTCCCAGCACATTCCTGTCTAATCAGGCTGGTTGAGCAACGCGGCAGTAAATTCACCACCGCGCCAACGTGCCATGTCGTTTGCAGGTCGATGTTCATGCCTTAATTGGTAATATCTAATGCAGAAAGAATCATGTTTATAAATCCTAATAAATGACAACATATTTATTTTTAAATCATTTCTTACTTTGTAATAAAGCAGGTGACGCGGCGACTCAAACGCTTCAACGGAGAACTGCGACTGACTTAGGGCTTATTGCTGAAGTGTATCACCGCAATTATAGCTACACCTTTTGCCCATATTTACCTCGAGCTTAAAATTTAATAATGTATGTTACGTAGCTTAGGGTACTTCACAGAAGACAAGAATTTATTTCAATAATAAAATATGAGCATTTATACAAGGCTTTGAGTTTCAGCAGCTTTTGAAGTTAAATTCAAGAGAGAAGAAATCAAATTGAAAATAAACAAACCTGAGACGGCAGCAATTTTCAAAGCAAATGTTATAACTCATTGCGGTGGGGGTACACGCCACGCCGCAAAGGAAATAACAGGAGAGAAAGGAAGAGATAGTAGTTGTCAATTACAGTGTGGATGCTTATTGTAATAATTAATTTATCTTGGCATCCAACATGTTTCTTCTTGCATCGTTATGCCCGACTCAGGAGCACGGTTGAACCTGTTTAGCTGATGTGTTGGCCTTCTTTTCCTTCCAAAATCTCTTCATCCTCTCGCTGAGCGCCTTTCTTCGGTCTTCTGTCCAAGTTATGGTGGCCCTGGTTTTGGGTTTGTCTTCAAATTGGTGATTGTCGATTAGGGTTCTGAATTTGCATCTGTCCTGTATAATATTGTCTGAAATGTTGATTTCCTGGAGATCTGTTTCAATTTCACGTAGCCAACTGTTCTTGGTTTTTAGTCAGAGGGCCAAGTTGAGAATTCTTTTAGTCAATCTGCCATTGTTCATTCAGATAATGTGCCCGTAAAATTTCAATCGTCTTTTCCGAAAAGTATGAGACATTTTTTTCACATTGGCGATATATTTCCTGGGATGACTTTTTCCTCCAGATTCCCTCTATAAAAACTGGGCCAAATTTTTTTCGTAAAATTTTCCTTTCTTGTTTTTCAATCTCTTTGGTTAAAGATTTGCCACCAATGATTAAGATTTCTGATGCATATAACGCCTCCGGTTTGATTACTGTATTATAATGTCTAAGATTTGCTTTCCGAGATATTGATTTTTTGTTATACCTATTCCAAGTGATTCAGTAAGCTTTCTGTACTTCGGAAATTCTCTCTTTATTTGCTTTACGGTTTAAACCAGAGGGCTGAATAATTTCTCCCAGATATTTGAATTCGTTCACTTGAAAGATTTTGCCGAATTTAGTTCTCATAGGTTGTCCGTCTAAGTATCGTGAGGCTCCTTCCATGTACTGAGTTTTCTCATAAGAAATTTAAAGTCCCGTTTTGATGGCAATTTCATGTAATTTCTCAATGGAATGAATTGCTTCTTGCCTGTTATTAGAAAGGATTGCTATGTCATCAGCAAAGGCCAAACAATGTACATGAATTCTATCTTTGAGTAGTCTGCCAAGGGTTATTCCAACATGTTTATTAATGCTACATGAATTTATACAAAGACACAGCTACATAAGCCAGGAAGAACAAAGATGCCTCCAAGATGCTACACATGGATATAAATTATTACAAGGAGTAAACACTTTTCACTTCAGTACACTCTTTGGTCGACAGTCACCACATACTCCCTCCCTAGTGACAGCGGAGAGATACTTAGCTGGGAAGCGAACAGTTCGTCCAGAGCGTGTACGGTGGTTTTCAGACTTAGGAGATGAAAGAATTGGGCCATCACCATGATGGCGATGAGTGGTTTGCTGTTTGGTAGTCTGGGATGGGTTCAGTTCACTTAAGAGGAAGTCAGGCCAAGTCTGTCAATTGATATGGTCTGGTCACTCGTAGGCATCTCAATCACAAAATGGTTATTGGTTCAAGAAAGCAATTTAAAGGTAGGCTGTAAGGGTTTGCGAACTGCATCGTGGCGGAACACGTTGTGAGTTCGGGACGGACGAATGTCTTCTTTGATGAATGGTGACCTGGGTGAACAGGGCGTAAGGATTTGATATGTTCCTTGAGCTTCAGAGTGAATGAAGGTACATCTGTCACCGGTGTTTCTTCAATGAAGTCCGCTGGTAATCCCACAGGTTCTCCATAAAGGCTGGAGTTGAGTCCAAGTGAGGAATTTCTAGGGATAGCATTCCAAGGAGCACTGCTGGGAGTAGAGGCATCTAGTTGCTGGAGAATTCTGTCCGGAGTGCAGCTTTCAGTTGACGGTGCCAACGTTCAATTTTCCCATTAGCTGCAGGATGGTAGGCTGTTGTTTTAATGTTGTGGACGCCGAGAAGTTTCATTAAGCTACTGAAGAGTGAATAGTCGAACTGTCTGCCTCAATCAGTAGTTATGGTGGATGGTACACCAAAGCGGGCTATCCATAGTGCAAAAGAGCATAAGCCACCGTTTCAGCCGTGATGTCCTCAGGGGAGTATCTTCAGGCCAACTAGAAAAGCGGTCAATGATCGTGAGAAGCTAAGAGTGTCCTTCGGATGGAGGGCGTGATCCAACGATGTCCAAGTTGATGTGGGAAAAGCGTCGATCAACTGGCTCATAAGTTCCAATTGGACTGACAGTGTGTCTTGTGACCTTGGATCGTAGACAAGCAACACACGTTTTTGTTCAAAGCTTGACATCTTGTTCGAGAGATGGTCATACATAGCGTTGTTGGATGAGCTTGACAGATGCATTAATACCTGGCTGAGCCATATCGTGTAATGCTTGAAATGTAGGCTTACGAAACTCACTGGGTAAAAAGGGTCTTAAAAAACTCCTGTGGATGCGTCAACCAGTAATTTAGTTCCTGTGGGTAAGGTAAACATCTTGAACTGAAGGGTTGTTTCTGTGGTTTGTTGTAGCCGGTGAAGTTCCTCGTCAGGTTCTTGGGCTTTTGCGACATCATCAAATGACAGTTGTGTTGGTGCGGAGATGGATGAGATGCGAGAACAGAAATCTGCTGGAATGTTTTCTCTCCCACGGAGATACCTCAAATCAGTTGTGAACTGACTAATGAAATCTAGCTGACGTTGCCTTGGTGACGCTTTATCAAGTAGGCCTACAGTAGTTGGTGAAAGACATAGGTTGGTTGGTTCCTAAGTTTAGGGGCTGCAACAACGCGGTCATGTAGTCCCGTGTACTTTGGGTGTGTGTAGAATCTGTCTGATAACCGGTGTTAATTGTGATGACTGTATTAGTGTGTGTTATCTGTTTTTAATTCAAGTAAGGACTGCAGACATTGAATTTCAAGTAGTTCCTTCTTTTGCCGCCAAACTCCACCATCAACGACTACTAATTCAAAACTTGTGAAAGATATACGTCAGAAGTTTATGGTCATTGGATACACCAATTGTAATTGTGGAAACCAATCACTAGAGGTGTGAGGCGAGGTAGTGGACTATCACATTTGTTGTTCGTAATGTATATGAATAAATTAATTCGGGAATGGAAGTGTGAACGACATGAGTCCAATACCAGTCAGCAGATATCTAAAAAATCTAGATGGCATATTGTTCGCTAATGATGTTGCCCTGGTAGCATCGTCAAAGGATGATCGACAGTGGTCAGTTTTTAATCTCCAGAAGACCTCATCTAAATTCAGCAAGGTAATTTCGTATGAAAAATCAAAAGTAATGGCTTTTAAAGGGAAGGATCCTAACCCAAGTAAAATTTGTTTAGAAAACAACATTTTAGAACGAGTAAATGCATTCAATTGTCTGGGATACGAGTAATTTTTCCAAGAGGAAGCGGATATATCTTCAAAAATATCCAAGTACACTAGAACAATAGGAATTATAAACCACACCATGAAACCATGCTTTGTGGAAAAACACACTCGCTTACGTCTTTATATCAGTTTGCCCAGACCAACCATTTGCTACGGCAGCGAGGTATCGACAAGCTCTCGACTTACAGCGTGTGAAATGAAATTCTTGTGACGAACAGCAGACTATACTCAATGGGATCATAAGCGAAATGAAAATGTGCTGAATAAATTGAAGGTGAAACCTGTCATCACTTACATCTATGATTACCAGGAAATCCGGAAACGTCACGTGCAGAGGATGAATTCTGGAAGACTACCAAAGGAGATCCTACCCTACCAACCCAGATGAACACGATCTATAGGACGTCCGATGAAGCGATGGAAGGAAAATTCAAGACCATAACGGGATACTTGGCCCAACACTGGGAAGGAAGATGATGATGATGGATCAAACGTTCCACGAAAGAGCTTAACATAAAGACTGAGATTAGAAAACTTCATAGGAAATAAAACGTGTCATTTCACTAATTGCATTAAGAAGTCCTCAATCAAAGAAAGAAAAGATAGCGGGTTCAAACCCGGCCGAAGCTGTCGGATTTTTTAAGAGCGTTAAACATCCCTCAGTATACCTTCCTTCGGAGGGGAAGTAAAGCCGGCGGTCCCATGTCATAAATTTATGGCATTTTAAAGAACCTTCCACTAATTGCACCTGTGTGAAGCTAAATTGGTTAGGTTAAGAATGTAAACAACGCTCTTAGGTTTCTACGTTCGTTGCCAAGAGCCGACTGCGGTGGCGTCTAGTAGCTAAGTTCTGAACTTGGCCTTGTAGTCGTTGACGGTGGCGCTTGGCGGCAAAAGTAGGAACTATTTGAAAAATTCTAAGTTGAAGTACTTAAATTAAAAAAGTCCTATCGGCACGCCGGAAGGCGGAGGTAGATTTTACCGGACAAACATGGGGATAGGCGAAAGTAGGCAGAATATGCAGGTTTTCGTAGAAGGATCAGACCTCATTTATTGCGAGAAAGTATTTTATAATTGGAGCTTAATTAACTTTGATTTTCGTCATTTTATGCATATTTTAAACATTTTATTGTCTTATGATGACGGTAACCTTCTTGTCATTTGGAGTCCATTTTTATACTTGTGGTCACACTGTCCTTATGCAACGTTTCGACACTGATGTGTAACTATGTAACGGTCTGTTACTTCCTCACGCAAAATTATATCTCCCGCAGAGATTTTGGTTGGTTCCTCAGTTTAGGGGCTGTGACAACGCGGTCATGTAACCCCGTGTACTTTGGGTGAGTGTAGAATCTGTTTGATAAACGGTGTGAATTGTGATGGCTGTATTAGTCTGTAATTCAGGTAAGGACTGCAGACGGTAAATTTCAAGCAGTAGTTCCTAATGTTAATACCAGATACTACCGTCAACGACACCTAGCTGTGAACCTGGCTGCTAGATGCCACCGCAACCAGCAACTCGCAACGAACGTTGGAACTTCCCCTCCAAAGGAAAGCATAGTGAGGGATTTTTAGCGCTATTAGAAAATCCGACGACTTTGGCCGGCTTTGAACCCACGACCTTGGGCGAAGAAGTTCAGCATGCTACCAGTTACGTCACCGAAGCCGCTTCACACTTAGTCAGATGGAAATTTGAATCTGATCTCGTGTAAGTGCGTTGTCATGGCAGCATCTGATGGCTCCCTCATCAATTTAGTAGTGTTGCCATGGCAACCACTGATAGCTCTTGGCATTTTCTTATAATTCCGAAATCATTTTTCTCATCCCTTGGCGTAATGGTGGGTCATATCAAAAATTCTTTCAGACAAAAGTTTTAGGTAATTATTAGGGGAATATTGTACAGCCCGGGGGGCAGTACCCCCCGAGAACCAGCCCGCCATCTTTCGCCAAAACCACCCCAACTGGAAACACCATAACTCCAGGACATATCTCTACACAGCAAGCGGCGACCACCTAAGCCTAGGAGGTTAGCCAACTACTTGCAAAACATACACAAACATTTACACTAACAACTATCTGGGGCAGCTACATTGACGCAATGCTGACCAAGCAGCGCCGCAACGTATAAGAACAGAGCCCACAAGGGAAGGATTATCTGTTCTGTAGTGTTCTTCGCCAGCGGCCTTGCCCGACGTCCGTTCATCACCAGGTGAGAATCTAGTTGTGCTCAGAATCCTTTATTTTGTAAAACACCTACCTTGACACTTTGTACTACATTTATATCTGTTCAGACTCCCCAAGAGGGACATACCATTACATCAACTGACCATTAAATACTTGGTCAGTAAGCTACACTTGTATTACTGATTACACTCCACTTCACGTCCTCATACCCACCTGACCTTAGCCTTAAGTGCCCCTGACCGTAGCGGTCAGTAATTGCTTCGTCAGACTCCATTGTACTCACGGCACGCGACTCGACTGCATAGCGTCGAGCCGCTGACTCTACACATTTATTGAATTATTCATTCCGCTCAGCTGGCAGGCCAGTTTAGTAGCTTGCACTTAGAGATCCATCCCCTAGCAGATACGTGCATCTTGCAGGGACGCCCCCAAGAGATTAAACACTAACACCAACACACTACACCAGTAGTCTCTCCCAGCTACGGGAAGCTACTCTCTTCCAGAAATAGCCTTCTAAATTAGCACCCTAACACAACCGTGTTTTATCCCAACTACCCCCAACCAAGGGATTAAAACATATTTGGTGGAGGCGCTGCTACCACGCACAATAAGGGTAGGACTCAAACAACGAGCCCTCGTGGTAGAACGAGCCGTACCGCAGACAGCCAAGCGAAAAAGTTGATTTTTTTTGACAGAAAGCATTATTTTTCCGTCACCCTAGCAACACAAGGGAACTTTTTCTCTTCCCCTCTTTATTGCACGGGGACTTGCATTACTATTAACAACCCCCAACTACAATCACTTTTTATTTTCAACACATATTGAACCCTTGCAAAGAAGCTTATGAGACTCAGTTTCGGGGGGGGGGGGGGTGTAACGGTCCATATCGTACGTTGTTGTCAAAGCGCTTCATTAACATGCAGGGTAACATATAACAAAATAACATGCAGGTAAAAGTGAAGCCAGGGTTAAAACAAATGAATTTAATAAACAGATCATACATCAAGAATTAACAAAACAAAACTCCCATATGACTCCCAATGAATAAATTAAAGTTTGCCAAAACTAGACCCAATCTCAGGAGAGATTAATACTCGGACCAAGTGTCCCAAAGAAAATCAACAAATAGTGACAAATGTATGCGCGTGTGCTGTTCTAAATGCTTCACGATGAGTACAATCGAATGCATGATTCGTCATCATCCAGAATAAACTTTCAGACGACGAAACCACATTGCTTAGAGCTAGATAGACGCGGGGAACAACTATACAACACTTAAAACTAAACCGACACTTCCTATACTTAAAAATAAACAACACAATAATTTCCGCGTGAAATTGGAATCAAAACTGCCGTAGCAAAAAATTACTGCCTAAAATTAGGACTTCTCACACAAATCAACACAAGTAAGTTAACACGTGACCAACAAAAGAAATACACATATGACCGCCGTCATTTTTACAAGTACACTACCACTACACCACACGGGCGTCACATACAAAAAATTACATGAACTGAGTCATAAACAAATCAATAGGCTCAAAGCCAACATTTATATTATTAACACAACATTCTATCCATACGACATGCAATAATCCGTCACACACATGGCGAACTCCCCAATTAATTATGGTTCAAAATAACCATCACAATGAACAGGTTTGCTACATGAAAGCTTAAAGGGGCCAGTCGGAACATAGGCCTGCCTAACAAAATAAGTCACCAGGCGAGACGGGCGATTCGTGGAAATCTGCATATCTGTCAACCCACGTGTCAAAATAACCTCGACCTCCCAAGGCACGGGGTCGAATCTCGAAGAAGCGTGCCCCGAAGCACAATAATACGTGTGTGTGTCAGAACAAAATGTCCCGGCATTTCCCCTAGGAAATCCAAGAATCAGCATATGGATAAGGTACAGCGGTCTCCCTGGAGCACCCTGCCTTTCCATCAAAAATACAACAACAACAAAAATATGAGGGCGGTAGGACCTCTACCCCTCTTCACGTAGAATCAACACACACCTGACACATTAACACACACAGAATCACACGTATGGGTTTGACAGACCCTGAAATAAAATGACATAAATATTTTTCATTTGCTGGCGCCTCCGTTCTACGCCGTGACTAATAAACCTGAAAAGGACTCAAAAAAATCTATCAAATTAGAACTAAGGTGTTTTACAATTACATCTTAAATTGTTGCACTCGGCAACCCTAACATGAATAATAACCTGTCCAGCAAACATCTTACAGTAATTACCTCCCTTTCCTATCAGAAATATGAACTTTAATAAAGCACCACTTATCGAATGTAACGGGTTTCGCATTGCATGGATAAAAATCACGTACACGCGCCGTGTACATTAAATATGACTCCAAAGAAAATTAAATACACAACAAACAACTTGGCCACGTGCCAACGTACATTTAAAACATTTAGTGTCGGTACAAGAAAAACACTCTAAAACAAGAAAATGACTAAAATTAACTATTTACAAAGTTCCCCCGCCAATCTAACTACACAATTGAATAATCAATTGTTGTACATCACCGTCTCAGCTTGTAGAACATATGACCTCCATCTCAGCCCATTTCCCTACGGGAAAATTAGCACTCCATAGTCGTCTTCGTAGAAGCGTCGGACATCACTCCGGCTCCTGACCACACGTCGGACATCTTGGTGTAGTCTCTTTGGAAGAAAAGTTCAATGTTATTATAATTTTACCTGGCTATAATCGCTTGTGAGTTACTAAATTCGCCCACAAATAGTTCTATGCGATTAATCACGAAGACTTTCCCTAACTCTCGCTCACACGCGCACGATACACACATGAAAAATACAATAAAAATTTATATGAAATATACACTTCGAGTCCATCGTCACTGGCTCGACAATACAAGTGTTAAAGTCTGACTGTGTCACAGTCGCTATCTCGCTCGGTAATCTCTACTGCTCTGCTTGGACCTTCGCTCGGGTGAGCGCTAATTAGAATGTTACTCACGTCTTGCCCCTAAGAGCTGAAAATAGTTGTCTTTAAGATAATATTCAAGTTTTAAAATCACCAAGCACACTGGCGTGAAATTAGCTCACGGAGCTCACAAAGTATTAGACTTCAAATAATATTAGGGCATAAAAATCGCTACACAAACTGGCGTGAAGTTAGCTCATCAGAGCTCCAAACAGAAAGACATCGAACAGCGTCTCGTCGATCAATTTATTAGAAACTGACAGGGGGATGAAGAGTGGGGTAAATTAAGAAAAATTTTCCAGAGTTTTCATCTCACACACACGGGACTAGTGTCAATCTTCATCAAATAATTCAAACGTCTCAGCGCACTCGTGCGGAGATAATTCCGATCGGCGGTTCTTTAGATAATTAATTCCGCGCGCTTTTTACCACTCACGCCATCCATCGCGTGATCTCGGCTTGGTCTCTCCTGATTGGGTGATTCAACCGTAGGTCGGTTGCAAGAAACTCGTGACCATCCCTTTATGATTCCAATTCTGGTGCAAGTTGTTACACAATTTGGCCTTGAACTCAGCTTATCAGGCCGTTCTCAAGAATAGCTACCAAGAGCTACTTCTATGGCAATCATTGCGACACGCTACCTTGCCTTTATCCTCGTCAACGTCCACAAGTACTGCCTGGGCTGCAGTAATAATAATAATAAATCATGAATACTTATTTATCGTAGATCAATAAGGGTTCAATATATAAATATGAACTCGCCCGCACGACAGGCCATGCTGAGGAACATTGACTTGTACCAGGGGATCATAGCATCCCACAGCAGAATTAGGGCCCAGCTGGACCGCTTACGAAAAGTGCAAAAGCTCGTGCGGATGCATTATGGGCCGATCATGAGGGCACTTGCCAACCCGCTGAGCTCCAGCAGAGAGTCCCGGGAGATCAGGGCTCGAATAGCCACAATTAGAACACAATTGAATCTTACACACTGGCGGCTACATAAAAGACATGATCAACTGACACAACAATACTACAGACTGAGGGAGGAACACCATAAGGCGCAAACACAGAACACGAAGGTAGCCGACCAAGCCAAAGAGCTCACGAGCGATTACGCCGAGCTTTGGGGCGAATTTGTAGAGCTCCAAACTACCAACATTCATTTTGAGCTGGCAATAGGAAACTTCACAAAGCACACAAACGACATCTACATAGACACATTAACGCAGCAATTCGCACGAATGTCTATCTCAGACACTAACAAAACAAAGAGGAAGGTGGCTGCCGTGGCCATAGGCCAGGAATCGGTCAGGCTAGCCTCCAACACACTACAGGGCCAATCTCACATGAACACACGTCCCTCAGCTCCGGTCCGGGAGACAATTTTGCCAGACCGAGGGGCAGAACCTACGCCAACCCCCTCAGAACGGACGAATGAGAGGGAGTTGACACCAGGGCTATCAGGCACACACCGTAACACGGAGAGAAGCCTGGAGAAAACTATGTCATGGGCTGAGGACGTAGAGCCTGTGCCACAGCACGATAAGCCCACACAAACCTACACACATAGGCAGGCGAAAGGGAAGGGGTCTACCGTGGCCATAGGCCAGAAATCGGTCAGACTACCCTCCAATACATTGCCAGGGCAATCACAAACAAATACACGACCCCTACCGCTAGTTCAGAGGGCGATTTCACCAGAACGAAAGCGGACACTAACATGTGCACCCCAAGTACAGATGCATAAGAGGGTGTTGCCTTCAGCCCCTCAGGGTGCAAAACGCACGCCTGTGCACACTGCCCAGGCGCAAACACACAATACACGGGGTTTAAGGAAAGTTTTATTACCTACCCCACAAGGCCAGTCCGACAGAGGGGCTTACACGCGCACAGACATTAATAAGGTAGCGCAGAGCCAACACAGCCCTTCAGGCGCCAGCATTCATACGCCTATTTACAGGCAATGCGGGGAACGTAGGCTCAGGCCTGCTTTACTTAAAACACCCCTGAAAAATAGTAAAGAACAGCCCCAATGGGAACCTGAGGCCTATGCCTTCATAATAGGGCGCAATAATTCACCCCGACCAGCGAGGGCATGCGCTCAATAGTGAAATTCACTGGCCGCACACGCCCAGGAATAAATATTCCCAAAAGCCCTCACGGGGGCGCGTAAACTACAATTGACACACAAAAGACAGGTTCTACCCCTGTAAAGGGTAAATACGCAAAAACTCATGCACAAAACTGTACATTTTACATGTATATACAGTGGAACGTGGCTAATTCGAAATTATATAATCCAAAATCTTTTTTTAATTCGAATTTTTCTCTTGGCTCCTAGCATTTTATAGGCAATCAATGGTTCATAATCGTAGGTAATTCGAATTATATCTTGGATAATTCAAAGTTTTTTAGTGTAAAAAGCCAATCGGAAGCCAAACAGTTGGGTCATATGGCTCAGTTCCTGAAGGAACTGTTCCGAGTGCAGCCTAGGCAACAAACCGCAACACAGAGCTTAAGCGGGTCTTTTTAAGTAGAAATGACTAATTTATTCTGTTTTCCGTTCCTACAATTTGCTAGACTCTTTTGTGATGGCTGAGAGACTTAATTGTAGGAAACAGTTAAAAATCTCAAACTATTTTGAAAAACAGTAGATTTCTCTGAGACTTAACTAGATTACTGTATTACTAACGTCGTTAAACAGGTGAATAGTACATTTAGGTTTTATTTTTCATTTGAAACTTTTGAGATTAGTCACGATACAATCTTTATAAGGTACCGTCGCCTGTTAATCTGCTTTGGTGAACGTAAATCATTATGTAAAGGTGATACAATACATTTTCTCTACTTTTTTCAAAGAACTTTCTTAATTCAAATTTTCGGATAACTCGAATTTTTTTTTACTAAACCCTTGAAGTTCGAATTACCCAAGTTGAACTGTATATATTTGATCCATAGCTGTACGTTATTTATTACACTGCCCATAGCAGGATTTTTTCTTGTCCCCTATGATGTCGCTCAAACTAAGCATAAATATCATGGGGTAACACGCACAGTTAAGGGGAAAATACTATAATTTATTTTTGGGGTCACACACTAAACGTAAATACCATACCAACAGTCAATAACACTGACAAAACTGTCCCGGAGACACAGGCCCAAAATGCACCAGGAATAATTATCCTGAACAAAGACGGTCTCAAACCCGCGACCTCCTGAATACCAGGAGCGCAAGGTTGGGTAGCCATCCAATTGAAGGATACAGTGATAAGGGACAGTCACACTAACAGGAATATATTCGCATCAGGTATACAATATCACAAAATTTGGGGACACAATATATGAACAGAGGTAGGTTCTTTTCCATGACGGGAAGCCGAAGGCACATCATATATGCTCACAATAGACGAGCGTGTCATCAAACCCACACACACGTGCTTAAACACATGCAGACCGCCAGACCAGTAGCAGGCAATGCCCACGTCAGTGAAACTTGACACTATCGCAGTCAGCGATAAGACGTAATGGGACAGCCGACCTTCACCAGCAGCAGACAGCCTAGAAGCACTTTTCGCTTCGGAAGGTACACACACAATCATTCACGCCACTTTCAAAGCCGGATAACTCCCGAAGTTAAAATACGAGGGACGTTCCGAAACACACAAAACACGCACACTAGCGTACATTTGCACATGCGTGTTTGAAACATACAATTTACGCCATGAGACACAAAACACGGAGCGCTACACGGGATCGCGGGTCCGAATACCCAATAAAATCGGACGCCGTGAAAAACAACAATTGTCGACCGACGAAAGATCACTTACATACATCACACGGGTTTTTTTCAACATAGAAAGTCAGAAAACCCAGCCAGCGCGGCCAGACACCAGACAGACCCATTCACTGGGGAAAATTCATTCCCACCTAGACGGAAATTTGCCAAAATTAAGACAATCCGCAAGTACGTCCAAATTAGAACAGGAATATGGACATGGGAACAGACAATTACACGGGCAGCATCGCACAAACAGCAGGCATACACCATCCCCCACAGAAAAAACCATAGGGTCCCATACAGACACTGTGCCCCATAGAGTATAGCCAACAGTGAAAATAGGCATTAGAATGTTTAAATTATATGTATATAAATTGCATATTATTACAGCGTACAAGCTTTAAACATGCACTAGAGGTGGCAAATGCATTGCAATAATGACATATACAAGCACATACACGACTGAGCCACACAATCATGAATACGGGAAGGTTCTTTAGCATAGATACAGGGGCGTAGGTTCGTTCCCAGGTACTCGCTACAACAGCCTACTTAGGGCATTAGCGACCCTGGGACTGCCAATAGCGGACATACCAGAGAACGCCTGATTTCTACGGGGACCACAAGACATTTTCTTTTTGAACCATAGTGCCCGACACCTGAATACGGGGGACGCCACTCTCACAGACAATTTCCCACACAAAACAGGTAACACCACATTTCTAAGGCCAAAAATCATGGCAAATTTGGATTACCCCGAACATAGGCGATAGACTTGCTGGACACAAACTATAGATAACTACACAGAGCAGAGGTTTTGCGCAGGAAAAGTTCACACAAGATTGGTAGCGAAAACATGACAGGTTAACACATTGGCCCGCCTAGAATGTAAAACAATGTCAACATACGGACAATGGAAAAAGTCACGTTTCGTTAGCCTTCATACATAACATTAGAGACTTCCCACAAACAATGACACAAAAAAAAACACGAAAAAGCACTGCGTTGCGGATAAGCAAATTCCAGCGAGTCGCAACACTGCCGTCGGCAGACACTCTTGTTATAACGGAAGTGACAATGAAATGCAGACATGATGACATTAGCACAATAATAATAACATAACGACATACAGTAACAAGGATGTTGACACAGGATTCAGCGGCATTACAATAGGCCTTGCATCCACTAACACACAAATACTATGGGCCGGATTCATCTCACAAATACAGGAACATGTCTACAAGGGTGATAACACTCAGCACGCGACACAAGATAAGACTTGTCCGATAACGTCCCACGCGCCAGCGTGCTCCAGCGTGCGCCAGCGTGCGCTAGCGTGCGCCAGCGTGCGCCAGCGGTAAGCGACCTCACACACGCAGCCGCGCTAATTAAAGCCACGGGCACCTCCTGCCTACGCGCGCCCAACAAGCAGGGGCGGATGCAGACAGATGCCATGAGGGAACAACCCTCCTCCCCTAATAACTTATTTTCTTGTTTTTTTTTTCCTCTTTAAAAACCATTATAGGCGATCAGACCATGACAGTTCACACTTACAATCCCATGCTACCCCAACGTTATGAACGTTACGAACAGGACACCAGATTAGGCCGTGACGTCACAGCGTCACTGCACTCCAACCTCCTAAGGGCAGCCCGAGGGCAGCGCCAACAGACACAAACATTTCTACACAACGTGGGTATCACAGACCCACATGCATTCCACAGACTGGTATTCTAGAATACAGTAGATGCTTTATGGCATCTCAATTTCACCAGTGTACATACCAAGGAAAGATAGAGAGCACATCGTGACCAAGAGAGGATCACACACCACGACAGGAGCAGAGATGGATAGTGCCATCAGGATGGCTATGGTACTAACTACGGGCCACCATTCCAACACCCTTCTCCCTACATACCCTGTCACTTACAACGCCATCCAACACAGATATACAGACACATAAAAACAGCTACACTACATTCCAAAAATTATACATCGGGGTTGATAGACTTCATGCGTTTAAACAAATCCAGGTATGCTACACCTTGGCCCCAAATGCCTACACCCGAGTACTAGGGGTGAGTCGGAAACAATATCAAGCGTAATGCACATCTCTATGTAAAGAGATGAGGCCACATTTATACTAACAACTATTTTTTTATTAACTAATCCCGCATGCAAGGGACATATAATTATTATACCTCGACCCATGCTTTATCCTCAAGTGAGAGCGGATACGCCTCATATCCATCCCCATGCATGGAATGTCCCATCCACATACCAGGGTTTATTACTATTACACCTGCATGGCACTTTTAAAAATTTTTGCACACTTGGGAAAAACCTACCCCATCCACTCACTGTAACGACCTCCCAACAGCATCACCGGCTCCTGGCCACCATTAACATGGAGACCAACGATGCACGACCCTCTCTTACCACGCTTTAAGCCCATTCAGCAAATAACACCCCCCGGATCCTCATAAGAGGGACTTAACGCCCTACAAACCCACTAACGCCTCCAGGAAATTACCAAGGCATTACCGCTGGAAATCCGACATGGCGATTACAAGCCTAAAGTAGACTATGCAATTAGAAGATCCTACAACCCCAGAACACTTAAAATTATACATAATTACATGGTAAATTATTTACATATCACACTTATTTTTTTAATTTTAAACAAGGAATCTGATATCACACTGGATGGTGATGAGAGTGTAAATGGAAGGCAGAGGCGCCACACAAGAACAGAGCTGGAGAAGGCGATGATGAGGCCTGACCCAGTGTACTGAATGACTGACAGACGAACCTAGAGACGACCACACTAGGACTAGACTTCTAGTTAGCATGTAACCTAAGTAGAGCTTCTATGGCGGGAAGTTAGTCTTCCATTTCGCGGAAGTGAAGAAGGATCTCAGGATTTAGCGGGACCAATCCTAGATCCGCCAAGTCCTTGCCCCGCGAGACAAGGTGAAGGCGATCTAACAAATAAATGATAATAAATGAATAATATATAATGCATATGGAATGGATGCGATCATTCGGTCCAGTGCCCACATAAATGGATGACACCGAGTCTCCAGAGCGTAAATGGTCACGCACCGGGCGGCCAGAGATATTAAATAGGTATGCAACGGGCTGCCAAAAGGGGTCTCGTGGGCAACCTAGCAATAAATAAAAACAGATGATAAATGGAGAATAATGCCAACACAGGCAGGTATAACAGCGACGAAAAGGATATACAAGCGAGGCGTCTGCTCCTTCGCAACGCCCTCGCGCAGGTCTATACTAATTATTAATAAGGTAATGTCGACAATTAGTATTAAGACGGAGGGGACTACGAGCCATTGCTGGGTTCCGGTCCCAGCAATAGGTTACAAGGGCCCCCGGAAGAGAAATCGACCGGACGAGCCTCCATCAAAATTCTAGCGCATAGGGTACAGTGCCATTTAAAAGGCAACTTAGATTTAAGCAAATTTAATAAGCACTGTTGCAAAACAGTAGCTACAGCACATTTCGGCATTAGGTTAAGGTCCACCTCGGCATGTATATACAGGATATTTTTTTCATTTAGTATTAATTAATATAATTTAGGTCAAACTTTTTTTAAAATTAAGATAAGAGTGTACGGCACCTGGTAACTAAAATCCGTTACCAGGGTAAGCCCGACAATACATAGGTTAAATAGAGTTAAGATAAAGCGTTCGGCTCCTGGCAACTAAATTCGTTACCAGGGTAAGTCCGACAATACATTAAAGTAAGTTGACAATACATCGCGTAAACGCGAACATGCGACGCGAACGCGACATATGGCGTTCGGCACCTTATAGGGTAAGTCCGAACGACATGCAACGCGAACGCGACACACAGCGTTCGGCACCTGGCGGCTAGACGTTGCCAGGATAAGTCCGATAAAGCGATAACAATAGCAACAATAATTTTAATGAAAATAGGCGACAGCACCATAGGCGCACCAAGGGCGGTGGCACAGGAGCCAGCCGACCCATACAAAAGCGATATATGCGACAGCTCGGCACAGCAACCAAGGCTGACCGGCCACAACGGTGCGAGAGAAAATGTATGGCCAAGGGTATCTCATGAAATATGTATTTGAATTTCAGAGAAAGAGCTCCATCGATACGGCAGAGATCGTCAAAGGCCATGGTCACAGCCGCAACAGATTTGATACACTACACCGCCCTATAGCGGGCTACACACACAAATACACGGACAAAAGAGGAAGGATACAGATTGGATGGTAAGATCCAGCCGACTCAGGCTAAGCTGGACTAAAATTAGGTTAAGCTAGACTTAAAACTAGGCTAAACTAGACTAAATTAGAGTTAAGGGGCGTTAGACGTAGTCTATATAATGTGCGCAGCGAGGGAAATGATATATATATATATACATGTACTGTAATCATAATAAGATAATCCACTTTCAGGAATGCCGGAAAGCCAGGAAGCAACGGCATGCACAGAACCACATATGAAATGGCCATTAATGCATTTTATTTTACAGAGGACGAGGAGCATAAACATGTCTATTGTAAATATATTTCCAACAATGAATTGCACTACTTATCTCCCACACATAAACCCACTGATCTTCGTCATTTTTCAGTCGCACCCCTAAAGGTGACGACGCCGCGGCCAGCAACGTAAGGTGACCGTGGGGCACCGAGCGATGCTGACGCAATTGCAAATATGAAACCGCTTAAATAATGAGCGATATGCGATGGCCAGGAATGGTACAACTTTGTAAGTGCCAAATCTAGCCATCAAGGTGAATTCACCCACCCACGGAGGGAAATTCACGACAACAGGTGAACGGTTTAGCCACTAAACCACGGTGGCAGGTCAAAATGCCACAGATGAATGGCACAAAGTAAAGGTGGCCAAGAATGGAAAGCGCTACGGCCACATGTATACAAGGTACTCATGAGCAGAAAAGGTTTCGTAATAATACTAATATAGTTAAGGCTAGAACGTAAGGATTGTAATAAAAATTGTAACAAATTATAAAACCATCACAGCATAAGAAATATGGAGAATACACACAAAATACTGCAACATTCTAACACCATCCACACTGTAAAACACTTTTGTTTCTTTGTCTCTTTCCTTTCTATCCTAATAACGACAAAATTTGTGAAGGTGTCCCGTTTCACCCCAACACAATAAACCATTTAATAGATATTCCTTTAACTTATACCTGGGGCACCTGTTTTTCTTCTATTTTCTTCCATCTTTTATACAATGCCTTGCAGGGGGCAATTTTTTTTCCACACAGCACAGAACGGCACAACCACCCGTCCAGCCATGGTTTTTTTTCCTTCCTGCATAGCACCAATATATATATATATATATGTTTTTCTCCCTGATTTCGTTAAAACAGCAATAACCTCAAGAATTTTTATGTACTTATTTTAAATGTCAACTTTTTACGATGAATAATTCTAGATGAACTATAAACTATAAACTATGTATATACCCAAAACCTACCCCTATGAGCATACGCTAGACTCACATCACCACGACATCGATACACCTACACGACACCGACACGGAAGGCGAAGAAGAAGAGGTACGAGGAGAAAACAAGAAGAAACCATCACAATGACACGCCTACTCTACTTCCCGTTCGCGAGGACGCGAACTAATCGATGAGGGGGACTTGTACAGCCCGGGGGGCAGTACCCCCTGAGAGCCACCCCGCCATCTTTCGCCAAAACCACCCCAACTGGAAACACCATAACTCCAGGACATATCTCTACACAGCAAGCGGCGACCACCTAAGCCTAGGAGGTTAGCCAACTACTTGCAAAACATACACAAACATTTACACTAACAACTATCTGGGGCAGCTACATTGACGCAATGCTGATCAAGCAACACCGCAACGTATAAGAACAGAACCCAAAAGGGAAGGATTATCTGTTCTCTTAGTGTTCTTCGCCAGCGGCCTTGCCCGACGTCCGTTCATCACCAGGTGAGAATCTAGTTGTGCTCAGAATCCTTTATTTTGTAAAACACCTACCTTGACACTTTGTACTACATTTATATCTGTTCAGACTCCCCAAGAGGGACATACCATTACATCAACTGACCATTAAATACTTGGTCAGTAAGCTACACTTGTATTACTGATTACACTCCACTTCACGTCCTCATACCCCACCTGACCTTAGCCTTAAGTGCCCCTGACCGTAGCGGTCAGTAATTGCTTCGTCAGGCTCCATTGTACTCACGGCACGCGACTCGACTGCATAGCGTCGAGCCGCTGACTCTACACATTTATTGAATTACTCATTCCGCTCAGCTGGCAGGCCAGTTTAGTAGCTTGCACTTAGAGATCCATCCCCTAGCAGATACGTGCATCTTGCAGGGACGCCCCCAAGAGATTAAACACTAACACCAACACACTACACCAGTAGTCTCTCCCAGCTAAGGGGAAGCTACTCTCTTCCAGAAATAGCCTTCTAAATTAGCACCCTAACACAACCGTGTTTTATCCCAACTACCCCCAACCAAGGGATTAAAACAATATCGTCCATTTTGTACGGTTTTGATATTGTGCCTATTAAGAGAGATATGATAAATGTTTCCCGAAAAACCCACTTTGTCCCACCCCTTTGGTCAGTGGTTGGTGCTATAAAAAATCTTCAAACATAAATTTTTGGGCTTTATCCGACACATAGTATGAACTTAGAACGGATTCGATATTTCACATATTAAGAGAGTTATAGCAATATTTCTTTTTTTCGAAAAAAAAAGAGCCCCCCATTTTCACCCAATTCGACCGATTTAGCCCAGTAACGAACTCGACCGAGATTTTATAGGTATACATATTCGGTAAAAAATTCAAAGAGATTGGTGCAAAATTACGGCAGTTATCGTGTCCACAAGAAACTGATATACGTATATATATATATATATATATATATATACATATATACATATATATACATACATAAATTATATATAAACATTTGAACTGACCGTGGTTTTGGGGTCTGGGGGATGTGAAACGCGAAGATATGTCGAAATTTTCCGGAAGTCGAAACATGGTACCCATTGCAATAGTTAGCTTTCTAATGAAATCTACCTAAAACAGATAATACACACTAATACAGTCATCACAATTAATACCGGTTATCAGACAGATTCTACACACACCCAAAGTATACGGGGCTACATGACCGCGTTGTCGCAGCCCCTAAACTTAAGAACCAACCAACCAACCAACCAACCAAAGAAAGCAAAACGTATTATTGAAACTTCGAGCGAAGAGGAAGTTGAGGTGGCTTTAGAATCTGAATCTGATGAGATTAAGGAAATATCTTAAGAAGAGGGCATCATTCGTCTAGTAAAGAAGGAGACAGGGTGCTGATTTATTTTTGTGGAAAGAAGCGTGTCAGGTATTATTGTTGGACATCTTGAGGAACAAGAGGGAGATGAGGGTTGGTGAGTAACATTTACAAGACGTGTGATTGGATGTGAATTCGATGGCCAGACAAAGAAGATGACTATGTGATTGATAAAGATCAAGTGGAAAAGTACTGAGCGATCCGAAATTTGTTTTCAAGTATAAAAATATTGTAGCGATGATCTTTTAGGAAAGGTTCGCTGGAATAAGCAATTTATGGTAACATTGCTTTGTGTAACATTGTTACAGTACTCGAGGGCCGCAATGAGGAAGATCAAATACGTCGAGCGTGCAATAAGTAAGTTACACACATCGTCCGGCGCCGGGCGCATTGCGCAATATGAGCGGCGCGTTGTTCGAAGAGAGGGCATGTGTAGTGCATCCCGCAGCGACAGTTCTGCTATGGTACTGGTGAGTGGTGCATAGGAGTGGGCGAGTGAAATGGTGCGAAAACTGAAAACATACTCCAAAGTGGAAATACGTGGTACCATACGATTCTTGTGGGCAAGACGGCTGAATTGCACAGAGATTCGCCGTGAAGTTGTGGCGGTGTATGAACCAAATGCAATGACGCGGCCAGCTAATTGTGAAATGGTGTCAACAATTTGAGCACGGCCAGACAGATGTGTGTGATGCCGTGCGGGATGGAAGGCCATCAACATCGACCACAGAAGACAATATTCGGCGGGTCGATGAAATGTTTCTCATCAATCAGTGTGTATCCAGAAATTGCACAGCAGTTCGGCATCTCCATAGGCAGTGCACATGCCATCGTGGGCGACCATCTGCAGTATCGGAAATTGAGCTCACGTTGGTTGCTGCGATCTCTGACCATGCGATTTTCATCTGTTTGGCAAGCTGTAGGACCATCCGGACCATCTGGGTGGACAGCGATTTGACAATGAACAGGTCCAAACAGCGGTTCTCCAATGACTCCATGACCATTGAGCGGATTTCTATCGTCAAGGTATTGGACGATTAGTAGACCGTGACGATCGTTGTTTACAGAGACTTGGTGACTGTGTCGAACAGGCGCGGATTCAAGGGGGGGGGGGTCACGGGGGTCATGACCCCCCCCCCCCCCCCAAACGGAGACCAATTTTTTTTTTTTGCATCTCAAAAAACGAAAACACAATTACCAGACAAATAAAACTTAACGAATTTTAACTGAAAAACTGTTTTTCATTTTTAGCCTATTTTCAATTTTGAAAAAATAGGCTTATGAGATCACCTTTTGTCCGTGTGTGTGTGCGTGTGCGTGTGTGTGATTCGTGTGTGTGTCACCCCCCCCTAATAAAATCTAAACGGCTGGAGCGATTTCAATGAAACTCGGAAAGTTCATAGCACTATTCCCGGCGACCTCGACCGTGCCCTTCAAATTGTGTTACTACTCACCAATCCAACATGGCGGCTGTGCGAAATATTTCACCAGCATTCAATATCTCCACTATCATTTCATTTCATCTGTCATTCATTTAATCATTTCCCCAGGGGAGTGCGACAAGCCTCGGCAGCCGGCACAGTTCATATCCTCGTCGCTAGATCGGGGCTTCATTCATTCCTTTTCCTGACCCAGTCGGTCGACTGGAAGCAGGCTGTGGATTTTCATTTTCGCTGGATCAACAACATGCTGCATGTACCGGAGGATTCAGGAGTAACCAGTCATAATGGTGTGTGAAGCCATCTTCAGTGTTGCCTTAGTAAACGAAAGTTTGATGCTTTTTAGTCGGTCAACACAATTCTTCCCAAAACAGAAGGGTTATTCCTGTAAAAATCTACATGAGATCAACAAACACACCTGGATGACCATCACATCCATTACACCTTGGCCCCAAAATCCATGTCAGAAAGTATGGATGAAAATATGTACAATATGTAAACTTATATAGTTGCACTATTAGTTGAGATAATTCAACTCGTCAATATTTGTTAGTAGTCGCCTCCGTAGCGTAGCGGTCAGCATGGTTAGCTGCCACCCCGGAGGTCCTGGGTTCGATTCCCGGCTTTGCAACGAAATTTGAAAAGTGGTATGAGGACTGGAACGGGGTCTACTCTGCCTCGGGCGGCTCAAATGAGTAGAGGGAGTTCGATTCCCACCTCAGCCATCCTCGAAGTGGTTTTCCGTGGTTTCGTCTTCGGGAGAATGCCGGGATGGTGCCTGCTGTAAGGCCACGGCCGCCTCCTTCCAATCCCTTCCGTCAGGAGGCCCCTGTTCGCTTTGCAGGTGAGGCCGCCTGGGCGAGGTGCTAATACCACCTCACCAGTTGTATCCACTCCAATTAGATGTTCCCAGCTCTAGGAGACTGCCTGAAAAGGTGGCAGGGGTGAGTTCCCTCGCTTACTCCGTGGGAGCCACCACCCTGGAGGGTAAACTCGATTTTTAAAAATGTTAGTTCTGGTCTATGTGATGTTTTGTTAAAATACTGGAATTTGTGATTGATCTCCAAACTTGCTTGTTTAGAGTGAATATGTGATTGTAGTTAAATGATCAATACAGGTTGTATTGTGCAGGCTACTTATCTGATGGTGTCTTGCGCTGTCCTAGTGAGAGAAGTTGTCTTGTTTACTATCTACTCTCTACTTTTAACAAAACATCACAGAGACCACAACTAACAAATATTGACGAGTTGAATTATCTCAACTAATACTGCAACTAAATAAGTTGGTTGGTTGGTTCCCTAGTTTAGGGGCTGCGACAATACGGTCATGTAGCCCCGTGTACTTTGGGTGTGTTTAGAATCTGTCTGATAACCGGTGTTAATTGTGATGACTGTATTAGTGTGTGTTATCTGTTTTAATTCAAGTAAGGACTGCAGACGATAATTTCAAGTTTAAATTTTGCTACCAAATGCTACTGTCCACGGCACCTAGCTTGCGGACTTGGCTACTAGATGGCATCGCAGTTAGCACCTGGCGACGAACGTTGGAACTAATTGAGCGTTATAAATTCCAACCTACAAATTTTGGCTTCACACAAGTGTAGTTAGTGGAAGGTTCTTTTTCGTGCCATAAATCTATGACATGGGATCGCCGGCTTTACTTCCCCTCCAAAGGAAGGCATACTGAGGGATTTTTAACGCTCTTAAAAATTCGACGACTTCGGCCGGGTTTGAACCCGCGACCTTGGGCATAGAACCTCGGCATGCTACCGACTATGCCACCGAAGCCGCCGTACTGTACATCATTCTGTTCGATGAAAATACAGCCAGTGAATAGTATCTCAAACATTACAAAGAAACTTTTTTTTTTAAATCGTGTTTACCCTCAAGGGTGGTGGCTCCCAGGGACTCAGCGAGGGAACTCACCCCTACCGCCTATCCAGGCAGTGTCCTAGAGCTGGGAACATCTAATCGGAAGGGATACAACTGGTGAGGTGGGATTAGCACCTCGCCCAGGCGGTCTCACCTTCAAAGCGAACAGGGGCCTCATGAGGGAAGGGAGGGGAAGATTGGGATGGATAGGCAAGGAAGAGGGAAGGAGGCGGCCGTGGCCTTACGGAAGGGACCATCCCGGCATTTGCCCGAAGACGAAGTGGGAAACCACGGAAAACCACTTCGAGGATGGCTGAGGGAGAATCGAACCCCCTCTACTCATTTGGGCCACCCGAGGCTGAGTAGACCCCGTTCCAGTCCTCGTACCACTTTTCAAATTTCGTGGCAGAGCCGGGAATCGAACCCAGGACCTCCGGGGCGGCAGCTAACCGTGCTGACCGCTACGCTACGGAGGCGACAACACAAAGAAACTTAATTAATTTTTAAATAACCATTACGAGTTTGTTTCTCTTCCGGGGAAATGGCAAAGTTGTCCATTTGATTTATAAAATGCTTAAGTTCAAGAGCTCTTTGTGCAGCATAACGCTTCTAATTCAATCTCAGAACAAACTGACACTTTGCTACGTACATTTTTGAAATATTAGTGCACAATGATCTTGAGTAAGTGAACAACAGATGAGAGAGCACGACTTGGAGAGTGGCTGAATAAGGAAAACCGAAGTAAATTAATATTTAGTTGGTCAAGCTCTTTATTTTTTTTTTTTTTTTTTTTTTTTTTGGGGGGGGGGGGGGGGTCAATTATTCCGTTTGAATAAAAATGGAGGGGCAAGGAAGATCTTGTCCTTGGGCCCGTAATAGCTCTCTACGGCCTTGTTTGTGGCTCCAGCGTTTTGAAGGAATTGTTAGTTGTATTAATGAACCATATGATGGTACCAAGATTACTTTCTTTTTTTGGTTTACTTTTACGAGCACCAAATTTAATTACTGTAGCCTAGGCTATTTTTGCTGGGTGTGATCTTGCCTCTCACGGTTGTTTTTCTTTGTAGGGTCAGCTGTGGGCGAGATTATCTACTTGACGTTACAGACAGCTAACGCACAGGGCTGCGAGTAGCGTACAAAGCCGAAGTTATACGATTGACTTCGCGTCACCACATGGTAGCTTTACGATTGCTTACGAAGTGAGAAGCTTATATCCTCTCTGTTTCAAAATAATTCATGTGATTGTGCCAGAGCTTATCTATATTTACGACACTTTACTTAATGTAAAATACTGTAGTGTAATATTCAACATAGGCTATCATATTCACAGAATACATTACATTGAAATACCTCCATTTTCTGAATTTTGCACGTCGGCCTGTTGGTCTAGGGGTACGGTTTCCGCTTCGTGTGCGAGAGGTTCCGGGTTCATATCCCGGAAATGCTCAGCTTCTTATTTTTGTTTTATCTCTTGAAAAGATTCAAAAAGTGTGTAACAGAACCTTAGGAACGTTCTTGTTTTCGTGCGAGACTTGTACATATACCGGTAATATAAATACATAGTTTGAGGTCAAACGCTTCTTTTTTCTTCTTTTCGTCGGTTTACCCTCCAGGTTGCCTTTTCCCTCGGACTTAGGTTGGTTGGTTGGTTGGTTACTCAATTTAGGGGCTGTGACAACGCGGTCATGTAGCCCCGTGTACTTTGGGTGGGTGTAGAATCTGTCTGATAACCGGTGTCAATTGTGATGGCTGTATTAGTGTGTATTATCTGTTTTTAAATCAAGTAAGGACATAATGTCTGCATCTAAACCGACGAAAAGAAGACAAAAAGAAGCGTTTGACCTCAAACAGTCGCCTCCGTAGCGTAGCGGTCAGCATGGTTAGCTGCCGCCCCGGAGGTCCTGGGTTCGATTCCCGGCTCTGCCACGAAATTTGAAAAGTGGTATGAGGACTGGAACGGGGTCTACTCAGCCTCGGGTGTTCCAAATGAGTAGAGAGGGTTCGATTCCCACCTCAGCCATCCTCGAAGTGGTTTTCCGTGGTTTCCCACTTCGTCTTCGGGCAAATGCCGGGATGGTACTGTCCCCGATTATCCGGATAGTAGGCTGTCAGATATCCGCCCCCTCAATCGGATTGCCAATAATCAATCGCACCGGCACAGCTACATCAATGAAAATGGCACTGACAGATACTACCGAGATTAGAGCACAGCAGTTAACAAGAAATTATTGTGAAACACACCAAAATATACGGGGGTTCATACTTACCTTTACTTACCTCTTCAAATTAATCTCGGGTATGGGTTGCCAACTGGATCACTTAAAGTATGCCCTCACAATAACCTCCACCATGATATTTAAAATGAACCAAAACGGAAACAAGAAACTTTAAACTGTACAATAATTTATTTCACATAAAGGGAATGATTCTAACAAAAATTCAACAAAATACACGTGGCAATCAGAAGCCATTGTCAATATAATCATGTCCTCCTGTAGGACTTGTAGACGTTACATACAAAATCTCAGCTTTACTAGCTTATAAAGAACGTAATAATCATAATACACTTGGAATGGATGAGGGAATTGGGACGAGACATGTAGCAATTGTTTCCCTTTAATAAACATCACACTTTTATTTATAACCGCAAGCCTGCTATGTAGTCGACCTCGGCCTCTAACATACAGTTGTCAGGCCAGCTGCGATCCACCCTACATCATGTCGCATGCCTACGTCGTCAAATGGACCCACCTGTCCAGCCAACGTTAGCATATGCTCGTAACCTCAGAGCCTAGCTCCTTCTCAAAACACTTTAAATGTCCTCAACTCAACTCAAATATTATCACGCAAATCTTTTACATGCTCCAATCAAATGTTACTGGATTACTCTAATAATCCCAAAACTTGTTTAATGGTATAATCCAAATGTTTAATTAGCGTTGTTTAGAGTATATTAACAAAACTCTTAATGTTTATAACAAATGCTCATTAATTGTTTATAACAATTATAAATTGTTTATAATATTGTCAAATGACAATTGAAAAATTTATACAGGCCTCTCTTAATCCCTTTCATTTCCAATTATTATTAAAGATATTTACATAATTTATTTACAATATTTATATTATTTATTTTATTAATACATTAAACCACACGTCTATCCGGTTGATAATTACTCAAATCGGGTTAATATAATCGACCAATGAAGGTTAGTTATATTTAAGTTTATATTCAGGTTTAATAAGGTTTAATAATTATTATTATTATTTGTGACGGTAACCTCCATTCAAAATCGTTATCTCAAATTATTTAAACACTCTTGTTAATTTTAACAGTAACTTCACATGATTAATTTTCAAAGGACCTGGACAATAAACTCAGCGGAAAAATACCTCGCTCAAACGCACAAAATTGCATAAAATAGGCCCAGAATTCATCATATATTTCAATATATATGGCATCCAAAATCTTCCACAATACATACACAAACCTCCACTTACAAATTCTTCAACATCATTAATATTACTGTGGGAATCTCCTTCACTTATTCAAGGGCATTATTCATCAGTGACTTTTACACGTCCACTGAACTAACGATTATACATCCATAGTTCCACTTTAAAAATTCTTATATTCATTAATTGTTTCAAAACTGTTATTTATTTAACCTTCGTGGATTTCATTCATGAACCGATATGAAGTAAAAATTTGCCAATCACAAATAAATTTAATAGCAAATACCATTATACACGCCTCTCTGGTCTATCAAAATTGAGATTAATATCTTCAAAGTAATGCAGTATAAAAATACTATCTTCTATCAAAGTTCATCTAAACTGCAAAATAGTCGAATAGAATACATTTAGACTGTGGAATGCAAACATTATTGTTCCAATCTAGTATTGAGAAAAACTCCTATCAAATGTTCATTACTATAGTGTATTCAATAAATCGTAATCAAAGTTCATATTTCATAAAATTGTCTATAATGCCATGGTATTTCAGAACTGACGATAAATGTCTATGTTGCAATCCTGTTCATAGAACGACTAGTATTTCCAAGATCGTCGATACAGTAATAGATTTTAACGCTCTAAAATCTTTTAATTATTCTTCTTTCTTGAGGATGACAGAAAATTGGTCAAAGTAATTTACAGAAAAGAATTACTTTAATAAAATGACACGCTGTCTGAATTCAAATCTGCCATAGAAAATCATTAACTTTACAGTCAAATCGTGACTCCAAAAATATGCAAATTACTGAAAGAATATATTATCAGTCTCAACTGATCCAAAATTATTTAAATATGCCAAAGACATAACAATGTCTTAATAAATCGTAGAAAAAGGCATAACTCATCGAAGTGTACTGAGTACAGAACTATCAAGCAAGAATATGGGGCAAAATATATGGGATAGAAAATATGGGAAAAATGGTTGCTCAGATATCGCTAAATGGCTCAAATAAAACAAGAAACGTTCACGACTACCTTATCTGTTGATTGAAGTTCCAGAGGAAAATTTTCCAAAGAAGACTGGTGATGGTTCCATTTCACCAACGTAAAAATGTGCTCCGACCTCGAACCTGGAACCAGCGCCCTCGGAGAATAGAACTGCTTCCTCCTCCGGAAATTGCACTGCTCCGTATATACGATAGACATCCTTCTGGCAAAACTCTTCTTTGTGAGCCGGGTCCACCCTGGCCTCTCTTGAAAGTTCCCTGAAGTTCTGGCAGAAATTCGCCATGAAGTTTATTGCATTTATTTCCGCAGAAATATTCATAATCGTGGAGTATGAAAATATTTCCACTGCCATTTGATATAATTCAGCGTTGGACAACGAGGCATGAGTGTAGTTGGATATTCACTACATGCTCGCTTTTGTAGAAAGACGATTAGCGAAGTTCCATGCTGTTATTTCACTCCATTGATATATGTCCCAATTGCATTAAAGTCCTTAGCCTTCCATCTCCATTTCCGTTATAATAGTTGAAAGAACTGCCATATTATATTGTTGCATCGTAGAATGTAGCGTTATATCATCAAAAGCAATATGTAGTATCACGGTTGCACTACACGTGTCAGCCGTAGCGTAGAATGTGATATTATAAAAGTGCTTCTCAGGTGGCGAGAAAATCACTTTTGTCTGCCGTCTTAAAATGCCAATATCTTCCAAATTATAATCTTGAAAATGTTCAACCTTACTACACACTTTAATATAGTACTGCACAATAGAATTAACTTAAAGGCATTAGTCAACTCTTGATATATTATCTTGTAGACTCGTTAATGTGTGCGTTTCAACTTCGCCTAGTTTCAATCACCGTAAAATGGAACTGCGGCACGCTCCGTGCTCGTTCAATGCGGTGGGCTCTACCACACGCTAAAGACGACTTGCTTCACTTATTCACTCGAAAACGACTATATGACATCAGAAATATGAGACACATGAGATATGAGACCTCCTCTCTGCTGTGCAAGACCTTTTATCAACTTCTTAAGGGGCGTATCCATCCCTTCCATAGCTTGTTTCTCCGTCATTGCTAGAATTTCTAACTTTGGCTATACTTGACGGATTTTCAAATTTCAAAAACTCAAAAATAATTTCTTCAAAATTCCAAATCAATGCCATAACTGAAAATAGGTTTCCACAATTCTGCATTCCAAAAGTAATTAAATATAGTAGTTTCAGTAATCTCCGTCTCCCTCCAAACTATCATTCATTGGTTCGAGTCTTTCCTCCAATCGCGTAACTTCTTCCTTAGCACAATTCCATGTTTCCCTGCGACTGCGTCGTAAATCTCAGATCTTTCTCGAACAAAATCATGACGTCACCAAGAATCTCAGCTCAACCAGCCTACTTGCGTGAAGTCTGCGTCATCCGTGCTTACGTCATGAATATCCACGTCACAACTATGACAGCCATAACTTTCTTCATATTTTCCAATACAACCGCCGTGGTCTCAATATAATTCAATTTACGGGGGCAGTACCTTCTGTAAGGCCACGGCCGCCTCCTTTCCTCTTCCTAGCCTCTCCATCCCAGTCTTCCATCCCTTCCCATCCCCCATGAGGCCCCTGTTCGCTTTGCAGGTGAGGCCGCCTGGGCGAAGTGCTGATCACACCTCCCCAGTTGTATCCATCCCGACCAGATGTTCCAAGCTCCAGGACACTGCCCATAGAGGCGCTGAGTCCGTGGGAACCACCAACCTAGAGGGTAAATTGACTAAATAAAAAAAAATAAAAAAATTGACCTCAAAAATGTATTTATATTACCGGTATATGTACAAGTCTCGCACGAAAACAAGAACAGTAAGGTTCTGTTACACACTTTTTGAATCTTTTCAAGAGATAAAACAAAAGTAAAAAGCTGAGCATTTCCGGGATATGAACCCAGAACCTCTCGTACACGAGGCGGAAACCGTACCCCTAGACCAACAGGCCGACGTCCAACATACAGAAAATGGAGGTACTTCAATGTAATGTATTCTGTGAATATGATAGCCTATGTTGAATATTACACTACAGTATTTTACATTTAGTATTTTTTATTTAGTCAATTTACCCTCTAGGTTGGTGGTTCCCACGGACTCAGCGAGGGAGCTCACCACTACCGCCTCTATGGGCAGTGTCCTGGAGCCTGGAACATCTGGTCGGATGGACACAACTGGGGAGGTGTGATCGCCCAGGCGGCCTCACCTGCAAAGCGAACAGGGGCCTGATGAGGGATGGGAAGGGACGGAAGATTGGGATGGATAGGCGGTGAAGAGGGGGGGGGGGGAGAGGGAAGGAGGCGGCCGTGACCTTAGAGTAGGTACCATCCCGGCATTTGCCCGAAGACGAAGTGGGAAACCACGGAAACCCACTTCGAGGATGGCTGAGGTGGGAATCGAACCCCCTCTACTCATTTGGACCACCCGAGGCTGAGTAGACCCCGTTCCAGTCCTCATACCACTTTTCAAATTTCGTGGCAGAGCCGGGAATGGAACCCAAGACCTCCGGGGCAGCAGCTAACCATGCTGACCGCTACGCTACGGAGGCGACTTACATTTTGTAAAGTGTCGTAAATATTGATAAGCTCTGGCACAATCACATGATTTATTTTGAAACTGAGAGGATATAAGCTTCTCACTTCGTAATCAATCGTAAAGCTACCATGTGGTGACGAGAAGTCAACCGCATAACTTCGGCTTTGTACGCTACTCGCAGCTCTGTGCGCTAGCTGTCTGTAACGTCAAGTGATTATCTGAGGTTGAAGAAGATAGTTACTCACAAACTGTCCAGAGAGCAGCACAAAGCATACTCCAAGCGCACTCCAGTGGCCATGGAATAGACTTCTTCGAACTCTATTACAACACGATCGACGGCTGTTGACAACAATATGATGATGATTTATATTTTGTTTCAGCAGCTTTGAGTGTTCTTCTTGTTTTTCATTCAAAGTCCTCTTCCTCCTTTGCCCTTCGCAGCATGTTTTAGAAATTACCGTATTCGTAACGATATTTCTTGCTGTAGCCTACTCATTTCATACGGTACTTCAAAATTGGTACACTGGTATTGAGCAGCGGATTGACTTTTTGAGCTGCGCATTGACTTTTTCAGCTGATATGGAATGAACTATAGACATTTTCGTTTATTGGAAGTGACCAATTTCTTAAGCTGATAAAGAATAGGCTGTAGACTTTGCAGTAGCCTAAATCGTGTCACCAATGCAATATCCTCTAATTTATTGCAATTGAAAGTAATTTAAACATGCAATTGATTGATGAGGTGGTTGGTATATTCTAAATGCTGTAATTGTTCATTTCAGAGTTCTGGAATCCACAATTTTTCACTTCAGTATCATTTTTACCCGTCGCGGTGGGTCGAGAGGGCTAACGCTCTACCTCGAGCCCTGCTGGCACCCGCAGAGCGTGGGTTCGAATCCCATCTCAATCGTCCTGAAAATGGTTTTCGTGGTTTCCCATTTTCCCCACCATGCAAATCCCGGGACGGTTCCCTTCGACAGGACCACGGCCGACTTCCATCCCGTCTCTGCCCAGGGTTACCATAATTCCAAATGAAAATACCGGGGTTTAACAAACAATACCCTGTATCAATTTGAACCACTTTTTTACAACAGCATATTTCTGACTTTCTCGAACATTCTTAAGAAACTCTTTCTTGGATTTGATGTTATCTTAGAGCTGAGACCAATTGATATATTTATACAATGAGAGCCTTCTGTTACTTAGGAAGCAAAATAACCAGTGATGGACGAAGCAAAGAGGATATAAAAAGTAGGTTGGCTCAGGCAAGGAAAGCATTTCAACAAAAAAGGAATCTGTTGACATCGAATATAGATTTAGGTATTAGGAAGTCATTTCTGAAAGCCTTTGTCTGGAGCGTGGTGCTCTGTGGAAGTGAAACTTGGACTATTGGTGCAGCAGAAAAGAGGAGAATTGAAGCGTTGGAAATGTGGTGTTACAGGACAATGATGAAGATCAGATGGGTAGATAGGGTTACAAACGAAGAGGTATTAAAGCGAGTGGGAGAGGAGATATTTCTGGCGACTGCTAATGAAGAGAAGAGATAGGTTAGTAGGACACATACTAAAACACCCAGGAATAGCAACTTAGTTATGGAAGGAAGGGTCGAGGACAAGAACTGTAGGGGTAGACCAAGGTTAGAATAGTGTTACGGCTGTGAGTTTGTTTCGTCGCTCGCCGCATGAGTCACAACTGCCCCCGGGCTGGGCTGTGCTCTGCCTCAGTGAATTGCGTACGCCTTACGCAACTGGACTACTAGGACAAAGGGATGGTCCAGAATATTCGTGACCCAGCCAGTGAATGAAACCTCGAGAAGCCGTGAACCCTGGGTGGGTCTAGAAGAAATTATTGAGTCACCGGCCTGCTATATAAGAGCGACCTGTCAAGCAGTGGGTGTGTGTTTTCTTCGAGCTAGTGCGAGCGTTTATCCTGAGCGACAGAAGTGTGGTGACTTGCGGAACCCCTAGTGAAGCCGATTCTCTTGACAGAGAGGGAGTGAGAAGCATACAGGGGACTGCCTGTGTTTTGAGCGAGTGTGATTTCACTGAGCGACAGAGGTATTGTGGCGAAGTGCCGTGCGAGTTACGAAATCCAGTGACATTGTTTCCCAACTTGTGGTCAGCGAAGCAGCGTGTAGCAGGTTATCGTAAGTAACTGTAGTTTGTGTACATAATGAAGAGGTGCAGGTATTCCACGGGACTCAGAAGTGGAGGATTTGCTGCATGACTAAGTGAAACGGGCAAGAGCGCTCCATAAGGAAGAGACTTGAGGAAACTGGAGTAAGGTTTTAATTGCTTGTATTTGCTGCTGAGTGGTGTATCCTTCTGGCCGCAATAAAGTTAATTATTTCTTTAAATGAACAATCTGTGTTGTGCTTCAACCCACCGTAATCCAGTTAACAAAAGTGCCACTAGGGGGTGGGGGGGGGGGGGGTGGCACGTAACAACTGGTGTCAGAAGCCGGATTACGAACTCAAACACAAGCTCAACACCTGACGGTCCTGGTTTCAAAACCCGAGCAGGTCATTTTTTTTAAATTTTCCTGTGAGTGCATGCCCTTTACAAGACAAACACCTAAAATGGAAGCGCAATTTGCAGCATTGCTAGAAAAGTTAAGTGGCATGGAAGCCAAGATAGAAGACGGCCAGAAGAAGTTAGCCGAGGACCTAACTGCCAAACTAGAAGACGGTCAAAATAAGCTAGCGGAGGACCTGAAGAGGATAGAGGACGGCCAGAAGAAGATGGAAGACGGTCAGAATAAGTTGACACAAGACCTGAAGAAATTAGAACTGGGTCTGTGTGAGGAAGTCACGGCAGTGGAAAAGAAGTTCGACGCCTTACAAGTGGAAGTTGCCGAGCTGCGCCAACGCCCGCTGATGGGGGTGGAGGAGAAATTCAACGCCTTACAAATGGAAGTTGCCGAGCTGCGCCAACGCCCACTGACGGGGGTGGAAGAGAAATTCAACGCTTTACAAAAGGAAATTGCTGAGCTGAGCCAACGCCCGCCGACGGGGATGGAAGCGAGATTCAACGCTCTACAAGAGGAAGTTGTGGAGCTGCGCCAACGCCCGCCCACCGTTACACCGGGAATATCAGGACCGGGACATAGAAGAGTCACGCCCCCAACCTTCGACGGAAAGGTCCCGTGGAGCACCTACTTACGTCAGTTCGAGGCAGCCTGTTCCATAAACAACTGGAACAGCACGAAAAGGCTACAGCTCTCATTGTAGCGCTTAGAGGGGACGCCCTTAACGTCCTTCAGGCCATCCCGACTATTTTCCAGGACTACGCTTCACTAATCGCCCATATGGAGTCCCGATATGGAGATAGCCATCTTGAGCAAGCCTACCAGATGCAGCTCCGGACCCGGGTACAAAAGAAGGCGGAAACCCTGCAGGAGTTCCAGATGGACATCGCACGTCTCGTAAGGCTCGCCTACCCAACAGCGCCGGCCGACTTTCTGGAGCAGATAGCGACGCAGAATTTCACCGACGGGCTACGGGACTCGGACACTCAACAGGCGCTGCGACTCGCGCGCAATAAGACCCTGACAGATGCGCTGAGCCACGCACTTGAGTTCGAGACGGCAAAACAGGCATCCAGAATGCACGCGCGGGTGCGTCAAGTGGACGTCGACGAACCAGTAAATACCAACGAGACCAAGCCCCTGGCCGACGAATTAATAAAGGCGCTAAGCCGTTTCTTCGATAGTCGCGGCACCACCAGCAACGACACAGCCGGAAGGCAACCGGAGAGGCAGCCCGGAAGAGGACTACCGACCTGCTGGACCTGCGGTCAGAAAGGCCACCTGAGCAAGGACTGCGGTGATCGCCGCCGCCGAGGGTATCCGACGGGAAATCAGTCATCTGAAAACCGCGCGACCCAGGGAAACGAGTATTAGCCAGCCTTGGGGGGCAAAGGTTGGCTTGTGACAGTCGTCAAGCCCCGGCAGTCCAGGTTCGTGTGACGGAGTTACGGAGGGACAATAGCAGCCTAATGGTCGACGGAGTCGTCAACGGAGAGAGCTGGCCCATGCTAATCGACACGGGAGCGTCGAGGACCATCGTCAGTCCCACCGTGATCCCGAAGTGGAGAGTGCAACCCACACAAAGGAACCTCCAGCTAATAACCGCGACCGGAGAGACCGCACCGGTACATGGCGAAGCATCACTGGAGTTCGTCATTGGTCGACGGGCGGTGAAGCATCCAGTGCTTGTGGCTGACGTATCAAACGAAGTGATCATCGGACTGGACTTCCTGGACCAGAACAACATCATCTTGGACCTGAGTACCAACACTCTGCACTTCGGAGGTGAGGAACTTGCTTTGCAACCAGCACACGAGGCCGTCACCGCACGACGAGTAAGGCTGAGAGAGGACGTCATCGTTCCTGCCAGGACGGAGGTCAGCGCCGCCGTAATTGTCGACGGAACTCCTGAGGGATTGGCGGCTGTCATCGAGCCAAAATATGAGGACATCCAGACAAAAGGATTGCTAGTTGCCAAGACCCTCATCAACACGACGCCTCGGCCGTACGTCCGCCTGTCCAACCTGAACGACTACGATATTACGGTTCACCGGGACACCAACCTAGGAGTCTGCGAGCCCGTTATCTGGATTGCCCGCATCACAGACACGACGGACGGACACCTGCAGACGGACAACCGAAGAAGACGCGCACTGCCAGAAGAACTACAGAAGCTGTACCAAGGATCCCATGACCATTTAGACGAGGAACAATCACGCCAACTTCAGGACCTGCTACGCGAATTCCAGGACGTCTTCTCCGTGGGGAGAAAAGATTTCGGCAGGACAAGCTTGGTCCAGGACAGAATCGACGTTGGGGACAGCGCACCGATTAGGGCCCCATTCCGACGTGTCCCGCTCGCCAAGCAAGCCGAAGTCGACCGGATGGTTGAAGAGATGAAGGAGCAAGGGTTGATCGAGCCATCACATAGTCCTTGGAGTTCTCCGGTCGTGCTTGTGAAGAAGATGGACGGTTCCACCAGGTTCTGCGTGGACTACAGGCGGGTGAACGACGTCACGAAGAAGGACAGCTACCTTCTACCCCGGATCGACGGCACGCTGGACACCATATCAGGATCAAGATGGTTCTCCACCTTGGATTTGAAGAGTGGCTACTGGCAGGGGGAGGTCCACCCTAGGGACAGCGAGAAAACGGCATTCTCTGTGAGCAGCGGGCTCTGGCAGTTCACCGTCATGCCATTCGGTCTGTGCAACGCCCCTGCGACCTTCGAAAGGCTAATGGAGTCCATTCTGAGGGGACTACACTGGAAGACCTGCCTGGTCTACCTAGACGACGTCATCGTTCTGGGAAAAAGCTTCGAGGAGCACTACAGCAACCTGAAGGAGATATTGATGAAGCTACGGGCTGCCAAGCTGAAGTTGAGCCCCAAGAAGTGTCAGCTCTTCCAGAAGCAGGTCCAGTACCTTGGGCATATTGTCTCCGAGGAAGGGGTGCGCACCGACCCAGAAAAGACCGCAGCTGTGAGGGAGTGGCCAGTTCTGAAGGACAAGTCCCAACTACGAAGCTCCTGGGACTCTGCACTTATTACCGTCGCTTCGTGAGAGGATTCGCCGACATCGCCAAACCACTTCATCGACTGACTGAGAAGGACCAACTCTTCACATGGACAGCAGAATGCCGCAGTGCCTTCGAACAACTCAAGCAGGCTCTGTGCACCGCGCCTATTCTGGCCTACCCCTGACCTGGAACAAGGTTCATCGTCGATACCGATGCCAGCGACTTTGGTATATGGGGAATCCTGTTTTAAATAGTGGACGGCGAGGAGAGAGTAGTGGCCTACTTCAGCAAAGCCTTGTCAAAGCCAGAGAGGAACTACTGCGTTACTAGGAAGAAACTGCTCGCCATCGTGAAGACCATCGAACACTTCCACAAGTACCTGTACGGGCAAGAATTTCTCATCAGGACCGACCATGCATCCCTGCGGTGGCTCCTGAACTTCAAACAGCCCGAGGGTCAACTCGCGCGGTGGTTAGAGAGGCTTCAACAGTACAACTTCGAGATCCAGCACAGGAAAGGCCAACTGTATTCTAATGCCGACGCCCTGTCACGAAGACCGTGCCCCGAAGACTGCACCTTCCGTACTAGGAGGGAGGAGAACACCGGGATACAGTGCCGACGGACTACTGTGGAACTTCAAGGGAACTGGAGCCGCGAATCTTTCACGCGGGCACAAGCAGAAGATGATGACCTGGGACTGATAGCCGAATGGAAGAGGGCCTGTGTCCCCAGAACCGGGTGGAACATTGTGAGTGACTGCAGCCCAAAGTTTAAGTCCTACTGGGCGCAGTGGGACTCGATGATTGTAAGGGATGGCCTCATCTGCCGCGCCTGGGAGAGCACCGACGGGAAGACATCTCGGGAACAAGTCGTCGTTCCAAAGGCTATGACGGAAGAAGTCCTGAAGGAAGTCCATGGATGATCATCTGGTGGACACCTAGGGATAAAGAAGACCCTGGAGAAGCTGAGAGAGCGGTTCTACTGGATCGGATGCCGAACTGACGTGGAGAACCACTGCGCGAGGTGCCACGATTGCGCAGCCAGCAAGGGCCCAGGACGAAGACGACGGGGTCCACTGAAGACCTACAACGTGGGCGGCCCCAAGGAGAGAGTGGCCATCGATGTTGCTGGGTCATTCCCGTTAAGCGAGGCAGGGAACCGCTACATATTGGTCGTCAGCGACTACTTTACCAAATGGCCGGAGGCGTATGCGCTCCCTAACCAAGAAGCCGCGACGATCGCAGAGACCCTGGTGAAGGAATTCGTCAGCCGGTACGGAGTACCTCAGGAGCCGCACTCCGACCAAGGGAGGAACTTCGAGTCACAGGTGTTCCAGAACCTATGCCTGCTGCTGGGAATCCGGAAGACAAGGACAACGCCGCTACATCCTCAGTCCGACGGGATGGTAGAGCGATTCAATCGCACCATCGAGAACCATCTCCGAATAGTCGTCAGCGAGCACCAGAGGGATTGGGACAAACATCTTCCACTATTTCTCCTGACCTACCACGCCGCAGTGCATGAAGCCATCGGGTGCACACCAGCCAGGGCCATGTTTGGGAGGGAGCTCCGTCTACCTGTCGATCTTTCCTTAGGCCGACCTGGGAATGATCCGGTCCCGGTAAGCCAGTATTGTCAAGAACTGGTCGACCAACTGGAGGACGTGCACGCGTTCACGAGGAGGAAACTGCGGATCGAGACCGACCGAATGAAGACCCGATACGACCAACAGACGGATGCCGACGGATTCCACGAGGACGACCTGGTCTGGCTCTTCAACCCATTATGGAAGAAAGGCTTGTCACCCAAACTGCAGAAGTCCTGGGAGGGCCCGTACCGAGTCGTGAAACGGATCAACGATGTCGTCTGCAGGATCCAGCGGAGCCCGAGGGCGAAGATGAAGATCGTGCATCGAGATCGCCTGGCAGCCTACGGAGGGACACAGACGGACCAATGATTGATCGGGACGATCAGCCTTTTAGGAAGGGGGTGGTGTTACGGATGTGAGTTTGTTTCGTCGCTCGCCGCATGAGTTACAACTGCCCCCGGGCTGGGCTGCGCTCTGCCTCAGTGAATTGCGTACGCCTCACGCAACTGGACTACTAGGACAAAGGGATGGTCCAGAATATTCGTGACCCAGCCAGTGAATGAAACCTGGAGAATCCGTGAACCCTGGATGGGTCTAGAAGCATTTATTGAGTCACAGGCCTGCTATATAAGAGCGACCTGTCAAGCAGTGGGTGTGTGTGTTCTTCGAGCTAGTGCGAGCGTTTAACCTGAGCGACAGAAGTGTGGTGACTTGCGAAACCCCTAGTGAAGCCGATTTCTTGACAGTGAGGGAGTGAGAATCATACAGGGGACTGCCTGTGTTTTGAGCGAGTGTGATTTCACTGAGCGACAGAGGTATTGTGGCGAAGTGCCGTGCGAGTTACGAAATTCAGTGACATTGTTTCCCAGCTTGTGGTCAGCGAAGCAGCGTGTAGCAGATTATCGTAAGTAACTGTAGTTTGTGTACATAAGGAAGAGGTGCAGGTATTCCACGGGACTCAGAAGTGGAGGATTAGCTGCATGACTAAGTGAAAGGGGCAAGAGCGCTCCATAAGGAAGAGACTTGAGGAAACTGGAGTAAGGTTCTAATTGCTTATATTTGCTGTTGAGTGGTATATCCTTCTGGCCGCAATAAAGTTAATTATTTCTTTAAAGAACAATCTGTGTTGGGCCTCAACCTACCGTAATCCAGTTAACAAAAGTGCCACTAGGGGGGTGGCACGTAACAATATGTTAAACAGATTGCCTCGGATGTAGGGTGTGGTAGCTATGTAGAGATGAAACGATTAGCTCAAGACAGGGAAGCATGAGGGCTGCATCAAACCAGTCAAAAGACTGAAGACTCAAACAACAACACAGCAATAGTATTAAGTCATCCATCTACTCCTTGATTGAATACTGAATCGGTTTGATTACTTTATTTGTTTCACTTCGACCAGGGGTAAGAGATCTGGTGCTCTGCCACTGATAAGCTGAGCATTTATGTTCTTGACTATCTATTCTATATAGTAGTCTGTACCCGACATTCATTTTTAGTGTACTACAGCAGTTAATTGCACAACACCAGTGTATGTATTAATATTGTCTCATTTTCATTTCATTACCCTCTATTTTTATCGCTCAACAGTGGAGAGCATGTTCAATATCATAGAACCATTACATTGGCACTTCAACATGTGGCTCGAAAATCATTCAGTATTTATGAAGGGATGGTATACATTTCAGTGCAAGTATCAGTGAAGTGATTTTGAGGGACAGGGAAGTGAATTTTGGAAGGATGATTTTTAAATGGTGTATTTCAAGATGTCGGAGGAGGAACAGATGAAGCTGAGAAGTAGGAATAAATGCGAGAAAGTCAACTATACGGAGGTTGACGATATTAGTAGTGAGACTGGCAGTATAGAATATAGTAACTGGATGGCGGAGGTAAATCCTGAAACGAATCCTGAAACGAATCCTGAGACGAATATTAAGATAAATCCTGATACTAGTGGTGGGCAGGAGAAATAGAAGTCTTTAGAGATTCCTGAAGATCCATTAGCTGCGATCATGAGGATGATGAGTGAGAAATTAGATAAGAATGGTAGGGAAATGAGTAGGGAGATAATAGAAGATATGGGTAGGCAAAATCAGGAGATGAATTTGAAGTTAGATAAGAATAGTAGGGAGATGAGTAAGAAATTTGATGCGAGTACGAAGGATAATCCGGAAAGTAGGAAGGAATTTAATGAGAAGTTTGAGAAATTGGATAGAAATAATAGGGAGATAAACCAAAAGCTAGACTGTGTGGTAAGCTGAATGAAGAATTAAATATGAAGTATGGGATGCTGCAGGAGAGTACTGAGGATGTGCAACAGTAAATCAGATGTGAAATTAAGGAGGTGATAGAGGTGAAGGCTAAATATATTATAGAGAAAATAGATCAGAAATTAGAAGCGGTAGAAAGTAAGATTGAGGAAAGAATAGTAACTCAAGGTGAGAGGTTTAACAAGGTGATACAAGCGGAAACTAGGCAGGTGAGAGTAGATTTGGGGGGTAAGATTGAGAAAGTAGAGTCTGAATTTCGAAAGAATGTAGAGGAACGTCACTTGAAATATACTGAAAATTATGAAGAGATTCGGGAGGAACAGAAGGTATTGAGAAGTGAATTAATGGATAAAGAGAGTAATTTTCAAGAAAGGGTGGAAATGGTGGAGAAGATAGCAGATTAAAGAATAGCAGAAGTTGAGGCAAGATTGAAGAAGCAGATAAAGCAGAGAGGAAATCAGGATATAGTAATATATTCAGGTATTATGGGAGAGACTGAATTGCCTAAGTTCTCGAATAAACAGAGGTATCCGATGGAGTTTATGGATAACATAGAAGATAAATTTAAAGGTAAGTTGAAAATGGCCAGATTGAATGGAAAGTAGTACCAGAGCTGTTGGACCAGGCTTTCATAGGAGATACTAAAGGGTGGTTTTCTGTATATAAACATACCCTAGAAGATTTTGAAAACTTTAAGAATAAATGTATTAAGAAATACTCGAATGAAGAGATACACGCTCAGAGAGAGAAGGAATATATTTTGGCAAGTATCAACCTAGGGGAGTGAGTATTATGACCGAGTACTTTTTAGGGCAAGTACTCGTATGTAAATACCTTGATGGGATGAACCAAGGTGAGGATGTGGTGATGCTTCTCCTCAGACATTTCCCATTCAGAGTAAGAGAGGCTGCCTGTATGCAACATACTACCACAATACAGGGATTAGAAAGACTGCTAGGTAGATTCGATGCACTCGGAGGTGCATACGAAATGCTTATAGCACAAAATTACAATAATAGCAACTATAGCAATATAAATCATAATCAGCAAGATTATAATGGAAGAGGCCAATTCCAGAATAAAGGTGGTTTCCAGGGTGGTCAAAGATCGTATAATAATCACTCAGGCCAGAATAATAACCATAATGGAAACAATTTCTACAGACAGAATAACAATGGACAGAATTCTTATCCATAGCGTAATAATTCAGGTAACGTGGAAAAAGCAAGGGAAGGAAACAGAGGTAATAATAATATCTCACGTCAAAACCACACTCAAGGGAACGGAGCTCAACACAGTCCTAGCACAAGTTCTTTAAATGCCAACCAGAGTATGACGTAAGGTCGAGTCATTATCTTCCAGTTCACACCATCCTAAAAGAGCCGTATGACCTTAACATTCGTAATGAATTATTGTATGATTTAATTGAGGTATCGGAGGAACCAATTATTAATAATTTTAACTTAGTCGTAGACGTAGGTGTGTCATGGGCGCGTGTTGCCACGCATATTGATGGTGGCTCTTATATGTATTGTATTAGTGCTAATTTTAGGTAGATTTCATTAGAAAGCTAACTATTTCAATGGGTACCATGTTTCGACTTCCGGAAAATTTCGACATATCTTCGCGTTTCACATCCCCTAGACCCCAAAACCACCATCAGTTCAAAAATTTATATATAATTTATATATTGAACCCATTTGGTGGGCATGGAGGTTCGAACCAATTATAGTTAAATTCAGAAAGAGGAAATATTCTTAAAATATTCACAGTCATATGGGCTAAGAGTAAGGCTTCATTGAGTAACTCATGCAGTGACTCAATGCAATTAATGTCCGTTATCTTGATATATTAGATGCAACCCGTGTGTGAATCACGAGTACAGTCATTCTGTGAGGAAATGATCAGAGCAGTTAGGCAGGGGAACCACTGCGAGGTTTGATGTCAGCGTTTTTATGGCAACCCTGGATTGCAGCCCAACACCGTGAAATTATGAAATAACCCGTTTTCTTAGAAATAACGCAAAATCACATAAGTATTTTTACGTCAACTAGAATAATCCAGGGAATTACGAATTAATCAAGACTAAAATTTAATAACTTATGCACAGGAAAAAAGTGCATACGAAGCAACTACGTCATTAGGTGGGGCCATTAAGCGGTCCTTGGTAGGAGATAAAAAAAACCATCTCGCCCACATAGCTGAGGAGCCTTGTAGATTTAATTTTAAAAAAGTGGACGATCGGTTTTCGGAAAACAAGATGAGAAGGTAACGTTCAGGTCGTAAGGAACAAAATGATTATTTTTTCAAAATCGTGCGACATCTAGTTCAAAAGATAGCTCCAAGAAGAAGACCAACTTGATTTATTTTTGCAAGTTTTCAATATATAGCCGAGCTTCCAGGCAGAAGGCTTGCAGTCTACAGTGGACTCCGAGTGCAGGAGCGCTGCATCACGTTGTATGAACCTCAGGGGAGGTCATTCTGGGCAATAAGTATTTCAACAGTACATTCAGTCTCCAGAGTCCAGATGAACATAACGCTGGATCATCGTGTTTAGACCGCCAGTACGAGTCGTCAGTAAGCCAAGTTGGGCCCGGTAAGGGCGAAAGAACAATCTTCAGTATATTCAATCTACCATAGGCGCCAAGGAGCACGTTACTGGTTCACAGTATTCAGTTTGGTGTCCGCCGTGTGGCAGGACTGACTGTTTCGAGGTCATCATAGGACGGGGTGCTGGGCCACCAAAGTAATTAGTCAGTCTGCACGGGACTTGACTCAACGTACCTAGTTAAGTACATCGAACACGAAAACCTCAGGGAAAGGCCACGTAGCTTCGGAAAGAACTATACGGTGTCAAGATTACAAGTAAGCCGGTTCGAGACCAGGCAGAAGTTGCCGAAAGTAGAAAGAACTCCGCATATATAAAATTGTGAGGATAAAACGAGCAATACGCTACAGAAGTGAAAATTCGGTCCGGGTGAAGCCAAACACGATAGCTAGAAACAAGTATCGCTAGTGTTAGAATTATAATTACATAGTTTCACAACATAACGCTGTTAGAAGAGAAGCCAGGTTAAGTTAATAAACCGGTGGGTTTAAACCGTGGACAAACGACAAAACGTTGATTCGAGACCTAGGGATCCGATCCAGAAATCATCATAGGACAGATCGTGTAGCTAGATCTAGGGGAGATGTCGTCATCAGGGAACCAATCGGAAGTCATCGCTTGCGTCCTGAGATACCACAAGAACAATTACACAGTGTGTAAATTAATTGTAAATAGATAATAAAATAGGACATAACCCAAGGGTTAACACGTGTGAATCGTCACAGAGCGAATAAGTGAAAAAAGTGGAAACGCGTGGAAGAGTATCAGTGCAAAATATAATATAAATTTATGCGAAAGTGTGTTATAATCGAAATTCATTATGTGTAGAAATATAAATGTGTCATATCAGGTAAAAATCACGTGTGTTATGTGTTGCCATATTGTTGTGAAAATGTATTAGTTACAACCATGTGGGTGAAATTCTTCACAACAGCGGATCCTGGGTTGGTGAGTACCAAAATGAATTAAACATATTGAGCCATTGTGGACCCGTAATTTGATATGTACTATTGTGAAATGTTTAATGATAAAGGTATAAACGTGAACAGTGCTCTAAAGTGTCACTTCTTAATGAGGAAGGCCGTAAAAATGAGGCCATGTAACGAGTTAAATATTGTACAGATAATACCCAAGTGCGTGTAAGCATATGAAATAATTAATAAAAAAAAGAGTGGAACCAAATTATTGTCGAAAGAAATAAGTTAAGTAATTGAAATCAATAACGGTTGTTATGCAAAGTAAACACAATAAAAGTTGAACGCAACTTAAGTTAATAAGAAATTGGAAAATTCGGAAAAGTGAAAGATAACTTAATAAAGTTTAAAAATAATGCAAAGAAAATTAAAATCAGTGATAAAAATACCCGATACGGTTAAATGATATAAATTAAAAGTAATTGCAAATGACCTTAGCATCACGAGTAAAGGCAATGAAAGGCCTAATGAAAATAAGTGTAATAATAAATGACCACAAAAATAACGGAACGGAAATAATATAATAATGTAAAAGTAAGTTCATTATCCTCGCCAGGATATCTGGACCACAGTAATAATGAATTGAGTATCCAAGAATATTATTTTCGCCAAAAATAGGCTAGACCAAATGTAAGCTAGGGCTTTGAAATATTGAATTAACGTGCAAATATCGGATAATTATTATAGTCTATGGGAAATTCGTCGGTTGACCAAGGTAAGGTCATATAATTTGTTCGAGTGAAAGAATAAATGCTCACTCAGGTATTGTGTAATTCTCATGTCGCTAGGGAGCACATGAATGAAAAGGCATCGTAAGACTGGATAAATGATATTTGTCTAGGCGGGTAGCCGGAAGTAGGGTGAGATTGATTCCCTCCTCCGAGCTAGGCCGACCTCTGCAGCCAGGTAGAACATAGCGTTTCTAGATTGGTTAGCATTTGTATTTGGAATTCCTATCACAGTAGAATAATATGTTGGCCACAACGGGCTTAATAATACGTTTGTTTTGTCATCCTAATAGCAGAGAATAATTATCCCAAAAATAAGCACGAATAAATGTGAAGAATTAGACTGAGCACAGTCCATATAAGGAATAGAATAAAAACGCCTGGAGTCTCAATGGAGAGGTGGCCTGTCTTTGAATGTTAAAACATATGGTTAAAGAGTGAGCTAGGTCAAGATACGGAAGGGGAAGGCTATGTTTGTTTATAAGAGGTTCGTTGTCCCGCTCTAGGCGAGGGGAGACTTAATGACGGTCGCACCACACGCAGGCCGAGTCACAAATGTCACTGTGTTAAAAGAAAAATGTAATGAAGACCTCGTGATTTTATTTGAAGGATTAAAATGTTGCAGAAATAATACCTGCCAAAGATTATTATTATTCGTGGATTGCCCATCCTGAATGATAATAATAATAATAATGATAATGATGAGTATAAAGACTAATAATAATAAATGAATTTTTGAAAATGACAAATTTTGGTTCCATACTCTTAAAGAGAATAAATACGGGCAAGGAAAAATCATAGAATTGGACTTCGTGGAGTGCGGGCTCCATTGAACATCCAATTCTCAGGGACACAATGGCTGCAATAAAATATAATTGGCATGGAAGTGGAGAAGTAAATGGTACTCATGTGTAAATTATGATATTTGTGTTTTGGGGGATAATTTGTGTTGGGAATGTGTTTGTAAAAGAGATTAAAAGGATAAAAATAAATGTAAAGAATAATCAGTTCAGAGTATAGCCAGATGAAGGCATGGTAATAGTGAAAGTAAATATCCTGAGTTCGAGCCTGACCAGGCGAAACTCAGTTGAAGTGACTGAAAACCCTGATTTTGGGAATATAAGATTTACAATATCTAAGATTAAAGTATCAGTGTAAGCATTTGGATCATGACAAATCCATTGGAAATGAAACAAGATAAATTAAGGACCATTGTTTTTTATTATGTTTGAGGGTAATTTCAACCAGTATATTAGTGTTGTGACTTAATATTTGAGTTAATTAAAGATATCCATTTTAAAATAGTTGGTGTTATAGTCTTTTGTGCTTGTCCTTCCTATAGTTCACATTCTGACTACATGGTCAGACAGTGGGAATAACTGTACACGCCCTGAACTGTGATTAGTCGGATGATGACCTGTATTTCCGTTTTCCTAAACGGGCACAATATATATGTACATATATCACTTTCTTGTGGACACGATAACTACCGCAATTTTTCACCAATCACTTTGTTTTTTTTTACATAATATGTAAAAGCAAAGCCAACTCCGTACAGGCCATGGAGGCCCTGGGAGTAGTGGAAGGTAGAGGCTTCCACTTTTTGTGACATCGGCACTAGATGGGATGGAGTTGTCAGCTCCACGCCTGGCCGCCTTTGCTCCCAGGAATTACCCTGGTACTCATTTCCGGTGTAGGCTGAGTGAACCCCAGGGCTATTTGCGTTTCTGAAAGTGGTAGTTTTGTTTCTAAAATCCACTACCTGGGTGGGGATCGAACCCACTCTCTTTCAGTTAGAAGTTCAGCGCCTCTACCAACTGCGCCATGCAGCCCCCTTACATAATATGTATCCCTATAAAATCTCGGTCGAGTTCGTTAATGGGCACAATCGGTCGAAGGGGGTGAAAATGGGGGGCTTTTCTCGAAAACGTGAAATATCGCTATAACTCTCTTAATATTTGAAATATCGAATCCATTCAAAGTTCATACTATGTGTCGGATAAGGACCAACAAATTATGTTTGAAAAGTTTTTTGATAGCACCAACCATTGACCAAAGGGGTGGGAAAAAAGTGGTTTTTTCGGGAAACATTAATCATATCTCTCTTAATAGGCACAATATCAAAACCGTACAAAATGGACAATAATCCCTTAATAATTACCTAAACTTTTGTCTGAAAGAATTTTTGATATGACCCACCATTACGCCAAGGGATGAACAAAATGATTTCGGAATTAGAAGAAAATGCCAAGAGTCATCATAGGTTACCATGACAATGCTTCTAAATTGATGAGGGATGAGCTATCAGAGTTGGCATGACAACGCCACTGCACGAGATCACATTCAGTTTTCTATCTGACTCTGTGGGTAGCGGCTTCGGTCTCGTAACCAGTAGCATACTGAACTTCTATGCCCAAGTTCGCGGGCTCAAAGCCGGCCGAAGTCGTTGGATTTTCTAAGAGTGCTAAGAATCCCTCAGTATGCTTTCCTTAGGAGGGGAAGTTCCAACGTTCGTTGCGAGTTAATGGTTGTGGTGGCATCTAGTTGCCAAGTTCACAGCTAGGTGTCGTTGACGGTAGTATTTGGTACCAAAATTGGGAACTACTACTTGAAATTGACCGTCTGCAGTCCGTACCTGAATTACAGACTAATACAGCCATCACAATTAACACCGTTTATCAGACAGATTCTACACACACCCAAAGTACACGGGGTTACATGACTGCGTTGTCGCAGCCCCTAAACTGAGGAACCAACCAACATCTCTGCGGGAGATAAAATTTTGCGTGGAGAAGTTAAAATGTTCGAACGTTACACATCAGTGTCGTAAACTTGCAAACAGTGTGACCACAAGTATAAAAATGGATCCCAAATGACAAGAAGGTTACCGTCCCCATAAGCCAGTAAAATGTTAAAAATATGCTTAGAAAGACGAAAACCAAGTTAATTAAGCTCCAATTGTAAAATACTTTGTGGCAATAAATGAGAACTGATCCTTCTACGAAACCCTGCATATTTTGCCTATTATAACCTATCCCCTAATTTGCCCGGTGAAGTCTACCACCGCCTTCCGGCGTGCCGAGATGATTTTTTTAATAATAAGGAATGCGGAGTAAAGTTGGAAGATATTCCTATAAAGTCTACTTTTGTAATTACGGCTGTACGAAAAAATAGTATATCATTTCAAAACAAGTAGTAATTTAGATTGAAATTCATGGTAAGATAGGAACCCAAGTTTGCTTAGTAATCCCTAATTTAGTATATTCCGTAATTTTGGGTAGTGACTGGCAGTGGCGGCTCGCTTATATCGTACTTGGTGGGGCTGCATGCACATGCATTAACTTACCTTATTTGTAGATCAGCTCTAGGCGCCGAGTCTTGAACGTGACGAATTTTTCGATGACAAGGTTATTGAAATTCGGTATGCTGTTTATCAGACCCTTCTCAATAGACAGCATTCCAAGTGCAGTAAGTCTTTCTTGTCCCATGGCATTCCTGAGGTACGTCTTGATCCTCTTGAGGCACGAGAAGCAGCGTTCTGGTTCAGCGGTAGTCATAGGCAGGGTGATAGCGATACGTAACAGTTTAACGACCTCTGTAAATGACGGACTTAAGTTTTCAGTGAAAAGGAAACTCAAAAGTTTTACAGCACCACCAATGTTTCGAAATTCTTCTCTTTGATACAATATAGTCAGTTCGGTCCTGAGTTTGTGTGGCTCGAGCATCGGAAAGACTCGTACGGTAGCTCGTAAGTCTCCTTCCGGAAATGAGTTCTTATGTATCTCAAATTTTTCGTTTTGCAGAAGAGAAGAAAGTACTAAATGGTCAACAAATTGAAACCGCGATGTGACTTGATTGTTGATGACGTCACGAACTTCCCTTGCAGCAGCAATACGCGTTTGACTTCCTCCGATCTTCCGTCTCTTTCTAGGTTGATCACTCTCGTCAGCGTTGTTATCCAAATGGAATGAGTCTCGGACTTTCTGGACAGTTTCAAGAAAACTCGAAACGCTGCTACGCACTTTCCCTACATCGATCTGACGACTCTGTAATTGTTGGTACAGAATGTCCACATGAGGCATGATGCAATGAAAGAAACGGAGCCAGAAATTGAATTCTGGATCATCCAGTGTCCGAAGAAGAGAACTAGCTTCGTTAACTGTAATATCACTCGAACGATCTGACTCGACTAGCACAGTGAAACATTCTTCTAGGGCTTCTTTTTTCTCAAACACAGTGTTCACCGTTCTAGCTCGAAAATTCCATCTGGTTGCTCCCGCAGACGGTATTCTCCTGGACACACACGAATCTAAAACTGATGTCCTGTGCGACGATCTCGAAAAGAATGCTGGGATAGCAGACAAATTGGCAAAAAATACGCGAGCTTTTGTATTCTGCTTAGCGGCTCTTTCCATAATCAGGTTCAGCTGATGGGCGTAACAGTGGATAAAAAAGGCATTCATGTATTCGTCCCTGATTCGCTTCTGCACGCCATTTATTGCGCCACTCATCACAGATGCTCCATCGTAGCTCTGGGCAATTAACTTTCCCTTGTTGTCTTTCAATATTATGTGTAGCTGAGAAACAATGCATTCATATATTGAACTTGCATCCTGACCAGCTGGCTCAAAAAATCCCCAGAATCTTTCAACTGCTTTGCCTTCATTAGTGCAATATCGCAATACAATCACTAACTGCAACTTTTCAGTGATATCGGTAGTTTCATCGGCAAGAAGAGAAATGAAATCTACATCCTCAATTTCAGCTAAGATTCTTTCACGACATACTTCCAGCATGCAACTAAGCAAGTCATTTTGTATGCTTTTCGATGTTCCTTTGAATGCTGTCGAGCTTTCTAAATGACTCTAAAAACAGGAATCTAATTCACTCGTGTATTGCACTAAATTTAGAAACACGCCCTTGTTGTCTGAATCGGTTTTCTCATCATGTCCACGTAGCGCTAACTCATTAAAGCCGCAGAACTTAATACAGTTTATTAACTTTGAAAGTATTTCCCTGTTTCTAGTTACTTCATTGTTATGACGCTCAACCGATTGTTGATATGCCGAACTTAAGCCTTTCTGTACATCCACTTTCCCTAACACTGCAAAATTTACCATGTTATTTAAATGAGTTCCGGAAGATGCGTGTTTCTGAAATTTTTCGCTCAGTTTTCTAAGATCTGTCATTCCCTTTTGAGTCCAGCTGAATTCTCCACCGAACAAAATACATGGAAAACAAAATAAAGCTTACTTTACCTCGCAACCACACAGCCAATCAAATTTCTTATACACGTCAGGATTGAAGCTCCTAGTGTATTGCTTCTGCCTGCTAGTAGAACACTGTTTGATGTCTAATACAGGTGTTGGTCTACCCTTACTCTTTACATCACATTTCTCGTGAAGCGTCAAACTACTAAATTGAAGCGACTGTAAAAATTGCACAGTGTTACTCATTATTTACTTGAAACACAATCACAAGCTAATCACACAACCGTACACAAACTCCAACAGCACGTACTACGGTTGTTGACAAGGGGGTAACTTCCACAGCTTGTGTAGAGCACTGGAGTAACAGAATTTTTTTCTAAGACTGGTCTGAAATAAATCGGTTTTGTAAGAAGAAGGAACATTGCTAGGTATCATTAAAATAGGGCGAAATCTACTGTGAAATAATATGCAAGTATTTGTTAAAATCACGTAAGCATACTACTTTAGAATCTTTAGCTATAATTCGCACGTTGGCAAGACTGATTGTACAAGTGCTTGAAGAAAATAGCGCCAGTCATGGAAATGTTTGAATGCCTCCCTCCTTGCTTTCACTGGCTAAGATGGAGATGGACTTAGTTCTGCTAGAACCTAACAGATGCCGTGAGCGCCTACTTCCTGCTTCTACTTATGATTCTGTTGCCACTCAGTGATACAAACCTAGCCGTGTTACAGCAAAAGCCGCTGCGATTTAAACTTATCCTTGCGATAGTATTATGATTCTATCTATAATTTATTGCATTAGAATATTAGTTGCTAATTTTCTGAATACGAAGCAGTTAACCGCTGCCAGTACATTATTTCAGCTGTTTGTAAACTGTATACCCGATTGTTTGCAAAGATGTGTTGGCACTTCGTATCGATGCTGCATGGAGTGCAGCTCCCTAAGAGGCTTTAATGACCTGCCTTGGCAATGGGGGAAGTGGATTCAGGAAGTGCGATTTAAGTTCTTAAGCTGCTGCAGATGATGCAGCAGCCGTGGGGGGAAGCGGATTTACAAGCCAGCCTATACTTGCGATAACTTTAATCGCCTAGCAGAGATCCGTATAATTATACCGTCACCCCGTTACGTTCAAAGTGTAAATTGATATTGTCAAATACTCTGGGGGGGGGGGGGGGGGCTGCAGCTCTGCAGCTCTGCAGCTCCCCTTCACGGACCGCCACTGGTGACTGGATGTCACAACATTCGGTCCAACTTTGTTATCGAAACGGTACTATGTCACTTAGTTGGGTACGGTAGGTGAAGAGGTAATCATGGCATTCAGTGATCAAGGCAAGAGTCCTATAAATACATGTACGATAGAAGAAGTGTTATCAACCGATGGTGTCGCACTTAAAAGTGAAGTAAAAGGTGTTTTTGAGGGGGTGTCTCCTGAGAGAGAACCTCAAGGTGAACATTTCTTGGGCAGTATTATCACGAATGATTGATTGGAGGACACATTACGTGATGCTGTACTGAAGGGTGATTTGGTAAATGATCAAGTGGATCAAGTGTTTAACGTTTTGATGGAGAATAAGAGTAAACTAATTTGAAGACCGGATCGGACTCGCAAATTGTTATGAGCATTCGCTGAGTGTCTATGATAGGAATATATTTGTGGGACACCGTTATCCTGTGCCATACCGTTTCGTAGAAGTCGTCAATAACCAGATAAGTCAAATGTTGCATGATAGTATCATAGAACCATTACATTATGGAGACAGTCCATCCATGCAGTCGACGCCGACTTGATGGCACCTGATCATCATCATTATACCCTTCATTTATAAGATTCTTTTTTTAAATACTATTTTCCAGAATTGTTAGGCTAAGGCACAGACTAGGCCTAAATATCCAAGTTATGATTTTTAGCCTATTTTCAATTTTGAAAAAAATAGGCTTATGAGATCACCTTTTGTCCGTGTGTGTGTGCGCGCGTGTGTGTGTGAGGTGTGTGTGTGTCCCCCCTAATAACTTTTGAACGGCTGGAGCGATTTCAATGAAACTCAGTAAGATCATAGCCCCATTCTGGCCGACCTCGACCGTTTCCTTCAAATTTTATTGTCTCTCACCAATCCAACATGGCGGCTGTGCGAATTAATTCACCAGCATTCAGTATCTCCGAAACTATTACAGATATCACCCTGAAATTTTGTACGGTGGTAAAGGACTTTACTAGACGTTCACCTAAGAAACCTTCAAAAACCTGGTATCTACAAAACCAACATGGCTGCCAAGCGAATTTGAGACATTTAAATAGACTTTTCTCGCGATTTAACCATCCAAACGTAATAAAACTTGGTACAGCAAATATCTATACACATTATAATTCACTGGCGTCTAATTTAGTTCAATTGTTTACATAACCTCAAAATGGCGGCTGTGCGAAATATTTCACTGGCATTCTATATATCTGAAACTATTACAGATATCACCCTGAAATGTTTTACGATGATAAAGGTCTCTGCTGCAAGTTTATCTATTTAAAATTCAAAAACCTGTAAAGTACAAAACGAACATGGCGGCCAAGCGAAGTTGAAACATTTTAATAGACTTTTCTCGTGATTTAACCATCTGAGCGCAGTGAAATGTGGTACAGTAAATGATTTTGCAGATTGTAATGCACTAGTATCGAATTTAGTTCAATTTTTTTCATAACCTCAAGATGGCGGCTGTGCGAAATTTTAAAATTAAGTTATTATTTCTTGTGTCGTTATCATGCGATCGAAGTGAAAGTTTGAATAGTGAAGCTACGCAATAATGTTTCTTTAATGGTACATAACTCTACGGCCTATACATATAACAATCCAAAATAGCGAGCATCCGAAGTATGTTGACGGTTCTCAATATCTATGAATCTTTTACAGCAGTCAAACTGATATGTTTTATGTTCGTAGAGGCTATGAACATAAGTTCACCTATAGGACTTTCAGTAACCTGGTGAGCACAAATCCAACATGGCGGCGACGCAAAATATAAATATTTAAATGGATGTTTCCCGCGATTTAACCATCCGAGTTCAGTGAAACTTTCCAAGTTAAATGCTTATACAAATGTTAATCCACTGGCATCTAATTTATTTCAATTGTTTTCATAACCACAAGATGGCAGCTGTGCGAAATTTAAAAATCACGTTTTTACTTCTTGTGTCCTAATCATGCGATTGAAGTTAGAATACTACACGTACACAATAATCTTCATTTAATAGTAAATAAATAAAAATCCAACCTGGCGACCATCTAAAATATTTAGATGGTTGTCAATATCTACGAATCTATCTCACAATCAAACTGATTTTTTTATGTTGATAGAGGCAATTAACATGAGTAGGATACATGAAAATAGGCTGTATAGTTCTTCACGGAACTACTTGTTATGATTACTGATGATTGGATATCTTTTTGAATTTGTTCAAGAAACGTACTCTTTTCAAATTGCTGGTTGTTACGATTACGCTTTAAGTCGAGCACAACTTTATTCTCTGAAGCTACTCCGCTCAATGTACATGATGCGCTTCCAAAAGTACCTACCTTGCAAGAAGGTTCCGTTGGAATCATATATGCAACATTACAAAGCGAATCACAATTGAATCCACCATTTTGTCTCGACTGACCTACTGTCTACATTGGATTGAGAGTGCGAATCAATAGCCGCTTTGATAACGGCACAAATATCGTAGGATTACCGGGTGAGGTAGCCGTGGTCGTTAGGCCATGACTGCTGGCAGTCGCTCACTTCCGGGTGGCGAGGAGGTTCGAATCCCCCCGCCGGCAACCTTGAAGATGGTCTTCTGTGTTTTCCCATCTTCCTTCCAGGCAAATGCCGGGGTTGGTTCCTAACTATAGGCCACAGTCGCTACCTTCCAACTCCTCGTCCTTCCATTCCAACTTTCCTCCACAACGGTACTTGTAGCTCATCCATTGGGTGTCCGTCTTGAAGCAGCTACAAAACTGGCGAGCCGAACATGTCCTCGGACACTCCCGGCACTAAAAGCCCTACGCTAAAAAAAACACGTAGGATTATTTAACTACGGTATTATAAATTGCTTCTATTGTAGAAGATGTGGTGGTTGGTTGGTTCCTCAGTTTAGGAGCTGCGACAACGCGGTCATGTAGCCCCGTGTACTTTGGGTGTGTGTAGAATCTGTCTGATAACCAGTGTTAATTGTGATGGCTGTGTGTGATATCTGTTTTCAATTCAAGTAAGGACAGCAGACATTGAATTTTTTCCAGTAGTTCCTACTTTTGCCGCCAAACGCCACCGTCAACGACTACTAGTTCAGAACTTGGTCACCAGATGTCACTGCAGGCCTCCTGGAGACGAACGTTGGAACCTAAGAGCGTTTGTCAAATTTTTAACCTGTAATTTAGCTTCACACAGGTGTAATTAGTGGAAGGTTCTTTAACATGCCATAAATCTTTGACATGGGACCACCGGCTTTACTTCCCCTCCGAAGGAAGGCATACTGAGAGATTTTTAACGCTCTTAAAATATCCTGTTGTGCATACTGGAGAATGCCAGCAACGCTTCGACCCCGTACAGATGCATGAAAGAAAATCAGAATACATCAATTAGTAATAATACAGATTAGGTCCCTACTTAACTGAAGCTTTTATGGTTTAAATTTTAAAATGAACCCTACTACAAGAAACATCCACAACCGGATAGATTAAGTTAATTTGATACCAGCTCGTCAAGATACGAGGCATGGCAAGCAGAGCTATTTCGAAACTCACGCTCTGCTACCAAAAACTATCCCATATAAAGGACACATCGGAATTACTCCGTTGAGTGGTGTGCGGGTTTGGTACCCAAAAATCCTATCTTTGGGCGCCGACTAACCTAGCCTACGTTCCTGTTCAGGTACTCAAATTCAATCGGATAACCTATCTTTTGCTTAGGTGTTAATTTGCATTAATGAAGAAATAATGTTTTCATAAAGTAGATAAACCAAATAATATATTTTAAACGACTCCATCAAATACAAGCCTAGAAGGCTATTAAGTATAAATATACATATCAAAGACCTTTAGTAAATCTCTTAAAACACAAATGGCGGTCGACAAGAAAGGGGGGCGTGCCAGCTAACATTCATTACCCAATATGTTTGCTGTACCTAGGCAAACGAAGATGTTATTGTAGGTTAATATTTTCTTAATAGAATTTCATTCAAGTTTGCGTTATAATTTTAACACTGATATAAAGGTTACTTAAGGTTACCTTTTGATACATCGCCAACAAACAAAAAAAAGATCAGCCGTCGAAGCAGTTGGACAATCTTAGTCCAAGCCGAACATTTCTAGAATGCCTTGCGCAAAACAATATTATTTGAAATCCATCCACAAATTATGTGCCACATAAAATCAGATTAAATCCAGGAAATATTTAAATTCCACAACACATTACGACTTGGTAACCAGTGCGTCGAAAGGTGGATAACACAAGTTTCCATAGACATTTGGAACTCGGCCAGAATAAAAAAGAATCTCAAGAATTGGAATTATGTTCCAAGTCGTTCGCCGATATATAGTAACAGCAATTAATATGATTCCTCATTACCTTACAACGCTGGCAAGCCCGGCACTTCCACCTCGCTTAGTCTCCCCAAGGATCATGTAAACTATAAGAGATTCGTCACTTTTGGTTATAGAATTTCCGGGAGAGAGCACCGCCTGAGGCTATGTACCGCTATACCAAGTCTGGCAACATAAAAAGTAAAAAGCCATATGAATGTAGCCTTTATTACACGTAATTGAACAGTATGTTCTGCGATGAGTTATTGATTATTGATGGAAATAACACAAACATAACTGCGCCTTTCGCTAGGCGTAGAAATGTATGCCCTGATAGGAAAATAGTACTCTTTGATATATATCAATGTTGGCAATAGATTTGTCACGAAGGATAGAATTCTGCCGTTCTAGAGCTTAATTCACCTTTAGGCTAATTAAACATTGCTCTCCTACTCTACAGAATATTCGATGAATATAAAGAAAACTGTCCAAATGCACACTCTATATTGACATAACCTCACTTTTGCCTAGCATGCCGTCTGCCACCCACCCCTCCCCATAGCTGTAAACCACAAATTTTATTGCAATGCAAAGGAGAATGGGTAGGAAAACAAACAAGAGATGAAATGCACACATTTATTCTCTCTATATATTTTTATTCGAGAATAGTCCATATTGACCACTAGTTTTACACAAGGTCAACTCCAGGAAGATGAAAATTGCCGTATTGTTCTTACTATCATTATAATTCTTACCTCCCGGTGCTTGGCAATTTTTCCTCCCTTGCAGTGGCATGATTGACTCTCAATTCAATTCAAATAAACAATAAAAATACCCAACAAATAGCAACAACCAACACCACCACGAGGAAAATCAATCAAAACAGACCATTCCCGCTTCCGACAGTCTGTTTGCTGTGAGCGTTGGGTGAGTGCCAACTACGGAAACATAGTACTGAAATTAATTCTTCATTGGTTGGCAGAACATCTATAGCGGAACTTTATCGAACCCCACGCGCTCCCTATGATCTGTCATCCCCCTGAGTCTCCCATCATGGAATGCTCATGACTCACCCTTTGTTTCCCTCACAACACTATGTTGCCTGTCGCGCATGCGCAGAGAACAGAAGTTGTAACGGAAACAAAAGATAAACCATACGTGTATTACGCGCTGCCAACCGTTGCCAAACAAACAAGTACCTTTTTTAAATAGCTCCAACCCAAATCATAGTGGTTTAAGTTGGCATTTGCTATGACATTATGAGATGTCACATTCCCATTGGTTCTTCAACTACAATACACAATCACTTTAAGACGTAGAGCACAAGGTAGCTAGATACATAAAAACATGCAACATGCAAGGTACAGCACCATCATAGAATAAAATACAACAATTTCAATTACATGCAACATTACAATTACATTTCCAAATAATTTCTTTGGGCATGCAGTGGCAATTTGTCAACTGGCATGCAGTTAAATTTCTTTAAGGGGAAGCTAGTCATTCTTTATTTCTTCTTTCCTGCCTAATCAGGGGTTTAAAATGAAAATCTCGAAGTGACCGAATTTGGTCTGGAATTAGACCAACTAAGTTTCTCCGACGAAACCCGGATACGGCCGACGGGGCACGAGGGCGCCCGACGGGCCGCAGAGATGGCCGACAGCCGGGTTTTAGGTAGATTTCATTAGAAAGCTAACTATTGCAATGGGTACCATGTTTCGACTTCCGGAAAATTTCGACATATCTTCGCGTTTCACATCCCCCAGACCCCAAAACCACCGTCAGTTCAAAAGTTTATATATAATTTATATATATGGCAAACTACCTCACTCCTCTTCTTGCCTAGAATGCCTCAATATAGCGCTGCCTTGGGTTTTTGTGGGTACCTACTCACATAACGTAACGGCGGTGCTTTTTGAGGATCCAACCAGCCTTTGGGTTGACTACCTAACATACATATGTATATATATATATATATGTCTATCAGTTTCTTGTGGACACGATAACTGCCGTAATTTTGCACCAATCACTTTGAATATTTTACCGAATATGTATAGGCTACCTATAAAATCTCGGTCGAGTTCGTTACTGGGCTAAATCGGTCGAAGGGGGTGAAAATGGGGGGCTTTTTTCGAAAAAGTTAAATATTGCTATAACTCTCTTAATATGTGAAATATCGAATCCGTTCAAAGTTCATACTATGTGTCGGATAAAGCCCAAAAATTTATGTTTGAACAGTTTTTTTATAGCACCAACCATTGACCAAAGGGGTGGGAAAAAGTGGGTTTTTCGGGAAACATTAATCATATCTCTCTTAATAGGCACAATATCAAAACCGTACAAAATGGACAATATTCCCCTAATAATTACCTAAAACTTTTGTCTGAAAGAATTTTTGATATGATCCACCATTACGCCAAGGGATGAGAAAAGTGATTTCGGAATTATAAGAAAATGCCAAGAGCTATCAGAGGTTGCCATGGCAACACTACTAAATTGATGACGGATGAGCCATCGGACGTTGCCATGACAACGCACTTGCTCGATATCAGATTCAGACTTCCATCTGACTAAGTGTGAAGCGTCTTCGGTGACGTAACTGGTAGCATGCTGAACTCTTCTATGCCGAAGGTCGCGGGTTCAAAGCCGGCCGATGTCGTCGGATTTTCAAAGAGCGCTAAAAAAACCTCAGTATTCTTTCCTTTGGAGGGAAAGTTCCAACGTTCGTTGCGAGTTGCTGGTTGTGGTGGCATCTAGTAGCCAAGTTCACAGCTAGGTGTCGTTGATGGTAGTATCTGGCAGCAACATTAGGAACTACTGCTTGAAATTGACCGTCTGTAGTCCTTACCTGAATTACAGACTAATACAGCCATCACAATTCACACCGTTTATCAGACAGATTCTACACTCACCCAAAGTACACGGGGTTACATGACCGCGTTGTCGCAGCCCCTAAACTGAGGAACCAACCAAAATCTCTGCGGGAGATAAAATTTTGCGTGAAGCCGTAACAGACCGTTAGATAGTTACACATCAGTGTCGAAACCTTGCATAAGGACAGTGTGACCACAAGTATAACAAGAAGTTCCGTGAAGAACTATACAGCCTACTTTTCATGCCAATGATTATTCTACAGTATATGAACCTATCTAGAATAATGACGAAATTAAGTTGGTAATATCGAAATATCTAATTAGTTCAAAATATACCTTGTATAATGTAGCCTAATAGAGCACTACAGTTGGCAGCCCTGGTGACTGAATATATTCTTTGTTCCATCTCTTTAGGTACAGAATACAAAATTTGGTTGAAGTCCAATGGACGTTACATGCAGTTAGACACAGGATCTATCAGCACGCGTAAAAGCATGTTGCCGACAATACCATGCGTGTGCTGGTCAGAAATAATCTGAAATATTATATCTTGTTGTGCCAATTTTGGATGAAATCCATTTGTTAGTATAGAAGTTACATGTATTTTAAAATTGGACATATCAGCAGGCATAGAATCATGTTGGCAGCACTGCCTTGTATTAATTACTCCAAATTAATCTAGAATGTCAGGTGCTATACGTGTGCAAAGTATAGAGCTGTTGGCTTGCATACTTTCTGATATATTGATATTAGGGTAAAAAAATATAGACAGCATTTATTAACAGCTGGCAGTCATGATTGCTCTTAACAATTCTTATAGTCATATCTGTTATGGTACACATAGCACATACGAAATTTGGTTGAAATCCAACTGATAGTATAGAAGTTACATGTATTTAAAAATTGGTACCATCAGCAGGCTTATAATCATGTTGATATGACTGACGTATATAAGTTACTACAAATTAATCAAAAATGTCAGAATATACGTGTGCATAGTTTAAAGCTGTTGGCTTGCATACTTTCTGATATATTGGTATTTGGATTTAAAAAAATAGAGAGAGTAATTATTAACAGTTGGCAACCCTGGTGGCTCTTAAGAATACGCCTAGTCATATCTGTTTATGTACAGATATTACATACAAAATTTGGTTGAAATCCAATTGATAGTGTAGAAGTTATATGCATTTAAACATTGGACCTATCAGAAGGCTTAAAATTATTTTGGCAACACTGTCATGATTGGCCTCCTGTAAATTAAACTGAAATAGTATTATCTACACGTGTGCCAATTTTGGAATAGCTCCCATGTATACCTTGCAAGATATCCAACATGGAGCTCAAATTTCTAGTGCGTTTTTTCAGCAGTTGGTAGCACTGACATAATTTTCAAATATGGACGTGAGATATTCCGGTGCACATCTTTACTCATACTAAATTTGGTTTTGATAGCTGCAGCCGTTTAGGAGTTGATAGGGGGGGGGGGACACACACACACAGAGCCAGACAGGCAGACAGACAGACAGAAGGACAGACAGACAGACACACATTTTCCCGGATCGATCTCATAAGTCTACTTTTTCCTCATTTTTGCAAAATGTGAAAAGTAGGCTAAAAATGGACCCCAAATGACAAGAAGGTTACCGTCCCTATTGGACAATAAAATGTTTAATATATGCATAAAATGACGAAAAACAAAGTTAATTAAGCTCCAATTATAAAATACTTTCTCGCAATAAATGAGGTCTGATCCTTCTACGAAAACCTGCATATTCTGCCTATTTTCGCCTATCCCCAAGTTTGTCCGATGAAATCTACCTCCGCCTTCCGGCGTGCCGAGAGGACTTTTTTTATTTGAGTCGATATTCATCGGCTTATATCCGACGACTTCGGCCGGGTTTGAACCCGCGATCTTGGGCATAGAAGCTCAGCATGCTACCAACTACGCCACCGAGGCCGCCAAAATAGTAGAAGATGTGACCTGAACAATGATGGATAGCAATAATCCCTTTAAAACTCAGCAATTCTCCTGGGTTTGTGCCGTGTCTTGTGTAGGGGTTTCGCCTGGGACACAAGTGGGCTCTTGGTGTCGCGGCACAAACCTAGAAAAATTGCTGAGTTTTAATTCACTGGCCTTGAAAGCCAATATTACCAATAATCACTTTGTTCACAAGAAATGAGCCACCATACTATTGTACACATTAAAAATTCATATGTGTAACTTTTTGCAGCATGAATAACGATCGCGGTACAGCAAAACGGTGTAAATTACGACGAGAATATAATATAGTAAATGATCCAATATTGTAAGCACGGTCTTACGGGGCAAGTGTATAACTATAATGCATCCAACGTTTAGAATGAAGCACTGGTTAGATAGGGATATTCTTCTCTCTTTCTGTTGCACGTGAGACATGTATGACGCTGTCATTTTCCAGCAATCCAGTGTTGCCATATCAGTCGAAAAAACAGCATATTCGGGTAGAACTATGTTTTGCCGATCTTTTTTGTCCTATATTAGAACTACGTAAACTTGAAAGAAATGCTAGAAAAATTAGATATCCATATTTAAAAAAAACAACGATAAACTGTGTCCCCTTTTTAGTGAAATCGATCTTATATCATGTTGCATTGACTTTGTGATGCCTATTTTTCACACACGTGTAGCTAAATGTGTCGTCTTGATGATGGATTATTGAAATATTTTATACTGACAATATTACAATTTTCATGTAGGAAAAACTTCTGAATATTCTCTCGTAACAGCATAGCAGCATTGAAAAAGTTCGTATGCTGCCAACTTTTCTATTTTTAAAGATAACCATGTCATGTCAGTTTGAGAGTTGTAGAGGAATGTTGGAAGAAGTTTTCTACCTGCTTACCCAGAGTGTAGGTTTAATTGTTTACACAGGCCGGGCTGTCCATTGACCGCGGATTATAAGAATGAAGTTTCGAAGGACAGCGGGGTGCAGTTTGCTACTCACAGCTTTATTACTGTGCCCTTTGAGCTTTTATTTCAGTAGTTCAGCTGTCTCTATCTTGAGTGTGTGTGCAGCAGTTCTGTTAGATTTAACGTGTTGTATTTTACGTATTTCACGTACAACAATGGATAGTTTTGTGAAAAGAAAGCGTGGTCAAGTGCTCAGAGGGAGGGAAAAACAGGTCGTAAGTAATGTGTTCAGTTATTTTAAGAATCTTCAACCTAACGAAAGTATAAATCATGAAAGGTAAGCCAATGAGGAGTATTTTCTTTAATAACGTACTTCAACTTTAACTGAAGTCGAAACTTCACACATTTCCTTGTGCTTGAACTTATTTTTTAAAATTTTGATTGTCTTCTTTATGTTACATTCAGCATACGTTATAGTTAATTTAATTTAATTTCGTTGTATGCGTTATGTTGGCCTACTATTAGTATTATTATACAGTACTTAATTCAAGTCTTCGTCACTGCACAATCGCTGAATGTGCGGAAAGTGTTCGCGGAGCGCTTTTTACTGCCTCCTCTCATGAAGTGGCAACCCTGTCGTAACGCGCCATAAGACCAATGCTTCATTCTAAACGTTGGGTGCCTTATAGTAACCTAAGCAAAGGAAACCTTGTTTCAGGGGTTGAGGAGTGGTAGCTGTGTTGCAATGTCTAATTATATCTGCAGTTTTGTCACATATGATATTTGTTTATGGATTAGAACATTAACAACCAATATACTCAGGGCATTTTTTCAGGGGAATCGCGGGGGTACGCGTACTCGGCACTCAGCAGCATAATCGAAACAATAGGCCATATTATTTTCTGCTCGACAAAATCGTTTGTGTAATTGCCGCCTTATTCGAAGAAATTTACTTGTTTAGGCAAAAATAAGTAACGTAGGCCTACTCTAACAATCGTGAAAAGGAAGTTCTGCCCTTATATGTTTGTTGAGCTCACTGTTGACGTGACTAAAGTGCTTATTGGTGTAGTATATAAACCACCTAAAGAAGGGAACTTCATGGATTTTGAAGAAACTCTACTAAGACTGTTACCTACCTACGAACACGTACTTATATTTGGTGACTTTAACACAAACATATTAATAGACTCCACTGACGCAAATCGTTAACGGAATATGTTTACCTCTTGTAACATGACAATATTACCACTCGGTCCTACTCACCACGTACACACCGCCCAAGGGTCTTCACGCACTCTAATTGATTTAATTATCACAAATAACCCACAGAAAATACTAAAACACGGACAGATTTCAGTACCTGGCATATCTTTACACGACCTGATTTATTTAGCTTATTCTCTAAAAACTCCAAAAACTGCACCTAAATACATAACATATAGAGACATGAAAAGATTGAACCTTCAAGAACTAACACAAGACGCAATTCTCTGTCCATGGAACGATATACTACACTTGACTGACGTTGATGAAAAGGTGAGCAGATTTAACACAATACTGCTGGAACTATATGACAAACATGCACCTAAACGAACAGCCAAAATCACTCGTAAAGCTGCCCCCTGGCTATCGAGTGACATTAAATCCGCAATGGCCGAATGTGACGCATTGCACAGACGTTATAAGCAGACCTTATCAAGTGATGATTTTGAAAAATATCGTGTGCTTAGAAATCGAGTTAAACAAATGATTCGAAATAAAAAGTATGCCTACTTCCAACAGCTAGCCGGCAACTTGAATGCTAGGAGCACCTGGCAGCAACTCAGGTCGGTAGGTATTGGGAGGCGCACTAAAAACACCAATAAGCAGGATATTAATCCCAATGAATTAAATGATCACTTTGTTCGAGAAATAATTAGGACTGATCCCCAAATAATACAAACAACAATAAATACACTGCAATGTGTCCCACTACCTCACCGACCGTTATTCAAGTTTCGTAAAATAGATGATACTGTCGTATGAAGAAAAATAATATCTATCAAATCACAAGCAGTCGGAATAGATGACATCCCAATTTCCTTTATCGTTAACCTGATAGAAGTATTACTGCCAATTATTACGCACATTTGTAACACATGTCTTTTAGAAGGTTTCTTCCCAACATATGGAAAGATGCTTTAGTTATTCCAGTTCCAAAAAATTCTCTTGCAAATTCTCCATCCGACTATCGACCTGTAAGCATACTTTCCTCAATTTCCAAAATACTAGAAAAACTTATGCATGAACAACTTCTTCAGTACTTGACGCAATATTCACTACTTGATCCGTTACAATCTGGATTGAAGAAAGGACACAGCACATCTACTGCACTCATTAAGATCACTGATGACGTAAGACGAGCAATGGATGAGCGTAAAGTGACTATACTCATTCTTCTAGACTTCAGCAGTGCATTCAACACCATTAATACGGACATACTTATAGCTAAATTGCAATCCTTCCATCTTAGCCCCGTTGCTCTCAAATTATTCGCCTCCTATCTTCATAACCGAAGACAACGTGTACTCCTTAATGAAAACAGAACTGAGTGGAAGTTCAAAATAAATGGAGTACCTCAGGGTTCAATTCTCGGTCTCCTTATATTCATTCTATATCTGAACGACATCTCATCGAAACTGGAAAACTGCAACTACCATCTATATGCAGATGACCTTCTGATGTATTGCCACACAAAAGTAAACGACATAGATGCATCAATTGAAATATGAATCTAAATCTAAAGAGGATCAGCCGCTATGCAACTGAAAATTCTCTTGCCATCAACCCAATTAAAACACAGCTATCGTAATAGGGCAGACTAAATTGCTTTTCCATTTACACAATAGACCGCTTTCTTTAATTCAACTTAATGGTGTTGCTATCCCGTTCTCTAAATCGGCAAAAAGTCTTGGAGTCACACTAAATGAAACTTTGAATTGGGATGGGCACGTTACTAATACATGCAGGAAAGTTTACTCGTCACTTCATCCACTTAATATTCACCAGTCCGTTCTACCCCGTAACTTGAAAATAAAACTCGTCCAAACCTTGACACTCCCTATATTTAACTACTGTGATGTTGTATTAGTAGATGCTACCGGTGAACAAAACAAGAAACTTCAGAGAGCTTTAAATTCCTGCATTAGGTTTATTTTCTCCTTGAAATATTCCTCACACGTGTCTCCTTTTTATGATCTACTTTCCTGGCTAAAAGTAGAACAACAAAGAAACCTGCACATATGTACCCTCATCTATCGACTTCTCAATGAAAGTACTCCTCACTATCTCTCTTGTAATTCTCGTTTTCTTTCTTCCTTTCATGATCGTCACACGCGATCTGGATCTATAATTGCAATTCCTCTACATCATTCATCTGCCTTCAGTAACTCTTTCCTCGTATCGGGAACTAGAATTTGGAATAATTGTCCTCGTGACGTCAGAAATTGTACATCCCTTACAACTTTCAAACGTGCATGTAAAAATTTCCTCTTGAATTCGTAGGCCAACTAGAACAATTTGTGTAAGAATGTGTGCGTGAATGACCATAGTATAATTTTGTTAAAAAGGTATGTCATTTAAATTGTATAGCTTAGTTAATATCACGCAGTCGCCAATTTAATTTAATTTAATTTTTATTTTATTTTATTTTATTTTATTTAATTCTAGCATTTAAGTTTTTCCTAGTATTTAAGTTTGGTAGGTTAAGAATAACATATGTGAGTATTCATGTAAGTTGCACTGTGTGTGGTTAAGTGTAAGAGAGGGCCTAGAGCCCTAACTTCGCCACAATAAAGGCACCAATAAAGGCACCAATAAATAAATAAATAAATAAATATAAGTACTCAGGCTAGTGTTTGGAGGTGGGGCAGGCTGTTAGTTTGTGTGTGCGTTTAGTTTTGAAGGATGAAGAAAGTAACTATTTTACATCCACCCAGTCATCAAAAAAGCTGAAATTTAATGATTTAATGAGTTAATAAATGAATCCAATGCAACCTTTCATTTAACATGTCAGCCCATAAAGTAATAACCGGACTCTGCAAATATTGCCGACAATTGCAAGATCATGATGTTTTGTCGACCACAACTGAGAGTACCCCTTAAATTTCGTTTAGAAAGAAAGCACTGAATATACTTATCATGTATTATTGTTACTAAGCGACATATGGCAACGTTGCAAAGCGAGGTGACGATCGCGATGTAAACAGTGTGACAATTTGCCCTGATATTATGTGTAATAACTAGACCTGGGATTTTAAGGCAAATGCCTATTTCGTTCCTTACGAAATAACATGATTTTTTAAAAATATCTTGACGTTTCATAATAAATCCCTTACATTAATAGAGTTTTATAGTGCCCTAAAATGCTTATTTGGACCTTTAGAGCCTATTTTACTATTTTAGTGCCTAAAAATGCCTATTTTCTACATTTAAAATAAAATTCAACTTCTGTAATTTTTACAATCACACAATGGACATCCCTGGAACGAGCAGAACAGCAGAGGGTGGGTTTTTCACAGAAATGTGCTCTTCCCAGACAACTGTCACCAAAGGAATGCTGAGTGAAGGGTGGATGTGGAGGATTAGCTCAGAAGAACAACGAGCAGGTAGTCAAGGACGTACTGTGTCGAGTGACGGGGTGAGGGGGAGGATTATCTAGGAAGAACAAGGAGCAGGTAGTAAGAAGCGACATACTGTGTCAAGTCGCCAGTGAAAGAACATCTGTTTAAGTGAATAGTTCATCATGCCTAAAACGAAATCATCTAAGAGTGCGCTTATACAACAATGGCTTGTACAATTTCCAGGGATGACTTTTGATGGCAAGATTATTTTCTGCCAGTACTGCAATAAACAGGTATGTGCCTATATCTTAAATTTCATATTAATCTAAAATTAAGGTTTTGATATTGGCTTCTCTAATTAATTGTAGAGACCTACTGTCGGCGCAGAAAGTATGTGCAGTCGAGTTTATACGCTAATACAATTTGAACCAGTCCACCAATCTAAAATATAAATACACCATCGTAAAGCGTGTTTTATTCTGCGTTATCTCCTGTTACATGCATATTTCTATTGTGTTTCTGGTGAAAGATATATTAGGCGGAATGCAAAAAAATACCTATTTTCTTGTCCGTTTTTTGTAAACAACAACAATTTTGAGTTTAATTACATGAAAACGGAGAGCCTGTCGCTCGATTTCAAATAAAAATCGGTATAAAATACAGAAATCATTGTAAGTTTTCGGTATACAACGATTTGAAACAAAAACCTTTAGACCTTTGATGAACTCAGTCTCGATTTCGGAAGACCACCCAGTATCAAACGGACAGTCTTTTACAAAAACAATAACTTTTTTCCAACGTGTGTAGAGTAATTAAACTTCATAAATATATTTATAATAGTGCATTCCATAATCCACCTAAATTTCATGAAAGTCGAACAGTACGTTTTCATGTAACGGTACTACAAAGTTGTTGTTTACAAAAAACGGGCAAGAAAATAGGTACTTTTTGCATTCCACCTAACATAAATTTCACAGGAAACATAATAAAAATATGCATGTACCAGCAAAGAATGCAGAATAAAACAAGCTTTACGATGGAGTGATTGCATTTTAGATTGGTGGACTGGTTCAAATTTTATTAGCGTTTAAACTCGACTGCAGATACTTTCTGCGCCGACAGTAGTCCAGGCGACCTGGGTTCGATTTCCAGTACCGGCAGTAATTTAGAAATCTATGAGGTCTGGAAGGGTGTTGACCCAGCATCGTGAGGACAATTGAGAAACTACGGTGGGCAGGGGTCACGGAGGCAAGGCAATACGGCTGAGGGATGTATCGTGCTGACCACACGCCACCCAATATCTGCAGGCCATGAGCTGGGCAGCAACCGTTATTGAAAGCCAAGGCCCTTCGGGGACTGTAGTGTTCTTGTTCTTAATTAACTTTAGAGTAATAATGGCTTAATTTAAATAGTTCAAAATTACAAATTTTATTCAATAGCTCACCTTTTCTATTCCTCATCTTAGTCTCTAATTGACATCACTTTATTGTGTTTTAGATTTCACATGAGAAAAAATGCCACCTTCAGCAGCATGCAGATAATGCCAGTCACAAAGCGAAAGCAGCCATGAAAAGTAACATTAGACAGACTCTGCTCACACAAACTATATCTCCTACAACTCATAATGGTTTCTATGCTGATATGTGTAGAGCCCTAGTTGCAGCAAATATCCCCTGGAATGTTGTGCATAATCCGGTTTTCAGAGATTTTTTACAGAAATACACCAAGCAGCACATCCCATCAGCATCTACATTAAAGAAAAACTACTTAGATATTTGTTACAATGAGGTCATTTAGTCAATCAGGGAGGATATTGGGGAGTCTTGCATATGGTTGTGTGTGGACGAAACCACCGACTCTGTGGGCAGGTACATTGCTAACCTTATAGTAGGAAAACTGGAACCCAATCAGGCATCTACCGCTCACCTTCTTTGCTCTAAACAGCTTGAGAAAGTCAATAGTCGAAGCATTGCATACTTCATCAACAAGGGGTTGCAATTGTTGTATCCTGGGGGTGTTGATGATTCTAAAGTCCTTCTCCTTGTCTCCGATGCTGCTTCCTACATGATTGCCACTGCACCTCTCCTCAAAACTTTCTATCCTTCTTTAATTCATGTTACTTGCATGGCCCATGCCTTGCATAGACTCGCAGAAACAGTTAGGGCCGAGTTTCCTGCAGCAAATACTCTCATTTCAACAATGAAGAAAGTGTTCTGTAAGGCTCCATCAAGAGTAGCCATCTTTCGAGAGAAACTCCCCTCTATTCCCCTTCCACCACAGCCAATCATCACCCGTTGGGGTTCCTGGATGGAAGCTGCCCTGTATTATGCAGAACATCTTGAGGAAATCATGACTGTGATAGACAATGTGCCTTTAACGGACAACTCTGCATGTGTGTCGTCTGTCAAAGAACTGTTAAATGATTGTTCCAGTGTTCAGAGAGACATTGCGTATATTCAGGCAAATTTTTCATTTCTTCCAGTCACCATTACAAAAATGGAGGAAAAAGGAAACAGTCTCAAACAGCAATTTTCTGTAATTGAAGAAGCTGAGAATAACATACAAAGTGCTAGGGGCAAGGTAGGAGATAAAATAAGAGACAAGTGGTCTAGTGTACTGCTGAAGAACCCAGGTTATTCAATGCTGAAAAGGGTACATCAGGTAATGGATGGGGAAAAGGTAGACTTACCAAGTGAAATTGAATTGAAAAATGTAGGTAAATTTTCCTATGCCCCTCTAACATCTGTGAGTGTGGAGCGCTCTTTTTCTGCTTTCAAAATGATTTTAACAGACAAAAGACACAGCCTGACTGTGGAAAATTTGGAGAAGATTATTGTTATGTACTGTAAAGCAAACTACGAATGAAAGTACTGTAGGAATGTTCCTCACAAATAAATAAACACATACTCCATTCGCGTTTCCACCGTTATTGGATGCATACAGTGCTGTAATTGTGTACAGTGATTTTAGTATTAAGGTTTTAGATCAGTACTGATAGATATATCATATAATCCAAAACATTTTTTGACACATTACTTTTTATATTGTTTTTCATAAATGTCTTTTTTATTCTGTCTTAATTTTGCAGTTATTTCGGTTAAGAATAGGGATACCACGTTTGTTAAAGAAATAAAGTATCACGTTACAGTTTAAGTGTATATTGTAATATTTTAAAGTCTATTTCCTGCCTATCCACACATTTTGAAAACATATTTTAAGTGCCTAATTTCTCTTTTAAAAGCCTATTTACTTGTTTTAAAAGCCTATTTTAGGCGCCTAAAACTAATTTTTTTAGAGCCTAAAATCCCAGGTCTAGCAATAACATACCCTTCACTCTTAAGAACCTACCAAGAGCAGGTACAAGTGTCCTTGAAGCGTGTGCCAAAAGTTCTTTCCCTTACTGTTATACCCTTATCAAACTTTTGGCAATTTTGCCTGTCTCTGTAGATACCGGTGAACGGATGAAAACATATTAAGAAATTCACATCTGAAAGCAAAAAAACCGGTCTAGCATTATTATCGATTCACAGAGACATACAAATCACCGACGAAGTTATAAACCGATTTGGTAATACTTCAAGAAATATTATAGTGTAAGTTGTAAATCGAAGATGTAACGTTAATTCTTTCCATGTAAACACTATCAAGTGAGCAAGATGATTGTATTAATAAAAAGTAACATAAAATGATCTTAGTTGTGTTTGACATTAACCAAACATAAAGCACACAAAAAATGTGTTGAAAAAGTGATGCCAGATAGCCTAAAAACTCTTAATTTTGCACCAAATTATACAAAAAGTTTCCACACCCCTCCAACCCCGGATAATCCCCACCCTCAAACTAAAACTCTATATACGCCCCTGATAACCGTATTGAAAATTGGAGCTATGTTTCCATGATGACGTGTATGACATCATTACAACCATATACATTTTTGAATGTAAATACATAGTACGTCAGCAACATTAAATAAATTGTCTGTTGCAACTGTTGGCAGTAACTTCAATTTCTGAAATAACAACGAACAATCGAATACACGGTATCAACCTTGGAATTCCCCCTGGGGGCGCCCATGCTTCACGTGTTGGGCGATAGCTGCAAGGGGTTATCAGGACACCTCGCCACGCCTGCTCCACATACGTCAACTTCTGTTTGATAAACAAGTGCCTATTAAAGTGGTGAAACATAATTCCCTCAACGTTATCGGTGTAGAACTAATTCTCACTTGTCAAAAAAAAAAAAAAAAAAAAAAACAATCCAAATTATTCTGTCCACATGACAAATTGCTCTTGAAAGCTTTCATGGTCTAACGAGATCGTGGTAATATAGCCCAGTGTAATTGGGTGTGTGTATTTGTAATTGAAACTAGGTTTTGGAAGGAGGCTACAGTGGCCTTAACCCTTTATATGGCAAAATATTTTTGAAGATCTTTATATTGTGGTGTTTGAAGCCATTTAATTTTCATTGTTTTACCCTAATATTAATTTAAATTTTTGTGTTCTTTAACATTATAATGTTATTAAAATTAGGATTATAAATGAATATATTTTTCATTCATTCATTCGTTCATTCATTCATTCATTCAATTTCGCTAATCGGCCAACTAGGGACCACGATAAGCCTCTTCTTACATTCTGGCATTTGTTCATTTTTCGCTGAATCCACATTGTGTTTATCAGCTCACTGTGTTAGAACGACGTTCCTCTGTACATTTCGCACCAGTTGTCCGTTTTTCGTCCCGGAAAGTTCCAAACGTCTTGATGGCCGCTCTATAAAGATTTCGGTCTTGTGCATCTTCTGCTCGTATCCCCATTTCTTTAAGATCTTTCTGGACGTTAACGTACCATGGCATTTTCGTTTTGAGTCAAAGACACTGAAGATACGTTTCGTCCGTCGGGAGTCGATCATCCGTCGCATATGACCGTACAAGCAAACTCTGCGTTTTCAGATTGTGTCTGTGATCTTCCCTATCTTAGAGTATATTCTTGTCTGGATTTTCTGATGAAGATGCCATTTTTGTAGTCCGGGCCAAGTATGATGGGTAGGAACTTTCTTTCTTTCTTTCTTTCTTTCTTTCTTTCTTTTCTCTCTGAATCCGTGAGCAAACATTTCTCGGATAGGATAAGGCATTCAGATTTTTAATTTTTATAAGCATATTTATTTTTAATTCAAATTTTATTATCATTTTTTTAACTTCTTAATTTTAATTTCCTTCAAATTTTGAGTGTTCTAAAATTAAGTATTATAATTTAAAATTTTATAAGCTTATTTATTTGGAATTATTAATTTATTAGCCCTAACATTTTTAACACTTTTAATACTAATTTTATTTAAACAATTGTTTCATGTACTAGGTCAAGGAGATAATGAGATAATGTTTGGTTTTCAGTAATATTATCACTTCCAAAATACAGTTTGTTGGTATTTGGTTGAAAGATTCAATCATCAGCATTACTGAGAATATGCTAGTTTTATGTAGACCAGTAAGTAACCTATAAAGGGAATTAATGAATTAATGAAGAGGTTTTGGGAAGAAAAGAGAAGAGTAAAATGAAGTGAAGCTGTGATTGCCTCAAGTTCGCACGCTCTCCCAAAGGAAAAAGTCGATGATAATAATAATAATAATAATAAACTGGTAAACGTGTAATAAAAACAGTTCCCAACCTTGGCACAGGATTCATCGTCAGTAGGAAGATTTTGGATTCAATAATTGGCTTCAACTCGCCTAGCAGTCGAGTTTCAACTCTCTCCTTCCGGAGCACAAACAAAGTTTATACTGTTGTGAATGTCCATGCGCCAATCAATCAAGCGAATAAGAGAGACCCGGAAGGAACGGATAGATTCTGGGAAGACCTTGAAGATGTTCTCTGTAAGATTCCAGACAAACACACGATTATGCTTCTTGGAGATTTCAATGCACAGCTGGGTAAGGAAAGAAAGTTCCAAAACATTATCGGAAACTATCCAGCTCACCAGAGAACAAATCGCAATGGTGAGAGGCTCGTAGAACTATGTAAGGCTTTCAATCTTGTAATAAAATCCACAGCGTTCAAACACCTTCCGAGAAAACAGAAGACTTGGACATCTCCGAATCCAAATCTCGGCGAATTTCAAATTGATCACGTCGCTATTGCACGTAAAGCTCAGAGAGAAATACAGAATGTGAAGGTTCTAAGAAATGCCAATCTAGATTCGGATCACTATCTATCCAAAATCAAAGTTAAGCTGATTCCGAGAAACACCAGAAAGGCCGTCTTAAAAAAGATCAATCGATTTGATACGGAAAAACTACGATTGTGCCCTAAATTTACTCAAAAACTAGAATCTTGGAATCCCGAAAACTGGGATGAACTACAACAGGCCTTGGTCACAACAGCACAGGAGACAGTTCCACTGACGAAGTCAAAGAAACATGCGTGGTGGAATAATGCATGTGATTCAGTGGTAAAGCAAAGACAACTTGCCTGGCAGAAATGGAACTCGGGAAAGAACCAAGAAAATTGGGAAAACTTCGTGAACGAGAGACAACGCGCTGCAAAAATCATCCGCAATGTAAAACGTGCCTACAACAAGAGCCAACTAACTCAAATTGAGCTAGACTTTCAGAGGAACAACACAAGGGACTTCTACAGAACCTTCAAACGCAATCTAAGCAAATACAATCCTCCGAGTCTACAGTTCAAAGACTCAAATGGGAGACTAGCTTACAGTGAGAGAGAAAATTGCCAGATTCTAGCGAAATACTTTGAATCCCTCCTTAATTGTGAGACTCCCAAATCCACTTTCTCATTTGAAGACAACGTACAAGTCCACCCAGATTCATCCCCTCCAACGAAAGAAGAAATCAAACAGATTATCCAGTCACTTAAGAACAACAAGGCACCAGGTGAGGACTCGATAATCGCCGAATTGTGGAAGTATGCTGGTGAAAAGATGATTGATAAATTGACTGACATTATCAAGGAGATTTGGGAAACTGAGAAACTTCCACGTGACTGGACTTCTGCCTTGATTCATCCCCTGCATAAGAAAGGTGACAAAACGGACGTTAACAACTACCGCGGCATTTCCCTCCTACTGATAACTTACAAAATTATTTCAAAAGCTCTGCAGATTAGGGCAGAACAACAACTTGATCCACAATTAGGAGAATACCAAGGAGGGTTCAGGAAAGAGCGCTCATGTGCAGAACAAATTATGAATCTGAAATCCATCCTTTTCTATCTGAAGCAAAGGAACAAGAAATTTGTGGTAACCTTCGTCGACTTCAAGAAGGCCTATGATTCGATTGATAGAATAGCTCTTATTCAAATTCTAAAGGAATTTGGATTGGATAATAAAACCAGGGCAATCATTCAACAGACCTTAGCTAACACCACCTCCAGAGTCAAGTTCAGAGGAGAAATTTCGGACTCTTTCGAAATTAAGACAGGAGTTAGGCAGGGAGATGGGCTTTCACCCCTGCTCTTCAACTGTGCACTGGAAAAGGTCATCCGCGAGTGGCGCAAAGAAATGAACGATGGGGTCCAAAATGGAGTACGACTGGGTTACAAGAACATGAACCTTTCTATTGATTGCCTCGCTTTTGCAGATGATCTTGCAATTTTCTCCGACTCTTTAGACATGGCCACAAAACAAATTAACCAGCTGCAGGTACAGGCAACAAAAGTTGGTCTTCAGATCTCTTTGGAGAAAACACACTTCATAACTAACATCAAGCCAGCACCAAGGGAGCTAAAAGTAAACCAGGGGAAAATCAAACGGACAGATAAGTTTAAATATCTTGGCGAGTGGATAGAACCCAACGTATGTGAGAAAGAAACCTTCACTTCGCGCATGAACAAAATGGAAATGGCGTACCAACTCACCAAGGACGTTTACAACAAAAAGTCAATATCCCTGAACGCAAAACTTAGGCATTATTGCACTGTCATACGACCAGAGGCTCTGTACGCAGCGGAATGCCTCACCATGAACAAGAAAGGCCTGGTAGAAAAATTGGAGATCAAGGAAAGAAAGATCTTGAGGAAAATTCTTGGCCCGATTAAAGACAACGGTGAATATAGACGACGGCATAACTATGAGCTGTATATTCATGTCCAGAAGATCTCTGATGTAATGAGGAAAAGGAGGATTGCATTTTATGGCCACTTGCTTAGAATGAAACCCACACGATTGACGAACCGGATCTTTAACTATTTTAAAAATAAGAAGACCAAGCCAGCCTGGTTCGAAGAGGTGGAAAGTGACCTGCAAGAGATGGAAATTACCTGTGGGGATATTCAAGAACGCAATCCCCTCAGGAAGAAACTACACGACCACCAGGGTTTTCAAGAAAAACCGAAGTTGAAGACGGGAAAGATGTGGACGGAAGAAAGAAAAGAGCAACACCGGCAACGTATGAAGGAACACTGGGCAAACATCAAAGCCCAGAGAAGCCAGTTGAAATAACGTGGTCCTTAGTTGGCCGATACGATTACAGAAGAATAATAATAATAATAATAATGTATAAATTATAAACTTTTGAACTGACGATTCCATTAACTCAAGTCCCTTTTTCTGAGCAAATACTCAAACCAGACCCAACAAACTTTGCATGCATAATTTTTAAACCAGTTGAAATATTAGAAGCCAATTTTCAGTTTTGCCGAAGTAAGCTACTATTAGAAGCTTTGCAGTCGGTCAACACGAGTGTACCCAAATTAGATTGGGCAGGGAGATACAATTAGTTTCTTACTTCCTGGGATAATTTACACGAATTATTTATGAAAATACACAGCCTGCTTCCAGTCGACCGATCGGGTCAGGGATGGAATTAATGAAGCCTCCATCTAGCGGCGATGTTATGAACCGTGCCGGCTGCCGAAGCCTGTCGCACTCCTCTGGGGCAATGATTAAATGAATGACAGATGAAATGAAATGATAGTGGAGAGTGTTGCTGGAATGAAATTTTTGACAGGGAAAACCGGAATACCCTGAGAAATACCTGTCTGCCTCCGTTTTGTCCAGCACAAATCTCACATGGAGTGACCAGGATTTGAACCAAGGATCCAGCAGTGATAGGCCGGCGTGCTGCCGCCTAAACCACGGAGGCTCACGAATTATTTATACACTTAAAAAACACTTCTCACACAACAGTAATTAACCCCCCACCCCCACCCCCCGCCGCCGATTTATGTGAGAAGTGCTTAATTAAGTTTATAAATAATTCATGTACTTCTTCTTTGGTTATTTGCACCACCTAGGAACCACGGTGCTTGTGTTAGGTAGATTTCATTAGAATAGCCTACTGCAATGGCTACGATGTTGTATAATTTGGACATATCTGTCACATCCCCCCAGATTAAGGATGGGTATCAAAGCAGATAACCTAAGGATCCCATGCCTAGCCTTTGCTGATGACCTGACCTTACTGGCAAACGACATGCAAGAGGTCACCACGCACTGTACTCAACTCATCAACATCGGAAAAACACAGTTCATTACCAATAATCATGACGCCCCTAAAACCACGAGAGTCAGTGATACTAACCATATCAAAATAGCGAATGTAGTAAAATACCTTGGAGAATGGATCTCAGAAGATCTCAGTGAAATAACGGCTCTCGAACAAAGGAGGATCGGGGCATACTAAGCTATGCCTGCAGAAAATGTACGCCTCGAAACACCTCACGATTAATGCCAAACTAAGACCCTATAATGCAGTAGGCTGACCATCAATCCTTTACGCAACAGAGTGCCCTCTTCTAACTAAGATGACCCCCCTAAGGACACCTGAAGTAGGAAATTCTTGCGAAAAATAGTGGGACCAAGAATTTTACCACACGGAATTTTTAACATCAATAATACAAGTAAATTAAAGACCAGTTGGATGAGAGAAACACAGGAGGACCTGGAACGTTTCAAAATCTTAGAAGACGATATTAAGGACAGAAATCAATTCAGCACTAGAATCAGAAACAAGAAATTTGAGCAAGTCTCAAGAAAAACAAGAAGTTCCGTGAAGAACTAAAGAGCCTACTTTTCTTAAAATTTAAGATTCATGTCAATGATTAAACTATATGGATCTATCTAGAATAATGACGAAATTAAGTTGGTAATATCGAAATTTCTAATTAGTTCGAAATACTATATACCTGGCATAATGTGACCTAATAGAGAACTACAGTTGGCAGCCCTGGTGACTAAATATATTCTTAGTTCCATCTCTTAAGGTACAGAATACAAAATTTGGTTGAAGTCCAATGGATAGCATGGAAGTTACATGCAGTTAAACACTGGATTTAACAGCGCGCGTAAAATCATGTTGGCAACAATGACATACATGTATTGGTCAGAAATAATCTGAAATAATATGATCTATTGTTGTGTCAATTTTGAATGAAATCCATTAGTTAGTATAGAAGTTACATGCATTTTAAAATTGGACCTATCAGCAGGCTTAGAATCATGTTGGCAGCACTGGCTTAGGCCTATATTAGTTACTCCAAATTAATGTAGAATGCCAGGTACTATAAGTGTGCAAAGTTTAGAGCTATTGGCTTGCATACTTTCTGATATATTGATATTAGGGTAACAAAACTAGAGACAGTATTTATTAACAGTTGGCAGCCTTGGTTACTCTTAAGAATCGGCATAGTCATATCTGTTATGGTACACATAGCACACACGAAATTTGGTTGAAATCCAAATGACAGTATAGAAGTTTAAAAAAAAGTCAACCCCTGGCACTATCCAGCCCATGACGGGCTAAGGCCGACCAAGCGACCGCTGCCCAGCCATTCGGCCTGCAGATATTGGGGTGACGCGTGATCAGCGCGTCGGATCCCCTCGGCCGTTAATCTTGGTTTTCGTGATCGGGGCGCTGTCTCACTGTCAGACAGCTACTCAATTGTCCTTACGAGGCTGAGTGCACCCCGTTCCAACCCTCACGTCAGTTTTAAAATCCCTGACGGAGCCGGGGATCGAACCCGGGGCCTCCGGGTGAGAGCCAGGCTTGCTACCCCTACACCACGGGGCCGGCTAGTATAGAAGTTACATGTATTTAAATTTGGACCTCTCAGCAGGCTTAGAATCATGTTGGCAGCACTGACGTATATAAGTTACTCCAAATTAATATACAATGTCTGGTACTATACGTGTGCATAGTTTAAAACTGTCGGCTTGCATACTTTCTGATATATGGGTATTTGGATTTAAAAAATTGAGAGCATTTATTAACAGTTGGCAGCCCTGGTGGCTCTTATGAATACGCTCAGTCATATCTGTTTATGTACACATAGCACATACGAAATTTGGTTGAAATCCAATTGATAGTGTAGAAGTTATATGAATTTAAAATTTGGACCTATCAGCAGGCGTATAATCATTTTGGCAACACTGCCATGTATGGCCTCCTGGAAATTAAACTGCAATATTATTATCTATACGTGTGCCAATTTTGAAATAGCTCCCATTCATACTTTCCAAGATATCCAACATGGAGCTCAAATTTCAATTGCGATTTTTCAGCAGTTGGTAGCACTGACATCATTTTCAAATATGGCCGTGAGATATTCAGGTATAGATCTTTACTCCTACCAAATTTTGTTTCGATTGCTGCAGCCGTTTAGGAGTTGATAGGGGGACACACAGACAGACAGACAGACAGACAGACAGAAGGACAGACAGACAGACACACATTTGCCCGATCTCATAAGTCTGCTTTTTCCTCATTTTTGCAAAATGTGAAAAGCAGGCTAAAAAACAATAGGGAAAGAATGGACACAGGAAAGGAAGAAAAATCACAGTGAATTAATGAAGAGGTTTTGGGAATAAGAGAGGAGTAAAATGAAGTGAAGCTGTGATTGGCTCAAGTTCGCACGCTCTCCCAAAGGGAAAAAGTCGATGATAATAATAATAATAATAATAATAATAATAATAATAATAATAATGTATAAATTATAAACTTTTGAACTGACGATTCCATTAACTCTTGTCTCTTTTTCTGAGCAAATACTCAAACCACACCCAACAAACTTCGCATGCATAATATTTAAACCAGTTTTGAGCTACTGAAGTAAAAGTATTGCCCTATTGTTTACAGGAGTTGGTTTTGTCTTCTTTTACATCCTAGCGGAAAAGTGAAATGTTCTGTAAAATTTGCCAGTGCTTCTCAAGCTGGGCTCCATGAACTAATAAAGATACCTGAAAAAATTTACTTCCACCAGTAGACCTTAGAGACTACTAAGTTTCAAATACATTGGTCACATAGTTTCTGACAAAATGGGATATGACGTTTCAAAAAATATGACTTACGGAAAACACAAAAAGAATGTTTGGCTAGTAGGTAGCTACAGTATAGCCTTCAAACATTATGTTTAAACCTAATTTTATCAGGCGCGGATTCAAGGGGGGAGGGGGGGGGGGAGGGTGTCACGTGGGTCATAACCCCCCCCCCCCCCCAAACGGAGAACAAAACTTTTGCAAACTCAAAAAAACGAAAACTCAATAACCAGACAAATAAAACTTAACGAATTTTAACTGAAAAACAGTGTTTTTCATTTTATTCAATACTGAAAATATCTTTATTGCAATTATTATGTTCTGTTACAACTGTACATATTTACAACTTCATACCTGTTATATAAAACGATTATTTATATATATAACAAAATCAACTCGTCTACTTTGTTTAGCAAACCTTGTGATTATCCAATCGATGTCTATAATGAAGTCACGATGAATGTGTAGCAAAGCACGGATAGGAATTTGGGGCTTTTTTTGGCACTAAAAATTTTTGCCGACGTCCAAACTGCAAGCTTGGTTAGCAATTTAAGCTGCGACTTTCTCCCTTTGTCGGTACCAACTCGACTTGCCGAAACTGTAACGTACCTTGATACTTTTCTGGAAGCTTGATGTAAAAGCCGCCAAACGCCACCGTCAACGACTACTAGTTCAGAACTGGTTACGAGATGCCATCGCAGTCGGCTTCTGGAACGTTGGAACCTAAGAGCGTTTTTCAAATTTTAACCTATAATTTAGCTTCACAGAGGTGTAATTAGTGGAAGGTTTTTAACATGCCATAAATATATGACATGGGACCGCCGGCTTTACCTCCCCTACAAATGAAGGCATACTGAGGGAATTTTAACGCTCTTAAATAATCCGACGACTTCGGTCGGGTTTGAACCCGTGACCTTGGGCATAGAAGCTCGGCATGCTACCGACTACGCCACCGAAGCCACCATTATGACGATGATTCACAAAGAAAAGCGATGGACTAAAACTCTGAACTAAAAAGAACTATTCCTCCCATTCATGCCATAAAGATATCTGTACCCAACGGATTCAAAACAGCCAAATAATCGCGAAGCAAGTAAGAAATGAAACGAAAATTGCGGGGGGGGGGGGGGGGGGCAGTACTTGTCATCATCACCTAGTGACAGATAGGGAGTGAAATGAAAAATATTACTTGGCCCCAGGGACGTAAAACTCTTTGCAAACGTGGGGGGGTCAAATTTTATAAACTGAGGTTGGTTTTTGTTTTAGTTTAAGCTTTTAATAAACCTTGAAATAACACGGTAATGTAGACTTAACGCTATATATAAGAAAATTAATAAATGTAAAACAATAATAGTGGAATGCAGCCGAAATAAATCAGAAACCTCTATGGATATCAAATTGGCAGGTGAAAAGCTGAATGAAGTAGGAGACTTCTGTTACTTAGGAAGCAAAATAACCAGTGATGGACGAAGCAAAGAGGCTATAAAAAGTAGGTTGGCTCAGGCAAGGAAAGACTTTCTACAAAAAAGGAATCTGTTGACATTGAATATAGATTTAGGTATTAGGAAATAATTTTTGAAAACCTTTGTCTGGAGCGTGGCGCTCTATGGAAGGGAAACTTGGACTATTGGTGCAGCAGAAAAGAGGAGAATTGACGCATTTGAAATGTGGTGTTACAGGAGAATGATGAAGATCAGATGGGTAGATAGGGTGACAAATGAAGAGGTATTAAGACGAGTGGGAGAGGAGAGATGTTTCTGGTGACTGCTAATGAGGAGAAGAGATAGGTTGGTAGGAGACATACTGAGACACCCAGGAATAGCAAGCTCAGTTATGGAAGGAAGGGCCGAGGACAAGAACTGTAGGGGTAGACCAAGGTTAGAATATGTTAAACAGATTGCTTCGGATGTAGGGTGTGGTAGCTATGTAGAGATGAAACGATTAGCTCAAGACAGGGAGGCATGGAAGGCTGCATCAAACCAGTCAAAAGACTGAAGACTCAAACAACAACATAAGAAAACAAAGATGATTTTCATTCAGTATTTCTCATTAAAATAAAAAATACAATCAGAATATGAGTACAAAACATGAAACAGTTTTGTCAACGTCTAGCAAAAGGCCCGAACTTACCAGTTTTAAACCGGCACTCAGAAATAATAGTTCGAAAATGCACCTTCTCAAATTGTTGTGGTAACGGGACAAAGCTCAAAGTGCCTCGGCGGGAAACGGGGGAGGAAAGAAAAACAGACTTTTTGTTCGGTATAATAAAGAAATTGGTCGCCTCCGTAGCGTAGCGGTCAGCATAGTTAGCTGCCGCCCCGGAGGTCCCGGATTTGATTCCCGGCTCTGCCACGAAATTTGAAAAGTGGTATGAGGACTGGAACGGGGTCTACTCAGCCACGGGTGGTCCAAGTGAGTAGAGGGGGTTTGATTATCACCTCAGCCATCCTCAAAGTGGTTTTCCGTGGTTTCCCACTTCGCCTTCGGGCAAATGCCGGGATGATATCTACTGTAAGGCCACGGCCGCCTCCTTCCCACTTCCTTGCCTATCCATCCCAATCTTCCCCTCCCTTCCCATCCCTCATAAGACCCCTGTTCGCTTTGCAGGTGAGGCTGTCTGGACGAGGTGCTGATCACACCTCCTCTGTTGTATCCACTGCGACCAGATGTCCCCGGCTCTAGGACACTGCCCGTAGAGGCGGTAGTGGTGATTTCCCTCGCTGAGTCCGTGGGTTCCATCAACCTGGAGGGCAAACTCGATTTAAAAAAACGACTAAGCAAGGCAGGGAAGCTTTTCCGATTTTCCATCTAACGTAGTATTAAATCATTTAGGCGACGCAGGTGCCACATTTTTTTGCAAACTCAAAAAACGGAAACACAATAACCTGACAAATAAAACGTAATGAATTTTAACTGAAAAACAGGTTTTTTTCATTTTATTCAATACTGAAAATATCTTTATTGCAATTATTATGTTCTGTTACAACTGTACATACATGTATTTATAACTTCATACCTGTTAGATAACAACGATTATTTATATAACAAAATCAACTCGTCTATTTTGTTTAGCAAACCTTGTGATTACCGAATCGATGTCTATAGTGATTCCCGATGAATGTGCAGCAATGCACGGATAGGATTTTTTTTTTTTTTTTTTTTTTTTTTTTTCACACCAAAAACTTTTGCCGACGTCGAAACTGGCTGGCAATTTAGGCTGTGACTTTCTCCCTTTGTCGGTACCAACTCGACTTGCCGAAACTGTAACGTACCTTGATACTTTTCTCGAAGCTCGATGTAAAAGTCGCAAAACACGCCGTTGCAATTTGTACGAATATTTTTGGTGCGCTAAACGCATTAAATTTCTATCCATGTAGCTTGCAAAAAAATTGGTCTGGTTTTGTACGTTTGGTTATTTTATGATTGCGTTGTTAGTGATATCAGTTTTCTTAACAATTTCGGTGACTCCCCCCAAAGCCGAACTCTAGATCCGCGCCTGAGGCGACGTATAGAATAGTTTCGTTTTTTAAATATATTCTTTTAGTGTACGGTACGGTAATTAAAACTGTTGTCTTGGACCTAAAACTTGAGGTGGGCAATGCCCCCCCCCCCCCCCCCCCCCCCCCAGTAGAAAAAATTCTGCGGGCGCCCATGCTTTCTACGGCCCTGTTTCGCCCACACAATTGGGCCACTGTGCAACCTGTTGGCGTTTATTACGTACGGTTCAGTGGCTCACTTCCGCAAAATGACAGCCAGCCAGTGTCTTGAAGACTAGTGCCAGGGTCAAATCAAGCGCATGCCTGCTCCTGGCGGCCAGTGCCGGTACTATCGTGGTTCGCCTGGTGCCCGACAGCTCTAGTGCCACATTTCAGCGCGCGCTGCGCAGCTGGAAGGGGTGGAGGCGAGGTAGGGTTCCTCATTGTGTTGGGGGTTGGCTTGGGTTCAGTTCGTTGGGTGCAGTGGAACACAGTGCACGTCGCGTAGTATTACACCGACTCGACTCTTGGGGCACAATCAATACCTTCATAGCCACGAGGTTCTAAGACCGCATCTTCTCACTGACTACGCTTATTTTCTGAAACAAGCCGTGTTTAATTACGTATATTTTTGTACGATTTTTAATTTGCGCTGAACAATGCCTTCCTCACCAGGAGACAGCTCGAAAGTCGACGAGCATCCTCTTAAGGATGCTGCTGGCAAGGAGATTTCATCTCCGACAGCTGACGATGATGCGATTTGCCTCAAAGCCAAGATGAGTCTTCTCAATGGAATTACCGTCATCGTCGGAAGTATAATCGGTTCGGGAATTTTTGTTTCTCCCACCGGAGTGCTAAGATACACCGGCTCCGTGAATGCATCCCTCATCGTCTGGATCATCTCCGGGGTGTTCTCCATGGTGAGTGATTATATCATAGTAAATTCATGATGATATTGTCTTGAATGTTCGGCGGTAACACAGCCAACACCTTAAAATGTCGTTCGGTATAATATAGTAAACACGTGACCGCTCCGGTCTCCCTTTGATACGTGCGCGTGAATTGCCTGTTCAAGCCCTTCGTTCAAAGTGTTTTCGGGTCGATACCGGGTAAGCATCACGCAACATGGCATACACACTGCTTCGTGCAAAATTTAGTGTTTGCCTATTAAATGTCAAAGAGGGTTCATGTGAATTATTGACTGTTAGTTGAGAGTGGTCTGGCCAAGCTAGCAATGCGGCAAGTCGAGGCGTCGCGCTCACCTGGCGAACTACACGTGGTATCCGCATTGGACGAGGTAATGGCACATGATGCAACTGTAGTGTGCGAGACCCGCCAGAATGGGCGTCAAACAGGGGACGAGAACTAAAAATTTCTTACATCCAATTATTTTTTGAGGCCACGCGAACACACTAATACATCTTTCATCTTATCACAGTATGTTGTAGTTTTGAGGCAATTTTTATTTATGAAAAAAAAAATGCTTATGAGATCACCTATTGTCCGTGTGTGTGTGTGTGTGTGTGTGTATGTGTGTGTGTGTGTGTGTGCTTGTTTGTGTCCCATAATAAAATCTAAACAGTTGGAGCGATTTCAATGAAACTCGGTAAAGACATAGCACTATTTTGCCCGACCGTGCGCTTCAAATTGTATTATGTCACACCAATCCAACAAGGCGGCTGTGCGAAATATTTCAACGGCATTCTATATCTCCGAAACTATCACTGATATCACCCTGACATTTTGTGGGGTGATAAAATAAAGGCACTACTACTAGAAATGAACCTATGTGACTTTCAAAAACCTGTTAAGTACAAAACGAAAGTGGTAGTTTTGTTTCTAAAATCCACTACCTGGGTGGGGATCGAACCCACTCCCTTACAGTTAGAATCTCAGCGCCTCCACCGACTGCGCCACGCAGCCCCCTGGAGAAAAGAAATAATAATAATAACTATGATCGTAATAATGAAACAGCATACTCCTCTCTTTCCTATCTATCCCTCTCTCTCCCGCAGAAGTGGCTAGGGATTCACCGCTCACCAGGCATGCTGCAACTGCTTGCATGAGTCATGCACATCCATTGTTCATTGTCACACTAGTATCTCTACTTAGTATAAAACAAAGTCCCCGGGTAATCAGGAGAACCACTGGATAGATTTTGATGCGGGTTTCAAGGTTTATGTACAAAATAATTTATTTATGATCAAAGGAGGCCGAGAAGTAACGATTTCAGTGAAAAAGTCGAAAAAAAATCCTGGCGTCCGTGTGCTTTTTAAGCTTACGCTGGGCAAACCGTTGAAAATATCAGTATACTATGAGCATGACGAATAGAAATAAATAGTGCTATCACTCACCGAGTTCAACCGCGCCCCGCTCTCCTAGCGCTAGCGGCGCTGATCCCCAACGCTACACAGTCGGCTGTTCAATAGTGGGATACGCGCTGGGCTACGTAAACCTCTTTACGAAGGCTGCGGTTACGCTGATTACAACAAATTGTGTGTTTAGACTTATGAATAATACTGTCAAAAAGTTAGCATTAATATTCTCTGTCCCCATGTAGAACTATCGTTTAAAACCCTCCGTTAGTCGCGCATTGGTCTGACAGCTCCATGGTTCGTTATATTAGTTTTAATATCAAGCCAACAGTTCAAGTTATAATCTTATCGTCTCGTGACATCTTACACCAAACCATAGTAAGCATTTTTCTGGAGTTGTGAAATAGCGTGCCTAAAAATAACTTTATCACGTGTAACACTTTGTCAGCGTGATATTGATAGTACCAGCGCACCCAATGATGTTACATTCTGTTAGTGAGTGGCAGGTGTGCTGTTATAACGATTATTTGGCTTAGTATGTTGCCTTAGTTAATATCAGTAAGGAGACTGCGCCTTACGAAAAACTAAGGATGCAGATGAAGCGTGTCACCTTCTGCTGAAAGATAACGAATAGCTAGTTCATGATTCAGTAATTTCAAAGGAATTTGTGACTCTGATACTGAAGACAAAGTTGAAACAAGATCCGAAGATCAGGAGGACGGTGACGGAAGCGAAGAATTGGATGACCGTTTATTTTGTTGGCAGGTTGGCCATTATTATATGTCCGACTCATTCTTGGCCACTTGGCTATCACCACGGAAGTCCGGGTTCGATTCCCAGCTCTGCCAATAAATTTAATACTGGTCTGAGGGCTGGAACGGTGTTCACTCAGCCTCGTGAGGCAAAAATGTTAAGAGGCGCGTTCGATTCCTACCTCAGCTATCCTGGAAGTGGATTTCCGTGGTTTCCCACTTCTCCTCCAGGCAAATGCCAGGATGGTACCTAACTGAAGGACACGGCCGCTTCCTACCCAAATCCGACCTCAATTCCAAATACACACACTACTACAGACATCATAATGACACAGGTTATCAGACGAATTCTAAACAAACCCAAACACACGGGGATACGTGACCACGATGTCGTTAAGTCCCTAAAGAATCAACAACTATTATTATTTTAGGCCTATTATTATTAAGACGGATTTTTTTTCGTTTTAGGTAAGGATGGCACGAAATAGAACAAGTAACCATGGAAGGCTGCCTTCATTCCGTATCCTACTGGGCGGCTTTCGTGATTTTACATCAGTGGATAGATATTTCGGTAAATTTTGAAAAATTTGAGGTACTGATCCTGGTTTTAATTTCCACTTCACGCGAGGAAATTTCACGTTCTCATAGTTCACTACGAAAGAGTCCGCCTTTATAATAATTAAATCTTCCGAAAAACGTTCGTCACAGATTCTATTTTTGATCGACAATTGCTTATCCTTCCTCGGAAAAACTTTCGCCCATTTCGAAAACAGGTTTGTTTCTTTTGGCGATGTGAAAAATGTCTACCATCAGATTTTCTTCGTAACCCGATTTACTTCCAGGAACAAAACTTTACGACATTTTCCCGAAACAACAGAAAACTTAGTTGTTTGCACACACAAAGCACTGCACAGACATTCGTAAATTATTACAAAGAAACAAATTCCCTCGAATAATATGACTTCTCGCGCACAGGATATTACAGTACTAACCTCGTGGGTTACTGTCATACGTGCTTATGGTTCGTCGCGACTTCCGCGCCACACACTGGCTGGACCATGAACTACAATGCTTAAGTAGCGGAGTGATGACACTGTTTATTTCTATTCGTCATGCTATGAGTGTAAGAATTGTTCAGCATGAATCGTTCTACAAAAGAGTCCCGAGAGCATATATCTTATCTTCAATACATCGCCCACTATAAGTTTTTTTAGATTGGACGGAATGGGGATTTGTGTTTCATGCACCTCGCCATTTAAAAAAAATCTATCTATCTATCTATCTATAAATTACGTCTGACAAGAATTATTTGCGCATGCATCTCCATGATAATATAATTAATAGTCCAGTCAGTGATTTTAACTCATCATGCCGAGACGTAAAACTGATATAGGTCGTAGTTCATTGACATCGGAAAAAAGCACTTATCACGTAATGCATTCATAACTGTTCCCGGGCGAAGCCGGGGGTTTATAGTATTTCATAAATTGATGTCAATGATAGTTAACGGATTTAGATGTAGGGATAATTCCACAGTTTTATTTAACTCTGTAATTTGGGATTATTTGAAAATATCACCAATTATTTAAAAAATCGGTGAACTGGATTAACATTACCATTTTAATGAACTGTTTATTTTTTATTTTTGTCGATACATGTTGGTACCACTGCTTTTTACCTGTTTTTAAGAAATGAACATTAGTCTATGTCGATGATTCAGCGAACTTCTATGGACAAAAACTCTGAACTAAAAGAAACTATTCCTCCCATTAATGCCATAAAGATAATGCACCCAACGGTTTCAGTGCAGCCAAATAATGAATATCACGAAACAAGTAAGAAATAAAACGATAATTAGGATAATCACCCAGTGACAGGTAGGTAATGAAATGAAAAATATTACTTGCTCCCCCTCCCCTGGAAAATATCCTGCGTGCGCCCATGTGCACATAAGATACTTTTGCCTGTGGATCAGCGTCTTTTGTGTCACTCATAACGAGGTATGTCCAATTACTAGAGCCCTGTGCGGATGGACAAAACATCTGCATCCGCCTCGCATCCGCACGACTTTTATCCACATCCACACATTTGTTATCCGAATCTACTGACATTACGATAACATATTAAAGCAACACATTTAGATTTAAGGAGAAAGTCGTTTCCTTAGGCTTTGTAATAATAATAATAATAATAAGACACGGATAGTCAGTCTGAAAGACTGGTCTTTATATCATTTTAAATGCCAGCAGCTGAGTACCAAGAAGGCAGTGCGACAACAAAGTTTCAAGATTCTATTTTGTTTCTTCACTGCCTACTTGATTGTTCTCTCACTGCCTTCTTGAAACTCTGTTCTCGCACTGCCTATTTGCTACTCGGCTGCTACATCGTACTATGACGTCACACACTTCAGTTCATTCTAAGTACATTTCGTCCCGTCACCGTAACGTAACGCCAGACCTCAGGGTAACGACGAAGTCGACAAGATCATTTAAAATGATAATAATAATAATATTGGTTTTTAGTTCCCTTTCAACTACTGCGGCGTTTAGAAACGCCGGGGTGCCGGAATTTTGCCCCGAAGGGGATCTTTAACGTGCCAGTTAATCTACTGACACGGCTCCCTCACATTCGCGCACCCTCAAATGCCAGCTGACTGCGCCAGGATACGATCCTGCAACCTTCGACACAACAAGCGAGAACGTTACCGCTGAGCCACGCAGCCAGTCCCTTAATCTTTGTATGTCATGTTCTATGTTTAAAATGAATGCTATACAGCCAGAATTGCAACCCTTTTCAGTTCGTAGTGTTAATTGTGCTTAATGACATAATATGAGATTAGCGTAAATCATCTTACATTTGTCATAACTGAAAAATATGATATGTCATAAACATCCGGGTCTTAGTAGCCTAATGACATTAAACAAGTTCGGATTGTATTCTAAAAACTATCCACAAATTTACTCCAAACATTGTCCGCAGCTTATCCACTATCCACACAGCCTTGCAAACTATATCCGCATGGCGAAAAGTTTGCAGATATCCACGGGTTTACTCGCTGATATCCGCATCCGCGCAGGCCTCGACCAATTACTTTACACAGGCTGTGCCTGGAATTCGATTACTCATACCTCAGTAGCTCTCCTAGAATCACAGTAATGAACAGCTTAGGTTTTCACGGCCGGCGTTCAGATATCCTATCTGGACCACGGCCTACAAGCCCGAAAAACTTTTACTTAATTATAACAGGACTAAGATAATATCTTTTATTTCCCACACAGACATATTTGTTAAACTTATCTCCAGCGATTATGTTGTCCTCTATTCAAATGAAGCAAATTTATTTTACATATTTTTACGTATTCCTGACGTTGGTACATTCCCCCCGGGGCTCACTTCTAATGGGACGTGGGTTGGCGACCACGGGACCCCAGCTGAGTCCGGCATTGCTTCCACTTACTTGTGCCGGGCTCCTGTCTGTTGCCTTTCCTGTCGACCTCCCTTGGTCAACTCTTGTTCGGTATTAGGGTATCCCGAGGCCTAGGGAGTCTTTCACTTTCCCGCCTTAATTGGCTCTTGTCTCATCTTTCCTGATCCCTCATTCTCCTTGTTTTCTTTTCATTGTATCTCCTGCCTTCTGCTCAAGGCCCTCAAGGAGGCAGGGTGTGTGTAGCCCCACCAGTTCTGTTTTTTTTTGTCGTGTAGCCTCCTGAGAGGCCGAGTGCAGGTCTTTCAAGTCGACGCCCGTGGGCGACCTGCGCGTCGGGATGAGAGATGGAATGGATGAAGATGAATGAAACTGGGCAAGGATGTGGAAGGAAGCGGCCGTGGCCTGTCAGAAGGTACTGTCCCAGCATTTGCCTGGTGTTAAAAATGGGAAACCACGGAAAACCATTTCAAGGACAGCCGACGGTGGGGCTCGAACCCACGCGTCTACCGAGTCAGCAGAGAGCTTGGCCCCATGACCTAATGCTGCGCTTTAGCCAGCGTAGCCACTTCTGTCTGTACCAGTTCTGGTGCAACCTTGATTGTGCTACAACCTCAAGGGCTCACGTTTGGTGAGTTCAGGAGTTGGCGACCCCGAGGACTTCCTGAGCTGGGTCCAGGTTTTCTCCATTTTCCATTGCCATTGAGGCGGTCCCTCTCCTCTTTACCTTCCCTATCTGCCTTTCATGGCTCTCCTTCCTTCCAAGTCCCTCAATCCTCATTCTTCGAGGGTTGAGGGCATTTCTTTTCTTCCAGTCCTTTATTTGTTTACCATTCCTTCTTCTAGTATATCCAGTAAGTCTGTAGTTAGTATTAGTTATAGTTTTCCTTCTCACAATCACCCAAACCATTAGGGGACGATAACCTAGATGTTAGGCCCCTTAAAACAACAATTACCATCATCATGGTACATATTTATGTGTAAAATAAATATTTGTCCATATTTAGTGTTTTTAATGCAATCTATATTTAAAGCCCTGCGCGGATGCGGATATCCGCGGATAAACCCGCGGATATCCGCTAATATTTTCGCCATGCGGATATACTTTGCATGGCTGTGCGGATAGCGGATAAGCTGCGGATAATGTTTCGAGTAAATTTGCGGATAGTTTTTAGAATACAAACTTACGTTAATATTACATACTCTATTTGATATGCCAATCTACTGCGTCATGCTTAAAAGAGGAATACTCCTATGGCATATTGCGTACGAAATATTGAGGCACGTATTGCACTTATACACGAGAAGATTATTTTACTCATATGCTATCAACTACATTTTATTAAGTACCGTATGTTCGTAGTAGATGGTCTTGACATTTCATCAATTCTCACTGCCATTATTACTATACGTACGAGATATCATGCTGTCAATAAGCTTGTTAGTTCATCGTGGTGACATCATTAACGTTACTCATGTCAGCTACTTCGCCATCTAAGCTATCCTGGAAGATCGGGATCCAGGTTTATATCTGTAGATTTATTTCCAACTTGTCACTGAAGCACGTTGGCTGTGATATTGCAACATCAACTATGACACCAACTATGCGAACATGGATGGGTCCAGAAGAAGAAGGTTGATGACTGACTTGGAATTTCCGGCCAAATGTCAATCCCCTTTTCCAAGCGTAAAAGAGAAGTTCACGTATGAACATCATTTCACCAACATGGATAAACTATCTATTAAAATAAAACAAGGTGAATATTCAATAGCGCGTGAAACAATGCTCAAGTCAACGATATGGCAGACATTTGGTTACGTTTTCAATGGAAACGAAAAGGTGAACGATATAGCGATGTTTACCTGTAAAAAAGTGTATTCATACTCAGGACACAAATCGGGCACATCAAACTTACTGAGGCACAAGTGCAAAAGTAGCCAAAAAAGTATAGCCAATATTTTGTCTAAAGCGGAGGTCAAGGAACCAGAAGTGTCATCCAACTTGAAGTCCCTTGCAATGAAGCAAATTGTCAGGAACGACTTTTTCCTTAAATGTCTAAATGTGTTGGTTCAACACGTTATGCTTTATCTAATAAATTAAACATAATATTGAAATATCAGCGGATTTGATAAAAGTCATGCGGATGCGGGGCGGATGCGGATAACGTTTTCTTTATCCGCGCAGAGCTCTATCTATATTCATAGTGAGGCCCTTAAAACTGTTTTTCGGAATATTCGGAAAAATACAAATCGGATTAAAGAAAGTTGCAATAAAAGTTGTTCACCTCGAAGAGGGACAGCCAATAACATAAAGCTCGACCACCACTGGGGGCGGGAGGAGGGCTGACTTTGAAATCTTAAATAGGAACCCCTATTTTTATTGCTGATTTTGATTCTCCGTAAAAAATATGTAACTTTTGTAGGATACATTTTTATTCGTTTCATGATAAATCGTGCTGTAATCGGCAAAAATGAAAATGAGTTGAAAAAATGGTATTATCTTAAAAAAAAAAAAAACAGATTAGGAAACGTTTTGATATATTTGAAAATTCTATCATGTGAAACCGTCAACCCTCACCCCGCAACCCCGCAATGCATTCTTAGACTTAGCCAGGACGACGACATGGACGCAGTAGTAAATTGTTCCCTTCGTGTGCATGATTTTGGTGATTCCCCTTGCCTCTCACTATCCCGGGGTGCTTGGTTACAAGGGGATTGTCGATTATAACGCCATCTATCATGATACGAAAAAAATGTTTCATACAAGTTGCATATCTTTCCACGGAGAATCTAAATCTGCAAAAAAATATAGGGGTTCCTATTTGAGATTTCGAAGCCCCCCTTCTGCCTCTCGCATTCGGTGGTGGTGCAAGGGGGACCCTGTATATAAAATCATGTTACGGGATAGTTTGCATGTCCCGTATGCGTTCATATACCATTCATCCGATTGCGATGAAACTTGGGTGAGTTGCTGTGTGCACTCCAGGGAAGGTTTCTAGGTTTCTAGCTACATACAGTATTATTTATGTAACACAAAAGGGTCAGGAAGCTTTAAATCCCACAGTAACCCAATTGCAGAATCTGTATACTTATCACACCGCAATGCAAGGCTTGCTGATTCATCGCGAGGTGACACGCTGTCTCAGCACAGCCATAATGCATGTGATTGTAAACACACCGATCATGTTTTATTTTTATTTTTACCAGCTAGTGTGGGTCAGTGGTAAAGTGTAGTTCTTAAAATTGAACTCAAGCTTGGCTGCCGGTTTGAATACGGTCATGGCGCGAATCGCTTCAACAAACTGCCGTATGCGGTCATATACCATCACCGATTGCAATGAAACTTGGGTGAGTTGTTGTTTACAATCCAAGGAAAGTATCTGGCTTAGTAAATCCATTTCACAATAGGTAGCGCACAGGTAGATTCAACACAGAGTGACGGCGCGAAAATCGTTTCAACATAGGTTGCGTGGATGCGGATATATTTTGCATGTCTTTGCGATAAGCGGATAAGCTGCGGATAATGTTTGGAGTAAATTTGCGGATAGTTTTTAGAATACAATCCGAACTTGTTGAATATCATGGGGAAAGTGCACACCAATGTTTTTCGAGTTGGTAATACAACTAGCAATTCAGTTCACTGCTAACCTAAAGCTGTCATCGTACCTATCAGATAGGGACAGTCAGCATGATGCCAGTCGCTATGTGATAACCGGAGGCTTGGATGAAGAAACTTAACACATTGCATGTTATTTTCTGTTGCCAGCAAATAAGAAGGTTCGCCTACAGTTGTGATTCAATTATGTAAAATTAAATGTAGTTTTAAATACCAGTGTATACAGTGGTTTTGCTTGTATTTCTTTTTCAATATAATATATTAGTTTATCGGGATTCAGTTAGTTACGTTTTAAAAGCAGAGCGGGGTATGTTGCGCAGATCATTATGATACAAGTAATACAAATACAATGTGACATTAATGGCCAAATATTTCGTGTTTGTTCTCCAGATGCCAAGAAATTATACGCGGAAAACAGAGAAAAACTCCTACCCAGCAGAAAATGTGCAGAAATCTCGACGTGCAATTAGGGATGATGGGAGGAAAATAAGGGAAGTGGGGAGGAGTTTCAACATTCCCCAGTCAATCCTACCAAAGCAGTTGCTGCAAAATTGTCTTGCTCGACCTCGTCTAGTCCGTAAAGCTGATTTACCAACGAAATGGAATCATAATTATCCGAATACCTTTTGACATTGGCAAAATTATTTTATGACTTAACGCCCACAAAGCTTGTCAGACGGTTCGAGTTCAAGTTTGCAGAGGATAATAAGATTCCCCATAATTTCCATAAAGTTATAAGTCTATGAGTTGTATGAGTTCTTGAAGGGATATCCTGCATTAACTTTGAGACAACCTGAAAGAACAAGCCTAAATTGGATTGCCTCCTTTAATGCTGACGAAACGAAGATATTTTATTCTAATATCCAAAACTGCAGAATTTTAGTTCATTGCATTGATATGCTTTTGTAAACAGCATTGGCATATTCTAATGTTAGTGCACAGTCAAAGTTTCTGCCAATTCACATTGTATTAGTATGGCTTTCCAACACTCATCCCATGCGCACAATTTTCCAATCCATGCAAGATTTCGAATTATAGTCCACCAAATTTATTTTTGAATTAAATGTATTTCTGCACATCGAATATAGAGTTACTAAGGCTTCCTTATTCATAACTGCAGTTGTGTTATCTATTATTTCATCATCACAAGACCGATTCTTGCTTAAGTGCGGACAATTCCCGCACTCTCTCTTATCATGGCCCGGATGTTTATGACATATCATATTTTTCCGTTATGGATTTTCATGACAAATGTAAAATGATTTACGCTAATCCCATTCAAATTATGTCATTAAGCATAATCAACACTCCGAACTGAAAAGAGTTATAATTCTGGCTGTATAACATTCATTTTAGACTTGCTGCTTAAATGTTTAAAAGATAAAGTATAAAGCAACACATTGAAATGCCAGTAGATTCGGATAACAAACGTGTGGGAAAAAGTCGCGTGGATAAGGGGCGGATGCGGATAACGTTTTGTCTATCCGCGCAGGGCTCTAAACATAGGCCTGTATGCATTCATATTCCATTCATCTGATCGTGGTGAAATTTAGGTGAGTTGTTGTGCACACTGCCGCAAAGGTTTCTGAATTAGAAAAACAATTTGATAGTAGGTAGCATACGAGTAGTTTCAACAAATGCTCACATGGTCAGCTGTATGTGGCGTGCTCACGCTTCGGAAAGCCTTCGGATTTATTTATATATGCACCAGACAGAAAAACAAGGAATATTGTTTATCCAAAGGCACTTCAGTAACCAAAAGTACAATTCAAACACTTCTCTTTCTTTCTTTCTTTCTTTCTTTCTTTCTTTCTTTCTTTCTTTCTTTCTTCCTTTCTTTTTTATCTTTTCCTTTATCTGTTTCTTTTTCTTTGGCTGGCTGCGTAGCTCAGCGGTGACGTTCTCGCCTGCTGTGACAAAGATCGAATCCTGGCACAGCCAGTTGGCATTTGTGAGGAGGCCGTGTCAGAAGATTTACTTGCACGTTAAAGATCCCCTTCGGGCCAATTCCGTCACGCCGGAATCTTTAAAAGCCGCAGTTGATAAAAGGGACGTAAAACAAATTACCTTATTATTATCTTCCATTCTTTGATTGGCATTGCAAGGCATGCAGGGTATAGCTAGTATCATCATATACTGGGTGTCATTTATGTACTTGAGCACCCTTAAGGGGCGTGTAGCGGATGGGTATAGGATTAATTTGAGATAGGGAACCTGGGGTCGGAATGGCCTCCTAACCCCAGAAAACAGGTTTGTTTCAGGCCCTCCGCCCCTGTGAAGTAGGGAAGCGCGTCATGTGTTACTCCGAGGTCAGGCACTCTTTCGCTGCCAACGGTCTTGGCGCGACCACCGCTCAACGCTGCGTTAGCCGAGAGGATAGCAGTGAGGCGCGGTACCACGGTGGTCCCGGTTTCGTTTCTCCTAGGGTGCCATGCCTTCATGTTTTTCTTTTTCTTTTTTAGAGGCGAAGGAGGGGGCTTAGTCACAGTGCGTGTTTATTCTGTGCTGATTTTTTAAACTATCGTTGATTCTGTAAACTAATTGCCTTTTGATTATTAGTATCAACGAGTTACTTGTGTTTCTGTAGTAGTTAAAAACGACGGAGCTATCGATTGGCAAGAGAAATGCAGCTCTCGGCTAACGCAGCGTTAAGCGGTGGTCGCGCCAAGACCGTTGACAGCGAAATAGTGCCTGACCTCAGAATAACACATGGCGCGCTTCCCTACTTTACAGGGGCGGAGGGCCTGAAACAAACCTGTTTTCTGGGGTTAGGAGGCCATTCCGACCCCAGGTTCCCTATCTCAAAATGATCCTTAACTCATCCCCTACACGCCCCTTAAGGGTACTCAAGTACATAAATGACACCGTGTAGACTATATTATTCCAGTAGTATAGATCCCTCCTGCGGCGCTCACAAGCGACCGATTGTGTCAATTGAGCATTCAAATGAAAGAGAATAGACATTAGCAGTGACGAATTGCACTCAAATTTCATCAATAATTATAATTTCTTTAAAGAATGACTTTAAAAAAATGTACGAAGTGTGTGATTTGCAGATACTTTGACTGTAGGAAGATACGCTCCATAATTGCTGTGCACTTCACATTTTGGCCGCTGCGATGCCTCTTTCATGTCATTTTAACATTCTGAGGTCTTTCCTTTATCATTTTGCATGGATTTCAGAAACAGCAAATCAAACGAATGAGTACCGTTACTCAAATCGTATAATTTCATAAATATCGAATAACTGGTGAGTGCTACAGCTAAGCTGTCAATCAATGAACTCTACATACAAATGACATTAGCAGTGACGAATTGCATTCTAATTTAATAAATATCAATTTTTGTAAGAAGTGTGCGATTTGCAAATACTTTAACATAACAACCTTTCTCATTAAGTCTCTCATTATAAACCTATTGGGGAAAGTATGGCTTCTCGCACGGGTCCGCTAGTTTGTATAATATATTTTATTCTGAGGAGTAAAGATATATAGAATTGTCGTTTTCAGTGACAGATGATATGGCAACACTGGACAAGTTTACAGTTATGTACATAAACTGTTTTTGAGGAAAGTAGGATTTCTCAAGTATGTGGCTGTAACAATAGCAAGCATCCCTTTGAGTCAGGTATCCGAGTAGACTTGGACCTTGAGACGCTCAAGTTTTGAGGAAATGTGCAATGTAAAGCTACAGGGAGGCCTTTTTAAGACTCTGCATTTCAGGCCGCGATCCTTAAGAACCCCATTTGTGGTTCGCCGGGGGGAGGGGAGGAGGGGGGGGAATCGAAATTGTTAAGAAAATGGTATCACTAAAAACGCAATCACAAAATAACCAAACGTACAAAACCAGACCAATATTTTTGCAAGCTAAATGGATAGAAATTTGATGCGTTTAGCGCACCAAAAATATTCGTACACATTTAAAGGCGTGTTTTGCGACTTTTACATCGAGCTTCCAGAAAAATATCAAGGTACGTTACAGTCGAGTTGGTACCGACAAAGGGAGAAAGTCACAGCTTAAATTGCCAACCAAGCTTGCAGTTTGGACGTCGGCAATTTTTTTTTGAGCGAAAAAAGCCCCAAATTCCTATCCGTGCATTGCTGCACATTCATCGTGACATCACTATAAACATCGATTCGGTAATCACAAGGTTTGCTAAACAAAATAGACGAGTTGATTTTGTTATATAAATAATCGTTTTTATATAACAGGTATGAATTTGTAAATATGTACAGTTGTAACAGAAATAATAATTGCAATGAAGATATTTTCAGTAATGAATAAAATGAAAAAAAAAAAACTGTTTTTCAGTTAAAATTCGTTGAGTTTTATTTGGCTGGTTATTGTGTTTTCGTTTGTTGAGTTTGCAAAAAAATTTGGTTTCCGTTTAGGGGGGGGGGGGGGTCATGACCCCTGTGACCCCCACACCCCTTGAATCTGCGCCTGAGACCATATGCCGTGTGATGGTTGCAGGCCGCTGACAGGTGACACAGCTGCAGACGGAAGCGAATACTCAATAACGTCCGCTTACCTTTGCTGGTCCTTGGCGTCATTTTGCTCACTGTCCCCGCTGGCATTCACTCCAAATCCTCGGTACTCCGTCACCAAGGTTTTAAAGCAGTGGTCTTCGACCTTATTTTAATGAAGGGCCAAATTTTTGTTATGGAAGGGCTTGAGGGCCACATTAATCTTATTATATACAGTATATATTGTCTTTCAACTTGGAAGAAAAAAAAAAGTTTTTATTTAGTTCTAGAATTACAGTGAAATCAATATTAAGATATACTTCAAAACACAAAACTAATTAAAACAAGAAGTTCCGTGACGAACTAAAGAGCCTACTTTTCTTAAAATGTAAGATTCATGACAATGATTAAGCTATATGGATCTATCTAGAATAATGACGAAATTAAGTTGGTAATATCGAAATTTCTAATTAGTTCGAAATACTGTATACCTGGCATAATGTAGCCTAATAGAGAACTACAGTTGGCAGCCCTGGTGACTAAATATATTCTTAGTTCTATCTCATAAGGTACAGAATACAAAATTTGGTTGAAGTCCAATGGATAGCATGGACGTTACATGCAGTTAAACATTGCATCTAACAGCGCGCGTAAAATCATGTTGGCAACAATGACATAAATGTATTGGTCAGAAATAATCTGAAATAATATGATCTATTGTTGTGTAAATTTTGAATGAAATCCATTAGTTAGTAGAGAAGTTACATGCATTTTAAAATTGGGCCTATCAGCAGGCTTAGAATCATATTGGCAGCACTGGCGTAGGCCTATATTAGTTACTCCAAATTAATCTAGAATGCCAGGTACTATACGTGTGCAAAGTTTAGAGCTATTGGCTTGGATACTTTCTGATATATTCATATTAGGGTAACAATAATTGAGACAGTATTATTAACAGTGGCAGCCCTGGTTACTCTTAAGAATCGGCATAGTCATATCTGTTATGGTACTCATAGCACACACGAAATTTGGTTGAAATCCAAATGATAGTATAGAAGTTACATGTATTTAAAGTTGGACCTCTCAGCAGGCTTAGAATCATGTTGGTAGCACTGACGTATATAAGCTACTCCAAATTAATATAGAATGTCAGGTACTATACGTGTGCATAGTTTAAAGCTGTCGGCTTGCATACTTTCTGATGTATGGGTATTTGGATTTTAAAAAATTGAGAACATTTATTAACATTTGGCAGCCCTGGGGGACCTTAAGAATACGCTCAGTCATATCTGTTTATGTACACATAGCACATACGAAATTTGGTTGAAATCCAATTGATAGTGTAGAAGTTATATGCATTTAAAATTTGGGCCTATCAGCAGACTTAGTATCATTTTGGCAACACTGTCACAAATAGCCTCCTGGAAATTAAACTGCAATATTATTATCTATACGTGAGCCAATTTTGAAATAGCTCCCATTCATACCTTCCAAGATATCCAACAGGGAGCTCAAATTTCAATTGCGATTTTTCAGCAGTTGGTAGCACTGACATCATTTTCAAATATGGCCGTGAGATATTCAGGTATAGATCTCTACTCCTACCAATTTTTGTTTCGATTGCTGCAGCCGTTTACGAGTTGATAGGAGGGGACATACACACAGCTAAACAGACAGAAGGACAGACAGACAGACAAACACACATTTTCCCGGATCGATCTCATAAGTCTACTTTTTCCTCATTTTTTTTGCAAAATGTGAAAAGTAGGCTAAAAATATTAAAAATGATAAATTGTTTTTAGTTCAATGTGAAATCGGACACTGTTTCTCTTTCACTAATCTGTCAACATTGGCTGTTATGTTGGATGAAGCAATTCGAAGAGTTTTCTCTAAATTAGTGTCAGAAACACGATTCCTCAATTTTGACTTCACCTACTTCAATTTGGAAAATAGTTGCTCACAAAAGTGAATTATTGAAACAAAATTGATTTTCGGGCCGCTGGTTGAAGATCACTGTTTTAAAGGGACTCCTGTAGAATCAGATATACGATCTCCCGCTGATACAGTGGATGTTAAATATGCGCCAAGCACCTCCTCAGGTGCGGTGCTTGAGCCAATACAAATCACTTTTGCGAGTCAAGAGGGTAAGATTCAAGTTTGAACATTTAGGTTGGTTGGTTCCTCAGTTTAGTGGCTGTGACAACGCGGTCATGTAACCCCGTGTACTTTGGGTGTGTGTAGAATCTGTCTCATAACCGGTGTTAATTGTGATGACTGTATTAGTGTGTGTATCTGGTTTTAATTCAAGTAAGGACTGCAGACGATACATTTTAAAGTAGTTCCTACTTTTGCCGCCAAACGCCACCGTCAACGACTACTAGTTCAGAACTTAGCTACCAGACGTCACCGCAGTCGGCTCTTGGCAACGAACGTAGGAACCTAAGAGCGTTGTTTAGATTCTTAACCTATACAATTTAGCTTCACACAGGTGCAATTAGTGGAAGGTTCTTTAACATGCCATACATTTCACACAGGTGTAATTAGTGGAAGGTTCTTTAACATGCCATAAATCTATGACATGGGACCACCGGCTTTACTTCCCCTCCGAAGGAAGGCATACTGAGGGATTTTAAACGCTCTTAAAAATTCCGACGACTTCGGCCGGATTTGAACCCGCGATCTTCGGCATAGAAGCTCAGCGTGCTACCGACTACGCCACCGAAGCCCCCTATTTTGAACATTTAAATCAATATTTTGTATTGGTAGCAGAAATAATCAATTAATGAATGAATAGCAAATAAACAGTATTGAAAAAAAAAAGAATCCAGTATTTTTAATGTACACAAGAACCTCGTTTATCCGGATTAAGTGGGACTGGGACTGATCCAGATTATCGAAAATCTGGATAATCCTGAAAGAACTAATCCATGTTATATAATCTATTAACAAAAGTTGTAATACCTTTTTCCGATTGTACAAAAAAAAATATATATAAGAACACTCTTCTTACATTTACTACTATGTTTTATGCACTAAATTAATGTGTAAGATTTTTCTGTTTTACATTTGTGTAGAGTTTCCGCGCAGCACGATCACGAAGACGTTTTACTAACATCAGTTCTCACTTCCAGGCGAATGCCGGGACGGTACCTTTGATAGACCGTGGCCAAATTACTCTAGGATTGAGCTTACCAGTCACCAGTAAGGTACTGCTCGAGTCTAAGCTGCGTGAACCTGAGAGGAACGTGCATCACGGACTATGAGAAATGGTGTTGACGAGTGATGAGGTTTCTCGGTCCGTGCATAGTGCCGAACCAAATATATTGGTCGGTGACTCACTGACTTATTCGTAACACCACACTGGTTTCAGAAAAGACCCTATGTTAGCAGTATTGGAATAGACGAGAATGTCAGGTAACACGGCGGGCTGTTGACAGGCTTCTCAATTCTCGCCTGCTCCTACTCTGCCTCTGCCCTTCATCCCGCAAGTTCACAGAGCTTGGAACCGAGCAGTATGCTGAACTGTACGGCAGCCGAGATCTAATCCCCGACCTCCAGCATTGAGGCAGGCGGGACTATACCTCAGCCGAGATCTAATCCCTGACCTCCAGCATTGCGGCAGGCGGGACTATACCTCAGCCGAGATCTAATCCCTGACCTCCAGCATTGCGGCAGGCGGGAGTTGTTACAGACGTTCACCTTGCTCTTGACCAGTGAAAGTGGTGTGACGTTGAGCTGAGAGGGAACAGAATGGTACCGTCCGCTCTCTCGCTTCTCGCTGTACTCCAACCTACAATGTAGGCTACCCTTCGTGCACAGCGGTCTGCGGGGATTACCGCAGGCTGAGCTCTCACGCTACAGTGGCGTGCTAACCCAGATCGAGTGCTGGGGCGCGCGCAATAGTACATTTTCCATTCTTGGCGAAAACTGAGTGGTTAAAGAGTTGAAAATAAGACACAAACCCAAATCCCCTGCATCCGACGGTGATCTCATTTTAACTCTTACGCTCTAAAGCAAGTCCGTCCGAAGAGAGACATATTGCAAATGTTCTATGATTATTGTTAACTGTGGTATTTATTTATTAATAATGAAAATGGTAGCGCCTCCGTGGCTTAGGTGGCAACACGCCGCACCGGTCTCTCACCGCTGGGACCATGGTTCAAATCCCGGTCACCCCATGTGAGATTTGTGCAGGACATAGCGGAGGCAGACAGGTTTTTCTCCGGGTACCCCGGTTTTCCCCTGTCACAAATTTCATTCCAACACCACTCTCCACTATCATTTCATTCCATCTGTCATTCATTTAATCATTGCCTCGGAGGAGTGCGACAGGCTTCGGCAGATGGCACAGTTCATATCCTCGCCTCTAGATGAGGGCCTCATTCATTTCATTCCCTGACCCGGTCGGTCTACTGGAAACAGGTAGAGGATTTTCATTTGCATAATGATAATGGTAGTCTAATAATGGTATGACTGCGGTTTAGATCTTTTGAAATTAAGCCATTGAGGTGATCTAATCTCCAATTGCAATGCTCTGTTGAACACTGCCATCTGATAGAAACCAGAACTTTAATTAGTAACCTGTGACTGAGATTTAAACACCAAATGTGATACGAGAGATCTTTTACGAGCCGACATCGCACGATCGGAGCGCCGTGGATTTTTGACGCCCTTCATAATTCCGATTTCCTTGACTGGCAATCGAACCACGCTCTTAGGATGAGGAGGCGAGCACTCTGCCAGAAAAATATTTATCTACAAATTGTGATTTATAGAGAAAAGAGAATTTTCGAACAAACTTACAGGGGGACCGCGCCTAGACGTCATCAGTGGCACCGGTAATAAGGTTGCAGTGTTCCACAGCCACCAGATTTTTTAATAAAAAGTAATACTGTAATTATTATGAATATGAGTGATTTAAGCCCACAAAGGAGCGCTTATGACCAGGGCTTCTGCGATGCTTTCTTTGCTCTCCAGTCTCTCCTCAGTCCAGCCAATAACTTGTCCTTTCTCTCCTGTGTGAGGGGTGGTCGGGTCTTAATCACTTTGGGTGGAGGGGACCAAGAGTTAACACTGTCACAAAATTTGGAACTGAATATCTATGACTTTTGTAATTCTTCTAGATTTTCCCGTATTGATTAGATATATAGCAACAATATCCACTTTGCAATACAAAATGTTTTTATATGATGTCTTTAACTTTTTTGATACACGTTTCGGTTCTTGTGAACCTTCTTCAGTCAAAACACATTCTCATGTGACAATCTTGTTACACTTATAAAAACTCTTTTTACATTCGTCAGAATTGTTTAAAATGACATAAAATGCTTAAAGAATTCGATTATGTATTTGAAGTTCCGGTCTTAGGCCCTTCGTCGTTGAAATTCCAAATTATAAACTCAGGATCCCATTGTACAAGTGTCTTGTTAAAATCGTGTATAAAAATCCTTGCGGCTATGGGTGAACGGAAGATTCTTGCTTAAAACTTGTTATTGTTGCTATATATAAATTTGGAACTGTCAAGAATATCACAGTCTAAAATCCCAGCGTTATTCAAGTTTTGTTTCACTTCATTAAGCCACAAGCTGCCAGTCTTGTAGCCATTAATCAAGTTGATGATCTTCTTGGTGATTCTACTGTTCCCCATCCGGATGAGATGCCGTTAGAATTTCAGTCGTCTCCGTCGCATAATAGTGGTGGCTGGTATAGTTCGGTGTTAGCTTTATGTCGATAAGAGTCATAAATAAAACATGAGTTTCCTCTTACATGCAGAGGAATTGTTAGTTGTGCTATTTAATAATTCAGAAAAAACGTGTAGTACTGCGGACTAATCGAAGAAAGAAAAAACCAAGCGCTCCAACACTACTCAAGCACAGACCAGATCTCAATAGTGGAGGGTATGGCAGAGTAAGTCCTATCCCAACAGTTGATTCGGCTGGTCGTTGATCCCTGATTGCAACAAGGGAGGAGAGGGGTGGACGAAGACATCCGAGATTTGCCGACTAATGCCGATACCATTGTCTCGCAATGTTATTTGAGCGTGAGTGCGACAGTTGCGATTCTCCCTCGCCCTCGTGTAGTCTATAGCTTACGCGGTTTTGTTCTCTTGATTTTCAAAAAATCAACTTATCTCGTGGTGAATGTGATGTTCTCTGGACTGTGGCATTTGTGACGGATAAACTACAGGGTCATTATCTATGTGCGCCCCGATAAACACGGCAAGCTAAGCCGGCTGTCACTAGCGCAGATCGCGGGCGCGCGTACGCAGTTCAGCCGGTAGTTGACGCACTCTGTTGACTCATAACGTTAGTTCACACGTGTTTTCTCATTCATATGGACGTGTATCTGCAAAGCTTAGACGTTAGTGTTGCACGTTTAGTGAGTATTGTGATTACTGTGATTGTTGATCTTGGCTGGACACCAATTCACATTGCGCGAACGTTTGTATATCCATAATTCGTATATGAAAAGGGGAAAAGTTTGCTCTGAAATTTCGATTCAAGTTTCCAGGAAGACCCGTGTCTAATGCCAGTACAATTAGGAGGATCGCTAAACGATTCAAGGAAACAGGCTCTGTAAATAATAAAAGAGTTGATATACATTCTTTCATCAGAAATGTCAGGTGTGTGTAACAAGAGAGGGAGGTAATTTCAGCATCGCCTATGAGCACTGTAAGTACACATTATTGAACATGTTGGGTAAAAGAGTGAAAATGCGTGGGCTGAACCGAGTTCGCGCGCCCGCAATCCGCACCAGTCACAGCCTGCTTACTTGTTAGCTGTCAGTGTTTATCGGGGCTCACATAGATAATGCCCCTGTACATCAGTTTTACCAAGCACGTGTATACCATCTTTTCTATCAAACAGTCGTTTACCCAAGCCCCCTCTCTTTAGGGAAAATAGTACTACACCAAGAACTAATATCCGCCAGCCGTCACTGATCGTCATCTCTGATTTTTTTTCAACCCCGACGGTATCCGAGGTCTAGGGTGTCTTTCACTTTCCCGCTTTAATTGGCCCTTGTCTCATCTTTCCTGATCCCTCCTTCTTCGAGGGTCAGACCTCTTGTTTTCTTTTCATTATATTTCCTTTTCTCTTTAAGATTCCTGCACTGTTTTTTGTTAATTGGCTCCCCGTGTATCTAAAATTCCATTTAGCGATTTTTTGCATCTACACTCGATTTTGTAGGTGTTTTCAGTCTACGTTGCAGTTTGTAAGTCTTTTCGATCTACAGTAAATTGCATTTTGCGAGTGTTTTCAACCTCAATTGCATTGACAATCTAAATTGCTTTTTAGTAAGTCTTTCAATATAGGGACTGGGACTTTTGTGAGTATTTTGAATTTCAATTGCATTTTGTATTTTCTACCTAACCGCTTTTTGCAAGTATTTTCAATCTAAATTGCATTTTGTATGGTGGATATTTTGCAAGTATTTTGATTCTCAATTGCATTTTGTAAGTATTGTCCATCTAATTGAAAACTTTGAATCCACCGTGCATTTCGTAAGCAGTTTCAATTTCAATTGCATTTTGTAAGTATTTTGAATTTCAATTGCTCTTTGTGATTTTTTGGAATCTGAAATGTGCTTTTTTTAATCTAAATTGCATTGTGTATTTTCAATTTCAATTGCATTTTGTAAGTATTTTGAATTTCACTTGCATTTTGTAAGTAAAGTATTTCGACTCTACATTGCATTTTGTACGTATTTTGAACCTAACCTACATTTTGTGCGTATTTTTCAATCTATTCCTTTTGTGAGTACTTTCGTTCTAAATTCCCTTTTGTAAGTAATACCGCTCTCCATTTTGTGAGTAGTTTCAATTTGAGTTCCTTTTTGTAAGTATTTTCCTTCTCACTTAATTTTCGTTCTGGTTTCCACTTTATTGTCATTTTCGCTATCACCCAGACCATTCGGGGCCGATAACCTGGATGTTAGGTCCCTTAAAACAACAATTATCATCATCATCATCATCATCTCTGATTTCGTTCAAATTTATGGTACCGTATATACAGGGCCTGACCAATGGTGACACAAGTGGGAGCTGCAGATGGCCAAGTGTTTAGAAAACAAGAAGTTCCGTGACGAACTAAAGAGCTTACTTTTCTTAAAATGTAAGATTCATGCCAATGAATAATCTACACATGGACCTATCTAGAATAATGATGAAATTAAGTTGGTAATATCGAAATTTCTAATTAGTACGAAATATACCTGGTATAATGTAGCCAAATAGAGCACTACAGTTGGCAGCCCTGGTGACTGAATATTCTTAGTTCCATCTCTTAAAGTACAGAATACAAAATGTGGTTGAAGTCCAATGAATAGCATGGACGTTACACATTAGACATTGGATCTGAAATAGTAGCCTATGATATCTTGTTGTGCCAATTTTGGATGAAATCAATTTGTTAGTATAGAAGTTACATTCAATTAAAATTGGACCCATCAGCAGGCTTAGAATCATGTTGGCAGCACTGACGTATATTAGTAACTCCAAATTAATCTAGAATGTTAGGTACTATACGTGTGCAAAGTTTAGAGGTGTTGGCTTGCAAACTTTCTGATATATTGGTATTAGGATAAACAATAGAGACAGCATTTATTAACAGTTGGCAGCCCTGGTTGTTCTTAAGAACACTTATAGTCATATCTGTTATAGCACATATTATGAAATTTGGTTGAAATCCAATTGATAGTATAGAAGTTACATGTATTTAAAAAATTGTCCCATCAAGCAGGCTCAGAATCATGTTGGCAGCACTGACGTATATTAGTAACTCCAAATTAATCTAGAATGTCCGATACTATACGTGTGCATAGTTCAAAGCTGTCGGCTTGTATACTTTCTGATATATTGGTATTTGGATAAAAAAAAACAAATAGAGAGAGCATTTATTAACAGTTGGCAGCCCTTGTGGCTCTTAAGAATACGGTCAGTCATATCTGTGTAAATTATTATTATTATTATTATCATTATTATTATTAACTTTATTGGCCCCATTGGACCACTTAAGTCTTCCATGTACACTTTTTCTTTGAAGGTTCTATTGTTTGGTTCTTCTTATCTGCCCAGTACTTCTTCATTCGTTCTGATCGCAGTGTTCTTCATTCGTCCGAAATCTCTACAGGCCGTCTGTGCATCATTTATGCTGAAAATTTGTGATTCTTAAGAAGGGTGGTAATTTTATTCTTGTTCTCTGCATCTGTAATTTCGAGTCCAACTGTTTTGAGATCCTCTTGAATTTCTTTGATCCAATGCCTTCCAGTCTTCTTTCCCAGATTTCTCATCACAAGCTGTCGTAAAATCCTGTTTTCTGGTAATCGTAGGATGTGAAAGAAATAAGAGATTATTTTCGTGCTGGTAACTGGGTCAATCTCTCGATAGACTGTTTCATTGGAGAGGATTCTCTAGACTCCTTCAACCTGGTACTTTTTATTTATGCAGGTTCTGATAATTCTTCTTTCAGTTTTGAGGAGCTTATCAGTTCTTCTTTCATTTTTAATTTGGAAAAAGGTTTCGCAAGGATACGTGGCTTCGGGCAAAGTTACAGTTTTGTAGTGTTGGATCTTAGTGCCTATTGACAAGCATTTCTGTTATAAGTTGACCAGGTTAGAAATTGTGCTGATTTCATTTTGTTTGTTCTATTTATCCATGTTGTTTTTTCGCTTAAGTTATGCATAATGATTTCTCCAAGGTATTTAAATTGTAGAACTATGTTAATTTTTTGTTCATTTATGATGACTTCCTTTATGTCAAGAGGTTTCATTGGCATGATCTCAGTTTTCTCAGAAGATATTAGCAATCCTATTTTTAATGCAATTTTCTGGAGACTGGTGCATACGAAAATTTGTTGAAATCCAATTGCTTGTGTAGAAGTTATATGCATTTAGAAATTGGACCTATTGGTATTGATACTTGATATTTCCCTGTCACGTCTCAGCCAGCTCCGAGTCCTCATTAAACCGAGGTCACTATGAGGAGGAAACGTATTTTCCGAACGTCAGAGTGATATCTTATCAAGCATTCAGAAGGTCAGCAAGTGGAACTATTTCCTACATTCTAGAACACTGTAACCTTCGACCACAACTCTTTTGACAGCGGATACTTGACCGTTTTAACACATGTATCGTCGTCTCTGTTCTGAAGACTTCTTGCGTTCCATCATTTTCCTTGCGATTCATGGCCATTTCTGCCACTGATAAGATTGTAGACCTGAAGTACAAATGCACTTGGTGAGAGGCTCCGCCTTGAGACTGGAGTAGTTGTCCCAAAGCGCATGGGTTCAATTATAGAAATCACCGTAGAAATGGTTTTCCGAGAATTCTCACGCTTTCCGAGACAAATCCCAGGATATCACCACCACCATCTGTCAGCACTTGAATGGGTTTCCTTTTCTATTTATGCATGTGGCAGGCCCCTCGTGAGGGGAGGGGGGAGCAAATTATTTTTTTCATTTCATCACCTACCTGTCAGTAGGTGATATGAGACGTACCCCCACCCACCGCAATTTTCGTTTCCATTTCTTATTTGCTCCTTGATTTTCATTATTAGGGCTCGGATTTTTAGCTAAAAAAATATTTTTAAATGTAAATACATACTTTAAACATTCTTTCTATAAACTTTCTTCGGCTTTTTCCCAATTAATTGGGGTCGCCGGAGCCAACCAGGCTCATTTTGGTTTTGGCCGGGGATTTAAGGCCGGATGCCCTTCCTGACGCCACGTGATTTTTTCAGGTGAAAATTCCACCCTGCTGTCACCGGGATTCGAACCCCGGCCGTCCGGGTGAAAGACGAGCAGCTAAGCCACTGCGCCATCACGCTCCCCTTTAAACATTCTTTCTATAATTACATAAATTCTTGCTTTTCACTAAATAGCACATAAAATACCTAATATTTACATATTTTTAAAAATCAGTATGCTAGATCTTTCAGTTTATTGAATTTTTGTTCTGTGTTACTTCAACGGGAATGAACCAGTGAGCTATCTAATCTTCATGCAGAGCGTATGTCAGCTTACAACTGTGTTATTCTTAACTTGTCGCCCCGTACCACTCACTGTGGAAGTCTGGGATTTCCTTGTCATAGCCATATTGCACCACGTGCTAGACCTACCCAGCTACCTGGAACCAGTGTCACTCACATGCAGTTCATTTCTGGTACTGTGAAGTGCCTAAAGTAAAAACAACTACAAGTTATCGTCTGCAACACTATGTTGCAGAATTTAAGGATAGTTTTACTTCTGGCGGGAGCGTTCTGTTCTGCAAATCATGTGGGAAAGCAATCGAGGTTGAACAGCGATCTCAAGTTACACAACACCTCAAGGGCAAGAAACATATTGCCGCAGTTTCGCGCCTTCAGAAGAAGTGTTTTGCAATAATCGTTGGTCATTTGTGATGGACAACCTGAAGATGTATCTCGTTGTGTATTGAAATGCTTCAGCAGTCAATGAGACATAGCATGAATTGCATTCGTGAGTACTGCATATTGTTTATATAGGCCTACACATTAATAAACTAAATTATAATGAAATTTTTTTCCTTTTTTGTGTAATTTTTCAGGTATTTTTAATACATAAAAAATAAATATTTTCCCGATTTTTAGCACCTGAAAATCCGAGCCCTATTCATTATTTGGCTGCTCTGAAACCGTTGGGTACATTCTCTTTATGGCATGAATGGGAGGAATGGTTTCTTTTAATTCAGAGTTTTTGTGCATCGCTTTTCTTTGTGAATGATCGTCATAATGTTCATTTCTTAAAAACAGTTAAAAAATAGTGGCATCACCACGCATCGACAAAAATAAAAAAAACAAGCAGTTCATAAAAATGGTGATGTTAACCCAGTTCACCGATTTTCTAAATAACTGGAGATGTTTTCAAATAATCCTAAATCACTAACAAGGGAAGTATCCGGTAAGACAGGTCGAAACCTATCTTGAAACTTGGTGGACGCAATACTTGTACTATAAGAGGACAACGTGCGGAAAATCAGCCGCCAGATTGAACTGCAAGGCTCCGAAATCGTACCTGACATCCTGGTACACAGGCATGACGGCTGGAGGAGCTGGTCATCCATGTGACAGACGGAGTTGGCGTGTGGCAGGGTGTTCACGCGACCGGCCTTGAGTGGCAGGACAGTCAGGGCTGTCCCTCCCTGCCAACATGTACGGTACTCGCTACCTCCCATTGATTTATATGAGAGCTTCGCCACATAATTTCAATTCTCCAAGAAGGTGAAAATCATTCACGACCGCACTGTGCCAACATTACGATAGACTTTTTCAAAGAATTAAAGTGTGAAGTATTGGACCATCTGCCGTTTAGTCCAAACCAGCACTGAATGTTTTCACCTTTTTCAAGAATTGAAGGTATGGTTGGGCGGTAACGCCTCGTATAAAAGGAAACACTTCAGGAGACTGTCCACACGTATCCACCTCAGTGCTGAGAGCATTGGAAAGATGTGTAATGATACGACAAATGTTTCAGTCGTTTTGGCGATTATGTTAAGACATAAGAATAAAACAAGCAAACATTTAGTAGTAAAATCAGTTTGGTATGTCAATGTGTTAATTTTATACAGTCCATCGAAAAAAAAAATAGCCCTCGTATTTATACGAAGTTAGTTGCACTAACGCACTGCAGCAGCGCGCTGTGTGTCGCAAACGTGGGCACAGCGGAGAAAGGGACAGACACTGTCCACACGTCTGTTAGGCAGGTCGCTGTGGTGTCTCGTCTTGTATGGTGTGAATAACGGCCAAATGCAATGGTGCGTCGACTGGCCGTTCACTCCAAATATGAGGTGCGTGCGACAATCCGATTCCTATGGGCCAAAAGGAAGAATTGCACGAACATTCATGGTGAAATTAGTGCTGTGTATGGGGAGCGGGTCATTTTCCGGCAAGCGATCGTAAAGTGGTGTCAGCAATTCGAAGCCGGACGCACGGATATCACGGACGAATATCGCGAGGGCAGGCCCGCAACGTCCAGGACCCGTGCAAATGTCAACAGTGTGGATGCGATCATCAGACAGAACGGTGGTCGAAGTTTCCAGACCGATGAGGAGGTGAAGGCCGCTGTCTCCGTGTGGTTGCAGAACGCTGGAGGAACTTTCCATGCGTCCGGCATCGACAAGTTGGTTGTGCGTTCGCAGAAATGTTTGGAGTCTCTTGGAAACTATGTGAAAAAAAACGTTACATTGTATGTCGTTATTGGCGTGTTACTGTTGTATAGTTGGTGTAATAAATGGCCATAACTGGGAAGTGCAACTTATTTTTAGCCTACTTTTCACATTTTGCAAAAATGAGGAAAAAGTAGACTTATGAGATCGGGCAAATGTCTGTCTGTCTGTCTGTCTGTCTGTCTGTCTGTCTGTCTGTCCTTCTGTCTGTCTGTCCTTCTGTCTGTCTGGCAGTGAGTGTGTCCCCCCCTATCAACTCCTAAACGGCTGCAGCAATCGAAACAAAATTTGGTAGGAGTAAAGATCTATACCTGAATATCTCACGACCATATTTGAAAATGATGTCAGTGCTACCAACTGCTGAAAAATCGCAATTGAAATTTGAGCTCCATGTTGTATGTCTTGGAAGGTATGAATGGGAGCTATTTCAAAATTGGCACACATAGAGATAATAATATTGCAGTTATATTTCCAGGAGGCCATACATGTCAGTGTTGCCAAAATGATTATAAGCCTGCGGATAGGTCCTAATTTTAAATGCATATAACTTATACACTATCAATTGGATTTCAACCAAATTTCGTATGTGCTATGTGTACATAAACATATATTACTGAGCGTATTCTGAGGATCCACCAGGGCTGCCAACTGTTAAAAATTGGTCTCAATTTTTTAGATCCAAATACCCATATATCAGAAAGTATGCAAGCCGACAGCTTTAAACTATGCACACGTATAGTACCTGACATTCTATATTAATTTGCAGTAACTTATATACGTCAGTGTTACCAACATAATTCTAAGCCTACTGAGAGGTCCAACTTAAAATTCATGTAACTTCTATACTATCATTTGGATTTCATCCAAATTTTGTGTGTACTATGTGTACCATAACAGATATGACTATGCCGATTCTTAAGAGTAACCAGGGCTGCCAACTGTTAATAAATACTGTCTCTATTTTTGTTACCCTAATATCAATATATCAGAAAGTATGCAAGCCAATAGCTCTAAACTTTGCACACGTATAGTACCTGGCATTCTAGATTAATTTGGAGTAACTAATAAAGGCCTAAGCCAGTGCTGCCAACATGATTCTAAGCCTTCTGATAGGTCCAATTTTAAAATGCATGTAACTTCTATACTAACTAATGGATTTCATTCAAAATTGACACAACAGTATATCATATTAATTCAGATTATTTCTGACCAATACATGTATGTCATTGTTGCCAACATGATTTTACGCGCGCTGTTAGATCCAATGTTTAACTGCATGTAACCTCTATGCTATCCATTGGACTTCAACCACATTTTGTATTCTGTACCTTAAGAGATGGAACTAAGAATATATTCAGTCACCAGGGCAGCCAACTGTAGTTCTCTATTAGGCTACGTTATGCCAGGTATACAGTATTTCGAACTAATTAGAAATTTCGATATTAGCAACTTAATTTCGTCATTATTCTAGATAGATCCATAATATAGATTAATCATGAGCATGATTCTTAAATTTTAAGAAAAGTAGGCTCTTTAGTTCGTCACGGAACTTCTTGTTTGATCTGCCCTCGTACTTTGTATCCCGCCCATTCAATGTTGACCGACTGAAGAGCTACGGATGACAGTTTGTATTGGCAACACTGAAAGAATGGCTTCAAAGGTATTTACACCTGAAGGTGACGCTGAGGAATTTCTGAATTGGGTCTATCTCCTCTAAGCCTTCTGTTTCCAGTCTGCCTTACATGGCCTTCCAAGAAAGTTCACTACAATTTCACAGGTTGTCAGACAGGCGGTGATGATATACGGGAGAGCTTCCCAAGTCTTCAGTGTTCAATGTGTTCATGCTTTAAAACTGTGTTTACTAATACCTGTAGCGTAAGACCTTGGCAATGTTTGTGTGGAGTCACGCGCTGAGTGGACATTGTTGCACCTAACGAACAAGTCTTGCCACTAATGAAGGACGGCTCAATTGTGAATTATGATGGTAGCTTTGAACAAAATGTGTTACAACTCCAGCAGTAGTTACTTGAGTCTTCAATCTTTTGATTGATGTGATGCAGCGCACCAATCCTCCCTAACCTGCGTTATTTATTTCATCTCTACATAGCTACCATACCTTACATCCGAAGCAATTCGTTTAACATAGACTATTCTAACCTTAGTCCACCCCTACAGTTCTTGTCCTCAACCCTTCCTTCCATAACTTAATTTGTTATTCCTGGGTTAACATATGCCCTAACAACCTATCTCTTCTCTTCATTAGCAGATGCAAGAAACATATCTCCTCTCCCACTCGTTTTAATACCTCTTCATTTCCAAACCTATCTACCCATCTCACCTTCATCATTCTTTGTACACATTTTAAATGCTTCTATTCTCTTTTCAGCTGAACTAATAGTCTAAGTTTCACTTCTATAAAGCGCCACGCTGCAGACAAAGGCCTTCAAAAATAGCTTTCTAACACCTAATGTCCCACAGCGTTGCCGTGTTCGATAAATCGTGCACAAAGGTCTTGAGGGCAGCTGTAGCAAGTCCGGAGATCATGGGTTGGAATCCTGGGTAAGTGCCGGGATAATACCAAGTCCCGGAGCACCTACCTGATCGCTATCCCTAATACAATTACACACACAGTCAGCACAGCAATACTGGTTATCAGACAAGTGCATCATACAACCAACTACACGGGGCGGATGGCAGATAGGCCCCTCCGTGGATGGTATCTCGCCCTGATATACTCCTGGATCTGCACACCGGCCCCAAGTCGGAGACGGACTCCTCCGTCCATCGGAGGCTGTTCCAGCCCGTGGTGAGCCGGTATCCAGGATCAGGGCTTCTATTCACGGACGGTTCGAGGGTAAACGAAAAACTTGGCTGTGCATTTGTGTTTGAGGATCGTAGGTTTCTCTTTCCACTTCCCACGGCGTGTAGCGTTTACACAGCGGAGCTCTATGCCATCTTAGAGGGTCTGCGGTACACGTTATCAGACGATCACCAGCACTTTCTTGTGTGTACTGAATCTCTTAGTGCACTGCAAGCGATCGATGTGTGTTTCCTGAAGCACCCGCTGGTCCAGTGTTTGCCTGACCTGCTCGTCAGTGCGTGTAACGCTGGAACCGGGGTGGCCTTTGTGTGGCTTACTAGCCACATGGGTAATGCGGGAAACGAGCTTGCTGACCATGCGGCGCGGGAGGCAGTCGCGCTGCCCTCGCTACCGTATAAGGTGCCTGCAAGTGATGTGCGCTCTCAGTTGCGACATTCGATCCTGTCGCATTGGGAGGAAGCGTGGCGAGCCACGCCTCCACCCAACAAACTGAGAGGCATCAAGGAGACAACGAAGATGTGGAAATCTTCCTTCCGATCTCTCCGGAAGGAAGCTGTGGTACTCTGTTGACTCCGGATCGGCCATGGGATTGCTACGCACTCCCACTTGCTAAAGAGAGAAGACCCTCCTGTGTGTACTTGCGGCGCCCACCTAACCGTGGCACACATTCTCTTGGAGTGTGTGGATCTGGCCGATCTGCGAAGGACTCTTATACTGCCTAACACCCTGTCCCTTATTCTCCGTGATGACGGGCCGTCAGCAGACCTCGTTCATGAGGGAGAGTGGTTACCTTTTTAAGTTTTAATGTAAGTTAAGACTTTTAATTCAGGTTAAGTCTGTTTTATGTTTTTTATTGCCTTCATATATTGTATTGTTCACTATGTCTTATTTGTTTTATTGTTTTTTTACCACCACCCTTTTACTATTTTTTATTCAAATAAGGCATAATTGTTGGGGCTCGCTGTCTGTTTTATATAAACCATTTTCGTTTCATCCCTGGCAGAGAGCTGTGTTTATCTTCATCCTTTCATTTCACGCCATTTCATTTCATTAGGGGCCGATAACCTCGATGTTAGGCCCCTTAAAACAACAATTCTCATCATCATCATCATCATGATGGCAGATATGTCCCAAACTCCTAAAATTAATTAACAACATGGACATCATGTATATTCCATGTCAACAGATTTCCTTTCTATAGAAATGCTTTCCTTGCTTGAGCCAATGTACTTCTTACATCCTCTTCCCTTCGTCCATCACTGGTTATTGTGATTCCTAAGTAGCAGCAGTCTCCTACTTCCTTTAGCTTTTCACTTACTTGTACAGTGAGGACCCTCCCTATAGAACGGAGCTTTCCAAAGGCCGTGCCGTAGAGAGGTCGCAATGACCGGCCGTCAGATTTATAGCAATTACAACAGTTGGTCGGGAAGCCCTGGATGCTGTTATAGCATTTATTACATACGCAGCTGGCAAGATACCTTATTTGTGATAATTAAGCCTTGCTGTAGAATACTGTAGCCTGCCTCGTATCCCATGAACATGGTTAGGTATAGAACAAAACATCAAATCTCCTCAAGAAGACGTTATTCTTCCAGCAAATGTGTTTGTAATTTCCAGCGTCATGCGATTTTTACTTGTGGGAGAACCTCAAACAGAAGGTACCGGTATACAGAAGCAATCTGGAGGCTCTAGAGATCGAAAGAACTGCACTGATACCAAATATCAGTGAGGATAAGCAGCTTCGGTGGCGTAGTTCGTAGCATGCTGAACTGCTGTGCCCAAGATCGTCGGTTCAAACCCGGCCGAAGTCTTCAGATTTTTTTAAGAGCGTTAAAATCCTTCAGTATGCCTTCCTTCGGAGGGGGAGTAAAGCCGGAGGTCCCATGTCACAGATTTATGGCATGTAAAAGATCTTTCCACTAACTAAACTTACGTGAAGCTAAATTTCTAGGTTATATTTCATAGAAAAACTCAATGAAAGTTGCAACATTCCAGCGTAAATCATCATACATTTGTCATGAAAATAAATAAATATACGGAAACGTGTCATAGTCATAAACATCCTGGTCCTAATAATGATATTAAACAAGTTCGGATTTTATTCTAAAAACTATCCGCAAATTTACTCCAAACATTATCCGCAGTTTATCCGCTATCCGCACAGCCATGCAAAATATATCCGCATGGCGAAACAAAACTCGTGTTCCCCAGTGAAAGTAATCAATACGACAACTATAATCTTGTGCCAATCATATTCAACCATGACGTGAAAATGTTAAGATTAGTGACCTCGGAATGACGTCACATCGATAGACTGCTATCAGCTTATGCTGCCAACGTTCAAGCTGCACTAGAAGTGCCAGTTAAGTGGCTACAAATTAAGTTAAACCTATTTTCATTTATAAAGAAATAGGTTTTTGAGATCACCTTTTTACCGTGTGTGTGTGTGTGTGTGTGTGTGTCTTCCCCTCCCCCTAATACAATCTAAACGGCTCGGTAAGGTCATAAAACTATTTCGTCCGACCCCGACCGTGTCCTTCAAATTTGAATACGCTTCACCAATCCAACATGGCGGCTGTGCGAAATATTTCACCGGTATTCTACATCTCCGAAACGATTACTGATATCACCCTGAAATTTTGTACGGTGATAAAGGTTGATGATGATGATGATAATTGTTGTTTTAAGGGGCCTAACATCTAGGTTATCGCCCGCTAATGGTTTGGGTGATCGTGAAGATGAAAATGAAATGTAAACTATAACTAAAATTAACTACTAACTTATATACTAGAAGAAGAAATGGGAAACTAAAGGAGAATAAGGCAAAGAAAGGACAGGAGGAAAAGAAATGCCCTCAATCCTCGAAGAATGCGGATTGAGGGACTTGGAAGGAAGGAGAGCCATGAAGGGCAGATAGGAAAGTGAAAGAGGACAGGGTCCGCCCCACAGTCAAGGGACAAAAGGGGGAAACCGGACCCAGCTCAGGAATCCCTCGGGGTCGCCAACTCCCGAACTCACCAGCCGTGAGCCCCTGAGGGTGTAGCAATATCCAGGGTACACCAGAATTTGTGGGGCTACACACACCCTGCCTCCTTGAGGGCCTTGAGCAGAAGGCAGGAGATAACAGGAAAAGAAATAGAAGGCTGACCCCTCGCAGAAGGAGGGTATCAGAAAAGATGAGACAAGGGCCAATAAAGGCGGGAAAGGAAGGGACTCCCTAGGCCTCGGATACTCCAATACCTTCGGGGTTGGAAGAGAACAAGACTTGGCCAAGTGAGGTCGACAGGAAAGAAGACGGAGAGGAGCCCGGCACAAGTAAGGGGAAGCAATGCCTGACTCAGCTGGGGTCCCCTGGTCGCCAGGCCACGTCGCACTAGATGTGAGCCCCTGGGGGGCGGTGATAAAGGGCACTACTAGACGTTCACCTATGTAACTCTCATAAACCTGTTAAGTACAAAACGAACATGGCGGCCAAGCAAAGATTAAACATTTAATTAGATTTTTCTCGTGATTTAACCATCGGGACGCAGTGAAACATGGTACAGAAAATGTTATTATTAGGGCCCGGATTTATATGCACTAAAAAAACTGAAAATATGCATGCAAATATGCACTAAAAAGTTAGAATATATGCACGGAAAATAATGAAATATGCACTTAAAACATGCAATTTTATTCACTTACCTATTTACAGGTATCATTTGTTGCAAAAAGAAGCATCACAATAGGTAACTAGTAGTCTTCTGGAGACAAACTATGTCTATTGTCCGTCAAAATGAGTTTATAGGCTGAGAATGATCGTTCTACACACATCAAAAAAAGTTTTGCATCACCTCGGTTCCCAGATCTCCGGCATATAGACGTTGACTGTGTATATTGTATCCAAGATACAGTCCCTTTGACTGTTCATAGATGTCACTAAAACTGCTCAAAGATGTAAACAACCATGCATGAGCAGGGCCTATTAGACGGAGGGGGTACGACAGCCGATCAGTTCCAGTCATTCCACTAGGACGAAGGTACGCTGCTCATGTTGTCTGTAGTTCTACCATGCCTAGAAGGTCAATACCGCAGTTCGATCGCGTCCGCATTGTTACTTTGTGTCAAGAAGGGCTCTCAACAAGGGAAGTTTCCAGGCGTCTCAGAGTGAACCAAAGCGATGTTGTTCGGACATGGAGGAGGTACAGAGATACAGGAACTGTCGATGACAGGCCTCGCTCAGGCCGCCCAAGGGCTACTACTGTAGTGGATGACCGCTACTTACGGATTGCCGCTCGGAGGAACCCTGACAGCAATGCCACCATGTTGAATAATGCGTTTCGTTCTGCCACAGGACGTCGTGTTTCAACTCAAACTGTGCGCAATAGGCTGCATGATGCGCAACTTCACTCCCGACGTCCATGGCGAGGTCCAGCTTTGCAACCCCGACACCATGCAGCGCGGTACAGATGGGCCCAACAACATGCTGAATGGACCCCACGGAATTGGCATCACGTTCTCTTCACCGATGAGTGTCGCATATGCCTTCAACCAGACAATCGTCGGAGACGTGTTTGGAGGCACCCTGGTCAGGCTGAACGTCTTAGACACACTGTCCAGCGAGTGCAGCAAGGTGGTGGTTCCCTGATGTTTTGGGGTGGCATTATGTGGGGCCGACGTACGCCACTGGTGGTCATGGAAGGCTCCGAAACGGCTTTACGATACCTGAATGACATCCTCCGACCCATAGTGCAACCATATCGGAAGAATATTGGAGAGGCATTTGTCTTCATGGACGACAATTCTCGACCTCATCGTGCACATCTTGTGAATGCGTTCCTTCAAGATAACGACATCGCTCGACTACAGTGGCCAGCATGTTCGCCAGACATGAACCCTACCGAACATGCCTGGGATATGTTGAAAAGGGCTGTTTATGGACGTCTTGACCCACCAACCACTCTGAGAGATTTACGCCGAATTGTCGTTGAGGAGTGGGACAATTTGGACCAACAGTGTCTTGATGAACTTGTGGATAGTATGCCACGGCGAATACAGGCATGCATCAATGCAAGAGGACGTGCTACTGGGTATTAGAGGTAGTGGTGTGTACTGCAATCTGGACCACAAATGCTGAAAGTCTAGCTGTATGATGGTACAACATGCAATGTGTGGGTCTCATGAGCAATAAAACGAGCTGAAATGTTGTTTGTGTTGATCTCTATTCCCTTTGTATTTAACGGTTCCGGAACTCTTGGAACCGAGGTGATGCAAAACTTTTTTGATATGTGTACATCAACTGACGTGATTGGACAGTACTTATACACAGGCACCAAAGTTTTGGAGCATACATCTGGCAAGGATACGCTAGTTCCACTCAAGTATTGACTAATTAACTTAATCTTCTTCAGTCCTGGGTTCGAATTCAACACCATTTCTAACTTGCATTTAATCTTCTCTCCAATTTCGCCTGGAGCGGAATTCAATGAAGATGCAGATTTCTCAACGAGATCAAGTGATTCATGGAGGGGAGTACCAGAAGATTCTAAGCTATCAATGGCTTTTGGAAGTTTAGAAAAATGTGCATGAATGAAATTCACATCTTGATAAACAGTAGCGGTTTCAAACACAACTTTTGCATCACGGACACCCGCAATATGCTCATCTTCAAGTTTTGTAACCACTTCTTTCACTTCATTAAAATTCTCCTGATAAAATGATACTGCAGATAACCATGTTCCCCACCTAGTCAGGTCAGGTTCAGGTGACAAAGGAACTTAAGGTAGACAATCTTTGTAGAACTGGACACGAGCTGGTGCTTTCAGAAACAGCTTCTTCCCACATCCAATTAAATTGTTAACAGCTGGAAACTGTGTGCGTATTTCTTCTGCAATGCGGTGTAATCCGTGCGCTAAACAGGTTACGTGTATGAGTTTCGGATAAAATACTTGGAGGGCCTTTGCTGCTTTCAACATATACGAAGCTGCATCTGTGAGCAGTACAAGCACTTTACAACAATTATCCTCAATTTCAGATGGCCACAATAGTCGCAGAGAATCATTTACAAATCTTGCTATTGTGCTATGGTTGGTTTTCTCTAGTACTTTACAAGCAAGAAGATGCGGCTTACCGGGTTCGTCTGGATGTAATTTACCTACCACGAAATTTGCTATGTAACGGCCACATGAATCCGTTGTCTCATCCACCGATATCCAGACATAGTTCCTTCCGATATCAGAACGGATCAATTCCAGGGTAGATTCATATAGCGGAGATAGGTAAATTTTCCTAAGAGTTGATTCATCTGGTATTTTTTGATTTACACAATATTTCTCAAGAAATGATCGCAGAACTGGATTGTTTAATTTATTCCATGGAATGTTGCTGCATACGAAAGCCCTACAAAGATCATTTGAAAATGTATTAAGAATACCGGACTTAGGCTTTACCTGCGTAAGAAGTAGTTGTTGTGGTGTGCTGTTCTTCTCCTCCTTTGCTTTAATATGTGCAGTTGTTTTTGAATGCTGTTCAAGCTGAAATTTCTTTTCACATTTTACTTCCTTTGAGCAAACTTGACAGTACTTGATGACACCATCTGTTGAATAGTCCCTATTACCCGACACCCACTGATTTAGTAAATCTCTTCTCCTGCTCTTTTCCTTAGGCATTTTTAGAAACTAACACTTGAGATGCAGGGCATTAAACTGGAACGTAACTAGTGAACTGAAGATACTTCTGTCCTGACCAATTGCCCAACCCCCTGAGATTATTATCTACTGTGGTAGAGAAAGGAATTCCGGGAAGTCCAGCCAGCCTGCCTACCCATACCTAAGCTATCTGTTGCCATTGTCAGTTGTGAAAGTAAAGTGCCGTTACACAGAGAGTCGAAAACACCAATTAGTGAGGGATGCACATAATATAGGCAACTAGCTAGGAATGCACAAAACAGATTTATTTTAGTAGTTCTTGTAATTGTCCTTAAATTCAGACATATATACCGGAATATGCTGTTACGTCTAGAATATGCACTAAACTTCAAAATATGTCAAAATATGCATATGTATATGCGCATATGCATTTTTTTAAAATCCGGGCCCTAGTTATTATACACATGGTAATGTACTGACATCCAATTCAGTTCAATAACAATGACGGCTGGGCGAAATTTAATTTGTTTTTATTTTATTTCTTGTGTCCTAATCAGGCGATCAAAGTAAACGTTTGAATAATGAAACTAAGCAATAATCGTCATCTAATAGTACATAACTCTATGGCCTACATATATAACATTCCAACATGACCACCATCCGAAATATTTAGATAGTTCTCTGTCTACTATTTTATGACAGCAATCAAACTGACATTTTGTGTGTTGATAAAGACTATGAACGTAAGTTCACGAATGGGGCTTTCAATAACATGGTGAGGACAAATCCAACATGGCGGCGACGCGAAATTTAAATGTTAAATGGACGTTTCTCGTGATTTAACCATCGGGACGCAGTGAAACTTGGTACGGTAAATGCTTGTACAAATTTTAATCTACTGGCATCTAATTTTTTCAATTGTTTTCATAACCACAAGATGGCGGATGTGCAAAATTTCAAAATCTCGTTATTATTTCTTGTGGCCTAATCATGCGATTGAAATTTGAATAATACACCTACGCAATAATCTTCATGTAATACTACATAACTCTATGACCTACATATATAAAAATCCAACATGGCGACCTTACAAAATATTTGGACGGTACTCAATATCTACGAATCTATTACAGCAATCAAACTGAAATTTTGTATGTTGATAGAGGCAATTAACATAAGTAATATACATGAAACTAGGCTCTTTAGTTCTTCACGGAACTACTTGTTGAATAAGAAATTTTCAATAAAAATTGGTTAATTCAAAATGAAAATGACTAAACACAATGGTTTCTACATAAACAGATGACGCATAAGAGGGTAAGTTATTAATCAAATAATCACGGAAACATTTGTATATGACCAGGAATAAGCTAATTGCCTTAAACTTTTGTTGGGGCTGTATATTCGGATCTTCCCTGACCACATATATGTGCCAGTTGTCTCATATCATGAGATTCAGACTCAAGGCCGTGGTCTTACTTGTAGAAGAATAAGACGCAGTAAGCGAGGGCGAGGACAGACCCTCAGAAAACAAACCTGTTTGTGGAGGATGAAAGGGCTGGACGGCCCTCCCTTCCCTTCCCTTCCCTTCCCCAGGGCCCAATCTCAAGACACGTTTTGTGTCGGACTAGGGGGGAGTTCTATAGCCATGAGATCAGTTTAGGAATGCAGAGCATCGGTCTCTTATGGAATGTTTGGAAAAATATGACGTGAATTCTATTGCAGAGATGATGTGCGGCAATGAGCTACTGCATGTTGGTAACTAGGCTAATAAAATGGTCCAGCCCAAGCACCCGGGCACCACAAATTCAATATAGCCTAATAATAGTAATAATAGGCTACAGTAATATTAATAGACTAATAATAATAATAATAATAATAACAATACTATTATTAAGTTCATCGATGTATTCCGGGCTTAAGGGCCGTGTTCCAGGGGCTCGAAGCACTCAGCTGTCGAAGTCAGAGGAACCCTGGAAAATGCCGGACGCAGTTTTCGGCGAAACGTCGGGACCCTCACAAGCCCCTGGAACACGGCCCTTAAGCCCGGAATACATCGATGAACTTTGTAACGCCGGCCGTGAAAGCCTCAGTTCTTACAATACTATTATTCTTTCCTTCCTTCTTTCTTTCTTTCTTTCTTTCTTTCTTTCTTTCTTTCTTTCCTTCCTTTCTTCCTTCTTTCTTTCTTTCTTTCTTTCTTTCTTTCCTTCCTTCCTGCTTTCTTTCTTTCTTTCCTTCCTTTTTTCCTTCTTTCCTTCTTTCCTTCCTTTTTTCTTTCTTTCTTTCTTTCTTTCTTTCTTTCTTTCTTTCTTTCCTTCCGTCCTTTCTGCTTCATTCTTTATTTCTTTCTTTCCTTCCTTCTTTCTTTCATTATTTCCTTTTTCTTTCTTTCCTTCCTTCTTTCCTTCCTTCTTTCTTTCTTTCTTTCTTTCTTTCTTTCTTCCTTCTTTCTTTACTTCTTTCTTTCTTTCTTTCTTTCTTTCTTTCTTTCTTTCTTTCCTTCCTTCCTTCCTTCCTTCCTTCCTTCCTTCCTTCTTTCCTTCTTTCTTTCTTTCTTTCTTTCTTTCTTTCTTTGTTTCTTTACTTCTTTCTTTACTTCTTTCTTTCTTTCTTTCTTTCTTTCTTTCCTTCTTTCTTTCTTTCCTTCCTTCCTTCCTGCTTTCCTTCTTTCTTTCCTTCCTTCCTGCTTTCTTTCCTTCCTTCTTTCTTTCCTTCCTTCTTTCCTTCTTTCTTTCCTTCCTTCCTTCCTTCCTTCTTTCCTTCTTTCTTTCCTTCCTTCCTTCTTTCCTTCTTTCTTTCCTTCCTTCTTTATTTCCTTCTTTCTTTCTTTCTTTCTTTCTTTGTTTCTTTCTTTCCTTCTTTCTTTCCTTCTTTCTTTCTTTCTTTCTTTCCTTCCTGCTTTCTTTCTTTCCTTCCTTCTTTCCTTCTTTCTTTCTTTCTTTCTTTCCTTCCTTCCTTCTTTCTTTCCTTCCTGCTTTCTTTCTTTCATGTTTTCCTTCTTTCTTTCTTTCCTTCCTTCTTTCCTTCTTTCCTTCTTTCTTTCTTTCTTTCCTTATTTGCTTCTTTCCTTCTTTCTTTCTTTCTTTCTTTCTTTCTTTCTTTCTTCGTCATACCCGACCAAGGAGCGCCATTGAACTTATTTATCTGATGCATGGTGGCCGCTACTCCTGGAAAACCTGGAAATCCTGGAAAACTCCTGGATTTTTATTATGTCTGGAGAACTCGTGGAAAATGACTAAAAATTTGAAAACTCCTGGAAAATAGCCATTTTTAATTAATTATAAAAATCTTTCCATCCACTGCTAAAATTCCCAGTCCGCACTTAGTCCTCGAGGTCATGATATTGCGGATAGAGTAGGAAGGGCCATCTATTATATCACATTCGATACTGTTTATATAATTTTATATGTTAACGTCTTGTGTGCTGATGTCTTTTTAATTAAAATAATTTTACATACAGTTTGCTTATTTTTAACCGGAAATTTACGCGCCGTGTTTTTATCTTAAATCATACTCCCGCTGCGGTTTTGGGTGAGCACTCTATCGTTAACGAAAGAAATTTCCTCAGGCTACCTGTTTCTGTGTGGGAAAACACGCGATAGTATTTTTGTAAAACATATTGAGTATGGACTACTAACCCCAAGATTGCAGGTTCGCTCCTGGCCATGGTAAGTGATTTTTGAAAGGCGACAAAAATCACGACACTCATGTCATACGTTGTTGGCATGTTAAAGAACCCATTTGAATTCAGTAGGCCGTATTCAATGGTAAAATTAATCTCGGGATTTTCCGCCAACACAAAGTTCCTCCATTCTCTACTTGAAAGCGCTGTAGTGTCAAGGAGTTTAGATAACTAAACTCCTTGACTTTCATAGCGTTCAAAGGAACGACGAAATTCGACATGCAAGCTACTCTCCGGGTGTCTATTAACAACTCTTGCACCAGGCACCCGAGGCCATACGATATTATTATTATTATTATTATTAGTATAGACAACTTCACCGCAATAAAATTGCAGGCGGCATTCTTTTCTCTTAAAAAAAGCCGATATTTGAGTCACAAAGACTTTTTAAAACAACAATTAAATCATTTGTGTGTAGGCTTGCGTATCAATAACGCAATCACCACTAATGTTTGTCAACGTGTGTATAAGTAAACCAAACACAACTGCTTTATTTTGGTCTTGAAGTAGGCAACCGATAAAGACCCCCCGGACTCGCGCGTATTTTTAAGTCTGGAAAATTGAGAATTACTCCTGGAAAATTCCTGGAAAACTCCTGAAAAAACATTGACCGATTTGAGTGGCCACCATGCTGATGACATTGCCTTTCTCTTCTTCCAAAATCTCTTCATCTTCTCGCTGTGCCTTCTCTTGCGATCTTCTGACCAGTGATAGTGCTGCAAAGCGGTAATTCTCTGAACTTAGCTCTGTCTAGTACAATGTCATCTGTGATGTCTATTTCTTGAAGATCTTTTCCAACTTCAAGCAGGTATGGTGGCCATACTCCTGGAAAACTCCTGGATTTTTATTAGGTCCTGAAAACTGCTTGAAAACTCCTAGAAAATGATGAAAAATTTGAAAATCCTGGAAAATAGCCACTGTAAATTAATTATAAAAATCTTTCCATCTTAAATCATATTCCCGCTGTGGTTTTGGGTGAGCACTCTATTGTTAACGAAATAAATTTCCTCAGGCTGCCTGTTTCTGTGTGGGAGAACACGCGATGGTGTTTTTGTAAAACATTTTGAGTATAGACAACTTCACCGCAAAGCGGATATTTCAGTCACAAAGGCTTTTTTAAAACAACAATTAAATCATTTGTGTGTAGGCTTGCGTATCAATAACGCAATCACCACTAATTTTCGTCAACATTTGTATAAGTAAACCAAACACAACTGCTTTATTTTGGTCTTGAAGTAGGCAACCGATAAAGCCCCATGGGACTCGCGCTTATTTTTAAGTCTGGAAAAATGAGAATTTCTCCTGGAAAATTCCTGGAAAACCTCTGGAAAATCGTTCACCGATTTGAGTGGCCACCATGAGGCAGGTTTTTTCACTTTTATTGACAGGACAAGGTTAAAATCCTTTTGGTCAGTCTCTGATTGCCCATCCTGAGGATATGCGCGTAAAATTTCAATCGTATTTTCCTAAATGTGTCTGAGATTTTCTCCGAGTGCTGGTATAAATCTTGGGATTTTCTCCGAGTGCTGGTATAAATCTTGGGATTTTCTCCGAGTGCTGGTATAAATCTTGGGATTTTCTCCGAGTGCTGGTATAAATCTTGGGATTTTCTCCGAGTGCTGGTATAAATCTTGGGATTTTCTCCGAGTGCTGGTATAAATCTTGGGATTTTCTCCGAGTGCTGGTATAAATCTTGGGATTTTCTCCGAGTGCTGGTATAAATCTTGTGATTTTCTCCGAGTGCTGGTATAAATCTTGTGATTTTCTCCGAGTGCTGGTATAAGTCTTGGTATTTTCTCCGAGTGCTGGTATAAGTCTTGGGATTTTCTCCGAGTGCTGGTATAAATCTTGGGATTTTCTCCGAGTGCTGGTATAAATCTTGGGATTTTCTCCGAGTGCTGGTATAAATCTTGGGATTTTCTCCGAGTGCTGGTATAAGTCTTGGGATTTTCTCCGAGTGCTGGTATAAGTCTTGGGATTTTCTCCGAGTGCTGGTATAAGTCTTGGGATTTTCTCCGAGTGCTGGTATAAGTCTTGGGATTTTCTCCGAGTGCTGGTATAAATCTTGGGATTTTCTCCGAGTGCTGGTATAAATCTTGGGATTTTCTCCGAGTGCTGGTATAAGTCTTGGGATTTTCTCCGAGTGCTGGTATAAGTCTTGGGATTTTCTCCGAGTGCTGGTATAAATCTTGGGATTTTCTTTTCATCCAGATTCCCCCGGTACAGACTGGTCCAAAAGTTTTTCTTAGGATTTTCCTTTCTTGCTTTTCCACATCTTTGATTAATGATCTGCCCCCAATAATCAGCGTTTCAGAAGCATGTAGGACTTCAGGCTTGATTACAATGTTGTAATGCCGTAATTGTGCATTTCTGGATGCTTTTTTAATTTATTTATTATATCTGTTCCAAGTGCGTCTGTAAGCTTTTGCAGTTTAGAGATCCTTTCTTTGTTTGCTTCCCGATTCAGTCCGTAAGGTTGGATGACCAAAAATACTATTGTTATTACTAATAATAACATTATCAGTAACTAGGGTTAACATCTTGGAGAACAATTGTCAACAGTTGATAGCCCTGGTGATTCCAAACAATATGCTGAGTTATATCTCTTGTTATATACATTATACAGTACAGTAGAACTCCATTCGGATAATCACAAATTTGGATAATTGGCTTTTTTTTTCAAAAAAAAAGGGGGTATACATATGTATTTGAAAGAAAAAGAGCATATTTTGGATACTGTATGCATTTTTAGCCTATTTTCATTTTATGAAAAAAATAGGCTTATGAGATCACCTTTTGTCCTTGTGTGTGTATGTGTGTGTCTGATAACTTCAAAACGGCTGGAGCGATTACAATGAAACTCGCTAAGATCATTGAACTATTCTGGCCGACCCCAATCGTCCCCTTCAAATTTTATTGTCTCACCAATTCAACATGGCGGCTGTGGGAAATATTTCACTAGCATTCAATATCTCCGAAACTATTACCGATATCGCCCTGAAATTGTGTACGGTGATAAAAGGCACTACTAGAAGTTCACCTATGAGGCTTTCAAAAAACCTGGTGACTACAAAACCAACATGGCGGCCAAGAGAAGTTGAGACTTTTAAATAGACTTTTCTCGCGATTTAACCATCCAAACGTAATGAAACTTGGTACAGCAAATGTTTATACACATTGTAATGCACTGGAGTCTAATTTAGTTCAATTGTTTACATAACCTCAAAGTGGCGGCTGTGCGAAATATTTCACTGACATTCTATATCTCCGAAACTATTACAGATATCACCCTGAAATTTTGCACGGTGATAAGGGGTACTAATACAAGTTTATCTATGCAACTTTCATAAACCTGTAAAGTATAAAACGAACATGGTGGCCAAGCGAATTTGAAACATTTTAATAGACTTTTCTCGTGATTTAACTCTCTGAGCGCAGTGAAATGTGGTACAGTAAATGATTTTATATATTGTAATGCGCTGGCATCTAATTTAGTTCAGTTGTTTACATAACCTCAATATGGCGGCTATGCGAAATTTTAAAATTAAGTTTTTATTTCTTGTGTCGTAATCATGCGATCGAAGTGAAAGTTTGAATAATGAACCTAGGCAATAATTGTCCTTGAATGGTACATAACTCTAAGGCCTATACATATAACAATCCAAAATGGCGAGCATCCGAAATATTTAGACGGTTCTCAATATCAAATGAATCTTTTACAGCAATCAAACTGAATTGTTTTATGTTCATAGAGGCTATGAACGTATGTTCACCTATAGGACATTCAGTAACCTGGTGAGCACAAATCCATCATGGCGGCGACGCGAAGTATAAATATTTAAATGGACGTTTCTCGCGAATTAACTATCCGAGTATAGTGAAACGTTGCACGTTAAATGCTTATACAAATGTTAATCCACTGGCATCTAATTTATTTCATTTGTTTGCATAATCACAAGATGGCAGCTGTGCGAAATTTTAAAAACTCGTTTTTACTTCTTGTGTTCTAATCATGCGATTGAAGTTTGAATACCACACGTACACAATAATCTTAATGTAACAGTACAAAAATAAACATCCAACCTGGCGACCATCTGAAATATTTAGACGGATCTCAATATCTACGAATCTATCACAACCTTCAAACTGAAATTTTGTATGTTGATAGAGGCAATTAACATGAGTAGGATATGTGAAAATATGCTGTTTAGTTCTTCAAGGAACTTCTTGTTAATGATGTAATTAAATGAAAAAGCAACACTTATACATGTTATATAGCGTACGTACTTACAACAGCAGTTCGCTGAACATCTCGGTCAAAGTGAGCTGTTTTCGGGCAGCCAAGTCACGCATTTCCTTGACGGTGAATCGTAGTACGTTTACGTCTTGATTTTTCTTTGAAAGCGATTCGGATAGTCGGAGTACGGATGATTGGAGTTCTACTGTTCAGATGAAATTTGGTTGAAATTCCTAAGTTACATGCAGTTTAACATTGAACCTATATTCTACGCTTACAGAGAATAATGTTGGTAGCACTTACTTCGAGCAAATATGTCTAACACATCTTCAAGTTCCACCTTGCCTAATACTGGGTACAGGGGCCGATAATCTAGATGTTAGGCCCCTTAAAACCAGAATTATCATCACCATCAATACTGGGTATCTACCTATATAACTTGAGGTCTGAGTACTGTTCAAACAAGTGTCCTACATACAAAGTTACAGCTGAATTATTTCAGGAATAATCGGAAGAATCTATAATACGCTAAGTTCATTTGACAAGAAAACTCAAGCTCCTAAACCAGAGGGAGTTAGAAGGTGCGTTTTGTGCCAACATCTTCCAAATCGTCTTAATAGTACAGGAAAAATCTTGGATTTCTTGAAAAGTCAACGGAAATACATTTATCTATTATACACACATCAAAAAAAGTTTTGCATCACCTCGGTTCCCAGATCTCCGGCATATAGACGTTGACTGTGTATATTGTATCCAAGATACAGTCCCTTTGACTGTTCATAGATGTCACTAAAACTGCTCAAAGATGTAAACAACCATGCATGAGCAGGGCCTATTAGACGGAGGGGGTACGACAGCCGATCAGTTCCAGTCATTCCACCAGGACGAAGGTACGCTGCTCATGTTGTCTGTAGTTCTACCATGCCTAGAAGGTCAATACCGCAGTTCGATCGCGTCCGCATTGTTACTTTGTGTCAAGAAGGGCTCTCAACAAGGGAAGTTTCCAGGCGTCTCAGAGTGAACCAAAGCGATGTTGTTCGGACATGGAGGAGGTACAGAGATACAGGAACTGTCGATGACAGGCCTCGCTCAGGCCGCCCAAGGGCTACTACTGTAGTGGATGACCGCTACTTACGGATTGCCGCTCGGAGGAACCCTGACAGCAATGCCACCATGTTGAATAATGCGTTTCGTTCAGCCACAGGACGTCGTGTTTCAACTCAAACTGTGCGCAATAGGCTGCATGATGCGCAACTTCACTCCCGACGTCCATGGCGAGGTCCAGCTTTGTAACCCCGACCCCATGCAGCGCGGTACAGATGGGCCCAACAACATGCTGAATGGACCCCACGGAATTGGCATCACGTTCTCTTCACCGATGAGTGTCGCATATGCCTTCAACCAGACAATCGTCGGAGACGTGTTTGGAGACACCCTGGTCAGGCTGAACGTCTTAGACACACTGTCCAGCGAGTGCAGCAAGGTGGTGGTTCCCTGATGTTTTGGGGTGGCATTATGTGGGGCCGACGTACGCCACTGGTGGTCATGGAAGGCTCCGAAACGGCTTTACGATACCTGAATGACATCCTCCGACCCATAGTGCAACCATATCGGCAGAATATTGGAGAGGCATTTGTCTTCATGGACGACAATTCTCGACCTCATCGTGCACATCTTGTGAATGCGTTCCTTCAAGATAACGACATCGCTCGACTACAGTGGCCAGCATGTTCGCCAGACATGAACCCTATCGAACATGCCTGGGATATGTTGAAAAGGGCTGTTTATGGACGTCTTGACCCACCAACCACTCTGAGAGATTTACGCCGAATTGTCGTTGAGGAGTGGGACAATTTGGACCAACAGTGTCTTGATGAACTTGTGGATAGTATGCCACGGCGAATACAGGCATGCATCAATGCAAGAGGACGTGCTACTGGGTATTAGAGGTAGTGGTGTGTACTGCAATCTGGACCACAAATGCTGAAAGTCTAGCTGTATGATGGTACAACATGCAATGTGTGGGTCTCATGAGCAATAAAACGAGCTGAAATGTTGTTTGTGTTGATCTCTATTCCCTTTGTATTTAACGGTTCCGGAACTCTTGGAACCGAGGTGATGCAAAACTTTTTTTGATGTGTGAATAAAGCTCAAATACCACTCATTCATTCATCACGAAATCTCAGAAGCCACCGAACGGATTGGAATTAAATTTGGTATGTAGCTTCCTCAAGGGCCGCAAACACCCACTAAGAAAGGATTTTTGGATATTCAGATTCTAAAGGGGTGTTAAGGGGGCAGACCTGCATTTCCCGATTGGTTTCATTGGGGGATGTGATACTCGGCATATAAACTCATCATTAAAAATAAGAAGACATGTGTCTGAGGGTTTTTCGATGTGGTGTATATTATGAGGTGAAAGGGGGTGAAAAGTGTGGGTTGAAGGATTCCAAACGAAGCGTGTATCTCTTAAACGACATAGGCCAGGTGTTTGAAACTCGGAGAAATCAATCAGCTTAAAAATAAATAAATAAATAAGTAATTAAAATAAATAGGTGTTCGACCGTTTTTCATAAATCCAATTTAAGGGGTCTATGGGGAGGGGTGAAATTCTGGAAGAAAAACGTCCACTAAGGAAGGATTTTTGGATGTTCACTTTCATCGACCAACCAAAACTATTCAAGTTAGAAGAATGATATTTTGGGGATTTGTTTGTTGTGTGTCGAAAACGTCCACTAAGGAGTTTTTTTTGGATATTCATGTTCTAAAGGGGTGTTAACGGGGTTATACCTGCATTTCATTGAATAACAATATGACATGACTATGACGCGAGCGAAGCCGCGGGTACCTGCTAGTTTGTTTATAAAGTGTGTTTAAACAAATAAATAAGACGATAGCCCCTGTCTGAACTGTGTCGCGTCCAGCCCGCATAACACTATAGCCGGGCGGGTAGTCTGTACACATGGGGCGCACACAACCCATTGTGCATTGAAAAGAATATTCAAACGGAATTAACCGCAACAGTGACGAATTGCACTCTGATTTCAAAAATATTGACAATTTGTTTATAAAGTGCGCTTAAACAAATTAACATATTTATAGAAGCCCGCATAACACTAGTACCGGGCGGGTGGTTACTGAACATGCGAGATTTCACGCACAGGTCGCCTAGTTGATAAGAATGCCAAAAGGCGATAGATCTGACAACACCGTCCTCTCTGGCACCAATGATTCAACTCGTGGAATCATCGAACAACAAACATGCTACCTGTCGACCTTCAGACATTCTGAAGGTTACGAAAATACAGTATATCCCCCTTTTATTGCGAGCTTCACACTTGACTGCTCTGAAGCTACGCTGTGAATATTACATCAATGTGAATCGATATCCTATAATTTCCAAATCTCCCCACCCCGCCACATCCATTAGAGCACCGAGCAAGCTTTCTGATTTTCCAAGTACGATTGAGAGAGAAAGATGAACTGTTGTTGAAATTGGACTTCTTGCAATATTTCTTGAGAGATTTTTCCATAGACGTGATGTTTTAAGCCTTGCATTGCCAGCCATCGTAATTAAAATTGTACTTATAAAGGAAGGACTAATTAAAAACCCTAAACAAACTTCAATTGCAGACGTATGGACACTTTTGATGAATGAAATAACAAATTCCGCAGAATGAAACATTGGTAGGAAAGAAAAAAGGTAGAAATCCGTGGATCATTCTGGATATACAGCTAAGGACAGGGAAGCATGGAGAGCTGTATCAAACCAGTCAAAAGACTGAAGACTCAAACAACAACTTAATTTTACATCCTTAAAATGTGAAGATTTATTTAATAATAAAATAATAATAATCTTATATATACCCTATATATATATTGTACCCGTTCGTCCTGGGGATGCGATGACCCATCTGCTATTACATCGCATTCCTGGATTTCCAGGACAGAGCGGAGTTAAATGAACATGAAGTCAAATAAGGAATGTGTCGGAAATTCAGTTGAAATATCACAAAAGCAGAGGGTAACACGAGATAAAGTATCTCCAGGGTCGTTACGGGTTTAAATTTAATTAAAAAAATGCAAATATCAATGGGCGCCATCAACTGAATCCCTAGCAAACTACATCCTTCCTGGTTTAGCCTTAATTAAGACAAGGAAAGAAAAAGGAAAATCACATCATCATCAGATCACAACTAAGACAAAAACAAATTTATTCAACTTTGATAGTCAGACAGACATATTAAACACTCATCCTACCTGAGAGCATGGTCGAATGCCAACGTTAAATTGTCATTGTCCAGAAAATCGAACCATCTCTATTCTACTCAAAGTGTATTTAATCCACATAAAATAGGAAAAATTTCTCAAGTTCTCTTGGGTTCTCAGGATCACCGTAGCACTATGTCTTTGCGTCACTGACATTCGTGATAACTGAGACCTAACTTCTCTTTAAATTAACATCATGAATGTGGATGTAAAAATATTATTTAATCTGTCTAAACACATATATTCTAATCACATATTTAAATATCACATAATTTATGGCTTGCATGGCATTATTCAAATGCTGAATATATTAGTAAAATGCTCCTAAACATCGAATAATTAATTTACACTATTTACACTGTCATTAATAATTGCTTGTTCGTGAATCACAGAAAATCCACTACTCATTGGTTATAATCATCATCATCAAAATTAAATATTTCTCACTTTAGTTCTCATCTCAAAATTTACTATATTCATGTCAGAATAATCAATTCATTATCATGAAATCATTTAAATGAATATTATAATCATCACTTCTTTATGCTCTCTAATTATCCACACACTCTCCTTGCATCATCTCCTTCAGATTAAATCATCTTAAATCATCAATATAAATTGTTTAATTCATCAACTCAAATTGCAATTCTTCAAATCATATCTCAATTAAATTTATTTAAATTCATTTAAATTTATTAATCATCAGCTTCTTTAATTAATTATCACCTTCTAATTCAGTTATTCATCATCTATTTAATCATCTATTAATTTATTTAAATCAGCTTATTTATTCAATCTTTAATTCATCCATTTATTTAATTCATTGATCTATTCCAAAATGTAATTTATCAACTTATTTCAATTTTATTCATCTGGTTATTTAGATTTTTATTATTTCATCTAGTCATTCTGATTTTTATTTCATTAGGTCAGATCATTAATATGCTTAAACTTCAGATTATTATTTCATTAATTATTATTATCAGAAAATCTTGTATTATCAACATTATTTATTTGTTTAATTTCCTAACAAATTGTTTAATATGGGTTATAGAACGTTGTCTTACAGTTTTATCACTTCCAAGTTATATCTCGTATTAATTGTTGTTGCTTGAGTCTTCAGTCTTTTGACTGGTTTGATGCAGCTCTCCATGCCTCCCTGTCCTGAGCTAATCGTTTCATCTCTACATAACTACCACGCCCTACATCTGAGGCAATCTGTTTAACATATTCTAACCTTGGTCTACCCCTACAGTTCTTGTCCTCGACCCTTCCTTCCATAACTAAGCTTGCTATTCCTGGGTGTCTTAGTATGTGTCCTACCAACCTATCTCTTCTTCATTAGCAGTCGCCAGAAACATCTCTCCTCTCCCACTCGTCTTAATACCTCTATGTTTGTAACCCTATCTACCCATCTGATCTTCATCATTCTCCTGTAACACCACATTTCAAATGCTTCTATTCTCCTCTTTTCTGCTGCACCAATAGTCCAAGTTTCACTTCCATAGAGCGCCACGCTCCAGACAAAGGCTTTCAAAAATGACTTCCTAATACCTAAATCTATATTCGATGTCAGCAGATTCCTTTTTTGTAGAAAAGCTTTCTTTGCCTGAGCCAACCTACTTTTTATATCCTCTTTGCTTCGTCCATCACTGGTTATTCTACTTCCTAAGTAACAGAAGTCTTCTACTTCCTTCAGCTTTTCACCTGTCAATTTGATCTCCATAGAGGTTTCTGATTTATTTCGGCTGCATTCCAGTATTTTTGTTTTACATTTATTAATTTTCATCATGAAATCTTTCTGTAAGACGGAGTCCATACCATTCAAAAACTCATTCAAATCCTCAGGCTTGTCTCAGAGTTGAAATTATTTCTCCTTGAATCTTCACTCCCACTTTAAATTTTTCTCTAATTTCCTTCATTGCTTGTTCAATGTAAAGATTGAAAATTATCATGCCAAAAATATTATTGCCTTCACAAATTCACGTTGGATCTCACTATCCACAACTACATTATATATTCTCACTTTATCAAATATCACATTTGAATACCACAATTATTCCACAAAACTCCATAAATATTCAGCGCACAGCATGAATCTCAAAATTATGCTAGACTGGGTTCGACAACCTCATGTCTGCTTCAAAATACATTAGTAATATTGCAACTTCCACTTGGCAACTTCCACAAAATGCCTATCACAAACTTCACTTAACTACGTTGCATGATCTACAAAAAAATATAACTGGCTTCAAATTATCAACGCACACAATCTCCAATAACTGTAATTAATCTGATCACATCTGGACAACTTCTTAAACAATTAGGAAAAATATTACCTTTGTAATCGACATCAAATTCAAAATCTGCTTTCAAATAGCATAAATTCTCTTAAAATTCTCATAATTCACTTCACAGAAAAACACCAAAGTGCTATAATCTCTCCCATAGAAATATGCAATACAGAATCTGCCTCAAAATAAATCTGACCATTAATGATTCATCTTACAAGATTCAATTTTTTTAAATCCTTCTCAATGGTATCAAACTCAATCATAACAATTATCAAAAGCATCAGCTGTATCAGCTGTTAACTGAGTGTACTCTCAAAAGAGTATAGCAACAAAATATTGGATTGGCAAACAAGAATTACAAATGTAACCCTGCTGACATTTATTTCTAATTTATTTAACAAAATTCGACTGATATGTGACTAGTAGTTTCTTTTTTGATCCTCTTACAATCTCAAGAACACTCGGATGATAAAAATGAGTTCCTCAATGGCAAGTAAGATGAGTATCCACCACACAATCGTATAAATACGAAAGGCCTCGCCCCGTTGACTATCATGATAATGCCCTGAACGATAGGTAAAGATGTGTACCACCACGCAATCGTATAAATACGAAAGGCCCCATCTCGTTGTCTAATGAGTGAATGTACCAGATTGGAATCAACAAGTCTCTAGTAGTCACATAAAAGCGATATTCATTCACTAGAGTGAATAACATCTTAATATCTCCAAACAATCCAATGGAAAAAATCCCTACTGATGAATAATACACACTCGCTAGTATGTAATGAACTGACGAAGTAATTTAAATAATCCAATTGCAGATCACGAGTTCGAAATACTCGCCACAAAAAAATAACTATCCAAGAAAAACTATCCTTACTGGAAAATGTCTAAAAGACCAAACATCTGCTTAATAAAGCCAACCAATGGTGAGAATTTCGTATAATGGTGCCTGCCATATCATATGGTAACGCCATATTCTAGCAAATTTTGGAGCAAATAATGTCTAAGCCATGTCTAAATAATCGTAAAACTCCTACTAGAAAAATATATACAAGTATGCCCAGTGTTCATGGAAAAATCACATCAGAAAGTCATAACTCTTACAGTACCTTCTCATATCAGCTGTTAATATATTTCAAAGATCGTCGATTATCCTCGTGCGTAATGAATTTCTCGAAAGATCGACGTGAATATCGTATCACCCACGCAAAAACGATCGCCTTCATATCCCAAGTGAATCAGCTGTTAGACCTCCTCTTCTTCAGGAACCGAATCCATCGCTCCGTGGTGCCATCGCGTCTCTGTCTTCGTTTACTCCGACATGATGAACTGCATGTTATCCATAGCGGATACTGTCCAAATCCTTACATAAAAGTTCATAAAAGCAGCGTACCCCATATTCTTCTTCTATGTTACGCCACTGTCCCATACAATGTTCGGTTCGCTTGTTAAAAGTTCAATTTCCACAGCGGTTATGTCTCACTTGCAGAAAATAAATTTTATTTATGAGAGTGTATAAGTTTTTGAAACACCCTGTAGCTGTGTTCGTACTCGATATTTTATAATAATTCATAAAAAGGAATTGTATTAATGCACGTGCCTATGTTCATAAGTGCATATGCTTGTAACCTTTCGTTTGCTTAAAAGCGTTAATGCTAGCTTGACCCCATGGTCGCTCTACATGTTCCGTTATGAAATGCATAGTCGTAATGTCATTTGAATATCTAAGTTCATAATTGCAGTATATTATAACTATCTGCCTGCACAATCCGATTACTGAATACAAGTCCCAACTCAATAATGTAACTGAATGTTGAAATGAAGTTCAGCTTCTTTAATATTGCCTGCGTATAAAAGTCGGAAATAGCACGCTCTGATCTACTGCACTGTTCCAGAATGATCTACGCTTAAAGCCGGCCTCGCCATGCCGCTTCGCTGTGCTGTTCTGCGTTACAAAATGCAGCTCGAAATGAAGTTCTCAATCTCGTATTACAATGCTGTTCTAACCCCGGCTCTTCTCCTGCTTACACGGCCCGTACAGCTTGCCTTGTAACCGGTCCTCTCGCCGTCTACCGTACGTTGCTAACCTTGGCTCACTGACCTACTTCCGCTCTCTGCTTGGTTAAGTAATACTGTTCGTTTTCACGCCACGTAACAAGTGCTGTGCACCGCTCGACTTTACCGTACGCTCTGCGCAAGTGTACTACTCAGCCCTGCTGACTGAACTCGACTGATGTCTCTAGACTGCGTTGAGGAGCTCGTACCTGGCGCTGTCACGTGATGCTCCCCCACCTTCTGTGGTCATGCGTCACAAGTATAATCTCGACCACCATCATCTCGGCTATTAAGTTATACAATAACTTAAGGGATTATCTGTCTTTCTTCAAGTTATTATCATATATTATGCTTGACATTTCTTCTCTTCTGAGATGATATAATATCATGTTCCATTTAGATCTTAATAAAACTTTAATATTCTTCCCATAATTCCATCTGCTTGACTGGCAGTGCCTTCTTGATCCTTGGCCTTCTACGTCATTTCCTAACATTCTTCTCGACTCGATGTGAGCGCTATCTTTACAACTTTTCCCATAAATCTCAACTACGGCTCAATGTCAGCTGGCGTAGCCGATAGCCTCAACTAGGTATCGGGTACAATATATATATATAAGAATGTTCGTTTGATCGTCTTTTATGCGCTCATAAACCATTCATCCGATTGCGATCAAATTTTGGTGAGTTGTTGTAAACACTTCCGGGATGGTCATAGGCATAGTTAATCCATTTCACAATAGATAGCGCGTGGGTAGTTTAAACAAATGCGTAATGGCGATGCGTTCATACACAATTCGTCCGATTGAGATCAAATGTTGGTAAGTTGTTGTGCACATTCCCGGAAAAGTTATAGGCGTAGTAAATCCAATTTACAATAGATGGCGCGCGAGTAGCTTCAGCAAAATGGTGTGCGTTTGTTTCAAGCAAGTCCCACATGAGTTCATATACCATTCATCCCATTGCGATGAAACTTGGGTGAGAAGTTCTGTGCACTTCAGATAAGGTTTCTGGCTTAGTGAATCCACTTAACAATAGGTAGCGCACGAGTAGATTCAACAAATGAGCGACGACGGGCGAAGCGTTTCAACAAAGTCCTGTATGCGTTCACATACCAATCGTCCAATGGCGATGAAACTTGGGTGAGAGTTTTTTTTACAATACAGGCAAGGTTTCTAGCTTAGTAAATCCATGTTATAATAGGTAGTGCACGAATAGATTCAACAAATGAGCGACGACGCGAAAAGAGTTTCAACCAAGTCCCATATGCGTTCATATACTATTCGTCTGATAGCGATGAAATTTGGGTGAGATGTTGTGTACACTACAGGGAAGGTTTCAGGCTCAGTAAATCCACTTTACAATAGGTATCGCACAAGTAGATTCAACAAATGAGCGACGACGGGCGAAGCGGTCCAACAAAGTCGCGTATGCGTTCACATACTATTCGTCCGATAGCGATGAAACTTGGGTGAGAGGTTGTGTACACTACAGGCAAGGTTTCTGGCTTAGTAAATCCATGCTATAATGGGTAGCGGACGAGTAGATTCAACAAATGGGCAACGATGCGCGAAGCGTTTCAAAGTCCCGTATGCGTTGATATACTATTCGTCTGATAGCTATGAAACTTGGATGAGATATTGTGTACACTTCAGGGAAGGTTTCTGGTCTAGTAAATCCACTTTACAATAGGTATCGAACAAGTAGATTAAACAAATGAGCGACGACGCGCAAAGTGTTTCAACATAGTCCCGTATGCGTTCATATACCATTCGTCCGATAGCGACTAAACTTGGGTTTGTTGTTGTGTACACTCCAGAGAAAGTTCCAGGCTGAGTAAATCCATTTTACGATATGTAGCGCACAAGTAGATTCAACAAATGAGGGAAGACGCGCGAAGCGTTTCAACAAAGTCCCGTATGCGTTCACATACCATTCATCCGATTGCTATGAAACTTTGGTTGAGTTGTTGTGCACACTCCAGGAAAGGTTTCTGACTTAGTAAATTCTTTTTGCAATAGGTAGCGGACGAGTATATTCAACAAATGGGCGACAGCACTCGAATCGTTTCAACAAAGTCCCGTATGCGTTCATATACCATTCATTTCATTGCAATGAAACTTTGGTCAGTTGTTGAGCACGCTCCCATGATTCTTTTTGAGATAGTAAATCAATTTTACAATAGTTTAGAGGTGGTTAGCGGAAAAAGAAAAAAAATATTGGGAATCCAAAAGCACTTCAACAAACAAAGTTACAACGCCAACACTTTCTTTGATTGGAATTGCAACGCATGCCGGGTTCAGCTAGTAATTAATAAGAATTAAGGCGCACTGACTAACGTGGAATTACTACAACAAAGGAGTCATATCACGACAAAACAAGACAGTTGTTTTGCTGGAAGCTTTATGCGCCTCAGAAACCATATCTCTCGGTGCTCACTTTAAATAAATTTAAGAAATTGAAAAGCACGAACGGAAAATTCTCCGGAATATTTATGGACCCACGAGAGAAAATAGAATGTATAAGGTGCGTTCAAAAAGTAACGAGCCGGAGGCTGGAATGCGCAAACCGGTGACGACATTGGCTAATCGTGGCGTGTGTAACGAGGTGTGGTTCCGACCAGAGCGTGGAAGGTCACAACCTGTCGCTAAAGGGCACACGTGCACGTCAGGTGACGATACAAAGCGAGTAGCAGCATGCATCAATCGTCCAACGCTGCCAGTCGCATTGCAAACAGTGACATGGAAGCGTCAACCGAAGAGCAAAGAGGTGTTGTTCGGTTTCTGACAGCGGAAGGAGTAGGGGGAAAGGGCATTCATCGCCGAATGTCACTAGTGTACGGCGAACACTGCATGCCCCTTGCAAGGGTCAAGGCGTGGCACAAGCGCTTCAGGGAAGGATGGGTGTCGTTAACCGATGATGCCCGGTCTGGGGCACCCCCCTGCATTACCGATGACAACGTCCAGCTGGTTGATGCACTCATTACCCAGGACCGCCGAGTGACAGTTAACGCCATAGCCGCCGTGGTCGCTCCACGATAATGCACTTCCTCATACGGCCAACACAGTCGCGGCACTCGTTCAGAAATTCAAATGGGAGGTTCTCGGCCACCCTCCATACAGTCCAGACCTCTCTCCCTGTGATTACCCCATGTTTGGTCCCCTGAAAAAGGCTCTGCGGGGCCAACGATTCACCTCGGACACCGACGTCTAGCTGTACGTGCGGAACTGGTTCACATCGCAGCCCAGGGAATTTTATGAGACAGCCATTCACCGCCTCGTGTCGCAGTGGGACAAGTGCCTCAACAGCCAGGGCCAATACTTCTAACATACAGGTACTGGTTTCTGTAATTATGCCTCCGGCTCGTTACGTTTTGAACGCACCGTATAAATTAGAAGAACAGCGCACCTCGGTAGGAAATGATCCACAGAACGCAAGATGCAGTGCATTCATCAAGAGATTTTGGGAGGATGAGATAGCGAAAACCATCAGGACAACTACTAACAAGTTCCAACACTCTCTTTGAATGGGCCAGAAGATGAAGATGAAGATATTTTCAGACCACCTTACAACCAACAGTACCTAGACGGAGGAGTGCGGGAAGAGCCACAGCGGGAAGATGAAGAGATTTTGCGAGGACGACAAGGGTCAAGCGCTCCTTGGTCGGGCAATCCAATGCAAACAAGTAGTTCCGTGAAAACTATACAGCCTATTTTCATATATCCTTCTCATGTTAATTGCCTCTATCAACATACAACATTTCAGTTTGATTGTTGTGATAGATTCGTAGATATTGAGAACCGTCTAAATATTTCAGATGGTCGCCAGGTTGGATTTTTATTTACGTACTATAACATGAAGATTATTGTGTACGTGTATAAAAGTGTGCTTCCTTGTTTATGTTAACAATAACCAAATAAGAGTCCGTGACAGTGGAAGGACAAACACCAATCAAATTGGGAAACGTTTCAAAAATGAAAACGAAGATTTTTCAGCAAGGATTTTGAATTTCTGTTCAGTGTTTACAATTTACAACAGGAACGTGTTTATTTACTTTGTTTTAGCCAAATTGTCACAAAGAAGGTGCATTATTTTAATTAATTAAATGTTTAGTTTGCTTCTATGAGAGCGAAGTGAAAGGACATAGATCTATCTATAGGCCTGTATAAAGCTCAATGTTTGTCTGTTTGTTATTTATACAAATCCACACCGATATTAATAAAAATTTGTATACTCACCCTTTGGAACCCTGCGGGTAACACTGCCTCTTAAAATTTCTGACAGATCACTCCATTCCCTGCATTTAGGCCCTTTGGCACAAATCTACACTGTTTCACCGATCTGAACTTAATTTGTATACTTACCCTTTGAAGCCCTTCGAGTAACACTGTCTACGTGAAATTTCGGACAGACCACTCCATTCCCTGCATTTAGGCCCTTTGGCACAAATCTACACTGTTTCACCGATCTGAACCAAAATTCGTATATTTACCCTTTGAAGCCCTTCGAGTAACACTGTCTACGTGAAATTTCGGACTGACCACTCCATTCCCTGCATTTAGGCCTTTTGGAAAAAATCTACAACGTTTCACCCATCTGAACCAAATTTTACATACTTACCCTTTGAAGCCCGACAAGTAACACTGTCTACTTGAAATCTGGGACAGACCACTCTTTTCCTGCATTTAGGCCCTTTAGCACAAATCTCCACCGTTTCACCGATCTGAACCAAATGTTGTATACTTACCCTTTGGAATCCTGCGGGTAGCACTGTCTACTTTAAATTTCGGAGAGACCATTCCATTCCCTTCATTTATGCCCTTTAGCACAAATCTACACCGTTTCACCTAATTGTACCAAATTTTACACACATAGCCTCTGAAACCCTGCTGGTAACACTGTCCACTTGATATTTTAGACAACCCTCTCCATTCCCTAAATTTAGAATAACAGTCAAAAGGAACTTGAAAACCACGTTTAAAGGCCCTAGAACCATTCATGTCCGTAGAATATTTTAATAAGTCTATTGTAGGCGGGCAATGCGGGCTGCATCAAGTCGCCCCTACCAGTGTTCTGGTGAAGAATTGCGAAAATAGTTACATCTTGCGCTGTTTATAAATTGCAGTCACGGGGAGTAAGTATTGCAAAAGATTTCTTAGGCCCCTTAGCACAAATCTCCACCGTTTCACCGATCTGAACCAAATGTTGTATACTTACCCTTTGGAACCCTGCGGGTAGCACTGTCTACTTTAAATTTCGGAGAGACCATTCCATTCCCTTCATTTATGCCCTTTAGCACAAATCTACACCGTTTCACCTAATTGTACCAAATTAGGTACAACCCTCTCCATTCCCTAAATTTAGAATAACAGTCAAAAGGAACTTGAAAACCAGGAAAAGATTGGTCTGTCCCAGATTTCAAGTAGACAGTGTTACTTGTCGGGCTTCAAAGGGTAAGTATGTAAAATTTGGTTCAGATGGGTGAAACGTTGTAGATTTTTTCCAAAAGGCCTAAATGCAGGGAATGGAGTGGTCAGTCCGAAATTTCACGTAGACAGTGTTACTCGAAGGGCTTCAAAGGGTAAATATACGAATAATCATGAAAATAGTATGCCTCTGTATAAGTGCAAAGGTGTTGGTGCAGTACACTGAGGTTACCAGCTGCAATAAGCGTTGGTGTTTTCCAATTTACTTTCATTTATTCCGATCCTTATCCTTGAGCGCTATGTGGCGATAAATGACACTATTGCTATCTCAGGAGCTCGGGACTGCCGAAGTTTCCAAAGTGGTCTGATTGTTTTCCTACGACCCTATTGATCTCTACTTTTCAAATATCCAATGAGATATAGGTCCTAGGCAGTGTCTTTTATTTCACATTCTCCTCTTACTAATCATATTTTTCAATTCGTTTGTAAATTACATGTGTCAGTACTTTAGTTAGTAAAGAGCCGTCTCCATATTCATTATTATCATTGTCATTACGGGAAAATGACCTGAATATTACGTCCATTATACTGTACTACTCATCACCCCTACTACAGAATGTTATATTTTTTTAGCCTATTTTCATTTATGAAATAAAAATAGGCTTATGAGATCACCTTTTGTCCGTGTGTCTGTGCGTGTGTGTGTGTGTCCCCCTAATAATTTATAAACGGCTGGAGCGATTTCAGTGAAACTCAGTAAGTTCATAGCACTATTCCGGACAAGGAAGGGTCGAGGACAAGAACAGTAGGGGTAGACCAAGGTTAGAATATGTTAAACAGATTGCCTCAGATGTAGGGTATGGTAACTATGTAGAGATGAAACGATTAGCTCAGGACAGGAAAGCATGGAGGGCTGCATCAAACCAGTCGAAAGACTGAAGACTCAAACAACACAACAATCTATATGTTAGTCCCCTCGTAAGGTAGGAGCTGCAATTTGGGTCTGACGAGTGCTGTGGTCGGAGGAACCAGTTTATCGAGAACTGGTTTGATTTATATGCTGATGTCTTGACAATGATCTACTGTAGTATAAATCCTGCTTTGATTAATTCAACCTTATCAGTCATCAGCTGATAGAAACCATTCACCACGGAACTTTCAAGGTTCGTACTTGACATGTGGCTGGAGATGATAGTTGAAGGTCTTTCAATTAATCCGTTCAGCGGTTGGTTTGTTGACATAGGCTACTCTTTTTGAATGCCCTGCCTCTGTTGTTATTTGAGCCCTGTGCGGATAAAGAAAACGTTATCCACATGCGCACGACTGTTATCCGAATCTACTGGCATTACAATGAAAACGAAAATCCACAGCCTGCTTACATTCGACCGACCGGGTCAGGGAATGGAATGAATGAAGCCCCCATCTAGCGGCGAGGATATGAACTGTGCCGGCTGCCGAAGCCTGTCGCACTCCCCTGGGGCAATGATTAAATGAATGACAGATGAAATGAAATGATAGTGGAGAGTGTTGCTGGAATGAAATTGTGACAGGAAAAACCGGAGTACCCTGAGAAAAACCTGTCTGGCTCCGCTTTGACTAGCACAAATCTCACATGGAGTGAACGGGATTTGAAATACGGACCCAGCGGTGAGAGGCCGGCAGGCTGGCATTACTATAATATTCTCAATTATATAAAGTATTAAAGCAACACCTTTCATCCGGCCGTGAAATCCATCCGCCACAAAGACTTCCATCGCATATCATCCCCGACCTCGTTGGAGAACGGGAATAATAATAATAAGGGGTAGACATTAGAGGAGAAAGTCTTTCTCTTAGGCTGTGTACGTCATGAGCCAGAATTACAACCCTTTCCTGTTCGGAGTGTTAATTATGTTTAATGACATAATTTTAATGAGATTAGCTTTCAAGCGTTCAGATGCAAAAGGGACATTATCCACTTTAAAAAAATTACAAGTAGAGGGAAAAACTTAGTCACTCATATAGTTGTGCAATTCTTGATTTCTGTTCACTAACTCATTAACATTTGATGACAAAGGTTAAGCCGGCAATTTTCAGTTACAGAAATCATTAGAAGTTAACAAAAAATGTATTATAAAATGGATAATGTACCTTTTGATTGTGAATGATGCAAAAAGGACATTATTCACTTTTCTAAAAAATGACAGGAACAGAAAATAACGTAAAATTACTCAAATAGTTATGAATTTTTTGATTTCTGTTCACTAACTCATTAACATTTGATGACAAAGTTTAAGTCTGCAATTTCCAGTTACAAAAATCATAAGAAGTTAACAAAAGAAGTATTATAAAATGGATAATGTACCTTTTGATTGGAAATGATGGATTGGATAATCTGCATTTCAAAAATAAGTTTTATTACAAAAATTACAAAATTTGCATTTGAAAACTGAATGCAGCCTCTAACAGACACTTTCAAATATTTAGAAGAGGAGCATCTTCCGTAGCTTCGCACGTAGCGTCACTGCTGCATGGATAATGTCCGTTTTGACGAAAATGCTACTACTAAAAGATGAATATTTAATTCCACAAGATAGCTGTATCAATAACTCTAATTTCACAAAAAGTGGATAATATTCCTTTTGCATCTGAACGCCTCGTCAAAACGAAATCATAACGGTAAACACCCGGGTCCTAGTAATGATTTCTTTTTCGTGTGGCCTCCTCAGAGGCCGAGTGCAGGTCTTTCTATTTGACGCCCGTGGGATGAGAGATGGAATGGATGAAGATGAATGAAACTGGGCAAGGATGTGGAAGGAAGCGGCCGTGGCCTATCAGAAGGTACCGTCCCAGCATTTGCCTGGTGTTGAAAATGGGAAACCACGGAAAACCATTTCAAGGACAGCCGACGGTGGGGCTCGAACCCACGAGGCGACCGAGTCAACAGAGAGCATGGTCCCATGACCTAACGCTGCGCTTTAGCCCGCGTAGCCACTGTTGTCGGTCTAGTAATGACATTCAACAAGATCGCATTGTATTCTAAAAACTATCCACAAATTTACTCCAAACATTATCCACAGCTTATCCACTATCCGCACAGTCATGCAAACTATATCCGAATCCTCGTAGATCGTGAGAAATGTTCAGATTTCCTGCTTGACTGGGGTCATTTACAACCTTGGGAGATTTAGTAGACTTGAATGTGTAGTGAATTTGGTGGTGTTTCTCTGGTGACACTAGTAGCTGGTGTAGGTCGAGAAATGAGTCAGGAGTCCGTGTGGTAAAATCCGGGGGGAAGTCACACTTAGCTGAGGAACGTGATTTGACCCTGCCGGGTGAGAACAAGTTCCCTAGTGCGTTAGTGCACGACTCCAGGGGACTGGAATATTAATTGATGTTTACTTTAGGAGAACTGGAAAGACAAGAGGCCTGGCTGCCACACCTCCACCTTGAGAACAGGAGGCTCGTCTCCTCATTGGTCATACTAAACGTTGTCTACTAAAAACTATACATAATTGCCAATATTGTAATAGACTAATTCATTTATGTGATGAGAGTGCCTTCACACCAGAAGCCATTAATATTAGACTGGTAGAGCACGCTTTTACACAGTGGTGCAGCGATTGTACGTTTCATAGACTAATCGATTGGTTGTTTAATCGATCAATTGTCGATTAGTCGATGTACTTCGCTCTCACAGAAACAAAACAGACATTTATGTTCGACCCTGGCGAAATGTAAATATTATATGTCAGAAAACTGTACAATAATGAGGCTCATTATAGTACAAGTTTTCATTATGATACAGTTTCTCCCACCAATCAGAGCTCACGAAACAGTTGTGTGACCAATTAGGTAAGGATAGCATCGCAGCTGCGCTGACTTCCACGACTTCCTATTTTAAATTTCACTGCGTGGCTAGTGTCATAGTGGGGTATTAGAGGAAGCCATGGTCGAATACAAGGTATTCTCTGCGTCCCATGCGGTCTGTTCAGTAGCCTTCATAAAACTGGCGAAATCTCGACAGATATTTATGAATATTTATGTTCGAACATAAAATAGTTATAATTATCGTCGAACAAATTAGTCGTATGCAACTCGCCTATAATGGTAATTAAGACACTTGTATGGAAATACTCGTGTCTTAATTATTGCCATTATAGGCTCGTGGCATAATGTACGATTAAATAAAATATATTACAGTAGGACGTCGTTTATCCGGACGTCAAACAACCGGAACGTCAATCATCCGGACGAACAAAAAAAAATGTCCTCTCGGCACGCCGGAAGGCGGAGGTAGATTTCACCGGACAAACTTGGGGATAGGCGAAAATAGGCAGAATATGCAGGTTTTCGTAGAAGGATCAGACCTCATTTATTGCGAGAAGGTATTTTATAATTCGAGCTTAATTAACTTTGTTTTTCGTCATTTTATGCTTATTTTAAACGGGAACGGTAACCTTCTTGTCGTTTGGGGTCAATTTTTATACTTGTGGTCACACTGTCCTTATGCAAGGTTTCGACACTGATGTGTAACTATGTAACGGTCTGTTACTTCTTCACGCAAAATTATATATCCCGCAGAGATTTTGGTTGGTTCCTCAGTTTAGGGGCTGCGACCACGCGGTCATGTAACCCCGTGTACTTAGGGATGGCTGTATTAGTCTGTAATTACGGTAAGGACTGCAGACGGTCAATTTCAAGCAGTAGTTCCTAATGTTGCTACCAGGTACTACCGTCAACGACACCTAGCTGTGAACTTGGCTACTAGATGCCACCCCAACCAGCAACTTGCAACGAACGTTGGAACTTCCCCTCCAAAGGAAAGCATACTGCGGGATTTTAGCGCTCTTAGAAAATCCGACGACTTCGGCCGGCTTTGAAACCGCGACCTTGAGCATAGACATTCAGCATGCTACCAGTTACGTCACCGAAGCCGGTTCCCACTTAGTCAGATGGAAATACTGAATCTGATCTCGTGAAAGTGCGTTGTCATGGCAACGTCTGATTGCTCATCACTCATCAATTTAGTAGTGTTGCCATGGCAACCTCTGATAGCTCTTAGCATTTTCTTATTATTCCGAAATCATTTTTCTCATCCCTTGGCGTAATGGTGGGTCATATCAAAAATTCTTTCAGACAAACGTTTTAGGTAATTATTAGGGGAATATTGTCCATTTTGTACGGTTTTGATATTGTGCCTATTAAGAGAGATATGATTAATGTTTCCCGAAAAACCCACTTTTTCCCACCCCTTTGGTCAATGGTTGGTGCTATAAAAAAACTCTTCAAACATAAATTTTTGGGCTTTATCCGATACATAGTATGAACGTTGAACGGATTCGATATTTCACATATTAAGAGAGTTATAGCAATATTTCACTTTTTCGAAAAAAGCTCCCCATTTTCACCCCCTTCGACCGATTTAGCCCAGTAACGAACTCGACCGAGATTTTATACGTATACATATTCGGTAAAAAATTCGAAGTGATTGGTGCAAAATTACGGCAGTTATCGTGCCCACAAGAAACTGATATACATATATATATATATATATATATATACACATGTATATACATACATAAATAATATATAAACTTTTGAACTGACGGTGGTTTTGGGGTCTGGGGGATGTGAAACGCGAAGATATGTCGAAATTTTCCGGAAGTCGAAACATTGCAATAGTTAGCTTTTTAATGAAATCTACCTTTAAAAAAAAGGCGTAGCAGCGCGCGCTTACTATAAGAGTGAGTCGGTTCTCATTTTCAATTATTGTCTCTTATGTCACCTTCCGTTTGTTTACTCTATAATGTTTCAATGTGTTAGAGTATGTGAGTGTGTGTACTGTACCGTACTGTATTACGTTGTGAAAATGGCTTCTACGAGTGACAAAAAAGAAAAAAGAAATCGCAATGTTTAATCCATTGAGAAGAAGATGGAGATCATTAATAAACTGGATACAGGTGAGAGTGTGCAGTGTCTAATGGAAACTTAGTGTTAGAAAATCCACAATTTATGATTTGAAGAAAGGAAAGTTGAAATTCTGAATTATGTATCGAAGTTACGTAGGGAAGAAGGGTCTAGAATGAGTAGAACCATGAGATCAGCTAGGGTTAAAAATTGGAAGAAGCGGTGTACTTAGCTTATGGTTTATTCGGACAAGAAGTAAGGGAGATCCCATTTCTGGACCTTTGTTATGTGAGAAAGCGTTGCAGCTAAATGAGAAACTTGGTGGTTATTAACATAATCTACTGTGCGTGTTTTTTCTTATGAAATAAACGCAGGTTTGATTATCCGGAAAAATCGTTATCCGGAGATCTTTCGGTCCCAATTAATCCGCTCAACTCTATTGCATCATATATTTTTAAATAATGTACCATCTTTGTGAAAATTAGTCCAAAACAAAGTAAAACAAAAACGTTCCTGCCCTAAATTGTAAACATTGAACAAGAAGTTCCGTGACGAACTAAAGAGCCTACTTTTCATGCCAATGATTATTCTACAGAATATGAACCTATCTAGAATAATGACGAAATTAAGTTGGTAATATCGAAATATCTAATTAGTTCAAAATATACCTGGTATAATGTAGCCTAATAGAGCACTACAGTTGGCAGCCCTGGTGACTGAATATATTCTTATTTCCACCTCTTAAGGTACAGAATACAAAATTTGTTTGAAGTCCAATGGACGTTACATGCAGTTAGATATTGGATCTATCAGCACGCGTAAAAGCATGTTGCCAACAATACCATGCGTGTGCTGGTCAGAAATAATCTGAAATATTATGATATCTTGTTGTGCCAATTTTGGATGAAATCCATTTGTTAGTATAGAAGTTACACGTATTTTAAAATTGGACATATCAGCAGGCAGAGAATCATGTTGGCAGCACTGCCTTATATTAATTACTCCAAATTAATCTAGAATGTCAGGTGCTATACGTGTGCAAAGTATAGAGCTGTTGGCTTGCATACATTCTGATATATTGATATTAGGGTAAAAAATATAGACAGCATTTATTAACAGTTGGCAGCCCTGATTGCTCTTAACAATATGTATAGTCATATCTGTTATGATACACATAGCACATACGAAATTTGGTTGAAATCCAACTGATAGTATTGTACCCGATACCTAGTTTAGGCTATCGGCTACGCCAGCAGACATTAAGCTGTAGTTGAGGTTTTGGGAAGAGCTCTTAAAAGATAGCGCACCGATCGCGTCAAGAAGAATGTCGAGATGACGTAGGAGGTCTAGAATCAAGGAGGCATTGATATCTGTAAGAAGATGGAATTATGGATAGAGATGTGAAGCTTTATTGAGATATATATGGATTATAGTAATTAAACATCTTAGAAGAGGATATATAACATGCATTATATGTGGAAATAATTTTATGGAAGTCAGATAACCCTTAAGTTATTTTATAACGGAATAGCCGAGATGATCTGGGTTCGAGACTATGACCGTGACGTGAGAGCACAGTGGTGGGGGACTACACCACGTGCCTGCGCCGAGCACATAAGCAAGAAGACAGTGCCAGCAGATTCAGTTGAGCTCAGTCAGACGAGCAGGTAGGAGCAGCTCTATAGCGCAAGCGAGACGCACCGTGAAGGTCACGTAACATACAGAAACTGTCACGGCAAAGTGTAGGCGACAGTTCCTGCATCGCCGAGCAGCGAAGGCCAGGCGGGTCATTGATCCAGGCGGGCTGGCCGAGGAAGCAATCGCAGACGGCCGGGATATGTCAGAACCGCACTGCAAGTAGTTGAAGACTTTATTACAAGCTACATTTCAACGCAGTTTGAACATTGCTTTGATGAATAACTTTATGACTATGCTGTTCTATAACGCATTCGAAGCTGCTTTAACTATTTCAAGTAAACGGAATGTTGTTAGCATAGGCACCGATGAACATTAGATCGTGCATTAATAAGATTTATTTCTTATGCAGTTTTCATGAATTACCAAATACAGACAAATACAGGGTGTTTCGTAAACTTGAACACTCTCAAGTAAAATTTTATATTACGAAAGTGAGACATAGCAATCATTTGAGATTGAACTTACAATACTCAAACTGGACATTTAACGGAACAGTGGCGTAACTTAGAAGAGGAGTAAGGGGGTCCGCTGTTTCCATGAACTTTTTCGAGAAGGAGTTGGACAATATCCGCTATGGGTAATCCGAAGTTCAACATGTCCGAGTAGACACTGATAGAGACAAGATGGCACCGCAGAGCGATGGATTCGATTCCTGACGAGAGGAGTCTACCAGCTGATTCACTTGGGATTTCGAAGGCAATCGTCATTTCATGGATGGAATGCTATTCACGCCGATCTTTCGAGAAATTCATTATGTAGGGAAAATCGACGATCTTGGAAATTTAATTACAGCTGATTATAAAAGGTACTGTAAGAGTCATAACTACCTGATACGATTATTTTCATGAATACTGGGCACACATGTATATTTTTCTAATAGGAGTGATTCGATTATTAAGACATGGTTTGAATTTATATACTTCGAATTTGCTAGAATATGGAGTAACCATATGATATGGCAGGCATCATTATACGAAATTCTCACCATTGGTTGGCTTTATTGAGCAGATGTTTGGTCTTTTAGACATTTTTCCAGCTAGGATATTTTTCATGAATAGTTTTTTTTTTTGTGTAACGAGTATTTCTAACTCGTGATCTGCAATTGATTATCTAAAATTACTTCGTCAGTTCATTGCATACTAGCGAGTGTGTATTATTCATCAGTAGGGATTTTTTCCATTGGATTGTTTGGAGATATTAAGAAGTTATTCACTTTAGTGAATGAACATCGCTTTTATATGACAACTAGAAACTTGTTGATTCCTATCTGATACATTCACTCATATAGCCTACGAGATGGGGTCCTTCGTATTTATACGATTGTATGGTGGCTACTCATCTTACCCATCGTTCAGGGAAATATCATCCAAGTCGACGGGGCGAGGTCTTTCGTATTTATACGACTGTACGGTGGTTACACATCTTACTCGCCATTGAGGGACTCATTTTTATCATCCGAATGTACACGAGATGTAAGTGAATTAAACAAGGAACTACCAGTCACATATCAGTCGAAATTTTGTTAAACAAAGTAACGATAAATGTCAGCAGGATTGCATTTAGTAATTCTTGTTTGCCAATCCAATATTTTGTTGCTATACTCTGTTGAGAGTAATTTCAGTTTAACAGCTGTTATAGCTGATGCTTTTGATGATTTTTATAATTGTGTTTGATACCTTTGAGAAGGATTTAAAGTAATTGAATCTTGTAAGATTAATCATTAATGGTCAAGATTTACTTCAAGGCAGATCAGTATTGCAGATTTTGATATGAGAGGTTATAGCACATTGGTGTTTTTCTGCGATGTGAGTTATGAAAATTGTAAGAGAATTAATGCTATTTGAAAGCAGATCTTAAATTACTGAAGTAATATTTTTCCAATTGTTTAAGAAGTTGTCTAGATGTAATCAGAGTAATTACAGTTATTGGAGATTATGTGCGTTGATAATTTGAAGCCAGTTATATATTTTTTGTAGATCATGCAACATGGTTAAGTGGAGTTTGTGATAGGCATTTTGTGGAAGTTGCCATGTGATAGTTGCAACGTTGATAATGTATTTTGAAGCAGACATGAGGTCGTCGTACCCAGTCTAGCGTAATTGTTGAGATTCATGCTGTATGTGCTGAATATTTATGGAGTTTTGTGGAATAATTATTGTATTCAAATGTGATATTTGAAGTGTTGAAGAAATGTAATGTCGTTGTGGATAGTTTGATCCAACGTGATGTCGTGGAGACAATGATATTTTTTGGCATGATAAATTAAATACGAGATATAACTTGGAAGTGATAAAACTGTAAGACAACGTTCTATAAACCATATTAAACAATTTGTTAGGAAATTAAACAAATAAATAAAGTTGATAATACAAGATTTTCTGAAAATAATAATTAACGAAATAATAATCTGAGATTTAAGCATATTAACGATCTGACCTAATGAAATAAAAAATCAGAATGACTAGATGAAATAATGAAACTAAATAACCAGTTGATTGAAATTTAAATAATTTGATAAATTAAATTTTGAAATAAATCGATGAATTGGAATAAATGGATGAATTAAAGATTGGAAGAAATAAACTGATTGAAATAAATTAATAGACGATTGTAATGATGATGAATAACTGAATTAGAGGGTGATAATTAACTAAAGAAGCTGATGATAAATTTAATTGAGATATAATTGGAAGGAATTGCAACTTGAATTGAGAATTTAAATGATGTAATGGTGATGAATTAAGGATTCTGACAGGAATATGTAGAATTTTGAAGTGAGAATTAATGTGAGAAATATTTAATTTTGATGATGACGATAATGATGACCAATGAGAATATGAATTTTCTGTAATTCACAGATAAGTGATTGTGATTGACGATGTAAATAGTGTAAATTAATTATTCGATGTTTAGGAGCATTTGGTTAATATGTTCAACATTCAAATTATGCCATGCAAACCATAAATTACGTGATATTTAATATGTGTGATTATTATATGTGTATGTTTAGACAGATTAATAACATTTTTAAATCCACATTGATGTTAAATTAATGATAAATTAGGTCTCAGGTTTCACAAATGTCAGTGACGAAAGACATAGTGCTACAGTGATCCTGAGAACCCAAGAGAACTTTATAAATTTTTCTTGTTATGTGGATAAAAATAATTTTGGAATAGAAAGGAGATGGTTCGATTTTTGGACAATGACAATTTAACTTTGGCATTCGACCATACTCTTAGGTAGGAGTTATATTTAAAATGTCTGTCTGACTAATCAAAGTAAAATAAATTTGTTTTTATCTTAGTTGTGATCTGATGATGGTGTGATGTTCCTTTTTCTTTCCTTGTCTTGAGTAAGGCTTATCCGGAAAGGAAGTGGTTTGCTAGGAATTCAGTTGATGGCGCCCATTTATATTTGCATTATTTTTATTAAACTTAAGCCCGTAACGACCCTAGAGATACTTTGTCTCGTGATACCCACTGCTTTTTCGAGAACTCAGCTGAATTTCCGACACATTCCTTATTTGACTAGAGGTTCATTTAACTCCGCTCTGTCCCGGAACTCCAAGAATGCGATGCTATAGCAGATGGGTCATCGCATCCCCAGGACGAACGGGTACAGTATAGAAGTTAGATGTATTTAAAAATTGGTGTTATCAGCAGGCTTATAATCATGTTGGTAGAACTGACGTATATAAGTTACTCCAAATTAATCTAAAATGTCAGAATAAACGTGTGCATAGTTTAAAGCTGTTGGCTTGCATACTTTCTGATATATTGGTATTTGGATAAAAAGAATATAGAGAGCAATTATTAACAGTTGGCAGCCCTGGTGGCTCTTAAGAATACGCTCAGTCATATCTGTTTATGTACAGATATTACATACAAAATTTGGTTGAAATCCAATTGATAGTGTAGAAGTTATATGAATTTAAACATTGGACCTATCAGAAGGCTTTAAATTATTTTGGCAACACTGTCATGGTTGGCCTCCTGGAAATTAAACTAAAATAATATTATCTACATGTGTGCCAATTTTGGAATAGCTCCCATGCATATCTTGCAAGATATCCAACATTGAGCTCAAATTTCTAGTGCGTTTTTTCAGCAGTTGGTAGCACTGACATCATTTTCAAATATGGACGTGAGATACTCCGGTGTACATCTTTACTCATACTAAATTTGGTTTTGATTGCTGCAGCCGTTTATGAGTTGATAGGGACACACACACACACACACACACACACACACACACACACACACAGACAGACAGACAGACAGACAGACAGACAGACACACATTTTCCCGGATCGATCTCATAAGTCTACTTTTTCCTCATTTTTGCAAAATGTGAAAAGTAGGCTAATTATTGCTGTAAACACTTCGTTCTCCTTTTTGAAACTCTTCCCAATTTGATTGATGTTTGTTCTTCCGCTGTTGCTGACTCTTATTTGGTTATTGTTAACATAAACAAGGATATTGTGTTTACTAATCAATTACCATAATCGATTCCTGGGTTAGCCGAGTAGTCGATTGGACCCTCCGCAGTAAGGATGTGTGTTAATTTAATATGTATTAATGTGTGTCAATATGTATTTAGAAAATACATCTCTCAAGAACTGGCTCCTCTTGGGAGACTACTTGAGACACCCCTACCGCTCCGGTACGAGGCCCTTGCCCATCAGGGATCTACGGGCATATCTTATCTTATCTTACATTGCAATTCCCATGCACTGGAGGAGAATCGTCCTGGACCCTTCTGGCCTAAGCCAGGGACGTTCAGCGCCTGCCAAAAGTTTAAGACCACTAGCTTATTTTTAACAAAAGCTTCCTGGGCGTATATGTTTGATTCAAATTCTGCCAAATATTTTAGGAAAGTACTTCGATCTGATCAACATCCACCTGTACCAAGAGCATTGTAATATGGATTTCAGTTTTTGAGTTACAATTTTTTAATACAAGTGGAGTATCGAAGAAAAACGCAATTTTCAACCACAAATTAATTTGTGGACACTAAACCAATGGGGTTACCTTATTAATTATTAGCCTATTTTCAATTTTGAAAAAATAGGCTTATGAGATCACCTTTTGTCCGTGTGTGTGTGTGTGTGTGTGTGTCCCTAATAAAATCTAAACGGCTGGAGCGACTTCAATGAAACTCGGTAAGTTCATAGCGCTATTCCCGGCGACCTCGACCGTGCCCTTCAAATTTGGTTACGTCTCACCAATCCAACATGGCGGCTGTGCGAAATATTTCACTAGCATTCAATATCTCCGAAATTATTACCGATATCGCCCTGAAATTGTGTACTGTGATAAAGGGCACTACTAGAAGTTCTCGTATGAGACTTTCAAAAACCTGGTGACTACAAAACCAACATGGCAGCCAAGCGAAGTTGAGACTTTTAAATAGACTTTTCTCGCGATTTAACTATACACATTGTAATGCATTGAAGTCTAATTTAGTTAAATTGTTTACATAACCTCAAAATGGCGGCTGTGCGAAATATTTCACTGACATTCTATATCTCCGAAACTATTACAGATATCACCCTGCAGTTTTGTCCGGTGATAAAGGGTACTGATACAAGTTTACCTATGTATATTTCATAAACCTGTTAAGTACAATACGAACATGGCGACCAAGCGAATTTGAAATATTTTAATAGACTTTTCTCGTGATTTAACTCTCTGAGCGCCGTGAAATGTGGTACAGTAAATGATTTTGCAGTTTGCAATGCACTGCCATCTAACTTAATTCAATTGTTTACATAACCTCAAGATGGCGGCTGTGCGAAATTTTAAAATTAATTTTTTTTCTCTTGTGTCGTAATCATGCGATCGAAGTGAAAGTTTGAATAATGAACCTAGGCAATAATTGTCCTTGAATGGTACATAACTCTATGGCCTATACATATAACAATCCTAAATGGCGAGCTTCCGATATATTTAGACGGTTCTCAATATCTATGAATCTTTTACAGCAACCAAACTGAATTTGTTTATGTTCATAGAGACTATGAACATATGTTCACCTATAGGACTTTCAGTAACCTGGTGAGCACAAATCCAACATGGCGGCGACGCGAAGTATAAATATTTAAATGGACGTTTCTCGCGAATTAACTATCCGAGTGCCATGAAACGTTGCACGTTAAATGCTTATACAAATGTTGATCCACTGGCATCTAATTTATTTCAATTGTTTGCATAATCACAAGATGGCTGCTGTGCGTAATTTTAAAATCTCGTTTTTACCTCTTGTGTTCTAATCATGCGATTGAAGTTTGAATACCACACGTACACAATAATCTTAATGTAATAGTACAAAAATAAGAATCCAACCTGGCGACCATCTGAAATATTTAGACGGTTCTCAATATCTACGAATCTGTTACAGCTATTAAACTGAAATTTTGTATGTTGATAGAGGCAATTAACATGAGCAGGATATATGAAAATAGGCTGTATAGTTCTTCACGGAACTACTTGTTTTTATAAGTATTGTAGAATGTATTCAAACGTTTTGGTAAATTTTAAAAAAATCCCCAAAATTTTCTTGCCATTTGGTAGTGATTTTTGTATATCTGGCTTCTCAGAATAGACGAGGGAAACTGATTCCAGGTACTCGGAGTGTTGACCTTAGAACTGTCTCTTTATCTGTTGACAACATGCTGTGCTGTACCGGGTGAAAGTTTGGGTCCGCTAAGTCAACCCTCAGAGAAGCTATTAACCAATTAACGCTCAGCAGTCTTACCTTTTCCAAACAGTACAAAAATCACTACCAAATGGCAAGACAATTTTTTTTTCATTTACCAAAACGTTTGTATACATTCTACAATACTTTAAAAAAATCAATAAGGTAACCCCATTGGTTTAGAGTCCACAAATCAATTTGTGGTTGAAGATTGCGTTTTTCTTCGATACTCCACTGGTATTCGAAAATTGAAACTCAAAAACTACAAGCCATATTGCAATGTTCTTACTACAGGTGGATTTCTATTATATCAAAGTATTTTCATAAAATATTTGGCAAAATTTGAATAAAAAATATAAGACCAGGAAGCTTTTGTTGAAAATAAGCTAGTGGTCCTCAATCTTTGGTAGCCACTGTATATAACATTTTCTCGGGGGTGGCTGACTATCCTGGACATTTGTGAGTATTCTCAGGGGATTGTCACCGCCCAATACCCAGAAATATCAACCAATATCTTAGAGCATATAACTTTGTGTAATTATTTTAGATAAGAGTTAATTGTAAAATTCTAAGTTTATATAGCCTACAATATTTAGTGGCAGTAGAAAAAGAGTTGTAAAATACAACACTACAAACAAATAACATTTTTATACTTAATGAATTTTCTATCGTGGCCTTTGGAGTATGAATGGACAATATCTAAATATGTGTCAATTTATTAACCAGAAAGGTAAACAGTTATTTCTTTTTACAAATTGATAATTTATTTCTCAAAAGCGCCGTACTGTGGAATTCTCAGTTTTGCCTCACAAGGCTGAGTGTGCCCCGTTCCAACCCTCAGGCCACAATTCAAATTTATTGACAGAGCCAGGAATCGTATTCGTAGCTCCGGGGCGGCAGCCAAGAATGCTAGCCACTACACCACGAGGTAGTCTAATTTCAATCTTAATATTGTTTATAACTTAGACAATAAGTTAAGATTAGGGTACAACCAAATTTACAATTATTTTATGCTTTTGCCAAAGCGACACATTCTTAAGTTTTATTGGCTTTTTTTCGGGAGGGGGGGCACAGCTTCCCCCTGATATACGCCCCTGGCCTAATCCTAACACGCTAATTCCGTGACTACGGGGCTGGGCATACACATATTATCGTCGTTGCGAGCCAGATGATGATGATCTACTGGAGAAATGAGCAATCTGTGAAGCAGACAACTTGCGAAAGTTGTTACAGCTAAAGGCTTCAGCAATGTGTACGGCACGTCCTTTCTTCCGTGTGGAGTGAAACACACGTAGAGATCCTCTCGTGTAACGAGGAACGCAAAACATAGCTACGACACACAATCATTATGATAAACAAAACTGCAACTATACTCTGTTGTTGTTGTTATTGTTGTTTGAGTCTTCAGTCTTTTGACTGGTTTGATGCAGCTTTCCATGCCTCCCTGTCCTGAGCTAATCGTCTCATCTCTACATAGTTACCACACCCTACATCCGAGGCAATCTGTTTAACATATTCTAACCTAGGTCTACAGTTCTTGTCCTCGACCCTTCCTTCGGTAACTAAGCTTGCTATTCCTGGGTGTCTTAGTATGTGTCCTACCAACCTATCTCTTCTCTTCATTAGCAGTCGCCAGAAACATCTCTCCTCTCCCACTAGTCTCAACTCTTCGTTTGTCACCCTATCTACCCATCTGATCTTCATCATTATCCTGTAACACCACACTTCAAACGCTTCAATTCTCCTCTTTTCTGCTGCACCAATAGTCCAAGTTTCACTTCCATAGAGCGCCACACTCCAGACAAAGGCTTTCAAAAAAACTTCCTAATACCTAAATCTATATTCGATGTCAACAGATTCCTTTTCTGTAGAAGTGCTTTCCATGCCTGAGCCAACCTACTTTTTATATCCTCCTTGCTTCGTGCATCACTGGTTATTTTGCTTCCTAAGTAACATAAGTCTCCTACTTCCTTCAGCTTTTCACCTGCCACTTTGATATCCATAGGGGTTTCTGATTTCTTTCGGCTGCATTCCAATATTTTTGTTTTACATTTATTAATTTTCATCATGAATTCTTTCCTCAAGACGGAGTCCATACCATTCAAATACTCTTTCAAATCCTCAGGCGTGTCGGCCAAGATGACGATGTCATCGGCAAATCTCCGAGTTGAAATTATTTCTCCTTGAATCTTCACTTCCACTTTAAATTTTTCTCCTATTTCCTTCATTGCTTGTTCGATGTAAAGATTGAAAAGTATGGGTGATAAGTTGCAGCCCTGCCTTACATGTTCATCATCATCTTCCTTTCAGGTATTGGGCCAAATGTCCCGTTACGGTCTTGCACATTCCCTCCATCTCTTCATCGGACGTCCTAACGATCTATTTCCCCGTGGCTGGTAGCGAAGGATCTCCTTTGGTAATCTTCCAGGTTTCATCCTTTGGACATGACGCTTCCAGTTCTCTTGGTAGTCACAAATGTATGTAGCTATTGGTTTCACTTTTAGTTCCTTCAGCACATCCTCGTTTCTCTTATGATCCCATTTAGTATAGCCTGCTGTTCGGCGCATAAAGGTCATTTCGCGTGCTGTGAGTCTGGATATGTCCTGAGATCTTATTGTCCATGCCTCGCTGCCATAGCACAGGGCTGGTCTGGCTAATGTGTTATACAAACGCAAGCGTGTATGCCTTTGGACAAGAGATGGCTTCATGACGTGATTGATGATTCCTGTTGTTCTGGTATAATTAGTTATTTTTGCAGTTATGTCTCGTTCTTCTTGAAAAGATAAATTATATCCTAAATACTTGAATTCGTTAACTCTTTTTAAAATTTTACCATCCAGACAAATTTTACTGGGGATAGGGTCCTTACCTTTAAAGGCCATTACTTTAGTCTTTTCAGTAGAAATGCACATGCTGAATTTTGATGCCACTTTCTGGAGGTTGAATACTGACCACTGCAGATCATCTTCAGATGTTGCTACCAATGCAACATCATCAGCAAATAGTATAGCGTCTAAATTTCTTAGATGCCTGCTGATTGGTATTGAACCATGTCTTTCACACCTCCATTCCTTTATTATAGCATTCATGTCCATGTAGATTATGAATAGCAATGGAGAGAGTCCACAGCCTTGTCTTAGCCCTCTGCTGATTGGCTTCCACTCGGATTCATGATTACTTAACCTTACTGGAATAAGAGTACCACTATACATGTTGTGAATGTTATCAATTAACTGTTGGGGGACACAATCCCTGGCCAAATTGTCAATAAGTCTGTTTCTGTCAACAAAATCAAAGGCTTTCTTAAAATCGACAAATGATATGTGTGTTTCCAAATTGAACTCCCTGCGTTTTTCGATCAAAAATTTTAAGGTGAAGTAGGCATCTGCACATGTGCGACCTTTTCTAAACCCATGTTGTTCATTCCCTATCACCTCAGAGCAGTAGCGGCTGGTGAAGAAAAATTATGGGTGTGCACTCTTAAAAAAAAAAAACATCTAAATTTGATGCATATCTAAGCATACAAAATAACTGTCTCCTCACAATGTTACTTTATTTTGTGTGCTTAGATATGCATCTAGTGGCACTTGGAGTTGGTTTTTCGACACCTCGATATTTTGCTGTTCTATGTTCCCTCCTGAATGCACAATGAAGCTGTTGTCTGATTTGTTACTTTCCTAGTACTTGTAATTCCAATTCTGCATTCATGTAGGCTTTTGATTGTTCACATTTGTCGATTTTAGTTAGATTTCATTAGAAAGCTACCTATTGCAAAGGATACCATTTCGACATCCGGAAAAAAAAATTGACATATCTTCGCGTTTCACATCCCACAGATCCCAAAACCACCGTCAGTTCAAATGTTAATATATAATGTATATGTATAGACCTACATAAAATATAACCATTCAAAATCTCGGTCGAGGTCGCTAACGGGCAAAATTTGACCAAGGGGTTGGAAATGGGGGGAAAGTGAAATATTGCTATAACTTTCATAGTATGTTAAAAACTGAATCCATTCAAAGTTCGTACTATTTTTGGAATAAGGGCGAAGTGCTTATCTTCGTAAGTTTGACCAAAGGGGTGGGGAAAATGGAGTGTTTAGAGAAAAGAAATCATACCTCCCTTAACAGGCACAATATCAAAAAAGTTTAAAATGGCCAATACCCCTCTAAAATGTAACAACATTTTTTGCCCAAAATAATATTTGATATGACCCACCCTTGCACCAAGGGATGAGCAAAATGTTTCAGGTATTATAAGAAGATGCTTTATGCTAAACATGTGTAACTTTCGTAGGTATACTGTACAACAATTGGCAAATTTAGTGAATTCGAAGCATTTTTCTTTGCCCGGTGAAATCTACCTCCGCTTCCAGCGTGCAGAGAGGGATTTTCTTTTTTTGTGCACGTAGCACGACTTTAAGCACGGAAAACAATACATCCAGTTGGTTAGTTCACAGCCACAAGCCCACTCATACTAACTTGCTATAACTTCATCATGGAATAAGCGATTCCTAACCTTCGCTTTGCACAGGGATGTTTGAATTAAATTCAGGTTTGGAATAGGCCTTCCCATTTCTTATTATATGGCCACCTTTTCCTGCAGAGTAAGTAAGTTGAGACGATGTATTAGTTTTTAAATCCTGAACAGTAGCCATAATAATCCCGAATCCCACCTCGGCCGTCCTGAAAATGATTTTCGTGGTTTTCCATTTTTATCACTAGGCAAATACCGGGACGGTTCCTTTCAGGCCAACGGTCAAAATCTCTTCTTTGACCCTGAATTAGACCCAAGTTTGCGGTCACCTGTCACCATCCCAAGTTGCATTTGCTGAAAAAGTGTGTTTGCCTCCCAGACACCATCCTTCCGACGGTAGAGGAATGATCCTAGCTATGTCAGTGGGTGAAGCCAAGCTGGGAGGATAAGCTATCAAATACGTAATAATGCACACGCACTCAAATATTCCACACTTTAGAAACACACTTCTGACCAATACTTGCCACGGCCAAGATCAACAAGATAATAGGCTGCGTTAATCCTCCAAATTACAGGACCTTCAAAATCTGTAAATTATAAAGAAATGTAATGAAACTGAATTCACTGTTACTACTATAGACTATATAATATCATACAGTTGGCTGTATGATTGTGGTTTTTAAATGCACATTGAAAATCAAATGGCAGTGGCGTTATTATACAAGCTGCGTAAAGACAGAACCTTTCAAACTGCGCATGAAACTCTACTTGGTACAACAATTCACCAACAGATAGTGCGGTAGCTCCTGCACGCTAGCGGTCATCGCTTCTTCGTCTGTCAATCAGATGCGACATGAGATGGAAAATAAAACGGAGCATGCGCAGTACAATTCGCCAGGCAAGGATTTGGCTCCGATTCTGTTATAGTAAACACACATCCCCTCTCCCCTCTTGCCGTCCCTCTCCTGCCGTCAAGCCTAACGCTGGCTACAAAGCTGCAGGTGGCGAACGGCGATATTTGATGATACCCGAGCCAGTACACAAGCAACGTACAGTGAGGCGCAATGAACGCGGTACATTTAAATGTAAAAAAGCGGTATCCTGGACATGTGTTGACGCTTTATACTACCATAAAATCTTATATTAATTTTTATATTCGTAAACTTCAAATGTGAACGGCAATTTTTCAAGAATGGGTGTGCACTGGCTCCAGGGCGAATACCCAGAAACCGCCACTGCCTCAGAGTAATGTTTCAGTAAATTTTCTTACACCTTTCTGAATACCAGCTTCTCTCTCATGTCCTTCAGCCCGAATGACTGCTGTCTGGTTTCTGTATAGAATGTAGATCACCCTCCTATACTCTGTATTGCCAATAATAAACGCTGACGGCTGTCAAAGCTAACACGTGGGGAAATGCTCCATTGCCACTATACTAGAGCCATCCTTACTTCCGACTTGAAGTTTCAGTGCTACGTCACAACAACACTCTAATCAGCCAATCACGGGCAGACATTCAAATGGATATATCGATATAAATCGAGTTGCGCTGACGATGTTGCCAGCTAACTTCTTGCGTTCATATGTTGTTGTCAGCTGTTTGCATTGTGCTCGGTTAGTTTCATTGGCGGTCTTTGCGTATTCTCGTATATTTTTCTTTTGATATTATTATAGTCTGTTGTTATTTAATAGCTTAGTATTTGTTTGTCGTTTGACATAATGTTGTTATTGGCGTTTGACATAGTGTAGTATAATTACGTGTAGTTGTAGTTGTAGGTTAGCTTTAGGTCAGTGAGTGTTTGTGTTATTTCTGCCGTGTGTGTGTGTGATAGTGGCAAGCCGGGGTGTAGCTCGAGGAAGACAAGCGCCAAGAGAGGAAATGGTTTGAAGGAATATTGCTGAACAACTTGCCTGAGAAGAGCACAATATTGTTATGGACATTGCCCCGTATCATAGTGTCATTTACGACAAAGCTCCAACAATGGCAGCAAGAAAGAATGTGCTCATTGAGTGGCTGACGAGCCACACCATTCCTTTACGTGACGACATGACTCCGAAATAAGTGGTGTGTTCCCTTTATAGGTTTTATAATACATTTTCTCGAACTCGGATTATCTTCGACCCCGGACGTGAGGCGGTAATGGTGAGTGATTTATTTGTTACATTTTTTTTCTGCTTCATTAAAATAAATATTCTATTAACCGCAGTATATGTGTAATTTCTGCTACTAAATACTTATTCACGAGTATGATGTTCTGTGTAAATATGTCTGTTCACATTACGCGAGTTTTGTTAACTTGACGGCTATAATCATGTACGTCAGCTGTTTCTCGTTAGTGGACTGGCAACACCGTATCGCCAGCCGGTGAACTGTCAAGTCGGAAGTAACGATGGCGGCACTATAGGACATAACATTCCAAGAGGCCTGCAGGAAGACACAAATACTGTGGAAGTTAGCACCCCTGCCTGGCGGTCTAATGACAGCGAAGAGTCAAGGCAAAGTAGAACACTGCCTCAAGCCATGTGCTCACTGCTGTGCCTCCATACATTGCAACAGTGCTCGCTGTTGCCATGGATACCGTTACCCCTCTCGTCTCCACTCCTCCCCTCACCGTTCAAGGGGATGACAGCCGTCACCGTTCAGCTTTCGTAAATCAGAGTATAAAACCTTGCTGGCGGTGGGTATATGAACTACGTGTTGTCAGCGGCGAGACGCAACTTGTTTTATCGGAGATAGCGGTACAGTCTGCGCTGTTCCAATGAATAACTGTGACATGGATATTTCGGTCATAGATTTATGGCATTTAAAAGATCCTTCCACTAACTAAACTTGTTTGAAGCTAAATTTCTAGGTTATATTTCATTGAAACACTCCATAAAAGTTCCAACGTTCACCTCTAGGTGTGAGTGACATCTCGTAGTGAAAGTTGGAACTACTTGAAATTGAAGGGAACTTGTAGCTCACCCTATGGGTGTCCGCTTGAAGCAGCTACAGCCTCTGGCGAGCCGAACATGTCCCCGGACACTCCCGGCACTAAAAGCCATACGCTAAATAAATAATAATAATAATAACCATCTTTCTAATGCTCTCTGCAAAGGATTCTGCCACCAGTGAGCCGGGCACGTCCGGTCGGTCTTCTGATGTTCCTCGTTGGTGGCGAGGCGTTGTCGCCCAACCTTACCTTCAATTCTCGAAAGATGTGAAACAAATCACTCGACGCTAGGTTTGAACTAAACGGCAGTTGGTCGAAAACTTCCCACTTGAATTCTCTGAGAAGGTCTTTCGTCACGTTGACACAGTGCGTTCGTACATTATCTTGGATCAAAACCACGCCAGACGAGATCGTGTTTCGTAGTTTTCTTTGAATTGCTCTGCTTGTAGAAAACGTATCACACTCCGCATCTCCCACTTGGCGGAGTAGCGATGGTAGCAGCCATGTTCAATTGCTCGTAGCTCGGCTATGATTGGTGCATTGGAGCCAACAATGACACAGGTTGTGGACGAGATGTAATGCAATTGTACGTCGCACTCACTTGCCTCACGCTTACCTCTTGGTTACTTAAATTCATGATCGAAGGTAAAAAAAAAAGTGACAGTCAGTCTGAAAGACTAGACTTGTATCATTTTAAATGCTATATATGCTGAAAATGCTAGAAAGGCTGGTATAACCATGCAGTATGACCAGTGCAGACTCGCGACATGTTAGAAAATTATCTGCTTAATACTTATCTTGCTTATCTTGTTTCAAATTACTCGCAAACGGCAAAGCAAGATCAAGCGCGTGGGATGCCGCACGCTCACCAGAGCGTGCGGGGACGTGCCACTTCCATCCTGTCTAAAAACACTTATAGTTGGCGATGTATTGAAGATAGAGATATGCTCTCGCGGACTTCTTTGTAGAACTTTTCATGCTGACCAATTCTTACGCTCATAGTATATTCATAGTTTAAACGGTTTGCCCAGCGTAAGCTTAAGAAGCGCACGGACGCCAAGTTTGTTTTCGACCTTTTCACTGAAATCTTTACTGCTTGGCTTCCCTTGATCATATATAAATTATTTCCTACAGAATCTTTCCTCGAGATATCCTTTACAGAATGGTGAAAACCGCATCCAAATCTATCCAGAGGTTCTCGAGATTACCCGTGACATCCAAGAATCGGGGATTTTTGTCTTAAACTAACGAAGTAGAGATTGTCGGGGAACACATGCACCAAGCAGTACTATGACGTCACACCTCTCAGTGCATCTGGGTACATTTCGTCCCGTCACCGTAACGTAACCCGAGACCCCAGCGTAACGACGAAGTCGACAAGTTCATTTAAAATAAAAATAAAAAAGAACAGCCCTCGTATATATTAGCCTACTTTTGATTTTTGCAAAAAATGAAAGTAGACTTATGAGATCAACACAGGGCGAAAAATTGTGTGTCTGTATGTGAGGCTGTGTGTCTGTGAGTGTGTACTCTGAATGTCTGTCCCCTCCACCTATCAATTCGAACATGGTGAAACCGAATTGAACGACATTTGGTACAGAGGTAGCACTAGCAAAGGGCACCTCAGTGTCATGTTTTATATCGTCGCCATCTTGACGAAAACGTAATGGCGGCCACCCAAATGTTAAAAGCTTAAATCAAATTACGACCAACCAAATCATATGATCTCTACCAATTGTTGTAACATTATACCTTTAAGTTTGAAGAATCTTTAGACCTAACTACAAGGTCATCAGCCCAATAATTTGCGGATGGCGGCCATGTATGTGTGCAAATAGATTCCCCCCATCTATTCAAACTCAGTGAAACCGAATTGAACTAAATTTGGTACAAAGGTAGCACTAGCAAAGGGCACGTCAGCTTCATGTTTTATATCGTCGCCATCTTGACAAAAATGTAATGGTGGCCACCCAAATGTTAAAAGCTTAATTCAAATTACGATCAACCTAATCATCTGATCTCTACTAAATTTCGCAACAACATACCTTTATGTGGGAAGCATCTTTAGACCAAACGACAAGGTCATCAGCCCAATAGTTTGCAGATAGCGGCCATGTATGTGTGCAAATCGATTCCCCCTATCAATTCAAACACGGCGAAACCGAATTGAACGAAATTTGGTACAGCAAAGGGCACCTCATATTCATGTTTAATATCCGTATAACACGTTGTACTTCAACAAGCTACTACAACCAACATGCTATTATACTTCTTGAAAAGAACAAAGAGTTATAACAATACCCATGCATTTAGGAGAAAGTAGGCTATATGTTCTTTTCTGAACATCTTATTTTTCAATTGCGCATGGCCTGAATCACTTTGACAACCGTTCGCCTGGAGCAAGAGTTGCAGCGATCAGTATATCCAGAAAATGTCGGCAAGCTAGATGAAGAATACGTTAGTCCTGTAGCATTTTGCAGTCCCAGTAGGTTAATCTAAATCAGAAATAGTTCAGTTCAATTCGAGGAACGATTCATAATCACTAATTTTATCTTGCTATTTCCCTATTTGCTTTCGCTTGATTTGCATGAGAATGCTAGTGAAGTAAGAGAAGATAATACCCTCAATTAGAGTTGACTTAAGGTATTCATCGACCCTTCCACCAGTCATTTTCAAGAAAATTTTCGATTTTTCTTATTGTCTCATTCGATAGTAGTCCTCTCTAGTTTCCAGAAATATATAGTTCATACTAGTTTCATTGTTGTTAAGCTCATATATATTCAATTTAATGATCGGTGTGCACGCGTTTCAGCATCTGTCAATTTGACTCATAGGTGCAGCAGATAAAGCGCACATTAATCTGGCTTTGAAACAGTCTACTCCAGAACTAAAACAATGGTCGGGGACTGCAGAAGATTGACCTAAAATCCAAAGAAAATGCAGTTTCTAGGAGTTGAAAAGTAAGACTCTTTACTCTAAATGTGTACCTCAACTTTAAGTTACGTTTTCTCTTTTTCAATATTTGTCTTGACTAGGGCAGTTAAAATGTCCACTTAGAATGCAGATATTAGTTTCATTTAAAAACTAAAATATAGACAAATGATGCAGCTATATTGTAAAGCAGAATGAAGCTGTTAAATTGAAATTAGGGGTCGCGCCCCCACAATTAATTTATTTTTTCAATCAAAATAACGTAAATTGTAAAACAAAGCTAATATATTTGCCTCAATCAATGATACAGAAACGATTCTGCTATACAACATTCTGAACATAGATCAGATCAATTTGCAACAACAATGACTCGATTAAGTTGATAAAGAGCGAAGATACCGAGTCCTAAAAATGCACGTTATTTTAGTGATAATTCTTTAATAAAGGACCCCCCCCCCCCAATTTATTTAATTTTTCTTTTTTGTCAAAAATCCACTAGTTTATATTCTTGGAATCAGTGATATCAATTTCGAGAAAATAAGATAACTTGTAATGAAATGTCTTCGGTAGTTTCGATGAGTACCTTAAACCAAAAAAGTCCTTTATACCTGCGTTAGCTGGCGTGGATGTATCCGACTACTTGGTGCTATAATTAGCCACCCACTGTTTAACATGCAGTTACTCAGAGGGACAAAACTCAGTCAACGTTGTCTTTCGATTCACACAGACTAGGAGAACGAATTTTTCCTCAAATATCTAAAGGTGTTGCTTTAGTACTTAACGTTTTATCTAATAAATTGAACACATTATTGTAATGTCAGTAGATTCGGATAACAAACGTGCGGATGTGGACAATAGTCATGCGGATGCAGGGTGGATGGTAGCACCTCTTGGTACACCCCTGGTGGATGACAGTTGTCTTGTTTAACTCCGGTCAACATCTTGTGTTGTCCCAACTCAAGTGCTGTGTGTTTACCCGTATCGAATGAACAACTGTTTACCAGATGCACACACACGCTTTCTTTTAACTTAAACATGAGCTATTATTCCGCTGGCACCACCACTAAAGGTACTGGAAGTTACGTACCAAAGCTCAGCGGATAAAGAATTAGTCGCCCTCTGGAGATATTCTTATTTCAGCAAGGAGGGAAGACCAGTCTGATTAGAGCCAACAAATTGTGGGCATGCTGATTCTGATTCACCCATTCCTCCAAATAGTTCCACACATTTCTATGGGATTAAGATCGAGTGATTTAATGGGTCAGACGAGATGCGACAGGGTGTCTGTGTCACGTATGCGTGCAGCCACGTGAAATCTGCTGTCATCTTGGACATTAAGCATATACACCCGCTTAGAGCTTCGCGCACATGACATCCAATTTTCAATCTATATTTATAATAATAATAATAACCCTTCTAAGCTAATTGGGCACCCCTATACGCGTTGACAGATTGTAGAACAGTTTTACGTAGAAAATAAGAAGACCACAGTAAAGAAATGCCTGTTAAGTTTTCTATATATCAGGACAGTTGACTTTAAAATTAAACTCAATAGAAGAAGCCATCTGTGAATAAAAATAACATCAAGATTTGATGTTTTTCAATCGGTCAACACGATTGTACCCAATTGAGATGGGTAAAAACAATTACATGCGATTAATAAATTCGCTAGGATGACCAGTTTCGATCGTCAAGCGATCATCATCAGATCCACCACACTTAGGCTATTAATAAATCTATTAAGTTGCAGTACTGGTTAAAATAACGCAATTAGATAATATTTTTTAGTTTTGTTAAGATACTTTTAAAGTGGTGATTGACCTCCAAATTTGACTCCTTCGTGTGAATATGCGATTGTTGGTTGGTTAGTTTTATAGTTTAGGGGCTGCGACAAGGCAGTCATGTAGCCCCATGTACTTTGGGTGTGTGTAGAATCTCTCTGATAACCGGTGTTAGTTGTGATGGCTGTATTAGTGTGTGTTATCTGTGATTCAGGTAGAAGGATTCTTCTTCTTCTTCGTCCGGTTCCTATCCGTTCCGGATGTTGGCTACCATCTTGACTGTGCTGTTCCTATCACTTGCAGCTCGGAATAATTCAGTAGATGTTTTTGAGGTCCAGGCTGTGAGATTTTTAACCTGGATATTCTTCTTCGTCCAACACTTCTCTTCCCTGGTATTTTTCCTTGAAGAATAGACTGTAGGAGATGGTACTTGGTGGTATTCCTCATGATGTGTCCTAGGTATTGGAATTTCCTGATTTTCACGGTGGTTAATACTTCCTTGTTTTTTTTTTCCATTTTCGGAGAACCTCAACATTTGTGACATGGTCTGTCCATGGTATCCGCAATATCCTTCTGTACAGCCACATTTCAAAGGCCTCTAACCGTTTACATAAAGACTGAGTCCATGTCTCAGCACTGTAAAAAAAGAGTAGAGAACACATAACAACGCAAAAGTCTGATTTTCGTAGTTATTGTCAGCCCATGATGTTTGAACAAATTCCGCATCTTATTGAAAGTTGTCCGGGCTTTTCCAATTCGAGACCTCACCTCATCAGAAGAGTCCCATTGATCATTTATGGTAGTGCCAAGGTATATATACTTATGCACTTGTGCAATGTGTTTCTGGTCTATATTTAGTTTGCATGCAGAGACTTCGTTTTTATTAATGACCATCACTTTTGTCTTCTGAGGGTTTATATCTAAACATATTCATGGCTTTTTTGATAACTTTATTAATGATATGTTGCAGGCTTTGTTGACTATCCACAAAAATCACAGTGTCATCGGCATATCGAATGTTATTTATCCAGTTACCATTTAAGAGCACTCCCATCTCAACATCCTCTAGAGCTTCTTTAAATATATATTCCGAATAGATGTTTAATAATAATGGAGACAATATACAGCCCTATCTCACACCTCTTAGAATATCTATATCTTCCGTGTTCTCGTTACCCAACCTCACATAAGCAGATTGATTCCAGTACAAGTTCACAATTATTCGTAAATCCAATCTTTTGTAAAATTTCTATCATCTTATGATATCTTACTCTATCGAAAGCCTTTTGATTATCAATAAAGCAGGCATATATATCGCAGTTCATATCACGGCACCTTTGAAACAATACTTGAATGCTAAATAGGGCTTCACGTGTGCCGAATGCGTTTCTAAAACAAAATTGTGTAGAAGAAACTTGTTCTTCACATATTTTGTATATTCTGCGATGAATGATATTCAGAAATACCTTCAAGATGTGATTCATGGACTGATTGTTCGGAACTCACTACAGAACTTAGCTCCGTTTTTTTTTTTTTTTTTTTAGGTAGTGTGATGAATTCCGATTTAAGCCATTCCTGAGGAATGTTCCCAGAATTCTAAATATCGTTGAATATTTTATCATTTCAAATGATCTTGTCGACTTCATCGTTATGCTTGGGTCAAACGTTATGCGTTACGGTTACGGCGAGTATGACGTCATCATGTTGTTCAGTGCATATCCACCGAGTCTGAGTTTACTGCTGGGGTCTGGCGTTATGCGAACGGAGACGGCCAATGCGTGACGTCATGCAGCTCCCGCGCGGAAAGCCTAAGTTAAAGGGTAATGGAGTCTGCTGAGTCTGAGTTTACTCCTGGAGTCTGGCGTTATGCGAACGGAGACGGCCAGTGCGTGACGTCATGCAGCTCCCGCGCGGAAAGCCTAAGTTAAAGGGTAATGGAGTCTGCTGAGTCTGAGTTTACTCCTGGGGTCTGGCGTTATGCGAACGGAGACGACCAGTGCGTGACGTCATGCAGCTCCCGCGCGGAAAGCCTAAGTTAAAGGGTAATGGAGTCTGCTGAGTCTGAGTTTACTCCTGGGGTCTGGCGTTATGCGAACGGAGACGGCCAGTGCGTGACGTCATGCAGCTCCCGCGCGAAAAGCCTAAGTTAAAGGGTAATGGAGTCTGCTGAGTCTGAGTTTACTCCTGGGGTCTGGCGTTATGCGAACGGAGACGGCCAGTGCGTGACGTCATGCAGCTCCCGCGCGGAAAGCCTAAGTTAAATGGTAATGGAGTCTGCTGAGTCTGAGTTTACTCCTGGGGTCTGGCGTTATGCGAACGGAGACGGCCAGTGCGTGACGTCATGCAGCTCCCGCGCGGAAAGCCTAAGTTAAAGGGTAATGGAGTCTGCTGAGTCTGAGTTTACTCCTGGGGTCTGGCGTTATGCGAACGGAGACGGCGAGTGCGTGACGTCATGCAGCTCCCGCGCGGAAAGCCTAAGTTAAAGGGTAATGGAGTCTGCTGAGTCTGAGTTTACTCCTGGGGTCTGGCGTTATGCGAACGGAGACGGCGAGTGCGTGACGTCATGCAGCTCCCGCGCGGAAAGCCTAAGTTAAAGGGTAATGGAGTCTGCTGAGTCTGAGTTTACTCCTGGGGTCTGGCGTTATGCGAACGGAGACGGCCAGTGCGTGACGTCATGCAGCTCCCGCGTGGAAAGCCTAAGTTAAAGGGTAATGGAGTCTGCTGAGTCTGAGTTTACTCCTGGGGTCTGGCGTTATGCGAACGGAAACGGCCAGTGCGTGACGTCATGCAGCTCCCGCGCGGAAAGCCTAAGTTAAAGGGTAATGGAGTCTGCTGAGTCTGAGTTTACTCCTGGGGTCTGGCGTTATGCGAACGGAGACGGCCAGTGCGTGACGTCATGCAGCTCCCGCGCGGAAAGCCTAAGTTAAAGGGTAATGGAGTCTGCTGAGTCTGAGTTTACTCCTGGGGTCTGGCGTTATGCGAACGGAGACGGCGAGTGCGTGACGTCATGCAGCTCCCGCGCGGAAAGCCTAAGTTAAAGGGTAATGGAGTCTGCTGAGTCTGAGTTTACTCCTGGGGTCTGGCGTTATGCGAACGGAGACGGCGAGTGCGTGACGTCATGCAGCTCCCGCGCGGAAAGCCTAAGTTGAAGGGTAATGGAGTCTGCTGAGTCTGAGTTTACTCCTGGGGTCTGGCGTTATGCGAACGGAGACGGCCAGTGCGTGACGTCATGCAGCTCCCGTGCGGAAAGCCTAAGTTAAAGGGTAATGGAGTCTGCTGAGTCTGAGTTTACTCCTGGGGTCTGGCGTTATGCGAACGGAGACGGCCAGTGCGTGACGTCATGCAGCTCCCGCGCGGAAAGCCTAAGTTAAAGGGTAATGGAGTCTGCTGAGTCTGAGTTTACTCCTGGGGTCTGGCGTTATGCGAACGGAGACGGCCAGTGCGTGACGTCATGCAGCTCTCGCGCGGAAAGCCTAAGTTAAAGGGTATTGGAGTCTGCTGAGTCTGAGTTTACTCCTGGGGTCTGGCGTTATGCGAACGGAGACGGCGAGTGCATTTATCATTATCATCACCATCACCATCATCAACGTGTGCTACAGAGAGACAACTGGACTGGGTGGCGAGTCGAGCTATCAGAGTGGACACCAATCAGAGAAAGCCACCCCGCCTGGTCAGGTGGGGGTGGGAGGGGGGGGGGGGGGGACACTCCGCCCATTAGCCGTTGAGCCCTGCGCGGATAAACAAAACGTTATCCGCATCCGCACGACTTTTTTACCGCATTCGCAAGTTTGTTATCCGAATCTACCGGCAGTACAATACTATATTTAATTAGATAAAGCATAAATTATTAAAGCAACACCTTTAGGCATTTGAGGAGAAAGTCGTTCCCCTAGGCTTTGTATGACATGTGCTATGTTTAATATGAATGCTATTCAGCCAGAATTGCAACCCATTCCTGTTCGGTGTGTTAATTATGCTTAATGACATAATTTGAATGTGATTAGCTTAACAAAAGTTTGGTGCTTTTCAGTCGGTCAACACGAATGTACCCAAATAGAGCTGGGTTATGCCCTGATCCTGAAATAAATTACATAAGATTAATAAATACACTAGGATGACCAGTTTCGATCGTCAAGCGATCATCATCAGATCCATTACACTTAGGCTATAACATCTATGTTTGAGAATACAGGTGAAAAATATATACAATATGTACAATTATTTAGTTGCAGTGTTGGTAATGCAACTGTCGGTGTATGTTAAATGTGGTATATCTAATGTTAGGTAAACTTCTAAAATAGTGATGAAAATCCGGAATTTGTCTGTTAGGGGTGATTATATGGCTTTACAAAATCAACTATGGTTGTACTGAAATAATGCAAGCTTATACTTATCGAGTTGTCTCTTTAACTGGAACTTGAAGCAGTTGCGTGTTGCTATAGACACCAGTTGTAGTCGACTAACCCCGAGTGTTCGCTGGGTGGAACTGGTTTTCCCCTTCCTCCCCCTTTAGTTGCTATGTTCTTCCAGAGGTCAGTGCCATGTATAATTGTGTGGCATTGCCAAGTCCAGATAAAAGTGTATGCTATTGAATGCAGGAGTCTGCAACTACTAAAGACCGTGCAACACTGAAAAATGGCTTCAAACCTCACAATGATTACCTTAAATTATCATCTTACATTAATTTGTCATAGAAAAGAAAACATTACTGAAAAATATGATATGTCATTAACATCCGGGTCCTAGTAATGATAGGGGCAGATGACCTCGTAGTTCTTCCCCTTAAAACACCAATAACTAACTAACTAATAATGTTATTAAACAAGTTCGGATTGTATTCTAAAAACTATCCGCGAATTTATTCCAAACGTTATCCGCAGCTTATCCGCTAACCACACAGCCAATTTACCAATGGGCACGAGCGGGAAACGCCAGTCTAAGAAATAATTAGCAACATTATTTTATTGAACTGATGTGTCATTCACCAACAGGTATGACAATACATTGATTAAGGGGAGAGGGTGGGTAATGGAGCTGGCGCCAGTGGGTGTGGTGCCGTGCCAATTATATAATTGATATATCGCCACGTTATTGAACTTGATCCACACTGCCACATTTGGAAATTAGAACAGGGATGGCAGAGTTGTAGTTGCTGCACCGGACTGATACCTGCGGATTGAGCAGGGGTTTGTATGTCGTTAGCCTTGACTCGTCTGACATATCCTATGCTCTATGCAGCGTTAAGATGGTTGGTTTTGATTAATTTATGAATCATCCTGGCATTTGCCAGGATCAGACGTGGAAAACCACAGAAAACCACTTCTAGGATGGCTGAAATGGGATCGAACTCACTTCTTCTAAGTTCTGCATCACAAGGCTCATTGTACTTCGTTCCAAACTACATGCCAGGAAGAATTACATTTCCTGGCAAAGATGGGAATCAAACCCGGACAGCGGTATTGTTCTCGCCTGCTATGCCCAAGGTTGCGGGATTGAATCTCGATATAGTCGGTTGGTATTGAGGACGGTCAATGCGTGAGACCTTTCAGTAGGTTTACCAGCACGTTAGAGATCATTCCGCGAAAAACGTTTGGGCTTGGTCTCTCTAAGAATCATGAAATACTATTGGCTGCATTTTAGCCTACTTTTCACATTTAGTGACAAAACGTTCCGTGACGATCTAAAGAGCCTACTTTCCTTAAAATTTAAGATTCATGCCAACGATTAATCTATATGGACCAATGACGAAATTAAGTTGATAATATTGACATTTCTAATTAGTCAGAAATATACCTGGCATAATGTAGCCTAATTGAACACTACAGTTGGCAGCCCTGGGGACTGAATACATTCTTAGTTCCATGAGTTAAGAGAATTTTTAACAATATATATTTTTAAGATTGTTTTTGTAATGCTCTCTCTCACACAAAACATTCAACATAGAAACTTCAAATTCTACCCCAATAATGATGAATGTACTCTGAATATACCAAAAGAACATTCAAGAAAATATCTCTTGTAGTTTCTGAGATATGTAACTAAACATCGGAAGCTAAATCAATTACACGACCCAGTTCCGTGAAGTGTTGTGAGTTCTTCAAATACGCTAAGAGGTCTCAAGACTTACTTTACCTTTCCTTGTTCACAGCATGAACGACCTCGCTGGTCCTAGTATCGCTAAATGTATTTAAATGAACTCTTCTTGGAATTCCACGATGACGCAAAGAGAAACAAAAGGTTGGGAAGGCCATCGTGTGTTCTGCAAGGTACTGTATGATAGCAAGAAGCGGAATATCCGTTCACGGTAACTTATCGACTGCGTGTGGGTACTTCCTCCTACCTGCTGGGCGCTAGAGCTCTCGCACTTTCCTCGTTAGCCAGTATTACACTTTCACGAATTGATTGCCGGTGGTCGAGATGGGAACTATTCTTTGTTTACTTGTGCTTCGTTGACAGGTACAGTTGCGCGAGTAGGATATGACTCAGCTCCAGTAGTCTGTCATCGTTTAACTGTCCGTGGTGACATTATTTATTTATCGTATGACTTTTAGAGCCGGGAGTATCCGAGGACATGTTCGGCTCGCCAGAGGCTGTAGCTGCTTCAAGCGAACACCCATAGGGTGAGCTACAAGTTCCGTTCAATTTCAAGTAGTTCCAACTTTCGCTGTCAGATATCACTGATACCTAGTGGTGAACGTTGGAACTTTGATAGAGCGCTCCAACGAAATCTAACCTAGAAATTTACCTTCACACAAGTTTAGTCTGTGGAAGGATCTTTTAGATGCCATAAATCTATGACATGGGATCGCCGGCGTTACTTCCCCTCCGAAGGAAGGCATACTGAAGGATTTTAACGCTCTTAAAAAATCTGACGACTTTGGTCGGGTTTGAACCCGCGATCTTGGGCACAGCAGTTCAGCATGCTACCAACTATGCCACCGAAGCCGCTCGTGGTGACATTAGCTCCTGTGACGCGCAATGCTGCTTGACTTATGTGCAGACTGCTCTCTGTCATCGCTGTGTTCCCCGCTTCGCCCCGCAGGGCAGCTGATACAATAAACAAACACTGGCGCAGCCACGCTCAGCGGCAATCAAATCTTAAATGGTAACAGCACGTGCCGACAGTAACCATTGTTTGCTGCTGACCAATAGCATGCTTGCTCTATCTCTCCACGTGGAGTGCAGACTCCGGTCCTGGCTGCCGGCTCGCGTGTCAGATGTCCAGTGTTGCAAAGTTGCAGGTAGTTCTGTCCAGTCTCGCTGCTTGCTCTCAGTGGCTACGGTGGAGAGTCGCCAACACTGTACCTTAAGCTGGGAAAGCCTTGGCTCCCCGTAGATATGGAATATAAACATATCCCTAGGTTTCAAATGCGAGCCGATCGTTAACGAGGAAAGTGAGAGAGCTATACTGTGCCCGTTTAGACCGGAGTCCGCACGACCACATATGCATTTTACCAATAATCAGTCAGCACGAGAGTCAAAATATCCCGGGGCGCCAGATGGGTTAAAGCTAATCGCAAAAACGACATCAAATGAAAAAAATGCTTTACTGATTTTTGGCTCAATGCAACAATAAGGATAGAAGGAGATTCAACTGGGCATAACACATCATGTAAAATTATCTCATTTTATTTTGAATTTAAAATTGACTGCAAAATAAAATGCTCAACGCAGCATCATTCATGTGTGGCGACCCACATTAATATTTACACAATGTACAGAAATTTTCCAACACATTGGACAATTATCTTTGGAGACACAAGTCTGATTATCAGTCCTGTAGACTGTGTTCCAAAATTATATCGATTATTTATGGTTAAATCCAGTTCAAATTTAATTGTCTTTACTGGAAATACTGTAATTCACTGGTTGAATTTTTTACATAATATTAACACTCGTAGAATAATTGTTCATAGAATTTTTTAACTTTCACTTATTTTTCCAGTTTGAAAAAAATATTGTCAAAAAATATTATTATCTCTGAATCAACACCAATTATGTACACATATTAATAACAACATCTGAAAAGTATTTGACCATTGAGCATAGCATCGAAGAACTGTGCGAAGCACAACAAAATTAATTGTTCTTCTGACATTAGACGTTTCGAGAAGTGACTCGATTATGAACTTCAAGTTCCTAACAAAATATATGATTTCTGAATCATCAACTTGATCAATAAATTGTTGGATCATTCAACTATTCGATTCTCCACTTGGAATCATTATTAAGAAAAATATTTATATTTATGGCCATTTTAATAACTTTCACAACTTGCAATTCTTCGACAGAATGCGGAAATAAGAATTGTAGCTCCATAATAAATTCATTTAGTTCATGGCACTAGGATTGAAAACATCCCTCAAATTATTCGTGGTTATAGAATTATTTTTAATTGGCAGTGGCCCATTCTATTATTTTTATAAGAACACAATATTCCAACAACAACGGCAAAGGTCTTCCTCTGAAGAAGAATAAAATACTATCATGACAAATCCGGGTTCTAGCAAAATCAAAGTCTTAATGGAATCCGTAAACAAGGTTGAAATAAGAACTGATGGTTTTTAAGAAATAACCTTTGGGTCATTCATACGACGCAATGTGTAGTTCCAATACTCCTTCTTTAACACTGAGTCATCGAACCTGCTATTTGATTGATGCTCAAATAAAAACCTCCTCATTCCTGCGACTTAAACATGCGCACCTGGGAATGGCATTTCAACTACTCCACACACATAAATTTTCTTCCCAAAATTTATACAATAAACCAAACCTCTGAATATGGCCACCTCCGTTTCTTAGAATTTTTCAGGAGAGGCAAAAAAACTGTTTAATACATTTCCTACTTGCCTTCTAAGTTAATATTTTGAATGCAGATTCTCAGCATAATCAGAATAATATTTCCATCAATATTTTCATATGATATTCCATAGTTAAGCAGAAAATCGCAGTTGAAATATGGAGTTGGCCATGTTTGTAAGCAAACAATGGAGTTGGCCACTTTTGTAACTTAGCTCCAAGATAATGCACTGATTTAAAATAGCAAATTGGTCAGTAATGCTAAAATTAATGACAGGTGCGTTCAGTAAAAATATAAAACTCAGTTTTAATGATGAAAAATGTGATTATTTTATTAATTATTATTATTATTTATTAATGAAACAAATATAAGAAAGTGGGACTTTCATACATTATACGATAGTTTTCAGTGTTTGAAACTACATAATCACTTCAACAACTTAGAAATCTCCCTCAGTAGCCTATTCTGAATGAGACATTCACAACAATCAACATCTGCAGGTACCTCTGGCCTGGTGTCATTTTCGTCAACAATCTTTTGGAACCATTTCAGTTTCTCATTTTTGTTCCACTCCTCTCCATAGTGTTTCTGAAGCAAATTTCTGACATCTTGCATCTTCATTGGCTTTACTCAGATGCCGGAAATTAGTTCAGTAGGATTTACATCTTTCAGTCGTTTAGGCTACCTTTTTTTCGTAACTGACAAAGATTGCGCAATCTCGAGTTTTTAGTTGAGTTCCACACTGACAGTGACTGAATTCGACTTTATTGTAAGCACAAGCCTTTTAAAACTCATCCCCACAGGAGTAGCGAACTGCGCACTACCACCCTTTTATGATATGAACCTGCGCCTCTTTACTGCGAGAACTAAACGCTCAAGCAGCCATAACCTCCCTATGAAGGCTTCCAAAAAAGATGGTATATTGGCTTTCACGGCCGGTGAATTAAAACTCAGCAATTCTTCTAGGTTTGTGCCGTGTCTTGTATGGGTTTTTGCCTAGGACACCAAGCTGGCTCATCAGTGGGCTCTTGGTGTCCCCACCCAGACCCCCAAAGGAGTAGCGAACTGCGCGCTACCTCCTTTTTATGAAGGGCACCTGCACCTCTTTACTGAGAGAACTAAAAGCTCAACCAGCCATAACCTCCGTATGAAGGCTTTTATCGGGAGGAGTCTCTTCTATATTTTTCTCCATATCACAATGTAACCTTTCGATGTATGTTTAATTCCTTTTACGCTACAATAAAATTATTAACAATTGTTACAAAATTCTAGTACAGCAATCGTTAATATCACACAATATCAACAACAACAGCCACTGTTTACTACCAGTTCCCACAAACGCACGTGCTAGTCACGTGATTAAATCGAAGCTTGTGATTGGTCAATGTGAAATTGGTCGATTTTGTTACCAATGCCTTAAGGAGTTGGACGTTTCTGTAACTTAGGTTGATTTTCTAATACTAAATTAACACTGTTATGGCCGTTTTTGATACTAACGAATCTCATAGTTAGATTCCCCATATTCTTTACTATAAGAGTCAGCCATAATCCCGATTTAAAAAAAAATGCAGTTGGCCATGTTTGTAACTAGGCTACTCTTACCAACACTGGAAGATTTATAAACTTACAAGTATATTTTATTTTACCATTCAGTTCAACCCGTGAAGTTACCATACTTATGATACTCTTTATTTCACTTTCGAATGTGTATCTACGTCATGATTTTATATAAATACAAAAATATCCTAATTGATACAAATATCATTTGCTTCCCGTTTCATGCCTCTCCGTGTTATCTGAAAAATATACTTTGCTCATTGCAAATATTAACTGTTCAACCAGAACTGTCATGTTGGTTGAATGCGGGCTTGCGCTAACCACCCTCCTTCGGAAAATCACCTGTTCCAAACTAGAAATGATTAAACTACTTCATAAGCTCTCTCTCAATAAATGTGATTATTAGAAAATATAAGATCCAAGAATTATTTAGAAAAGTTATGAAAATAATTATTATTATCAGTGGATTATTATTATTATTATTAGTTATATTATTTTAAATATATTTAATTATTATCTCATTATGTGAGAATCCACATGTTCGATTCTTCCAATATGGATAAAATATCAATTTCTCAACAAAAATAATTATTAACTTTTACAGTTACATCGGCTGATTACCGTGATTATCCAAAAATATGAAACATTCAAATAAATGCTCGTTATGCTCGGTCATCGATCCTAAACTGTTCTGAGTGCTGAAAATACTCAGAATAACTCTAATATGTCTTGCGTAAATCATTGCAAGATTTAAATACGAAGAAAAATAAATGTGTTGGTCATCTGCAGAAAATGAGTTTGTTCCAATTAGCTAGGTATAATATAAAGACAAAATGCGGCTTACATTTCTCGTTGGTCTTGAAGCGTAGTGAACCTGGTCTGTACCAGATTTATCCAGATACATGCCCTATCGGACACGCACGTCTAATCCTTGTATCGGTCGCCATTATATACCCACAATCTGTCTAACAAGACATAGTGGTAATACCTCTTGAAGTTTGAAGTAACTGTTGATCCATTTTAATATTGGCTTCTGTTAAAGCCATAACAGTTCGCTTAAATGGGGTCAGATCTAAGTGATCTATTCTCAAATATGTCAGTTGTAACATAACTCACGGTAATCTTTTCAGTACAAGAAAACACTGACAGTCTAAACCAATCAACGGCTGTTCTGAAGATCGTTCCCTGGGCATGGCTTATCACCATCTATCATGCGCGAAGCAACTTATAGTTTCCCTTCGTCGGCTAATGAACAACGCCGTGATAGACTGGCCTTCAATATACTGAAAGATCGGAGTGGTTATCAAGTTACAAATTATGAAACTGACTACTTGGACTAAAATATCCAAGTATTAAATTATTTTTACTGGACTGTGACAAAGTACTTTCTAGACAAAGTCTAGCATATGTCCATATAGAAATAAAGTATTTCACCAGTGTCCGTAGAAAAATAACAATCACCTTAGTGATTCTCTCTGCCGGAAACTTACTATGTTCCACATGTATCGCAGCACATTTGTAACTATCACAATTTAAAATATCTTCTGCGTAGATCCGGCAACCATGTGCCTTGGCTCAACGTGGCAGCAGCACCTTGCCATGCAAGAGCTTGTTTCGAAGTGAGCTGATGTTGCTTGGGCCGGCCGGCTTTTATTCAAAACGGTCAGGGTCACGCTGAATCACGCTGAAATCTGGAAATCCTCATTTCTCTGGTAGCCCTGGTCCGATTCACTTGAGACTAAGTGCATTCTCTTTCATTTGGCCGTGCCAGTAATCTGATCCAAGTCTCAAGTCTCTACTCCATGGCTAACTATTTAATCAACAAATAGTCTCGACCTCTGCTACTACTCGCTACGTTACTTGACATGCTCTTGGCTGCATAACATTTCCATTCCCTTCTAGAAGTAATGGAGCGCGATATTCAAATATCTCAACTTTCAAAAGCTGCTGTAGCCTTTCCCTTGATATCTAGATGTCTGAATCTTGGAATACCCAGTCCTAGAGTTGGGCACAATACTATATCTAAGTTTACATAACTATTTATGGTAGTGATGTACTTGCATTATTAACCAACTCACCACATTATTTAAGACCACCCGTTAAATAGGAACGTTAAATGCAGTGAGAGCCTTCTCTATAGAACCGAACCTCGCCGAGTGTATTTATCAATCTCATGGAAATATGTTTCAGGATTTGGGAACAACTCGTCACAATGGTGTTGACCGACTGAAAAACATCAAATTTTGCTTTTTTTTTCATTCATAAAGCTAGACGTCTAATCTGTGGTACAGTAATTACGTGCGTAAGAAAATCGCTCGGAGAGTATTTTAAGCCTATTTTCATTTTTGAAAAAAAAAATAGGCTTATGAGATCACCTTTTGTCCGTGTGTCTGTGTATGCGTGTGCCCCCCCCCCCCCTCGGTAAGTTCGCAGCACTATTCCGGCTGACCCCGACTGTGCCCTTCAAATTTTGTTACGTCTCACCAATCCAACATGGCGGCTGTGCGAAATATTTCACCAGCATTCAATATCTACGAAACTATTACCGATATCACCCTGGAATTTTGTATGGTGATAAAGGGAACTACTTGAAGTTCACTTATGTGATCTTTGAAATCGTGGTAACTACAAAACCAACATGGCGGCCAAGCGAAGTTGCGAATTTAAATAGACGTTTCTCGCGATTTAACCAACGAAATGCAATGAAACTTGGTACAGTATATGCTGATATACATTGTAATGCACCGACGTCTAACTTCGTTCAATTGTTTATATAACCTCAATATGGCGGCTGTGCGAAATATTTCACTGGCATTCTATATCTCTGAAACTATTACCGGTATCACCCTGAAATTTTGCAAGGAGATAAAGAGCACTACTGGAAGTTCATCTATGAGACTTTAAAAAACCGGTTAACTACAAAACGAACATGGCGGCCATATGTATTGTTTTTTAAATAGAACTTTCTCGCGATTTAATGAGCCAAACGCAATGAAACTTGGTACAGCAAATGTTTATACACATTGTAATGCACGGGTATGTAATTTAATTAAATTGTTTACATAACCTCAAGATGGCGGCTGTGCGAATTTTTAAATTAAGGTTTTGTTTCTTTTGTCGTAATCATGCCATCGAAGTGAAAGTTTGAATTATGAACCTACGCAATAATTTTCCTTTAAAGGTACATGACTCTATGGCCTATACATATAACATCCAACATGGCGACCATCCGAAATATTTAGACGGTTGCCAATACCTACGAATCTATTACAGCAATCAAACTGAAATTTAGTATGTTGATAGAGACAATTAACATTAATAGGATATATGAAATAGGTTCTAGCCTATAGTTTTTCACGGAACTACTTGTTATCAGTTAAAATCTCTTTTGCACTAGTAACCTTGTCTCGTCGAACTGAGAGTCTTTGCCCATCGCACGTAAACATTTCGCAGTTTGGAGGAAATGGTGGTAACAGGTGGAGCGAGTGGGGGTTTGCACCGTGAGAGGACCTGACTTAGCAGGCAGACTTACTGTCTGACCACCAATGAAACACAAGTACTGGGCGCCAGGGAATGCTCTCCGCTGCGAGAGGTAGCATCAGCAGTTAAGTTGGCAGCACTGTGTCCTGGACATGGAGGAAAGAATAAGAGGAGATGCCCTGAGCTCGTTTGAGTGAAGCCAAGCGCTGCAACCAAAGTGGGCGTATCCTTATCCTGTATTCGGTGTTCCGTGACTTGCATGAGGCATTGTGCATGGTGTTTTCTGAGTTATCCTTGCAGGATATCTTTCCAGCCTTTTCTCACTTTAACTCATGCTGGAGCAGTAGTGATTAGTTATAAGTTATATATATATAAGGTGCGTTCAAAAAGTAACGAGCCGGAGGCATAATTACAGAAACCAGTATCTGTTTGTTAGAAGTATTGGCCCTGGCTGTTGAGGCACTTGTCCCATTGTGACACGAGGCGGTGAATGGATGTCTCATAAAATTCCCTGGGCTGCGATGTGAACCAGTTCCGCACGTACAGCTGGACGTCGGCGTCCGAGGTGAATCGTTGGCCCCGCAGAGTCCTTTTCAGGGGACCAAACATGGCGTAATCACAAGGAGAGAGGTCTGGACTGTATGGAGGGTAGTCGAGAACCTCCCATTTTAATTTCTGCTGGAGTGCCACGACTGTGTTGGCCGTATGAGGTCGTGCATTGACGTGGAGCGACCACGGCGTCTATGGCGTTCACTGTCACTCGGCAGTCCTGGGTAATGAGTGCATCAACCAGCATGACGTTGTCATCGGTAATGCAGGGGGCTGCCCCAGACCGGGCATCATCGGCTAACGACACCCGTCTTTCCCTGAAGCGCTTGTGCCACGCCTTGACCCTTGCAAGGGACATGCAGTGTTCGCCGTACACTTGTGACATTCGGCGATGAATGTCCGTCCCCCCTACTCCTTCCTCTGTCAGAAACCGAACAACACCTCTTTGCTCTTCGGTTGACGCCTCCATGTCACTGTTTGCAATGCGACTGGCAGCATTGGACGATTGATGCATGCTGCTGCTCGCTTTGTATCGTCACGTGACGTGCACACGTGCCCTTTAGCGACGGGCTGTGACCTTTCACGCTGTGGTCGGAACCACACCTCGTTACGCACGCCCCGATTAGCCGATGTAGTCACCGGTTTGCGCATTCCAGCCTCCGGCTCGTTACTTTTTGAACTCTTCAATTCTAATCTCAGCATGTTTACCCTACATACCAAAAAAAGCCATTTCTCTGCAAATCCCAAATTATCAAACAGCTGTCGGTCAATAATTACGGTAGGTCTGCGTAATATGAATCTATTCGAGGCTAATCGCCAAGTTTCTTCCCCCACAAACAAAATACCGTACGGTACCAAAAAGTATAGGCTATACCGTATTTTTGTACAAATATGAGCCCTTTTTTAAGTGTTCTGTTTATTAATTTTAAGGTTCGTATTCTTGAATATCAAAATGTGTACGACCAATGAGTGAAAGTGGCTGTGCTCGAAATTTGGCCTAACAACTGATGAATGCCTCAACACCAATAAGAACGTAAAAATCAATTTGGCGTAAATACCGTAATTAGGCTAGTTCGGCATCATTAGATGCCAATATGTTCCTTCTTTGGTATAACTCGCACCTTCAGACACCTGTATTCAATTTAATCGGTGTTTCAGCGTATTATTACGTTTTGCCGAGTCTTTCTTACAAAACTAGCATCGCAAAGGTGCTCTCATATTTCTAATTAAATTGGCTTTTAAAATGATAACGCAGCTTACTTGTGCCAAGTACCGTGACGTACAGAGTGTATTCTGCCTATCCAAGAAAAATCTTGACTTGTCATTGCAGTTTTATGTCACCAAAATCCAAGGCTAGTTGGAGTGGAATACGGCTTTAAGCATAGGAACAGCCATTTTCTTGCTCCCCAAAGTGGGCGTGCCGTTTGGCTTCATCAGCTTGCACTACTGTCTACCAAAGTATTATGTGCACTCGAGTTTGATGGTTGTTTGTGAAATAACCAATAGACCTACATAAATTCCAATAACATCATCATTTTCGTCTTTGTATTTTTGAATGAGTTTTTGAATGGTATGGATTCCGTCTTACGGAAAGAATTCATGATGAAAATTAATAAATGTAAAACAAAAATACTGGAATGCAGCCGAAATAAATCAGAAACCTCTATGGAGATCAAATTGGCAGGTGAAAAGCTGAAGGAAGTAGGAGCTTTCTGTTACTTAGGAAGCAGAATAACCAGTGATGGACGAAGCAAAGAGGATATAAAAAGTAGGTTGGCTCAGGCAAGAAAAGCATTTCTACAAAAAAGGAATCTGCTGACATCGAATATAGATTTAGGTATTAGGAAGTCATTTTTGAAAGCCTTTGTCTGGAGCGTGGCGCTCTATGGAAGTGAAACTTGGACTATTGGTGCAGCAGAAAAGAGGAGAATTGAAGCATTTGAAATGTGGTGTTACAGGAGAATGATGAAGATCAGATGGGTAGATAGGGTTACAAACAAAGAGGTATTAAGACGAGTGGGAGAGGAGAGATGTTTCTGGCGACTGCTAATGAAGAGAAGAGATAGGTTGGTAGGACACATACTAAGACACCCAGGAATAGCAAGCTTAGTTATGGAAGGAAGGGTCGAGGACAAGAACTGTAGGGGTAGACCAAGGTTAGAATATGTTAAACAGATTGCCTCGGATGTAGGGTGTGGTAGCTATGTAGAGATGAAACGATTAGCTCAGGACAGGGAGGCATGGAGAGCTGCATCAAACCAGTCAAAAGACTGAAGACTCAAACAACAACATTTTACGTTAGTTCATGTAGGTTTGGAAATTTTAGTTTATATTTTAATATTTTTTATCGCAGTTGGAACACAAAAAGTGCACGTTTTGAAGCGTGTTTCAACCATGCGTCACATTTAAGATTTATTATCTCAAAAACCTGTCATCAGATCAAATCCAAATTTAAACACAATATACATTAGAATGTTGTATAGTTGGTTTATTAATTTCAAAATTTTGTGTGGAGCCCATCACTTTCAAGCGAGGCGCGCCATGATACGTGATGGGCTCCATTTTGGCAACGCTGTACAGCTTTTCCCGGAGCGGCTAGCTGGTGAACCATGTCTTATTTCCCCCTACAAATACAAACTGATATACAATTAGTGAATTAATTTGCGTATTTCACAGTCATAGAGCATAACGTTTCGATGTATAAGGATTAAAACGCGACCAAGAACTACATTTTCCAACCACCCCGAGCCGAGAAAAAGTTACCGTACAAAAATGATAACAACTTTGTTTTTTGGACACACAAAATTTTGAAATTAATAAACCAGTTATAAAACATTCCAATGTATATTGTGTTAAAATTTGGATTCAATCTGATGACGGGTGATTGAGATAATAATTCTTAAATGTTATGCATGGTTGAAACACGCTTAAAAACGTGCACTTTTTGTGTTCCAACTGCGATAAAAATTATTAAAATATAAATTAAAAATTCCAAACCTACATGAACTAACGTAAAATAGAACGATGAAAATGATGATGTTATTGGATTTTATGTAGTGTGCCCAACTGGTCACGGCAGATTGGCATCGAACTCAGGTCCTATCTGAGAAGACCAGGCACATGACTCTAACGGGAATTGAACCATTGATCTCTGAGGGGTAACAGTTTTAGGGAACCCGAAGAGCAATGTGTTAAATAATGACATATAATAATGTAGCATGATTTCACGGCCTGTATGTGAATATCATAGCAGTTTAAGGTGAAGAATTGTAAGCAAAATGCAAGAAAATATACGTTTTCGAAGCCTACAAGAACGAGAGGAGGCCAGTTGACGTTTTACTAATTGCAGTTGGAAAATGGGTGGAGATCGTAGACGCCAAGGGACCTACTTTCGTCTGGAGCGAGGAGACAGCTCAAAATTAATGACTCGGGTATTCACCGCTTGACAACGATGGAACCTAGGGTAGGGATGAATGCCTAGGGAAATTAATTAATTACAGCCAAGTGGAGCATTAAAATGGAGTGAAATGTACACCCAGGTGAATATATTCAAGGAGAGATAATTTAGGAATGATTTTACACCTAAATTAAAGCCTATATCTCTAAATGAACGCATTACCACCGAGCCTACGATCAAGAGGAGTGATTTGGTGACCAGTCAAGGGGGAATCACCCTGATGGCGTCCTGACGCGCTGAACTAAGGCAATTAATTGTAATTAATTGGCCGAAGCGATCGCCGGCACGCGAACGTTTATGAAACCTCCACACTTAAATAAACAAGGTGTATATGTCATTTCGGCTGAAAAGGTATTATTTCAAGGAAGGAGTCGCAGCCACATGTCCGGTGGACTATATTTTACGAGAAACCTTTATAAGGAGGGAGCAGTGCAGACCAAGCCAGTCGTCTTGAGTCGTCTACAGTCGTCCAGTTTTTCTTCAGTCTGTTCTCAAGTATACACGTAACTAATACGCTGCCAGTAAGAGCGCGAAATGTTAAAGTATCGACGCTCAGCCGTTGGAGAACAATAGAAGCAAGTCACACAGCTTCATAAGTAATCATGAAGTGCGTCGAAGTTAATTTAATACAGATATCTATCTACTATTTGACGCAAATATAAATTCGCCACAGCGAAAGAGGAACTTATAATGTTTTTGAACATTACATATACCAGGAGGTATTGTCAGAATTGTATATGACAATTATCATCAGGATCACTACAATGATGGGAGCTTGGGAAGCATCGCCACTTAATCTTGACAGTGAGCTGAACGATATTGCAGGTGACGAGGATCGAACGTCCGTAAACGCTGTTAAACTTTCACGGAGACCAGCGGTTGGCGTAATTGCATCGCATCTCTGAGATCAGGCGTAGGAAGAATCCGAGTAAGGATCAACCTGTGAAATAGTGAATAAGTGTACATAAATTGTGTAATAGTGATTTAAAAGTGTTCATGTGTATAGTGATTAATATGCATTGTGGAAAGGTGAAAGAGGCCACTGATAAGAGTATGTTTATCATGTGGGAAATGTGTGAAATTAAGTGTTGTGAAAAATATAGTATGATGGCTTAAATCAAGCGTCATGGTAGGCCTGAAGCTGAGGTGCTGGTACCATCCAGCGAAAATAAAAGGTGAGTACCAATTTACAATGTTATTATAACTAAATAGTTCACCATATAACGATGCATCACTTTGAGACTAAGATGTCATAGTCACTTATTGAACGAGTTTTCACCACTCGTCGTGAATAGAAGATGGCTTGGAAGGTGATTTGTTTAGGGCCATTCAGGCCGAAAATAGTGATGGATGTAACGGTAACGTTAAATGATAATAATAATAATAATCTGGGGTCGGCAACAGTAAAGTTATAGGCATTTTTGGCCTAAATATTGTTCAAAATGTGTCATGTCTAAAATAAAGATACTGTATTTTGGTAAACAGTAAGAAAGTAACGTGGAATATAGCGAGATACGAGAGTTTTTCAGTGTCAGTGATGTGTTGAATGAATATTTGAGATGGTCAATTCTTAGGATTATATTTGAGGACCATTAAAGTAATGTAAGCCAGTAAATTTATACATTGTTATTAGGAGCTATTTAAAGCTTTGGCTTAAGTGTTATTACAGAGAGAACGCGGGTGCCTTAATAATTGAGTCATCTATGTGAAGTATTGTTTGAGCCGCATATAAGCGTGCAGAAGTAACGTAGAATCCAGTGATTTACGTGAATAAATAATTGCGGGGACCAAACTAATATAGCTTGCGCGTTAGGTGAGAAGTTGGCTAATCTACGAGTAGTATCGCCCTTGTGCATACTCTATTATTCGCAGCGAATTGGACAGAGCCTGTCTGTATCCAACGCTTGCATGAATTATGGCCACGAATGATGTCCGTTGAGACTCCGTGAGCATGTGTATAAATGATCTACCCTGAGAGGTAAGGATCATATTCGTCGTTCAGGAAACGCAGATTTCCTCATGTTATTATTGTGACAGCTGCTGGTGAGAATCCTGTGTTCTCATTATGATGCGCGTCAAAAGCCACCAGTATTCACCATAGAACGGCAAGGCTGTCACAGGAATCATCCCCAGCCATGAATGTTTATAAGGAGCCAGTTGTGCCCGAGACACTTGAAAGATAGGTGTTAAATAATTAAATGACTCAATTACTTAGGAACCACACCTAGCGTAACTCTACTGTACTGCGATTGTAAACAAACTTGACCTTGACAGCAGATGAGAGAAGTGGGTTGGCCCACTGAGTCGAGCGGCCATCTTGTGCAGCTTGCTGGAACTAATTTTATTGCCTCACGGCCGACTGAATACGAGCTGCGCTCTATACCGGCCTTGACATTCCCAGTCAGAACCCATGTATAACATGTAATTGGAAAGTTTCTACTCGTTGCCGATAGAGCGCACTCCCCTCCCATTATAGGCGCGATAAGGAATCAGTACAGTACGTATATTAAATGTGTAATCTCAAGAACCACTGGATAGATTTTGATGCTGCTTTCACCATTCTGTAAAGGTGATCTCGAGGAAGATTTGTGTAGAAAATAATTTATTTATGACCAAAGGGAGCCAAGCAGTAACGATTTCAGTGAAAAGGTCGAAAAAATAGCCTGGCGTCCGTGCGCTTTTTAAGCTTACGCTGGGCGAACCGTTAAAAATATCATTATATTATGAGTGTAAGAATTGTTCAGCGTGAGAAATTCTAGAAAAAAGTCCGCGAGAGCATATCTCTATCTTCGATACATCGCCCACTATAAGTGTTTTTAGTTTGGACGGGAGGGGCATTTGACTTGCACCTCGCCATTCTTAAATTACGTCTGACAGGAATTCCTTGCACATTCATAACTGTTCCCGGGTGAAGCCGGGGCGGGTTGCTAGTGACACTATATAATTATTATCATTATAATTTCCGCATTATCAAAATTAAAATTATATCACAAAATAAAATAGCGTGCTAATAAATCTAAGAGAAATTAGACATACCTTGCACCTTCTTCGGGTACAAGGAAACTACTCCAACACTGTCTCATTAAAAGGAAAGAGAGGATCAAAATTACAGCCGGGAACAAGTGCAGCTAATCGTGTGTTGTGTTTTGTGCTAAGAGATCTTTCGACAAATTATCAGATACCGTGTGCCTTCTTTTTCACGAAGCAGCTGTCAGGACGGGACTCACATAAACTCCTGCTGGACGTTATTCTCGAGGTTGAACAATGTGTTTTCATAATTATAATAACTGTCTCTGATAATCACAAAACTAACACTACAATGATGAGGCATTTAGGGGGAGGGAATTTGCAACCAATGGTCAATCACCCATACGACGAGTCTAGGAATGTATTCCCTAGTTTTGATCATTGTCACATTCTAAAAAAAAACAAAAAAAAACACGTTAGAACGCAGTTTCTGTAACGAGAGATGACTGATGGTACTGGAATAATTTCAGGGAAATACTTGTCATTACTATACACAATGCAAAAGGGTGAGATCGTCAAACCGGTCAGACACTTCACTAAAAAACACATCGAACCCACTAAATTTGAAAAAATGAATGTTCGGCGTGCCAAGGAAGTGTTCTCGTCAGAAGTTATTGGTGCCATTAGTACACTAAAAGATAATATAGGCATGCACCCGGAAGCGTACACATTCATGGACGCAGAAGCAACCATTTTTTTTTGAAAAACGTTAATAAATGGTTCGCTATGCATGACGTAAGCATCACATATCATCATATTCAGTCTAGAAATCCAGATAAAGGGCATTTTTTTCTCATTAAATGTCAGTCGCCTAAACTGGCTAGAGGAATATTTTCTTTCTTACCTTGAAACTTTGAAAGCTGCTAGTAACGCTGCTAGAAAGGACTTCCTGAGTTCTGAGACTTACGAAGCTACCTATACAATTAATCACGGATTCAGCTGCCCAGTGCATAAGGTATCTTCTAAAAATGGGTAGAGGAAAGTCGCCAAATATGGGGAGGTTTTTTATAGGGCTCACATTAGACATAAGAAGGAACGGAATAATTTTGGTTTTCTCACCAATGTAAACCTCAGGCGATATACTATGTATATTACAAATATGGGCACGTTGGGTGTTGTAATACCCTCTGATATTATTGTTAACTTTAAAAGTGCACTTTCCTCGTATTAGGCAACCGGGTTTCGTAATATGGGGAGGTGAGAAACCTCACGGTTTTTATTTATAATAGGTACACCGAATAGTATACCCTACTAATTAAAGCATTAATTCTTACATTTTTTTCGTGTGGCCTCCTGAGAGGCCGAGTGCAGGTCTTTCTAGTCGACGCCCGTGGGCGACCTGCGCGTCAGGATGACAGATGGAATGGATGAAGATGAATGAAACTGGGCAAGGATGTGGAAGGAAGCGGCCATGGCCTGTTAGAAGGTACCGTCCCAGCATTTGCCTGGTGTTGAAAAATGGGAAACCACGGAAAATCATTTCAAGGACGGCCGACGGTGGGGCTCGAACCCACGCGTCTACCGAGTCAGCAGAGAGCTTGACCCCATGGCCTAACGCTGCGCTTTAGCCATCGTAGCCACTACTGTCGGTAATTCTGACAATGTAATGAAATCATGAACACAAATAGTACAAAAATACAAAAATGAATATTTTAAGTAAATAACAGTCCTAGTTTCCTGTTGCCGAACTTCCAAACCGTTCAGCAGAAAAATGCATAAACTTTAATGAAAACCGAGTGATTCTGATCGAATTCAACTGTAACGAGGTGCAAGGTATGTCTAATTTCTCTTATATTTATTAGCACGCTATTTTATTTTGTGATATAATTTGCATTTGATATTGTGGGAATTATAATGATAATATAATAGTGTCACTAGCAACCCGCCCCGGCTTCGCCCGGGAACAGTTATGAATGTGCAAGGAATTCCTGTCAGACGTAATTTAAGAATGGCGAGGTGCAAGCCAAATCCCCCTCCCGTCCAAACTAAAAACACTTATAGTGGGCGATGTATCGAAGATAGAGATATGCTCACGCGGACTTTTTTGTACAATTTTTCATGCTGAACAATTCTTACACTCATAGTATATTGATATTTTTAACGGTTTGTCCAGCGTAAGCTTAAAAAGCGTACGGACGTCAAGTTCTTTCTTCGACCTATTCACTGAAATCTAAAATCGTTACTGCTTGGCTCCCTTTGATCATAAATAAATTATTTTCTACAGAAATCTTCCTCGATATTACCTGTACAGAATGGTGAAAGCCGCATCAAAATCCATCCAGTGGTTCTCGAGATTACCCGTGATATCCAAGAATCGGGGACTTTGTTTTACACTAAGTAGAGATAAGTCTTAGTCGTGCAATGCTTGGTGAACAGCGCTGTGTGAGCAGTTGAGTAACTAACAAGATTTCATGAAAAAGGTCTCATTGTCTAGGCCGGTATGAGCGCATTCAGTCGGCCGTGATTGCCTGCTGGGAAAGGGAACGTCGGCCCGCCAGTCCTTTAAATTATGGTCAGAGTAGGACACTGAAGAATCTCGATATTTCAATATGCAATTAAGATATGAGTGTTATGATGATGCCAATTGAATTAAAAGATGTGTTGTAACACACATACGTTATTGGATCAAAGAAATCGGATAATATTTGGCACAGTTATTCTCTGAAGAGGAACACTGAACCAAATAAAATGTTAGGCATCCTTTTAGAATGCATTTTGCCAGTTCACGCTAATTTATGCAGACGGGTATGTGATTTCTAAGAACATGACACGTTTGTAACGATAATAATTCCGACAAGACCCAGAAAATCGTTGTATGGTGAAACTATAAATATTTCTATCCATGTTTATTTTGGAAGGGAAATGTACCACTTTTTAAGCGTTTTACATTGATGGAAAGAAGGAAGATGATTCACACGACACAACAAATAATTGTTAATTAAAGCAGAAAATAATGAATTTATGCTAATCAAAGTAAATGCCATAAGAAACGGAGTAATGTTTTATTAATGTCATTTTGATGTGATATGTGACTTTTGTGTTGTGATACTCCAGTTACATAAAATTGTGTCACATGATGAACACTATGGAGACCCATTGAAGTCTGAAAGTATCAATGATAGGATGCTAGAATTAGATTTGAGTGCAGTGTAGCACTATTTTAAGAAGGAGACTCACAAAATAACCCTGATTTTATTTGTGGGAATTAAATATAATTTGTCCTTTATTTGTATTTGTTGTATAGCCATGATTTTATACCAGTAAATGTTTTATTTTAGGAATATGTTGTGTATTTCATGTAGAGTAGTTACCTGGTAGACTCAAATCCTGAGCATGTGGTCGTATGTTGGGCAGGAACGTCCCATACCTCGAAAGACCGTGAGTTAGCTGGGATACGAACACATGTTCCACATGATGACAGTTGGGTACAGTAGGTCTATTGGTTACTTCACAAACAACCTTCAAACTCGAGTGCTCATAATACTTTGGTCCACAGTAGGTAGCGCAGCGAAGGCACCTCCTTCTGTTCTTTCCTCCATGGTCCTAGACAGGGTAGCAGTACAGTGAAGCCACACGTGTGGCTTGTGGGGTGTCGAACGTTCAGATAGATTATTGGAAGAATGCATCAGTATAGAGGCGGTAATGTTTACTACTGAAGAGTAGTGGAATACGTTTATCGCGAAGGCAATCGGTTTACAGAAAATGTAAAACAAAAATTTCAGGCGCGGTTTCCTAATTCAAAGTGTCCAAACCGAGATACCGTTCAGTATTTGATAAGTAAATTTCGTGTGACCGGCTCAGTTCACGATGTACCGACGACAGGCAAGCCTACGCTTTTAACAAACGAAAAACTTTATGAAATCTCCGATAAAATGCTGCGTAGTCCAAGTAAATCAACACGCAAATTAGCTCAAGAAACAGGAATCTTTTCAGTGGACAGCACAGAAAGCTGTTAGAGACAAGCTTCAGTTGTTCCCTTATAAAGTTACCAGTTGATACAAGAAGCAGCTGTGCTGCCAACGTAACTGATGATGCAGTAAGTATACACTGCGGAGAACCTTCCCTGGCACCCTGTATTATACTGTGGCCAATATTGTTCTGACAAGTGCATATGAAAATTTTCTTCTACATGCATTTTGTTTCCAATCTCTAGCTTTATTCGGATAATCACAAATATGGTTCTTAAAAGTATTCTTTCTGCACCGCACTGTTCTTTGACTCAGCCTTATTGAGGTCCAGCCCATCAGAATGAGTTTATATTCTCTACCTCACATTACGCAACCGAGGAGTAGTCACTCGTTCTTCACATAATGCAATTTCCCTCCCTAAGTGTGTTGTGTTCTCAACGTGGAGTCCTCGACGCGTCTCTAATTCACTTATACTGCTAACTGTCTTGCTCTAACTTTTTCTTCGCTGGCAATGTGCAGAGAAAACTCAAATACCTTTATGGGCGCAGGGGGGTGCAAGGAGGGGACTTGCCCCCCCCCCCCTGGAATTCCGAGAATATTTCTATTGTTCAGTGTCACACCAGCTTATTTCATAAATTGAAGTTACTGATTTAGATGTTGGGATAATTCCACAGTTTTATTTAACTTAGTAATTTGGGATTATTTGAAAATATCTCCAGTCATTTAGAAAATCGACGAACTGGATTAACATCACCATTTTAATGACGGCTTGATTTTTATTTTTGTCGATACCGGGTTGTTATAATTTTAACTGTTTTTTTTAGGTGTTAGGAAGTAATTTTTGAAAGCCCTTGTCTGGAGCGTGGCGCTCTATGGAAGTGAAACTTGGACTATTGGTGCAGCAGAAAAGAGGAGAATTGAAGTGTTTGAAATGTGGTGTTACAGGAGAATGATGAAGATCAGATGGGTGGATAGGATTGCAAATGCAGAGTGGGAGAGGAGAGATGTTTCTGGCAACTGGTAATGAAGAGAAGAGATAGGTTGGTAGGATACCGTACATACTAAGACATCCAAGAATAGCAAGCTTAGTTATGGATGGAAGCGTCAAGGACAAGAACTCATCTCAGTACAGGGGACACGATGAGAGCTGCATCAAACCAGTCGAATGACTGAAGACTCAAACATCAACAACAAGAAATAAACAATATGACGATGATTCACAAAGAAAAGCGAACTTCTATGGACAAAAACTTTGAACTAAAAAAATCTATTCCTCCTATTCCTGCCATAAAGATAATGTACTCAAAGGTTTCAGAGCAGCCAAATAATGATTGTCACAAAGCAAGTAGAAATGAAACGAAAATTGCGAAAGGGTCAGGTAGGTAATGGAATGAAAAATATTACGCCCCTCCCCCCTCCCTTCCCCTCCCCCCCCCCCTCCCCCCGCCCCTCTCTACCTTGGATAAAATCTAGCGGGCGTCCATGAGTAGGCCCTACCTTAGTATTACGTATTACTATTGTGTCGGTTTTGCTGTCAAGGTGTACGAATTGACTGTCTGAAAGATTCGATTTCTAGCAGTGGCAAGGGTTTGAGGGCACTCAGCCTCATGATAATAACTGAGAAGGCGTTAGTTCAGATCCCATTTTTCCCGAGTTAGAAGTGATTTTATCCTGCTACAGGTTGACACTTATCTCTGGGCCATGCCCTCTTTCTAGTCACATTTGCAAGCGCACATACACGCACAGACATCAATAGAGCATAGAATATCAGAATTGACTAAAATACTATTGTTCTTCCCCGTAAACTCGCCCTTCTTCGCAGAGGATATAAGTGTTGAGCCAATGGATGTGAATAACTGTAGAACTACCATTGTGATTTAGTGTATATAAGTGGCGGTTCAGGAGTGAATAGGACGGTGACGCGCCGATATACGCGAGAAAGAAAACAACAACAACAACTTGTCGTTATATCGACAGGGCCGGCCCCGTGGTGTTGGAGTTTCTTGCAGAGCGTCCGCAATTTTGTTCATGTTTTTCCTAACTCCTTAATGCCGATTGAATTCCTTAAATGTTCAATTGAAGACTCATGCTTCCGAAATGCACGAGTTATATTTTTATTTAAGTCTCCAACCCCATTGTCGTTCCACACTCTTGCTTTTATTCCAATCAATAAACATGGCCAACAATATAATTTTTGTGTGTTACTACTAGCACGCGACCACTTATGTTCATCATACCATTGAGATTTGAATTTTTTAAGGAAAACTTTTGAATTGACGTTGTATTTATCACCACATGATTATTCCAAAGAAAGTAATGGCTTGGGCCTACCTTCGTTAAGTACCGGTAAATCCCTCCTGTCTTCATCTTTCCAACGTGAAAATGGACTTTCCAAAATACTGCACACTAAGTCTTGTAGGTTTCATTCTTGCTAATTGTCATTAGTCATTACACTAACAAACAAATGTAAAACTTATTGCACATACAACACGTCGCTATCTAATATAGGAACTGTACGTGCAGCGAGTACAGTAACTGTCATAGGATAGCTTGAAATGAGAGCAATGTGGATGAGCAAACACTGATGAAAGACGACTCACTTGCTGGCTGAATTCGCATCACGGAACTCCTGTTGCCATGGTTACCACTGACTTCCGTTTCCCCTTCGGCCTTACTCAATCACCAACGAAGGGACGTTCTTGCCAGCACATTCCTGTCGCGTCAGGCCAGTTGAGCAACGCGGCAGTAGATTCGCCACCGTGCCGTTTGAAGGTTGACATTCATGCCTTAAGTGGTAACATCTAATGCAGTAAAATCATGTTTAAAAGAACCTAATGAATGTCAAAATATTAAATCATTACTTATTTTGTAAAAAAAAAAAGAGCAGGTGACGCGGCGATTGAAACGCTTCAATGGAGAACCGCCACGGGTGTGTATTGTGTCAGTTTCTAGACATCAGCCTGTCTCTGTTTTGAATAACTCATATATTAGGAGTATGAAATTTAAATGTGGTTCTGTATAGTACCAATTAATTATACGGGTTTCAAGGAACCAAGGTTACGTTACTAAGTTTCAGTGGGAAGTTGGTAGCACAATTCGGGATGTTGAAATTTCAGCACCTTTACATCTTATTAATAACTTCAACCAAGACGGGTCATGCAACCAGCTACATACAACACGACACTAATGTCGATATAACTCTGAACTTGAAAAAATAAACACAGAAAATAAGCAATGATCAAATAATGTTCTCTGTCGCAAAACAAACACGGAAGGAAGAAGCGCATCACTGTTTTTAAAATGGTACAGTATGCACTTTGAAATGGTACCACTCTCACAACGAAATAATAAGAAATATTACGAAATATCACAAGATAAAAGGAACACTTTCACACCGAAGTTGGCAGTAATATGATCGGAGAGTCAAAAATAAGAACGTCATACTTGTAACTCAGTTTTATGTACAGTATTAGGCTAAGGGAAGTCGGAAGGGTCCAAATCGCTTAATTTTGACATTTTCACTCTTTTACGCATTAATAATACCGGTATATGATTCATTCTGATTAATTTGGTATGTGTTTTATTATAATAGTTCAATATTTACTAGGGGCGTGGTGGCTCAGCGGTCTAGCTGTCTGCCTCTCACCAAGGCGGTCCGGGTTCGATTCCCGGTCAATGAATGTGAGATTTTCGAAGTGAAATGCAATGTCCGGTGGTTCGGATTCCACGTATAAAGGAGGTCCCGGGCTCATGATCTCGAGATGAACGGTCACGTTAAACTACAAGCTTCAATATTTACTTTTTTGTAGCTAAATTATAAATAGGTTAAACATTTGACTAGCGTTCTTAGGTTCCTACGTTCGTCGTAGGTGGCATCTGGTAACTAAGTTCTGAACTAGTTGGTAGTTGACGGTGGCGTTTGGCGGCAAAAGTAGGAACTACTTGGAAAAATTTAATGTCTGCAGTCCTTACTTGAATTAAAACAGATACACACACTAATACAGCCATCACAATTAACACCGGTTATCAGACAGATTCTACACACACCCAAAGTACACGGGGCAACATGACTGTATTGGCGCAGCCCCTAAACTAAGGAACCAACCAACCAATTTATTTTTATTATATTACTGTAATCCTAATTTTTCTTTCAAAAATCTTGCAAGATTTTACAGTGTAAACAGCGTATCTCACAAACTATTGGACTAAAGGCTGTGGTTTGGCTTATATTTCAAAGGAAATCATCAGTTGGCTATTCTGTCGAGAAGAGTGTCAGCGGTCGATTGTCCCCGACATCGGGGCTTCGTGCGTATTTATTTTAGCCTGTCGGCCCGAGGGCCTTTAGAGCTCAAACAGAGGGCATTCGAACTATTGCAATTGGATGAGGAGTGGGGGGGGGGGGGGGGGTGATTACCTTGTGTCAAATTGGTCAGAATGTGACCTAGTGTTTTGAAACAAAGGAAATACAGAAATTAGAAAGAGATAGTAGAAGTAGAGGTTTCTTGGAAAAGAAAGTCAGGAATGTCTAACGGGCACAATACACTTATAGTTGCTACTACTACTGCAACTAAATTCTTTCACCCAAAATTTTAGACATAGAATTAATAGCCTGTGTGTAATGGATCTGATGATGATCGCTTGACGAAAGTGGCCATCATCCTGTATTTATTTATTTATTTATTTATTTATTTATTAATCTCATGGTTTTTTTCATCATTAGGGAATAACCCATCACAATAAATTGTAAACAATATTAACATATTAATTAGTTATGTTGAATTCTGTGTTGAGTGACACTGTCAGTTGTAATATTTGTAGGGGGAAAGTGAAACTGTGTGAAAATGCTTCAAATCGAAATGGCATTACTTTAACAACAATTTTCTCAAAATAACTTTTTCAAAATGAAAGCCCCGTTTTCTCAGGAACTACTGGTGGTATCTCCATAATTATTTTGCCATATAATGTATATTGCACGCCGATACTGTGGATCCTCGAAGAGTCAATTTGTTTAAGTAGATAGTTTTAAAACAAATCTCCAAATATTTAATGAAAAAATTGGAGGTTCAATGAAGAAAATATTTAAAACATTCTATTAAAGTTTTCCATATGAATGAGGATCAGTACACGTGGGAAGAACCAATAAACAGACTGTAAATATATATGTATATCTAATAGATGCTGAGAAAATAGGGCATTTATATTCCCATTTTAACATTGGCAATATTGGGCTTTGCGACTCCCCCAAGAAAAGTAATGTATCGTCTGTTGTATTTGACACCTTTCTGCAGCAGAGTGTTTTCAGGCCATGCTGGAATAATTCTCACCTGTTGCACATTGTATTGTGTTTCAGGTGGGCGCGTACTGCTACGCGGAGCTGGGATGTATGATCTCCAAGAGCGGTGCAGACTACGCGTATATCATGGAGACGTTCGGCCCCTTCATGGCGTTCATCCGACTGTGGATCGAGTGCATGATCGTGCGGCCGTGCTCTCAGGCGATAGTCGCCCTTACGTTCAGCACGTACGTCCTCAAGCCTTTCTTCCCCGACTGCGATGCACCAGAGGACGCGGCTCGTCTCCTGGCCGTGTGCTGTATCAGTAAGTACTTCTATATTAAGTTTTCTTTAAGTTTGTGATTGACACTTCGTTGGTTGACGTCACCGGGGATGAGGGCTCACCTCCCTCTAAATTAGACCAATAGCCGCTGACCTTGGCCATGTTTTTACGCGCAGCAGTGCTGCTGTAAGTAGACGTTCCGAGAAGCTGTTGCGGATGACGCGATTAGCTGAAAAGGAGAGGTCGCCAAGTGGTTTTCTAGAAAAGTGTTCAAATTTGGAGGGTTTGCTCTTCATAAGAAAATATTTTGGCCGTGTTCGAGCGTTTTTGCCAATGGGCCTTAGTGTGTTAAAATTGAACGTTTAAAATCAATCCTCAAACTTGTGTAGTCCTATTCTCGCACACGTTCCCGGCTCGTTCCCGTGGTGTAGTCGCTAGCGCATTGGCGTGGGGAAATCATGGTTTTGAGTTCGAGTCAGACCTAGGTCAGGACTTTTTTTTTTACTGTTATTGTCTTTTGTGTTTTCTAACGTATTTGCTGTGGTCTCTTCGGTTTTGGAGCTATGTACAATATTTTAACATCATTATTACTCGTCTTTGAAGCTTGAACGAGTCGTAAGTTTTATTCGTTAGAATTTCAATGCAGCGTGGCCGGCGACGCTACGTTCATGTGCACTGCGCCGAGTCTAATGCAGGATCGCAAGAGCCCTTCCCTCTGCTCCACTCTGCTCTACCATCAAGCTAAACTGTCTGTATCCAAAACTCGATACGGAACTCGTGTAAGTAACATCGCGGGACACTCTTCGTCACGCAAGTGCCGTATTAGTGTAAGGACACACAGGAAGCGGCGCGGGTATTGCACACACAGGGCGCGACATCGTACAGGCGGCAGTCGACAATATGGCGCTGTCTAAAGCTGCACGAACACGTATCCTCTGTGAAAATAACTTTTTTAAATTTACATTTTTGAAACGACGGCGGAGGATCGAGTGGGTGAATGAAGTGTATTTGGGGAGAGCCGATTATGGGGAGTATCATCACTTGTTTCCAGTTTTAGGAAGGCACGAGCATCACTTCGTACGTTACACGAGGATGTCAATCTCAACATTTGGTTATATCCATAACAATAATAAAGTGTGCTTGTGTTCTCCACAATGTTGTGAGGGACAAAGATGGCGAAAATGACCCCGCATTCAGAGAAGTGCGTTTTAATGCACCTCCAGCCACGACTCTACACAGACATAGGAGAAATAACAGATACTCATCTCGAGCACAGGAGATCCGTGATAAATTTTCCAACTATTTAAAAACACAAAGACTTTTAAAGGAAGACTAAAGTGTCTCAAAGTATGGTTAAATAATTGTATCATATTATATAATTATTGCATAAACCATAGTAGTTGGAATTGAAAATGATTTCTTTATAAATATTCCAACATCAACATATATAACCATTCCAGTATTCTGTGTTGTTTTACAAAATATACGAATTATACTTTCTTGTTGTATTCATTGCTCTTCCTATTTCATCCCACAGCTTCTCAATCACACCTCTGTTGCGATAATGCTTGTGACTAGACTGACAAATCGGTGGTCTAGCAAATCCTTCATTAATAAGTAGCTCACCGTCCATGATGCAACGTGCAGCCCGTGTCTACCCGCCTTAAGAAAACGAACTAGACTGTTCCAATTTGACCCGCGCCGCGTTGGCGTCGCCCCGGTCCGGCCCGCTTCAAATCGCTCTTTGTGAGTGTGGTCCCATAGCTCAGTACGTATTTGTTCATCCCGGCCCGCGCCGCGCCGCTTCCTGTGTGCCCTTACACTAAGCGGGTTCGATAAGTCGGAAGTCTTGATTGATGCTTATGCGTATTCAATATTACGTGTGTGCGGTTGTCTACAATCAACAGTATCTAGAACGCAAAAGACAATAATAACAGTAAAAACATAAAAATGTCCTGACCAAGGTCTGACTCGAACTCGAAACCTTTAAGGTGAGAACCACCTCCCTATCTTGCCCATGTTAAATATTCAATTTTGTGGTACAGATTACTCAAAACGTATTTGTATTATTACAATTAAATTTTCAGAGATTGTTATATGCACCTTTCTCTGTAATAATAGGAAGGATTATTTATGGACATTGAATAGTTTTTTCAGAATGCAGTTTTAAAAATTACATTAAATTTTTCCCAAAAAATCTTTTAAAAAATTCATAACTTTCTTCTTAGGTAACATACTGAAATTTCCCTTCCTATTACCATTCACAGAGGAATTATTAAACCACAGAAAAATTTTCATTGGCCTAGCATAATAACTTTTCTCAAAAATGGTACCAACGTACAAAAAAATATACAACTGAGAAAATTGATGCTAAAGATTTTCAGTGCAATTTCTTACATGTGAAGGGTCTCAGAACTTTCCAGCCCCATAATCAGGATTATCTGCATCTTCCTTAGCCCTTTTAAGATTCCCCTTTATTCTCCTTGCCCTTTTAGTCATGTCTTCAACCACTAATTCTGAGAAGGCAACAGTTACTTCGATGAACGTGAAGAATTAGTATTGTTTACAGCTTCTTGCTTGTCACTAGGGGAGCTCGTGGCAATGTTGCCTACAACACTAACCTCTTCAACAGATGAAATTCCACCTACATCAACGATATTTTCACATTGTAGTTTCATTGTATAACGTTTTCCCGTAGACTTTCTCTTACCAAAAGATTTCAAACGACCCATTGCGCTAAAAAATACAAAAGACACCAAACTCACAACCACTTCACTACTTTCAACTCAGGAATGGAAACACAAACAAACTAAGGCGGGGGTTGACAGGGCTACCAACTTGGGGATTGATCTTTACCAAGCAGAATGGTAGTGCATTCTGAAATTTACCTCCATTAGTTCAGAAATTATCCGCAAAAGTATGAGCCGAGGTAAAAGTGGGCGTGCCCTTTCAAAGAGTAACATGATTACAAAAAGTGGCATAACATGCGCATGTTTAAGACTTTTTTCATTTTCTCAACGTATTTGAGTTCTCCACTTAGTAATTATTAAAAACCAATAAAAAAGTAAAATTCGGATTTTTTCACCCATAGCGAGGTGGTTCTCACCTTAATTCCCCACGCCAATGCGATAGCGACTACGCCACGGAAACGAGCCGGGAACGAGTGCGAGAATAGGACTACACAAGTTTGAGGATTGCCTTTAAACGTGCAATTTTGAACACACTAAGGCCCATTGGCAAAAACGCTCGAACACGGCAAAACTACGTTCTTATGAAGAGCAAACCCTCCAAATTTGAACCCTTTTCTAGAAAACCACTTTGCGACCTCTCCTTGTGAGTTAATGATATACCGGTATAGAGCTTCCACGAGTTAAAATGGCACCGAAGCTTATGCAAAACGAATCTCCATTTGATTATCATTGGATTATTTTCATTATTATTTCAGATCGTATAACGAAACATGTACTTGTTAATTTAATTATTCAACTACTTTCTAGTGTTTGACAAGGCGGTTTTTAGCCTATTTTCAATTTTTAAAAAATAGGCTTATGAGATCACCTTTTGTCCGTGTGTGAGGTGTGTGTGTGTGTGTCCCCCTAATAAAATCTAAACGGCTGGAGCGATTTCAATGAAACTCGGTAAGTTCATAGCACTATTCCCGGCGACCTCGACCGTGCCCTTCAAATTTTGTTACGTCTCACCAATCCAACATGGCGGTTGTGCGAAATATTTCACTAGCATTCAATATCTCCGAAACTATTACCGATATCGCCCTGAAATTGTGTACGGTGATAAAGGGCACTACTAGAAGTTCACCTATGAGACTTTCAGAAACCTGGTGACTACAAAACCAGCATGGCGGTCAAGCGAAATTGAGACTTTTAAATAGACATTTCTCGCGATTTAACTATCCAAACATAATGAAACTTGGTACAGCAAATGTTTATACACATTGCAATGCACTGGAGTCTAATTTAGTTCAATTGTTTATATAACCTCAAAATGGCGGCTGTGCGAAATTTTTCACTGACATTCTATATCTCCGAAACTGTTACAGATATCATCACGCAATTTTGTACGGTGATAAAAGGTACTGATACAAGTTTACCTATGTATATTTCATAAACCTGTAAAGTACAAAACGAACATGGCGACCAAGCGAATTTGAAATATTTTAATAGACTTTTCTCGTGATTTAACTCTCTGAGCGCTGTGAAATGTGGTACAGTAAATGATTTTGCAGATTGTAATGCACTGCCATCTAATTTAATTCAATTGTTTACAAAACCTCAAGATGGCGGCTGTGCGAAATTTTAAAATTAAGTTTTTATTCTTGTGTCGTAATCATGCGATCGAAGTGAAAGTTTGAATAATGAAGCTAGGCAATAATTGTCCTTGAATGGTACATAACTCTATGGCCTATACATATAACAATCCTAAATGGCGAGCTTCCGAAATATTTAGAAGGTTCTCAATATCTATGAATCTTTTACAGCAACCAAACTGAATTTTTTTTATGTTCATAGAGACTATGAACATATGTTCACCTATAGGACTTTCAGTAACCTGGTGAGCACAAATCCAACATGGTGGCGACGCGAAGTATAAATATTTAAATGGACGTTTCTCGCGAATTAACTCTCCGAGTGCCGTGAAACGTTGCACGTTAAATGCTTATACAAGTGTTGATCCACTGGCATATAATTTATTTCAATTGTTTGCATAATCACAAGATGGCTGGTGTGCGTACTTTTAAAATCTCGTTTTTATTTCTTGTGTTCCAATCATGCGATTGAAGTTTGAATACCACACGTACACAATAATCTTAATGTAATAGTACAAAAATAAAAATCCATCCTGGTGACCATATGAAATCTTTAGACGGTTCTCAATATCTACGAATCTGTTACAGCAATTAAACTGAAATTTTGTATGTCGATAGAGACAATTAACATGAGCAGGATATATGAAAATAGGCTGTATAGTTCTTCACGGAACTACTTGTTATAATTTGTGATGAATCTTGGTGAGCAATATTGTTAATATACACCTCATTGGAGGAGGAGGTTTTATTGTGCGTGAAATTGAGGCCATAGTAAATGCACTGGACCTTCCTCACTGTTTATCGTTACATCAGGAAGATATTATATCATTACACCATAATTACAATTAACAGAATTACTCCGATTATCTCTTTAAGTCCTTTAAGGATATCACTTACCACACAGCTTAACTGGCATGACGCATCAAGTCAGACGTTCGGTGTTGGATACATCGTCTGCTTGTACCTCTCAAGCACGGGACCCAAGCTGAGTTTGACATTGCTTCCAATTACTGATCGGTTTAAAGCTCTGTGAACTTGCGGGGTGAAGGGCAGAGGCAGGATAGGAGCAGGCGAGAATTGAGAAGCCTGTCGACAGCCCGCCGTGTTACCTGCCATTCTCGTCTATTCCAATACTGCTGACATGGGTCTTTTCTGAAACCAGTGTGGCGTTGGGAATGAGTGACTGAGTCACCGACTAAAGTATTTTCTTCTGTTACTACGCAAGGACCGAGAAACCGCATCACTCGTCACCTCCACTGCTCATAGTCTGCGATGCACATTCCTCTCAGGTCCACGCAGCCTAGACTCGAGCAAAACTTGTGCCGGGCTCCTCTCCGTCTTCTTTCCTGTCGACCTCCCTCGGTTAACTCTTGTTCTTTTCCGACCCCGATGGTATTAGGGAAACCGAGGCCTAAGGAGTCTTTTACTTTCCCGCCGTAATTGGCCCTGTTACATCTTTCATGATCCCTCATTCTTCGAGGGGTCAGACCTCTTGTTTTCTTTTCATTCTATTTCTTTTTCTCTTTAAGATAACTGCACTTTTTTTTTGTGAATTGGCTCCCCGTGTATGTAAATTACCTTTGGCGAATTTTTTGAATCTACACTACATTTTGTGCGTATTTTCAATCTAAGTTGCATTTTGTAAGTATTTTCGATCTAAATTGAATTTTGCGAGTATTTTCAACCTCAATTGCAATTTGTAATGATTGAAAATCTAGCTTGCTTTTTAGTAAGTCTTTCAATGTAGGTGGAGGCACTTTTGTGAGGATTTTGAATTTCAACTGCATTTTATAAGTATTTTCAATCTAAACCGCATTTTGCAGGTATTTTAAATTTAAATTGAATTTTGTAGGATGGGCATTTTGTAAGTATTTTGATTCTCAATTGCATTTTGTGAGTATTTTGAATCTAAATTACATTTTGTAAGTATTCCCAGTCTAAATTACATTTTGTGAGCATTGTCAATCCAATTGGGTATTTTGAATCAAAATTACATTTTTAAGTATTTTCAATTTTCAATTCATTAGGTTAGTATTTTGAATATTGCAGTTAGTGAGTATTTTGAATCTGATATCGCATTTTCAATCTAAATTGCATTGTGTATTTTCAATTACAATTGCATTATGTAAGTATTTTGAACTTCAACTGGATTTTGTGCGCATTTTTCAATCTATTCCTTTTGTGAGTATTTTCCTTCTATAAGGTGCGTTCAAAAAGTAACGAGCCGGAGGCTGGAATGCGCAAACCGGTGACGACATCGGCTAATCGTGGCGTGTGTAACGAGGTGTCGTTCCAACTAGAGCGTGGAAGGTCACAGTCCGTCGCTAGAGGGCACGCGTGCACGTGACGATACAAAGCGAGCCGCAGCATGCATCAATCCTCCAACGCTGCCAGTTGCATTGCAAACAATGACATGGAGGCGTCAAACGAAGAGCAACGAGGTGTTGTTCGGTTTCTGACAGCGGAAGGAGTAGGAGGAACGGACATTCATCGCCGAGTGTCACAAGTGTACGGCGAACACTGCATGTCCCTTGCAAGGGTCAAGGCGTGGTACAAGCGCTTCGGGGAAGGACGGGTGTTGTTAGCCGATGATGTCTGGTCTGGGGCACCCCCTGCATTACCGATGACAACGTCCAGCTGGTTGATGCACTCATTACCCAGGACCGCCGAGTGACAGTGAACGCCATAGCCACCGTGGTCGGATTGAGCGTCGGAAGTGTGCACACCATCATGAAGGAACGACTGCACTTGCGCAAAGTGTGTGCCCAATGGGTGCCCCACAGTCTTCAACCACACCAGGAAGCATGTCGAATGGCCCACTGTCTTGGGTCATCTGCAGCGCTATGCGAGGGAAGGGAATGGGTTCCTGGCACGAGTGGTGGCTGGAGATGAGTCATGGTGTCATCACTTCGAACCAGAATCCAAACGACAAAGCCTCCAGTGGAAGCATCCAGAGTCACCACCCAAAAAAAGGCAAGGCCATCCACACGAGTGCAGGAAAGGTAATGCTGACGTTCTTCTTTGACCAAGATGGTCCCCTTCTGATACACTTCATGCTGCACGGGACAACAGTGAATGCCCAGCGTTACCCGCAAACCTTGACCACCCTTCGCCAAGCGATCAAAACAAAACGACCAGGCAATCTCACCCGTGGGGTCATTCTGCTCCACGACAATGCACGACCTCATACGGCCAACACAGTTGCGACACTCCTGCAGAAATTCAAATGGGAGACCTCTCTCCCTGTGATTACGCCATGTTTGGTTCCCTGAAAAGGGCTCTGCGGGGCCAACGATTCAGCTCGGACGTTCATGTTCATGCGAAACTGTTCACATCGCAGCCCAGGGAATTTTATGAGACAGCCATTCACCGCCTCGTGTCACAGTGGGACAAGTGCCTCAACAGACAGGGCCAATACTTCTAACATACAGGTACTGGTTTCTGTAATTATGCCTGCGGCTCGTGACTTTTTGAACGCACCTTACCCCGCTTGTGACACGTTCCGAATTGAAGCAACAATAGAGCCGTTCAGGTGCACTCACAGAGACTCCAACTATCACATTCAACAACTAAGGTCACACTGCAAGAATAGCTGACCAGCAAACCCCCTTAGAGAGGCTATTATTGCCAAGTTGAAAAACATTAACAGTGGTGTACTTCATACCCCAGCGCGCCCGCTGGAGGACTATCTTAGAGAGTGACATGAATTTACATAATTTTGTAGATATGGTAAGCATACACACACAATAATTCATTTGTGTATGTCAATTAGTTTTTGAGTTATCATTAAAACGGGTGTCAAAAAACAACTATGAGAACATGAGCGATCAACATTTGTGCACAAATCTTACAAATCATTAACCGGGACGAGCATTGGGTGCAGGGCGCTGCCTTATAAATCATAACTCAACACTACGGCGTATAATGACATATTTCTTGCACCAAAATGTGCCTAAAGGATAGGAGCATAAAATAAAAAATATATTTTGAAAAATTCATTTTTTGAAGCTCTTCTACTATTAATCAACGGAAGAAGCAGAGTTATCGTCAATTCACTCTAAATGAGGAGTGATCACGGTAAACTTGGTAAATGCAATGAGCAATGAAATTATTTCTGAAAATCACTTTCTCGTTTTCCTTCTTCTTGTTCTACTTCTTCTTCTGCTTTTTCGGCCGCATTGGACCACTTCAGTCAATCATTTCTTGATCTTCTTCTTCAGTAAGTTTCCTTTCCTAGTTGTCCAGTAGCTTTTCATTCGCTCTGATCTACTCAGGCGTTCCTCATCTGTAAATACCCATTTTACTGTATTACGTTTGTCTATTTTTGCCTGCAATCTTATTTTTATATCTTTCAGGTTTTTTTTGTCTGGTTTTGCAAGTCATCCAAGGTTATTTCTAATTCTTTCATATATTCTCTAATTTCCTTAATCCATCCTACTTGTTGTTCCATAATCCAAAGTTTCACTACAATTTTTCTAGATAACCTGGTTTCTGGTGTCCTCGTGATGTGACCAAAAAAAAGCAATCCGTTTCTTCCGAATAGTATCAGCATGACGAATATTCGTCATGGTATCAGTGATGGGCTCCAGTTCTCTGTATACCACTTCATTTGGTTCTATCCGCCACTGTCCATCTTTCTGATATTTTTTATCTATGCATGTTCTAGCTATTCTTCTTTCTACTTTTAAAATTTTGTCGATTCTGTTTTTCGTATGTCACCTGTGGTTGAACCACCGTCTTGTAATTTCCATGTTTGACTTTCAAAGGTAGTCAACCTTGTATGGAGCAAGCTCCGAGTTACAACTGCGGTTGTTAACCGTAGAGGTTGTTGTGTGTTTGGTCCGCGAGAGCTATTTTATTTTGCTCAAGTCCGCCGGCAAGCCGGTGAGGACACTTGACGTTACAGACAGTTAGGAACAGGGCTCCGAGTGAAAGCCGAAGTTAAACGATTGACTTCGCGTCACCACATGGTAGCTTTACGATTGGGTACGAAGTGAGAAGCTTATTATCCTCTCTGTTTAAAAAAAATCATGTGATTGTGCCAGAGCTTATCTATATTTACGACACTTTGTCTGTCTGTTAGGTAGTCAGCCCGAAGGCTGGTTGGATCCTCAAAAAGTACCGCTGTCACGTTATGTGAGTAGATACCCACAAAAACCCAAGGCAGCACTATTTTGAGGCGTTCTAGGCAAGAAGAGGAGTGAGGTAGTTTGCCATTGCTTTCCTCACTGAGTCAGAACAGTAGTCCTAACCCTACGAGTTGAACCTTTCACAGCATTCACAGGCACTGACTGTGCCTCGAATGCCATTACTAAGCCCCCACCCATACCTCAGTAGCTTCCATATAATCACAGCCATGAGTGAGACTGAGACATCGGTGAAAAGCCACCTTTTACTCTAGCCTGTGCCAACTGACAAATGCAAAAGTACTGTATTCACGACACTTTACTAAATGTAAAATACTATAGTGTAATATTCAACATTATCATATTGTTACGTGCCACCCCCCTAGTGGCACTTTTGTTAACTGGATTACGGTGGGTAGGAAGCACAACACCAATTACTGCTTTAAAGAAATAATTCACTTTATTGTGGCCAGAACTATACACTACTCAACAGTAAATAGCAATTATTACCTTACTCCAGTTTCCTCAAGTCGAGAATACTTCCCCTTTCACTTGTCAACAGACCACAGTTAATCCCTCGTAATGAGGTGGCCCCGTACGCTGGATGGTAATAGCTACACTAGCTCTGTCACTCACTGTTTTGCAACTCACCACAATGACTTCTCTTCGCACTAAGTAAGCACACTCGCTCAAAACACAGGCAGTCCCCTGTAAGCTCCTCAGTCCCTTCGCTGTCACGAGAATCGGCTTCACTAGTCGTTTTCTCAAGTCTCCACACTTCTGTCGCTCAGGATACGCGCTCGCACTCGCTCGTAAAACACAACAACCACAACTGCTAGACAGGTCGCACTTATATAGCAGGCCGGTGACTCAATAAATGCTTCTAGATCCATCCAGGGTTCACGGCTTCCCGAGGTTTCCATCGCTGGTCCAGTCACGAATATTCTGGACTACCCCTTTGTCCTAGTAGCCCTGTTGCATAAGGCACACGCAATACAGGAGGCAGGCCACAGCCCAGCCCTGGGGCAGTTGTGACTCATGCGGCGAGTGATGACACAAACTCACAGCCGTAACAATATTCTCAGAATACATTACACTGAAGTACGTCCATTTTCTGCTCATTGCACGTCGGCCTGTTAGTCTAGGGGTATAATTCATGCTTCGAGTGCGAGAGGTCCCGGGTTCAAACCCCGGAAGTGCCCAGCATTTTTACTTTTGTTTTATTTCTTGAAAAGATAAGTGTCAGTAACGTCAAGTGGTGAGGACCCCCCTATCCGTCACCTGGGACGCGCCACGTCGGAGTATCACCTCTCCGCCTGCTACGACACCGTAGTTTTGCATTACACAGAAAATTCAATTTTCTTTTTCTTAGCGGTATGTTTGGTCTGTCTGGATGCCAGCTACTGCTGTCCACACATGTAGGTCGGGTGCTGTGGGCTAATCTCATGTACTGTGTCTGGATGCTTCCACACCTCCCATAGATCTCATGTTACACATGTGCTCGGCAAGTTGAATGAACATGTCGTCGCTGTAGTTTCAATCTAACAATGCTCTCTTTTCCATTATGATCCTTGTGACTGGCCACGCCTCCCAGCCGCGTCCAGCAGAACAATTCCAGGGTACTGGCATAGAGAACAAGTAGTTCCGTGAAGAACTAAATAGCCTATTTTCATATATCCTACTTATGCTAATTGCCTCTATCAACATACAAAATGTCAGTTTGATTGCTGTAATAGATTCGTAGATATTGAGAACCATCTAAATATTTCGGATGGTCACCATGTTGGATTTTTATATATTATAGATCTTAGAGTGAAGTGAAGATTATTGTGTAGGCGTTTTATTCAAATTTCAATCGCATGATTAGGTCACAAGAAATAAATACGAGATTTTAAAATTTCAGTCAGCCGCCATCTTGTGGTTATGAAAATAGTTCAGAAGAATTAGATGCCAGTGGATTAAAATTTATATAAGCATATACCGTGCCAAGTTTCATTACGCTCGGATGGTTAAATCGCGAGAAACTTCCATTTAAATATTTATATTTCACGTCTCTGCCATGTTGGATTTGTGCTCACCAGGTTATTGAAAGTCCCATAGGCGTATGTTTATAGCCTCTATCAACATACAATATTTCAGTTTGATTGCTGTAATAGATTAATAGATAATGAGAACCGTCTAAATATTTCGCATGGTTGCCATTGTTGGGTGTTGGCCATAGAGTTATGTATGAGGTTTATTGTGCACGTTCATTATTCAAACATTGCTTTGGATCGCATGATTAGAACACAAGAAATAAAATCTTAACTTTAAAATTTCGCGTAGCTGCCATATTGAGGTTATGTAAACAATTGACCTAATTGGATATCAGCAATTTGTATAGTCATTTGCTGTACCAAGTTTCACTCAGTTCGGATGGTTAAATCGCGAGAACATTCTATTTAAATGTTTCAACGTCGCTTGGCCGCCATGTTCGTTTTGTAGTTAACAGGTTATTGAAAGTCACTCCAGTGTATCCATGGGGAAGTGAAGACCCGCGCGGCTGGACAGACCCTTGGACTCACCCTTGGACTCATCCTTTGCTTCTCTAGTGTATCCACGGGGAAGTGAAGGCCCCCATGGATGGACTCACCCTTGGACTCGCCCTTTGCTTCTCTAGTGTATCCACGGGGAAGTGAAGGCCCCCCATGGATGGACACACCCTTGGACTCGTCCTTGGACTCGCTCTTTGCTTCTCTAGTGTATCCACGGGGAAGTGAAGGCCCCCATGGATGGACTCACCCTTGGACTCGTCCTTGGACTCGCTCTTTGCTTCTCTAGTGTATCCACGGGGAAGTGAAGGCCCCCTTGGATGGACTCTCCCTTGGACTCGCCCTTTGCTTCTCTAGTGTATCCACGGGGAAGTGAAGGCCCCCATGGATGTACTCACCCTTGGACTCGCCCTTTGCTTCTCTAGTGTATCCACGGGGAAGTGAAGGCCCCCATGGATGGAAACACCCTTGGACTCGTCCTTGGACTCGCCCTTTGCTTCTCTAGTGTATCCACGGGGAAGTGAAGGTCCCCATGGATGGACTCACCCTTGGACTCGCCCTTTGCTTCTCTAGTGTATCCACGGGGAAGTGAAGACCCCCACGGATGGACACACCCTTGGACTCGTCCTTGGACTCGCTCTTTGCTTCTCTAGTGTATCCACGGGGAAGTGAAGGCCCCCATGGGTGGACACACCCTTGGACTCACCCTTGGACTCGCCCTTTGCTTCTCTAGTGTATCCACGGGGAAGTGAAGACCCCCACGGATGGACTCACCCTTGGACTCGTCCTTGGACTCGCTCTTTGCTTCTCTAGTGTATCCACGGGGAAGTGAATGCCCCCATGGGTGGACACACCCTTGGACTCACCCTTGGACTCGCCCTTTGCTTCTCTAGTGTATCCACGGGGAAGTGAAGGCCCCCATGGATGGACACACCATTGGACTCGCCCTTTGCTTCTCTAGTGTATCCACGGGGAAGTTAAGGCCCCCATGGAAGGACACACCCTTGGACTCGCCCTTTGCTTCTCTAGTGTATCCACGGGGAAGTGAAGACCCGCGCGGGTGGACGAATCCTTGGACTCGCCCTTTGCGTCTTTGTGTCCTCTCTAGTGTATCCACGCACACTGGAGCGGAGTACCACTTCCGCCAGTGCTTCCTGCAGGACGTGTCTAAATAAACCCATCATATGTTAATTGACAGAATATGAGGAATGCTATTGTACTTGTCCGGACATCCGACCAGCCATCCCTGTGTGGCAGACACGTGCGTTTCTTAAGTGGGCGAGTGAACTGCGTCCTGAAAAATTTGATACACGAAACGTGGTAAAGGATAACCGGTTTCTTTTTCAATACGATTCTCCAAACCGTTTCCGGTGAGTAAGAGCGTTTCTGGAAAATAAATGGTTCTCCGTTCTGACATAGACTACTGAGCAAGTTGGTGCAACATATTTGGCACAGTGAACTGGCTATGTTGCAGAGCGGCAAGTGCTAAAGGTAAGTTCACTATCGCTACATCAGTGGAGAGCGCCAGACACAGGCTCAGTAGATGCACTCGTTAGCTTGTAAATGAAGCATGCCAGCGGATAGTACTGCTTGAGTCCAAGCTCTGTGCACTTGAGAGGAATTTGGATCGCGGGCGATGAGGAGAGAAGCAAGAATTTCCAGTCCGTGCGTAGCAACATAATACATATATTGGTCAGTCAGTTAATACGGACGTCACGCTTTCAAAACACCTTGCTCTACAGTCAAGAAACTGTCAAGCGTAGCCTAAATTAAATTGTAATTTGTTTCCTGAGAACCACGTCCACTACACACGAGAATGATAGAGAGACAGCTAAAGTTTGGTGCTTTTTAGTCGGTCAACACGATTGTACCCAAATGAGACGTGTTCGATTCCCGCCTCAACTATCCTAGAGGTGGATTTCCCACTTCTTCTCCAGGCTGATGCCGGGATGGTTTCCATAGTAAGGCCACGACCGCCTCCTAGTGAAACCCTACATATCCACAAGTACAAGACTGCTCGAGGTGCGTCAGTGAGATAGGACGCCTACAGTGTGAGGTCTTCCTGTGTGAACCCACACGGCGCTTGATTACTGGAGGCGGTTCTACCTCAATGTTGTTCCATCATTTGAACATCCTGACCTACAAACACTATGGCGTAGCCGTTCGCATTAAAGAGCTCACCACGACCACAGCTGCAGCAAGTCCGGAGCTCACGGCTATCCTGAGTGAGCTTTTTCAGGAGTTTTCCACACTCCCTCCAGGAAAATGCCGGGATAGTATCTTACTTGAAGTCTTTGCGTTTACCTCCTCGACAATTCATCCGTTGTTAGAGATATTGGCCTGAACCTTTTTATTTTATCATGATAACTAGCAACCCGACCCGGCTTCGCCCGGGAACAGTTATGAATTCATTACGTGAAAAGCGCTTCTTGTTCCAATGTCAATGAACAACGACCAATATCCGTTTTACGTCTCGGCATGATGGGTTAAAATCACTGCATGGACTATTAATTATATTATCATGGAGATGCATGTGCAACAAATTCTTGTCAGACGTAATTTAAGAATGGCGGGGTGCTTGAAACACAAATCCCCCTTCCGTCCAATCTTAACTTGACTGTGAATTTTGCGGAAAGAAAAGTTCACAGGCGAAATTAAGAAAAGCCGAGTTGCACTTCCAGGAACACTCCAAACACAACCATTCTTTTCTGAAGTCTTAACTCAACACGACTCGACAGTTTGCTGCTGGCTGTAACTGGAGTAACAGCTAGCTCGTACACTGTCGCCTCAGTAATTGAATGGAGATTGTTTGAAGAAATGAAAACGTAAAAATACTTATAGTGGGCGATGTATTGAAGATATATGCTCTCGCGGACTTTTTTGTAGAACTTTTCATGCTGAACAATTCTTACACTTATAGTAATTAGATATTTTTAACGGTTTGCCCAGCGTAAGCTTACAAAGTGCTCGGGCGCCAGTTTTTTTTTCAACTTTTCCACCGAAATCGTTACTGCTCGGCTTCCTTTGATGATAAATAAATTATTTTCTACAGAAATCATCCTTGAGATAACCTTTACAGAATGGTGAAAACCGCATCAAAATCCATCCAGTGGTTCTCGAGATTACCCGTATCATCCAAGAATCGGGACTTTGTTTTATACTAAGTAGAGACTGATGTAGGTTATTGTTTGTTTTATACTAAGTAGAGACTGATGTAGGTTATTGTTTTTAGTCTTCAGTCCTTTGACTGGTTTAATGCAGCCCTCCATGCTTCCCTGTCATAAGCTAATCGTTTCATCTCTACATAGCTACCACACCCTACATCCGAGGCAACCTGTTTAACGCATTCTAACCTTGGTCTACCCCAACAGTTCTTGTCCTAGACCCTTCCTTCCATAACTAAGCTTGCTATTCCTGGGTGTCTTAGTATGTGTCCTACCAACCTATCTCTTCTCTTCATTAGCAGTCGCCTGAAACATCTCTCCTCTCCCACTCCTCTTAATACCTCTTCTCATTTGATCTTCATCATTCTCCTGTAACACCACATTTCAAACGCTTCAATTCTACTCTTTTCTGCTGCACCAATAGTCCAAGTCCCACTTCCATAGAGCGCCACGCTCCAGACAAAGGCTTTCAAAAATGACTTTCTAATACCTAAATCTATATTCGATGTCAACAGATTACTTTTCTGTTGAAGTGTTTTCCTTGCCTGAGCCAACCTTTAGCTAATAATCAAAAAACTATTTAATTGATGGGAGGGGGGTGTCTTTGGTGGCGTCGTTGGTAGCATGCTGAGCTTCTATTCCCAAGATCACGGGTTCAAACCCGGCCCAAGTCATCGGAATTTTTAAGAGCTTTAAAATCCCTCAGTATGCCTTCCTTTGGAGGCGAAGTAAAGCCGGCGTGGCGGTCCCGTTTAGGAATTGATAGAGAGAGAGAGAGGGGGGGGGGGGGGGGCACACAGACAGACAGACAGACATTTGCCCGGATCGATCTCGTAAGTCTACGATTTCCTCATTTTTACAAAATGTGAAAAGTAGGCTAAAAGTTAGCCAACATCCATGAAATCCCGAAAATCAATCATAATTAGTCAAAATTAGTGAAAAACTGCTCATAAATTTCAAAAATATAAATAAATAAAAAATAGTAAAAAATTACGAACCTTACAGTAGTCGCATATGATGTTTAACATCTGACATAGAAGAAACCTCACGTGAAATTGTTGATACATCGGTATTTTATAGTATTATTGGCACAAATATTTATTTATTGTAAAAGTGAGGTTTTTACAGATATGTATGGCATGTAAAAGAACCTTCCACTTACTACAATTGTGTGAAGCTAAATTTGTAGGTTATATTTGATTAACGCTCTGTAAGTTCCAACGTTCGCGCCAGGTGTCGGTTGCGGTGGCATCTAGTAGTCAAGTTCGCAGCTGTAGGTGTCGTTGACTGTAGCATTTGGTAGTAAAAGTAGGAACTACTTGAAATTGATATTCTGCAGTCATTACTTGATTTAAAACGGATAACACACACTAATACAGCCTTCACAATTAACACCGGTTGTCAGACAGATTCTACACACACCCAAAGTACAGGGGGCTACATGACTGCGTTGTCGCAGCCCCTAAACCAATCAATTGACAGGAGAGTTTTTCGATTATGTTTGTTGTTTCATTTCAAGTGCTTGTACATCTTTGTCATTCAGCCCCATGCATAAGATGCGTTCAAAAAGTAACGAGCCGCAGGCTAGAATGCTCAAACCGGTGACGGCTTCGGCTAATCATGGCGTGTGTAACGAGGTGTGGTTCCGAAAAGAGCGTGGAAGGTCACAGCCCGTCGCTAGAGGGCACGTGTGCACGTCACGTGACGATACAAAGCGAGCATCAGCATGCATCAATCGTCCAACGCTGCCAGTCGCATTGCAAACAGTGACATGGAGGCGTCAACCGAAGAGCAAAGAGGTGTTGTTCAGTTTCTGACAGCGGAAGGAGTAGGGGGAACGGACATTCATCGCCGAATGTCTCAAGTGTACCGCGAACACTGCATGTCCCTTGCAGGGGTCAAGGCGTGGCACAAGCGCTTCAGGGAAGGACGGGTGTCGTTAGCCGATGATGCCCGGTCTGGGGCACCCCCGTGCAATACCGATGACAACGTCCGGCTGGTTGATGCACTCATTACCCAGGACCGCCGAGTGACAGTGAACGCCATAGCCGCCGTGGTCGCTACACGACAATGCACGACCTCACACGGCCAACACAGTCGCGGCACTCCTGCAGAAATTCAAATGGGAGGTTCTCGGCCACCCTCCACACAGTCCAGACCTCTCTCCCTGTGATTACGCCATGTTTGGTCCCCGGAAAAGGGCTCTGTGGGGCCAACGATTCACCTCGGATGCCAACGTCCAGCTGTACGTGCGGAACTGGTTCACATCGCAGCCCAGGGAATTTTATGAGACAGCCATTCACCGCCTCGTGTCACAGTGGGACAAGTGCCTCAACAGCCAGGGCCAATACTTCTAACATACAGGTACTGGGTTCTGTAATTATGCCTCCGGCTCGTTACTTTTTGAACGCACCTTATATTTGGGTGTGTGGGAGGGATTATGTCTCATAACTTGTGTTATTGTGATGGTTGTATTAGTGTATGTATTTGTAATTCACTTGGGTATTGGGAAGGAGGCGGCCGTGACTTAAAGTTATGAACCATCCCAGCTTTTCGTGGAATACAAGTGGAAAACCACTTCTAAATTGGCTAAGGAAGGAATCGCACCCACGTCTCCTCAGTTTTGCCACACGAGCCCTCACACCAGGATTACATTTCTTGACAAAGCCGGGAATTGAACTCGGGCCCGCGGGGTGATAGCCAATAAGGTGGTTAATTGGACCACTACGAAACCGGGATCCTAAAGTACTACGATACAAACAAATTAATCTTAAAAAACAACAAAAAACAACAAAAGAACACGTAATTCCGTTACGAAATAAAGAGCCTACTAGTCTTACAATTTAAGATTCATGCCAATGAATGTACCTAGGTATAGGCCTATCAGAAGTGAAATGTTACATTGGATATATCAGCGCTCGTAAAATAATGTTGGCAACAGTGTCATGTAAGTTATGTGTTGCTTATAATTAATCTGAAACATTATGATCTATTATTGTCCCAATATTGGATGAAATCCATTTGTTAATGTAGAAGTTACAAATATTTAAAAATTGGACCTATCAGCAGGTTTAGAATCATGTTGGCAGCACTGACATAGTGACATGTATCAGTTATTTCAAATTAATCTAGTATGTCAGGTGCTATACGTGTGCAAAATTTAGATCTGTTGGCTTGCATACTTTCTGATATATTGGAATTTGGATAACAAGTCTAGAGAGAGCACTTATTTACAGTTGGCAGCCCTGATGGTTTTAAGTCATATCTGTTATGGTACACAATGCACATACGAAATTTGGTTGAAATGCATGCATAACTTCTGAGATATACAACATAGAGCTCAAATTTCAATTGTGACTTTTCAGCAGTTGGTAGCACTGATGTCATTTTCAAATATAGCCGTGAGATATTCAGGGATAGACTCATGTCAAATTTGGTTTTGATAGCTGTAGCCATTTAGGAGTTGATAGAGGAAGGGACAGAAGTACAGACAGACATACAGTACATTTGCCCGGATCGATCTCATAAGTCTACTTTTCCCTCATTTTTAGCCTATTTTCAATTTTGAAAAAATAGGCTTATGGGATCACATTTTGTCCATGTGTGTGTGCGGGTGTGTGTGTGTGTGTGTGTGTGTGTCCCCCCCCCCGCTAATAAAATCTAAACGGCTGGAGAGATTTCAATGAAACTCGGTAAGTTCATAGCCCTATTCAGGGCGACCCCGACCGTGCCTTCAAATTTCGTTACGTCTCACCAATCCAACATGGCGGCTGTGTGAAATATTTCACCAGCATTCAATATCTCCAAAACTATTACCGATATCACCCTACAATCTTGTATGGTGATAAAGGGAAATACTAGAAATTCACTTATGTGACCGTTGAAAACCTGGTAACTACAAAACAATCATGGCGGCCAAGCGAATTTGCGACTTTTAAATGGACGTTTCTCGCGATTTAACCAACCAAACGCAATGAAACTTGGCACAGTATATGTTTATATACATTGTAATGCAACGACATCTAACTTCGTTCAATTGTTTACATAACCTCAAAATGGCGGCTGTGTGAAATTTTTCACAGGCATTCAATATCTCCGAAACTATTTATGATATCAACCTGAAATTTTGTACGGTGATAAAGAGCACTGCTACAAGTTCAGCTATGTAACTTTCAAACACCTGTAAACTACGAAACGAACATGGCGGCCAAGCGAAGTTGAAACATTCTAATACATTTTTCTCGTGATTTAATCATATGAGCGCATTGACATGTGGTACAGTAAATGATTATACATATTGTCATTCACTGGCATCTAATTTAGTTCAATTGTTTACATAAACTGAAGATGGCGGCGGTGCGAAATTTTAAAATTAAGTTTTTATTCTTGTGTCGTAATCATGCAATCGAAGTGAAAGTTTGAATAATGAAGCTACGCAATAATTTTCCTTTAATGGTATATAACTCTATGGCCTATACATATAACAATCCAAAATGGCGAGCATCCGAAATATTTTGACGGTTCTCAATACCTAAGAATCTTTTCCAGCATTTTTTTTTATTTAGTCAATTAACAGTCTAGGTTGGTGGTGCCCACGGTCTCAGCGAGGGAACATCTGGTCAGGATGGATACAACTGGGGAGGTGTGATCAGCACTTCGCCCAGACGGCCTCACCTGCAAAGAGAACAGGGGCCTCATGAGGGATGGGAAGGGATGGATAGGCTAGGAAGAGGGAAGGAGGCGGCCGTGGCCTTACAGAAGGTACCATCCCGGCATTTGCCCGAAGACGAAGTGGGAAACCACGGAAAACGACTTCGAGGGTGGCTGAGGTGGGAATCGAACCCCCTCTTCTCATTTGGACCACCCGAGGCTGAGTAGACCCCGTTCCCGACCTCAAACCACTTTTCAAATTTCGTGGCAGAGCCGGGACTCGAACCGAGGACCTCCGGGGCGGCAGCTAACCATGCTGACCGCTACGCTAAGGAGGCGACACTTTTTCCAGCAATCAAACTGGTTTTTTTTAAATGTTCATAGAGGTTATGAACATAAGTTCACCTATATGACTTTCAGTATTCTGGTGAGCACAAATCCAACATGGCGGCGACGCGAATTATAAATATTTAAATGGACGTTTCTCGCGTTTTAACCATCTGAGTGCAGTGAAACTTTGCACGTTAATGCTTATACAGATTTTAATCCACTGGTATCTAATTTATTTCAATTGTTTTTCATAACCACAAGATGGCAGCTGTGAGAAATTTTAAAATCTCGTTTTTACTTCTTGTGTCCTAATCATGCGATTGAAGTCTGAAAACCACACGTACACAATAATCTTCATGTAATAATACATAAATAAAAATCCAACCTGGCTACCATCTGCAATATTTAGTCGATTCTCAGTATCTACGAATCTAACATAGCAATCAAACTGAAATTTTGTATGTCGATAGAGGCAGTTAATATGAGTAGGATATATGAAAATAGGCTGTATAGTTCTTCACGGAACTACTTGTTACAATATGTGAAAAGTAGGCTAAAACTTAGTCAACATCCATTAAATCCCAAAAATCAATCAAAAATATTCAAAATTAGCCAAAAAAGAAAAGAAAAAACCAAAATTAGTCAAAATCCATAAATAAGAAAATCACAATTAGTCAAAATTAGTTAAAAACTCCTCAAAAATTCCAAAAATATAAATAAATAAAAAGTAGTAAAAATCCAACCCTCTTCCCCAAAATAATTAACATAAAATCAAACAAAATTATTCAAAAACAGTCTCCATTCTGCTGGCCTCGAGAATGAAATAAGAGTTGATGAAAGTGTTATTTATTATCAGTTTCTAGGATCGCTACCGATAACAACGTTGCAATTACCGCTACCGTTCTAGGGTTAAATGCAAGGGAGGCATGTCAGTAGATTTACTTTCACGTTAAAAAACCCCTTCGGGACAAATATTCCAACACCCCAGCGTCTCTAAACTTTCCAGTAGTTACAAGGAACGTAAAACCAATACCATTATTAGTTCTACTTTGCAATGTATTGTTAACAAATTCACTGACCTAACTTGAGCGCTGAACCTGCCTTTCTGGAAGCAGGGAAATCCAATTTCCAACTCCTGGCCGTATGAACTTAATTTAATTTCGGCTCACGCCTTCTTGACAACTTTTCTTGGCTCTTAGCATGATATCCAATTAGAGTCCTTTGTTATACGAGGCTCTTTGCCCTCGGCCCATTTGAACTCCTTTAACAGACTCGCGGGAGTCAAGTGCTGAGCGGCATCTCACTCTGTTTCCCGTTCTTTCTTTCTTTCTTTCTTTCTTTCTTTCTTAGATTCTATCTTTATTTATTTATTTATTTACTGGCAACCCACCACGGCTTCGCCCGGGAACAGTTATGAATGCATTACGTGATAAGCGCTTTTCTTTTCGATGTCAATGAACTACGACCAATATCCCTTTTTACGTCTCGGCATGATGGGTTAAAATCACTGACTGGACTATTAATTATATTATCATGGAGATGCATGCTCAACGAATTCTTATCAGACGTAATGTAAGAATGGCGAGGTGCATGAAACTCAAACCCCCCTTCCATTCAATTTTAACTTGACTGTGAATTTTGTGGAACGAAAAGTTCACAGGATGAATGAAGAAAAGCCGAGTTGCATTTCCAGGGAAACTCCAAACACAACCACTCTTCTCTGAAGTCTTAACTCCAACACGAGTCGACACTTCGCTGCTGGCTGTATCTGGGGTAATAGGCTCGCCCGCTAGCTAGGTTGTAACTGGGATGACAGGCACGCGCCTAGCTAGCTCGTAATCTGTCACCTCAGTAATTGAATGGAGATTGTTGGAAGAATTGAAAACGTAAAAACACTTATAGTGGGCGATGTATTGAAGATAGAGATATGCTCTCGCGGACTTTTTTTTTGTAGAACTTTTCATGCTGAACAATTCTTACACTCATAGTATATAGATATTTTTAACGGTTTGCCCAGCGTAAGCTTAAAAAGCGCATGGACGTAAGTTTTTCTTTCAACTTTTTCACTGAAATCGTTGCTGCTTGGTTTCCTTTGATCATAAATAAATGATTTTCTACAGAAACCTTCCTGGAGATATCCTTTACAGAATGGTGAAAACCGCATCTAAATCCATCCAGTGGTTGTCGAGATTTCCTGTGACATCCAAGAATCAGGGACTTGGTTTCATACTAAGTAGAGATGATGAAATATTGAGTGGGGTGTTAACGCGACTACTTACGTTAGATAAGTCGCGATTTCCTAAGGGTTAATAAGTTTGCTTCCCCGCATTACTAGAATCCACTATCCTGTTCAAATCAAGCAACTTAGGAATGGGGAGAGGATTACGATGTGTTACTTGTAAACGTAACTGTGGTAGTACTGATACCGGCAACAGACGCGGTAAAATCCTGGAGTTTAATTAGACAGGTGTTTTCATGACGCAGTACAACATAGCTATTCTTTATTATTGTTATTGAAAGAGCGCACAATGTGCAAAATGCAAAACTGAGTAACCTACTGTACATTATTCCAATCCCAATTGGGTTATTGATGTATGTCTTTGTCGGCAATATTCTGCATGATATCGAGAACAACATTCACTGCATAGATCACACACACATTCTTCAGTTGGTTGGTGGAATCTCTTGCTTTTGCAGAACTTGTAGTGAAAGCCATGTGTAGCGTATCGTGTCATTACGTGTCGGAGTGCATAGTTTGCCTGTTTCCATTCGTTAGTCATTTTGGCGTCAGTTGAGTAGAAATCATCCCAGATAGCGTTTTGCTTTTCTTTAAGCATTTGAAGAACACTCTCATTGGCCTCGGTGCACGGTAATAACATCTGCAGTCTAATGTCTTCTATGAAGAACATTTCTTTTGTAAAGACATAAGTCAGTCTTGACAGCGCTCTCTTCCCGATACCCAAGACTCTTTAACGTTCCCTAATGTTAATAGTTCCTTTTCGTTTAGTTTGTCCCAAATTATGTGGATTCCATTAGTCGTTATTGGTGCTATGACCGTTTTAAATAAAGTCATAGCCGTTTATATTGAGAGTTTTTGAGGCTGTTAAATGTGGTAAATTTCTTTTATCGCTGCGGTTGCTCTTTCTTTGACATGAATGCTAAATGATGTCAGTGTTGTTTGGAGAGTAACTCAAAGATATTTGAATTTTGAAACTACTTCTGAGTGATTATTTTCAAGGGTCAGTGTGTCCTTTGAGGAGAATTTTCCACCTCCTCTGAAAATCATTTGTTTAGTTTTGTCGTAATTTAATTAGAAGTCATTTTCCAGAGCCCATGAGGCGAGACTGTTTAGTACCGTTTGTAGCTCTTCTTGATGAGCCTATTACCATACCATCTGCATAAAGTATGAGTGTTGCTGAGGTGTCCATAATAATTTTTGTGATGTCAGCTGCCATGATATAGAATAGGATCGGACTGATTGGGTCGCCTTGTAGTACTCCGGAAGTTGGCGTTATTGTCTTGTATAGTCTTTATGATATGTATGTTGAGGTGTGTAATTCGGAAACTCTGATTTGTCGCTTCTCTCACGCAGCCAGCGACTGTGGTATTTATTTAATCGTATGGTGAGTACAACAAGAAATTCATAAGTCCATGTCCAAGTTCTTCAACCACACAACAGCACTTGATGAAAGATGAAACAGGTCGCTGAGGCTTCCAGAGTAGGAATGAAGAGGGTAGCGTAGGATGACATGGTCCATGGTCTGCTCCTCTTTACTGCATTCACACATTGGAGAATCCACCCAGCCCCACTTATGGTGCAAGAAATTACAGCGTCCATGCCCAGTTCTCGGTCTGTTGAGGCGACACCATAGTTTTCTTGGGAGGTCAATTCCATTCATTTTCCGAGTTGGATTTATCTCATGAGCATTAGTACGAGATGTTGAATTTGACCACTCTTCCTGCCAGCTCCGGTTTAGGTTAAAATTGTCCCTCAAGAGTCGGCCGGCCAATACACTTGCTGGTCTCCTAGATCGAAGTCCTTGTGGCGATGGGTAACACAATTCCTGGTGAACTGGTAAAGAGGGAGATCACCGGATCTTCTTTGCTTCTCTCAGAGCTTCCTTTCTCCTCAGGTGGAGTAGTGGGATATGACTAAGAACGGGTTACCAGTGGCGAGGTGTAGACTTAACAGTACCAGTTATGCAGCGCATGGTTTCATTCAACTTAGTATCCACTTTATGCACATGTGCACTTTCCAGCCATACAGGGGCACAGTATTCCGATGCAGAGTAGACAGACTAATACCCGTTAATGTTAAGCAGTCAGCCGAGGCTCCCCATGAACTACCACAGAGATGTTATTCCTTGTAGTGATTTTGTGAGAGAGCTTGGTGAGATGTTCTTTGTAGCTCAGAGTTCTATCCAGGGTGATTCCTAGATATTTTGGGAAAGGGTTGTACTTTAGTTTATCACCAAGGAATAAAACAGATGGCTCGTAGTTTGCGATGGAAACATGAAAACTCAGTCTTAGAAGCGCTTGGGATCAATCGCCAAGACTTGAAGAATGTAGCTATTTTGTCCAAGTCTGCTGAAAGAATGCCTTCCTCATCCTCAAAATATCTGCTTTGAGCTACCAGTGCAATGTCATCTGCATAGATAAACTTAGTAGCTGAGGTTGATGGCAAGTCATGGATGTAGAGGTTGAAGAGAACTGGGGTACCGTTGCGCTAATGCAAGAGTTGAGGGTTACGAGGAGGGAGAGGGGGAGGGGTTGAAAATTTTTGAAATTTAACATAGTAGTTATTTTATGCAAATTACGTGTTGTCTTGTCCCGTCAAATATTTTGTGTGGAGTTTGATTTAATTTGTAATTGTTGGTGGCGTGATTTGTTGGGTTTTAATTTGTTTTAGGAGTTTGATCGTAATTGAGAGTTTTCAGTCGGTGGGTTGTTCACTGACAGTTAGCTTAGCTTATTGCTTACTATACACAGTACAGTCGACTCTCGATAATTTGAAATTTACGGGAACAGAGGAAAAGTTTAATTTACCGAGAGTTCAAATAACCAAGAGGGGAAAGTTCATATAAACAAGAGTTTGATTTTCGTGATTTTGTAAATGTACTCACTGATTTTTATTTCACAATATTTGTACAACGTGATGGCGCAGTGGCTTAGCTGCTCGTCTTTCACCCGGACGGCCGGGGTTCGAATCCCAGTGACAGCGGGGTGGAATTTTCACCTGCAAAATAACGTGGCACCAGGAAGGGCATCTGGCCTTAAATCCCCGGCCAAAACCAAACTGAGTCTGTTTGGCTCCGGCGACCCCAGTTAATTGGGAAAAGCCGAAGAAAGAAAGAATGAAAGAAAGAAAGTTTTTAATATGTGAACAATTATACACAAATGTTCATAAAAAAAAAAAAAAAGCCACAATTTCCTTTTGTTTTTCAACTGTATGGCGACATCTTTTAATTGCCCATCCTCCACTGTTTCAATCACACGCTTCTTTTTTTCACTTATGGAAAGACCCTCATTTATTGTGGCTAGTCGTCATTGTCACGTAGTACGTCTTTCATTATGAGTAGGTATTTAGGAGTGCGATTTCGAATATTAGTCCTGCCTGGTTCGTGTCTCACCCAGCACTGACAGTCATGTGGTATTCTGAATGATCTTGTCGCTCCAGCGGTACGATGACCTTGCACACGTGCAATCCGTGCGTGACATATCCATGACCTCACGTGGCATGCTTCGATATGCACAGCAAGTTCCTCCTCGTAGAGGTATTGTATGTCCGCACCGCACGTTCACCTGTTTTGGTCACCATTATTGTCCAGTCAGCCACGGGCATTCGTGCTCTCACGCTCGAACATGCCAGGTATCCTGTCGCTCAGTCACCTAGAACGAAAGAGGAATAACAAGGCCAGAGGCGTAGGCTATATACAATTTTTTTCGGGGGATGGGGGAATTGTGAGTATTCTCAGGGGATTGTCACCGCAAAATACCCTGAAAGATCAAGTAATATCTGCCTCCGTGGTTTAGGCGTCAGCACGCCGCGCCGGCCTCTCACCGCTGGGTCCGTGGTTCAAATCAGGGTCACTCCATGTGAGATTTGTGCTGGACAAAGCGGAGGCAGACCGTTTTTTTTCGGGGTACTCAGGTTTTCCCTGTCACAATTTCATTCCAGCAACACTCTCCACTATCATTTCATTTCATCTGTCATTTATTTAATCATTGCCCCAGGGGAGTGCGACAGGCTTCGGCAGCCGGCACAGTTCTTTTCCTCGCCGCTAGATGGGGGCTTCTTTCATTCCATTCCCTGACCCGGTCGGTCGACTGGAAGCAGGCTGTGGATTTCATTTCATCAACCAATATCTTAGAACATATAACTTTGTGTAATTATTTTAGATAAGTGTTAATTGTAAAATTCTAAGTTTATATAGCCTACAATTAGGGGCAATACAAGAAGTTGTAAAATACAACACAACACACAAATATAATGTTATACTTAATGAATTTTCTATTATGGTCTGTGGAGTATGAATGGACAATATCTAAATATTTCTCAATTTACTAAGCAGAAAGGTAATCACAAACATTTTTTTTTTACAAATCGATAATTTATTTCTCAAAAGTAACGTACTGTGGAATTCTCAGTCTTGCCTCACAAGGCTGAGTGAACCCCATTCCAACCCTCAATCCACAATTAAAATTTCTTGGCAGAACTGGGAATCGAATTCGGACTTCCAGGGTGGCAGGCAATAATGCTAGCCACTACACCACGAGGTAGTCTAATTTCAATCTTAATAGTGTTTATAACTTAGCCAAGATTAGGATACAACCAAATTTACAATTATTTTATGCTTTTACCAAAGTAACCACATTCTTAATTCCCCCCCACGGGTTCACATCTGGAGGGACGTGGATTGGTGACCACGGGGCCCTGGCTGAGTCCGGCATTGATTCCACTTACTTGTGCCGGGCTCCTCTCCGTCTTCTTTCCTGTCGACCTCTCTTGGTCAACTCTTGTTCTCTTCCAACCCCGACGGTATTAGGGTATCCGAGGCCTAGGGAGTCTCTTCCTTTCCCGCCTTAATTGGCCCTTGTCTCATTCTTTTCTGATACCCTCCTTCAGCGAGGGGTCAGCCTTCTTTTTCTTTTGCTGTTATCTCCTGCCTTCTGGTCAAGGCCCTCAAAAAGGCAGGGTGTATGTAGCCCCACCACTTCTGGTGCACCCTGAATATTGCTACACCCTCAGGGGCTCACGGCTGGTGAGTTCGGGAGTTGGCGACCCCGAGGGATTCATGATCTGGGTCCGGTTTCCCCCCTTTTATCCTTTACTTCTGGGGCGGACCCTCTCCTCTTTCCCTTTCCTATCTGCCTTTCATGGCTCTCCTTCCTTTCGAGTCCCTCAATCCGCCTTCTTCGAGGGTTGAGGGCATTTATTTTCCTCCTGTCCTTTATTTGCCTTATTCTCCTTTCGTTTTCCATTTCTTCTTCTAGTATATAAGTTAGTAGTTTGTTTTAGTTATAGTTTACATTTCATTATCATCTTTACGATCACCCAAACAATTAGGGGCCGATAACCTAGATGGTAGGCCCCTTAAAACAACAATTATCATCATCATCATCATCTTCATTTTTATTGACTTCTTTCGCGGTGGAGGGGGGGGGGGGCGGCGGCCCACAGCTCTCCCCCCCCTTATATACGCCCTTGGTTGACGCCAATTTAGCGCTTTTCCTCGCTAGTCGAGTATTCTTCTATTGCCTGACTGAGTCATAAGCAGGCGTGGGAATTTGTGGACTAAGTTACCCAAAAGTACCGCATAGCAGTGCACTTTATCGTAATGTATTGTTTTGCAGTCGGTCAACACGATTGTACTGGGTGGTTCCCTAATTCTGAAAAAAGAAATTAGATGAGATTAATAAATACACTTGAATGACCAGTTTCGATCGTCAAGCGATCATCATCAAATCCATTACATTTAGGCTATAAAATATATGTCTATAAGTATAGCCTAAGTGTAATGGATCTGATGATGATCGCTTGACGATCGAAACGATCGAAACTGGTCATTCAAGTGTGTGTATTAATCCCATGTTTTGTTTTCAGGATTAGGGAACCATCATTACAATTGGGTACAATCGTGTTGACCGACTGCAAAACATTACATTTTGATTGGTAAGGTAACACTGAAAAATGGCTTTAATTAATTAATAGATTTATAATAAATATATACATTTTAATTTCCTTCACTATAACTCATGATAGATTTTGTTTTTTTCGAGCAGTCCCATAGATGATATCTCCCGCATTGCTTATCACAGAGATCGCAAAAGCAGTGTTCGTCCGGTGAATGAAAAGACTTTATTTTATGATGGAACCCGTGTACAGCGAAACGAGTCACCGTGTGTTTGAGAGTGTAGTTGGTTTGAGTGCATTCCTTATTTATCATTGCGTCAGTGCTGTAGGATTCTCCCAGATATATGCCCGTTTCTCCTTCCTGTCAATTATGTGTTTTTCTGAAGCTGGTGTTGTTGGTAGTTGCTTTAAACTCCATAAAATCAAGTTATGCCTTGAAAACTTAAAAAAAATACCCAAAATATCTTTCCTCGTTGCATGGATGCGGTAGAGCTGAATAATTTGAATCAGTCAACTCATAATTAGGATAATGATTTGTCTTGTATACAGGTTGTTCCGGAATTCCTAGTACACCCTTCTAGGGGTTGTAGAGAGGACCCAGTCTACTCCTGCCCTGAAACGCATCACTCCGCTGCTCCATTGATGTCAAGGTCGATTAGAACGCCATTAAATTTGTTTCAATAATTTAATTCTGCAAACTGGTTATTGTGTGTAGTGTGTTCATTGCAGTAAAACAAATGAAATGCACAAAAGCAAAGAACATACTGCTGCTAAAGAAGAGGTCACCCCTGGATGTTCTCTACAAAAGCTGCTCGATTTGACGACGCACACTATGAATCTGCGAATGGGGGCAGATGACCTCAGGCGCGGATTCAAGGGGGGGGGAGGTGTGTCACGACACCCCCCCCCCCCCTCAAACGGGAGACCAAATTTTTTTGCAAACCCCAAAAACGAAAACACAAGAACCAGACAAATAAAACTTAACGAATTTTAACTGAAAAACAGTTTTTTTTTCATTTTATTCAATACTGAAAATATCTTTATTGCAATTATTATGTTGTGTTTCAAGTGTACATATTTACAACTTCATACCTGTTATATAAAAACGATTATTTATATAACAAAATCAACTCGTCTATTTTGCTTAGCAAACCTTGTGATTACCGGATCCATGTTTATAGCGGTGTCACGATGAATGTGCAGCAATGCACGGATAGGAATTTGGTTTTTTTTTTAGCACCAACAAATTTTACTTACATCCAAACTGCAAGCTTGGTGGCAATTTAAGCTGTGACTTTCTCCCTTTGTCGGTATCAACTCGACTTGCCGAAACTGTAACGTACCTTGATACTTTTCTCGAAGCTCGATGTAAAAGTCGCAAAAAACGCCGTTGCAATTAGTACAAATATTTTTGGTGCGCTAAACTCATCAAATTTCTGTCCATGTAGCTTGCAAAAAAATTGGTCTGGTTTTGTACGTTTGGTTATTTTGTGATTGCGTTTTTAGTGATACCATTTTTCTTAACAATTTCTATTCTCTGACACCCGCCCCCAAGCCAAACTCTAGATCCGCGCCTGGATGACCTTGTAGTTCCACCCCTTAAAACAACAATAACTAACGAACTAATCTGCGAATGAAGTTCTGATCCTGTCATCAATGTAGCAGCGAAGTGGAGATACAAACTTCAAATCCCTCGGTATTCCTATCAAGCTGCACACTCCCAAAGAGAGCTCTTGGGCCAAAGATCATAAGCAAGCACTCCGCCTGACGCTCGCTAATGATATGGTTACAGTCGTGGTTTCTTCCTATATTCTGTAACTTGTTATATCGTGCCTCTGTGATTTGCCTGATTGCTATGAGTGCCATGTTCTCGTCATACCGTGATCACGCATTGAGCAAGATGCGGTGTGGTCCTTGTAATTTGGATCTGGTCGCCGCATGCGAGTGAGGTTCAGGAACGTCTTGAGAATAGTTTCTCTTTCTTAGACCGCTACATCCAGTATACATTCAGAAGACACCTTCCTAGTTTCTCTTTCTTAGACCACTACATCCAGAATATATTCACAAGACACCTTCCTAGTTTCTCTTTCTTAGAGCGCTACATCCAGAATATATTCACAAGACACCTCCCTGGTTTCTCTTTCTTAGGCCGCTACATCCAGAATATATTCACAAGACACCTCCCTGGTTTATCTTTCTTAGACCACTACATCCAGAATATATTCACAATACACCTTCCTAGTTTCTCTTTCATAGACAGCTACATTCCAAATATATTCACAAGACACCTTCATAGTTTCTCTTTCTTAGACCGCTACATCCAGAATATATTCACAAGACACCTTCCTAGTTTCTCTTTCATAGGCAGCTACATTCCAAATATATTCCCAAGACACCTTCCTAGTTTTTATTCCTTAGACCGCTACGTCCAGAATATATTCACAAGACACCTTCCTAGTTTCTCTTTCTTAGACCACTACGTCCAGAATATATTCTCAAGACACCTTCCTAGTTTCTCTTTCTTAGACCGCTACATCCAGAATATATTCTCAATACACCTTCCTAGTTTCTCTTTCTTAGACCGCTACGTCCAGAATATATTCACAAGACACCTTCCTAGTTTCTCTTTCATAGACCGCTACGTCCAGAATATATTCACAAGACACCTTCCTAGTTTCTCTTTCTTAGACCGCTACGTCCAGAATATATTCACAATACACCTTCCTAGTTTCTCTTTCTTAGACCGCTACGTACTGAATATATTCACAAGACACCTTCCTAGTTTCTCTTTCTTAGACCGCTACATTCAGAATATATTCACAAGACACCTTCCTAGTTTCTCTTTCTTAGACCGCTACATCCAGAATATATTCACAATACACCTTCATAGTTTCTCTTTCTTAGACCACTACGTCCAGAATATATTCACAAGACACCTCCCTAGTCTCCCTTTCTTAGACCGCTACATCCAGAATATATTCACAATACACCTTCCTAGTTTCTCTTTCTTAGACCGCTACGTACTGAATATATTCACAAGACACCTTCCTAGTTTCTCTTTCTTAGACCGCTACATTCAGAATATATTCACAAGACACCTTCCTAGTTTCTCTTTCTTAGACCGCTACATCCAGAATATATTCACCATACACCTTCCTAGTTTCTCTTTCTTAGACCACTACGTCCAGAAGATATTCACAATACACCTTCCTAGTTTCTCTTTCTTAGACCACTACGTCCAAAATATATTCACAAGACACCTCCCTAGTTTCCCTTTCTTAGACCGCTACATCCAGAATATATTCACAATACACCTTCCTAGTTTCTCTTTCATAGGCCGCTACATCCAGAATATATTCACAATACACCTTCCTAGTTTCTCTTTCTTAGACCACTACGTTCCGAATAATTATATTCACAATACACCTTCATAGTTTCTCTTTCTTAGACCGCTACGTACTGAATATATTCACAAGACACCTTCCTAGTTTCTCTTTCTTAGACCGCTACATTCAGAATATATTCACAAGACACCTTCCTAGTTTCTCTTTCTTAGACCGCTACATCCAGAATATATTCACCATACACCTTCCTAGTTTCTCTTTCTTAGACCACTACGTCCAGAATATATTCACAAGACACCTCCCTAGTTTCCCTTTCTTAGACCGCTACATCCAGAATATATTCACAATACACCTTCCTAGTTTCTCTTTCATAGGCCGCTACATCCAGAATATATTCACAATACACCTTCCTAGTTTCTCTTTCTTAGACCACTACGTTCCGAATAATTATATTCACAATACACCTTCATAGTTTCTCTTTCTTAGACCACTACGTCCAGAATATATTCACAATACACCTTCCTAGTTTCCCTTTCTTAGACCGCTACATCCAGAATATATTCACAATACACCTCCCTAGTTTCCCTTTCTTAGACCGCTACATCCAGAATATATTCACAAGACACCTTCCTAGTTTCTCTTTCTTAGACCACTACATCCAGAATATATTCACAATACACCTTCCTAGTTTCTCTTTCTTAGACCACTACGTTCCGAATAATTATATTCACAATACACCTTCCTAGTTTCTCTTTCTTAGACCACTACGTTCCGAATAATTATATTCACAATACACCTTCCTAGTTTCTCTTTCTTAGACCACTACATCCAGAATATATTCACAATACACCTTCCTGGTTTCTCTTTCTTAGACCACTACATCCAGAATATATTCACAAGACACCTTCCTAGTTTCCTTTTCTTAGACCACTACATCCAGAATATATTCACAATACACCTTCCTAGTTTCTCTTTCTTAGACCACTACGTCCAGAATATATTCACAATACACCTTCCTAGTTTCTCTTTCTTAGACCACTACGTTCCGAATAATTATATTCACAAGACACCTTCCTAGTTTCTCTTTCTTAGACCGCTACGTCCAGAATATATTCGCAATACACCTTCCTAGTTTCTCTTTCTTAGACCACTACGTCCCGAATATATTCACAATGCACCTTCCTACTTTCTCTTTCTTAGACCACTACATCCAGAATATATTCACAAGACACCTTGCATACACAGTATTTTAGTGGTCTCGGAGATGGAATATGTTTTGATTCACCAGAAACTCAAGATATAGAGAATTACACAACAGCAATTACTGAAATTTTGAAACCTCATTGCATTTTGTACGAATTTTGAACCCAAACTACATATTGTGCCTATTTTTCAATCTATTCCTTTTTTTAGTACTTTCCTTCTAAATTACCTTTAGTAAATATTTCCACTCTACTTTTTGTGAGCCGTTTCAATCTGAGTTCCATTTTGTAAGTATTTTTCGTCTCACTTAATTTTCGTTATAGTTTCCATCTCATTGTCATTTTCGCTATCTCCCAGACCATTAGGGGCCGATAACCTAGATGTTAGGCCCCCTAAAACAACAATTATCATCATCATCATTAACAACATACTATTCTAAAATCTATCTGCAAATTTACTCTAAATATTATCCCCAGCTTATCTGCTATCAACGTATATCCGCATCCGCGCAAGGCTTTAGTCTCATATCCATGTTCTGTAGAGCTCTATGCTCCATGCTCCAGTGAATAACCCCTGCGTTCCCGCATTCCACAAGACTCAAACCTCAAGAGAAACTAAGCTATGCACTCCTTGATAAAAAAAACTGTGTCGGTAATGCGAAAGTGTTGTCCACGTTGAGTGCTGGAAAAACGTGTCTCGATCATGAAATTGACTTCACGCCGCCTTGCGACTTATCGCTCATTATCAGCCTCCTCGGTGGTGGAGTGGTCGCTTCATGGTCCAAAGATTGCGGGTTCAATGCCCAGCCGAGGAAGTGTGATATTTGATTGGCCCGAAAAATATCTTCACGAGATTACGAGACAAAACTAATTAGCTTTCAGGTATAGGTCACCTGATAAGAGTTTCCAGTTCCTCTACCAGATGGCATTACAAAACGGAACGTCAAAACTGGAGGGGAGATCGTCTAACTGGCCCATACACGCGATTCATTTCTCGTTGACGTCTGCTAGGAATCACGTGCCCATTTCAATTTCTCATACTTTGTTATCTTCAAGAGCCTCCGTGGTTTAGGCGCCAGCACGCCAGCCTCTCACTGCTGGGTTCGTGGTTCAAATCCCGGTCACTCCATGTGAGATTTGTGCTGGCCAAAGCGGAGGCAGACAGGTTTTTCTCCAGGTACTCCGGTTTTCCCTGTCACTCTTTCATTCCAGCAACACTCTCCACTATCATTTCATTTCATCTGTCATTCATTTAATCACTGCCCCAGGGGAGTGCGACAGGCTTCGTCAGCCGGCACAATTTATATCCTCGCCGCTAGATGAGGCTTCATTCATTCCATTCCCTGACCCGGTCGGTCGACTGGAAGCAGGCCGTGGATTTTCATACTTTGTTATCTTCCCCTTCTCTCCATTGTATTTACAAAAACCCTGAATATTTTCGAGTACACCAATTCCTTCTTATTTTTGGTGTTGTCATGGACATTAGATTCTATCGTGGCTGAGTAGGTTGTTGCTGTAGTTTGAGTCTTTTGACTGGTTTGATCCAGATCTCCATGTCTCTCTGTCCTGAGCTAATCGTTTCATCTATACATAGCTACCACACCTTACATCCGAGGCAATCTGTTTAACGTATTCTATCCTTGGTCTACCCGTACAGTTCTTGTCCTCGACTCCTCCTTCCGTAACTACGTTTTGTATTTCTGGGTGTCTTAGGTTGTTTACTACCAACCTATCTTTTCATTTATTACTCTACCTAACTGATCTTCATCATTCTCCTGTAACACCACATTTCAAACGCTTAAATTCTCCTTTTTTCTATTGCACCAACAGTCCAAGTTTCACTTCCATAGAGCGCCACGCTCCAGAGAAAGGCTTTCAAAACAGACTTTCTAATACCCAAATCTATGTTTGATGTCAAGAGATTTCTTTTCTATTGAAATGCTTTTCTTGCCTGACCCAACCTACTTTTTATATCCTCTTTGGTTCGTCCATCACTGGTTATTTTGCTTCATAAGTAGCAGAAGTCTCCTACTTCCTTTAGCTTTTCGCCTGCCAATTTGATGTAAATAGGGGTTTCTGATGTCTTCCGGTTGAACTTTGTAAATACATTTTTCGCCCGGTGGACAGGAGCGTATAAATACATTTTTTATTTGAGGGGGGGTCTGACACCTTGGAAAATTGTGAGTATTCTCAGGGGATTGTCACCGCAAAATATCCAGAAATATCATCAAATAATATCTTAAGAGAATATAACTTTGTGTAATTATTTTAGATAAGTGTTAATTGTAAAATTGTAAGTTTATATAGCCTACAGTTAGTGGCAATACAAGAAGTTGTAAAATACAACACAACACACAAATATAATGTTATACTTTGGAGTATGTCAATTTATTAAGCGGAAAGGTAAACAGTTTTTTATTTTATTTTTACAAATTGATTATTTATCAAAAGTACCGCACTGTGGAATTCTCAGTTTTGCCTCACAAGGCTGAGTGTACCCCGTTCCAACCCTCAGACCAGAATCAAAATTTCTTGGCAGAGCCGGGAATCGATTTCGGAGATCCGGGGCGGCAGCCAAGAATGCTAGCCACTACACCACGAGGTAGTCTAATTTCAATCTTAATACTGTTTATAACTTAGGCAATAAGTTAAGATTAGGGTACAACCAAATTTACAATTACCTTATGCTGTTACCAAAGCAACACTTTCTTAATTTTTATTGGCTTCTTTTTTGGGAGGGGGGGGGGGAGAGGGGGGCGTTGGAGCCCCAACAGCTACCCCCCTAATATACGCCCCCGCCTGTTGAGGGTCCTATCTCCAGCTCAGTCCCTATAAAAAGTAGGCTACGACAAGTAGGCGATCAAGAATATTTTCTCCCTAAAAAGGTTTGAGTCATTTCCCAGTTTTTATGCTGTATATTGTATATAATATGGTTGTTGTTGTTGTTGTTGTTGTTTGAAACTTCAGTCTTTTGACTGGTTTGACGCAGTTTTCCATGCCTCCCAGTCCTGAGCTAATCGTTTCATCTCTACATAGCTCCCACACCCAACGTCCGAGGTAATCTGTTTAACATATTCTAACCTTGGTATACCCCTACAGTTCTTGTCCTCGACCCTTCATTCCGTAACTGAGCTTGCTATTCCTGAAGGAGGCTTGTAGTTTAACGTGACCGTTAATCATGAGATCATAAGCCACGGGACCCCCTTTTTACGTGGAATCCGAACCACAGGACATGGCATTTCACTTCGAAAATCTCACATGCATTGACCGGGAATCGAACCCGGACCGCCTTGGTGAGAGGCATACAGCTAGACCGCTGAGCCACCACGACCCTGCTTGCTATTCCTGGGTGTCTTAGTATGTGTCCTACCAACCTATCTCTTCTCTTCATTACAGTCGCCAGAAACATCTCTCTTCTCCCACTCGTCTTAATACCTCTTAGTTAGTAACCCTGTCTATCCATCTGATCTTCATCATTATCATGTAACACCATATTTCAAACGCTTCAATTGTCCTCTTTTCTGCTGCACCAATAGTCCAAGTTTCACTTCCATAGAGCGCCACGCTCATGAAAAGGCCTTCAAAAATCTATATTCGATGTCAACAGATTCATTTTCTGTAGAAAAGCTTTCCTTGTCTGAGCTAACCTACTTTTTATATCCTCTTTGCTTCGTCCTATTGTTGATATCCGTGAAATGCCTCAGCGTTTCACCGAAGTCTTATTTTTACAGTCCGAAAAAAGAAACCACTTTGGCGGTGAGAGGCGAGGCCTTAGATGAATACGAAATGAGCATAGTGAATGGAGGGTAGAGAGCAAGGAGACCATTATCCGAGCTTACATTAGCATGGAACAACAGGACGAGGTTTCAGCCTAGGAAGAGTGTTCGCAAAACAAATACTCGTCATTCTTCATGATCATTGAGTATAGCTGTAGTGAAAGGGAAGATAGCCTCAATGTTCCACCTCTAAAACCAACCATCACTACGAACATATACACACATCAAAAAAAGTTTTGCATCACCTCGGTTCCAAGAGTTCCGGAACCGTTAAATACAAAGGGAATAGAGATCAACACAAACAACATTTCAGCTCGTTTTATTGCTCATGAGACCCACACATTGCATGTTGTACCATCATACAGCTAGACTTTCAGCATTTGTGGTCCAGATTGCAGTACACACCACTACCTCTAATACCCAGTAGCACGTCCTCTTGCATTGATGCATGCCTGTATTCGCCGTGGCATACTATCCACAAGTTCATCAAGACACTGTTGGTCCAAATTGTCCCACTCCTCAACGACAATTCGGCGTAAATCTCTCAGAGTGGTTGGTGGGTCAAGACGTCCATAAACAGCCCTTTTCAACATATCCCAGGCATGTTCGATAGGGTTCATGTCTGGCGAACATGCTGGCCACTGTAGTCGGGCGATGTCGCTATCTTGAAGGAACGCATTCACAAGATGTGCACGATGAGGTCGAGAATTGTCGTCCATGAAGACAAATGCCTCTCCAATATTCTGCCGATATGGTTGCACTATGGGTCGGAGGATGTCATTCAGGTATCGTAAAGCCGTTTCGGAGCCTTCCATGACCACCAGTGGCGTACGTCGGCCCCACATAATGCCACCCCAAAACATCAGGGAACCACCACCTTGCTGCACTCGCTGGACAGTGTGTCTAAGACGTTCAGCCTGACCAGGGTGCCTCCAAACACGTCTCCGACGATTGTCTGGTTGAAGGCATATGCGACACTCATCGGTGAAGAGAACGTGATGCCAATTCCGTGGGGTCCATTCAGCATGTTGTTGGGCCCATCTGTACCGCGCTGCATGGTGTCGGGGTTGCAAAGCTGGACCTCGCCATGGACGTCGGGAGTGAAGTTGCGCATCATGCAGCCTATTGCGCACAGTTTGAGTTGAAACACGACGTCCTGTGGCTGAACGAAACGCATTATTCAACATGGTGGCATTGCTGTCAGGGTTCCTCCGAGCGGCAATCCGTAAGTAGCGGTCATCCACTACAGTAGTAGCCCTTGGGCGGCCTGAGCGAGGCCTGTCATCGACAGTTCCTGTATCTCTGTACCTCCTCCATGTCCGAACAACATCGCTTTGGTTCACTCTGAGACGCCTGGAAACTTCCCTTGTTGAGAGCCCTTCTTGACACAAAGTAACAATGCGGACGCGATCGAACTGCGGTATTGACCTTCTAGGCATGGTAGAACTACAGACAACATGAGCAGCGTACCTTCGTCCTGGTGGAATGACTGGAACTGATCGGCTGTCGTACCCCCTCCGTCTAATAGGCCCTGCTCATGCATGGTTGTTTACATCTTTGAGCAGTTTTAGTGACATCTATGAACAGTCAAAGGGACTGTATCTTGGATACAATATACACAGTCAACGTCTATATGCCGGAGATCTGGGAACCGAGGTGATGCAAAACTTTTTTTGATGTGTGTAGATGTAGTCATCCAACACGAGCTGGTGCTCTTACAAACATACAGGTGTCGTTGGTAGCATGCTGAGCGTCTATACTCAAGGTCGCGGGTTCAAACCTGGCCGATGCCATTGGATTTTATAAGAGCGTCAAAAATCCCTAGTATGCCTTCCTTGGGAGGCGAAGTAAATCTGATGGGCCCATGTCATAGATTTATGGCATGCAAAAGAACCTTCCACTAATTACACTTGTGTGAAGCCCACATTTGTAGGTTAGAATTGATAACGCTCTATTAGTTACAACGTTCGCCGCCAGGTACTGACTGTGATGCCATCTAGTAGCCAAGTTCACAGCTAGGTGTCGTAGATGGTAGCATTTGGAAGCAAAAGTAGGAGCTACTTGAAATTTTTGTCTGCAGTCCTTACTTGAATTAAAACAGATAACACACACTAATACAGCCATCACAATTAACACCGGTTATCAGACAGATTCTACACACACCCAAAGTACACGGGGCTACATGACCACGTTGTCGCAGCCCCTAAACTAAGGAACCAACCTACCAACATCACCGGAGCTCTTCCTGGATGACTATACATCAATAGGAAAGACAGAAAACTGTGTTGTTAAAAAACTAAGTCCCCATTAATATGCAGTGATATGCGGTTGATCCTGATAACCTTGTGCTATGCTGCTTTTGTCAGCCACGAGGTTATCGGATACATAATCAGCTAGGGCCCGGATGTCGATGACATGTCATCTTTTCACTGAGCTGTCTAGGACAATGCCGAAGTACATAGAAACTCCGTCTTCAAATATGTCATTTTTATTTTGCATCTTATTGCATTTTTTTTTTTGCTATTTATCCATTTTAAGAGCATTTTGTTTAAGTTTGGTAGATTTTTTGGTCATATTTTAGAAAAATCGGCCTTTTAAGGTCATTTTTTCCAATCTAGTCATGTCACAGCTTTATATGAGGGAGCTACGTCTCTGAGAGTTTAGAAGAAGCTAGTAGCTGATACAAGATAATTTAACATATTGAAATAAAATATTTCAGTATTGCTATTAGTAGAAAAATATATATCTTGGATGCAGAAGAATGGTACCGTTGGTATACAGATGCTCTTGTTTTCGTCCCAAACCAATTATTAGCGGAATTGAATGTTACCTGCTCGACCAAGGTCAGCTGTGGCGGGGTAGAAAGGGGAAGGGGTGTTTATTCTTGTCTCGGTTCTCTTGTCTATTTAAAAGTGCATTTTTCAAAATTTCAGGTCATTTATTCCAGTCATTTTTGAAAATTTTAAGTGCATGTTTTAAACTTTTTTTACGGCAACAACATCTGGGCCCTAATAATCACACTCCCAAGTTCAAAAGATAATATTGCTGTGGGGTTTTCAACGTCCCTTTCAACTCCTGCGGGTTAATTTTCGCGGACTACGAGGGCTGTTTATTTTTCAAGTTGCAGCGGACTGTATATAAATAACAGATTGATATACCAAACTGATTTTGCCACTAAATGTTTGCTTGTTTTATTCTTATGTCTCAACATAATCACCAAAACGATTGAAACATTTGTCGTATCATTACACATCTTTCCAATGCCCTCGGCAAAACACTCTGCCGTCACTGAGATGGGTACGCCTGGACTGTCTCCAGAAGTTAATCCTTTTTGGCGAGGCGTTACTGCCCAACCATACCTTCAATTCTTGAAAAAGGTGAAAATTATTCAGTGCTGGTTTGGACTAAACGGCAGATGGTCCAAAACTTCACACTTGAATTCTTTGAATTCTATCGTAACGTTGGCACAGTGCGGTCGTGAATGAATTACAGACACATTCCGGCAGCCCGGCGTTTCTAAAAGCTTCAGTTATTAAATGGGACGTAAAACCACTATAGTACATTATGCAACGAGCCTATAATGGCTATAATTAAGACACGAGTATGTTTATAAAACGAGCGTATGCGAGTTTTATAATTTCCATACGAGTGTCTTAATTAATTACCATTATAGGCGAGTTGCATACGACTGTTTATGTTCGACGATAATTATAACTTTATTATATGTTTTAACATAAATATTACCTACAATAGTGGCTACCCAGGCTAAAGCGCAGCGTTAGGCCTTGGGGCCAAGCTCTCTGCTGACTCGGTAGACGCGTGGGTTCGAGCCCCTCCGTCGGCCGTACTTGAAATGGTTTTCCGTGGTTTCCCATTTTCAACACCAGGCAAATGCTGGGACGGTACCTTCTGACAGGCCACGGCCGCTTCCTTCCACATCCTTGCCCAGTTTCATTCATCTTCATGCATTCCACCTCTCATCCTGACGCGCAGGTCGCCCACGGGCGTCGACTGGAAAGACCTGCACTCGGCCTCTCAGGAGGCCACACGAAAAAAAAAAAAAAACGAAAAAAAAAAAAAACATAAATATTCATAAATATCTGTTGAGATTGTCACTAGAATTTTGTGATCGAGTGCTGCGCTGGGTAGGATATCTCTGATTTCCAAGCTCTCTGACCGACCGACGCATGCGCTCTGTGTGCTTCAATGCCATATGTGCAGATTGAGCACCAGTATTCAGTAAAAATGTCACCGAATGCGTTTGAAAACAACGCGCTGTGTAGAAATTGGATTTGGGGATATTAAGGTACAGTGCTATTTCTTGTCTCATATTCACCAGTTTATTTACGCGAACATATGGACGGTGCACTTTCGGTAATTTTTATAGACATGTTGGATTTGGAGCGCATGCGCGAAGGTATCCTTATCTAATTGGTCAAACAACTGTTTCTTGAGCTGTGATTGGTGGGAGAAACTGTTTCATAATGAAAAATAGTGTTATAATGACCATCATTATGATACAGTTTTCAGACATATAATAGTCAGGGTCGAACATAAACATATTATCATAATTAAACTGAACATAAACTTGTTAAGAACAAACAACATCAAAATCTTCCGCGCATCCATTCTTCAAGTTTACGAACAACCCATCTAAAAAAAAGTCGGATGATCATTACGGGTCCTTTTATGTTTTGCTGTTTAATACGAGTTAGCCAACATAACTGCAGGTTGGCCACCATAAATTATATATGGTATTGAAATCGATTTCAATACGAACTGAAACTCCTCATGTAAACGAGCGTCGTTCTGAAAATACAGTAGGATAGTATTCAAATCGCCATGTAAACGTAGTAAGAACTGGCGTGGAGGGCAGGCTGGAGCGGGCTGGAGTGTCGTAAGAGAAGTCTGTCAACGGGCGAACAGTTCACTACACACATCCTTCCGGTTTGTGTTTTTGAGGCTATCCACAATGCGCAGTCGGCAGTCGCGGTCGTCCCCGTGTATACTAGGTAGAGCCCTGCGCGGATTAAAAAAAAAAAAACGTTCTCCGCATCCACCGCGCATCCACGCGACTGTTACCCGCATCCGCCCCGCATCCACGCGACTGTTACCCGCATCCGCCCCGCATCCGCAATACTTTTTCCGCATTCCCACGTCTGTAATCCGAATTTACTGGCACTACAATAATATTTTAGCCTACTTTTCACATTTTTTCAAAAATGAGGAAAAAGTAGACTTATGAGATCGATCCGGGAAAATGTGTGCCTGTCCTTCTGTCTGTCTGGCTGTGTGTGTGTCCCCCTATCAACTCCTGAACGGCTGCAGAAATCGAAACCAAATTTAGTATGAGTAAAGATGTATACCGGAATATCTCACGTCCATATTTGAAAATGATGTCAGTGCTACCAACTGCTGAAAAACGCACTGGTAATTTGAGCTCCATGTTGGATATCTTGGAAGGTATGCATGGGAGCTATTCCAAAATTGGTACACATGTTAATAATACTATTTCAGCTTAATTTCCAGGAGGCCATACATGACAGTGTTGCCAAAATAATTGTAAGCCTTCTGATAGGTCCAATATATAAATGCATATAACTTCTACACTATCAAGTGGATTTCAACCAAATTTTGTATGTAATATGTGTACACAAACAGATATGACTGAGTGTATTCTTAAGAGCCACCAGGGCTGCCAACTGTTAATAATTGCTCTCTCTATTTTTTATCCATATACCGATATATCAGAAAGTATGCAAGCCGACAGCTTTAAACTATGCACACGTATAGTAACTGACATTTTAGATTAATTTGGAGTAACGTATATACGTCAGTTCTACCAACATGATTCTAAGCCTGCTGATAGGACCGATATTTAAATACATGTAACTTCTATACTATTAGTTTGATTTCAACCAAATTTCGTATGTGTTATGTGTAACATAACTGATATGACTATAAGTATTCTTAAGAGCAATCAGGGCTGCCAACTGTTAATAATTGCTGTCTACATTTCGATATTACCAACTTCATTTCGTCATTATTCTAGATAGGTTCATATACTGTAGATTAATCATTGGCATGCATCTTAATTTTAAGAAAAGTAGGCTCTTTAGTTCGTCACGGAACTACTTGTTCTTCCTGTGATTAATAATCGGGTGAGTAAATACCCATATAGTCTACACATCATATTAGTGAAAATGGAAGGAAGTTTGTAATTTGTTTAGTTAGATCAAGTATAAATTACTAAAGCAACACCTTTAGACATTTGAGGAAAACGTAGTTCCCTTAGGCTTTGTGTGTCAAGTTCTATGTTTAAAATGAATGTTATTCAGCCAGAATTGTAACCCTTTCCTGTTCGGAGTGTAAATTATGCTTAATGACGTAATTTGAATTAGATTAGCGTAAATCGTCATCTTATATTTGACATGAAAGAAAAAACATAACAGAAAAATATGTCATAAACATCCGGGTCCTAGTAATGATATTCAACAGGTTCGGATTGTATTCTAAAAACGAATCGCAAATTTCCTCCAAACATTATCCGCATCTGAGTGTCGGGCTCCTCTCCATCTTCTTTCCTGTCGACCTCTCTTGGTCAGCTCTTGTTCTCTTCCGACCCCGACGGTATTACGGCATCCGAGGCCATTCCATTTCCGCCTAATTGGCCTTTCTCTTATCTTTCCTGATCCCTCATTCTTCTCGGGATCAGAATTCTTTTTCTTTTCGTTGTAGGCCTATTTCATTTTCTCTTTAAGAATCCCCGCACTGTTTTTGTGAATTGGCTCCCCGTGTATCTAAATTACATTTTGTGAATTGTTTGAATCTACTACATTTTATTGGTATTTTCAATCTAAATTGCATTTTGCGTGTATTTTCAACCTCAATTGCATTTTGTAGGTTGAGCATTTTGTGAGTATTTTGAATCTCGATTACATTTTGTAAGTATTTTGAATCTAAATTGCACTTTGTCAATTTTTTTTTGTCTCTAACCGTCATTTTGTGCGTATTTTCAATCTAAATTACTTTGTGACTATTTTCCATCTACATTCCATTTTGTCAATGTTTTCCGCTCTAAATTACATTTTTAGTGTCTTTTCAATCTTTTGTAAGTATTTTGTATGTCAATTGTCATTTTCGCCATCACCCCATTAGGGGCTGATAAACCAGATGTTGCTTGCCACGGTGGGTGAGTGGTTAACGTGTCGGTCTACTAACCCGAAGCTTGCAGGTTCGTTCCTGGCCGTGGTAAGTGATTATTGAAAGGCGGCAAAAATCACAGATACACATGCCATACGATGTTGGCATGTCAAAGAACCCATTTGAATTTAGTAGGCCGTGTTCATAATGGCAAAATTAATCTCGGGAGTTTCCGCCAACACAAAGTTCCTCATTTCTTTACTAGAAAGCGCTATAGTGTTCAAGGAGCTTAGATATCTAACCACTTGACTTTCATAGTGCTTCAAGGAACAACGAAATTCGACATGCAAGCTACCCTCTGGGTGTAAAATAACAAAGCTTGCACCCGACACCCGAGGCCATACGATATTATTATTATTATGAACCAGATGTTAGGCCCCTTAAAACAACAATTACAATCATCATCATCATCATCATTACTCATTCAGAATTCATTGATAGCGGGTTCAAACCCGGCCGAAGCCGTTGGATTTTTTAAGAGCGTCAAAAATCCCTCAGTGTGCCTTCCTTCGGAGGGGAAGTGAAGCCGGCGGTCCCATGTCATAGATTTATGCCATGTTAAAGAACCTTCCACTAATTACACCTGTGTGAAGCTAAATTGGATAGGTTAAGAATGTAAACAACGCTCGTAGGTTTCTACGTTCGTTGCCAAGAGCCGACTGCCGTGGCGTCTAGTAGCTAATTTCTGAACTAGGCCTAGTAGTCGTTGACGGTGGCATTTGGCGGCAAAAGTAGGAACTATTTGAAAAATTCTAAGTTGAAGTCTGTACTTAAATTAAAAATCAGATACACACACTAATGCAGCCATCACAATTAACACAGGTTATCAGACAGATTCTATACACACCCAAAGTACACGGGGCTACATGACCGCGTTGTCGCAGCCCCTAAACTGAGGAACCAACCAACCAGGATTCATTGCCCGCGCACTGGATTCTTGAGTGGACTCGACCTTTCCCTGGGTAGGGAAACTATTGACCGCAGAGAGGGGTCCTTCCATTGACAGATGCGGTGTTGGCATTTGGCGGGGAACAAAATCCCGTTAAAACATTGATTATGTTGGTGTTTAGCACATGTGTGAGGCCCGGCTTAGGTACGGAGAACATGTGTTAGAATAATTACTTAATATGTATTACATGTTTCGTAACATCCGTCCTTGCTTGCGGTTTGCTTATAAACTTGTGGGCTCTTATATGCGTGACCTTTAATGTCGGTTAAACAGAATGACGGACATTCCGCAGGATACGGCATGTTGAGTGTGGTTTTAGCGTTTCTTTCCACATCACACCAGAAATAATGTAGCCTACATCTTCTTTCCAAGTCCCAGGAGCATCTACGAGTCTTACAACCCAGGCTATAGAATATTGTTATAAATACTGTCACTTTCATTATTTATTTATTTATGTATTTATTTATTTAGCTTATGATGAATACAACCTATAAACTATTTACATATCCAGTGGAAAATAAGCACAGAGTAAATACAAATTATCCTGTATATACAAAGCAATTTACGAAGCTTGAAAGAAAAAAATAACATGAATAAAACAATATATTTATACATCACTCTCTACCTGACAACTGCAACAGTTCAACTGTAAACATTGAGTGTGAGTAATGTACGTCTCACTAAATGTGAATGTCCAATTCCGCTACCCACTTCACTGCTTCCGCTGTTGCTGAGTTGAGGTCTTCCATGATGAATAAAGAAGGTGCCAGAGAAAGCACGGAGTGGGCATTCCTGCACTACATGCTTCATTGTTTGGCAAACCTCCCCACAGTCACAATGGGGGGGAACTGACCAGCCCCTTGTGTGTAAAGTAGATACTGTTCTACCTACTCCACATCTCATGCGATTTAGTCTACTCCAGGTCAGCGTGGCAGATCGAAGCCTGCCAGTTTTGTAGATAGATTATTAATGTCCACTATTGCACGAGGTGGGGATAAAGACCACTCTGTTGACCACTTAGAAGTGGAGTTGAAGGAGCTGGATGTTAACTTCACAGTCGTCTTCCAAGCAGGCTGACGAGACTTAAGGCGTGTGCATTTCTGTCTGATATCCTCATGAACAGGTAGATGATGTTCATTCTTCAACATTCTTGTCCACAGCTGAAAAAGGGCCTTCTGTCTCCTGATATGTGGAGGTACTATATTGCTGAGTACCGGTAACCATTTGATCGGTGTAGCACGAAGTGTACCAGTTATGATCTGCATGGTTTGGCGAAGTTGTGAATCTACTAGCTGTGTGTGAGCACTATTAAGCCAGATACCAGAACAGTATTCTGCTGCAGAATAGACCAAGGCCAAAGATGTTGTCCGTAAAGTGTTTCCATCCGCTCCCCAAGAAGTTCCAGCCAGTCTTTGGAGAATGTTATTACGACTTTTTAGTTTGTTGGCGGTTTTCTGCAGATGATGTTTGTACGTAAGAGACCTATCCACTGATCTCTATACATAGATCGCTGATGGCAGCTCTCCTCTGCACGAGAAAGTACGCCAGGTTGAGCGCGCGGTCCGCCATGTTGGTGTACCCATTCTCAAGCTCTTCTTATGGGGAAGCAAAGATAATCTATTCAATTTTAAATCGTAATTAATGGTGCTTTGGAACAAATAAAAATATAGAGATATGTTCACTCATAGCATAAGGGCATTGGGATCACTGACACGTCATTCCGAGGTCAGTAAATCTCCGGAATATCAATAAAATGAATGTATAATAACGGATGACAAATAGGGTATCAACTTAGGTGCTGAGTACTGGTACACGCAATAAGCGATTAGTAACGAGTGAAAAACAATTTCTAGAAACATTCTTGTAAATTGTATATACGGTATACATGCATATATGCCACGAAATTATGCATTCTTCAAATGATGTACGTATAAACGTAGCTCACTATACAGGCCTAGATTCGACATATCGTAATCGGTCCTTGGTAATGAATTCCTGTTTCCATGAAATAACCAACGCTTCCCCCGAGTAATCCCAGCACTCTACATCAAATACTACATCTTTTAATCACGCTAGCAGCACAATAAAGTTAATAATAACGGGAAGCAGATCAAAGCCAAAAATGCACTTCAAGCCTAACCAATTTCACTCCTCAGCTCCACATAACACTTAACACAACTAAAAACCTACTCAAAATATACTCTCCCCACCGTTTTACAACTATTAAGCGAACTATTCGCACCCAGAATCGAAAAACCCTGAAATGGGATCAAATTTAAACACGCAATAGCCTGATCACGTCTGGTTCCGCACCACCGCATATGTATACTTAACTTCACAATAACTTCAAAATTACGGCTAAGTGACCTATCTGCCTGAGAAGTAAAGGTGTTACCGGCTTGCCTGGGATGATGGGTCACCAAACCGGTGCTTAAAACTCAGATTTTACGCTTTAAATAACCAAATTCAGCCCATTTTACAACTACAAGAAACACAAAATATTTACTGCCAGTATACGAAATACATGTATAACATAACTACCAGTAACCAATCACAGAGCAGGATTCGCAATATTGCACCATGCGCTCGCTGCCATCTTGCTATACCTGTCATCGTCTATTCGGCTTACTGCTGCCTTAGCTAACAGCCATCCATGTATAGAGATCAGTGGACCTATCCAATGAAAAATGAAAATCCACAGCCTGCTTCCAGTCTCCGACCGGGTCAGGAATGGAATGAATGAAGCCCCCATCTAGCGGCGAGGATATGGACTGTGCCGGCTGCCGAGGCCTGACGCACTCCTCTGGGGCAATGATTAAATGAATGACAGATGAAATGAAATGAGAGTGGAGAGTGTTGCTGGAATGAAATTTTGACAGGGAAAACCGGAGTACCCGGAGAAAAACCTGTCTGCCTCCGTTTTGTCCAGCACAGATCTCACATGGAGTGACCGGGATTTGAACCACGGACCCAGCGGTGAGAGGCCGGCATGCTGCCGCCTAAGCCACGGAGGCTTCCAATGTTACTCCTAAATAACTGGGATTGGCACAATATTGTAGTTCATGACCCTTGAGGAATAGCCTTGGATGGTAGTTCGCTTCTGCATTGTTTAGATGAAATGTAGATGTCACTGTTTTCTGTGGGTTAGTATGTAGATACCATCCTTGAAAATAGTTATCCAACAGTTCGAGGTCTCGATGAAGATCTATTTCAGCTTCTGCGAAGTTGGGTCGGGCGGCTTCGGTGGCGTAGTCGGTAGCATGCTGAGCTTCTATGCCCAAGATAGTGGGTTCAAACCCGGCCGAAGCCTTCGGATTTTTTAAGAGCGTTAAAAATCCCTCAGTATGCCTTCCTTCGGAGGGGAAGTAAAGCCGGCGGTCCCATGTCATAGATTTATGGCATGTTAAAGAACCTTCCACTAATTGCACCTGTGTGAAGCTAAATTGGATAGCTTAAGAATGTAAACAACGCTCTTAGGTTTCTATGTTCGATGCCAAGAGCCGACTGCGGTGGTGTCTAGTAGCTAAGTTCTGTACTTGGCCTAGTAATCGTTGACGGTGGCGCTTGGCGACAAAAGTAGGAACTATTTGAAAAATTCTAAGTTGCAGTACTTAAATAAAAAAACAGATAACACACACTAATACAGTCATCTCAATTAACACCGGTTATCAGACAGATTCTACACACAACCAAAGTACACGGGGCTACATGACCGCGTTGTCGCAGCCCCTAAACTTAAGAACCAACCAACCAACCAACCAACCGAAGTTGGGTCGCTGAATTGTAAGGCAAATATCGTCCGCATATATGAACTTTCGGGGCACTGTTTTAGGCAGGTCGTGGATATATAAGTTGAAAAGAGCAGGAGATAGAACCGACCCTTGTGGCAGACCATTATTGACTTAGTGGAATTTGCTTCTGTTGTGTTCTGAGTGAACTTGAAATAGCCGGTTGTTTAACATTCTGCCAATTATTGTTTATGTTCGACGATGTCGAAATGTAGGCCTAAATATTATATGTCAGAAAACTGTAATGAGGGTCATTTAAGTACTAGTTTTCATTATGATACAGTCTCTCCCACCAATCAGAGCTCAAGATTTTCATTATGAAACAGTTGTGTGACCAATCAGGTACTTGATAGCTTCGCACAAGCAAACAAAATCCAACATGTCGGACATGAATTACATGCTTTGAAAGTTGGCAATGTAAAGGATATCCGAACAAACTGGGGAATGTGACAAAGAAATAGCACTGTACCTTAATATCCCCAACTCCAAATTCTACGCAGGGCATTGCGTACGATTTCGCCGACAATTTTAGTCAATGCTGTTGTTGATATAACCACTCTATAACATGGAGGCTGGAAATTTAATGACATTTGATCCACGGAAATCAATAACCCAGCTCTCTGTTCAGTAGAGGGATTTCTTATTCGAAACATTTCCGCCAGATGTCATGATTCTTCGATGTGATTTGCCTTCCGATGACATTCTATACGTATCGAATTTGAAGAATAACTAATCGATAATACGATACATTTAAATTTTAAAGCGTTTGTAACAGCCGATTGTGTGTTATTTGAACAAAATGATCCCACATTGTACCTGTGCGCTATCTGTTGGTGCTAGTTTAGGATAAACAATGTTTCAAAGCTTTAGAATGTGTTATTGGATAGAGAGCATGTGCTGAGCCCACACAATTCCCAACAAGAAGAAGAAGAAGAAAGCTTTGGAAGGTCTTTGATCCTTAGTGGGATCCAGCGCATTCACTCTGTTCACCAAACTCAACTGACACAACCTCGACAGATATTTATGAATATTTATGTTAGAATATATAATAAAGTTATAATTATCATTGAACATTAACAGTCGAATGCAACTCGCATATTATGATAATTAAGACACTCGTTTGGAAATTAAAAACTTACTCGTGTCTTAATTATTGCCAGTATAGGCTCGTTGCATAATGTACTATTGTATTTCCTTTACAGCCATTAGAGACCACGTTAAACACCTGTTAAACATTCAGGCCATGATAGGTAATGTAAGGAATGTTTCCATGAATGAATGAATGAATGCATGCATGAATGAATGAATGAATGAATGAATGAATATAACCTGAAGTGTCCCTAGAAGAGCAAAGGCCTCCCACAAATGGGGGAGCTCGTTGATTATATCTCACGTGGTGTGTTAGTCACGTGAGATGGTTAATTTTGTCGCTATGACAATCATAATGTTCTGACTTATCTAATACTTACTAGCCATAGTTTACTACCTATAAGTATGTGATTTTCGTCTCTAAGTCTATACGTAGCACTCAGTCTGACACTGATCTTGTGCCCGTTCAAATCGACTATACACTTATATCGTAGCACTTTTATCACTTAAACAAGTCCCACATTTACTTCAACCACCGTCTTTCTAACTCCTTCCAATCCGTTATTTGTCTTTCTGTGCTAGACCAATGTGGTCCTAGTAGCTGTTGGAAGTCGTCCGCCCATTTTCTTCTCGGTCTGCAGCGGCTTCTTTTGCCTGTCCTACATGGCTGCTCTGCGCTATCTGCTCTGGTTGTCTCATGACGCGCCCTCCCTGTCTATCTATCTTATTATATAATACGCTAAGGCTAAGGTGTATGTTTCACAAAACTCAAGCTCCTAAACAAGAGGGAGTTAGAAGGTGTGGTTTGTACCAAAATCTTCCCAATCGTCTCAATAGTACAGGCAAAATCTTCCATATTATCTTGAAAAGTCAACGGAAATATATTCATTTGTTTATAACGTACTTAAACAAATAAACAAGACAATAGCCCCAGCCAGAACTGTTTCGCCTACAGCCCGTATGGCACTAGCGCCAGGCGGGTAGTCTGTACACATGGGGCACACACAAACCATTATGCGAGAGTTCTCGTGCGGGTGCGCCAGCATATACAGTGAGTTCCTCTCGTGACTCGTCCGGCCAGCGCACCGAGCTTATCTCCCGTTGACTCAGCACTCCACGCTCGGCATAGCATAGCAATAAGAACAGCACTTGGCTTACTTTATCCGTGCATGACATGAGATAACAATTAAAATGAAGAAAGGAAGAATTAATAAACTAAGGTCGTACCTTATAACAGGAGATGTTGGAAATGTTCTCCTCCTACATCCACACATTTCCGGCATCGTCTTAGGAAACTCCGATTCACATGCATAAGCTGGTCTTCGGTAATTGAGGCTATTTCTCTTCGGTTATGTTCTTTCAGTTCGTCCAACGTGTGAGGGTTTCTTGTCCAAGTCGTCATAGAGATTTTGTAGGCGTATGTTCTAATTTTTCTGAGATATCATTTACTTTTTCCACATTAAGTGCACGTTTTGCAACACTTCGCTTCTTATCGAGTAAAGAACCAGTTCCTCTCAATTTGTTTACGAGATTCCGCACGGTATCTCTATGTGGAGAGCGTACACTTGGAAAATGTGTTACGAAACGTCTAACGACTTCCCTGCAAGACTCTGTTTTCACATAATTATCGTACATAAATACCCTTTCCTCTACCGTGGACACACGTGGAGGCATTATGAGAATTATACCCCAAGTAACACTTCACAACTCGGGGAACGACAGATCAACACTAACTTAATACACGTTATAAGCACGGACCAGAACTGCGAAATGCGCACTGTGTAACAGGAAGTGATCCGTCAACGCGAGACAGATAAGCTCGATGCGCTGGCCGGACGAGTTATGAGAGGAACTCACTGTATAAAAACCTTATTCTTAACATTATATCCGGGTAAGTTAGATCATAAATAGCAATAACATTCACCATGCTATGAATATATGATATCTACCGTATTGGTTAATAGATAACTCTTAATAACACTCCACCAGTCAACACAGATTCAGAAACATCTTTTCAATCGTTGAAGATGTTTCGGCTTGAAAATGAAGCCTTCTTCAGCTAGAAGTCCAATTAGGAATATTAATTAAGATATCGTTGTGTCAAGTCTATAAATTACCGATTACAATGAACAATAATTTGCTGAGACTTAACCTCGGAAATAATTATTGCAAGAAATGGATAACCTTACCAAGAATGAATTAAAATATATATTTGACAATATTTATTTTTTAGCTCATTGAAATGAAGTTCTAAAATGCAACGAACTAAAGAGTCTACTTTTCTTAAAATTTAAGATTCATGACCTATCTAGAATAATGACGAAATCAAGTTGGTAATAGCCTACTAACATTTCTAAGTACTGCAGTTTGAAATACACGTGAAGTAGTGGGGCCTAATGGAGTAACTTACTACAGTTGGCAGCCCTGGTGACTCTGAATATATTCTTAGTTCTATCTCTTAAGGCATAGAATGTACATACAAAATTTGGTTGAAGTCTAATGGATAGTATGGATAGTTTGTTATTGGATTTATCAGTGCGCGTAAAACATGTTGGGAACAATGTCATGAATGTGATGCTCAGGATTAATCTGGAATATTACGATCTATTATAGTGCCAATTATGGATAAAATCTATTTAATAGTATAGAAGTTACATGTAATTAAAAATTGAAACTATTAGGAAGCTTAGAATCATGTTGGCAGCACTGAGGTATATTAGTTACCCCACATTAATCTAGAATGTCAGGTACTACACTTGAGAAAAGTTTAGAGCTGTTGGCTTGCGTACTTTCTGATATATTGATATTAGGGTTAAAACATAGAGAGAGCATTTATTAGCAGTTGGCAGCCCTGGTGCCTCTTCAGTATACACAGTCATATCTGTTGTAGTACATATATACCGAACGTCAGGTCGAGACCTAAGCGGTCCCTTTGATGTTCTGGTCTGTGAAAAGGCTAACGCGCAAGGAAATAGTTCCCAATTTTTCTGCTTGTTTTTGCAGTACAAGATGTTTCAGCGCATGTTGCTATGTTTCGATAAACTGGCTAGATTACTTTTAAGAAATTCCTTGGTATAAATCTATGAATAAATTAATCATTTTCTCGTTAACTGGAAGCTGCACCAACCTTGCTTTTCATGTGATTAACTGTGTGCGCGAATATTGCTTGTAGTGGTATTTTATACGATAGGCAGAGTAATTCGGTACGAATTTGATATTATATTATATTTCGTTCTGTATAAACCTTGTTTGAGCTGCAAAAGAGTAACCGACTCATTCAATGTTGTGGCAAATCAGGTTCAAACGTTGGCAATACTTTTATGATTGCACGGACTTCAAGATGGCTCCTTCAAGTAGACAACGTGTTCAAACTGCAGCTGTAGAGCTTGAATCACCAACAAAATACTTCAAAAATAATAAAAGTGGGGAGAAGTTCAGTAAAAGGTGCAAACAAATGATTTTAAATGTATATACTGTAGTAGGTTGAGGGATGACAATCCAGAGTGGACAGTAGAAGAGTTGGTGAAGAAGACTGCATACTTGACTGGAGTTTCGACATACAGTGTTGACTCGGTGCGCGCTGAATTCAAAGCTCATGGTGAGTCTCCGGCGAGAAGTCGGCCGGCGTCACAAGGAAAGGGGGTTCATGTGTCACAGTATTTAGAATTTTGTTCTGTGTGGAATTCGTAGGAAAGTGCTTTCTTCTTTTTCTCAAGAATGAAATTCCAACTGTGACGAAAGTGACAGTGAAAGTTAATGGTGATAGTAATAATAGTGAATCATCTGACGGCGGTCTCAGTGGAATAGAAGCAATGGAGGAAGATTAGCGACAACATCTGTAAGTTATATACACATGTTGTATCCTAACATTTAATCTTATTTATAGGAGATTTTACTTCTTAGTAGCCTATGTCAGCTCAACCAAAAATATATAGCCTACTCGCCATGTTTTGTAATGACATTTTGATGATGGCTAATACGCATATACACCTGACAGTATTATTTTCCTATGCGCGGTATAATTATTATTTTGTTTTATAATTACCCTCCACTTCACGTTACAGTTAAGTCTTTGTACTAACAGTAGATCATTCTGCCTTCTGATTCTCAAGAGTACGTGTCGTAACCCTTCAAGGAAGCAGCTGTTTCTCCCGGCAACTTTCGATCTGACGTGGGGTATAGTACATACGAAATTTGGTTGAAATCCAATCGATAGTATAGAATTCACATGCATTTAGAAATTGGACCTATCGACAAGCTTATAATCATGTTGGCAACACTGGCATGTATGGACATCTGAAAATTAATCTGGATTGTTTTATCTACATGTGTGCCAATTTTGGAATCGTTCACATGCATAACTTCTGAGATATCCATCATAGAGCTGAAATTTCAATTGCAAATTTTCAGCAGTTGGTAGCACTGACGTCAATTTCAAATATGGCCGTGAGATATTCAGGTATAAATCTTTACTCATACCAAATTTGGTTTCGATAGCTGAAGCCGTTTAGGAGGAGTTGATAGGGGGGGGGGGGGGGCACAGACAGACACACATTTTCCCGGATCGATCTCATAAGTCTACTTCTTCCTATTTTTTCACAAAATGAGAAAAGTAGGCTAAAAACCAAATGTTGCCGTCATCAACAAAGCTCGAACATTACCACAATACCTTGGCAACGTACGCTGTTACAGGCTACAACAGAAGGAATAAAATAAAGCTTTTGAAGTCTGCTATATACGAAATACAACTCCTGTTTGCGGTTAACCGCCCTGGAAAATTATCTTGCCTTCTCACCGCAAATTGTACGCTTTGATAACACTTGGTTCTTAGATGCTGGAATATTTCGTTACCATGCTTCTTACCAATGGAATGTACGTCACCTAAAGCCATCGTATCCCTGCCTTACATGATGGAATTTCACACCTGCAGGTTTATGGCATTGCTGTTCTCTTCTTGAACCGTGATTTTGTACTTCATTTTCCTCCCACTTTATTTCAAAAGCTGAGACGTCTCTCCATTTGCCCAGCTCCCTTAAGAATCTACATACAGGGAGTTCATCTAACTCACTGGTTCTTACCGCGACTGCCTCGAGAGTGGTCCGTGGGAGAAAAGGGTCCACCAGCACGTATAAAAATACGAGCCTTACAGTAATCGCATATGATGTGTAACATGTGACATGTTATCCCTTGTTAACAGTGAACTCTGTTGGTCATTGCAATAACTTCTTGTAAAACCGCAGTGCCAAATCCTGACCGGTTTTCAGCAAATACGATATAATGAATATTTTCACACCAAACGACGACAACTTGAAGATGATTTATTGTAGGAATATCTTTAATGGGATCTCCAAACCTTGAAGTAAACCGTATGGGATATACATTCCACATAGCCACATGGCCGTGGTATCAATCTCCGCCACCGCGCGCGCTCATTGTTTCCGTCCCATCCATTTCCGTTTCATTTTTCAAAATCACCCCCACAAAAAATATACAGATACCGAGTGGAAAGATGTTACACATCTAAAAGTGGCCAATAAATGGGGATTTCGAAATAGATATGCATTGAACAAATATATTCGCGGCGATGACTATCAGGTTTTGAATTGAAATATATTTAAAATAAGTGTTATTGAGGAAGGGTGGAGGTGGTCCGTACATGACTCAATTTGAGGCTGAGTGGTCCGCAGACTTCTACGGGTTCAGAACCACTGATCTAACTTATCTTTTATTCATTCGATACTGCTTTGTCTTTCAGCATCCAGTCGTCTGCAAGCCTCTGTTTGCTAGCGAGTTGCCTCCATGATCCCCCATTAGCAGTTAGTACTGTGGCCCACTCCTCTCACTTTGAAATCGTTGAAAATTGAATCTAACCATCGCCTCCTAGGTGTACCTTTACTTCTCTTACCCTCTATAGCCAAACTGATTAAACTCGTAGGTAATCTCTCCTCATCCATTCTCTTCACATGACCGCACCATCTGAGTCAGCTCATACGAACAGCTTCATCTAGCCCTTCATTTCTAAAGCTTTCCACGGTGAGTGAGTGGTTATCGTGTCGAACTACCAACTCCAAGCTTGTAGGTTTGCTCCTGGCCATGGTAAGTAATTTTTGAAGGCGACAAAAATTACGGCACGCAGGTCATACGATGTTGGCATGTTAAATAACCCACTTGAATTCAGTAGGCCGTGTTCATAATGGCAAAATTAATCTCTGGATTTTCCGCCAACACAGAAGTTCCTCCTTTCTCTACTAGATATCTAACCTCCTTGACTTTCATAGCGTTCCAAGGAACAACAAAATTCGACATGCAAGCTGCCCTTTGGGCGTCACATAACAAAGCTTGCACCCGGCATCTGAGGCCATACGATATTATTATTATTATTATTACTATTATTATTTTTAACTTACCTTTATCTATTCATTACGAGCACAGTAGAACTCCAATTATCCGAATCAATTAGGACCGGACACCATTCGGATTTACATACATGGTATACATAAATTTGTATTCTAAAGAAAAAGAGCTTTTTTTGGGTATTGTATGCATTTTGAATGATGTAATTACATGAAAAGGCGACACTTGTACATGTAATATGGCGTACAAGTGCTGAACATCTCGGTCAAAGTAAGCTCATCATCCTAATAATGTTTGCGCTGCGCCTACTCTAGCTTCGTGGAGGGAAGATCAGTTACGCGCGTATACAGAATCATTATTTTGCGAATCGCAGTACGTTTCCGTTTTTTTTTTTCCTTCTGAGAGCGATTCGGATAGTGCGAGTTCGATAATTGGAGTTCTACTGTACTTTCCTACCATTGCTCCCATCTATTTGTCCAAGCAATCATTCGTGCTCTCCTCATATCAGTTACCTGTAACTTAATGCATCAGATATCCAGCTCTCACTTCCATACAGCAAGATTGGTCTAAATACTGAGCGATGTAAGAAGACTATCGTCGCTATATTAACTTGCAGAATACTGAGAACCCACTGCATTGGCTTTGCTGCACCACGACTCGATCTCGTTCCCCACACTAGCATCCTTAGAGAACACGGCCCAATTCAGTTCCTCCTACCTGACATTCTATTTCCTTGTGTTTATTCCTACCGACGCCATCTTTGCTTTTGAAATGCAAATTATTGTACCATATTCCCTACATTTAATATGTTACCTTGTAAGCTTTCGACGGAGTCTATCATCAGCACTGGCTAGACTACTTACCTGGTTTACACCTAATTGAATATGTTATGTTACACAAATATCCACTTTACAATGCAAAACTTTTTTTTATTTTTTATGTATCACTCGATGTCAATATACACTTGGAGACATGTTTCGGCTCTGTGAGCCTTCTTCAGTCAAACACACTAAAAATTCTCATAAAACAGTCTATAGTTTGATCTCTCAATAAAATTTGTTACAATTTGTTACATTTTTTATTGAGAGATCAAACCATAGACTGTTTTATGAGAATTTTTAGTGTGTTTGACTGAAGAAGGCTCACAGAGCCGAAACATGTCTCAAAGTGTATATTGACATCGAGTGATAAAAACATTTTTATTGTAAAGTGGATATTTGTGTAACATATCATAATCAATACGGGAAAACTTGGAATAATGACTAGGCTAAAGTCATAATATTCCTAATTGAATCCCACCCAGCCAGTTTATGCCCTTCAATAAATGGTCCGTATCTCTACTTGTATAAAACAAAGTCCCCGATTCTTGGATGTCACGGGTAATCTTGAGACCCACTGGATGGATTTTGGTGCGGATTTCACCATTCTGTAAAGGATATCTCGTGGAAGGTTTCTATCGAAAATAATGTAATTATGATGAAAGAAAGCAAAGCAGTAACGATTTCAGTGAAAAAGTCGACAAAAACCTGGCGTCCGTGCTATTTTAAGCTTACGCTGGGCAAAAAGTTAAACATATCAATATACTATGAGTGTAATAATTGTTCAGCATGAAAAGTTCTACAAAAATGTCCGGGAGAGCATATCTCTATATTCGATACATTTTGCCCACTATACGTGTTTTTACGTGTTCATTTCTTCCAACAAGCTCCATTCAATTACTGAGACGACAGTTTACGAACCTATTATCCCAGATACAGTCAGCAGCAAACTGTCGAGCAGTGTTGAGTTAAGACTTCAGAGAAGAGTGGTTGTGTTTGGAGTTTCTCTGGAAGTGCAACTCGGCTTTTCTTCATTTCACCTGTGCGCTTTTCGTTCCGCAAAATACACAGTCAAGTTAAGATTGGATGGATGAGGGATTTGTGTTCCATGCACCTCGCCATTTTTAAATTACGTCTGACAAGAATTCCTTGCACATGCATCTCCATGATAATATAATTAATAGTCCAGTCAGTGATTTTAACCCATCATGTCAAGGTGTAAAACGGATATAGGTCGTAGTTCATTGACAACGAAAAAAAAGCGCTTATCACGTAATGCATGCATAACTGTTCCCGAGCGAAGCCGGGGCGGGTTGCTAGTATAAAATAAACAGAAACGTTGAAAGATTACAGCCTTCCCTCACTTCTGTAACTTTCCCTTTTCCATTTTCCGGATTTCTGAAAGATTCTTTTCATGTACTTCAAAATGATTTTTCTACCACTAGACTTAATATTTTCTATTATATCCGGATTCGGGATAGGGCATCTGACAATAGAAACCCATGGAATGGCATAGAAATACAGGGTATAACAGAGAAATGGGAGGCTTGGTCAGGCAATTTATTTCAAGGACTAGCAATCTTACTGAATGTTTTGTGATGAATGAAAGTTACTGGCCTCGATTAACCGATCAGAACAAAAAGATTCGAATAATCTATTGTCCGAAGTGAATGTAGTCTATTGTTCTGGGAAAAGTCCACTCCAGGACACGTTCAAAGAACAGAGAAAGAAGCAAAAACTCTTGAGTAGTGTCGCTGCAAGAAACTGCGAGAATTTGCATCACTTTTCAAAGTGTGGGAGACTGCCTCACCTCTAATAAGAACTATTCACGTAGCGTCCGACTGATATTGGTACAACGGAAAGTTCAGTTGTACATTTTTTAAAATAATTTCGTGGTGTAGTGGTTAGCGTTCTTGGCTGTTACCACAGAAATCCGGGTTCTATTCCCGGCTCTGCCAGTAGTAGTACTCCCTGTCAGTCGATTTAAATTTGCTACGAGTCGGTTGTCCTTAAGGGCTCCTTTCACTCTGCTGTTTAAGGGTTTAGATTTTTGAATTATTATATTCTTATTTTATGATAATTAAGTTTCTTTTGAAGCCTCCGTGGCTTAAGCGGCAGCATGCCGGCCTCTCACCACTGGGACCGTGGTTCAAATCCCGGTCACTCGATGTGAGATTTGTGCTGGACAAAACGGAGGCAGACAGGTTTTTCTCCGGGTACTCCGGTTTTCCCTGTCACAAATGTCATTCCAGCAACACACTCTCCTGTCATTTCATTTCATCTGTCCTTCATTGAATCATTGTCCCAGGGGAGTGCGACAGGCTTCGGCAGCCGGCACAGTTCATATCCTCGCCGCTAGATGGGGGCTTCATACATTCCATTCCCTGACCCGGTCGGTGGACTGGAAACAGGCTGTGAATTTTCATTTCAATGAAGTTTTTGTGTCTCGCGTAATGCAATATTTATAATGCTTGATTTAGCGGTCCTTGTTGTCGTTTGGTTAATGATTTTTGTCGTTAATAGGATTTTATTTTTGGCTTTATGTCCTTCCTTATGATGGGTAGGGAGTACTAATACTTGGGCTCTGTCAACAAATTGAAATCTGGTCTGAGGGATGGAACGGCGTACACTGAGAAGAGGTGAGTTCAATTCCCACCGCAGCCATGGTAGACGACGTTTTCCGTGGTTTACCTTTCCTACTCCAGGCAAATACTGACATGGTTCCTAACTTACGGCCACCTCAATACCAATTGCTGCATAAATTGAAAATTCGCACGCTACTATAGACACTACAATAACACATGTTATAAGGCACACCTAAGCAATATTTGAGAGCAGGTTTTGCTTGATAACATTGATGGTTTATTGGTTCCTCAGTTTAGGAGCTGCGACAACGCATTCATGAAGCCCCGTGTACTTTGGGTGTGTGTAGAATCTGTCTGATAACCGGCGTGAGGGCTGTATTAGTGTGTGTTATCTGTGATTCAGGCAAGGGCTGCAGACGATCAATTTTCAAGTAGTTTCCACTTTTGCTACCAAATGCTCCCATCCACGACATCTAGCTGCGGACTTGGCTACTAGATGGCATCGCAGTCAGTACCTGGTGGCGAACGTTACAATTAATGGAGCGTTAGCAATTCTTTTGCATGCCATAAATCTATGACATGGGACCGCCGGCTTTACTTCCCCTACGAAGGAAGGTATACTGAGGGATTTTTAACGCTCTTAAAAATCTGACGACTCCGGCATGGTTTGAACCCGCAATCTTGGGCATAGAAGCTCAGCATGCTACCAACTACGCCACTTGCATGATATCTTAACATTTGATATGTTTGCTACATTCTACTTTGAAGTCAAGACTTGAGAGTGCTTTTTTCTAAAGGCGGAATCACATGTCGAGTCCTCATAGTAATGGCAACTACCCTAAACAGTGGGGGAGTTTGTACAGTGGAACTTGGATAATTCGAACCTCAAGGGATCAGTAAATAAATTCGAATTATCCAAAAATTCGAATTAAGAAAGTTCTTTGAAAAAGGTAGAGAAAATATATTGAATTACGTTTACATAATGATTTACGTTCAACAAAGCAGATTAACAGACAGCGGTACTTTATAAAGACTGTATCTTGAATAACCTCAAAGGTTTCAAATGAAAAATAAAACCAAAATGTACTATTCACCTATTTAACGACAGTAGTAATCCAGCAATCTAGTTAAGTCTTAGAGAAATCTACTGTTTTTCAAAATAGTTTGAGATTTTTACCTGTTTCCTACAATGAAGTCTCTCAGACATCACAAAATAATCTAACAAATTTAAGGAACGGAAAACAGAACTACTTACGTCATTTCTACTTTAAACAAACCACTTAAGTTCTGTTACGTGGTTTGTTGCTTGGACTGCACTCGGAACAGGTTTTTTCGGGAACTGACCCAACTGTCCCAACTGTTTGGCTTCCGATCGGCTTTTTACACTAAAAACTTCGAATTATCCAAAATATAATTCGAATTAACCACGATTTTTTTAGCATTGATTGCATATAAAATGCTAGGGACCAAGAGAAAAATTCGAATTAAAGAAGATTTCGAATTATCGAAGTTCGAATTAGCCACGTCCCACTGTATACAAAATTGCCTTTGCTTCTTGTCTGCTAGAATGAAGCAGTGTCGCGTGGTGGACAAGCAGAATCTCCCTACGCATCATATCCGCCGTTACTATTGTCATCCAATCTGGACTAATCTCAGTTCACTGACTGGATTGTTCGTCCCTTCCCAAGGACACCGGTCTTCTGTTCAGCAGTGCCCACAGCCAAGGTTATAGCAGCCTCAGGGGTTCACAGCTAGCGGAACCACAAGGCCTCATCATTGCTTCCACTTAGATTCCGCATCATCTAACCTCAGCATTGTCTCCCTTCACAACAATCACGGTGATTCATAGGAACTTTCTTGCCGTTGGGTTGCAATCATTTTGATGTGTTTTAACGGTAAAGATGGCTTGCCACGGTGGGTGAGTGGTTATCGTGTCGGTCTGTCAACCTCAAGCTTGCAGGTTCGCTCCTGGCCTTGGTAAGTGTTTTATTTTTGAAAGGCGACAAAAATCAAGACACGTTGTTGGCATGTTAAAGAACCCATTTGAATTCAGTAGGCCGTGTTTATAAAGGCAAAATTAATCTCAGGATTTTCCGCCAACACAATAGTTCCTCCTTTTTCTACTAGAAAGCGCTATAGTGTCAAGGAGCGTAGATATCTAACCGCCTTGACTTTCATAGCGCTCCAAGGAACAACAAAAATTCGGCATGCAAGCTGCCCTCTGGGTGTCAGTCATTTGCCTGGTTTGATGCAGCCTTCCATGCCTCCCTGTCCTGAGCTAATCGTTTCATCTCTACATAGCTACCACACCCTACACCCAAGAATCTGTTTAAACATATTCTAACCTTCGTCTACCCCTACAGTTCTTGTCCTCGACCCTTCCTTCCATAACTAGGCTTGCTATTCCTGGATGTCTTAGTATGTGTCCTACTAACTTATCTCTTCTCTTCATTAGCAGTCGCCAGAAACATCTCTCCTCTCCCACTAGTCTCAATACCTCTTCGTTTGTAACCCTATCTACCCATCTGATCTTCATCATTCTCCTGTAACACCACATTTCAAACGCTTCAATTCTCCTCTTTTCTGCTGCACCAACAGTCCAAGTTTCATTTCCATAACGTGCCACGCTCCAGACGAAGGCTTTCAAACATGACTTCGTAGCCTAATACCTAAATCTATATTCGAAGTCAACAGATTCCTTTTCGATACAAATGCTTTCCTTGCCTGAGCCAACCTACTCTTTATATCCTCTTTGCTTCGTGCATCACTGGTTATTTTGCTTTAGCTTTTCACCCGCCAATTTGATGTCCATAGAGGTTTCTGATTTATTTCGGCTGCATTCCAATATTTTTGTTTTAAATTTTATTCATTCTCGTCTAGAATTCCTTCCTCAAGACGGAGTTTGTACCATTTAAAAACTCATTCAAATCCTCTGGCGTTAACTGCTTTTATAAAAGATACTCAAATTTGAAGAATTCAGAGTAATAGTTTGTTAAATATAGAATACTTCAGGGATATATCTTGATATTATGCACATTCCCAAAGTATATTTCTTTGCGTGTACAGAATGTAGCAAAACTACCATTTTTTAAAATTTAACCCATTTATCCTGACATTTATGGACGTAGTTCTCAATTCTGAGTCTGGGAGCCTAGACAAGTTTATACAGTGTCTTTATATTTGCTTGGCGAGGACATTCTCGCTCACGCGCTCCGCCAGTGACGGCTAAGTTGCCGGCTGCCGGGCGCGCGCGTATGTACGGCAGAATACGGTGCTTAAAATAATTTTTACTCACCATGTTTACAGTAGATGCTGAAAATGTTCCCCATCCGCTACCAAACATAATCGGCATCTCCTTATGAAGTTTACGGTTACTGCGGTTAATTTAGCTTCAGTAAGGAAATAACGACCTTTACGTCTATTTTTACTGTTTACTGAACCTGTACGTATGAATCTCTTAGCCGGTCGTGTTATTGTCCGATTTATAGGAATGGGTCTCCCTGAAAATTTATACGGAAACTTTCGTCTTGTTCTGGCGCATGATTTCCTGCACTTTATATACGTATTATGCAGATATACACGTTCACGTAGCGTAACGAATTTTTTACATAAGGCATTATAGCACTATACACATTCAAAATAATAGTACAGTAGCCTATGCAACGAGCCTATAATGGCAACCATTATAGGCGAGTTGCATACGACTGTTTATGTTGGACGATAGTTTTAAATTTATGATATGTTTTAATATACATATTCATAAATATCTGTGGGATTCATTTCAGTTAGTGAACAGAGCACGCTGGTTTTGCTTACTGAACACAGCGCATGCGTGGGTCAAAGACCTTCGGAAGCAGAGACCATTTACTTTGCTTGGCAATGCTATTGTTTACAGCCTGCATGATGTCTAGTGCCGATCAAGACTAGCATTCACTAATATTAAAATAAAATATTTATTGCAGCTAATAGCCAAAGGAATGATACAGACAAAATGAAACATACATAGGAATAAACTATTCATTACAACAGAAGGACGTCAGAGATTCAAGTCTATATGTACAGTATATCGCATGATATCTTTCGCAACATTTGCCGCAACGTACACATACACATTCTGCGTCTGGCTGGTGAAACTTCTTTAACTTGCACAGCTTATGGAGAAAGCCATGTATGGCAAAGCGTGTAACAGTATGTCTTAGTTCGTGGCCTCCCCGTTTCCAATCATTGCAGGTCATTGCGTCTGTGATGTAGAAATCCCACCATATTCACTAATATTGTCACCAAAGTCGTTTGAAAGCAATGCGCTGTGTTTGGAGTTGGGGATATTAAGGTACAGTGCTATTTCTCGTCTCACATTCGCCATTTTTTTTACGCGATCATATGGTACGGTGCACTTTCCATGTCGGCAATGTATACAGAAGGATGCTGTGTTGCTAACTTCTGGATGTAGATTCGTATACTTCTTGCATATGCCATAGTTTTTTCTTATTACCTTAAAGGTTCGTGCTGATTTTGTCTTTGTGTTTGCCATTACAACTACAATGGTTGATCGGATATCTTTTACATTGTCATCTTAATTTCCATACGAGTATCTTAATTACCATTATAGGCGAGTTGCATACGATTGTTTATGCTCGACGATAATTATTATAACTATTTTATGTTCGAGCATAAATATTCATAAATATCTGTCGAGATATCGCCAGTTTTATGTTCCGAACAGAGCGCATGAGACGCAGAGAATGCCTTGTATTTGACCATGGCCTCCTCGATTACCCTACTATGACACTAGGTCAGGCAGTGAAATTTAAATGAGAAGGCCGTGGAACTCAGTGCATCTAGTTATATGATTGGTCAAACAACTGTTTCTTGAGCTCTGATTGGTGGGAGAAACTGTTTCATAATGAAAAATAGTGTTATAATGAGCCTAATTATAGTACAGTTTTCTGACATATAATAGTCAGGGTTGAACATAATATTTACATTTCGACATCGTCGAACATAAGAACACTATACAATACGATATACAGTACACAGTAGCTTTATAAAACACCCAATTAGCTCGGAGCTCACACGTCTAAGGAAGAACTTGGGAACACGGCCTGAGACCGCGCGCCAACCAGTAATAACGGCCGGCTATTGGCCGGGGACTGGCGGCCAAGATCTAGCGGAATCTTCTTGCCAAGCAAAAATAAAGACCCTGTATTATTCCTTACTCAACTTAGTGCAGTCATGTGAATGGTGTTGATTTTTACCAGAATTATCTTACCTCAGACAGAAATAGCTCTCGAAATGAAGCAATACATTGTTTGGTGAATACAGGAGCCATGCATTCTGCTGACGTCATTGCAGCCTATGCTGCTCATAGTCTTTGGGCAGCTTATCTTAATACTGTACGCGACACTAGCGCCAAGAATACCTATAGTAGTAACAGTATTCCAACCTCTTTGGATTCCTTTATAAGCCGACGTTGTTATCCATTTCGTCCTTATTTTGTTTGCAGAGACAGTATAGATAGATCATAATATTGTTTATGTTCGACCCTGACTATTATATGTCTGAAAACTGTATCATAATGATGGTCATTATAACACTATTTTTAATTATGAAACAGTTTCTCCCACCAATCAGAGCTCAAGAAACAGTTGTTTGACCAATTAGATAATTAGATGCGCTGAGTTCCACGGTCTTCTAATTTAAATTTCATTGCCTGGCCTAGTGTCATAATAGGGTAATCGAGGAGGCCATGGTCAAATAAAAGGCATTCTCTGCATCTCATGCGCTCTGTTCAGTACATAAAACTGGCGAAATCTCGACAGATATTTATGAATATTTATGTTCGAACATAAACAGTCGTATGCAACTCGCCTATAATGGTAATTAAGACACTCGTATTGCCATTATAGGCTCGTTGCATAATGTACTATTACTGAATAGCAATATCCGCGCGATTGTTTAATGGGTTTCGTGTAAAGGTCACCGACCCCAAGTGCTGGTCATCATATCCATCACTCAGTAAGTTCATGTTCGGAGATTGGTAACACTGAAGATATATTTGAACTGTAATCGGGACGGAATATTGTCCCAGTGTCATGTGTATTGGCTGTATATTTATCAGGGAGACGTTCCTAAGCCAGGAGTTTGTTCTTTATTGGAGTTCTCTTATTGCCCCATGCTGCCAGACAGAGCGTCCCGTCTTTCCGTATTGGATGCTTTTGTGTTCGTGCTAGTACAATATACACCCACGTAGACTCCTAACTACACTGACTGGCAAAGAAAAATTCAACATAACTTTCATTTAAATCATAAATATGAGCGCCCTACGCCTAGTACATAACTTACTGTTTATAACATGGAAGTAAGGTTAACTGGTTTCCTGGATGCATTACCATTCTTCATGTCATTGTTTCACTTAACAATAGCGATTCTTTGACACGATGCTGTTTCCCGCGGAAAGATGTGCGCGCCACCATTTTCGATCAGCGCCACTGCCCTGGCAACATCTTCAGGCCTCAAGCGCATATTCGTTTCTGAGTTGCACAAGAACAACTGAGGATGTGGCTGTATTGATCTTTTCCTATGCGAACAAGTGGCAAAATGAAAGAAAGAAAAAAAGATACGAGCCTTACAGTAGTCGCATATGATGTGTAACATCTGACATGTTATCCTACTCGTATACTACACAGCTTCGACATTCTTAAAATGTTAATTTACACTCCATTTTCATACTGGTACTATGATGAATGTATAGATTGAATTGGAGATATGCTACTATCACATTTGTGGTGCAGCGGTCAAGCTTTTAGACTCTCACCAAGGTAGACCGGGTTTGATTCCCGGTCAATACATGTGAGATTTTCGAATTGAAATGCCATGACATGTGGTTCGCATTCCACGTAAAAGGGAGGTACCGTGGATCATGATCGTGAGATTAACGGACAAGCAAAACTACAAGCTTCCTTCCTTTTACATTAATAATTCATAATAACAATGTGACACACACAACGTCGACAGTACTCTCAAATACTGTGAGCACATTCCTCAGTAACTATAACATTCATTATTCTCAATGCTCTCATACAGTTCGTCGTAAACAATCAAAACATGGCTTCCTACAATCATGAAATGACCTAGTCTCACATATGATGAAAATACAGCTTTTATTCCACTCATATAACAAAATTCTGTTATGCATTTAATATTTGACTACTCACCCACAGCTTGACAATAATGCCGCTTACTTAAATGTCATTTGTCGTCTTTGTCCTACCCCTTGTGATATTCAACCTTGAACGTGAAGCTTCATAAACTGCTCAATGACAAATGAAAGTCGGTGAAACATTTGCCACTGTGCTCGTCAAACCAGTGCCTGCTAAATGCACTGCCTACTGTATTGCCATAACATTCTCGCGCTACAGAGCGCACACTGCCTTGTTTCCAATACACACATTTTCAATTGTACATCCAGCTGGCAGTGCGTCTTCACTTCCGTCCGATCCACTTCCGCCCGATTCACTTCCGTCCCATTTTTCTGGCAGTGCGACTTCACTTCCGTCCGATCCACTTCCACCCGATTCACTTCCATCCCCAATTTTCAAAATCACTCACACATAACTATCCAGCAACCGAGCGGAAAGATTTACACATCAAAAAGAATAAAACATTGCATTGTTGACGATAGCGATGGCGCGCACATATTTCCGCGGGAAACAGCATCATGTCAATGAGTCGCTATTGTTAAGTGAAACAATGACATGAAGAATGGTAATACATCCAGGAAACCAATTAACCTTACTTCCATGCTATAACTATAGTAAGTACTGTACTAGGCATATACCGTTCATATTTATGACCAGCAGTAGTGCCCGGGTTCGCCCGGTGGATTTATTTGTTGTTTGGATGATAATGAATAGTCCTACAGAACTGGAGTGCTCAAGGATAAGGATCGGAAAGCACCAACGCTTATTGCAGCTGTTAACCCCACTATACTGCACCAACACCATCGCCCTTATACAGAGGCATTCTATTGCCATGATGATAACTCGCAGTTCTGCACCAGAACACTGGTACGGGCGCGTGATGCAGCCCGCATTGCCAAGCAACAGTAGACATAGGTATTATTGAAGCTGTTCGGGAGCGCTTGTTTCTCCGACTTACTGAACAAAAATCAATCTTTAAGGTTACCTGAGAGGTGTAGCCTAACGCCACATAGCCTAAACTATTCCTCTTGAATCAGGCTATCATATACAAAAAGATTTTTTCGAATCCGACTGGTAGTTCGAGAGATTAGCGCGTTTAAATACACAAACAAACAAACAAACAAACAAACTCTTCAGCTTTATTATATTAGTATAGATTTGAACGAAAGTAATGTTGAATTTTTCAAGTGATCGGTCTTTTTTGCCGGTCAGGTGTAGTAGCCTACTAGTAACTATGGATCGAACATCGTTCACCTTAATGGTAAACTCTGCATTTCTCAATAAACCGTCATTACGGATGCGGGGCGGATGCGGATAACAGTTAAGCGGATGCGGGGCGGATGTGGATAACAGTCGTGGGGATGGGGCGAATGCGGATAACAGTCATGTGGATGTGGGTGCGTGGCGGTTGCGGATAACAGTCATGTGGATGGGGGCGGATGGGGATAACAGTCATGAGGATGGGGGCGGTTGCGGATAACAGTCGTGTGGATGTGGGTGCGGGGCGGATGGGGATAACATTCATGTGGATGGGGGCGGATGCGGATAACAGTCGTGTGGATGCAGGGCGAATGCGGAAAACAGTCATGTGGATGTGGGTGCGGGGCGGATGCGGATAACAATCTTGTGGATGCGGGGCGAATGCGGATAACAATCTTGTGGATGTGGGGCGAATGCGGATAACAATCTTGTGGGTGCGGGGCGGATGCGGATAACAATCATGTGGATGTGGGTGCGGGGCGGATGCGGATAACAGTCATGTGGATGCGGGGCGAATGCGGATAACAATCTTGTGGATGCGGGGCGAATGCGGATAACAATCTTGTGGATGCGGGGCGAATGCGGATAACAATCTTGTGGATGCGGGGCGAATGCGGATAACAATCTTGTGGATGCGGGGCGAATGCGGATAACAATCTTGTGGATGCGGGGCGAATGCGGATAACAATCTTGTGGATGCGGGGCGAATGCGGATAACAATCATGTGGATGTGGGTGCGGGGCGGATGTGGATAACAGTCATGTGGATGTGGGGCGGATGCGGATAACAATCTTGTGGATGTGGGGCGAATGCGGATAACAATCATGTGGATGTGGGTGCGGGGCGGATGCGGATAACAGTCATGTGGATGTGGGGCGGATGCGGATAACAATCTTGTGGATTTGGGTGCGGGGCGGATGCGGATAACAGTCATGTGGATGCGGGGCGGATGCGGATAACAGTCATGTGGATGCGGGGCGGATGCGGATAACAATCATGTGGGTGCGGGGCGGATGCGAATAACAATCTTGTGGATGCGGGGCGGATGCGGATAACAATCTTGTGGATGCGGGGCGAATGCGGATAACAATCTTGTGGATGCGGGGCGAATGCGGATAACAATCATGTGGATGTGGGTGCGGGGCGGATGCGGATAACAGTCATGTGGATGCGGGGCGGATGCGGATAACAATCATGTGGATGTGGGTGCGGGGCGGATGCGGATAACAATCTTGTGGATGCGGGGCGAATGCGGATAACAATCATGTGGATGTGGGTGCGGGGCGGATGCGAATAACAGTCATGTGGATGCGGGGCGGATGCGGATAACAATCATGTGGATGTGGGTGTGGGGCGGATGCGGATAACAATCTTGTGGATGCGGGGCGAATGCGGATAACAGTCATGTGGATGTGGGTGCGGGGCGGATGCGGATAACAGTCATGTGGATGCGGGGCGGATGCGGATAACAGTCATGTGGATGTGGGTGCGGGGCGGATGCGGATAACAATCATGTGGATGTGGGTGCGGGGCGGATGCGGATAACAGTCATGTGGATGCGGGGCGAGTGCGGATAACAATCTTGTGGATGTGGGTGCGGGGCGGATGCGGATAACAATCTTGTGGATGTGGGGCGGATGCGGATAACAATCTTGTGGGTGCGGGGCGGATGCGGATAACAATCTTGTGGATGCGGGGCGAATGCGGATAACAATCATGTGGATGTGGGTGCGGGGCGGATGCGGATAACAGTCATGCGGATGTGGGTGCGGGGCGGATGCGGATAACAGTCATGTGGATGCGGGGCGGATGCGGATAACAGTCATGTGGATGTGGGTGCGGGGCGGATGCGGATAACAATCATGTGGATGTGGGTGCGGGGCGGATGCGGATAACAGTCATGTGGATGCGGGGCGAGTGCGGATAACAATCTTGTGGATGTGGGTGCGGGGCGGATGCGGATAACAATCTTGTGGATGTGGGGCGGATGCGGATAACAATCTTGTGGGTGCGGGGCGGATGCGGATAACAATCATGTGGATGTGGGTGCGGGGTGGATGCGGATAACAGTTATGTGGGTGCGGGGCGAATGCGGATAACAATCATGTGGATGTGGATGCGGGGCGAATGCGGATAACAATCATGTGGATGTGGATGCGGGGCGGATGCGGATAACATTCTTGTGGATGCGGGGCGAATGCGGATAACAATCATGTGGATGTGGGTGCGGGGCGAATGCGGATAACAATCATGTGGGTGCGGGGCGGATGCGGATAACAGTCATTTGGATGTGGGGCGGATGCGGATAACAATCTTGTGGATGCGGGGCGGATGCGGATAACAATCTTGTGGATGCGGGGCGAATGCGGATAACAATCTTGTGGATGCGGGGCGAATGGAGATAACAATCTTGTGGATGCGGGGCGGATGCGGATAACAATCTTGTGGATGCGGGGCGAATGGAGATAACAAGTCGTCCGGATGCGGGGTGAATGCGGATAACAAGTCGTCCGGATGCGGGGCGGATGCGGATAACAAGTCGTCCGGATGCGGGGCGGATGCAGATAACAAGTCGTCCGGATGCGGGGCGGATGCGGATAATGTTTTGTTTATCCGCGCAGGGCTCTGGTTATGTCCTGGTAGTGATGGCTGACTGTTTGTTGTTGTTGATTCGTTTAGGGGCTCTGCGACATCCACATCGACTTGGGCGTCTGATAACTTGGGGTGTGTGTTTCTGTAGTCGATGCTAGAATTGGGAAGGAGGCGGCCGTGGTCTAGATTTAGGTACCATCCCGGCATTTGCCTGGATGGAGTGTGGAAAAACCTGGGTAAAACCACATTCAGTCTGCGCCGGAGTTCAAATCTCCGAATGTGGATAAACGTTTTAATTGTGTGTGCTGTTATACTGTGGCGGTGACGTAAGAGTGGACGGCCTTGAGAGAGAGTGTTCGAGACTTGGTCAAGGTCAGTCGCCAGGCCGATAACCAGACGGGAAGTAGAGTGGAGTATGGGCGAGTCGGGTGTTTCCCTGGAACACCGTATCTTTAGACTAGAGCTGGTAATAATCGATTTTCAATTAATCGATTAATTTGAAATTAATCGGAAACGATTAATCAATTAATCGAAGCTCCTTAAAACCGATTAATCGATTAACCGAATAATCGATTAATCGAATAAACGATTAACCGAAAAATCGATTAACTTATAGTAGACACGAGATAAGAAAATAAGTTTTGAAAATTGTTTAAATGAGAAGTCATCGCCTAAGTTGAGTTAGGCTTATTTTCGGAATGATGTATAGAAATCTATAAAAGTTAAATTTTGCGTAAAGATACGTGTCCTTCCTTGTTTATGTTAACAATAACATAATAACAGTCAGTGACAGTGTAAGGACAAACATCAATCAAATTGGGAAGGGTTTCAGCAAAAGAAAACGAGGAGTTTTCAACATTGCTTTTGAATCTTGTTCAATTTTTGTTGGAAAGGCTGTTTAAAATTTAAGACAGGAACATTTTTGTTTTATTCTGGTTTAGCCTAATTTCCACAAAGACCTGTAGGTTGTAACTCTTCAGGCGGTCAACTTGAATTTGCCCAAAGACTGGGCGGAATCCAATGTATAAACTATATGAATTATAAGTAAATAACACTCCTAGGAACATTACATGTGTTAGTTATGATCGCTATTACAATCACTATCACTATTACGTCGCCACACTCGAATGCTCCTAGTGGGTAAGAGATTTCACGAGCCCTTCATCCAGGAAAGCCACCAACAGCAAGGAGGTTCAGTCATGTTTTGGGGTGGAGTCATGTTCGGTCGACGTACGCCTCTAATTCCTATCCACGGTAACATGACTGGTCTGGTGTATAGAGACAACATCCTTGAACCTGTCGTTACAGGTTTTGCTGCCACAGTGGACTATAATGCTCGTGCCCATCGAGCTAGGGTGGTCAATCAGTTCCTTCAGATGCATGTCATACAGAGAATGGAGTGGCCTACCTATTCTGCGGACATGAACTGTAATGAACATGCCTGGAAAGAGCCCAAGAGGGCAATTTCGCACCGTCCCAATCCTCCAACAAACAAAGAGCAACTGATTGAAGCTGCTTTCCAAGAGTGGGGGAATCTGCCCCAAACCACGTTGTATTCGTTGGTGCTCAGTATGCCTCGTCATCTGCAAGCATGGATTAGAGCTCGTGGTGGCCATACATGGTATTGATATGCCCCAACATGAAAAGGACGGTTGTGTGCTCAGTCCCACATTATCACTTTTGTTATTCGTCGTGTGTTTCTGTCTCTTTTGCAAAGCAGATTGTGTGTGGTTTTTCTTAGTATGTACCCTATATTGTGTATAATATGATAACATACACATAGCAAAATAAACAAGTTACTGAATCACAATATGCGAGACCTTTTTTTGAACATCGTATAAGTTTAGTTTGTTTAATAAGGGTTTGTGAATTATTTATGAGTATTATGATCGTGTAATAAGAATAACACAATATAATAAATTAATTAAAATTAGAGCATGCACTTTGATTCTATTATGCATAAGTTTACATATCTCAGCGGATCCTTGGCCATACAGTTGTTACGCTTTAGCCTGCCTACTCCCGCCGGGCTCATTGTGATCATAATTAATACGTGTAATTTTTCAAGGAGTTAATTTACTTATTACTTATATTATTTATACGTTGCAGCCCACACAGTCATTGTACAAATTCATGTTGACCGACTGAAGAGTTACATCTGACAGTTTTTGTATAGGCAACACTGAAACAATGGCTTCAACAGTTCACAAACAAGATGCATTATTTAAAAATAAATGTGACAATATATTTCAATCGACTGTCTGTTTTGGTGCAAAAATACTAGCAAGTACTCATTTTCTGGGACGAGGCAGCTCCGCTTTGCAGTCACAGTGTTTCCAGCGGGGAATATCAAGTATTTTGTCGCTAGATTAGCGGGCCTTTGATATATTGTTTATTCATTTTCCACCTGTGAACAAGGGTGAGTATGCCAGTCAGGCGGTGAATTCCCAAGATAGACGTCCAGCTCGTCTTTTGCAATGATTGCAATATTTACGCTACATCTACAAGATTTCCTATTTTTACCGCGCTTTTTATAACTGCCCTACCATGAGATCATTGAGTTTTTATCGAACTTGCCTAAGTGTTGACTTTAGACATACCTTCGTTCGTAAGACGTCACATTTGTATCTTTGGAGTCGAAATTTAATGTTTTTCGGACGGTCAAAGACTTTTTACATGAGATTAATAAATACAATTAGATGACCAGTTTCGATCGTCAAGCGATCATCAGATCTTTACACTTCGGCTATTAATCTGTGTCGACAAGTATGGGTTATGATATTTACAATACATACACTTTTTTAGTTGCAGTAGTAATTAATCTAGCAAAAATAATAAAGATATGTTATTTTTTGTTGAGATACTGATAGTTGTGATTGATCTTCAAGTTTGCTTGCTTAGTGCCATTATGTGATTGTTATTAAATTGTCAGGTTATTGTGTCAGCATAATCGCCCTCACGCTGTGCACGAAAAACGGACCACACATCGCTCAAACTGCGAAGTGCACCATTTATTAACTATCAGTATCTCAACAAAAAGCACATATCTTTAGTTTGGTAGTTTAATTGCTACTGCAAATCTCTCTCTGTATTCGTTTAGCCGATTCCGACTCTCCGTGACCCCATGTACTAAACTACGCCAATTTCTTCTGTCCTGCACTGCCTCCCGAAGATTTTCCAAGCTGGAATTTAGTGCTTCTGTGATGCCATCCATCCATCTCATTCTTTGCCTCCCTCTTCTTCTTGTGCCTTCTATCTTCCCCAGCATTAAGGTCTTCTCTAATGAATCATGTCTTCTCATGATGTGTCCAAAGTAGCCCAGTTTTTGTTTCAGGATTAAGCCCTCCAAGGAACACACTGGTTTAATTTGCTGTAAAACTGACTTATTGGTTCTCTTCGCAGTCCATGGAACTCTAAGAGCTTTTCTAAAACACCATAATTCTTGTACGAATTTCCCAATTTCTACATCCCATACAACGAGGTAGGTGATAATAAATCATTTAAAGTAGATTTTTATCAGTTTCATATGCTGGCTAATTATGTTTCGTTTATTTATATACTGTACATTTTTCTGACATGTTTATTTTCCTATCTGTTAGGTTATTTCATGTCATCATAATACTGGTTGGCACCTTTTAAAAATCGTTAATAGTCTCCGTATTGAAGAGGATTCAAGTTATTTAACTCAAGGGCCGAGCTGAATTATTTTATTGATTTTCTAAATTATTTTGTGTATATTTTGATAAAAAATTTAAAGCTTAACATTCTTACACTCACCGTCTAATAGTTCTTATTTCTAACTACTTTTTTAAAATTATTGTTAAAAGACCAATCTTATATTTATTTAATTAATACTACTTTGTAAGGATATCCATTTTTATTACTATATTTTATCAATTATTATCTTTAATTTTCATTTTAATTTAGATTTAAGGCGCATATGCCATTTTAGTTTTCCAATTCTTAATTGATTTTCTTTCTAGGCTGAGGATGACCCCACTGTGGGTCGAAACATGTACTAATATATAAAATATATATTTGTTTATGTATTGATTTGGCGTATAATTTAAACGTTTAATTCTAACATCAATACGGATATTTAAAACATTTGTTTCCAATGGCAAATGTATTTGCATTCCATAATTCAAAGGAATCTATTCTATGGCGTTCAGCTTTTCTTATGGTCCAGGTCTCACATCCATACATCACAAGTGGAAAAACCATAGCCCTTACTATACGGATCTTTGTTGTTAAGGTTAGGTCTCTACTCCTTAAGACATTGTCCAGATTTGAAAATGCCTGTCTACCAAGTAGCAATCGTCTTTTGATCTCATGACTGCAGTCACCATCGGCAGAAATCTGTGAGCCAAAATAGTTAAAAACAGAGACTATCTCCATTTTTTCTCCTCCTACTTGCCATGAATTGACAGTTGTAGTTGTCATAATTTTTGTTTTCTTGACATTCAACATTAGTCCAGCCTTTGAACTTTCCTCTTTCACTTTCAGTAAGAGGTTTTTTAAGTCTTCTTCAGTTTCAGCCATCAGGATTGTATCATCTGCATATCTCAGGTTGTTTATATTTAACCCAGCTATTTTGATTCCTGTTCCTTCTTCATCTAACCCCACATTCCTCATAATGTGTTCTGCATACAGATTGAAAAGGTAAGGTGACAATATACAGCCTTGCCGTACTCCTTTTTGAATCTTAACCCATTTAGTTGTTCCATATATGGTTCTCACTGTAGCTTCTTGATCAGAGTTTAAGTTCCGGATGAGGTTAATGATATGTTCTGGTACTCCCATGCATTTTAGTACTTTCCATAACTCATTATGATCAACACAGTCAAAAGCTTTAGCATAATCAATAAAACAAAAGTATACATCTTTCTGGAACTCTCTTGCCTTCTCCATTATCCATCGTACGTTGGCGATTTGATCTCTGGTCCCTCTTCCTTTACGAAATTCAGCTTGTTCTTCAGGTAGCTCTCGGTCTACATACTGGCGTAGTCTATTTTGTAGGATTTTAAGCATGACTTAGCTAGCATGTGAGATAAGTGCTATTGTTCGGTGACTCGTGCATTCTTTAGAATTTCCCTTCTTAGGAATTGGGATGAATACTGAACTTTTCCAGCCTTTTGGCCATTGTTGCGTTTTCCATATTTGCTGACATATGGAATGTAAAATTTTCACTGCACTATCTCCAACTTCTTTGAACATTTCTATTGGAATTCCATCATGTCCACTTGCTTTGTTTTTAGTAATACTCGCTAGGGCCCATTTGACTTCAGTTTCCAAAATATCTGGTTCTGGTTCGAAGGGCACTTGAACGTCATTATCCATAATACATGGTTCTTTCTTATACAGATCTTCTACATATTCCAGCCATCTTTCCTTAATATCCTCTGCTTCTGTTAGATCTTTGTCATTTTTATCTTTTACCATCCCAAATTTTGCCTGAAATTTTCCTTTCATATCCTTAATTTTCTTCTAAAGTTCCCTCGTCTTGTCCATTCTGTTAATTTCCTCAACTTCCTTACATTGATTAGTTATAAAAATATTCTTATCTCTTCTAGCTAATCTTCTAAACTCTGCATTAAACTCAAACATTGCTGATCTATCCCCTTTAATTTTTGCATTCCTTCGTTCTTCTGCAATTTGCAGTGCCTCATCCGATAACCATTTGGCCTTCTTCATATTCTTTTCCTTGGGAATGTATTTTTCTGCTTCCTGCTTAACAGCAGCAGATACTTCTGTCCACAACTCTTCAGGGGTTTTGTCTCCAATCTGTAATGTATTAAATCTGTTCCTGACTTCTACTCAATAATCACAAGGAATTCTTCCCAGGTCAAATCTGTATGAGGAGGCAGTTCTAGCCGTTTTCCTCAACTTCAACCGGAATTTTGCAATTAATAATTCATGATCTGATCCGCAGTCAGCGCCTGGTCTTGTTGTAGTAGATTGAATAGCACTTTTCCACCTACTATTACAAATTATGTAATCAATTTGATTCCAGTATTGGCCATCTGGTGAAGTCCAAGTGTATAGACGTCTTTTGGGTAACTGGAATAGTGTGTTGGTAATAATCAGTGAATTATCTAGGCAGAATTCTATGAGTCTCTGTCCTGCTTCATTTGTTGTACCAAGACCAAATTGTCCTGTTACACCATTTACTATTTGATTTCCCACTTTAGCAATCCAATCTCCAACTATGAACACGATATCCTTGTTTGGTGTCGACCGTAGTAGTTCTTGTAAATCTTCCTAAAATTGGTCAACTACGTTCTCTTCAGCATCAATGGTTGGTGCATAAACTTGAATGACTGTAACATTGAAAGGTTGACCTTGAAATCTGATGGAAATCATTCTATCATTTTTATAGTTGCAACCCATCACAGTTTTACCTACTCTGTTACTAACTATGAAGGCTACTCCATTACTTTTGTTGTTGTCTTGTCCAGAAAAGAATACTGTGTAGTCATCCGAAATAAACTCTCCCATTCCAGACCACCTCATTTCACTTATTCCCAATATGTCGATGCCGATTCTCTCCATTTCTCTTTTGACTACATCTAGTTTCCCTTGATACATGGATCTCACATTCCATGTTCCTAAACAGTACTGTTCCTTGTAGCATTGCACTCTTCTTAAAGCCCTTCTCAACCTAGTTCCCCCCGGAGATCCGATTGGGGAACTTGAAACTCCGAAACATTTTAAATTGAGCAAAGCCATGGGGTTTTCTTGGAATATTTAATGTGGTGGTTTCCCGTTGCCTTCCACATTCTGATGCCGTTGACCAATCATGGTTCCTCCGCCTTCAGGGATAATTTCTCATCCCTAGGACAACAGAGTGCCCTAAACCTCTACCCGCTCATCCGCCTTCCAAGAAAACCGTTGGCACTTGGTAGAGGAGGACCTCTTATACCGGAGGTCACTCGGTCGTCAGAGCCTCGTCAGTCTTAAGCAGGGCGCACCACGTGCAGGTGAGGTTGACATTTGAGTAGGAGTTCTGTCAACATCCTACCCCTTACACCCCGCTACTGCAAATAAATAAGTGTATATATTGTAATTATCATTCCATACTTCTCCATATACAGTAGATTTAATAGCCTAGGTGTAAATGATCTGATGATGATCACTTGACGATCGAAACTAGTTATCCAAGTGTATTTATTAACACCATGTAGTAGTTTTTCAGGATTAGCGAACAAATTTTGATTTCTAAGGCAAGCCTGAAAAAAGGCTTCCAACACGGTAATCCTTGGAGTGAAGTTAAATGAAACCTCAAAGCAGGCATTGAGCAGTGGCTAGCAATCTTAGCTGTCACCACAGAGGTTTGGGTTCGATTCCCGGCTCTGCCAAGAAATGTAATTCTGGTGTGGGAGCTGGAACGTGTACACTCAGCCTCGTGAGGCAAAACTGATAAGAGGAGGGTTTGATTCTTACCTCAGTCATCCTGGAAATGATTTTCCATGGTTTCTCATTTCTACTCCAGTCAAATGCAGGGATGGTACCTAATTCAAGGCCACGGTCGGTTCCTACCCATATTCTACATGAATTACAAATCGCAGTGACACATGTTATCAGACAAGTCTTAAACACACCCCAGTACGCGGGGATACGTGAACACGATGTTGCAAAGCCCCTAAAAGAATCAAAAACATCATCCATCATGGGACTGCCCCGGCTAACCATGTCGAGTGATTGCATTAAGAAACCAAGTTGTGTCATAGTTGGTTGATTCTGTGAGAGCGTAGTTAAAAAATGCGAAATACATTGATTAATCGGCAAAACAAATCAAAAACCGATTAATCGATTATTCGAATAACCGATTAATCGATTTTTCTGAAAACCGATTAATCCACTAATTGATTAATCGGTTAATCGTTATTTACGATAATTAATCGATTATTCCCTACTTTAGACACACCGAGGTGAGGTGCCGGAGTTTTGTCCAGGAGGGAATCCTAAACGTTCATGTCGCATTTTAATGCCACTCATGACTAGGGACCGGACATTCATGCACTAAAAACTATTAAAAGATGCACGTAATTGAAAAATCTACAGCCTGCTTCCAGTCGACCGACCGGGTCAGGGAATGGAATGAATGAAGCCTCCATCTAGCGGCGAGGATATGAACTGTGCCGGCTGCCGAAGCCTGTCGCACTCTCCTGGGGCAATGATTAAATGAATGGCAGTTGAGATGAAATGATAATGGAGAGTGTTGCTGGAATTAAATTGTGACAGGGAAAACCGGAGTACCCGGAGAAAAACCTGTCTGCCTCCGCTTTGTCCAGCACAAATCTCACATGGAGTGACCGGGATTTGAACCACGGACCCCGCGGTGAGAGGCCGGCGTGCTGCCGCCCAAGCCACGGAGGCTCATGCATGTAATTATACACTGAATTTTTATTTTATTTTATTTAGTAATTTTACCCTCCAGGTAGGCTTTTTCCACGGACTCAACGAGTGAGCCCACCTTTACCGCCTCTACGGGCAGTGTCCTGGAGCTGAGACATGTGGTCGGGTGACACAGCTGGGGAGCCTGAACGACCGCCTCGCCCAGGCATTATGCACTGAAAATGTAGAAAATATAGATTAAGAATTGAAATATATCCACTTAACAACAAGCCAATCTTATTCACTCTAGTTGGTTGGTTGGTTCCTCAGTTCAGGGGCTGCGATAACGCGGTCATATATCCCCGTGTACTTTGGGTGTGTGTAGAATCTGTCTGATGACCGGTGTTAATTGTGATGGCTGTATTAGTGTGTGTTATCTGTGATTGAGGTAAGGACTGCAGACGATTAATTTTTTCAAGTTGTTCCTACTTTTACTACCAAATGCTAGCGTCCACGACACCTCGCTGCGGACGTGGCTACTAAATGCCATTGCAGTCAGCACCTGGTGGTGAACGTTGGAACTAATATAGCGTTATCAAACTAAACTACAAATTTTGTCTTCACACAAGTGTAGTTAGTGGAAGGTTCTTTTTCATGCCATAAATCTATGACATGGGACCACTGGCTTTACTTCCCCTCCGAAGGAAGGCATACTGGGGATTTTAACGCTCTTAAAATCCGACGACTTCGGCCGGGTTTGAACCCGCGATCTTAGGCATAGAAGCTCAGCATGCTACTGACTACGCCACCGAAACCGCTCTTATTCACTCTTCTTCACTCCTTTGCCGTAATAAGTGCAGTCGTATTTGCAAGTTGTTCAAGTTGAAATTTCTTTTCACATTTCTCCTCCTTCGAGCATATTGGACAATAGACAACCACGACATAATCACTATTACCTGACACCCACTGGTTTAATAAATACTTTCTGCTGCTCTTCTCTTTAGACATTTTGAGTTAAGGATATGCAGACTAAGAATAACGTAACACATTAACTGAAGAAACTCCTCATAAAACTAACAACCCCGGGCTTCTGTCTGCCGAGATGGTGAAAAGAATGTCCCACCCCATGCCCTTTTTGAAACAGCCAGGCAGCACGCCTGTGTGAAATACTGTGAACTCGTTATCTGTTTCTCAGAAAGTTGCTTACAAGGGATATTGCTCAGATGATGGAAGACATGTCCATCCCCATCCATTTCTTGAAATGCCAGGCGTAAAATACTGTTATCTCGTTATCTGTTGTTCAGGAAGTTGCTTACGAGGATTATCCAACTCACAGGCGAAACCAATATTGGTCAAGATGTGTTAAATTGCACCTAGTATGAAATGTATACGCTGAAATATGCTGTTATGTTCAGAATATGAAATAAGTCCAATAAACCCTCAAAATAAGTATTTGCGCGTGCGCATATTGATTTTCAAAATATCCGGTCCCTACTCATAATGAGCTCATGACACCTGGCAGGCGAGAGTCGTGTAATACCATGTTGCCTAGATCAACGGCGTTGTGCGTACGGACCTGGAAGGTTCAGTCCACTGAAGAGCTCACAATGCGTCATTATGTATGTTCGGTTCGACATATGGGTGCGAATAATTATTTTCTATTATTAAGCTGGCTAAGTTCAAATCTCCAAGTACGTTGTCAGATCACAACCTAACATGCATCCTTCGATTACAAGTTTCCCCAGACACTACGTCCTAACATTGATACACTAGTTCGAGAAAAACGAAACAGAAAGTGTTGGAAAATGTCCCCGTGATTGCATTGTTGTGTATGCCTCTTTTCTAATCGCCAGTGAAAATGGCGTTATGTTCTGTTCTATTTACGTTATAGCATGACTTTTGTTACATATTTTTTTATAGGAGAGAGCCGAAAAGCCATAGGTTATAAGGCCCGAATGTTGATGACAGTCATCTTTTTACTGAGCTGTCTAAAACAATGCTGAAGTACTTAGAAACTGTGGACGGGCCACCCCATCTTCAAATATGTCATTGTTATTTTTCAATCTTTTTAAATTTTTTGCTATTTTTCCATTTTAAGAGCATTTTTTATGAAAAATCCACAGCCTGCTTCCAGTCTCCGACCGGCTCAGGAATGGAATGAATGAAGCCCCCATCTAGCGGCGAGGATATGAACTGTGCCAGCTGCCGAGGCCTGACGCACTCCTCTGGGGCAATGATTAAATGAATGACAGATGAAATGAAATGATAGTGGAGATTGTTGCTGGAATGAAATTTTGACAGGGAAAACCGGAGTACCCGGAGAAAAACCTGTCTGCCTCCGTTTTGTCCAGCACAGATCTCACATGGAGTGACCGGGATTTGAACCACGGACCCAGTGGTGAGAGGCCGGCGTGCTGCCGCCTGAGCCATGGAGGCTTGAAGAGCATTTTTATAAGTTTCGTAAATTTTTTTGGTCACATTTTTAGAGAAATCAGCCTTTTAAGGTCATTTTTTTTCCAATCTAGTCATGTCACAGCTTTATATGAGAGGGTTACGTCTCTCACAGTTAGTAGCTGTGAACATAAACCTTTTGTTAACTGCTAGAAATCTATTTTGATTGACTTTTCAGATGTCATTTTTGAAATATTGGTGAGTTTATTATTGTAAGATCATTTTCTTCATTTTATAGTACATTTTAGGGTAATTTATTACAGTGATTTTGACAATTTTAAGTGCATTTTTAGCCTACTTTCGATTTTTGCAAAAAATGAAAGTAGACTTATGAGATCAACACAGGGCGAAAAACGTGTGTGTGTATGTGTGTGTGTGTGTGTCTGTCTGTGTGTGTGTCTGTCTGTGTGTGTGTGTATGTGTGTGTGTGTGTCTGTCTGTGTGTGTGTCTGTATGTGTGTGTGTGAGTCTGTGTGTGTGTGTGTGTCTGTGTGTGAGTCTGTGTACTCTGAATGTCTGTCCCCCCCCCTATCAATTCGAACACGGTGAATGCGAATTGAACGAAATTTGATACAAAGGTAGCACTAGCAAAGGACACCTCAGTGTCATGTTTTATATCGCCGCCATCTTGACGGAAACGCAATGGCGGCCCCACAAATGTTCAAAGCTTAAATCAAATTACGACTAACCTAATCATTTGATCTCTACCAAATTTTGCAACAACATACCTTTACGGGGGGAGGATCCTTTGACCTAACTAATAGATCATCAGCCTAATAGTTTGCGGATGGCGGCCATCTTTGTGTGAAAATCGATTCCCCCTATTAATTCGAACACGGTGCAACCGAATGGAACGAAATTTGGTACATAGGTAGTACTAACAAAAGGCACCTCAGTGTCATGTTTTATATCGCCGCCATCTTGACGGAAACGTAATGGCGGCCACACAAATGTTCAAAGCTTAAATCAAATTACGATTAACCTAATCATCCGATCTCTACCAAATTTTGCAACAACATACCCTTATAGAGGAAGCATCCTTTGACCAAACGAATAGGTCATTAGCCTAATAGTTTGCGGATGGCGGCCATCTTTGTGTGAAAATCAAACACGGTGAAACCGAATGGAACGAAATTTGGTACAGAGGTAGCACTAGCAAAGGGCACCTCAGTGTCATGTTTTATATCGCCGCCATCTTGGCTGAAACGTAATGGCGGCCACACGAATGTTCAAAGCTTAAATCAAATTACGATTAACCTAATCATCCGATCTCTACCAAATTCTGCAACTACATACCTTTATGGAGGGAGCATCCTTTGACCAATCTAATAGGTCATTCGCCTAACAGTTTGAGGATGGCGGCCATCTTTATGTCAAAATTGATTCCGCCTATTAATTCGAACACGGTGGAACCGAATGGAACGAAATTTGGTACAGATGTAGCACTAGCAAAGGGCACCTCAGTGTCATGTTTTATATCGCCGCCATCTTGACTGAAAAGTAATGGCGGCCACACGAATGTTCAAAGCTTAAATCAAATTACGATTAACCTAATCATCCGATCTCTACCAAATTTTGTAACTACATACCTTTATGGAGGGAGCATCCTTTGACCAATCTAATAGGTCATTCGCCTAATAGTTTGCGGATGGCGGCCATCTTTGTGTCAGAATCGATTCCCCCTATTAATTCGAACACGGTGAAACCGAATGGAACGAAATTTGGTACAGAGATAGCACTAGCAAATGTCATCTCAGTGTCATTATTAATATCGCCGCCATATTGACAAAAACGTAATGGCGGCCTTACAAATGTTTAAAGCTTAAATCAAATTAGGACTAACATAACCATCCGATCTCTACCAAACTTTGCAACAACATACCTTTATGGTGGGAGCATCCTTTGACCAATCTAATAGGTCATTAGCCTAATAGTTTGCGGATGGCGGCCATCTTTATGTCAAAATTGATTCCCCCTATTAATTCGAACACGGTAGAACCGAATGAACGAAATTTGGTACAGAGGTAGCACTAGCAAGGGGCACCTCATATTCATGTTTAATATCCCTATAGCACGTTGTATTTCAAAAAGCTACTACAACCAACATTCAATCATACTCCTTGAAAAGGACAAAGAGTTATAACAATACCCATGCATTTAGGAGAAAGTAGGCTATATGTTCTTTACTGAACATCTTGTTTAAACTCTTTTACTGCATCAACATCCGGGCCTTAGTTATAACCTGTGATCAATTGAGTAATTGCAACAAGGAGCATTATCATTACGACATCCAAAACGTTCAGTTCGTTGCTCCTGCGGAAGTGGAAAGAAGCTTCTCAATGCACAACCATGTCCTCACCGTCAAACGCCGTTCCTTCACATTCGTGAATCTTCGAATGCACATGTTCATTTACTGCATTGGACAGGATAACAGTTAATTCATTTTAAAGTGACATTCTCAATTTTTAACATGATTTTGTTTGTTAACCCCTTATATGTAGATTAGTGGTCTCTAAATGAACCCCCTATTATATGGAAAAAAGCTTGCCACGGTGGGGCGAGTGGTTAACCTGTCGGACTACTAACCCCCAAGCTTGCAGGTTCGTTCCTGGCCGTGGTAAGTGATTTTTTGAAAGGCGACAAAAATCACGAGCTGAGTCTGGCATTGCTTCCACTTACTTGTGCCGGGCTCCTTTCCGTCTTCTTTCCTGTCGACCTCTTTTGGTCAACTCTTGTTCTTTTCCGACCCCAACGGTATCCGAGGCCTAGGGAGTCTTTCACTTTCCCGCCTTAATTGGCCCTTGTCTCCTCTTTCCTGTTCCCTTCTTCTTCGAGGGGTCAGACCTCTTGTTTTCTTTTCATTATATTTCCTTCTCTCTTTAAGATATCCGCACTGTTTTTGTTACTTGGCTCCCCGTGTATCTAAATTCCCTTTAGCGTTTCTTTTTTCATCTACACTACATTTTGTAGTTTTTTTAATTTTTTTGTAAGTTTTTTTCGATCTAAATTGCATTTTGCGATTGTTTTCAACCTCAATTGCATTTTGTAAAGGTTGTCAATCTAAATTGCTATTTAGTAAGTCTTTCAATGTAGGAGCAGGGCATTTTGAATTTCAATTGCACTTTGTAAGTATTTTCTACCAAAACCGCATTTAGCAAGAATTTTAAATCCCAATTGCATGTTGTGTGGTGGGCATTTTGCAAGTATTTTGATTCTCAATTGCATTTTGGTGGGTATTTTGAATCTAAATTACATTTTGTCAAGTATTTTCAATCTAAATTGCATTTTGTAAGTATTGTCAATCCAAATGAGTAGTTTGAATCTACCGTACATTTTGTAAGAATTTTCAATTTCAATTGCATTTTGTAAGAATTTTGAATTTCAATTGCACTTTGTGAATATTTTGGATTGGAAATGTGATCTTTCAATCTGAATTGCATTGTGTATTTTCAATTTCAATTTCATTTTGTAAGTATTTTGAATCTCAATTGTATTTTGTACGTATTTTCGATCTCATTTGCATTTTGTAAGTATTTTGAATTTCAATTGCATTTTGTAAGTATTTCGACTCAACGTTGCATTTTGTGCGTATTTTTCAATCTATTCCTTTTGTGAATCTTTTCGTTCTAAATTCCCTTTTATAAGAACATTTTGTGAGTTGTTTCAATCTGAGTTCCTTTTTGTAAGTATTTTCCGTCTCACTTAATTTTCATTCTGGTTTCCATTTCATTGCCATTTTCGCTATCACCCAGATCATTAGGGGCCGATAACCTAGATGTTAGGCCCCTTAAAACAACAATTATCATCATCATCATCATCATCAAAAATTAGGACATGCATGTCATAAGTTGTTGACATGTTAAAGAACCCATTTGAATTCAATAGGCCGTGTTCATAATGGCAAAATTAATCTCGGGATTTTCCGCCAACACAAAGTTCCTCATTTCTCTACTAGAAAGCGCTATAGTGTCAAGGAGCTTAGATATCTAACCTCCTTGACTTTCATAGCGTTCAAAGGAACGACGAAATTCGACATGCAAGCTGCCCTTTGGGTGTCAGATAACAAAGCTTGCACTTGGCACCCGAGGCCATACGATATTAGTATTATATAGCTTAAATCATCTTAGTCACGGAAAAAAACCTAACGGAAAAATATGATGGTATATATCTATAAGATAATGTCCACTTCACACTGCAAATTCCTTTTATCTACCACTCAGAAATGACACATATTTCGGCTGTTATCAGCCTTCATCAGTCATTAGCAGCATTCTCACTCTCACTTAAAAATATATAATCACATGTGTGTTTACAAAATTGTACAAGTCAAATGCGGTCAACGCCATTTTAAGATCGAATGTGTTGGAGAGTGAGACAACTGCTAATGACTGATCAAGGCTGATATCACCCGAAACATGTATCATTTCTGAGTGGTGGATAAAAGGAATTAGTATTGTAAAGTGGACTTTATCTTACAGATATTTGAACTCAATACGGAAAAAAAATATTGGGTGTGTGCAACTACGATGCGCAACGATATTTGAGCGTGACAACTTATTCTCGGACTGATTTGTTTAAACTGTCGCTCTTGCGAAAATTCAGCTTCGTATTTTTTTAGCCTATTTTTATTTTATGAAAAAAAAAAATAGGCTTATGAGATCACCTTTTGTCCGTCTGTGTGTGCGTGTGTGTTTTTGATGGTGTGGGTGTGTCCCTAATAACTTCTAAACGGCTGAAGCGATTAAAATGAAACTCGGTAAGATCATAGCACTATTCTGGCCGACCCCGACCGTGCCCATCAAATTTTATTGTGTCACACCAATCCAACATGGCGGCTGTGCGAAAAATTTCACCTGCTTTCAGTATCTCCGAAACTATTACCGTTATCGCCATGAAATTGTGTACGGTGATAAAGGGCACTACTAGAAGTTCACCTATGATACTTTCAAAAACCTGGTGACTACAAAACCAACATGGCGGCCAAGTGAAGTTAACAGATTTAAATAGACTTTTCTCCCGATTTAACCATCCAAACGTAATGAAACTTGGTACAGCAAATGTTTATACACACTGTATTGCACTTGAGTCTAATTTAGTTCAATTGTTTATTTAACTCAAAATGGCGGCTGTGCGAAATATTTCACTGACATTCCATATCTCCGAAACTGTTACAGATATCACCCTGAAATTTTTTACGGTGATAAAGGATACTGATATAAGTTTGTCTATGTAACTTTCATAAACCTGTAAAGTACAAAACGAACATGGCGACCAAGCGAAGTTGAAACATTTTAATAGACTTTTCTCGTGATTTAACTCTCTGAGCGCAGTGAAATGTGGTACAGTAAATGATTGTACATATTGTAATGCACTGGCATCTTATTTAGTTCAATTGTTTACATAACCTCAAGATGGCGGCTGTGCGAAATTTTAAAATTAAGTTTTTATTTCTTGTGTCGTAATCATGCGATCGAAGTGAAAGTTTGAATAATGAACCTAGGCAATAATTGTCCTTGAATGGTACATTACTCTATGGCCTATACATATAACAATCTAAAATGGCGAGCATGCGAAATATGTAGACGGTTCTCAATATCTATGAATCTTTTACAGCAATCAAACTGATTTTTTTTATGTTAATAGAGGCTATGAACCTATAGGACTTTCAGTAACCTGGTGAGCACAAATCCAAAATGGCGGCGACGCGAAGTATAAATATTTAAAAGGACGTTTCTCGCGAATTAACTATCCGAGTGCAGTGAAACGTTGCACGTTAAATGCTTATACAAATGTTAATCCACTGGCATCTAATTTATTTCAATTGTTTGCATAATCACAAGATGGCAGCTGTGCGAAATTTTAAAATCTCGTTTTTGCTTCTTATGTTCTAATCATGCGATTGAAGTTTGAGTACCACACGTACACAATAATCTTAATATAATTGTACAAAATTAAAAATCCAACCTGGCGGCCATCTGAAATATTTAGACGGTTCTCAATATCTACGAATCAGTTACAGCAATTAAACTGAAATTTTGTATGTTGATAGAGGCAATTAACATGAGTAGGATATATGAAAATAGGCTGTATAGTTCTTCACGGAACTACTTGTTTAATTATTTTTTTCCGTGTGGTCTCCTCAGAGACCTAGTGCAGGTCTTTCTATTCGACGCCCGTGGGCGACCTGAGCGTCGGGATGAGAGATGGAATTGATTAAGGTGAATGAAATTGGAGAAGGCTGTGGAAGAAAGCGGCCGTGGCCTCTCAGAAGGTACCGTCCCAGCATTTTCCTGGTGTTGAAAATGGGAAACCACGGAAAACCATTTCAAGGACGGCCGACGGTGGGGCTCGAACCCACGCGTCTACCGAGTCAGCAGAGAGCTTGGTCCCATGACCTAACACTGCGCTGTTTAATTATGTATTTTGCGGAACGGAAAGTTCATAGGCGAAATGAAGAAAAGTTGAGTTGCGCTTCCAGGGAAACCACTCTTCTCTGAAGTCTTTTAACTGAACACGACTCGACGGTTTGCTGCTGGCTGTATCTGGGGTAATAGGCTCGCCCGATAGCTAGACTGTAACTGGGATGATAGGCTCGCCCCTAGCTAGCTCGTGAACTTTCGCCTCAGTAATTGAATGGAGATTGTTGGAAGAAATGAAAACGTAAAAACACTTATTGTGGGCGATGTATTGAAGATTGATATATGCTCTCCCTGACTATTTTTGGTAGAACTTTTCATGATGAACAATTCTTACACTCATAGTATGCCTATATTAGATATTTTTAACGGTTTGCCCAGCGTAAGATTGAAAAGCGCACCAGGTTTTGTATTCAATTTTCTCACTTCGTTACTGCTTGGCCTCCTTTGATCTTCAATACATTATTAAAAAAAACCTTTCCTCCTGATATCCTTTACAGAATGGTGAAAACCACATCAAAATCCATCCAGTGGTTCTCGAGTTACCTGTGACATCCAAGAATCGGGGACTTAGTTTTATACTAACTAGAGATGGTTATATTCAATGTGGTCGTGCTCGGGTACTTGGTTTGGCATGAAGGTTGGTATCTAGAGCAATGAAGCAGCTATGTTTATCATGTGTAACGGTTCAAGACACTTCCCTCTTATCTGGTCACCGTCTTAAGTGGGTTTTAAAGAGGGCTAAAGAATTTCCTCTCGCCTTGTGACGTAAGACATACCGCTGACTTCGCCCTGCTAAGGGAGACGTCTCTCAATATAATAACTGATTTCATAGCGTTCGATCTGCTCCATAATACCGTTGTCTAGTGTAGGATTCCCGCCCAGCGCGGTGGTACAGTTATAGTTGTTAACTAGGTGTTATTTTCTATCACTAATAATAATATTATTAATAATAATTAGGGCTCGGATTTTTAGGTAAATATTTTTTTTATGTAAATACATATTTTAAGCATGTTTTCTATAAATACAGAAATTCCTGCTTTTCACTGATTAGCACATAAAAAGATATAATATTTACATTTTTAAATCAGTATGCTAGATCTTTCAGTTTATTGCATTTTGTTCTGTGTTACTTCAACGGGGAAGAACCTGTGAGCTATCTAATCTTCATGCAGAGCGTATGTCAACTTGCAGCTGTGTTATTCTTAACTTGTCACCCCGTGCCACTCACTGTGGAAGCCGGGGATTTCCTTGTTCATAGCCATATTTCACCACGTACTAGACATACCTGGAACCAGTATCACTCACATGCAGTTCATTTCTGGCACTGTGAAGTGTAAGGCAGTTCTACGATGCATAAAGTAAAAACAGCTACAAGTTACCATCTGTTGCATTATTTAAAGATAATTTTACTTCTGATAGGGGCGTTCTGTTCTGCCAACCATGTGGGAAAGCAATCAAAGCTGAAAGGCGATCTCAAGTTACACAACACCTCAAGGGCAAGAAACATACTGCCACAGTTTCGCGATATTTCGCGATAATCGTCGGTCATTTGTGATGGACAGCCTGAAGATGTAGGCCTATCTCGTTGTATATTGTAATGCTTCAGCAGTCAGTGAGACATAGAATAAATTGTATTAGTGCGTACTGCATATTGATTATATTCACATTAACAAACTAAATTATTATTACATATTTTTACTTTTTTGTCACATATTTCAGGTATTTTAACACATAAAAAATAAATATTTTCCCGATTTTTAGCACCTAAAAATTCGAGCCCTAATAATAATATTGTTAGGTAGTTAGTTATTGTTGTTTTAAGGGGCGGAACTACGAAGTCATCTGCCCCTAATAATAATAATAATAATAATAATAATAATAATAATAATAATAATAATAATTAAAGTATTAATTAACTAGCTGTTTCACCTATAAAGCGTCTCTACAGTACCTTAAAAGACAGTACGCGTTGAATGGGGCGCGCTGATGCCGGATGTGCTGCATATACAAAGTTCTACAAGGCCAGACACTTGATGGAACATAACTCGTATACAGACGTGGTTTTACACAAAACTCTGGAAATTTCCGAAATATTTGTTTGTTGTACATAACTGTACCTCATGCATTGGAGTTAACGACTGTACACAATTTAGATATGATACACCGAAGCTCGGTGCGCAATTTTAATGCACACATTATAGACTAATAATGTATAATTCTCTCAGCAATTCTTCTAGTTTTGTGCCGTGTCTTGTGTGGGGTTTCGCCTAGGACACCAAGCCGGCTCATCGGCGGGCTCTTGGTGTCCCCGCCCGGGACCATCCTTTTGGAAGCCTTCGTAGGGAGGTTCAGGCTGCTTGAGCTTTTAGTTCTCGCAGTCAAGTGGTGCAGTTGCACCTAATATAAAGGGAGGTAGCGCGCAGTTCGTCACTCCTGTGGGGGTCCGGGCGGGGACACCAAGAGCCCGCCGATGAGCCAGTTTGGTGTCCTAGGCGAAAACCCACACAAGACATGGCACAAACCTAGAAGAATTGCTGAGTTTTAATTCACCGGCCGTGAAAGCCGATATACCACCTTTTATAATTATCTATTATTCACGAATAGGAATAGAATATAATGTTACGTGCAGCTGTGAGTGGTTGCCTCATCGGTTTAGTTGGTAGCACGGTGTCTTTGACAGGATGAATCCCACACGTGTCGAAATCGTCAGTGTGTATTGCAATTAGCGAGCGTGTGTGTCATCAGCACTTCCAGCATCTGTTATGAATGGCTGCGGTGAGTACAAAGTATACTGTTTGCTTGTTATTAGGGAACACAGCGATGACAGAATGCATTCTGCACATAAGTCAAGCAGCATTGTGCGTCATAGGAGCTCATGTCACCATGGACAGTTAAACGATGACAGAGGCTACTTGAGCTGAGTCATATCGTACTCGCGCAACTGTACTTGTCAACGAAGCAGGCTGACGTGTGACACAGGTAAACAAAGAATAGTTCCCATCTCGACCGCCGGCAATCATTTCGTGAAAGGCTAATATGGTGCAAGCGGTAGCCGTGCTACCAACGTAACTGCTGTAGCTAGCTCTCGCAGACGCATGTAGGCGCTGCGGAGAACATTCCCGGACTCACTGTATTATAATATGTTATAATATTAAATTTTCTCGAATATCATAGGTTATAATAAATTATAATTTGCCATTTTCCAAGAATATAATAATATGAGAAAATTGAAAGGTAAAATACTGTACATCCCATATCTTCAGGTCTACCCACAATCCTCTGGTAGTGGTGGTAACCCTTCCATAAATTCCTCCGTGTCCCTGAATAATCCAATTTCAGCCGAATCGGAACCAGTAGGCGATCCATCGAAAGTGGAAGTAGACAAAGAAGATGATGATGAAGATGACAAGCGTATGAAAAGTTGTTCTTCGCCATCTTGAAACTTATCTGCTTTCCACAGTTCACTTTCGATATTTTTGGTGTGGTCACGTGGTGGTATGCAGCCGAAATTAAATTCTTCATCTCTTGTTTTTTGAATGAGACGTTGTTCAATTTTATAGACTATAGTTCTTCACTTGCCCCCACACCATTTTGATAGAATTAAGTTCACAGTGACGAGCGAAGAGCATATTTTCCTGCTGATTTAGCCATCTCTACAATGATGTATTTATCATATCTGTCTATGTTTTGATTCACAATAAAAAGAAGCTCCCGCTTTAGCATATCATTTCGAAAAGGGATCCCCTTTTGAGTGAGTCAGTCTACAATCCGGTCTTTTCCCCATGACGTTGTAGGTAAAAGTTCGCTTTTCCGACTGTGATAGCCTGCATTGCCTATTACTAGGATAGATCTTTCGGGAACATTGGGCAACAATTGCTCGGCGAACCGGGAACATTGGGCAACAATTGCTCGGCGAACCACCTTTCATAGAGTTCACCTGTCATTTCGTCGTGGGTGTCAGCCGTTTTCCTTTGGCACAGAAAAGTTAACTCGGCACCATTAACGAGTCCTTGTTTATTCCCAGTATGAACCAAGGCAAACCTCGATCCACGAACACTAGGTGGCCTAAGACGTTCATGTTCTTTAGAACATAATTAAATATATTCAGTAATTCGTTCTCTAGTGTGCAATTTGCCAATACTACGCTGCTTTCTAGTTGCTGTATTCATAATGAATATTATAATTAGGGCTCGGATTTTTAGGTAAATAAATATTTTTTTATGTAAATACATATTTTAAGCATTTTCTCTATAAATACATAATTTCTTGCTTTTCACTTATTAGCACTTAAAAAGACATACTATTTACATTTCAAATCAGTATGCTAGATCTTTCAGTTTATTGCATTTTTGTTCAGGGTTACTTCAACGGGGAAGAACATGTGAGCCATCTAATCTTCATGTCATCTTGCAAATGTGTTATTCTAAACGTGTCGCCCCGTGCCACTCACTGTGGAAGCCGGGGATTTCCTTGTCCATAGCCATATTGCACCACGTGCTAGACCTCCCCCTCCCCCAGCTACCTGGAACCAGTGTCACTCACATGCAGTTCATTTCCGGCACTGTGAAGTGTAAGGCAGTTCTACATTGCCTAAAGTAAAAACAACTACAAGTTATCGTCTGTTGCAGAATTTAAAGATAATTTTACTTCTGATGGGGGTGTTCTGTTCTGCCAAACATGTGGGAATGCAATCAAGGCTGAACAGCGATCTTAAATTATACAACACCTCAAGGGCAAGAAACATATTTCCGCAGTTTCGCGCCTTCAGAATAAGTGTTTCGCGATAATCGTCGGTCCCCAACCTAAAGATACATCTTGTTGTGTATTGTAATGCTTCAGCTGTCACTGAGACATAGAATAAATTGTATTCGTGAATACTGCATATTGTTTATATTCACATTAATAAACTAAATAATAATTAAATATTTTTACTTTCCTGTCACATATTTTAGGTATTTTTAATACATAAAAAATAAATATTTTCCCAATTCTTAGCACCTAAAATCCGAGCTCTAATTATAATAATAAAATATAATAGTAATAAATATAATAACTTAATAATAATTAACACAAATTATAATAAACACAAAGACCACTTCACGGTTTAACTTCAGACCAGAACAAATTTAATAACACTGAGCTCTGGGGTAGCACAGAATGTTTTCCTACACTCATCAAAGGCAGTCGTAGAGATAACGGGGCCACCTGGATAAGAAACTTCTGAAGGCACCAAGTGCGGTAACTTATGAATGCTATCTGATACCTAGCTCTGGTTTGTTTTAAAAATTATTTCAGACATTAATAAACATTCCTCCTCGCTTAGTCACCGACATAAAGTCAAAAGCAAAAACATTTCTCGCTACCTAACTTTTCTGTGATAGCATCCTAGAATTTTCAAGTAACATTTAAGAAAAAAAATATAACTTTCTTATTATGAAACAAATTATTGCTCTGAGAAATAGGATATCTTCTACCAACATCACGCAATATAAACATAAATTCTTAATGTGTTGTGATCATTGGTTCATTAGGTATGGGGAGATAAGTTTTATATGTGCATAAAATAATATACTGTAGATTCGCGCTAAAATATCGTAATTGTGCAAATTGAGCCATGTGTTGATTATTTATGGCATTAAATTTTACATCATCATAAAGAGCGAAAAATTTTCTATAAGACCACGCAAACATTTTCTTATTTTCATTATTGGGAAATGGCAACATCGCCGGGGCAGAAGAGGACGACGCTAATTGCAGGACATATTGTGCCCAACTCTAGGAATGGGTATTCCAAGATTCAGACACCTAGATATCAAGGGAAAGGCTACAGCCGCTTTTGAAAGTTGAGATATTTGAATATCGCGCTACATTGCTTCGAGAAGGAATTGGAAAGAATATACCGATACTAGCATGTCAAGTGACGTAGCGAGTAATAGCAGAGGTCGAGGCTATTTATTGATTAAATAGTTAACCATGGAGTAGAGACTTGAGACTTGGATCAGATTACTGGCACGGCCAAATGAAAGAGAATGCAATTAGTATCAAGGAAATCGGACCAGGGATACCAGAGATATGAGGATTTCCAGATTTCAGCGTGATAACGCGTGACCCTGGCTGTTTTGAATAAAAGCCGGCCGGCCGAGGCATCGATAGCTCATTCCAACACAAGCACTTGCCGAGCAAGTTGCTGCTACGCTGAGCCAAGGCACATGGTTGCCGGATCTACGCAGAAGTAATTTTCAAAGTTGTGATAGTCACAAAAGTGCGGCGCTACGAAGTGGAACTTAGTAAGTTTCCGGCGAGGAGAATCACTAGGTGATTGATTATTTTCTACAGACACTGGTAGAAATATTTTTATTTCTACATGGACATATGCTAGACTTTGTCTAGAATTAGTACTTTGTCACAGTCCAGTAATAACCTAATACTTGGATGTTTAAGTCCATTTCAGTCAGTTTTCATATTGGTAACTTGTTAACCACTTCGATCTATCAGTACACTGAAGACCAGTCGATCACGGTGTTGTTCGTTAGTCTACGCAAGGGAAACTACAGGTTGCTTAGCGCATGGTAGATGGTGTGAAGCCATGCCCAGGGAACGATCTTCAGAACAGCCGTTGATTGGTTAGATTGTCAGTGTCTTCTTGTATTGAAAAGATTACCGTGAGTTATGTTACAACTGACATATCTAAGAATAGATCACTTAGATCTGACCCCATTTAAACAAACTGTTATGGCTTTTATAGAAGCCCATATTAAATTGGAACAACAGTTAATTCAAACGCCAAGAGATACTACCACTATGTCTTGCTAGACGGATTGTGGGTATATAATGGCGGCCGATACAAGGATTATACATGCTTGTCCGATAGGGCATGTCTATGGATAAATCTGGTACAGACCAGGTTCACTACGCTTCAAGACCATCAAGAAATGTAAGCCACATTTGAATTATATTATGCCTAGCTAATTGGAACAAACTATTTTTCGGCAGATGACCAACACATTTATTTTTCTTCGTATTTAAATCTTGCAATGATTTACGCAAGACTTGTTAGAGTTATTCTGAGTATTTTCAGCACTCAGAACAGTTTAGGATCGATGACCGAGCATTTCGAGCATTTATTTGAATATTTCATATTTTAGGGATATCACGGAAAACCGTCGATGTAATGGTTGAGTTAAATTATTTTTGTTGAGGAATGGATATTTTTTCCATATTCGAAGATTCGAACATGTGGATTCTCACATAATGAGAATATAATTAAACATATTTAAAATAATATAACTAATAATAATAATAATAATCCACTAATTTTTCTAAATAATTCTTGGATATTATATTTTCTAATAATCATATGTATTGAGAGAGAGCCTATGAAGTAGTTTAATCATTTCTAGTTTGGAACAGGAGATTTTCCGAAGGAGAGTGGTTAGCGCAAGCCCGCATTCAACCAGCATTTCAGTTCTGGTTGAACAGTTGATATTTGCAATGAGCAAAGTATATTTTTCAGATAACACGCAGAGGCATGAAACGGGAAGCAATTGATATTTGTATCAAATAGGATATTTTTGTATTTATATAAAATCATGACGTAAATACACTCGAAAGTGAAATAAAGATTTTCATAAGTATGGTAAATTCACGGGTTGAACTGAATGGTAAAATAAAATAAACTTGTGAGTTTATTAATCTTCCAGTGTTGATAACAAGCAGAGGCTTGATTTATTGTATAAATTTTGGGAAGACAATTTATGTGTGTGGAGTAGTTGAAATGCCATTCCCAGGTGCGCATGTTTAAGTCGCAGGAATGAGGAGATTTTTTTTGAGCATCAGTCAAATAGCAGGTTCGATGGCTCAGGTTTATAGAAGGAGTATTGGAGCCACACATTTCGTCGTATGAATGACCCGAAGGTTATTTCTTAGAAACCATCAGTTCTTATTTCAACCTTGTTTACGGATTCCATTTAGACTTTGATTTTGCTAGAACCCGGATTTGTCATGATAGTAGTTTATTCTTCTTCAGAGGAAGACCTTTGCCGTTGTTGTTGTAATATTGTGTTCTTACACAAATAATAGAATGGGCCACTGCCAATTAAAAATAATTCTTTAACCACGAATAATTTGAAGGATAATTTCAATCCTAGTGCCATGAACTAAATGAATTTATTATGAAATTACAATTCTTATTTCCGCATTCTGTCGAAGAATTGCAACTTGTGAAAGTTGCTAAAAATGGCCATGAATATAAATATTTTTTATAATAATGATTCCAAGTGGAAAATTGAATAGTTGAATGGTTCAACAATTTATTGATCAAGTTGATGATTCAGAAATCATGTATTTTGTTAGGAACTTGAAGTTCATAATCGAGTCACTTCTTGAATGTTTAATGTCAGAAGAACGATTAATTTTTGTTGTGCTTCGCACAGTTCTTCGATGCTATGCTCAAGGTCAAATACTTTTCAGATGTTATTAATATGTGTAAATAATTTGTGTTGATTCAATGATAATAATATTTTTCGACAATATATATTTTTGAAACTGGAAAAATAAGTGAAAGTTAAAATTCTATGAACAATTATTCTACGAGTGTTAATATTTATGTGAAAATTCAAACAGTGAACTACGATATTTCCAGTAGAGACAATTAAATTTGAACTGGATTTAATCATTAATTATAAATAATTTTGGAACACAGTCTACAGGACTAACAATCAGACTTGTGTTTCCAAAAAAATAATTGTCAAATGTGTTTGGAAAATTTCTGTATATTGTGTAAATAGGAGTGTGGGTCGCCACACGTGAGTGATGCTGCTTTGAGCATTTTTGCAGTCAATTTTAAATTCAAAATAAACTGAGATAATTTTACTTGATGTGTTACGCCCAATTGAATCTCCTTCTATCCTTATTGTTGCATTGAGCCAAAAATCAGTAAAGCATTTTTTTCATTTGATGTCGTTTTTGCGATTTGCTTTAACCCATCTGGCGCTCCGGGATATTTTGACTCTCGAGCTGACTGATTATTGGTAAAATGCATATGTGGTCGTGCGGACTCCGGTCTAAACGGGCACAATATGCGTGCGAGTGAGAAGCAAAGAGACGCTCTTTTTTGTAGAGCTGCTCGGGCGTCGTTTAATCCTTAATAGGGCGAAACAATTTCTTTTTGTTTTCTATTTTCATGTGTTGGCTATTTACATTTCAATTTTGATTTTTAAAGTTATATAACTTATGTTTTTATTGATCTAATTTTAATATTTATGATTAATTAAATTATTTCTTTCTTTTCAGTTGATAATTATTTCCATAATAATAATTATTATACTTAGACTCTTGTTTGAGTATTCAGTCTTTTGACTGGTTTGATGCAGATCTCCATGCCTCCCTGTCCTGAGCTAATCGTTTCATCTCTACATAGCTACCACACCTTACATCCGAGGCAATCTGTGTAACATATTCTAACCTTGGTCTACCCCTACAGTTCTTGTCCTCGACCCCTCCTTCCATAACTAAGCTTGCTATTCCTGGGTGTCTTAGTATGTGTCCTACCAACCTATCTCTTCTCTTCATTAGCATTCGCCAGAAACATCTCTCCTCTCCCACTAGTCTTAATACCTCTTCGTTCGTAACCCTATCTACCCATCTGATCTTCATCATTATCCTGTAACACCATATTTCAAACGCTTCAATTCTCCTCTTTTCTGCTCCACCAATAGTCCAAGTTTCACTTCCATAGAGCGCCACGCTCCAGACAAAGGCTTTCAAATATGACTTCCTAATACCTATCTCTATATTCGATGTCAACAGATTCCTTTTCTGTAGAAATGTTTTCCTTGCAAGAGCCACCCACTTTTTATATCCTCCTTGCTTCATGCCATCACTGGTTATTTTGCTTCCTAAGTAACAGAAGTCTCCTACTTCCTTTAGTTTCTCCCCTACCAATTTGATGTCCATAGAGGTTTCTGATTTATTGCAGCTGCATTCCAATATTTTTGTTTTACGTTTATTAATTTTCATCATGAATTCTTTCCTCAATACAGAATCCATGCCATTCAAAAACTCAAATCCTCAGGCGAGTCGGCCAATATGACGATGTCATCAACAAATCTCAGAGTTGAAATTATTTCTCCTTGAATCTTCACCCCTACTTTAAATGTTTCACCAAATTCCTTCATTGCTTGTTCAATGTATAGATTGAAAAGTATGGGTGATAAGTTGCAGCCTTGCCTTACACCTTTCCGATTACCAGCTTCTCTCATGTCCTTCAGCTCGAATACTTAATACTTAATTTTTGTAATCGTAAGTCTTATTTTTAAAGTTATCTTTTATAACTTTTATTTTTATTGTATATTTTAATAATGTTCAATTTCTATCTTTATATTTTGCTTTATTTTTATACTTCATTTATTTTTTGTTTTTATTTATACGTGCTGTACATTATTAAAATTGTATCCAGCACCTTAGGTCAAGGAGATGCATTTATAATAATTGAGTTTAAGAAATACTAACACTTCTTTCTGTAAATTCTTCGAAATATGGCTGAAAGATTCAACTATCAGCATCTTTGACAATAAAGGGTTCTGTCTGTCTGTATGTCTGTTAGGTAGTCAGCCCGAAGGCTGGTTGGATCCTCAAAAAGTACCGCCGGTAGACTTATGAGATCACTACAGGGCGAAAAAAAGTGTGTCTGTCTGTCTGTCTGTGTGTGTGTGTGTGTGTGTGTGTGTGTGTGTGTGTGTGTGGACTCTGAATGTCTGTCCCCCCCTATCAATTCGAACACGGTGAGCGCAAATTGAACGAAATTTGGAACAAAGGTAGCACCTCAGTGTCATGTTTTATATCGCCGCCATCTTGACGGAAACGTAATGGCGGCCACACAAATGTTCAAAGCTTAAATCAAATTACGACTAACCTAACCTTTATGGGGGAAGCATCCTTTGACCAAACTAATAGGTCATCAGCCTAATAGTTTGCGGATGGCGGCCATCTTTGTGTGAAAATCGATTGCCCCTATTAATTCGAACACGGTGACACCGAATGGAACGAAATTTGGTACAGAGGTAGTACTAGCAAAGGGCACCCCAGTGTCATGTTTTATATCGCCGCCATCTTGACGGAAACGTAATGGCGGCCACACAAATGTTCAAAGCTTAAATCAAATTACGACTAACCTAATCATCCGATCTCTACCAAATTTTGCAACAACATACCTTTATGGAGGGAGCATCCTTTGACAAATCTAATAGGTCATTAGCCTAATAATTTGCGGATGGCGGCCATCTTTGTGTCAAAATCGATTACCCCTATTAATTCAAACACGGTGAAACCGAATGGAATGAAATTTGGTACAGAGGTAGCACTAGCAAAGGGCACCCCAGTGTCATGTTTTATATGGCCGCCATCTTGACGGAAACGTAATGGCGGCCACCCATATGTTCAAAGCTTAAATCAAATTACGACTAACCTAATCATCCGATCTCTACCAAATTTTGCAACAACATATCTTTATGAAGGGGGCATCCTTTGACAATTCTAATAGGTCATTAGCCTAATAGTTTGCGGATGGCGGCCATCTTTGTGTCAAAATCGATTACCCCTATTAATTCGAACACGGTGAAACTGAATGGAATGAAGTTTGGTACAGAGGTAGCACTAGCAAAGGGCACCTCAGTGTCATGTTTTATATCACCGCCATCTTGACGGAAACGTAATGGCGGCCACACAAATGTTCAAAGCTTAAATCAAATTACGACTAACCTAATCATCCGATCTCTACCAAATTTTGCAACAACATACCTTTATGGAGGAAGCATCCTTTGACAAATCTAATAGGTCATTAGCCTAATAGTTTGCGGATGGCGGCCATCTTTGTGTGAAAATCGATTCCCCTTATTAATTCGAACACGGTGAAACCGAATGGAACGAAATTTGGTACAGAGGTAGCACTGGAAAAGCCCACCTCAGTGTCATGTTTTATATCACCGCCATCTTGACGGAAACGTAATCGCGGCCACCCAAATGTTAAAGGCTAAAATGTAATTACGACCAACCTAATAATCTAATCTCTACCAAATTTTGCAGCAACAAATCTTTATGTGGGAAGCATATTCTGACCAAACTGCTAGATCATCAGCCCAATAGTTTGCAGATGGTGGCCAAGTATGTGTGCAAATGGATTCCCCCTATCAATTCAAACACGGTGAAACCGAATTGAACGAAATTTGGTACAGAGGTAGCACTAGCAAAAGGCACCTCAGTGTCATGTTTTATATCGCCGCCATCTTGACGGAAACGGAATGACGGCCACCCAAATGTTAAAAGCTTAAATCAAATTTCGACCATCCTAATAATTTGATCTCTACCGGATTTTGCAACAACATGCTTTTTTGTGGAAAGCATCTTATGACTGACTACAAGGTCATCAGCCCAATAGTTTGCAAATAGCGGCCATGTATGTGTGCAAATCCATTCCCCAGATCAATTCAAACACGGTGAAACCGAATTGAATGAATTTTTTTTACAGAGGTAGCATAGCAAAGGGCACCTCATATTCATGTTTAATATCCCTATAGCAAGTTGTATTTCAACAAGCTACTACAACCAACATTCAATTATACTCCTTGAAAAGGACAAAGAGTTATAACAATACCCATGCATTTAGGAGAAAGTAGGCTATATGTTCTTTACTGAACATCTTGTTGTTACTTGGTTCCCCGTGTATCTAAATTCCCCTTAGCGATTTTTTTGTAGGTATTTACGTATTTAGCCTACTTCCGATTTTTGCAAAAAAATGAAAGTAGACTTATGAGATCACTACAGGGCCAAAAATTGTGTGTCTGTCTGTGTGTGTGTATGTGTGTGGGTGAGTCTGTGTGTGTGTGTGAGTGTGTGTATACTGAATGTCTGTCCCCCCCTATCAATTCGAACACGGTGAAACCGAATTGAACGAAATTTGGTACAGAGGTAGCACTGGCGAAGGGCACCTCAGTGTCATGTTTTATATTGCCGCCATCTTTACCAAAACTTAATGGCGGCCACTCAAATGGTCAAAACGTAATAATGCATTACAACCAAACTAATAATCGGATCTTTACCAAATTTGGTAACAACGTTCCTTCGTATGAGGCGCGTCTTGTGCCCAAACTACGAGGTCATCAACCGTACCATTTCAGAATTGCGGCCGTGTGAATTATGCAAACTTTATAATCCATAACATGGGACCCACCAGTTCCGACTATCGAACCAAGAATCGTTTAATCTGTTTGAAACGACGTGGCCCGTTTGAAATTAAAAGTCTATATTTTAATATTAAAGTATAGAAGTGATTTTAAAACGCTGAGTCGTCTCGGTTATTTGACAAGATGGCAGCTGATCTCTCGTTCTGAACTTTATTTTATTAATTTCAGTATGTTGCATACAATATAGGCTAGTGGTAACAAATATATGAACTTTCTATGAAATGAACTCGGTTTAAAATATACTCCAGTAAAGAAAACGTTTAGTCCAAGTCATGATTTGCTATAACGTGGTATATGTATTGGTTCGTAACGATCTATTAGAGTGTACACGATTGGGTGAGTGGTCAGCGCGTTAGTCTTTCATCGGGTTGGCCGGGGTTCAAATCCTATCAGTCAGACTTTTTTTCTTGATTTTTTTTATATTTATTATTTCTTGAGTACTGAGATGTTATAAAATAAAGCATTATATGGTGCATTTTGAAATGGAAAATATATATTTAATTAAAACAACATTCACCACCGGAGTGACAAGAGTAATTACTTGAACTATGTTATTGGTAACCACAGCTTTCTATATGCGAGCTATGCTCTCTACCGGCCAGTTAGTGAACCCATGTCTACAGTATAATTGCGAAGGTTATTATTTTTTCCGATAGAGGGTACACATCCCCAAGATAAGGCGCGATTATCACGGCCAACGAGAATGACTGGCTCTGGTGAGTTTTCGTGACGTCAGCAATGTAGTTCTGTTGCACCACTGCCTGGTCTTCGTTTTACTGCCGGTGTGGTACCTAGTCATCTTGTCTACATCATTGAACCTGTATAAACGTTGGTATTCATTTATCACTTGTCTTCATAGAAGGTATTGATACAAGTCGTTAGTCGGTGGGTAGTGTATTCCGCAGATCTCTTCTATAAACGAATTAATTTATGTTCCGCCCCTTGAAACAACAATAAGTTAATGATATCTATACTGAACCCTTGCAAAGAAGCATATGAGACTCAGTTTCGGGGGGTGTAACGGTTCATATCGTAAGTTGTTGTCAAGGCGCTTCATTAACTTGCAGGGTAACATATAACAAAATAACATGCAGGAAAGAGTGAAGCCAGGGTTAAAACAAATGAATTTAATAACAAATCACCATATTTACACTCAACAAATAACAACAAAACTCCCCTCTGACTCCCACTTAATAAAAATGCCAAAAACTAGGCCAAAATCTCTGGAGAGATTAATTACATGGACCAAGTGTCCCTAAAGAAAAATAACAAAAGTGACAATGTATGCGCGTATGTCGTTCTACATGCTTCACGATGTGTACAAACGAATGCGTGATTCGTCATCATCCAGAATAATCATTCCGACAACGAATCCACATTTCTTAGAGTTAGACCGACACGGGGGAACACAACTACAATACTTAAAAACTAAACCGACACTTCCTAGACCTAATATAAACAACACAATAATTTCCGTGTGAAATTGGAATCAAATTGCCGTAGCAACATTTACTGCCTAAAAACTTAGGACTTCTCACACAAATCAACACAAGTACATTAACACGTGACCAATAAAAAAAATACACATATGACCGCCGTCAAATTTACAAGTACTCAACCACTACACCGCACAGGTGTCACACTAAATTACATGAATCGAGTCATAAACAAAACAATAGGCTCACAGCCAACATTTACGTTATTAATACAATATTTTACCCATACAACGTACAAGAAGCCGTTACACACATGGCGAACTCCCCAAATTAATTATGGCTTAAAAATAACCATCACAATGAACAGGTTTGCTACATGAAAGCTTACAGGGGTCAGTCGGACAATCAGGACTGCCTATCAAAATAAGTCACCAGGCAAAACGGGCGGTTTGTGGAACTCTGCATATCTGTCAACCCACGTGTCAATAAACTCGACCTCCCAGGACATGGGGTCGAATCTCGAAGAAGTGTGCCCCCAAAGCACAATAATACGTGTGTGTGTGTCAGAAATAATATGGACAAGAAACAGCGGTCTCCCTAGAGCACCCTGTCTTTCCATCAAAAATACAACAGCAGCAAAAATATGAGAGCGGTAGGACCTCTACCCCCTCCTCACGTAGAATCAACACACACTTGACACAGAAACACACACAAAATCACACGTATGGGTTTTGACAGACCCTGAAATAAAAAGACACAAATAATTTCCACATGCTGGCGCCACCGTTCTATGCCGTGACTAGTCAACCTGAAAAGGACTCAAAAAAATATCTATCAAAATTAGAACGAAGGTGTTCTACAAATTACTTTTAAATTGGTGCACTTGGCAACCCTAATATGAATAATAACCTGTTCAGCAAATATCTTACAGTAATTACCTCCCATTCCTATTTCAAATATTAACGTTAATAAAGCACCATTTATCGAATGTAACGGGTTCCGCATTTGCATGGACAAAAATCACGCACGCACGCCGCGCACATTACATATGACTCAAGGAAAAACAAATATCTAACAAACACCTTGGCCACTCGCCAACGGACATTTAAAACATTTAGTGTCGGTGCAAGAAAAACTCTAAACAACAAGAAAAGAAACATGACTATTTACAAAAGTTCCCCGGCCAAATCTAACTACATAATTGAAATAATCCAATTTTTGTACATCACCGATCTGCTTGTAGAACTAAGGACATCCTCCTCAGCCCATTGCCCCTATGGACAAATTAGCACTCCAACGTGGTCATCTGCGTTGAATTGCTGAAGATCATCCCAACTCCAAACCACGTGCTGATCATCTTGGTATCGACTCCTTGGCAGAAAAGTTCAATGTTAATTATTTGGCCTATCTATAATCGCTTGCAGGTTACTCAATTCGCCCACAATTGTCCTAATGCGATTAATTGCGAAGACTGGCCCTAGATATCTCGCACACACGCACAATAAAACACATATAAAATACACTGCAATTTGTACATAAAATATACACCTCGAGACCACGTCACTGGCTCGATAACAAGTTTAAGATCTTGGCTGCACTGGCAGTCACTATCTTGCTCGGTATTTCCGCACTGTACTGTTGACCTTCGCTCCGGTGAGCGCTAATTAGGGTGTTACAAGACTTGTCCTCAGAGCTGAAATGGTCGTCTTTAAGTAAATGTTACAAGTTACCACGCACTGGCGTGAAATATTTAGCTCATGAAATAAAGTTGATTTCAGAATAAAATGTACTAGAGCTTTAAAAATCGATATTACCACTGATGTGAATTTAGCTCCTCGGAGCTCACAAATAAAATAACTTAACCAAATTCAGAGCGTTAAAATCACGATGCAAACTGGCGTGAAGTTAGCCTCTCAAGGATCCACAAAGAATGACTTAGAGTAGCGTCATGCCAAACTATTTATTAGAAACTGACAGGGGACGGAGGAGTGGGGTGGAATCGGATAAAAACTTCCAGAGTTTTTGTCTCACAAATATGGGACTAGTGTCATTCTTCTTCAAATAAATCAAACGTCTCAATGCAGTCGTGCGGAGATTAATCCGTTCGGCGGTTCTTTAGATACTCAATTCCGCGGGCTTTTTACTACTGACGCTGTCCACCGCGTGGTCATGGCTTGGTCTCTTGTGATTGGCTGATTCAATCGTATGTTCGCTGCGAGTGACTCCTGATCCTTCCTTTATGCTTCCAATTTTGGTACAGTAGTTGCTCAATTTGGCCTTGAACCCGACTAATTCTAGCCGTCCCCCAAGAATAGCTACCAGCTCTGCTCTTGTTGCAATCATTACGAAATGCTAGCCTCCCTTTATCCATGTCAACTTCCTCAAGTACTGCCCGGGCCGTAGTAATAATAATAATAAATATGAATACTTATTTATCGAAGATCAATGAGGGTTCAATACTGTGCTGCAAGATTCTTTGATCTAATTATACTAATGTGCACATAATTTAACTCACAACGAAGGTCACAGAATCTACAACTCGACTTAATGTAGCCTGTTCGTTGCAGCTATTAAAGACACAACGAACCCTTGAATCCTAGTTCGCGTGGATTTTTGTAAGGAGTAACTTCAATAGGCGTAGTTTTGCAAACCTATGCAGTATAATTTATCGTGTTTGAAAACACACGGAACATCTAAACTGCGTCCATTTTATGAAGATTGATATAAAATATTGCATTTCTGCTGCTTATGAATTGCTCTCGACTTAAACGTACAAGCACCATCAAGCAATACCGGTACATTGCCTACGTCACAGAAGGGTTTGGTTTACGCGCCATGGCCTGTCTTTCTCGTTAGCCGTGCGCGATTACAAATTAGCTGTGTAATAGTTATATTAAATATGTTTCTCCCAGTGATACTTTTAGAGCAACGAAGTTTAAATTATTGTAAGTAGTCGGTGTTAATAAACTGAATACCTACGTTGTTTGGAGTGTTTACTGATGAAATTGCAAAATGCTGGGGTAAATTATTTGAACGCCACTCCTCAAATCCAGTGTGCCAATTTGCACTTAGAATTGGAAGAAATTAGGAGATGTTAAAGACAAAGAGTTATAACTATACCCATACATTTAGGAGAAAGTAGGCTATATGTTCTTTCCTGAACATCTTGTTTTAATCTACGTTGCATTTTGTAAGTTTTTTTTCGTTCTAAATTACCTCTCGCGATTGTTTTCAACCTCAATTGCATTTTGTAAAGATTGACAATCTAAATTGCTTTTTAGTAAGTTTTTCAATGTAGGTTCAGTGCATTTTAGTGAGTATTTTGAATTTCAATTGCATTTGGTAAGTATTTTCAACCAAAACCGCATTTCGCAAGAATTTTAAGTCTCAATTCCATTTTGTGTGGTGGGCATTTTGCAAGTATTTTGATTCTCAATTGCGTTTTGTGGGTATTTTGAATCTAAATTACATTTTGTCAAGTATTTTCAATCTAAACTGCATTTTGTAAGTATTGTCAATCCAAATGAGTAGTTTGAATCTACCGTACATTTTGTAAGCATTTTCAATTTCAATTGCATATTGTAAGTATTTTGAATTTCAATTGCACTTTGTGAATATTTTGGATTGGAAATGGGATCTTTCAATCTGAATTCCATTGTGAATTTTCAATTTCAATTACATTTTGTAAGTATTTTGAACCTCAATTGCATTTTGTACGTATTTTCGATCTCATTTGCATTTTGTAAGTATTTTGAATTTCAATTGCATTTTGTAAGTATTTCGACTCTGCATTGCATTTTGTACGTATTTTGAACCTAGCCTACATTTTGTTCGTATTTTTCAATCAATTCCTTTTGTGAATGTTTTCGTTCTAAATTCCCTTTTGTAAGAACATTTTGTGAGTTGTTTCAATCTGAGTTCCTTTTTGTAAGTATTTTCCGTGTCACTTAATTTTCGTTCTGGTTTCCATTTCATTGTCATTTTCGCTATGACCCAGGCCATTAGGGGCCGATAACCTGGCTGTTAGGCCCCTTAAAATAACAATTATCATCATCATCATCATCATCTTCATCATAAAAATGCAAATGTATTGCATTCATCAAGAAATGGCAAACAGGCCATATCAAGGATTAAACACGTAAAAGTATATAGGTGTACAGTGAGACCCCTCCCTTATTTTATTGTTTGGTTAACACTTCAAATAACAGCTTGCGATTTCCTTTGATCAGGTTAATTTTGCAAACTAATTGACGGTATTGGACATGGGCAGCTTGTGTGTTTGAGTCTTCTGTCCGTAGACTGGTTTGATGCATCTCTCCATTCCTCCCTGTGCGGAGCTAACCGTTTAATCTGTAGCCACCACAGTGTGCATCGCTATGTTGAACATTTACTCTAATCGGCCAGCATGGCGAGAACTAAGCACACCTCTTGGAAATCCCACCTATCTGAGCAGGGCCGTTAGTAGTTATTGTTGTTTTAAGGGGCGGAAATACAAGGTCATCTGCCCCTCTTAACACATATTAAAGTATGAAAATTTAGAATTTAAAATTTAGAGGTGGACACCTAAATTTGAAAAGACCGAAAATTAATAAAACGAATAATTATAAATACAAACAAAAAAAATTACGGAAAATCGAAAATTCATCATTCAAAAAGGAACAAGTCTTTGAGTCAATGTACACTGGAAAAGGCCAACGGCCTAGCCGTGTTGAAACACCGGATCCCATGAGAACTCCGCAGGAAAGCAACATTGGGCGGAGTCGGAACTTGGATGGTGTGCCGGTTCTAGGCACTGCGCGCTGTTGGCCAACATATGAAGGAGCGGAAAGGCTCTGGCCACCCTACCGCAAGTTAGCTCCGGCTGGGGGTGGCCTCTTCGGAGGCTCGGACCTGCCTTCAGGCAGAATACCGATTAATTTATTTAACTCTGGGAAATTTAGATTGCTGTCCCTAACCCACTCTCACTTATAAAGCGGATAACCTATCAGCAGCCACCGCGTCATCGGCTAATATTAGTTTGAGTGTCATCTGCAAACCAAGGTCTCTTCGTAAGTCAGCAAGATCCACACACTCGGTTAAAAGGTGGGCCACGGTGAAAACGGCTTCACAGGTTCAAAGTAGGGGGTCTTCCCTTCTCATTAGGTACGAGTGGGTGGATCTTGTATGACCTGTCCTTAGCCTACACTAAATGACGGACTCGCTCCGTGACCGGAAAGAGCTCCGCCATTCGCGAGTAATTCCCTTGATCGCTCTCAGTTTACTGGGCAGTGGGTCAGCTAGCCACTGACTCTCCCAAAATGCCAGAACTTGTCGGCGTAACTGAGAGCGAATATCTCTAGCGGGTGCCTCCATTGGTCGAGGTGGTAGTGATACCGCCTCTTTTGCAGCTTGATCCGCTAACTCATTTCCTGCAATTCCCATGTGGCTTGGAAGCCCTGTGGCTTAAAGGCGATTCGAGTGTCAGCGTGGCACAGCCCGGCTAGTAGGTCGTGGATTCGCTGCACCAGGGGGTGTTGCGGGAAACATGTAGCAAATGACTGCAACGAACTCAAAGAGTCGGTACACACGAGAAAGTGGATTCTTGCATCCTATAGTGCAAACAGCAGAGCTTCATAGATGGCAACGAGCTCTGCAATAAACACACTACAGGCCTCAGGCAAAGAGATTATGGTATTTGAACCACGAATAACGTAAGAACAACCCACCTTCTCGTCCACCTTCCAACCATCCGTGTGGAGAATGCCAGCGTCCGGAAATTGGTGAACTATGCTGTGGAACTGCCTCCGATAAACGGAGGCATCCGTATAAAGTGAAAGGCAGACCGCAGTGTACGAATTATGAGAAGTATTATTTCATTAACCGTGGTATTGATAATTGGAACTTATTGCCTGCCACAGTCTTGGAGCCTTTCTCCAAACATGGTTGGTTGGTTTCTCAGTTTAGGGGCTGCGACAACTTGGTCGTGTAGCCTCGTGTACTTTGGGTGTGTGTAGAATCTGTCTGATAACCGGTGTTAATTGTGATGGCTGTATTAGTGTGTGCATCTGCTTTTTAATTTAAGTACAGACTGCAACTTAGATTTTTCAAATAGTTCCTACTTTTGCCGTCAAGCGCCACCGTCAACGACTACTAGGCCAAGTTCAGTACTTAACTACTAGACGCCACCGCAGTCGGCTCTTGGCAACGAACGTAGAAACCTAAGAGCGTTGTTTACATTATTAACCTATCCAATTTAGCTTCACACAGGTGTAATTAGTGGAAGGTTCTTTAACATGCTACAGATCTATGACATGGGACCGCCGGCTTTACTTCCCCTCCGAAGGAAGGCATACTGAGAGATTTTTAACGCTCTTATAAAATCCGACGGCTTCGGCCGGGTTTGAACCCGCTATCTTGGGCATGGAAGCTCAGCATGCTACCGACTACGCCACCGAAGCCGTTTTTCCCCATACATATTGATGTGTTTAAGAGAAGACTGGTAATTACTCGAGTTCCCAAACTGCGACTTGTGTACATTAAGTGTGTGTGATGTTAGTGTTGGTAATTTTCTGTAATTGTACAAATTGCCACCGGGGTATTGCTAATAAAGTAAATGAATAAATCTCAGGCAATCTATTTAACAACAGTTCTTGCCCACAATCCTTCCATAACTAAGCTTGCTATTCCTGGGTGACTTATGTGTGCCCTACCAACCAATCTCTTCTCTTCATTAGCAGTCGCCAGAAACATCTCTCCTTCACCACTCGTCTTAATACCTCTTCAATTGTTAATCTATCTGTCCATCTGACTTTCATCATTCTCCTGTACCACCACATTTCAATTGCTTCTATTCTCCTCTTTCTGCTGCACCAACTGTCCGAAGTTTCACTTTCATAGAGCGCCACGCTCCAGACATTCAATGCCTTGTCGATGGCGGCTCGTTTCAGTTCCATGTACCGCTCGGGTCCAAGCTCTGTGAACTTGCGGGGTGAGGGGAAGGAGCAGGCGAGAAGAGAAGGGCCTGTCAACAGCCCGCCGTGATATCTGGTATTCCTTTCTATTCCAATACTGCTAACATAGGGCCGTTGCTCAAACCACTGTGGTGTTGCGAATGAGTAATTGAGTCACCGACCAATGTATTTGGTTCTATACTATGCACTGACCGAGAAACCTCATCACTCTTCAACACCACTTCTCATCGTCCGCGATGCACATTCCTCTCAGGTTCACGCAGCTTAGACCTGAGCTTAGTAATTGTCACATTCCATTCTATTCTTGATGTCTTCCAAATACTTCGTCCTAGGCCATCCGCTTCCTTCCTTTCCCAGCATTTTCCCTTCAAGAATGTTAACGATGAAAGTGTTGGCTGATGACATTACAATAAATTTAATGTATCTCTTTCCCATTTCCTTCATTAATCTTCTCACTTCTTTGACTTCCCTTAAGACTTCCAGGTTGGTTTTTCTTTCCATCCAGCTCGTTCTTGTCTTTTCCGCCATAATCCACATTTCAGCAGCTTCAAGTCGATTCTTTTCCAATTTACCCAGAGTCCAATTTTCACTTCCATAGAGCAGTGTACTCCATACAAATGATTTTGCAAAGGATTTTCTTACATCTGTATTCATATGTTTGCTGGATAAAATGTTTTTCTTAGTCATAAATGCCCGTTTTGCCTATGCAATCCTTCTCATCACTTCCATTAAGCATCTATTGTCTTCTGTGATTAAACTACCGAGATAACAAAACTGTTTCACTTGTTCAATTCTCAAGTCATCAATTTTTATATTGGTTTTAATTTCTTCCATATTTTTCCGAACTACCGTTACTTTCGTTATGCGTTTGTTCACTTTTAATTTCCATAGTTTAAATGTGTCTGATAGAACTTTCAGCATTTTATTAATTTATTTTTCGGAGGCTGCAACTATTACGATGTCATCAGCAAATCTGATACAAGGTATCCTTTCCAGACAAGGCTTTCAAAAATTACTTTTAATACCAATATTTGGGAAGCTTATCCTGAATTAATTGGAGAACCTTCAGTAATGTTAAAGACTGGGTGGGGGATGGTCACGGAGACAGAAACCTCACCTTGAAGTTCTGTGAGCGAGGAGGAAGGAAACTGGAGCCGTGAACACGTGCTCTTGCTAATGGTGTGTCACGTCTCTGCCCCGGAAGTCATCTGTCACCGTGTGATAATCAGCCTAGATCGATCAGAGCTGATAGACTAAAGACACGAGAAGCTTAACCTTTTTTCAGCACCATGACTCACGGATTCCGAATCAAAGGACGTGTCACTCCAGTGTTGCCAAATCTTGAAAAGGAAAAGAACTAAACCCTATGCTTTAAAGCACCCGAACAGCACCAGCTGGACTCTATGATTCAAAACACTAGAAAAACACCAAAAATTATAGATATATAAACAGCGTTTTACTTACACTTCTTTCATTAAAAATCGTCTTCTTCACTTGCGGAGCCTGCTACCGCTATTACATCTTTAGAGCAGGAAGGTGTAGTACTGCCATGACGAATAGAAGGAGAAAGTGAGAAGACTCCTGAAGTTCAAGCGCGCCCCGCCAGGCACCGCTAAAGTGGGCAAGTTCCACACTGCCGGGGTCAGCTGGTCTTAGGGATGGTGCTAAGGGAAACGAATTACATTGTAACTAATACTCTTTTAAAAAGTAATTAGCGGTTACAATTAAAATAGCATGGCAGGGCACTTTGGAAAATATAATTCACGGAAATAAGAACTACGGTCTTCATTACATGTTACGGAACACACAGATTCCTGGAATATACAGTCGGAGAAAGCCCAGATCTTTCTCGTAACATCTGCAGGATTAAGGATGTGAGGTTGTAGAGAGCTTGTCTTGCAACTGACTCCTAACGAATTCCTGACCTTTTTATTTGATTGACTACCATCACAAGTAAAGCCAGCCACCCTCGCCCCAGCCTCTTCTAACTGCAAAATCACCTAGACTATATTAGAATTTTTGCGAGAATGGTCCCTGGAGTAGCATTTCTGCTTGCATAAACTGCAACTGGCTGCACCCAATATATGCATGAAAGGTACGAACATGAACACTATAGCGTGATTTGCAAGTACATTCTTCTGGAGGTCAGGTGTGTGTTCACCTAAATCCACGAATCCATCAACTTTATCAGAAAAGCTATTTAACTCGATTTCTTCTCTTAGCTTCTCTTCTTCGAAAATTACAACACCGTAACGTGAATATTATCATTCTTTTCTTCCTTAAAATAGTCTGAAATAGCATTTATACTATGCGTATTGACTCCATAAGGGCACTTACGTCCTTTCCAAAGTTTTCTCAAGTGACTTTCTGAAGGCAGAGGCAAGAGATTATATCGCCGACAATGACGGAATCCTTTCGGTGATTTTATTCTCAACAATAAACACTCTAAAATGAATTCATTGCTGTACCTCATTCCATTGCGAGATTTTTCCTGGCATTTCTTGAGCATAGTGTCTATTATCATCTTTTCCTTCTTGCTAAGGTGTTCGTTATCAGGGGCGGATCCAGGGAAGGGCGAGGAGGGAGACCGCCCAGGGCCCCGCGCCATGGATTTTTCTACATTTAATTAATTAATTAAGTATACTTTTCAAACTAATTTGTAATTCATATTCCTTTCTTCAGTGCATCTATGACCTCTCGTGACCGTTTAGCAAGTTAAGATTTCAGTGAAATATTAGAAGACTTCAGCCGGGAAGAAAGTCGCAAAGTAATATTTTAATATTTCATTACTTACATAATCTTATTCAAGGGGACTTAAAGGTTTCTTTCATATTATTAAAATAATGTATTGTAGTGTATTCAAAATATTGTAACTATTCTATATTTTATTATTATTATTATTACCAAACTATTTTCCATTTGATTCGATATTTTTTTCTATTGTTGTGGGCCCCACCTTATCATATCTCCCAGGGCCTCGCAAGGCTTGGATCCGCCACTGTAATCGTCATCTTTGTAATTAAATGCCTGTGAATTTCGAACCTGCTTCTCCAGCAAATTAATTCTCGATTTTGCTGAGTTAAGGCAGGATCTAACGCGAATTAAATTACGGTTAGCATTCTTTAGGCGCCTTTTGAGCAATATTATAGTCTTTTCAGCATCAGTAAGTACACTAGAATGACCCAAATTCTTATCAACACTGGACTGACCTTTTAATGCCTCATTCGTTGCTCCACTCCCATCTTCAATCTTCTTTCTTCTTTTTCTGGTGGTGTCGAGATTCTTTTTCCTGTTGGGAGCTTTACGGGACTTATTCTCACCACTTCGGTAAATTAGGGAAAAAATGAGGCACTGCTCCAGGACGTAACTTCCACCATACACGAGAGATTTCCAATTCTTCAAAATTCACTATAAAATTACCTGATTTTACTATCAAATCATCAGAGAAATGAATTTGACAAATTCTAGTACTTCGCGTTAACACCGTATCCTTTCGTGGAATAGTAATGGCCCATTTTTCAAATTGATTTGAATTCTTCGGTGGTGAAAAAAATCGTATATCGTCAACTACTCTACCATATCCTGACTTACAGCCAGGCAAAAACCAGTACGGCATGTTGAACTATTAAATTAACAAAGCCGCATAAGAAATATGTTTGAAGTTCACAACACAAAACGCTGATGTACACAAGACACAATGAACTGAATTTAAGAACTGAATGCAAAGAAAATTCAATTTAATTCACACAAATATCTCACACAGTAACTTCTCGCGCACTTTTCTAAGATCCGGCTCGACCCAACAACAGGACACGTTGTTGGACATTATCGCTTGCAGTGCTTGTAGCGGCGGGACCACAAACTACCGTGCTATAATGGCGGAGTCCTCACACTAGGTCCTTCTATTCGTCATGGTACTGCTGTAGCTCTGTGTACTTCTAATTTTAACCACTATTATATCCTTCGGAAGTTCGTAGTCGTGATAGCGTTTTCCCTCTGTTTTAGTCCAAATCGCACACAAAGAATGGAATGCAATTTTTGTACTTTCATTCGTTCTCTTTGCTTTGTTTTCACCAAATAAACTTGGCTAAACACTCTCCCTACATCTGCATTAGAGTGAGGGAGCGAAGGTACATAAACTGCCTTCGCATGAAACTGGGAAATCCCCTGGGAGCTGGGAAGAAAATAGATGATAGGTCGATTCTTTGTACAAGTGCACTTGCACTGAGCCCTGCATGTTGCGCTTACGTAGCACTTATGCACGCGAATGAGAATTTCAGGGACTTCCCCTGTTGGAGTGTTGACCTTGACACGTGTAAGGCTGAACATTGCCTATCTTAATTCATTAACTTTATTAAAACTATTGCATGGCTTCCAGGATGAACTTATTTGTCATAGGAGACAATTTCATGGAAAAATCCATTAAGCACCAGATTTGGCACTGGTTTTATTGAAATAACACCAGTATTTTGCTATGGCGCTATTAGAACATTTCTGGCACCAGACGATCTTCAGAAACACGAGATCTGGTGCTAAAAACACCAAATTGGCAACACTAATCAACTCGCATGCATTAACCGGGGGAGGGATGTGGGATACAGTTGGCCTTTTTCTCCCCGGTTTCTCGATTTCAATTCCAAGCAATTGCTAAATTGATACCCTAAGAACCGTCTCGACATTTGCCTGGAGTAGATGTGGGAACCCCACCTAGGGGCTCAGAACTAGTGGGACGTGGGTTGGTGATCCCGGGACCCCAGCTGAGTCCGGCATTGCTTCCACTTACTTTGTTCTGGGCTCCTCTCTGTCATCCTTCCTTTCGACCTCCCTTGGTCAACTCTTGTTCTTTTCCGACCCCGAAGGTATTAGGGCATCCTAGGCCTGGGGAGTCTTTTACTTTCCCGCCTTAATTGGCTCTTGTCTGATCTTTCCTGTTCCCTCATTCTTCAAGGGGTCAGACCTCTTGTTTTCTTTTCATTGTGTCTCCTGCCTTCTGCTCAAGGCCCTCAAGGAGGCAGGGTGTGTGTAGCCCTACCAGTTCTGATGCATCCTGGATAGTGCTACACCCTCAAGGGCTCACGTCTGGTGAGTTCGGGAGTTGGTGACCCCGAGGGTTTCCTGAGCTGGGTCCAGTTTTTCTCCTTTTTCCGTTGCCTTTGGGCTGGGGCGGTCTCTCTCATCTTTACCTTTCCTCTCTACCGTTCGTGGCTCTCCTTTCATCCAAGTTCCTTAATTCTCATTCTTCGAGGGTTGAGGGCATTTCCTTTCCTCCTGTCTTTTAGTCTCCTTATTCTTGTTTTTGTTTTCCACTTCCTCTTCTAGTTTGTAAGTGTGTAGTTTCTTTTTAGGTTTAGTTTCCTTTCATTAACATTTTCACAATCACCCAAACCATTAGGTGCCGATAACCTAAATGTTAGGCCCCTTAAAACAACGATTATCGTCATCATCGTAAATGTGGGAAACCACTTCTTGGAAGAATTCGGTGCGAATCGAACCAATCCCTTCTCACAAGGATGTGTGTTCGAATCTTTAGACCAGATTGAAAATTGCTTGGCAGAGCCGGGAATCGAACCCGGGAACTTTGGTATTGGGAGTCCCGAGATCACAGATGGTTGCATTGTGGAGATTATTTCATATTCAAACGTCAGTGTTTTGACTTGATTTCTGTCATGAATCGATCCCGATTATGTCGTAGCATCTATACCGTATTGTTATTTTCTGCGAACTAGGACGACATTCGGTTCCATTTGTCTTGTGATTGATGTCGGCCCAGCTCTGCACTAAATCAGTCCCCGATGTCCAATTTGGTGGACTTGAGCCTGGTAAGACAAACTGGAGTCCGCGGCCTCTCTCTTCATAGTTCCTTAGTTTAGGGGCTGCGACAACGCGGTCATGTAGCCCCGTGTACTTTGGGTGTGTGTAGAATCTGTCTTATAACCGGTGTTAATTGTGATGGCTGTATTAGTGTGTTTTATCTGTTTTTAATTCAAGTAAGGACTGCATACATTCGATTTTCCAACCTTTGCTACCAAACGCCACCGTCAACGACTATCTAGTTCTGCACTTTGTTACTAGATGCCACCGCAGTCGGCTCCTGGCGACGAACGTTGGGCTTTAGTCAAAGATAACCGATAATTTAGCTTCACACAGGTGTAATTAGTGGAAGATTCTTTAACATGCCATAAATCTATGACATGGGACCGCCGGCTTTACTTCCCCTCCGAAGGAAGGCCTACTGAGAGATTTTAAACGCTCTTAAAAATCCGACGTCTTCAGCCGGGTTTGAACCCGCGACCTTGTTCATAGAAGCTCAGCATGCTACTGACTACGCCAGCGAAGCCGCCGAGGAACCTTTCGTAGTGGTGATACTGTGAACTAAAGGAAATAGATCGTCAAGCAAAGAGAGCTTATTCAGTGGGGACAAGATTATAGCAAAGGGAAGTAAAAGACAAACCTTTTGGTAGTGTTATATATAAAACTAGCAACCCGACCCGGCTTTGCCCGGGAACAGTTATGAATGCATTACGTGATAAGCGCTTTTTTCGATGTCAATGAACTACGACCTTTATCCGTTTTATGTCTCGGCATGATGAGTTAAAATCACTGACTGGACTATTAATTATATTATCATGGAGATGCATGTGCAACGAATTCTTGTCAGACGTAATTTAAGAACGGCGAGGCGCATGAAACACACATCCCCCTTCCGCCCAATCTTAATTTGACTGTGTATTTTGCGGAACGAAAATTTCACAGGTGAAATGAAGAAAAGCCGAGTTGCACTTCCAGGAAAACTCCAAACACAATCACTCTTCTCTGAAGTCTTAACTCAACACGACTCGACAGTTTGCTGCTGGCTGTATCTGGGGTAATAGGCTCGCTCCTAGCTAGCTCGTAAACTGCCGCCTCAGTAATTGAATGGAGATTGTTGGAAGAAATGAAAACGTAAAAACTCTTATAGTGGGCGATGTATTGAAGATAGAGATATGCTCTCGTGGACGTTTTTTGTAGAACTTTTCATGCTGAACAATTCTTACACTCATAGTATATTGATATTTTTAACGGTTTGCACAGCATAAGCTTAAAAAGCGCACTGTTGCCAGGACTTTTCGACCTTTTCACTGAAATCGTTATTGCTTGGCTTCCTTTGATCATAAGTAAATTATTTTGTACAGAAACCTTCCTCGAGAAATCATTTACAGAATGGTGAAAACCGCAACAAAATCCAGCCAGTGTTTCTCGAGATTACCCGTGACATCCAAGAATCGGGGACTAAGTAGAGAAAATCTACTGTATTTGAAAAGCCAGCTGAGGACTTATTGAACATGTTCCTCTCAGAACAATCATTCCAAAATATTGAGAAACGCAGCCAGAATATGAATCTATATAACAGTTACTCATAGAAAATCCATTGTTCAGAGATACCAGATTAACCAATAAAAGGAAACCATGTCTAAACACGAAACCCTGGTGAGCATCTGACATGACCTTTCAGAAGTCTATAAGGTACTTTATTTTAATAATAATAATAACAATTCTTTGTCTCGATATGTATTATATTAAATTCATTTCTTATCAATTTGCTTGTGGTATGTTTTCAAATATTAGATTACAGTACCTAGTATAATGTATCTTACCTCTTATCTAATGAATCCTGCAGATCTTGAGATCGAAGTCCGCTGAGTCCGGCATTGCATCCACTTACTTGTGCCGGGCCCCTCTCTGTTATCCTTCCTGTCGGCCTCTCTTGGTCAACTCTTGTTCTCTTCCGAGGCCTAGAGAGTCTCTTCCTTTCCCGCCTTAATTGGCCCTTCTCTCATCTTTCCTGATCCCTCACTCTTCTAGGGATCAGCATTCTTTTTCTATTACATTTTGAACGCCTTTTCACTTCCAATTTCATTTTGTACGTATTTTTAATCTAAATTCCCTTTTGTGAGTTTTTTCAATCAACTTCGCATTTTTACATACTTTCAATCAAAATTGCATTATGTAAGCATTTTGATTTTCACTTCCCTTTTGTGAGTATTTTGAGTTTCAATTGCATTTTGTACGTATTTTTAATCTAAATTCCGTTTTGTGAGTTTTTTCAATCAACTTCGCATTTTTACATACTTTCAATCTAAATTGCATTTTGTAAGCACTTTCGATCACTCTTGCATTTTGTAAGTACTTTCAATCTAAATTGCATTTTGTAAGCACTTTCAATCACTCTTGCATTTTGTAAGTATTTTTAATCTACATTGCATTTTATAAGTATTTTGCATCGCAGCGCCGACATTTTGTGAGTGTTTTGAATTTAAATTGCATTTTGTTAGTATTTTCAACCTCAATCGCTTTTTTCAAGTATTTTCAATCTTAGGTTGGCAGTTTGTATCTACTGTAAATTGCATTTTGTGAGTATTTTGAATTTCAATTGCATTTTGAGAGTATTTTGAACCTCAATTGCATTTTGTAAACATGGCCAATTTCCATTGCATTTTGTAAGTCTTTTGAATGTAAACTTCATATTGTGCGTCTTTTCCATATAAATTCCACTTTGTCAGTCTTTTTCCTTTAACTTGCCTTTTGTTAGTTCTTTCAGTGTAAGTTACCTTCAGTACGTGTTTTAGTTATGGTTTCCATTCCATTGTCATTTTCGCTATCACCCAGACCATTAGGGGCCGATAACCTAGATGTTAGGACCCTTAAAACAACAATTATCATAATCATCAACTATTGCACGCTGTTTCTTCACTCAAACAGCAACAATCATCAAAGTATCACAAGCACCGGTCAACGTACTCAGCGTGAAAGAAAGGCACTGATACGAAACATTTTCCCAGCGAGAGGAAATCGATTTGAAATAGTCTTCGCTCTCGATTGACTGTGATGTAACCGACATGTTGTTTACAATGGCGCCGTTCGCGGGAGTGCATTGACTCGCAACTTCCTCAGACACTGATGGAGCAGTGAACCCCCGATAATGGAAATCCAATAGCCTACTCAGCCAAGAAGTCTGTTCCTGCTGATGCGACACCCAGTACTAGTTCTGCGAATAATACTGGTAGAGTTCGTTTACTCTAACTTTGCACTTTTTGGCAGCTAAGGTTGCCAACTTTCATAAGGAAAGACTCAATTTATAACAAATACTAAAAATATTTTAATCACATGTAAGTTTGATCACTTTTGATTGTCCCAGTAATTGGGAATATATTGGGAACATTTTCCGTTGGCCAGACTCAAAAATTGCCTTTTCAAACTCAAGAACCACGTGCTGGTGGTATGGGTGTGCGGTTGGTAATGGACGCATTGAGCACCCCGGGTTTTATCATTTTAAATGATCTTGTCGACTTCGTCGTTATGCTGGGGTCTGGCGTTACGTTACGGTGACGGGACGAAATGTACTCAGTTGCACTGAGGTGTGTGACGTCATAGTACGCTTGGTGCATGTGTACCCCGACAATCTCTACTTTGTTAATATAAGACAAAAATCCCCGATTCTTGGATGTCACGGGTAATCTCGAGAACCACTGGATGGATTTTGATGCGGTTTTAACCATTCTGTAAATGATATCTCGAGGAAAGATCCTGTGGAAAATAATTTATGTATGATCAAAGGAAGCCAAGCATTAACGATTTCAGTGAAAAAGTCGAAAACAAACTTGGCGTCCGTGTGCTTCTGAAGCTTACGCTGGGCAAACCGTTAAGAATATCAATATACTATGAGCGTAAGATTTGATCAGCATGAAAAGTTCTACAAAAAGGTCCCCGAGAGTATATCTCTATTTTCAATACATCGCCCACTATAAGTGTTTTTAGACTGGATGGAAGTGGGCAAGTCCCCGCGTGCTCTGGTGAGCGTGCGGCATATCGCGTGCTGGACCTTGCTTTGCCCTTGGTTTGCACTTGCCGTTCGCGAGTAATTTGAAAAAAATAAGCAATATAAGTATTATGCAGATAATTTTCTAACATGTCAAGAGTCTTTGGCTTCGAGCGAAGCGAGAAGCTTTCAGCCTTTCTAGCATTTTTCAGCATTTGTAGCATTTAAAATGATGCAAAGTCTAGTCTTTCAGACTGACTGTCACTTTTTTGTCACGCACAGTGCGGGTAGTCACTCATCCATAATCTTTATTCAGATCAATGGTTTTGCCAATTATTTCTTTTTTCAAATAATTACAAAGTTACGTGTGTCATGTGGTGTATTTTGTATCGGGCATGTTGGCAACGCAATATGACGTCAATGTGTCGGCCACAAACATCTGCCATCGTTGAACAAGCTACTAATAAAAAACTTCATTTAAGCAATATTAGTGATATTTGACTGTATTTTCAATTCCTAACGACTCCCAGAAAGGCATGTGAATGATATGTTCAATAATCTAACACGTTCTGGTTTGCTTCCAGTTCTGGTAAACTTTACTATTAATAAAACGGGTGCTTGAGTCTAATCATTTGAACCAATAGGCCTATGGAACACGTGAGTCTTTTCTTTCTCCGTTCACCTCAATCGAAAGTAAGGAAATACCCGTTAGCAGTTAACAGAGAAGTCGTTTGAGAACTTGTTAAAATTAGCTCATTGAAACCATTCCGTGTGAGATGTGTAGTAGTTTGCTCTTGGAAGACTATTGGTGATTAGTAGGGCTCGGATTTTTAGGTGCTAAAAATCGGGAAAATATTTATTTTTTATGTATTAAAAATACCTGAAATATGTGACAAAACTGTAAGAATATTTAATTATATTTTTGTTGTTTATTAATATGCAGTACTCACGAATGCAATTTATTCTGTCTCACTGACTGCTGAAGCATTACAATACACAATGAGATACATCTTGAGGTTGCCCATCACAAATGACCGACGATTATCGCGAAACACTTACAGTATATTATTCTGAGGGCGCGAAACTGCGGCAATATGTTTCTTGACCTTGAGGTGTTGTGTAACTTGAGATCGCTGTTCAGCATTTATTGCTTTCCTACATGGTTGGCTGAACAGAACGCCCCCATCAGAATAAAATTATCTTTAAATTCTGCAACAGACGATAACTTGTAGTTGTTTTTACTTTAGGCATCGTAGAACTGCCTTACACTTCGCAGTGCCAGAAATGAACTGCGTATGAGTCACTGGTTCCAGGTAGCTGGGGGAGGGAGAGGTCTAGCACGTGGTGCAATATGGCTATTGACAAGGAAATCCCCGACTTCCACAGTGAGTGGCACGGGGCGAGAAGTTAAGATTAACACAGTTGCAAGCTGACATACGCTCTGCATGAAGATTAGATAGCTCACAGGTTCTTCCCCGTTGAAGTAACACAGAACAAAAATGCAATAAACCGAAAAGTCTGATTTTACTGATTAAAAAATGTAAATAGGCCTATTATGTATTTTTATGTGCTAATAAGTGAAAAACGTCTTTATGTATTTATAGAGAAAATGCTTAAAATATGTATTTAGTTAAAAAAATATTTATTTACGGTACCTAAAAATCCTAGCCCTAGTGATTAGTGTACAGTATTTTACCGCAAGGTCTCACGTCTGGGAAGTTCTGAATGACGCGTTGGGAGAGGACGCACGCAGCATCTCTTCGTGGTCCACTGCCGTCTGTATTGATCTAGCGATTTCGTGACGTCAGAGGGTAGGTGGATGACGCAAGCACACGTGGCGCGTTACATCACTCCCCCGCAATCCAAATTTGTGGGCGTGTGACCCGCCGAGTGGGAAGGCTTGGGTAGGGGAATTGATTTCCGAAGGAGAATGCGTTAGCGAAGACCGGTGTCATGACGTCACAATCGATATGGAAAATAGAATGCCACGCTACGTCTACTTTATTCACTGGCAACTACGAGGGCAGATCAAAAAATAAGTTGCACTTGCCATTTGTGGCCATTTATTACACCACCTATACAACAGCAACACGCCTATAACGACATACAATGTAACGTCACTTTTCCACATAGTTTCCAAGAGACTCCAAACATTTCTGCGAACGCACAACCAACTTGTCGATGCCGGTTGCATAGAAAGTTCCTCCAGCGTTCTGCAACCACACGGAGACAGTGGCCTTCACCTCCTCATCGGTCTGGAAACGTCGACCACCGAGCTCCGTTTTGAGCCTACCGAACAGATGAAAGTCACATGGTGCTAGGTCGGGACTGTAGGGTGGATGTTGCCAGACCTCCCACTTGAAGCGCAGCAGCAGTTCGCTCGTTTGGCGGGCCTTGTGAGGTGTTGCGTTATCGTGCAACAAAATCACACCGGCGCTCAATTTCCCCCGGCGCTTCTCTTTAATCGCTTTACGCAACCGGTGCAACGTGAAGCATAAAATATGTATGTGGGGCTTGCCCTTTTTCACTAGGCCTTCCATACTTCTTGTACGATTTATGGTAAATAAATAAAATAACGTTTGATAATACGACGCCGCATTGATCGTCGTTCCTTTCGACATGAATTCCACGTGGAGCAAACCCTCCATGTAGAGAACACTGACACCACTTTACGATCCCTTGCCGGGAAATGGCCCACTCCCCATACATAGCACTAATTTCACGATGAATGTCCGTGCAATTCTTCCTTTTGGCCCATAGGAATCGGATTGTCGCACGCACCTCATATTTGGAGTGAACATCCAGTCGACGCGCCATTGCTTTTGGCCGCTATTCACACCATACAAGACGAGACACCACAGCGACCTGCCTAACAGACGTGTGGGCAGTGTCTGTCCCTTTATCCGCTGTGCACACCAGTTCCATTTAATACGGTTTATTCATGGTATTCCTTTCTTACGCTTACTGTACGGGAAGTTATTGTCTATTTTGAATCCGGTTACCTAAACACACATTTACTTTTAAAATTTTGAATTCTTGTTGTTGTTGTTGCTTGAGTCTTCAGTCTTTTTACTGGTTTGATGCAGCTGTCCATGCCTCCATGTCCTGAGCTAATCGTTTCATCTCTACAAAGCTACCACACCCTGCATCCGAGGCAATCTGTTTAGCATATTCTAACCTTGGTCTACCCCTACAGTTCTTGTCCTCGACCATTCCTTCCACAACTACGTTTGCTATTCCTGGGTGTCTTAGTATGTGTCCTACCAACCTATCTCTTCTCTTCATTAGCAGTCGCCAGAAACATCTCTCCCTCCCACTACTTTTAATACCTCTTCGTTTGTAAGCCTATCTACCCATCTGATCTTCATCATTCTCCTGTACGACTCAGCTGTACAGGCCGGACGTTTGTTTTAGACGATTGTCCTTGATCTTGAAGCCAGCGGATGAGCCTGCACACAGTCACTCTCTCACCCTATCGCTCCACACTTGTCACCACCGATCTGATGTAATGGAATTCCAGACTTGAGCACGTGGCGACATCGCCTTGGAGACAGTACAGTCCCCGTCGAAGTATTGTGTGACGGGGAAGTACACGTTACGTAGTTACGAACAAAACGTCATTATATTTGCCAATGACTGTACTTCAGCAGTAGTGTCAGACAGCGTTGTCAATCATCGGACCACTTGGGGCAGCTGATAACAACACAGGTACTGTAGTAACTCGCATCCAGGCTTCCATTAAGATTTTTCACTCGTCTAAAACAAACGTCCGGCCTGTACTGCCAGCGTTCAATGTCAACTGCTTCTGGTGAAGACGATGACGACTTCCACTATAATGTTACGTGATAGTTTCTCTGTCTATCTGTCTGTCTGTATGCGTACCATGCGTTTATATACCATTCATCCGATTGCGATGAAACTGGGTGAGTTGTGTGCACTGCAGGGGAAGTTTCTAGGAACGAATTATTTATGTAACACAAAAGGGTGGGGGACTTAACAGGAACCCTTAAATCCCACAGTAGCCCAATTGCACAATCTGTATACTTATCAAGTTATCACACCGCAATGCAAGCTTGCTGATTCATCGCGAGGTGACATGAGGACACTGTCAGCAGCCCGCCGTGTTATCTGTTATCGCTGTCTATTCCAACACAGTTCACGCCACGGTTTTTGACCGGGGGTTCTTTAAACTGAACTCACGCTTGACTGCCGGCAGTGTTGCCAAATCTTGAAATGGGAAAGAACTAAACCCTATGCTTTAAAACACCAGAAAGGCACCAGACGGACTCTATGATTCAAAACACTAGAAAAGCACCAAAAATTATAAATATATAAACGGCTTTTTACTTACATTTCTTTCATTAAAAATTATCTTCTTCACTTGCGGAGCCTGCTACCGCTATTACATCTTTAGAGTAGGAAGGTGTAATACTGCTGTAGCTCTGTGTACTTCCAATTTTGGCCACTATTATATCCTTCGGAAGTTCGTAGTCGTGATAGCGTTTTCCCTCTGTTTTATTCCAAATCGCACACAAAGAATGGAATGCAATTTTTGAACTTTCATTCGATTTCTTTGCTTTGTTTTCACCAATTAAACTTGGCTAAACACTCACCCTACATCTGCATTAGAGTGAGGGAGCGAAGGTACATAAACTGCCTTCGCATGAAACTGGGAAATCCCCTGGGAGCTGGGAAGAAAATAGATGATAGGTCGATTCTTTGTACAAGTGCACTTGCACTGAGCCCTGTATGTTGCGCTTACGTAGCACTTATGCACGAGAATAAGAATTTCAGGGACTTCCCCTGTTGGAGTGTTGACCTTGACACGTGTAAGGCTGAACATTGCCTATCTTAATCGATTAACTTTATTAAAACTATTGCATGGCTTCCAGGATGAACTTATTTGTCATAGGAGACACATTCACGGAAAAATCCGTTAAGGCTGTGCGATCTCCACCGCCGTCAATCGCATGGCAAGAGATGGCAGCACTACTGTATTACCGATAGCAGCCGCTGCATTTGTGTTAGTGACGTGTCTACCCTTCAATTATCACCTCCTTCCGCTCCTACTCCCACCGCTTCTCCTCGTCACTCAATGTCTTCTCTCTCTCTCTCTCTCTCTCTCTCTCTCTCTCACACTGATAGCGTTGCTTTGCATCTGAAAAACAAACCAGACTTGCTTTCCGAGCCGTATTGCCAATTTGTGGACTACTGTCGACCAAAGTATTATGTGTACTCGAGTTTGAAGGTTGTTTGTGAAGTAACCAATAGACCTACATAAAATCCAATAACATCATTATTTTCGTCGTTCTATTTTACGTGAGTCCATGTAGGTTTGGAATTTTTAGTTTATATTTTAATATTTTTTATCGCAGTTGGAACACAAAAAGTGTCCGTTTTTAAGCGTGTTTCAACCATGCGTCACTTTTAAGAATTATCTCACAAACCCTTCATTGTATCGAATCCAAATTTTAACACAATATACATTGGAATGTTGTATAACTGGTTTATTAATTTCAAATTTTTTCGTGTCCAACAAACAATGTTGTTATCTATTGTCTAAGGTAACGTTTTCTCGGCTTGGGGTGGTTGAAATATGTAGTTCTTGGTCGCGTTATATTCCTTATACATCAAAAAGTTATGTTGAATGACTTAAAATACGTAAATTAATTCACTTATTTTATATCGGTTTATATTTGAACGGGGAAATACGACCTCGCCTCGCTCGGCAGTGATGGGCTCCATCTCAGCAACGCTGTACAGCCTACCCCGGAGCGGCTGGCAGGTGAATCATGCCTTATTTCCACGAACAAATACAAACCGATATAAAATAAGTGAATTAATTTACGTATTTCACAGTCATACAGCATAACTTCTTGATGTATAAGGATAACAACGCGACCAAGAGCTATATTTTCCAACCACCCCGAACCGAGAAAAAGTTACCTTACAAAAATGATAACAACTTTGTTTCTTGGACACACAAAATTTTGAAATTAATAAACCAGTTATACAACATTCCAATGGATATTGTGTTAAAATTTGGATTCGATACAATGAAGGGTTTGTGAGATAATAATTCTTAAATGTGACGCATGGTTGAAACACGCTTAAAAATGGGCACATTTTGTGTTCCAACTGCGATAAAAAATATTAAAATATAAATTAAAAATTCCAAACCTACATGAACTAACGTAAAATAGAACGGCGAAAATGATGATGGTATTGGATTTTATGTAGGTCTATTGGTTACTTCACAAACACCCTTCAAACTCGATTGCACATAATACTTTGGTCGACAGTAGGTATTCTCCCTCCGTCCAGCCCAATAAAAAGAATATATTATGATATAGGCCTATTATGATTATATTTTGATATAGTATGATATGATTCACGGAGTGAGGTTGTGGTTAGGGTTGTGCAGCTGTGAGCTTTCATTCCGGAAATAGTGGGTTCGAACCCCCCTGTCGGTAGCCCTGGAGATGGTTGTCCCTGGTTTCTCATTTTCACACCAGGCAAATGGGCGCTGTACCTTAATAAAGGCCACAGCCGCTTCCTTCCCACTGCTAGTCTTTCCTATCCCATCGTCGCCATAAGACCTACAGTATCTGTGTCGGTGCGACGTAAGGCAAATTGTAATATATATATTATTTTGATATATATTGAAGATTACAACTCGCATAATAGGCCAGGCGACAGGTAGTTCAATAAGGAAATAATTAGTGGAATGCTGGAAATTGCTTTAATCGCTTTATTTGGACCCAGATATTACTCTCCCAAGTTTCTCCCTCGAGCGAAGTCGGCGTTGGCCCTTCTGGCCCTAAGAAGGTACCATTTTTGAATGTTTTGCAAATATCTCCCAAATCTTCAACTTTATCAACAAAATACCTGTTATAAAAATAATCCAGAGTAAATTTCCTACAAAAATGTTCCCTACCTTTTGTCTCTAATGTGAACCGTTACGATGCTACGACCATTCAAAGATGAGCCCTTTTTGATTCATGCGGAAAAGCTATGGAAATGATATGCCATATCAACGTTTCTACATGTTTTAATATTTGTCAGCATTCCAGAAGCACAAGCTGTTAACTTGTTACAAGTATAACAGATTTTCAATGTAAACAGCTGTGGAAAAATACCTACCATTAGTATCATTTTGCAATATTGAGTTTTCGACTACAGAACAGCATGTGGATGCACGGTGTGCGCGGATCTCGCGGGATGATGCTGACTTGAGAAAATTTGTTGGATGGTTATCAACTCAAGAGCCCTTTCCTCGTGGACAACACGTTGTTTCGTTAAGCACAGGAGTTGTCGGGGATGGACAAATCACTTGTCATATGACCTATGAAATTGGAATAGTAGCACAAAAAGGCATAACCGGCAACAATTTTCACGATGTGAAGTTCCTTAGAAAAAATGGCGTGATGCCTCTCCGCGCGGTAAATTCGAAAATAACAAGTAGTTCCGTGAAGAACTATACAGCCTATTTTCATATATCCTGCTCATGTTAATTGCCTCTATCAACATACAAAATTTCAGTTTAATTGCTGTAACAGATTCGTAGATATTGAGAACCGTCTAAATATTTCAGATGGTCGCCAGGTTGGATTTTTATTTTTGTACTATTACATTAAGATTATTGTGGTCGTGTGGTATTCAAACTTCAATCGCATGATTAGAACTCAAGAAGTAAAAACGAGATTTTAAAATTACGCACAGCAGCCATCTTGTGATTATGCAAATAATTGAAATAAATTAGATGCCAGTGGATCTACATTTGAATAAGCATTTAACGTGAAACGTTTCACGGCACTCGTATAGTTAATTCGCGAGAAACGTCCATTTAAATATTTATACTTCGCGTCGCCGCCATGTTGGATTTGTGCTCACCAGGTTACTCAAACTCCTATAGGTGAACATATGTTCATAGTCTCTATGAACATAAAAAAAATCTGTTTGTTTGCTGTAAAAGATTCATAGATATTGAGAACCGTCTAAATATTTCGGAAGCTCGCCGTTTAGGATTGTTACATGTATAGGCCATAGAGTTATGTACCATTCAAGGACAATTATTGCCTAGGTTCATTATTCAAACTTTCACTTCAATCGCATGATAACGACACAAGAAATAAAATCATCATCATCATCATGTTTTTCAGTCAAGCGACTGATCTGCCCCTACAATGAGTCTTCTCCACGTTGTTCGGTCTTGTGCTGTCCTTTTGACCATTTCATAATTTCGTAGGCCAGAGCTATGTAGGAAAGATCTCATGAAAGTGTTCCGTGGCCTCCCGCGAGGGCGTTTTCCGGGTATTTTTCCTTCTAGAATGTCGATCATCAGGCCACCATGTCGTAACCTGTGGCCAAGCCAGGTGGATCTCCTTCTATATATCTGGCGGATCATTTGCCGTTTTTCCTTTATTCGATCCAGCACCGTTATGTTGGTCATTTTCTCTACCCAGCTGATCTTTTCCATTCGGCGCCAACACCACATCTCAAACGCTTCTAGTCGTTTAATGTCACCTCTATTCATTGACCAGGTCTCACTGCAGTACATTGCAACTGGCCATATGTAGGTCTTAACCAGTTGTTTTCTAAGGCTGAGGGACATCGAGCGTTGACAAATTAGAGAATGCTTTTCACGGAATGCCTGCTTGGCCATGGCTATACGGCTCCTGATTTCAACTTCACATCGTAGGTCTTCTGTGAAGATCTGGCCAAGGTATTTAAAACGATTGACCTGTTGTACTGGTTCTTTATTTATGGTAATATTTAGTTCGTGTTGATACTTACTTATCACCAGAATCTTGGTCTTCTTAAAATTGATTTTCATTCCATATTCTGTAGCTGTATCATTTAAACATTGCAACATGTTTGTTAATGTATGCGGATTTACTGCAAGTAATGCCAGATCATCAGCAAATTTAATATTCTGGATAAGTCTTCCACCAACTTTCACTCCCATATTAGAACCTTTAAAAGCCCACTTAGTTATAGCTTCAGCGAAGGCATTGAACAGTCCAGGGGACAGCAAACACCCCTGTCGCACACCTTTGCGGATCTTAGCGGGTTCTGATACGTCATTTCCAAGCCGAACAACAGCAGTTTGATTTATATACAGATCAAATATTAATCTGATTAATCGATGGGGACAGCCTATTTGATTCAGAAGAGGATACAGCTTGTGCCAGCTGACTTTATCAAATGCTTTTTCAAAGTCCACAAAGCACACGTAAAGGTTTCTGTTTACACTTAACATCCTTTCTCCAAGACATCGCAAGGACCCGATAGCATCACGTGTAGACATATTCTTTCGAAAGCCAAATTGAGAGTTGTCTAGATACTGTTCGATGTATATTTCCATCCTTTTCCTTAAAATCTGCAGAAGTATCTTTGATGCATGAGGGATGAGACTAATGGTCCGATAGTCACTACATTCAACTGGTACAGTCTTCTTTGGAATTGGAATGATGATGCTGGTGTAAAACTCCTGAGGCCATTTACCTTCTTCGAAAATTCTTGCTACCAATTTGAATATCCATTCAAGTGTACTATCCCCACTATTCTTGATTAGTTCGGCAGGAACATTGTCAATACCTGGTGTTTTACCCATGGATATTGATTTTAGAGCTTCATCGAACTCTGATCTAATAATTCTATCTTCTGCAATTGGCCTGTCTTCCTCGCCACGTGTTGGCAAAAGGTATGGAATTGGTTCTGCGTATAGATCTTCAACATACATCCTCCAGTGTTCCTTCTTGTAATTCAGGTCTGATATAGGATTCCCATGTGTATCACGGAACTGTCTAGTGCGGAATCCTTTTTGTTTCTTAGTAGTTTCCCTGATCTTTCGGTAGGCTAAATCTGTTCTTCCTTGTTTTTGCAGAAATTCGATCTCTTCGCATTTTGACTGCCACCACTCCATTTTCTTCTCCCGACAGAGTCGATCAATCTGGTTCTTTAGCATTCGGTAGTTATTTCTGCCTACTTCTGAAGAGTCGTTTTTAAATGTTCTTCTTTCATCCATCTTTAAGAGAATGTCCTGTGTGATCCATGGTTTGCGATTCACTCTTTCCACAAATCCCACATAGTCTTCAGCAGCCTTTTCGATGGAGAGTTTGGCTATTGACCATAAATGATCAACAGTTTGTGAGTTGTTTGCATATGATGATATGTTGTCATCAGTGGCTTCCTGATATTGCTTTTTAGTCCGCTCGCTTTTAAATGCTTCAAGATTCCACTTCTTTGTTGGTTTTCCCTGAATCCTGCGTTTAAATTTCAGTTCCGTACTCATTACTAGTAGAGAATGATCAGAACAGATGTCAGCGCCCGGATATGCCATGGATTTCTTCACTTGATTTTTGTATCTTTCCTTGACAAGAATATAGTCAATCTGGTAACGTTGATCATCACCTGGCTTTTTCCAAGTATATCTCCGCCTCTTTGGTGAGGTAAACCAAGTGTTACTTATAACGAACCTCTCTTGTTCACAGAATTCGAGAAGACGTTGACCACGTGAATTTCTTCTACCAAGACCATACCCTCCTACTGCAAATCCTTCTTTTCCCTCACCAATCACTGCATTCCAGTCTCCCATTATAATAATGTTCTCGCTAGCCTTTGTCTTACGCATTAATTCTTCCAGCTTCTCATACATTTCTTCAACCTCATCATCATCACTGCTGGACGTAGGCATATATACCTGCACCACAACTAAATTTACGGGTGTTGCCAGAAAACGTGCTATGATAATTCTGTTTCCAATAGCTTCAACATCCAGTAGGGCTCTTGAAGAGTTAGCATTTAGTACCAAACCTACACCGCCTTGACCATTCTCACTTCCGGAGTGCAAGACTTTGTAGTCTCCGCTTGTGAACTCTCCTTCTTCTCTCCAACGTGTTTCAGCTAATCCTAAAATATCTAATTTATGTCGGTCTATTTCTCTTTTCAAGTTCTCTAGTTTCCCAGCTTGTAACATAGTTCGAACATTCCATGTTCCAATTTTAAAATAGGGATTTCTCCGGATAACGACCTGAGAGGCCCCATTTCCTCTCCTGCCGGGCCCGACATCATTCCTTTGAGGTGTGATCCCGCAGTTGCCAACTTCACTAACATTAGTCTTTGGACTCATCATAGGTTTTCTTGGGATACACATAAAGGTCTTTAATGGAGTGGTTTCACGTTGCCTTCTCCATTCTTATGCTGTTGACCAAATCCTGCTGGTTCATCCACCTTAAGGAGCGATTTCTCACTCCAAGGACAAAAGAGTGCCCTGACCCTATCTGCAATTTGCGAAAGAGGGGAGCCACTTATACCGGCGGCTACTCGGTCCCCTTTTAGTCGCCTTTTACGACAGGCAGGGAATACCGTGGGTCTATTCTACAGCCCCAACCCACAGAGGTCGTTACACTACTTAACAGCAATTTATCGGTTTGTATCATGTAAACTTAACTGTCATCGTCCGAGAATTTGATAATGCTTCAGTATTCTTTCTATTCTGCATTGTATTCACTGACAGAAATAATATTAATAGGAATACTCACAGAAGGCGAAATGAGATATCTTCATGAATCCATCTCATTGGTTTAGTCACAGCTGATCATAACCTGTACTCCGCTCATGCAATTTACGTAAGGCAACAATACACTTATTTGCTGTTTTAACATTCATGTTACTTTACTATGATTTGGTGCCTTAAAATCAAGCATATCACTTTCAAACACTATTCAGTGTGATCGTTCAGAGAGAAGTGTACATACATCCAACTGTAGAATATATCCTACCAACATGAGGTTATGTAAGTGAACAATGACCGTGTACTATAACGTTACCAAAAACTGCGAAGTGAGTCCTTGCTATCACAATAACTTAACATGCACTATGAATAGGCAACCTATTAACACTATATAAACTGTACAATATTATAAAAGAGACGAAATGTCCATATAAAATACATAAAATACAGGATCAAAAGTCTTCCCAGACTCGCTGAGTCACGGCCTTCTGCTTTATAAATTTGTAAACATTAAAATAAGAGAAACAAAAAATAGCATTATTAGACTAATAATTATAATAATTAAAATAAATTAAAATGTAGAAACACACAGAAAATGAAAAATAGTTTTGCCCTATAAAGGTTTAAGGAATGCCTTCAAACATGAATTGACAACTCTGGTTGAGAGTTCTCCTCTTGCCGTTCAAAACTGCAGTACAGCTCAGTGTCAGACGCCAATTCTGCGCTGGTGTAGTAGGCTTATCCGTCACATTGACAATTGACCATTCGACTTAAAAGAGAAGCACTATAAAAATAAAATAGTGATAGAGATAGCCAAAGTCCGGGAGACTAGGCAAGAAGAGGAGTTACCACCACCGTCGCTGGTGTTAACATGACGGCAAAATAAAATCATAATTTTAAAATTTCGCACAGCCGCCATCTTGAGGTTATGTAAACAATTGAATTAAATTAGATGGCAGTGCATTACAATCTGCAAAATCATTTACTGTACCACATTTCACTGCGCTCAGAGAGTTAAATCACGAGAAAAGTCTATTAAAATATTTCAAATTCGCTTGTTCGCCATGTTCGTTTTGTACTTTACAGGTTTATGAAATATACATAGGTAAACTTGTATCAGTACCCTTTATCACCGTACAAGATTGCAGGGTGATATCTGTAATAGTTTCGGAGATATAGAATGTCAGTGAAATATTTCGCACAGCCGCCATTTTGAGGTTATGTAAACAATTGAACTAAATTAGACTCCAGTGCTTTACAATGTGTATAAACAATTGCTGTACCCAGTTTCATTACGTTTGGGTAGTTAAATCGCGAGAAAAGTCTATTTAAAAGTCTCAACTTCGCTTGGCCGCCATGTTGGTTTTGTAGTCACCAGGTTTTTGAAAGTCTCATAGGTGAACTTTTAGTAGTGCCCTTTATCACCGTACACCATTTCAGGGCGATATCGGTAATAGTTTCGGAGATATCGAATGCTAGTGAAATATTTCGCACAGCCGCCATGTTGGATTGTTGAGACGTAACAAAATTTGAAGGGCACGGTCGAGGTCGCCGGGAATAGCGCCATGAACTTACTGATTTTCATTGAAATCGCTCCAGCCGTTTAGATTTTATTAGGGACACACACACACCTCACACACACACACGCACGGACAAAAGGTGATTTCATAAGCCTATTTTTAGCCTACTTTCGATTTTTGCAAAAAATGAAAGTAGACTTATGAGATCAACACAGGGCGAAAAAAGTGTGTCTGTATGTGTGTGTGTGTGTGTGTGTGTGTGAGTCTGTGTGTGTGTGTGTGTGTGTGTGTGTGTGTGTGTACTCTGAATGTCTGTCCCCCCTATCAATTCGAACACGGTGAATGCGAATTGAACGAAATTTGGTACAAAGGTAGCACTAGCAAAGGACACCTCAGTGTCATGTTTTATATCGCCGCCATCTTTACTAAAACTGAATGGCGGCCACTCAAACGTTCAAAACGTAAAATCAAATAACGACTAACCAAATCATCCGATCTCTACCAAATTTGGTAACAACATACCTTCGTATAGGATGCGTCTTGTGACCAAACTACAAGGTCGTCCGCCATACCATTTCAGGATGGCGGCCGTGCGAATTATGCAAACTTTATAATCCATATCATGGGACCAACCAATTCCGAGTATCGAGCCGAGAATCGTTTTAACTGTTCTAAAGGAAGAGGCACGTTCGAAATTAAAAGTTTATTTTGTAATACTATAGTGCAGACGGGATTTTAAAAAGCTGAGCCGATTTAGTAATAAGACAAGATGGCAGCGGATATCTTGTGCCTGACTTATATTTCACTAATTTGAGTATTGCATGCAATATAGCGTACTGATACGAAATAAATAAACTTTGTATGAAATGCTTTATATATAAATAATATACTCCAGTGATGAAATCGTTTAGTATAAATCACTATTTGCTAACAAGTTCTATGTAAGTCATTTTATATAGAACGATATTCGTTGACACAAGTAGCTCAGTGGTAGAGCGTTAGCCTATCGCTCAAATGCCTATGGTTCAAACCCGATCAGAGCTAGTTTTTTTGCTTGAAATTTTATGTTTATTGTTTTGTAATGACTCAGATGTTTTAAAATTAAGCGTTATATTGTGCATATTATGGTGTAAAATATATATTTAATTAAAACATAATTCGCCAGCAGATTTACTCGAGACATCTAGCTGCCAAAAAGGTAACTGCACGCCGACCAGATTTTATTGAAAAGTTTCTTCTTCTGGCAGCTAGAATGCACTCGCTCTGTTAGTTATATTGTTCGATATTTCATCACTAGATGTCACGACTAGTCTACGTGGGGCTCCATTGATTACTATACCATTGGCATTCTATGCGCATCGAATTTGAAGAATGACGAGATGATACTACGATACATTTTTACTTTCTATTTTAAAGGGTTTGTAACAGCCTATTGTGCGTTATTTGAAAATGTTAATTGAAGTAAAGAACAAAACGATTTCACATAGTATCTGAACTCTACCGTTGGTGCTAGTTCAGGATATTAATTAATACTTTTATTTCAGCCAAATAACAATCGAAAATATCCACATAGTTGGTATACACACGTCTCTGTAGGGTCATGGAAAGATTTGTTAATTCAATTAGGGTTGTGAAAGTCATACGCAGCCAGACGTGTAAAGACATGCCTGAACTCAAAGTTGGATGTTGCCCGCGTCAGGCCGATTATGTAATAATAATAATAATAATAATAATAATGTTATTGGTTTTACATCCCTTTTAACTACTGTTGCTTTTAGAGACGCCGGGGTGCCAGAATTTTGTCCCGAAGGGGATCTTTAACGTGCCAGTAAATCTACTAACACGGCTCCCTCGCATTTATGCACCCTCAAATGCCAGCTGACTGCGCCAGGATACGAACCTGAAACATACGGTCCAGCAAGCGAGAACGTTACCGCTGAGCCACGCCACCAGTCCGGTCGATTATGTCTCCAGATCCATAACATTCTTTAGATACTTCTTATCTTTCTTTCTTCAATGATGGTAGCAGTTTTTATCTAGGTTGTGGCGTTTGGTAGAGGTAAATCGTTTCTAACGTCTTCAACAAAGAATAGTTCTATTATACTCTTTGATAATAACGAGTTATAACTATACTCATACATTTAGGAGAAAGTAGGCTATATGTTCTTTACTGAACATCTTGTTTCAAAATTGAAAATAGGCTAAAAATCCGCAACACGGATATTCCTGTTGATCCTCCTGTGCATTTCCAATGCATTTGCCTTGCAAAGAAATCCGATGCAGAATTGAAACAATATTTCCAGTTTGAACTAGCTCCGTATCCGGTTGCGATCTTTGATAAAGCGGGAATGCGTAGACGCAAAAGTCTGTGTTCTATAAATTATTCGATCCTGTTACCGATGAGCCCTTATTTGAGGACCTACATCATGTTCTCGACGGAGGATATCTTCTGCACCGTGTAATTTGGATCCAAACCGATACTTTTGTCGACATTAGTGCCAAATATGCGAGTTACGTTAAAAGATACTTTAAAAACAGTGTCATTATTTTCGATGGGTATCCTGACGACCCAGCAGCTCGCAGTACCAAGTCCGTTGAACGTCTTCGACGATCGCACAGGCATGAAGCTGCTAATGGTTTTTTTTATGAGTCCATGACGCCACCTATGCCACAAGCAAACTTTTTGTCTAATGTCACAAACAAACGAAGATTGATCGACTTGTTGCGCGTCAAATTCGAAAGCGAAGGAATCGAAACCAGACAAGCTCCACATGCCGATGTGCTCATCGTTACCACCCCACTCGAGTTATCTTTGCCCGACAATTCAGTCATTATAGTGGCTGAAGATATAGATATCCTGGTCATCTTGGCGGCTTGTGTGCCACCCTCCACGAAAATGTATTTTATGAAACCCGGCCAAGGTTCAACCAAACAACAACTATTTTGCACAACAAGTTTCAATCTCCCAACATGTGTGCAAGAAAACTTCCTCTTTTTGCATGCGTTTAGTGGGTGCGAAATAACGTCTTCGTTTCACAGGCAGTGTAAAATGAAATTCGTAACACTGCTGAAGAGTAATGAGGAACTGCAGACAGCTGTTAGGGTTTTCCGAGACGTGAACGCAAACCCCGATGAAATTGACAAAGCGGGCCAGTTGGTTTTGGCTGGGCTTTATGACAACAAAACCACGGGAAATACCCTGAATGAGCTGCGGTTCCAACTGTTTGAAAAATCTCTAAGCAAACATCGATTTAATCTCGCAAGCTTACCTCCCACCGAATCAGCGGCACGTGAGCACTCTTTAAGAACATATCATCAAATCCAAACATGGTATGGAAATGATACAAATCCACTGGATTGGGGCTGGAAAAATTCTCAATGTGGTTTGGCTCCCATACCTACGAGGGATCCGGTGCCACAAACGCTTCTAAACACAGTGTCCAGCAAATGTTCGGAAGGATGTAACGCAGCTTGTGGTTGCAGGAAAACGGGCCTCCGATGCTCCAGAATCTGCATGAATTGTATGGGACGGTCATGTACAAATGCTGCCGAGGAAGATGATATGGATGATTGTGACGGAGACATCGATGTTAATCTTGAGCGCCCTGTGACGTCGGACAAATGTACCGATACAGACGATGAATGCGATGACGGAGAAATTGAGGCCACAGCTGTTTACATTGAAAATCTGTTATACTTGTAACAAGTTAACTGCTTGTGCACCTGGAATGCTGACAAATATTTTATAATATGTAGAAACTTTGATATGGCATATCATTTCCATAGCTTTTCCACAAGAATCTACAAGGGCTCCAATTTGAATGGTCGTAGCATCGTAACAGTTCACATTAGAGACAAAAGGTAGAGAGCATTTTTGTAGAAAATGTACTCTAGATTATTTTTATAATAGGCATTTTGTTGATAAAGTTGATGGTTTGGGAGATATTAGCAAAAAAAAAAAAAAAAAAAGGAAAAATGGTACCTTCTTAGGGCCAGAAGGGCCAACGCCGACTTCGCTTGAGGGGGAAAACTTGGGAGAGTAATATCTGGGTCAAAATAAAGCGATTAAAGCAATTTCCAGCTTTCCACTAATTATTTCCTTATTGAGGCTTTTGTTTTTCGACCTGTCGCCTGGCCTATAAAGTTCTATTGATCTTAAACATGATTTATTCTGCGAATATAACTTACAGAATTTTATAAAGTAACTCATAAATAATTTTTAACATTCTGTAAACGAAACACACACATATTTTATTATGAGCAAATAATCTCATGAAAATAAATTTTATTATTTCAGATTTTGAAAAATCATTTACATATCATATTGTTCTATATTGAAACATCTTTTTTTAGTAATAATCTGATACAGGTACGAAGTACACCATTTTATACTGACTGTATAACAATATAAAGTATTGACAGTAAGAAAACAAACAATAAAATTTAACACAAAAAAGGGACTTATTTAATTTCCAATGAATTTGTTATTATTAACAAATAAAATAAATAACAGAGGTTATAAAGATATGTATGTGAGTCGTCCAATTCCAGAACTACCTAAGTCAATTTCATGAAATTTGTGAGAAAGGGCAAAAAACTGTCTTGAGTTATCCGTGCGCGTTTAAATAGAAACAGTTTGTTTAATAGTTACAAAATACGATTAGTTTTCATTTTATGTATGTTTTAAAAATACAGTAAAAGCAGTTTTTACGTAATAATAGAAAATATATTGCACTTAAGCAGTTTTGATACAGGATCTAGGACTTAAGTAGTTTTGGATTAGTTTCATTAAGTCAGTAATTATGGTTTCTATGTGAAAGTGAAATTATTGCTATATTTTAAAGTTCTCTAAGAAACTACCCAGTATACAATAAAAGTAACCTTTCAACCTTAAATTTCCATTCACAATATGCTCACAGCTTTTCAAACTAGGCGAAATAGAGTCCATTGGACTGCACAGCAACGTCATTCCATGGGGTCTTCTTCTTCTTCTTCTTCTACTTCAGATACATTTTGTCGAGCTATGTCTTCGCCACATAGTAGCAAGTCTCGGTAGAAGCCTAGATCCTCTCTGTTGTGCCACTCAGGGCCGAAATGCTTTGACAAAAGCTGTTTCACATCAGTCACTTACATATATATAAATATATAAAAGTGTACCCGTTCCTACGCCACTTTAACATGTTTTCTTGGCGTTGATTACAGTAGCAGTGTTTAGCTATGGACAAGTTCATTGTTAAACGTAAACGCCTGGAGAGTGAAAGTGAGCAGTCGGCTCCTACTCCCGAACCGTCGAATTCAACATAAAGAAGACAAACGAAAGAAAAGAACATACCAGGACAGTTACGTAGTGTATGGATTTACGTGGAATAAGAACGAGGAAAACCCTATCCCTGTGTGTTTAGTTTGTGGCGAAACACGAGGCCATGGTACCTAGCAAACTGAAGTGGCATCTCACAATTAAGCATCCTAGTGGGTCAGGGAAGAGTGTGATGTATTTTTCACGTGTACTAGAAGGGGAGAAAAAAAACAGCTGTGTGAATGGTAAAGAGAATGACCATAAGTGATACTGCTCTTGAAACCTCGTTTAAAGTAGCAGAACTGATAGGAAAAAAAAATCACACACACACCTCATACTCTTGGAGAGGAAATCATAGGTCCTGCATGGAAAATTATAGTTTCAACAATACTTGGTCAAGGAGCAGCTAATCAAATTTCGAAATTTCCTCTTTCCAACAACACAATCAGTCGCAGGATATCTGAAATGTTTGCAATATCAACGAACAAGTCGTGGGGAAAATAAAAACTGATAGAGCATTTGCTTTGCAAGTAGATTAGAGTATCGATAGTGGTGACAAACTGCAACTCCTTGGTTTTACCAGATATATTGATGATAAAGATATTAATGAGCCGTTTCTGTTCTGTAGACCGCTGGAGACTACAACCTCAGGCCATGATATTTTTGTTTCTATTAATTCCTTTCTCAATGACCAAGATCTTTCATGGAAAGACTGGTTGGTTGGTTCTTAAGTTTAGGGGCTGCGACAACGCGGTCATGTAGCCCCGTGTACTTTGGTGTGTGTAGAATCTGTCTGATAACCGGTGTTAATTGTGATGACTGTATTAGTGCGTGTTATCTGTTTTTAATTCAAGTAAGGACTGCAGTCTTTTGAATTTTTCAAATAGTTCCGACTTTTGCTGCCAAACGCCACCGTCAATGACTACTAGTTCAGAACTTAGCTACCAGACGCCACCGCAGTCGGCTCTTGACAATGAACGTAGGAACCTAAGAACGTTAGTCAAATGTTTAACCCATATATAATTTAGCTTCACACAGGTGTAATTAGTGGAAGGTTCTTTAACATGCCATAAATCTATGACATGGGACCGCCGGATTTACTTCCCCTCCGAAGGAAGGCATACTGAGGGATTTTTAACTCTCTTAAAAAATCCGACGACTTCGGCCGGCATGGAAAGACTGTTGTGGTATATGTACAGATGGTGCACAATCCATGTCTGGGAAATTTAAAGGTTTTTACTGCAAGAGCTCAAGATTTTGCTGCAGTGTTTAACGAAGTTGTGAAAATGGTGAACTACATCAAGTCTCGACCTTTAATGTGCAGGATTTTTAAACAGTTATGTCTCGCAACGGATGCACCTCATACCTCTTTGTTACTTCATACAGAGTAAGGTAGTTGTCGCGGGGTCGTGTATTGAAGCAGTTTCTTGAACTTAGAGAACAGGTGAAAACTCTTTTTAAGGATGAAAATCAAGATACATTTTATGAGCTGTTACTAACTGATTCTTGGTGCTTGGAACTGTCGTATCTGGCAGATATTTTTCATAAACTGAATTAACTGAATGTTTCAATGCAGGGTAGACAGGAAACAATAATTTCCTCAACCAATAAAATGAAAGATTTTAAAAGAAAACTTAGTTCTTGGACGTCTGCAGTTCAGAAAGGAGATCTTTCAAATTTTCTTCATCTGGCAGTAGATAACGATCTGGGTAAGCTGAAAGACCGCATTTGTGATCACTTATCAAGATTGCAAGAAGCAATAGATACATACTTTCTATCTATTTCCACTATGAATGTCAACAGGGTTGTCTCACCATTTGATTTCATAGATAGTGCGAGGAAATAGATTTCACTGGTTGCGAACGAGATGAATTTATTGATCTTTGTGCCGATTCCACACTCAAAGGTAAGTCCACCAAGAGTGAGGCGTCGGTGGCTACTTTTGGGCTTCAGCGGAGAGAGTAGTATCCTAACCTAATGAAGAAAGCAATTAACACACTTTCGCCCTTTCCAAAATCCTATCTATGCGAGCAAGCCTTCTCTGCTCTGGTGACAATAAAATCCAAAGCAAGAAATATACTGAATAACCTTGAGGATGATTTGCGTGTTTCATTGTCAACTGCAAGGCCCGATATCACGTACCTGTGCTCTAAGCATCAATCACAAGTTTCATATTAACGATTTATCGAACAAAATTTTGATGTATTTTTACTCACTGACTGTAGTAAAGTTGACTGTATTATGTTATGGTGTACGTTACTTATTATAAAATATTTCAATAAATTTACATATGAAACATATTTTTTTTTTTATTCAAGGAAGGGTGCCCCTAGTGTTTAATGTTATTCCCAAGGGTGCCGTGAACTTCAAAAGGTTGGTAAACTCTGCTCTAGTCGGTGGTCATGTGGACTGGCATGATGAGTCAGGTCAGGAGGGAGGCGGAAGCTGCGATAGCAAAGGTGTTGAAGGAGAGGATAAGGCAGGTGCCCGAGCGCGCTCTTGCCCAAGACCTTGTCTTACCGCTGTGTGTGTGCGCGCGTGTGTGTATGTGTGTGTGACTGATTCAACCTGCGTTTTGTAGAGTCTGAAAGGTACAATCACCACGGGTATATCGCTGAACCAATTTTCTTTATCGAACTTTTCTACTGCTCAGAATAAGAGCCACATCAAATTAATAAAACTTTGAAGGTAATATAACAATTTTTTCTCACTAAAAGTGGTATTCAAATCTGAAGAGGTTAATACAAAATTTGAATTTCGTAATAAGAATTGTTCCTATTGCAGGTACTACTACAGGGGTTGTTGTACATACATTTCGGTGTCTTCCGATTATTAGTTTCGTCGTGGAGATTGTACCTTTAACGCTCAAAATAGCCACTTTGAAGCCATGTCCTCAGCAAACGAGCCGTCGTTATTTTCTTCAAAACGCATATAATATCTCACAAAGACCTACATTAGAGATTAAGAGTAAAAATAAAAATAAAAATAAAATTTCAATTTTTGACCGCACAGCCTTAAGCACCAGATTTGGCACTGGTTTTATTGAAATAACACCAGTATTTTGCTATGGCGCTATTAGAACATTTCTGGCACCAGACGAACTTCAGACACACGAGATCTGGTGCTATTTATTGATTTTATTTTCCGTGTCCGAATCAAATTAGATTTTGCCAGTAAGTAGCAACAGTTATAGCATTGGCATTTGCAGCCAAAATATCGTATTTTGAACATATGTCCTCCATCAAGGGGCAGATCAGCAAGTGTTCTGGATATTGTAACAGACTGCAGTCACAGAACTCTATCATTGTTGACGAGCATGTTACATTTCTTGCGATTGTTCTTGCAGCCTGAAACCCCCGTCCTCAGCCTGTTCAATGCTTTCCAAATTCCATATTGGCAAGTTGTGACCAGGTGCCATTTTTTTCTGATAGAGGAATAGGTGGGTCTGTGATCTCTGTATTATATATCTTCACACGGGCAGCTTCTTGTGAGCCTTCGAGGGCTGATACTCCCCTCAAATAGCTGTTTCTGGACTTAAGTCTCTGTCGGGCTGGTTGTTGACCGAAAAGTGGATGCCTTGAATCGGTTTCTTGCCGTTTCTTCTCAGATGCTGCTGCTACCATTCTTCGGACATGAGGTGGAGAAATTCCAATAAGAGGGTAGATCTTCTGAAGTGGTGTTGGTCTAAGACACCCAGATACAATCCTGGAAGTCTCATTCAGAGCTATATCCACCTTTTTGGAATGTAGAGAAGAAAGCCAAACTGGTGCTGCATATTCAGCAGCTGAGAAGCTCAGTCCAAGGGCTGAAATTCTGAGAGTGGTGGGGTGAGCACCCCATGTCTTTCCTGTTGGGCATCTTAGTATGTTATTTCGTGCAGATACTTTACTTTTGGTGTTCAAGCAATGTCGCTTGAAAGACACCAAATTGGCAACACTGACTGCCGGTTCGAATTCGGTCATGGGACGCGAATCGCTTGCTGGGCCCAAGATTGCAGGATCCAATCCTGGCGCAGCATTTGAGGGTGCTCAAATGCGAGGGAGTCGTATCAGTAGATTTACTGGCACGTTAAAGATCACCTTCGGGCTAACATTCCGTCACCCAGGCGTCTCTAAAAGCCACAGTTGTTAAAAGGGACGTAAAACCAATATCATTATTATTATCTCCCTTTATGTCTTCAATTGGCATCGCAATGCATGCCGGGTATAGCTAGTTTGTAATAAAACATCTAGTCGAAATAAAGAACCGCTTAAAATTTGCCGTCAACTGAAGTAGCAGATGTTTAAAATAGACATAATTTATGAACTTAGTTTTATGTGCGATCCCACTCTTGCACTATCCTATCAATTGGTGAAGTTGGCAATGCTGGTGTGGATCCATGAAGGAAAGAATAAAAGGAGATGCCATGAGCTCGTTTGAGTGAAGCCGAGCGCTGCGTCCAAAGTGGGCGTAACCTTATCTTGTATTAGGTGTTCCGTGACTTGCATGAGGCATTGTGCATGGTGTTTTCTGAGTTATCCTTGCAGGATATCTTTCCAGCATTTTCATCATGAAACAGTTTCTCCTACCAATCACAGCTCAAAAAACAGTTGTTTGACCAATTAGATAAGGATAGCATCACACCTGTGTGGAGTTCCAAGGCCTTCTAACGGCGTTGCCTAGTGTCATAGTAGGGTAATCGAGGAGGCCATGGCCAAATACAAGGCACTCTCTGCGTCTCCTGCGCTCTGTTCAGTACATAAAACTGGCGGAATCTCGACAGATATTTATGAATATTTATCTTCGAACATAAAATAGTTATAATAATTATAGTCGAACATAAACAGTCGTATGCAACTCGCCTATAATGGTAATTAAGACACTCGTATGGAAATTATAAAACTCGTATACGCTCGTTTTATAAATATACTCGTGTCTTAATTATAGCCATTATAGGCTCGTTGCATAATGTACTATTAAAGAAAACCTCTTCAATGCTAATCTCAGCTTGTGTAAATTTGGTGTAAATACCAAAAAAGCAATTTCTCTGCAAATCCTAAATTATCAAACATCTGTCTGTCAGTAATTACGGTAGGCCTACGTAATGAATCAATTCGAGGCTAATCGCCAAATTTCTACCCCCACAAACAAAATACCATACGGTAACGAAAAGTATAGGCTATACCGTATTTTTGTGCAAATAGCGTCCAAGTGTTCTGTTTATTAATTTTGAGGTTCGTATTCTTAAAATATCAAAATGTATACGAACAATGAGTGAAAGTGGCTGTGCTCGAAATTAGGCCTAAAAACTGATGAATGCCTCAACGCCAATAAGAACTTAAAACTCAATTTGGTGTAAATACCGTAATTAGTTCGTCATCATTAGTTCCCAAGTTGTTCCTTCTTTCGTAGTCTATAACTCGCACCTTCAGACGCCTGTATTCAATTTAATCAGCGTTTCAGCGTATTATTACGTTTTGCGGCGTCATTCTTACAAAACCAGCCTTGCAAAGGTGCTCTCATGTTTCTATTTAAATTGGCTTTTAGAACGATAACGCAGCTTATTTGTGCCAAGTACCGTGATGTATCCTATCCAAGAAAAAATCAAAAAAAGTCAAGAAAAAATCTTGACTTGTCATTGCAGTTTTATGTCACTAACACGCATTACTAGTTGGAGTGGTTTACGGCTTTAAGCATAGGGACAGCCATTTTCTCGCTCCCCAAAGTGGGCCTGCCGTTTGGCTTCAGCAGCTTGCACTATATAGGTACGCAGCGAAGGCATCTCCTTCCGTTCTTTCCCCCATGTGTGGATCAGAATGTGCTGAGGAAGCACACAGGAGATGCCGTGCTGACTGTGCGGACTGGTGTTTGTTCTTTGCGACGTGACTCACGTAACGTAGCCCACGTGCGTCTGATAACCCGTGTCTTTGTGATGACTGTAGTAGTGTATATTTGTAATTCAGACTAGGATTTTCTAGGAATCACCTTTTAAAACTAATGATGTGAAATTCTGAACCATTGCCCATTCTGTATATTATTTGCCACTCCCACGTGTCCCCTAAGTAAAATAGCCTAGCGACGCTACAGCGTGTACTACTTTCCTCCGTAGTGACGCAGAACTAAGTTCCTCACGCAAAAATACATCAGGTCTCGTGACAAAGTACCTGTGAAGGCTGGAATTTTATATTTAGATGCAAATATTCTGAATGGGGCACCACATTTTTAAACAACCTGTATTTGCAAAATTATGCTGATACGGGCTACTACTAGTAGCAAGTTCGTTAATTGGATCAAAGTAGGTAAAGCACAACACAAATGGTCCTTAAAAGAAATATTAGCTTTATTGCAGGTCAGAAATATTCACCACACAATAGGCACATACAAACCATTGGCTGTCTTACTCAACTTTGCTTCCTTATGGAGAACACTCATCCTTTCACTTCCTCATGCAGTTAATCCCTCACTAATGAGACCGGTGTCCTCGCTGGAAATAACAACAACTCTTCCTCAAGTTCACAAGCCACAGTCTGACACTCACTGTTCTTGAATACCCCACACTGTTTCGCAATTCACACGCCACCGCATTACCTCTTTCGCACAGATATAAACACACTCACTGACACTGGCCATGGTCGCTCTTTATATATCGGGGCTGACGACTCACAGATGTTTCTAGAGTGGACCAGGGTTCACAGCTACTCTCAGACCTTCTCGAGATTTCCAACACTAGTTGGGCCACGTACATTCTGGACCATGCCTTTTGTTCTCGCTGCGCAAGCGGCCGGTCGACACAGAGCCCGGGGGGTAGCCTTGGGCGGCTGTGAGTCACGCGCAAGGGAATGAAGCAACCCCGCACCCGTAACAATACATATCTCGGTTAAGATACGTTTACTGGTAAGTAGGGTTCGGAAGTTTAACGCCTAAAAAGCACAAAATATCTGACGACGTAGACCGGGTTTGAACCCGCGATCGTGAGCTTAGCAGTTCAGCATGCTACCGACTACGCCACCAAAGCCACTAATATAAAACTAAATTTTGCTTCCTTGAACTGAGATTATTTTTGAAAAAATCAAATGTTTTTGGAGGGCAGTGCATTTGAGTAGTACTGACATAATGCAGCAGACACACAGAGCTACAATACCTACATTTAACCTTTTCAATATTCTTCCAGCACGCTAGTAGCATAGCCTTGGGGCGCAGTTCTCACTCGCTTTTCCTAAAATGCAAATCTAAGGACACCTCGTCTGTGGAAGCAGGGATAATCAAGAAAGTTTCTGTTAGACGCTGCATTCAGCTTTAAAAATGCACATTTTTGTAATTTTTTTAAATAAAACTTCTCTTTTGCACATAATCCATCATTTCCAATCACAAGGTACATCATCCATTTTATAACACTTTTTTTTTCGTTAACTTCTTATGATTTTTAGCCTACTTTTCACATTTTGCAAAAATGAGGAAAAAGTAGACTAATGAGATCGATCCGGGAAAATGTGTGTCTGTCTGTCTGCGTGCCGCCCCCCCCCCCCCCCCCACCTATCAACTCCTAAACGGCTGCAGAAATCGAAACCAAATTTAGTAAGAGTAAAGATGTATACCGGAATATCTCAAGCCCATATTGCAAAATGATGTCAGTGCTACCAACTGCTGAAAAAACGCAATTTAAATTTGAGCTCCATGTTGGATATCATGGAAGATAAGCATGGGAGCTATTCCAAAATTGGAACACATGTAGATAATACTATTTCTGTTTAATTTCCAGGATGCCATACATGTCAGTGTTGCCAAAATAATTTTAAGCCCTCTGATAGGTCCAATTTTTAAATACATATAACTTCTACACTATTAATTGGATTTCAACCAAATTTTGTATGTAATATGTGTACAAAAATAGATATGACAGAGCATATTCTTAAGAGCCACCAGGGCTGCCAACTGTTAATAATTGCTCTCTCTATTTTCTTCATCCAAATACCAATATATCTCAAAGTATGCAAGCCGACAGCTTTGAACTATGCACACGTATAGTACCTGCCATTTTAGATTAATTTGGACTAACTTATATACTTCAGTTCTACCAATATGATTCTAAGCCTGCTGATAGGACCAATTTTTAAATACATGTAACTCCTATACTATCAGTTGGATTTCAACCAAATTTCGTATGTGCTATGTGTGCCATAACAAATATGACTATGCGTATTCTTAAAGGCAATCAGGGCTGCCAACTGTTAATAAATGATGTTTATATGTTTTACCCTAATATCAATATATCAGAAAGTATGCAAGCCAACAGCTCTAAACTTTGCGCACGTATAGTACCTGACATTCTAGATTAATTTGGACTAACTAATATACGTCAGTGCTGCCAACATGATTCTAAGCCTGCTGATAGGTCCAATTTTAAAATACCATTAACTTATATACCAACAAATGGATTTCATCCAAAATTGGCACAACAATAGATCATACTATTTCAGATTATTTCTTACCAACACATGCATGCCATTGTTGCCAACATGATTTAACGCGCGCTGTTAGATACAATGTCTAACTGCATGTAACGTCCATGCTATCCATTGTACTTCAACCAAATTTTGTATTCTGTACCTTAAGAGATGGAACTAAGAATACATTCAGTTACTAGGGCTGCCAACTGTAGTGCTCTATTAGGCTACATTATGCCAGGTATATTTCGAACAAATTAGAAATTTCGTTATTACCAACTTTGAATATTTCGTCATTATTCTAGATAGGTCCATATAGATTAATCATTGGCATGCATCTTAAATTTTAAGGAAAGTAGGCTCTAGTTCTTCATGGAACTCCTTGTTGTAACTGGAAATTGTGCTGGATAGAACCTTTGTCATTAAATGTCAGATATATGAGTAATTACACGCATTTCTATGTTTCTGTGATTCTTTTAAAAGTGAATAAGTTAATGTCCCTTTTGTATCTATCCGCCTCAGAAGTTAGGAGACGCTGCCCAACAGGAACCTACTTCACTGCAGTACGCTGTAACGCGACCTGTCCATGACACTCACGGAAACAATTGTGGTTATTTCTTTTTTAACCGTGGCCCTGCGGGGATTATCTGGAAGACAAGTGAATGGGAGCAATAGCCAGAAGTTCCAAGGTTGGCTGACTCCACTCGCGCGCAAGTTGCATCAGCCGTAGGGAAGACCCCGCTTGCCTTTCGCCGAACAGCCATTGTGTAGCAGGTCTCGTTTCCATTGAGTAACACCGCAGTCGGGGATGGAGCCCGGATCCTCTGCAGGTGCGGCGCTTGTAGTCTTACGTGACCGTTAATCTTGTGATCATGAGCCACGGGACCTCCTTTTAACGTGGAATCTGAACCACAAGTCCGGTCGAACATCAATTCCACTCAGTCCTCCAAGGGCCGGGTCGAACACCTTCTGCAGCGCATGACCGAAAAATACAAAACTTGGCAGACTTATTTAAAAGAATATTATAATTAATTTTAAATCACTTGTATTTTCTGCCATATAAATGCCAAACACTTTATACCTGATTTAACGAATGAGCGGAATTGACATCAGAGCGGTTGACCAATGGCACACATTGTCTTGCGAACACCACCACGCCATCGGTCAAGCACTCTGAAGTCAATTTATTTCTACAAATTTTATGCATTGGTTTTTAACATGTGCATAATTAAATGTTTGTATGTTTTTTACCTAGTCAGACATTATAAAATTAAATGTAGATAATAATAGGTGTATAGTTTGTACCTAAAATAATACTTTCGATATCAGCTGAGGATGCTGGAAATACTGTTTTCCAGCCTAGAACAAAAAAATTTCAGCTGCATTCCCACACAACAAATTAGTTATGAATTCTAACTCTAGGCTTGTTTACCGTAACAGCTATTCGGATTTAAGATATCGTCTGCACACCTGCACGGCTGTTAAATGAGGAGTCGACTAAGTAACAACAAAAAGTTAAACAATTCTACTCGATGTTTTGAAATTAGCTGTTCCACTTATTTTAGTAAACTTAAAAATGTAAACACTGAAGCAGTGGTTATTGTACTGCTGAAATATAACTGAGCACGGTAGGTTAATTTAAGAAGTTATACTTAATTTGTTATCATTATTAGAAGTTATATTAGAAGCATTGATTATAACCAATGGTAGAAGTGAGCATGGAAGACTTGTATCGTTTTAACGAGGGAAGTACCCCAGCTCGAACGGCTAAAACCGACTGGCAGTGCGCTTAACATACGAAGATATGTCTGTTCTACTTCCCATCACGGGCATTTATCTGTAAAACCCCGCATTAGAGTACAATCAATGTTTGGAAGTTACGGCATCCAAAGATTGCAGAAACACAATTTGCAGCAGAAACTGCCCTGCAACAAGCAATTCGGACCATTATATTAACAAGAAACAGATGTGATGCAGTATCATCTGGCAAAAGGTTGAGCACTTGCTTGCAACAAGAAATCTTTAACTCATGCAGTACCGTGTTGACATAGTCATCTTTCCCACAATAGAAGATATTGTGTTGTCCTTCATTCGACCTCGAAGTGTAAATGTGGAGTGTGATTAAAACACAGCGGAATGGAACAGTACGCACCCTTAACAAGGACAACATGTAGACATACTCCATTATTTACAATGTTCCCGCATTGCAATAGTCCAAACTCAAATGCCACGGTGATCACATTATCACATACTCAGATGGCGCTGGCGACCAAACACGTACTTTTACAGATAAATGGCATTGATAGCTATTGACATAGGTACAACTGTATTCTTTAAACCCACTTTCAGGCGGTTTTCACCGTTCGAGCTTGGGTACTTCCTCGTAAGGATAAGGAGACCGCAACCGAGCGGAGTTGAGGGACTCCTCTGGCGACTACTTGGAGTGTCTAGTGGAATTGAGGTAACCCTGGCTACCTGACTCAGGTACCCGAGTGGAATTGATGCCCGCCCACAGGACCAGGGGCGTATATATGGGTGAACTGTGGAGGCTCCAGCCTTAACCGATAGAAGCCAATAAAAATTAAGGTGTTGCTCCGGTAAAAGCATAAAGTAATTGTAAATCTGGTTGTACCCTAATCTTAGCTTATTGGCTAAGTTATAAACAATATTAATATTGAAATTAGACTACCTCGTGGTGTAGTGGCTAGCATTCTTGGCTGCCGCCTCGGAGCTACGAATACGATTCCTGGCTCTGTCAAGAAATTTGAATTGTGGCCTGAGGGTTGGAACGGGATACACTCAGCCTTGTGAGACAAAACTGAGAATTCCACAGTACGGCACTTTTGAGAAATATATTATCAATTTGTTAACAAGTAGTTCCGTGAAGAACTAAATAGCCTATTTTCATATATCCTACTAATATCAATTGCCTCTATCAACATACAAATTGCCAGTTTGATTGCTGTAATAGATTAATAGATATTGAGAACCGTCTAAATATTCGGATGGTCGCCATGTTGGATTTTAATATATGTAGGTCTTAGAGTTATGTACTATTAAATGATGCGTATTTAGTACGTTCATTATGCAAATGTGGATTTCGATCGCATGATTAGAACACAAGAAATAAAAAAATAATTTTCGAAATTCTCTCAGCCGCCATCTTGAGGTTATATAAACAATTGAACTAAATTAGATATGTATAAACATTTTCTGTAGCAAGTTTCATTGCGTTTGGTTAGTTAAATCGCGAGAAACGTCTATTTAAAAGTCGCAACTTCGCTTGGCCGTTTAGAAGTTATTAGGGGGGGACACACAAAAATCCATCACACACACGCGCGTACACAGACAGACACACGGACAAAAGGTGATCTCATAAGCCTATTTTTTTTTTTCATAAATGAAAATAGGCTGAAAAATTGTTTACTTTTCCGCTAGTAAATTGACAAATATTTAGATATTTGCCATTCATACTCCATAGGCCTTAACATAATAGAAAATTCATTAAGTATAAAATGTTATTTGTGTGTTGAGTTGTATTTTACAACTAACTCTTATCTAAAATAATTACACAATGTAGCCTAATATGCTCTAAGATATTGTTTGATATTTCTGGGTATTTTGCGGTGTCAATCCCCTGAGAATAGACTACTCGTATTTTTTCAGGATAGGCAGCTCCTCCCGAAAAAAGAAATGTAGATACGCCCCTGCACAGGACATGGCAATTCACTTCGAAAATCTCACATGCATTGACCGGAAATCGAACCCGGTCCATAGACGCCACCTGACTTAGAGGTTTGAAAGGAGAGGAGTGAATCTACTGTAGTGCCTAGACTTGGCAAGGTGAATAAACAGAAGCTAAGTCAGGGCACTTGTATTCTCCCTAACCAAGAACATAAGTAAGACACGTGCTGGTTTCCACTCAAACAAACAAGCTGTTAATCACTTACCTCGTCTCTGAGTCGTGCTCGTTTGGAACAACACGCAAATTCACAACATAAACACTCTGATAAATATTATGCAAACAAGCATACTTATATTTGTAAAATTGTTACAGAGACACGTTTTTGCACTTGATAAATCAACAGTAGTATCGTGTTGGAAGCCATTTTTAGTGTAAGTGTGTGTGCGCGCGTCCCCCACCCTCCTCTAATAACTTCTAAACGGCTGGAGTGAATTCAATGAAACTCGGTAAAGTCATAGTACTATTTTGGTCAACCCCCGACCGTGCCCTTCAAATTTTATTACGTCTTACCAATCCAACATGGCGGCTGTGCGAAATAGTTCACCGGCATTCTATATCTCCGAAACTACTCATATAACTCTGAAAATTTGTACAGTGATAAAGGGCACTTCTAGAAGTTCACCTTTGTGACTTTCAAAAACCTGTTAACTACAAAACGAGCATGGTGGCCAGGCGAAGTTGAAATATTTAATTAGACTTTTCTCGCGATTTAATCATCCGAACGCAGTGAAACTTGGTACAACAAATGAATATACAAATTGCAATGCACTGACATTTAATGTTCAATTGTTTACATAACCTCAAGATGGTGGCTGTGCGAAATTTTTAAATTAAGTTTTTATTTCGTGTGTCCTAACCATCGATCGAAGTCAACGTCTGAATAATGATCATTGCTGTAATAGATTCGTAGATATTGAAAACCGTCAAAATATTTCGGATTTTTATATATAGGCCTTAGAGTTACGTAGACTACTATTACATGAAGATTATTGTGCAGGTGTTTTATTCAAACTTCAATCGCATGATTAGGACAAAAGAGATTTTAAAATTTCGCTCAGCCGCCATCTTGTAGGTAAATAAATAATTTTAATGAATTGTATGCCAGTGGATTAAAATATATTTAAGCATATACCGTACCAAGTTATACTGCGCTCGGATGGTTAAATCACGAGAGAAGAGTCTATTTAAATGTTTCAACTTCGCTTGGCCACCATGTTTGTTTAATAGTTTACAGGTTTTTGAAAGTTACATAGTTGAACTTCTAGTAGTGCCCTTTATCACCATACAAGATTTCAGAGTGATATGAGTAATAGTAATAGTTTCGGAGATATAGAATGCCGTTGAAATATTTCGCTCAGCCGCCACGTTGGATTGGTGAGATGTAATACAATTTAAAGGGCGCAGTCGGGGTCGGCTGAAATAGTACTATGACCGTACCGAGTTTCACTGTAATCGCTGCAGCCGTTTAGAAGTTATTAGGGAGACACACACACACACACACACACACACACGGACAAAAGGTGATCTCATAAAATGAAAATAGGGTAAACATTAGAATTCATTCAAAATTTATACAATTCTTCGGTCAAAGGCCAAGAACTTATCTCTGTAACATTTTTGATAGCGCCAACATTGAACAAAGGGGTGAGAAACATTGAGTTTTTAGAGGGGAAGTAAATCTTCCTTAATAGGCACAATATGAAAACAGTTTAAAATGGCCAATACTCCTCTAAACAATACCTAACACTTTTGTCTCCAAGAATTTTTGATATAATCCACCCTTACGCCAAGGAGTGAGTAAAATGTTTTCGGAATTATAAGAAGACGAGCGGACCCGTGCGAGTTCATAAACCACACTTTCCCCAATAGGTTTATAATGAGAGACTCAAGGAGAAAGGTTGTTATGTTTTTATTTCAACCAAATGATTATAGAACACTATTTACATTTCAGTTAGAATTCCAAGTTCTACGTTCCCAAACTTAAGAAGACAATCACTGAAAATTGGATCATCATAACACTCACCGGTTATTCGATATTTATGAAATTATACGATTTCAGTACTCATTTCTTAGATTTACTGTTTCTGAAATCAATGCAAAATGATAAAAGAAATACCTCAGAATGTTAAAATGACATGAAACAGGCGTCACAGCGGCCAAAATGTGAAGTGGAGAGCAATTGTGGAGCGTATTTTCCTACCGCAACAGTATCTGCAAATCGCACACTTCGTACATTTTTTTAAAGTATTTTTTTAAGGAAATTATAGATACTTATGAAACTAGAATGCAATTCGTCGCTGCTAATGTCTATTCTATTTCATTTGAATGCTCATTTGTCACGATCGGTTGCTTGTGCGCGCCGCAGGAGGGATCTATACTACTGAAATAATATATACTAGCATTACCCGTCGCGGCTTCGCCCGCGAATATTCTAGTTGTAAAGAGTACACTTAGCAAAATCTCAATCATGAATGCTATGACTGATTTGAATAATCAGACTTTATCAATTCAGCTACTGGTGCAGTGGTTAGGGGTTTGTCATTCCTTCATAGGTATATCAGAGCGAAGTTAGTTTTCTGGGAATATCACAGACACTGTTAATTTAAAGGCCTTTAAATGTTGTTTTCGGAGACCCTTTATAGTCGGGTGAAAAAGACCTTTCGTAAGAGTATTTTTGTTTGCCCCATGAATCCACCTCCGCCTCCAGACGTGCCGAGAGGAATGTTTTAATCTAAATTAATTCACTCTTTTTATAAGCCCAGACAAGAGAACAGTGTGTTCTAATCCGCACAGCACTCGCCATGATTCATTTTCAATCCCCACAGTGAATCAGGTGTTGGGGGTAAATAGGTTAGTACATTAGCTGTGGGCGCATGCGTCGTCACGCCCTATTAGCGTCGCGTCGCGTCTCGCCACTGACAGTTCAACAATAACCACTGCGCGCAATCCAATCTTAAAACTCTGATGCACAACTGAAATAATATGCATGCGATGACGATGATCAGGTGCCATCAAGTCTTAGCCTTGAACTTCACCCTGCAAAAATAACGTGTCAATAGCTTTTGGAACACTCAAGTTATTTCTATATTATTTACGGCCGGGTCAGATTTACCCATGGCGCCAGTCCTTGTGTGACAATTTTCGGCTTGCCACGGTGGGTGAGTGGTTATCGTGTCGGACTACTAACCCAAAACTTGCAGGTTTGCTCCTGGCCGTGGTAAGTGATTTTTGAAAGTCGACAAAAGTCACGATACGCATGTCATACGATGTTGGCATGTTAAAGAACCCATTTGAATTCAGTAGGCCGTGTTCATAATCGCAAAATTAATCTCGTGATTTTCCACCATTACAAAGTTCCTCATTTCTCTACTAGAAAGCGCTATAGTGTCAAGGAGCTTAGATATCTAATCTCCTTGACTTTCATAGCGCTTCAAGGAGCGTTAAAATTCGACATCCAAGTTGCCCTCTGGGCGTTAATTAACAAACGTGTACCCGGCACCCGAGGCCATACGATATTATTATTATTATTATTATTATTATTATTATTTGGTTGGAACAATCTGTAAAAGATAGGGGCTCAGCACAATCACATAGCTCACGTTGTTGTTGAGCCATGTTTAGGGTCTAGGGACACTTGGGTCATCAGCTCCTTTATTTAAAAAAATTGGGATGACTGCTCTGTCGCTACATCACGGTCAATTTATTATACTGTTACGTAAATTGTAAATAAACGACATTTAATAATGGGAATAGTTCATGGGAAGAGGGTTAAGGGGAGGAACAGTGAGGTCATCAGCCCCTTTCTGTGCGTGCGTGCGTGTGTGTATGCAACATTCTTCGTAAAGCAGAGGAAAGATCCAACTCCATATCGATATTCTCGTGTCATTATGAAGGAATTCACCGCATTACAACAAGGAATGTTCATCTTGAATTACTATTCTGCAGCTTGATGCCATTAGGCCGCACCGCACGCAGTGGAATGTGAGCAGCATACACGCGCTACCTGTTCTCTTGTCAGCCATGGAGGCGCCAGGTCACTACGTGCACAGCTTCTAAAGAGCAAACAAGAATCAAAACTCAGCAATTATTCTAGGTTTGTGCCGTGTCTTGTGTGGGGTTTCACCTAGGACACCAAGCTGGCTCATCAGCGGGCTCTTGGTGTCCACGCCCTGACCCCCACAGGAGTAGCTAACTGCGCGCCACTTTCCTTTTTATGAAGCGCACCTGCGCCTCTTTATTGTATGTCTACCCCTTATTATTCCCGTTTTCCAACGGGGTCGGGGATGAGATGGGATGGGATTCTTTGTGGCGATGGTTTTTACGGCCGGATACCCTTCCTGACCTCATGAGAGGAGTTGATGAGAGATGAAATGAATGATGGTGAATGAAACTGGGCAAGGATGTGGAAGGAAGCGGCCGTGGCCTGTCAGAAGGTACCGTCCCAGCATTTGCCTGGTGTTGAAAATGGGAAACCACGGAAAACCATTTCAAGGACAGCCAATGGTGGGGCTCGAACCCACGCGTCTACCGAGTCAGCAGACAGCTTGGCCCCATGACCTAATGCTGCGCTTTAGCCAGCGTAGCCACTACTGTCGGTACCTGCGCCTCTTTACTGCGAGATGTAAAAGCTCAAGCATTGTATGCAACGGAGGCCATGGTGATAAGATCATGGATGTAAACCAACCAAGACCTGCGCCATTTCGTGAACTCTTTGGCAACGCACGGATACCACCACAGAGTGTGCAAAGTGAAGAACCATCACGAACCGAACGAAACATGTGTATGTGATCTTCGTGGATGCCCTTGTGATCGATACCACATTACAAGATGCAAAAAACTATCAAAGTCAATAATCGAGACCTGCTTAGAACCATAAGACTGATACAATGTCAATGTAGTGTAAATGTATTTGTATGCCTAATGCACAACTCGTGCGCGTTTCTTTAATAATGAAAGCTCAAGCAGCCATAACCTCTTTATGAAGGCTTCCAAAGATATGGTATATTGGCCTTAACGGCCAGTGAATTGAAACACAGCATTTTTTTTCTAGATTTGTGTCGTGGGGACACCGAGAGCCCGCTGATGAGCCAGCTTGGTGCCCTAGGGCAGGGGTGCACAACCTTTTTATAAGTGGCGGGCCGCAAGTCACCTTTCCACACAGGCACTTGCCAAACCCCACCGCTAAAGCTAATGTAACTATTATCTCAATAACCTATTTTACCAGCAGACAAAAAATGCGTTTCAATACCATTTTGTGTCCTCTAAATAGTTTAAATCCATCTTTGAATTTTTTGGCAAAGTGCGTTATTAAGTTATCAAATTACTGATTTACAATCAACTTACTCCAGAGGTATATACCGGGTCTTTATATTTCCTTGGCTAGGACATTCTCGCTCACGCGCTCCGCCAGTGACGGCTCAGTTGCCGGCTGCCGCGTGCGCGTATGTACGGCAGAATACGGTGCTTAAAATCAGTATCATGCATTTTTACTCACCATGTTTACAGTAGATGCTAAAAATGTTCCCCATCCGCTATCAAACATAATCGGCATCTCCTTATGAGGTTTCCGGTTACTCCGCTTAATTTAGCTTCAGAAAGGAAATAACGACCTTTACATTTATTTTTATCTTTACTGAACCTGTACGTTTGAATCTCTTAGCCAGTTGTTTTATTGTGATTGTGTGTAGTGCTGTAATACCTTATGTGAAATATTCGTTACGTGAACGTGTATATCTGCACAATATGTACACAAAGTACAGGAAACCGTGCGCTAGAACAAGACAAAAGTTTCGAGTGAAATTTCCAGGGAGACCCATTCCTATAAATCAGACAATTAAACAACTGGCTTATTTGAGATTCAAACGTACAGGTTCAGTAAACAATAAAAATAGACTTTAGGTCGTTAGTTCCTTACTGAAGCTAAATTAACCGGAGTAACCGGAAACTTCATAAGGAGGCCGGTAATGTTTGGCAGCGGATGGGGAACATTTTCAGCATCTACTGTAAGCATAGTGAGTAAAAATGCATTATACTCATTTTAAGTAATACGCGCACGCGGCAGCCGGCAACTGGGGCGTCACTGGCGGAGCGCGTGAGCGAGAATGTCCTTGCCAAGCAAATATAAAGACCCTGTATTATAAAATAAAATAATACTATCACAAGGTTGTAAATTTTTTATTTTTACAAAAAACAGAATTCTCAACATCAAAGTAGGTTAAAAATGAAAATCAAACTGACCATCAAATTAAGTTGTAGCCTAATGCTTCTAATGCATGGTGGCCGAAACTCCTGGAAATCCTGGAAAACTCCTGGATTTTTATTGGGTCTGGAAAACTCCTGGAAAATAGTCACTGTTAATTAACTATTATAAAAGTCTTTCCATCTTAAATCAGACTCCCGCTGCGGTTTTGGGTGAGCACTCTATCGTTAACGAAAGAAATTTCCTCAGGCTGCCTGTTTCTGTGTTTGAGAACACGCGATAGTATTTTTTTTAAACATATTGAGTATAGACAACTTCACGGATATTTGAGTCACAAAGGCTCTTTTAAAACAACAATTAGATCATTTGTGCGTAGGCTTGCGTATCAATAACGCAATCACCACTAATGTTTGTCAACATCTGTATAAGTAAACCAAACACAACTGCTTTATTTTGGTTTTGAAGTAGGCAACCGGTAAAGCCCCCTTACCCCCCCCTCCCCCTCCCCCTCCCCCTCCCCCTCCCCCTCCCCCCTCCACTCCGGGATACGCGCTTATTTTTAAGTCTGGAAAAATGAGAAGTACTCCTGGAAAACTCCTGGAAAATCGTTGACCAATTTGAGTGGCCACAATGTAATGTGATGCTTGGCATTGTTTATTTTTCAATAGCCTGTCAATATCAGGTTCAATGTTAGAGATGGCAATGCGCAAGTTTCCCTCCAATAGTGTATCACTTAAACGGGATAGTATAAAATAGTATAACATATTTATCCGCGGGCCGCAAAAACTGACTTAGAGGGCCGCAAGGGGCCCGTTGGCCGCGGGGTGCACACCCTTGTCCTAGGCGAAACCCCACACAAGACACAGCGCAAACCTAAAAAAAAATGCTGAATTTTCGGTCACGTGAAACTACAACCTTCCTTCGCATTGACCGAATGGAAAGTTATGACTTCATTTTTAATAGCGTTCATTTCTTATCCATTCTGCAGAACCTAAATCTCTGACCCAGAGGCAGTGACGGATCCAGGCCTTGAGGGGCCATGGGCGATATGATAAGGTGGGGCCCACAACAATAGGAAATAAAAACAAGACGTTCAGTAAAGAACATATAGCCTACTTTCTCCTAAATGCATGGGCATTGTTATAACTCTTTGTCCTTTTCAAGGAGTATAATTGAATGTTGGATGTAGTAGCTTGTTGAAATACAACGTGTTATACGGATATTAAACATGAATATGAGGTACCCTTTGCTAGTGCTACCTCTGTACAAAATTTCGTTCAGTTCGGTTTCGCCGTGTTTGAATTGATAGGGGGAATCGATTTGCACACATACATGGCCGCTATCTGCAAACTATTGGGCTGATGACCTTGTTGTTTGGTCAAAAGATGCTTCCCACATAAAGGTATGTTGTTGTAATATTTAGTAGAGATCAGATGATTAGGTTGGTCGCAATTTGGTTTAAGCTTTTAACATTTGGGTGGCCGCCATTACGTGTTCGTCAAGATGGTGGCGATAAAAAATGACACTGAGGTGCTCTCTGCTAGTACCTCTGTACCAAATTTCGTTCAATTCGGTTTCACCGTGTTTGAATTGATAGGGGGGGGTTAGATTTCAGAGTTTACACAGTCACACACACAGACTCACACACAGACGCACACAATTTTTCGCCCAGTGTTGATCTCATAAGTCTACTTTCATTTTTTGCAAGAATCGAAAGTAGGTACGAAGAGGTCTCAAAGTGTGACGTGCACATTAAAGCTTGGATGCTAAAATGATCATTTAGTGCCTTGTGAAGTGCGCTAACACTTTGTCTTGGCTGTGGCGTGCCGCCTGATCAAGTAGGCTACACACCTTTCACTATACGATTGCCGGTGGTCGAGGTGGTAACTATTCTTTGTTTATTATGGTGTGTGAAGCCATTTTTAGCCTAATTTTCACAATGAGGAAAAAGTAGACTAATGAGATCGGGCAAATGTGTGTCTGTCTGTCTGTCCTTCTGCCTGTCTGTCATTCTGTCTGTCTGGCTGTGAGTCCTCCCCCCCCCTATCAACTCCCAAACGGCTGCAGCAATCGAAACAAAATTTGGTAGGAGTGTAACGTAATCTTGATTACGGTACAAATTATTATTATTATTATTATTAATATCGTTGTGTAATTATTATTATTATTATTATTGAAATATCAAAGTTATATCGTTTTATTCACCCATTAATATCAAGGGAGGGGGCCATACCATATTCACGTCATTACCATAGTCATATATAATATTGTCAAGTGCTTAGATTAAGAAACAGGGTTTTTATAGAGGTCTAGGGCTGTTTTATTAGTTAAATTGTAAAGACAGGACGGGCATGGTTGGAAGAAGTTACGGACGGTGAAGCAACATATTGCAAGAAAATGTATTTCTGGAACGAAGCCACGCTGACTGGAGACAAGGGCTTGGAGAAAGATTTCGGCGGAATATATATATGCGCAACGAGAGGAATAGCGGGTTCTGAGTGGAATATTTGAAGTACGCGGGCCTGTATTCCCGCTCGGAGAAGTTTTAGCGTCGCTTGAGGACTGAGAAATGTTTTGCTATAATTGGTCTGATGGGTCGCGGGCAAATTTATGCCGCGAAACATCGGGACCATTCAGAGTGTATAAAAACCCAGCGCGACTTCAGCACTGGCTATTCTATAGATTCTATTCTGTCATTCACATATTCGATCACGCACTCACTCATTGACTTTGTGAGTCGTAGACTCCGTCAGTCGCTCAGTAAGATGGGACTTAGTGAATTCAATTAGCCTGGTTTGTTCAAATTTGCTTACCATGGTGATCAAACTCAGAAACAAGCAGCAACAACAACAACAACAAGAAGAAGAAGAAAACATATGTTTTCAAAGGTCAATAAACGTGTGTTGGCGTAAGATCTCAAATTAGACTGCAAGCAGACCAACGAGATGGACTTTGAACCACAAGGCACCAGGTATGTGGACCGAGTTATTATCAACACAGAAGATCAGCGCTAGCGAGAAGACAGTCAATATTGCCCCGCAATTAGGGAATATTAATGCACATATTGTACACAGCTCGAAACCTCAGATCAAATGTTAATAATTTTGTTGTAAATAAACCAGTATTAGTTAAAATGTCTTGTTCATTGGGAGTTGAATATATAGGATAGTTGGAATGCAAAGAGTATCTCATAGAGCAAGTTTATTGCCCTACGCTCCGATGATAGATCTTGGCTCAAGGAAGGGAGCGGCCGTGGCTAAATAAAATTTTAATGTGTTATCTCTACGATAACTGGCGCCCAGTAAATCTAAATTAATAAAGTGTATGTCGTCTGTCTAGACAGGCCAATGCTAAATAAGAACGATGAGGTGGTTTTAAGGAGTCTTGAGTGTAATATCTGTAGAAACGTTATAAATGATCGCCCAACTTGTAGAGCGATATCCAACGACGAAGGTAGCCGTTACAAATGGCACAACCAATGTGGGGCTACGAAATATCGTACTGTAGTGAATGGATATTAGGTATAAATCCAGTTTATTTCAAGTATGTTAAAGTTTAAAGTTGTTTTCATGTACGATATAAACGAGTACTCTTTGCATTCATTCCGAGTTTTTCAATAAAGAGGCATATATCAAGTTAGGGAACTACGGTTATAAATTAGTAGTGTTCTTTTGATGAGTTGTTTTTTTGGGTAATGAGTAACAGGGATAATTTGGGGAACATAAATTTGAGAAACCGTAGTATTATAAGATCAGTTAAAATGTCGAAATTAGATGTGCAGGGTACCAATGATGAGATGTCAAAAGTAAGCGAAAATCAGGAAACTGAGGAAAATAAACAAGACGGGGCTACAAACATCCAGATTAATGAGGGGGAGAATCCTTCCTGGCTTCGAAACCTGACGATGCTGATAACAGAACAGAACAGAAACATAGATCATAAGTTAGCTGAGCAGAGTAAGAAGCAAGAGGAACAAAGTAAGAAATTTGACGTGCGTAGTGATCAATTAGAAAAAGCAATAGATCTTAAGTTCACTGAGCAGAGTAAGAAGCTAGATGAACAAGGTAAGAGGTTTGATGAAGCCACAGAAAACTTCAATAGACAAATTAAAGAAGTAGGCCGAGAATTTCACAATAAGTTAGAAAACAGGATTAGTGAGGTGGAGGAATCATGGTCACTTAAGGTTGACGCCAGAATGCAACAAGTGTCGGAGCGAGTTGACAAAATTGACGAGGAAGTGAAAATTGAATGTAGTAAGGTTAGGGTTGACTTAGAAGGTGAAGTCAACAGCATGAAGGTCAAGTGTGATAATAATATTGCTAAAATAGGTCATTTAGAAAATAAAGTAGAGAGCGATAATCAAGAAATTAGGGAAGAGGTTAACAGTAAATTTAACAGTTTCAGTGAAGAAGTAGCGAGTAAAACAGATAAAATAGAGGAGAAATTGCAGAGATGTCAGAAGCAAATAGCAACAAATAGCGGTAATGTACAAATAGGAAATTTAAGTAGATTTCTAACTAAAGAGGCAGATTTGCCAGTATTCACAGGCAAGGCATATAACCCAATGGAATTCTTAAAAACAGTAGAAAAGAAGTTCGCTAAAGATTTAGAAGAGGGGATCGTTCAATGGGAACAAGTACTTGAGATGCTAGATAAATCTTTTGTTAGGGATTCAAGGTCATGGTTCAGTGTGTATAAATACCAGATGACTAGTTTTAGAAAATTTAAAGAGAAGTTCATAGCCAAGTACTGGAATGAAAATGTGCAAGAAAGAGAAAGATGTAACATTATTTTTGGAAAGTACCAAAGGAGAGATGGTGTTTCGTACACAGAGTATTTCTTAGCGCATGTACTTATATGCCAGAATTTAGAAGGTTTAGAGACTGAATCACAGGTAATTAAAACATTATTAAGGCATTTTCCTGATATAATTAAAGAAGCATTCTTCATGCAGAATATTACTACTATTGACGGGTTCGAGAAGCTATTGGAAAACTTTGACTCTCTTGAAAATAGTAGGACCGAACGCAAGGCAATAAGTAGAGGAGATAATTTCGGGCAGGGTGAGAGAGAGAGGGGAAGAGAACAAGGCAGGAATGCGAATTACGAAAGACGACTTGACAATGGGGGACGCACAGCAAATACGAGGAACGAGAATTTGAACAGAGTAGGGGAAGGTACTAGGCCAGACAGACGTACAGGTCAACAACAACAATCTACATCAGGGGCAGGTAGGCCTAATTTAAACGAATAACGGGTTGCAGTGAGGTCAACAGACAGCCCGAAGTGATTGCAGTTCAATGTCCTAGGAATATTGAGTATTTAGGAGATTTTAATATAGATGTTAGAGAAGAACTGCTTTATGACCTAAATGGTGGAAATTTAGACAATATTGAGAATGAGATTATGTCACCAGTAATTAAACTTAATGTGTGGGGTAAAGAAGTTGATGTTTTATTGGACAGTGGAAGCGAAAACTCTTGTATAAATTTAAGATTTTTGGAAGATGTAATGAGAGAAGGTATTCATGTTGATATAATTCCAGTTAAGTCCACTTTCATTGTCACAGCTGTAGGTAGTAGGTCTCAGAAAATATGTAAGCAAGTCGCAGTTCCAATTAACATTAGTGAGTTAGTTAAATTTCAGCCCTGTTTGGCAGTTCCAAATTTAGTATATCCGGTGATTCTCGGTGCGGAATGGTTATCATTATATCAAGTTAAATTAGATTTTCATTTTGGCAGGATATGTTTATTTTGGCAGGAAAAAGAAGTTCAGGTTACGTATAATGTGTCTAAGACTGACAAACAAATGAAAGTGTGTATGTTTGAGGAAGAAAGCAACGTGGTTGTGAGTGATGAGATTCCTGAAGTAAATGAGGTAGACCGCGGAGATGCTAGTGAGAGCAAAGTTTTTAAGGTGTGTCAGGTTGCAATGGAGTCTGAACTTGAGAGTAAGATCCATGATGCATTGTCACAGTGTAAGCTGGATGAGGTGCAAGGTCATCAGTTACATGAGGTATTAATAAAATATAAGGAAATTTTCAGCACAAAACCCGGAGCAACACACTTATATGAGCATAGTTTTGTCGTTAAAGACACAAGTAGTTTCGTAGGGCCTAGGTATCCTGTCGCAACTAAATATATGAAAGCCGTCGAAGAACAGATAGAATTAATGTTGGAAAACGACATAATTGAGCCTTCAGCTAGCCATTGTTTAAATCCATTAGTTGTAGTAGCCAAGAAAGACAATTCAGTGAGACTGTGCATGGACGGCAGAATGTTAAATACTAGAGTCGAAAGCGACCAGCTGAGAACTGAAGCAGTGGAGGATTTAGTTCAACGTTTTCAGGGGCGGAAGTGGTTCTCAACAGTAGATTTTAGTAGTAGTTGCTCAACGTTAGTGAGGAAATTAGGTAGGACACTAGGTAGTTATTTCAGGTATGTATTGTTGACTCATGTGACGTTATTCAGGCTAGCCAGTGTTTTGTTGAGAGGTAGGAAGTACATGGAAGTTTGTAGCAACGATTGTTACGTAAGCCGTTGCCATCTTGTGCATTGGAAGGGAAAATGTCAAAGCTGTTTTTATTGTTTACTGGACCTTATGTCGTTTCGAAGAGGATAGGAAAGAATGCCTACTTATTGAAAGATCAGGAAAATTGTGTCATTGGTACATATAACATTTACAATCTGAGGAAATATCATAGAAAAGAGCAAGTGCTGCAAGAAGGGCAGACTGCCGTGTGTTTATAATTAGAGTCGTGTCGTGGCTCTAAGGAATTGGTGGAAGTGAGATAAATCACTTGTGTTGCGTGAAACAAGAAGCAATATATTGCGTTCTGTTATTGTAAGGGACTACAAGAACAAATGTAGCATGTAAATCCTGTATGACTGCACAGGACAATCAGAATGTTTATGTAACATTGCAAGAAGAGTGCAGATCACTCAAGGAAAATGAAAAGGGTATTATCATTATGTTTGTAATTTGAAGGGTCATATATGTATATTCAGTGTATTTCCTGTTAAGTTTTAAAGGGAAGATTTGTGATTTCATCATTCATTACATTCTTTATGAAACCATGGGGACGTTTTGTAACGTAATCTTGATTACGGTACAAATTATTATTATTATTATTATTATTATTATTATTATTATTATTATTATTAATATTGTTGTGTAATTATTATTATTATTATTATTATTGAAATATCAAAGTTATATCGTTTTATTCACCCATTAATATCAAGGGAGGGGGCCATACCATATTCACGTCATTACCATAGTCATATATAATATTGTCAAGTGCTTAGATTAAGAAACAGGGTTTTTATAGAGGTCTAGGGCTGTTTTATTAGTTAAATTGTAAAGACAGGACGGGCATGGTTGGAAGAAGTTACGGACGGTGAAGCAACATATTGCAAGAAAATGTATTTCTGGAACGAAGCCACGCTGACTGGAGACAAGGGCTTGGAGAAAGATTTCGGCGGAATATATATATGCGCAACGAGAGGAATAGCGGGTTCTGAGTGGAATATTTGAAGTACGCGGGCCTGTATTCCCGCTCGGAGAAGTTTTAGCGTCGCTTGAGGACTGAGAAATGTTTTGCTATAATTGGTCTGATGGGTCGCGGGCAAATTTATGCCGCGAAACATCGGGACCATTCAGAGTGTATAAAAACCCAGCGCGACTTCAGCACTGGCTATTCTATAGATTCTATTCTGTCATTCACATATTCGATCACGCACTCACTCATTGACTTTGTGAGTCGTAGACTCCGTCAGTCGCTCAGTAAGATGGGACTTAGTGAATTCAATTAGCCTGGTTTGTTCAAATTTGCTTACCATGGTGATCAAACTCAGAAACAAGCAGCAACAACAACAACAACAACAAGAAGAAGAAGAAAACATATGTTTTCAAAGGTCAATAAACGTGTGTTGGCGTAAGATCTCAAATTAGACTGCAAGCAGACCAACGAGATGGACTTTGAACCACAAGGCACCAGGTATGTGGACCGAGTTATTATCAACACAGAAGATCAGCGCTAGCGAGAAGACAGTCAATATTGCCCCGCAATTAGGGAATATTAATGCACATATTGTACACAGCTCGAAACCTCAGATCAAATGTTAATAATTTTGTTGTAAATAAACCAGTATTAGTTAAAATGTCTTGTTCATTGGGAGTTGAATATATAGGATAGTTGGAATGCAAAGAGTATCTCATAGAGCAAGTTTATTGCCCTACGCTCCGATGATAGATCTTGGCTCAAGGAAGGGAGCGGCCGTGGCTAAATAAAATTTTAATGTGTTATCTCTACGATAACTGGCGCCCAGTAAATCTAAATTAATAAAGTGTATGTCGTCTGTCTAGACAGGCCAATGCTAAATAAGAACGATGAGGTGGTTTTAAGGAGTCTTGAGTGTAATATCTGTAGAAACGTTATAAATGATCGCCCAACTTGTAGAGCGATATCCAACGACGAAGGTAGCCGTTACAGGAGTAAAGATCTATACCTGAATATCTCACGGCCATATTTGAAAATGATGTCAGTGCAACCAACTGCTGAAAAATCGCAATTGAAATTTGAGCTCCATGTTGGATATCTTGGAAGGTATGAATGGGAGCTATTTAAAAATTGGCACATGTATAGATAATAATATTGCAGTTTAATTTCCAGGAGGCCATACATGGTAGTGTTGCCAAAATGATTATAAGCCTGCTGATAGGTCAAAATTTTAAATGCATATAACTTCTACCCTATCAATTGGATTTCAACCAAATTTCGCATGTGCTATGTGTACATAAACAGATATGGCTGAGCGTATTCTTAAGAGCCACCAGGGCTGCCAACTTGTTAATAAATGCTCTCAATTTTTTAAATCCAAATACCAGTATATCAGGAAGTATGCAAGCTGACAGCTTTAAATTATGCACACGTATAGTACCTGACATTCTATATTAATTTGGAGTAACTAATATACCTCAGTGCTGCCAACATGATTCTATGCCTGCTGATAGGTCCAATTTTAAAATGCATGTAACTTCTATATTAACTAATGGATTTAATTCAAAATTGACACAACAATAGATCATATTATTTCAGATTATTTCTGACCAATACATGTTTGACAATGTTGCCAACATGATTTTACGCGCGCTGTTAGATCCAATGTTTAACTGCATGTAACGCCCATGCTATCCATTGGACTTCAACCAAATTTTGTATTCTGTACCTTAAGAGATGGAACTAAGAATATATTCAGTCACCAGGGCTGCCAACTGTAGTTCTCTATTAGGCTACATTATGCCAGGTGTACAGTATTTCGAACTAATTAGAAATTTCAATATTACCAACTTAATTTCGTCATTATTCTAGGTAGATCCATATAGCCTAGATTAATCATTGGCATGAATCTTAAATTTTAAGAAAAGTAGGCTCTTTAGTTCGTCACGGAACTTCTTGTTCAATGCTTTTCAGTCGGTCAACACCCAAATGAGATGGGTTATTCCCAAATCATAGAAAAATGAGATTAAAAAATACACTTGGATAACCACTACCAACGTCTTCCCTTCATTAGCAGTCACCATAAACATCTCTCCTCTCCCACTCATCTCAACACGTCTTCGTTTGTTACCATATCTACCCATCTCATTTTCATCATTCTCCTGTAACACCACATTTCAAACGCTTCAATTCTCCTCTTTTCTGCTGCACCAATAGTCCAAGTTTCGCTTCCATAGAGCGCCACGCTCCAGACAAAGGCTTTCATAATTGACTTCCTAGTACCTAAATCTATATTCGATGTCAACAGATTCCTTTTATTTAGAAATGCTTTCCTTGCTTGAGCCAACCTACCTTTTTATATCCTCTTTGCTTCGTCCTTCACTGGTTATTTTGTTTCCTAAGTAACAGAAGTCTCCTACTTCCTTTAGCTTTTCACCTGCCAATTTGATGTCCATAAAGGTTTCTGATTTATTTCGGCTGCTGTGCAATGTTTTACATTTATTAATTTTCATCATGAATTCTTTCCTCAAAACAGAGTCCATACCATTCAAAAACTCTAGCGAGTCAGCCAAGTTGAAGATGTCATCAGCAAATCTCAGAGTTGAAATTATTTCTCCTTGAATCTCCACTCCCACTTTAACTTTTTCTCCAATTTCCTTCATTGCTTGTTCAATGTAAAGATTAAAAAGTATGGGTGACAACTGATAAGTTGTGGCCTTACCTCTCACCTTTCTGAATACCAGCTTCTCTCTCATGTCCTTCAGCTCGAATGACTGCTGTCTGGTTTCTGTATAGATTGTACATCACCGTGCTATTCGATTATTTTATGCCAATCGTTTTAAAAATGTCAAATATTTAGCCCAATCAGCGTTATCAAAAGTCTTTTCTAAGTAAGTCTACAATTGCTATGAACGTTCTCTTATCTTTCCTAATTCTACATTCCAAATCAGCCTAAGACTTCATTGATATCGTCAAAGAAATGGTATCTTTCAAGTCAGTCAGTCTGTAGGCAAGAACGAATTGGTGGTGCAGCTTGCATTTTGTGCGAACTTTCTCAAATTCCTCGAGTTTTTCCTGAGGCAAAAGTAGAGCAAGTTGAGCTGTAGGCAGTCACGTCACCTACCGAAGGGCAGTGAAAGTCTGCTATTATTGAGCCAGTTTCCTCAACACGCAATCAGTAATATTACTCACTGGTACTTGCTACTCTTCATTAGCAGGAATAAATTTTTGAAACGGATACAAGAAGGTCACAACCAGTTACCACGGACTCCTTCCATTGTCACTGACTCTTATTTGGTTATTGTTAACGTAAACAAGGAAGGGCACTTGGTATATTTAGGCAAAAAGTAACTTTTATAGATTTCTATACATCATTCCGAAAATAGGCGTAACTCAACTAAAGCGATGACCTCTCGTTTAACCCCCCCCCCCCCCTCACCCAGGGTCTCACATCTAGTGGGACGTAAGTTGGCGACCACGGGACCCCAGCTGATTCCGGCATTGCTTCCTCTTAGTAGTGCCGGGGCCCTCTCCGTCTTCCTTCCTGTCGACCTATCTTGGTCAACTGTTGTTCTCTCCCGACCCCGACGGTATTACGGTATCCGAGGCCTAGAGAGTCTTTCACTTTCCCGCCTTAATTGGCCCTTGTCTCATCTTTCCTGATCCCCCATTCTTCTAAGGATCAGCAATCTTTTTCTTTTCTTTCAAGTTCCTTTTCTCTTAAAGATTCCCAGATTCCCGGTCAATGCATGTGAGATTTTCGAAGTGAAATGCCATGTCCTGTGGTTCATAATCACAAGATTCACGGTCACGTTAAACTACAATCTTCCTTTTCCTTAAAGATTCCCGCCCTGTTTTTATGAATTGACTCCCCGTGTCTCTAAATTACATTTTGTGAGTATTTTGAATCTCAACCACATTTTGTAAGTATTTTCGATCCAAATTGCATTTTGTAAGTCTTTTCGATCTAAACTCCATTTTGTAAGTATTTTCAATCCAAATTGCATTTTGTAAGTCTTTTCGATCTAAACTCCATTTTGTGAGTATTTTCAATCCAAATTGCATTTTGTAAGTCTTTTCGATCTAAACTCCATTTTGTGAGTATTTTCAATCCAAATTGCATTTTGTAAGTCTTTTCGATCTAAACTCCATTTTGTAAGCATGGTATTTTGAATCGCGGGCTTCCACATATTGTGAGTATTTTGATTCTAAATTACATCTTGTAAATGTCTTCAATTTTTATTGCATTTTGTAAGCACGGTATTTTGAATTTCAATTGCATTTTGTGAGTAGCCTATTTTGAATCTGGTAAGGCATTTTCAATCTAAGTTCCATTGTGTATTTTGGATTTCAGTTGTATTTTGTAAGTATTTTGAACGTAAAGTACATTTTGTGCGTATTTTTCAATCTAAATTCCTTTTGTAAGTATTTCCACTCTACATTTTGCGAGTCATTTCAATCTGAGTTCCATTTTGTAAGTGTTTTCCGTCCAGCTTAATTTTTGTTATGGTTCCCATTTCATTGCCATTTTCACTGTCACCCAGACCATTAGGGTCCGATAACCTAGTTGATAGGCCCCTTAAAACAACAATTATCATAAAACCTCTTTTCTCATCTCTGGTCTAATTTATTTATTCTCGTATCAGAAACATACATTTTAAACATATAACACTTCCAGTGTACTCTGTGCTCCCCGACGACGATCTTCTTCCGTGCAGGATGCTGGGCACAGTCGACACTCAGTCATGTGCTGAACAGTCTGGTCTTCTCCACAATCACATTGAATATCATCCTGGTCAATGTAACCCCTTGATCTGCCTACTCTATTCAGGGACTTCCAAGTCGTCTATTCCTCGTCATAGCCAGGAGGTAGAGTTTCAGATACATTTTCCCAACCAGGGGGAAGGTTGGTCGTAGCCCTCCACATTTGCAACCTAGCTTTTTCAGCAGTGGTTCTAAGTTCCTTTGATGTTCTAAGGAAACTCTTCCTCGACTTCAGTCGTTGCGGCTGCGGTTCGTGTCCACATAGAGGATGAGTTCTTTCATGCTCCACTGTCTTTCGTTCCTTGTTCGCAGCTATTTCTCTTCGAACAGGGGGTGGTGCTATTCCTGCGAGGAGATAAAGCCATTCGACTGGAGTTGATTTCAAGCAACCTGTTATAATTCTGCAGGCATCGTTGAGAGCTACATCCATCTGTTTGGCATGTGTTGAATTATACCAAACGGGAGAAGCATACTCTGCTGCAGAATAGCATAGTGCCATTGCAGAAGTTCGGATCGTTTCAGGTTGACTACGCCACTGTGATCCAGCCAGTTTGCGTAGGAGATTGTTCCTGGAAGAGACATTCGACTTGGAGTTCATGCAGTGCTTCTTGAAAGTAAGAGATCTGTCAAGTGTCCTTCTAGATATTTTGGAGTCTCAGAGTGTTCCAGTTCGACCCCTGATCATACGATCTTTAACTTGCGAGTAGCTTCCCTATTTCTCAAATGAAAAGCACACACTTGTGTCTTTGAGGTGTTTGGCTTAAGCTGGTTTGTGTTGTAGAATCTGGAAAGATCTTTAAGGGCATTCGTGAGGGTATTCTCCATTGATTCAAAATCTGCGCTCTGAGTGGCTAGAGCAAGGTCATCAGCATACAGGAAACTTCTGCTGTTCGGGGCTATAGGTTGGTCGTTTGTGTATATATTGAACAGGATTGGAGCTAGTACACTTCCTTGCGGGAGGCCGTTTTTCTGTAGTCTCCATCGACTACGCTGTCCTTGAAAGTTGACGAAGAACCTGCGATTTTGCAAAAGAGTGGCGATGAGCCTGGTTAGGCTAAAATCCTTGGTGAGGTTGAAGACCTTGACTAGTAGTAGCTGATGGTTAACAGTATCATACGCTGCTGATAAGTCGACAAATACCACTCCTGTCACCTTACGAGCTTCAAACCCATCTCTTGTCTAATAATCAAATAATCGATTCTTCGGTTAGCCGATTAATCGAATGAACGATAAAACCGATAAAAAGCTCTAGTTGTGCCGGGCTCCACTTTTTCAGACTGACAGTGGTACCGTTCTCACCTGCTGTGCCCTAGGTTGCAGGATCGAATCTTGGCTCAACCAGTTGGCATTTGAGGGTCCTTAACACTTTAAAGGACAAAACTATTTTTTTAATTTTTATGTGTTTTTACATTAATTTGTTTTAATTATTATAAGTTAATTATTAATAATGTTATTTTTAGCCTATTTTCAATTTTGAAAAAATTTGTGTGTGTGTGTGTGTGTGTGTGTGTGTGTGTGTGTGTGTGTGTGTGTGTGTGTGTGTGTGTGTGTGTGTGTGTGTGTGTGTGTGTGTGTGTGTGTGTGTGTGTGTGTGTGTGTGTGTGTGTGTGTGTGTGTGTGTGTGTGTGTGTGTGTGTGTGTGTGTGTGTGTGTGTGTGTGTGTGTGTGTGTGTGTGTGTGTGTGTGTGTGTGTGTGTGTGTGTGTGTGTGTGTGTGTGTGTGTGTGTGTGTGTGTGTGTGTGTGTGTGTGTGTGTGTGTGTGTGTGTGTGTGTGTGTGTGTGTGTGTGTGTGTGTGTGTGTGTGTGTGTGTGTGTGTGTGTGTGTGTGTGTGTGTGTGTGTGTGTGTGTGTGTGTGTGTGTGTGTGTGTGTGTGTGTGTGTGTGTGTGTGTGTGTGTGTGTGTGTGTGTGTGTGTGTGTGTGTGTGTGTGTGTGTGTGTGTGTGTGTGTGTGTGTGTGTGTGTGTGTGTGTGTGTGTGTGTGTGTGTGTGTGTGTGTGTGTGTAATAAAATCTCAACGGCTGGAGCGATTTCAATGAAACTCGGTAAGTTCATAGCACTATTCCGGGCGACCTCGACCGTGCCCTTCAAATTTTGTTACGTCTCACCAATCCAACATGGCGGCTGTGCGAAATATTTCACCACCGTTCAATATCTCCGAAACTATTCCAGATATCACCCTGGAATTTATTACAGTGATAAAGGGAACTACTAGAAATTCACCTATGTAACTTTTGAAAAACTGGTAACTCCAATACCAACATGGCGGCCACGCGAATTTTCGACTTTTAAATAGACGTTTCTCGCTATTTAACCAACCAAAGGCAATACAACATGGTACAGTATATGTTTATACACATTGTAATGCACCGATATCTAACTTCGTTCAATTGTTTACATATATCTAACTTCGTTCAATTGTTTACATAACCACAAGATGGCGGATGTGCGAAATATTTCACCGGCATTCTATATCTCTGAAACTATTAGCGGTATCACCCTGAAATGTTGTACGGAGATAAAGGGCACTACTGGAAGTTCATGTATAAGACTTTCAAAAGCCGGTTAACTACAAAACGAACATGGCGGCCAAGCGAATTTGAAAATTTTAAATAGACCTTTCTCGCGATTTAATGTTCCAAACGCTATGAAATCTGGTACAGGAAATGTTGATACACATTGTAATGCACTGGTATCTAATTTAAATTGTTTACATAACCTCAAGATGGCGGCTGTTCGAATTTCGAAAATTAAGTTTTAATTTCTTGTATCCTAATCATGCGATCGAAGTGAAAGTTTGAATAATAAACCTACGCAATAATTTTCCTTTAATGGTACATGACTCTATGGCCTATACATATAACAATCCAACATGGCGACCATCCGATATATTTAGACGGCTCTGAATATCTACGAATCTATTATCGCAATCAAACTGAATTTTTTAATGTTCATAGGGGCTATGAACTTAAGTTCGCCTGTTGTTGTTGTTTGAGTCTTCAGTCTTTTGACTGGTTTGATGCAGCTCCTCATGCCTCCTTGTCCTGAGCTAATCGTTTCATCTCTACATAGCTCCGACACCCTACATCCGAGGCAATCTGTTTAACATATTCTAACCTTGGTCTACCCCTACAGTTCTTGTCCTCGACCCTTCCTTCCATAACTAAGCTTGCTATTCCTGGGTGTCTTAGTATGTGTCCTACCAACCTATCTCTTCTCTTCATTAGCAGTCGCCAGAAACATCTCTCCTCTCCCACTCGTCTTAATACCTCTTCGTTTGTAACCCTATCTACCCATCTGATCTTCATCATTCTCCTGTAACACCACATTTCAAATGCTTCAATTCTCCTCTTTTCTGCTGCACCAATAGTCCAAGTTTCACTTCCATAGAGCGCCACGCTCCAGACAAAGGTTTTCAAAAATGACTTCCTAATACCTAAATCTATATTCGATGTCAGCAGATTCCTTTTTTGTAGAAATGCTTTCTTTGCGAGCCAACCTACTTTTTATATCCTCTTTGCTTCGTCCATCACTGGTTATTCTGCTTCCTAGGTAACAGAAGTCTCCTACTTCCTTTAGCTTTTCACCTGCCAATTTGATCTCCATAGAGGTTTCTGATTTATTTCGGCTGCATTCCAGTATTTTTTAGCCTACTTTCGATTTTTGCAAAAAATGAAAGTAGACTTATGAGATCAACACAGGGCGAAAAAAGTGTGTCTGTCTGTGTGTGTGTATGTGTGTGTGTGAGTCTGTGTGTGTGTGTCTGTGTGTGTGTGTGTGTGTGAGTACTCTGAATGTCTGTCCCCCCCCCCCTATCAATTCGAACACGGTGAATGCGAATTGAACGAAATTTGGTACAAAGGTAGCACTAGCAAAGGACACCTCAGTGTCATGTTTTATATCGCCGCCATCTTGACGGAAACGTAATGGCGGCCTCACAAATGTTCAAAGCTTAAATCAAATTACGACTAACCTAATCACCCGATCTCTACCAAATTTTGCAACAACATACCTATATGGGGGAAGCATCCTTTGACCAAACCAATAGGTCATCAGCGTAATAGTTTGCGGATGGCGGCCATCTTTGTGTGAAAATCTATTCCCCTATTAATTCAAACACGGTGAAACCGAATGGAACGAAATTTGGTACAGAGGTAGTATTAACAAAAGGCACCTCAGTGTCATGTTTTATATCGCCGCCATCTTGACGGAAACGTAATGGCGGCCACACAAATGTTCAAAGCTTAAATCTAATTACGATTAACCTAATCATCCCATCTCTACCAAATTTTGCAACAACATACCCTTATAGAGGAACCATCCTTTGACCAAATGAATAGGTCATTAGCCTAATAGTTTGCGGATGGCGGCCATCTTTGTGTGAAAATCTATTCCCCTATTAATTCAAACACGGTGAAACCGAATGGAACGAAATTTGGTACAGAGGTAGCACTAGCAAAGGGCATCTCAGTGTCATGTTTTATATCGCCGCCATATTGACGGAAACGTAATGGCGGCCACACAAATGTTCAAAGCTTAAATCTAATTACGATTAACCTAATCATCCCATCTCTACCAAATTTTGCAACAACATACCCTTATAGAGGAACCATCCTTTGACCAAATGAATAGGTCATTAGCCTAATAGTTTGCGGATGGCGGCCATCTTTGTGTGAAAATCTATTCCCCTATTAATTCAAACACGGTGAAACCGAATGGAACGAAATTTGGTACAGAGGTAGCACTAGCAAAGGGCATCTTAGTGTCATGTTTTATATCGCCGCCATATTGACAGAAACGTAATGGCGGCCACACAAATGGTCAAAGCTTAAGTTAAATTACGACTAACATAACCATCCGATCTCTACCAAACTTTGCAACAACACACCTTTATGGAGGGAGCATCCTTTGACCAATCTAATAGGTTATTAGCCTAATAGTTTGCGGATGGCGGCCATCTTTATGTCAAAATTGATTCTCCCTATTAATTCGAACACGGTGGAACCGAATGGAACGAAATTTGGTACAGAGGTAGCACTAGCAAAGGGCACCTCAGTGTCATGTTTTATATCGCCGCCATCTTGACTGAAACGTAATGGCGGCCACACGAATGTTCAAAGCTTAAATCAAATTACGATTAACCTAATCATCCGATCTCTACCAAATTTTGCAACTACATACCTTTATGGAGGGAGCATCCTTTGAACAATCTAATAGGTCATTCGCCTAATAGTTTGCGGATAGCGGCCATCTTTATGTCAAAATTGATTCCCCCTATTAATTCGAACACGGTGGAACCGAATGGAACGAAATTTGGTACAGAGGTAGCACTAGCAAAGGGCACCTCAGTGTCATGTTTTATATCGCCGCCATCTTGATGGAAACGTAATGGCGGCCATACAAATGTTTAAAGCTTAAATCAAATTACGACTAACATAACCATCCGATCTCTACCAAACTTTGCAACAACATACCTTTATGGAGGGAGCATCCTTTGACCAATCGAATAGGTCATTAGCCTAATAGTTTGCGGATGGCGGCCATCTTTATGTCAAAATTGATTCCCCCTATTAATTCGAACACGGTGGAACCGAATGAACGAAATTTGGTACAGAGGTAGCACTAGCAAAGGGCACCTCAGTGTCATGTTTTATATCACCGCTATCTTGACGGAAACGTAATCGCGGCCACCCAAATGTTAAAAGCTAAAATGTAATTACGACTAACCTAATAATCTAGTCTCTACCAAATTTTGCAACACCATATCTTTATGTGGGAAACATATTCTGACCAAACTGCAAGAACATCAGCCCAATAGTTTGCAGATGGTGGCCAAGTATGTGTGCAAATCGATTCCCCCTATCAATTCAAACACGGTGAAACCGAATTGAACGAAATTTGGTACAGAGGTAGCACTAGCAAAGGGCACCTCATATTCATGTTTAATATCCCTATAGCACGTTGTATTTCAACAAGCGACTACAACCAACATTCAATCTTACTCCTTGAAAAGGACAAAGAGTTATAACAATACCCATGCATTTAGGAGAAAGTAGGCTATATGTTCTTTACTGAACATCTTGTTTTACATTTATTAATTTTCATCATGAATTCTTTCCGTAAGACGGAGTCCATACCATTCTAAAACTCATTCAAATCCTCAGTCTTGTCGGCCAAGATGACGATGTCATCAGCAAATCTCAGAGTTGAAATTATTTCTCCTTGAATCTTCACTCCCACTTTAAATTTTTCTCTAATTTCCTTCATTGCTTGTTCAATGTAAAGATTGAAAAGTATGGGTGATAAGTTGCAGCCTTGCCTTACACCTTTCTGAATACCAGCTTCTCTCTCATGTCCTTCAACTCGAATGACTGCTGTCTGGTTTCTGTATAGATTGTATATCACCCTCCTATCCCTGTACTTTATTCCAATCGATTTCAAAATGTCAAAGAATTTAGTCCAATCAACGTTATCAAAAGCCTTTTCCAAGTCTACAAAAGCCATGAACGTTCTCTTATCTTTCCTTATTCTACCTTCCAAAATCAGCCTAAGACTTAGTACAGCTTCCCTTGTTCCTACATTTCTCCTGAAACCAAACTGGTCTTCATCCAACTCCGTTTCTATCTGGCTTTCAATCCTCTTGTAAATTATTCTAGACAGGATCTTTGAAGCATGAGTAATCAAGCTGATTGTACGGTAATCTTCACATCTGTCAGCTCCCACTTTCTTTGGTATAGGGATGATTACATTCTTCTTGAAATCAGGGGGTACCTCACCTGCCTCATAAATCCTACACACCAAGTGAAATAACCTGATCAGACCTTCATCTCCTATGCAGCATTGCAACTCAATCGGTATATCATCTATGCCTGGTGCTTTGTTCCTGCTTAAGTCTTCCAAAGCTCTATCAAATTCTGATCTCAATATTAAATCTCCTTTCGCATCCTCATCAATGTCCTCCTCCCTTTCCATTACATGATTCTCAATCTCCTTTCCCTTATACAAACTCTCTATGTAAGCTTTCCATCTCTCAACCTTTTCTTCCCTATCTGTTAGAGGCTTTCCATTTGTGTCCTTAATATTACAGCACTTAGTCTTCTTTTCCCCAAAAGTATTCTTAATCCTTCGATAAGCTGTGTCTACTTTTCCTAATTTCAGACAATTTTCTATACCTGCACATTTCTCTTTCAACCATTCTTCTTTCGCTTCCTTGCACTTCTTGTTAACCTCATTTCTCAGACGTCTGTATTCTGCTTTCCCCTTTTCATCTCTTACATTCTTGTGTTTCCGCCTTTCATCCATCAATTCTAGTATATCTTGAGTGATCCACGGTTTTCTACCTATTCTTTCTTTCCTACCAATGTTTTCTTCTGCGGATTTTGTTATTTCATTCTTCAAAAGTGCCCATTCGTCTGCAATTGAAGTTTGTTTAGGGTTTTTCATTAGTCCTTCCTTTATACTCTTCTTGAATCTTTCGTTTACATCCTTCTCTTTCAGTCTGTCTATTGCCCACCTTTCTGGCTTTTGACTTTTCTTCAGTTTCTTCAAATTTAATCTGCATTTCATTACAACCAGATTGTGGTCAGAGTTTATGTCAGCACCAGGATATGTTTTACAATCCAAAATCTGGTTTCGAAACCTCTGCTTGACCATAATGAAGTCGATTTGGTAACGCCCTGTATCTCCTGGTCTCATCCATGTGTATATTCTTCTATTGTGGTTATTGAATAAGGTGTTAGCTATGACCAATTCATGCTCGGTGCAGAATTCTGCCAGCCTGCTTCCTCGATCATTCCTTTCACCTAATCCGAAATCTCCTACTATCTTCCCTTCTCTCCCTTTTCCTACCACAGCATTCCAATCTCCCATTACTATAACATTTTCATCACCCTTGATATACCTCAGAATTTCGTCTATTTCTTCGTCGACCTTTTCAACATCCTCATCATCGCCTATAGGACGTTAAATAACCTGGTGATCACAAATCCAACATGGCGGTGACGCGAAGTATAAATATTCAAATGAACGTTTCTCGCAATTTAACCATCCGAGTGCAGTGAAACTTGGTACAGTAAATCCTTATACGAATGTTAATCCACTGGCATCTAATTTATTTCAATTGTTTCTATAACCACAAGATGGCAGCTGTGCGAAATTTAAAAATCTCGTTTTTACTTCTTGTGTCCTAATCATGCGATTGAAGTTTGAATGCTACACGTACACAATAATCTTCATGTAACAGTACATAACTCTAGGACCTACATATATAAAAATCCAACATGGCGACCGTCCGAAATATTTAGTCGGTTCTCAATATCTACGAATCTATTACAGCAATCAAACTGAAATGTTGTATGTTGATAGTGGCAATTAACATGTGTAGGATATATGAAAATAGGCTGTGTAGTTCTTCACGGAACTACTTGTTAATATTCTATTTATGTTCTCATAGATTTAATTTTGATATTTTTCTATTGAATTAATTCATTAACCAATTTTCGATTGATTTTGCAATATTATTTATGTTCGACCCTCACTATTATGTGTTTGAAAACTGTATCATAATGATGGTCATTATAACACCGTTTTTCATTACGATACAGTTTCTCCAGCCAATCAGAGCTCGTTCATTGACCAATTAGGTAACGATAATTTCGCGCATGCGCTCAAAATCCAACATGTCGGACATAAACACAACATCGAACTATAATAAATTACCGACATGGAATACCCACCGTCCATAAGTTCGCGTAAATAAACTGGCGAATATGAGACAAGAAATAGCACAGTACCTTAAAATCACTAACACTAATTTCTACACAGCGCATTGTCTTCAAATGACTGCGGTGACAATATTACTGAGGGACGGCTGATGTAAAGATATGGCTGCATATGGCAGAGCGCATGCGTCGGCCGTTCAAAGCTCTTGAAAGACGAAGCTATAACACCCAACGCTCGCTCTGCGATCACAAAATTCCAGTAGCTGACTCTCAACAGATATTTATGAATATTTATGTTAAAACATATAATAAAGTTATAATTATCGTCGAACATAAACAGTCGTATGCAACTCGCCTATAATGGTAATTAAGACACTCGTATGGAAATTATAAAACTCGCATACGCTCGTTTTATAAAAAATACTCGTGTCTTAATTATAGCCATTATAGGCTCGTTGCATAATGTACTATTTCATAATTATCTATCGTTATGTTTATTATTTTTATTTTATATTTCTTTTATTATTGTAATTTTTTATTTATTTCTGTATTTATATTTTATTTTTATACTTACACTCTCAATAAAATCGGGAAACAAGGTATACACACTGATTAACGTGCATGCACCAACGAATGACTACAACAGGAAAGACCCTCAGGTAATAGAAGACTTCTGGGAACTTCTGGAGGAAATCACGAACAAATTTCCCAAACATCATGTCAAGATTCTACTGGGGGATTTTAATGGTCAGTTAGGAAAAGAAAAGAAATATAGGAGAATTACAGGACCATACACTGCTCATAGCAGAACCAATAAAAATGGTGAACACCTTATAAGCTTCTGTCAAAATTTCAATCTCCAAATTATGTCAACACAATTCCAGAAGCCTACGCGTAAATTAACAACATGGATATACCCCAATGAAACACTTGGAGAATTCCAGATTGACCACGTTGCTATCTCTAGAAGGAACGCTAAAGAAGTCCTTAATGTGAAAACCAGGAGAGGATTCTTTGACTCAGATCATCATTTACTACAAATCAAGGTAAAATTTCAACCCAACAGACAAAGGATAAGGGGAACCCAGCTTTTCCGAACTGATCCAGAATACCTTGAATTCAACAAGATGAACATCATTGAAGAAATCCGTCAAATGGATGCCACGAGCTGGTCTGAACTTGCAGAGAAAATGAAACAAGCAATAATATTCGGTCAACCTCCGAGAAAGAGAAAACATAGGTGGTGGAACATCACATGCGATCATGCTATTGAATATAGGTTTAAAGCATGCAATACTTTCAATAGCCATAAAACAACAGAAAAATGGCAAGAATTTGTGCAGGTTCGGAAAAACACTTCTAAAATTATTCGCCGAGAAAAGCGCAATTATGATAATAATAGGCTAAATGAAATAGAACAGGACTTCACTAAGAACAACACCAGAAATTTTTACAAGACCTTTAGAGAAAATATAGCAGGCTTTCAACCCCCTAGTTTATGCTTCCAACGACCTGATGGATCTCTGGAAACAAATACGAGCAATAATTGTGAAATTCTAGCTAAATATTTCAGTACACTCCTTAATTGCGAAGCACCTTCTGAACAACTTCAATTTGCAAAACCAGTGCCCAACCTTGATTCACTTCCACCATCACATGAAGAAATAGTGGACATAATCAAGTCATTAAAAAACAATAGAGCCCCTGGTGAAGAAGGACTTATTGCAGAAGTTTGGAAATTGGATCATGAACACATAACACCAAAAATTCACAGAATAATATCAGATGTATGGAAAACAGAGAAAATCCCAAAAGAATGGAAGAGTGCTTTGATACACCCACTCCATAAGAAGGGAAGCAAAACTGATCCGAATAATTATAGAGGAATTTCGCTTCTTCCAGTCGCTTATAAAATTCTCTCTAAAGCTTTGCTGAATCGACTCGAGCCACAGGTGGACCACCATATTGGAGAATATCAGGCAGGTTTCAGGAAGGGAAGGTCATGTATTGAGCAGATCTGGAACCTCAAGACCATACTGCACATCCGACGATGCAGGAACACTACAGTCACATTTGTGGATTTCAAAAAGGCTTACGATTCGGTTGACAGACAAACCTTGTTTAACAGACTAGAAGAATTAGGAGTTGACAGGAAGACGAGGGCCATCATCCAGGAAACATTATTGGGAACTACCTCAAAGGTGAAATTCATGGGAGAAATCTCTAACTCTTTTGCAATACATACTGGAGTTCGACAAGGGGATGGTTTATCACCACTCTTGTTCAACATCGTACTGGACAAAATCATCACAGAATGGGAAAAGCATGTGAAAGGTATCCAAATTGGAAAGGAGAAAGGGAAAAGAGTCACTGTGAAATGCTTGGCCTTTGCAGATGATCTGGCCATCTTAACAAACAACAAGGATGAAGCCATATTAGCGCTAGAGAAACTACATGAAATCTCCAGTAAAACGGGACTTGATATTTCCTATGAAAAAACACAGTATATGGATACCAAATCAACAGGAAACATCGCCTTGCGAACGCAATATGGAAAAATCTCGCAGGTCACTCACTTCAAATATTTAGGAGAAGCCATCCAACCCACAGGATTGAACACAATTTCTAATGCAGATAGAATAGTAAAATTGCAGAAGGCGTACAAGCTGACATGGAATCATTATAACAAAAGAGCAGTATCTCGCAATGCAAAATTGCGCCATTATAACACAGTTGTCTTGCCTGAAGCCTTGTACGCGGCAGAAACAACCGTCATTAGAGGAATGACAAGAATTCATGATATTGAGAAACAGGAACGAAAAATTCTTAGGAAAATCCATGGCGCTGTTTTCCGTAATGGAATTTGGGTCAGGAGACCAACAAAGGAACTTTATGAAAATACAGACACCATTGTAGATAAATTTAGGAAGAGACGTCTGCAGTTCTATGGACACATATATAGGATGGATGAGAACAGACTCACTAAGAAGATTTTCAATATCGTGAATGCAAGTAAATTAAAGACCAGTTGGATTAAAGAAGTACATGAAGACATGGAATTACTTAAAATCTCTGAAGACGACTTTAAGGACAGAGAACAATTTAGAAATAAAATCAGAAACACGAAAATTGTACAAGTTTCAAGGAAAGATACATCAGGGAAAAAATGGACAGAGGAAAGGAAGAAAAAGCACAGTGAACTAATGAAGAGGTTTTGGGAAGAAAAGAAGAGAGGAAAAGGAAGTGAAGCTGTGATTGGCTCAAGTTCTCACGCTCTCCTGAAGGGGAATAATCGGAAATAATAATAAATTGTTAGTGTTTTTAGTTTTAGTTTTTTTTTTTTAAATTTTATCCAACACATTACATCAAGCAGATACGCATATAATAATTGATTTTTAGAAATACTCGCACTTTGCTATGAAAACTCTCCGAAATTTGGCTTGAAGATTCAACTATCAGCATCTTTGAAAGCATAAACTGGTCGTTAAAATTGAGACCACTATCCCATAAAGGGAGTAGAGTCGGGGTCAAATGCTGACTCCCAGGCGTCTCTAAAGGCCACAGTAGTTAAAAGGGACATTATTATTGCGATTCAATCGGAACAATCCAAGTCGACGGCGATGATATGCCTCGAACGACAAAATTTAAGTATATTGGCTCTACGATAACTGCTGAAGGTCGTCTCACCGAGGAGGTCAACGTAATAATAATGCTGCGTGGATGAAGTGGCGAACAACGACAGGTGTCATGTGCGAACGCCAGATGAATGACCACCTAAAATCGAAGATTTACTGCACTGTCATTCGTCCCGTGGCGCTTTATTGTACTGAATGTTGGCCGAGCACCAAGGAAGCAGAACGTCGGCTAAGTGTCATGGAGACGAAGATGCTTAGATGGACAGCTGGCATTACTAGGTTGGATCACATCCCCAATGAAAGAAAATAGGAATCAACAACAAAATACGTGAGGGTCGTCTGTGATGGTTTGCGCATGTGCTACGGTCAGGAGCGGACACCATTGCAAAACAGAGCGACACACTAGAGGTCGCAGGGAAAAGACCAAAGGGGTGATCGAGACAACATTGGGCCGACCGGACATGGCCCATGACCGAGTAAAGTGAAGACAGTGGATTCACATAGCGGACCCTGCCACGAGGCGGTGCAAACGCTAAAGCAAAAGAAGAAGATTATTGAGATTCAAGACTAAGTGGTGGCTACAAAGAATTATCTAAAATAGGCCACATCGTTCAGAAAGACATGCCTGATGTAGAAGATGTTGCCGTGAATCAGAAACCTTCCAGGATATCATAGGAGGCTGTCCAACACTTTCTTCTACTCATTACATGAAGAGGCAAAACTGAGTTGCCAAGGTAATCCACCTGAACCTGGCAAAGTAGTATTGCTTATGTAAGAATTATATAACATATTCCCGATGCACTTTTGGAAAACGATACTCACAAGCTACTCTGGAACAGTTCAGTGATCACAGAACTAAATTAGCTAACAGGTCTTGGTGATGAACAGCAGAACAGAGCTCGTACAATATCCAACCCATATTTGCTGAGAAAATGCGCTTCTGACGTAGCTAGAAGCACACTATTATCATTATTACCGTTCAACACTTCTGCAAGTGATTGGCTACGTGGCTCAGCGTTAACGTTCTCGCCCGCTGTTTCCAAGATGATGTTGTTTGAGTCTTCAGTCTTTTGACTGGTTTGATGCAGCTCTCCATGCCTTCCTGTCCTGAGCTAATCGTTTCATCTTTACATAGCTACCACGCCCTACATCCGAGGCAATCTGTTTAACATATTCTAACCTTGGTCTACCCCTACAGTTCTTGTCCTCAACCCTCCCTTCCATAACTAAGCTTGCTATGCCTGGGTGTCTTAGTATGTGTCCCATCAATCTATCTCTTCTCTTTATTAGCAGTCGCCAGAAACATCTCTCCTCTCCCACTCGTCTTAATACCTCTTCGTTTGTAACCCTATCTACCCATCTGATCTCCATCATTCTCCTGTAACACCACATTTCAAACGCTTGAATTCTCCTCTTTTGTGATGCACCAATAGTCCAAGTTTCACTTCCATAGAGCGCCACGCTCCAGACAAAGGCCTTCAAAAATGACTTCGTAATACCTAAATCTATATTCGATGTCAACAGATTCCTTTTCTATAGAAATGCTTTCCTTTCCTGAGCTAACCTACTTTTTATATCCTCTTTGCTTCGTCCATCACTGGTTACTTTGCTTCCTAAGTAACAGAAATCTCCTACTTCCTTTAGTTTTTCACCTGCCAAGTTGATGTCGATAGAGGTTTCTGAATTATTTCGGCTGCATTCCAATATATTTGTTTTACATTTATTAATTTTCATCATGATTTCTTTCCTCAAGACGGAGTCCATACCATTCAAAACTTCATTCAAATCCTCAGGCGTGTCGGCAAAGATGATTATGTCATCGGCAAGATATCAGGATATTTGAGGCTGCGCAAATGTGCGGGAGCCTTGTCAGTCGATTTACTGGGACGTTAAAGATCCCTTTCGGGGCAAAATTCCGTCATCCTGGCGTCTCTAAAATCCACAGTAGTTTAAAGGCACGTAAAACCAATAACATTATTATTACTTTTGTATGTGTTTACGACTTAGGCTATTACCAATTAATTAATTAATTTTCTCGTCCCGAGTTATTGTTATCCGGATCTGGAAAGTGTGCAACACTTCTTGTTGTTACAGCCACACGGTTCACATCATGCCAAGGCGGTCACATTCTAGTTACCGAGTATACATGTTTTCTGGACCCACTCTTGACCCAATTGGCCAGCGTGATCTTCACATCACATCACATCACATCACATCACATCACATCACATCGCATTGCATTGCATCATATTGCGAGGCGAAGGCAGTGACCAATCTTTAAGGGTGCGATGGACAGATGTACTCATTCAGTGCTGGTTTGGACTAAACGGCAGATGGTCCAAAACTTCACACTTTAATTCTTTGAAAAAGTCTATCGTAACGTTGGCCCAGTGCGGTCGTGAATGATTTTCACCTTTTTCGAGAATTGAAGGTATGGAAACACTTCAGGAGACAGTCCAGACGTATCCACCTCAGTGGCGGCAGAATATTTTTCAGAGGGCATTGGAAAGCTGGTGTAACGATACGACAAATAATTCAATCGTTTTGGCGATTATGTTGAATCATAAGTACAAAAGATGCAAACATTTCGCTATCGTTTTACCCTCCAGGGTTGGCTTTTTCCACGGACTAAGCGAGGGATCCCACCTCTACCGCCACTGAGGGCAGTGTCCTGGAGCTTGAGACTCGGAGTCAGATATACAACTGGGGTGTGTGACCAGCACTACGCCCAGGCGGCCGCACCTGTAAAGCGAACAGGGGGCCTGAAGAAGGGATGGGAGGAATGGGACGGTTAGGCAAGGAAGAGGGAAGGAGGCGGCTGTGGCCTTACAGTAGGAACCACCCCGGCATTTACCCGAAGAGGAAGTGGGTAAACCACGGAAAACCACTTCTAGGATGGCTGAGGTGGGAATCGAACCCCCTCTACTCATTTGGGCCACCCGAGGCTGAGTAGACCCCGTTCCAGTCCTCATACCACTTTTCAAATTTCGTGCAGAGCCGGGAATCGAACCCAGGACCTCCGGGGCGGCAGCTAACCATGCTGACGGCTACGCTATGGAGGCGACGATGCAAACATTTAGTAATAAAATCAGTTTGGTATGTCAATCTGTTATTTTTATACATTCCATCGGAACTTGGAAAAAAAATCAGCCCTCGTAAATAAATACACGCTGCGCAATAGAGCCATAAAACACTTTGTGGCTAAGTAGAGGACACACTTGTAATAACAGAACCACATCATATAACCATCAAAGCAATATTGAACGTCACACTGCAAATCAAAACACATCAAGAGCGTGAAATTGCCAACCGCAGCTACTGCATGTGTCCATGAGGGCAGTGGAAGAACACACTGCAGCCTGTCCCTAAACTTGGTTCATAATTATCATTTTAAGCCTTTGCAACGAGTAAGGTCCCTTGCTTTATAATTATGTCTCAGAAAAGCTCAAGGAAGCAGCGCAAACAACGATCAGTGCCACACGACATATCCGCCATGTTTCTCCAGGGTGAAACCTAGTCTATGCATGGGCGAGAGCCATAAAGCGCGTTTAAGGAATTAGGAACCCGAATGGCCTCCTGAAATGTATCGACGATAATCACGCATTAACTCGCGTATTTAAATTAACTAGGGACAGTGCTGGATTACCCAATAGGCCCAGGCCTAGGGCCCTCAATTATCTGGGGCCCCAAAGCAATTTCTAATTTAGTTCAATTTTATTCCAAAGATTTAGAAAAAAAATGTCCAGAACTGAGACAGTTTCAGCATTATATTAAATTACATTGTCCTTTAAAAACTGAGTTCAATCATTCTGAACTTTACGAAATTCTTATTCGAGACAAGCTTGAGTCTGTTTTTCCGAACCTAGAAATTGCTTTTCGCATTTTCCTGACCCTCATGATAACGAATTGTTCTGCGGAGAGCTCGTTTTCAAAATCGAAACGGATCAAAAGTGCGCTAAGAAGTATCATGTCACAAGAACGATTAGACATGCTAAGTTTAATGTATATCGAGTCAGATGTTCTGCGGGAAATTGATTTTGATGACATTGTAGAAGATTTCATTGACCGAAAAAACAGGAAAGGAATATTTTGATTCCATTTTACAGAAGTAAAAAATAGTATGATTTGTTAAATTGTTCATCAAATCATCTGAAATGTTTTCAAATAACGAAGATCATTTCAATTGAAATGTATGTACATATGTAGGCCTATGTATGATTTAATAAAAAGTGTATTATTCATCTTTAGAAAAATAACTCCTTGTATATACTTCATTATATGTACAGGTGCTAAAAAATAAAAAATATTTGAAAAAAATAAGGGGCCCCAAAAATCTGAGGGACTTGGGCCTCATTTTACTTAATCCGTCACTGACTAGGGATTAACTAACTAGTTGTTAGTAAAGAGTTGGTAAATACAGCCTTAACTCACTTAGTCTATTCGCCGAGTCGAGACAGTGCCTCTGGCTACCTGGACAGGGAATCACGCCCAGATCACGTTATTGGCTCAGCCAAGATGATCCGACATAGTTTGTCATACCGTAGCTCTAGTTTTTTTTTGCGTATGGCGTTTAGTGCCGGGAGTGTATGAGGACATGTTCGGCTCGCCAAAGTTTGTAGCTGCTTCTATGTGGACACCCATGGGGTGAGCTACAAGTACAGTCACGTGTGGAGTGTTGTCTGGGGAGGAAAGTTTGAATGAAAGGACGAGGAGTTGGAAGGTAGCGACTGTGGCCTATAGTTAGGAACCAACCCCGGCATTTGCCTGGAATGAAGATGGGAAACCACAGAAGACCATCTTCAAGGTTCCCGGCGGGGGGATTCGAACCTCCTCGCCTCCCGGATGTGAGCGACTGGCTGCAGCCACGCCGTAACGACCACGACTAACTCACCCGGTGTAGCCCTAGTAAAGACCAGCAGCGCTGTATTGTGGCTCTGTATTTAGGGGTTGTATGGAACTGCGCCCAAGCTTCATTAATGACCCTGGTCATTAGCATCAACCTTCGAAAAAAGGCTGTGGAACTGCGCTCATTGGGAGCGGTCAGGTAGCTTCCCTCCCTCCTCCCCTCTACCGAATTTTGTTGTGTCGTGTGGTGTGCATTTGAAGTGACTCATTTCAAATCGGTTGGGTTTTGATTGCGAACAAGTCAAAAACCGTCCAGATTGCGAACAACTAAATATACCCTATCCAGATTGCGGACAAGAGTTTAGTGTTGGCCTGGGATACATAAAACAGGTACAGTTTTCAAAACAGACTCATATTTAATTTTTGTTCTAGCAATATTAACATTAACTGGTACATTGGGATGTTTTCGACAACCTGGCCATATTTTAAAAATACTTTTGTTATTGCAAATGTTTAATAATCTAGTTTGAGGTAATCTTACCATTTAGAAGATTATTATAATTTTTATTGTATAACAAAACTAGAGGGGTAGTTATTTATGGTGGATTAGAGAGAGTTGTATTATTATTATTATTATTAGTATAGCCTCCGTGGCTTAGGCAGCAGCGCGCCGGCCCCTCACCGCTAGGTTCCGTGCTTCAAATCCTTGTCACTCCATGTGAGATTTGTGCTGGGCAAAGCGGAGGCGGGACAGGTTTTTCTCCGGGTACACTGGTTTGCCCTGTCAGCTTTCATTCCAGCAACACTCTCCACTATCATTCTATTTCATCTGTCATTCATTAATCATTGTCCCAGAGGAGTGCAACAGGCTTCGGAAGCCGGCACAATGCCTATCCTCGCCGCTAGATGGGGGCTTCATTCATTTCAACCCTGACGGTCCAATGACTGGAAAAAGGCTGTGGTTTCATTATTATTATTATTATTATTATTATTATTATTCTCAGCAGTGCAGAAGCTAGTGGTGGCAGACAGTCCGTCACTTCCCCTTAAACCGACCATGGGCCAACAGCCGACTTGACTATGGGCGCAGTTCAATCGGCCTAATTAAAAGGATCTGGAAATACCACTGATTATGGGCGCAGTTCCATATCCCTCGTATTTAGCCAAGTTTCATAAAAAAATAGACCTTTCTCCCTTCTTGTCTCATTCGTCGTATTGTTTGCAAGTACCTACGTCTCAATATCCAGTTTCGTCCCACTCTATGAGCATACTGTCTCGTCCTCATGGAACATGTTCGAAGTTTAGTTCCTTCAATAAATTATAAAATGTCGTTCGTCAAATATCCGGGAAATCTGTGTCTTCATTCACAGCGATAAGTACTTTATCGATCGTAGGCAGCTCATTGCGATAAAAGAACTGGTGAGCCTCTCTCCTTATAGCATTCTTATCAAATTCATTAACTCTTTGCACAATCTTTGCCCTTGGTTTCTCTTTCTTGGGCGACTGTAAACTGTGGGTAGCTTTATATTCTCGAATTATTCGATACACAGAAACTTCACTAACATCCGTGGAATGACTTACGGCAGAAATTAGTGCAGTGGGATGCATTTCTAACTCGACCTTAGACGTGTTTAGCACCATATGCTTTTCAGATCTACTCAGCGCTTTTCGCTAAAGCTGCTTCTTTGGTGGAGTAATAACACTCGCATTGTCCCCTGCTGAGTCTACGACGGAACATCGACTGTATAAAATCCGCGTACACACGATCAAAAATAATGGTTGCCTATCGAAAGCAGTTAATTAATTTATTAAATACAAAAACTAACAAGACATAATAAAATAATGTCTGTTAGGTAGTCAGTCCGAAGGCTGGTCGGATCCCCAAAAAGCACCGCTGTTTGTGGGTAGATACCCACAAAAACCCTAGGCAGCGCTATATTGAGGCGTGCTAGGCAGGAAGAGGAGGGAGGTAGTTTGGCATTGCTTTCCTCACTGAGTCAGTACAGCAGTACTAACCCTATGAGTAGAACCTTTCACAACATCCACAGGCATGTCATTACTAAGCACCATCCTTACCTCAGTAGCTTCCATATAATCACAGCCATGAGTGAGACTGAGTCATCGGTGAAAGACCACATTTTACTCTAGCCTGTGCCAACAGACAAATGCAAATGTACTGCATTCATCAAGAGATGGCAAACAGGCCAAGTGAAATAATAAATCCGAATAAAAATAGAAATCGCACTCGCCCGCTTCACATGCAAGCGTACGTTCAACAGGCACAACTCTGCGCGTCCCTAGCGGACAGTCCTGCAATCACGCGCACAGCTCTGTTTACTTCCACTGTCTCGACTCGGCGAGCACACTTTAGAGTAATGTTTACTTTGGTAGTTAAGCAATTAATTACTAAACAGGTAAAACAGTAACGAATGTGGTCGTCCTTGATCGTTAGGCCGTTCAAAGAACGGGTAGGCTTTGTGTATTAATAAGCAGCTCTGGTCATTCATTAAAGGAGACATTCAATACCACAGAATATTAGAAAACGTTCATATACGATTGAATGGTGGTGGCCAATGACCATTATGTCACGATCCCTCAAATGACGCAACATTAAAAGTCCGTTGATGAACGAGCAGTCAGAAATAATCAGAGCAATACCCAGTGTTGACAGTTACCTAAAAACTGAACTGAATATCACATTCATACCAGTAGCTGGATGACTGATGGACGCTGATAGCGCTGATAAGGGGTAGCGTGCACGGTTATCGAGCTTGTATCTGGCACTCTGACAGAGAATCACTTTAGTAACTAACGACAGTGAAGTAGTGACCTTAGCAGATGCACCTTGCGAGAGTTAGTGGATTGTTCACAAAGTAAAACCCTTATAAGCGAGGGCCCTCCCTATAGACCTCGTGTGAATGGCGATATTTTAGCGATATTTGCCCCTAGCGGCAACTCGCTCACAGAGTCCGTAGGAGTATTGTGTGTGATGGCTCGTGCTGGAGAACCGAGTAGGACAGTAAAATAAGTTATCTAAAGATGAAATGTCGACATCCATGGAAATTTATCAGGGTTTAGGGAATATTCGGAGGGATACATCGTATTTCACAGCCTCACAGCTTAAGAAAGGTGGAAAGCTCATTGTGAAATAACAGTTGGGAGAATACATAATAATACAGTTTGTGTTTGCGAGAAACTATCATTAATCAACCATCACTTGCTGTTAAATTTGAGTTGCAGTGCCTTACTTTTTGCACTATTAATCTGTATTAATTTAGGATAGTATTATCAACGTGCAACTTGACTTTTCTCTTTACCATTTTTTAAAATATCTATTTAACAGATTAATTGCAATGAGAAATCTCAATCGCCTGAGGGTGGATGTAAACCATGTCTTTAAAAATATAATCCTATGTAGGTTTCAAGATGTTTTAAACACATTACGAGAGAGATTATTTGAAGTCTTCCTTCCTGCAGCATTGGGAAAACCTGAGAACGGTTGCCGTGGAATATCGTAAACGAGAGGGTCAAAGGGTTAGAACACGGTACACTCAGACTTGTGAGGCTACAAGTATGGCCGTTTGACTGCAATAAAAACAAGTAGTTCCGTGAAGAATTATACAGCCTATTTTCATATATCCTACTTATGTTAACTGCCACTATCAACATAACTTACACAATTTCAGTTTGAATGCTGTAATAGATTCGTAGATATTGAGAACCGACTAAATATTTCGGATGTTCGCCATGTTGGATTATATATGTAGATCCTAGAGTTATGTACTGTTACATGAAGATTATTGTGTACGTGTAGCATTCAAACTTCAATCGCATGATTAGGACACAAGAAGTAACAAGGAGATTTTAAAATTTCGCACAGCTGCCATCTTGTGGTTATCGAAACAATTGAAATAAATTAGATGCCAGTGGATCAACATTCGTATAAAGATTTACTGTACCAATTTTCACTGCACTCGGATGGTTACATTGCGAGAAACGTCCATGTGAATAATTATATTTCGCGTCGCCGCCATGTTGGATTTGTGATCACCAGGTTATTTAAAGTCCTATAGGTGAACTTAAGTTCATAGCCCCTATGAACATTAAAAAATTCAGTTTGATTGCTATAATAGATTCGTATATATTCAGAGCCGTTTAAATATTTCTGATGGTCGCCATGTTGGATTGTTAAATGTATAGGCCATAGAGTCATGTACCATTAAAGGAAAAATATTGCGTAGGATAATTATTCAAACTTTCTCTTCGATCGCATGACTACGACGCAAGAAATAAAAACTTAATTCTAAAATTCGCACAGCCGCCATCTTGAGGTTATGTAAACAATTGAACTAAATTAGATACCAGTGCATTACAATGTGTATAAACATTTCCTGTACCAGATTTCATTGCGTTGGAACATTAAATCGCGAGAAAGGTCCATTTAAAATTTTCAAATTCGCTTGGCCGTCATGTTCGTTTTGTAGTTAACCGGTATTTGAAAGTCTTATAGATGAACTTCCAGTAGTGCGCTTTATCTCCGTACAAAATTTCAGGGTGATACCACTAATAGTTTCAGAGATATAGAATGCCGGTGAAATATTCGCACTTCCGCCATCTTGTGGTTATAAACAATTGAACGAAGTTAGATGTCGTTGCATTACAATGTGTATAAACATATACTGTACCAAGTTTTATTGCGTTTGGTTGGTTAAATCGCGAGAAACGTCTATTTAAAAGTCGCAAATTCGCGTGGCCGCCATGTTGGTTTTGTAGTTACCAGGTTTTCAAAAGTCACATAAGTAAACTTCTAGTAGTTCCCTTTATCACCGTAAAAATTCCAGGGTGATATCGGGAATAGTTTCGGAGATATTGAATGTTGGTGAAATATTTCGTACAGCCGCCATGTTGGATTGGTGAGACCTAACAAAATTTGAAGGGCACGGTCGGGGTCGTCCGGAATAGTGCTATGAACTTACCGAGTTTCATTAAAATCGCTCCAGCCATTTAGACGTTATTAGGGGGTGGGGGCACACACACACACACACGCGCGCGCGCGCGGACGCAAGGTGATCTCATAAGCCTATTTTTTTTTTCAAAATTGAAAATAGGCAAAAAAAAAAAAAGCTGCGAGGAGGATGGTTTAATTCCCACCTCATGTATCCTATAGGTCAAGTTGTTGTTCTTGGTTTCCACAGGAAAATGCCGGGATGATTCCTAGTAACATAGGCTTTTAAGCAACTTCTACACACAGGGAAGTACATGGGCACGAGCAGGGCTTCAGGAGTTGTTTATTGCACGAATACTGCGTAGGGGAGCTGGATTTCTGCAACCCGAACAGAATATTGCTTGGTCAGGACTGTCTCACTCTTATTGGAGATTGTGATTGATGACAACGCGTGCAATGTCAGCTAAGGTGGTGACATAAAGCTCACCTCAATCTTATCACTATTTATGGTCATGATATTTGTCGATATACTCGCGTTACATAATTATCCATATTTAAACACACTTCCTTCACATCCCTCTTGTTCGTGAAACAGTGAATCTTCCCCAGCGGCTCAAAAATAGTAGGACGAAGGTTGGTGACCACGGGACTCCAGCTGAGCATGGCATTACTGCCACTTGTGCTGGGCTACTCGCTGTCATCTTTTATTTCAACCTCTCTTCGCGCAGTTAATCTGTTACCCTCCCCTCGTTTACGCTGATCTGATTAGTTTGGCTTCATATTAGACAGTGCCTGGGTCTGTCAGGACCTCTTGTCGGTGTTCTATTTATACAAATGCCGACTACAAATACCAGAATTACGGAGGCGTTCCTTCTCTGAATGTACTGTTTTTTGTTTCTGAACACAAAGAATTACGTTCCAGGTGGATATTTCTGTATGTGTAGTTACATTCAACCACAGAACGATTTGCTCTACTCTCTGAAGAACTTTTACCATCTTGAACTTGAAATCTTTCCGCAACATGATCTAACCACGTTGCTCCACTCACACACAAGTCCTGCAGAATATTTGAGCGGCTTGCCGCCAGAGCGCAGCAACGTTCATTCGCACGAGGTCTATAGAACGGAGCATTGCAGAGGCCGTGCCGCGGACAGGTCGCAATGAGTCACTGCCAGATGTATAGCATGTACTGATTACAACAGTGGGTCGGGAAGCCCTGGATGCTGTCATAGCATGTATTACATACGCAGCTGGCAAGATACCTTAGTTGAGATAATTAAGCTTTGCTGTGTAGTACTGTAGCTTACCTCGTATCCCGTGAACATGGTTAGGTATAGAAGAAACAACGAATTTTGCTAGTGGAAACTTACCTTCTTAAGAAGAAGTCTTCCAGTAAATGTGTTCGTAAGTTTCAGCGCAGTGCGATATTTTCTTGTGGGCGATCTCAAACAAAAGGTGTACAGAAACAATCCCCGTACTCTGGAGGCTCTCCAGAACGAAATATCAGTGAGGATGAATTACAGCGAGTGTACCAAAACTTCCTACGGTGGTGTAATGTGTGTTTAGTAGTTGAAGGACAGCATTTCCAGCAACTGCTCTGAAATTTATATAAGTAATGATTCTTCTTCTTCTTCTTCTTAATTTCCCGTTTCCTGTTCCCTGGGTCGGGTTGCGAATCAAGGACCTCCACAGTTATCTATCCCTCCACTATTCATCTCCTTCTTTCAATACTTCTTTTTCTGTTACTCCTCTTTTCTCTATGCTTTCCTTCACCGTATCTATCCACCTCTTCCTGGGCCTTCCTCGTGGTCTTCTTCCTGGTATTTTCTCCATAAATATTCTTTATGGTACTCCTTCCATTCTCATCATATATTCGTACCAATTCAGGTTACTGGTTTCTATCTTGTCTTGCAGTTTTGGGAACCCAGTTCTCTCCCTAATGTTCATATTTCTGATTTTATCCCTCCGTGTCTTCCCAATTATTCCTCTAAGGAACTTTAATCGGCTGCTTGGATTCGGCTTTCATCTCGTTTTGTTGTGGTCCAAGTACCTGCTGCATATGTCAAAATTGGTGTGTAATAGGCTACATTGAGAATAGAACTTTCTTGCATTTCTCTGGAACTTCCTGGCTCCATACTAAACCTCTCACACACTGGTAAAACCCAATTTCTTCGTTTATTGTACCATCTTCTGTGAGTATGCTCCCCAAATACTTAAAGCTTTTTACCATTTCCAATGGATGTCCATTGACTTCAATATTCTGTCTTCCTTCTCTCTTGTTTCTTGTCATCACTAGTGTCTTACTCTGGGGCAGATGACCTCGTAGTTTCGCCCCTTAAAACAACAATAACTAACTGTCTTACTCTGTTTGATCGCGAATAGAGTACGTGCTCACGACCGAACCTTACCTCTGGTGGTCGCAGATAAACGTCACGTTTATTAAAAGTAATTTGTGGAGGACTACTTAAATGTTATTAAAAAAATAATGAAATGTAATATATTCGAAATCAAATAAGTTAAAGCACACCGGTCATTGGTTTATTGCACCACTCAGTTGCCACTGCAACATACATACTGTCGTGCCCATACATCTTGTTGATCCCCATGGTAACCGACTCCCAAGAAAGGCATTGTAGGTCTCCAGGACTAATTTATCTCTGCATCCGACCTCTCAACAAGTAGTTCCGTGAAGAACTATACAGCCTATTTTCATATATCCTGCTCATGTTAATTGTCTCTATCAACATACAACATTTCAGTTTAATTGCTGTAACAGATTCGTAGATATTGAGAACCGTCTAAATATTTCATATGGTCGCCAGGATGGATTTTTATTTTTGTACTATTACATTAAGATTATTGTGTACGTGTGGTATTCAAACTTCAATCGCATGATTAGAACACAAGAAGTAAAAACGAGATTTTAAAAGTACGCACACCAGCCATCTTGTGATTATGCAAACAATTGAAATAAATTACATGCCAGTGGATCAACATTTGTATAAGCATTTAACGTGCAACGTTTCACGGCACTCGGATAGTTAATTCGCGAGAAACGTCCATTTAAATATTTATACTTCGCGTCGCCGCCATGTTGGATTTGGGCTCACCAGGTTACTGAAAGTCCTATAGGTGAACGTATGTTTATAGTCTCTATGAACATAAAATAATTCAGTTTGGTTGCTGTTAAAGATTTTTAGATATTGAGAACCGTCTAAATATTTCGGAAGCTCGCCATTTAGGATTGTTATATGTATAGGCCATAGAGTTATGTACCATTCAAGGATAATTATTGCCTAGCTTCATTATTCAAACTTTCTCTTCGATCGCATGATTACGACACAAGAATAAAGACTTAATTTTATAATTTCGCACAGCCGCCATCTTGAGGTTGTGTAAACAATTGAATTAAATTAGATGGCAGTGCATTACAATCTGCAAAATCATTTACTGTACCACATTTCACTGCGCTCAGAGAGTTAAATCACGAGAAATTTCTATTAAAATATTTCAAATTCGCTTGGTCGCCATGTTCGTTTTGTACTTTACAGGTTTATGAAATATACATAGGTAAACTTGTATCAGTACCCTTTATCACCGTACAAAATTGCATGATGATATCTGTAATAGTTTCGGAGATATAGAATGTCAGTGAAATACTTCGCACAGCCGCCATTTTGAGGTTATATAAACAATTGAACTAAATTAGACTCCAGTGCATTACAAAGTGTATAAACATTTGCAGTACCGAGTTTCATTACGTTTGGATAGTTAAATCGCGAGAAATGTCTATTTAAAAGTCTCAATTTCGCTTGACCGCCATGCTGGTTTTGTAGTCACCAGGTTTTTGATAGTCTCATAGGTGAACTTCTAGTAGTGCCCTTTATCACCGTACACAATTTCACGGCGATATCGGTAATAGTTTCGGAGATATTGAATGCTAGTGAAATATTTTGCACAGCCGCCATGTTGGATTGGTGAGACGTAACAAAATTTGAAGGGCACGGTCGAGGTCGCCGGGAATAGTGCTATGAACTTACCGAGTTTCATTGAAATCTCTCCAGCCGTTTAGATTTTATTAGGGACACACACACACACACACCTCACACACACACGCGCACACACACACGGACGAAAGGTGATCTCATAAGCCTATTTTTTTTTTTTCAAAATTGAAAATAGGCTAACAACCATTGATGAAGAATAAAATAAATAAAACTGTTAATGCTGTATGCGCATTAACAACTCTTCTCCACACTTATTTTCATTCCACATTTCTCTATCTCTTGATTCCATACAGTAACGTGTTCTTGCACTTCTATTTCATTTTCTTCCCATATTACTATGTCGTCTGCAAAGAGTAAGGCCTTAGTCTCCTTGCTTCCCATTCTTCGTTTCACACTCTTGTGGATTTCATCCATGACAGTTATAACCAGTATAGGGGATAACACACTTCCTTGTCGAAGTCCTGTTTCAACACTGAACCATTTTGTTTGTCCTAGCTTGGTCTTCACACAACTTACACACTTTTCATACATGGCTTTGATCATTTGTATTTCTGCTCTGCCTACCCTGGTTTTTATCAATGCGTCACAGACCAATCTTCGTGGTACACTGTCGTATGCGTTCTCAATGTCTAGAAATGTCATCACCAAATCCTCTTTGAACTCCCATCTTTTCTCCATCATGTTTCTTAGAGCAAAGATTAGATCGAAGGTTGATCTATCTCTTCGGAACCCATGTTGTTCTTCCTCCATTTCTGCCTCAACTTGCATTGTCACTCTATTCTCTAATATCCTCTCAAAGATCTTTGCAACATGGGAAATAAGTGTGATTCCCCGATAATTGTTACATTGTTATTATTATTATTATTAAATTCGTTGCACTAGTTGGGCACTACGCTGCTGCTAGCTCAACAGGTGGCTCAGCCCCAACATGGCGTCTGCGAGGTTCTGTTCTATAGAGAAGGGCCTCGCTGTATTTCACTTCGCAAATCTCACCTGCATTGGCCGGGAAATGAAACCCGGTGAGAGGCACGGAGCTTGACCACTGCACCACCACGCCCCCTCACTGGGCTGGTCTAGGATGACAGGAAACACGGCTATGGGCGCCGTGGAACTAATTTCATTAGACCACACTCAGCATTTCACAAGCCACTTTCTGTGCAAATTATCCTCAACTAACATTCGTGATGCTGAATGACCGACTTTCAAAGCGTACAATTTTCATGTCAGTCACTTTCTACTTGTTATTCGTTCGTTTGCAGATGTCAGCCAATCCACGCACACACCAACTATACGAGTGATTTAAAATGAACTTACGCACAAATTTACTGCAAGACATTGCTACAGCCTGGTGTTCGAAGCTTCCAACCTTTATTTACAAAATGATGTAGTGTCTGTTTCTCACTGGATTTTAGAAGCCGCTCAATGTACTGCAAGGAATATTCGTTTAAGGACTTAATATTAAGATTTCAGAAAGGGGAAGACATACTCAGCCTTCTCAAAGGTTGTAACAGGCTATAATTCACCTCCTGTTTCTGACTTTGTTTAGACCCATTCCGATATGACGTCATAGCCAAGTGTTGTATAGAAACCCTTGAAACCATTGTTCAGTGTCGCCTTATTGGCAATTGATATTGACCGACTTAAAAGTGTTGTGTTAAGTTGTATTGGTGAGAAATTTTCCTTTTTCCGCTTCAAACTTCCTGTTAAGCTATTTTCTTGCCTACTATTGAGTATGTCTTTCCCTTTTCCGAGCTTATTTCTGGCCTTGCTATCCCCAGTTTTACCATATTATTATGGTTGGTTGGTTCCTCAGTTTAGGGGCTGCGACAACGCGGTCATGTAGCCCCGTGTACTTTGGGTGTTTGTAGAATCTGTCTGATAACCGGTGTTAATTGTGATGGTTGTATTAGTGTGTGTTATCTGTTTTTAATTCAAGTAAGGACTTCAGACCTTCAATTTTCAAGTAGTTCCTACTTTTGCTACCGAACGCCACCGTCGACGACAACTAGTTTTGAACTTGGTTACTAGATGCCACCACACTCGGCTCTCGATGACGAACGTTGTAATCTAAGAACGTTAGTCAAATCTAACCTGTAATTTAGCTTCTTCTTCTTCTTCTTCTTCTACCTTATCCGATACGGACGTTGGCTACCACCATGGCTAACACCTTCTTATCCTGTGCAATCCTGAAGAGTTCCGTGGAAGACAGCCCAAACCACGTTTTTAAATTATCCATCCAAGTTATTCGTCTCCTTCCTGGTCCACGCTGTCCTTCAATTTTACCCTGAAGTATAACTTGGAGCAGACGGTATTTTGGATTCCTCATCATGTGTCCCAAGTATTCCAATTTCCTCTTCTTAATTGTGTTTAACAGCTCAGGTTGGCTGCTCACACGCTGAAGAACCTCGGCATTACTCACATGTTCTGTCCACGAAATTTTAAGAATCCGCCGGTATATCCACATTTCAAAAGCTCGAATCTTCTTTTCTGTAGCTACGGACAAGGTCCAAGCTTCAACACCATAAAGAAGGGTGGAGACAACATAACACTTCACAATTCTTTTCTTAAGCGTCATACTGAGATCTCGACAGCATAGTAGTTGTTTCATTGTCATAAAGATGGATCTAGCCTTCTCTATACGGCATCTTATTTCAACCGAAGGATCCCAATTCTCATTAATATTCTGTCCTAAATTAGCTTCACACAAGGATTTTTAACGCTCTTAAAGATCCGACGACTTCGGCCGGATTTGAACCCGCGATCATTGGCATAGAAGCTCAGCATGCTAGCAACTACGCCACCGAAGCCGCTCCATATTATTATAGTGTATGTTGAAAACATAGAGCAAAATGGAGGCAAATCGTCCATAGACATCCTACCCGACTCGCTGGAAGGATACGGAGATGAAGATGTGGAAGACTGGAAATAGGATTGAGAAATTGCTCGTAACATAACCGCATATTTATCTAAAATTCTACAAATAGCCTATATTCCATACAATTCACTGCCACACCGCTGGAGTCCCGAGGTCCTTAGTTGTCAATGCCTACTCCCAGTCTTATGGGTAAAACTTCACAAGAGCCACTTTATGGGAAACAAGAAGTTCCGTGACGAACTAAAGAGCCTACTTTTCTTAAAATTTAAGGTTCATGCCAATGACTAATCTATATGGATCTATCTAGAATAATGACGAAATTAAGTTGGTAATATCGAAATTTCTAATTAGTTCGAAATACTGTATACATGGCATAATATAGCCGTATAGAGCACTACAGTTGGCAGCCCTGGTGACTAAATATATTCTTAGTTCCATCTTTTAAGTTACAAAATACAAAATTTGGTTGGAGTCCAATGAATAGCATGGACGTTACATGCAGTTAAACATTGGAACTAACAGCGCGCGTAAAATCATGTTGGCAACAATGTCATGCATGTATTGGTCAGAAATAATCTGAAATCATATGATCTATTGTTGTGCCAATTTTGAATGAAATCCATTAGTTAGTAATGAAGTTACATGCATTTTAAAATTGGACCTCTCAGCAGGCTTAGAATCACGTTGGCAGCACTGACGTATACAAGTTACTCCAAATTAATATAGAATGTCAGGTACTATACGTGTGCATAGTTCAAAGCAGTCGGCTTGCATACTTTCTGATATATTGGTATTTGGATAAAAGAAATTAAGAGCATTTATTAACAGTTGGCAGCCCTGGTGGTTCTTAAGAATACGCTCTGTCATATCTGGTTATGTACACATACAACATACGAAATTTGGTTGAATTTCAATTGATAGTGTAGAAGTTATATGCATTTAAAAATTGGACCTATCAGCAGGCTTATAATCATTTTGGCAACACTGCCAAGTATGGCCTCCTGGAAATTGAACTGCAATATTATTATCTATACTTGTGCCAATTTTGAAATAGCTCCCATTCATACCTTCCAAAATATCCAACATGGAGCTCAAATTTCAATTGAGATTTTTCAGCATTTGGTAGCACTGACATAGTTTTCAAGTATGGCCGTGAGATATTCAGGTATAGATCTTTATTCCTACCAAATTCTGTTTCGATTGCTCCAGCCGTTTAGGAGTTGATAGGGGGGGGGGGGAGACACACACACAGCCAGACAGACAGACACACACACATTTGTCCGATCTCATAAGTCTACTTTTTCCTCATTTTTGCAAAATGTGAAAAGTAGGCTAAAAATTCTTCAAGTACTGAAATGAACCAAAATACCTGAATTAATAGTCGGGAAAATATCAGCTGGAGATGATGTAATAGATGTTTGTGAGACCCGCCCAAATATGAACACGACTTGTGAATAAGAATCATTCTCATGAGAAACGTTTCTCTGGACTTTGCCTCACGTATCTTATGTGTCAGTTGTTTTCTACTTTTTGCTTTGTGTTTTTGGTGTAGTTTTTCTTTGTGCTTTTGCTTTTGAATTTTACTTTTTGCTTTTCTTTCTTAGTTTTGTGATTTTTTTTTAATATTGCTTTTTTGTTTTGTTTTCTGCGTTTGCTTTTGCTTTTGTTTTTGAATTTTGCTTCGTCTTTTTTGTTTTGGTTTTGTTTATTTTCTGCTTTTGCTGTTTTTGAATTTTGCTTTTTGCTTCGTGTTTTTTTTGTTTGTTTTCTGGAAAATGAAAATAAAACAAAACGAAATAAAACAAAATTCCAGCTGACTCAGCAATTTTTAGCATCATATAGAGTATTGCCAACCCAACGCATTAGGTACTGTATCGCAAGTGGCAGATCAATGGTTTCCGCCTAGACCAATAATTGTTACGTAGCGCGGCCCTGCGTTAGCTAATATGAACCCCCATGGTTTTTGTCACGCATCAATAATCTTTATCCAGGACAATGGTTGGCCTTTTATTTCTTTTTTTTCTCACATAATTAGAAAGTTACGTTTGTCGTGTGGTGTATTTTGTATCGGACATGTTGGCAACGGGTATGACGTCAATGTGTCATGGTAGCCGTCGTCGATTGAGTAAGAAGTACAATCATTTATTTACGTAATAAAACAATATTTTCGGCGAAGCAGTGATAATTCAATTTGTAATCAACTTCTAATGACTCCCAGAAGTGTCATAAATCATACATTTTCCATAATCTGCCTTGTAAAAGTTGAAAAGCCAAAAGTCGCTAATGTTCAAGAATTAATGTCTTATGCCAATAACTGATGACATGTATTGATATACTTTTACTGTATATCTGGCAATTTCTTACCAAAGGACGTTCAATGTCATGCCTTTCCAAAACTCTGATATTTCTGAAATTATACAGAACCACATATACACCAGAAACCACTAGATCAGGTGTTGTCAACCCACTTGGGGCTGTTTGTACTCAACATAGAGGTTAGTGTCTCTTACTCTCGGTCTGTCCGTAATCACCAAATGGTGATGGAAAATGCTTGGAGTCTGGTGCCCTAATGGGCTCCTTTCACTCCATTGTAAATTGGATTTTAATTTATGAATTTAATGATTAATAATTTTTAAACTTAATGATTTTGAGTAAAGTATCCCTCCGTGTATTAGAAGATAATACATTGGAGGGAGAATTTTATCCTTAGGGCGATTAATTCAGTCTTGGTGATTATTTTGATATATTTGAAGTTAATTTATCGTAGTATTTGAGAGTAACAGTGAGATCATTGCCGTGGTAAAGCTGCGAGTTTGGATCTGGGTCAGCAACAGGGCTATTGACCATCCGTCATCACAGCGGCAAAAGTTGTTAATACACTCAGTTCGCTCGGTCGTGGCCTGTCAGCAGTCGCTTCAGCGAGGTTGATAATAATAATAAAAAGTGTGAAACATTTTTGAATGAATTTAATTATTGTTATGGAAGAGTGATAGACCTCTAGAAGGTTTGGTTTGTAGGAGGAGAAATGATAGACCTTTAGGTTAGTGTAATTCGCGATGCTTAGGTACTGTAGTTCACAACCAGAACCAGGAGTTAGACAGCAAACGATTCGTTATCGTCGGTAAAATTACCTGGCGGAGTAAAAGGCACTAATGAATAAACATTCTACCAGCACCGCCGGTGATTTACAGTTACATCACTATAACGTTACTGGTAATAATAATAATAATATAGTACATTATGCAACGAGCCTATTTTGGCGAAGCGAGTTTTATGATTTCCTTACGAGTGTCTTAATTACCATTATAGGCGAGTTGCAAACGACTGTTTATGTTCGACGATAATTATAACTATTTTATGTTCAAACATAAATATTCATAACTATCTGTCGAGATTTCACCAGTTTTATGTACTGAACAGAGCGCATGAGACGCAGAGAATACCTTGTATTTGACCATGGTCTCCTGGAATCCCTCACTATGAACTCGCCACGCAGTGAAATTTAAATTAGAAGGCCTTGGAACTCAGTGCAGGTGCGATGTTATCCTTATCTAATTGGTCACACAACTGTTTCTTGAGCTCTGATTGGTGGGAGAAACTGTATCATAATGGAAAATCTCTATCTCTATATATATAAAAATGAAAGTTTGTCTGTTTTTTCTGAATTTCCACGGAAATTTGCGATATTTGCGCGTTTCAGGTTGTTTTATGACGGATGCGCGCAAAAATAATTTTTTTGTCTTTCTGTCTGTCTGTTTGTCTGTGGACAACTTCTACGAGTCCTTATAACTTGAGAACGGCTGGGTGGATCAACGTAAAATTTGATACAGATATCCATCAGAGGCACCACACTAATCGTTGATATAACTCTTCTCCGTACCTCTCATAAAAGGCCCTTAAAATACATGCTGAAATAGGCGTAGAAGGGTGAAACAAAGCTCATTTTCAGCCCCTCAATGTGAGAAACGAAACTCGGGGGCCCACATTTTAAGGCCCTAAAACCAACAGTTTTTGAGATATTACCAAAAAACTAATTTCACTTAATAAATTAATGAAGGAATGCATGCCGGTAACAATGGCAACAGAATCTCAGAGGTCCATCTATTTCTGTAAGACGCAATACAATTCCATTTATTACATTACTGTGAAGGTTTGCAAACGGCAATAAGGTTATAACGGATCCAAATTAAGCTGAAATATTCATCAATACATATAATGCGCTTAAGGGGTCAAGGGGTAATCCAGAATTTTTTAACGCGATTTACACGTGTGGGTATGGTCCGGAAGGTCTATTATATCCCTATCCCTATATTGTTATATTATTATTATTATTATTATTTTGATTATTATCATTATTATGGCATACAACGAAGAGACAAAGCTCATTTTCAAACCCTTGGGGTCAGAAACAAAACTCGGGGCCCCTCAAAAGCCGTAAAGGGTCCCCGAAAACTATATTTTAAAGCTCTAAACCCAACAGTTTCTTAGATATTCCCAGAAAACTAATTTCATTTAATAAACTAAAGAAGGAATGCAAGCCACTAACCATGACAACAGTATCTCAAGAGGTGGCATCCAACTTTCCATCTATTTCTGGAATAAGTAATGCCACTCCATTTATTACATTTCTGTGAAAGGTTGCAAATGGAGTACCCTAGATTTTTTTCACACGACTTACACGTGCGATATGTCGTACAGAAGGTTTATTATATCTCCAAACAGCAACATTATTTTCAAAAATTCCTGATTAGAAATAGTAGACTGTTTTTTGCTGATTTTAGGAATTTGGGCCATTGGAGGCTAAAAACACTGAATTTTCATGCACCACAAGCCTTTATAATTTATAAAAGGGGTCTTCCTGTAGTTGGGCACTTGACACAACGGTTAGGGTCAGTTCGTATGTGACGTGTATTGCGATTCGTCTACGAAGTTTTCAATTTTATTTTCACGCCAAGAAGTACACGTTAGGTAAATTTAGTTTGAGAGCACATTTTAACTAATAATTTTTCTTTGCCAACAAACAGGTTCCAAGCCCCTAAACATTGCAACAGTAGTTCAATTGATAACATCTGGTTATTAATACCGAAGACCGTTCGAAGAATGGGTACTTCTGCTAGTAGTGTTATAATGATCATCATTAAGATACAGCTTTCTGACATATACTAATTACATTTCGACATCGTCGAACATAATAGTACATTATGCAACGAGCCTATAATGGCTATAATTAAGACACGAGTATTTTTTATAAAACGAGCGTATGCGAGTTTTATAATTTCCATACGAGTGTCTTAATTACCATTATAGGCGAGTTGCATACGACTGTTTATGTTCGACGATAATTATAACTTTATTATATGTTTTAACATAAATATTCATAAATATCTGTTGAGAGTCAGCTACTGGAATTTTGTGATCGCAGAGCGAGCGTTGGGTGTTATAGCTTCGTCTTTCAAGAGCTTTGAACGGCCGACGCATGCGCTCTGCCATATGCAGCCATATGTTTACATCAGCCGTCCCTCAGTAATATTGTCACCGCAGTCATTTGAAGACAATGCGCTGTGTAGAAATTAGTGTTAGTGATTTTAAGGTACTGTGCTATTTCTTGTCTCATATTCGCCAGTTTATTTACGCGAACTTATGGACGGTGGGTATTCCATGTCGGTAATTTATTATAGTTCGATGTTGTGTTTATGTCCGACATGTTGGATTTTGAGCGCATGCGCGAAATTATCGTTACCTAATTGGTCAATGAACGAGCTCTGATTGGCTGGAGAAACTGTATCGTAATGAAAAACGGTGTTATAATGACCATCATTATGATACAGTTTTCAAACACATAATAGTGAGGGTCGAACATAAATAATAATATCGTATGGTGCCAGGTGTAAGCTTAGTTATTTGACGCCCAGCTTGCATGTCGAATTCTGTAGTTCCTTGGAGCGGTATGAAAGTCAAGGAGGTTAGATATCTAAGCTCCTTGAACACTATAGCGCTTTCTAGTAGAGAAAGGAGGAACTTTGTGTTGGGGGAAAATCCCCAGATTAATTTTGCCATTATGAACATGGCTTACTGAATTCAAATGGGTTCTTTAACATGCCAACAACGTATGACATGCGTACCGTGATTTTTGTCGCCTTAAAAAAAACACTTACCACGACCAGGAGCGAACCTGCATACTTGGGGTTGGTAGTCTGATACGATAACCACTCACCCACCGTGGCAAAACGTTACTGATCATTGCCACTTTATGTCGAAAGAAAATAACCACCACATGAGCTTTGTGAATCACTGAAATAGCTTTCACTCGAGCTGCATCTGCAAGTGCAGCCATGTGTACAAACATAACAGTGGAATGTGACAGTCATGGAATAAACATTTATTATAAGCTCTTTGCTAAGCCTTCTAATCCTGTCTTATGCTTGCCTGACATATTAGCGTGAGTTAACAATTACAAGAGTAAGCTAGGAAGTAAACGGGTGCATTCGAGTGCATGAGGAAGAGTGTTGACCTTCCGGCTGGCGCGCCTTTGAAAACTCTCACGAGCGGGCACGTAGCAGCACTGAGTGCTGCCTTCCGAAAATTGTTTTCACACCCCCAAAACAGCCTTGTATTTTAGGGAAAAGGATGTAATATCACTCGTCACCCTCTGTGTTGACCCGAATAAAAATATATTTAGCCTACGCCTGGAAAATTTTAATGTTCACCAATAGAATTTATTTCTAAGGGTAAACTCGAAACTTTTACTCAAACTGCAAACGTAACAAACTACAGCAGTCGACAATGATATTAAATATGTCAAGGCTTATGACATTGAGAAATGTATCAATGGGTGTCAGAATATTTCTGCAAATCCCTTTTGGGTCAGGAAAAAGTTTGATAATATTTTTCGCTGGTACTTTTGAATATGCTTGCACGGCTTAGAGCACCAAATAGTTTCATTGTCTTTTCCAATATAAAACCTAACGTCCTCATCTACACCATCAACCTGCATTTCATCAGCTTCCTCTTCTGATACTTCTGAACCAATGCATGCTCGTTGTTTTCAACTACCTCTTCTTCGTCATCAACATCTGAACCATCAATGTCCTCTTCAATACCCTGCTGCAACGGACTCGTCAGCTTTGACCGTCACTAATGACTCGATGTGAGAGGGAATACTACAATTGGCTAGTGGAATGTGTTACCATTATTGCCAGGTACGAATACTGAAGCTCCCTGAACCTCAGTACTCTGTTTTATTACAAGACTAGCAGTAGTGCCCGGGTTCGCCTGGTGGATTAATTTGTTTTACAGAACTGCAGTGCTCAAGGATAAGGGTCGGAATAAATGAAAGTAAATTTGAACTCACCAACGCTTATTGCAGCTGATAACCTAAGTATACTGCACCAACACCATCGCCCTTATACAGAGGCATACTATTCTCATGATGATAACTGTTTTAAAGGGCCTAAGAAATATTTTTGCACTAAGTACTCCCCGTGACTGCAATTTATAAGCAGCTCGCAATTCATGGCAACAATAGACTTCAGTATTATAGAAGCCGTTCTGGAGCGCTTGTTCTTCCGAATTACTGAACAAAAATCAATCTTTAAGGTTACCTGAGAGGTGTAGTCTAATGCTACATAGCCTAAACTATTCCTCTTGAATCAGGCTATCATATACAAAAGTAATTTTTTGAATCCAACTGGTAGTTCCGGAGATTAGAGCGTTTAAACACATAAACACACAAACTCCTCAGATTTATTGTATTAGTATAGATAACTTACATGGCAACACTCAGTGCCGGAAGGTTAAGGATGGCCTGTTTCAAAGTCACTAATCCCGGGCAGGAAGAAACAATAAATTATGCCTTGAAGAAGTGGGATATGGTGCTCCATATGCTCCTAACTGCTCTCAAGCAGTGCAGCGTCACACCTTTCGGGGGTGTATTTGAGGGGAGGGGGGTGGTAAGAGTCTGGTGCCCATGGAGTGGGCTCTTTTTACTCTATGGTGAAGAATGTAATTTCTGTGGAGGATAATAATAATAATAATGAAAATAACTCTGACTTAAGTATTGAGGTACTTAAAGTCAGAGTATTTGTTGTGGTGTGGCTTTTAGTTGTGCGTTGGTTTTGAGAATTGATAAGGGGCTTGCAAAAAGGGGGATTTGTGAGTAGCAGCTCGTGTGGCATTAGGTCCTATGGAGATCGATAGTTGCCACAGTCGTGGGCTGATGACCATCATATCACCATCGATGCCATGAGAAATTGTTATCCAGCTCGCTCGCTTGCCATGGTTGATTTTGTGTGTGAGATTTTTGTTGTGTGTGTCTTGGTTTTAATACCTCTAGTGGAGTTAATTTAGTAGTAGTTCAGGAGGGAAGAAAAATAGACCTATATTACGTTAGCCGTTCGTCGGCAATTTATATTGCATTTAAAAAGGCTTCAGCTCCCGCCTTTTTTATTTAAATTTATGTTATGTGGATGGGGGATAGTCGATGTGATCGTTTATGAAAGTGTAATTGTTGCGTGTTTCATTTGAATTCTGTGTTTGCTTGTCTGTGATTGATTGACTTGGTTCTGAGCTGTGCTGTGAATGGTAGCTGGTTTATTGCAGTTCCTTAACTCATGCTGCTAATCCCTTTTGAAGCCGCTGGCTGTGGGCGAAGGGGACCAGGTACCGCTGCGACAATGCGCTACTCTGCCAGGTGTATGTTACTTTAAGGGGGATAAATTGAATTTTTGTGATTATAAATTTATTTTATTAATATAATAATAAAGTTTTCCGCCGCAAGTGACAGTTGGCCGGCAGTCGCTTCGGCGGTTGCGTGTATAAATTGGTAAAATGTTTTAAATTGCTGTTATGAATTAAGTTTGCGATTGTAAAATAATGTAATTTTTGCTTTGTTACGGGGAATGAACAGTTGTCATAGCAGACAAGCTCTCTACGCCAGGCGGTATGGCTTTAAAATGTAGTGTGCGCCATGGCCGGCGTTAGCAACGACTTCAGCTTACTAATAATAATAAAATGTTGGTAGTTGAAAAAGTTAAGTTTTACAATTTGTTAAGTTTTAGGAAGGAAGAAAGACCTCTAGGAGGTTTATTTTTGGAGTATGAAAGAGTATAGACCTGTAGTAGGTCATCATCATCATCATCATCATCATCATCATCTTCATTTCCCCTTTTCCAGTTGACACTGGGTTGGGGCAAATATGGTTCCTCTCCACTTTGTTCTGTCGTTCCACCATTCCTCTTCCGACACAGTGTTCCAACTTCCAATGCAGGTTCCGTTTTCTAATACTATTCTCTACCGAGTCCATCCAACGCATTCTTGGTCTTCCTCGTCCTCTCTTCCCTGTCATCCGTCGTTCCAGTGCGCGTCTTGGTAGCCTTACTTCATTCATCCGTTTGACATGTCCAAACCATCTCAATCTGTTTTGCTCCATTTTGTCATTTAGTTTCTGTACTCCCAGTTCTTTCCGTAAATCCTCATTTCTCACTCTGTCCCTCCTCGTTTTCTGGACCATACTTCTCAGGAATCTCATCTCAGCTGCTTGTACTCTGCTCTCATCCCTCTTAGTCATTGTCCAAGTTTCTGCTGCATATGTCATTATAGGAACATAATATGCTTTGTACATAACTTCTTTAGCCTGTTGGTAGAAAGCACTCCCGAGTTGTATTTTTCTGCTAATTTCCAAATCTAGTCTTCCATCTTCAGTCAGTTCACTTCCCAAGTATTTGAAGTCTTTCACTACTTCCAATTCCTTATCTCCTGCTTTGATTACTCCTTTTCCTTATCTCCACTCATCACCACTGTTCTACTCTTCTCCAAATTTATCTTCAACCCCCATTGCTCAATCTTTTCATTTATTACGTCTAACTGTTCTTGTACCTCCATCTCATCGTCGCCCCTGTAATAGGTATTAGGTCAAAATAATAAATTGATTGTAATAAGCCTCGCTGATAATTTGGGGTAAAATGAGATGAGAATGACTTGTAATGAGTTGTCAACTAGCTGATGCGCTGTGAATGACTAGTAGTACTCTCTTCCAGTCCGATGTCACCTAATGGTGATAGAAAAATGCTTGGAGTCTGGTGCCCTAATGGGCTCCTTTCACTCCGTTGTTAATTGGTTTATAATTTTTAAATTGATTTGGTTGATTATTTTAATTTGATTGAAGTTGAATAATGTATCCCTCCGTGTATTACGAAATAATACATTAGAGGGAGAATTTCGTCCTTAGGCGATTTTTTCCGTCGTGGTGATTATTTTGATTCTCATCGCTATTTGTAGTGTTCAACGCATCCTCAGTCGGACCGTGCAGAAAAACTCTTACCGTGTGTGGCTGTTAGTTGTGTTTATCGAAGGCCACCCCGGTTCATGCTAATGGAATGCTTGTGTTTTGTTTCAGTGGTGCTGACGTTCGTCAACTGCTGGGACGTCAAATGGGCGACGCGTGTTCAAGATGTGTTCACGTACGCTAAGCTGCTGGCCCTCTTCATCATTATCGCCACAGGGATAGTGCAGCTCTGCAGGGGTGAGTCTCTCTCTCTTATCCTTGAGTTTACTCAATCCTATAACAATTGTGTTATCTCCATATAGCACGGTTGGCATGCGAAACGAAATCTGTGGCTGTGGGCGCGAACACATTTGAATTTCGCCGCGAGCACCATATTCGAGAGCGAAATTATATAGATTGTCTTGAGGAAAGAGTTCATGATGAAAATTAATAAATGTAAAACAATTGAAATTGGAACACTTGGGACACATGATGAGGTATCCAAAATACTGTCTGCTCCAAGCTATACTTCAGGGTAAAATTGAAGATCAGCGTGGACCGGGAAGGAGACGAATAACTTGGATGGATTTACGAATGTGGTTTGGGTTGGTGTTATCCATGGTGGTAGCCAACGTCCGTATTGGATAAGGCAGAAGAAGAAGAAGAAAAAACTATTGGAATGCAGCCGAAATAAATCAGAAACCTCTATGGACATCAAATTGGCAGGTGAAAAGCTAAAGGAAGTAGGAGACTTCTGTTACTTAGTAAGCAAAATAATCAGTGATTGACGAAGCAAAGAGGATATAAAAAGTAGGTTAGCTCAGGCAAGGAAAGCATTTTTTACAACAACAAAAAAAAGAATCTGTTGACATCGAATAGGTATTAGGAAGTCATTTTTGAAACCCTTTGTCCGGAAAGTGGCGCTCTATGGAAGTGAAACTTGGACTATTGGTGCAGCAGAAAAGAGAAGAATAGAAGCGTTTGAAATGTGGTGTTACAGGAGAATGATGTAGATCAGATGGGTAGATAGGGTTACAAACGAAGAGGTATTAATACGAGTGGGAGAGGAGAGATGTTTCTGGCGACTGCTAATGAAGAGAAGAGATATTTTGGTAGGACACATACTAAGACACTCAGGAATAGCAAGGTTACAGTAGTTATGGAAGGAAGGGTTGAGGACAAGAACTGTAGGGGTAGACCAAGGTTAGAATATGTTAAACAGATTGCCTCGGATGTAGGGTGTGGTAGCTATGGCAGAGATGAAACGATTAGCTCAGGACAGGAAGGCATGGAGGGCTGCATCAAACCAGTCAAAAGACTGAAGACTCAAACAACAACAACAACCTCATTCACGAAGCTGCTGGGAAATCATGGAATGGTAAACATTTATCAAAAGTGATTTACGGAATGAAGCAAACCACTAATGGAAAACACTACTTCCTCACATGCTAAGAGTAATTCTACTCTTAATCTACGATACGAATCAATATTGTAATACTTGTGATGCGTCATGCAAGGAATCAATACGACACGCTGCTGAAGTCAAGGAACTTGTGTCCATCGCTTGACCTCAGTGCGGTTATTGAAGCTCTGCCCAGAATTCAAATTACCTGATGAGAGATGCGCTCAGCAATGTGGAGCACAAGTAGGATCACTTCATTACGCCACGAATAACCCACTTTTAATCGCGCTTCAGCATTCATTATTTTAAAGCAAATAATCATTGGTTCTTTTCATATTGGCTTCCAAATAAGCTCTGACATTCTAGCGAAGTAACCTTTATTAGATTAGTTTCTGAAGGGGGGAGGTACACCAATCAGGGGCAACAATTCATTTTAAATAAATTAATTGAATGACTAACCCCTTATCTTTGATTTGGTGAAAACGAAATGAAAATATCTTCAATACTTTCAGGGAATGCCTCTAAATGTTAGTTGCTGTCGCTTAAGTTGTGTCCTTAAATTCTACCCTTAGATAAGTTTGAAGCTCGTTTCCCGAAAACTTTACATCGCGTTTACATGATAACTCAAATACTATTCAACATATCTCAATGTATCTTTGCATGTTTGTATATTGTTCTAACATGAACAACATACAACAAAATATTTTGTATATCAAGCATACTTCCCATTTAAGAGAATAATTTTTACCCAACAAAAATAAAAAAGTGACAGGTCAGTCTGAAAGACTAGACTTTGTATCATTTTAAATGCTACAAATGCTGAAAAATGCTAGAAAGGCTGGAGGCTTCTCGCTTCGCTCGAAGCCAAAGACACTCGACATGTTAGAAAATTATCTGCATAATACTTATGTTGCTTTATAATACTTTACCTTGTTTCAAATTACTCGCGAACGGCATGTGCAAACCAAGGGCAAAGCAAGGTCAAGCGCGCGGGATGCCGTCACGCTCACCAGAGCGCTCGGGGACGTGCCCCTTCCATGAAGTCTAAAAACACTTATAGTGGGCGATGTATTGAAGATAGAGATATGCTCTCGCGGACTTTTTGTAGAACTTTTCATACTGACCAATTCTTACGCTCATAGTATATCGATATTTTTAACGGTTTGCCTAGCGTAAGCTTAAGAAGCGCACGGACGCCAAGTTTGTTTTCGACTTTTTCACTGAAATCATTACTGCTTGGCTTCCTTTGATCATACATAAATTATTTTCTACAGAATCTTTCCTCGAGGTATCCTTTACAGAATGGTGAACACCACATCAAATTCCATCCTGTGGTTCTCGAGATTACCCGTGACATCCAAGAATCGGGGATTTTTGTCTTATACTAACGAAGTAGAGATTGTCGGGAACACATGCACCAAGCAGTACTATGACGTCACACACCTCAGTGCATATGGGTACATTTCGTCCCGTCACCGTAACGTAACGCCAGACCCCAGCGTAACGACGAAGTCGACAAGATCATTTAAAATGATAACAAATATACATTTAGAGTAAGAATAGCAGTAGTGCCCGGCTTCGCCCGGTGGATTTTTTTGTTTTACAGAACTGGAGCGCTCAAGGATAAGGATCGGAATAAATGAAAGTAAATTTGAAAGCACCAACGCTTATTGCAGCTGATAACCTCAGTATACTGCGCCAACACCATCGCCCTTATACAGAGGCATACTATTGTCATGATGATAACTGTTTTAAGAGGCCTAAGGAATCTGTTTGCACTAATTACTCCCCGTGACAGCAATTTATAAGCAGCTCGCAATTCTGCACCAGAACATTGGTAGGGGTGACATGATGCAGCCCGCATTACATGGCAACAATAGACTTCGGTATTAATAAAGCCGTTCTGGAGCGCTTGTTCTTCCGACTTACTGAACAAAAATCAATCTTTAAGGTTACCTGAGAGGTGTAGCCTAATGCTACATAGCCTAAACTATTCCTCTTGAATCAGGCTATCATATACAAAGAGAATTTTTCGAATCCGACTGGTAGTTCCAGAGATTAGCGTGTTTAAACACACAAACAAACTCTTCGGCTTTATTATATTAGTATAGATTTTGGTGTATGATGGTAGCAGTGAATGTTACCAACAGCACAAAAGAACATTCATGTAAATATTTCAAATTGTGGGATATTTATCAAGTAAACGCTGTCCAACTGTACAAACTACAGGGCGCCCGAGAATTTTCTCCGCAGTGGTTACTTGCAGCTGTGAGTGGTTGCCTCATCGGTTTAGTTGGTAGCACGGTGTCTTTGACAGGAAGAATCCCACACGTGTGGTCTGTAGTAGCCTGTCGAAATCCTCAGTGTGTATTGCAATTAGCGAGCGTATGTGTCATCAGCAGTCAAGCCTCCGTGGCTCAGGCGGCAGGACGCCGGCCTCTCACCGCTGGGTCCGTGGTTCAAATCCCGGTCACTCCACGTGAGATCTGTGCTGGACAGAACGGAAACAGACAGGTTTTTCTCCGGGTACTCCGGTTTTCCCTGTCAAAATTTCATTCCAGTAACACTCTCCACTATCATTTCATTTCAACTGTCATTCATTTAATAATTGCCCTGGAGGAGTGCGTCAGGCCTCGGCAGCCGGCACAGTTCATATCCTCGCCGCTAGATGGGGGCTTCATTCATTCTATTCCTGACCCGGTCGGAGACTGGAAGCAGGCTGTGGATTTTCATTTCATGTGTCATCAGCACTTCCAGCATCTGTTATGAATGGCTGTGGTGAGTACAAAGTATACTGTTCGCTTGTTTTTAGGGAACACAGCGATGACAGAATGCTTTCTGCACGTAAGTCAAGCAGCATTGCGCGTCATAGGAGCTCATGTCACCACGGACAGTTAAACGATGACAGATGCTACTTGAGCTGAGTCATATCCTACTCGCGCAACTGTACCTGTCAACGAAACAGGCTGACGTGTAACACAAGTAAACAAAGAATAGTTCCCATCTCAATTCGTGAAAGGCTAATATGATGCAAGCGGCAGCCGTAGCTAGCTCTCGCAGACGTACTGTATGTAGGCGCTGCGTAGAACATTCCCGGACTCACTGTATAATTGAATGGTGGTATAATAATGCATGACTGCTAATAAAATGTGTTTTGTGCTTAATAATGAGTTATGCTGCAAAGTTTTGTTTCTTTGCAACATACAGGCCTGCTGTAGTTTATGAGATATACATTTCTTTTAACTCAGTAGAAATTTTCATGTAAAAGGTGTACCACCCCCGTTATAAAAAGGGAGGTAGCGCGCAGTTCGCTACTCCTGTGGGGGTCTGGGCGGGGACACCGAGAGCCCACCGATGAGCCAGCTTGGTGTCCTAGGTTAAACCCCACACAAGACACGGCACAAACTTAGAAAAATTGCTGAGTTTTAAGAAAGGAAAATGTTTGAGGAAAATCCTTGGTCCAGTAGGAATCTAAATGAAAGGGACATCTCGGGAGCTTTATCAACATGCTGAAAAGATCACTGACTCATTCAGGAAAATGCGATTGAAGTTCTACGGCCACATTTTCAGAATGAACAATGGCAGGTTCACCAACCTTGCTCTCTCAATGAAAGTCCACAACAAGAGGCTTACAAGGGGGGGATACGATGCATGGGTCACCGATTCGAACCATCTTTAGTACACGTGTAGGACATGACCAGGCGTATATCAGGTGCAAGTAGTAAGATGCGCTTTTTAGCTGTTTCCAAGAAATTAATTAATTGCAATTACAGTGCGGCGTCCATATGATTTGTACGCTATTAATAATCCAACGAGCGCGTAGTGCAGCGGTAAGAGCCCTGCTTCGTAAGCGCGGGTTCGCTGGATCGAATCTAACCGGCGAGCTTTTGCAGTGTGTAGTGTTTATTTCTTATTTATTTCTTTTGTAAACATGGGCAATTCTTACAACTGTAGGTGTTGTGAATAATGTATATTTTGCAGTCAATTGAATAACGTGTTATGTGAGCGGGAAAAGAGATTCTGAAATCATCTAATGGGGTCAACGTTTGTGACATTACATAATGTACAGTATCGGCATTGCAAATACATTGGCAAGAAAGAAGAAACAACAACAGCAACAACAAAAACCACTGCAAAGGCTCACCGGTTGGATTCGATCCAGCGATCCCGCGCTTACGAAGCAGGGCTGTTGCCGCTGCACCACGCGCTCATTGAATTCTTGCTAGCGTACAACGCACATGGACGCCGCACTGTAATTGCAATTAATTAATTTCTTGGAAACAGCTAAAAAGCGCATCTTACTACTTGCACCTGATATACGCCTGGTCATGCCCAGCTGACGCAAGAACCGGACTAAATGTAGAGCAATGACCAAAAATGCGGACCCTGCACCAGCGGGACAACGCTAGGAAGCAGCAGCAGAAGAAGAAGAAGAAGAAGAAGAAGAAGAAGCCCTACACGTGGTTCGAATCGGTGACCCATGCATCGTATCCTCCCTTGTTAGTGAAATGGAAAGATATCTTCATGAAAGTGGCATTACAAGATCGACTCCAGTTCAGAACATTAATTGACAACCATAAGTAAGTGATAGAAGTCATTTTTCTGTGTTCCCTATTTCTTTCCACCGCAAAACTTCAATAAAAATATTAGCTCTTTGAGAGCCATGGAGTGTTTGCTCTTAGATCCCGACGTGATTTGGTGGTATTCGAATTACATATAAGTCTAAAACATATTTGAGATATGGATTGCATGGACCCCAAGGGCGAAAGGGAATCCGGTTCCTATTCCGGAACCCGGCAGCGGAACCGTAACAAGTCGGGCCCCTAGCAAGAGCAGGACCCGGAGACGCCATCGTCGGGAGATCAGGGAAGCGTTTTCTTTTCTGCATGAGGGTTCGAGTTCCTTGGAATCCTCTAGCAGGGAGATATGGTTTGGAACGCGAAGAGCACCGCAGTGGCGGCGGTGTCCCGATCTTCCCCTCGGGCCTTGGAAATCCGGGGGAGGGTCACCTGGAGGTGTCGCGCCGGCTCGTATCCATGGTGAAGAGCCTCATAGTCGATAGACTAATGTAGGTAAGGGAAGTCCGGTGGGGCGTGGCACATTGATAGATGTCAAAGATAGTATTTGCTTGCCACGGTGGGTGAGTGGTTATCGTGTCGGACTACCAAGCCCAAGCTTGCAGGTTCGCTCCTGGCCGTGGTAAGTGATTTTTGAAAGGCGGAAAAATCACGACACGAAGCCCATACGTTGTTGGCACATTAAAGAACCCATTTGAACACTGTAGGCCGTGTTTATAATGGCAAAATTAATCCCGGGATTTTCTGGCCTCACAAAGTTCCTCCAGAAAGCGCCATTGTGTTAAGGAGCTTAGATATCTAGCCTCCTTGAATTTCATAGCGTTACAAGAAGAATGTTATTATCCCTATACCGAAGAAAGTGGGAGCTGACAGATGTGAAGATTTCCGTACAATCAGCTTGATTACTCATGCTTCAAAGATCCTGTCTAGAATAATTTACAAGAGGATGGAAAGCCAGATAGAAACGGAGTTGGGTGAGGACCAGTTTGGTTTCAGGCGAAATGTAGGAACAAGGGAAGCTATACTAAGTCTTAGGCTGATTTTGGAAGGTAGAATAAGGAAAGATAAGAGAACGTTCATGGCATTTGTAGACTTAGAAAAAGCTTTTGATATCGTTGATTGGACTAAATTGTTTGACATTTTGAAATCTATTGGAATAAAGTACAGGGATAGGAGGGCGATATACAATCTATACAGAAACCAGACAGCAGTCATTCGAGCTGAAGGACATGAGAGAGAAGCTGGTATTCAGAAAGGTGTAAGGCAAGGCTGCAACTTATCACCCATACTTTTCAATCTTTACATTGAACAACCAATGGAGGAAATTAGAGATAAATTTAAAGTGGGGGTGAAGATTCAAGTAGAAATAATTTGCTGATGACATCGTCATCTTGGCCGACACGCTTGAGGATTTGAATGAGTATTTGAATGGTATGGACTCCGTCTTGAGGAAATAATTCATTATGAAAATTAATAAATGTAAAACTAAAATATTGGAATGCAGCCGCAATAAATCAGAAACCTCTATGGGATGGCAGGTGAAAAGCTGAAGGAAGTAGGAGACTTCTGTTACTTAGGAAGCAAAATAACCAGTGATGGACGAAGCAAAGAGGATATAAAAAGTAGGTTGGCTCAGGCAAGGAAAGCATTTCTACAGAAAAGGAATCTGTTGACATCGAATATAGATTTAGGTATTAGGAAGACATTTCTGAAAATCTTTGTCTGGAGCGTCGCACTCTATGGAAGTGAAACTTGGTCTATTGGTGCAGCAGAAAAGAGGAGAATTGAAGCGTTCGAAATGTGGTGTTACAGAAGAATGATGACGATCAGATGGATAGATAGGGTTACGAACGAAGAGGTATTAAGACGAGTGGGAGAGGAGAGATGTTTCTGGCGAATGCTAATGAAGAGAAGAGATAGGTTGGTAGGACACATACTAAGACACCCAGGAACAGCAAGCTTAGTTATGGAAGGAAGGGTCGAGGACAAGAACTGTAAGGGTAGACGAAGGTTAGAATAAGTTAAACAGATTGCCTCGGTTGTACTGTAGGGTGTGGTAGCTATGTAGAGATGAAACGATTAGCTCAGGACAGGGAGGCATGGATAGCTGTATCAAACCAGTCAAAAGACTGAAGACTCAAACAACAACAACAACACAAGGAACGACAAAATTCGACATGCAAGCTTGCATCTGGGCGTCAAATAAGAAAGCTTGCACCCGGCACCCGAGGCCATACGATATTATTATTTATTAAGGTAGTATTTTATTTTTATCGGCATCGAACCCGGCTATCCTGACACAAATCAGATAACGTTTTGTTCCAATGTTGGCTCTTTGCTCTTCCTAAACATATAGCGATTTCTAGTGATAAAAAGCCAAACTAGTGGTGTCGAAAAGCATTCTGCGACTTTATAGACGTCTCGCCGGGGTGCCGGAAGGGCCTTTAAGTCCCAGAAAATCTCTTGCATAGAAACGCCGTCAATTGCCAGCTAAGTCCACAGAGATTCGATCCGGCAATCATTGTTAGTATCTCCAGTCATACAACATTCGTCGGAAGTCTCTTATCCAAAGTTTATTCCAACACCCTTGAGATAGAATTGAGGACCAAAGTTAGGATGAATGCAGGCGTAGCTGAGTTTGAAGGGATCGTCGTGAACATGTTCGCCTCGTTGTAGCTACTGCTGTTCTGTTTGAGCAGCAGATGCCGCTCGCCTGTTGAATGTTCTACCCGCCACGCCCATGCGCGACAAGGGTTGCCTACATGCTAGGCGCCCACGCCACTCCGAGCGATAGGTCAAAGTTCAGACACAAGCGGAATAAATCCTGGGAGATTTACTCAATTTGGCAGACATTCGGGCATTATTATATAACTAGCAATCCGCCCGGGAACAGTTATGAATGCATTACGTGATAAGCGCATTTTTTTCAATGTCAATCAACTACGACCTATATCCGTTTTACGTCTCGGCATGATGGGTTAAAATCACTGACTGGACTATTAATTATATTAGCCTATCATGGAGATGCATGTGCAACGAATTATTGTCAGACGAAATTTAAGAATGGCGAGGTGCATGAAACACAAATCCCCCTTCCGTCCAATCTTAACTTGACAGTGTATTTTGCGGAACGAAAAGTTCACAGGCGAAAAGAAGTAAAGCCTAGTTGCACTTCCAGGGAAACTCCAAACTTCTTTGAAGTCTTAACTCAACACGACTCAACAGTTTGCTGCTGGCTGTATCTGGGGTAATAGGCTCGCCCGCTAGCTAGGCTCTAACTGGGGTGATAGGCTCGCCCCTAGCTAGCTCGTAAACTGTCGCCTCAGTGATTGAATGGAGATAGTAAAAACGTAAAAACCCTTTTAGTGGGCGTTGTATTGGAGGTAGAGATAAGCTCTCGCGTACTCTTGTAGAACTTTTCATGCTGAACAATTCTTACACTCATCTATCTTCTATATGTATAAAAATCAATGTTACGAGATAGTTTGTCTGTCTGTCCCTTATGCGTTCATATACCAATTATCCGATTGCGATGAAATTTGGGTTAGTTGTTGTGTGCACTCCAGGGAAGGTTTCTGGCTACAAATTATTTGTGTAACACAAAAGGCCGAGGGACTTAACAGGAAGCTTTAAATCCCACAGAAACCCAATTGCACAATCTGTATACCTATCACACCGCAATGTCAGCTTGCTGATTCATCGCGAGGGGACATGAGGAGACGGTGAGCAGCCCGCCGTGCTATCTTGTATCGCTGTCTATTCCACGGTTTTTGGCCGGGGGTTCATTATTACTATCTTCCTTTCCGTCTTTGATTGGCATTGCAACGCATGCTGGGTATAGCTAGTTATACACACATCAAAAAAAGTTTTGCATCACCTCGGTTCCAAGAGTTCCGGAACCTTTAAATACAAAGGGAATAGAGATCAACACAAACAACATTTCAGCTCGTTTTATTGCTCATGAGACCCACACATTGCATGTTGTACCATCATACAGCTAGACTTTCAGCATTTGTGGTCCAGATTGCAGTACACACCACTACCTCTAATACCCAGTAGCACGTCCTCTTGCATTGATGCATGCCTGTATTCGTCGTGGCATACTATCCACAAGTTCATCAAGACACTGTTGGTCCAAATTGTCCCACTCCTCAACGACAATTCGGCGTAAATCTCTCAGAGTGGTTGGTGGGTCAAGACGTCCATAAACAGCCCTTTTCAACATATCCCAGGCATGTTCGATAGGGTTCATGTCTGGCGAACATGCTGGCCACTGTAGTCGAGCGATGTCGTTATCTTGAAGGAACGCATTCACAAGATGTGCACGATGAGGTCGAGAATTGTCGTCCATGAAGACAAATGCCTCTCCAATATTCTGCCAATATGGGTGCACTATGGGTCGGAGGATGTCATTCAGGTATCGTAAAGCCGTTTCGGAGCCTTCCATGACCACCAGTGGCGTACGTCGGCCCCACATAATGCCACCCCAAAACATCAGGGAACCACCACCTTGCTGCACTCGCTGGACAGTGTGTCTAAGACGTTCAGCCTGACCAGGGTGCCTCCAAACACGTCTCCGACGATTGTCTGGTTGAAGGCATATGCGACACTCATCGGTGAAGAGAACGTGATGCCAATTCTGTGGGGTCCATTCAGCATGTTGTTGGGCCCATCTGTACCGCGCTGCATGGTGTCGGGGTTGCAAAGCTGGACCTCGCCATGGACGTCGGGAGTGAAGTTGCGCATCATGCAGCCTATTGCGCACAGTTTGAGTTGAAACACGACGTCCTGTGGCTGAACGAAACGCATTATTCAACATGGTGGCATTGCTGTCAGGGTTCCTCCGAGCGGCAATCCGTAAGTAGCGGTCATCCACTACAGTAGTAGCCCTTGGGCGGCCTGAGCGAGGCCTGTCATCGACAGTTCCTGTATCTCTGTACCTCCTCCATGTCCGAACAACATCGCTTTGGTTCACTCTGAGACGCCTGGAAACTTCCCTTGTTGAGAGCCCTTCTTGACACAAAGTAACAATGCGGACGCGATCGAACTGCGGTATTGACCTTCTAGGCATGGTAGAACTACAGACAACATGAGCAGCGTACCTTCGTCCTGGTGGAATGACTGGAACTGATCGGCTGTCGTACCCCCTCCGTCTAATAGGCCCTGCTCATGCATGGTTGTTTACATCTTTGAGCAGTTTTAGTGACATCTATGAACAGTCAAAGGGACTGTATCTTTGATACAATATACACAGTCAACGTCTATATGCCGGAGATCTGGGAACCGAGGTGATGCAAAACTTTTTTTGATGTGTGTATATACAGTACTGTTTGTAGAAAGTGAAACACCAAGCAGGGGCGGATCTAGGGGAGGGCGAGGAGGGAGACCGCCCAGGGCCCCGCGCCATGCATTTTTTTTAAATTTAATTAATTAATTTTACTTTTCAAACTAATTTATAATTCATGTTTCTTTTTTCAGTGCAGCTATGACCTCCCGTGACCGTTTAGCAAGTTTAGATTCCAGTAATAATAATATCGTATGGCCTCGGGTGGCGCGTGCAAGCTTTGAAATTTGACACCCAGAGGGTAGCATGCATTTCGAATTTTCGTTGTTCCTTGAATCACTATGAAAGTCAAGGAGGTTGGATATCTAAGCTCCTTGAACACTATAGCGCTTTCTAGTAGATAAATGAGGAACTTTGTGTTGGCGGAAACTCCCGAGATTAATTTTGCCATTATGAACACGGCCTACTGAATTCGAATTGGGTTCTTTGACATGCCAACATCGTATGACATGCGTGTCGTATTTTTGCCGCCTTTCAAAAATCACTTACCATGGCCAGAAGCGAACCTGCAATTTTGGGGTTAGTAGACCGACACGATATCCACTCACCCACCGTGGAAATGATAGAAGACTTCAGCCGAGAAAAAAGTCGCAAAGTAATATTTTAATATTTCATAGTTTACATAATCTTCTTCAAGGGGCCTTAAAGGTTTCTTTCATATTATTTAAAAAATGTACTGTAGTTTATTAAAAATATTGTAACTATTCATTATTTTATTATTATTACAAAACTATTTTCCATTTGATTTGATATTCTTTAATTTCCTATTGTTGTGGGCCCCACATTATCATATCGCCCAGGGCCCCGCAAGGTCTGGATCCGCCACTGCCACCAGGAACAAGAGATGGGACCGAAGGCCTGTTCTGGGAGTGTCTCCGACCATTTCTTCTGGGTGTTTTACTTTCTACAAACAGTAGTGTAGATATTTTTAAGGTTTGCCCAGCGTAAGCTTAAAGAGCGCACGGACGCCAGTTTATTTTTCGTTTTTTTTTCCACTGAAATCGTTACTGCTTGGCTTCATTTGATCATAAATAACTTTTATGTTCGACCCTGACTATTATGTGTCTGAAAACTGTATCATAATGATGGTCATTATAACACTATTATTCATTATGAAACAGTTTCTCCCACCAATCACAGCTCAAGAAACAAATTTTTTGACCAATTAGATAAGGATACCTTCGCGCATGCTCTCAAAATCCAACATGTCTATATAAATTACCGAAAGTGCACCGTCCAAATGTTCGCGTAAATAAACTGGTGAATATGAGACAAGAAATAGCACTGTACCTTAATATACCTAAATCCAATTTCTACTCGGCGCGTTGATTTCAAACGACTACGGTGACAGTTTTGCTGAATACTGGTTCACGATCTGCACATCTGGCATTGGATCACACAGAGCGCATGCGTCGGCCGGCCAGAGAGCTTGGAACAGGGAGATGTGCTACCTAGCGCACCACCCGATCACAAAATTCTAGTTACTGAACAGATATTTATGAATATTTATGTTAAAACATGTAATAAAGTTATAATTATCGTCGAACATAAACAGTCGTATGCAACTCGCCTATAATGGTAATTAAGACACTCGTATGGAAATTATAAAACTCGCTAAAGCTCGTTTTATAAAGACACTCGTGTCTTAATTATAGCCATTATTGGCTCGTTGCATAATGTACTAATTTTCTACAGAAACCTTCCTGGAGATATCCTTTACACTTACAGAATATAGAAAACCATGGGTAGGACACAGACTAACTCACCACTTATTGCTCTATAATACGGTGGTTTAGTCTTAGTAAATTGTGGATGACATATGTGGCTCGTGATCTATTGAACACATTGCAGCGGAACTTGCTTTAATGGACCAATAGTGTGAGCTAATTTCTTTTCAGCAGTGTTAAATTCTACAGGGGACTGGACGTATGAGTCATCTCGTTCAATAAACTGGGCATGCTTGTGAGAGTACATGGGGTAGAGGCCGTTAAATTGATGTAACTGAACATAACAAACACACACACACACACACATTTTGATAATTGCTTCGTACGAGTCCTCATAATGTACAGGTCAAGGATTCTCGTACAGTGAGAGTTACACGCAAAGTAGAGATACTCCAAATTCCAATGAAATTGCAATACATTTACTATAGTTTTGTTTCAACTATCGTCATCCAGACATTGTGGGTCGTGAAAGGCAACCAATTCGACAGGGTAGGGGGTGACGTTGGATAGTTTCTATGTAGGCCTATTACATGTTTTAAGGCCAGTTTCTCTTTTTGACGCCAACCTTCTGAGAGTAAATAATGAGAAATGAAATGAAGATGAATGTAATGGGCTAAGGAGTGGTCATCGCGTATTAGAAGGTATCCTGATATTTTCTTGGATAGTATGGTAAATCATGCCAAAGACAGCCGACAGTCCGAAGAAAGCCTGGCTCTATCGACTCGTACGATAATGGTAGTAGCTAGCCTATTCCGATTCCGAATGTATTTCTAAGCCCCGTCTTCTCCTAATTATTTGGAGTCGTTAGAGGTTTGTAATTGACCGGATAACCTTCCTGATTTATTTGTTTATTTATCGTATGGCTTTTAGTGCCGGGAGTGTCCGAGGACATGTTCGGCTCGCCAGAGGCTGTAGCTACTTCAAGTGGACAAGTTCCGTTCAATTTCAAGTAGTTCCAACTTTCGCTACCAGATATCACTGACACCTAGTGGTGAACGTTGGAACTTTTATAGAGCGTTTCAACGAAATCTAACTTAGAAATTTAGCTTCACACAAGTTTAGTTAGTGGAACGATTTTTTACATGCCATAAATCTATGACAAGGGACCGCCGACTTTACTTCCCCTCCGAAAGAAGGCATACTGAAAGATTCTAACGCTCTTAAAAAATCCGACGACTTCGGCCGGGGTTGAATCCGCGATATCGGGCATAGCAGTTCAGCATGCTACCAACTACGCCACATGATTATTCCGGTAAAAATTCCTCTCCATCGTCGCTGGGGTTCGTATCCCAATGGCAAACAGCTATGTCACGGCTATAACGCTCGCCAATTTGAATCCAGAATTTCTTCCCCTCATTTCTTCCATGTGGCCTGCAATGTTTACCTCTTGTTTTTGAAACCAGACCGTATACGGATATCCACAACCAAGCTCTATTTCTTCTATCCAGACGCTTCCATTCGTAGTGAGGTCAGGACGCTCTGTCCCTTGTACTCTCACAAGTGGAGCTGTGCACTTGACCTTGAGAGCACAGCGGTAGGAGCGGGCTGCAGAGAGGTGCGGGGAGCGGGCCGGATACTTCCCTATCTGCGAATATTGACGCGCGGACAGTGAAAGGTGAAAATCATTCAGTGCTAGTTAGATGAATTCATCTTTTTAAAAGTTTATGCGTTGTTCCATATCATTATATCTGGCAAGAAGCAACATCCCATGCACTCAGCAGCGACGTCCGATTCACTATCATCATAATTATATACGGTATTATTTCAGTAGTATAGATCCCTTCTGCGGCGCTCACAAGCGACCGATCGTCACAAATGGGCATTCAAATGAAAGAGAATAGACATTAGCAGTGACGAATTGCACTCTAATTTCATACATATCTATAATTTCTTTAACCTTTATCATTTTGCATGGATTTCAGAAACAGTAAATCAAAGGAATGAATACTCAAATCGTATAATTTCATAAATATCGAATAACCGGTGAGTGTTATGATGATCCCATTTTCAGTGATTGCCTTCTTAAGTTAGGGAACGTAGAACTTGGGATTCTAACTGAAATGTAAATAGTGTTCTATAATCATTTGGTTGAAATAAATACAAAAAACCTTTCTCCTTAAGTCCCTCGTTATAAACCTATTGGGGAAAGTGTGGTTTATGGACATGCGAGATTTCTTGCACGGGTCCGCTAGTTTATTTTAATCTTGTTTCTTTTATGTAATTTCTAAAAGAATTTTGTGACCTTTCATTTAAATTCTGGGTATCCATTTTCTCGTTGGTATTTGTTAACATAGTTTTTCTAAGATTTTTTATTTTTATTATTTAATCTGCGCTGAAGAGGGTATCATTCTATACCGAAACATGTACGTTTTAATTTAATTATTAAACTACTTGGCGTTTGACAAGGCGGATTTTATAATTTGAGATCATATAAAGATAATTAAAACCCACCAATGTCCAATCAAATCAGTGAGACAAGTTGAAAAGCATAGCGTACTGTATGGTTGAGAGAGGGCGCGTTACTGTCTGAAGAGACTTCATTAGATAGAGCCTTTGATCTTATTCCATTCCTTGTGCTCCACTTGAGGAGAGGAGCAATTGGACTGTCTTTGTATCTCCCGCGACTCATTCCATGCCCTCGTCAACTCGGGAGGACTCGCCACGTATTGCTCCATAGTTCTGTGGTTTAGTCTTGATAAATTGTATATGACATTATGTGGCTCGACACATTGCAGCGGAACTTATTTTAATGGTCCAATAGTGTGAGCTAATTTCCAGTGTTGCCAAATTGCTGTTTTTAGCTTCTGAAGTTCATCTGGTGACATACATTTGCATATAGCTCCATAGCTATTTCATTAAAACCAGTGCCAAATCTGCTTAACGGATTTTTCCATGAAATTGTCTCCTATGACTAGTAAGTAAATCCTAAAAGCCATGTAATAATTTTAATAAAGTTAATCAATAAAGTCAGGCAAAATTCAGTCTTACACATGTCAAAGTCAACACTCCAGCAGGGTAAGTCCCTGAAATTCTCATTCTCGTGCATAAATGCTAAGAAAGCGCAACATGTAGGCTCAGTGCAAGTGCACTTGTACAAAGAACCTGCCTATCCTCCCAGTTGCCAGGGGATTTCCCCCAGTTTCATGCGAAGGCTCTTACGCATCCACAGTCATTATTGTAAATCTATCTCAAACCCATGGTCACTGTTTGTTCGTTGCCTAGTACGCTGTAGGATGTAGTGGCCAAAATTGGAAGTATGCAGAGATACAGCAGTACTACACCTTTCTGCTCTAAATATATAATCGCGGTAGCAGGCTCCGAAAGTGAAGAAGATTTTTAATGAAAGAAATGTAAGATAAAAGAAAATCCGTTTATATATTTATATTTCTTTGGTGTCTTTCTAGTGTTTTGAATCAGAGTCCAGCTGGTGCTTTTCTGGTGTTTTAAAGCGCAGGGTTTAGTTCTTTCCCATTTAAAGATTTGGCAACACTGCTAATTTCCTATCAGAAGTATAAAATGCTACTGGGGATGATGATGATGATGATGATGATAATTGTTGTTTTAAGGGGACTAACATCTAGGTTATCGGCCCCTAATGGTTTGGGTGATAGTGAAAATTAAAGATGATCAAATGAAACCTACAACTAGAACTAACAACTCTCTTACAAACTAGAAGAGGAAATGGGAAACAAAAAGGAGAAAAATGTTAATAAAAGACAGGAGGAAAGGAAATGCCCTCAACCCTCCATGAATGAGAATTGAGGGACTTGGAAGGAAGGAGAGGCAGGCAAGGCAGAGAGGAAAGGGAAAGAGTAGAGGGTCCGCCCCAAAGGAAATGGAAAAAGGGGTAAAACTTGACCCAGCTCAGGAATCCCTCGTGGTCACCAAATCCCGAACTCTCCAGTCGTGAGCCCTTGAGGGTGCACCAGAAGTGGAAGGGCTACATAAACCCTGCCTCCTTGAGGGCCTTGATCAGAAGGCAGGAGATATCATGAAAAGTAAAAGTGAAGGCTAACCACTCGAAGAATGAGGGTATCAGGAACGATGAGAAAAGGGCCAATTAAGGCGGGAAAGGGAAAGACTCCCTAGGCCTCGGATACCGTAATACCGTCGGGGTCGGAAGAGAACAAGAGTTGACCAAGGGGGGTCGATAGGAAAGTTAACAGAGAGGAGCGCATCACAAGTAAGTGGAAGGAATGCCGAACTTAGCTGGTGCCCCGTGGTCGCCAACCCACGTCTCACTAGTCGTGGGCCCCTGGAGGATACTACAGAGGACTATACATATGAGTCATCACGTACAATGAACAGGGCATGCTCGTAGTGTGTTTACTGCGGAGCTCGTTGCCATCTATGAAGATCTGCAGTTTTCACTACAGGATGCACGATTCCACTTTCTCGTGTGTACCGACTCTTTGAGTTCGTTGCAGTCAATTGCTACATGTTTCCCGCAACACCCCCTAGTGCAGCGAATCCACGACCTACTAGCCGGGTTGTGCCGCGCTGACACTCTTAATCACCTTTCTATGGCTTCCAAGCCACATGGGAATTGCGGGAAATGAGTTAGCAGATCAAGCTGCAAAAGAGGCGGTATCACTACCACCTCGAACAATGGAGGTACCCGCTAGAGATATTCGCTCTCAGTTACGCCTACAAGTTCTGGCATTTTGGGAGAGTCAGTGGCTAGCTGAGCCACTGCCCAGTAAACTGAGAGCGATCAAGGGAAATACTCACGTGTGGCGGAGCTCTTTCCGGTCACGGAGAGAGTCCGTCATTTTGTGTAGGCTAAGAATAGGTCATACAAGATCCACCAACTCGTACCTAATGAGAAGGGAAGACCCCCACTTCGTACCTGTTGAGCCGTTTTCACCGTGGCCCACATTTTAACCGAGTGTGTGGATCTTGCTGACGTTGAAGAAACCTTGGTTTGCAGATGACACTCAAACTTATATTAGCCGATGACGCGGTGGCTGCTGATCGCGTTATCCGCTTTATAAGTGAGAGTGGGTTAGGGCCAGCAATCTAAATTCTCCAGTGAACATTGACTCAACGACTTGTTCGTTTTTGAATGGTAATTTTTTGTTTTTCCGCAATTTTTGTTTATTTTTATAATTTTATTTTTTATTTCATTTTTTGTTTTATTAATGTTAGGTCTTTTTAAATTTAGGTGTCCATCTCAAAATTTTAAATTGAATTCCAAATTTGTATTCTTTAATCTGTGTTAAGAGGGGCAGATGACCTCGTAGTTCCGCCCCTTAAAACAACAATAACTACTACTACTACTGAGAGTACTGGGGTTAGAAGACGTTAAACGCAGGAGCTTATTTCCAAAAATTAAATGATTTAACTGAACATAACTTAATGGGTATTGGTGCCGTTTGATACAAGTACATTCTAATAATTGCTTAGTACGAGTCCTTATACAGTAGTTCACAGGTCAAGGACTGTCGTACAGTGAGAGTTACACGCCTCTAGAAGGTAAGACCTTACTGCTCGGAGGTTAACGATTCGAATGTGAGTGGTGTAGAAACAGAGAAGGCCACAGTGATAAGCTAACTCTTATGGTTAGCTTCCTACACGACAATTATTCTCCAATTTACTTAATAATAATAATAATAATAATAATAATAATAATAAAAACGATCTTCAGGAAATAGGCATCATAGATGACATTGTATAAAGTGCGTTCAAAAAGGAACGAGCCGGAGGCATAATTACAGAAACCAGTACCTGTATGTTAGAAGTATTGGCCCTGGCTGTTGAGGCACTTGTCCCACTGTGACACGAGGCGGTGAATGGCTGTCTCATAAAATTCCCTGGGCTGCGATGTGAACCAGTTCCGCACGTACCGCTGGTGAATCGTTGGCTCCGCAGAGCCCTTTTCAGGGGACCAAACATGGCGTAATGACAGGGAGAGAGGTCTGGACTGTATGGAGGGTGGCCGAGAACCTCCCATTTGAATTTCTGCAGGAGTGCCACGGTTGTGTTGGCCGTATGAGGTCGTGCATTGTCGTGGAGCAACCACGGCGGCTATGGTGTTCAGTCACTCGGCGATCCTGGGTAATGAGTGCATCAACCAGCTGGACGTTGTCATCGGTAATGCAGGGGGATGCCCCAGATCGGGCATCATCGGCTAACGACACCCGTCCTTCCCTGAAGCGCTTATGCCACGCCTTGACCCTTGCAAGGGACATGCAGTGTTCGCCGTACACTTGTGACATTCGGCGATGAAATTTCCGTTCCCCCTACTCCTTCCGCTGTCAGAAACCGAACAACACCTCTTTGCTCTTCGATTGACGCCTCCATGTCACTGTTTGCAATGCGACTGGTAGCGTTGGACGATTGATGCATGCTGCTGCTCGCTTTGTATTGTCACGTGACGTGCACGCGTGCTCTCTAGCGACGGGCTGTGACCTTCCACGCTCTGGTCATAACCACACCTCGTTACACACGCCACGATTAGCCGATGTTGTCACCGGTTTGCGCATTCCAGCCTCCGGCTCGTTACTTTTTGAACGCACCTTATACTAGATAGAGCAATGTTCAGAGAATTAGTCAATTATTCACCGCTTTGCAGACCATCCAAGCACTATCACCAACAAAACCTGGTCAGAAGATCGCAAGAGAAGCCACAGCGAGAAGATGAAGAGATTTTGGGAGAAGGGAAAGGCAATGCCATCAGCTAAATAAGTTCAATGGCGCTCCTCAGTCGGGCATGACGAACAAACAAAGAAAGGAAAATAATAACAATAATAATAATAATAAATAAATAAAATATCCTAGAAGTATGAATTTGGCATCTTTGCAGAAACAGCTGCAGAACAAACCAATGAGTTGAAGACTTAAGCAGCAGATGCGAGATAGTCCAGATAGCCTTCAAGAAAAAGGAATTAATAACAATCATTAAGTCAACACCGAAAGTGCTAGAGGCAGGAAAAGAGAAAATCAAACGAACGGAGACATTTAAACTTCTTGGAGGGTGGATACATTCCAACACCTCTTAGAATGAAGCCTTTGTTTGCATCGCGGATGAGCAAAATGGAAATGGCATATCGACTAACCGAAAATGTATACAAGAAGAAATCAATTGCCATTAACGCCAACACACGGCATTAATGTACAGTAATAAGACCGAAGGGTGGGGGTAGCGCGCCTACCTCTCACCCGGAGGCCCCAGGTTCGATTCCCGGCTCCACCAGGGATTTTAGAAACTGACGCGAGGGCTGAAACGGGGTGCATTCAGCCTTGTGAGGACAATTGAATAGTGTCTGACAGTGCGGCCGAGAGGACCCGACGCGCTCGCAATGCGCCACCCCAAAACTTGGTTGGTAGCTTCCTTAGTTTTGGGGCAGCGACCACGTGGTCATGTTGGCCCGTGTACTTTGGGTGTGTGTAGAATCTGTCTGATAACCGGTGTTAATTTTGTGACTGTATTGGTGTGTGTTATCTGTTTTAATTCAAGTAAGGACTGCAGACGATAATTTAAAGTTGTTCCTACTTTCACTACCAAATGCTACCGTCCGCGACACCTAGCTGTGAATTTGGGTACTACAAGATGCCATCGTAACCAGCGCCTGGTGACGAACGTTGGAACTTAAGAGCATTAATCAAACCTAACCTACACATTTTGTTTCACACAAGGTTAGTTTGTGGAAGGTTCTTTTACATGCCATAAATCTATAACATGGGACCGCCGGCTTTACTTCCCCTCTCAAGGAAGGCTTACTGAGGGATTTTTAACGCTCATAAAAATCCGATGACTTCGGCCGGATGTGAATCCGCGACCTCGGGTATAGAATCTCAGCATGCTACCAACTACGCCACCGAAGCTGACCAACTCCGAAACCTGCGGGCCAAATGGCTGGGCGACGGTCGCTTGGTAGGCCTAGGCTATCCATAGTCTGTGATGCCACGTTTTCTTTAACACGACCGGTGGCTCAGAATGGATAGAAATTGTTTGAAGTAAGAGAAAGGCAGATCTGAGAAAAATTCTAGGTCCAATGATAGCACTGAAAGAAACTGGTGAATTCAGAGGACAACACAATCATAAACTCTACTTACAAACATGCAGACAAGGTCACTGACACCATTAGTAGGAGAAGGATTGTTTTCTTTGGACACATTGCTCCACCCAATTCTACAGTGAGGGCTTTCTCTATTAAACTGAACCTCGTAGGCACCGTATGACGGCCGGCCACTGCAGCTAGCCGCCTGCCGAGCAAGGCACTGGTGCTAGCAGCAGCGCAGTGCCCAACTAGTTAACACATTTACATTGCTTACATTAATTTTAGAGTAGTTGCTGGAAATTCTGTCCTTCAATTTATAAACACACATTGCTAAACGTAGGAAGTTTTGGTACAATCACTGTAATTCATCCTCACTGATATTTCCTTCTCGAGAGCCTCCAGAGTGCGTGGATTGTTTCTGTATACCTTTTGTTTGAGATCCTCCCACAAGTAAACATCACACGGTGCTAAAAAGTACGAACACATTTACTGGAAGACTTCTTCTTGAGAAGATACGTTTCCACTAGGAAAATTGGATGTTTTGTTCCACACCTAACCATGTTCACGGGATACGAGACAGCCTACAGTACTTCACTACAAGTCGTAATTATCTCAACTAACGTATCTTGCCAGCTGCGTATGTAATAAATGCAAAGCTTCCCGTCCTGCTCCTGTGTTATCGGCAAATGCTAGTCATCTATACTAATATAATAAAGCTGAAGAGTTTGTGTGTTTGTTTGTGTGTTTAAACGTGCTAATCTCTGGAACTACCAGTCGGATTCGAAAAATGCTCTTTTTATATGATAGCCTGATTCAAGAGGAATAGTTTAGGCTATGCTAAATTTCGGACAGACCACTCCATTCCCTGCATTTAGGCCCTTTGGCTCAAATCTACACCGCTTCACCGATCAGAACCAAAATGTGTATACATAACCTTTGGAAACCTGCGAGTAACACTGTCTGCACGAAATGTATGACAGACCGGTCCATTCCCTGCATTTAGGCCCTTTGGCACAAATCTACACCTTTTTACCGATCTGAACCAAAATATGTATACTTACCCTTTGGAACCCTGCGGGTAACCATTTACACTTCAAATTTCGGACAGACCTCTCAATTCCCTGCATTTAGGCCCTTTGGCACAACTCTACACCGTTTCTGAACCGAAATGTGTATACTTACCCTTTGGAACCCTGCGAGTAACACTGTTTACATGAAATTCCGGACAGACCACTCCATTCCCTGCATTTATGCCCTCCGGCACAAATCTACACCGTTTCACCAATCTGAACCAAAATGTGTATACTTACCCTTTGGAACCCTACGAGGAACACTGTCTGCATGAAATTTTGGACAGACCACTCCATTCCCTGCATTTAGGTCCTTTGGCACAAATCTACACCGTTTCACCGATCTGGACCAAATTTCACATACTTACACTTTGAAACCCTGCGAGTAACATAGTCAGCATGAAATTTCGGACAGACCACTCCATTCTCTGCATTTAGGCCCTTTGGCACAAATCTACACCGTTTCACCAATCTGAACTAAAATGTGTATACTTACCCTTTGGAACCCTGCGAGTAACACTGCCAGCATGAAATTTCGGACAGACCACTCCATTCCCTGCATTTAAGCCCTCTGGCAAAAATCTATACCGTTTCACTGATCTGAACCAAATTTCACATACTTTCACTTTGAAACCCGACAACTAACACTGCCTGCTTGAAATTTCGGACAGACCACTCCATTCCTTGCATTTAGGTCCATTGGCACAAATCTACACCGTTTCACCGATCTGAATCACATTTTGTACACTTACCCTTTGGAACCCTGCGGGTGATACTGTCCACTTTAAATTTTGGACAGACCACTCCATTGCCTGCTTTTAGGTCCTTTATCACAAATCTACACCGTTCCTCCTAATTGCACCAAATTATACATGCACTTTGAAACCCTGCTGGTAACACTGTCCACTTGGTATTTTGGACAACGCTCTCCAATCCCTATATTTAGAATAACAAACAAACTCAACTTGAAAATCATGTATTAAGGCCCTAGAATCATTCATGTCCGTAGTAGTGTAACTGTAAGAGTATTTTAATAAGTCTATTGTTGACTGGTAATTCGGGCTGCATCACGTCACCCCTACCAGTGTTCTGGTGCAGAATTACGAAAATAGTTAAATCTTGCGCTGCTTATAAATTGCAGTCACGGGGAGTAATTAGTGCAAAATGATTTCTTTTGCCCCTTAAAACAGTTATCATGAACTTATTATGCATCTGTATAAGTGCAATAGTGTTGGTGCAGTACATTGAGGTTATCAGCTACAATAAGCGTTGGTGCTTTCAAATTTACCGTAATTTATTCCGAAACTTATCGTTGAGCGCTAGGTGGCGATAAATGACACTATTGCTACCTCAGGAGCTCGGGACAGCCGAAGTTTAACAAAGAGTTCTGATTATTTTCCTACGGCGCTATGCAACAAAAGACGACACTATTGGTCTCTACATTTCTAACAGACAATGATATATAGGCCCTAGGCAGTGTCTTTTATTTCACTTACTCCTCTTTCTAATAATTTTTTAGAAATTTGTTTGTAAATTACATGTGTCAGTGTTGTAGTTAGTAAATAGCCGTTTCCCTATTCATTATTATCATTAGGGGAAAATGATCTAAATGTTACGTCCATCATACCGTACCGCTTATCATCCTCACCACCACCACCACCACCACAAAAAGTTATATTTATATTTTTTTTCCCTGGTAGTTTAAGTATCATGTGCCAGTTCTGTAGTAGTATTCATTATCATCCATAAAGCAAATAAATCAACCGGGCGAAGCCGGGCACTACTGCTAGTAATTTATAAACCAGTTTAGAAGTTGACCCAAAGAATATGGTCTAAATATCAAATGTAATGTAATATCGTCTAGTAAATTAAACAATTTCTGTATAGAAGCATTAACGAGATGGTACATTGGCTTTCATGGCCAGTGAATTTAAACTCAGCATTTTCTTTTTAGGTTTGTGCCGTGTCTTGTGTGGGGTTTCACCTAGGACACAAAGCTGGCTCATCAGCGGGTTCTTGGCGTCCCCGCCCGGACCCCCACAGGAGTAGTGAACTGCGCGCTACCTCCCTTTATATGAAGCGCACCTGCGCCTCAATACTGCGAGAACTTAAAACTCAAGCAGCCATATCCTCCCTATGAAGGGAGGTAGCGCGCAGTTCACTACTCTTGTGGGGGGTCCGGGCGGGGACACCAAGAGCCCGCTGATAAGCCAGCTTGGTGTCTCAGGCGAAACCCCACTCACACAAGACACGGCACAAACCTAAAAAGAAAAGGCTGAGTTTTAATTAACGAGAGAACTCTTCATCTAATGCTCGAACTACTTCTTGTGTACTTCGCAAATTAGTTTAGAATTAGTTCTTTTGAATTCTGGATCACTATTTAATAATAATATTAATAATAATAATATCGTATGGCCTCGGTGCCGGGTGCAAGCTTTGTTATTTGACACCCAGAGTCGAATTTCGTTGTTCCTTGAATCACTATGAAAGTCAAGGGGGTTAGATATCTAAGCCCCTTGGACACTATAGCGCTTTCTAGTAGAGAAATGAGGAACTTTGTGTTGGCGGAAACTCCCGAGATTAATTTTGCCATTATGAACTCGGCCTACTGAATTCAAATGGGTTCTTTGACATGCCAACATCGTATGACATGCGTATCGTATTTTTGCCGCCTTTCAAAAATCACTTACCACGGCCAGGAGCGAACCTGCAAGCTTGGGGTTAGTAGACCGACCCGATATCCACTCACCCACCGTGGAAAGCACTATTTAATGACCATTTATTGTTCAATGTTTTATCGTGTTGGAAGCAATATTTCAGTATTTATTTATTTATTTATTTATTTATTTACTTATTTATTTATTTATTTATCGTATGGCTTTTGGTGCCGGGAGTGTCCGAGGACATGTTCGGCTCGCCTGAGTCAGTAGCTGCTTCCAGCGGACACCTTTAGGATGAGCTACAAGTTCCGTTCAATTTCAAGTAGTTCCAACTTTCGCTACCAGATATCAATGACACCTAGTGGTGAACGTTGGAACTTTGATAGAGCGTTCCGACGAAATCTAACCTAAAAATTTAGTTTCACACAAGTTTACTCCGTGGAAGGATCTTTTATATGACATGGGACCGCCGCCTTTACTTCTCCTCCGAAGGAAGGCATACTGAAGGATTTTAACGCTCTTAAAAAATCCTACGACTTCGGCCGGGTTTGAACCCACGATCTTGGGCACAATCGCGCTGACCGACTGAAAAACATTGAATTTTGAGGTTCAATTTTATTTAAAGACGGTGGAAGCATCTCATTAGTTGACTGATGTATTTATAGAAATAGATCCATCGATATTTGTAACAGATTTGACGGGCGATCTCAGTCTAATTCCTCATTACGCTGAATCCTTCCGGAGCGCCACATCATTGACTGAAGTTCAAAGTTTGTGCCTCTATGACGTTGTGTATTCAGAACGTTTCACTATCGATTTAAAGTTCAGTGGCGGATCAGGTCTTGCGGGACCCTGATAAGATGGGGCCCAAAACAATAGGAAATTTAAAAATAATCAAATCAAATGGAAAATAGTTTTGTAATAATAATAAAATAAAGAATAGTTACAATATTTTGAATACACTATAGTACAATTTTTTTTAATATGAAAGAAACCTTTAAGTCCCCTTGAAGAAGATTATGTATAGTACATTATGCAACGAGCCTATAATGGCAATAATTAAGACACGAGTATGTTTATAAAACGAGCGTCTTAATTGCTATTATAGGCGAGTTGCATACGACTGTTTATGTTCGACGATAATTATAACTTTATTATATGTTTTAACATAAATATTCATAAATATCTGTGGGATTCAGTTAATTCAGTTAGTGAACAGGGCGCGCTGGCTTTGCTGACTGAACAGAGCGCATGCGTGGGTCAAGCCACTCCGAAAGCAGAAACCATTCACTTTGCTTGTCAACACAGAAATTGGATTTTGAGCGCATGCGCGAAGGTATCCTTACCTTCTTGGTCACACAACTGTTTCTTGAGCTCTGATTGGTGGGAGAAACTGTTTCATAATGAAAAATTGTGTTATAATGAGCCTCATTATGATACAGTTTTCTGACATAATGTTTACATTTCGACGTCGTCGAACATAAACTATGAAATTACTTTACGGCTTTTTTCCCAGCTGAAGTCTTCTATCATTTCACTGAAATCTAAACTTGCTAAACAGTCACGCGAGGTTATAGCTGCACTGAAGAAAGAATATGAATTATAAATTAGTTAGAAAAGTTTGAAAAGTATAATTAATAAATCATATTAATTTAAAACAATCCATGGCGCGGGGCCCTCCGGGCCGCGGGGCCCTGGGCGGTCGCCCTCCTCGCCCTCACCTAGATCCTCCCCTGTTAAAGTTTATAGTGGTTCCATTTTGCTCTTTCAAAATGATTAATTTAACTGATATTTCGGTTGTGTTTATTGTGGTTTTTTCCTTTTAAGCGAGCATTGCCTTCTTGATTTAAAGTAATATAGTTCTTTCCTATTCAAGTTTATCTTGGTTCTCTCCTCTGCTTAGTCACAGAACGCTATTCAACCTCTCCATTGAGTGATCTCAGCAGTTCTTTTAACTTACGAATTTATTTGATAAACAGGTAATAAGATAGTATCAAAGGTAGCCTACTATGCATAAGCCACTGAAAGTTTAACTACCTTTCTCTCATATACGGTGCGTTCAAAAAGTAACGAGCCGGAGGCTGGAATGCGGAAACCGGTGAAGACATCGGCTAATCGTGGCGTGTGTAACGAGGTGTGGTTCCGACCAGAGCGTGGAAGGTCACAGCCCGTCGCTAGAGGGCACGCGTGCACGTCACGTGACGATACAAAGCGAGCAGCAGCGTGCATCAATCGTCCAACGCTGCCATTCGCATTGCAAAGAGTGACATGGAGGCGTCAAACGAAGAACAAAGAGGTGTTGTTCGGTTTCTGACAGCGGAAGGAGTAGGGGGATCGGACATTCATCGCCGAATGTCACAAGTGTACGGCGAACACTGCATGTTCCTTGCAAGGGTCAAGGCGTGGCATAAGCGCTTCAGGGAAGGACGGGTGTCGTTAGCCGATGATGACCGGTCTGGGGCACCCCCCTGGATTACCGATGACAACGCCCAGCTTGTTGATGCACTCATTACCCAGGACCGCCGAGTGACAGTGAACGCCATAGCCGCCGTGGTCAGATTGAGCGTCGGAAGTGTGCACACCATCATGAAGGAACGACTGCATTTGCGCAAAGTGTGTGCCCAATGGGTACCCCACAGTCTTCAACCACACCAGGAAGCATGTCGAATGGCCCACTGTCTTGGTTATCTGCAGCGCTATGCGAGGTAAGGGACGCCGACGTCCAGCTGTGCATGCGGAACTGGTTCACATCGCAGCCCAGGGAATTTTATGAGACAGCCATTCGCCGCCTCGTGTCACAGTGGGACAAGGCCTCAACAGCCAGGGCCAATACTTCTAACATACATGTACTGGTTTCTGTAATTATGCCTCCGGCTCGTTACTTTTTGAACGCACCTTATATATGAATTTTCTCGTCTTTTGAGATTGAATTCATAACACGTCCACCCGCTAGCATATCATAAATCTCCACTTATTCTCAGGTCCAGATTTCCTCCCTCTGTAGACATTTGCATACCATATCCATTCGAGAGTGGTTGAGTCTGTGGATATCCTTTCTTCACTAGAAAGTCATTCTCACAAAGACAACCCGGCACTAAGATGGTTCCAAGTCATATTCTCATGTGAAATATGTCACTGTGTAGGCCGCAAACTTTTTTTTAGGATACAATCCACACTTGTTTAATATCATTATTAGGACCCGATGTTTATGGCATATCATATTTTCCCGTTATATTTCTTTTTCATGACTTATGTAAGATTTAAGCTAATCTCATTCTAATTTCTGTATGTCATTAAGCATAATTAACACTCTGAACAGGAAAGGGTTGCAATTCTGGCTGTGTAACATTCATTTTAAACATAGCACATGACAAACAAAGCCAAGTGAACGACTTTTTCCTCAAATGTCTAAATATGTTGCTTTAGTAATTTATGCTTTATCTAATTAAACATATTATTGTATGTATGTCTACCCCTTATTATTCCCGTTTTCCAACGAGGTCGGGGATGAGATGCGATGGAAGTCTTTGTGGCGATGGTTTTTACGGCCAGATGCCCTTCCTGACGCCAACCTCATGAGAGGAGTTAATGAGAGATGAAATGAATGATGGTGAATGAAACTGGGCAAGGATATGGAAGGAAGCGGCCGTGGACTGTCAGAAGGTACCGTCCCAGCATTTGCCTGGTGTTGAAAATGGGAAACCACGGAAAACCATTTCAAGGACGGCCGACGGTGGGCCTCGAACCCACGCGTCTACCGAGCCAGCAGAGAGCTTGGCCCCATGACCTAATGCTGCGCTTTAGCCAGCGTAGCCACTGCTGTAAATATTATTGTAATTCCGATAACAAACGTGCGAATGCGGAAAAAAGTGTGTGGATGTGGTTAACGTTTTGTTTATCCACGCAGGACTCCGCAACGTGCTATAGGGATATTAAACATGAATATGAGCTGCCCTTTGCTAGTGCTACCTCTGTACAAAATTTCATTCAATTCGGTTTCACCGTGTTTGAATTGATATGGGGAATCGATTTGCAAACATGCATGGCCGCCATCTGCAAACTATTGGGCTGATGACCTTGTAGTTTAGTCAAAAGACGCTCGCCATATAATTATATGGTATTGCAAAATGTGGTAGAGATCGGATGATTAGGTTAGTCGTAATTTGATTTAAGCTTTGAACATTTGGGTAGCCGCCAATACGTTTCCGTCAAGATGGCGGCGATATAAAACATGACACTGAGGTGCCCTTTGCTAGTGTTACCTCTGTACTAAATTCCGTTCAATTCGGTTTTACCGTGTTCGAATTGATAGGGAGGGAGGACAGACATGCAGAGTACACACACACACACACACACACAATTTTTCGCCCTGTGTTGATCTCATAAGACTACTTTCATTTTTTGCAAAAATCGAAAGTAGGCTAAAAATGTGATATTTCATAAACATCCGGGTCCTAATAATGATATTAAACAAGTTTGGATTGTATTATAAACACTATCCACAAATTTTCTCCAATCATTATCGCAGCTTAGCCGCTATCCGCACATCCAGGCAAACTATATCCGCATGGTCAAAAATTTTGCGGATATCCGCGGGTTCATCCACGTCCACGCAGGGCTTTAGTTATAGGGATTTACGACATTACTGAGAACAGTTTGCGTAGTCAGCAAGCTTGAATCCCAGAAACGTTGAATACATTGAGCAACCATTGCGCCCCTCCGACCCCTACCGACCGCGGGTGAATCCGTGCGTCCTGTATTTCTGTTGTCCTAGTTAGATACCGCACACATTACTCTTATGTTTGCTAGAAAGAGGAAAAGAAAGTGCCCCTCGTCATATCGGACAGTGAGATTACGTAACCTTGTGTTATTTACGTAATCCACGCCACTCAAATATCTGACATAATTTGATAACACAATTTCATGCTAAATTTAGAAAGTAGGGCGTCATTTGAACGCGACACTGAGGCGTCTCCAGGAGCGCTGTTGGTTGCAAGTCTCGCGCGCCAGTACAGACAATATTTGATCGGGGAGATTCAGCCTCTCCACACAAACACTACAGCTTATAGGTTAACACCCAAATGTGAGTGGGATTTATTCTAATCTAACAGTCCATATGCATGTGAGTCGAATATTCTCAACTTTCGATCGTGCCTGTAAACATTGACAGGAGGCGGGCATAACCACTGCAACTTCCAACGTCATAACATTCTTATTTATTTATTTATTGCCGCAACAGGGCAGAGCCCCAATTACAGTAGCAAACAATTGTTTACACACAGATAATACATGAAAATGATACATTAAAATACCAAATATAAATTGGAAATAAAAAGTAGTAGTTCCGTGACGAACTAAAGAGCTTACTTTTCTTAAAATTTAAGAATCATGCCAATCTATAGAGACCTATCTAGAATAATGACGAATTTAAGTTGGTAATATCGAAATTTCTAATTAGTTCGAAATACAGTATACATGGCATAATGTAGCCTAATAGAGCACTGCAGTTGGCAGCCCTGGTGACTGAATATATTGTTAGTTCCATCACTTAAGGTACAGAATACAAAATTTGGTTATAGTCCAATGGATAGCATGGACGTTACATGCAGTTAGACATTGGATCTATCATCGCGCGTAAAATCATGTTGGCAACAATGTCATGCATGTGTTGGTCAGAAATAATCTGAAATATTATGATGTCTTGTTGTGCCAATTTTGGATGAAATCCATTTGTTAGTATAGAAGTTACATGTATTTTAAAATTGGACCTATCCGCAGGATTAGAGGCATGTTGGCAGCACTGACGTATATTAGTTTCTCCAAATTCATCTAGAATGTCAGGTACGTGTGCATAGTTAAAAGCTGTCGGCTTTCATACTTTCTGATATATTGTTATTTGGATAAGAAAATAGAGAAAGAGCATTTATTAACAGTTGGCCGCCCTGGTTGCTTTTAAGAATACGCTCAGTTATATCTGTTTATGTACACATAGTACATACGAAATTTGGTTGAAATCCAATTGATAGTGTAGAAGTTATATGCATTTAAACATTGGACCTATCAGCAGGCCTAGAATCATTTTGGCAACACTGCCATGCATGGCCTCCTGGAAATTAAACTGAGATAGTATTACCTATATTTGTGCCAATTTTGGAATAGCTCTCATGCATACCTTCCAAGATATCCAACATGGAGTTGAAATTTCAATTGTGGTTTTTCAGCAGTTGGTAGCACTGACATAATTTTCAAATATGGGGCTTCAGATACTCTACTCATACCAAATTTGGATTGGATTTCTGCAGCCGTTTAGGAGTTGATAGGGGGGGGGGGACACACACACAGCCAGCCAGCCAGCCAGACAGACAGACAGACAGGCATTGGCCCGGATCGATCTCATAAGTCTACTTTTTCCTCATTTTTGCAAAATGTGAAAAGTAGGCTAATAACAAGAAGTTCCGTGAAGAACTAAAGGCTATTTTCATATATCCTACTTAAATATGTTAATTGACTATCAACATACAAAATTTCTGTTTTGATTGCAATAGATTCGTAGATATTGAGAACCGTCTAATATTTCGGATGGTCGCCATGTTGGATTTTTATATTATGTAGGTCTTAGAGTCATGTACTATTACATGAATATTATTGTGTAGGTGTAGTATTCAAACTTCAATCGCATGATTAGTACACAAGAATTAAAAAACGAGATTTTAAAATTTTGCACAGCTGCCATCTTCTGGTTATGAAAACAATGGCAATAAATTATATGCCAATGGATTAACATTTGTATAGCCTAAGCATTTACCGTGCCGAGTTTCACTGCACTCGGTTGGTTATATCGCGAGAAACGTCCATTTGAATATTTATACTTCGCGACGCCGCCATGTTGGATTACTGCTCACCAGGTTATTGAAAGTCCTACAGTTGAACTTATGTTCTAGCCTCTATGAACATAAAGAATTTCAGTTTGATCGCTGTAAAAGATTCGTAGATATTGAGAACCGTCTAAATATTTCGGATGGTCGCCATGTTGGATTGTTATATGTATAATCCATAGAGTTATGTACCATTAAAGGAAAATTATTGCGTAGGTTCATTATCATTGGCATTGCAACGCATGCCGGGTACAGCTAGTTTTCCTATAAAACTCAGAATTAAAACCACTCAGGATGGTTGTTGTAAACGGTGCAGCAGGCACGCACTATTGCTGTATGTGGGCAGTGAAATTTAATTCTCCTAGATGATAAGAGTCTCCCACTTGTCGATCCCTCCTCTCCCGCGCCTCAGCTCTGTCCCTGACAGCCGGAACGTTTTCCTCATAACTCCATTCTTGTAATGGAATTCCTCCCTACCCAGCAATTACTGGGGGCTGCTGGAGATATCGATCGCTGAAATGTCTTGCATAACCACAGAGCCCGATATTAAGGCATTTCTTCACGCCTTGCCAATTCCATTAAATTGGATCGAAACCACTAGGTCAAGTGCCTGGCGTGGAAGCCATTTTAGCCTATTTTCATTTTATTTGTGTGTGTGTGTGTGTGTTTGTGTTTGTGTGTTTGTTTTTTCGGCCGACCCCAACCGTGCCCTTCAAATTTTATTACGTCTCACCAATTCAACATGGCGGCTGTGCAAAATATTTCACCGGCATTCTATATCTCCGAAACGATTACTGATATCACCCTGAAATTGTTTACGATAATAAAGGGTATTACTAGAAGTTCACCTATGGGACTCTCAAAAACCTGGTGACTACAAAACCAACATGGCGGCCAAGCGAATTTGAAGCTTTTAAATACCATTTTCTCACGACTTAACCATCCAAACGTAATGAAACTTGGTACAGCAAAGGTTTATAGACATTGTAATGTACTGGCGTCTAATTTAGTTCAATTGTATACATCACCTCAAGATGGCGGTTGTGCGAAATATTTCACCGGTGTTTTATATCTCCGAAACTATTACCGATATCACCCTCAAATGTTGTGCGATGATAAAGGGCACTATTACTAGTTCATCTATGTAACTTTCAAAAACCTGTAAAGTTTAAAACGAACATTGCGAGGATATATGAAAATAGGTTTTAGTTCTTCTCGGAACTACTTGTTGTACAATTAGTTTGCAGCGTTAAGGTATTGATAGTGAGGAATATGTACACACCGGACCGATTAAATTGCTTTAAAATTACACACTCCACCACGACCTGAACACCACTCGGCTACGCTGATGGCTGTGGTACAAACACACCATTAGTTACCACTCGCCACCTGGATGATGCTGCAAGGTCTTCTGCTTTCAGCTCTAGGTAAAGGTCAGTGAGAAAGCAAACTGTTGTGCAAGCACATTATGTCGAAGGACAACATATGATAAATGATTGCTTGTTCTGCAGATCCCTTCATATCACAACATCTCCAGGGAAAGGTGACACAATAATTCCTGACTTTTTTAATAGATTAACGAGTTTATCTCTCCGTGGCTTAGGCGGCAGCACGCCGGCCTCTCACCGCTGGGTCCGTGGTTTAAATCCCGGTCACTCCATGTGGGATCTGTGCTGGACAAAATGGAGGCAGGAAGGTTTTTCTCCGGGTACTCCGGTTTTCCCTGTCAAAATTTCATTCCAGCAACACTTTCCACTATCATTTCATTTCATCTGTCATTTATGTATTCATTGCCTCGGAGGAGTGCGACAGGCTTCGGCAGCCGGCACAGTTCATATCCTCGCCGCTAGATGGGGCCTTCATTCATTCACTCCCCGACCCGATCGGTCGACTGGAACAGGCTGTTAAAGAGGTCCTAATAATTCTAAAACACACGGTTAGACTTTAAGTTTCGTTATTGTAGCTCTAACGTATTGAGGATTATTTATTTTTATATTGTATAATTTCAAAATGGCCGCTGTGCACTATACAGCGTGTTTCAGGAGGAATAGTAAATATTTTATGAGGTGGTAGTATAGATGAAATGCAATAAAAAATTCCATATAACATGCGTCCCAATTTTATTGCGTTCCGAGATACAGCTGGTAGTATTTAACCCAAACAAATGTAAAGCCAATGCAAATGAGGACGCTCAAAGCTGATTTTCAAAACTTCCACCATAAATTTCAATGCATTTTGCATTTCTCTTGATAACAACCCGTGTAGCTCTTCGAAGGGCGTCTTGGCGTTCTTTGATGAGGGCTGCACTGTGCATCATCCGAACGACCAACTCGGCTCTTGTGTTAATGTTTTCCTTGTAGACTTCACCTTTCAACCATCCCCACAGGCAAAAATCGAAAAGGGTAAGGTCTGGGGACCTTGGTGGCCAAGAAACGTGTCCATATCTCCCGATCCATCTCCCGGGGAATGTTAGGTTTAGATGTTGTATCACCATATCGACAGCTGGGTACTGCACCACAGTCACGTATTGAATTGTAAACACTGTTGAATCTGGTCATCTGCGGTTAGGAAATCGTATTCCGCATTCTCTCCAAGCAGCAGCAGCGTTTCCATTACAAAACCCACACACAAATACCATATCGGCATACTCAGCATGTGTAAAAACGTGCGGCATGTTTAAACGATACAGCACAGTCAACTTGGTCAACAATGCACACTGACAGGTAAACACATTCAATGGAAACTAAAGCACAAGTTCACATCGTGAACAACAACACACGACTGTTGACAATCGTTAAATACGCCCATAGTAACCGGTGTACCAACACACGAAATTACAACTGCCCTGGTTACATACCAACAGCTGTATCTCGGTACGGAATACAAATGGGACGCGTGTTATATGGAATTTTTTATTGCAATTCATCTATACTACCACCTCCTAAAATATTTGCAATTCCTCCTGAAACACCCTGTTCAAAGTGATAGTTTTTTTGACAAGGTTTCATTGGTAGGCACTCCTCGCTTATTAACTTCTATGTTAACTGTCAAATTACGTCCCGAGTTACTAATGTTAGGTAGATTTCATTAGATAATGTTCATTAATGTTATTGGTTTTACGTCCATTTTAACAACTGTGGTTATTAGAGACGCCGGTGTGCCGGAAATTTTCCCCAAAGGGGATCATTAACGTGCCAGCAAATCTACTGACACGGCTCCCTCGCATTTGCGCACCCTCAAATGCCAACTGGCTGCGCCAGGATTCGATCCTACAATTTTGGACACGGCAAGCGAGAACATTACCGCTGAGCCACACAACCAGCCTGATTTTATTAGGAAGCTAGCTATTGCAATGGGTATCATGTAATGACTTCCGGAAAAAAATTGATATATCTTCACGTCTCACATCCCCCAGACCCCAAAACCACCGTCAGTTCAAACGTTTATATATAACTAGCAACCCGCCCCGGCTTCGCCCGGGAACAGTTATGAATGCATTACGTGATAAGCGCTTTTTTTTTCTCGATCTCAATGAACTACGACCTATATCCATTTTACGTCTCGGCATGATGGGTTAAAATCACTGACTGGACTATTAATTATATTATCATGGAGATGCATGTGCAACGAATTCTTGTCGGACGTAATTTAAGAATGGCGAGGTGCATGAAACACAAATCCCCCTTCCATCCAATCTTAACTTGACTGCGTATTTTGCGGAACGAAAAGTTCACAGGCGAAATGAAGAAAAGCCGAGATGCACTTCCAGAGAAACTCCAAACACAACCACACTTCTCTGAAATCTTAACTCAACATGACTCGACAGTTTGCTGCTGGCTGTATCTGGGGTTATAGGCTCGCCCGCTAGCTAGGCTCTAACTGGAGAGATAGGCTCGCACCTAGCTAGCTCGTAAACTGTCGCCTCAGTAATTGAATGGAGATTGTTGGGAGAAATGAAAACAGATAAATACTTATAGTGGGCGATGTATTGAAGATAGAGATATGCTCTCGCGGACTTTTCTGTAGAACTTTTCATGCCGAACAATTCCTACACTTATAAATATTTTGAACGGTTTGCCCAGCGTAAGCTTAAAACGCGCACGGACGCCAGGTTGTTTTTTCAGTTTTTCACTGAAATCATTAGTGATTGGCTTCCTTTGATCATAAATAAATTATTTTCTACAGAAACCTTTCTCGAGATATCCTTTACCGAGTGGTGAAATCCGCATCAAAATCAATCCAGTGGTTCTCGTGATTACCTGTGACATCCAAGAATCGGGGACTTTGCTTTATACTAAGTAGAGATATATACAGCGAGAGCCTTCCCTATAGCTACCGAGCCTTGCTTGGGCCGTGTGACGCGCGGAGAGCGTTGAGTCAGCGCCAGATAAGTAGCATCTACCGTTACACAAGAGCGAGTTAAGACTTGTGGTGATGTTCTGTATCCAGTGAGCATGGTTAGGTATGGAACAAAACATCGTATGTTGTTATTTTATGAATACGCGATGGCTGCAGTGGGCGTGTAGGCCGCGGCCCATGCAGGATCTCCTGACGTTTCACCGAAGACGTTCATAATTAGAATTATACTAGCGGACCCGTGCAAGAAATCCCGCATGTTCATAAACCGCACTTCCCCCAATAGGTTTATAATGAGAGACTTATGGAGAAAGGTTGTTATGTTTTTATTTCAACCAAATGATTATAGAACACTATTTACATTCCAGTTAGAATTCCAAGTTATACGTTCCCTAACTTAAGAAGACAATCACTGAAAATTGGATCATCATAACACTCACAGGTTATTCGATATTTATGAAACTATACGACTTGAGTACTCATTTCTTTGATTTACTGTTTCTGAAATCCATGCAAAATGGTAAAAGAAAGACATCAGAATGTTAAAATGACATGAAACAGGCACCACAGCAGCCAAAATGTGAAGTGGACAGCAATTATGGAGCGTGTTTTCCTACAGCAACAGTATCTACAAATCGCACACTTCGTACATTTTTTAAAGAATTTATAGATATTTATGAAATTAGAGTGCAATTCGTCACTGGTAATGTCTATTCTCTTTCATTTGAATGTCCATTTTTGACAATCGGTCGCTTGTGAGCGTCGCAGGAGGGATCTCTACAACTGAAATAATATATGATGATGATGATGATGATGATAACCTTAAGCGAATGGACTTTATTGTACAAAAGAATATGTAACACTTATCGCATGAAACAACTCACTGAAAAAATCTATAAATTTAAGTTCTGTATTCATGTCTTAGAAATCGTGATCGAATACCGATATTAAAGTACCAGCTAATCTTTCCTTTTTCCTCCTGAAATTGGTATTTTCAATTTTACACTGTGTGCAATGTCAGTTTAAACGAATGAGCCTGTAGTCCCTGACACTTAAGTTAGTCACTGTCTTATCGTTCAATAGTTTTAAATGTTGGTACTTTCTCGACTCATCCACAGACATTCCCTGCATACCTAATGCACTGTGTTGTGTGTTACAGGCCAGTCGGAGCACTTCACGTTCGATGGAACCAAGTCTGATATAACACAACTGGCGCTATCCTTCTACTCGGGCCTGTTCGCCTACAACGGCTGGTAAGTGGGTAACGTGGTTTATACGTGTCGCTTACAGCGGCTGGTAAGTGGGTAACGTGGTTTAGGTGCGGCTGTTTTCCAGCCGAGTGTCTACGATGCCTCTAATCATCCTCTTCTGGCGGAAGGGTCTGCTATTGTCTGATGAGAAGCGATCGATTCCCTTTCATATACTGTAAACTAGGTCATGTCATCCTGTGAAGAGACCTGTCCTCTGAATGTCCACACGCAGAAGCGGGAGAATGATGAATGATGATGATGACAATTGTTATTTTAAGGTGCCTAACATCTAGGTTATCGGCCCCTAATGGTCTGGGGGATAGCGAAAATGACAATGAGATAGAAACCTTAACGGAAACTAACGGAGATTGTAAATACTAACAAAAGATTGAAAAAACACACAAAATGGGATTAATGACAACATGGAATTTAGATGGAAAATACTCACAAAAGTAATTTAGAATGAAAATACAAAATGCAGGTTAGTAAAAAAAACTTACAAAGTGCAATTTAGATTCAAAATGCTTACAAAATGCAATTTGACTTGACAATGCTTACAAAATGTAATTGCGATTCAAAATACTCTCAAAATGCAAAGGAAAATCAAAATACTTAAAAAAAGGCCCCTCCTACAAAATGTAATTTAGATTAAGAATCTACAACAATGGTAGATAGCTGTTCCCCCCTTCAAGTCAGATTCAACTGCAGCTAATATGAGTTGGCAGCAGAAGTTCTTAGGCAAGAGGAACTTGCGTCTCGATGTAATATCACAGAGATCATCAATATTGCTTCTTATCGGAGCCTGGGGGCTGAGGGATAGCTTTCAGCCTGATGAACCAACTCGCTAAGTGATAGCACAATGGTAGTGAAAGCGAGTCTACGATTGATGCCTGTTAATTGCTCCCTTGTGAGACATCCACTACTGCTACGGAACAACGGCAAATCAGAGAAACGCAGTGGTTGGTTTTATAACAGCAACACATTCCATTTATTTGGCTGCCAGCAGTTTGGTATTTTTGATGAGTTCCTCTCCGCTGATGAAGAGGCTAGTAGGCCTACTGCTCGAGTCCAAGCTCTGTGAATCCGAGAGGAATGTGGATCGCAGACGATGAGGAGAGATGTGGGGGGTCTCCCGGTCTGTGCGTAGTTGTTTGAGTCTTCAGTCTTTTGACTGGTTTGATGCAGCGCTCCATGCCTCCCTGTCCTGAGCTAATCGTTTCATCACTACATAGCTACCACACCCTACATCCGAGGCAATCTGTTTAAAATATTCTAACCTTGGTTCACCCCTACAGTTCTTGTCCTCGACCCTTCCTTCCATAACTATGCTTGCTATTCCTGGGTGTCTTAGTATGTGTCCTACCAACCTATCTCTTCGCTTCATTAGCAGTCACCAGAAACATCTCTCCTCTCCCACTCGTCTTAATACCTCTTCATTTGTAACCCATCTACCCATCTGATCTTAATCATTCTCCTGTAACACCACATTTCAAACGCTTCAATTCTCCTCTTTTCTGCTGCACCAATAGTCCAAGTTTCACTTCCATAGAGCACCACGCTCCAGACAAAGGCTTTCAAAAATGACTTCCTAATTCCTAACTTTATATTCGATGTCAACTGATTACTTTTCTGTTGAAATGCTTTCCTTGCCTGAGCCAACCTACTTTTTATATCCTCTTTGCTTCGTCCATCACTAGTTATTTTGCTTCCTAAGTAACAGAAGTCTCCTACTTCCTTTAGCTTTTTACCTGCCAATTTGATGTCCATAGAGGTTTCTGATTTATTTCGACTGCATTCCAGCCCCTGGCTGGAGGGAAATTATTGAAATTTCATACTCATACATAAACAGGCGAGTTTATCATAAAATGCTTTTCAGTCTGTCAACAGAATTGTGCCCAATTAGAATAGGCGGGGAGTACAAAATCCCTCCCCCTCTTGCACAATGTGTGTTAATTATGTGATATATCTATCTATATATATAAAACTCAATGTTGGCTTGTCTGTTTGTCTGTTATTTATACTAATCCACACCGTCTCACCGATCTGAACCAAAATTTGTATACTTACCCTTTGGAGCCCAGCGGGTAACACTGTCTACATTAAATTACGGACAGACCACTCCATTCAGGCCCCTTGGCAACATAACTGAAAAGTCACCAAAAATACTCAACTGCATAATGTACATCAGCGGCCAAGGTGAGAGATATTTTAATATAGGTCTAATAGCGACATGTTAACGTTCAAATCATCAATAAGTGTGGCAAAATTACACCCAGTATAGCTTAAGGAAAAATACTTTTAATTCTCCATATTCCGATAGATTTGCCATTCCAGTGTGTAAGAGTGCAGTTCCCTCTTCAAACAATATTCGCAATTTCTATTAACAAAGCGCAATGACTCACACTTAACAGCAGCAGGTGTACATTTAGACAAAACCATTTTTTCCCACGCGCAACTGTATGCGGCGTGCTCGCTAGTATCCGGACAACATCGTTATGTCTCAGCAGAAGATGGCAAAACCAACACGTAATTTTCAAATGTGTTCACATAATGTAACATCGTACCCTGCAGACTTTCACAACTCTATAAAATTCCCAATTTGCTGCTCATATCAATATACAGTATGTATCAGAATTTTCAGAATTAGAATGGACCCACCTGTAGCCGCGATTGCTGTAATAGAATATACCAATTATCAGCAATAATGCATCGTCCCCATTGTCTTGATCGCGGGCGAAGCTGCGGGTACCTGCTAGTACTTCATAAAATTGATCGTGCTGTTAGGAATTATTCAGTGTTGCCTTAGTAATCGTAATGTATGCTTATCAGTCGGTCATCACGATGTGGGTTAGGGCGCAACACTCAATACAATTGGGTACAATCGTGTTGACCGACTGAAAAGCATTCCATGATACATTGCTAGGCAACACTGAAACACGAGAGCCTTCCGTATAGAACGGAGATTCGCCAGCGCCGTGTGTCGGATGAAGCGCGTTGAGTCAGCGCCAGTTGACTAGCATCTAGCGTTACACAACAGCGCGTCGGGAAGCCCCACATGCGGTCATAGCTTGATTACATTCCCAGTTGACACGATATTGATATCCCGTCAGGAGATGGCTGTTGGGTTTGAACTGCAGATGTCTTCCCGCTCACGGCGTATCACGCAATCCATTGGTCACCACCGTACTTCCTTCACTCACTCAGCACATTCCTTCTTTCACTGGCTGCGTGTCATCTGCTGCCATAACAACTTTTGCCATGCGGGAAGCCGATATATTTAGGTTTGGAATAGGTGGGCCGCGCATGCGTACTGCAAGACCCCCTGCACCCCGTCGCAGCGTGTTGAACTGCCATCTCCTGGCGCGATATCAATATGTTTCCAATTCAACATTTAATTGCCGCTGAGCGTGGCTGCACCAGCGTCTGTTGTTGATTGTAGCACGAGCCCTGCGGGGCGAAGCGGAGGACACAGCGATGGCCGAGTGTAGTCCGCACATAAGTCAAGCAGCATTAGCATTGCGTCAGATAAGCATCACAGGAGCTCATGTCACCACGGACAGTTAAACGATGACAGAGGCTACTGGAGCTGAGTCATATCCTACTCGCGCAACTGTACCTGTCAACGAAGCAGGCTGACGTGTGACACAAGTAAACAAAGAATAGTTCCCATCTCGACCGCCGGCAATCAATTCGTGAAAGGGTAATACCTTAGTTGAGATAATTAAGACTTGTTGGACCTCGTATCCCGTGAACATTCATTCATTTTTCATTCATTCATTTATTTGCAATTGGGGGGTGTGTCCCCCGGTGGCAAATTAGATATACATAACAAATAAATAATTGTACATAACAATTCACTAACAATTAAACTGGAGAATTTACACAAATAGTCAGTCTTTTCTTAAACACACCTATATGTGTGGGAAAAGGCTCTAAGACTGCGGTAGGTAGAGAGTTCCAATTATCAATGGCACGGTTTACGAAAGAATATTTACCATAATTTGTTCGCTCTGGTCGGCCCTTAACTTTGAAAGGATGATCGCTCCTACCCATGTAAGTAGGCTTTTCCATACGTTTGCTAAGCTCACCCCATGCTGGTTGATTTGTATACGTGTTGTACATAGCGCAGAGTCATGGTTAGTTATAGAACAAAACATCGAATTTTGCTGGTGAAATCTTATCTTATCAAGAAGAAGTCTTCCAGTAAATGTGTACGTAAGTTTCAGCGCCATGCGAGTGGCTTCGGTGGCGTAGTCGGTAGCATGCTGAACTGCTGTGCCCAAGATCGCGGGTTCAAACCCATCCGAAGTCATCGGATTTTTAAGAACGTTAAATCCTTCAGTATACCTTTCTTGAGAGGTGAAGTAAAGCCGGCGGTCCCATGTCATAGATTTATGCCTTAAAAAAGAACCTTCCACTACAATTGGTACTGAGTAGCCAAATATATAGGTTATAAATTTCATTAGAAACGCTCTATAAAGTTCCAACGTTCGCCACTAGGTGTCAGTGGCATCTGATAGTCAAAATTTGAACTACGGTACTAGAAATTGAACTTGCTAATTCATTTCATCTCATCCACACGTGACGGTACTTGTAGCTCTCCCCATGGGCGACCGCATAGAAGCAGCTACAAATTCTGGCGAGCCGAACATGTCCTCGGACACTCCCGGCACTATAAGCCATACGATAAATAATTAAATAAGCGCCGTGCGATTTATACCTGTACCCTGGAGGCTCTCAAGAACGTTATATCAGTGAGGATGAATTACTGCGAGTGTACCAAAACTTCCTACGGTGGTGCAATGTGTCATGGGTGTTTAGAAATTGACGGACTGCATTTCCAGCAACTACTCTGAAATTTATATAAATAATGATGATTAATAAATACGGTAAAAACTGTAAATATGTTGTACTTGTTGGGAGCTACGCTGCTGCTAGTGCTCCCACCACGACACGGCGCCTGCGTGATTCCGCTCTGTAGAGAAGGTTCTCACTGTAATATCTCAATGAACTGGGGAGGTCTATTGATCTATGCTACATTCATTATGAGTGGAGTAGAGTCTCCGTGGCTTGGGCGGCAGCACGCCGGGTCCGTGGTTCAAATCCCGGCCACTCAATGTGCCGGACAAAGTGGAGGCAGACAGGTTTCTTTTTCTCCTGGTATTCCGGTTTTCCCTGTCACAAATTTCATTCCAGCAACACTCTCCACTGTTATTTCATTTCATCTGTCATTGCTTGCCACGGTGGGTGAGTGGTTAACGTGTCGGTCTACTAACTCCAAGATTGCAGGTTCGCTCCTGGCCGTGGTGAGTGATTTTTGAAAGGCGGCAAAAATTACGACACCATGTCATACGATGTTGGCATGTCAAAGAACCCATTTGAATTCAGTAGGCCGTGTTCATAGTGGCAAAATTATCTCGGGATTTTCCACCAACACAAAGTTCCTCGTTTCTCTACTAGAAAGCACTATAGTGTCAAAGAGCTTAGATATCTAACCTCCTTGACTTTCACAGTGCTTCAAGGAACAACAAAATTCGACATGCAAGTTGCCCTCTGGGTGTCAAATAACAAAGCTTGCACTCAGCACCCGAGGCCATACGATATTATTTATTATTATCTGTCATTCATTTAATCATTGCCCCAGGGGAGTGCGACAGGCTTCGGCAGCCGGCAAGTTCATGATCTCGCCGCTAGATGGGGGCTTCATTCATTCTATTCCCTGAACCGGTCGGTCGACTGGAGGCAGGCTGTGGATTTTCATTATGAGTGGAACATCCTATCAGTTGTTAAGACAGCTTGTTATCAGCAGCTTACAGTAAGCAGGATTTGCGGAGGTCACAATTACCAGCGAACTGACTTGAGCTCCCTTGAGACCGGTCTCTCAGGTTCACAACATTGGTCACAGAGGGAATTAGACCCAATTAATTAGACAGTATTAAATATAGAAAATAAGTCCTTCCTTGCAAGCATTTACTGTACTCACTTGAAATATGATCTCAAGAACAGTATCCAAGGAATATTTTAATAATATTACTAGTGGGCCCATGCGAGAATCCGGCCGGCTTTATCAGCAAAGCTCTGTGCGGATGCGAATATAGTTTGCATGGCTGTGCGGATAGCAGATAAGATGTGGATAATTTTTGGAGTAAATTTGCTGATAGTTTTTGGAATACAGTCCGAACTTGTTGAATATTAGTCTATTATTAGGACCCGGATGTTAAGATACATATTTTTAGCCTACTTTTCACATGTTGCAAAAATGAGGAAAAAGTAGACTTGTGAGATCGGGCAAATGTGTGTCTGTCTGTCTGTCCTTCTGTCTGTCTGTCTGTCTGGCTGGCTGGCTGTGTGTGTGTCCCCACTCTATCAACTCGAAACAAAATTTGGTAGGAGTAAAGATCTATACCTGAATATCTCACGGCCATATTTGAAAATGATGTCAGTGCTACCAACTGCTGAAAAATCGCAATTGAAATTTGAGCTCCATGTTGGATATCTTGGAAGGTATGAATGGGAGCTATTTCAAAATTGGCACACGTATAGAAAATAATATTGCAGTTTAATTTCCAGGAGGCCATACATGGCAGTGTAGCCAAAATGATTATAAGCCTGCTGATAGGTCCAAATTTTAAATGCATATAACTTCTACACTATCAATTGGATTTCAACCAAATTTCGTATGTGCTATATGTACATAAACAGGTATGACTGAGCGTATTCTTAAGAGCTCCAGGGCTGCCAACTGTTAATAAATGCTCTCAATTTCTTTAATCCAAATACCCATATATCAGAAAGTATGCAAGCCGACAGCTTTAAACTATGCACACGTTTAATACCTGACATTCTAAATTAATTTGGAGTAACTTATATACGTCAGTGCTACCAACATGATTCTAAGCCTGCTGAGAGGTCCAACTTTAAATACATGTAACTTTTATACTATCATTTGGATTCAACCAAATTTCGTGTGTGCTATGTGCACCATAACTGAAATGACTATGCCGATTCTTAAGAGTAGCCAGGGCTGCCAACTGTTAATAAATACTGTCTCTATTTTTGTTACCCTAATATCAATATATCAGAAAGTATGCAAGCCAATAGCGCTAAACTTTGCACACGTATAGTACCTGGCATTCTAGATTAATTTGGAGTAACTAATGTAGGCCTACGCCAGTGCTGCCAACATGATTCTAAGCCTGCTGATAGGTCCAAATTTAAAATGCATGTAAGTTCTATACTAACTAATGGATTTCATTCAAAATTGACACAACAATAGATCAGATTATTTCAGATTATTTCTGACCAATACATGTATGTCATTGTTGCCAACATGATTTTACGCACGCTGTTAGATCCAATGTTTAACTGCATGTAACGTCCATGCTATCCATTAGACTTCAACCAAATTTTGTATTCTGTACCTTAAGAGATGAAACTAAGAATATATTCAGTCTCCAGGGCTGCCAACTGTAGTTCTCTATTAGGCTACATTATGCCAGGTATACAGTATTTCGAACTAATTAGAAATTTCGATATTACCAACTTAAGTTCGTCATTATTCTAGATAGATCCATATAGATTAATCATTGGCATGAATCTTAAATTTTAAGATAAGTAGGCTCTTTAGTTCGTCACGGAACTTCTTGTTCCGTTATGTTTTTTTTTTTTTTTTCATGACGAATGTGAGATGGTTATTTGAGCTTGTATCATTCAAATTATGCCAATACGCATCATTAACACTCCGAACTGAAAAGGGTTGCAATTTTAGCTGTATAACATTCATTTTAAACATAGCACATGACATACATAGCCTAAAGGAAGGACTTTCTCCTCAAATGTCTAAAGGTGTTGTTTAATACTTTATCTAACTAAAAGTATTATTGTAATGCTAGTAAGGTAGATTCGGGTAACAAACGTGTGGATGCGGTTAAATGTTGTGTGAATGAGGGGCATGCGCAGATACAAGTCTTACGGATACGAATGAAGCACAGGGCTCTATGTATTAGTATGTGGGATCGACGCGACACAGGGTCTATCGTCTTGTTTATTAGTTTAAACTCACTTATTAAACAAAATGTCGATATTTTTGAAATCAGAGTGCAATTCGTCCCCTCTACAGGTAATTCCCTTTTGTTACTATCACCCAAGGTTGCAGGACCGAATCCTGGCGCAGTCAGTTGGCATTCGAGGATGCACAAATGCAAGAGAGCCATGTCAGTAGATCTACTGGCACGTTAAAGATCCCCTTCGGGGCAAAATTCCGGCAACCCGGAGTCTCTAAAAGCCTCAGTAGGTTAGCCACTGTGTGCCAGCCGTCACGTGATGCATCGGAGGCTCCGTTCTATAGCGAGGACTCTCACCATCAGGGGCGGGGCTGGTGGTTTGAAATTATGGGTGTGCACTGTTTTAAAAGATTATCTAAATTTGATATAAATGCTTGCTTACCTAACCATACAAAATAACAGCTTCATTACGATGTCACGATTTTAATAACTTATTGCTTATGAACAATGTATTAAATATTTATAAACGAAATGTTTAACTTTGAAAACTGGTCAACGCAAAATGTTACTTTAACATTATTGTATTTACAGTAGGTGTTCAAGAATTGAACTTTAAACAATTATAACTGATACAGAAATGTACAAAATGTATAATTTACTGTGCCAATCCTTCCTATTACAGACATGAATCCACTGCTGGGTGGACAGTCTGAAATTTTTTTGATATTTACTCTGACGAAGTCACTCACATTATTTTCCCCATGTACACTAGTGGCACTTTGAGTCCATTTACGAGAAAATTTGTGAAATGCACAGATTAATTATTATGGCTTGAAACAACAATGAATATACAATGTAAAACCCTAAATTAAGTTTGAATCACTTTTCAGTGATTCTTTCTTCTCTCCTTCCGGAAATCCTCACGCATGTACATAACTTCTAATTCTGTTCTCAATTTGGATCTGTCAACAAGAGGATAGCCTCGACATGCTTGGAAGACAAGGGTGATACAAGCAGCAGCGAGAAGTCACAACCTTCCAAACTGCACCTGAATTGCTACTTGGTACACTAATTCTCCAACAGATAGTGCGGTAGTTGTTATCGAAGCTCATGTCAGAGTAACGGTCAAGACCGTCAAGACTTCGTCTCTCACTTGTCATTAGTTGTGAAGGAGATGGGAAATTAAACTGAGCATGCGCAATTCTTTCCGCCAGGCAAGGATGTGGCCCCGCTGCTGTTATTGTTAACACACTCCCCCCTCTTACCCCACTGCAGCCGTATAGCCTAAAGTCTGACTCAGTCTGACTACAAAGCTGCAACTGGCGAACGGCGATCACTGGGCGATACCCGAGCCAACATACAGCGAGGAGTAGCAAACACGGTGTACAGGACGTTTGTTGACGCGTAATAATACCATAAAATCATGTTGTTATTTACATATTCTTGTTTATAAAACTAAAATGCAAAGCTAGGCTAATATTGCAAGAATGGGTGTGCACTGGCTCCACGGCGAATATCCAGAAACCGCCACTGCTCCCATATATATAAATAAATAAATAAATAAATAAATAAATAAACGAAAGTTTGATGCTCTTCAGTCGGTCAAAACGATTGTACCCAAATCCTGAAAAAAATGTGCATGAGATTAATAAATACACTAGGATGACCAGTTTCGTCAAGCGATCATCACCAGATCCATTACACTTAGACTACATAATTTTGATGTCTGAAAATATGGGTGAAAATATTTACAAAGAAGTGTACATATTATCCATAATGTACAATTTTGGGCTGATGCCGTGTTTTATTTAATCAAACTCGATGCCTTTCGAAAGAAACCATGTCTTTCTTCATCAGGAATAAACAGAAATACAACTAAATTGTTGCTAAGAGAAAGCAAGAAAGAACTAAGAATGGTGCCCAAAGATGGACGCCATTTTAGCCCTATGTATTACTTTCTCAGGGTTCTGATAATAGGTAGCCAGGATTCACTGAGATTGTAGCCGGTGTCTAGGTTGAAATTATCTGGGTGTTTACGTATTTCAACCGCCTCCCTGATGTTTCTGGGACGATGTTGCTTTATACGGGCAAGAACATCCACTCCTTGGAACATGACATCATGGTCAGGTGTTAAAGCATGATCAGGAGTGGATGTTCTTGCATGTATAAAGCTGCTATGTTTGCTATATAAGGTTATTTTAAACATTGTGTAATCAAGTTCTTTTGTTTGTGATTAGGAACTACCTGAATTTCATCATTGAAGAGCTGAAGGACCCAGTTCGCAACCTGCCACGAGCAATTGCCATCTCCTGCTCTCTGGTTACCGTGGTGTACGTCATGACCAATGTAGCATTTTACACAACTCTGTCTCCCATCGAGGTTCTGGGATCCAACGCTGTTGCTGTGGTAAGTGGGCTATTGTGATGTCATGAATAATCTGTCGCAGGCCTGAGCAGAATTGAGCAGGAGCACTGTTGCTTGCTCACGAGCAGGCAAGGGAGCAAGCCTCAGTTTGTCCACACGCATTCGTTTATAAGCTATGACTTGTTATGTGTTAATCATGGAGACGGTTAACCAAGTAACGTTTGTTTAGTCAGCTGTTGCTCTTCAGTCGGTCACCACACAAACCATTCCAATTACTGGAATACCGGTACCGGTATGTGAAAAGACCTGAAATAAATTACATGTATTGTTACGGATCTTCAAAGAAGAAGAAGAAGAAGAAGAAAACTAAGGGATGACATGTTAGCGAGCATGAAATACAACCTTCTATTCAGGGCTGGATAACTTAACATAATGGCCTTCAATAACGAATTGTTTGGCGTTACGGTATACATCGCGTAACGTATAACAGAAAGTTTGTTGTAACGTTATTCATACGAAGAACGAATAAACGGATACTGTATATATACCGTTATTTTAAATATTTTATTATCATACCGGATACCATTTTAGTTATCGCAGGAGACACAAGTCGAATAACGTTATTGGCGTTGTAACACAATCAAATGTACCCCATTCACTCAGTTGTTTTAAATAACGTTATTGACAAGACCGGATAGCATTGTGTTATGCTGCATGCCTCGCAGGTCGAATAACGTTATTCGTGCTCTAACACGTCGCGAACAACTACCACTCATTCCGAACATCAAATAACGTTATTCACAAGACCGGATAGCATTGTGTTATGCTGCATGCCTCGCAGGTCGAATAACGTTATTAACGTCGTGTTCTGATGTATGGGTCCCGGGTTGAATAACGTTTTTAGCCTCGTACTAGGATCGTAACGTAAAAGCTTGTATACAAGCACAATTCCGGTATAGGCTTCAATAACGTTATTCGTACCTGCATTACGAGTTCTTATTGGCTCAGCTGCAAGAAATCAAAGATGGAGGAAACTTGTGGATTGAGATTAATAGTTGCAGTTCATTGGCATTATTAATGCAAATCAGTCATTTAGTACCGTTACGTTGAATACTGGAAAAGGCACTGACTGATTAAACGCATTTCTGTCAGTATTTATGATTTAACTGAAATCATTCGCCATTTAGCCATATGGATGAAGCTGTGAATCTGCATAGAACATGAAATGTGTACGAGTGCTAAGGCGTTAACTTGGTACCTAATGGGTCCGGGGTTCGAGACGCTCCATGGCCAGAATTTTTATTCTTTTTGAATTATTTCGTTGTGTCAACACTACTGTGTGATGCAACTTTTCAACTTCGATTTACTCGCATGATCTAGGGGGGCGATGTTAATAATGGATATTGGTAGGGAAAAATCTTTCTATTTTATCATTCGAATTTGTACTTTCCCAATCAAAACCATGAATATTTGTACAATTCGTGAAACTAATATAATTTTCACAGCACTGATTACTCCACAGTAAAATAATAATAATAATAATAATAATAATAATAATAATAACAATAATATGAAGTAGTTCCGTGACGATCTAAAGAGCCTGATTTTCTTTATATTTAAGATTCATGCCAATGATTAATCTACATAGACCTATATAGAATAATGACGAGATTAAGTTGGCAATAATAACTTTTCTATTTAGATTGGAATATATCTGAAGTAATGTATTCAAATACAGCTCTACATTTGGCAACCATGGTGACTCTGAATATATTCTTAGTTCCATATCTTAAGGTACATAATCCACATACAAAATTTTGTTGAAGTCCAATGGATAGTCTTGGCGGCTTCGGTGGCGTAGTTGGTAGCATGCTGAGCTTCTATGCCCAAGATAGCGGGTTCAAACCCGGCCGAAGCCGTCGGATTTTTTAAGAGCGTTAAAAATCCCTCAGTATGCCTTCCTTCGGAGGGGAAGTAAAGCCGGCGGTCCCATGTCATAGATTTATGGCATGTTAAAGATCTTTCCACTAATTACACCTGTGTGAAACTAAATTGGATAGGTTAAGAATGTAAACAACGCTCTTAGGTTGCTACGTTCGTTGCCAAGAGCCGACTGCGGTGGCGTCTAGTAGCTAGTTCTGAACTAGGCCTAGTAGTCGTTGACGGTGGCGTTTGGCGGCAAAAGTAGGAACTATTTGAAAATTCAAAGTTGCAGTCCCTACTTGAATTAAAAAACAGATACACACACTAATACAGTCATCACAATTAACACCGGTTATCAGACAGATTCTACACACACCCAAAGTACACGGGGCTACATGACCGCGTTGTCGCAGCCCCTAAACTAAGGAACCAACCAACCAACCATGGATAGTATGAACGTTGCATGCTGTGAAATATTGGATGTATCAGTGCGAGTAAAATCATATTGGCAACAACGTCAAGAAGGCGTGCTCAGAATTAATCTGAATTATTCCTATATTTTATAGTGCCAATTTTGGATAAAATCCATTTCTTAGTATAGAAGTTACATGCATTAAAAAATTGGCCCTATAAACAGGCTTAGAATTATGTTGGCAGCACTGATGTGCATTAGTTGCTCCCAAATAATCTAAAATTTCCGGAACTATTCGTGCGCAAAATTTAGAGCTGTTGGCTTACATACATTCTGATATATTGGTATTAGGATAAAGAGAGTGAGCATTTATTAACAAATAATAATAATGTTAATGGTTTTGCGTCCCTTTTAACTACTCTGGCTTTTAGAGACTCCGGGGTGCCGTAATTTTGTCCATAAGGGGATCTTCAACGTGCCAGTAAATCTACTGACACGGCTCTCTGGCATTTGCGCACACTCAAATGCCAGCTGACTGCGCCAGGATACGAACGAGCAACCTTGGGCCCAGCAAGCGAGAACGTTACCCCTGAGCCACGCAGCCAGCCGCATTTATTAACAGTTGGCAGCCCTAATGGCTCTCAAGCATAAGCATAGTCATATCTGTTATAGTACACAAAGCACGTACGAAATTTGGTTAAAATCCAATTAATAGTATAGGTGTTAGATGTACTTAAACATTGGACTTATCAGCAGGCTTAGAATGATCTTGGCACACTGTCATATATGGGATCCTTAAAATGTATCTGGAATGTTATTATCCCTGTGTGTGCTAATTTTGGAAAATTTCGCATGCATAACGTCTGAGATATCCAACGTAGAGCTTAAAAGTGAATTGTGATTTTTAGCAGTTGGTAACTCTGAAATCATTTCCAATTATGTCCCTGAGATATTCAGATATATATTTCCTTAAACCGAATTTGGTTTCGATAACTGCAATCTTTAGGGGTTTATAGGGGGAGACACACAAAGACAGACAGACAGACATTTGCCTGGATCGATGCCATAAGTCTATCTCATCATCATTTAAAAAAAAGTGAAAAGTAAGCTAAAAATAGCAAGTAGAATATACGATAGCTAATGTATAACATCCTACCTTAGGTGCTTCGATACTGTGCTGACCAGTACCCTCTGCTTATGGACATTTCACATGTGTTGTACCGCAATCATTGGCCGTCAGCGTACAGATGTTACAGATCGTAACGTAAAAGCTTGTATAAAAGCACAATTCCGGTATAGGCTTCAATAACGTTATTCGTACCTGCATTACGAGTTCTTATTGGCTCAGCTGCAAGAAATCAAAGATGGAGGAAACTTGTGGATTGAGATTAATAGTTGCAGTTCATTGGCATTATTAATGCAAATCAGTCATTTAGTACCGTTACGTTGAATACAGGAAAAGGCACTGACTGATTAAACGCATTTCTGTCAGTATTTAAGATTTAACTGAAATCATTCGACATTTAGCCATATGGATGAAGCTGTGAATCTGCACAGTACATGAAATGTGTACGAGTGCTAAGGCGTTAACTTGGTACCTAATGGGTCTTGGGTTCGAGACGCTCCATGGTCAGAATTTTTATTCTTTTTGAATTATTTCGTTGTGTCAACACTACTGTGCGATGCAACTTTTCAACTTCGATTTACTCGAATGATCTAGGGGGGCGATGTTAATAATGGATATTGGTAGGGAAAAATCTTTCTATTTTATCATTCGAATTTGTACTTTCCCAATCAAAACCATGAATATTTGTATTATTCGTGAAACTAATATAATTTTCACAGCACTGATTACTCCACAGTAAAATAATAATAATAATAATATTAACAATAATATAAAGTAGTTCCGTGACGATCTAATGAACCTAATTTTCTTTATATTTATGATTCATGCCATTGATTAATCTACATAGAACTATCTAGAATAATGACGAGATTAAGTTGGTAATACTAACTTTTCTATTTAGATTGGAATATATCTGAAGTAATGTATTCCAGTACAGCTCTACAGTTGGCAGCCTTGGTGACTCTAAATATATTCTTAATTCCATATCTTAAGGTACAGAATGCACATACAAAATTTTGTTGAAGTCCAATGGATAGTATGAACGTTGCATGCTGTGAAATATTGGATGTATCAGTGCGAGTAAAATCATATTGGCAACAACGTCAAGAAGGCGTGCTCAGAATTAATCTGAATTATTCCTATATTTTATAGTGCCAATTTTGGATAAAATCCATTTCTTAGTATAGAAGTTACATGCATTAAAAAATTGGCCCTATAAACAGGCTTAGAATTATGTTGGCAGCACTGATGTGCTTTAGTTGCTCCCAAATAATCTAAAATTTCCGGAACTATTCGTGCGCAAAATTTAGAGCTGTGGCTTGCATACTTTCTTATATATTGGTATTAGGATAGAGAGAGTGAGCATTTAATAACAAATATAAATAATGTTATTGGTTTTACGTCCCTTTTAACTACTCTGGCTTTTAGAGACTCTGGGGTGCCGTAATTTTGTCCATACGGGGATCTTCAACGTGCCAGTAAATCTACTGACACGGCTCTCTGGCATTTGCGCACACTCAAATGCCAGCTGACTGCGCCAGGATACGAACCTGCAACCTTGGGCCCAGCAAGCGAGAACGTTACCCCTGAGCCACGCAGCCAGCCGCATTTATTAACAGTTGGCAGCCCTAATGGCTCTCAAGCATAAGCATAGTCATATCTGTTATAGTACACAAAGCACGTACGAAATTTGGTTAAAATCCAATTAATAGTATAGGTGTTAGATGTACTTAAACATTGGACTTATCAGCAGGCTTAGAATGATCTTGGCACACTGTCATATATGGGATCCTTAAAATGTATCTGGAATGTTATTATCCCTGTGTGTGCTAATTTTGGAAAATTTCGCATGCATAACGTCTGAGATATCCAACGTAGAGCTTAAAAGTGAATTGTGATTTTTAGCAGTTGGTAACTCTGAAATCATTTCCAATTATGTCCCTGAGATATTCAGATATATATTTCCTTAAACCGAATTTGGTTTCGATAACTGCAATCTTTAGGGGTTTATAGGGGGAGACACACAAAGACAGACAGACAGACATTTGCCTGGATCGATGCCATAAGTCTATCTCATCATCATTTAAAAAAAAGTGAAAAGTAAGCTAAAAATAGCAAGTAGAATATACGATAGCTAATGTATAACATCCTACCTTAGGTGCTTCGATACTGTGCTGACCAGTACCCTCTGCTTATGGACATTTCACATGTGTTGTACCGCAATCATTGGCCATCAGCGTACAGATGTTACAGATCGTAACGTAAAAGCTTGTATACAAGCACAATTCCGGTATAGGCGTCAATAACGTTATTCGTACCTGCATTACGAGTTCTTATTGGCTCAGCTGCAAGAAATCAAAGATGGAGGAAACTTGTGGATTGAGATTAATAGTTGCAGTTCATTGGCATTATTAATGCAAATCAGTCATTTAGTACCGTTACGTTGAATACAGGAAAAGGCACTGACTGATTAAACGCATTTCTGTCAGTATTTAAGATTTAACTGAAATCATTCGACATTTAGCCATATGGATGAAGCTGTGAATCTGCACAGTACATGAAATGTGTACGAGTGCTAAGGCGTTAACTTGGTACCTAATGGGTCTTGGGTTCGAGACGCTCCATGGTCAGAATTTTTATTCTTTTTGAATTATTTCGTTGTGTCAACACTACTGTGCGATGCAACTTTTCAACTTCGATTTACTCGAATGATCTAGGGGGGCGATGTTAATAATGGATATAGGTAGGGAAAAATCTTTCTATTTTATCATTCGAATTTGTACTTTCCCAATCAAAACCATGAATATTTGTATTATTCGTGAAACTAATATAATTTTCACAGCACTGATTACTCCACAGTAAAATAATAATAATAATAATATTAACAATAATATAAAGTAGTTCCGTGACGATCTAATGAACCTAATTTTCTTTATATTTATGATTCATGCCATTGATTAATCTACATAGAACTATCTAGAATAATGACGAGATTAAGTTGGTAATACTAACTTTTCTATTTAGATTGGAATATATCTGAAGTAATGTATTCCAGTACAGCTCTACAGTTGGCAGCCTTGGTGACTCTAAATATATTCTTAATTCCATATCTTAAGGTACAGAATGCACATACAAAATTTGGTTGAAGTCCAATGGATAGTATGAACGTTGCATGCTGTGGAATATTGGATGTATCAGTGCGAGTAAAATCATATTGGCAACAACGTCAAGAAGGCGTGCTCAGAATTAATCTGAATTATTCCTATATTTTATAGTGCCAATTTTGGATAAAATCCATTTCTTAGTATAGAAGTTACATGCATTAAAAAATTGGCCCTATAAACAGGCTTAGAATTATGTTGGCAGCACTGATGTGCTTTAGTTGCTCCCAAATAATCTAAAATTTCCGGAACTATTCGTGCGCAAAATTTAGAGCTGTGGCTTGCATACTTTCTTATATATTGGAATTAGGATAAAGAGAGTGAGCATTTAATAACAAATAATAATAATGTTATTGGTTTTACGTCCCTTTTAACTACTCTGGCTTTTAGAGACTCCGGGGTGCCGTAATTTTGTCCAGAAGGGGATCTTCAACGTGCCAGTAAATCTACTGACACGGCTCTCTCGCATTTGCGCACACTCAAATGCCAGCTGACTGCGCCAGGATACGAACCTGCAACCTTGGGCCCAGAAAGGGAGAACGTTACCCCTGAGCCACGCAGCCAGCCGCATTAATTAACAGTTGCAGCCCTAATGGCTCTCAAGTATAAGCATAGTCATATCTGTTATAGTACACAAAGCACGTACGAAATTTGGTTAAAATCCAATTAATAGTATAGGTGTTAGATGTACTTAAACATTGGACTTATCAGCAGGCTTAGAATGATCTTGGCACACTGTCATATATGGGATCCTTAAAATGTATCTGGAATGTTATTATCCCTGTGTGTGCTAATTTTGGAAAATTTCGCATGCATAACCTCTGAGATATCCAACGTAGAGCTTAAAAGTGAATTGTGATTTTTAGCAGTTGGTAACTCTGAAATCATTTCCAATTATGTCCCTGAGATATTCAGATATATATTTCCTTAAACCGAATTTGGTTTCGATAACTGCAATCTTTAGGGGTTTATAGGGGGAGACACACAAAGACAGACAGACAGACATTTGCCTGGATCGATGCCATAAGTCTATCTCATCATCATTTAAAAAAAAGTGAAAAGTAAGCTAAAAATAGCAAGTAGAATATACGATAGCTAATGTATAACATCCTACCTTAGGTGCTTCGATACTGTGCTGACCAGTACCCTCAGCTTATTGACATTACACATGTGTTGTACCGCAATCATTTGCCATCAGCGTTCAGATGTTACAGATCGTAACGTAAAAGCTTGTATACAAGCACAATTCCGGTATAGGCTTCAATAACGTTATTCGTACCTGCATTACGAGTTCTTATTGGCTCAGCTGCAAGAAATCAAAGATGGAGGAAACTTGTGGATTGAGATTAATAGTTGCAGTTCATTGGCATTATTAATGCAAATCAGTCATTTAGTACCGTTACGTTGAATACAGGAAAAGGCACTGACTGATTAAACGCATTTCTGTCAGTATTTAAGATTTAACTGAAATCATTCGACATTTAGCCATATGGATGAAGCTGTGAATCTGCACAGTACATGAAATGTGTACGAGTGCTAAGGCGTTAACTTGGTACCTAATGGGTCTTGGGTTCGAGACGCTCCATGGTCAGAATTTTTATTCTTTTTGAATTATTTCGTTGTGTCAACACTACTGTGCGATGCAAATTTTCAACTTCGATTTACTCGAATGATCTAGGGCGGCGATGTTAATAATGGATATTGGTAGGGAAAAATCATTCTATATTATCATTCGAATTTGTACTTTCCCAATCAAAACCATGAATATTTGTACTATTCGTGAAACTAATATAATTTTCACAGCACTGATCACTCCACAGTAAAATAATAATAATAATAATAATATTAACAATAATATGAAGTAGTTCCGTGACGATCTAATGAACCTAATTTTCTTTATATTTATGATTCATGCCAATGATTAATCTACATAGACCTATCTAGAATAATGACGAGATTAAGTTGGTTATACTAACTTTTCTATTTAGATTGGAATATATCTGAAGTAATGTATTCCAGTACAGCTCTACAGTTGGCAGCCTTGGTGACTCTAAATATATTCTTAATTCCATATCTTAAGGTACAGAATGCACATACAAAATTTGGTTGAAGTCCAATGGATAGTATGAACGTTGCATGCTGTGGAATATTGGATGTATCAGTGCGAGTAAAATCATATTGGCAACAACGTCAAGAAGGCGTGCTCAGAATTAATCTGAATTATTCCTATATTTTATAGTGCCAATTTTGGATAAAATCCATTTCTTAGTATAGAAGTTACATGCATTAAAAAATTGGCCCTATAAACAGGCTTAGAATTATGTTGGCAGCACTGATGTGCATTAGTTGCTCCCAAATAATCTAAAATTTCCGGAACTATTCGTGCGCAAAATTTAGAGCTGTGGCTTGCATACTTTCTTATATATTGGAATTAGGATAAAGAGAGTGAGCATTTAATAACAAATAATAATAATGTTATTGGTTTTACGTCCCTTTTAACTACTCTGGCTTTTAGAGACTCCGGGGTGCCGTAATTTTGTCCAGAAGGGGATCTTCAACGTGCCAGTAAATCTACTGACACGGCTCTCTCGCATTTGCGCACACTCAAATGCCAGCTGACTGCGCCAGGATACGAACCTGCAACCTTCGGCCCAGAAAGGGAGAACGTTACCCCTGAGCCACGCAGCCAGCCGCATTAATTAACAGTTGCAGCCCTAATGGCTCTCAAGTATAAGCATAGTCATATCTGTTATAGTACACAAAGCACGTACGAAATTTGGTTAAAATCCAATTAATAGTATAGGTGTTAGATGTACTTAAACATTGGACTTATCAGCAGGCTTAGAATGATCTTGGCACACTGTCATATATGGGATCCTTAAAATGTATCTGGAATGTTATTATCCCTGTGTGTGCTAATTTTGGAAAATTTCGCATGCATAACCTCTGAGATATCCAACGTAGAGCTTAAAAGTGAATTGTGATTTTTAGCAGTTGGTAACTCTGAAATCATTTCCAATTATGTCTCTGAGATATTCAGATATATATTTCCTTAAACCGAATTTGGTTTCGATAACTGCAATCTTTAGGGGTTTATAGGGGGAGACACACAAAGACAGACAGACAGACATTTGCCTGGATCGATGCCATAAGTCTATCTCATCATCATTTAAAAAAAAGTGAAAAGTAAGCTAAAAATAGCAAGTAGAATATACGATAGCTAATGTATAACATCCTACCTTAGGTGCTTCGATACTGTGCTGACCAGTACCCTCAGCTTATTGACATTACACATGTGTTGTACCGCAATCATTTGCCATCAGCGTTCAGATGTTACAGATCGTAACGTAAAAGCTTGTATACAAGCACAATTCCGGTATAGGCTTCAATAACGTTATTCGTACCTGCATTACGAGTTCTTATTGGCTCAGCTGCAAGAAATCAATGATGGAGGAAACTTGTTGATTGAGATTAATAGTTGCAGTTCATTGGCATTATTAATGCAAATCAGTCATTTAGGTCCGTTACTTTGAATACAGGAAAAGGCACTGACTGATTAAACGCATTTCTGTCAGTATTTAAGATTTAACTGAAATCATTCGACATTTAGCCATATGGATGAAGCTGTGATTCTGCACAGTACGTGAAATCTGTACGAGTGCTAAGGCGTTAACTTGGTACTTAATGGGTTGTGGGTTCGAGACGCTCCATGGCCAGAATTTTTATTCTTTTTGAATTATTTCGTTGTGTCAACACTACTGTGTGATGCAACTTTTCAACTTCGATTTACTCGCATGATCTAGGGGGCGATGTTAATAATGGATATTGGTAGGGAAACATCTTTCTATTTTATCATTCGAATTTGAACTTTCCCAATCAAAACCATGAATATTTGTACTATTCTTGAAACTAATATAATTTTCACAGCACTGATTACTCCACAGTAAAATAATAATAATAATAATATTAACAATAATATGAAAGTAGTTCCGTGACGATCTAAAGAGCCTAATTTTCTTTATATTTAAGATTCATGCCAATGATTAATCTACATAGACCTATCTAGAATAATGACGAGATTAAGTTGGTAATACTAACTTTTCTATTTAGATTGGAATATATCTGAAGTAATGTATTCCAATACAGCTCTACAGTTGGCAGCCTTGGTGACTCTGAATATATTCTTAGTTCCATATTTTAAGGTACAGAATGCACATACAAAATTGGTTGAAGTCCAATGGATAGTATGGACGTTGCATGCTGTGAAATATTGGATGTATCAGTGCGAGTAAAATCATATTGGCAACATGTCAAGAAGGCGTTTTCAGAATTAATCTGATTTATTCCTATATTTTACAGTGGCAATTTTGGATAAAATCCATTTCTTAGTATGGAAGTTCAATTTCAACTATTTCCAACTGTGGCTACCAGATGCTTCTGTCACTAACACTGGCGGAGAACGTTGGAACTTGATAGAGCGTTTCTAACTCGCCAAATATAACCTAAAAACTTTTCTACACACTACCAATTGTAATGGTAGGTGCTTTTACCTGCCATAAATCTATGACATGGGCACGCCTGCTTTATTTCCCCTTCGAAGAAAGGCATACTGAAGAATTTTAACGCTCTTAACCAATCCGACGACTTCGGCCGGGTTTGAACACGCCATCTTGGGCTTAGCAGTTCAGCATGCTATCGACCTCGCCACCGAAGCCCCTTATAGAAGTAATACAGGGTGAAGAAATATGCCGTACTTGGAGGTCGTCATGCGACTTCTCATCCAAATGCAAGACAAAAGTTTCTATAGCAAAATCGGAGCGGGTGTTATTTGAAAAGACGAGTATGAAAACGAGAAGCCGGCAACACTGTCGCATCCTGCGGCGGAATGTGTATCATATCACCGTACCAGCCGTCGTAGCTCACTGAGTAGGCATCTGTATTATCCAAACCACAACCACCAACGAACTACGGTTCGAATCTACGTCAGGTCGTCGTTTTGTGTGACGTCAGTTCGTGGCTCTGTGAAGATAAGACTGGACTTCAAACGATTTTTCTTTCGTAGTCAGTTTACCCTCCAAGTAGGCTTTTCCCACGGACTCAGCGAGAGATCCCACCTTTACCTCCTCTACGGGCAGTGTCCTGGCGCTTGAGAGTGAGTCGGGGGATCCAACTGGGGAGGCGGGACTAGCACCTCACCCAATGCGGCCTCACCTGCAAAGCGAACAGGGGGCCTCATGTGGGATGGGACGGGATGGGAAGAATAGAAAGGATAGACAAGGAAGAGGGAAGGAGGCGGCCGTGACCTGACGGTAGGGACCATCCCGGCATTTGCCCGAAGATGAAGCGGGCAACCACGAAAAACCACTTCGAGGATGGATGTGGTGGGAATCGAACCCCATCTACTCATTTGGACCACCCGAGGCTGAGTAGATCCCGTTCCAGTCCTCATACCACTTTTCAAATTTCGTGGCAGCGTACGGAATGGAATTATTGTGCGTATCATAATGGGCAATCTAGTGTATATCATTGGATGCAGACGATGTTACTGGCTTTATTTGTGCCATGGACGAAACTAAGTGGTCGTTTACGTATGTAAGAGGCTCATGTTATGTTTTAATGTTTAAATAAAGGTAACAGAAGGAAATAATATAAGAGATGAAGACACTTTGGACAGAGAAGGTGTTATGTTTGGAAGTACGCCAGGGTAGAGTGGAAAGGAAACCTGGGGCGAAGTGGTCTGAGGACAGAAAGAAGCAACATAGTCTAAGAACGAAGAAATATTGGGAAGAAAACAACAAAGAGTGAAGAATTGAAATTGGTGCGTGGTCCGTAGCGGGTCTCATCGAAATAAGAAAGAAGTAGAGAAGTAACAGCAATGTAAGACACAGTACACAACATAATGTATTGATTGCATTGTGGAGGTGTACATTGGATACAATTTGAGACTTTAACTGAAGAACTCTTTGACGCGAACGCCATTGGACCATAACCGACCTTCACGGCATACCTTTTCGCACTGAGCTAATGAGACAGCACCGGCACAGCGCAGACTTCATGCGTGCTGTTCTCTTGGCCATGCTGCACGCAGTTACAGCGTTGCCAGAGCCTCGTTTCTTAACTCGCATTTCTATTAAACGTATTGGCAGGACCAGGCCTTCCTAGATAAGCCTTTGCTATGAATTTCGACGAGGAACCGCATGCTGACCTCCAAGTACGGGATTTGTTCTTCATCCTGTATATAGTATATACAACATTATGTATAATATTTGACGCAATCAAAGTTTTTGATATTTCAGAGGAAACCTCTGGTTGGTTATGATAGGATTACTGGTATGCTACTGGTAGAGCGTATGTTAGTACAGTATATGATAATTAGTAAACAATATTTTAACTTCTTCGACATAATTGATTTTTCAGTACGGTACCGTATGTTTAGGCTTTAGAGATCATATCAGCAACGGGTTGTGTATCATTCACAGCATTCCAGTACGAAATAATTTTTCTTGTAACAATAAATGTACTGTGTGAAATGAAAGGGAACAAAGAGCAAATGCCATTATTCATTTAAAGACAAGACGGAAAATGGCTAAGTTGCTCCAACGCGTAGCCCACTACTCCATGTTGTTTGATGTGGTGGTACGTTTAAATTTACGCTGCGATTTGTCGTCAACGGTATGAATGGCATTATTTACTTTTAAACCAGAATTACACTGCTGTTAATGAATACGACAACCCACCCGGCACTTTCTACTGTTAAAGCGATAGAGAGACTTGAGGTGTCCCACCTGTTATGACGAGACTTCTTGAATTGAGTCATCTCATGAGCACGTTCTGTCCAAGCGGAGCCTCGCTCACAGTAGTGTTGTGCCCAGGTGCGGGAGTGATTAATCTGCCAATGGATTTCAATTTTAAATAAAGGGAGGAGGAAATAGAGAACAGCATTCATAAGAGAAATAGCAAATGGAAGGGGTGACACATACGTTTTAATATTGTATTAGGCAAATGGGTTGTTGATTGTGTTCAATGTTAATAGTTAATTTTCAAGAGGAAGAGTACGTAGTATATGATTAGGCACAGATGTTCATGACCAGAAGGTGAAATTATATTGATGTATGTGTGACAAAATCATCGTAAAATCAGTGTGGAGGTATGTGTCCATGATATACGATCCATCTCCATTGCAAGTGTGAAAGAATTTCTGAGATATGGCCAAACATTTTTAAATATTAAAAAAAAATACAAAAATATATCTGTAGAAGCTCGACCCAAGTTGAAGACAAATTGCTGAAATGGCAAGATAGAGACTAAACAGGAGGTGTTCAAGATTAGGACCGGACACATTGCATTAGCCTACTTACTATTTCAAATGCGGTTTACTCTCTAATAACTATATTTTACAGCTTATTCCAGGGGATAATTCACTACATTCATTCATGTTTATTAAAGAGGACGATTGGGAGTTCCACGGCAGTGACGTCTGAACATTATGATAAAGATCGGGAATGTAGACTAGTGATTAGAATTTTGTGTTGGAAGGTTCAAGAAGTATGTTGTTTAGAAAAGTGAGACTTGGCATTTGTTATGCCAATATAACATGAAGTAATCAGATATCATGTTTGAAACTGTAATCTCAGTATAACCCTTTCTTTTATCTGAGTGAAGATTTCTGCTGCCTTTTTTTTCACATCTGATAAACGAATCGCTTTTCAGTGGGTCAGCACATTAACGTGCGCAATTAAATGGGGTGGGGAATAACAAGTATGTATCCCACTTCACCGATGTGGCTCTATCCTGTAAGCCTAGATCAGGACCATCCAGTCATTGCGCTCCGAGAGCGCGGCCGCGCTCGGGGAGCACTGGGCAGTCAGACTAGCGCTCCTTCCCCTACCACCACTACACTGTGGCAGCGAGGAGATCTGAGACACACGGACTATGTTCGTACCGCAATAACTAGATACGAACGCACAGATGCAGGCGACGGCTTTTGTGGCATTGTTGACATCATATTGATAGGGCTGTTTTACCATAATAGGATATATACTGCCATAATATATATGTATACAAATCGAATGGTACTCCGATGCATGGAATGTGTAGGAAACGAACGCAAGTGTTAAGTAAAGAATATTGTGCTTTATTACAAAATGAAATGAGAACATATTAGAGAGGAAAATTCAACAACATTTTACCAATATGAACAGATAGTACAGGCCTTGAGTGACTCTTTCTCCGTCGTTTTTACGAATTTCTAGTTTTGGAGGAAACAATCTTCTCCAAATTGGGTACAATATTTCTGGACACAGCTATTCGTAAACAATTGCGCAAGTTTCTATCACTCATCGTTGCACGATGTTTACTTTTGGTAAGCTTAAGAACTGAAGAGAAGCGCTCATAAATGTACGTTGAGTCGAACATTGACAGAACTTCACTTGCATGTCTTTACAAAAGGGGATATTCTCCTTGCGGAAAGCCACTGTAAAATTCTTCTAAACTTCGTGACATTAGAAAGCGGTCATTAAGACGAACATTGCATTGCAGTTTTCTTAACTTCGTGACATTTAGAAAGAGGTATTTAAGACGAACATTGCATTGCAGTTCAATCAGCTCTAATTGAAATAGCTGTGGAACACTGTCTGCACTAATAGAAAATGGTCGAACAAATACATCTAACACCGCTTGGAGTTCTGATAATTCTGAAAATCGCTTGTCAAACTCTTCTTGTATTTGGCGAATTACCTCCAAGTACTCATCAAAGTCGACACCTTTCACTGTTTCAAACGATGGAAAATGTCCTGTGTTCCTTGCACGTAACTGGTTTTCCCGCAAAATCAATTTTCTTGTGAACGCTTCAATTTTTTCCACCAAATCGCAGATGTTGTGCTTTTCGCCCTGAAGCGAAGTGTTCAAATTATTCAGATGGGCAGTAATGTCACATAAAAATCCAAGTCCGCCACCCACTTAGGGTCACGCAAAAGAACTTCGGGCCGCCCTTTCATGTCACAGAATGTATGTATTGCGTTCCGCAAGAAAAACACACGATTCAGCACCTTCGCCTTGCTCAGCCATCTTACTTCTGCATGGTACGGGATATCCGGACACTCCGCTTCGATGTCATCCAAGAACTCTTTGAATTGACGGTGCGTGAGTTCATGGGAGTGAAGATAATTTACCATTCGCACAACTGTTCCCATTACATCTTTGCGCTTGGCGACTTTTGCACAGATTGCCTCCTGGTGTATGAAGCAATGGATCGCCACCATTAGGGTACTACCGTTCTCAGCCATTTTTAACTTTACATATCTGAGGAACCCCATGCGTACACATCGTAAAGCTGGAGCTCCATCCGTCGTTATACTCGTCAACCGCTCCCATTTTAATCCCATTGATTCAAAAGCACCCTCCACAGCTTGGAAAATATCGAAACCGGTAGTGGTGACTTTGAGTGTTACCAAGTCGAGGAAATTCTCGGTGACCCGAAGATCGTCATCCACCCCTCGAATAAAAATAACGAGCTATGCTATGTCCGCAATGTCGGTTGATTCGTCGAGGGCGATGGAAAATTATACAAATTTTGCTGCCTTCTCCATTAATTGCTGTTCCATATCAACGGACATATCGTCTATTCTGCGAGCCACAGTTTGAGGAGAAAGAGAGATGTTTTCAAATTTCTCAACTACCTCCGTAGGACAAATACATGCCGCCACGTCCATTAGGCACTCCTTGATGAAATTCCCTTCCGCGAAGGGCTTCCCAGCTTCGGCAATTCGCATCGAACATTTGTAGCTTGCTCGTAAAATCGGTCCACCAACCTCACTCTCCTCTATCTCCTGTCAGACAAAAATACGGCAAGTCACAATTTTAGTGTTCTTCAGATAATTAAATCATTTGTTCATTCCCATTTGTAAGCAAGCATTTTAAAATTAAGGCAATAATACTTACAGGAAAGTGCTGCTTGAAATTTTCTTTCAATTCTTCCAACTTCGATTGCCGACTGGCGTCTGTCAAGTCACCGTAATCATCCCTGTGGTTGGCACTGCAGTGCCGTTCCAAATTGTGTTTTTTTTTTACTCATTAAATCTCGGTGGCACACTAAACATTTGGCATGCCCTTTATAAGCTGTACAGAAAAATAATTTTTCCCATTCTGCTTTAAAGGCAGCTGCTTCACCACTCCTTATTAGCCTACTTTTCACATTCTGCAAAAATGAGGAAAAAGTACACTTATGAGATCGATCCGGGAGAATGTGAGTCTGTCTGTCTGTCCTTCTGTCTGTCAGGCTGTGTGTGTGTGCCCCCCCCCCCCCCTGTCAACTCCTAAACGGCTGCAGAAATCGAATCCAAATTTAGTATGAGTAAAGATGTATACCGGAATATCTCACGCCCATATTTGAAAATGATGTCAGTGCTACCAACTGCTAAAAATCACAATTCACTTTTAACCTCTACGTTGGATATCTCAGACGTTATGCATGCGAAATTTTCCAAAATTAGCACACACAGGGATAATAACATTCCAGATACATTTTAAGGATCCCATGTATGACAGTGTTGCCAAGATGATTCTAAGCCTGCTGATAAGTCCAATGTTTAAGTACATCTAACATCTATACTATCAATTGGATTTTAACCAAATTTCGTACGTGCTTTGTGTACTATAACAGATATGACTATGCTTATACTTAAGAGCCATTAGCGCTGCCAGCTGTTAATAAATGCGGCTGGCTGCGTGGCTCAGGGGTAACGTTCTCCCTTGCTGAACCCAAGGTTGCAGGATCGTATCCTGGCGCAGTTAGCATTATTATTATTATTTGTTAATAAATGCTCACTCTCTTTATCCTAATACCAATATATCAGAAAGTATGCAAGCCAACAGCTCTAAATTTTGCGCACGAATAGTTCCTGAAATTTTAGATTATTTGGGAGCAACTAATGCACATCAGTGCTGCCAACATAATTCTAAGCCTGTTTATAGGGCCAATTTTTAAATGCATGTAACTTCTATACTAAGAAATGGATTTTATCCAAAATTGGCACTATAAAATATAGGAATAATTCAGATTAATTCTGAAAACGCCTTCTTGATGTTGTTGCCAATATGATTTTACTCGCACTGATACATCAAATATTTCACAGCATGCAACGTCCATACTATCCATTGGACTTTACCAAATTTAGCATGAGCATTCTTTACCTTAAGATATGGAACTAAGAATATATTCAGAGTCACCAAGGCTGCCAACTGTAGATCTGTATTGGAATACATTACTTCAGATATATTCCAATCTAAATAGAAAAGTTAGTATTACCAACTTAATCTCGTAATTATTCTAGATAGGTCTATGTAGATTAATCATTGGCATGAATGTTAAGTATAAAGAAAATTAGGTCCTTTAGATCGTCACGGAACTACTTCATATTATTGTTAATATTATTATTATTATTATTATTTTACTGTGGAGTAATCAGTGCTGTGAAAATTATATTAGTTTCACTAATAGTACAAATATTCATGGTTTTGATTTGGAAAGTACAAATACGAATGATAAAATAGAATGATTTTTCCCTACCAATATCCATTATTAACATCGCCCCCCTAGAACATGCGAGTAAATCGAAGTTGAAAAGTTGCATCACACAGTAGTGTTGACACAACGAAATAATTCAAAAAGAATAAAAATTCTGGCCATGGAGCGTCTCGAACCCAGGACCCCGTAGGTACCAGGTTAACGCCTTAGCACTCGTACACATTTCATGTACTGTGCAGATTCACAGCTTCATCCATATGGCTAAATGTCGAATGATTTCAGTTAAATCATAAATACTGACAGAAATGCGTTTAATCAGTCAGTGCCTTTTCCAGTATTCAACGTAACGGAACTAAATGACTGATTTGCATTAATAATGCCAATGAACTGCAACTATTAATCTCAATCCACAAGTTTCCTCCATCTTTGATTTCTTGCAGCTGAGCCAATAAGAACTCGTAATGCAGGTACGAATAACGTTATTGAAGCCTATACCGGAATTGTGCTTGTATACAAGCTTTTACGTTACGATCTGTAACATCTGTACGCTGATGGCAAATGATTGCGGTACAACACATGTGTAATGTCAATAAGCTGAGGGTACTGGTCAGCACAGTATCGAAGCACCTAAGGTAGGATGTTATACATTAGCTATCGTATATTCTACGTGGTATATTAGCTTACTATTCACTTTTGTTTAAATGATGATGAGTTAGACTAATGACATCGATCCAGGCAAATGTCTGTCTGTCTGTCTTTGTGTGTCTCCCCCTATCAACCCCTAAAAGACTGCAGTTATCGAAACCAAATTCGGTTTAAGGAAATATCTAAATCTGAATATCTCAGGGACATAATTGTAAATGATTTCAGAGTTACCAACTGCTAAAAATCACAATTCACTTTTAAGCTCTACGTTGGATATCTCAGATGTTATGCATGCGAAATTTTCCAAAATTAGCACACACAGGGATAATAACATTCCAGATACATTTTAAGGAGCCCATATATGACAGTGTTGCCAAGATGATTCTAAGCCTACTGATAAGTCCAATGTTTAAGTACATCTAACATCTATACTATCAATTGGATTTTAACCGAATTTCGTACGTGCTTTGTGTACTATAACAGATATGACTATGCTTATACTTGATAGTCAGCAGGGCTGCCAACTGCTAATGAATGCTCATTCTCTTTCTTTATCCTAATACCAATAAATATATCAGAAAGTATGCTAGCCAACACCTCTGAATGTTGCAAACGTATGGTACCTAAAATTTCAGATTAACTTCGAGTAACTAATGTACATCAGTGCTGCCAACATAATTCTAAGCCTGCTGAAAATGCATGTAACTTCTATACCAACAAATGGACGTTATCCAAAATTGGCACTATTAGATAAAGTATTATTTCAGATATCGCCTCAGTAGCGTAGCGGTCAGCATGGTTAGCTGCCGCCCCGGAGGTCCTGGGTTTGATTCCCGGCTCTGCCACGAAATTTGAAAAGTGGTACGAGGACTGGAACGGGAGCTACTCAGCCTCGGGTGGCCCAAATGAGTAGAGGGTGTTCGATTCCCCTTCAGCCATCCTCGAAGTGGTTTTCCGTGGTTTCCCACTTCGTCTTCGGGAAAATGCCGGGATGGTACCTTCTTCAAGGCCACGGCTGCCTCCTTCCCTCTTCCTTGCCTATCCATCCTACCCATCCCTTACCATCCCTCATGAGGCCCCTGTTCGCTTTGCAGGTGAGGCCGCCTGGGCGAGGTGCCAATCCCACCTCACCAGTTGTATCCCTTCCGATTCGATGTTCCTAGCTCTAGGACACTGCCCATAGAGGCGGTAGTGGTGAGTTCCCTCACTGAGTCCGTGGATTCCACCAACCTGGAGGGTAAACGACTAAAAATAAAATAAAAATTGGCGTGAATCTTAAATATAAAGAAAAGTATGCTCTTTAGATCGTCACGAAACTATTTCTCCTTATTCTTAATATTATTATCTATTGTGGAGTAAACATCGATTATTATTGAGGTATGAAAATATTAGTATACTTTCATGATTAGTACAAATATTCATGGTTTTGTATGGGGAAGTACAAATTTGAATGATAGAATAGAATAATTTTCCCTTCCAATATCCATTATTAACATCATCTCCGTAGATTATGCGAATAAATCGTAGTTGGAAACTCACAAGGACTGTAGTGTGAATGCAACATAATAATTCAAAAAGAATAAAAAATTCGGCCCTAGCGCGTCTCGAACCCGAGACTTATTGGACACTAAGTTGCAGCTATAGCACCCGTACACTTCTCACTTTCTAGCCTAGCTCATAGTTACGTAACTTCATGCGTATAGCTAAATGTCGAATTATTTCAGTTAAATCGTAAATACTGACAGGAATGCGTTCAATCAGTCAGTGCCCCTTCATGTATTCAACGTAACGCATCTTAATGACTGGTTTGCATTAATAATGCCAATGAACTGCAAATATTACTCTCAATCCACAACTTTCCTCCATGTTTGATTTCTTGCAGCTTAGCCAATCGGAACACGGAATGCTGCTGCGAATAACGTTATTCAAGCCTATACCGGAATTGTGCCTGTATACAAGCTTTAACGTTATAATCTGTACCATTTGTATTCTGATGGTCAATGATTGCGGTACAACACATGTGATATGTCCATAAGCAGAGGGTACTGATCAGCACAGTATCGAAACACCTAAGGTTGGATGTTATACAGTAGCTATCGTATATTCTTCGTAATATTTTAGCCTACTTTTCACATTTTGTAAAAATGAGAGAAAAGTAGACTTATGGCATCGGTCCAGGCAAATGTCTGTCTGTCCCTCCTAGACGGCTGCAGTTATTGAAACCCAATTTGGTATAAGTAAAGACCTATATTTGAATATCTCACGGGCATTTTTGAAAATTATTTTAGTGCTAGTAACTGCTGAAAATTCACAATTCACTTTTGAGCTCTATGTTGGATTTATCAGACGTTATGCATGCGAACCCTTCCAAAATTAGTACAGATAGAGATAATAACATTCCAGATATATATTTTAGGTAGCGCATATATGACAGTGGTGCAAACATGATTTTAAGCCAGCGGATAAGTCCAATGTTTAAGTGCATCTAACTTCTAACTATCAATTGGATTTTATCCGAATTTCGTATGCGCTATTGTTACTGTAACAGATATGACTATGCTCATACTTGAGAGCCAGCAGGGCTGCCAACTGCTAATGAATGCTCATTCTCTTTCTTTATCCTAATACCAATAAATATATCAGAAAGTATGCTAGCCAACACCTCTGAATGTTGCACACGTATGGTACCTAAAATCTCAGATTAACTTCGAGTAACTAATGTACATCAGTGCTGCCAACATAATTCTAAGCCTGCTGAAAATGCATGTAACTTCTATACCAACAAATGGATGTTATCCAAAATTGGCACTATTAGATAAAGTATTATTTCAGATATCGCCTCAGTAGCGTAGCGGTCAGCATGGTTAGCTGCCGCCCCGGAGGTCCTGGGTTTGATTCCCGGCTCTGCCACGAAATTTGAAAAGTGGTACGAGGACTGGAACGGGAGCTACTCAGCCTCGGGTGGCCCAAATGAGTAGAGGGTGTTCGATTCCCCTTCAGCCATCCTCGAAGTGGTTTTCCGTGGTTTCCCACTTCGTCTTCGGGAAAATGCCGGGATGGTACCTTCTTCAAGGCCACGGCTGCCTCCTTCCCTCTTCCTTGCCTATCCATCCTACCCATCCCTTACCATCCCTCATGAGGCCCCTGTTCGCTTTGCAGGTGAGGCCGCCTGGGCGAGGTGCCAATCCCACCTCACCAGTTGTATCCCTTCCGATTCGATGTTCCTAGCTCTAGGACACTGCCCATAGAGGCGGTAGTGGTGAGTTCCCTCACTGAGTCCGTGGATTCCACCAACCTGGAGGGTAAACGACTAAAAATAAAATAAAAATTGGCGTGAATCTTAAATATAAAGAAAAGTATGCTCTTTAGATCGTCACGAAACTATTTCTCCTTATTCTTAATATTATTATCTATTGTGGAGTAAACATAGACTATTATTGAGGTATGAAAATATTAGTATACTTTCATGAATAGTACAAATATTCATGGTTTTGTATGGGGAAGTACAAATTTGAATGATAGAATAGAATAATTTTCCCTTCCAATATCCATTATTAACATCATCTCCGTAGATTATGCGAATAAATCGTAGTTGGAAACTCACAAGGAATGTAGTGTGAATGCAACATAATAATTCAAAAAGAATAAAAAATTTGGCCCTAGCGCGTCTCGAACCCGAGACTCATTGGACACTAAGTTGCAGCTATAGCACCCGTACACTTCTCACTTTGTAGAATAGCTCATAGTTACGTAACTTCATGCGTATAGCTAAATGTCGAATTATTTCAGTTAAATCGTAAATACTGACAGGAATGCGTTCAATCAGTCAGTGCCCCTTCATGTATTCAACGTAACGCATCTTAATGACTGGTTTGCATTAATAATGCCAATGAACTGCAAATATTACTCTCAATCCACAACTTTCCTCCATGTTTGATTTCTTGCAGCTTAGCCAATCGGAACACGGAATGCTGCTGCGAATAACGTTATTCAAGCCTATACCGGAATTGTGCCTGTATACAAGCTTTAACGTTATAATCTGTACCATTTGTATTCTGATGGTCAATGATTGCGGTACAACACATGTGATATGTCCATAAGCAGAGGGTACTGATCAGCACAGTATCGAAACACCTAAGGTTGGATGTTATACAGTAGCTATCGTATATTCTTCGTAATATTTTAGCCTACTTTTCACATTTTGTAAAAATGAGGGAAAAGTAGACTTATGGCATCGGTCCAGGCAAATGTCTGTCTGTCCCTCCTAGACGGCTGCAGTTATTGAAACCCAATTTGGTATAAGTAAAGACCTATATTTGAATATCTCACGGGCATTTTTGAAAATTATTTTAGTGCTAGTAACTGCTGAAAATTCACAATTCACTTTTGAGCTCTATGTTGGATTTATCAGACGTTATGCATGCGAACCCTTCCAAAATTAGTACAGATAGAGATAATAACATTCCAGATATATATTTTAGGTAGCGCATATATGACAGTGGTGCAAACATGATTTTAAGCCAGCGGATAAGTCCAATGTTTAAGTGCATCTAACTTCTAACTATCAATTGGATTTTATCCGAATTTCGTATGCGCTATTGTTACTGTAACAGATATGACTATGCTCATACTTGAGAGCCAGCAGGGCTGCCAACTTCTAATGAATGCTCATTCTCTTTCTTTATCCTAATACATATATATAATAAAGTATGCAAGCCAACAGCTCTAAATTTTGCACACGTATGATACCTGAAATTTCAGATTAATTTCGAGTAACTAATGTACGTCAGTGCTGCCAACATAATTCTAAGCCTGCTGAAAATGCATGTAACTTCTATACCAACAAATGGATGTTATCCAAAATTGGCACTATAAAATATAGTATTATTTCAGATTAATTCTGAGCACACGTGCATGACTTTGTTGCCAATATGATTCTACATACACTGGTAGATCCAATATTTCATAACATGCAACGTCCATACTATCCATTGGACTTCAACCGAATGTTATATGTGCATTATGTACCTTAAGAGATGGAACTAAGGATATATTCAGAGTCACCTAGGCTACCAACTGTAGTGCTGTATTAGAATATTTCAGGTATATTCCAATCTAATTAGAAATGTTAGTAGGCCTATTACCTATTAAATTTTGTCATGGGAAAAGGCACCTACTTTATTATTGCAATGTGCTCAAATATTTCATATGACCCTTCTTTGTATAATGTGACTAATCCCACACAACGTCGCTCTTTCTACATCACATTTAGTAACAACGTTATGGCCCTCTGTTCGAGCTGTTTCCTTAATAACGTTCTTGACGGAATATACATAATTTCTTGTCATTAAGATTGGATTTGATTAATAATAAACAAGAAATGGGAATAACATTAATTTGTAGAACTCAATTTTAGCCGTCTTTTAAACAACGTTATCGTCGGTAGTACTCACAATTTTGTTCCTTAAAGATTGGGTAAGACAAATAACGAAAACCGGCGAATAACGTTTTTATGAGGAACTTCCTTTACCCGCCTTTCGAATAACGTTATTGTCAGCAGTTCGTTCAATTTCGTTCTTCGACATCAGGTTGAACTAATAACGAAATGATGCCAATAACGTTATTCAGTTATTCACTATGTGAGCCACCCTCCCAATAACGTTATTGGTAGGGACCGGAATAATAGCGTTCTTCAATTCGGTTATTGAATATAACGTTATTGTGATAGTATATGATAAATACGGTATTCTTGTGGAAACGAAGTAATTCGTTCTGCAACGCATTTACCTAAATGCACTCATGGAGTTTTCCGGTACATTCCCTAATTACGTTACGTTATGGTTACGGTTAAGTTATCTAGCCCTGCTTCTATTTGTCTTGCCTATTTGGATCTGATGGTGCTTGCTTGTTGAGCAAAACATGTCATCCCTTAGTTTTGTTGTTGTTGTTGTTGTTGTTGTTGTTGTTGTTGTTGTTGTTGTTGTTGTTGTTGTTGTTGTTGTTGTTGTTGTTGTTGTTGTTGTTGTTGTTGTTGTGGTTGTTGTTGTTGTTGTTGTTGTTGTTGTTGTTGTTGTTGTTGTTGTTGTTGTTGTTGTTGTTGTTGTTGTTGTTGTTGTTGTTGTTGTTGTTGTTGTTGTACTTCTTCCTCTTCTACTTACACTACTTTTTCTTCTACCGTAGAGTGGGGCGAAGTCGATCAAAAATACGTTTTTTCGACATATTACACGTAATGCAATTTTGAAAACGCATATATAAATACACACATCAAAAAAAGTTTTGCATCACCTCGGTTCCAAGAGTTCCGGAACCGTCAAATACAAAGGGAATAGAGATCAACACAAACAACATTTCAGCTCGTTTTATTGCTCATGAGACCCACACATTGCATGTTGTACCATCATACAGCTAGACTTTCAGCATTTGTGGTCCAGATTGCAGTACACACCACTACCTCTAATACCCAGTAGCACGTCCTCTTGCATTGATGCATGCCTGTATTCGCCGTGGCATACTATCCACAAGTTCATCAAGACACTGTTGGTCCAAATTGTCCCACTCCTCAACGACAATTCGGCGTAAATCTCTCAGAGTGGTTGGTGGGTCAAGACGTCCATAAACAGCCCTTTTCAACATATCCCAGGCATGTTCGATAGGGTTCATGTCTGGCGAACATGCTGGCCACTGTAGTCGAGCGATGTCGTTATCTTGAAGGAACGCATTCACAAGATGTGCACGATGAGGTCGAGAATTGTCGTCCATGAAGACAAATGCCTCTCCAATATTCTGCCGATATGGTTGCACTATGGGTCGGAGGATGTCATTCAGGTATCGTAAAGCCGTTTCGGAGCCTTCCATGACCACCAGTGGCGTACGTCGGCCCCACATAATGCCACCCCAAAACATCAGGGAACCACCACCTTGCTGCACTCGCTGGACAGTGTGTCTAAGACGTTCAGCCTGACCAGGGTGCCTCCAAACACGTCTCCGACGATTGTCTGGTTGAAGGCATATGCGACACTCATCGGTGAAGAGAACGTGATGCCAATTCCGTGGGGTCCATTCAGCATGTTGTTGGGCCCATCTGTACCGCGCTGCATGGTGTCGGGGTTGCAAAGCTGGACCTCGCCATGGACGTCGGGAGTGAAGTTGCGCATCATGCAGCCTATTGCGCACAGTTTGAGTTGAAACACGACGTCCTGTGGCTGAACGAAACGCATTATTCAACATGGTGGCATTGCTGTCAGGGTTCCTCCGAGCGGCAATCCGTAAGTAGCGGTCATCCACTACAGTAGTAGCCCTTGGGCGGCCTGAGCGAGGCCTGTCATCGACAGTTCCTGTATCTCTGTACCTCCTCCATGTCCGAACAACATCGCTTTGGTTCACTCTGAGACGCCTGGAAACTTCCCTTGTTGAGAGCCCTTCTTGACACAAAGTAACAATGCGGACGCGATCGAACTGCGGTATTGACCTTCTAGGCATGGTAGAACTACAGACAACATGAGCAGCGTACCTTCGTCCTGGTGGAATGACTGGAACTGATCGGCTGTCGTACCCCCTCCGTCTAATAGGCCCTGCTCATGCATGGTTGTTTACATCTTTGAGCAGTTTTAGTGACATCTATGAACAGTCAAAGGGACTGTATCTTGGATACAATATACACAGTCAACGTCTATATGCCGGAGATCTGGGAACCGAGGTGATGCAAAACTTTTTTTGATGTGTGTATAATGAAGCTTCATCAATCTAATGCTTGCATAACAACTTGACAACTTCCGTAAATTACGAAACTATTACTGTTTGAAGTGTGATCGGCTTCACCCCACTTGGTCCTAACTGATTGACTGACTCACTCACTCATCAAACTCAGGGGGAAAAACTGCTTTAAAGTAAGTAAATAGCTGTTCGACAGTTTTTTTCATAAATCAAATTTAAGGGGTTCATGGGGAGGGGTGAAATTCTGAAAAAAGAAAATTGAAAGAAAATGTCCTGACTCACTCACTCACTCACTCATCATCGCCCAGCCAAAATGATTGAAGTTAGAAACATGACAGTTTGGGGATATGTTCATTGTATTTCAAAACAGTCTACTAAGGGAGGATTTTCGGATATTCAGGTTCTAAAGGGGTCTTAATGGGGTTAAACCTGCATTTCATTGAATAACAATATCTCCCGATTGGTTTCATTGGGGGATGTGATACACGGCATATAAACTCATCATTAAAAAGTAAGACACGTGTCTGAGGGTTTTTCGATGTGGAGTATATTATGAGGTGAAAGGGGTGAAAAGTAGGGATTGAAAGATTCCTAACGGAGCGTGTATGTCTTAAACGACATAGGCGAGGAGTTTGAAACTCAGCGTAAAAAAATCAGCATAAAAATAAGTAAATATGTGTTTGACCGTTTTTTTTTTTCATAAATCCAATTTAAGAGGCCCATGGGGAGGGGTGAAATTCTGTGGGGGGGGGGGGGGGGACAGGAAAGAAAATGTCCTAACTGATTGACTGACTGACTCACTCATCAAACTCAGGGAAAAAACTGCTTTAAAGTAAGTAAATAGCTGTTCAACAGTTTTTTTTATCAATCAAATTGAAGGGGTTCATCGGGAGGGGTGAAATTCTGAAGGGAAAAAAATGAAAGAAAATGTCCTGACTCATTCACTCACTCATCATCGCCCAGCCAAAAATATTGAAGTTGGAAACATTGCATTTTGGGGATATGTTCGTTGTATGTCAAAACCGTACACTAAGGGAGGATTTTTGGATATTCAGGCTCTAAAGGGGTCTTAAGGGGGTTAAACCTGAATTTCATTGAATAACAATATCTCACGAGTCGTTTCATTTGTGGATGTGATACTCGGCATATAAACTAATCATTAAAAATACGCAGACATGTGTCTAAGGTTTTTTCGATGTGGTGTATTATTATGAGGTGAAAGGGGTGAAAAGTGGGGGTTGAAGGATTCCTAACGGAGCGTGTAGGCCTATCTCTTAAACGACATAGGCGAGAAATTTGAAACGCAGCGAAAAATCATCAGCTAAAAAGATAAGTAAATCGGTGTTCGACCGTTTTTTCATAAATTAATTTAAGGGGCCAATGGAGTGGGGTGAAATTCAGGGGGAAAAAAGGAGAGAAAGTGTCCTAACTGACTAACTCACTCACCAAACTCAGGGGAAAAAGACAGCTTTAAAAATAAGTTAATAGGTGTTCAAGCGTTTTTTCATCAATCCAATTTAAGGGGCCCATAGGGAGGGGTGAAATTCTGGTAAAAATAATTGAAAGAAAATGTCCTGTCTGACTCACTCACTCATCACGCCCAGCAAAAACTATTAAAGTTGGAAAAATGAAATTTTGGGTATATGTTCGCTGTATGTCGAAAACGTCAACTAAGGAATGATTTTTGTTTATTCGGGTTTTAAAGAGATGTTAAGGGGGTAAACGTGCATTTCATTGAATAACGATATATCATGAGTTGTTTCTTAGGGGATGTGATATTCGGTATATAAACTAATCATTAAAAATAATCAGACATATGTCTAAGGGTTTATCGATGTGGTGTATATTATGAGGTGATAGGGGTGAAAATTGGTGGTTGAGGGATTCTTGACGGAGCGTGTATCTCTTAAAGGACATAGGCGAGAAGTTTGAAATTCGGCGGGAAAAGAACAGCTTAAAATACAAGTAAATAGGTGTTCGACTGTTTTTTTCATAAATCCAATTTAAGGGGCCCTTGGTGAGAGGTGAAATTCAGGGGGGAAAAAAACAGGAAAGAAAGTGTCCTAACTGATTGACTCACTTACTCACTCATCAAACTCAGGGGGAAAACAGCTTTAAATAAGTAAATAGGTGTTCGACCGTTTGTTTCATGAATCCAATTTAAGGGGTTCATGGGGAGGGGTGAAATTATCAAAAATAAATGAAAGGAAATGTCCTGACTGACTCACTCACTCATCATAGCCCAGCCAAAATTATTAAAGTTAGAAACATGACATTTTGGGGATATGTTCGTTGTATGTCGAAAACGTCCACTAAGGAAAGAGTTTAGAATATTCAGGTTCTAAATAGGTGTTAAGGGGGGTAAACGTGCATTTCATTGAATAACCATATCTCACGAGTGGTTTCATTTGGGGATGTGATACTTGGCATATATACTAATCATTAAAAATAAGCTGACACATGTCTAATGGTTTTTCGATGTAGTGTATATTATGAGGTGAAAGGGATTAAATGTGGGGGTTGAAAGATTCCTAACGGACCGTGTATCTCTTAAACGACATAAGCGAGGAGTTTGAAACTCAGAGGAAATCAATCAGCTTAAAAATAAATAAATAAATAAATAAATAAATAAATAAATAAATAAATAAATAAATGAATGAATGAATGAATGAATGAATGAATGAATGAATAAAATAAATATGTGTTCGACCGTTTTTTCATAAATACAATTTAAGGGGTCTATGGGGAGGGGTGAAATTCTGGAAGAAAAACGTCCCCTAATGAAGGATTTTTGGATGTTCACTCTCATCGACCAACCCAAACGATTAAAGTTAGAAGAATGATATTTTGGGGATATGTTTGTTGTGTGTCGAAAACGTCTACCAAGGAGGGATTTTTGGATATTCAGGTTCTAAAGGGGTGTTAATGGGGTTAAACCTGCATTTCATTGAATAACAATATGACACGACTATGACGCGAGCGAAGCGAGGCTAAAAATGAGATGATGTGCGTCTATGTATTACTCAATCACGCAAGTACCACTGGTCCGATTTACATGAATTTTACATGGAAGTAGCTGATTTACCTGGTTAAGATATAGGTTACTTTTGATTTCAATACTTTGTACTATTTAAAGATGGCGACCATTTTAGTGACTTCACTACACCCTTTGGTTTAAAACTTTCATATTTCCATTTCAAATACAAAGAGAACGCTAAGAAATAGCAAACTTTTGATGGTATATACGAGGTTAAAAATTACATTTTCTATCCGAAAGGTATCTCCAACCGTTAGCGAGTAAAACCTAAATTTGTGCTATAAAACACGGTCAACGCCGAGCGGTGTAGTTGGACAAAATGTTCCATCCTTAATCTCCCTCTGCGCAGCACCTCGCCTATCCCCTGTTTTAACTGTCACCTTCATATTTTAATTTATTTATGACGCGTAGCGAAGCACGGGTACTTCAGCTAGTAATTCATAAAACAAAGATTCCCTATCACTAAAATCTTGATTAATGTTATGTTCATTTCTGCGATAGTCTATGGAAGAGGTAGCGTACTCTTTTTAAACTCTTTGAGAGCCACATTATTATTATTTTCTTTGCAAAAACGCATTACATTCAGATACAAATGGCTTGACAAATTGTATCCAATAATAGCCTTCTTTTCCTCTATATTTCATACATTAGTACGTTTCAGAGGAAACCCCCACTCTGAGCACTTAACTAAACCTTCAATCAAACAATTTTCATCAGTGGTAGTCACTGCAAGTTGTCCTCCAAACGTTCAGTGTATTTACCTTTGACCCAGTAGTATTGTGTTTACCTTTGACCCAATAATTTAGGATAGTATATCATTCAGAGGCTTTTCTGATGCTTGTTTTCCCCCCTTTTTACTCTTTGCACAGCACTGTTTAAATACTGAACACTATAATATCGTTTCCCAGCAGCGCCTGGCTTCTTCTGATATATTCGTACCATGATCGACTTCACCCTACCAAATGTAAACATTCGGTATAATACATTATTGCTTGCATGCGGCATAAATTAGGTGCAGTCTAAAGGGCAGCACAAGAGCACAACACATCAACGTATCAAATGAAGTCGGTGAAGAAGTTGGGTTACCGATTGAAACCGGTGGATGACTGTTTGTTGACCAAAGTTTTGAAAAATATTAATGGACATTGATTGAAAACTTAACCACACTTAGCTTGTTATGGTTATAACATACAAATAATATCATATAAATAGCACGGAGCTTCAACATTCCAAAGAAAGTTAAATCGTTACTTCTCCATTTACCCACCAGGTGGTAGCACTGAAATTATATCGAGACATCACATTGATCGACTTCACCCCACCTGATCGACTTCACCCCACTCTACGGTACTTCTGCTTCTACATATTCTTCTTCCTCTTCTAATCCTATTTCTTATTTTTCTACTTCTATTTTCTCTTCTTCTAATTCTACTTCTTCTTCTACTAATACCTTCTTCTTCTGCTTCTTCTTCTTCTTCTTCTTCCTCTTTTTCGATGTGAAATGCCATGTCCTGTGGTTCGGATTCCACGTAAAACGGAGGTCCCGTGGCTTATGATCGCGAGATTAACGGTCACGTTAAACTACAAGCTTCCTTTTTTCTTCTTCCTCTTCTAATTCTACTTGTACTTCTACTTCTTGTGCTTTTACTTTTACTACTTCTTCTTCCTCTTCTACTTCTTCTACTTTTTCCTCTTCTAATTCTACTTTTTCTTTCTCTTCTACTTCTGGTTCTTCTTCTACTTTTTCTTCTTCTTATTCCTCTTCTAATTCTACTTCTACTTCTTGTGCTTCTACTTCTACTACTTCTTCTTCCTCTTCTATTTATTCTTCGTATTCTACTTCCACTACTTTTTCTTCTACTTCTGCTTCTACTTATTCTACTTTTTCTTCTTCTTCTTCCTCTTCTAATCCTACTTGTACTTCTTCTACTTCTGCTCCTCCTCCTCCTCCTCCTCCTTCTTCTTCTTCTTATTATTATTATACCTTTTCTTCTTCTTCTTCTTCTTACTCTTCTAATTCTTCAATTCTTCTACTTCTTCTTCCTTTTCTACTTCTGCTCATACTACTTTTTCTACTACTTCTATTTCTACTTCTAATTCTACTTCTTCTACTACTTCTTCTTTTCCTTCATAAATCTTAATCTCATGCAATTTATTTCAGTTTTTTTCCACATATTCCAGTAATTGGAATGACTTTTGTGTTGACCGACTGAAAGTTATAATAATAATTGCAAATTTAATATGTGAAATATGGAACCAAGAGAAGAAGGGGGAATATGTTAAAGGGCATTGATGAAGAATGTGTGAGCACATATCAGTTAAAGGTTAGGTTAATCACTGCATATGTTCCTATCTTGTGACATCTTCCCTGCTCTTACATTCCACCAAGACTATTTCACGAGTGAGCACTGTGATTTGTATTGCAGTCATTTGCAGACCGCATGTTTGGTGTGATGGCGTGGACTATCCCTGTCTTCGTAGCTCTGTCAACGTTTGGAGCTGTCAATGGAATCCTGCTTACTTCCTCCAGGTAAGTGAGCATACAGGATAATTATCCTCGACTTGACTTGCATTTCACATATCACTTATTACATTCTTTCAGCTCAGTATCAGAGGAGATTCATAAACGGATCATGGATGGAAACAGGGCTTACTATGCTAACACTAAGCTCTTGCAATCAAAACTTCTAACTAGGAACTTGAAAGTTAAACTCTACAAGACCCTTATTAGACCAGTGGTGACCTATGGATCTGAGACGTGGACAATGTCAACAATTGATGAGAATGATTTTAACATTTTTGAACGTAAAGTTTTAAGTAGGATTTAGGGCCCGGTAAAAGAGGATGAAGGGTGGCGAATCAGGACAAACAAAGAAATTGAAGAGATAATCAAAGATGAAGATATTGTGAAATTTATTAAGTCCCGATGTCTGGATTGGCTGGGTCATGTAGAGAGGATGAATGAAGAAAGAACAACGAGGAAGATGTTACATGGAACTATGGAAGGGATGAGGAGACGTGGAAGACCATGCAAAAGATGGCTGCAAGACTTAGGAGAAGGTTGGAAGATGGTGGGAGAAAACTACGAGAAGGGATGAATGGTGAAGAATCGTGAGACAGGCCAAAGCCTACCCCAGGCTGTAGCGCCGAGGAACCTGAACCTGAACCATTCTTTCAGCAGTGCCAACATAATTGTGTTTGGCACAGGTTTTGCCGCCTAGTTCAAAAGTTGGAGTTGCGGCCATTAGATTGGTGAACACAAAATATGACTTCACATACAAACATAAACCTAACCTGTGGCTTTCGCCCTAGTCCCCCTTGCTTGCTTTCGTCCAAACAGTCATCTAACCTGGTAAAGTGAAGTTGGCAGCATTGCCTGACACAAGCCTTATCTAACATAGCGACCGTTTTTTTTCTTTTTTTCTTTTGTCGGCTCATTACTGCAAAGTTAATATTTTGATAATTTTCTTATTAAACTGTGAATGCACAATAAGTACAAACAAATGCGGCACCTTACAACGCACGAGAGCCTTAGACTTTTCACTTGGTCAACACTGTGTTTGCCCAATATGATTCGATGAGGTTACACTATATTAAGTCCTGAATAAAATTAATAATATTCACTGATAATATAATAATATCATATGACCTTGGGTGCCGGGTGCAAGCTTGGTTATTTGACACCCAGAGGAGAGCTTGCATGTAGAATTTTTGTTGTTCCTTGGAGCACTATAAAAGTCAAGGAGGTTAGATATCTAACAACTTTTATCCACTTTTCAATACAAGTTACATTATCAATAAATGATAAAAATGGTCCGGTTAGCTCCAACAATGCCAGCGTTTCGCCCCAGTGTGCCGTTGGGCTCGTCAGTTGGTACAGACACACCTACCAATACGCGTGGCTAGCACATACTGAGAAGGCCATCACAAGACACAAAATACAAGCAGTATTGAGGTCACGAGCATGCCAATGTGCTATGGGAGTCAAACTCCCTTTCATAAAAACAAAAGCCTTACCTTGGCAATCCAAATAAGGTTTTGAATATTCCCAAAGGGAGTATGATGTAGTTTCCATTTGAGCAGAAAAATTATCAATAAATTATAAATGTGCTAGCCACGCGTATTAGTAGGTGTGTCTGTACCAACTGACGAGCCCAACGGCACACTGGGGCGAAACGCTGGCATTGTTATCATTTATTGATAAATCATCTGCTCAAATGGAAACTACATCATATCAAAACCTTACAAGTTACTTTGTCGAGGGATTCTGTCCTCATATGGTACTTGTTTCAGACCAATTAAGGTCCTTCATCAGCCACCTGCAAACTCCTAGTCAAAGCCAAATTGGATGCAAGTCCAAATATTAAAATACATAAAAAAGTACTGTAACTAACTGAGGCTAGCTAGGGTTTGGAAGGAGGTGGCCCTGGCTTTAACCTTGTGTCGGGCACATCACATCTGAGAAATGAACAAGCAATGCTTTGTTCTACTGGTCGGAGGTGGGGGAACTGGTAGAGCCAGTCGTCCTGCCCCCTCGGCCAGTGTGCTGCTAACTGAAACCGGGCACGGTTCTGTGTTACAGTGAGCGATTCCATCTCCCTGAATGTAGCGCGTGGTTTCTCTCATAAGTATGGCAAGTAGTGAGCCTGGTTTGGGCTTGAATGACCCAAATGTTGTTGCGGAAGTTCAGCAAATGTTACTTTTCGACACAGTATGATAAATGTTCATATGCGGACTGCATTTTTTATATGCTTATGTAAAAATGTGTAGGTCTTCCACAATATTTTAATTATCTGTATGTCCTTGATAAATCTTGTATATTATTTTCGAACATGTGAATAATTGACATACATTTATCAGTAATAAAGTTCATAAAACAAAAATTTGGGTTCAATAATAACTGAGGATAACAGAACATCAGTGGAAATACAAGAAAGAATTAAGAGTGGAAAGAGATGGTATTACGCTCTGCAAAACATGTTTAAATCCGTAAATGTTAGTAGGAATACTAAAGTAAAAATTTACATTACAATACTAAGACCTGGGGTTCTCAATAGAAGAGAAGAAGACTGGCTGTGAAGATGTGAAAGGAAGATCTTGAGGAAAATACACGGGCCAGTGAGAGAGGGGGAAGGTTGGAGAATAAGGACAAATGTGGAACTACAGGAACTCTTCTGACAGGCAGATATTGTGGTGAAAATTAAGCAGGGGAGGATAAGATGGGCAGGACACGTACAGAGAATGACAGAATCGCGTAGTGTCAAAAAGGTGTTTACAAAAAGACCGGGTGGAAGAAGGAGGAGAGAAAGACCCAGGAGACGGTGGATAGATGATGACCTTAGGAGTCTGGGAATTAGGAACTGGAGAAGGAAGGCGGAAGATAAGAGATGAATGGAGGCAGATGATAAAGGAGGCCAAGGTTCTTCAGGGACTGTAGCGCCGACCAGTAAGTAAGTAAGTAAGTATATCCCACAGATGCATCGTGCCCGTTCATGTCACAGATGCAATGTGACCGACGGAGGGTTAAGCTAGGAACCATCCCGGCATTTGCCTGAGTTAGAACCATGGAAAACCACTTCTAGTACAACTCTTCTCAGTTTTGCTTTATGAGGCAGCAACCTTATTCCAGTCCTCAGACCGGAATTAAATTTCTTCGCCGAGCCAGAAATTAAACCCAGGACCTTAAGATTCGAGGTCTCAATACGTACCTTGAGACCGGTTTATGTTAGATCTGTTGTTTTCTAGATTGTATTTTGATTTTAATATGTCGCCATTGTCCACATTTACTGGTGTAGGCTATGTGCCATCTCTTTGTTCACACAGCATCTTTGTGTACAGGTTGTTCTACGCTGGAGCTTGTCAAGGACAGATGCCGGAGATCCTGACCATGATCCAGATCTCGAGATACACGCCCACTCCAGCTGTGCTCTTCATGGTGAGTTCATCGTGCTCATGGCACTGTATTTTATACCCTGATAAAAGACAAAACCCCACATTTTTCAATATTGTTCTTGTTTATTAATTGTTTTTTAAAATACCTGTCAAAATTCTTTGCGATAAAGCACCTACCATTTGAATGCTTCCAGATCACATACGATAGCACAGTACCCAGTTTATTTACCTAGGCACTCGATTTTCACAACCACACTAATTGCTAAGTGCCTCTGAGCTCTGAAAACTTTAAAATTAATTGTTCTTCAGTGTCATACTGATCATAGATGTATTGAAGTATTTAAGGTTTAAAAATTTATAGTTACAGTGTTTAAAACACAATGAGATGCCCATTGATTTATACAAATCTCATCATCATTATTAATTTTCACATATTAGGCCTGTTACGGTCTCTTGCCAGTGTTTCTTTGGTCTTTCCAAGTTTCTTTGACCACTTGGAGCAAACGGAAGAATCTGTTTAGGGACTCGGCTAGAACTCATCCTGTCCACATGTTCTCTCCATTTCTCCCTATTCTGTACAACTGGGATGTTTTTTTTTAGTTCTTGCAGGATGTCTTCATTCCTCCGATGATAGAGTAAATATGCAGGCCTATTCCAAAAATTCCTATAAATTCCAAAAGTCGACAGCTGTATTTTCTAAGTTATTGAGAAAAACTGAAAACAACGCTTAAATGGCAAAATTCATGAAATGTTATGTTATTCTACTTACTATGTTTATGTTAGAGTTTGTACCAAGAATAACAGAATATTTCCTGAATTCAACTGTTCAAGCGTTTTTATTTAGAACGAAGTGCAGATATTGGATTATGGAAATAACTTAACAAAGCAAATGTCGAGATTTGGAAATAAAGTCAAACTTTAATATTGATTTTTAACCACAAATATTGTGTTTTGGAACATCTTACACCATCCATTTGATGCGTTTCTCCACGAGGAATAAGAAATCAACAAAATCTTTTTTTATAAAAGATGTCAGATGTTGACTTTTGGAAATAGGCTCCACATATAAGATCCTATATAATTACAATATGCTGATAGATCCTACTTTTAACTTTTTAGAACCTAAGAATCTGGGGCTTGATCATAAGCAATAACTCAATCTCATCCTCATCTATTTTTAGCCTCTTTTTCACATTTTGCAAAAATGAGGAAAAAGTAGACTTATGAGATCGATCCGGGCAAAACTCTGTCTGTCTGTCTGACTGTGCGTGTGTGCCCCCCCCTATCAACTTGTAACGTGTTTTTCGAGGGTTTTTATGCCACTGGCATAAGTCAGTAGGAAGCCATTCTATATTTATTTACGCGGCAAATTGTTTAGCCAAGATAATTTTTCATGTTAATTTATTATTATTATTAATTTATTATAATTATTATTAAGTTATTTTCAGAGCATTTTATAAAAATTATAAGCATACAGATAGGTTTTCTATGTCTTAGAAAATGCTATCAAGCAAATTATTACGAACGACAATATCATAGAAAATTATGTGATTACGGAATTTTACGGAGTTTCGTCAGTTAGGATATTATGAGAGACATGACTCACTGGAAATTCAGATACGGGCTGATTCTTGTCAAGAAGTATTACGCAAGCGGGGTTGCAGCGTCAAGAAAAGGCGGATAGTTGGAACGGAAATCGACTTCATCATCCGCGCGCCGTGTGTAATGAGCCAGAGAAGGGGAAGTAGAGCGTGGGGAGCGGCCAATCAGTGGAGACCACGTAAGCTGGAAGTCGGTACCGAGGTGGGGAGCCGACAGGGGCATATATCGTCCGATGTTCCGTGGAGTGGGGGACAATCTGTGAAAGACTTGACTAGTTCGGTTGGAAGTGTGTGTCGCTCCGATGTTCCGTGGAGTGGAGAACTATCTGTTTAAAACTTAACCAGTTTGGTTGTACGAGGGTATGGCTCCGTTGTTAGGACCATAAAGTCACAAAATCTACAAGTATATCATCAAATATCGACGGAGATGACGACGTCCAGGAGACTGTGGGAAGCACACAGCATCATCCAGTACGAGGGAAATGCTTTGGCAATTTCCAGTGGTAAGCGCGAATGACGCAGAAATACGCAATCTCTCATTTCTCTTTGTTTTATATTTCATATTTCAGTAACTTCATAGCTTGGGAATAAGAGTAAAATCAATAATTTATCAGACTCCGTTTTCACGTAATTTTCTATCGGTAATATTAAAATCGCAACGCTCCAATTTAAATTTTAAACATATTATTATTATTAATTTTGCTATACTTGTTTTATACAATAAATTCAATTCTTTTACAATGCAATCTTTGCTTTCAGTAGGTAGCATTAGATATAGACCAATTCCTTCTCCTGATACAATTGTTTGTTGGGTTAATGATCAAATCATACCACGATCTGAGTGAATAGATTCTTGAAGGTGTTCTACCAGAGCTAGACGTTGTTAAATACAAATTTAGATTTCAGCATTGCGTTGAGGTCTTGGCGCCCATTAAAACAACATAGCTTAGGCAAAGGTAAACAGTTACATTTATCACCCAACAGTTAGGGGCAGCCAAACCGGTACACTTGTCGCTCAACGTGTGGGCTAGCAAAACTGTTACATTTCGCTACCAACATGGGGCATTAATTAACATTACAAACTCCTAAACGGCTGCAGCTATGGAAACAAAATTTGGTATGAGTAAAGATCTATTCCTGAATATCTCAATGCCATATTTGAAAATGATGGCAGCGTTACCAACTGCTGAAAAATCGCAATTGAAATTTGAGCTCCATGTTGAATATCTTGGAAGGTATGCATGGGAGCTATTTCAAAATTGGCACACGTATAGATAATAATATTTCAGTTTAATTTCCAGGAGGCTATATGTGACAGTGTTGCCAAAATGATACTAAGTCTGCTGATAGGTCCAATTTTTAAATACATATAACTTCTACACTATCAATTGGAATTCAACAAAACTTCGTATGTTCTATGTGTACTAAACAGATATGACTGAGCGTATTCTTAAGAGCCACCAGAGTTGCCAACTGTTAATGAATGCTCTCAATTTCTTTTATCAAAATACCAATACAGTAGAACGTCGTTTATCCGGACTAATTGGGACCGAAAGTGCGATAACGATTTTTCCGGATATTCAAAAATGTGTTTATTTCATAGGAAAAAACATTATGGTAATAACCACCAAGCTTCTCATTTAGCTGCAACGCTTTCTCACATAACAAAGGTCCAGAAATGAGATCTCCCTTATCTCTTGTCTGAATAAAGCATAAGTACGCCGCTTCTTCCAATTTTTCATCCGTAGCTGATCTCATGGTTTTTCCCATTTTAGACTGTTCTTTACTATCTAACTTCGATGCATAACTCATAATTTCACCTTTCCGTTCTTCAAATCATAAGTTGTGAATTTTCCAACACTAAGTTTTCATTGGACACTGCACACTCTCACCTTTATCCAGTTTATTAATTATCTCCACCTTCTTCTCAATGGATAAAAACATTGCGATTTCTTTTTTCCTTTTTGCCACTTGTAGAAGCCATTTTCACATACTCACAAACTGTAACATCATAGAGTAAAGAAACGGTAGGAGACAACAGAGACAACAAGAACCGACTCACTACTCGACACAGCGCGCACTGCTCCGTCATTCTTTTTGCTCGTCCGGATAATTGACGGTCCGGTTGTTTGACGTCCGGATAATCGACGTTCTACTGTATATCAGTAAGTATGCAAGCCGACAGCTTTAAACTATGCACACACATAGTACCTGACATTCTATATTAATTTGGAGTAATTAATATACGTCAGTGCTACCAACATGATTCTAAGCCTGCTGATAGGTCCAGTTTTAAAATGCATGTAACTTCTATACTAACTAATGGTTTTCATTCAAAATTGGAACAACAATAGAACATATTATTTCAGATCATTTCTGACCAACACATGAATGACATTGTTGCCACTGTCTAACTGCATGTAACACCCATGCTATCCATTGCACTTCAACCAAATTTTGTATTCTGCACCTTAAGAGATGGAACTATGAATATATTCAGTCAACAGGGCTGCCAACTATAGTACTCTCTAGTTCGTCACGGATCTTCTTGTTATAATAATCCAATGCAAACCCTTTATTTCTACCCTTCCAGAAGGCTCTCACCCATTGCACGAATCCCTGCAAGATTCTGTGATTTGCACTATCAGAAGCCTTGGATAGATCAGTGGCTATGCAGTCAAGTTGCCACTATTCATGTACAGCCTGAGATATATCGTGCTGAAAACCAGCTGATTGCGATTCACAAGAAACACCCGCCCTGAATCCATCCTGCCTACTTGTTAACCATTCTATCTCCATTAAGCTTTTAAGACCAGGTTGGGGCATTTATGGTACTCCTCCACCTTCTCCTGTTGCTCCACTCCTCTTCTTCTTCTTCTTCTTCTTCTTCTTCCTCTTCCAGAAGTTTGGTTCAGTCCATATTCCATCTACTTGATGATGATGATCAGGTGCCATCAAGTCGGCATCGACTCCTACCGACTGCATGGATGGACAGTCTCCATATGATTCAGTCTTCAGCCATATACTTCAGATCCTTCACTGACATATTCGTGTTGGATTTGATGGAGTCGATTCATCTCAATGCTGGCCGCCCTCGTGTCCGAGACCCTTCGACCTTTCCAAGCTAATTGTCTTTTTTAACGAATCAGAATGTCTCATAATCTGTCCAAAATAAGACAGCTGTAATCTTATCAATGCTTCAAGAGACAGATCTGGTTTGATTTGTTGAATCACCCATACATTTGTCTTCTTGGCTGTCCAAGGAATATGCAGTATCCTTCTCCAACACCAGATCTCAATATACTTCCTATCTACTTACGCTAGTCTTAATCAAGTCGATCCATCGTGCTCGAGGAGAGCAATTTAAAAGAATTGTTTTTATTTATAATTAGAATAATTAATGAGGGATTGCAATTTGTTTCAGGCGCTTCTTTCTATGCTGTACCTGACAGTCTCTGACATCATAGCCCTCATTAACTACGTGGGATTTGCCACATGGGTAAGTAACATTAGATCTAGTCCTTTTTAACCAGAGGTATCTCATGTTCGAAACTGTCTGACAATATGACAAACCATCTTCTTAGTCATAGTTGTAAAGAAATTCTCAATCATGTCTACTGCACTCTCTCTTTGTTGTTTCTCTTTTGGCAGAGTTGAAATTACCATGGATTTTGTTGTTGTTATTTCATTTGGGGGCTTGTGTACTTGGGCTGTAGAATATGTCAGATATTATGGTGTCTTGTAATTGAGGTGTGGCCCGGGATGAAGGTGGCCATGGCCTTAAATTAGGAACCATCCTGGCATTTTCTTGGAGAAGAAATTACTCTTCTATGATGGCTGAGATTGGAATCGAACCCATGCCTCATGGGGCTGAGTGCTCCCTGCTCGAGCCATCATACCAGAAATAAATTCCTTGCCAGAGCCGAGAATCAAACCCGGTCCTCTGGAGCAACAGCGAAAATTGTTAGAATACGCGCAAGAAGAGCTTGCCACAGAATCCTGCGCCGATCTTCGGCAATGTTTGGGTGGGCTCGGTAGTGGCAGAGCACGCCCCTCCAACTTCGCTTCAGTAGCTCGCTGGCAGCAGTTCTGAATGGACCGTCTACCTAGACGGAGGCCTGGCATGCTAAAGTGTGACTGGGGTTCAAGTGAGATCTCAGCGCCTTACACAGTAGTAATTACCTGAGCCAGGACACAGTAGCCTATACCCTATTAGCCTATATTGTTTACTGCTTCCTTGCACTCTACAGCTGTAGACCGCGTCTCGCAGCGAGCCCGGTAATGAGCATTCGGGGCACACACAGGAGCCCCACAATAAGCATTAAACTACGCCGATTGATGTTGGTCTCTGAGCATCGTTGAGTTTCGGCAAGCTCTTCTTGCGGGTACTCTACCCGCTACAGTTTTCGGTGGTCGCCTTCAAGACTGAACAAGTGGAAGATGAATACGGTGGTGTGTTTAGATATTCCAGCCATTCTCATGTAACTTTCTGCAGGAAACCAAAGGCATAAAGTTTCTGAGTTATTACAGCAGTTCCTGCTACGAGATACCATATCATTCAGAGAATGGTGTAACAATCGGCACGGTAGCTTATCTTGGTAGCTTTAAACCAAATTATTCCTGGCACAAAACAAAGGGTGATAATGTATCAAGCAAGAAGGGTTTTCTCTCATGGTAGATACCAGTGTATCCAACAACCCTTCTGTTTATGCCAGGCCTAGTGCATGAAACACACACATTGTAGACTGAACGTGTCACAAAAACAAATATTGGCAGTGTAAGGGGATGCATCTCATGATGTAACGTTGTTAGCTGCTACCCTGTAGGCACTGATTTGATTTCTAGCTCTGTCAAGAAATGTGATTCTAGTTTGAGGCACTGGAATGGTATCGACATGACCCGTGCTACATGAGTTTACTGTTAGATGTAAGCTAAGACGAAGAAAAGACATACCAAGGAGTGCACTCCGTCAGGTGTCTTGTTGTGGGATGAGCTGGAAAAAGAGCAAGGAGAACCATCATAATGTTGAACCCAGAGTCTGTCCAAGAGTTTATTTTGAACTGGTGAGCAATGTGAGAAAGAGAAGCTGAAGGTGGAGTTTGTTGTGACTTTGACTATGAAATGCTCGCTAAAAGTTGTATTGTGGGATCTGCCACGATTGGGAAGCGTATCTGGCCCTGCTATATCCAGCACCTCCGATATCTGGCACCTCCGATATCTGGCTCCTGCTATATCCAGCACCTCCGATATCTGGCACCTCCAGTATGTGGCAGCTCCTATATCTGGGACCTCCGATATCCAGCACCTCCGATATCCGGCTCCTGCGATATTCAGCACCTCCAATATCCAGCTCCTGTGATATTCAGCACCTCCGATATCTGGCTCCTGCGATATCCGGCACCTCCGATAAGTGGCATCTCCGATATCTGGGACCTCTGACATCCAGCACCTCTGATATGTGGCTCCTCCGATATCCGACTCACTGACAAACTACGATTCGTTTTAAAATTTTTGACTAAATGTAAGCTCCAATATCTGGGACCTCCGATATCCAGCACCTCCAATATCTGGCTCCTCCGATATCCGGCACCTCCATTAGCTGGCACCTCCAATATCTGGCCCTGCTATATCCAGCACCCCCGATATCCGGTACCACCGATATGTGGCACCTCCAATATCTGGGACCTCTGATATCCAGCACCTCCAATATCCAGCTCCTGCGATATTCGGCACCTCCGATATCTGGTGCCTCCGATATCTGGCTCCTGCGATATCCGGCACCTCCGATAAGTGGCATCTCCGATATCTGTGACCTCCGACATCCAGCACCTCCGATATGTGGCTCCTCTGATATCTGATATCCGACTCACTGACAAACTACGATTCGTTTTAAAATTTTTGACTAAATGTAAGCTATGATGGGAGGGTGAATCCTTACTTGCCCCTGTCAACAACCTCACCCAGGCTATATTTAGGGGCAATGACCTTGGTGAGACCATGACACATCAGTACTGTTGTGTTGGCTATTTAGTGAGTATTGGGTCGTGTTGTAGCACTGGTATAGTTACAGTCTGAATTTATATTTTATTTTTTGTATTTAAATTAAAAGATACCGCTAGTGCGTAGGTTTGTACGTTGAATTAGTGGGCTTATAATGGCTGAAAAAAGAAAGAAAACTATTATGATGATGGAAGAGAAACTTCCAGTACAGTAATTAGAAAGGAGGATGTTGCAGAAATAAAAAAATAGATAACACTCTTGAATCTTAAACTTAAAGTAGTTTTTAGAAAGATAATTTACATACCATACCAAAAAATTCATGTTACAGTTTTTTCTAATGTTTTTTCTTTGTGGAAGTACCGTAATATGTTTGTTGTCCTCAGTGTGTTAAATTGATCTTAAAATTGGCTAAATGCTGAAGAAAGGCCTAAAACATAAACATGTTATAAAATGTAATAATAATAGTATTTGTATGTATTGACTACGCAGACCCTTTGTTATTTTAAATACCGTAATTAAATTTCATTGTAATATCTAAGATCGAGGTATTCAGAAGACCAGACGAGACAAAATTAGAAGTGAGTCAGTCCGCATAAAGCTAGGGCTAGAAGCCATTTCTCAGTGTTGCCTAATTCTAATAAATAACGCTTTTCAGTCGGTCAACACAAATTGTACCCAATTACTGTACATTAGGGGGGAAACAAGTGCCGGTATTAATATACCCTGCAAACTAACACACTCTTTATGCAGAAGTAAGTAAGTCTAAGTAGGTATTTCTGCATAAAGAGCGTGATAGTTTGTAGGTTATGTAAATACTTGTTTCCCACGTAATTTAATTGGGCACAATTTGTGTTGACTGACTGAAAAGCTTTCTATATTAAAGGTAGGGCTGAAAAGAAGTGTGCTTGGCATTTTTGAGGAGTCGAGATTGAAATGGTTCGGCCATCTGATGAGGATGCCCTCTTGTAGAACACCTAAAGCCTATTTCGAAAAGGAGATAATTGGCAAGAGACCAAGAGGTAGACCTCGAGATGTGTGGATGAAGCAGGTCCACAGAGCGTAGACTAAGAGGATCGTAGAATGGAGGTCAGTGGTGGAAGAAGAATGGTGGCAGGACAGACAGCCATGGAAGGGGGAATCGATGATGATGATGATGATGATGTAATATCGTGCGTAACGCAAAATAAGTAAATTTCACTTTAATAATGCATTATCACTCTAATTTGCAAAATGAATATTACTGTACAGTATTCATCATGAAGATATTTTTAAAGCACATCAAAATACTTATGTTTAGTTACATGTCTCTACGTATGAGTCACCATGACGTGTGGCCTCCTCTGATATTGATACAAAGTCAAACACTTACATGGTGCAGCAAAAGAGAGTCCAGTTCAGCGACGAGAAACATCAAAGCTTGAGCAGTAATATTTCTTGAACTAAGAGGATTTTCTGTGATGTGAAAAAATGAAAATCCACAGCCTGCTTCCAGTCGACCAACCAGGTCAGGGAATGGAATGAATGAAGCCCCCATCTAGCGGCGAGTATATGAACTGTGCCGGCTGCCAAAGCCTGTCACATTCTCCTGGGGCAGTAATTAAATGATGACAGATGAAATGAAATGATAGTGGAGAGTGTTGCTGGAATGAAATTGTGAGAGGGAAAACCGGAGTACCTGGAGAAAAACCTGTCTGCCTCCGCTTTGTCCAGCACAAATCTTACATGGAGTGACCGGGATTTGAACCATGGACCCAGCAGTGGGAGGCTGGTGTGCTGCCGCCTAAGCCACGATGTAAAAGGCTTAATTATTCTAGTTAATATTGCTATGTCCATGCCATTTATAGAAAAGGGTAATGCTTTGACGAACCACACTGTTCCCACCATACATAACCTAGAAAGGTGGTACCACTTTTTTGAAACACTTGAGAATAACCTACTCTCATTTTCTTTGATTGCAGCTGAGTATTGGAGTGGCAGTTGTTTGTCTGCCTGTGCTGCGATACACCCAGCCAGACCTAACTCGCCCCATCAGAGTGAACCTAATCTTCCCCATCGTGTACATCCTGGCCAGCATATTCGTCACCATCGTCCCCATGATTGCAAGCCCGGTTGAGACAGGTGAGCTCACCAAGTGACAAGTAACGGTTAACAGTCTAGTGTTTAACATTGTGGTGTTTGAAGCAATTTTTCAGTGTTGCCCCAGTAAACAAAAGTTTGATGCTTTTCAGTGGGTCAACACGATTGTACGCAAATGAGATGGGTTATTCCCTTATCCTGAAAAATATTACATGAGATTAATAAATACACTTGGATGACCAGTTTCGATCGTGAAGCGATCATCATCAGATCCGTTACACTTAGGTTATAAAATGTATGTCTTCATGAATAAAGATCTGTCTATGAGTGCAAAGCTTATGGTGTATAAAGTAGTAGTCATCTCTACATTGTTGTATGACTGTGAAACGTGGACCCTTTACCGACGTGATCTTAGGAAGCGTGAGCGTTTCTACCAACAAAAACTTCGATCAATCCTGAGGATTAAATGGGAAGACCGCATTACCAATATTGCTGTTCTGGAAAAGGCTCAAATCAACAGCATAGAATCATCCAAAATAGGTCACCAATTTAGATGGATTGGTTATGTTCATCGGATCGATGATGTGAGATTTCCTCGTCAAATGCTATATGGTGAGTTATGCTATGGCTCCAGACCTCATGGTGGTCCTAAGAGGCGCTACAAGGACCAATTTAAGCAGACCCTGAAATTGACAGGTCTTGATTCACAAACCTGGGACATGCTGGCTGAAGACCGCTCAACTTGGCGCCGTACCATCTCGGATACTGTAAAGACGTTTGAAAGGGATCGACGCACACATGAAGAGACCAAGCGTCAAGCTAGGAAACTTCGAGCAGCCCAACCACGTCCTCCTCCAGCAATACTATGTGACTTGTGTGGACGCTTGTTCCATGCCAGGATTGGACTCTTTAGTCACCGTAAACACATCCACAAACTGGACTGAGGGAAGAAGATGTATACTCGGATTCGAGTTAAAGCCGATGATTAGTTGACATAATGCAACTCGTGAATATTTGTTAGTTGTGGTCTATGTGATGTTTTGTTGTGATACTGGAAGTGGTGATTGACCTCCAGAATTTGCTTGTTTGGAGTGAATATGTGGTTGTTGTAAATGGTCAATTCAGATTGTATTGTACAGGCTACTTATCTGGTTGGGTCTTGCGCGGTCCTGTTGAGGGCAGTCCACTTGGTCACTGTTTGCACTCGACTGAGGAGAAATTCCTGTGTGTGAGGGTCCCTTATCTTGTTGGGCTATTCCCCCTCACGCTATCCTAAGTGCTATGTGTTCCTCGTACAATACCCATCTCATTTGGGTACAATCATGTTGATCGACTGAAAAGCATTAAACTTTTGTTTACAAGTGTTTAATTAATTTAGGCGATTGGAAATTAATCGCAACTGCCCGCCCAATATAATTTGGGCACATTCGTGTTGACCAACTGAAAAGATTCTAATAATAAATTACTTAGGCAACGCTGAATATTGGCTGCCAACATTACCGGTACCAGCACAGTGTACCAGATGATTCTTTGAGTGTTAATTTCTGTCCTTGCAGGTTATGGTGTCCTGATGATCTTGACAGCAATTCCTGTGTACCTTGTGTTCATCTACTGGAAGAATAAGCCTAAGAAAGTCCAGCATGCTATCGGTATGTATCACTGTATGCGATTTAATTTCACTTGCATATCGATAAGTTTATTATCAAATCCACAATCACAAGCTAGCTCAGCTGGCTTCAGTGTGCAAGCCCAGCCTATTCTGGAGTAGACATGCACTGATATATTAAGTCTGTGATGCTCCGTTAGGAAACGGGATGCTCCCCTGTTTTAAGCACAATATTCCCTGGCTCCATAAGTTTTGTTTGGGACAAGGTAACATTACACATCCACCAGCTGACCCACTCCACCCACACCATGGTGGGTGTGAACTCAAGCAGTCAGTTTACAAATTATTATGATTATTAATATAATTAAATAAAGGTCTCTCACAGGCGGAGAGGTGATACTCCGACGTGGCGCGTCCCAGGTGGCGGATAGGGGGGTCCTCACCGGCATACCGGCGGACTTGAGTGAAATAAAATAGCTCTCGCGGACCAAACACAAACTTCACAATCTCATTAATCACCAATCCATATCTCACCAATCACCCTTTCCAGATCACATCTGGAATTGTAAACCCTGGCCTCGGTCAGAACTGTTTCGATCGTCAAGATCAGACAATCAATCAAACATGAAGAGTCTTCTAACGAATAAATCCACCGGCTTGGACATGCAACATCGAAGATCCAAGCAAGGCACCATTCGGAATACGGTGGGGTGCCACGTAGAAGATCAAGGCGAGTCGGAGCGCCTGAAAGCCCAACAGAAGAAACTTAAATTCAACAAGAAAGGAAAGTTTTCATACTTTGCGACATTAAATATTAACTCACTACTGAAACTTGGTAAGTTGAAACACTTAACAGATATAATGGATCAACATAAAATCTTAATAACAGCGCTTCAAGAACTTCGAAATACAGATCAGGATCCAATTGAATCAGGAGGATATCGTCTATATAAAGGACCCCCAGGGAAAAGGGTAATGAAGAATGTCCCGCAATTCGGAGTGGGATTTCTGGTTCATATTAGTATAATAGACTCAATAGAGGACTTCTCCTCGAGCACGGCGAGGACAGCAACCTTAACAATTAAAGTTGAAAACAAAACCTACACCTTGATAAATGTACACGCACCAACAAATGATAAAAACAGAAAGGATAGAGAAGAAGTGGACAAATTTTGGGAGGAACTCGACCATATGATATCAAGCATCCCTGATGCACATGTTAAAATCTTGCTTGGGGATTTTAATGCAAAAATAGGACGAGAAAGGCGATACCGCCCAGTAGTAGGAAAATGGCCAGCTCATAAATTAACAAACAGGAATGGTCAAAGGTTAATTGAACTTTGTACAGACCATGGATTTATTTTGGAAACTACCAGATTTAAGAGGCGACCACACAAATTAATGACCTGGAAATGTCCTAACATAAAATTGGGGGAATTCCAAATCGATCATGTTGCCATGGATACAAATTATCATAAGGAAATTTATAATGTCAAAGTTCTCCGTGGAGTGGACATCGATTCAGATCATTACATATCCAAAATAAAAATAAAGCTAACACCTAAGAGAAAGCGTAAGCCTGCCCAATCCAATAGGAAGAAAAATTATGACCCCACTTATTTAATGAACAATAAAGTATACTTGGAGAGATCTAAAACACAACTAAGTGATGACTTAGAGGTGATAATTAATAAATTGAAATCAGTAGCTGAAGAACTTGCTCCCATTAAAAGGAGGAAGAAACATGCTTGGTGGAACGAGGAGTGCGATAAAGCAATTCAAATGAGGCACAAAGCATGGTTAAATGATCAACAAAGGAAAACCGACGAATCCAGAACAGAACTAACTAATGCTAGAAGACAAGCAGCTAAAGAAATTCGAAGAATTAAAAGGAATCATCAGAATGAAATGCTCAGAACAATAGATGAATCATTCAAGCAACATAAAACAAGGGATTATTACAAGTCGTTTAAACAGTATCAGTCTAAGTATACCCCACCTACACTTATGCTGAGAAATGAAAATGGGAAAATGGCACATAACAACCAAGACAATGCAAATATCTTGGCAGTCTACTTCAAAAAATTACTCAACTGTGAAGACCCAAGAGAAAATCTGGAATTTGACCCCAAACCTAAAAACAAAACACCACTAGAAAAGGTTATTCCACCAACATATGAGGAAGTGATCAAAGCCGTTAACTTGCTCAAGAACTATAAAGCAGCAGGAGAAAATCAGTTGGTTGCAGAATTATGGAAGAATGCAAATGATCAAACTCTACGAAACCTACATAAACGTATTATTGACATATGGAACTCTGAAAAAATGCCAGAGGAATGGAACACTGCAATAATCCACCCCCTACACAAGAAAGGTGATAGGTCAGATCCCAATAATTATAGAGGAATATCCCTTGTTGATGTCACATATAAGATCTTTTCAAAAATTCTTCACTCAAGAATACAGGAACAACTGGACCAAGAACTTGGAGAGTACCAAGGAGGATTTCGGCCAGGCAGAAGTTGTCCAGATCAAATCATCAGTCTTAAATGGATTATGAAGCATCACAGAGCTCGAAGTAAGAACCTAGTCATCACTTTTGTTGACTTCAAAAAAGCTTATGACAGTATTCATCGGAAGTCATTACTAAATACTCTTCAAGAATTTGGTGTTCACAGGAAATTGATCAACCTTATTGGAATGACTCTCAAGAACACTAAAGCAAAAGTTAAATTTAGAGGAGAATTGTCAAAACCATTTACAATCACAACCGGCCTTCGGCAGGGGGATGGTCTCTCACCTATTTTGTTTAATTGTGTACTGGAGAAGGTCATGAGAGAATGGAGAAAGAAATGCCAACCAAACATCAAGATTGGTAGAAATATTAAACTAAACTGCCTGGCATTTGCAGACGATCTTGCACTACTGGCAAATGGTGTGGAAGAGGCTAAAGTCCAAATTGAACAACTGGAAAACATTGCAGAAAAAGTGGGATTACAAATTTCATTTGAAAAGACAGAGATTATGCCAACCTTCGAGGTGGACACTCCTGTCCTTCAGCTAAATGATAATAAACAAATTAAGGTTGTAAAAAAGTTCAAGTATCTTGGGGAAACTATAACTTGGAACCTAAATGAGAAAGCCGCAATAGAGTACAGAACAACAAAACTGAGACAAGCACAACGAGTCACATGGTCAACTTATAAGAAGAAATCTCTCTCGATGAATGCCAAATTCAAACATTATGGTTCAGTAGTTAAACCTGAAGCAACTTATGCAAGTGAAACCCTGTTTAAGATGAATACCAAAGCAACAACAGATAAAATCCAAAAAATAGACAGAAGGATCATCAGGACAATTATCAATAAAAAACATCAAGTAAATGGACAATGGAGACTGCTGCCTAATGAAATAGTCTATCGGGAAAATGAATCAATTGTGGATACAATGCGAAAAAGGAGACTTGCTTTTTTCAGCCACATAGTAAGACTACCAGACACCAGACTACTGAAACAATTATTCAATTTCTTTTGGAAAAGTAAAACCAAGAACAACTGGTTCGTTGAGGTCCAGAATGATTTAGACGAGCTAAATATTACAATGGAACAAATTGCAGAGAGAAAAGAGAAGAGGATTCTGAGAAGTAGGGATACAAGATTGAAATTAAAAACAGTCAAACGAAAACAGTACACCATTACAAATGAAGAGAGGGCGGCCAGGTCGGAGAGATTAAAGAAGCTCTGGGAGAAGAGGAAGTTGAGAAGCCATTACAACTCTAATATTGTAAAGACTGTAGTGTATATGGATTGATTTAAGTGCTCCAATGTGGGCGTAAACTATGTAAATAAATAAATAAAGGTCTCTCAACTTAACCTTTTGAACTCTATTATCCTTAGTTTCCTGCTCCACTCCTAGTTAATTTCTGCACTATGAACAACAATCGGAAGTGAACACTGCAAAACAATCTAACACAAAATATAATTACGGTATGTTATATGAAATATATTTCCACGTCAGTTGTTGGTTCATCATCGTAACTATCACTGCCCACTAACTGTTTTCCAGTTCCGTGAGCAAAGATGAAGCAGGCGCCATGTTTACATTCAATCCATATCATCAGTAAAACTGCCATAAACATTCGAGAATAAGGAAGGTCAAAAATTCATTACATTTCCCGCAATCTAGAGTAAATAGGGAAAGGTGTTCTCTTGGAGACAACTAGATGGCTGCACAATACTGGAACACAGCACAGAAGTCATACGAGCATTGTGAGTACAAGCTATCATCATATCGTGTGGGACTCGACATCGGAGCGGAAGTCAAATATTCTAATGTCGAACACCACTCAACATGAAGTGCAAAAGGTTAATATTAAAATTTGTATGGAAGTATTAGCATTCGTTTAGCCATGTTATTTAAACATTTTGATCACCAATAGCTAAATGGTGGGTAAGGACTTCAAGGAAATAAATTTGTATAATATTAGTGTGCTCTTTTGGATTGAGGTGTGTTAATCACTAGTATTAATAATAATTGTAATAATTTATTGATTGAAAACAATTATCAGTCTAGACCAGTGGTTCCCAACCTTTGCCAGCTGATGCCCCCCTTTATAGATACGGGTGGTCATCGCGCCCCTCGTCGCTTCTATAACTTCTTTGATAAACTGACTTGGATGATATAGACCTAACCTAATAACACTACATAAGGGAATAATTATCAAACCTTGTATGTAACAATAATACTGGAAAATGAAAGCAACCACTGTACTATATCGTTGATGAGTTGAAACATGTAGCGTATGGTCATAGTTTACTTTCACGCAATTAGGTTCACAAAGTGTGCAATTAAACGTGCTTTGTGTGGTCTTGTTCATGCATCTGATCTCATACTGTGGTTGCTAAGATTGATACATTGATGGGGACACAGCTACTGCTTGCAAATTACAATACAATTTCAACTTAAAATACAGGCTATGCCCAAAAATAATGATAGACTGTTACATTTTCTGTTGAGACAAATAAATAATAATAATTTAAAAAAATGATACAACACTAATCCAACCCCAACACACACGAACACACTGCTATCCAATAATCTAACCATAACTTCTTAAACAGCTGAACATTAACCTTTGTCAAACTATGCTTCCCATAGCTAGTTGTTTCCCAATGATTAGATTAGTTGGTATTTCATTTAGGCATTGAACACTCAGGCATCTGCCATTTTATCTTCGTTAAGATCATAGTAATACAAAATATGGGAGGTGCCCTCTACAATATTATATTCAGTTTATTTTTGTCATTTGACAGTTGATAGAGAGGTTGGGGAGGGGGACAGAGAGATATTTTCACCCATGTAGATTTTGTAGGTCTACTTTCATTTTTCACAAACTTGAAAAGTAGACTAAACTTACAGGTATATATTTGATGTATGTCATTGAGTGAAATTTCCTTTTAACCAATTCACATTTTGTAATTTACGTTGTAATTTGTTGTTTATTCTGAGTTTATTTATACTTAATTGAATTATTTGACTTCATTTAGCAAATGAGTCTCTCGATTTCCATCTGTGATGATTTTGACTTTTATTTCCTCTATATTAAAGTACGTATTCAAGCTTTTCTGTTAGTTTACTCCGAAAGGTGCTTACTTAGACATGTAGCACGCCCGGCGAGACTGCCACAAGTCAAAAAGGACACGTTTTTGGAGAAACATTTAAAGATTTTGAGCTAATACTAACAGGAAATATTTGCACAATTAATGTGAAAGTAACATACAGTATTACCAACTTCTAAAATTGTCCAGTACTATGCAATAACATACAGAATTCTGTCATGGATTATAATTATGTGTTTTAATCAAAAATATTAATAATTTTGAGTTATGGCAGTGTTCCATTCAGTGCCGTAGAATTGCTATTTATAGGATGTGAGTTATGGCACTGTTCCATTCAGTGCCGTAGAATTGCTATTTATATTATTATTAAAGATATATCGCACAAATTGTGCATATTGATGAAAACAAACTGTCATTCACAAAATTTTACAATGGATGATCCCCGATTTACACAAGAAATTACGTGGTATCTACTACATTGCACACCGCATAATTTACATACGCAGGATTCATCAGGGTCATGAAAGTACTCGGTATTACACAGTTTATGGTGATACCCATGTACCGCCATCGAATTGACAAAGTGTCGCAAGTCTTGATTTGTGTTCATCCATGTCCTAGTCATCATGGCCTCCGTGGTGTAAAACTCGAACCAGATTTCGTCCCTTTTCTGTATTCTTTCCTGCATTAGTTTTTTCCAGGCGTCTGTGGATGGTAGCCCTCTCTTCAACCGGAGGTCCTCAATGAAGAAGGTCTCCCTGGCGAGTTCATATGCTAATCTTGATTTTGTATATTTCGATATCCCCAGGGTAGCCTTCAGGAAGCGCGATTTGACTGCTTCAAGCGTCCTCAAGTCTGCCAGGGATAATTTCTCCCATATGATTTCAAGTCCATATGTGGCGATGGGCGTTATTTTCGCGTCGAATAATGTCATAGCAGTTCCCAAAGAGAGCTTCGTGATTGTTTTGATGTCATATATGGCTTTGGTAGCGGCTATTGCTCGAGATTTTATGTGGACTCTGTAGGCTCTTGCTGTTGTTTGCATTGTCAATCCTAGATATTTAAATGTATTGACTGACTTAAGGGAAGTCGTTCCTAGGTATATCCTGTCTCCTGAAGCCTCTCTGCCTCCTTTCCGAAACGTCATTTTCACTGTTTTCTCTGTGTTTATTTTCATCTTGTTGTCCTTTGCCCACCTATCTAGATTGTCTAAGGCTTTTTGAACTTCAGTAATGGATCTCGAGCCAATGACCATATCATCTGCGTATAATAATATTGTGAGATTTGCTGTTCCTTGCCTAGTTGCCATCACCACATCATATGTCGCTATGTTGAACAGGAGGGGGCTAAGTGGGTCTCCTTGAAGTACGCCATTGGTTTGCATTATCAAATTCGAGGTTGAGACACGGTCATCTATTTGTATGAAGTTTGTCGTCAGAATGTTACTTATCAGGTTCGTTAGTTTATTACCCTCACCCACTATGGATTCCAGTTTTGCGAGTATTAAAGGCCTACTTAACATGTCAAAAGCTTTTGCATAATCAACAAAAACAACATGAAATTTTCCACCAGGGTGTCGTAGTGTTTCTTCAATGTCATTGAGTAAGTTGGTAATGGCATGAAAGGCACTCCGTCCTTTACGAAATCCAAACTGTTCATCTGGTAGTTTATGGTCTACTTCTTCTGTGATCCTCTTGGTAAGGAGCTTTGTCATTATTTTCATCATGGTCTTTTCTATAGCAATCCCTCTGTAGGAGTTCGGATCTGACTGGTCACCTTTCCCCTTAAACATCACGTTGATAGTCGAAATTCTCCATGCTGAGGGGATGTTACCCATTTGAAGACAAAGGTTCATTAGGTCCGAAATTGCTGAAAGTAATACCTCTGATGAGTCTTTCACATGTTCATTGCATATACCGTCGGGTCCAAAGGCCTTACTGTTTTTTAGTGACATAATAGCTTCGTGCACTTCCTCCATTGTGAACGGGTCAGTTTCTTTTTGGTATGTTCCTGACAAAGCTACCACGGGATTGCCAAGATCTTCTTCAACGTTTAGTATGTTCCTGAAGTGTTCTTCCCATTCAATCATTTCTATTTTTCCACTACATTGTATTTTCCTAGGGTTCAATGCTAGAAATGGATCGCTGACAGCTTCTTCTATTATCCTTCTCGCCTCTTTTTCCAGGTGTTCATTTCGTTTTACAGATAACAGCATTTTGTATTTCTTCTTAATGATGCTGTAATGTTTTATTGCCTCCTGGTTCTGATTGAATTTTACTGCATGCATGGCCTCAAGGACGCTTCTTCTCAACAAATAGCATTCTTTATCAAACCATATTCGCGATCTTCTTTTCCGCTGATACACAAATGCAGATTTAATTGTCTTTTCCAGGGATAAGGCGGCTGCGTCAATATTGTTTTTCTCCATGCAATTATCAGGTTCTTTCCATTCCTCAAAGTTCTGTTTAAGAACATCTTTATCGATCTGTCGAGAAGGATTAGTATCTTCAGGTTTTTCTCTCTTATCCAATCTTGAGATGTTAAAGTGGGTCGAGACTGGACAATGTTTCTTTATCAGCGCCTCTTCTGAAGTGAGACATACAGTGTAGTTCAGAAGCTTAATGTTGCAGCCTTTATAAAAAACTAAATCTATTGTGCTACACCCTGAATGTGCAAAATAAGTTCTGTCTTCAACCTTGTTAACAAGGATAAAGCCTTCCTCTGTCATTAGTTCAAGTAGTTCTTTCGCTCTTTGATTATCAATGTCTAGTCTGCAGTTTAGGTCTCCAGCAGTATTATGTCTCTGCCTGGAGCTACGTGTCCCAAGGAAAGCATGATGGTTGCTATCAACTCTTCAATAGTTGTTAGTGGCGGTGCATATATGGCAATCACTGATATCCATTCGAAGTTTATTATCAACGTGTCATGGTCTTGGTGCGTACTCTGAATTTTACCTAGGCAGGGTTTGTAGTAGCAGGAGGTGCCACGCATTGGTCTACCTCTTGGCCCTTGTGTTGCAGGTATATGCTGTGCGTAGAATCCATTAATGTCTATGGGTTTGGTCGAAAGAGTCTCTAGTAATATAAGTATGTCATGAGAATGCAGTAGGTTATTGTTAGTGAATGTTGTGGCGCTCTTAAGACCCTCAACATTCCAGAGTAAGATGTGAAGGTGGTTAGGCTGGAAGTGAAATTCCTCTATTGCGGGAGCGAAAAAGCCGGTATCGTCTCACGATGACACCACTCGGCCACGCTCCTGGAACGTAGACCTTTGGAAGTTCATGTAGAGGTATAACTACTCTTAGAGCTTTAACCGTGTCGCTGGTAGGAAGTTCTTCACACTCGATTATATTTGTCACATGAAGATTTGTTAGGTGGCGCTGCACCATTTCTATTGTAGCGTTATGGTGGAGTCACCCTATGTATAACCATGCTCTTGGTTCTGCCGCTTGTAATTCTGTTATATTTGACAAACTACCATTTTTGGAGTTGATCAAACATGGGTCTACTGTTGTCGAGATTGATGACTGCGAGTTAAAGTACATGGGTTTACGTTGCGCAGGTCGATAATCGACAATCCCATCTTTGTATGCACGGCTTTGATACATTGAAGGTTCCATAGATGTCGTATTAGAGGTGATTGCTTGCACCACTTCATTATTCGTTGTGAGCAAGTTAGATGTCGTATTAAAGGTGATTGCTTGCACCACTTCATTATTCGTTGTGAGCAAGGTATTTCCTCGCAAATCGTCCTTACCACATCGGCTGATAAGTTCAGTATCATGAATGGAAGTTCTCTTATTAATTTCCTCACGTACCATCCTCTTAAGATTGACTGATAAAGTCTCCACCATGGCTTGCATATCCTGCGTTAATTTCCTTGTAATTCTTACCTCCATGTCGTGTTCGGGGAGATGATCTATGTTGCCCAATTGGAGGTTGACCAGTTGGCCACTAGATTGCTCCTGACCCAGAACGTGCTGTTCTGAAAGCATGGCCTCATCTCTCACCTCGAAAGGTGTAATCTCCATGCCATGTCCGTTGCTCCCAGAACTGTTCTGCGAGTGTCCGCTAGATAGCACCTGATGATGACCACGTTGTTCTGTATCAATTGCATCAACTCGTCGCTCACTAGGTGTCGTCTTCGAGTTCATTCCTTCATTCTTCTGAATGTTCTGTGATCCGTCATGCGACTGACTATTGCTATGTAAACTAGGCGAGTTGCCGTGAGATGGCGCCACCAGTTCAGTAGGTATTCTATCTAACATGGATATACCATCCTTTTGGATAACCTCATTGACCTCTTGCTGAGGAAACTGATTTCTCGTACTATTGTTAGTAACTAGCATGATTTTCATGTCATTAAAACAATTTACAATGACACTCACCATTTTATGAATATCATCTTTAGTTTCTTTCTTCATATATCCACCTACATCAGCGGTATTCTGTAGAAATCTGAGAGCAATTTGCAACCGACTTTCGATCTCGTCCGCCATCTTACTTTCATACCCCATTGCTATTTATAGGATGTGAGTTGTGGCGGTTTTACAAGGCACGGACTTAAACATAGGCATTTATAAGTACCACATATTTCAAAATTCATGTTTTATGACTTGTGGCGGTCTTGCACTGAGGGTGCGCATAAACAATCTTTTGAAGAAAACCAACAGTGGAGTTCGATTCCGTACGTTGTTATAGGAAAAATGTGGATAAGAGAGGAACTCATGGATGGAAAACAAGAGTTATGAAACTTACAGACAGAACTATATTTAAAGTAGTAACTTACGAGTTATTTACATTTTCATCATAGCTAAAATATTTATTTTGATGTTTTTATAATTTATTATGATTTGTGTCTTGTGTTGTTTGATTAGGTTTCAGTATGATCTGATCTCTTTCAGGTGGTGTGACGATAATTCTTCAAAAGCTCATGCTGGTTGTTCGACCCAAGACAAAGGTTCCAGTCACTTTATTTTACCGCACTTTTACTTTCTTCTTCTTATTATTATTCTCTACCAATCTTACAATCTAGGATTTCTCATGCAAAGGCAGAATCAATATGATGTAATTAACATTTTTCCTTATGATCCTCAGTTTGACTTTTCATGGTTATGTGATATTATCCTTCAGAAAGAATCACTAAGGGTTAAGACAGGGTAAGGAAAAACGTCAGTTATTGCTATACTGTTTCATAAAGTATCTGATCTACTCTTTAATTTGCACTGGCAATTTTCTTTGCAATCATTAGTAACATTTTTTTGGGTTTGATATGCATAGCTGTGCAATGTAAAATAATTAATATAAAAGGGAAAGTAGTAAAATTTCCTGATAAAAAAAAAATGAAAATTGACATCCCTAACATTTACCATTGCTTTGGTAGCTTAGGGCGTGATGTTCGTTCTGCTGGATTCGGAAGATGCAAGTAGGCCTATTTGATGGAATATTCAGTGAAATAATAATAATGAAAATAATAATAATAACTAGAGGCATAATACTATATGGAAGTGAAACTTGGACTATTGGTGCAGCAGAAAAGAGGAGAATTGAAGCGTTTGAAATGTGGTGTTACAGGAGAATAATGAAGATCAGATGGGTAGATAGGGTTGCAAATGAAAAGGTATTAAGACGAGTGGGAGAGGAGAGATGTTTCTGGCAACTGCTAATGAAGAGAAGAGATAGGTGAGTAGGACACATACTAAGACACCCAGGAATAGCAAGCTTAGTTATGGAAGAAAGGGTCGAGGACAAGAACTGTAGGGGTAGACCAAGGTTAGAATATGTTAAACAGATTGCCTCGGATGTAGGGTGTGGTAGAGATGAAACGATTATCTCAGGACAGGGAGGCATGGAGTGCTGCATCAAACCAGTCAAAAGACTGAAGACTCAAAAAATAACAACAACAAAGGCATAATACAATTCTTCTACATTTCTAAAAGTCTTATAACTTAAATAAAGTTAAAAGTAATTAATATAAATTAAGTTAAAAGTAATTAATTCATTACAAAAAGCAACCGTTTGATGTTAGCTTATATTCAAGTTTAACTTAAAAAAATCCCTTTAGAAGTAGAAAAAAGTGACAGTCAGTCTGAAAGACTAGACTTTGTATCATTTTAAATGCTACAAATGCTGAAAAATGCTAGAAAGGCTGGAGGCTTCTCGCTTCGCTCGAAGCCAAAGACTCTTGACATGTTAGAAAATTATCTGTGTAATACTTATCTTGCTTATCTTGTTTCAAATTACTCGCGAACGGCAAGTGAAAACCAAGGGCAAAGCAAGGTCAAGCGCGGGGAATGTCGCACGCTCACCAGAGCGCGCGGGGACTTGCCCCTTCCATCCAGTCTAAAAACGTTTATAGTGGGCGATGTATTTAAGATAGAGATATGCTCTCGTGGACTTTTTTGTAGAACTTTTCATGCTGACTAATTCTTACGCTCATAGTATATTGATATTCTTAACGGTTTGCCCAGCGTAAGCTTAAGAAGCGCACGGACCCCAAGTTTGTTTTCGACTTTTTCACTGAAATCGTTACTGCTTGGCTTCCTTTGATCATACATAAATTATTTTCTACAGAATCTTTCCTCGAGATATCCTTTACAGAAAGGTGAAAACCTCCTCAAAATCCATCCAGTGGTTCTCGAGATTGCCCGTGACATCCAAGAATTGGGGATTATTCTCGTATACTAACGAAGTAGAGATTGTCGGGGATCACATGCACCAAGCAGTACTATGACATCACACACCTCAGTGCATCTGGGTACATTTCGTCCCATCACCGTAATGTAACGCCAGACCCCAGCGTAACGACGAAGTCGACAAGATCATTTAAAATGATAAAAACAAATATATGTACGGTATGTGAATGTCATACTTGCTGACACATCTCGCTGAACTGGCCTATTGCATGCGTATGCTGGCTGGATTCAAAGGACTGTTAGAACACATGTGTTTATTCTTTCAAATGCCATAACTCACATCATTTACGAATTAATTTAGTAATTCATCAATGAAAGAAATATCATAATATTCACGTGATTGTTACAGAAACTGTAACCCTAATTATATAGTAGTTTCATTCTTTTATAATTGATTGGACCAAATTAATTTCCTAATCTCTAATAAACTTGTGTTGGATTGACTCTAATCTGATGGCAGAAGTGGTACAGTATTCTGATAAATGACAATAGAACTTGGTAAGTGATCAGATTGGGAAACAAAATGCAATATCTTGTTATGCTGTCAAATCTTGGAATGCCTTCTTACAACCCTGCGGCTCCACGATTGTGACAAGAAGCTGCCACTAGTCCTGAGATCGGAGGTTCAAATTCTGGTGCTGACACTGGCCATCCTGAGTGTAGTTTTTCCCCAGGTTTATCCACACTTCCTCCAGGAAATACTTCTGCATTTCTCACGATAAGTTTCAAATCATTTTTAGAACAATAGTTTGCACTCTTCGTAACTGTTTTGGCCAAGTTCGCCTGTTCGCTTTTCAGGTGAGGCCGCCTTGGCGAAGTGCTAGTCACACTCCCCAGTTGTATCCCCGACTCAGAATCTCAAGCTCCAGGACACTGCCCTCAGTGGCGGTAGAGGTGGGATCCCTCGCTTAGTCCGTGGGAAAAGCAAACCCTGGAGGGTAAAATGATAACGAATCTTATATCATAACCCTGTCATTATGTCACTATAGAAACACTTGTATCTATTATCAATGTCCTTTCTGTATCAGAAGTCTCCTTTCAGTTAAATTACCGGTAAGTTTCAGAGGGATGAACTTAAATAGTCCAAGGGTTAGGGTTAGACTGGTTAATATGCATGAATTAGGATGCTAAAAATTATGCGTTTTTGAACATTAGCGAAGAGAGCTTTATGATAGTAAAATTTTCTCAGATATTTTCGGTAGGGTACCTGAACATAGAACAAATCCCTGTCAGCTCTGTTAGATATCCTATTGACACCATAGTTGTCAGTGCAAAGTGCAAGCAGAACGTATGGTACTGGTACACAGGGTTTTTCGAAGAATTTCTCGAGAGCTAGTAAAGGTTAAGGATGTCAATGTTTTGATGGAGTTATTTGTACTGAAATTTATCTGTTCCACCCTGTTACTGACATCTGGTATCATTTGAATCTGATGACTGTCAATGAAGGAGAAATCTTAGTGATGTATTAACCTATTTTAACTTCCTGTATCCTTTCCACAACACCTCATGCATTTCTTTTTGCAACTCATTTGATCTTTTTAGGATATGCCTGAGAAATTGAGTCTTCTCACATTATTGCCATGTTTCAGACTGATCACAAATTACTTTTAGTGCACTGGTATGGATTGGTAAGATTTGAATGAAATAATGGTAGTCTTGTAAGTTCTGCTACTTAGAGTGCATTTCACTAAAATTCCTCCACACCAATTATGTCATCTCAATTTAGTATGGTGGGATACGAGTTAAGAAGTTATGCATTAAGAATATTTATCGGGTCTATAAATCGAACAAGGAAGCACTGTTCTGTTACGTCTCCAGGGCCGGATTTAAATTCTTGTTCACCCCTAAGATAAATCCCTCCCGGCACTCCCTGCCCCTGGTAAATTCAAAATTGCACAATTTTAGTAACCCTAGACTCCATTCGAATTTAACTACTGTACAAGCTTTACGCTGTTTTCGTTCTGTTTGTTGATGCCAGCCATCCTAATAGACTACAAACTGACAGGAGCATCCTAATTGAAGTCCTCCCTCTTGTTCTATATTGCTGGATGAACTGTCTTAAAGATTTTGCACAGATATGTTTATTATAATTACGAGGGCTATTCCAAAACTAAGGTCCGGTTAAAAAAAACATCCGAAATCAAAATTGTTTCCAAAACAATTGTTTTCTTGACATTCCTTACGTCTTTCTCTATTTTTCTACATAATTTCCATACTTATTTACACATTTGTCACATCGTTCCACAAGTTTTTGAATGCCTAAGTCTTAGAACTCGGCCGCCTGTGAAGCTAACCAGTCTTTAACAGCTTCTTTCACTTCATCATCTGTGTCGAAACGCTTGCCGCCAAGAAACTCCTTTAGGTAGCGCAACAGGTGGAAATCACTTGGCGCCAAGTCCGGACTATACGGTGGATGGTCCATCTGTTAAGATTATCTGGATGGTTTTCCATAAATTCAGTGAGCACCATTGGCGCTGAGGTAGATAAAATCCTGCAGGCCGAACCCAAGGAGTTTTGATTAACTGATGGTGTGTCAAGGACGTTTGTTCCTGCCATTTGGTATTCCAGGCATCTAGGATGTTGAAGTTGTCGTCCTGCAGGCTGGTTGCTGTTCTCCATGATGTTTGCCTGGACTTCAGTCGCTGTGCTGAAGTTACTGGGATTAGAGTTTTTTGATTAGAGTTTGCGTGTCATTCGCAGTATGGGGTCTGGCATTGTCATGCAACAACAACACTCCAGACGACAAAAGACCACGTCGCTTATTCTGGATTTCACGTCGAAGTTTAGTCAGGGTAGCGCAGTAGGTGGCTTTATTGATCTTTGTCCCTGAAATAGTGAATCGTCGATCTTCACGAATTTTGTCGTCAACCTCATGAACCAACTCGTCTGAAATCACTGATGGTCTGCCAAAGAGGGTTCATCATGCACATTTTCCCGTCCTTCATTAAAGGTTCGCACCTACTTGCGCACTTTACTGTCACACATTATGTTAGGACCGTACACTTCAGTAATCTGACAATGAATTTCTGCCGCAGAAATGTTTCTTGCAGACAGAAATCGTATCACTGCCCTTACTTCACAATCGGCGGGCTGATTAACTGTCTTAAACTTTGTGAACTGAAACTATCAACAGCACACAGCAACAGTAACAACGCTACTGGCGGCTTTTGCCGCGCAAGGCATGCCAGAAGTCAGTGCGCTTTCAAATATTTACGGCGAATCGGACCTTACTCTTTAATTACCCTTGTATTATTGCACAAGATTTTGCAGCTTATGAAATAAAATACGCCCCTTCTTTGTTTGTTCAGTCATGATTTACAGACTCTTTCATTTTCCATATTAATTTCTGTTTTTCTTTGTAATTTTGTTATGCCGCCCCAGGCTATTGGGAAATCCGGCCCTGTAGCCTCTGCCTCTCACGGTAGAATAGGGCTCAAGTTAGTGCTCAGCATAGTTTGGCTTGCATGGCTTCCTTCAGTCATAACGGCACAGCAGCCTGCGTACAACTCAAATATTTACTTGCATTTGGGGTAAAACCTCCTTCAGTGGGGACCTAGTGAGGAAACATGCACTAAACGAACCACCCCCCTCTAGTGCTCCCTGGACTATTAATCTGTCAAAAATGTCACCTTGTAACATGAAATGAAAATCCACATCCTACTTCCAGTCTCCAACCGGGCCAGGGATGGAATGAATGAAGCCCCCATCTAGCGGCGAGGATATGAACTGTGCCGGCTGTCGAAGCCTGTCACACTTCTCTGGGGCAATGATTAAATGAATGACAGATGAAATGAAATGATAGTGGAGAGTGTTGCTGGAATGAAATTTCGACAGGGAAAACCGGAGTACCTGGAGAAAAACCTGTCTGCCTCCGTTTAGTCCAGCACAGATCTCACATGGAGTGACCGGGATTTGAACCACGGTGAGAGGCCGGCGTGCCGCCGCCTAAACCACAGAGGCTCACTTTATAACATGCGAGGCTAATAATAATTTGTTGTGCACAAAATGGTAATAAGCAGTGTACAAAAACAAACGTTTGGTGCTTTTCAGTCGGTCAACACGAATGTACCCAGACGAGTTGGGTTATTCCCTAATCCTGAAAATAATTACATGAGATTAATAAATACAATAGGATGACCAGTTTTGATCGTCAAGCGATCATCATCAGATCCATTACACTTAGGCTATAACATCTATGTCTGAAAATACGGATGAAAATATTTACAATATGTACACTTATTTAGTTGCAGTATTGGTAATGCGATCAATTTAGATAGTGCAGGTTACTTATCTGGCTGGATGTCTTCCGCACTGCAGCAGTGAGCAATTTCAACTTCACTCGTGCACTACAAACAGGCGACTGAATTGGAATGTTATCTCGCTGAAACTGGTTCCCCCTCCCCTCGCCCAGTATTCCTATGTGCTGTCTGTATTAAGTGCATGCGTACCTGTGGCGTGTTGCCAAACATAGATTTTATAGCCGAAGTGTAATGGATCTGATGATGATCGCTTGACGATCGAAACTGGTCATCCTATTGTATTTATTAAATTCATGTTTTTTTTTTTTCAGGATTAGAGTATAACCTAACTTGTTTGAGTACATTCGTGTTGACCGACTGAAAAGCACCAAACTTTTGTTTACTAAGGCAACACTGAACAATGGCTGCAAACCCCATAATGAGCAGTGTATCGTACGTTCGGATCTTTCACAAATCTGTCACTGACCCACAATCTAACCATCACGAACGAAAGTGCATCCCCTTATTATATCCTCCACACATGTCGCCCATAATACATCAGCACAATAGCGTAAATCAACTTGCTTCAGCAAAGTGCCATGTGTAGTTACTCGATAGCAACACCCACCTTTATCGCCTCTGGCATGATTGCAACTGACTTTCAGAATGCCTTAAGAGGAGGTGTTTAGATCCCACTCAACCTCTCCTAAGTATTCCAGGACTTGGTATTCTCAACTAATTACTCTGATTAACAAAGCTTCATGCAGGTCCCCACGATATGGAAGGTTTGCCCCATTTGGCCTATTAAGTCATTGAAACATGTTCTATAAATACATTACTCTTATCATTTGAATGTTTCTCGGAATGTTAATGAATTTAGAATTAATTGATTGATTAATTACATGAACTTTCCATAAATTCTTGAAAGTTTCCTTGTCATGTCATTTTTAAAAATGTAGATACATATTGGAGCTATTATTAAAGATCAGAAACAAGAACTTTTGTGAGTTGCTATTTACACTCATTTCAGTTTATAGAAAACTTAGAACTTTTAAAACACCTTTTAGTGATTTACAGGATCATCCGTGAGTCTAGTACCTCTTCAGAAGCACTACACTGGAAATATTGCAATACCAGCGCATGTGAAATGCATCCATATTAGGCCTTGTTGCAGTTTTGTGGCACATGTGTGAAGAACAGGGTAATTATCTCTGTGTGCCCCAGCAAACACGGCAAGCTAATCCGGCGTTGACCGGTGCTGATCGCAGGCGGGCATAGCCTACACGTTTCAGTCGGTGGTGGCGCGCACTTTTACACTTTTACCAAACATGTTCAATAATGTGCACTTACAATGCTCAAAGCCGATGCTGAGAATGTCCTCCCTCTCTTGTAACACACACCTGACATCTTCTGATGGAAGAATGGACAACAACCTCATCTATTTTTTGATGTCTGTTAACTTTTTTTATTATTTACGGAGCCTGTTTTCTTGAATTGTTTAGCGAGCCTCCTAATCGTACTGGTATTAGACACAGGTCTTCCTGGAAACTTGATTCGAAATTTTCGTCTTGTTTCAGAACAAGACTTTCTGCTTTTCATATGCGAATTATGGATATACACACATTCACGCAATGTGAATTGGTGTCTAAGCATGACCAACAATCACAGTAATCACAATACTCACCAAACATGCAACACTAACGTCTAAGCTTTGCAGATTCACTTCCATTTGAATGACAAAACACGTGTGAACTAACGATATGAGTCAGCGAGGCTGAAGTGTGTACACGGGCCCGCGATCTGCGCCAGTCAAAGCTGCCTTAGCTTGCTGTGTTTACCAGGGCGCACATAGATTATGACCCTGTACATTCATATTAAGCCTGGTTGCAGTTTTGAGGCACATGTGTGAAGGTTGAAGTTGAGTTCAACTCATCCAGATCTGTGGCTGGAGCTGACACATCTCAGTGCAGTCAAATCCTAAACATGTTCCTGCATTCTGTTACTGTCAATTGGAGAATCTCTTTGGAAAATAATGGCCAAACAAGAGCAGTAACTCCTTGTTCATCTACGGATATGTTTGGACACCTTTTCTTTCAGAAAGTCACTCATCTTTTACTGGTACTTGTATTCGTTGAGGAAGGTGTAAAATACAACTTATTAGTTTTACTAAAAATCCGGTAACTGGAAAGCTTCATCTCAGAAGTTCACAACAGCAAACTATTAATAAAATGTCTGGAATATCAGACCTTGAGAACACTCAACGCTATTTTTAGCTCGCACTGTACGGTATAAACACCATTGAATTAGTGAGTAAATCCGCCCAGCAAAACGCCAATATTGAAAAACACATTAGTTGTCTTGGTGGTGATGATAGCAATAATAATAATATTGATACAGTCTGGGGAAAATGTTGATGGTTGGTAGCCCTAGAACCCTTGCACATGTCTATATCATAAGATTACAAACTGGGCTATCATACTTATCAGCGGAACAGGCTCTGGGCAAAGTCAATTAAACGACAGTTTAAACAAACTAGTATTTATTTACTTTAAAATACATAGCACTGTTGACCCGACATGGAATGAACTGAACTGAGTGTGAGGTTGAAAACAAAACACTGTGTGTGTATTGTGTGCGCATCGTAGATGGCAGCACTAGATTTGGAAAGCACCAATACTCGTGTTCAATTGTTTATTATTGTTTATTGTAGGTTAAATGTATTCTAACACTTCCCCTCGAGTGAGGTGTTATGGTTTCTTCTTATGGCTGGATCTGGAGTCCTGCAGCCTTCGTGCACCATCTGTGCTTGGGTCTCGGAAGACCTTTAGTCAGGAAATCTGCAATCTGGTCCGACGTTGGGACGTAGTCCACGATGAGCGATTTGCTCTGGATTGCATCACGTACAAAATGATGCTTAATGTCTATTGTACCCTTTTGAACATAGGACCTTCAGGACAGGATTCTAATCTCAGGGGTGGTGCGTCCTACTTGAAGCTAATAACTGTCCTGGGATACATCACTTGGAAGATCAACAGGGCTGATTAATAAATCATCACACACAGGATTCAAAAAAACCAAAGGAAAAACAAACTTTATTAACACTGGTAAAGAAATACAAGAAAAATAATTGAAAAGAAAGCTAAAACCAAAAATATTAACTCAAGACAATCAAAATTTAGAATGAGAAACTATCCAAAATTGAACCAATCTCAAAAACAACTTAACGAATTACAAATCTTGAAATAAATCCAAAAGAAAACCAAAATAACGAAAAAAAAAAAAAAACAAAAAAAAAAAAACGTTAAAACAATCCAAAAGATCAAAAAAAGTAAAAATAATTTTAAAAAATGTCAAAACTCGGATAAATGAGTAATTAAATTCCAATTAAATTAATCAACCTCAATTAAATTAATTACATTTCGATTAATCAACCATAATTGAATTAATTACATTTCAATTAATCAACCATAATTAAATTGATCACATTTTAATTAAATCAATCAATTAAACTAATTACAATCCAAATAAATCAATATTAATTAGATTAATCATCAATTCAAATAAAATTAACCCTAATTAAATTAAACATCAATTCAAAACACTCTGTGAATCAAATAATATTCAAATCAAATCAATTAAACTTTAATTGAACTTTGAATCCCATCATTTATCAAATCGATTACCAATCAATTAATCCAATCTCTCAATTAAATAAACGACCAATTAGTGATCATATGCCAAGATGAAAATCAATCTGATTTGACCATAATTAATATTCACTGTAATACATTCCACACCTCTGAATTCAATATTCCAATTACCATGGCATCTTGCCGTTGTATGCCAATTAATTAATACAACAAACCTCAAACCATTGGCATATCCACCATTAATTTAGGGCTTCCATAATTATAGTATTCATGAGATAATCATCTCATGAAATGATCTGACAACATTGCCCATGTGATCCCTTTTGGTGGATTACAACACTTTCACCAGATCACAATACTTATATATCCATTATTCATAACTACAACGTTTGCCCTTCAAATGAGTATGAAATTTGGCACATTTATACCTTTGTGCCTTTAAGCATACATCAATGCGTTTACACTCATATGACCTCAATGAGATTTGAGTTTGAGATGTGCTACACTGTTACTTAAAATAAACACAAAATACCTTAGAAATATGATCAACCAAGGATTGAACTCAGGACTCGTAACAAAATGATCCGGGTCCCGGATTCAATACTGTCTGTCAAAGTTTTATGGGCGTGTGCCAAACTATACACATAAATACAACTCGAGATGCTTGCGAGTATCAATGGCAAAAACAAATAACTTAGCGTAAGGCAAGAAAATAAGGAAATCAAAATGAATGCCAGCTGTATGCAGCAAATTTGCATATTCCAGATACCAAAAAAAAAACAACATTCTATGCTCGCATACCGCACCGAGCCACAAAAATTAAACAACGGTGGGTGTATCTTGTCAACGATGCCTGCGACTCTACAATAAACAACATAACTCAAATATGTATTTACAAGTTGAAATGCTAACAGGAACAATATATACACTCGTAGGCTTCGAAGCAAGGACTCTCACTTACCTTTTTCAGAGCATTGCACGTTCACAGACGCTTGCTAACATCCGAGAGAGAGCAATCAACTTCACGAAGAGGGAAACCCATCACCAAACGGATTCCCTTATAATAAAAGTCACCATTATTATTATTATTATTATTATTATCATTATTATTATTATTATCGCTATCAATATGATTATCACCTTTAATTATTACCGCCGTGATGGAATCAACTATCCAAAGGTTACTGGGTGTCAGTACCCTAAAATAAATTCGGTCTTGAAATTCATGAATTATTATTATTATTATTTTTTTTATTATTATTATTAATATCCACCGGGTTATTAATCTATTTGAATAAAATCTTCGCGGCAATGTCATGACACAAAAGGTTATTGGATTAGAGTACCCTTTACATAAGTTTACCCTCAACTCGATAACAAATTATTATTATTATCATTATTATTATTATTATTATAATTGACATAAATATTATCACATTTAATACCTTTATAATAGACTTGGATGACAAGGTTAGTGCACTACAGTACCATATGTGGATCTCAATCGTGAGTTAATTTTGGAAATGAATCTGAATATTATATAAGTTTCTCTGACTAAGGAATCAGCTGTCACCATGACTGTCAAACTAGCCTCCTTTGAGACGCAAAGAGTCCCGTTACGGAGAGGGTCGGAGTGTGTACGACCTTGACAAGTGCTACCGCATTCAGACACTAAATGCTGTGGGCTCCCCAAAACTGCACTCTTAGTAAGATACACAAGCCTGATGGAAACACAAGGAGAAATGACCTCACCGTCTAGATAGTCTTTGGTTCGACCTGAGTGGAACCTGGTCTTGGAGCAATAACATCATCGTGGTTCCATTTATCACACAAAACCTGTACACATAGTTTAATCTCACCTGTTTCACAGAGTATGCCCAATATACCTCACTCACCTTCCTTTCCTTTTCAGTTGGCAATCGGGTGACATATGGCTGTGTCACCTGCAACTTCTTATACCTTTTAAAATACCATTATACCATTTTATTTATTCCTCGTTGAACCACCGGGGCCTCATGGAACATCCCGGTATCACATGGCATACATTCAAACTATGTTCTCATTAACATACCACGATTAAGCCGATGTTCAGCTTGCTCTCCCAATACACTCAGAAGGATACCCTAAATATTTCTCCTACTCAATACCACACTTACCTGCGTTAATCTAAGAGAAATGACGCGTCAAATCATCCCTGACACAGTTCAGAGTGCATCCGTATGAATAATTACTACCACATGCGTCGTAATAAGGACATTAACATTTAGACTTCCTCCCCTTCTATCCATACCTGACATCATTATTACTCACGATATTGATATTATTATCCCCTAATTGACGTCATGCTTATTATTATTATTATTATTATTATTATTAATAACCTGCATCATTAGTGTGTCTATAAATTTTACATTCTTTAAATCTCTATCTTTCTGAATCTACGTGCCTTTGCTCTCTCCGGCGCCTTCACCCTGGGGCTATAATAATAATATCGTATGGCCTCGGGTGCCTGGTGCAAGCTTTGCTATTTGACACCCAGAGGGTAGCTTGCATGTCGAATTTCGTAGTTCCTTGACTATGAAAGTCAAGGAGGTTAGATGTTAGATATCTAATCTCCTTGAACACAATAGCGCTTTCTAGTAGAGAAATGAGGAACTTTGTGCTGGCGGAAACTCCCGAGATTAATTTTGCCATTATGAACTCGGCCTACTGAATTCAAATGGGTTCTTTGACATGCCAACATCGTATGACATGCGTATCGTATTTTTGCCGCCTTTCAAAAATCACTTACCACGGTCAGGGGCGAACCTGCAATCTTGGGGTTAGTAGACCGACACGCTATCCACTCACCCACCGTGGCAAGCTACCCTGGGGCTGAAATACATACAACATAATGAGGTGAACACATGCATTCCTATCAGTGTACAATTTGGCGCGGTTTGCGAACAAACATCATCGCTAAGCATCTCCTGAATTAAACCAAATAGCGTTCCGTCGTCACGGATACACTTAACCTACCACAAATGATACTTAAACTAAAAAAAATCTAATATTACACTAAGACGAATATCTATTCCTGTATCAAACTATAATAAACACGGCCCATAAAACTATGACATAGATAATTAATGGAAATTAATACTCATCATACTTCCAGCGTTGGTCGTCATCCTCTCCAGCAATAGATGTCAGCAACCCCTAGACATGTGCCTTTCACACCATACCGGCACTACACATATTCACATTCAATGCACTACTCCACTAATTGATTGATAATCATGATTAGCACTAAATTTCACCTTATTCTTACAAAAAGATATAACACTATTGGTACGTCTATTGTATTCCCGTACCTTATCCAACACGTGTACGTTGCATCACAATACACCTTTCATATAAAAATCGGGGTAGGATTGCGCAGCACTTGTTAGATCACACGCCACTACTTCTGTTATGCTTGCCACGGTGGGTGAGTGGTTATAGTGTCGGACTACCAACCCCAAGATTGCAGGTTCGCTCCTGACCATGGTAAGTGATTTTTGAAGGCGACAAAAATCGCGACACTCATGTCATACGTTGTTGGCATGTTAAAGAACCCATTTGAATTCAGTAGGCCGTGTTCAATGGCAAAATTAATCTCGGGATTTTCCGCCAACTAAAGTTCCTCCATTCTCTACTTGAAAGCGCTGTAGAGTCAAGGAGTTTAGATACCGTATCTAAACTCCTTGACTTTCATAGCGTTCATAGGAACGACGAAATTGACATGCAAGCTACCCTCTGGGTGTCAATTAACAAAGCTTGCACCAGGCACCCGAGGCCATACGATATTATTATTATTATTATTATTACTTCTGTTATTCCACTCTTCACTTGCGCGCCGGGCTGACGACCTCGATGCGTTCTCTCATCCCCCTGTTCATTCACAGAACTGTCCTGGTTCCAGCGGCGAGGGTTCGAGTCTCGGGCGATCAACTGCGCTCCTCCCAACTTCTGCGACTGACGGTACTGCTTCTACAGCTATACAACTTGTGTTAACATGTAACACTGCAAGCTCTCCCTGTACACATATGCTGCCTACTAAAATTACTACTGTTTATCTGAGCTGTCCAGCCTGCAGCCTTGAATCATACTGACCATTTACATACAACTGAGTGTCATTGTCTGTAGCGTGAAAACTGCATGATGACTAACTGTAAACTGACTTATCGCGAGTGCTTGTAACTGTTCATCGAAATGTGTCGAACTGCACAATATCACATTGCGAACACCTCAGCAGTCTCGAGCGGGCTCGCGAAACTAAGCATCAACTACCATTCACTCGCGTGCTAACTGCGTGACAGCCAAACTGCGGAAGACTAATCTCCTCCCCGTGCGGTCTGCTGAAAAACTCCCCTCTACACTGCGCAGGGGTGCAATATATCTAAAACATGGCGACAGAGCACCTGAAGATCGTTCCACAAGCAAGAGCTCCGTATTCCAACACATTTATTTCAAAACACTGGGTACACATTATTCGTGATAGTAAGGCCCGTCGAATCATAGGATTACGATCGACAATCGATCGTAATTTTAGGGGATATCAACACTGCGTCCTCCGGACTATTTATGGCGAAATAGACGCCATCCCCACTCTCACAACAAACTCTCCACCCCAGACGGATCCGCGGAAGAATCTCAGTCCTGGACCACTGATTTATTAATTTTTTTGGTGATTTAATTATTCCGTTCATCTGTAAAAAATCTCAGGATTACTTCCGGCTTATTGTTGTCAATGGTTCGATCCTGGGTGCTGCCGTATCGTAGAAATGAATTAATTTCGCTATTTAGGGGCGTGGCGAAACCAGAATAAGACGTACTACAGAACTCTCCAGAACGTAATCTGATGCAAGCCCCTCCGAAAGTCCTTGAGCGTACACCTGCGTGGCAAATGCGCGTTATAGAAGTATGTTCTCGAATAGCCTTTGTCTGCGAGTTCCATGCGACGTTCCTTCGGTCCGTCCAGTGGCCAGTTGCATGACTCGTCCCAATAACACTGCGGCAGGAGCTTAGCATGATTAAAATGACGCAAACTCAGACTTCCATTTCCCCTGCAAATCGAGGCTCAATTAAACGCTGTTTCTAGCATTACTGAAATCTATGCGAACTTAGCCTATGACCGTTGGGTAAGGGCGCACTATGTGTTTCGTCTTGGCGTGAAACACGGGATTCTCGGCAAGTTTGAGTGCACTGCGGTTGTCACAGTAGACCGTGAGTTTGGACAGGTCGTCGTGCCCCAGCTCTCGTAGAAGTCGCTGTAGATATATGGCTTCCTTTGTGCACTCTGCTAAGGCCTTATATTCCGCTTCTGTAGTGGGTAGGGCGACAGTATGTTGCTTTCTGGCGTCCCAGGAGATCGGGCTTCCTCCGAGCATGAAAATGTAGCCCGTATACGGTCGACGATCCTCGGGTACATAGCACCGTTGACCCGACACAGAATGAACTGAACTGCGTGTGAGGTTGAAAACAAAACACTGTGTGTGTATTGTGTGCACATCGTAGATGGCAGCACTAGATTTGAAAAGCACCGATACTCGTGTTCAATTGTTTATTATTGTTTTTTGTAGGTTAAATGTATTCTAACAATACTGTAGTTTATTTAACAGATTTTAGGCTTATTATAATTTTAATTAAGACGTTTGCCTAATGCATGCTTTATTCTGTTCTTGCAGTAGTAATAACTCGCTGCCTCCAGAAGATTCTCGTGGTCGTCGGCAAGGAGAAACCAGCACAGGTGTAAGCTGTAATGATTCCTAATGGTATGACTGTCTGAAGAAAGAAACTTACTGTTGTTTTTATGTGATGTTATGCCCCTGTCTGTTTTGAGGCAGGGTAGAAAGGACTAATGTAAAGTGAGAACATTCTAAAGTAATAACATAGGCTATTAGGAGTCGATTTATGAATGTATTCAAACATCAGAATTGTTGTAAACAAAACATTCCATTGAAATTTATCTCAGAAATGAGCAAGAGACAGACAGGTTATATTTACCAAAGGCTTGTAATTTTTCTTGTAACTTTTTTATGATATACGGTTATGAAGGATAGTGCATTGTAGGTTAATGTTTCTTTTTTACATGTAAATTATGGATATACATGAACAGAGATGTACATTGAAATAACATATTCAATTATACTTGTCGTCATTGTCATAATCATCATCATGCTATTCATCATAATCATATTTGTCATCACGTTAGTAATATTGTTATAAATGAGCTGATGCATTTAAGAATAGAGTATCTACCTGTGCTGTTAATTCCATTATGTTCCTACTCTTAGATCTTATATTTTTATACATTAGGCTACTGTATTTATGAAGTGTATTTCAATTAATTTTCCCCCACTCATATCATACATTTGACTGTATCTGTGAATGAATGTGCACTTGTGAAGTAGTTTCATGTGTTATGTGATGCTTGTCTATGTGTATGCTATGTGAACCAGCAAATGGCCCTGGAATAGTTCATTACATTCCAGTATTTTATTACGAGACCACTCGTACAGTAATATTAAATAATAATTGGTCTTAAGGTGTCTTTTTTTGTGTACCCTTCATACAACATTCCTAAATGCATTTGATGATACAAAGACTTGATCAATAAAGGAGTTCAAATTGTCAATATGTTGTCTGTATTTTAGGAAACTCCAGTAGAGCAGGGCTAGGACAGCATTTCTGAAACTGTGAGACATAATTATGAGTAGCCTTTAAAGTGCAATTGGCAATAAATCAAGTTATATATTTTTTAAAATGAAGTACGGTATGCTACTATTATTGTATAAGCATGAATAAACAATGCAAGCAACCTCTCATAGCATTGTAAAACAAGTTAAAAGTTCATCAATTGAGTAAAATGCTTTTCTTTTTAAACATCTTTTTGTACCAAGCAACATACTCTCCGAGATGAAATGACATATTTTTTAGTTGCATATACATAATACCCCATGATGTTGGGGTGGTGCATCTGCCTCTCGCTTGGAGGCCCTGGGTTTGATCCCTGACTCCGTCCTTGGTTTTAGAAACTGACGTGAGGGTGCACTCAGCCTCATGAGGACAATTGAGAAGCTGTCTCAGGTAGTACCCTGGTGAAGAATACCAAGATTAATTTGACATTTACATATATGTACATAGGCTACATTGGAGAGTTAATATGTTTAATTTAATGAAGGTATGTTTACAGAAATCTCATTTTGCTAGAACTTCTGACAATTGGTGAGAAGCTGATCTATTTCTCCAAAAATAATACTATGAGTGAAGAAAAGCATAGTATTCTGTGATTACAATAGGGTGAGTACCGGTAATATTTTGTTAGCAAATAAATAGTTCTTGATAATATTTATAAACATTTTGAACGTGAATGCACAAGTGTTTTACTGAATTACAATTGTTCAAATTTGATATCCCATTGTTTAATGATAATAGTATTTCATCAGTTTTCTGCTCATTTAAAATTATTCAGTACAAGCCAAGACTTAGTAATTTCTATAATTTTTCATTCTTATTTTAACCATAAAGATCTCTGTGAGTGACAAAGAGTGTTGTCATTTACATATAATACTATTCTACTGGAATGTTGCAGTAAAGATCATTCACAAATATCAGAAATAGAAATGGACCCAGTATGGAACCTTGTGGCACACCGGCAGAATAAGAGGTTTCTTTAGTTAGATCCTTTCATAACCTCATTGAAGAGGGCAAATTACAGTTTAGAAGGTTGTTTTGGCTATAGCCTACTGTGTGACAGATAACCTCATATAAGTGTAGAATTCATCCAGATAATTTGTAGAAGTATGAAGAAAGCTTAATCTGCCACAAACTCTCAATCTCATGACGGTTATCGTTTTAAGGGGCAGGACAGCAAGGTCATCTTCCCCTAATCTCAACATCATCCTTGGTATATCCAGCAGGCCTATGTCATTGCTACAGGCTCACCACCGCGTCAGGTGATCGAGTACAATTCATTATATTTTAATTCTCATTGTTTAATTTAAAATTGTTATTTTATGTGTGTTTTTAGAATTTCTGGTGATTTGTGTTTTAGATATATTTTTCCTTTTTTCTTAAATTCCTATTTTACAATATAATCTTGCAGTATAATCTTGCAAAGTGAGGACAGATAACCTTAATGTTTCGAAACAACAGTCACTTTAGCTGGGAACTCTGTCCTGGTGTAGTTGAGAAGAGAGACAGAGACCAAGTTGCTCATTCTTCTGCAGCCCATTCATGCTCAAAGCAGCTCACCGACCGTCCCTGGCAAAGTGTGGCATTAGGTCCTGATCATCATCTAGTACTTGGCATCCTAGAAGAGCATGTGGTGCTTGCTTCTCTCTGTGTGTACCCAACTGAATCCTATTTAGCACATGTTCCATGTCAGTTGCTCAATACATCAACTGGAGCCTGATTTATTATATTGGTTGTAATACAGAATAAACACATGAATACAATACACATACGGTATTCAATAATCACACAAAATCTTGAAATGACTACTCACATTCGTTTACAGCCTTTAAAGACCACGTTAGGCAACAATTACACATTATTGGAAGCGTTCTTCGCCACCCAAAATCTTCGCATTCTTTCTCTGGCTTCGTTCTTCCATCAATCACCCGTTCATATTTGGTTCGGGGTGGAATCCTTGGAATTTGACCTAAACTGCTGTAAGTGAGCAAATTTAAATACTGTACCTTGGTTCTACAATTATTTTTGACGACGGGCTACTTGTGGAAGAGGTCAATTCAAGAACTAATGCTGCATGGATGAAATGGTGAACTACAACGGGAGTTATGTGCGACTGCAGGATGAAAGATCATCTAAAATAAAAAATCTATCGTACTGTTATCCGCTCAGTAGTACTCTACGGCTCCGATGTTGGCCGACTACAGCTGAAACACAACGCCGTTGAAGTGTTATGGAGCCTAAGAAGCTACGGTGGGCAGCAGGCCTTAATAAGCTAGATCGTGTTCCCAATGACAGAGTCAGAAAATGGTTTGGTGTTGCACCAATCCAAGACAAAATGCACGAAGGCCGTCTGCCCTGGTTTGGGCATGTTTTACGGGCAGGAGGTGAAACGATTGCCAGGGCAGGATACACACTTGAAGTCGTCAGCAAAAGACCACAAAGATGACCTCTGCAACGTTGGCATGACACGCTACATAAAGTCCTAAAGAGCGTGAATCTCCATCGTAATGCGGCCTCAGACAGAGCAAAGTGGAGACAACAGATCCATGCAGCGGACCCCGCAGCCACGTGGGACAAACACAGAAGAAGAAGAAGAAGAAGACATATAGGAACAAATCATCATATGCCTCGTGGGCTACATTAATGGCACAACTAAGAAAGAAATCATGTTTTGAGATAGGGTTAAAAATTTAACTTGATGTTGAAATGCAAAATTCATATGATCGAAGTGGAAGTTGTGCCACAAGTTCAGTTTTAGCTTGTCTTATGGACAAACCTGACAATGTGCACAGAGTTTTGTCTAGATATATCCGTCTTCAATATCAAGCCTTAATGTTGGGTCCAATTTGCAATCATTTTAGAGAAATAATTCCTCTTCTAGGTTTGTAACACTCCCCATACGTAAATTTAGGTGTAAATTTAGTGGTTGTGGCACACGAGGGCATTGATGCAATTAGGTATGTGCCCAGGTATTTTGAAGGGACTAATAAATTGGTCGGTTGCTTGCTCAGTTTAGGGGCTGTGACAACGCAGTCAAGTAGCCCCGTGTACTTTGGATGTGTGTAGAATCTGTCTGATAACCAGTACTATTCGTGATGGCTGTATTAGTGTGTGTTATCTGTTTTTAATTCGAGTTAGTACTGCAGACATTCGATTTCAAGTAGTTCCAACTTTTCCTACCAAACTCCACCATTAACGACCAACTAGTTCTGAACTTTGTTTCTAGATGCCAACACAGTCGGCTACGAACGTTGGAAACTAAGAGCGTCAGTCAAATAGAACCTAAAATGTAGCCTCACACAAGTGTAATTAGTGGAAGGTTCTTTATCATGCCATAAATCTATGACATGGGACCGCTGGATTTACTTCCTCTCCGAAGGAAGACATACTGAGGGATTTTTAACGCTCTTAAAAAATCCGATGACTTCGGCCAGTTTTGAACCCGCGATCTTGGGCTTAGAAGCTCAGCATGTTACCAACTGCTCCACCGAAGCCTCGGAGACCTGGGTTATGAAAGGAAGGGAGAAGAGCAAAATACAGGCCAGGGAGAAGCAGTATTGGAGCTACAAAGATGGACAGAATAAGAAATGAGAGGACCAGAGAATTAATGAAGGAGGAACCATTACAGGATGGTATAGAGAAATCTAGACTTAGATGGTATGGACATGTAAAACGAATGGAGGAGAAGAGGATACACGAGACGAAGTAGGACGGAAAGAGACCGAGAGACAGGTGGCTGAAGGGGGTGGAAGAAAGCGTGAAGAAGAGAGGAGAAGACTGGACAAGGGTGGAGGCTGAGAGATGGTGGGAAGACAGAAGACGTTGGAGAGGCTTGTGTTCCAAACAGACCCGGCCAGTGGCTGGAAACTGTGCAAGATGATGATGATGACATGAAATATAAACTCCTTTTTTAAGGGTGGAAGAAAACCAAAATTTAATTCAGAAAACAGGATAGGAATAACAATGAAGAGACAATAAAATGAAAGAAAGAAACATGATGATGATGATAATTGTTGTTTTAAGGGGCCTAACATCTAGGCTATCGGCCCCAAGAAAGAAACAAAAGAAACATAAACATCCGAAAGGAGAAACTCGATTACGATACAAGGAGGAAATAAATTGAAGGGCAGTAGAGATTACACTTACGACAGACAAACCATGGAGGCAACCTACACTCTTGAGGATGGGAAATTATTACCGTCGTTACATCTGGTTACCAGGAAATCTGTCACTCAAGGAAACAAGTAAGGTGTGATGATTATCAACTTGAGCATGATCGTACCAATGTCAAAATACTGATCACCGATCTTATTTATGTCATGGTCTCTTTTAATGTTGGACAGTTAGTGATCAATAAAAATGAGAACCATTCGAGCACAGTTTGGATGTTTCTTGCTCAAGCCCCGACTCCGGGAAGATGTAAAAAAATGTTCTGGTTACGACTTCTTGTGTTATTTTATCATCCTTGCCGACATAGGCTAATGATTGCTCCCTCGACTGAATTACCGGTACTTGAGAAAATAAAAATGAACTATCACTATTATTGCCATCCTCATGTTCATAATCTTCACCATTGTCTTGGTGTGGTGGCCCCGACAATGTTCATAAATCTTTAAGCTGATCAAGGAGTTAAGAATCGTCTTGTCAGTTTGGAAGTTAAAATGAAGCTGCCATTTTAGCTCGAAATGAAGTCAGCTGATTAACTTCCATTGAAAAATTCAGATTGTGTCATCCTGTCAACAATGGTTAAACTCTGGGTTCCACTCAAGTTTTTAAGATTACAATTTCTTTCAAGCCACAAATTTTTCTTTCTTTTATGGACATTATTGTAAATGTTTTTTATATTGTTTTTTTTTAATAACAATTGCCTCTCCTAAATTTTATTTGTAATTAAAACTATCTAGGTGATTATATTCCTTTGTAAAGTAAGGATTTCCACTGCCAATTTATTTTATATCCTGGCGCAGTCAGCTGGCATTTGAGGGTGCGCAAATGTGAGGGAGCCGTGTCCGTAGATTTACTGGCACGTTAAAGATCCCCTTCGTGGCAAAATTCCGGCACCCCGGCGTCTCTAAAAGCCAGTGTAGTTAAAAGGGACGTAAATCCAATAACATTATTATTATTATTATTATATTTTATATCCTATGCAATATGACAGGGATTTAACCCTTTAACGATTACAGATCTTCGCATTTAAATAGTAGTGGGATTTCCTCCCTCCTATTTTGGTCCGTATTGACTTTGATGATTTATTATAAATATATTAGTCCGTCTATCAATACTTTAAATCACATATATTTAACAGTGGTATATGTTTCGGGCCACTACATAACCCTTAATCAGCCACAACATAATGAATTTAGAGAACAATCTCACACACATTAAAGACACTATGAAAACGTTAAAAAACTTGGTTAAAAACAGGTCAAAACACTGAATAAAATGCATGCACACGTCGTTAAAACACCATTAAAAGGCATTCCGGCCCATGAGTTCATGGAGGTTGCGTGAGTCAAGTTCACGTGGAATATTCATGACACTATGTGACGACAGCCATTCACTGTCCGTTTATGCTGATGTAAATTTGGCTTGAAAAGAATTTGTATTCTTCTTGACGTGGTAGGACGTTTGGTGCATCAAGTTATTGATATTATTCGGTCGAAACGGACGAAAAGTGGACTTGAGCAGGCCTCAGGAACTGCCGCTAAGTTTCTTTGATGTGTGTGAGATTGTTCTCTAAATTAATTATGTTGTGGCTGATGAAGGGTTGTATGTAGTGGCCCGAAACATGTACCACTGTTAAATATATGTGATTTAAAGTATTGATCGACGGACTAATATATATTTATAATAAATTTAAATAGTACGCCTATTGATGTTCCAGATCGTCTTTTGCTGTTTACGTGAAAAGGAGAAGCGCCGTTCTGGAATGTCATTTACCAAGATTTGCGTAGCTCCCGTTTTTGGATATCTAGCACGATTCTAATGTGCTATTATGTCCTCAATAATTCAGTAAAGACACATGGTTAAGCGCCGTGTGCGTATTGGTCTGTTCAGTAGTTTGTGGGAAGGGGTATCAGCTGGCGGGCAGGGTTGGTATCAGCTGGTGGGACGCACATGTGGCAGGTTGGGAGTAGTGCGCCGGCGATGAGTTAGCTGCACGGTGAGAATGCTATGTGCGATCTCATTCTTCTCTCAATATATAAAACAAGATGTTCAGTAAAGAACATATAGCCTACTTTCTCCTAAATGTATGAGTATAGTTATAACTCGTTGTTATTATCAAAGAGTATAATAGAACTATTCTTTGTTGAAGACCTTAGAAACGATTTACCTCTACCAAACGCCACAACCTAGATAAAAACTGCTACCATCATTGAAGAAAGAAAGATAAGAAGTATCTAAAGAATGTTATGGATCTGGAGACATAATCGACCGGACTGGCGGCGTGGCTCAGCGGTAACGTTCTTGCTTGCTGGACCGTATGTTTCAGGTTCGTATCCTGGCGCAGTCAGCTGGCATTTGAGGGTGCACAAATGCGAGGGAGCCGTGTTAGTAGATTTACTGGCACGTTAAAGATCCCCTTCGGGACAAAATTCTGGCACCCCGGCGTCTCTAAAAGCAACAGTAGTTAAAAGGGACGTAAAACCAATAACATTATTATTATTGTTATTATTATTATTATTATTATTATTATTATTATTATTATTATTATTATTATTATTATTATTATTACATAATCGGCCTGACGCGGACAACATCCAACTTTGAGTTGAGGCATGTCTTTACACGTCTGGCTGCGTATGGCTTTCACAACCCTAATTGAATTAACAAATCTTTCCATGGCCCTACAGAGACGTGTGTATACCAACTATGTGGATATTTTCGATTGCTATTTGGCTGAAATAAAAGTTTTAATTAATATCCTGAACTAGCACCAACGGTAGAGTTCAGATACTATGTGAAATCGTTTTGTTCTTTACTTCAATTAACATTTTCAAATAACGCACAATAGGCTGTTACAAACCCTTTAAAATAAAAAGTAAAAATGTATCGTAGTATCATCTTGTCATTCTTCAAATTCGATGCGCATAGAATGCCAATGGTATAGTAATCAATGGAGCTCCACGTAGACTAGTCGTGACATCTAGTGGTGAAATATCGAACAATATAATCCTAACAGAGCGAGTGCATTCCAGCGGCCAGAAGAAGAAACTTTTCAATAAAATCTGGAAGTTAATAAGTAGGTCGGCTTGCAGTTACCTTTTTGGCAGCTAGATGTCTCGAGTAAATCTACTGGCGAATTATGTTTTAATTAAATATATATTTTACACCATAATATGCACAATATAACGCTTAATTTTAAAACATCGAGTCATTACAAAACAATAAACATATAACATTTCAAGCAAAAAACCTAGCTCTGATCGGGTTTGAACCATAGGCATTTGAGCGATAGGCTAACGCTCTACCACTGAGCTAATTGTGTCAACGAATATCTTTCTATATAAAATGACTTACATAGAACTTGTTAGCAAATAATGATTTATACTAAACGATTTCATCACTGGAGTATATTATTTATATATAAAGCATTTCATACAAAGTTTATTTATTTTGTGTCAGTACGCTATATTGCATGCAATACTCAAATTAGTGAAATATAAGTCAGGCACAAGATATCCGCTGCCATCTTGTCTTATTACTGAATCGGCTCAGCTTTTTAAAATCACGTCTGCACTATAGTATTACAAAATAAACTTTTAATTTCGAACGTGCCTCTTCCTTTAGAACAGTTAAAACGATTCTCGGCTCGATAATCGGAACTGGTGGGTCCCATGATATGGATTATAAAGTTTGCATAATTCGCACGGCCGCCATCCTGAAATGGTATGGCGGACGACCTTGTAGTTTGGTCACAAGACGCATCCTATACGAAGGTATGTTGTTACCAAATTTGGTAGAGATCGGATGATTTGGTTAGTAGTTATTTGATTTTACGTTTTGAACGTTTGAGTGGCCGCCATTCAGTTTTAGTAAAGATGGCGGCGATATAAAACATGACACTGAGGTGTCCTTTGCTAGTGCTACCTTTGTACCAAATTTCGTTCAATTCGCATTCACCGTGTTCGAATTGATAGGGGGGGACAGACATTCAGAGTACACACACACACAGACACACACACAGACTCACACACACATACACACACACACACACAGACTCACACACACACATACACACACACACACAGACAGACACACTTTTTTCGCCCTGTGTTGATCTCATAAGTCTACTTTCATTTTTTGCAAAAATCGAAAGTAGGCTAAAAAAGGAAAGGCACCACCTTTCAGTGCCGAGAATGCAATCTGGGATTATGTGTGTTTCATGTTTATAAGACTATCATATAAAAACAAAGTTCTCAAATGTTGTATTTTTAGGGGATTTTGAGGCTAAAACATGTTTTTGGTATGTGAACACTATGTTTAATCAGAACTGTCATAAATTGAAACAAAAAACAAAAAAACAACAACATTTTTACTATAAGGTGCGTGAAAAAGTTACGAGCCGAAGGATACCTTTCCTGCACTCGTGTGGATGGCCTTGCCTTTTTTCGGGTGGTGGTGACCCTGGATGCTTCCACTGGAGGCTTCGTCGTTTGGATTCTGGTTCGAAGTGATGACACCATGACTCATCTGCAGCCGCCACTCGTGCCAGGAACCCATTCCCTTCCCTCGCATAGCGCTGCAGATGACCAAGACAGTGGGCCATTCGACATGCTTCCTGGTTAAAGACTGTGGGGCACCCATTGGGCACACACTTTGCGCAAGTGCAGTCGTTCCTTCATGATGTTGTGCACACTTCCGAAGCTCAATCCGACCACGGCGGCTATGGCGTTCACTGTTACTCGGCGGTCCTGGGTAATGAGTACATCAACCAGCTGGACGTTGTCATCGGTAATGCAGGGGGGTGCCCCAGACCGGGCATCATCTGCTAACGACACCCGTCCTTCCGTGAAGCGCTTGTGCCACGCGTTGACCCTTGCAAGGGACATGCAGTGTTCGCCGTACACTTTTGACATTCGGCGATGAATGTCCGTTCCCCCTACTCCTTCCGCTGTCAGAAACCGAAAAACACCTCTTTGCTCTTCGTTTGATGCCTCCATGTCACTATTTGCAATGCGACTGGCAGCGTTGGACGATTGATGCATGCTGCTGCTCGCTTTGTATCGTCACGTGATGTGCACGCGTGCCCTCTAGCGACGGGCTGTGACCTTCCACGCTCTGGTCGGAACCACACCTCGTTACACACGCCACGATTAGCTGATGTCATCACCGGTTTGCGCATTCCAACCTCCAGCTCGTTACTTTTTGAACGCACCTTATAATTTTGGTCCTGATTTGGTCTATACTCTTACTCCTTAAAAGTTGTGAAATTGTGACGTTCCAAAACGTCAATACTCCTTAAAGGGTTAAAAAATTGATTTTGCTACTTCCTTGAGCAGGATATTGGACCAATGCTTCAAGTACACTGCCCTTAGGCAGTGACTGTTCCCAAGATAACTTAGTACATTCAGTACTTCTTGGGGATGTGAACAGACGTACACACCTTCAAAGAAGACTGTAGGAAAAGGGAAAACAAGGACTCTAGCACTGAAGAGCTCTCGTGTACATTGATGACCCATATTTTGTTCTGATATTGGCATTCCTGATAGCTCATTCTAAATATTCTTGCAATTTGAAGTTTGTCCTGATATAACGTGGAGAGAGGGAATGAGATGAGTTTTAATACATTTTATTGACTGGTAGACACCAATGAGTGAGTGAATTGTAATGCATAGTGCATCTTTCACTAGGATCACAGATACAGTACCGGTAGTATTGACAACAGTCACAAGTCAGACAAACAAATGCTGTCACTATGAAAAGCATATTTAAACTGCGGAATGCTGCTGCACAAAATGCCACAGGTTCCCAGGTGTGCCGCGAGCAATTGCTACTCTCATTGCCTCTGCAAGTTGAACATTACAAAATAATCGTCGTGTTTCAGCCATAAAAAAAACAATTTTAAAAATGTGTGCTTGTTCATAAATGATGACGCTATTACATTGAAATGTGTCCTCGTGACATTTATAGTTAGAACTGAATTGGTGTTGTTTGAGTCTTCAGTCTTTTGACTGGTTTGATGCAGCTCTCCATGCCTCCCTGTCCTGAGCTAATCGTTTCATCTCTACATAGCTACCACACCCTACATCTGAGGCAATTTGTTTAATATTTTCTAACCTTGGTCTACCCCTACAGTTCTTGTCCTCGACCCTTACTTCCATAACTAAGCTTGCTATTCCTGGGTGTCTTAGTATGTGTCCTACCAACCCATCTCTTCTCTTCATTAGCAGTCGCCAGAAACATCTCTCCTCTCCCACCAGTCTTAATACCTCTTCGTTTGTAACCCTATCTACTCATCTGATCTTCATCATTCTCCTGTAACACCACATTTCAAACGCTTCAATTCTCCTCTTTTCTGCTGCACCAATAGTCCAAGTTTCACTTCCATAGAGCGCCACGCTCCAGACAAAGGCCTTCAAAAATGACTTCCTAATACCAAAATCTATATTTGATGTCAATAGATTCCTTTTCTGTAGAAATGCTTTCCTTCCCTGAGCTAACCTACTTTTCATATCCTCTTTGCTTCGTCCATCACTGGTTATTTTGCTGCCTAAGTAACAGAAGTCTCCTACTTCCTTCAGCTTTTCACCTGCCAATTTGATGTCCATAGAGGTTTCTGATTTATTTCGGCTGCATTCCAATATTTTTGTTTTACATTTATTAATTTTCATCATGAATTCTTTCCTCAAGACGGAGTCCATACCATTCAAAAACTCATTCAAATCCTCAGGCGTGTCGGCCAAGATGACGATGTCATCGGCAAATCTCAGAGTTGAAATTGCCTCTTGTCTATTCAAAAATACAAGCACTCATTTGCTGATATCCCTTTAATTCTTGGCAGGTTTCTATGTCTAACATTTACTGTGATCATACAGAACTACACAACAGTTGAAGTGACTTGTGCGTGTCACTAACAGATGAAGAACAGGTTTGTTACAAATCGTCGTCTTGTTTATGTGTCCTTGTTGTATTTTCCTATATACAGTGTCTCTGAATGTAAATGTTTCCTGCTTAACGATCCACTTTGTACATGTTAGTTTAACCCTAGAACTGCGGACCGTCTTCCAGGAAGACGGTGTGCTGTTTAATCAAGTGCGACCGTCTCTCTGAAAGACGGTCTCGGAATTCAAAAATAGTACTACTGTTAGCCATCAGATGGCACTAATTTCAGGTCATGCTGGTTCCCGATGATTTTATCTTTTGTTGTGTTACTCTTTGGCAATCAAATGACAATAAGCAGGCTATTATTTGGCTGTAGAAGTGGAAGTACTTTCATGTTGACATTGAAGTTGCATTGAGCAAAATGGCAGTCAAATATGTAGATGATTCAGAAATTGAGCGCTTATTTGGTAAATAACAGGAATTATTTAAAACTGGTTCTTGAAATCGTAACAAAAAACTGTGAACTTTTCATTTATGATATGTCTGGCAAACATTTAACTTGGCAATATGGTTTTCTAGAGCAGAAAATTCCATTTTATTTTTTATAAAATACTTTTTATGATTAATTCAAACTGATGAGTCTGAATGATTCACCTCTATAAAAAAAAATAGAACAGTCTTTCAGCTTTCTATTGATGTATGATAAGTTATAGGCCTATTCTTGAACACAGTTTGCTTACAGAAAAGGCAGAAGGTGAATTTCTGATAAATGTGCATAATGGAGAAATGTCATATTGTATAAATAATTTTCTTTTTTAGTAAATAACAGCAATTATTTAAAACTGGTTCCTGAAATAGTAACAAAAACTGTGAACTTTTCATGTATGATGTGTCTGACAAACATTTAACTTGGCAATATGGTTTTCTAGAGCAGAAAAGACCTTTTTTTTATAAAATACTTTTTATGATCAATTCAAACTGATGAGTCTGAATGATTCACCTCTATAAAAGTAATATAGAAAAGTCCTTCAGCTTTCTATTGATGTATGATAAGTTATATTCATGAACACAGTTTGCTTACAGATACCAAATTCCTTTTGTGTGTATTTTATGGGAATTTACTGCAGCATTTGACAGATAAACCTGCAGCAGTTCTAGGGTTAAGGCAGGGGCGTATATACAATTTTTTTCGGAGGGGAGGAGGTCTGACTATCCTGGAAAATTGTGAGTATTTTCAGGGGATTGTCACCGCAAAACACCCAGAAATATCAACCAATATCTTGGAGCATATAACTTTGTGTAATTATTTTAGATAAGAGTTAAATGTAAAATTCTAAGTTTATATAACCTACAATTAGTGGCAATACAAAAAACTTGTAAAATATAACACAAAATAAAATGTTATACTCAATGAATTTTCTATTAAGGCCTGTGGAGTATGAATATCTAAATACTTGCCAATTTATCAAACGGAAAGGTAATCCTTTTTTTTTTTTTTTTTAACAAATTGATAATTTATTGATGTGTAACATCTTTCCACTCGGTAGCTGGACATTTTTATGGGAGTGATTTTGGAAAAAGGACGGAAGTGGATGGGACGGAAACAATGAGCGCGTGTGATGGCGGAGATCGGTACGACGACGTACTGTAGGCCATGTGGCTATGGGGAATCTATATCGCATCTACCAACACTCCAAACAACGTAGGAATTCAGTATATTAACACCGACTACTAACAATAATGGAAACTTCGTTGGTCTAAACATCATCATCATCGGCTTTAACTCGAATCCGAGTATAAATCTTCTTCCTTCAGTCCAGTTTGTGGATGTGTATACGGTGACTAAAGAGTCCAATCCTGGCATGGAACAAGCGACCACACAAGTCACATAGTATTGCTGGAGGAGGACGCGGTTGGGCTGCTCGAAGTTTACCTAGCTTGACGCTTGGCCTCTTCATGTGTGCGTCGATCCCTTTCAAACGTCTTTACAGTATCCGAGATGGTGCGGCGCCAAGTTGAGCGGTCTTCAGCCAGAATGTCCCAGGTTTGTGAATCAAGACCTGTCAATTTCAGGGTCTGCTAAAATTGGTCCTTGTAGCGCCTCTTAGGACCACCATGAGGTCTGGTGCCATAGCATAACTCACCATATAGCATTTGACGAGGTAATCGCACATCATCCATCCGATGGACATGACCAATCCATCTAAATTGGTGACCTATTATGGATGATTCTATGCTGTTGATTTGAGCCTTTTCCAGAACAGCAATATTGGTAATGCGGTCTTCCCATTTAATCCTCAGGATTGATCGAAGTTTTTGTAGGTGGAAACGCTCAAGCTTCCTAAGATCACGTCGGTAAAGGGTCCACGTTTCACAGCCATACAGCAATGTAGAAATGACTACTGCTTTGTACACCATAAGCTTTGTACTCATGGACAGATCTTTATTCATGAAGACCCGGTGCGCTAATCGTCCATACGCTGCGTGGGCTGCGCCAATTCTCTTATCCACATCCTGCTCACAGGTACAGCTCACAGAAATGGTACTGCCCAGGTACGAGAAGTGGTCAACCTGTTCTAATGGCAAATTTGAGATGGAGATATTGAACTGAGGAAGAGGTGTGCCTGGTGAAGGTTGTGCCAAGACTTTAGTCTTATTGACATTTATGGTAAGACCAAAGCGATCACATGCACTTTGTAACAATTAACTGACTCTTGCAGCTCTTCTGGTGTGAGAGTTGGTGACGCAGCATCATCTGCATACAACATGTTAGTAACCTTAGTAACCTGAGTTTTCCTCAAGGAGCGTAGACAAGTTAGGTTGAAAAGCCCTCCATCAAAACGATACTTGACCTCCACACCTGGGATGTTTGTGGGTGAATCATAAAGCATTGCAGCCCAGTACAGCGCAAAAAGCGTTGGAGCCAGTACACATCCTTGTTTCAGTCCATGGGTAATGGGAAATTCATCGGACATCTTATTCTGATGGCAAACCTGACCTGTCATGCCATCATGGAGAGCCTTGATTAGATCTACAAAACGCTGAGGGCAACCAAACCGCTTCAGCACTGCCCACATGGCTGGTCTTGGAACCGAATCAAATGCCTTTTCCAAGTCATAAAAGACTAAGAAGAGTGGATTCTGTTGTTCTCTACATTTTTCTTGTAGCTGTCTCACACAGAAAATCATGTCAATTGTGCTTCTGGAAGTTCTAAATCCGCATTGTGACTCTGGGAGGATCTTCTCAGAGATAACCTTGAGGCGGTTAAGTATTACATATCACTGGGAGAAACACATTTAATATACTTTCCGCACACCTAATTTTTAATCGCGTCTATACTTGGCAGTGCGTTGATCGGCAAAACCAGGCCATTTTCAATAACATCGCTGACATGGGTTCACTAACTGGCCGGTATAGAATGCAGCTCGCATCAAGTAGGGAGTGGATTGATTCCGCCACGGCAAATAACAATTATTATGATTCATTACGGTCAGGATTTGGCACTGGAGTTTTACAAGTAGTTATTTCAATGACCAACAGAGTTCACTGTCAACAAGGGATTTGCGCTCCCGGGACACACATAGCAGGATAACATGTCACATGTTACACATCATATGCGACCACTGTAAGGCTCGTATATTTTTTTCTCTCAAAAGTACCGCACGGTGCTGTGGAAATCTCAGTTTTGCCTCACAAGGCTGACTGTACCCCATCCCAGCCTCAGACCAGAATTAAAATTTCTTGGCAGAGCCGGGAATCAAATTTGGACCTCCGGAGTGGCAGCCAAGAATGCTAGCCACTACACTACGAGGTAGTCTAGTTTCAATCTTAATATTGTTTATAACTTATCCAATAAGTTAAGATTAGGGCACAACCAAATTTACAATTATTTTATGCTCTTACCAAAACAACACTTTCTTCATTTTTATTGTTGTTTTGTTTTCGGGGGGTGCTGGAGTCCCCCCTAATATACGCCCCTGGTTTAAGGTCAACACTTCTGGTGACTAAAGAAGTTGCTTCTTGCACTTGATGGAAGTTGGCTGGTTTAGTGGAAATTGTGTGTTTGTCATTTGATCTCTCTGTGTGTACAATATTCTTATATGTATATTAAGGCCCGGATTAGTAGGTAAATAATTCATGTTTTTGGGCTAATGCCATGTGTATTTAAATTAGAACCATACGTTTCGGAGAAACCTTGCCTCCTTTTTCAATGGAATCAAACAATGTGGCCAAAGAAAGTATATCAATGAGATTACAAAAAATTACAAAAAATATAGATAAATTCCTCTGTTGGTCACCAGAGAGCAGCTGCCAGAAATTACTGAACGGACACTGGATATCAGGTAAGTGACACTTGGCTACCAGTTATTAAGGATCTAGGAAGATAGTTCCTCTCAGTCTCTCTGTTCTTCACCTATTTAAAATTGTACTTTTTTCCTCTGTGGCTACAGAGCCTGGATTTGATCTCCTCTGTTCGTCACTGGAGGAGTTTCCATCTGTTTTTTCACCGTTGCCTGTATGACGTTAGGTATCGTTCAGATACACTTCCCTTTTGTTTATGTTTCCTTATATCCATCTAACTCTCTTTCTCCCCGCCTTTTCTTTTGGACATCCTCTTTCTTCGAGGAGTCTATATTTTCACTCCACTCCCTTTACCTTCTCCTTACTTACTACTCTGTCCGCCGTTCTACCATGTTCCATACAGTAATTTCTGGCAGCTGCTCTCTGGTGACAAATAGAGGAATTTTGTAATCTCATTGATATACTTTCTTTGGGCACATTGTTTGATTCCATTGAAAAAGGAGGCAAGGTTTCTCCGAAACGTATGGTTCTAATTTAAATACACACGGCATTAGCCAAAAACATGAATTATTTATCTACAATATTCTTATTCAAGCAATTTGGCAGCTCTGTAGAGCTCATGTATCAAGGGAATATGGACTGCAGTACGATGTGTTGTGAATGTTAAGATAAGTTTCTCTCTTCAGACAGTTTCAATGAGACAATACCGTGTTATGGTTGGCTGTATGTTTGTTGTGTAGGAAGGATAACTGATGCCAGTGTCTTTGTTGCTGTTGTTCTTGTTGTTAATGCTGCTGCTATGAAGCAGACTGAATGAAGGGATTTCACCATTTAATGTTCAGTATTTGTGGACGTAATAAGTAGATCCATCTTACTCAGAGAATGTAACCGTGATGATGTAACTCCTGTGTGTGGAAATAGATACTAAAAGATCATAATGAAGCTGTGGACAGGTAAAATGTGAAGGATGTAACAGGAAAAGTAGAGAGGGAAAGTGATTTACCAGGGTGAGAGCATGATTTGCCAAACAATGTACAAAATAACCGAAAAGAAACAATATGATTGTCTTAGTCTGTGTATTCTGCGATGCAAGATTACTGCACATGGTTGGATCAGACTGTGCTTGCCTTCCTCTCTATATTTCCTTCTCTATCTTTAAAGGAGAAATTGTGATTTGTTTCCTATTACGTAGCTTCTATGATATAAATCACTCATAACGGTTCAGTATTGATGTGCTTATACAGTTTGAAAAAAGAGATAGTCAGTCTGAGAGACTGGACTTCATTTTAAATGCTACAAATGCTGAAAAATGCTAGAAAGGCTGGAGGCTTCTCGCTTCGCTTGAAGCCAAAGACTCTTGACATATTAGATGATCAAGAAACAATCAGAACGCTAGAAAGTTACAAGTCATGAGGGAGCTGGAGTGCGCGGTGAAAGGAGGGAGCTGGCTGGATGACGTCACGCTCGCCGTGGTGTTGCCGTCTCGTAACGCCAGAGCTCACCAGTGAACTCGGTACACATGCACCAAGCGGTACTATGACGTCACACACCTCAGTGCATTCTCGGTACATTTCGTGATGTCGCCGTAACGTAACGACGAAGTCGACCAGATCATTTAAAATGATAACAACTTGGCTAATAAACCTGTAAAAAGTCTGCAATTGTACGGAAGTGGTTCTCCCACGTAGTGTTTCCTTGGGGATTAGATCTGGCGAGTTTGGAAGGAACATAGAGCGGTTGTGTCCTGATTGCGGTCATTCCAGATTGCGTTCACCTCATTAGCAGTCCAGGTTGCGGTCACTTTCATTTTAGGGAAGAGCTATAAACATTCCAGTGTCCAGATTGCCTTTCTAGCATTTTTCAGCATTTGTAGCATTTAAAATGATATCAAGTCCAGTCTTTCAGACTGACCGTCTCTTTTCTTCAAGTTAAGTGACCATTGCCAGTTTAGTGCTACAATTTATAATTTCGTTCATTTAATACTTAATATTTGGCTGATGAAGGGGACAAAAATTGTTCATTAGTCCCTGAAACATGTACCAAGAACAACTTGGTTAATATTTCTTCATTAAAAGTTGTGGTGTTTGAAGCCATATTTTCAGTGTTGCCTTAGTAAGCAAGAGTTTAGTGCTTTTCAGGACACATTCGTGTTGACCGACTGAAAAGCACTAAGTTAAACTCTTGTTCATTAAAAGTATTGATTCAGGTAGAAATATAAACCTTTTTCCAAACTGTGTATTACGTAGGTTGATTTTTAAGTTTTGGCAACTATTTTTATTTATTGATACATAGTCCTAAGTTTCATAAGCCGTTGATATAGTCTCCAGCGATGCTTTGGCCCTGCCCAGTCTGTCGATGGTGTCGATGGTGGCCTGTAAAAAGTCTACCATTGTACGGAGTGGTTCTCCCACGTAGTGTTACCTTAGGTATTAGATCGATGTCGCAGGGGCTTAAATCTGGCGAGTTTGGGGGAACATAGAGCGGTTGTGTCCTGATTGCAGTCACTTTCATTTTAGGGAAGAGCTATAAACATTCCAGCGTCCAGAATGCGATCACTTTTCTTGGGAGACCGGTTCTTGGTTCTTCCCGACTGACTCACACCTTCTGTAAGTTTTGTGGATAACAAGGGGAAACTGATATTTCACTACCTAACCAAAGAATACAGTTCAGTGTTCAGCTGAGCACACCCCATAATACTGTACTTCAAGTCCCCTCCCAATCTGACGGCACCTCGTAAAGCAATGATTATAACATTTTCAGTCTTAACGTTTCAGCATCAGGATCAACGATCTTCACTTTCAACAAAATTGTTGTAGCGGGAAATTTTATACTTACAGGGTATAATTTTTAATTTCTGCCCCTCCTCTCCCATTTGAGGCGCGAGATATCTATTTTTCAGTAAAACACATGGCTTACCCTTCTCCGTTTCAATAAACTCCATAATGATACAGAACATGGTTAGTAAACAGAAAAATTGAGCACTATGGTTGCAGCTAATGTAGTGTACCAGGACCGAAGAGAACTGCACATGACATGTACCTCAATATTGGTAAGAGGGGTGGAAGTGAAAGTTGAGGAAATCTCCAGGGGAAAGTGAAAGGCGAGGAAATCCCCGGGGAAGTTACAACCGGATCGGTCTTCCAAGAAAAGTGATCGCAATCTGGATGCTGGAAGGTTTATAGCTCTTCCCTAAAATGAAAGTGACTGCAATCTAGACTCTAATGAGGTGAACGCAATCAGAAAGACACCCATAGAGCACCTCCTAGCCCTAGCATTGTCATGCCGAGGGGCAGATGACAATCTTTTTATTTATCGTATGACTTTATTTTAGTGCAGGGAGTGTCCAAGGCTCGCCAGAGCTTTTAGCTGCTTCAAGCGGACACCCATAGAGTGAGCTACAAGTTCCGTTCAATTTCAAGTAGTTCCAGCTTTCACTACCAGATATCACTGATACCTAGTGGTGAACATTGGAACTTTGATAGAGCGTTCCAAAGAAATCTAACCTAGAAATTTAGCTTCACACAAGTTTAGTCTGTGGAGGATCTTTTACATGCCATAAATCTATGACATGGGACCGCCGGCTTTACTTCCCCTCCGAAGGAAGGCATACTGAAGGATTTTAACGCTCTTAAAAAATCCGACGACTTCGGCCGGTTTTGAGTCCACTATCTTGGGCACAGCAGTTCAGCATGCTACCAACTACGCCACCGAAGCCGCTCTTAAAACAACAATAACTAACGAACTATTGTCATGCAGAATTATGGGTGGAAGTGTCGCAGTTTCCTTCTTAAAACTACTAGCAGGTTGTCTTGCCAGTAGTAAGCTGTACTAACGGTCCGCCCTGGGGGAACGGTATGCTCTAAGATCACACCGTCCAAATCACAGGCAAAAATCAACATTGCCTTGTCATTGGTGGCGGTTTGTTGAACTGCTTGTTTTTGAGGTGACCCATGATGACGCCACACTTGGCGTTTCAGCTGTGGTTCGTAAGATTTGGCTCAGGTCTCATCAATGGTAATGGTACTCTGTAAGATGTCCTCTCCTTAGCGCTGCACGTGCGTTCGAGAAGCGGCATATTGCAGCCATTTCTGCATGTCTGTTCTATTTTGCTATTTTGATGCATTTTGCGCATTTTCAGGCAGTTCTTCAGGATGTGAAGCACACTGGAATGCGCCAATCCTGTATCTTGCGCTAATTCACGAATTGTTATATTCTGATTTGTCTCCACTAACGCACACACCCATCTGTAAATGCATTAAAAGATAAAACCAAAGGATTAAAATTTAATGGAGTACAGGTTCATATCATTTGCTTTGCAGATGATATTGCTCTCTTAGCAAACTCTGCATGTGAAATGAATAGAATGTTAAAAGTTTTTCAGACATTCTTAGGAAAATTCGGGCTAAGAGTTAATTCTCGGTAGACAAAAGTTTAATGGTGGTTGATAAAAAGAAACAACCAATTTTAGCTAATATAATGTTAAATGATAATGCCATTGAACAAGTAACGGAATTTTGCTATTTGGGAAGTGTGATTAATTATGACAACAGATGCATTTCAGAAATTAAGAAAAGAATTGTGTTGGTGAAGAAAGCCTTTCAAAATAAGAAGAATTTGCTGCTCAATGAACACCTCAACTTGAAGATAAGGAAGTCATTTCTCAAGATCTTTATTTGGAGTGTGTTGACCTATGGTTGTGAAACATGGACACTTGGGGAAAGAGAAGATACAAAACTTGAGGCAGCTGAAATGTGGTTTTGGAGATGAATGATCCGAACAAGCTGGATGGAAAGAAAGACAAATGAGCTTGTTCTGAACTAAATTCAGGAGAATCGATGCCTGTTGAACACCATGGGACACATACTCAGACATGACACTCTCCTCCTGGTAATCTTTGATGGAAAAATGTTGGAAAAAAAAAGAAAAAAAAAAAACAAAACAATGAGAGGACCAAGACAATTGTATCTCAAGAACATTGTCAAGGAAATGGAATGTGACTCGTATGCACACATGAAGAGAACTGATGAAGACCGTAAGAAATGGCTGCAACGACAAGGCTTTTAGCCTTTAGAAGCCGATGATGATGATAATTGTAGTTTTAAGGGGCCTAACATCTAGGTTATCGACCCCTAATGGTTTGGGGGATAGTGAAAGATGAGAATGAAAACTTTAACTAATACCAACTACAAACTTAAAAACTAGAAGAAGAAATGGTAAACACGTTGGATAAGGCAAGAAAAGACATGCCCTCAACCCTCAAAGAATGTGGATTGAGGGACTTGGAATGAAGGAGAGCCATGAAAGGCAGATAGGAAAGGGAAAGAGGAGAGAGCCCGCCCCAAGGCCAGAAGAAAAGGGGACAAAACGGACCCAGCTCAGGAATCCCCCGGGGTCGCCAACTCCCAAACTCACCAGCCGTGAGCCCTTGAGGGTGTAGCACTATCCAGAGTGCACCAAAAGTGGTGGGGCTACATTCACCCTGCCTCCTTGAGGGCTTTGTGCAGAAGGCTGACCCCTTGAAGAATGAGGGTATCAGAAAAGATGAGACAAGGTTCAAGTTGGTGGGAAAGTGAAAGACTCCCTAGGCCTCGGATATCCTAATACCGTTGCGGTCGGAAGAGAACAAGAGTTGACCAAAAGAGGTTGACAGGAAAGAAGACGGACAGGAGCCAGGCACAAGTAAGTGGAAGCAATGCCCGACTCAGTTGGCGTCCTGTGATTGCCAACTCACGTCCCACTAGATGTGAGCCCCTGGGGGGATGATGATGACTGGTCACTTACCTTGCTAGTGTTCTCTGAGGTAATGCAGCCTCTCGCAGTCCTTGGTGACACTGTTGTGTCGTGCAACTTCTAGCACACTGGAATATTAACCGGCTTATCTATTCATGCTTTAAAATCATGGCTGCTGTCTTTCACGTGCTCAGGCGTGGCCACTATGAACGTGCGTGGAGGGGACGAACCAGGTCATGTGTTCTGAGGTAGGGGACGCAGGTCAACAACCTTTGGTACGAATGACGGAGCTTAGCACCGTTGCAATGTAGTGCTACAGCATTGTTGCCAAAACTAAAAATCCAACCCTTGGATATGCACAGTTTGTTTGCTCCAAATCCCTGGTGTAATTTGCAGTACACGAAAGAGATTTTGTTGTAGAATGAATTAATCTCTGCTACAGTCTTCTTAGAATGTATTTGCCAGACCAAAGTTAGGTTGTGTTCCTACACCTCCTTGCACCACCCAATCACATACTGATTGCTCCAGATGCAGCAATAGAGGCTATACTTGCCAAGGAAGAGCCTCAACACCCATCCCCATTGGCCTAGGACACAGCCTCCATGAGAAAATAAAATGGGCTCTTGAGAGAAAGACATATGAACTAACTACCGTATATTTTATGAGTGATCATTTTCAACTTTCATTATTTGAAGAAACTTAATCTAGTAATAATAAAAAGTGCACCATGTGAAAATGTAATGAATAAGGGAAAGTAACTACCACACTAAAGAAAGATCTTGTAGTAGATTACAAGTAAATGCTACCTCATCGCAAACACTCCTCTTGCTGATTAACACTCCATGGACTATCAAAATTCCTTTTGGAATTTGTGTGTTTCTTCCCCTGTGTTTTCTGCCCTGCGGGTACATGGTATTTCAAATGTCCATTATTCATCGGTGCTTCTAACCTCATTTTCCTGTCCATTGTGTTGTGATTTTCCTATATAGATAGTTCTTTTCTCCTTCTGTGTTTGTCTTGTATGTTTCTACTTTACAAGTCCTGTTGATATATTTTTTACTTTCCCAATCTTCAGTTCCCATGTTTGTTCAGTTTTCACTCCATCCTCTTGAAGACAGAAGCTCTTGTTGAAGAACGCCCCTTGCCCAATATCCACTGTTTTGAGGGACAGATGAACTGGTGAGCTTGTCAGAGGCTACAACATTGAAGAGCTATCGGATGGATTGATGCTGTGAATGGTGGTGTGTCTGACCTTGTCCTTTTCTGTGTTTTTCCTTTTAGTCTTTCCTTCCTATTATTATTCATTATTCCCTTCTGCCTCTCATTGTGTTTCTATTCTCCTTTGATTGATTATATAAACTTCTCACATTTGCTTATTTTCTACAAAGGAACGAATTGTTGTCATCTTTGTTAGCTGATGAAATGAGGACATTTTTTTGTTTTAAACATCTTGTCTCTTGGGCAAAATCACCCACAAGTCTCTTACGTGTAATTTATAGTTTCAATACCAAGGAGGAGCCTCAGAATCTCAACGTACTTGAGGCAAAAGCCAAACAACTTGAGCCCCTTGCAGCCTGTTACCTGTTAATCATATCCCCTTAAAGGTTCTTGATGTTCAGTCTAATGAATGACCTGTAAGCAGACTGTAATGTAATAAAAGACTTAAAATGTTCATTGACAATAAAAATTTGAGACAAATATCTTGTAATAATGTAGGAATACTGGTAATCCAGAACACACCACCTCGAAAACTCTCAGCATACTGATCTTACAAAGATGTGAAGAAATTTGTGTGAAAATTTATTGAGTGATATAGCCTCGAAGTGTATGAGCAGCGAAGAGCAGTACAGTGGCACATTCAGATAATCCCCCTTCCTCTTAAGGTACCATATGTGGACCGACTAGCTGCTTTAAGGAATTGCTCCCCTTAAAGCAGTCATATCAAACCCTGTACACACTCGACCACAAGTTACAGGCAGCATGCAGTGGTCTGCAATGTCCTCTTCATCCTGACTATAAAATGAATTATGGTAAAGCGTGAACTCTTGCTGGAGTAGATGGCAAATCACGTGCGTGGAATGCACAAGATTTGGATTCAAATCTCAAAGGCAGTGTCATTTTAAACTCTTATTCATCATATCGCTAGGTTAGAATGCAAGTGTTGCATCTCCAAATATGAGCTTTTTGTGCTTATGTTTGGTATACATTAGTTGAGGATACATGTGTTCATGCTACGTTCATTTTCTTCATAGCTGCTGCCACCTATGAGAAATTTGTCGAGAGAAAATAACATTGTTGGTCATTTGCCAGCAATTCAAACTTACAAACTCATTTATCTCAGTACGGTACTAGCTAAAGTGGATATGGAACACTTAAATTCTAACCTAGCGATATGTTTACATTAGTCTTTTCCTCGGTTATTTCTTGGTGGTGTGTTTTAACCTGGTTTGTGCTGTGTGATCTTGTTAGCTTACACGTCGCAGCAACAGTCGCTGTAATGAGAAGTGGCCAAGAATAGAACTGTATGAAGCCCTTCATGTGGATGTAAAGGAAGGACTTGAAAATAAAAACTGCTAAAGTAATTTAATTGTGTGCAGATGTTTGTGTTTTAATCTCTGTGCATAAACATCATTTCTGAAATAATTTGGTTGGTTCCTCAGTTTAGGGGCTGCAACAACGCGGTCATGTAGTCCCGTGTACTTAGGGTTTGTGTAGAATCTGTCTGATAACCGGTGTTAATTGTGATGGCTGTATTAGTGTGTGTTATCTGTTTTTAATTCAAGTAAGGACTGCAGACAGTAATTTTAAGTACTGTAGTTCCTCGGAGACAAGGGCGGCCAGCATTGAGATGGATCGACTCCATCAAATCCAACATGAATATGTCACTGAAGGATCTGAAGTACATGGCTGAAGACCGAATCATATGGAGGCAGTCCATCCATGCAGTCGCTAGGAGTCGACGCGGACTTGATGGCACCTGATCATCGTCATCAGTTTCTACTTTTGCTACTATACTCTGATTTACAAAAGATGCTCGGTGAAAACTGTCATCCGCTTGATGGGTGAGGTGAGGAGTGGAGACGAGGGGGGTAACGGTCTCCATGGCAACAGTGAGTAATGTTGCAATGTATGCCGACACAGCAGTAAGCAAATGGTTTGACTCAGTGTGTCTTCAATCGTCACGGTCATTAGAGCGCCAGGCAGGGAGGCTAACTTACCCAGTACTGCTCGAGTCTTAGCTGCGTGAACCTGAGAGGAATGTGCATCGCGGACTATGAGTAGTGGTGTTGAGGAGTGATGAGGTTTCTCGGTCCGTGCATAGTACAGAACCAAATACATTGGTCGGTGACTCACTCAGTCATTACTAACACCACAGTGGTTTGAGCAACAGCCGAATGTTAGCAGTATTGGAATAGAAAGGAATATCATATATCACGGTGGGCTGTTGACAGATCCTTCTCTTCACGCCCGACCCTTCCCTGCTCTTTCTCCTCACCCTACAAGTTCATAGAGCTTGGACTCGAGCAGTATGTGTGTCTTCCTGAAAGTCTCTTGGAATGTTATGAGTCATGATCTGCCTCATTGGCAACGCAGCATTTCTCCACGTGCTAGCTTTGACAGCTGTCAGCGAGCTTTATTGATAATTCAGAGTATAACTGCTACTATCCACGACACTTAGCTTGCGGACTTGGCTACTAGATGCCATCGCAGTCAGCACCTGGCGGCGAACGTTGGAACTAATAGACCGTTATCAATTCTAACCTACAAATTTTGGCTTAACACAAGTGTAGTTAGTGGAAGGTTCTTTTTCATGCCATAAATCTATAACGTGGGACCGCCGGCTTTACTTCCCCTCCGAAGGAAGGCATACTGAGGGATTTTTATCGCTCTTAAAAAATCCGACGACTTCGTCCGGGTTTGAACCTGTGATCTTGGGCATAGAGGCTCAGCATGCTACCAACTACGCCACCGAAGCCGCACTGAAATCATTTCAGTGATGATGATGATTGAGTCTTCAGTCTTTTGACTGGTTTGATGCAGCTATCCATTCCTCCCTGTCCTGAGCTAATCGCTTCATCTCTACATAGCTACCACACCCTACATCCGAGGCAATCTGTTTAACATATTCTAACCTTGGTCTACCCCTACAGTTCTTGTCCTCGACCCTTCCTTCCATAACTTAACTTGCTATTCCTGGGTGTCTTAGTATGTGAACTACCAACCTATCTCTTCTCTTCAATAGCAGTCACCAGAAACATCTCTCCTCTCCCACTAGTCTTAAAACCTCTTCGTTTGTAACCCTATCTAACCATCTGATCTTCATCATTCTCCTGTAACACCACATTTCAAACGCTTCAATTCTCCTCTTTTCTGCTGCACCAATAATCCAAGTTTCACTTCCATACAGCACCACGCTCCAGACAAAGGCTTTCAAAAATGACTTCCTAGTACCTAAATCTATATTCGATGTCAACAGATTCCTTTTTTGTAGAAATGCTTTCCTTGCCTGAGCCAACCTACTTTTTATGTCCTCTTTGCTTCGTCCATCACTGGTTATTCTGCTTCCTAAGTAACAGAAGTCTCCTACTTCCTTCAGCTTTTCACCTGCCAATTTGATCTCCATAGAGGTTTCTGATTTATTTCGGCTGCATTCCAGTATTTTTGTTTTACATTTATTAATTTTCATCATGAATTATTTCTGTAAGACGGAGTCCATACCAGTCAAAAGCTCATTAAATCCTCAGGCTTGTCGGCCAAGATGACGATGTCATCAGCAAATCTCAGAGTTGAAATTATTTCTCCTTGAATCTTCACTCCCACTTTAAACTTTTCTCTAATTTCCTTCATTGCTTGTTCAATGTAAAGATTGAAAAGTATGGGTGATGAGTTGCACCCTTGCCTTACACCTTTCTGAATACCAGCTTCTCTCTCATGTCCTTCAGCTTGAATGACTGCTGTCTGGTTTCAGTATGGATTGTATACCACCCTCCTATCCCTGTACTTTATTCCAATAGATTTCAAAATGTCAAACAATTTAGTCCAATCAACGCTATCAAAAGCCTTTTCTAAGTCTACAAATGCCATGAACGTTCTCTTATCTTTCCTTATTCTACCTTCCAAAATCAGCCTAAGTCTTAGTACAGCTTCCCTTGTTCCTACATTTCTCCTGAAACCAAACTGGTCTTCACCCAACTCCGATTCTATCTGGCTTTCAATCCTCTTGTAAATTATTCTAGACAGGATCTTTGAAGCATGAGTAACCAAGCTGATTGTACGGTAATCTTCACATCTATCAGCTCCCACTTTCTTTGGTATAGGGATGATAACATTCTTCGTGAAACCAGAGGGTACCTCACCTGTCTCATAAATCCTACACACCAAGTGAAATAACCTGATCAGACCTTCATCTCCTATGCAGTGTAGCAACTCAATCGGTATATCATCTATGCCTGGTGCTTTGTTCAGTAGTGGTTTGAATTTTGACTTGGTATTTTGAGACCTGGATCCAGAGGGAGGTTATTTATTATTTATCGTATGGCTTTTAGTGCCAGGAATGTCAGAGGACATGTTCGGCTCGCCAGAGGCTGTAGCTGCTTCAAGCGGACACTCTTAGGGTGAGCTACAAGTTCCGTTCAATTTCAAGTAGTTCCAACTTTTGCTACCAGATGTCAATGATAGCTAGTGGTGAATGTTGGAACTTTGATAGAACGTTCCAACGAAATCTAATGTAGAAATTTAGCTTCACACAAGTGTAGTTAGGTGAAGGATCTTTTACATGCCATAAATCTATGGCTACGGCTTTACTTCCCCTCCGAAGGAAGGCATACTGAAAGATTTTAATGCTCTTAAAAATCTGACGACTTCGGCCGGGTTTGATCCCGCTATCTTGGGCACAGCAGTTCAGCGTGCTACCAACTACGCCATCGAAGCCACTTCAGAGAGGGGTAAAAGGTGTATCCCGGCTGGTAGTCATCAATGCTTCACAAATTATGAGGAAACTAACAGAAATGACTTCTTTCAGGTTTGTGGATCAAATATTAATTGATATACAGGTTGATGGCGACAAACTGCCGCAGACTGTCCCTGCGATGATTAAAGAACAAAAAGGTATTCTTCTTCTTCTTCTCCTGAATTGGCCTACTTAGGACCACGTTTATTCAACTGGAGGGTCTTGATCTTCGCCCAGTATCGACACATTTTCTGCCGGGGTAACTCCTTTCTTTCAGTAGTCCAGGGGGTACTTTACTTCCGAGGTTTCTCCTGAAAATCATGGACTTCCTTCAAAGCAAGCCTCACAGCCTGTCTGTCATGCAGATCTGATATTTCCAGTTCGTTAATATCCTTCTCAGTTCCCGTCAATGACGTGCTATGAACCTTCTTATTGAGCCAGAAACTGAGCAAATGATTGGTCAATCTTGAGGGAGATAATCTCGCTATATGGCCAAAGAAGGCTATTCTTGTTTTTCTGGCACAATCAAGCAGCTTCGGTGGCGTAGTTGGTAGCATGCTGACTGCTGTGCCTAAGATCGCGGGTTCAAACCCGGCCGAAGTCATCAGATCCTTTAAGAGCGTTAAAATCCTTCAGTATGCTTTCAAAGTAAAGCTGGCGGTGCCATGTGTGCAGACAATGGAACAACGCTGTCTGTGTCACCCTTCAGATACAGGATAGCACATTTAAGGGTGTGCGGCAGTCTCTGTTGCGGTGTATATGTGCATGCTTCGAGGTCCGTGAGGTCACTTGGAAGACCTTAAAGGTGACCTCAAGACAGCATTTCACACACTGTATGATGAATAGATAAAGTAGATTGTCTATGGTACTGAACCCCAGGATTTCCAGATATATGTCTGTGTCCTCTTTTGCTCCTTGTCATCTCAGTTTGTGTGTATCCTTGTTATCCCAACAATTTGAATCACATTTCTACATTTTTAAAAACAAGAATATTGTTGCGCCTCCACCAATAGTTGTGTCCCCACCTGATGGCACGGACTTAACCCATAGGCCGATCAGGGGTTCTCCAAGATCAAGTACCAGGATCGTTATCGTGTCCTTCCGATAGCTTCTGATAGCGATTACTGCACACCCTATTACACAAGGAAAGGGAAGTGGGAGGAGATTCAGGAATCAGGGAATGCTTCCCAATGAAAGAGATTGAAAGCTTAACTCCCAGTTTATTCCATAAGTGAGTAAAGGAATCTGCCACATGGATACAAGGATTAAATTGATAATTCAATCCTGAAAGGAAATAGAAATATTGGTTCTCACCTGTTTTCTCAGTTGTGCTCTCAAGTACTGGTTCAGCTCCGTGACGAACGACCTCTCACTCTTAGACTTCTGTCTCTGCAGTGTCTGACTGACCCCTCACACCTGAGTCTGCAGCTTTTGATGTGTAACATCTTTTCGCTCGGTTGCTGGATAGTTTTGTGGGAGTGATTTTGAAAATTGGGGACGGAAGTGGATCGGAACGATCGAGCTGGCAGTGGTGGATCAAACGGAAGTATGCACTGCCCGCTCGATCGATCAAACGGAAGTGTACTAGCTGGCAGTGGTGGACAACGGAAGTATGCACTGCCCGCTCGATCGATCAAACGGAAGTGTACTAGCTGGCAGTGGTGGACAACGGAAGTATGCACTGCCCGCTCGATCGATCGAATGGAAGTGTGCCCTAGCTGGCTCAGCATGCTACTGACTATGCCACCGAAACCGCTTCCAGCACTCCTTGGTCTGATCCAATAAAAGAGAAATTTTGTACAGTAGAACCCCTCTTGTCTGCCCTTGGCTAATCCGTCGCTCCGATTGATCCGTCCGTGCTCGAGCTGAACTTGTCCTGACTCATAGCAGTGACTCACTACCGGTTACGCCATTCTTGTTTACAAGTACTTATCACTTGGCCGTTTTAGTGCTCTGTCATTCTCTCCTATTGTTTCTGTCGTCCGTGTTTTGTACAGTACGCACTGTGAAAGTTTTAGTGTTTACTGTTTGTTGGTTTAATGACATTGTTCTTCTGTGTTCTGTAACGTTCCATTATCGATAGGGAAATCCAACAACAAAAATCCCCACATTGGTTCATTGTGTTGTAACGTTTTATTTTCAATTTGTTTTGGGGTAGAGGTTGATTATACTCTCAAGGGATAATACATATACATATACCTGATATATGTGATGGTCATTCCTCTATTAACCGTTCATTACTCAGATCACTATCAATTAAAACATAAAGGAACCTGCACCTCACCAATGCACCGTGGGTCAAAATCGAAATCTAGGAGGACAAAATTATTTATTTTCATAATTTAAAAATCAAAATTTATCACTTCTACAGCATTCTCATATAATTGCCGCTCAATTTTCTGGGATATAAACGCATCTTAGTGTAAATCTGTCACCACTGTTCGAGCACTCTGAATTGGAGGGTGAATGTAAGTGGCTGTGGTTTGGTTGTCTTTGCGGTTAGCGTGATGCTTTAAGATGGAACATGCAGCTGAAGGTATGATTTTTGTAACGTGTTTCAGTTATTAATGGGCGTAATTGTTATGTAATTTTAGCTATATTTGCATTATATAATTATTTTAAAATTATATTTTCACTTAGATTTTTAGTATGTCGCATCACTCTGCGTCACTTTCTACTTAATGTTAAAATGTAGATAAAGTCTTGTAGTTTATGCCTGTTATAAGATTGTTAGCATCTTTTTGCATCTTACTTAGTTATTTTACATTTTAGGAGATGCCGCGCAACCAGTTCTCACACGTTTAGAACTGTTTGAAGCACTGGGTTTGACGATTATGTCAAAAGTGGAACTTTGTGACTTTGTTAAAAGTAAATTAGGGGTAGAAAATTGTTCTGCAGAGATAACTGAATGCTCTATCCAACTTCTAGTCATAGACAATTTCTTGCATGTGTAGAGGTAGCATAAAAATGGTCTTAACTGATGTTTATTATGAAGTAAACAAATGATATACGTTGCTTTCACTCTAAATTCATGATTAAAACGTAAAAATAATTTTGTCCCCCTAGATTTAGATTTTGACCCACTGTGCATAGGAGCACAGATATTCATTTAATTCATTAATAATCCTCTCTATACATCTTTTGCTGCATCTATAAGCAATCCATTTTTATAATCCAAACATAACATATTCCTTTCTCGCACAGCTAAATCCCAATCATCAAACCATAACCTAGCATAACATCTTCACTTTCTTTCAACACATCTCCATAGTGACCTCTCTGATGACCAAAGCCCCCTGCCACCTCCTTACAAGGTCACCACAGACAATCAAATATGCACAAAACACTAAACTCCCTGTAGTGCCCTAGCAAGAGGTGACCATGCTACAAACTAAAAGTGCCCAAAAAGAATCATTACAGTTCGTTACAGTACTGTACAGTAATTGTTTTATGTATATTGTGTGTAATGTACAGTTGTGTATGTTTTTTCAACATGTCAGGAGTGAAACGTAAACACGTTACTCTTTCATTAAATGAATAATTAGCAGTGCTACGCAGGGACGTATTTCCCACAGCCTGACGTCCGACGGGCGCCGCGGCATCAGGTGAATTGCCGTGCCAAGCGCCAGGCGCAGTGACCGAGAACGGCACTCAAAGGGAGCTTACTTTGCATTTTCTCACGTAAATTTGAAATCTAAATACAATTCATAAACTAAAAAAAATTCTCTTTTACAAGTCAAGTGTGAAGTTTTGTTTTATTTAATATGGGTATATTTTATGCCGGTAGTCAACAGACTGGCAACACTGCCAGTCAGTGGGGATACAGCAGACTGTCAAAGCTAGTGTATTATAAGTCTGAATTACCAGTAAAGCTCGCTGACAGCTGTCAAAGCTAGCACGTGGGGAAATGCTGCGTTGCCACTGAGGCAGATCATGACGCATAACATTCCAAGAGGCTTGCAGGAAGACACAAATACTGTGGAAGTTAGCCCCCCTGCCTGGCGGTCTAATGACCGTGACGAGTGAAGACACACTGAGTCAAACCATGTGCTTATTGCTGTGTCGGCTTACATTGCAACATTGCTTACTGTTGGCGCCATGGAGACCGTTACCCCTCACGTCTCCACTCCTCCCTCACCTCACCCATCAAGCGTATGACAGCTTTCACCGAGCATCTTTTGTAAATCAGATTATAGTCGTTCGCTTAACGTCTTCACGTTCAGTTGTTATCCTTACCAAGTCGTTCACATTGCCACATTGCTTAGATAAAGTAAGTGTGTTATAATTTTATTTTTTTATAATGTTGAACTAAAAAGTACCAATGAGTGAAAAACGTCGGAAGCTTAGTGGTTCAGGTTACCGCAAAATCGCAAGTGAAAAACTTGAAAAAGAAACTAACATTTTGAAAAATATTAAGACGGTTGACAGTTTTTTTAAACCTCTTGAAAAATCCAACGAGAGTGGACTGAGTGGAGAAGGCTGCTCATCTTGGGAACAGTACAATTTCAACGAAAGTGGTTCAAACAATGAAAATAATGATCAAGCAACAAGTGCCCCTGAAACGGTTAATTTTATATTGAGTGGTGATAACGAGCGTAGTGCCGACAGTACACAAATAAGTAAAAGTTCAAATGATTCCGTTTCACAACAAACTGATATAAATTTTACTGTTAGTGACGGCCCCATTGAGTGGAAAACAAATGACACCATGATCGAAGTATTATTACACAGAGGAATCAATCAGTATAAAGATTGTGATTTTAAAAACTCTAAAAGGGATTTTGGCAATAAAACCAGATATTTAAATAAAAAAATCTTTAGTAGAAAATTACAACATGGAGAACTCATTTCAAGAGATTACTTGGTGTATTCAAAAGGTACAGGTTCGGTATTTTGCGCTTCCTGCAGATTATTTGGCTTTCAGAAGACGTGTTCTAAACTAGCCAGTGAAGGTGTTTCGGATAGGAAAAATATTGGAGAGATTTTGTCTGCACATGAAAGCTCACAAGAACACATAAATTCTGAACTGGCACTTTTGACCCGCAAGAGAAGAATTGGAACGCTAGACAGTCAACACGATTCCATCGTCGAAACTGAAAGGAAGTATTGGAAACACGTTTTGGAAAGAGTGTTCGCTGTGGTGAAAAAGCTGGCAAGCCGAGGACGTCCGTTTCGAGGAGATGATGAAACATTTGGGTCTCTACACAATGGGGAGTACATGATGTCACTGGAATTAGTAGGGGAATTCGATCCTTTTCTCACTGAACACATACGTAAATTTGGTAATCCAGGTTCAGGGAAAACGTCCTATCTGTCTTCATTTATTTGCAATGAGGTAATTGTACTGTTAGCCTCTAAAGTTACAGATATCATAATCAGTGAAGTGAAACAAGCGAAGTATTACTCCATAATAGTGGATTCAACGCCTTACATAAGTCACACTGATCAGCTTTCATTTGTTTTGAGGTTTGAACAAGAAAATGGCAATCCTGTTGAACGCTTTCTCATGTTTTTGTCGAATACTGGGCACAAATCCGAAGACTTAGCCAATGCTGTTATGGCTGTTTTAAGATCAAATGCCATCGATCTACCTGACTGTAGAGGGCAATCATACGATAATGCTAGCAACATGCCAGGCGTGTATAGTGGCTTACAAGCTAGAATAAAGGATGCAAATCCCAAAGCACTGTTTGTTCCTGGTTCGGCACATTCACTTAACCTTGTAGGTACGTGTGCTGCAAGCTGTTGTCCAGAAGCATGTGCTTTCTTTAACCTTATACAAAACGTTTACAACTTTTTTGTTGCATCTACTAAGAGATGGGAAATTCTAGTTACCTTTAGTCGACCTGAAAGTAAAACTCTCAAGGGTTTGTTTGAAACAAGGTGGAGTGCTCGTGAAAGTGCATGTAAAAGGCTCTGTGAAAACTTATACGGTGTTATGCTGGCTTTAAAGGACTATGAAGAGAACACTAATGAGAAGCCGTTGGTAAGAAGTGAAGCCACGGGACTTTTGAGATCATTGAATAGGCTGGAAACGGTATTCATGATGGAACTTTGGAGTGATATATTGGACTGGTTTGAACAAGTTAGCCAAACTCTTCACAAAATAGAAACATCCATAGAAAGAGTTGTGAGACTGTATGATTCTTTAGTCCTTTTTATTGATTCTCTCCGAGACATGTTTGCCGTATATGAAGAAAGGGCTAAAAGACTATGTGATTTGGACTATGAGACTTGCTACAAATGTCAAAAAAAAGAGAAAATTCCAGGCTGACGAAAACAAAGAAACTGACATACTTCTTGAAGGACGTGACAAATTTAGAGTTGAGACATTTTATGTAGTTCTCGACCAACTAAAAACTGAGTTGCAGAAGCGGAAAATCTCATATGGTGAAATAGCAGACAAGTTTTCAGTTTTTAACGATCTGTCCTCCTCAACTGAAATAATAATAGAGCGTGCAAACCAACTTCAGTCATTGTATGCCAATGATCTAGAAAAGTCATTTTCAAATGAATGTGTACATTTTTCTTGTCTGTTGAAGAGTAGTGGAATTAGAAACAACCCACTCGTCATGATGAAATATATTAGAGAAGAACAACTCCAATCAACATTCCCCAACATTGATATAGCTCTTCGTATGTATTTGTGCACAGCTGATTCCAACTGCTCAGCGGAACGTTCATTTTCTGTCTTAAAAAGAATAAAGTCTTGTCCTAGATCAAGGATGGATGAAGACAAATTAAACTCGTTGGCTATTCTACACATCGAGGCTGAACTTTTGAACAGTGACAAGATGAAAGTTGAAGATCTGATAGAGGAGTTCTCAATTATGAAATCCAGGAGAAAATCTACGTAAATAAAAAACGCCGCTGGTGCAGATGTACTGTATTGATTCATAAGATATGTGTATTGATTTGCTAGTTTTTAACATCTAATTTTGTTCTTAATAATGAACATTGAATTATGTTTTAAAAAATTGTAAAATCCTTAAAAGACTTGATGTATCATTTATTGTAGCTGATACAAAGACTTAACAATCACTTTAAAACTTTATCAAAGTGTAAAGGAAACTTTTCTATTGCGTAAATTTAGCCTATTGGAAATATGCCAATTTGTAAGAATATTCTTAATTCTTATGTAATTAAATCAATCTTAGATCAATAACTTTTAGTTTTTATTAACATCAACCCCACAATTTAGATTACTTTTTTTATAATCAATCTGCTTTATATACAATCAATAATGTCTAAAATTAAAATGACGTGCAAGATTTATCCTATACTCGGCCGTACAGTGGGGCTTACCATTACTCGGACACAAATAAAGCCAACCGGCCGATGAATTAGATGATTCATTAGCCGGTCGGCTGCATTTGTGTGCGTGAGTTAAGGATCACTCTCAGGTGCCACCCCCACCCCTGGACGACCAACGTGGGAGGAGGGGGGGGGTGTCAGAATGTGCCTAGGGGCGGCGGATATGTAAATCCGTCCCTGGTGCTACGAAGACTGGTCAAAGTGGAATCACTCAAAAAAATTGCCAAGGAACTCAATGTAGGCGTTTTGAAAATTAAAGATTGGAGAAGAAATCCGAAAGACGTTGAATCATATACAGTGACGATAGATGGTCAAAACGCTCTTATGAAACACAAAACATTGAAAGAACCTAAACTTGAAGTGCTGGGCAACGCATCGTGTATGTGGCTCGACCAAGAAAGAAGGAAAGGAACCCTGATATCTTGAGTTTAGAGAGTGTTTATTTTAATGTAAATCCATATTTTTCTGTACTTTCTGATAATCCGAGCTTTTCTCCGTTCCGACCAAACCCTCAGTTCCAAAGGTGACGGATTACAGGGGTTGAACTGTATGATGAAATAAATCTCATTGGCCTGTGATTTTACTGATTTCTGTTATATCATTAGTGGGGATGATTCCAGGGTTTTGGCTCTGATCTTCCTATACCACAACAGAAGCAATAAAATTTGATTATGAGTACGATCTTGTTCTGACAGTGTAGCATTGTCTTGAAAAGGGTACAGTGTGAGCCATGTTTAACATCTCTCTTTTCTTTATTTTCTTTGGCGGCCGTCCCGGTTGACTCAGACGCCATGTGAGATACTTTCTGTCCGGACGTGCCTTGAGGCTCTCCGCCTTATTATTTAAAATGTAATGTTTTTCCTTTTTATTTAACATTGTTATTATGCCGAAGCCTTCCATTTACTCATGTAAGTAATACATCTAACCTTGTGTCCACTATGCTCATTTCCTAAATTTAACCTTTCTTTTTGATCTTCGTCGTGTGCTTGGATTTGCTGTGGAACCAATCGTAATGGCGGTCTCCTGTTTTATTTTGTTTGAGTCTTCGTTTAACCTTTTATTTGTGCCGTGAAATATATCTGCGAGTGATTTTGTGAGTGTATGTTTTTCTTGCTGCCAGGTGCATTGATGCTGTTTTGATTGGGCATATCTTCGAATGGGTCTCCCGTGGTTTGTGGACGTTGGCGTTTCGACCATTCTCCCAACACGAGGCATGACACCATATATTTTAGCCCTTATGTTTTCCCTTCATTCCATGCTTCGGGCAACTGGATCACGGCGGTAACTTTAAGTAGGCCTTACCGTATTCAGCTCGAGCTCGGAACGTAAGTTGGGGACCATATAGGTTTAGCATATTTTGCTAGACTACCTACAAGCACGAGTTGCTTTGTGTTTTATTACTGCATCGTCGGCTAGCATTTTGTGTGTTTGATTGCGTGTATGTATCATGATATATTTCACGGACACTTGACGTCATTTGTTTCTCCTTGTAGTATCTTTGGTTTTTGCATTTCTTTTCTCTGGAGACTGCCAGCTCGATCGCATCCCCATTGCTCGCCACAGCCTTTGCGACACGCACACAGCCTCTTGTTTTATCTTTGCTATGCTTGTTATTTGTGGTCGTCATGACAACCATTCATCTCTAGGCAGAGAAGTGATTGTTGTTGACCAGCGACCGGCTCGATTGCCTCTTGATCTTTTACTTCCTCCCTTTTTACATCGTTTTCACCGAAGTGAGCACAGGTATGAATTTAATTTGTTAACGTTATTTACTATCGTAAGTTATTTATTGTTATTTATATTTATCTTCCCCGTTTGAAAGTGACTTTATTTGACCCCTAGGTGAAGGGTATTCTTTTTTGTGTGTGTTTTTCTGGCCGGGTTTCTTTGTGTGTTCGGTTTCAATTCATTAAATTTCCATTTCTTTATCCATGTGTCTTATTTAGTAGTGTTTGGCGATCGGGCTGCTCGCTCTCTCTCTCTCTCTCTCTCTCTTCAAACCTAGGCCTAACTTATTCTAGCTTTCTAGCACCAGGAGGGTATTCCTACCACTCGTCGTGGGACCACCTTCACGGAGTCTGGAGTCGCTCGGCACATCTGGCCTGCAAGTACGGGCCCAGCACAGGTCAGAAATTAACATCCATTTCCACTGCGTACTCCTTTCTTTTCTAGTTGGTTCCAGTGATGCAGCTAGGAGGCACGCCAAGAATATGTTTATTTTAATAGGGCGGTGCAGATGGTATCAGTTGCGAGGTTAAGTCTCCTGGTCGCTTAGCCATATCCATTGGATTTTAATATTTCGCTGCATATTTTTCAATGTTGTTTTTATTCTGTTTCATGTTCCCTATTGCATACTATGCAAACAAATATTGAGAGTCAATGTGAACTTCCAAGGAGTATGGACCATAAAAATAACAAACTGTAAGGAGAGTGCAATGAGTTGGACCCTATCAACGAACCCCAGCATTGGTAATGTACTAACCAACCCTACTTCTTGTTTCGTACTCATTTCAGGCGCAGGACGGAGGCAAGACATTTGTAGTTATTGTTTTGAATTGTAGCTAGCAGTACTTCTGTAGTTTAGCCATGTATTCTCTCCCAGGTTGTAATGTGAAGAAGGAGCTCATCCAGTCTGACGATGATCTGCTATCGTTTGAAAGTGTCTGTGGGAAAGACACTAATCCATTGACTGAGGTGAAAGGCCATCGCAAGGGAGGCGTAGCCAATATAGTGTCCAAGTGGGGAATTTCATTTTCTGGTGAACTGGGAGTTTCGTCTGTATTTGAGTTCTTAGACAGGGTCAGTGAACTCTGCCATTGTTATGACCTCGAACCAGACGACATTGTTGTCTGCCTACCGTTATTGTTGAGTGGTTTAGCTTTAAAATGGTATCGACTTACCAACAGATCTTTCATCTCGTGGGTTGATTTCTGTAAGTCAATAAAGGAGCGGTTTACGACTTATGATTTTGAACATGACTTGAAGGCTGAAATTCATCGCCGTACCCAGGGTTTGGAAGAGCCTGTAGACGATTTTGTTACTGGGCTAATGACTTTAATAAGTAGGTTGTCGCAGCCCCTTCCCCTTATTGAAACTGTTGATATTGTGTATAGAAATCTAGCACCTGAGTACAAGTCTTTCATACGCCGGTCCAGTGTGTATAGTGTGGCTGACATTGTTGATCAAGGACGTGAATGCGAGTTTAATCGGCGCCTGCGCAAGTCATATGTACCCCCACCCCTCCCCTCTGACAGTTTGTTTCCAGAGACTGCATGCGCGCAATCCCAGATTCAGAGGACTGCGCACCCATCTTCAATATCTCGTCAGGAGGACCGGGCAGTTAACCGTCCCCACTCGCATATTGTCGGGAGTATTCCCAATGCTACTTCTTCTGCGAATCCCGCTCCTCAGGATCAACAGTTACCTCGAAACCCGAACATGTATAACCGTATAAAATGTTGGAATTGTGATCGTTTGGGGCATCATTTTAATTCCTGCCGTGCGCCCTCTCGTGTGTTTTGTCTCACATGTGGTCTTCGTGACGTGACGCACATAGTCTGTCCTAGATGTGCTTCGCGTCAGGGAAACGAGCATGGGTCCCCGGTTTAGACCCGCCGGAGTGGCCATGCAATGAAGTTCGCCGGGAAATGAACATTTCCACGACTGGAAACTTCTGTCCTTGGGTCCCTGTAAGTGTTAAGAAATTGTCGATACCCGCTTTACTGGATTCTGGTGCTTCACGTTCATTTATTCAGCGCTCCATCGCGGAACAGCTTCCTGTTACTCAGATTTGTCCACAAGATGGGGGTTTGAAATTTTATTCTGTGGTGAAGTCATCTATTTCTGTTTCTAGCGTTGTAACATGTCATATTAAGATATGTGGTTATTCTTGGGATTGGAACTTCCATGTGGTGGATGACTTATCTACGCCTATGATCTTAGGTTCTGATTTTATGCACAAAGCAGGGTTGAGGCTTGATTTTTCGGGTCATTCCTTCAGTTTTTTGTTTAAATCCAAGGAGCGGTTTCATTATAATACTTGTGAAGCGAGTGTTCCTTGTAATTTTTCTGGTATCTCTGCTGTTCTAATCCCTCCTACTTTATTCACGAGTCAACGTGACGCTTTATCTGATTTGGTGAATGAATTTCCAGATGTTCTCACGTCGGAACTGGGTTCCGCTATCGGCTACGAGTGTCATATTGATTTGACTGATGAGGTTCCAGTTAGGTCGGCGCCATTTTCTTGCTCTCCACCCAAACTCATTGCCATGAGAGAATATATTCATGATCTTAAGGCACGCGGTGTTGTGAGCCCTTCTAAGTCTTCTTATGGTAGTCCAGCATTCCTGGTGCCTAAGAAAGAGGGTACTTTTCGTTTAGTAGTTGATTATCGTCGACTCAATTCTAAGGTGGTGTTCGACAACTTTCCCCTTCCAACTCTGGAGAGCGCTTTTCAGCATTTTCACGGGGCGAAGTACTATTCCGTCCTAGATTTGAATTGTGCATATTATCAAATTCCTCTCGATCCCGAGAGCCGTAAGGTAACTGCGTTCTCCACACCGTTCGGCCTTTTTGAGTTCAATAAGTTACCCCTGGGCATTTCTATCGGCGGACAAGTATTGAGTAGGGTTTTGGACGAGTTATTTGGAGATTTAAAGTATTCATCTGTGTTTAACTATCTAGATGACCTCGTGATTTACAGTCAGTCTTTTGAGGATCACCTGATCCATTTACGTGAAGTCCTATGTCGTCTTCGCAGAGCCGGACTCACTGTTAACCCGGACAAAATCTCTTTGGCTTCGAAGCAAATCAAATTTTTAGGTCACATTCTTTCGGATGTGGGCATAGAAGTGAACCCTGAGCGTGTGCAATGTATCCAAGAGTTCCCTACTCCCACGAATGTGAAAGCAGTCCGACGTTTTTTGGGAATGGCAGGCTTTTACAGTAGGTTCATTAAGGGCTTTTCGGACATTTCAGCGCCCCTGAATTATTTGAAGAAGAAGAATGTACGATTCGTGTGGGGCCCCGACCAGTGCCTCGCCTTTGAGAAATTGAAAGAATGTCTTTCTTCTGCTCCCGTCCTTCGAACTCCGGATTTTGGGAAAGATTTTATGTTACATTGTGATGCGAGTGATGTCGCAGTTTCTTGTGTGCTTAGTCAGCAGGTGAATGGTAATTTGGCACCCATCGCTTTTGCCAGTCGGATGCTTAATGATTGCGAACGCCGGTATTCCACTTTCGAGAAAGAAAGTCTGGCTGTCGTATTCGGCTGTGAACGTTTCAGATCTTTTCTAGAACATCGGCATTTCATAGTGTATACCGACAATGAAGCTCTGTCCTGGATGCGCTCGCATGTCAAAAAATTGGGACGTATAAATCGTTGGATTCTTCGTCTATCCTCTTTCAGCTTTGACATCATTCACGTCAGAGGCAGTGAAAATGTTGTAGCGGATTGTTTGTCACGCATGTTTGAGGAACCTCCTCCCATTGTTGAGATCCCCGAGCCAGTGAATCTTCTCCAACACATTCCATGGTCTTTTACTGACATCCGTACGTACCAAGCAGATGACCCATTTTGTGTCACATTGCGTGAAAAAATTCTCGGGAAAGATCCTGGTGTATCTGAGTTTTCATTGCGCAATGATGTTATAGTGCATACCGCTCCTCGATCTTCGAAATGTAGGATTTTCGTGCCAGAGAATATACGAAGTATGCTCTTGGCGTATTTCCATGAATCCTGTTTTGGATTACATTTAGGTATGACGAAGACTTTCCATAAAATCTCTCAGGAATTCTTCTGGCCTCATTTGAAAGCGGATGCTTTTGCTTTCGTCCGAAAATGTGTTACGTGTCAACGTTCTAAGCCAGCAAAGAATTCTCGCATTGGACTTCACCACGCTGACACGATGTCATATCCTAGTGAGCGCCTGTTTATAGATTATTTTGGTCCCCTAGTTAGGTCATCTTCTGGTCATCAAGCTATACTTACTGTCGTTGATGGATTTTCAAAATTTGTATGGTTATTTCCTGTCAGGGAAATCACGACACGTACCACTGTTAGGCTTTTGACCAATCATATTTTTGGTGTTTTTGGTCCTCCAAAGTTTTTAGTGTCCGATAACGCGAGCGTTTTCCGGTCCAAGTCTTTTAGATCAATGTGTTTTTCTTGGGGAATTGATCATGTCTTTTTGGCACCCTACCACCCTCAGCCAAATCACGTTGAAAGGTTTCATCGTAACTTGAAGGCTTGCTTGAGTGCGTTCCACAACGCAGATCAGTCACGTTGGGACGCAAATCTTCAGTTTTTCTCCTTAGGATTTAACACTGCTCTTCATGAATCGACGAATTCTACCCCTTCGGAATTGTTTTTAGGGAGGCGTATTGTTGATCCACTTCAGCTTCAGTGGAAAATAGATTATCTGGCTGCGCCATCCCGCCGTACCTCAGTCAAAGAAAAATGGGAAGTTGCTGTACGGCATCTGAAAAGGGCACGAGATCGCGTGGCGTCTCGCTATAACAAGGGTAGGCAACCTGTTTGTTTTCAGGTGAATGACGACGTGCTAGTGCGCCTGCACCCACAGAGTTCGGCCAAGAATAAGGAGTCAGCTAAGCTAATGCTTCGCTGGAGCACGCCCAAAACTATCACTAGATTTTTAACACCTGTCACTGTTGAATTGATCTCCAAGGAGAATCCCACCGACGTATCCAGAGCTCACATATCTCAATTGAAACCATTTATTGTGTAACCTTCTTATTTGCTGTGATTAATGTTGTCCTTTTTCTGCGTAGGTTAGCCAATCATAATTTGCTTATGTTATCCAAGGAAGCTAGTATTCATATGGCGTCTCCTTGACCTGCCTATTATTGAACCAATTTTGACCGAGGCAGAGTCAAGTACAAATTTACGAGCTCAAGAAAGAAAATAATACAAGAAGAAATAGGCCTACATACTCTGTGTAACTTAATATTTATTGTAAAATCATGTATTTTTGCGAACTCGGCCAGTAGAGAATTTATATTCTATAAATAATGGGCACATTATATCGCTTCTTTGTTATTTTAATACGTCACTTTCATGATGGGTATAAGGAGAATGGCAGACTTCGGCGTCAAAGGGCGAAAGTCTTTTGTTTATGATTTTCGTCCGTGTCTCTATCTACTTTTCTTGTCATTGTAACGCTCAGGCGAACCGTAATACCATTATGACAAGCCCAGGGATCGTCAAAGGAACGCGCGCCTTTGGGGACCCCGAAGGAGTTCTGTCCTGATATTGCGATCGCCGAAGCGATCTGATTATTTTTATATATTACTTCATTTTATAACTGTATTCTTTCTGATATGGCTCAATTGCTTAAGTGATTGTTATATCGATCACCCTCCCCCCTCATATCTTGTGTACTGTTATAGTTGTTGACAAACCACCTGTGTGATAGGGATGTTGTGTATTTAGGAACACTTGGGACATGTTTGATTTCAAAGCGGTGGTACTTAGTGATGTAAAAAGAAAAATCTTTTATTATTATAAATAATTTTTCTTTTGGGGGGTGGTGTGGATCCTGAGCCATGTTTAACATCTCTCTTTTCTTTATTTTCTTTGGCGGCCGTCCCGGTTGACTCAGACGCCATGTGAGATACTTTCTGTCCGGACGTGCCTTGAGGCTCTCCGCCTTATTATTTAAAATGTAATGTTTTTCCTTTTTATTTAACATTGTTATTATGCCGAAGCCTTCCATTTACTCATGTAAGTAATACATCTAACCTTGTGTCCACTATGCTCATTTCCTAAATTTAACCTTTCTTTTTGATCTTCGTCGTGTGCTTGGATTTGCTGTGGAACCAATCGTAATGGCGGTCTCCTGTTTTATTTTGTTTGAGTCTTCGTTTAACCTTTTATTTGTGCCGTGAAATATATCTGCGAGTGATTTTGTGAGTGTATGTTTTTCTTGCTGCCAGGTGCATTGATGCTGTTTTGATTGGGCATATCTTCGAATGGGTCTCCCGTGGTTTGTGGACGTTGGCGTTTCGACCATTCTCCCAACACGAGGCATGACACCATATATTTTAGCCCTTATGTTTTCCCTTCATTCCATGCTTCGGGCAACTGGATCACGGCGGTAACTTTAAGTAGGCCTTACCGTATTCAGCTCGAGCTCGGAACGTAAGTTGGGGACCATATAGGTTTAGCATATTTTGCTAGACTACCTACAAGCACGAGTTGCTTTGTGTTTTATTACTGCATCGTCGGCTAGCATTTTGTGTGTTTGATTGCGTGTATGTATCATGATATATTTCACGGACACTTGACGTCATTTGTTTCTCCTTGTAGTATCTTTGGTTTTTGCATTTCTTTTCTCTGGAGACTGCCAGCTCGATCGCATCCCCATTGCTCGCCACAGCCTTTGCGACACGCACACAGCCTCTTGTTTTATCTTTGCTATGCTTGTTATTTGTGGTCGTCATGACAACCATTCATCTCTAGGCAGAGAAGTGATTGTTGTTGACCAGCGACCGGCTCGATTGCCTCTTGATCTTTTACTTCCTCCCTTTTTACATCGTTTTCACCGAAGTGAGCACAGGTATGAATTTAATTTGTTAACGTTATTTACTATCGTAAGTTATTTATTGTTATTTATATTTATCTTCCCCGTTTGAAAGTGACTTTATTTGACCCCTAGGTGAAGGGTATTCTTTTTTGTGTGTGTTTTTCTGGCCGGGTTTCTTTGTGTGTTCGGTTTCAATTCATTAAATTTCCATTTCTTTATCCATGTGTCTTATTTAGTAGTGTTTGGCGATCGGGCTGCTCGCTCTCTCTCTCTCTCTCTCTCTCTCTCTCTCTTCAAACCTAGGCCTAACTTATTCTAGCTTTCTAGCACCAGGAGGGTATTCCTACCACTCGTCGTGGGACCACCTTCACGGAGTCTGGAGTCGCTCGGCACATCTGGCCTGCAAGTACGGGCCCAGCACAGGTCAGAAATTAACATCCATTTCCACTGCGTACTCCTTTCTTTTCTAGTTGGTTCCAGTGATGCAGCTAGGAGGCACGCCAAGAATATGTTTATTTTCATAGGGCGGTGCAAGTGATAATATCAACCTTGGAGTTCTTAGTTTTTCAGCAAGTGGAGACTAACACCAAATCCAAACAAAACTGAAGTTGTTTCCATCTAAACAAGATCTGGTCCTTCTACGACCATTTCGAGTATCACAAGTCCCCAGTCTAAGACTTAGTAGCCTACAGCTTTCCTTATTCCTACATTTCTCCTGAACTCAAACTGGTCTTCACCAAACTCGCTTTCAACCTGTCGTTCCATCCTCTTGTAAATTATTCTTGTCAATGATGATAACTTTCGTTGTGAAATCACCTGTCTCATAAATGCTACATCATCATCATCATCATCTTGTACAGTTTCCAGTCCCAGGCTGGGTCTGTTTGGAACATAAGCCTCGCCACTTAGTCCTTTCTTTCCACCACCTCTCCGCTGTCACTCTAGTCCAGTCCTCGCCTCTCTTCTTGACACATTCCTCCACTCCTTTCAGCCATCTATCTCTTGGTTTTCCCCTTGGTCGTTTCTTATGCATCTGCATCTCATGTATCCTCTTGGGAATCTTCTTCTCTTCCATTCTCTTTAAGTGTCCATACCACCTCAGTCTTGATTTCTCAATCCTACCTTGCAAGGGCTCCTCTTTCACCATTTCCCTGACCTTTTCATTCCTCAACCTGTCTCTTCTTGTTACTCCGATCCTACTTCGCAGGAACTTTATTTCACCTGCCTGTATTCTGCTTATGTCTCTTTTCTTCATTGTCCACGTTTCTGAAGCATAGGTCAGTATCGGGATATAGTAGCTTCTGTATAACACTTCCTTGCTTTTTTGTGGGACATCTTTATTCCACACTAAGCTCCTAATGCTTCTCAGAAATGCTTCTGCCTGTCTGCCATGTTCCGTAATCTCTTTGTCATTTCTCCCATTTTCCTCCACTATACTTCCCAAGTACTTGAGACTTTCCACCTTCTTCAGCTGTCCACCTCCAAGTGTTATCCGACTCATTGGTCTGTCCTTTTGCCTGGTTGTTAACAAGATCTCACATTTACTGATGTTGAACTTCCATCCGTACTCTCCCACTGATTTTTCCCAAGCCTTCAGTTGCTCCTGAATTTCCTCCTCCTTGTTTCCCCAGACCATGAGATCATCTGCAAACACCATTGCTTTCATCTTATCTTTCCCTATCTTTCCTGCTACCCGTGTCAATACCTCGTCCATAACCACAATAAAGAGAAGGGGTGACAGCGCACTACCCTGTTTCAGGCCACTCATTTGTCTGAACCAGTCTGTTCTTTCCCCTCCAACTTTCACACAACTCACACTTCCACAATACATCTCCTTCACTCTGCCTACAGTCCCTTTTTCCACTCCCATGTTTTCCATTGCTTCCCAAACCTTCTCCCTACACACACTATCATAGGCCTTTTCGATGTCCAGGAAGGCCATCAACAGATCCTCCCCAAATTCGTAGCGGTGTTCCTGGAGCTGTCTCACTGAAAATATGAGATCCATAAATGCTACATGCTAATTAAAATAATCAGATCAGACCCTGGTCCTGCTTGCAATGTAGCAGCTCGGTCAGAATATCATCTATGCCTTGTGCTTTGTTCCTACTTAGGTCTTCAAGTGATCTATGAAATTCTGATCTTATCAATTTCCTCTGCCTTTTCCATGACATGTTCCTCAATCTCATTACTCCTATACAAACTCTATACCATCTCTCTACCTTTTCCCTAATATTTCAGCATAGCCTTCCTTTCCTCAACGTCTCGTAGAGTGTTTTTGTGTGTGGGTGAGAATAAATGTATACAAAGCAGAAAAAGTGTACTCATTCCGATTAACCTTCATGCGTTCGCGCCAACTTGAGTCACACCGGCGTCAGTTGACCGCCCACGTTTCTTCACGATTATCATAAAGTTTCTTGTACTTTTCATGAATGATTGAATGCAATGAAAGCAATGGATTTCTGATACGACTCGGCAAACACATTTATGATCAAAATTCTTTATTTAAACAATATATAGTTAGATATCATACCAATATAGATTTTTGCTTAAAAAAAAATTCGTCAACCATTATCTCTCAAAAGTATTACTTTTCCAATTAAACTAGAAAATACATAAGTATAATTCACACTTGAAGAGGTAACTCTGACACTTGAAGAAGTAAATTTGTAGCATGAGCTTCATAAAAGCCCGGATCATAGTCCGGGTCATTATCAACGTCAGCATCGATGAGTGCTTCTTCCGCTTCCTCTTCATCTCCGTCATCTCTCTTGATTTCCGCCATCACCTGAGCTATCTGATCATCTGATATATATAGACGGTCCCTACACAAATAAATGAATAATGTTTAAAAAAATGTTGACACAGCCGAGAAGGAAGAACAACAAAACTGATAAAATGAAGCCGTAAACTTCACGCATACACAATATCGGGAGGACTGGAAAAGATATAAACTGTAGATAGATAGATAGATTTTTATTAATTCCATTTTATCAAATACATGCATTCAATACATTTTTGATATAGGACATGTCAGAATTTACATCTATAAAATAAAAGAACGAACAGAGAAACCAGAAAGCAGCTAATAAAGGAGCTCAATAGGTTGAAAAAGGAAGCAAAGGAAAATTACATGAATGGCATACTTCATGAGGGTAAAGACCACATAGGGAAATGGAAAAAGCTGTATTCATATATTAAAAACCAAAAGGGAAATGGAATCCACATTCCCACAATGGAGGGAGAAGGGGGTGAGCATTTATTTGCAGATAATGAGAAAGCAAACCTATTTAGTAGGGAATTCATAGATTCAGTGGAAGATTGTCAGGAGTTGGAAACCGTAAATGAGACTGGAGAGGGTGAAACACATAAGGACACAAGAAGCTTCACCTTTACAAATGAGGATATTTTTAGAGAAATCAAACTGCTTCAGCAAGGAAAAGCAGCAGGGTGTGATCAAATTACTGGGGAATTAATAAAGGCAATGGGTTGGTACATAGTGCCTTATTTAAAGTTTCTTTTCGACTATGTCATGAACAATAGTAGAATACCAAAGGAATGGAAGGAATCTATAATAATACCAATTTATAAAGGAAAGGGAGATAGAAGTAAACCTGAGAACTACAGACCAGTAAGTCTGACCAGTGTAGTTTGTAAAATCTTGGAGAGTTTAATAGTAAAATATATTAGAGGGGTATGTGAAGATAAAAATTGGTTCCTGAGGAGCCAGTATGGATTTAGAAAGAAATTTTCTTGTGAGGCACAACTGGTGGGATTTCAGCAGGACATATCAGATCCTTTGGATCTAGGGGGACAGTTGGACTGCATAGCTATAGACCTTTCCAAAGCTTTTGACAGAGTGGAACATGGAGTATTATTAAAGAAAGTGGAGAGAATGGGATTGGACTCGAGGGTTGTACATTGGATAGGAACATTTCTAAATTCAAGGGTTCAGAGAGTCAGAGTAGGGAATTACGTATCACAGGAAGAGAAAGTTAAGAAGGGAATTCCACAGGGTAGTAAAATTGGTCCATTGCTTTTCCTAATATATGCAAATGATTTAGGGAACAATATAGCATCAAAAATAAGATTGTATGCAGATGACATTATCGTCTATAGAGAAATAAATAATATAGAGGATTGTAAAATATTACAAAGGGACCTCGACAGTATCCAACATTGGGTTGAAGAGGACCACATGAAGGTTAACGGAGGTAAATCAACTGTCACAATATTCACAAATAAGAGATTAAAAACTGAATTTCAATATACATTGGATGGGGTAATCGTACCAAAAGATGACAAGTGCAAATACTTAGGTGTGAGATTTGATAGTAAATTGCACTGGAAGGGTCATGTTGGAGACATTGTTGGGAAAGCATACAGATCGTTGCATGTCATTATGCGACTACTTAGAGGAATAAGAGAGAAAAGTTACCTAAGTTTGGTTCGTCCAATATTGGAATATGCAAGCAGTGTATGGGATCCGCACCAGGAATACCTAATAAAAGAAATTGAGAGTGTTCAAAGGAAAGCAGCAAGATTTGTGATAGGGGATTTTATGAGAAGAAGCAGTGTATCAGATATGTTAGAGAAGCTTGGGTGGGAAACATTAAGTAAGAGAAGGGAGAAAAACAGACTTGTAGGGTTATATAGAGCATATACATGAGAGGAAGCATGGGGGGAAATCCGTGAGAGGCTTCAATTGGAAAGTAATTATATTGGCAGCGCAGACCACAAATTCAAAATTGGACGGCACTTTAGCAGAAGCGATTGGGGTAAATTTTCATTCATTGGGAAGGGTGTGAAGGAATGGAACAGTTTACCAAGGGCGGTGTTTGATCCCTTTCCAAAATCAGTCCAGTTATTCAAGAGCAGAATAGACAAAACCAGGGAAAGAAAGAAGTGGTATAACTTAGTGCTGTATTCCTAGAAACATTATACGCGCTATGTAATTCCTACAGCAGTTGTGAGAGGGGAGTTCAATCAATGTGTGAATAATAGTACATTAAGTTACTGTATCCTTATTGTGTAGTGCTTGTTACTGTATTCTTTTGGGTGTTTGTTACTTTATTCTTTTAATATTGTGTAGTGTTTGTAAATTATGTACCTCATTTGCCACCGAGGTTGACACCTCATTGCAAATAAAGTGATTTTGATTTGATTACTAATATTATAACTATTCAACTTATTATAATAGCAAATCTTAATAGATACAATCTTATTGCACAACTATTTACACCTCACTCTATTATCATAATATGAAAATTTAATTCTATAAATACAACATCATACAGCTAGGTATTACAATTAAATTAAAAAAGTAAAATATAATTATAGATTTCATTGCTCCTATACGCTAAGATATTCAACTACTGAGAAAAAACAATGGCTCTGCAGATAAGCTTTCAACATTCTATCAAAGGTTTTTATTTTAGGGGCCAGTTTTATATACTGGGGTAGTTTATTGTATAATTTAACTCCAGTGTGAAAAGTTCCTTTTAGATATATGCTTGTGTGTGTGTGTGTGTGTGAAATATGAATGTTTTGATTTTGTCTTGTGTTATGCCTATGAACATCATAGTTTGTTTTAAGAAAACCATCTTTATTCATTAAATTCTTAAAAAAAACATAATACTTTCAAGGATATATATGCAGGGCAGTGGGAGAATGTTTAAATCTTTAAACAGAGGTCTACATGATTCTCTAGAGTTTACATTTGCCATAATTCTAATCGCCCTCTTTTGTATCCTAAACGTGCTTAGTACATCTGGCGACATACCCCAAAATATGATCCCGTATCTTAAGTATGAATGGAAATAAGCAAAATAAGTATTTCTTAATGTGTGCATGCTAGTGCAGGTTTTCAAAATACGTAACGCAAAGCACATCGAGTTCAGTTTAGTATTCAGATATTGTATATGTTTATTCCATTTCAAGTCTTGTTGTATCCATAGTCCTAAAAACTTTGTTTCTGGTTTATTTTCTATTTGATGACCATTTAATGTTATATTGGGTTTCGCAGGATTCCTATTCTGTATAGTGGAAATTTAGACATACTGTTTTTTTATAGTTTATTATGAGGCGATTATCTTGTGACCATTTGGTTAACTCTCCTGTAACGGAGTCAGCAGACTGCTGTATGACCTGTTTAGTTTCACCTTTTATTACGAGTGTTGTATCGTCCGCAAACAAAATTTCCTTATGTGAATGAACGTTCTGTGTTATATCATTGATATATAGAAGAAAGAGTAGTGGGCCCAAAACCGATCCCTGGGGTACTCCAAATTCAATAATTCCCTCATTGGACAATGTTTCATTAAGTAATTTGGTTCCATCATTTTTGTGTCTCAAGCTTACTATTTGTTTATGCCTTGTTAAGTAAGACTCTATCCATTTATTAGCTAGACCTCTAATACCATATTGATTTAGTTTGGTAAGGAGGATTTTATGGTCAACAACATCAAATGCTTTCGATAAATCCAAGAATAGGTCAGTTACATGTTCCTTATTGTCAATTAATTTCAGTATACAATTACTACATTCGTAAATTGCTGTCTGTGTAGATTTTTCCTTTCTGAATCCATGTTGTGAGTTTGATAATATTTTATTTTTTTCTATGAAACTTATCAGTCTCTTATACATAATTTTTTCCACAATTTTTGCAATACCAGTTGGTAAGGTAATAGGACGATAGTTATCTAATTCATCTTTTGAACCATTTTTGTGCACTGGAATTACTTTTGATAACTTCAAAATATCCGGGTAAGTTCCTGAGAGAATTGAACTGTTTATTAAGTGCGTAAGTGGATTTATTATATTTTCTGCACATTTCTTTAAAATTGCATCAGGGATGCCATCAATGCCAGCACAGAATTTATTTTTTAGCTCTTTTATAACTATTCTTACCTCTTCACTTGTGACATGATTTATAAATAAAGAATCACTGCATATATTTATTTTATTATTAGAATTTAGTGTATTTACCTGTGATTTATTTAATAATTTTTGTGGAATTTCCAGAAAATAGTCATTAAAAGTGTTTGCTATTTCCTCTGGATTATTAATCACTTTATTATTTCTGGTCAGTGTAATGTTCCTTTGTATTTTAGCAGATTTTCCAGTTTCTTTCTTTATCACGGACCACATAGCCCTCTTTTTATTAGATGATTGGGAAATAAAATTATCATTATGCATTTTCTTTGCTAGTCTTATTACCTTATTTAATATGCTTTTGTATATTTAGCCTACTTTTCACATTTTGCAAAAATGAGGAAAAAGTAGACTTATGAGATCGATCCGGGAAAATGTGTGTCTGTCTGTCTGTCTGTCTGTCTTTCTGTCTGTCTGTTTGTCCGTCCTTCTGTCTGTCTGGCTGTGTGTGTGTGTCCCCCTATCAACTCCTAAACGGCTGCAGCAATCAAAACCAAATTTAGTATGAGTAAAGATGTGCACCGGAATAGCTCACGTCCATATTTGAAAATGATGTCAGTGCTACCAACTGCTGAAAAAACGCACTAGAAATTTGAGCTCCATGTTGGATATCTTGCAAGGTATGCATGGGAGCTATTCCAAAATTGGCACACATGTAGATAATACTACTTCAGTTTAATTTCCAGGAGGCCAACCATAACAGTGTTGCCAAAATAATTTTAAGCCTTCTGATAAGTCCAATGTTTAAATGCATATAACTTCTACACTATCCATTGGATTTCAACCTAATTTTGTATGTAATATCTGTACATAAACAGATATGACTGAGCGTATTCTTAAGAGCCACCAGGGCTGACAACTGTTAATAATTGCTCTTTCTATTTTTTTTATCCAAATACCAATATATCAGAAAGTATGCAAGCCAACAGCTCTATACTTTGCACACGTATAGCACCTGACATTCTAGATTAATTTGGAGTAATTGATACAAGGCAGTGCTGCCAACATGATTATATGCCTGCTGATATGTCCAATTTTAAAATACATGTAACTTCTATACTAACAAATGTATTACATCCAAAATTGGCACAACGAGATATCATAATCTTCTTCCCCTTCGGCTTTTCCCAAGTAATTGGGGTCGCCGGAGCCAACCAGGCTCATTTTGGTTTTGGCCGGGGATTTATGGCCGGATGCCCTTCCTGACACCACGTGATTTTCCAGGTGAAAATTCCACCCCGCTGTCACCGGGATTCGAACCCCGGCCGTCTGGGTGAAAGGCGAGAAGCTAAGCCACTGTGCCATCACGCTCCCCACAACAAGATATCATAATAATTCAGATTATTTTTGACCAGCACACGCATGGTATTGTTGGCAACATGCTTTTAGACGTGCTGATATATCCAGTGTCTAACTGCATGTAACGTCCAATGGACTTGTATTCTGTACCTTAAGAGGTGGAACTAAGAATATATTCAGTCACCAGGGCTGCCAACTGTAGTGCTCTATTAGGCTACATTATACCAGGTATATTTTGAACTAATTAGATATTTCGATATTACCAACTTAATTTCGTCATTATTCTAGATAGGTTCATATACTGTAGAATAATCATTGGCATGAAAAGTAGGCTGTATAGTTCTTCACGGAACTTCTTGTTTGTAGTATAAATTGAATTCAGGTGTTGTGTGGTATTGTTTATATAATTTGTGTAGAAATTTCTTTCTTTGACAGAAAAAAAAAATACTGTTACTTACATTGTGCATTGATTTTTTTTTATTTAGTCAATTTACCCTCTAGGTTGGTGGTTCCCACGGACTCACCACTACCGCCTCTATGGGCAGTGTCCTGGAGCTTGGAACATCTGGTCGGGATGGATACAACTGGGGAGGTGTGATCAGCACTTCGCCCAGGTGGCCTCACCTGCAAAGCGAACAGAGGCCTCATGAGGGATGGGAAGGGATGGAAGATTGCGATGGATAGGCTAGGAAGAGGGAAGGAGGCGGCCGTGGCCTTACAGTAGGTACCATCCCGGCATTTGCCCGAAGACGAAGTGGGAAACCACGGAAAACCACTTCGAGGATGGCTGAGGTGGGAATCGAACTCCCTCTACTCATTTGGACCACCCGAGGCTGAGTAGACCCCGTTCCAGTCCTCATACCACTTTTCAAATTTCGTGGCAGAGCCGGGAATCGAACCCAGGACCTCCGGGGCGGCAGCTAACCGTGCTGACCGCTACGCTACGGAGGCGACGCATTGTGCATTGATGTGGTGAAAAATCTTATTCTGCTTTCGCAAGGCTGTCGCCTGACAACCAGTGTGACGAAATAAATTTCCCTCGGCATTCGCGGGACTGTCACCAGACCGCCCGACACTGCGTTTATAACTGTACTGAGTGACATGAGGGGGGCGAGTCAATCAAACCTGTGCCAGAACAGGCGGTCCAGATTGTAACTAAGGAATACATACCTGTCTCACCTCACCCAAAGCTCACTAGGGGGTGCATCATTCGAAATTCCAAAAAGGTGGTCACTTGACCGCCCGCGCGAACGCTCGAAGGTTAAGGGGCCTTGGATGAGCCCCGCATCTCTATTTGACCATTACGGGAGTGGGTGATTTGTGTGCCTGCTCTCTCCCTTGGGTGTGGTAGTCATTTCCCAGGATGCCTCATTAATATAACATGATTATCACTAGACCTCCTCTCGAATAGTCTCTGCCAAGTGATCTGAACCGGGGACTAGAGTAGTTTACTCTGGATTGGATTTTTTTCAGTCATCATACGTGATGTAATTATGCATAGAGAGGTGCATATCATTGGGAAAAACATAATGACTATGGTTTAGAATTTAAGAAAAAGTAATTTTTCCCTGAGCTTTTTTTCTTGCCCGAAATTTGAAAAATAAGTGTGAATGAGAGATCATTGACCTTGTTTAAAGCAATTTCATGTTGCTTTTATGGTTTTTGTCATATTTTACTCTTTTTAAGGATCATCATAATCAATTCCCGTTTCCAGCTTCCTGGGTCGGGTTGTGAATTAAAGACCTCCATCGTTGCCTGTCTCTCCACCACTCCTCTCCTTTTATCATTTTAAATGATCTTGTCGACTTCGTCGTTACGCTGGGGTCTGGCGTTACGTTACGGTGCCGGGACGAAATGTACCGAGAATGCACTGAGGTGTGTGACGTCATAGTACCGCTTCAGCTTCTTCCTTTCCCCGCGCGCTCCGGTGAGCGTGACGTCATCCAGCCAGCTACCTCATTTGACCTTGGTTTGCACGCAGTACGCACGTGATTCTTGCTATCTCTGCGGCTGCATCAGGGTTCATTCGCAGATTTACTTATAGTCTACAACTCGACTTGACAAGTTTAACATTTTGTGAGGTCTAGTAAAGTCCGTTGAAGGTAATAGTGCTAATATTTCTACTAAAGCTAAATCTAGTGCTCATCGAAATAAAGAATATTGGGCACGTAAAAAGTTAGAATTTGGCTTCAAGCGAAGTGAGAAGACTCCAGCCTTTCCAGCATTTGTAGCATTTAAAATCCGTCCTGTCCGAGGCCTGTTCCCTTCTTGAAAGCAAAAGTCTTATCCACTACTGGCTTGCTCCTATCGTAGCTTCACCAGAGCCCCGTTATCCGTCACTTTTCACGGTTCCTGTAGGACCTTCACAGCTACCGTAACGGTCCCGGGGCACATGAAGTCCCCACTGTACATCGCCCCTACAGGCGATCCCCTACTTTGTGCCGTTGTCCGTCTCCCACGACGTGGACGAGGGGTTGGACTTATGGGAGACAGAAGACGTTCGAGAGGCTTGTGTTCCAAACAGACCCGACCAGTGGCTGGAAACTGTGCAAGATGATGGTGATGGTAGCATTTAAAATGATATAAAATCTAGTCTTTCAGACTGACTGTCACTATTTTTAGCCTACTTTTCACATTTTGCAAAAATGAGGAAAAAGTGGACTTATGAGATCGGGCAAATGTGTGTCTGTCTGTCTGTCCTTCTGTCTGTCGGTCTGTCTGGCTGTGTGTGTGTGTCCCCCCCTATCAACTCCTAAACAGCTGCAGCAATCGAAACAAAACTTGGTAGGAGTAAATATCTATACCTGAATATCTCACGGCCATATTTGAAAATGATGTCAGTGCTACCAACTGCTGAAAAATCGCAATTGAAATTTGAGCTCCATGTTGGATATCTTGGAAGGTATTAATGGGAACTTTCTCAAAATTAGCACACGTATAGATAATAATATTGCAGTTTAATTTCCAGGAGGCCATTCATGGCAGTGTTGCCAAAATGATTCTAAGCCTGCTGGTAGGTCCAACTTTTAAATGCATATAACTTCTATACTATCAATTGGATTTCAACCAAATTTCGTATGAGCTATGTGTACATAAACATATATGACTGAGCGTATTCTTAAGAGCCACCAGGGCTGCCAACTGTTAATAAATGCTCTCAATTTTTTTAAACCAAATACCCATATATCAGAAAGTATGCAAGCCGACAGCTTGAAACTATGCACACGTATAGTACCTGACATTCTATATTAATTTGGAGTAACTTATATACCTCAGTGCTACCAACATGATTCTAGGCCTGCTGAGAAGTCCAACTTTAAATACATATAACTTCTATACTATCATTTGGATTTCAACCAAATTTCGTGTGTGCTATGCGTACTATAACAGATATGACTATGCCGATTCGTAAGAGTAACCAGGGCTGCCAACTGTTAATAAATACTGTCTCTATTTTTGTTACCCTAATATCAATATATCAGAAAGTATGCAAGCCAATAGCTCTAAACTTTGCACACGTATAGCACGTGGCATTCTAGATAAATTTTGAGTAACTAATATAGGCCTACGCCAGTGCTGCCAACATGATTCTAAGCCTGCTGATAGGTCCAATTTTAAAATGATTGTAACTTCTATACTAACTAGTGGATCTCATTCAAAATTGAGACAACAATAGATCATATTATTTCAGATTATTTCTGACCAATATGTGTAAGTCATTGTTGCCAACATGATTTTACGCGCGCTGTTAGATCCAATGTTTAACTGCATGTAACGTCCATGCTATCCATTGGACTTCAACCAAATTTTGTATTCTGTACCTTAAGAGATGGAACTAAGAATATATTCAGTCACCAGGGCTGCCAACTGTTGTTCTCTAAGTGGCTACATTATGCCAGGTATACAGTATTTCGAACTAATTAGAAATTTCGATATTACCAACCTAATTTCGTCATTATTCTAGATTGATCCATATAGATTAATCATTGGCATGAATCTTAAATTTTAAGAAAAGTAGGCTCTTTAGTTCGTCACGGAACTTCTTGTTTTAAGTACATCTTCAGGTTTTCTTCCCCTCTTCTCTATGCACTCCCAGACTGTGTCCGTCCATCTCTATCAGAGTCTTCCTCGTGGTCTCTTCCCTGTCATCTTTTCGGAAAAAGCTTTCTTCCATCCTCATCATGTGACCATACCACTTTAACTTTGTTGTTTCTCTCCTGTCCAGCAGCTTCAAGATTCCTGTCCTTTATCTTATCTCTTCATTTCCAACTCTATCTCTTCTGGTCTTGCCCTCTATGCCTCATCTCCGCTGCTTGTATTCTACTCTCCTCTCTCCATGTTCCAGCTACATATGTTGGTATAGGCTCGTAATAGGTTTGTATAGTACCCTTTTACATTTATTTGGGACGTCTCGCTTTCTAAGAACACCCCTTACAGTCTGATAAAAACTGCTTGCATTTTGTATTCTCCTTCCAATTTCCTCCTTTATCCTTCCATCCTCTGCGATCATTTTAAGGATATAAAGTCATATTTGGTTATATTTTAAGCATTTTATCATTTTAAATGATCTTGTCGACTTCGTCGTTACGCTGGGGTCTGGCGTTACGTTACGGTGACGGGACGAAATGTACCGAGAATGCACTGAAGTGTGTGACGTCATAGTACTGCATGGTGCATGTGTTCCCCGACAATCTCTACTTCGTTAGTATAAGACAAAAATCCCCGATTCATGGATGTCACGGGTAATCTCGAGAACCACTGGATGGATTTTGATGCGGTTTTTACCATTCTGTAAAGGATATCTCGAGGAAAGATTCAGTAGAAAATAATTTATGTATTATCAAAGGAAGCCAAGCAGTAACGATTTCAGTGAAAAAGCTGAAAACAAACTTGGCGTCCGTGCGCTTCTTAAGCTTACGCTGGACAAACCGTTAAAAATATCAATATACTATGAGCGTAAGAATTGGTCAGCATGAAAGGTTCTACAAAAAGTCCGCGAGAGAATATCTCTATCTTCAATACATCGCCCACTATAAGTGTTTTTAGACTGGATGGAAGGGGCACGTCCCCGCGCAGTTGACCTTGCTTTGCCCTTGGTTTGCACTTGCCGTTCGCGAGTAATTTGAAAGAAGATAAGCAAGATAAGTATTATGCAGATAATTTTCTAACATGTTAAGAGTCTTTGGCTTCGAGCGAAGCGAGAAGCCTCCAGCCTTTCTAGCATTTTTCAGCATTTGTAGCATTTAAAATGATACAAAGTCTAGTCTTTCAACTGACTGCCATTTTTTTGTTTAAATTTTGACAAGGTAGGTCTACATGTTACCGGGATTGAGCTTCAAACACGGAATTTGACAATGGTGCAGTAGATATATTTTTCTCTGTATTCCCAGAACAGGCAAATAGCAGGTATAGAAGACCAAAGCTTCTGTACGGATGCCTCATCGAGTAAGATGCCACATCAGGAGACAAATTTCACTCAGAACAATTAGTAAAGAAGGAAACTCTGAGTTATCTCACGCCCAGTTTGGCCTTGATGGGTCCGGTAGGTATCGTAGCTCCGTCAGTTTGCGTGATTCAATGAGCCGGTTGAATAAAACGTAGGAACTAGGGGCTAGGAACTAGTGCCTAGAACTAGCTCTTGCTAAAATCCAGTTGAATAAATAACTGCTAGGACTAGGTAGGAATAACTAGGTGAGGTTAGATGTTGCGTGAAATTGTTAAGCAATTGCTAGGCCTGGCAATTGCTTAGTGCTCTAGCTACTGCTAGGCCTGCAGGCTGTAACTTGTTCGTCAGGAGCGTGTGATTGGCGACAACAGACGACACTGATACATCACAGTGTGACCACGTTGTTACTTGGTAGCGTCTGGAGAAGAATAAGTTCTGCCCTAAAACTTCCCCATACGGGAGAACGAAACGCATCAGGCGAAAGCCTGGACAAAATAACTACTGTGGTCAAGAAAATTAGACTGAAGCGGTGCGGGGTAGTGGGCATGAAATACGTGACTAGAAAACCAATATAGGGAGCAATACATTAACAATTTTTATTCCTAATAATAAATTTATAATGAACAAACAAATTGCACTTAAGTGCTTATCACAGAAATGAACAATTATAAATGTAGCAAAGTGTGAGGGCCTGATGACAGAAACCCAGATTATATAAAGGTCCCTGGTTCGTTCCCGGGTTTCGGCACCAACACTATGGAGAAGTATAAATTCTGCCCTAAAACTTCCCCATACGGGAGAACGAAACGCATCAGGCGAAAGCCTGGACAAAATAACTACTGTGGTCAAGAAAATTAGACTGAAGCGGTGCGGGGTAGTGGGCATGAAAGTGTTTATAATGAAACTTTTTTATTATAAGGGTAGTGATAGGATGCTTTGAAGGAAGGATGATGGGATGCTTTTTCCCATCCTCACAACTAGACATAGCTAATCTTCCACCCACACGTATTATGCCGTCCTGGTCTAGAAAAGGAGTGAGTGGTGAAAGCCTGCTAGACTTGGGTAAATCTTTACCACTTATAAGAGCTTGCTTTTCAGGAGCAAATACTTCCTGCTGAACAAGTAACAAAATCTTGCAAGTAGCAAATTCTAACTCGACTCTGGAGAGAAAGGGTTGAGGCTTCAATGGTTGATCAATTACTAAATATTTCCATCGGAAGATATAAGACACTACACGAATCAATTTATCAAATGAAGAGTATCTATGAAAAAGGCTAGTAGAAGTAGAAGTAAGATGCGACGTGACAGGGTCATTACGGGCATCAGGTATTTCTTCTGCAAATTGATTAGCTAAGCGAGGCCAGCAAGATGATTCCTGACTTAGCCAAGGAGGACCATTCCAGTACAGGTCTGAAGAAATCAATTTTTTAGGCGTGCAACCACGTGAAATTATATCCGCGGGGTTTTCACGGCTAGGAACATGTCTCCATTGTTCAGAATGAGAGACTTCATGAATCTTAGAAACGCGATTTGCCACAAAGGTATTCCAATGAGAAGAAGGCTTGGAAATCCAAGCTAATACAATAGAAGAATCGCTCCAAAAAAATGTGCGGGAAAATTTTAACTTTAAACTGACATTTAGTTTAGTAGCTAATTCTGTTGCCATTAAAGCAGAGCATAATTCTAATCTCGGCAATGATACTGTTTTAAGTGGAGCAACCTTAGATTTAGCGCACACTAAATTAGAAAATCCAGGAAAAGTAGCTGAGGAACGTCCTACTATGTATGCACAACAGCCATAAGCCCGTTCTGAACTATCAGAAAATACATGCAGGTCATACTGCTGGTATAAGGGATTAGAAATTAAAGGGTGGGGTATAGAAACCTTGGAGAGATCCAGCACACTGCTGCGATACTCTAACCATTCTTCTACAAGAGGAAGGGGGAGATTTTCATCCCAGTCTGATTTTAATGACCAAAGCTTTTGCAAGAACATTTTCGCAACAATAACTATAGGAGCAATATATTGCAAAGGATCAAAGATCTTTGCGATTTCTGACAGAACTTGTCTCTTAGTTACAGGGGGAGATTCTGACAGATGTACCTGATAAGAGAAGGTATCAGAAGAAGGACACCAAAAAACACCCAATGCTTTTACGGCTGCTTCATCAGTAGGAATGGCAACAAATTCATCAACTGGGACCTCTGATGAAAATTTTGATATAAATTCAGTGGAATTTGAAGTCCATTTATGGAGCGGTAAAACACCTCCCAGGAGCAGGGACTTCAAATCTTCGCACACAAGGAGCGCTTCAGAAATATTAGGGAAAGAGCACAAGAAATCGTCGACAAAAAATGCCGTTTTTAATGACTCAGAGGCCAAAGGATGATACAGATGACCATCTTGCTCGGATAACATGTGGAGAGACCGAATCGCAAGAAAGGCTGAAGGCTTCAGGCCATATGTCACAGTCTTCAATCTAAATATCTTTATGGGTTTGGAACTCTCATCGCGCCACAATATTCTTTGCAGATCTTGCTGCTCAGAATTTACGAGAATCTGCCGGTACATCTGCTTAATATCTGAGATTACAGCAATAGGAAACCTTCGAAAATTAAGCAAAACAGAGGTGAGATCTGTTTGAATCGCGGGACCACATTGCAGGGTATCATTTAAAGAGATTCCATTGGAATCTGGTGATGAGCCATTGAAAACTACTCTTATATTGTCTTGTGTTAAGGAATTTTTCCATACCGGGTGATGATTTAGATAAACTATTTCATTTAAAGGATGGTCAATTTCTTCTGATTTAGAAATTACCTCCATGTGATTGGATGATTCGTATTCCTCCATAAAGGAAGCATACTGAGTTTTGACAGAAGCATCTTGTTTGAACCGATTTTCAATAGCAAATAGTGCCCTAAGTGCTCTGGAATGTGAGCCCGTAATGGCGGGAGGATTGGGAATACGTGGAAGAGTTACTATAAATCTGCCTTCAGCATTACGGACAATGGTTTCCTTATATAACTTTTCACAAATTTCGTTAGAGGAAGAAGAAGAAGAAGTAGCCTGAACATTCTCAAGATCCCAGAACTTGGTTAGCTCTTGGCTCAAATCGGTACCAACAAAATAACAATTCGATACAGTTTGAATAGGATTACGGTATATTTGGCCAGTAGCAATCCAACCAAAATCAGTTTCGCGGAAGAAAACATTAGGAGCAATTTTTACTTGATTGGAATGAAGACATTGCCAAAATACGCTTGAGCTGAAAAGAAGCTCTACGGGCGAAGCTCTGTTGAAATGAGGGTCAGCTAGCTGGACAAAATTCGGGATATTCCAACTTTGAATAGGATAAGAAGTGCCAGGAATATTGTTGCCTATAGACTTGATAATCAAACAATCTAATTGCAACTGCGTACCAAGATTATTAGAGTCCTTCAGATCCACTTTAGCAAAGCTTAAGGATTGCGATTTAGAGCAGTTTATTCCTGTAACCTCTATTGAGGTAGGATGTTTTGGAAGGCCTAACTTTTGTACCAACGATTCATTAGTAAAATTGTTGGTAGCGGCATTATCCAATAATCCCCTGACAGATACCCATTTTCCGTGAGAATTTTTCAATAGAACCTGCACGGTAGATAATAAAACCTGGACTTTGCCAAGCGAGGTAGAACTTTGAGCATACGACTGCGCACTATTTTGAGAAGTCTCCGAATTAGACTTGGTATTGGAACTGCTTGGTCCTGATAACCGTGGTCTTTCATGCCTGTGCAAAAGTGAATGGTGTCTTGCCCTACAATGAAAGCATAAACGTTGTGAACGGCAATTGTTTAACATATGCGTTCCTGACAAACAGTTGAAACAATGTTTTTTGTGCGTAATGAACTTTCGTCTTTCATCTACTGATAAAGATTTAAATTCATCACAATTGTATAAAGTATGCGATTTCTGACACAGACCGCACGTTTGCATTTGGTTAGGTGACCGAGCATCAACAGGAAGAGCCTGTGATCTTAAAATTCTTTGATTAGAACTGCTAACCTTATGTTTTGAGAAGGCTTTTGAATCTGAACTACTAGTTTTTTGATTAGCTATGGCGGAAAAGACTTGGCTTCTGGCCTTCAAAAAGTTAATAATCGCCTCATAAGTGCATTGCAAATTCTGGGAAAGTTCTGTTTCCCACGCTTTTAATGTATTTGCATCCAATCTTGCAGAAATGAGGTGAACTAGAAATAAATCCCAGTGATTTACAGGTTGGTTTAAATTGGACAATGCTCTGACCTGTAGCTCTGCAGTGTCAATCAACTTACGAAGTGATAAACTGTTATCTGCTTGCACGTTAGGTAACTCGAATAAGCTTTGTATATGGCGTTGAATAGATAAACGAATGTTCCCATATCTATCCTTAAGAAGATTTAGAGCAACTTCATAATTATCACTGGTCAAAGAAAGTGCTTGAATCAGGTTAAGTGCGTTGCCTTGAACTGCCAGACGCAAGTAGTGAAATTTTTGTATTACTGGTATAGAAGTATTCTCATGTACTAAAGAATTGAATAATTCAAAAAATGGTTCCCATTCTATGTCTTTACCAGTAAATTTGGGCATTTCTAATTTGAGTAATATAATGCATGAAGAAGATGTAGAAGATGCTGCAGAAGTTTGATCTTCTTTTCTTTTAAAGTTAAAGCCCTAATAAGCTGTTTAGCTTCAGCAAATCCCTGATAGTATAATTTTTCAACTTCCAACCTATCACTTTGCTGGTCCGGATGCTGAGTTTCTATACTGCATTGTATCTCATCATATTTCTCAAAGGCTTGTTCATAATTCTTAAGCCTCTGCGAAATTATGTCAAGATTACGCTCTTGGGGTTCGAGCTCCGTTAAGAAAGTACGAAACCGTGTGAGCTTGCCCTTACAAGAGGCTCTGGCGTTGCTAAGTTTTTCATCAAGGTTAGGCATATTAAAAGTTGTTTGTTACTCACGTCAATATTGTGACTTCGAGTACTGAAAGTCAGAGGATGACAGCTTGCTAGGTAGTAAGGTTTAGTCTGATGCGGAAGAAACCGACTTAGCTTACGTTTCTCTCTTCTGCTGCACATGCGCCTTAAGCTGAAACGTACAATGTGAATTAGTGTTGAAACACAATGAACAAAAATTGTTAATGTAAAATCCACAATATTAAACTTGTATAGGGATCCAGGGTGCAACAGATATGTTTCCCGGAGGTGGGGCACCAACACTATGGAGAAGAATAAGTTCTGCCCTAAAACTTCCCCATACGGGAGAACGAAACGCATCAGGCGAAAGCCTGGACAAAATAACTACTGTGGTCAAGAAAATTAGACTGAAGCGGTGCGGGGTAGTGGGCATGAAATACGCGACTAGAAAACCAATATAGGGAGCAATACATTAACAATTTTTATTCCTAATAATAAATTTATAATGAACAAACAAATTGCACTTAAGTGCTTATCACAGAAATGAACAATTATAAATGTAGCAAAGTGTGAGGGCCTGATGACAGAAACTCAGATTATAGAAAGGTCCATGAAACAAGCTTGCTTGATTGGAGAAAAGTGGAGCTTAACATATAATAATGCAGTTTATAAAATGAGAGAACCATAAAAAATGATTAAGAGTGTAATAACTGGTATGATATAAGTTCTTCATAAAAGTAAACTTATCTTTGAAGAGGGTTGAAGAGCCAGCTCCTTAAAAAGTTCCAGCTAGCACACGTTGATTTAAAGGTCTTCACGGTTTTCTCGGAAGGAGGCGTACATGGCCTAGAGTTATGTGCACCATCGAAAAAATGTCAACTCTCTCTTCTTTTCTTGCGCAGGAATGATATTTATAGTTTCCAAGAGCTGATCCAGCAATATTTCGAAAGAAGATTCCAAGTATCCTCTCTAAGGTGAAGGTGAAGAGTACAGCGGCTGGCAATTATTCTTGCCATCTTGAGCAATCCGTCATGGTGCAGATCTTGTGACGTAACTGCTCGGTAGCGTAGATATCAGCGATGGTGTCATGAGATGCAGTAGCGGTGACCAGCAGGTTGAAGTGATCCAAAGTGATGATTGATCAGAAGTGGTGGATCAGAAGTGGTGAAGAACGCCAGCAAGCGGCGTCTTAAATAGGGACCATGGAACTCTCTCGAAGTTTGGAGATCGCCCGACCAGACAAAGACCTGCCATTGGTCGAACGAAAGTCAGGGTGACGTCAGTCGACACTACTCAGCGGACAGTGGATCAACCAGTAGATGTCCTGTATGTCGGGAGTGAGGACGCCTGAGGTAGCGAGCGACTGTAACACTCGAGGTGAGAACTATAATATCTATGAATAAGTGATTGATAACAAGATTATGCATATGGTTTAAGCAATTAACATTTGTAAAGAAATAATTACCATTCGGGGATCTCAGTAACAATAAATAAAATTTGACCGACAAATGGGCCAAGCTAAACATTGAAAGTATCACAAAAGTGATCAGCGTCCAACTTAAGTGAAGTGCGTATTATCATGTCATCTAGTGAAGGCGAAGACGACACCGTTGGAGACAAGGGATTAGACCGGGCCCTATTTAATAAACTAATTTGTGTCAATCAGGTTGTAGTAGAAAAGTCCAAAATTCCATCGGTGATTTCTGCTAAAAAAAAGAGCTTGGATTACAATTCAAGACGAATACTCAACATCTACGGGAAAGATAGTCACAGTGGCCCAGCTACAGAAACTGCTGAGCAACATGAAGGCCAACATTAAATTGAAGACAGACAAGAATGCCACTGGGAATAAAAAATTAAACTAAAAGACTGGAAAAAACAATTATTTCATGTATTAATCCAGCAAGAAAATCCCGTCTTCAATAAAATCCCAGGAAGCATTGGTGTTGGCTTAGGACCCGTAGAAAGAACTCAAGAAGACGGAGGCAGTGCTGAAGTGTTTTACGCTGAACCTGGGCCAAGCACTCAAGATCAAGTGCCAAAAGCATCACCAGCTGCTACAAAAATAAGACAAAGCGTTAAACAAGCTATGCAGTATGAATCATAAGATACAAAAAATATGTCAACCACTCAACTGCAAAGCTTCTAGATATTCAAATTCAAATAGAAGAGAAGAATCTGAAAGAGGCACAGAAAAATGTCAGTGATGTATCAACCCAAACCGACCTAATTGAATATGACAGATCGTACTTCAATTTGTAAATAAATAAAATTAAAACCCTTATCCTTAATACATAAATTTGAAAATAAAAAATAAAAAATAAAAAAAACAAACAACAAAAACATGTCTTACACCCTTAGGGACGATTACACTTCAGGGTGTTTTCGACGTCCGATGGGTCGTAAGTTCAGTGTTGTCCCTCTTCGAGTTAGAATTGGTGGAACGGTTATTAAATCATCAGCTAGGTAAAAACGTTCCACCAACAAAAAACACGGGAACTGTTAGAATGGCGTTGCAACGTTGCATCGGACATCAGTCTACGTGTGTATACACGTATCTATCCAAGCATATTTACATTACTGGGATACATATTATGAGAGTACGTTTTCCACATAGATAACCTAAAATCGGCCTAATAATTATTATAAAAGATCGTGCGTTTAAATGTGAATGAGTGGCTTACTGTTCTATAATAAATAAACACAACTTATGTTTGTATAAATTGAATGCGCTTATAGCGCTCAGAAAATTAACAATACATGTTTAATATGCTCTGTTTGGAATTAATACCCGTATTATTTTTATAATTATCAAAAAATCATTCATTCACACGTGCACGCTAAACATACGCAGTGAGAATGGTAATTACATTAAATTCAACTTAAATTATTTCAATGTTGTTTTACTATGATCGATTCATTTAGCTACTTAGATATTCATTTGTAACTGTTGGTCAAACTACTTACATAATGCTAAAGATTATCGTTTTCTCAATCAAACACTGAATAACAATTTAGTTCCAGTTCACTGCTGGTTCATATGCGCCATCATTTTAGTCTTTTTTGTTGCCCTCGCAGAACTGTAGCTGGTGTTTCATTTCGCTCTTCCGCGATGCCTTCGTCTTCGTTGCCAATCAAATCGTCCTCATCAAATGCATCATTCAAGTGTTTTCCTATGTTATGGAGGACAGCACAGCAAACTATTACCTTAGGTATTTTGTCCAAAGCAACTCTTACGCAGTTTCCTAATATTGGGAACCGCCTTTTCAATTGACCGAAACACCTTTCTATTACAACTCTCTCTTTAGCGTGCATTAAATTAAAGTTTCGTTGTTCAACTTTACCGGTGGTTTGAACGGAGTAATTAACCACGGCGATATTGCATACCCCGAGTCACCAAGTAAACAAGAAGCTCCAACAAAACGAGATATACTCTCTCTAATCGCACTTCTCCGCCAGATTCGTGAGTCATGTACACTCCCAGGCCATTCCGCACTAACACTTGTAAACCGTTCTTTGGCGTCACAAGAAGCCTGCATATTAATGCTGGTACGACCTTTCCTGTTTACGTACTCGTCGCCGTGAAGTAAGACCGAAGGCTTTTTAATTTCGACATGTGTACAATCGAGCGCTTCAATAACAGTAGGCATACGAAAACGTTGTTGCCAAATAAGTTTTGCTTCATTTACTTCTGGTGCTGTTGAAGGAAACCGTATCCATATGTGGGATCTTTCAATTATCTTGTCCAATACAAAACTTATAGTTTTGCAAACTGTACTCTTATGTACACCGATATCTTCAGCTATACCTAATTGAAACCCGGGGTCCGCCACAAACCTCAAAAAAATCTTCATTTGCTTCCTCTGAGACAGGCCACCTCCTCTACTATCACTTTCGTTTAAGAACTCAGCAGCTAAAAAATCAACACTTTCACTCTCAAACCTTAACAATTCTTTGCACATTGTTATTTCCCGACGAACTGCGTACTGTTTTTGTTCACGTACACGTAGGAAAGCAGCCATATCTAACGCCAAACAACGACTAAGTAAAAAGCTAGCATGCTCCGGACCAGACTAGGATATTTCCTAGCAGTTGCTAGACTCGAGATCTAGATATTTCTTTTTATTCAACTCACTTTCAAGCAATTGCTAGGCTTTCGTGAAATTCTGAGCAACTGCTAGGCCTAGCAATTGCTACCCAACTTTAATCAACCAAAAGCTAGCACTGGCTTGAAAATTACCTAGACTTAGCAATTGCTAGGTTTTATTCAAACGGCCCAATGTGTCTGCTGTATTACTCCATTACTTGCTACACATCCCTAAAATGCATAGGTTATATTTTCCCATGTTTACGTCATATTCAGCTAGTTTTTAAGGCATATTTGTTTGCATATGTTGTACTTTCAAAGGTCTTAAACATCCAAATCCTAATAATAACTGTAGTTTCCCCATTGTGCTGCAATAAACAGTTGAGCCATTAGTTAGCTAATGTTATCAATGCCTTCAGAGTCTAAGGGACAAGTAAACAGCACTAAGACATTCTGGAAGGCCGCTCAGGATACAAAACGGACACCAAATAATTAAAACTACAGTAGTAATAAAATACCCGATGAAAAACTCATGCATGTATTTCCAATTACAGTACAATATTAATGTAATAAATTCATGATACGGTACGTACACTCACAGTGGCGTACCAAGGCTACTTGGCGCCCGGGGCTAACTAGATGGTAGTCGCCCCTAACACTAAATCAATGAGTTTAATTTAAACACAGTTTAATTTTCATACATATTTATTTTATTTTTCCATCTTACGGAAAGAATACATGTTGAAAATTAATAATTGTAAAACAAAAATACTGGAATGCAGACGAAATAAATCAGAAACCCCTCATCATCATCATCTTGCACAGTTTCCAGCCACTGGCCGGGTCTGTTTGGAACACGAGCCTCTCCAACGTCTTCTGTCTTCCCACCATCTCTCATCCTCTACCCTTGTCCAGTCTTCTCCTCTCTTCTTCACGCTTTCTTCCACCCCCTTCAGCCACCTGTCTCTCGGTCTTCCTCTCGGTATCTTTCCTTCCCACTTCGTCTTGTGTATCCTCCTGGGTATCCTCTTCTCCTCCATTCGTTTTACATGTTCATACCATCTAAGTCTAGATTTCTCTATACCATCCTGTAATGGTTCCTCCTTCATTAATTCTCTGGTCCTCTCATTTCTTATTCTGTCCATCTATGTAGCTCCAATACTGCTTCTCAAGAACTTCATCTCGCTGGCCTGTATTTTGCTCTTCTCCCTTCCTTTCATAACCCAGGTCTCCGAGGCATACGTCAGGATAGGGACATAGTACGTCCGATATATGATCTTTTTGCTGTTCTGAGGGACATCCTTGCTCCATAACATGCTTCTCACACTCCTCCGGAATGCTTCTGCCTGTCTCCCCCGCTCATTTATTTCTCTATCGTTTCTTCCATTATCTTGTATCAGGCTTCCCAGATACTTGAAACTCTCTACTTTCTGCAGCTGTTCCCCACCAATTGTTATTCCCGTTGTGGTTCTTTCCTTTTTCCTTGTTGTGATCACCATCTCACTCTTATTTATGCTAAATTTCATCCCATATCCTAGTATTATTCCTTCCCACACGTCCAACTGTTCCTGTACCTCCTCCTCCTTGTTTCCCCAAATCATCAAATCATCTGCAAACACCATTGCTTTCATCTTTCCTTCCCCAATTACTTGTGCCACTCGGGTCATTATGTCATCCATCACCACAATGAAAAGTAACGGTGACAGTGCACTTCCTTGTTTCAGGCCGTTTCTCTGTTCCAACCAGTCCGATCTCTCTCCTCCCACTTTCACACAGCTCACGCTTCCCTTGTACATCTCCTTTATCCTCTTTATAGTCCATTTCTCTACTCCTCTATCCTCCAGGGACTTCCATACTTTGTTTCTGCATACACTGTCATATGCTTTCTCAATGTCCAGGAAGGCCATCAGTAGATCTGTTCCATACTCATAGTGCTGTTCTTGTAACTGCCTTACAGCAAAAATCAAATCCACTGTGGACCTTCCTGCTCTGAAGCCATGTTGCTCTTCCCTCATCCCTCCTTCTATCCTTGTCCTAATCCTCCTTTCCAAAACTTTCTCAAAGATCTTTGCACAATGACTCATCAGTGTTATTCCCTGGTAGTTTCTGCATTCTGTTCTACTACCTTTCTTGAAGATCGGGACAATTATTCCTTTTTCCCAGTCCTCTGGGGTCTTCCTTTCCTTCCATGCTGTCCTCATCACTCGGTACAACCATTGTATCCCCACCTCTCCTGCTGCTCTCACCATCTCCACACTCAACTCATCCACACCCGGTGCCTTCCCTCCTTTCATCTTGTTCACTGCATCTTCCACTTCTTTCCATGTTAAGTCCTTTTCTGTTTGCAGATCATCTTCCTCTTCCCCGATTTCTTCTTCCTCGCCGTGGTTTCCGTTTGGGTTCAGAAGTTCTTCCAAATATTCTTTCCACATTTTCTTCAGTTCATCCCTATTTTCTATCTCTTGTCCCCTTTTGTTCACCATTCTAACATAATCCGTATGATCCTTCCGCCTCTTATTTTTTACCATCCCAGACAGGACCTTTTTAGTACCTTCACTATCCTCCTTCATCATCTTTGTCCACTCTTCCATCCACTTTCTTCTCTCCTCAGCCACTACTCTCTTTGCCTCCATCTTTCTTTCCTGGTACACTTCCCTTGTCAGTACCGTCCTATTTTGATACCACCTCCTAAAGGCTCTATTCTTTTCCCTTACTATATCTTTTGTCTTCTCATTCCACCATGGTGTTTCCTTCCACCTCTTCTTACTACTTGTCCTCCCACATACTGTTTCTGCTGCACCTACTAGTGTCTTCTTAAATCTAGCCCATTCCTCTTCCACCCCTCTTTCTTCATCTGTTGGAATTCCTTCCTTTACCATTTTGAGGTACTCGACCCTTCTATCCCCTTCTTTCAGTTTCCATATCCTTATACGTCTTTCCTGGTTCTCAGTCCCTTTCTTCTCCTTACTCCCTCTCAGGTTCATTACCAGCAATCGATGGTCGCTATCCAGGTTCTCCGATGGTATAACCTTGATGTCCGTGATGTTCTTATTTAGTTCCTTCTCATACAGTATATAGTCGACCACCGACTTCCTGGTCAAGTCATCACTGTACCATGTGATTGTGTGGCTCTCTCTTTTCTAGAACCAGGAGTTCCCAACTAGCAGGCTGTTCCTCTGGCAGAAGTCCAACAGTCTCTTTCCTTCCTCATTTCTTCCGCCCCAACCCTCTGGTCCTAGAACACTCTCATAACCTTGTCTTTCTCTTCCTACATGGGCATTCAGATCCCCCATAACAATCATATTTCATCCTACCAGCTGCTTCTGCAATTCCTGTTCAAACTCCTCCTTCTCTTCAGAGGCGCAGCCTACTTGTGGAGCATACACTTGCACTATTTCTACGGTCTCTCCCCTCAGTGCTACTTTCACTTTCATCATCCTATCACTTATTCTCCTCACTTCTTCTTTTAAACCATCTCGTACTTCTACTCCCACTCCATTTCTCTTTCCCTCTTTATTCCCACTCCAGTACAGTCTATAGCCTTTTCTCAGTTCTCTCCTTCCTTCCCCTTTCCACTTTGTTTCTGCCAATCCCAATAAATTCAACTTACTTCTTTCCATCATATCCACTATCTCCTCCACCTTCCCCGTCAGTGTTCTTATGTTTAAAGTTACAAATCTTAGTCCGTGTTTACAGCCGTGTCGTCGTCTATTATATCCATCATGTCCGAGGCTCGTTCCATTCTTGAAAGCATTTGGTTTCATCCACTACTGACTTGCTGGGCCTATCGTAGCTTCACCAGAGCCCCGTTAGCCGTCACTTTTCAGGGTTCCTGTAGGATCTTCACAGCTACCGTAATGGTCCCGGGGCACACGAAGTCCCCACTGTACAGTACTTCGCCCCTACAGGCGATCCCCTACTTTGTGCCGTTGTCCGTCTCCCACGACGTGGGCGAGGGGTTCCGAAACCTCTATGAACATCAAATAGGCAGGTGAAAAGCTGAAGGAAGTAGGCGACTTCTGTTACGTAGGAAGCAAAATAACCAGTGATGGACGAAGCAAAGAGGATATAAAAAGTAGGATGGCTCAGGCAAGGAAAGCATTTCTACAAAAAAGGAATATGTTGACATCGAACATAGATTTATGAATTAGGAAGTAATTTTTGAAAGCCCTTGTCTGGAGCGTGGCGCTCTATGGAAGTGAATCTTGGACTATTGGTGCAGCAGAAAAGAGGAGAATGGAAGCAATTGAAATGTGGTGTTACAGGAGAATGATGAAGATCAGATGGGTAGAGAGGGTTACAAACGAAGAGGTATTAAGACGAGTGGGAGAGGAGAGATGTTTCTGGCGACTGTTAATGAAGAGAAGAGATAAGTTGGAGGACACATACTAAGACACCCAGGAATAGCAAGCTTAGTTATGGAAGTAAGGGTTGAGGACAAGAACTGTAGGGGTAGATCAAGGTTTGAATATGTTAAACAGATTGCCTCAGATGTAGGGTGTGGTAGCTATGTAGAGATGAAACGATTAGCTCAGGACAGGGAGGCTGCATCAAACCAGTCAAAAGACTGAAGACTCAAACAACAACAACAACAACAACAACAAGTAGTATGTCACTTTAATACATTTTAAAGAGAAAAATGTGAATAGAATAAAACTTTAAGTATTAAAAGTTTAATTTGTTTGGAAAAGAATAAAAAATTTTAAAAAAAGAGAAAAGAAATTTCAGAGTTATAACAAAAAATTTAAAAATGTGGCTTCCTAGCCTTGATGAATACAAACTTATTTATAATAGAGTTGAAGTCTATAGTAGCAGCCACATCACGTTCAATTGATAACATTGCTAAATTACTAAGTCTTTTTTGCGTCATTGAGGATCTTAAATAATTTTTATTAAACTTCAGCGTAGGTCTACTAAAAGATCGTTCGCAAGATGCCACAGACACTGGAATCGTTAAACGTAGTTTGAAAGCGTTGATCAAGTTACTGTATGCCTCTAACCCCATACAAGATAAATATAACAAAATATCTTCGGCTTTCTTCAAGTCGATCTTTTGATTATTTTTCTTTGATCTTCGTAATAAAACTATGACATCTCTAATATCTTCAAAGAGTTTTTTTCCGTTCAAATCTTCAGGGTACTTCTCTCGAAACATTTTCTCTTTAGAGTGTTCAAAACGTTTTCATTTGAGGTTTCATTCATCAAAATTACAGATGAAGCATACAATATCATCCAGTTCCTTGATATTGGTGAACCGTTCACTTAACTCACAAATAAGTTTCCCTAAGATCTCCACTGTGCTCTGCTTTACTTCATCTTTCCAGGAAAGTCCAACAGCATCAGTGGCTTCCCCGGGCATTTTCCGCTTCACTCTTTGTCTTCGTTTCATGGGTTCCACCCATTCCTCACACTTCTTACGTAGCTTTGGATATAACATCAACTGGTTGGGTTTCTCTCCACATATTAAGTGGACATAAGTGAACGAAATGCCTTCGATTTGCAAAGTTTTCTGCTGTCAAATTTTGGAGGTAACTCAGCCCAGAGAAATAGCAGAATTACAAAGTCAAATCTTTCTATTGAGTTAATTAACAGCGCTGCACTCTGTCTGGTATCGACGGTTTCAGTTGCAGTGTCTCTCAATTTTTCTAGAGCCTGAAGTGCTCCATCTAACTGAGATTATAAGGCTTTCATGGCTTCTGCTTTAGAACTCCATCTTGTTTTTGAGTGGCCCTTGACCAATAGGCTGACATGTTCCTTGAGAACACTCCACCTGTGAGTCGAACTAGAGAAAAATGCATACACTTGTTGAACTGTTCCGAAAAAAGTCACTGCACAAACGTTGACATGAGCAGCATGAACGCCAAACAAATTGAGTGAGTGGTTGTCACAGGGAACAAACACGGCTTGATGGTTCAATTCTTTTAAACGTTGTTGGACACCATCGTGAATTCCAACCATTGTCGCCTGATTGTCGTAGGACTGACCTCTACAGTCTGCAAACTTCAAGCCATCTTCCTCCAGTTTCTTTTTTATTACCTCAGCTATTCCATTGGCAGTTTTGTCTTTAATTGAAATAAAATCTATAAAACATTCCTTGATTTCAACTGAACGGCGCCCGGGGCGGCCATACCGTTCCCCTCCCCCTTTGGTACGCCACTGCACACTCATACCGTAGGTGAAATATTTCTCAAGGCCGCCATGTTGGATTGCTTTTAGATGTAGGCCATTTATTTATGTACTAGTAGGCTATATGAAGATTACTAGTGTTCATTATACGAACTTAGACTTCGATCACCTAAATTAATTAAGACACAAGAAATTAAAACATATTTTAAAAATTTCCCAAAATTTCTCAAAACAATTGAATTAAATCAGATGCCAGTATATTAAGCCTTGCATAAAGATTTATGATGCCCGGTTTTATTGCGCTCGGGTGAATAAATTGCTTGAAAAGTCCAGTTCAATATTTGAACTCCGCTTGACTGCCATGTTGGTTATGTACAGATCTTCTATGAACATACAATAATATTTGACATTGATAGTTCGGAGATATTGAATGCAGGTAAAATATTTCGCATGGCCGCCATGTTGGATTGGTGACATCAAATTTTGAAAGATACTGTCGAGGTCAGATGAGGTAGTAGCAAGACCTTACCAAGTTTCATTGAAATCGCTTCAGCCGTTTAGATTTTATTAGAGACACACCCACCGACAAAATGTGATCTCATGAGGCTATATTTCATAAATGTTGTATTGTACGTATACTCTCGTTTCCAACCGGGTATGGGATGAGATGTGATGAAATTCTATGTGGAGGATGGTTTTTAAGGCTGGATGCCCTCCCTGATGATTGTTGTTTTAAGGGGCCTAACATCTAGGTCATCGGCCCCTAATGGTGAGGGTGATCCTGAATATGATAATGAAATGTATTACCAAAACTAACTTATAAACTAGAAGAAGAAATGGAAAACAAAAGGAGAATAAGGCAAATGAAGGACAGGACGAAAAGAAATGCCCTCAACCCTCGAAGAATGCGGATTGAGGGACTCGGAAGGAAGGAGAGCCATGAAAGGCAGATAGGAATGTGAAAGAGGAGAGGGTCCGCCTCATAGGTAATGGATAAAGGGGGGGGGGAACCGGACCCTGCTCAGGAATCACTCGGGGTCGCCAACTCCCGAACTCACCAGCTGTGAGCCCCTGAGGGTGTAACAATATCTAGGGTGCACCAGACGTTGTGGGGCTACATACACCCGGCCTCCTTGAGGGCCTTGAGCAGAAGGCAGGAGATAACATGAAAAGCAAAAGAAGGCTGACCCCTCGCAGAAGGAGGGTATCAGAAAAGATGAGATAAGGGCCAATTAAGGCGGGAAAGGAAGAGACTCCCTAGGCCTCGGATACCCCTAATACCGTCGGGGTCGGAAGAGTTGACCAAGAGAGGTCGACAGGAAAGAAGACTGAGAGGAGCCCTGCACATGTAAGTGGAAGCAATGCCAGACTCAACTGGGGCTCGTGGTCGCCAACCCACGTCCCACTAGATGTGAACCCCTGGGGGATGGGGGAGGAGATGAGAGATGAAAGAATGAAACTAAGCAAGGATGTGGAATGAAGCGGCTGTGGCCTACCAGGAGACACCGTCCCAGCATTTGCCTGGAGTTGAAAATGGGAAACCATTTCAAGGACGGCCGACGGTGGGGCTCAATCCACATCTATGCTGCGCTTTAGCGAGCTTAGCTACCACTGTCGGTGCTGCAATTCATAAATGATTATAGGTTAAAATAAATGAAACAAACTCTCGCAGAAAAACAAAAAAAAGCTGAGTTGGGTTTCCGAATAGGGGCAATTAGCAGATTCCAAGCACGATATACTGTACACCACCATTACACGGTAGTATAAAGCTTGCGTAACGTAAGTCCGTAGCGCGTATGAGCTTCAGATACGGTACGTAATGTCGTCAAGTAAATGCCTTTGATAATTTCATACATACATAACGTTTGTAATAGCTATAAGCCTACTGCCATTAAGGTTATGCATTCTTAGGTTTATTTTTGATTCGCTGGAATAAGGAGATGCAAGCCTCTCCATGCCTGCAGCACTGCGTACCACCTGGCGGACAAAAGTGGAACTTCGCTAACTTTCTTTACTTATGAAAAAACATATTTTTTTCTTGGCCTCTATTTTCATGCCCGATTGGATTCTGATGCAAATCAAGTGATTATCGTCACAATAGCTTGCCACGGTAGGTGAGTGGTTATCGTGTCGGTCTACTAACCCCAAGATTGCAGGTTCGCTCCTGACCGTGGTAAGTGATATTTGAAAGGCAGCAAAAATACGATATGCATGTCATACGATGTTGGCATGTCAAATAACCCATTTGAATTCAGCAGGCCGAGTTCATAATAGGCCAGTCACCGTAGACACAAAAATCGCGTTAGGTCGCAAAAAATTGCAAGGTTCTGATTTTTTTGGTATGTTGTTAGGATAGATACCAATAGTGTAAAACCAAGTTTGCAACCTCGAAAGACCTGTGCTAACTTCGTGATGCTCGAAAAACCTCGACATTTTCAGACGTGTTTCGGTTTTTGGCTTACAACTTCCAAAATATGCATTTTATGGCAAAGCCATCCCTTACATCTTTACAGAAGACAAAATTACCGACTATTTAAGCGCAACTCCAGCTCTGTATGTCTAATAGATCTCGAGATACAATACTTCAAACATGGGCCATTTTTTTTTCAAAAAGTTCGAAATTTGTAGTAAGCTAGTCTTTCGAACACAATACCGTCTAAAATACTCATTATACGAGGAAAGGCTGGGAAGTAAAGTTGTAGAGCAGTTATATACCTTTACTTTAAGTATACGCAAAACGCTGTAACAATAATAGTTCTCGTGTTATGAGGTAAAAACAAAATAAGGAAATCGGATATTAAAAGAAATAGGGCTTCGAATGTACATTGTTATCAATATTGCACAGTTATCATGGAGAGCGTGGTGGTGGAGTGGCCTAGCTGCTCGTCTTTCACCCGGACGGCCGTGGTTCGAATCCCGATGACAGCGGGGTGGAATTTTCAACTGAAAAATCACGTGGTGTCAGGAAGGGCATCCGGCCTTAAATCCCCGGCCAAAACCAAAGTGAGCTTGGTTGGCTCCGGCGACCCCAATTAATTGGGAAAAGCCGAAGCGGAGAAATTAAAATCCTGGTTCCATGTCCACACACCATTTCCTTCCAATGCAAAAGGACTATCGATCTGCAGTGGCGTGGTTGGAGGCTCTGAAGTGAATTGCCACATGGCACGAGAAATTGGATGTAATGGAGTCAAAGAAATAACTGGAAAGGAATTTGGAAATGTTAAATTTAAAAGGAAAGACAAAGTACGAACCCTGGCAGCGGCCACAGTCAAGGTGCACAACAAGCAGGTTTCTATCGACTCTCTAACAATATTCCAACGGTTGTGTATAACAAAACAGTCTGAAACCGACCTACAAAACCACTTAACATACGAGTTGGCCCCATATCCCATGGCTCTATTCTCTGAAGAGGGAATGCGAAAAGGAACAAAATCATCGTTCTACTCTACCTTTACGCCCCTCTCAGAAAACGTCGCCGTTGGACTAAGAACTTTTGTTGTAGTGGATGGAGGATACTTGCTCCATAAGGTTATATGGCAACGGAACAGCTCAGTGAGGGAATTTGTAGCTACTTTTATCACCTATATGACCAACCATTTTGGAAAAAATATCTCAGTACTATTCGTTGGCTACCCAGAAGAGGGGACAGCTAAGAGCACAAAAACAGCAGAACGGCTACGACGTTATGCAGCCTCCGCGCGCAGCGATATCTTTTCTGAAGAATCGACACTGATCGAAGTGCCCCAAGGAAAGTTTGTTTCCAAGCCAAAAACAAGCAGCGCCTGATCATCTTAATGTGTACTGGACTGGATATACCGTACAAGAGATCGAAACAAAGAAAGCTCCAGAGGACGCCGACTGCCTCATTGTGAGGACAGCATTGGAGAAGAGCGAGGAGTACGAGCACGACATAATCGCTGGAGAAGATATCGACCTCTTGGTGCTCCTAAATGGATTGGGCGCCAACAAACAAAATGTTTCCTTCCAGAAAAGTGACAGGGGTGGAACAGGTTGCAAGCAGTTCTTGTCAACATCATTCATTCGAGGAGATCTCTCACTCCCCTCTGGAATGGAGTTGTTCCTCCACGCCTTCAATGGTTACGACACCACCTCTGCCCTTTTCTGGCAAGGGAAAACGAAGATGAGCGTCCTTTCAAAACAGCCAGACCTTCTTGACGCGGCTACCACTTTTCTGAACAATAACGCCACCCATGAGGAGATAGCCTCTGCTGGCAACAAATGCCTCGTGGCGTTGTATGGCGGTGGAAAAGACGATTCTTTCCACGCCTTGCGTTACGGGATATTTGTCCGATCTGCTGCCAGCGCTAAAGTCAACCTCGCTCGTCTGCCCCCAACCAAAGAGGCTGCTGCCCAACGTTCCCACAGAACCTACCACCAGGTGCAGCAGAGGTTGGGGATTGAGAAAGAGCCCACCAAGTGGGGATGGACAAGGAGTCAGCAGGGGCTGACACCGGTGACCTCAAACAAGGAACCAGCGCCGCAAACTCTGCTCAAACTCCTGTCATGCAGGTAAGGTAATCCATTCGTATTAGGTCGGTTCTAGTCAATGTCCAATGCTGGACATAGGTATTTTTTCTGAATAGAATTAAAACATTTGAATCTGTTGTAACCTGGAGTTATTATAACTGCTGAAATTATTGTCATACAGGTGCCTGAAAGAGTGCGGAGCAGGGCGATGCTCCTGCCGTAGAGCAGGGCTGAAATGCTCTGCTATCTGTAAAATTTGTCGGGGGAAGACCTGCCTTAATTCTTCTACCCTAAAAATGACTGTCAGACGAAGAAGACGACTTCGACGACCCCCTTTTACATCCATATCCTAATACCCAGGAGTCTGCGGAGCCTCAAGAAGAGCCGTATGAAGAACCTGGGCCTTGCAAACGAATACTACTGTCTCGCTGAGTACAGGTAATCCTAACATCACATACCTACCCTTTTGTTGTAATTTATTAATAAATAGTAGGTACAGTAATTGACGTGTTGCGTGTTTCTGTTGCAGGTGTTAGCTGATGCCCCTCCATCACTTCGCCACTGTGACATCAATATTGATAAGAAATTACTCATTATTATTAATTGTATTCAATTTCATTTTGCATGAAAATCAATTTTCCACTGAATGATGTCTTTCTTATCCTTTCAAAAAGTCCTACAATTCGTCAGGCTACATTTTTTGAAAAATCCAATTTCCTATTTTTGTGTTTTACCTGATAACAAGAGAACTATTGGTCTTATAGCGTTTTGCTAATGCTTAAATTAAAGTTAAATAACTGCTCTTCAACATTACTTTTGATGACTTTCCTCGTAGAATGAGTATTTTAGACGGTAATTTGTTCGAAAGACTAGCTTACTACAAATTTCGAACATTTTGGAAAAAATTGCCCATTTTCGAAGTGTTGTATCTCCAGACATAAAGAGCTAAGGTTGCGCTCAAATTGTCGGTAGTTGTGTCTTCTTTAAAAGTGTAATGGGTGACTTTGCCATAGAATGCATATTTTGGAAGTTGTAAGCCAAAAACCGAAAAACGTCTGAAAATTTCGAGGTTTTTCGAGCACCACGAAGTTAGCACTGGTCTTTCGAGGTTGCAAACTTGGTTTTACACTATTGGTATCTATCCTAACAACATCCCAAAAAATCAGAACCTTGCAATTTTTGCGACCTAGAATGTCTTAGATGACTGGCCTATAATGGCAAAATTAATCTCGGGAGTTTTCGCCAACACAAAGTTCCTCATTTCTCTACTAGAAAGCGCTAGTGTTCAAGGAGCTTACATATCTAACATCTAACATCTAACCTCCTTGACTTTCATAGTCAAGGAACAACGAAATTCGACATGCAAGCTACCCTCTGGGTGTCAAATAACAAAGCTTGCACCCGGCACCGAGGCCATACGATATTATTATTATTATCGTCACAATACAGTGGTTTTTATTTGTCACTAGCAGTAGTGCCCGGCTTCGCCCGGTGGATTCAATTGTTTTATGGATGATAATGAATACCAACTTATTATTTCAATTAACAGAAAATAAATATTTAAAGAATATAACTTTTTGTGGTGGTGGGGGTGGTAAGTGTACAGTATAATGGACGTAACATTCAGGTCATTTTCCCGTAATGATAATAATGAATAGGGAGACGGATATTTACAAACTTCAGTACTGACACATGTGATTTACAAACGAATTTAAAAATATGATTAGTAAGTGAAATAAAAGACATTGCCTACGGCTTATATCTCATTGGCTGTTAGAAAAGTAGAGATCAATACTGTCGTACTTTGTCGCATAGCGCCGTAGGATAATAATCAGAGCACTTGGAAAACTTCGGCTGTCCCGATCTCCTGAGGTAGCAATGTTGTCATTTATCGCCAACTACAGCTTAAGGATAAGGAATGGAATAAATGAAAGTAAATTTGAAAGCACCAACGAATATTTCAGCTGATAACTTCAATGTACTGCACCAACACCATCGCACTTAGGTACAGAGGCATAATATTTTCGGAAGAAATCTTATTGCACTAATTACTCCCGCGACTCCAATCCATAAGCAGCGCAAGATTTAACTATTTTCGCAATTCTGCACCAGAACACTGGTAGGAGCGACGTGATGCAGCCCGCATTGCCAGCCAACAATAGGCTTATTAAAATATTCGTACAGTTACACGACTACGGACATGAATGGTTCTAGAGCATTAAAACCTGGTTTTAAATTAATTTTGTCTGTTGCTCTAAATGTAGGGAATGGAGAGAGTTGTCCAAAATATCGAGTGGACAGGGTTACCCGCAGGGCTCCAAAGGGCAAGAGTTAGTTAGTTAGTTAGTTAGTTAGTTGGTTAGTTATTGTAGTTTTAAGAGGTGGAACTACGAGGTCATCTGCCCCTCCAAAGAGTAAGAATACAAAATTTGGTTCAGATGAGTGAAACGGTGTAGATTTGTGCCAAAGTGCCTAAATGCAGGGAATGGAGTCGTTTGTCCGAAATGTCATGTAGACAGTGTTACTCGTCGGGTTCCAAAGGGCAAGTATGTAACATTTGGTTCAGATGGGTGAAATGGTGTAGATTTGTGCCAAAGGGCCTATATGCAGGGAATGGAGTGGTCATCCGAAATTTCACGTAGACATTGTTACTTGCCGGGTTCGTAAAATTTGGTTCAGATAGGTGAAACGGAGTAGATTTGTGCCAACGGGCCTAAATGCAGGGAATGGAGTAGTCTGTCCGAAATTTCATGTAGACAGTGTTACTCGTCGGGTTCCAAAGGGTAAGTATACACATTTTGGTTCAGATCGGTGAAACGGTGTAGATTTGTCGACTATAAATAACAGACAGACAAACAAACAAACCAACATTGAGTTTTATATACAGTATAAATGCATATTTTGGTATCGGTAGTTTGACGCCAGCTGTAGGGGTGCAATCATCCTCAACTTACCGAACAGGAACAAGTGTTTACACAAATAGACTGTAATAACCACTTAAACTTGTGTATTCAGAACATTAATATGAACATAGGATAAAGAATTTAGTATACAATTTAATCTCGAAGGGATTGTCGCTTGGATTTATAATAAAAAACAAGTAGTTCCGTGAGGAACTAAAGAGCCTATTTTCATATATCCTACTCATGTTAATTGCCTCTATCAACATACAAAATTTCAGTTTAATTGCTCTAATAGATTCGTAGATATTGAGATACATCTAAATATTTCGGATGGTCACCATCTTGGATTGTTATATGTATAGGCCATAGATTCATGTACCATTAATGGAAAATTATTGCGTAGGTTCATTATTCAAACTTTCACTTCGATCGCATGATTACGACACAAGAAATAAAAACTTAATTTTAAAATTCGGACAGCCGCCATCTTAAGGTTATGTAAACAATTGAACTAAATTAGATACCAGTGCATTGCAATGTGTATAAACATTTTCTGTACCAAGTTTCATTGCGTTTGGATCATTAAATCGCGAGAAAGGTCTATTTAACATTTTCAACTTCGCTTGGCCGCCATATTAGTTTTGAAGTTAAGCGGTTTTTGAAAGTCTTATAGATGAACTTCTGGTAGTGCCCTTTATCTCCGTACAATATTTCAGGGTGATACCGCTAATAGTTTCAGAGATATAGAATGCTGGTGAAATATTTCACACAGCCGCCATCTTTAGGTTATGTAAACAATTGAACCAAGTTAGATGTCGGTGCATTACAATGTGTATACACATATACTGTACCAAGTTTTATTGCGTTTGGTTGGTTAAATCGCGAGAAACGTCTATTTAAATGTCGCAACTTCGCTTTGCCGCCATGCTGGTTTTGTAGTTTACCAGGTTTTCAAAAGTCACATAGGTGAACTTCTAGTAGTCCCCTTTATCACCTTAAAATATTCCAGGGTGATATCGGTAATAGTTTCGGAGGTATTGAATGCTGGTGAAATAATTCGCACAACCGCCATGTTGGATTAGTGAGACGTAACAAAATTTGAAGGGCACGGTCGCGGTCGTCCGGAATAGAGCTATGAACTTACTGAGTTTCATTGAAATCGCACCAGCCGTTTAGAAGTTATTACGGGGGGGGGGCACACATCATCATCACGCACGCACACACAGACAGACACACGGACAAAAGGTGATCTCATGAGCTTATTTTATCATTTTAAATGATCTGGTCGACTTTGTCGTTACGTTCGGCGACGTCACGAAATATACAGAGAATGCACTGAGGTATGTGACGTCATAGTACCGCTTGGTGCATGTGTACTGAGTTCAATGGTGAGCTCTGGAGACGGCACCGCCACGGCGAACGTGACGTCATCCAGCCTCACGGCGCGTTCCAGTTCCCTCATGACTTGTAACTTTCTAGCGTTCTGATTGTGTTTTTTGATCATCTAACATGTCAAGAGTCTTTGACTTCGAGCGAAGCGAGAAGCCTCCATCCTTTCTAGCATTTTCAGCATTGTAGCAATTCAAATGATATAAAGTCCAGTCTTTCGGACTGCCTGTCTCTTTTTTCATAAATGAAAATAGGCTAAAAAGAACCATATTTTAAATCAGTCATTTCCAGGTCATGTTTTGTCATTTTTAAGGTCAAATTTGCTTGCATATTCGTGGATTTTGATGTCTTAAACATCTGAGCCGTGTCATAACTACGACAGTTTTATTAATACTTTGAGCCTTGAATGAAATGTTGAATTAATAGCTTTTCGGAGCGCTCTGTGTTCTGACGCTTCTAATGCTCATTCCACTATGTAGATTCCTTAATGTTCCGAACCGTCTGGAATCTTTAGTGAAACAATATAAAGATTACTACTATTAATAATAATAGTAGTAATGAAATAATAACCGGCCACGGCACTAGGCCGTTCGTCGCTGGCATAGGAAGAGCGTGGGTTCGAAACCCACCAGGCAAATGCCAGGATGGTTTCTTTCAAAAGGTCCAAAATCCCTTCGCTTCCCTCCCCGGACCCTTCCTTAATTAGATCCAAGTTTGCGCTCGCCAGGTGCATCTATTGACGGAGTGTGTTCAGATCCCAGACACACTCCTCGCGACGGTAGAGGAATGATCCCTCGCAGAGTCTGTGGGTGAAGCCGAGCTGGGAGTATAAGCGATTAGTAAATACATAATTAATAATAATAATAATAATAATAGTAATAATAATATATATTTTTTTAGGGGAAGAAATGCATTTTCGCACAGAGTGTCGGGCTCCTGCTCCTGAGTAGCAGACTACCGACTAAAACTCCCCCGTTACTTCTGAACACTAGCCTGGAACCGTTTATCACATTACTTCAGGCTAGAGCCATTTTATATTTGCTCGTAGGGCTCTCCTCCTTAGTGAATTATCTTCAGTGGCGATCCAGATCCGTCTTCTTTGTTCGGAGGATATCTTCAACAAAACTTGCTACAAGTTTCCAATGATTTTCATGTTGTAGCATTGCCGCAACAATATTGTCCGGAGATATCTCTACATCAATTTGATCTTGAAGAGACCCACCGTCCACAAGAGAAGAAGGTGTGATTAGCACTATCTACCTCATTAACACAGTAGATACAATCTGGTGAATCCACTTTCCCCATCTTCTTAAGATAAGAACAGAAGTACCCATGGCCAGTCAAGAACTGAGTGAGATAATAACCAACCTCACCATGTTTCCTCTCTGTACAAACCTGCACCTGGGGTATCATTCTCCTAGTCCACTGGCTTCGGTGTCCTTGCTCCCATTTGATCTGCCAATTGTGAAAGGTTTGTGCTCTTGCTGTTCGTCTTGCATTTTGTAAACCTACTTCCGATTTCCTCCAGTAAATGTACTTGCGTTCTTTCGCTAAAAAAGTGGAATTATCCCAGCAATAACAAGAACTGCTTCTTCAGAGAACATGCGGTTAGCAGATGCCACGCGTAAAGCACCTCACCTCTGCACTTGTGCTAATGACTTCCTATAAATTTCCTTATCTAGGGCATCCGCCCATATTTCCACTCCATACAGCAGAACTGAATGGATGGCTGTCATCAGTAATCTCCTCTTACTAGATTTTGGCCCACCAACATTGGCCATTAGCCGACTGAGAGACGTTACTCCTCTTGCTGCCTTATCTGCAGTCCTTCTCTGTCTCTAGCACTTAGTAAGACAGAAATTGTAATCCTAACAAACAGGGGAATTCAGACAATACTCCCAATACAGGTAGGAGACATGCAAGTAGAGACGCCTCATGATCGACAAAAAACTGAATTTTGGAGAATAAAAATTAAATAATAATAATAATGATAATAATAATAATAATAATAATAATATTGCGAAACGCTTCATAAATGTGGGAGAAAGCTCTGATCAAGATTTCGAAGAAGAAAGAAAGATCTTTAGAAAGTCTTGGGCCTTATCAAAGATCAGTGAACTGAGATGGTTAACCATGAACTATAACTAGAGCCCTACGCGGATAAACAAACCGTTATCCGCATCCGCCCCGCATCCGCATGTTTGTTATCCGAATCTCCTGGCACTAGAGGGTCCGTGCGAGCTTTCGCAACGTGAATGTAGGTTTATGGGGGGTAGTAGGGAAGAATGTGGGAGAACGAAGTTTTAAATATTGAAGAAATGTATTTATTGTTGAGAAAATGAGAAGAACACAAAGAATTATGTAGAACAGTGTTTCCTACTTGTCGCAGCACCTCTTTGTAGACAATATTCGATGTTACAAAGTATTCATCGGTTATTGTTTGCTCGGGAGTTTCTTCTACAGCAATGTTTACATTTGCAAAGGATTGAACCCTAGAGAAAGTCTTGGCGAGACCACACCAGAGCCATCTGCTGAGAGACTCCTCAGCTAGCAGTAGGCCACGCCCCCGCGAGATGGCTGCCGCCGCCGCGCTGCCCTGTGCTCTAACGGCAGACTCACCAGGTTACGGTGCTCCCATTGTAAATGTACATTTTTTAAGGTACTTATGTAATTGTGAGGCATTTAAAGAGGAAGTGAGTGCGTTTCGGGCACACATGGGGTTATGCGGAAACTTAGGGACCCCATATGTTTAGGTTGCTGTTAACAGGACTTTATTTTCGGTACAAAACCGGAATGGGACCTTAGCAGAATAATGTAGGGAGGATTACAATAACTTAATATTTCGCCTACCTTTCAAATTTTGCAACAAGTAGTTCCGTGAAGAACTATACAGCCTATTTTCATATATCCTGCTCATGTTAATTGCCTCTATCAACATACAAAATTTCAGTTTGAAGGTTGTGATAGATTCGTAAATATTGAGAACCATCTACATATTTCGGATTGTCGCCAGGTTGGATTTTTATTTATGTACTATTAAATTAAGATTATTGTGTACGTGTGGTATTCAAACTTCAATCGCATGATTAGAACACAAGAAGTAAAAAAGATAATTTAAAATTTTGCATAGCTGCCATCTCGTGGTTATGCAAACAATTGAAATACATTAGATGCCAGTGGATGAACATTTGTACAAGCATTTAACGTGTAACGTTTCGCTGAAATCGGATAGTTAAATCGCGAGAAACGTCAATTGGATATTTATACTTCGCGTCGCCGCCATGCTGGATTTGTGCTCACCAGGTTACTGAAAGTCCTATAGGTGAACATATGTTCATAGCCTCTATGAACATTAAAAAATTCAGTTTGCTGTAAAAGATTCGTAGATATTGAGAACCGTCTAAATATTTTGGATGCTCGCCATTTTGGATTGTTATATGTATAGGCCATAGAGTTATGTACCATTCAAGGAAAATTATTGCCTAGGTTCATTATTCAAACTTTCACTTCGATGCATGATTACGACACAAGGAATAAAAACTTAATTTTAAAATTTCGCACAGCCGCCATCTTGAGGTTATGTAAACAATTGAACTAAATTAGATGCCAGTGCATTGCAATATGTATAATCATTTACTGTACCACATTTCACTGCGCTCAGAGAGTTAAATCACGACAAAAGTCTATTAAAATGTTTCAAATTCGCTTGGCCGCCATGTTCGTTTTGTACTTTAAAGGTTTATGAAAGTTACATAGATAAACTTGTAGCAGTGACCTTTATCACCGTACAAAATTTCAGGGTGATGTCATAAATAATTTCGGAGATATTGAATGCCTGTGAAATATTTCGCACAGCCGCCATTATGAGATTATGTAAACAATTGAACTAAATTAGACTCCAGTGCAATACAATATGTATAAACATTTGCTGTACCAAGTTTCATTACGTTTGGATGGTTACATCGCGAGAAAAGTCTATTTAAAAGTCTTAATTTCGCTTGACCGCCATGTTGGTTTTGTAGTCACCAGGTTTTTAAAAGTCTCATAGGTGAACTTCTAGTAATGGCTTTTATTACCGTACACAATTTCAGGGCGATATCGGTAATAGTTTCGGAGATACTGAATGCTGGTGAAATACTTTGCACAGCCGCCATGTTGGATTGGTGAGACACAATAAAATTTGAAGGGCACGGTCGGTGTTGGCCAGAATGGTGCTATGATCTTACCGAGTTTCATTGTAATCGCTCCAGCCGTTTAGAAGTTATTAGGGGACACACACACACACACACACACACACCATTACACGCACACACACGGACTAAAGGTGATCTCATAAACCTATTTTTTCATAAAATGAAAGTAGGCTAAAAATGAGGAAAGAGTATACTTTATGAGATCGATCCGGACAAATGTGTGTCTGTCTGTCCTTCTGTGTGTGTGTGTGCCCCCCCACCCTATCAACTCCTAAACGGCTGCAGCAATCGAAACCAAATTTAGTAGGAGTAAAGACCTATACCTGAATATCTCAAGGCCATATCTAAAAATTATATCAGTGCTACCAACTGATGAAAAACCAAAGTTGAAATTTGAGCTCCATGTTGGATATCTTGGAAGGTATGCATGGGAGCTATTCCAAAATTGGTACACGTATATATATAATAATATTTCAGTTTAATTTCCAGGAGGCCATACATGACAGTGTTATCAAAATGATTCTATGCCTGCTGATAGGTCCAATTTTTAAATGCATATATCTTCTACACTATCAATTGGATTTCAACCAAATTTCGTATGTACTATGTGTACGGTACATGAAAAGATATGACTGAGCGTATTCTTAAGAGCCACCAGGGCTGCCAACTGTTAATAAATGCTCTATTTTTTTAAATCCAAATACCAATATATCAGAAAGTATGCAAGCTGACAGATTTAAACTATGCACGCGTACAGTACCTGACATTCTAGATTAACTTGGAGTAACTAATATACGTCAGTGCTACCAACATGATTCTAAGCCTGCTGATAGGACCAATTTTAAAATACATGTAACTTCTATACTAACAAATGTATTTCATCCAAAATTGTCACAACAATAGATCCTCGTGTTTCAGATTATTTCTGACCAACAAATGTATGGCATTGTCACCAACATGATTTTACGCGCGCTGATAGATCCTATGTCTAACTGCATGTAACGTCCATGCTATCCATTGGACTTCAACCAAATTTTGTATTCTGTACCTTAAGACGTGAAATTAAGAATAGATTCAGTCACCAGAGCTGCCAACTGTAGTGCTCTATTAGGCTACATTATGCCAGGTATAGGTTCGAACTAATTCGAAATTTCAATATTACCAACTTAATTTCGTCATTATCCTAGATAGGTCCATATAGATTAATCATTGGCATGAATCTTAAATTTTAAGAAAAGTAGGCTCTTTAGTTCCTCACGGAACTTCTTGTTTTAATTAGATAAAGCATAAATTGAGGCAGGAAAATCAAAAACCCACTAACTCCAGAATACCAAATTTTACAGGAGAGAAAAGCTGATTATCTTCTTCACTGATCTTAAATCTAATGGGTCTATGTGCTCATGTTAAGTAGAAGTATATTCTTTATCAATTAAATACTTCATAACCTAAGTGTTTATATTATTTAATGCAACAATTTGAATTAAATTGTGGTGGAGATAGGGGTGTTTTGACTTCCAGAGTGTATGAAATATGAAATAGGCAATAAATATGCCAGAAATGGTACTAATGTATCATAACTACCGTATGAAACGAGATAATATGAAATTACATTATGAAAATTAGCATTGTACATTTTTAAATTTAAATTTCAATGGTACAGCGTGAGTCTGAAATCCAATCTAATATAAATCATTCCAAAATTCAGAAATCTAACCACAAATGAACTTAATACTTTCATCACTCTGATTCGTGGTACAGATATTCTGTTTCACTTTCACTCTTTTGTTCAGCCTGTGAAACAGAGTTATTACTGCCAGCAAATAGAGTTTTGTTATTACCTTATTACTCTTCCTGCCAGCTCCGGTTTAGGTTAAAATTGTCGGCCGGCCAAAACACTTGCTGGTCTCCTAGATCGAAGTCGTTGTGGCGATGGGTAACAAAATTCCTGGTGAACTGGTAAAGAGGGAGATGACCGGATCTTCTTTGCTTCTCTCAGTAGAGCTTTCTTTCTCCTCAGGTGGGGTGGTGGGATATGGCTAAGAACGGGTAACCAGTGGCGAGGTGTAGACTTGACAGTACCAGTTATGCAGCGCATGGTTTCATTCAACTTAGTATCTACTTTATGCACATGTGCACTTTCCAGCCATACAGGGGCACAGTATTCCGCTGCAGAGTAGACAAGACTTATACCCGTTAATCGTAAGCAGTCAGCCGAGGCTCCCCATGAACTACCACAAAGTTCCATTACACTTAAGCTATAACATCTATGTTTGAGAATACAGGTGAAAAATATTTACAATATGTACATTTAGTTGCAGTATTGGTCACGGAAGCCTCTGTGGCTTAGGCGGCAGCGCGCCGGCCTCTCACCGCTGGGTCCGTGGTTCAAATCCCGGTCACTCCATGTGAGATCTGTGCTGGACAAAACGGAGGCAGACAGGTTTTTCTCCGGGTACTCCGGTTTTCCCTGTCAAAATTTCATTCCAGCAACACTCTCCACTATCATTTCATTCCATCTGTCATTCATTTAATCATTGCCCCAGAGGAGTGCGTCAGGCCTCGGCAGCCGGCACAGTTCATATCCTCGCCGCTAGATGGGGGCTTCATTCATTCCATTCCTGATCCGGTCGGAGACTGGAAGCAGGCTGTGGATTTTCATTTCAGTTGCAGTATTGGTACTGCAACTATCGGTGTATGCTAAATGCAGTATATCTAATGTTATGTGAAATGCTAAAATGGTGATATAAATACGGAGTTTGTTTGTTTGGGGGTGATTATATGGTTGTAAAAAATCAACTATGGTTATACTGTAATAATACAGGCTGATACTTATCCGGCTGTCTTCCTGGCTGGAACTTCGAGCAGTTTCGTGTTCTCTCTAGCACCAGTTGTGGTCGACTGAACCCGGGTGTTAACTGGACGAAACTGGGTTTTCCTTTCTCCCCCCTTTTGTTCTGTCTGACAAGAATGTATGTTATTGAATACAGGAAGATCTACAACTATTCAAGACCGTGGAACTGTCTTCGTCACGCGTGGACTAAAAAGCCATTCGAACTAAGCGCTGCCCGGTCTATTGAAGACGTCCCGGCACCTTTAATACTGCCGCGCATACCGGCCTAGGTTTATTGCAGAAAGAAGTACATAGTACACCTGATACAGATAACATTTACCTATTAACCACCGCTATTTCGCCCCCCTTTTTTTTTTAAATATAGCTTGGCTGTATCGCTAAGTTGTGTCTTGTTTCCGACAGGGTGTGATTTTAATAGAGTGAAAAGAGGTGAACTCTCCATAAAAGTGTGTTCATTTAGATTGTAGGGATTGTTTCGTTGGCTAGGTGAATCTCGATTGCTTCCTTTATGTCGAGAGCTCTGCCTTTCGATTCGTGATGAATTATTTTTAGGTGCAGTGAGGAGAAGTAGACGTCCGTTCAGCAACTTCCAGGAATCAGCCAAGTCTACAAAACCACACTATCAACTCAGTTATCTCAACTTAGTATAAAACAAAGTCCCCGATTCTTGGTTGTCACGAGTAATCTCAAGAACCACTGGATGAATTTTGATGCGGCTTTCACCATTCTGTAAAGTATTTCTCGAGGAAGGTTTCTGTAGAAAATACTTTATTTATGATCAAAGGTAGCCAAGCAGTAGCGATTTTAGTGAAAAAGTCGAAAAAACCTGGTGTCCGTGCGCTTTTTACGCTTACGCTGGACAAAGCGTTAAAAATATCCATATACTTTGAGTATAAGAATTGTTCAGCATGAAAAGTTCTACAAAAAAGTCCGGGATAGCATATCTCTATCTTTTTCTTTACGTTTTCATTTCTTTCAACAATCTCCATTCAATTACTAGCTTCGAGACAGCTTACGGGCTAGCTGGCTGGCAAGCGAGTCTATCACCCGCAGACACTGTCGAGTCGTGTCCAGTTAAGACTTCAGAGAAGAGTAAATGTGTTTGGAGTTTCCCTGGAAGTGCAACTCGGCTTTTCTTCATTTTGCCTGTGAACTTTTCTTTCCGTAGAATACACATTCAGGTTTATGATGATGATGATAATTGTTGTTTTAAGGGGCCTAACATCTAGGTTATCGGCCCCTGATGGTTTGGGTGATCGTGAGAAAGGAAATGAAATGCAAACTTAAAACTAAAACTAACTACTAACTTATATACTAGAAGAAGAAATGGAAAACTAAAGGAGAAGAAGGCAAATAAAGGACAGGAGGAAAAGAAATGCCCTCAAACCTCTAAGAATGCGGATTGAGGGACTTGGAAGGAAGGTGAGCCATTAAAGGCAGATAGGAAAGTGAAAGAGGAGAGGGTCCGCCCCAAAGGTTAGGGACAAAAGGGGAAAACAGACCCAGCTCAGGAATCCCTCGGGGTCGCCAACTCCCGAACTCACCAGCCGTGAGCCCCTGAGGGTGTAGAAATATCTAAGGTGCACCAAAAGCGGTGGGGATACATACACCCGGCCTCCTTGAGGGCCTTGAGCAGAAGGCAGGAGATAACATGAAAAGAAAAAGAAGGCTGACTCCTCGCAGAAGGAGGGAATCAGAAAAGATGAGACAAGGGCCAATTAAGCGGGAAAGGGAGAGACTCCCTAAGCCTCGGATATCCTAATACCGTCGGGGTCGGAAAAGAACAAGAGTTGACCAAGTGAGGTCGACAGGAAAGAAGACAGAGAGGAGCCCGGCACAAGTAAGTGGAAGCAATGCTGGTCTCGGCTGGGGCCCCGTGGTCGCCAACCCACGTCCCACTAGATGTGAGCCCCTGGGGGAACATTCAAGTTTAGATTGGACGGAAGGGGGATTTGTGTTTCATGCACCTCGTCATTCTTAAATTACGTCTGACAAGAATTCGTTGCACGTAATAATATAATTAACTAGCATTACCCGTTGCGGCTTCACCCGCGAATATTCTGGTTGTAAAGAGTACACTTAGCAAAATCTCAATCATGAATGCTATGACTGATTTATCCTTGGTATGAATAATCAGACTTTATCAATTCAGCTACTGGTGCAGTGGTTAGGGGTTTGTCATTCCTTCATAGGTATATCAGAGCGAAGTTAGTTTTCTGGGAATATCACACAGGCAGTTAATTTAAGGGCCTTTAAATGTGGTTTTCGGTGACCCTTTTTTAGTCGGGTGAAAAAGACCTTTCGTACCACACTCACACGTGAAAATTGTGTGAAAAAATTCTATAGTGCCCCTTGACCCTCTTAAGCGCATTATACTGTATGTATTGATGAATTTTACAGCTTAATTTGGTTCAGTGATAACCTTATAACCGTCTGGAAACTTTCACAGTCACGTAATAATTGGAATTGCATTGCGTCTTACAGAAATAGATGGACCTGTGAGATTCTGTTACCATGGTTACCGTGTTGTATTCTTTCATTATTTCATTGTAAATGTACATGTTTTAAAGTATTTATTTAATTGTGAGGCATTTAAAGAGTAAGTGAGTGCGTTTCGCTTACGCATTGGGTTATGCTGAACCTGTAGGTACCCCATATGTGTAGGTTGGTGTTAATGGGACCTTATTTTCGGTACAAAACTGAAATGGGACCTTAGCAGAATACTATAGGGGGGGGGGGGATAGTCCAGTCAGTGATTTTAACCCATCATGCCGAGAGGGGAAAAGGATATGTAACAATGAAACTGAGCAACAAATAATTTGTCGATTGTCACAAGAGAGAGAAATAAATAATTCACAAAGACAAAGGGAGTCATCCCCAAAGTTCCTTTGACTCAGGAAAGAAATGTTCATGGTTTGTGGTCCGATAAAGAGAATTCTGCTATGAATGATGATTCCTCCATAAATTGCATAAAACCAATTTTTATTTTATTTCATTTTATTTATTAATCAAAGCTCAAACTACAGCTATGCTAGCCCTTCACGTTTGTTCAAATAACAACCAAATAACAATTTAAAATAAAATATAAGATAAAATTTAACAAATGACCAAACAAAACAAGTCCAGATCAAGAGCCGTTAGAATGTCCTTGCTCGTAGCCGTGTCGTCAGTGGCCAAAATGACAGTTCTAAATACAATTTAACTTCTCCTTCGTCTGCTTCAGGAACGTCCTCTTGTTTGTGGATATGTCCAACTCGCGTTTACTTGCAATGCTATTGTACAGGGATGATATGGGGTTTTGGAAGGATCTTTGGATTACGGAATGTTTTGTGTGTGGAATGTGCAGAATATCTTTGAGCCTGGTAGAACGGGAAGGGGCTCTTAGGTTGAAAAGTGACAGCAGGTGGTCCGAACGGTAATGGCCATTTAAAATAGAATGTAGGAAGGACAGGTCAGTTACCTGTCTTGCCGTGTAGAGGAGAGGGATGTTAATGGCTGAAAGTACCTGCTGAGTGGTCAAGTGTCTAAACCTTGGTATTTTGTTCCTTACAATGGCAGCAAAGAAGGATTGAATTCTGTTTAATTTAGCTATGTTTGACGGGCATGAAGTTGTCCAAATGGGTGAGCAGTAGTTTGCAATGGGCAGGATTATCGAGAGGTAATAGTAATAGAGGCGAAGGGCTGTGGGATTTGATATTTCTGAGAAGCGGTAGAGTATGCCAAGGAATTTCATGGCTTTGGATAAAGAATGTTGTATGATGCTTCAGGTTCCGGGCAATGCCGGGGAGGGTTGCTACTTACTGATAAATATTAAAGCATTGAGCACCGAGAAAAGAACTATTTATTTTAAAGTTTCAAAACTTAGAAATCCCGATCCCATAAACAAATCAGTCTTCATCCCCGAAACTTATGTATAAAGGTGTAGCTACTGTTGCTGTGATAAGCCCTAACTACAGTAGAATTGTAAACTAGTATAAACAAGTACTCTGCTATGATGATGGTAAAGGACTTGAACTACAACGTACGAAATAGTGTTTGCTTACTATTAAAGTGTTGAAAGATCTGAAATGAAGACTTATCTGAAATTTCAGAGCAATAATTTGGACCGATTTTACAGGGTTATTCTAAATTAGTTACCTGATAATAAAGTTTAATTTTACATTAGTAACTTACGTATTTTGGTTGGTTGGTTCCTCAGTTTAGGGGCTGCGACAACGCGGTCATGTAGCCCCGTGCACTTTGGGTGTGTGTAGAATCGGTCTGATAACCGGTGTTAATTGTGATGACTGTATTAGTGTGTGTTATCTGTTTTAATTCAAGTAAGGACTGCGGGCATTGAATTTTTTCAAGTAGTTCCTACTTTTGCCGCCAAACGCCACCGTCAACGACAAACCAGTTCAGAAATTAGTTACCAGATGCCACCGAAGTCGGCTCTTGACGACGAATATAGGAACCCAAGAACGTTAGTCAAATGTTTAACCTATATTAATTTAGCTTCACACATGTGTAATTAGTGGAAGGTTCTTTAACATGCCATAAATCTATGACATGGGACCGCCGGCTTGACTTCCCCTCCGAAGGAAGGCATAATGAGGGATTTTTAACTCTCTTAAAAAATCCGACGACTTCGGATGAGTTTGAACCCGAGATCTCGGGCACAGCAGTTCAGCATGCTACCAACTACGCCACCGAAACCGCTTACATAGTTTATTTCCAATACATAAATGGACATAACCTCAAGATTTATTTACCATGTTTACAAAGGTTCAATGTGGCTCCCTGCTGTCACTCGGCAGATATCCCCCCTGTACGACAGTTCATGAGCATGTCCGCATCCACCTGAGTTACCGCTACGTTGATACGTTGACCTAGCTCATGGAGAGTTGTTGGAATTGGAGGGATGTACATGGTATGTAACTGTAACCCCACAGAGAAATATCCAGCGGCGTTAAATCAGGAGATCGTGGTGGCCAAGCTATTTTCACAACACGTCCCATACAAGAAGGAGCGGAGTGGGATAGGAACAAAGTAACCTCGTGGTGGTAATGAGGAGGTGCTCCATCTTGTTGGAAAATATAATAAAATAAGACTTCACTCCATTAGCCAGTTTATTTGCGCTGCATCACTCTTCCCGTTCTTCCACAAGACGAGCAAGCAGAGTGCATGGAGCGAACTCTACCGCCTAGGCCTAAAACTTGATGATTTGACTTCAGATTTGACAAACATCTGAATGAATTGCGGGCAATAGTGTCGAAATTATTCATTAATACTTTCAGGCAACTAATTTAGAATCACCCTGTATTTGGGTATATCAAAACGTGATTATCTGAGCAGCCTGTAGGTATTCCACAAGTCTCGTGGCTCATGATCGCGAGATTAACAGTCAGGTAAAACTGCAAGCTTCCTTACTTTCATTTTAAACAACACTTACTTGGACAGTATTGCCAACATTATTCCACGCGTACTGAATGGTTCAATGATCTTTCATAGCATGTAAAGGGTTTCAACCAAATGTTGTATGTAACTCTTGTGAACAGTGTTCTCTGGGCTACCAACTGCCTAGTAATGTTCTGCGAAATTCTGAACCCTAGATTCAATATCGTAGAATTAGTTCATATAAACAATTCAAAATTCTGCACACTATTATGTGAAAATATCGGCTATTTTCTCCCACCTCTTCTCCCATCTCTCATTCTCCTCTACTCTACTTTCACCTAGCATCTCCTCTAACTGCTGCTTCCTGCCATCCATTCTACTATAATCTATTTTTAATCTCTCCTCCTCTACTCTACTTTCACCTAGCATCTTCTATAACTGCTGCTTCCTCCCATCCATTCTACTATCATCTATTTCTATTCTCTACTCCTCCTCTACTCTACTTTCACCTAGCATCTCCTCTAACTGCTGCTTCCTCCCATCCATTCTACTATCACCTATTTCCAATCTTTCCTCCTCTACTCTCCTTTCACCTAACATCTCCTATAACTGCTGCTTCCTCCCATCCATTCTACTATCATCTATTTCTAATCTCTAATCCTCCTCTAGTCTACTTTCACCTATCATCTCTAAATGCTGCGTCCTCTCATCTATTGTATCACCTACAATCTCCTCTAACTGCTGTTCATCTCCTCTACTCGCATCCATTTCCTTCCTCTCCTCAACTTCTACTCTACGTTCACCTACAATCTCCCTAGCTTTCTACTCTATTATACTGTTACGGCTGTGAGTTTGTGTCATCACTCGCCGCATGAGTCACAACTGCCCCAGGGCTGGGCTGTGTCCTGCCTCCTGTATTGCGCGCGCCTTATGCAACAGGGCTACTAAGACAAAGGGATAGTCCAGAATATTCGTGACTGGACCAGCGATGGAAACCTCGAGAAGCCGTGAACCCTGGATGGATCTAGAAGCATTTATTGAGTCACCGGCCTGCTATATAAGTGCGACCTGTCTAGCAGTTGTTGTTGTGTTTTACGAGCTAGTGCGAGCGATTATCTTGTGCGACAGAAGTGTGGTGACGAAGTGCTGTGCGAGTTACGAAATCCAGTGACATTGTTTCTCCAGCTTGTGGACAGCGAAATAGCCTGCAGCAAGTGATCGTAAGTAATTGTGGTCGGTGAACATAAAGGAGAGGAGCAGGTAGTTTCTGTCAAGGCCACCGTACTCATTAGGACGGATTAACTTCTGTGATCTGTTGACAAGTGGAAGGGCCAAGAGCGCTCAAGGAAGGGACTTGAGGAAACTGGAGTAAGGCTCCTAATTGCTTGTATTTGCTGATTAGTGTAATCTTCTGGCCACAATAAAGTTAATTATTTCTTTAAGCAGTAATTGGTGTTGTGCTTTGTACCCCCACCGTAATCCAGTTAACAAAAGTGCCACTAGGGGGTGGCACGTAACAACTGGTGTCAGAAGCCGGATTACGAACTCAAGCACAACACCTGACGGTCCTGGTTTCAAAACCCGAGCAGGTCATTTTCTCTAATTTTCCTGTGAGTGCATGCCCCTTACAAGACAAACATCTAAAATGGAAGAGCAATTCGCAGCATTGCTAGAAAAGTTAAATGGCATGGAAACCAAGATGGAAGACGGTCAGAAGAAATTAGCCAAGGACCTGAAGGATGGCCTGAAGAAGATGGAAGACGGCCAGAAGAAGATGGAGGACGGCCAGAAGAAGATGGAGGACGGCCAGAAGAAGTTAGCCGAGTACCTAACTGCCAAACTAGAAGACGGCCAGAAGAAGTTAGCCGAGGACCTAACTGCCAAACTAGAAGACGGCCAGAAGAAGATGGAAGACGGTCAAAATAAGCTAGCGGAGGACCTGAAGCGGATAGAGGACGGCCAGAAGAAGATGGAAGACGGTCAGAATAAGTTGACACAGGACCTGAAGAAATTAGAACTGGGTCTGCATGAGGAAGTCACGGCAGTGGAAAAGAAGTTCGACGCCTTACAAAAGGAAGTTGCCGAGCTACGCCGACGCCCGCTGACGGGGGTGGAAGAGAGATTCAACGCTCTACAAAAGGAATTTTCTGAGCTGCGCCGACACCCACCGACAGGGATGGAAGATAGATTCAAAGCCCTACAAGAGGAAGTCGCCGAGCTGCGCCGACGCCCGCCGACCGGGGTGGATGAGAGAGTCAAAGCCCTACAAGAGGAAGTTGCCGAACTGCGCCAACGCCCACTCACGGGGGTGGAAGAGAAATTCAACGCTCTTCAAGAGGAAGTTGCCGAGCTGCACCGACGCCCGCCCACAGGTACACCGGGGACATCAGGAACGGGACAGAGCAGAGTGACGCCCCCAACCTTCGACGGAAAGGTCCCGTGGAGCATCTACTTACGTCAGTTCGAGGCGGCCTGTTCCATAAATAACTGGAACAACACAGAAAAGGCTACAGCTCTCATTGTAGCGCTGAGAGGTGACGCCCTTAACGTCCTTCAGGCCATCCCGACTGGATCCCAGGACTACGCTTCCCTGATCGCCCATATGGAGTCCCGATATGGAGATAGCCATCTTCAGCAGGCCTATCAGATGCAGCTCCGGACCCGGGTACAGAAGAACGCGGAAACCCTGCAGGAGTTCGAGATGGACATCGCACGCCTCGTAAGGCTCGCCTACCCAACAGCGCCGGCCGACTTTCTGGAGCAGATAGCGACGCTGACTTTCACCGATGGGCTACGGGACTCGGACACTCAACAGGCGCTGCGTCTCGCGCGCAATAAGACTCTGGCAGATGCGCTGAGCCACGCACTTGAGTTCGAGACGGAAAAACAGGCATCCAGAATGCACGCGCGGGTGCGTCAAGTGGACGTCGACGAACCAGTAAAAGCCAACGAGACCAAGCCCCTGGCCGACGAATTAATGGAGGCGCTAAGCCGTTTCTTCGATAGTCGCGGCACCACCAGCAACGACACAGCCGGAAGGCAACCGGAGAGGCGGCCCGGAAGAGGACTACCTACCTGCTGGACCTGCGGTAAGAAAGGCCACCTGAGCAAGGACTGCGGTGATCGCCGCCGCCGAGGGTATCCGACGGGAAATCAGTCGTCTGAAAACCGCGCGACCCAGGGAAACGAGTATTAGCCAGCCTTGGGGGGCAAAGGTTGGCTTGTGACAGTCGTCAAGCCCCAGCAGTCCAAGTGCGTGTGACGAAGTTACAGAGGGACAATAGCAGCCTGATGGTCGACGGAGTCGTCAACGGAGTGAGCTGGCCCATGCTGATCGACACGGGAGCGTCGAGGACCATCGTCAGTCCCACCGTGATCCCGAAGTGGAGAGTTCAACCCACACAAAGGAACCTCCAGCTAATAACCGCGACCGGAGAGACCGCACCGGTTCATGGCGAAGCATCACTGGAGTTCGTCATTGGTCGACGGGCGATAAAGCATCCAGTGCTTGTGGCTGACGTATCAAATGAAGTGATCATCGGACTGGACTTCCTGGACCAGAACAACATCATCTTGGATCTGAGTACCAACACTCTGCACTTCGGAGGTGAGGAACTTGCTTTGCAACCTGCGCACGAGTCCATCACCGCACGACGAGTAAGGCTGAGAGAAGACGTCATCGTTCCCACCAAGACGGAGGTCAGCGCTGCCGTAATTGTCGACGGAACTGCCGAGGGAGTGGCGGCTGTCATCGAACCAAAATATGAGGACATCCAGACAAAAGGATTGCTAGTTGCCAAGACTCTCATCAACACGACGTCTCGGCCGTACGTCCGCCTGTCCAACCAGAACGACTACGACATTACGGTTCACCGGGACACCAACCTAGGAGTCTGCGAGCCCGTTACCTGGATTGCCCGCATCACAGATACGACAGACAGACACCTGCAGACGGACAACCGAAGAAGACGCACACTGCCAGAAGAACTACAGAAGCTGTACCAAGGATCCCAGGACCATTTAGACGAGGAACAATCACGCCAACTTCAGGACCTGCTACGCGAATTCCAGGATGTCTTCTCCGTGGGGAGCAAAGACTTCGGCAGGACAAGCTTGGTCCAGCACAGAATCGACGTTGGGGACAGCGCACCGATTAGGGCCCCATTCCGACGTGTCCCGCTCGCCAAGCAAGCCGAAGTCGACCGGATGGTAGAAGAGATGAAGGAGCAAGGGGTGATCGAGCCATCACATAGTCCTTGGAGTTCTCCGGTCGTGCTTGTGAGGAAGAAGGACGGTTCCACCAGGTTCTGCGTGGACTACAGGCGGGTGAACGACGTCACGAAGAAGGACAGCTACCCTTCTACCCCGGATCGACGACACGCTGGATACCATATCAGGGTGAAGGTGGTTCTCCACCTTGGATTTGAAGAGTGGCTACTGGCAGGTGGAGGTCCACCCTAAGGACCGCGAGAAAACGGCGTTCTCTGTGGACAGCGGGCTCTGGCAGTTCACCGTCATGCCATTCGGTCTGTGCAACGCCCCTGCGACCTTCGAAAGGCTAATGGAGTCCATTCTGAGGGGACTACACTGGAAGACCTGCCTGGTCTACCTAGACGACGTCATCGTTCTGGGGAGAAGCTTCGAGGAGCACTACAGCAACCTGAAGGAGATCTTGTTGAAGCTACGGGCTGCCCAGCTGAAGTTGAGCCCCAAGAAGTGTCAGCTCTTCCAGAAGCGGGTCCAGTACCTTGGGCATATCGTCTCCGAGGAAGGGGTGCGCACCGACCCAGAGAAGCCGCAGCTGTGAGGGAGTGGCCAGTTCCGAAGGACAAGTCCCAACTACGAAGCTTCCTGGGACTCTGCACTTATTACCGTCGCTTCGTGAGGGGATTCGCCGACATCGCCAAACCTTTACATCGACTGACTGAGAAGGACCAACTCTTCACGTGGACAGCAGAATGCCACAGTGCCTTCGAACAACTCAAGCAGGCTCTGTGCACCGCGCCTATTCTGGCCTACCCCAGACCTGGAACAAGGTTTATCGTCGATACCGATGCCAGCGACTTTGGCATAGGGGGAATCCTGTCACAGGTAGTGGACGGCGAGGAGAGAGTAGTGGCCTACTTCAGCAAGGCCTTGTCAAAGCCAGAAAGGAACTACTGCGTCACCAGGAAGGAGCTGCTCGCCATCGTGAAGACCATTGAACACTTCCACAAGTACCTGTACGGGCAAGAATTTCTCATCAGGACCGACCATGCATCCCTGCGGTGGCTCCTGAACTTCAAGCAGCCCGAGGGTCAACTCGCGCGGTGGTTAGAGAGGCTTCAACAGTACAACTTTGAGATTCAGCACAGGAAAGGCCAACTGCATTCTAACGCCGACGCCCTGTCACGAAGACCGTGCCTCGAAGACTGCACCTTCTGTGCCCGAAGGGAGGAGAACACCGGGATACTGTGCCGACGGACTACTGTGGAACTTCAAGGGAACTGGAGCCGCGAATCTTTCACGCGGGCACAAGCAGAAGATGATGACCTGGGACTGATAGCCGAATGGAAGAGGGCCTGTGTCCCCAGACCCGGGTGGAACATTGTGAGTGACTGCAGCCCACAGTTTAAGTCCTACTGGGCACAGTGGGACTCGCTGATTGTAAGGGATGGCCTCATCTGCCGTACCTGGGAGAGCACCGACGGGAAGACATCTCGGGAACAAGTCGTCGTTCCAAAGGCTATGACTGAGGAAGTCCTGAAGGGAGTTCATGGAGGATCATCTGGTGGACACCTAGGGATAAAGAAGACCCTGGAGAAGCTGAGAGAGCGGTTCTACTGGATCGGATGCCGAGCAGACTTGGAGAACTACTGCGCGAGGTGCCACGATTGCGCAGCCAGCAAGGGCCCAGGACGAAGACGACGGGGTCCACTGAAGACCTACAACGTGGGCGGCCCCATGGAGAGAGTGGCCATCGATGTTGCTGGGCCATTCCCGTTAAGCGATGCAGGGAACCGCTACATATTAGTCGTCAGCGACTACTTTACCAAATGGCCGGAGGCGTATGCGCTCCCTAACCAAGAAGCCGCGACGATTGCAGAGACCCTGGTGAAGGAATTCGTCAGCCGGTACGGAGTACCCCTGGAGCTGCACTCCGACCAAGGGAGGAACTTCGAGTCGCAGGTGTTCCAGAACCTATGCCAGCTGCTGGGAATCCGGAAGACAAGGACAACGCCGCTACACCCTCAGTCCGACGGGATGGTAGAGCGATTCAATCGCACCATGGAGAACCATCTCCGAATAGTCGTCAGCGAGCACCAGAGGGATTGGGACAAGCATCTTCCACTATTTCTCCTGGCCTACCGCACCGCCGTGCATGAAGCCACCGGGTGCACACCAGCCCGGGCCATGTTTGGGAGGGAGCTCCGTCTACCTGTCGATCTTGCCTTCGGCCGACCTGGGAATGATCCGATCCCGGTAAGCCAGTATTGTCAAGAACTGGTCGACCAACTGGAGGACGTACACGCGTTCACGAGGAGGAAACTACGGATCGAGACCGACCGAATGAAGACCCGATACGACCAGCAGACGGATGCCGGCGGATTCCACGAGGACGACCTGGTCTGGCTCTTCAACCCATTACGGAAGAAAGGCCTGTCACCCAAACTGCAGAAGTCCTGGGAGGGCCCGTACCGAGTCGTCAAACGGATCAACGATGTCGTCTACAGGATCCAGCGGAGCCCGAGGGCGAAGATGAAGATCGTGCATCGAGATCGCCTGGCAGCCTACGGAGGGACACAGACGGACCAATGATTGATCGGGACGATCAGCCTTTTTAGGAAGGGGGTGGTGTTACGGCTGTGAGTTTGTGTCATCACTCGCCGCATGAGTCACAACTGCCCCAGGGCTGGGCTGTGTCCTGCCTCCTGTATTGCGCGCGCCTTATGCAACAGGGCTACTAAGACAAAGGGATAGTCCAGAATATTCGTGACTGGACCAGCGATGGAAACCTCGAGAAGCCGTGAACCCTGGATGGATCTAGAAGCATTTATTGAGTCACCGGCCTGCTATATAAGTGCGACCTGTCTAGCAGTTGTTGTTGTGTTTTACGAGCTAGTGCGAGCGATTATCTTGTGCGACAGAAGTGTGGTGACGAAGTGCTGTGCGAGTTACGAAATCCAGTGATATTGTTTCTCCAGCTTGTGGACAGCGAAATAGCCTGCAGCAAGTGATCGTAAGTAATTGTGGTCGGTGAACATAAAGGAGAGGAGCAGGTAGTTTCTGTCAAGGCCACCGTACTCATTAGGACGGATTAACTTCTGTGATCTGTTGACAAGTGGAAGGGCCAAGAGCGCTCAAGGAAGGGACTTGAGGAAACTGGAGTAAGGCTCCTAATTGCTTGTATTTGCTGATTAGTGTAATCTTCTGGCCACAATAAAGTTAATTATTTCTTTAAGCAGTAATTGGTGTTGTGCTTTGTACCCCCACCGTAATCCAGTTAACAAAAGTGCCACTAGGGGGTGGCACGTAACAATACCATTAATTTCATTCGATATCTCCTGCAGCTGGTTCTTTAGCTTGTCTCGCTACATCATTTCATATCTCGTCCAAATTTCCAACCATCCAATAAACTCTCCCTAAATAAAGCAACAACAAGTGCCGTAGCTGTTGATAAGAGCGCTGTGGGGAATTCCCTCAAGGACTGTTGTGACTCTCAATCTTGCTGCTGAAAGTACGAGGTGGCGACTTTATTACTCCCTTGATAACGCCGAGCGGTTTGCTCATAAACGTCGGACTTGCGCTCCGGTCATTAAAAGAACGCGTCTCCTTCCTTAAAGTGGAACCAGCTGTCGCTTGCTTCAAACGAGTAAATCGTTGGATGTTCTTAGATGTACCGTTCATTATCGTGTTGGAAGTGATTTTTCAGTGTTTCCTTAGCAAATGTAATTTGAATGCTGTTCGGTCGGTAAACACGATTGTATCCAATTCAAATGGATGTTTCCCTAATTATGATAAAAATGACATGAGATTAATATATTCACTTTACTACACTGATCGGCAAAAAAGAAAACGATCACTTGAAAATTTCAACATTACTTTCATTCAAATCCTAAATATGAACGGCATAGGCCTATTCTATAACAATAACAAGAGCCGAGATTTCCTGTTGAATACTGCTGTGAATGGTGTTGGATGATAGGACGTATGACTGAGCGTAGTTCGGCGTAGTTGTTGTTTTAAGGGGCGGAACTATGAGGTCATCTGCCCCTCTTAACACTGATAAAATTATACAAATTTGGAATGGAATTTAAAATTTAGAGGTTTATAACTAAATTTGAAAAGTTTAGATCGTAGGAGCAACACTTGGAAAGTGCTCCTAGCGCGCAACTGCCAGCAGCGCGGACCAATCAGAGAGCAGCGTGACGACAATGCAAGCCAAGCAAGCACCTCTGTCTGCCATGACCGTTAGTTTGAGTACGGACACCATCTCGTACCTACCCGTGATTAAGGCTGCTGCAATGTCGGCCGAAACAACGGGAAATAATCACCGATATACGACGCGGCTCCATCCTGTAAGCCTAGATGAAATGAAAATCCACAGCCTGCTTCCAGTCTCCGACCGGGTCAGGAATGGAATGAATGAAGCCCCCATCTAGCGGCGAGGATATGAACTGTGCCGGCTGCCGAGACCTGACGCACTCCTCTGGGGCAATGATTAAATGAATGACAGATGAAAGGAAATGATAGTGGAGAGTGTTGCTGGAATGAAATTTTGACAGGGAAAACCGGAGTACCCAGAGAAAAACCTGGCTGCCTCCGTTTTGTCCAGCACAGATCTCACATGGAGTGACCGGGATTTGAACCACGGACCCAGCGGTGAGAGGCCGGCGTGCTGCCCCCTAAGCCACGGAGGCTTCCCCTGTAAGCCAAGATGATAAACTAAATTTAAAAATACCAAAAATTAATAAAACAAAACAAAAATTAAATAAAACTACTAGGATATTATAGAAAGGTCTGTGACATTGTTATTATTTTTTTTCTTGTTATAATAATAATAATAATAATAATAATAATAATAATAATAATTATTATTATTATTCATGTGACTTTCTCATTAATAGACTATTACTATTAACATAATTAATTTACTCCTTATTCATCATCATAATTACTATTTGTTTTTCCAAAATTGTCTCATATGTAGTGGTTAAGTGTAAGAAATGCCTAACTTCGCCACTACTGAAGACATAAAATAAAATAGTACAGTGTAGTTTCAATCGCCAAGCGATCATCATCAGATCATTCACACTTAGGCTATTAAATGTCTACAAGTGTGGGTGATGATATTTACAATATATACACTTATTTAGTTGCAGTAGTGATTAAACCAGCGCATCTGGTCAAGACTTGTAAATACTATTTACAATATTTTATTTCTTGAGTATTAATCATGCTATCGAATAAGGTTGCTTGCTTAGTCTTGGAGGTCAATCACCATTATCAGTGTCTTAACAAAATTTACCCATACTAATCTTGTGAACCGCTATAAATCCCCCAGTATGCCTTCCTTCGGAGGGGAAGTAAAGCTGGCGGGCCCATGTCATATATATTTATGTCATGTAAAAGAACCTTTCACTAACTTCATTTGTTTGAAGCTAAATTTCTAGGTTAGTTTTGATTAACGCTCATTAAGTTCCAAAGTTCGCCTCCAGGTGCTAGTTGTGGGGGAATTTAGTGGCCAAGTACTCAGCTAGGTGTCGTTGACGGTAGTATTTGGTAGCAAAAGTAGGAACTACTTGAAATTGATCGTCTGCAGTCCTTACCTGAATTACAGATAACACACACTAATACAGCCACCACAATTAACACCGGTTATCAGACAGATTCTATACACACCTAAAATACACGGGGCTTCATTACCAAGTTGTCGCAGCCCCTAAACTGAGGAACCAACCAATCTTTGTAGACATAGATTTAATAGTCTAAGTGTAATGGATCTGATGATGATCGCTTGACGATTGAAACTGTTCATCCAAGAGTATTGATTTATATCATGTATATGTTTTCAGGATTACGGAATCACCCATTACCATTGGATACAATCGTGTTGACCGACGGAAAAACATTGCATTTCGAATACTAAGGCAACACTGGAAAAAGGCTTCCAACACGATAATTGGTTGGTTGGTTAGTTAGTTAGTTGGATAGTCGCGCTTATGTTGTTTTGCGAGTGATAATAATGACTTGAAGGAAATCAAAAGGAATGAGGACGAGGCGTAGCCGTTCGAAACCAGGGAAGGGACATGATCTCATGAGTTAAATATTTCTTCGAGCGCTTATTCGTCGCATTCGCAGGTTACAAATGAAAAGGACAGTACTTAGTTACAGTGAAACTTCTCTAAAAGACCACCCCTATTAAAAGACCACCCCTCTTAAGGAGCGATATTTCTTGGAACCGATTAAAAACCTTATAATCTAAGGTCAATGTATTTGTTACCTCTATTTAAGGAGCACCCCTCTCCCCTACCAAAGACCAGACATTTTCTCAGTCGGGCCACTTTCAAAAGACCACTTCTCGTCTGCCTTCCCATTGGAGATGGTGATGAGGGTGATGATGTAAACAATGGTTCTGTTGGCACAGAACAGCATCAGCATACAATGTCATTAGAAAAACAAGATGTTCAGTAAAGAACATATAGCCTACTTTCTCCTAAATGCATGGGTATTGTTATAACTCTTTGTCCTTTTCAAGGAGTATGATTGAATGTTGGTTGTAGTAGCTTGTTGAAATACAACGTGCTATTGGGATATTAAACATGAATATGAGGTGCCCTTTGCTAGTGCTACCTCTGTACCAAATTTCGTTCAATTCGGTTTCACCGTGTTTGAATTGATAGGGGGAATCGATTTGCACACATACTTGGCCACCATCTGCAAACTATTGGGCTAATGTTCTTGCAGTTTGGTCAGAATATGTTTCCCACATAAAGATATGGTGTTGGAAAATTTGGTAGAGACTAGATTATTAGAAAAAATCCACAGCCTGCTTCCAGTCTCCGACCGGGTCAGGAATGGAATGAATGAAGCCCCCCATCGAGCGGCGAGGATATGAACTGTGCCGGCTGCCGAGGCCTGACGCACTCCTCTGGGGCAATGATTAAATGAATGACAGATGAAATGAAATGATAGTGGAGAGTGTTGCTGGAATGAAATTTTTGACAGGGAAAACCGGAGTACCCGGAGAAAAACCTGTCTGCCTCCGTTTTGTCCAGCACAGATCTCACATGGAGTGACCAGGATTCGAACCACGGACCCAGCGGTGAGAGGCTGGCGTGCTGCCGCCTAAGCCACGGAGGCTCCCTAGATTATTAGGTTGGTCGTAATTACATTTTAGCTTTTAACATTTGGGTGGCTGCGATTACGTTTCCGTCAAGATAGCGGTGATATAAAACATGACACTGAGGTGCCCTTTGCTAGTGATACCTCTGTACCAAATTTCGTTCATTCGGTTCCACCGTGTTCGAATTAATGGGGGGAATCAATTCTGACATAAAGATGGCCGCCATCCGCAAACTATTAGGCTAATGACCCATTAGATTGGCCAAAGGATGCTCCCTCCATAAAGGTATGTTGTTGCAAAGTTTGGTAGAGATCGGATGGTTCTGTTAGTCGTAATTTGATTTGAGCTTTAAACATTTGTGTGGCCGCCATTACGTTTCTGTCAATATGGCGGCGATATTAATCATGACACTGAGATGCCCTTTGCTAGTGCTATCTCTGTACCAGATTTCGTTCCATTCGGTTTCACCGTGTTTGAATTAATAGGGGGAATCGATTCTGACACAAAGATGGCCGCCATCCGCAAACTATTAGGCGAATGACCTATTAGATTGGTCAAAGGATGCTCCCTCCATAAAGGAATGTAGTTGCAAAATTTGGTAGAGATCGGATGATTAGGTTAATCGTAATTTGATTTAAGCTTTGAACATTCGTGTGGCCGCCATTACGTTTCAGTCAAGATGGCGGCGATATAAAACATGACACTGAAGTGCCCTTTGCTAGTGCTACCTCTGTACCAAATTTCGTTCCATTCGGTTCCACCGTGTTCGAATTAATAGGGGGATCAATTTTGACATAAAGATGGCCGCCATCCGCAAACTATTAGGCGAATGACCTATTAGATTGGTCAAAGGATGCTCCCTTCATAAAGGTATGTAGTTGCAAAATTTGGTAGAGATCGGATGATTAGGTTAATCGTAATTTGATTTAAGCTTTGAGCATTCGTGTGGCCGCCATTACGTTTCAGTCAAGATGGCGGCGATATAAAACATGACACTGAGGTGCCCTTTGCTAGTGCTACCTCTGTACCAAATTTCGTTCCATTCGGTTCCACCCTGTTCGAATTAATAGGGGGAATCAATTTTGACATAAAGATGGCCGCCATCCGCAAACTATTAGGCTAATAACCTATTAGATTGGTCAAAGGATGCTCCCTCCATTATGGTAGGTTGTTGCAAAGTTTGGTAGAGATCGGATGGTTATGTTAGTCGTAATTTAACTTAAGCTTTAAACATTTGTGTGGCCGCCATTATGTTTCCGTCAAGATGGCGGCGATATAAAACATGACACTGAGGTGCCTTTTGTTAGTACTACGTCTGTACCAAATTTCGTTCCATTCGGTTGCACCGTGTTCGAATTAATAGGGGGAATCGATTTTCACACAAAGATGGCCGCCATCCGCAAACTATTACGCTGATGACCTATTAGATTGGTCAAATGATGCTCCCTCCATAAAGGTATGTTGTTGCAAAATTTGGTATAGATCGGATGATTAGGTTAATCGTAATTTGATTTAAGCTTTGAACATTCGTGTGGCCGCCATTACGTTTCAGTCAAGATGGCGGCGATATAAAACATGACACTGAGGTGCCCTTTGCTAGTGCTACCCCTGTACCAAATTTCGTTCCATTCGGTTTCACCGTGTTTGAATTAATAGGGGGAATTTATTTTCACACAAAGATGGCCGCCATCCGCAAACTATTAGGATAATGACCTATTCATTTGGTCAAAGGATGCTTCCTCTATAAGGGTATGTTGTTGCAAAATTTGCTAGAGATCGGATGATTAGGTTAATCGTAATTTGATTTAAGCTTTGAACATTTGTGTGGCCACCATTACGTCACCGTCAAGATGGCGGCGATATAAAACATGACACTGAGGTGCCTTTTGTTAGTACTACCTCTGTACCAAATTTCGTTCCATTCGGTTGCACCGTGTTCGAATTAATAGGGGGAATCGATTTTCACACAAAGATGGCCGCCATCCGCAAACTATTACGCTGATGACCTATTAGTTTGGTCAAAGGATGCTCCCCCCATAAAGGTATGTTGTTGCAAAATTTGGTAGTGATCGGATGATTAGGTTAGTCGTAATTTGATTTAAGCTTTGAACATTTGTGTGGCCGCCATTACGTTTCCGTCAAGATGGCGGCGATATAAAACATGACACTGAGGTGTCGTTTGCTAGTGCTACCTTTGTACCAAATTTCGTTCAATTGGCATTCACCGTGTTCGAATTGATAGGGGGGGACAGTCATTCAGAGTACACACACTCACACACACACAGACACACACACAGACTCGCACACACACATACACACACACAGACTCACACACACACACACACACACACACACACACACAGACAGACACACTTTTTTCGCCCTGTGTTGATCTCATAAGTCTACTTTCATTTTTTGCAAAAATCGAAAGTATGCTAACTGTTATGTAACGTATAAAAAACAAAAAAAAACAAGATGTTCAGTAAAGAACATATAGCCTACTTTCTCCTAAATGGATGGGTATTGTTATAACTCTTTGTCCTTTTCAAGGATTATAATTGAATGTTGGTTGTAGTAGCTTGTTGAAATACAACGTGCTATAGGGATATTAAACATGAATATGAGGTGCCCTTTGCTAGTGCTACCTCTGTACCAAATTTCGTCCAATTCGGTTTCACCGTGTTTGAATTGATAGGGGGAATCGATTTGCACACATACTTGGCCACCATCTGCAAACTATTGGGCTGATGATCTAGCAGTTTGGTCAGAATATGCTTCCCACATAAAGATTTGTTGTTGCAAAATTTGGTAGAGACTAGATTATTAGGTTGGTCGTAATTACATTTTAGCCTTTAACATTTGGGTGGCCGCGATTACGTTTCCGTCAAGATGGCGGTGATATAAAACATGACACTGAGGTGGCCTTTTCTAGTGCTACCTCTGTACCAAATTTCGTTCCATTCGGATTCACCGTGTTCGAATTAATAGGGGGAATAGATTTTCCCACAAAGATGGCCGCCATCCGCAAAATATTAGGCTAATGACCTATTAGTTTGGTCAAAGGATGCTCCCTCCATAATGGTATGTTGATGCAAAATTTGGTAGAGATCGGATGATTAGGTTAATCGTAATTTGATTTAAACTTTGAATATTTGTGTGGCCGCCATTACGTTTTCGTCAAGATGGCGGCGATATAAACATGACACTGAGGTGTCCTTTGCTAGTGCTACCTCTGTACCAAATTTCATTCCATTCGGTTTCACCGTGTTCGAATTAATAGGGGTAATCGATTTTGACACAAAGATGGCCGCCATCCGCAAACTATTAGGCTAATGACCTATTAGATTTGTCAAAGGATGCTCCCTTCATAAAGGTATGTTGTTGCAAAATTTGGTAGAGATCGGATGATTAGGTTAGTCGTAATTTGATTTAAGCTTTGAACATTTGGGTGGCCGCCATTACGTTTCCGTCAAGATGGCGGCGATATAAAACATGACACTGGGGTGCCCTTTGCTAGTGCTACCTCTGTACCAAATTTCATTCCATTCGGTTTTACCGTGTTCGAATTAATAGGGGTAATCGATTTTGACACAAAGATGGCCGCCATCCGCAAATTATTAGGCCAATGACCTATTAGTATGGTCAAAGGATGCTGCCCCCATAAAGGTATGTTGTTGCAAAATTTGGTAGAGATCGGATGATTAGGTTAGTCGTAATTTGATTTAAGCTTTGAACATTTGTGTGGCCGCCATTACGTTTCCGTCAAGATGGCGGCGATATAATACATGACACTGAGGTGTCCTTTGCTAGTGCTACCTTTGTACCAATTTCGTTCAATTTGCGCTCACCGTGTTCGAATTGATAGGGGGGGGGGGGGACAGACATTCAGAGTACACACACTCACACACACACACACACACACACACACACACACACACACACACACACACACACACACACACACATACACACACACAGACAGACACACTTTTTTTCGCCCTGTAGTGATCTCATAAGTCTACTTTCATTTTTTGCAAAAATCGAAAGTAGGCTAAAAACGGCTCTACTAGAAGATTATTCGACCCCAGAACAAATTAATGGACTTTCGAACTCACTTAGAGATAGTCTAGAAAGTGAAATTGTTAATAAAAGAAAAAGATGCGCTAATCTGAAACAGAGATCAATTCATGACTTTTTTAAATGGCAGTGCTCAGAAAATAACTAATTGTAATTAATTTGTACCAAATGTGAACCAATGCAGGTAAATTGTAATCAGATATGTGTTCCAACTGCACTTTATTAATAATGCAGTATGCAATTATTGTTAATGCTTACCCCTATTAAGAGACCACCCCTCTAAAAGACTAGTTTCCATGGAACTGTCACTGGTCTCATAATACGGCTTTCACTGTATTTATGTCACGTAATATTCTCAGAGGTAGATTGTGAACAAGCAGCGAAACTGAAATGACAGGAGCAGTGAACGAGAATGTGGCAACGCCGAGCATTAATTCAAGATATCGCCGCATGACGTCATACCCCAACACTCGTTGGACACACTTTACATTATGCAAATAAAACTATACTATTTATGGCTAATGCATTTCAATAAAGGTGGACGAAAACAAAAGTTTGGTGTTCTTCAGTCGGTCAACACGATCGTATCCAAATGAGATGGGTTGTTCCATATTCCTGAAAAAAAAAAAAAAAAAAAAAAAAAAAAAACATGAGATTTATAAATACACTTGGAAGACCAGATTCGATCGTCAAGCGATCATCAGATCCATTACACTTAGGCTATAAAATATATGTCTGAAAGTCGAGTGCAAACAGTGACCAAGTGAACTGCCCTCAACAGGACCACGCAAGACTCAACCAGATAAGTAGCCTGTACAATACAATCTGAATTGACCATTTACAACAACCACATATTCACTCTAAACAAGCAAATTCCGGAGGTCAATCAGCACTTCCAGTATCTTAACAAAACATCACATAGACCACAACTAAGAAATACTGACGAGTTGTATTATCTCAACTAATACTGCAACGAAATAATTGTACATATTCTAAATATATTCACCCGTACTTTCAGACATAGATTTTATACCCTAAGTGTGATGGATCTGATGATGATCGCTTGACGATCGAAACTGGTCATCAAAGTGTATTTATTAATCTCATGTAATTTTTTCTGGATTAGGGAATAACCCTTCACACTTAAGTACAATCGTGTTGACCGACTGAAAAGCACCAAACTTTTGTTTACTAAGGCTACACTGAAAAATGGCTTAAACACCATTAAAGTGGGCGACTTCTCCTTTTCGAACATCTTGCATCTTTTAATTTTCCGTATACCTAGGTTATATGTTTAATTAATTTTAAACTATGGCATAGTTGTGCGCTGTGCAAGACAGAATACTTCCATGTTGTGCCCGTTAAAACAACTCTGATATCATCAGGCTAGGAACACGTGCTCTTTCTGCTGCTGTAGCTCTTGGCAGACAAATGAGCCATATACCACATCAGCGAAACAAAGAATTACTGGCTCATTCTTCTCCTGTATGTGCCCCATAAATCGTTACTCTCGCAAGCCTCCCCTGAAATGAGCATAAAGTCACATGTGAGAATAATGGATTACACCCCACACCTGCGGTTTAATATTTTGTAATGCAATAGGTCACCCCTTCTTTTTCATTTTATTCGCAATGCTAGCAGAACAAGGAACTTTGTGTGGAGAGATTAATACACCATGCTACAGTCCTCAATTAACCACTCCAGATCCACAGCGTTCATTAAACTTCCTGCCAGTTTAGATCTTCTTTTCTCCCCCAGGGGCTCACATCTAGTGGGACGTGGGTTGGCGACCCCAGCTGAGTACGGCATTGCTTCCACTTACTTGTGCCAGACTCCTCTCCATCTTCTTTCCTCTCGACCTCTCTTGATCAACTCTTGTTCCCTTCCGACCCCGACGGTATTAGGGTGTCCGAGGCCTAAGGAGTCTTTCATTTTCCCATCTAAATTTCCCCTTGTCTCATCTTTCCTGATATCCTCATTCTTCGAGAGGTCAGCCTTCTTTTTCTATTCATGTTATCTCCTGCCTTCTGCACAATGCCCTCATGGAGGTAGGGAGTGTGTAGCCCCACCACTTCTGGTGGACCCTGGATAGTGCTACACCCTAAAGGGCTCACGGCTGATGAATTTGGGAGTTGGCGACCCCGAGGGATTCCTGAGGTGGGTCCGTTTTGTCCCCTTTTTCCACTGACTGTGGGGCGGGCCCTGTCCTCTTTCCCCTTTCCTATCTGCCTTTCATGGCTCTACTTCCAAGTCCCACAATCCTCATTCGTAGAGGGTTGAGGGAATTTATTTTCTTCCTGTCCTTTATTTGCGTTATCCTTTATTTGTTTATCATTTCTTCTTCTAGTATGTAAGTCTGTAGTTAGTATTAGTTATAGTTTTCATTCTCATCTCATCTTTCACTATCACCCAAACTATTAGGGGACGATAACCTAGATGTTAGGCCCCTTAAAATAACAATTATCGTCATCATCATCATCATCATCATGATCATCAGATCTTGTTCTCATTAGAAACCAGAGTGTCTTGCCCCAGAGAGGAGGAGCGCTGTGTCGTGACATGGCGAAGACCATTTTTCAGCGCGCTGTGATGAAAAGCTGTTCCAAATAGAGAAATATGACGCCAGCGCTCCCAGTGTAACAAGGTGAAACTGAATAATGTATGGGCGCAGGGGAAATCAGCGGAAACCAAACACTTGCTCAGCTTTAATTTCCTTGTCTGTTCTGTTGTAACCTCTTAAAGGAACTTGTAGTAAAGTTTGCCTGCTCTCTTTCTTTCGAAGTGAAACAGAAAACAAATAAAAGCTGTTCTATTTGGAAAGGCTCAAATTAATTCGACTAAAATCTCTTGTGGCTGAAGAGCCTGCGTAGCGGTAAGCATAAAGGCCAGGCGAACTGCCGTATCATGCCCGGAGGCGGGGGGACATCTTGAGTTTGGTTTTCCCCGGGTTTTCCCACACTCCCTCCAGGGATATGTCGGAATAATAATTCATTTCAAGTCCTGGGGCACCTACTCCATTGTCAGATGTAACTCTCCAGTCGGTCAACATGAATTTTCATTCATTCATTCATTCATTCCTTTATTTGCAATTGGGGGTGTGTCCCCCGGTGGCAAATTAGATACAGATAACAAATAAATAATTGTACATAACAATTCACTAACAATTAAACTGGAGTATTTACACAAATAGTCAGTCTTTTCTTAAACACACCTATATGTTTGGGAAATGAATCTAAGACTGCGGCAGGTAGAGAGTTCCAGTTATCAATGGCACGGTTTACGAAATAATATTTACCATAATTTGTTCGCTGTGGTCGGCCCTTAACTTTGAAAGAGTGATCGCTACTACCAATGTAAGTAGGCTTTTCCATACGTATGCTAAGCTCACCCCATGCTGGTTGATTTGTATACGCGTTGTACATAGCGCAGAGTCTAGATTTCAACCTCCTAGCCTCAAGTGATTCCCACCCAAGTTTCTTTAACATACGGCTCACACTGCTCCTGGGATTAAAGTCACTGAGCACAAATCTAGCGGCCTTTCTTTGTACCATTTCCAACTCATTGATGAGCCCTACTTGATATGGATCCCAAACCGCCGAGGCGTATTCCAGAATAGGTTTTACAAGTGACAAATATCCTAATTCTTTAGCAGAGGTACTACTTCCTTTTAATACCCTCATTACAAAGTGCAGGGATTTGTAAGCTTTAGAAACTACACATCCTATATGACTACTCCATTTCATATAGTTTCTTACGTGAACGCCCAAATATTTGCAAGAATCTTCTTCTACAAGTATTTACGAGCCAATGTTATATTGAAAATCTTGCCTTCGCACTTTCTCTATTTTTATTAGACTACATTTTCTTGTGTTTACTTTCATTTTATTTTCAATCGCCCACTTATTGACCAGGTTCAGGTCATCTTGAAGTACCGCATTGTCTTGTGAGTCATGTATCTTTCGATATATTACACAATCATCCGCAAACAATCGACAGTCACTGCGAATCCCATTTGGCAAGTCATTTATAAACGCCAATAATAACTAAGTTCCGATTACGCTGCCCTGAGGGATACCCGACGTTACAGTAATTTCATCCGAGAATCGGCCTTCAACTTTCACTTTCTGGGAACGACCCGTCAAAAATTCTTGGATCCATAAAATTACTCTTCTATCAATCTTCGTCGAAGCAAATTTATGGAGTAGCATGTCATGTGGCACGACATCAAATGCCTTCGCAAAATCTATAACTACGGCGTCGACTGAAACTCCATCGTCTAACGATTCGCTAATATCTTGAAAAAGTGATAGCATCTGACTCTCGCATGAGTAACCTTTCCGAAATCCATGTTGCCTATCATTAAACCATGATAATGTTTCCCACTGTTCCCTCAAGTAGTCGCAAAGGAGATGCTCCATCTGTTTACAAACGATGGACGTAAGACTAACCGGCCTGTAGTTGCCCAATTCAAGTCTGCTCCCTCCCTTAAACATTGGGACTACCGTAGCTCTTTTCCAGTCATCCGGGATTTGCGCATTGTTTATGGACACATTAAACATCACCTCTAAGTATCGTGCCACGGCCCTACCTCCTAGTTTAAGTACTTCACTAACAATATTATCAGGACCCTTCGATACATTGTAACGTAATTTTCGTATTAGCTTTACAATTGCTGACTGGTTTATTTGGAGAAGTGGAGCCCCTGATTCACCGTTAAGGTCCAACACACAGCTATTGGATTTATTGAACACACTACCATAAAAGACATTTAATTCATTAGCAATGGCTTGCTTCTCAGTAATTAATTTACCGTCACCGGATATTATCATCGACAAATTATTTGAATTTCCCTTTCTTCTCCTAACATAACTGTAAAATTTTTTGCACCCATCGCCTCCCGAACCAAGTAAACCTTGCATATAATTGTCATGAGCAGCCCTCTTTTTTAAGACGAGCTCTCTTGATAAGGACTTAAATTTCAACATATACTTGTCACTATCATGTCTTTTATTGTATAATTTCCTAATTTTCCGTTTAAGACTCCTGATTTCCCGTGTGTAATACTCAGGATCTGGGTTTTGTTTCAGTAATTTAAATGGAACAAATTTATCAATAGCGCTATTTAAAATTTTCAAAAAGTTAGTCCACAGGATATTAATGTGATTTCCTTCCGATGCCCATCCTACAAATAGCTCATTCAAATACCCCTGAAATTTGCCCTGATCCGCCCTGCGATACTGGAATATGATCTTATTTGCTACATCAGAGTCTAATTTTGTAATATCACCGTATCTAATATTTAATTCAATCCCAGAATGGTCACCCAATGAATGGTCGAGGCACAATTTATATAACCAGTAAAACCCGCCTAAAGCTTTATATACCAGAAACCTGTGCACACGGAAAACAAAATTCGGAACGGAGATATTTCTTATGGAAAATGACACTCTAAACCGGAATCTGCCTAACGCAGAAGAATAAAGAAACTGTGGGCGCAAATAACCTGACTAAGACGGATTACCTTATCCATAATACTATGTACAAAATTTTGAGCGCAACTGTATTTGCGCCAAAGTTGTAGGAAAAATTAACTCCAATTTTTCCTCAAGGGTGCAGCAGGTATGCTACATTTCACAACATTTGTACCTTTACATCAACCCTCTTGTAATGCACACAGTTAAATGCGAGTTAAAAACAAGATGTTCCATAAAGAACATATTGCCTACTTTCTACCAAATGCATGGGTATTGTTATAACCCTTCGTCCTTTTCAAGGAGTATAATTGAATGTTGGTTGTAGTAGCTTGTTGAAATACAACGTGCTATACGGATATTAAACATGAATAAGAGGTGCACTTTGCTGGTGCTACCTCTGTAAAAAATTTCATTCAATTCGGTTTCACCGTGTTTGAATTGATATGGGGAATGGATTTGCACATATAGTGTGCCCTTGCAGCAAGAAATATGCAAATCACAGTATGCCAGCATTGCTCAATTCGGGATTTTTCGGGGCTGCGGTAAGTTCTCCCACTCTGTGACTTACATATTTTGGATTAAATAGAGGATACACTTGCAAAAATAACAACAAAATCAACTCATATTTTAACACATTTAATTAATCAAAAATTATGGCGCTACAAACAATAAAACAATTAAACTACTGACCAATATCATTCTACTTGTCCAAAGTGAACAAGGAATAGCATAAAAATAAAACAAATATTAGATTAAAACACATGGTTTTCTTTAAAACCAACAATTCACGATTATTTTCACTTCCATAAAGTACTTATCTTAAAGTTCCAAATAACTACGAGCTTCTTTGGCTCGATACTTTCCCATAATAATGGTGTCATATTTTTGTACACCTCAAGAATTATTTTTATCTTTTCTTATCATCAAAACAAATATATAATTACATTTAAAATTACATGTTAATTATTCACTTCAATATTTGGGCATATCACATGTTCTCCGTGTTTACTATCTCTCTCAAGTTTTGCAAATTCACTACGGTGATCGGGAAAACTATTTGTGTACTCCAGAGTTATAAAGATTACTTGACAAAGTCAAAAACTATGATCACTCCCGAAACCTAGTTATCTTCACAAAACTCGTGGATTCCTTTTTTTTCATACAATATTACAATAGGGATTTTATTTAATTCATTTGTCTTATAAGACCATTATCACATAAGGAAACTACGATCTGAATTGGCAAGCGATAATATCAATCTACAAGGACCTCGGTTCAACGCCCGGGTCATTAACAACTTTAAACACTCACGGTGTATTTAACACATCTTACAAGACAGTTTTTACCCACCCTCGCTCTATGAGGGTCAGGCCATTATACTCGGGCGTGATTTATGACAAGGAAAGCGACTCTCTGCCTAACCTACGGTGGCAGCTCTCTTCAATGCTTTAAAACAAACCTTCACATTATTCTCAGTTCTGTGGAGAGACCTGGCTTTTACTCGCTTATTTTCATTCAACAATATTCTTTGGCTCATAAACCACTTTCGTAACCTTGGCATTTATTAATTATGAGAGGGTCCTCATTGATTGGGAAGATTAATACACATTCTACGACGAATAATTAGGGGCTTTAACAACAAAAGGATTCTAGGTTCGAATCTCTTAACATGCCTCGGGAACATTTCCACATCAGAGGACTTATACAAAACGCGATTTAGGGTCAAGCCGTAGCTTACAGGACCTACGATCAATAATACCATACATTAGCTCCCTTTTAAATAATACACACATGGCCTCGTGATCTACGTCACAATTTAGAGGACTTACAACATATCTCAATTCACTGCAATCAACTACCCTCCATAAGTAACTTACCAAGTACTTTAACTTTTACGCGTTCCTAGCGTGACTTTTTATTTAATTGCGTTCCATTACGCTACACATTCACTTACGGCCGAATGTCTTCCAAAGAACTGATAAATTTCATAGTAACAATTGATACATATCTTAATTCTTATATTAATCTTTTCCGTTGACAATAAATCGCTCCCTTTTTAAGAACATGCATTTACATCATGTCTTATACATTTGTTAAGGCTTCAACGCTCTATATTTTTATATCATTTAATTTAATCTTTATTTAGATTTCTTTACCTTGTTATTCACATCATGTTTTCATTCCTTACAAAAGCTCAAAAGCTATTTCTTTCATATAATTCAAATTTACCTTTATGTAAATATCTTTGTTATAATTATTATTATCACGCTTGCTTTTATAACATTCATTAAATACTGACATTTTATTCCATGCATTTCCTCTACAGGATTTATTATTTCACATACTTATTTATTATTTCTTAAAACTTTATTTTAGTTCAGATCGCGTTCTTATTTAGTTATTATTCATTTAAAAACATCCCTTCTACTCAAAACTCCGGTGGAATTGTACACAAAATTTTTCCCGACACCAAAACATAATGAAACTCTTTACTTACATGTTTAAGGACGCTTTCTGACTTTTATTCTCGTTTGATGTGACATTTTGGCCCACCTTCTTGACCTACTCCATATTGTACAATCTCATCTTATGTACAGAAATTTCTTGACACATATTCACTATATTTAACACTGACAACATTTTTTTATACACTGGTGTATCCGTTTTGAACACACATTAAAACACTAAAAAATATTACTCTGGTACATATTATAACACATATCACTTTGCATAAAACGCTTTCACTTTACCTAAAACACTTAAAATGATACTCTTATTTCTTTTCTTACAATATTTACACTTCACTCCTATCACACGGGCGTATCTCAACGATTTTTACGATTTCTGTCGGCTGTTGATGATCCCTGATATGAATCCTATCGACCTGCATTGGACGTGTGATTTTACTCGTTCAAAGTTTCTCTCTCCTACAATGGAAACTACTGGTTTCAGTCTCTCAAAACCGCTTCTATTGTCTATTACTCGGCTTTACTTTATCTGCTTTAACTAGGCGATAAATGTCTTTACTTTGCCGTCACCTCTATTTATATATGGTGGTCTATCGCCCCCTATAGTTTCTATATCTTGGCCTCCCTTCGAGGACCGTATACTGTCTATCGTATATTTTTGACGTTTTCTCACTAGAGTACGTTTTCCCTCTGGTTTCGAACCTAAGTTCCTAAGTTCCTTTCGCTTGAACTTCTATCTTTCGCGATCGTAATTACTGTTTAGTTCCTTTACAGGACTTAATGTCTTTAACAATGTCTTTACTAGACGTAACGCCGTTTATTTGTTGGAGTTCTTATAACTTCGTAACTGTGTTGAACTAGTATTCTTCTGGAACTCGAAGTTCCCTACTAATCGCTGTGTCTTACTTTGGCGATATTGCTTTCAAGTCCGTATATTTAATGTTCTTTATATTTTAGGACTCTTCAAAGTCTCGAACTGCTAACCCTCAGCGTAGCGTACTTATATCGTAACTGGTCTACACTCGGTGAACTTGTAGCCTAGCCTCCCACAGGCTCTGGATCGATGTCTGATACAGCTTAACGTCCCCCTCACGGGCTCTTGAATACTGCGTATACGATGTGGTGCAGCACTTCCGCTCACGGAATGCTCGTAGACTGATGATTATGATGCTCCAGCGTAACGCCCCCCTGGACGGACTAATACTGCATGTACTGATACAGCGTGACGTTCCCCTCACGGGCTCTCGTAGACTGCATGCACTGATGCAGAGTAACACCCCCTCACGGGCTGTCAGAATAACTGCATGATGCGTCGTGACGCCCCCCTCGGGCTCTTGAATACTGTTCTTCCGGCGTGATACAGAGTAACACCCCTCACGGGCTGTCAGAGTAACTGCATGTTTGGTCTGGCTCTGCCAGGAGCTTTATACTATTCAGCCACAAAAAGATAAAACTATAGTCCTTTTCGTGACCAACTTTTGAACTAATTGTCGCACAATTATAAAAATTATATATCCAGAAAGCTCGTAAAATAATCTTCCTGTGCATGGAAATCGATCGTGCATTTCCGAGATATTAATTAATTTCTCGTCCTCAACTGTGTGGGTGGTGCTGTTCTTTTTTTATTCTCCCACTCCTTGGGTCTCGGTGAACCCCCAATGACGTCTACTTGCGTTTGCAGTTTTCTCCTGTGCAATTTTTACAAGGTTTTTCTTTACACAAAAATCTCTAATCCAAATTGATTCACCGTACTGTATCTGTTTACTTATTTTTATACTCGTAAACGGGTTAAATTTAATTATTCCTGTTCTGACTCAGCAACGAGGTTGCCCTATTCCTGCAACGTAAGAGCAATTTCTGAGTCCAGCTTCTTCGTCTTACAGTCAAAACTTTCCACTCGTTCTAATAATATCCATGACTGGCTCCTTATAAATGTCAAGAGGCATGAGCTCATCTAAGGAACACCTGGCCCTAGCGCTTGCACCATGTTAGGCTATAATCCTGGCTTGAAATCTCTCTCCGTTCCCTTAGAAACTGTATGATTCTTTCATTCTTTTCTCAAAGTACATGGATTCGACTCTCTTTGAGGCCATGGTACATGGGTTCAATACATGGCCGCTATTTGCAAACTATTGGGCTGATGACCTTGTAGTCAGTCATAAGATGCTTTCCACAAAAAGGCATGTTGTTGCAAAATCTGGTAGAGATCAAATTATTAGGATGGTCGTAATTTGATTTAAGCTTTTAACATTTGGGTGGCCGTCATTCTGGTTCCGTCAAGATGGCGGCGATATAAAACATGACACTGAGGTTCCCTTTGCTAGTGCTACCTCTGTACCAAATTTCGTTCAGTTCGGTTTCACCGTGTTTGAATTGATAGGGGGAATCGATATGCACACACACTTGGCCACCATCTGCAAACTATTGGGCTGATGATCTAGCAGTTTGGTCAGAATATGCTTCCCACATAAATATATGTTGTTGCAAAATTTGGTAGAGACTAGATTATTAGGTAGGTCGTAATTAGATTTTAGCTTTTAACATTTGGGTGGCCGCGATTACGTTTCCGTCAAGATGGCGGTTATATAAAACATGACACTGAGGTGCCCTTTGCTAGGGCTACCTCTGTACCAAATTTCGTTCCATTCGGTTTCACCGTGTTCGAATTGATAGGGGGAATAGATTTTCACACAAAGATGGCCACCATCCGCAAGGTATTAGGCTAATGACCAATTAGTTTGGCCAAAGGATGCTCCCTCCATAAAGGTATCTTTTTGCAAAATTTGGTAGAGATCGGATGATTAGGTTAGTCGTAATTTGATTTAAGCTTTGAACATTTGTGTGGCCGCCATTACGTTTCCGTCAAGATGGCGGCGATATAAAACATAACACTGAGGTGCTCTTTGCTTGTACTACCTCTGTACCAAATTTCGTTCCATTCGGTTTCACCGTTTTCGAATTAATAGGGGGAATCGATTTTCACACAAAGATGGCCGCCATCCGTAAACAATTAGTCTAATGACCTATTAGTTTGGTCGGAGGATGCTCCCCCCATGAAAGTATGTTGTTGCAAAATTTGGTAGCGATCGGATGATTGGGTTAGTCGTAATTTGATTTAAGCTTTGAATATTTGTGTGGCCGCCATTACGTTTCCGTCAAGATGGCGGCGATATTAAACATGACACTGCGGTGTCCATTGCTAGTGCTACCTTTGTACCAAATTTCGTTCAATTCTCGTTCACCATGTTCGAATTGATAGGAGGGGACAGACATTCAGAGTACACACACACACACACACACACACACACACACACACACAGATACACTTTTTTTTCGCCCTGTGTTTATCTCATAAGTCTACTTAAATTTTTTTCAAAAATCGAAAGTAGGCTAAAAAAAAGAAGCCAACTCCATACAGGCCATGGAGGCCCGGGGAGTAGTGGAAGGTAGAGGCTTCCACTGGATGGGATGGAGTTGTCAGCTCCACGCCCGGCCGTCTTTGCTCCCAGGAATTACCCTGGTACTCATTTATGGTGTAGGCTGAGTGTACCCCAGTGGTATTTGCGTTTCCGAAAGTAGTAGTTTTGTTTCTAAAATCCACTACCTGGGTGGGGATCGAACCCACTCCCTTTCAGTTAGAAGCTCAGCGCCTCTACCGACTGCGCCACGCAGCCCCTGAGAGTAGAAGAAAACAATTCCTTTTTACTGTGCACAGCATTTATTTACGCACTGTAATTCCGTGACGACTTCAAAACATAAGATAGGCCTACTTACACTGGAGGAGAAAATTTAAGTTATTAAAGAACACGAGAAAAACGAACGTCCAATTAAAGAATTAACTGTGTTGTTTAAAGTGGGAGTTGCCTCCGTAGCGTAGCGTTCAGCATGGTTAGCTGCCGCCCCGGAGGTCCTGGGTTCGATTCCCGGCTCTGCCACGAAATTTGAAAAGTGGTATGAGGATTGGAACGGGGTCTACTCAGTCTCGGGTGGCCCAAATGAATAGAGGGGGTTCGATTCCCACCTCAGCCATCCTCAAAGTGGTTTTCCGTGGTTTCCCACTTCGTCTTCGGGCAAATGCCGGGATGGTTCCTACTGTAAGGCCACGGCCGCCTCCTTCCCACTTCCTTGCCTAACCGTCCTACTCTTCCCATCCCTTCTTCAGGCCCCCTGTTCGCTTTGCAGGTGAGGCCGCCTGGGCGTAGTGCTGGTCACACACCCCAGTTGTATCCCTGATTCAGAGTCTCAAGCTCCAGGACACTGCCCTCAGTGGCGGTAGAGGTTGGATCCTCGCTTAGTACGTGGGAAAAGCCAACCCTGGAGGGTAAAACGATTGCGAAAAAAAAGCGTTTAAAGTGGGAAACACTCAAATTATTTCATTGTAAACCTATGCGATATCCAGTATTTCTTTGTAGCGTATTTTGTCTTATTAAAGCTCAACCCTTTGTAAAACGGAAACTTAAGAAAACGGAAAAATATATCTGAAACTAGCGGGTTCCGGTATAGGCTGGTTTCACTGTATTATAGGAATTATGGGTAAAAAACTGTCCTGGAAAATATACATGTATTAAGGAAAAGGAAGGAAGCTTGTAGTTTAACGTGACCGTTAACCTTGAGATCATGAGCCACGGGACCTCCGTTTTACGCGGAATCCGAACCACAGGACATGGCATTTCACTTCGAAAATCTCTCATGCATTGACCGGGAATCGAACCCGGACCGCCTTGGTGAGAGGCACACAGCTAGACCGCCGAGCCACCACGCCCCTAATATATGTATTAGTTATGATCATTATTATAATGGGACAATTTTAGGATTACGCGCTTCCGATCATCGTTTGATCCTGGCCACTGGCTTCGCCCGGGAACAGTTATGATTGCATTACGTGATAAACGCTTTATTTTCGATGCCAATGAAATACGACCTATATCCGTTTTCCGTCTCGGCATGATGGGTTAAAATCACTGACTGGACTATTAATTATATTATCATGGAGATGCAAGTGGAACGAATTCTTGTCAGACGTAATTTAAGAGTGGCGAGGGGCATGAAACACAAATCTCCCTTCCGTCCAATCTTAACTTGACTGTGTATTTTGCGGAACGAAAAGTTCTCAGGCGAAATGAAGAAAAGCCGAGTAGCACTTCCAGGGAAACTCCAAACACAACCACTCTTCTCTGAAGTCTTAACTCAACACGACTCGACAGTTTGATGCTGGCTATATCTGGGGTAATAGGCTCGCCCGCTAGCTAGGCTCTAACTGGGGTGATAGGCTCACACCTAGCTAGCTCGTAAACTGTCGCCTCAGTAATTGAATGGAGATTGTTGGGAGAAATGAAAACGTTAAAACACTTTTAGTGGGCGATGTATTGAGGATAGAGATATGCTCTCGTGGATGTTTTTGAAAAAAAATATTCATGCTGAACAATTCTTACACTCATAGTATATTGATAGCCTTTTTCACCGAAATTGTTACTGCTTCGCTTCCTTTGATCATAAATAAATAAATTTCTACAGAAGGCTTCCTCGAGATATCCTTTACAGAATGGTGAAAACTGCATCAAAATCCATTCAGTGGTTCTCGAGATTACCCGTGACATCCAACAATCGGGGACTTTGTTTTATACTAAGTAGCGATATTATGTAACTACAATAAGTGTAGTGCATTTTGTTGGTGTTCATATTATGATTCACAGTTCAAATCTCCTTAGGCCTACAGTATATTAGGTTAGTTTATTTGATAAGTGTTTCTGAATAATCGTAGTATAAACACCAAGTAAACGCACTACACTTATTGTAGTTAGATAATATTTGTATAAGGTGCGTTCAAAAAGTAACAAGCTGGAGGCTGTAATGCGCAAACCGGTGACTACATCGGCTAATCGTGGCGTGTGTAAAGAGGTGTGGTTCCGACCAGAGCGTGGAAGGTCACAGCCCGTCGCTAGAGGACACGCGTGCACGTCACGTGACGATACAAAGCGAGCAGCAGCATGCATCAATCGTCCAACGCTGCCATTCGCATTGCAACATGGACGCGTCAACCGAAGAGCAAAGAAGTGTTGTTCGGTTTCTGACAGCGGAAGGAGCAGGGGGAACGGACATTCATCGCCTAATGTCACAAGTGTTCGGCGAACACTGGCACTCCTGCAGAAATTCAAATGGGAGGTTCTCGGCCACCCTCCATACAGTCCAGACCTCTCTCCCTGTGATTACGCCATGTTTAGTCCCCTGAAAAGGGCTCTGCGCGGACAACGATTCACCTCGGACGCCGACGTCCAGCTGTACGTGCGGAACTGGTTCACATCGCAGCCCAGGGTGTTTTATAAGACAGCCATTCACTGCCTCGTGTCGCAGTGGGACAAGTGCCTCAACAGCCAGGGCCAATGCTTATAACATACAGGTACTGGTTTTTATAATTATGCCTCCGGCTCGTTACTATTTGAACGCACCTTATATATAAATTTAAAACTCAACACATTAATCAGGATCTGATGATGACCACTTGAAGGTTGAAACGCGTAATTCTAACATAGTCCCATTATAATAGAGATCATAAATAATACAGGAGTGTTGTTGTTTAGTTGGCCGACTGAAGAGTTACAACTAACAATTTATGCCAGGTGAATCAGCTTCCCCTGATGATATTGTGTTATGCAACCCAACTGGCTGCATGCCGTATGGTACTTAATTATCGTATGGCATACATGAAAATTATTTATAAACATAATGAAGTTCATGTGGTGTCCCTAGGAAGAAGTCGCTAAATTCACCACTGTAAGATGTTTGTGGGCATTCTTGAACTAGGTGCAGAACAGTCTGTCATTCAGCACCACACTCGCAACATGATGAAGGTTTTTTCCTCCACTTGTACAGGAGATCCCCGCATACACCGTGATTGTTCCGGATTCTATTTAATTTTGACCAGGTTGAGTGAACCCTGGCACCTTCTCAGTTAAGCATGGCATTACTGAACTCTCTGGAGGGGCAAATGAATTCCAATCAGAAGACCATCTCTCAGTCAGGTTGAATTTGTTAGTTGCAAGATTCTCCGCTGTGCAGATAGATGGATGTCTCGAACGTAATCGTTTCACATGTAGATCAGCAATGTCTCCATGGATAGGCAGTTGTTTGTTGGTCTGGATCTTTCTATATTCTCTTATAAAAATGTTGCTTGGCCGCAATTGAGGTGGTGATTTGTGCCTGAGGATAGGAAGCAATTGGGTAGGAGCTGACATAATTGTTCCTGTTATCATGCGCATGGTGTTATTAAATTGTTGTTGTTGTTGTTTGAGTCTTCAGTCTTTTGACTGGTTTGATGAAGCTCTCCATGCCTCCCTGACCTGAGCTAATCGTTTCATCTCTACATAGCTACCACACCCTACATCCGAAGCCATCTGTTTAACATATTCTAAACTTGGTCTACCACTACAGTTCTTGTCCTCAACCCTTCCTTCCATAACTAAGCTTGCTATTCCTGGGTGTCTTAGTATGTGTCCCACCAACCTATATCTTCTCCTCATTAGCAGTCGCCAGAAACATCTCTCCTCTCCCACTCGCCTTAATACCTCTTCGTTTGTAACCCTATCTACCCATCTGATCTTCATCATTCTCCTGTAACACCACATTTCAAACGCTTCAATTCTCCTCTTTTCTGCTGCACCAATAATCCAAGTTTCACTTCCATAGAGCGCCACGCTCCAGACAAAGCTTCCAAAAATGACTTCCTAATGCCTAAATCTATATTCGATGTCAACAAATTCCTTTTTTGTAGAAATGCTTTCCTTGCCTGAGCCAACCTACATTTTATATCCTCTTTGCTTCGTCCATCACTGGTTATTTTGCTTCCTAAGTAACAGAAATCTCCTACTTCCTTCAGCTTTTCACCTGCCAATTTGATGTCCATAGAGGTTTATGATTTATTTCGGCTGCATTCCAGTATTTTTATTTTACATTTGTTAATTTTCATCATGAATTCTTTCCGTAAGACGGAGTCCATACCATTCAAAAACTCATTCAAATCCCCGGGCGTGTCGGCCAAGATGACGATGTCATCAGCAAATCTCAGAGTTGAATTTATTTCTCCTTGAATCTTCATTCCCACTTTAAATTTTTCTCCAATTTCCTTCATAGCTTTGTTGTGGTGTTTGAAGCCATATTTTCAGTGTTGCCTTACTAAACTCTTGTCTTCATAGCTTGTTCAATGTAAAGATTGAAAAGTGTGGGTGATAAGTTGCAGCCTTGCCTGACACCTTTCTGAATGCCAGCTTCTCTCTCATGTCCTTCAGCTCGAATGACTGCTGTCTGGTTTCTGTATGGATTGTATATCACCCTCCTATCCCTGTACTTTATTCCAACAGATTTCAAAATGCCAAACAATTTAGTCCAATCAACGTTATCAAAAGCCTTTTTTAAGTCTACAAATACCATGGATGTTCTCTTAGCTTTCCTTATTCTACCTTCCAAAATCAGCCTAAGACTTAGTACAGCTTCCCTTTTTCCTACATTTCTCCTGAAACCAAACTGGTCTTCACCCAACTCCGTTTCTATCTGGCTTTCAATCCTCTTGTAAATTATTCTAGACAGGATCTTTGAAGCATGAGTAATGAAGCTGATTGTACGGTAATCTTCACATCTGTCAGCTCCCACTTTCTTTGGTGTAGGGAGGATAACATTCTTCTTGAAATCCAGGGGTACCTCACCTGTCTCATAAATCCTACACACGGACTGTTTATCCACACCGGAGCACAATACTCAGAACAGAAGTAACTTAAACTAGAGCTGAGCAACGGAGAGTAGTTGCATTGACACCCCAAATGGTGCCACATAATTTCCGCAAGATGTTGTTTCTTGTCTTCATTTTGGCAGAAGTCATTCGTAGGTGTTCTTTGAATGACAATGTTCTATCCACTGTATGGTACTAATGCAGTGCAATGATATCCCGCAAACGATACTGAACACAATTATGTTTCCCGCGTATTGGTCTGGAGTCACATCGAGGGAAAGCTAGTTGTGTTCAGTATCGTTTGCGGGATATGATGGCACTGCATTAGTACCATTCGGGATGCAGGCAGCCTTCCTAATAACACGCGCTAGTTGGGCTGCATAACATAATATCAGTAGGGGCAGCTGATTCACCTGGTATAGGCAACACTGAAAGAATGACTTCGGTTTGTTGGTTCCTTAGTTTAGGGGCTGCAATAACGCGGTCATGTAGCCCCGCGTACTTTGGGTGTGTGTAGAATGTGTCTGATAACCGGTATTAATTGTGATGGCTGTATTAGTGTGTGTTATCTGTAATTCAGGGAAGGACTGCAGACGATCAATTTCAAGTAGTTCCTACTTTTGCTACCAAATGCTACCGCCAACGACACGTAGCTCTGAACTCGGCTACTACTGTAGATGACACCGCAAGCAGCACCTGGCGATGAACGTTAGAACTCATAGAGCGTTAATCGAATCTAACTTACAAATTTAGCTCCACACAATTGTAATTAGTGAAATGTCTTTTACACGCCATAAATCTATGACATGGGCCTGCTGGCTTTAACTTCTCCTCCGAAGGAAAGCATACTGAGGCATTTTAACGGTCTTAAAATCCGACGACTTCGGCCGGGTTTGAACCCTCAATCTTGCGCATAGAAGCTCACAATCAGCATGCTACTAACTACGCCACCGATGCCGTTTTCAAAACTTAACATTCAAAAATCTACAACCCAGCAACGAAGCGAACCCTTGCAAAAGAAGCGTAACAAGACTCTCTTCGGGGTAATGTTTCGGTCCATGTTAGCCGTGCAGTTAAAATCGCTTCTCATAGATCACAAGGATACATAGGGCAAATACATAACTAAAGAAAGGAGGTAAACCAGTATACTAAATAAAACAGTTTAAAAACCAAAGAAAATAACAAACATAATTAATAAAAACAACATCTTGAATTTAAACCCGCAACTTCTAAATAGACCACAACTGCAACCCTGGGTTGTGTCTGCTTCACACGTCAGTGGCGTTAAAATAACCACAGTTTACAATTCAAATTTTAAATATCTGATGAGAAATTGTCAAATAAAATACGTTTTGAAACAATACGTCTTCTTCAAACCTATATGCGCGTGGCGATGTTTGACTTAATGAAGGAAATAAGTACGATTACGAGATTCGTCACCATATGGTTTTCCGTCAAGCAACGAATCCGCAATTCCGCGTAAATTAGATTAGCATAGGGAACACACAACAAGGCACTTAAGAAATATCCGACACCCGCTACCCTTACATAATACAAAATAGATCTCCGAACGAGATCTTGACCACGTGCCAAAACACGGCTACTTGCCCAAACCGGTCTTGATAATATCAACACAAACGTACGTGACTACAACAAAATACACCAGGACATGACCGATCGTCATTCTAATTTTTACAAACAACAACAATCCAAATGGATTATATCAAAATACATAAGAAACAACACAATGCCCAGTGGCATTTACTTACAACAATAAAAAATCAATTGAACTTAACGCGTGAAATTATGGTCTCAGTATGGCGAACTCCCCTTTAATCACAAATACAACGTACAGGCTCATCTCACTTTAAGAATAGAGGTCATGGTACACCGGCCCCCAAGCTTATTAGTGTTATCTTAAATCTGTCCGTCCCGTCGAAGCCACATTCACCCAGTGGGTTCCACAACAAGATTGGAAGCTCGCTCACGGCAGCCCTCGAACATGGAAATACCTTGTATCTCCTGAAAAACATGTGTGTGCGAAAACACCATATTTTGTCCCAATAATTCTCTCAAGAATCACAAGACACGACTCCTCGGTCGGTAGCCTCCTTGGAGTCCATACCGCCGTTAAATATATATTTCTGCAGTCAGGAATCATGGTCAGATTACCACGATGTTCCCCGCGCATTTAGAAACAATTGCTGCAGTCAGGAATCACGGTCAGATTACTACGATGTTCCCCGCGCATGTAGGCACACATCATCACACATAACCACATATAACGCACACCTGGGTAATGACTTCATCACACATCTCGCCACCTGAAATACGTCCAGATTTAAGATTCCACGGAAAGACTTAAACCGCTTTCCCAAAGATCAAATAAAATCATTACTTCATTAGATTTACATTTTACTATGAGAACTATGGTTCCCTGCAAATAAAAATTGCACTAGGCAAATTCACAAATAAAACGCCTGTTTATCAAAACACAAGGTTAAATGTTACCCTCCCAAATTCTAATTTTATCGTTAAGTTTATTCTTACAACAGCACCATTTATCGCTCAAACCATAATTTCCGCTCAAGCGATTTGACATAGCAATCTGTACACGCATTGTACAATTACAAGTTACACTACAATTATCTAAATCAGAACAATAATACAGTCACGCTCGACATTACATTCGAGTGTCGGTACACTAACAAAAATCAAACTACAATAAAAAATATACACAAGAAAATGATTTACATTTCCCCAGCCGATCTAACTACGATTAAAATTGAATAATCAATATGTTGTACTCATTCCTTCGCCAAAACACCTCAGCTCACATCGTCACACATGACCCAGCAGTTATTTAGTTTGATGCCGACATCGTCACTAGAGTGTCCATGGTCGTCCTTCCGACTGTTGGCCTTGTTCCAGACATCTTGATGATTTTCTTAGGATGGAAAAAGTTCAGTTAATACTCAGTTCTAAATTAACTACTAAAATTGCTAAATGAGTTGCTATTTCCACTCAATGTCCTGAGCAATTTGTTCGAAGAAACTTTCCCTAAATATGTTTATAAGCCTGAGCTTCTACCATTCACACGCAAAATTATACACATTTAATAATTTGACAAACTCGTCAGAGTTTTGAAGTTATACTGATTCACTCGTCTCCACAGAGACCTCAAAATATGTCAAGTGTCCCAAGACACGCCAAAATAAAGTACACAAGTATCACATCGGACACATCAGAATAAAGTATAGTGTCACTCACGACACCACAAAATAAAGTCAGTTCAACCCTCAGCTCGGCGACATTTATACAGAACACAACAACACACCGGTGGTGGGGACGAAATTAAAAAATAATTCGAAGTTTTTGGGCTACGGCCTTGCGACTAATTACATTGAACTTCTCTCATTGCAGAGGTTAAGAATTTGATCGGCGGGTTCACAAACGATCATGGGTTTCATTAATAATCAATTCGCGCCAAATCAAAGGTACGCCAACTTTCGCGGGCTGAATGGCGTGCCCTGCTTCATTCGTCGATTTCAAATTCATATTGTACCGAGTGACCTGGGAACTCCTCCCCATTTATGACGTACAAGTATCTTCATCCTGTCAGATTCTGCTTCCCCTTCTACCGCCGGCATAAATTGGTAGTAACCGTCCCATGGCTTGCTAGCTGAAGCCACGTTTTTTGTACGTTGACCTCGCTAGTTCCAGGAATTTTGACACAGTTTTCCTTGTCCCAATAGCTTGGTTTAAATACACCTGCCTCGTCTTCTGACTCCCATTAGTTGCAACATATTTCCTCAACTCGTATCCACTGCTGCTTGTATGAATGCCCTCTTTCAAATATAATAAATAAAAAATATGAATCATAATTATATCAGATGATATCATATGGGTTCAGAAGGTATATCATAATCTTCACCGCGGGGGAAGGGAAGAGAGAATCTAAATTCCATTTTAGTTGCTTCACCTTAATCCGTTCATTGTTTGTTGAATATCATTGGTTTATTGCTGAAACTAATTATGATATTACACATAATTAGCCACCACACACAATTTAGCTAATTCATTAATAACATTGTGACTGCGATGTTCCCGTAAAGCTACTCGCTGCCAGTGATGCCTACCCGTGGGATTTGTCCCAAATTGTGGGACATTTAAACAACTGTTTTTAGATAAAGGATAAATGGATTTTTTGTGTATGCAAAAAGTGAGGAAAATTTGGGATATTTGGCCGATGCCATATCACCATTAATAATTTACACAGCAAACGTGCACAATAGGTACAGGCCGATAGTATAAAAATAAACCTTTCCCGGAAGTAGAGTATTACATTACAATCGCCAAGTGCTGCTTGTGCGATAACTGACAGTTTTATGTGTTTTTGGCGATTAATACTTATGTTTTTTTGTGAAATCTTCATAAAAAACAAGTAGTTCCGTGAAGAACTATACAGCCTATTTTCATATATCCTAGTTATGTTAACTGCCACTATCAACATACAAAATTTCAGTTTGATTGCTGTAATAGATTTGTTGATATTGAGAATCGACTAAATATTTCGGATAGTCGCCATGTTGGATTTTATATAATTATGTAGGTCCTAGAGTTATGTACTGTTACATGTGTACGTGTAGCATTCAAACTTGAATCGCATGTTTAAGACACAAGAAGTAACAAGGAGATTTAAAAATTTCGCACAGCTGCCATCTAGTGGTTATGGCAACAATTGAAATAAATTAGATGCCATTGGATTAACATTCGTATAAGGATTTACTGTACCAAGTTTCACTGCACTTGGATGGTTAATTTGCGAGAAACGACCATGTGAATATTTATAATTCGCGTCGCCGCCATGTTGGATTTGTGATCACCAGGTTATTTCAAGTCCTACAGGTGAACTTAAGTTCATAGCCTCTATGCACATAAAAAAATTCAATTTGATTGCTATAATAGATTCGTAGATATTCAGAACCGTCTAAATATTTCGGATGGTCGCCATGTTGGATTGTTAAATGTATAGGCCATAGAGTCATGTGCCATTAAAGGAAAATTATTGCGTAGGTTCATTATTCGAACTTTCAATTCGATCGCATGATTACGACACAAGAAATAAAAACTTAATTTTAAAACTCGCACAGCCGCCATCTTGAGGTTATGTAAACAATTGAACTAAATTGGATACCAGTGCATTACAATGTGTATAAACATTTCCTGTGCCAGATTTCATTGCGTTTGGAACATTAAATCGCGAGAAAGGTCTATTTAAAATTTTCAAATTCGCTTGGCCGCCATGTTCGTTTTGTGGTTAACCGGATTTTGAGTGTCTTATAGATGAACTTCCAGTAGTGCCCTTTATCTCCGTACAAAATTTCAGGGTGATACCGCTAATAGTTTCAGAGATATAGAATGCCGGTGAAATATTTCGCACATCCGCCATCTTGTGGTTAGGTAAACAATTGAACGAAGTTAGATGTTGGTGCATTACAATGTGTATAAACATATACTGTACCAAGTTTTATTGCGTTTGGTTGGTTAAATCGCGAGAAACGTCTATTTAAAAGTCGCAAATTCGCGTGGCCGCCATGTTCGTTTTGTAGTTGACCGGTTTTTGAAAATCTTATAGATGAACTTCCAGTAGTTCCCTTTATCACCAAAAAAATTCCAGGGTAATATCGGTAATAGTTTCGGAGATATTGAATGCTGGTGGAATAATTCGCACAGCCGCCATGTTGGATTGGTGAAACATAACAAAATTTGAAGGGCACGGTCGGGGTCGCCCGGAATACTGCTATGAACTTGCCGAGTTTCATTGAAATCGCTCCAGCCGCTTAAAAGTTATTAGGGGGAAACACACACACACACACACTCCTTACACACACACACGGACAAAAGGTGATCTCATAAGCCTATTTTTCAAAATTGAAAATAGGCAAAAAATCAAAGACACATACAGGGAATGATAAACATCTCAATCTTTAACGGGCATTAAGTGTTTGTTTAAATGTACGATACTGATAGTTTACAAGGCAGTTTTGTTTTTGGTTCAACTCAGTTTTAGCACTGCAATTAGAAACACATGGTCGAGACTCTAGAGCACACTATTTACTCATTATACATTTGTTTTGAAAAGAAAAAAAAAAAAAGAAAAAAAAATGTACGTGGGATATTTTCTAGTGAAAAGGGACATTCTGAGTGGGAAGTTGGGACTTTCAGGATTGAGAGGTTTGCAGTCTCGCTCTGTCGGAGGCGAAATGTTGCTATCGTCTGTCAAAAACAAGTAAGGAAAAACGAAAGAAAACATAACACCACCTTTCCTCATATCTTTCTCTCTGTTTGTTTGATTCTTTCCTTCGATCACCTTGTGTTGTAATGACTAGCATTCTTGGCTCTTATCGCGAAGATTCGGGTGAGATTACCGGTTCTGCCAAGAAAATTAATTCTGGTCTGGGGTGCATTCAGCCTCGTGAAGAAGAACTTAGAAGAGGTGAGTCCAATTTCCTCTCTGCCATCCTAAAAGTAGTTTTCTTCTATGTAAATGCCAGAACAGTACCTAATTTAAGGTCACGATTGTCTCCTTCCCAATCAAAGTTCCAATTACAAATTCACACACAAATACATACATCACAATACCACAGGTTATCAGAAAAATTTCACACCCACCCAAATACAAGGATGTTTGTTTTGGCAGCTATACAATAGGACGGACGGAGCAAGGACAAGTCCAAGCTCAATAATGAATGGGTTGCCGATAATGTCAGCAAAGAAAGAAATGGAATTGACAAATGAAAACTGTAAGGATGTCAGGCATCAAGTCACAGTGAAAATCCTGAGCCTGCTTCCGGTCGGTCGACCGGGTCAGGGAATGGAATGAATGAAGCGGCGAGGATATGAACTGTGCCGACTGCTGAAACCTGTCGCACTCCCCTGGGGCAATGATTAAATGAATGACAGATGAAATGAAATGATAGTGGAGAGTGTTGCTGGAATCAAATTATTGACAGGGAAAACCGGAGTACCCGGAGAAAAACCTGTCTGCCTCTGTTTGGTTCAGCAAATATCTCACATGGAGTGACCGGGATTTGAACCACGGACCCAGCGGTGAGTGGCCGGCGTGCTGCCGCCTGAGTCACGGAGGCTAATGCATGAAGTCACAATACGATATTCAATTAATTAGTTGCACAATTTATTGTAAAATAAAAATATGCTGCCGGGAAGATTCGACGAACCCCCCTCGCCCATGAACCCGACCTTGGTATCGGCACACAGTCACCAGCCACCTTATTGCGCTAGAGTAGGAATTCGAACCGGGCTTTTCTGCCTTACACCGTTGACATCCTCAAGGGAGTTGCGGCCGGACCATCGAACCAAAATGGTATCACGCTCATTGAATTATGTCAGGCACATAACTTGGTCTTAAAATCGACTAGCTTTATGAAACTGCCGAGAAAACAGAAGACATGGATATCACCTAATCCCCTCCTCGGAGAATTCCAGTTGGACCATGTTGCAATAAAGCGGAAGTTTCATAAGGAAATTCAAAATGTTAGAGTTCTCCGAGGAGCTAACCTTGACTCAGACCACTACTTGTCAAAAGTTAAACTGAAGATTATTCCTAGGAGTAACTTTCAACGGAACAACCGTATACGAAGAAGATATGATCCAAACAAAATTAAGGAGAACAAGGAAGAATGGGACACATTAACCAGAGACCTAGAAGGCCAGGACTGGAGGCAGATGGAGAAGAGTCTTCTAACCAAGGCAGAACAACTTGCTCCTGTTACAAAGACGAAGAAGCATAGATGGTGGAACAACGAGTGTGATAAGACTACTTGATCTGGGGAAGAAGGCGTGGCACGTTTGGCAAACCAAAAAGGACGAGAGTACCTGGCAACACTTTGTGGAAACCAGGAAGATGGTGTCCAAGGGGATCAAGAAAGTAAAGAAGGAGCACGGCGACCAACTACTCAGGAAGATAAATGATGACTTTGCGAAGAACAATATGAGAAACTATTATCGGGTGTTCAAGGAAAACCTAAGCAGATATGACCCCCCAACTCTCCAACTTCAGGACGAAAACGGGAACGTGGCATATAGTAACAGGGGTAACTGTAAAATTCTAGCCGGCTACTTTAAAGAACTCCTAAATTGCGATGAACCACTCCAAAAGATGTCTTTCGATTGTGGACCAAAATCGTCTCCCAACCATGATTCTAAACCCCCGTCTGTAAGAGAGATTCAGAAGATACTGACTCGTATGGAAAATTTCAAGGCATCTGGAGAATATCAGATGATAGCTGAATTATGGAAGTATGCCAGTGAAGATGTGATTGGCTCATTCCAAAAGCTTTTTGAGGAGATATGGAAGACAGAGATCATTCCAGTGGAATGGAAAATGGCCCTGATACACCCTCTTCACAAAAACAGGTTCGAAATAGGATCCTAGCAATTACCGAGGGATCTCACTGCTGGACGTGACATACAAGATGTTTTCAGGAGCGTTATTAGAAAGAGAAGAACCACAGTTGGACTGCCAACTTGGGGAGTATCAAGCAGGGTTTAGAAAGGGGAGATCTTGCGCTGAACAAATTTTAAATCTCAGAAACATTATAGCGTACCAGAAGCAGAGGGCGAAACCGTATATAGTGACCTTTGTAGACTTCCAAAAAGCTTACGATTCCATCAACAGAGAGTCGTTGCTCAATATTTTGGAAGAGTTTGGCCTGGACAGGAAAACCCTAGCCCTCATAAAGGAGACGCTCACGAATACGTCCTCTAAAGTTAGATTCATGGGCGAACTATCTGAACCATTTGAGATCAGAACAGGGGTCCGGCAGGGACTGTTGTTCAACTGTGCACTTGAAAAGGTTATTAGAGAATGGAATGCGAAACCACGAGGGGGAATACGTCTAGGAACAAAAAACAAAAGAATCACGATTAAGTGTTTGGCCTTTGCTGACGACTTGGCGCTGCTCGCAGAAACATGGGAGGAAACCAAAGAAAAATCACAGAATTACAAGAGATGGTGGGGAAAATAGGACTTAAAATTTCCTTTGAAAAAAACGAAAATTATGTCAAATAGTTTGGATGTGCCCAAGAGAGTTACAGTAGGAGCTAATAAAATCCAGGTGGTTAATAGTTTCAAATACTTAGGAGAATGGATCGACTGGAATAACCTTGAAGGAAAAACAATGGAGGCGAGAAGAATCAAAATGGAACTAGCCTTCCAGAAAACCAAAAATACATACAATAAGAAAACCCTCTCCTGGAACATTAAAATCAGGCATTATAACACCGTCATTAAGCCAGAGGCACTATTTGCAGCAGAAACACTAGTCTTGAGGAGACAAGGGCAAATGGAAAAATTGGAAATCAAAGAGAGAAACATTTTGAGGAAGATCATAGGTCCTAAATTCCAAAATAACAAACAAGTTTTCTATAGGAACGACACCCTGTATCTGAAGTCGGAGAGACTTTCAGATACCATACGGAAAAGGAGGATTGATTTCTATGGACACATCTGCCGGATGAATCCTGCCCGATTAACCAAGAAAATCTTTGACTTCTTTTCCAAAAAGAAGATCAAACCTAATTGGCTTTCGGAAGTGGAAAAGGACCTGCGAGAGCTTCAGATTACTGAAATCATGTTGATGAATGGTACAGCCAAAACCGTGACCAAAGACAACACCAAGAAGTTCCAAGCCAGAGCCGTCTCCAGAAAGCGGATGCAGATATCACAAGAGGAAAGAAAGAGGAGATCAGAGAGAACGAAGAAGTATTGGGAGAAAAGGAGAGCACAAGCATCTAACAAGTGATTGATCTGACGTACCCCAAAGTGGGTGATTCGAGGAGAAGAGGAAGAAGAAGAAGAAAGATAAATGGATATAGTGTCTTAACAATTTGAAGATAATGTCGAATAATGATGGATTAAAGAGATTATAGCTGCATTTGAATGACGGAGGCTGATGTCACTTTTGCAAGTAACAAAACATTTAGTGTTAAAATAGTTCATGCTTTTGGGATATTGCGGTGTGAAAGTGAAATTAAAAATTCTATACGTTTCCAGAGGAACAATGCCTCCTTTTTAAAACATTGTGGCCAAAGAAAGTGTGCCAATGAGCTTAAAATAACTAGAGCAATTCCCCTGTTCGTCACCAGAGAGCAGCCAGAAACTACTGTATGGACCTTGGTAGAAAAACCCGCCATATTAAGTAGAACGGCGAATAGAGTTGTAAAGTAGGAGAAGGAAAAGGGGACAGGGGAAAAATTGAGACTCCTCGAAGAATGAGGATGTCCAAATAAGGAGGAAGAGCGGGGAGGGGGAGAGAGGGATGGATGGATATAAGGAAACAGAAACCAAAGGGAAGTGTATCTGCACGGTACCCAACGTCATACCGACCTCGGCGAAGAAAACAAATGGAGACTCCTCCAGTGACGAACAAAGAAGATCAAATCATTGCCCAGTAGCCTTCCTTACTACTCTGTCCACCGTTCTGATTAATATGGCGGGTTTTTCTAACGTGGTCCATACAGTAGTTTCTGGCTGCTCTCTGGTGACGAACAGAGGAATTTCTCTAGTTTTGTAGGTTCATTGACACACTCATGCTTTGGCCACATTGTTTTAATTCTATTGAAAAAGGAGGCAAGATTCCTCCCGAAACGTTTAGAGGTATAAATGTTTTTCTTTACACGGCAACATCCCAAAAGCACGAATAATCGCAGGTCAACAGGGAGTTTGGTGCCGGGGCTTTTTAAGCTGATTGTATATGAATTTGATGCCCTGAATTCAAATATACCATTAGTTTTTGCCTAGCAGCTCTAGTTTCTGAGATATGGTATTTTTGTGAAATATACATTACGCATGGTAATAATAAACTAAACACGGAATTTTCATTACTATATTATACAAATATTATTATATACAAACATAGAGGAAGAAGTCATGGATGAAACCAACCAGTCACTGAACACTTCGGAAGCTTCTTTTTCGTGACATTCCTGAATGTATTTTGGAACAGTCCCTCTTTAACTCCAGCTCAGTAAGCTGCTATCATATGCCTGTCCCAACTTCCTTGGTGGCGATCCTGCACAGTTTTAATATCCTGGTGAAATCGTTCACCTTGTTCCTCACCGGTGTCTGCTAAATTTTCAGGAAAACGGTCTAAGTGGCCATGTAAATAGTGCACCTTAATATTCATGTTGCACCTAAGGGATTTGAAACTGTTAAGCATCTCGTTTACCAGTTCCACATAGTTTCCAGCTTTGCATTTGCCTAGAAAATGTTTTACAACTGACGCAAATGAAGTCCAGGCTTTTAGCTCAGATTCATTCATCGAATTTACGAAGTCAGGCTCCTTAATGAGTTGTCTTATTTGTGGGCCATTAAAAATCCCTGCTTTAATTTCTTCCATACTCAAGTGAGGCATTTTATTTCCTATAAGTGCAAAGCATGATCCGTTCTTATCAAGAGCCTTCTCAAACTGCTTCATACGGCCCAGCTCGATTTGCAGTGGAGGAAAGATGATTTTCTCTCGTTCAACTAAGGGGTCGCTAATAACATTTTCCCCCAACATCCATGTTGTATATTATGATTGAGAATTGCACAAATGGACTTGTAACTGCACATTTTGTGTAAAATTGCACATAAAAACAACACAGATCTAAAAAATAGAGGTATAGAAGAAAACTGATATCTAAAAAAATAGAGCTGTTAGAGAAAAATTGATTTCACATTTAGATTCAGCGATCCAAGTATACCTAAAATTAGTTACAAAATCCCCGGCACCAAAAACATTTTCTTTTTTAGTAGGCCTGTGTTAATTTTAATAGTATCCTGGGCCGTGAAAGCCTTAATCTACATAAAACATTTAGCGTCATAATGTGGCGTGGGATTAACCCAATTAAAGTTTGTACGGTCTGATAAGCAGAGCTCATAAGAACGTAAGTGATAAATAAGTTGTCCTATTTCACTGTTGCCAGCGCAAGTTTGTGGGAATATTCGTGATTGGTTCAAATAACTTAGTTCATGGTTCTTCTTTTTCCAAGAGATGAGCTGCCAATTACATGACAATAACTTTCAGTCGGTTGACACATAATAAATCCAAACAAGTTGTTCCGTGACGAACTATGCTTACTGATTGAGATTAGGATAGAAATATATAGAGTGCATCTTTCAACAGTTGGCAGCCCTGTTGACACTAAAAACGCATATTCATATTTTGTTTTATGAAAAATAAAGGGCTTATGAGATCACCTTCTGTTGGGTGTGTGCGCGCTTGTGTGTGTCTCCCTGTAACAGCTTCTAAACGGCTGGAGCGATTTCAATGAAACTCGGTGAGGTCATAGCACCATGTCGGCCAACCCCGACCGTGCCCTTCAAATTTTATTACGTCTCAACAATCCAACATGGTGACTCTACGAAATATTTCACCAGCATTCAATATCTCGGAAACTATTACCGATTTCACCCTGAAATATTGTACGGAGATAGAGGGCACCGCTAAGAGTTCACCTATGTGACATTAAAAAACTGGTAACTACAAAACCAACATGGCGGCCAAGCGAATTTGAGACTTTTAAAGAGACTTTTCTCGCGATTTAATCAACCAAACTTGGTACAGCAAATGATTATACACATTAACTGCACTGGAGTCTAATTTAATTCAATATTGTTTACAGCATCAAGATGGCGGCTGTGCGAAATATTTCACCGTCATTCTATATTTCCGAAAATATTACTGATAATACCCTGATTCCTTTTACGGTGATAAAGGGCACTACTACAAGTTTATCTAAATTACATTCAAAAACCTCTAAAGTACAGAACGAACGTGGCGGCCAAGCGAAGTTGAAACATGGGACAGTAAATGTTTATACGTATTTGTAATGCACTGGGATCTAATTTAGTTCAATTGTTTATATAACCTCAAGATGGCGGCTGTGCGAAATGTTAAAATTAAGTTTTTATTTATTATGTCATAATCATGCGATCGAAGTGAAAGTTTGAATAATGAACCTACGCAATAATTTTCCTCTGAGGCCTATACATATAACAATCCAACATGGCGACCATTCGAAATATTTAGACGGTTCTCAATATCTACGAATCTTTTACAGCACTCAAACTGGTTTTTTAAGATGTTCATAGGGGCTATGGACATAAGTTCACCTATAGGACTTTCAGTAACCTGTTGAGCACAAATCCAACATGGCGTCAACGCGAAGTATACATATTTAAATGGACGTTTCTCGCGATTTAACCATCCGAGTGCAGTGAAACTTGATACGGTAAATGCATATACAAATGTTAATCCTCTGGTATCTAATTTATTTCAATTGTTTTCATAACCACAAGATGTCAGCTGTGGGAAATTTTAAAATATCTTTTGAACTTATTGTGTCCTAATCATGCGATTGAAGTTTGACTACTACTACACGAGCACAATAATCTTCATGTAACAGTACATAACTCTAAGACCTACTTATATAAAATCCAACATGGCGATCATCCGAAATATTAGACGGTTATCAATATCTACGAATCTATTACAGCACTCAAACTGAAATATTGTATGTTGATAGAAGCAGTTAACATAAGTAGGATACCTGAAAATAGGCTCGAGTTCTTCGCGGAACTACTTGTTTCATAAAATAATGAGGATATGCTATAAATGGTTTCCAAAATCACCACCATTGCGGTAGGTTAGCTAATGTACCATCATCGTGCTTCATGTGGAGCGATAGTCAATGAACTAATGTCTTCTTTTTTGCCGCAATGCCATTTAGTTGAAATTTGAAATTTTAATTACTGCCTGTTTAAATACACTCAGCAGATAGAATTACATGCACGGGGCTTCATGTTATCCAGGCGTAAACACTGCGATGGACCGCAATATCGATTCCGTCGTTTTAATTTGGTGTGGCGACATTGATGCTGTGTGAAAAAATTAAAACCACCATTCGTTTGATGGCACAACATTGAGCTACATAACAACGTCATTCGGGAACGTTGAATGGCATTTGCTTCATAGTGCATGTGATTTCACGCCTATCGTTCTGCAGGGCGTGTTATGGCGCTGGGATCTAGCTGCGGATTCACCACCAAGGTGGGCCGAATTCGAGATGATTTTCGGTTCAAGTATATACCGTGGTTCATACGTGTCTAGGGGATCTTTAACCTACTTTTCACATTTTGTAACAAGTAGTTCCGTGAAGAACTATACAGCCTATTTTCATATATCCTACTCATGTTAATTGCCTCTATCAACATACAAAATTTCAGTTTGAAGGTTGTGATAGATTCGTAGATATTGAGAACCGTCTACATATTTCGGATGCTCGCCATTTTGGATTGTTATATGTATAGGCCATAGAGTCATGTACCATTCAAGGGCAATTATTTCCTAGGTTCATTATTCAAACTTTCACTTCGATCGCGTGATTAGGACACAAGAAATAAAAACTTAATTTTAAAATTTCGCACAGCCGCCATCTTGAGGTTATGTAAACAATTGAACTAAATTAGAGGCCAGTGTATTACAATATGTAAAATCATTCACTGTACCACATTTCACTGCGCTCAGAGAGTTAAATCACGAGAAAAGTCTAATAGAATATTTCAACTTCGCTTGGCCGCCATGTTTGTTTTGAACTTTACAGGTTTATGAAAGTTACATAGATAAACTTGTATCAGTACCTTTATAACCGTACAAAATTTCAGGGTGATATCTGTAATAGTTTCGGAGATATAGAATGTCAGTGAAATATTTCGCCAAGGCGCCATTTTCAGGTTATGTAAACAATTGAACTAAATTAGACTCCGGTGCATTACAATGTGTATAAAAATTTGCTGTACCAAGTTTCATTGGATGGTTAAATCGCGAGAAAAGTCTATTTAAAAGCTTCAACTTCGCTTGGTCGCCATGTTGGTTTTGTAGTCACCAGATTTTTGAAATTCTCATAGGTGAACTTCAAGTAGTGCCCTTTATCACCGTACACAATTTCAGGGTGATCGGTAATAGTTTCAGAGATACTGAATGCTGGTGAAATATTTCACACAGCCGCCATGTTGGATTGGTGAGACATAATAAAATTTGAAGGGCACGGTCGGGGTCGGCCAGAATAGTGCTATGATCTTACCGAGTTTCATTGTAATCGCTCCAGCCGTTGAGAAGTTATTAGAGGGGGACACACAGCATCTCACAGACACACACACACGGACAAAAGGTGATCTCATAAGCCTATTTTTTCATAAAATAAAAGTAGCCTAAAAATGAGGAAAAAGTAGACTTATGACATCGATCCGGGCAGATGTGTGTCTGTCTGTCCTTCTGTCTGTTCGTCTGTGTGTCTCCACCCCGCCTATCAACTCCTAAACGGCTGCAGATATCGAAACCAAACTTGGTATGAGAAAAGATCTATGCCTGAATATCTCACGGCCATATTTGAAAATGACTTTAGTGCTACCAATTGCTGAGAAAACACAATTGAAAATTGATGTCAATGTTGGATATCTCGGAAGATATGCATGGGAATTGTTCCAAAATTGTCACACATAAAGATAATATTACATCAGACTAATTTACAGGAGACCATACATGAGAGTGTTGCCAACATGATTCTATGCCTGCTGATAGGTCCAATCTTTAAATGCATGTAACTTCCTTACTATTGGATCTCAACCAAATTTGGTATGTAATTTGCGCACTGGAACGGAAATGAATACGCGTTTCTCTTAGTGTCAACAGGATTGCCAGCTGTTGAAAAATGCACTCTATACATTTTTATACTAATCCCAATATATCAGAGAGTATGCAGGCCAACAGTTCTAAACTTTGCATACATATAGTACCAGAAAATTTAGGTTAATTTTCAGTAACCGATATACTGAACCCATGTACTATTGGTTCAAGCGTCGAATCCATAATTTATTTGTAAAAGAAGAGAGGAAATAATACAGTCCTTAGAATAACTTGGAAAGATTTTAAGAAGTGGGCTGTTATAGTGTGGCGCAAGAATGGGTGACCACGAGACCTTACTCAGCGAGAAAATGACAACCTCGTAATGGTGCAAGAAGAGAAATAATTAGAATTAAGCCATTTGCGAGCATTTAATTAATGAAAGAAACACACCATTGTTGATCATTCTGGAATAGAGATTTTTGTGTGGGGAAAAAGTTTATAATATTTGCACAGGAAAGAACTGCAGACGTAGCATGACGTCGTTAGTAATTCCCCGAGACCAGAGTTGGTAGGGATGGAAAAATAAACCTCAACGCCCACGTATTTGAGGAGATAAATTATTTAATATCTTGGAATTGTGCGATCGATTTTCATGATCAAAGAAACCAGTTTACGTTTAGAACAAGAGCTTTCCAGAGATATATATTTCAAAATTATACGACAATTACTTCAGAAGTTAGTGCTGGAGAAGACGCGGATTTTATCTTTTTGCCGCCGATTACGATATAAACCCTGGAGGTGCCAGGAGGAGCATGCAGTTATTGTCAGCCTACGGGCGTGACACTGTGTCACTATCATCGTTAATGCAGTCTTTACCAGACCTTGAGAGGTCGTGTTACGCTGTATCACCAACGAGCACCCCGTATGGGAGTGGCCGTGCAGTATCGTCATTAGTATCGCCGTGTGGAGACACATTAGAATCCTATTATAGGAATAATATCGGCAAGCTTCAGACTTTATAAAGTTCACAAGTATAGTCAAAGTTAGGCTGTGGACTTGAGAAATAACAGGCGATAGGTACTCGAAGATAATAGTTCAGTTAAAGAACCGGCGCATCATAAGGTTTCGAAGTAACTAAGGAAAGTGAAATAGACAGTCTATCTACGTTAAGGAACCCAAGCAGGGTAGAACGAAATAGTAACGCCTAGTGTTCCGGAAATTTAGGGACTAGAGCGCAGGACGATAAAAATCGGGAATTGTAGTTCCAGGCTTTGTCTAGGTAGACAAATGAACAGTAAACATTGGGGAGTACTCCAATAAGCTACAAATCAGAGTAACAGAAAGTACCAGGAAATTACTAGGTCATCGATAAACAGTTCGAGCGATCGAGATAGTAATACATCAAGGTCAGACTTTTATTTAGACGAACAAGTAGCGTCTAGCAAGATACGACATCGTGCAGGAAAGTTATAGGAGCCGATAGTCAAACCCAGGATTAGAAGATCAGCCGTTCCAGGGAGGTTTAGTTCGATCAAGACTTTCCATCATCTCGTCTGATTAGGAAGCCGACGTGCTATAGTGCAACCCTTGGAAATGGGAAAGGAAAATAAATCACGTGTGTAAGGCGAATGATTAACGCCCAAGTGATAAAAATTTTATGTAATGTAAATATAGTGAAATTTTTGAGTGTAATATTTTAGTGAATTGTATTGTGTTAAGTGAAAACGACTACAAAATGGTATTCGTGATGTTCCAAGTGATTAAGGTAAATATTTTACGAGCTGTTGAAGAAGTGTCATTGAATGTAAATATAACCAGAAAAATGGCTTAAGAAAATGTTGGTGGGCGAAAATGTTTCATCGCTGGAGAATTCGGTCGCTGACCGTACCGTCATGTGAGTAACTATTTCATTATTATGTGTTTGGGAAGATTTGCGTATAATCCTCATGAGAGAAAGAGTAGGGAGGTTTAATAACAGGTGAAAGAATGATTGCGCGATCTGAACGATTAATTTGAGAGAAATATAATAAATATGTGAAATATAAATGAATCCCTTGTGGAATGTATTCAGTAAAATATCAGTGTAATTGATAAATGATATAAATATGAGAAAGCAAGCGTAATAATAATAATAATAATAATAATTATACAAATGAATGAAGATTGTGATGAATTTTGTATTGAAAGTAGTAGCTTCCGAGCTCCTTTAGATGAATTAATACATGTTATGAATACATGTTCTTTACGGTAAAAATGATTATTGTTAAGGGAAGAAGAGTAAAATATTTTGAGATGTAGATCAAACGTTGATTTTGAATTTATTTAGTTCTTTGAAGGCTACTTGGCTAATTAATGTATGAGCGCCATGTAGCGCATTGAAGTAATTTGTCACGCTAGGAATGCGTTGAAATGCTCGGTAAAAATAATTATGAGGGATAGTTAGTCGTGGGGAATGAACTGTATAAGCCCTCAACATTGGGATACTGCACCCGAGGCATTTGAAAGGATCGAACTCAGAGTCGTCCGTGTTGAAGCCCCTTAATATTGGTTGTATTATTGCATTTTTCCTACCCACTAATGAGGACACTTCATAATTATTATATACCGAAGCTAAGAGAATAGGCCTGTTGAACCTAAATATGTTTTTTTCATGAATTTGTATTAGAAGCCTTGTCATTCAGAGAATTGCTTTGGAAACAGCTGTGTGGAAAGCTGATGTAGCCAGTTCCTTGTGAAAGCGAGACTGTGAGCTCTCTTCTCTCTCTGCAATAAATCACGCCAAGTAGTTAAGATTAGACCCTTACCCGCTGGTAGTGCGGTAGGTTAGGACGTGACTGTCTGAGTCATAATATACACAGAAGTGTTTAAAGATTGTTTGAACGACCCGGTCTTTGAACCGAGGTCCCTTTATAAATTATTATCGCTTGCAGAGTTCAGATCGTTGCTTTCTTATAATATACTGGTCTTTTAAGACAAAAATGATAAATCCTTAACTTTATTGTTCAATAATTCAGTAATTCACGAGTTCTATTGAAGACATTAGATTCCGGGAGTAATCTTAAGTTTGACTTGTTCAGTAGTCTTCTATAGCTCGGGAGTACGCAAATTTTTCCCAATCACGGTAGTGAGTTGTTAGCTTGAGACAGAGGGATGGTAACATGTGAGCCTTGTGAAAGCCCAAAATTAATTGATGATTAGCCAGACTTTGATCATTATGATTAAAAGATATACTCATGTAAATAGTAATTGATGTGTATTCAATTGGTAACACATTGTATATAAACCTTACCGAGCCATTTGGAGCTCTTTATTTTAAAGATTTGTAGTGACACCATATGGAAGTGAAACTTAGTTGAAGTTTGTTGGTTTTTGGAAAACCAGTCATTATGATTTTGTAATTGTTTTGTATGAATTCCTTGTTCAATTTCGGACAAGTGTGAAGTGGAGTGTCAGTATTTTTATTTGTTTAATTTTTGTAGCGCCATATTTTTGGATAATTAAATATTTTAATAGTAGGATTTGATTTTTGTTTATTTTTGGAAGTGTATCCTCTGCTTAATCCAAAGTGTGTAAGTCACAGAGTGGGAGAACAAACCATGAACCCCGATACTCCCGATTGAGCATTGCTGGCAAACTGTGATTTGCATATTTCATTGTTGAATGGGCACAATACGACAGTGCTGCCAACATAATTCACGCGTGCTGATAAGTTAAATGTTGAGTCAGATGTTACTTCCATACTAATAAATGAAGTTCTTTCAAAATTGGTGCATATATAGATCACAATATTTAAATTAAATTTGAGCATCCAATTTATGGCAGTGTCGTCAACCTGATTTTACGCAGGCTATTTTTTTTCGTTTTGCTTCCTGAGATGATGATGATGATGATGATAATTGTTGTTTTAAGGGGCTTAACATCCAGGCTATCGGTCCCTAATGGTTTGGGTGATAGTGAAAATGATAATGAAAATACGAACTATAACTAAAACTGAGCTTCGGTGTATCATAATCTAAATAGTGTACCGTCTTTCGCTTCAAGGCATGAGGTACAGTTATATACAACAAACAAATATTTTGGAAATTTTCCGAGTTTTGCGTAAAAGCACGCCTGAATACGAGTTATGTTTCATCATGTGCCCGGCCTTGCAGAACTTTGTATATGCAGCAGATCTGGCATCAGCGCGCTCCATTTAATGCGTACAGTCTTTTAAGGTTGAGACGCTCTATGCTAACTTATATACTAGAAGAAGAAATGGAAAACAAAAGGAGAATAAGGCAAATAAAGGACAGGAGGAAAATGAATGCCCTCAACCCTCGAAGAATGCGGATTGGGGGACTTGGAAGGAGGGAGAGCCATGAAAGGCAGATAGGAAAGTGAAAGAGGGTCGCCCCCACAGGTAAGGGACAAAACGGGGAAACCGGACCCAGCTCAGGAATCCCTCGGGGTCGCCAACTCCCGAACTCACCAGCCGTGAGCCCCTGAGGGTGTAGCAATATCCAGGGTGCACCAGAATTGGTGGGGATACCTCCTTGAGGGCCTTGAGCAGAAGGCAGGAGAGTACATGAAAAGAAAAAGAAGGCTGACCCCTCGCAGATGGAGGGTATCAGAAAAGATGAGACAAGGTCCAGTTAAGGCGGGAAAGGAAGAGACTCCCTAGGAGTCGGATACTCTAATACCGTCGGGGTCGGAAGAGAACAAGGGTTGACCATGTGAGGTCAACAGGAAAGAAGACGGAAAGAAGCACGGCACAAGTAAGTGGAAGCAATGCTGGATTCAGCTGGGGTCCCGTGGTCGCCAACCCACGTCCCACTAGATGGGAGCCCCTGGGGGAGCTTCCGGAGAGGCCGAGTGCAGGTCTTTCTAGTTGACGCCCGTGGGCGACCTGCACGTCGTAATGAGGATGAAGTGAGGATGATGACGTCACATACACCCAGTCCCCGGGCCACGGACATTGACCCCAGGAGATTAAAATCCCTAAAGGCCCGGACAGGGATCAAACCCGGGACTCTTCGGGACAAAGCCTAGTGCGCTAACCAATTAGCCATGGAGCCGGACACGCAGGCTGATAAATTCAATATTTAAAAGGAGTTGTTATCATTATGCGTGATGGGCTCTATTTCGGCAACGCTGTACAGCTTTTCCCGGAGCGGGTAGCTGGTGAACGATGTGTTATATCCGCCTACAAATACAAACCGATATAAAATAAGTGAGTTAATTTACGTATTTCACAGTCATACATCATAACGTTTTGATGTATAAGGATTACATCGCGACCAAGAACTACATTTTCCAACCACCCCGAGCCGAGAAAAAGTTACCTTACAAAAATGATAATAACCTTTTTTCTTGGACACGCAAAACTTTGAAATTAATAAACCAGTTATACAACATTCCAATATATATTGTGTTAAAATGTGGATTCGATCTGATGAGGGGTTTTGGAGATAATAATTCTTAAATGTGACGCATGGTTGAAACACGCTTAAAAACGTGCACTTTTTGTGCTCCAACTGCGACAAAAAATATTAAAATATAAATTCAAAATTCCAAACCTACACCAGCTAACGTACAATAGAACGACGAAAATGATGATGTTATTGGATTTTATGTAGATCTATTGGTTATTTCACAAACAACCTTCAAACTCGAGTGCACATAATACTTTGGTCGACAGTAGACACGTACACACATACATACAGAAAGAGAGACAGAAAGAAAGAAAGAAAGAATGAAAGAAAGACCGCTCTTCGTGAAAGACCCCTAACCCAAGTTAGGTTGTGCAATATTCTTCGCTGACAGCCGCTGCCCTGGAGCAATATTTATACAAGTTTTGGCTTCCTTGTGATTTACATAAATTTCCACGCCGTTCGTGTTCTACAAATTATTTTACAACTGAGTATAATTCAAAAAGTTCCCGCAATTGGCTTGTCACAAGAAACAAGAAACTTGACACGAACAAGCAATTGTCTTGGGCGGTAACTCACTTGAGCCAGTGTTCTCGTTGCAAGACTCCAAACACAATAGTTGAATGTCGTGGTCCGTAGTTCGCCTATAAGGAACAAGGAGATTAAGTAGTCTTTTGTCTAATAATATAATACGATTTTTAGTTAATTTGTAATTAATATTTGCAGATAAATAAAACTCCTCTGCACCAAGAAGTGCATTCAGACGTAAGCAGTAGTTGATCTCATCCATGAACACAAGGACGTTTTACGTAGACAGGGAATTATTAATCCATTTTGTTAATGTCGGTTTAGGCATTTCAGTGGAATAACTAAATCATCCTGCACAGCATATGTGATCACCTGTTAATACCGCTCCATATATACCATCAAGCACAGCCTATGTGATCACCAGTTAATACCACCCCAAATAAACCATCCAGCACAGCATATGTGATCACCAGTTAATACCACCCCCAATAAACCATCCAGCACAGCATATGTGATCACCTGTTAATACCGCTCCATATATACCATCCAGCACAGCCTATGTGATCACCAGTTAATACCACCCCAAATAAACCATCCAGCACAGCATATGTGATCACCAGTTAATACCACCCCCAATAAACCATCCAGCACCGTATATGTGATCACCTGTTAATACCACCCCAAATAAACCATCCTGCACAGCATATGTGATCACCTGTTAATACCACCCCAAATAAACTATCCTGCACAGCATATGTGATCACCGGTTAATACCGCTACGAATAAACCATCCAGCACAGCATATGTGACCACCGGTTAATACCGCTCCAAATAAACCATTCAGCACAGCATATGTGACCACCTGTTAATACCGCTCCAAATAAACCATTCAGCACAGCATATGTGACCACCGGTTAATACCGCTACGAATAAACCATTCAGCACAGCATATGTGAACACCTGTTAATAACGCTCCAAATAAACCATCCAGCACAGCATATGTGATCACCTGTTAATACCACTATGAATAAACCATCCAGCACAGCATATGTGATCACCTGTTAATACCACTATGAATAAACCATCCAGCACAGCATATGTGATCACCTGTTAATACCACTATGAATAAACCATCCAGCACAGCATATGTGATCACCTGTTAATACCACTATGAATAAACCATCCAGCACAGCATATGTGATCACCTGTTAATACCACTATGAATAAACCATCCAGCACAGCATATGTGATCACCAGTTAATACCCCCCAAATAAACCATCCTGCACCGCATATGTGATCACCTGTTAATACCGCTCTTAACGGGACATGGGAAGTGGCTTCGTGCTCCCAGTAGCATAGCACTGCAATGTTGGGTCCAATAAGACAGAGGGATTACATTACATGTGGTTAGGACTTGAAATGAAGATCAGACATAACATTCCACTTAGAGTGTAGTTTGTGAAGACGAGTGAGATCGGGTTACAATACAGCCTTATCTCTCTCAGTGCCTCGAGTTATTTGCAGAGATCTCGTCGAGCTCACCTACAGGGAACAAACAATTCATTGAGTGCAGGGGGGCATTGCAATGTTCTGTAGTGCGTAACTGTTAATTCTTGTTCATGCAGTATCCACGCTTCCTTTCCTCAGACCGGCTCGTGGTGTAGTTGCTAACGTTCTTGACTGTCGGCCTGGGGGTCCCAACAAATCTCACTGGTATGAAGGATGATGATGATGATGATGATGATAATTGTTGCTTTAAGGGGCCTAACACCTAGGTTATCGGCCCGTAATGGTTTGGGTGATAGTGAAAGATGAGATGAGAATGAAAACTATAACTAATACTAACTACAGACTTACATACTAGAGGAAGAAATGGTAAACAAATAAAGGATAAGGCAAATAAAGGACAGGAAGAAAAGAAATACCCTCAACCCTCGAAGAATGAGAATTGAGGGACTTGGAAGGAAGGAGAGCCATGAAAGGCAGATAGGAAAGGAAGAGAGGAGAGGGCCCGCCCCAAGGACAGAGTAAAAAGCGGACAAGACGGACCCAGTTCAGGAATCCCTCGGAGTCGTCAACTCCAGAACTCACCAGCCGTGAGCCCTTGAGGGTGTAGCAATATCCAGGATGCACCAGAAGTGGTGGGGCTACATACACCCTGCCTCCTTGAGGGCCTTGAGCAGAAGGCAGGAGATAAAATGAAAAGAAAAAGAAGGCTGACCCCTCGCAGAAGGAGGGTATCAGGAAAGATGAGACAAGGGACAATTAAGGCAGGAAAGTGTAAGAATCCCTATGACTCGGATACCCTAATACCGTCAAAGTGGGAAGAGAACAAGATTGTGGTGTTTGAAGCCATATTTTCAGTGTTGCCTTAGTAAACAAGAGTTTAGTGCTTTTCAGTCGGTCAACACGAATGTACCCAAAAGAGATGGGTTATGCCCTAATCCTGAAATAAATTACATGAGATTAATAAAACACTAGGATCTTGGCTTCACGATTTGCCTGACTAGCCGTGAACATTGTGGTGTTTGAAGCCATATTTTCAGTGTTGCCTTAGTAAACAAGAGTTTAGTGCTTTTCAGTCGGTCAACACGAATGTACCCAAAAGAGATGGGTTATGCCCTAATCCTGAAATAAATTACATGAGATTAATAAAACACTAGGATCTTGGCTTCACGATTTGCCTGACTAGCCGTGAACATTGTGGTGTTTGAAGCCATATTTTCAGTGTTGCCTTAGTAAACAAGAGTTTAGTGCTTTTCAGTCGGTCAACACGAATGTACCCAAAAGAGATGGGTTATGCCCTAATCCTGAAATAAATTACATGAGATTAATAAAACACTAGGATCTTGGCTTCACGATTTGCCTGACTAGCCGTGAACATTGTGGTGTTTGAAGCCATATTTTCAGTGTTGCCTTAGTAAACAAGAGTTTAGTGCTTTTCAGTCGGTCAACACGAATGTACCCAAAAGAGATGGGTTATGCCCTAATCCTGAAATAAATTACATGAGATTAATAAAACACTAGGATCTTGGCTTCACGATTTGCCTGACTAGCCGTGAACATTGTGGTGTTTGAAGCCATATTTTCAGTGTTGCCTTCGGAAACAAGAGTTTAGTGCTTTTCAGTCGGTCAACACGAATGTACCCAAAAGAGATGGGTTATGCCCTAATCCTGAAATAAATTACATGAGATTAATAAAACACTAGGATCTTGGCTTCACGATTTGCCTGACTAGCCGTGAACATTGTGGTGTTTGAAGCCATATTTTCAGTGTTGCCTTAGTAAACAAGAGTTTAGTGCTTTTCAGTCGGTCAACACGAATGTACCCAAAAGAGATGGGTTATGCCCTAATCCTGAAATAAATTACATGAGATTAATAAAACACTAGGATCTTGGCTTCACGATTTGCCTGACTAGCCGTGAACATTGTGGTGTTTGAAGCCATATTTTCAGTGTTGCCTTAGTAAACAAGAGTTTAGTGCTTTTCAGTCGGTCAACACGAATGTACCCAAAAGAGATGGGTTATGCCCTAATCCTGAAATAAATTACATGAGATTAATAAAACACTAGGATCTTGGCTTCACGATTTGCCTGACTAGCCGTGAACATTGTGGTGTTTGAAGCCATATTTTCAGTGTTGCCTTAGTAAACAAGAGTTTAGTGCTTTTCAGTCGGTCAACACGAATGTACCCAAAAGAGATGGGTTATGCCCTAATCCTGAAATAAATTACATGAGATTAATAAAACACTAGGATCTTGGCTTCACGATTTGCCTGACTAGCCGTGAACATTGTGGTGTTTGAAGCCATATTTTCAGTGTTGCCTTAGTAAACAAGAGTTTAGTGCTTTTCAGTCGGTCAACACGAATGTACCCAAAAGAGATGGGTTATGCCCTAATCCTGAAATAAATTACATGAGATTAATAAAACACTAGGATCTTGGCTTCACGATTTGCCTGACTAGCCGTGAACATTGTGGTGTTTGAAGCCATATTTTCAGTGTTGCCTTAGTAAACAAGAGTTTAGTGCTTTTCAGTCGGTCAACACGAATGTACCCAAAAGAGATGGGTTATGCCCTAATCCTGAAATAAATTACATGAGATTAATAAAACACTAGGATCTTGGCTTCACGATTTGCCTGACTAGCCGTGAACATTGTGGTGTTTGAAGCCATATTTTCAGTGTTGCCTTAGTAAACAAGAGTTTAGTGCTTTTCAGTCGGTCAACACGAATGTACCCAAAAGAGATGGGTTATGCCCTAATCCTGAAATAAATTACATGAGATTAATAAAACACTAGGATCTTGGCTTCACGATTTGCCTGACTAGCCGTGAACATTGTGGTGTTTGAAGCCATATTTTCAGTGTTGCCTTAGTAAACAAGAGTTTAGTGCTTTTCAGTCGGTCAACACGAATGTACCCAAAAGAGATGGGTTATGCCCTAATCCTGAAATAAATTACATGAGATTAATAAAACACTAGGATCTTGGCTTCACGATTTGCCTGACTAGCCGTGAACATTGTGGTGTTTGAAGCCATATTTTCAGTGTTGCCTTAGTAAACAAGAGTTTAGTGCTTTTCAGTCGGTCAACACGAATGTACCCAAAAGAGATGGGTTATGCCCTAATCCTGAAATAAATTACATGAGATTAATAAAACACTAGGATCTTGGCTTCACGATTTGCCTGACTAGCCGTGAACATTGTGGTGTTTGAAGCCATATTTTCAGTGTTGCCTTAGTAAACAAGAGTTTAGTGCTTTTCAGTCGGTCAACACGAATGTACCCAAAAGAGATGGGTTATGCCCTAATCCTGAAATAAATTACATGAGATTAATAAAACACTAGGATCTTGGCTTCACGATTTGCCTGACTAGCCGTGAACATTGTGGTGTTTGAAGCCATATTTTCAGTGTTGCCTTAGTAAACAAGAGTTTAGTGCTTTTCAGTCGGTCAACACGAATGTACCCAAAAGAGATGGGTTATGCCCTAATCCTGAAATAAATTACATGAGATTAATAAAACACTAGGATCTTGGCTTCACGATTTGCCTGACTAGCCGTGAACATTGTGGTGTTTGAAGCCATATTTTCAGTGTTGCCTTAGTAAACAAGAGTTTAGTGCTTTTCAGTCGGTCAACACGAATGTACCCAAAAGAGATGGGTTATGCCCTAATCCTGAAATAAATTACATGAGATTAATAAAACACTAGGATCTTGGCTTCACGATTTGCCTGACTAGCCGTGAACATTGTGGTGTTTGAAGCCATATTTTCAGTGTTGCCTTAGTAAACAAGAGTTTAGTGCTTTTCAGTCGGTCAACACGAATGTACCCAAAAGAGATGGGTTATGCCCTAATCCTGAAATAAATTACATGAGATTAATAAAACACTAGGATCTTGGCTTCACGATTTGCCTGACTAGCCGTGAACATTGTGGTGTTTGAAGCCATATTTTCAGTGTTGCCTTAGTAAACAAGAGTTTAGTGCTTTTCAGTCGGTCAACACGAATGTACCCAAAAGAGATGGGTTATGCCCTAATCCTGAAATAAATTACATGAGATTAATAAAACACTAGGATCTTGGCTTCACGATTTGCCTGACTAGCCGTGAACATTGTGGTGTTTGAAGCCATATTTTCAGTGTTGCCTTAGTAAACAAGAGTTTAGTGCTTTTCAGTCGGTCAACACGAATGTACCCAAAAGAGATGGGTTATGCCCTAATCCTGAAATAAATTACATGAGATTAATAAAACACTAGGATCTTGGCTTCACGATTTGCCTGACTAGCCGTGAACATTGTGGTGTTTGAAGCCATATTTTCAGTGTTGCCTTAGTAAACAAGAGTTTAGTGCTTTTCAGTCGGTCAACACGAATGTACCCAAAAGAGATGGGTTATGCCCTAATCCTGAAATAAATTACATGAGATTAATAAAACACTAGGATCTTGGCTTCACGATTTGCCTGACTAGCCGTGAACATTGTGGTGTTTGAAGCCATATTTTCAGTGTTGCCTTAGTAAACAAGAGTTTAGTGCTTTTCAGTCGGTCAACACGAATGTACCCAAAAGAGATGGGTTATGCCCTAATCCTGAAATAAATTACATGAGATTAATAAAACACTAGGATCTTGGCTTCACGATTTGCCTGACTAGCCGTGAACATTGTGGTGTTTGAAGCCATATTTTCAGTGTTGCCTTAGTAAACAAGAGTTTAGTGCTTTTCAGTCGGTCAACACGAATGTACCCAAAAGAGATGGGTTATGCCCTAATCCTGAAATAAATTACATGAGATTAATAAAACACTAGGATCTTGGCTTCACGATTTGCCTGACTAGCCGTGAACATTGTGGTGTTTGAAGCCATATTTTCAGTGTTGCCTTAGTAAACAAGAGTTTAGTGCTTTTCAGTCGGTCAACACGAATGTACCCAAAAGAGATGGGTTATGCCCTAATCCTGAAATAAATTACATGAGATTAATAAAACACTAGGATCTTGGCTTCACGATTTGCCTGACTAGCCGTGAACATTGCGGTGTTTGAAGCCATATTTTCAGTGTTGCCTTAGTAAACAAGAGTTTAGTGCTTTTCAGTCGGTCAACACGAATGTACCCAAAAGAGATGGGTTATGCCCTAATCCTGAAATAAATTACATGAGATTAATAAAACACTAGGATCTTGGCTTCACGATTTGCCTGACTAGCCGTGAACATTGTGGTGTTTGAAGCCATATTTTCAGTGTTGCCTTAGTAAACAAGAGTTTAGTGCTTTTCAGTCGGTCAACACGAATGTACCCAAAAGAGATGGGTTATGCCCTAATCCTGAAATAAATTACATGAGATTAATAAAACACTAGGATCTTGGCTTCACGATTTGCCTGACTAGCCGTGAACATTGTGGTGTTTGAAGCCATATTTTCAGTGTTGCCTTAGTAAACAAGAGTTTAGTGCTTTTCAGTCGGTCAACACGAATGTACCCAAAAGAGATGGGTTATGCCCTAATCCTGAAATAAATTACATGAGATTAATAAAACACTGAAAAGCACTAAACTCTTGTTTACTATGGCAACACTGAAAATATGGCTTCAAACACCACAATGTTCACGGCTAGTCAGGAAAATCGTGAAGCCAAGATCCTAGTGTTTTATTAATCTCATGTAATTTATTTCAGGATTAGGGCATAACCCATCTCTTTTGGGTACATTCGTGTTGACCGACTGAAAAGCACTAAACTCTTGTTTACTAAGGCAACACTGAAAATATGGCTTCAAACACCACAATGTTCACGGCTAGTCAGGCAAATCGTGAAGCCAAGATCCTAGTGTTTTATTAATCTCATGTAATTTATTTCAGGATTAGGGCATAACCCATCTCTTTTGGGTACATTCGTGTTGACCGACTGAAAAGCACTAAACTCTTGTTTACTAAGGCAACACTGAAAATATGGCTTCAAACACCACAATGTTCACGGCTAGTCAGGCAAATCGTGAAGCCAAAGTAGTATAATTCGCTAGACTTTGAATATTGCATCATCATGACCAGAAATTGCGTAATCCTGATGACGTCATGGGATGACGTCATGGGTCCTTAGAGCGAGCACGTGGTCCAGGAGCGAGCATGTGCAGTGCACGTGTTAGCGTGGGAAGAGGTTGACCCTTTGGCTTGTTTGTGCGATGGTGATAAAAAGTTAATGGGTGTTGACGTCATGGAGGATGTTTATTAGGATGCTAACTGTCATCTGACACCCATGCGAGTGTGAGCACCAAAACAAAAGGTTATTCGCGGGTAGTGGGGTAGTGTATGTTCTCTTGCAAGTCGCGTGTGTGCTTGAATACGTATGGCTATGTTGGGAAATGTTTGGTGGCGGGCGAGGACTAGGGTTGAGTGAGGGTTCGTTTAAATGCTATTTTTCCCGCTCTATTTGATGGTGAGGTAATTTTTTAAAATGGGTGGAATTTGGAAACGCAATTTGAGGTAAACGTGCTTTTTTGACATTTTGGCGAATTTAATGAGCTTGTAAGGCTAGAACGATGCATATAGGGTGTCGTAGGACTTGTGGTGAACCACCCCTTGCTATGGACGGGAGTATATCCACCCCAAAATAAATCTACCCTTACCCGGAGGTTAAGTAGTGGTTATTTTTGTATGCATGCGCACTTGAGGGCTTTTGTAAGAGAGCGGAATTTTTAAAAGATTCTTTATAGATGAGGCTTTTTAAAAAATTTATTAAAAAAACAAAAAACTAATAGGTCATTCGATTTTTAGTATCTCGCTAACCAATAATGCGATGTAAACATATGGGGTGTCATAGGACTCGTAGTGAATTCTCCTTTTGTATGAATGAGGTATGTCAACCCCCAAAATAAAAACTACCCTTACCTGGGGTGAAAGAGCAATTTTTGTATGTATGCACACCGGTGGCTTTTGTCAAAAGGGCCTAACTACACATTTGTTAATATTTTCTGAACCCAGGATGGGATTTTCCCATAGGCAGTATCCTAGCACTTGGGGTGACACCTCGTTTTTGAAAGTATCATTCATTTATTTTCTTGTCAAAAGGGCCTAACTACACTTTTGTTAATATCTCGTGAACCAATCATGCTAGGGACTTGTATGAGGGGTCCTAGCACTTGGGGCGACGTCCCCCTTTATGGGGTGAAACTACCCCCCCAAAATTGAAAACTCAATATCTTGGAAACTATGAACCCTAAAATTAGGCGTTATAGCTTTAAAAATAGGTGATGACATAGGCTTTTACCTGGATTGGTCATTTCACCCCTAAAACAGTAAATAGTCATGTTATGGGGAAAAAACGTGTTAAACACCTAAAAATGATAAATGAAACTAAGATCTTTTGTTTTTGATGAAAAATAGCAGGGGGGTGAAAACTACCCCCAAATTGAAAAATCGATACCTTGGAAACTAAGAACCGTAAAATTATGTGTAATAGCTTAAAAAATTCGTTGTGACATAGGCTTTTACCCGGATAGATGATGTCACCCCTAAAACAGTAAATAGTGATTTTACAGTGGGGAAAAAGGTCTTAAACGGGTAAAAATGATAATTGAAACTAAGATCTTTTGTTTTTGATGAAAAATAGCAGGAGGGGTGAAAACTACCCCCAAATTGAAAAATCGATACCTTGGAAACTAAGAACCGTAAAATTATGTGTAATAGCTTAAAAAATTCGTTGTGACATAGGCTTTTACCCGGATAGATGATGTCACCCCTAAAACAGTAAATAGTGATTTTACAGTGGGGAAAAAGGTTTTAAACGGGTAAAAATGATAATTGAACCTAAGATCTTTTGTTTTTGATGAAAAATAGCAGGGGGGTGAAAACTACCCCAAAATTGAAAAATCGATACCTTGGAAACTAAGAACCGTAAAATTATGTGTAATAGCTTAAAAAATTCGTTGTGACATAGGCTTTTACCCGGATAGATGATGTCACCCCTAAAACAGTAAATAGTGATTTTACAGTGGGGAAAAAGGTTTTAAACGGGTAAAAATGATAATTGAACCTAAGATCTTTTGTTTTTGATGAAAAATAGCAGGGGGGTGAAAACTACCCCAAAATTGAAAAATCGATACCTTGGAAACTAAGAACCGTAAAATTATGTGTAATAGCTTAAAAAATTCGTTGTGACATAGGCTTTTACCCGGATAGTTGATGTCACCCCTAAAACAGTAAATAGTGATTTTACAGTGGGGAAAAAGGTTTTAAACGGGTAAAAATGATAATTGAACCTAAGATCTTTTGTTTTTGATGAAAAATAGCAGGGGGGTGAAAACTACCCCCAAATTGAAAAATCGATACCTTGGAAACTAAGAACCGTAAAATTATGTGTAATAGCTTAAAAAATTCGTTGTGACATAGGCTTTTACCCGGATAGATGATGTCACCCCTAAAACAGTAAATAGTGATTTTACAGTGGGGAAAAAGGTCTTAAACGGGTAAAAATGATAATTGAACCTAAGATCTTTTGTTTTTGATGAAAAATAGCAGGGGGGTGAAAACTACCCCGTATATGAAAGGAGTGTAGACTTATTGATGTTGCAGATTGGAAACAGTGAAAGTTATCACTTTTGTTTAATTAGAAATCTTGCTCGCCTTGTGCGTTCAAGCATCACTAGCACTCAGAGAAGGATTTATATATGTAGACGTTGTTTGTCATATTATCTTCTTGAGGATGAGTTAAATGTTCACTTTGCAGACTGTAAACAGTTTCCTGTTGCAAAAAGCATAATGCCGACTGATGAACAAAGATTTGTTAATTTTACAGAATTCCGAGTTAAAGATACAGTTCCATTTATAATATATGCAGACACTGAATGCGTCTTGTCTCCAATTTCCTCCTGTTTTCCAAATAGTGACATTCATAACTCTACTTTAACACATAAACATATTCCTTACAGCATTTCTTTATACCTTCATTGTAATTTCGATAGTGAATTGTGCAGTTTCAAGCTCTTTAGGGGAAATAATTGCATTGAATTGTTTGTAAAGGAACTTTATAGTATTGTGGATAAACTTCAAACATATTACTTATCGGTTAAGCCAATGTTAAAGATGACCGAAAATGAAGAAAGATTATTTTTGTCAAGTAAAATGTGTCACATTTGCGAGAAACCGATTGCAGTTAATGAACTCAAAGTACGCGATCATTGTCACTTAACTGGAAAATATAGAGGAAGCGCACACAATAGTTGTAATTTAAATTACAAAGTAACAAAGGTTTTGCCTATAGCATTTCATAATCTAACCGCCTATGATGGACATTTTATAATTAAAGAAATTTGCGAGAAACGTGATGGAGAGGTGTTACATAATCCTGGTCATATAAAATTGTTAGCGATGAATATGGAACGTTACAAAGGGTTTACAAAGTATGTACGGGCTAAGAATGGATTCATTCAGTTAAGATTTTTCGATACATATAATTTCTTGTCCTGTTCACTAGATCAATGTTCATCTTCGTTAAGCGAAGATTCAAAGCAAATAACACGACGTTATTTTAATGATGATGCACAGTTTCGACTTACTGCGAGAAAAGGTGTGTTTCCCTATGAATACGTCACGAGTATGGATGTTCTTAACGAAACTAAATTACCTGAAATATCCAAGTTTTATAGCAGCCTTAATGATCAAACAATATCGAATGAAGAGTATGAGTTTGCTCAATCGGTGTGGGAAACGTTTTCCTGTCAAACATTAGGAGAATACGCAGATTTGTATTTAAAAGTTGACACACTTCTTTTGGCGGATGTCTTTGAAAATTTTAGATCGAATGGCATGGAAACTTATGGCATTGATGCAGCTCATTTTTTACACTGCTCCATCTATGTCTTGGTGTGCTATGAAAAAGATAACCAACGTTCAACTTGAATTGCTTCAAGATATTGATATGTTACACTTTTTTGAACGATCTATTCGAGGAGGAAATGTTCAGTGTATAACACGACATGCGATTGCTAATAATAAGTATATGAAAACTTATGATGAGAAAAAGCAAGAGTCCTACATAATGTACTTTGACGTTAATAATTTGTATGGATATGCGATGATGGAATATCTTCCAACGGGTGGCTTTAAATGGATTGCAAATGTTGAAGGCTTTGATGTTTTAACTATTGATGATACTTCAGAAATTGGATATATTTTGGAAGTAGATTTGACTTATCCTCAAGAGTTACATGACAAACATTCAGATTACCCTCTATGTCCAGAAAAGTTGACAAAGCTAATGGCTACCCTAGATAATAAAGAACGTTATGTTTTGCATTATAGATTGTTAAAGCAATGTATTCAACTAGGAATGAAATTAGATCGTATTCACAGAATAATTGAATTCAATCAGAGCCAATGGCTAAAACCATATATTGATGTGAACACAGAGAAACGAAAACAAGCCAAAAATGATTTTGAAAAGAATTTTTATAAATTGATGAATAATGCAATTTTTGGTCGTTCACTGATGAATGTGAGGAAGTTAAGGGACATCAAATGGGTCACCAAATGGCATGGAGCTCGTGGTGGTAGGTCTTTAATAGCTAAGGCTAATTTTAAACATAGAATTATATTCGATGAACAATGTATGGTCATCGAGATGAGTAGACTAAAGATTTTTCACAATCAACCAGTATATGTTGGTGCATCTATATTAGATTTGTCTAAATGTAAAATGAATGACTTTCATTACAATGTTATTTTAGCAAATCCTGAATCAAATGTGAGGTTGTTATACACAGACACCGATAGTTTTATGTATATATTCTATTATGATATTTATGAGTTCATGAAACAACATTCAAATTTGTTTGATACTGGAAACTATGAAACAAACAATCCTTTTGGCATTGTGAGACAAAATAAAGGTGAAATTGGTTTAATGAAAGATGAAAATGCTGGAAGGATTGTTGAAGAATTTGTGGGGTTACGACCCAAAATGTATGCAATAAAATTGTGTGATGAAATGAATAGCTTGTGTAAGGCTAAAGGCATTAAGAAGAGTGTGAGTAAAAGTATGAATATTGATGAGTATCGAAAGTGTCTTTATAACAGAGAAAAAGTCAACAAAGTTCAAGTTTGTATAATTTCAAAATCTCATTCTGTATTTACTGTTCGGCAAAATAAGTTGGCAATTTCATCAAACGAAGATAAAAGACACATAACTGAAAACGGAATTGATACTTTACCGTTTGGTCATTTTTCTCTGAAAAATGATTAGAAACAAATTGAGATTAAAGCAGTTCATCTCACTTACTTTATTTCTTTCACACACACACTTTTATGCTGGTAATAATACTAATTTTTGTGTGTTCCTTTGCTTATGAAATCCTAGACTAGGAGTTCCACATTCGACATGATAGCGGAGTTTCATCTCCCATAAACTCGTCTCTGAGGTGGGTGCCAGAAAAGGCATCCAGCTGTAAAAACCACACCCTCACATAGACTTTCATAACTTCTTACGTTGAGGTTCATAACACTACGTTGATTGATTTATCGGTTTCCTTTTCACAATTCCTGTCTATACATTCCTCTTGAAGGTTGCAAGATGCTTGCAAGGTTCCTAAAATGCAATTAAATTTAATAAATACCTTAAGATGGTTTGATTTGTTTAATGATATGGTGTTAATAGTATTTTTAGGTTTTGACTGGCTTTGCATTAAGAATTGACTAACCAAACATGAGTTACCTATCAGGGAAACATTTTGGCCACTATGTTGGCTATTGACCAGTGAGTTTAGCTGTTTATCATTTTTTAAAATCATAAACAACAGAGGGTTAAACGTATAGATAAACCGTGTGACCATGTTTGTTAAACAAGACATTATACCAGAGACAATTAGAATACTTATGTAGAGTTTACCAAAAATAATGTTGTGTAACAGTAAATGCTAGTCAACAGTTATACACTTCTAAAAAAAATCATCATACAATACCTGAGAGCTCTTCTAAAATTATTGATGTGTAACATGATTCCACTAACTTGCTATGTATTTTTTGGCTTGGGGGTGATTTTCAAGAAATGCAAATGGAACTGAAATGCAATACAAACAATGAGCGTGCCTGGTGGCTGAGATTGATACCACGACGTACTGTCGGTTATGTAGCTATGTGGAATGTATATCAAATATGGTTTACTTCAAGGTCTGGAGATCCCTACAATTCCTACAATAAATGATCTTGAAATGGTCATCCTATGGTGTGAAAATATTTATTAGGTATATATATTTACTGAAAACAATTATGATTTATTAAATGTTTATATGTTTACAGTATTGTTATTTAATGTAAGCACTTGAGGCACTACCGACCAATGGGAAGCAAAAAGTGGGAGCATATATGGGATGAAATGCGGGAGCAAAGCAAATATAAAAAGTGGGAGCAAATATGCTAACTTGAATTGTGTATATACTTTACTTTCAACTATCTTGAATTGTGTATATACTTTTGCCGGCATATTTGTTGACATATTTGTTAGCATATTTGCTCCCACTTTTTATATTTGCTTTGCTCCCACATTTCATCCCATATATGCTCCCACTTTTTGCTTCCCATTGGTCGGTAGTGCCTCAAGTGCTTACATTAAATAACAATACTGTAAACATATAAACATTTAATAAATCATAATTGTTTTCAGTAAATATATATACCTAATAAATATTTTCACACCATAGGATGACCATTTCAAGATCATTTATTGTAGGAATTGTAGGGATCTCCAGACCTTGAAGTAAACCATATTTGATATACATTCCACATAGCTACATAACCGACAGTACGTCGTGGTATCAATCTCAGCCACCAGGCACGCTCATTGTTTGTATTGCATTTCAGTTCCATTTGCATTTCTTGAAAATCACCCCCAAGCCAAAAAATACATAGCAAGTTAGTGGAATCATGTTACACATCAATAATTTTAGAAGAGCTCTCAGGTATTGTATGATGATTTTTTTTAGAAGTGTATAACTGTTGACTAGCATTTACTGTTACACAACATTATTTTTGGTAAACTCTACATAAGTATTCTAATTGTCTCTGGTATAATGTCTTGTTTAACAAACATGGTCACACGGTTTATCTATACGTTTAACCCTCTGTTGTTTATGATTTAAAAAAATGATAAACAGCTAAACTCACTGGTCAATAGCCAACATAGTGGCCAAAATGTTTCCCTGATAGGTAACTCATGTTTGGTTAGTCAATTCTTAATGCAAAACCAGTCAAAACCTAAAAATACTATTAACACCATATCATTAAACAAATCAAACCATCTTAAGGTATTTATTAAATTTAATTGCATTTTAGGAACCTTGCAAGCATCTTGCAACCTTCAAGAGGAATGTATAGACAGGAATTGTGAAAAGGAAACCGATAAATCAATCAACGTAGTGTTATGAACCTCAACGTAAGAAGTTATGAAAGTCTATGTGAGGGTGTGGTTTTTACAGCTGGATGCCTTTTCTGGCACCCACCTCAGAGACGAGTTTATGGGAGATGAAACTCCGCTATCATGTCGAATGTGGAACTCCTAGTCTAGGATTTCATAAGCAAAGGAACACACAAAAATTAGTATTATTACCAGCATAAAAGTGTGTGTGTGAAAGAAATAAAGTAAGTGAGATGAACTGCTTTAATCTCAATTTGTTTCTAATCATTTTTCAGAGAAAAATGACCAAACGGTAAAGTATCAATTCCGTTTTCAGTTATGTGTCTTTTATCTTCGTTTGATGAAATTGCCAACTTATTTTGCCGAACAGTAAATACAGAATGAGATTTTGAAATTATACAAACTTGAACTTTGTTGACTTTTTCTCTGTTATAAAGACACTTTCGATACTCATCAATATTCATACTTTTACTCACACTCTTCTTAATGCCTTTAGCCTTACACAAGCTATTCATTTCATCACACAATTTTATTGCATACATTTTGGGTCGTAACCCCACAAATTCTTCAACAATCCTTCCAGCATTTTCATCTTTCATTAAACCAATTTCACCTTTATTTTGTCTCACAATGCCAAAAGGATTGTTTGTTTCATAGTTTCCAGTATCAAACAAATTTGAATGTTGTTTCATGAACTCATAAATATCATAATAGAATATATACATAAAACTATCGGTGTCTGTGTATAACAACCTCACATTTGATTCAGGATTTGCTAAAATAACATTGTAATGAAAGTCATTCATTTTACATTTAGACAAATCTAATATAGATGCACCAACATATACTGGTTGATTGTGAAAAATCTTTAGTCTACTCATCTCGATGACCATACATTGTTCATCGAATATAATTCTATGTTTAAAATTAGCCTTAGCTATTAAAGACCTACCACCACGAGCTCCATGCCATTTGGTGACCCATTTGATGTCCCTTAACTTCCTCACATTCATCAGTGAACGACCAAAAATTGCATTATTCATCAATTTATAAAAATTCTTTTCAAAATCATTTTTGGCTTGTTTTCGTTTCTCTGTGTTCACATCAATATATGGTTTTAGCCATTGGCTCTGATTGAATTCAATTATTCTGTGAATACGATCTAATTTCATTCCTAGTTGAATACATTGCTTTAACAATCTATAATGCAAAACATAACGTTCTTTATTATCTAGGGTAGCCATTAGCTTTGTCAACTTTTCTGGACATAGAGGGTAATCTGAATGTTTGTCATGTAACTCTTGAGGATAAGTCAAATCTACTTCCAAAATATATCCAATTTCTGAAGTATCATCAATAGTTAAAACATCAAAGCCTTCAACATTTGCAATCCATTTAAAGCCACCCGTTGGAAGATATTCCATCATCGCATATCCATACAAATTATTAACGTCAAAGTACATTATGTAGGACTCTTGCTTTTTCTCATCATAAGTTTTCATATACTTATTATTAGCAATCGCATGTCGTGTTATACACTGAACATTTCCTCCTCGAATAGATCGTTCAAAAAAGTGTAACATATCAATATCTTGAAGCAATTCAAGTTGAACGTTGGTTATCTTTTTCATAGCACACCAAGACATAGATGGAGCAGTGTAAAAAATGAGCTGCATCAATGCCATAAGTTTCCATGCCATTCGATCTAAAATTTTCAAAGACATCCGCCAAAAGAAGTGTGTCAACTTTTAAATACAAATCTGCGTATTCTCCTAATGTTTGACAGGAAAACGTTTCCCACACCGATTGAGCAAACTCATACTCTTCATTCGATATTGTTTGATCATTAAGGCTGCTATAAAACTTGGATATTTCAGGTAATTTAGTTTCGTTAAGAACATCCATACTCGTGACGTATTCATAGGGAAACACACCTTTTCTCGCAGTAAGTCGAAACTGTGCATCATCATTAAAATAACGTCGTGTTATTTGCTTTGAATCTTCGCTTAACGAAGATGAACATTGATCTAGTGAACAGGACAAGAAATTATATGTATCGAAAAATCTTAACTGAATGAATCCATTCTTAGCCCGTACATACTTTGTAAACCCTTTGTAACGTTCCATATTCATCGCTAACAATTTTATATGACCAGGATTATGTAACACCTCTCCATCACGTTTCTCGCAAATTTCTTTAATTATAAAATGTCCATCATAGGCGGTTAGATTATGAAATGCTATAGGCAAAACCTTTGTTACTTTGTAATTTAAATTACAACTATTGTGTGCGCTTCCTCTATATTTTCCAGTTAAGTGACAATGATCGCGTACTTTGAGTTCATTAACTGCAATCGGTTTCTCGCAAATGTGACACATTTTACTTGACAAAAATAATCTTTCTTCATTTTCGGTCATCTTTAACATTGGCTTAACCGATAAGTAATATGTTTGAAGTTTATCCACAATACTATAAAGTTCCTTTACAAACAATTCAATGCAATTATTTCCCCTAAAGAGCTTGAAACTGCACAATTCACTATCGAAATTACAATGAAGGTATAAAGAAATGCTGTAAGGAATATGTTTATGTGTTAAAGTAGAGTTATGAATGTCACTATTTGGAAAACAGGAGGAAATTGGAGACAAAACGCATTCAGTGTCTGCATATATTATAAATGGAACTGTATCTTTAACTCGGAATTCTGTAAAATTAACAAATCTTTGTTCATCAGTCGGCATTATGCTTTTTGCAACAGGAAACTGTTTACAGTCTGCAAAGTGAACATTTAACTCATCCTCAAGAAGATAATATGACAAACAACGTCTACATATATAAATCCTTCTCTGAGTGCTAGTGATGCTTGAACGCACAAGGCGAGCAAGATTTCTAATTAAACAAAAGTGATAACTTTCACTGTTTCCAATCTGCAACATCAATAAGTCTACACTCCTTTCATATACGGGGTAGTTTTCACCCCCCTGCTATTTTTCATCAAAAACAAAAGATCTTAGGTTCAATTATCATTTTTACCCGTTTAAGACCTTTTTCCCCACTGTAAAATCACTATTTACTGTTTTAGGGGTGACATCATCTATCCGGGTAAAAGCCTATGTCACAACGAATTTTTTAAGCTATTACACATAATTTTACGGTTCTTAGTTTCCAAGGTATCGATTTTTCAATTTGGGGGTAGTTTTCACCCCCCTGCTATTTTTCATCAAAAACAAAAGATCTTAGGTTCAATTATCATTTTTACCCGTTTAAAACCTTTTTCCCCACTGTAAAATCACTATTTACTGTTTTAGGGGTGACATCAACTATCCGGGTAAAAGCCTATGTCACAACGAATTTTTTAAGCTATTACACATAATTTTACGGTTCTTAGTTTCCAAGGTATCGATTTTTCAATTTTGGGGTAGTTTTCACCCCCTGCTATTTTTCATCAAAAACAAAAGATCTTAGGTTCAATTATCATTTTTACCCGTTTAAAACCTTTTTCCCCACTGTAAAATCACTATTTACTGTTTTAGGGGTGACATCATCTATCCGGGTAAAAGCCTATGTCACAACGAATTTTTTAAGCTATTACACATAATTTTACGGTTCTTAGTTTCCAAGGTATCGATTTTTCAATTTTGGGGTAGTTTTCACCCCCCTGCTATTTTTCATCAAAAACAAAAGATCTTAGGTTCAATTATCATTTTTACCCGTTTAAAACCTTTTTCCCCACTGTAAAATCACTATTTACTGTTTTAGGGGTGACATCATCTATCCGGGTAAAAGCCTATGTCACAACGAATTTTTTAAGCTATTACACATAATTTTACGGTTCTTAGTTTCCAAGGTATCGATTTTTCAATTTGGGGGTAGTTTTCACCCCTCCTGCTATTTTTCATCAAAAACAAAAGATCTTAGTTTCAATTATCATTTTTACCCGTTTAAGACCTTTTTCCCCACTGTAAAATCACTATTTACTGTTTTAGGGGTGACATCATCTATCCGGGTAAAAGCCTATGTCACAACGAATTTTTTAAGCTATTACACATAATTTTACGGTTCTTAGTTTCCAAGGTATCGATTTTTCAATTTGGGGGTAGTTTTCACCCCCCTGCTATTTTTCATCAAAAACAAAAGATCTTAGTTTCATTTATCATTTTTAGGTGTTTAACACGTTTTTTCCCCATAACATGACTATTTACTGTTTTAGGGGTGAAATGACCAATCCAGGTAAAAGCCTATGTCATCACCTATTTTTAAAGCTATAACGCCTAATTTTAGGGTTCATAGTTTCCAAGATATTGAGTTTTCAATTTTGGGGGGGTAGTTTCACCCCATAAAGGGGGACGTCGCCCCAAGTGCTAGGACCCCTCATACAAGTCCCTAGCATGATTGGTTCACGAGATATTAACAAAAGTGTAGTTAGGCCCTTTTGACAAGAAAATAAATGAATGATACTTTCAAAAACGAGGTGTCACCCCAAGTGCTAGGATACTGCCTATGGGAAAATCCCATCCTGGGTTCAGAAAATATTAACAAATGTGTAGTTAGGCCCTTTTGACAAAAGCCACCGGTGTGCATACATACAAAAATTGCTCTTTCACCCCAGGTAAGGGTAGTTTTTATTTTGGGGGTTGACATACCTCATTCATACAAAAGGAGAATTCACTACGAGTCCTATGACACCCCATATGTTTACATCGCATTATTGGTTAGCGAGATACTAAAAATCGAATGACCTATTAGTTTTTTGTTTTTTTAATAAATTTTTTAAAAAGCCTCATCTATAAAGAATCTTTTAAAAATTCCGCTCTCTTACAAAAGCCCTCAAGTGCGCATGCATACAAAAATAACCACTACTTAACCTCCGGGTAAGGGTAGATTTATTTTGGGGTGGATATACTCCCGTCCATAGCAAGGGGTGGTTCACCACAAGTCCTACGACACCCTATATGCATCGTTCTAGCCTTACAAGCTCATTAAATTCGCCAAAATGTCAAAAAAGCACGTTTACCTCAAATTGCGTTTCCAAATTCCACCCATTTTAAAAAATTACCTCACCATCAAATAGAGCGGGAAAAATAGCATTTAAACGAACCCTCACTCAACCCTAGTCCTCGCCCGCCACCAAACATTTCCCAACATAGCCATACGTATTCAAGCACACACGCGACTTGCAAGAGAACATACACTACCCCACTACCCGCGAATAACCTTTTGTTTTGGTGCTCACACTCGCATGGGTGTCAGATGACAGTTAGCATCCTAATAAACATCCTCCATGACGTCAACACCCATTAACTTTTTATCACCATCGCACAAACAAGCCAAAGGGTCAACCTCTTCCCACGCTAACACGTGCACTGCACATGCTCGCTCCTGGACCACGTGCTCGCTCTAAGGACCCATGACGTCATCCCATGACGTCATCAGGATTACGCAATTTCTGGTCATGATGATGCAATATTCAAAGTCTAGCGAATTATACTACTAGCCAAGATCCTAGTGTTTTATTAATCTCATGTAATTTATTTCAGGATTAGGGCATAACCCATCTCTTTTGGGTACATTCGTGTTGACCGACTGAAAAGCACTAAACTCTTGTTTCCGAAGGCAACACTGAAAATATGGCTTCAAACACCACAATGTTCACGGCTAGTCAGGCAAATCGTGAAGCCAAGATCCTAGTGTTTTATTAATCTCATGTAATTTATTTCAGGATTAGGGCATAACCCATCTCTTTTGGGTACATTCGTGTTGACCGACTGAAAAGCACTAAACTCTTGTTTACTAAGGCAACACTGAAAATATGGCTTCAAACACCACAATGTTCACGGCTAGTCAGGCAAATCGTGAAGCCAAGATCCTAGTGTTTTATTAATCTCATGTAATTTATTTCAGGATTAGGGCATAACCCATCTCTTTTGGGTACATTCGTGTTGACCGACTGAAAAGCACTAAACTCTTGTTTACTAAGGCAACACTGAAAATATGGCTTCAAACACCACAATGTTCACGGCTAGTCAGGCAAATCGTGAAGCCAAGATCCTAGTGTTTTATTAATCTCATGTAATTTATTTCAGGATTAGGGCATAACCCATCTCTTTTGGGTACATTCGTGTTGACCGACTGAAAAGCACTAAACTCTTGTTTACTAAGGCAACACTGAAAATATGGCTTCAAACACCACAATGTTCACGGCTAGTCAGGCAAATCGTGAAGCCAAGATCCTAGTGTTTTATTAATCTCATGTAATTTATTTCAGGATAAGGGCATAACCCATCTCTTTTGGGTACATTCGTGTTGACCGACTGAAAAGCACTAAACTCTTGTTTACTAAGGCAACACTGAAAATATGGCTTCAAACACCACAATGTTCACGGCTAGTCAGGCAAATCGTGAAGCCAAGATCCTAGTGTTTTATTAATCTCATGTAATTTATTTCAGGATTAGGGCATAACCCATCTCTTTTGGGTACATTCGTGTTGACCGACTGAAAAGCACTAAACTCTTGTTTACTAAGGCAACACTGAAAATATGGCTTCAAACACCACAATGTTCACGGCTAGTCAGGCAAATCGTGAAGCCAAGATCCTAGTGTTTTATTAATCTCATGTAATTTATTTCAGGATTAGGGCATAACCCATCTCTTTTGGGTACATTCGTGTTGACCGACTGAAAAGCACTAAACTCTTGTTTACTAAGGCAACACTGAAAATATGGCTTCAAACACCACAATGTTCACGGCTAGTCAGGCAAATCGTGAAGCCAAGATCCTAGTGTTTTATTAATCTCATGTAATTTATTTCAGGATTAGGGCATAACCCATCTCTTTTGGGTACATTCGTGTTGACCGACTGAAAAGCACTAAACTCTTGTTTACTAAGGCAACACTGAAAATATGGCTTCAAACACCACAATGTTCACGGCTAGTCAGGCAAATCGTGAAGCCAAGATCCTAGTGTTTTATTAATCTCATGTAATTTATTTCAGGATTAGGGCATAACCCATCTCTTTTGGGTACATTCGTGTTGACCGACTGAAAAGCACTAAACTCTTGTTTACTAAGGCAACACTGAAAATATGGCTTCAAACACCACAATGTTCACGGCTAGTCAGGCAAATCGTGAAGCCAAGATCCTAGTGTTTTATTAATCTCATGTAATTTATTTCAGGATTAGGGCATAACCCATCTCTTTTGGGTACATTCGTGTTGACCGACTGAAAAGCACTAAACTCTTGTTTACTAAGGCAACACTGAAAATATGGCTTCAAACACCACAATGTTCACGGCTAGTCAGGCAAATCGTGAAGCCAAGATCCTAGTGTTTTATTAATCTCATGTAATTTATTTCAGGATTAGGGCATAACCCATCTCTTTTGGGTACATTCGTGTTGACCGACTGAAAAGCACTAAACTCTTGTTTACTAAGGCAACACTGAAAATATGGCTTCAAACACCACAATGTTCACGGCTAGTCAGGCAAATCGTGAAGCCAAGATCCTAGTGTTTTATTAATCTCATGTAATTTATTTCAGGATTAGGGCATAACCCATCTCTTTTGGGTACATTCGTGTTGACCGACTGAAAAGCACTAAACTCTTGTTTACTAAGGCAACACTGAAAATATGGCTTCAAACACCACAATGTTCACGGCTAGTCAGGCAAATCGTGAAGCCAAGATCCTAGTGTTTTATTAATCTCATGTAATTTATTTCAGGATTAGGGCATAACCCATCTCTTTTGGGTACATTCGTGTTGACCGACTGAAAAGCACTAAACTCTTGTTTACTAAGGCAACACTGAAAATATGGCTTCAAACACCACAATGTTCACGGCTAGTCAGGCAAATCGTGAAGCCAAGATCCTAGTGTTTTATTAATCTCATGTAATTTATTTCAGGATTAGGGCATAACCCATCTCTTTTGGGTACATTCGTGTTGACCGACTGAAAAGCACTAAACTCTTGTTTACTAAGGCAACACTGAAAATATGGCTTCAAACACCACAATGTTCACGGCTAGTCAGGCAAATCGTGAAGCCAAGATCCTAGTGTTTTATTAATCTCATGTAATTTATTTCAGGATTAGGGCATAACCCATCTCTTTTGGGTACATTCGTGTTGACCGACTGAAAAGCACTAAACTCTTGTTTACTAAGGCAACACTGAAAATATGGCTTCAAACACCACAATGTTCACGGCTAGTCAGGCAAATCGTGAAGCCAAGATCCTAGTGTTTTATTAATCTCATGTAATTTATTTCAGGATTAGGGCATAACCCATCTCTTTTGGGTACATTCGTGTTGACCGACTGAAAAGCACTAAACTCTTGTTTACTAAGGCAACACTGAAAATTTGGCTTCAAACACCACAATGTTCACGGCTAGTCAGGCAAATCGTGAAGCCAAGATCCTAGTGTTTTATTAATCTCATGTAATTTATTTCAGGATTAGGGCATAACCCATCTCTTTTGGGTACATTCGTGTTGACCGACTGAAAAGCACTAAACTCTTGTTTACTAAGGCAACACTGAAAATATGGCTTCAAACACCACAATGTTCACGGCTAGTCAGGCAAATCGTGAAGCCAAGATCCTAGTGTTTTATTAATCTCATGTAATTTATTTCAGGATTAGGGCATAACCCATCTCTTTTGGGTACATTCGTGTTGACCGACTGAAAAGCACTAAACTCTTGTTTACTAAGGCAACACTGAAAATATGGCTTCAAACACCACAATGTTCACGGCTAGTCAGGCAAATCGTGAAGCCAAGATCCTAGTGTTTTATTAATCTCATGTAATTTATTTCAGGATTAGGGCATAACCCATCTCTTTTGGGTACATTCGTGTTGACCGACTGAAAAGCACTAAACTCTTGTTTACTAAGGCAACACTGAAAATATGGCTTCAAACACCACAATGTTCACGGCTAGTCAGGCAAATCGTGAAGCCAAGATCCTAGTGTTTTATTAATCTCATGTAATTTATTTCAGGATTAGGGCATAACCCATCTCTTTTGGGTACATTCGTGTTGACCGACTGAAAAGCACTAAACTCTTGTTTACTAAGGCAACACTGAAAATATGGCTTCAAACACCACAATGTTCACGGCTAGTCAGGCAAATCGTGAAGCCAAGATCCTAGTGTTTTATTAATCTCATGTAATTTATTTCAGGATTAGGGCATAACCCATCTCTTTTGGGTACATTCGTGTTGACCGACTGAAAAGCACTAAACTCTTGTTTACTAAGGCAACACTGAAAATATGGCTTCAAACACCACAATGTTCACGGCTAGTCAGGCAAATCGTGAAGCCAAGATCCTAGTGTTTTATTAATCTCATGTAATTTATTTCAGGATTAGGGCATAACCCATCTCTTTTGGGTACATTCGTGTTGACCGACTGAAAAGCACTAAACTCTTGTTTACTAAGGCAACACTGAAAATATGGCTTCAAACACCACAATGTTCACGGCTAGTCAGGCAAATCGTGAAGCCAAGATCCTAGTGTTTTATTAATCTCATGTAATTTATTTCAGGATTAGGGCATAACCCATCTCTTTTGGGTACATTCGTGTTGACCGACTGAAAAGCACTAAACTCTTGTTTACTAAGGCAACACTGAAAATATGGCTTCAAACACCACAATGTTCACGGCTAGTCAGGCAAATCGTGAAGCCAAGATCCTAGTGTTTTATTAATCTCATGTAATTTATTTCAGGATTAGGGCATAACCCATCTCTTTTGGGTACATTCGTGTTGACCGACTGAAAAGCACTAAACTCTTGTTTACTAAGGCAACACTGAAAATATGGCTTCAAACACCACAATGTTCACGGCTAGTCAGGCAAATCGTGAAGCCAAGATCCTAGTGTTTTATTAATCTCATGTAATTTATTTCAGGATTAGGGCATAACCCATCTCTTTTGGGTACATTCGTGTTGACCGACTGAAAAGCACTAAACTCTTGTTTACTAAGGCAACACTGAAAATATGGCTTCAAACACCACAATGTTCACGGCTAGTCAGGCAAATCGTGAAGCCAAGATCCTAGTGTTTTATTAATCTCATGTAATTTATTTCAGGATTAGGGCATAACCCATCTCTTTTGGGTACATTCGTGTTGACCGACTGAAAAGCACTAAACTCTTGTTTACTAAGGCAACACTGAAAATATGGCTTCAAACACCACAATGTTCACGGCTAGTCAGGCAAATCGTGAAGCCAAGATCCTAGTGTTTTATTAATCTCATGTAATTTATTTCAGGATTAGGGCATAACCCATCTCTTTTGGGTACATTCGTGTTGACCGACTGAAAAGCACTAAACTCTTGTTTACTAAGGCAACACTGAAAATATGGCTTCAAACACCACAATGTTCACGGCTAGTCAGGCAAATCGTGAAGCCAAGATCCTAGTGTTTTATTAATCTCATGTAATTTATTTCAGGATTAGGGCATAACCCATCTCTTTTGGGTACATTCGTGTTGACCGACTGAAAAGCACTAAACTCTTGTTTACTAAGGCAACACTGAAAATATGGCTTCAAACACCACAATGTTCACGGCTAGTCAGGCAAATCGTGAAGCCAAGATCCTAGTGTTTTATTAATCTCATGTAATTTATTTCAGGATTAGGGCATAACCCATCTCTTTTGGGGTACATTCGTGTTGACCGACTGAAAAGCACTAAACTCTTGTTTACTAAGGCAACACTGAAAATATGGCTTCAAACACCACAATGTTCACGGCTAGTCAGGCAAATCGTGAAGCCAAGATCCTAGTGTTTTATTAATCTCATGTAATTTATTTCAGGATTAGGGCATAACCCATCTCTTTTGGGTACATTCGTGTTGACCGACTGAAAAGCACTAAACTCTTGTTTACTAAGGCAACACTGAAAATATGGCTTCAAACACCACAATGTTCACGGCTAGTCAGGCAAATCGTGAAGCCAAGATCCTAGTGTTTTATTAATCTCATGTAATTTATTTCAGGATTAGGGCATAACCCATCTCTTTTGGGTACATTCGTGTTGACCGACTGAAAAGCACTAAACTCTTGTTTACTAAGGCAACACTGAAAATATGGCTTCAAACACCACAATGTTCACGGCTAGTCAGGCAAATCGTGAAGCCAAGATCCTAGTGTTTTATTAATCTCATGTAATTTATTTCAGGATTAGGGCATAACCCATCTCTTTTGGGTACATTCGTGTTGACCGACTGAAAAGCACTAAACTCTTGTTTACTAAGGCAACACTGAAAATATGGCTTCAAACACCACAATGTTCACGGCTAGTCAGGCAAATCGTGAAGCCAAGATCCTAGTGTTTTATTAATCTCATGTAATTTATTTCAGGATTAGGGCATAACCCATCTCTTTTGGGTACATTCGTGTTGACCGACTGAAAAGCACTAAACTCTTGAAGAGAACAAGAGTTGACCATGTGAGGTCGATAGGAAAGAAGACGGAGAGGAGCCCGGTACAAGTGAGTGGAAGCAATGCTGGACACAGCTAGGGTCACGTGGTCGCGAACCCACGTCCCGCTAGATTTGAGCCGCTGGGGGGGGGGGGGGGGGGGGGTATGAAGTTTACCGGGCCTAGTGAGGCAGAACTGAGAAGAGGGGGTTTCGATTTCCATCTTGGCTATTCCCATTACTACTACAAGTAGATGCCGGGATGGTGCCTAACTCAAGGCCACCATCCGAATACTTGCTTCATTTGCAAATACACACACCACAGTAACACAGGTTATCAGACAAATTCAACCCACATCAAAGTACTCAGGCTGAAACCACCATGATTTCCAAATCGCTAAATGAAAACAATTGTTCTTCGGTGGCGTAGTCGGTAGCATGGTCAACTGATATGCCCAAGATCGCGGGTTCAAACATGGCTGAAGTCGTCGGAATTTTAAGGGCGTTAAATGCCTTCAGTATGCCTTCCTTTGGAGGGGAAGTTCTGTAAAGCCGGCAGGTCTATGTCATAGATTCATGGTAGGTAAAAGAACCTACCACTACAATTGGCAGTGTGTACCCAAATTTGTAATTTATGTTATATTTGGATAGAATCACTCTATAAAGTTCCAAAGTTCGCCACCAGTAGTCAGTGACAGTGGCAACTCTGGTAGTCACACTTGAAACTACTTGAAATTGTAATTGATGGGGAGCCTACGGGCGTTCAATTAAAAGTACCCAGCTATGGCCATTGGTTGCAATTCATATACAATAATAAAGAATGAAAACAACAACAACATATTTCTCCATAGCATTGTGGAGAGGGGGATTGCAGCCTCCTCCGATTAGCTGCCGAAATTAAACAAATTTTGAAACTTTTTGGCGTAATTTAACCATGATTTTCAGATTGTTTCCTGTCAAATATTGTTATAAATAGGGCTAGGATTTTTAGGTGCTAAAAATCGGGAAAATATTTATTTTTTATGTATTAAAAATACCTGAAATATGTGACCAAAGAATATTTTTAGCCTATTTTCAATTTTGAAAAAAAAATAGGCTTATGAGATCACCTTTGTCCGTGGGTGTGTGTGTGCGCGCGCGCGCGTGTGTGTGTGTGTGTGAGGTGTGTGTGTGTGTCCCCCTAATAAATTCTAAACGGCTGGAGCGATTTCAATGAAACTCGGTAAGTTCATAGCACTATTCCGGCACTATTTTGTTACGTCTCACCAATCCAACATGGCGGCTGTGCGAAATATTTTAGCAGCATTCAATATCTCCGAAACTATTACCGATATCACCCTGGAATATATTACGGTGATAAAGGGAACTACTAGAAGTTCACCTATGTGACTTTTGAAAACCTGGTAACTACAAAACCAACATGGCGGCCACGCGAATTTGCGACTTTTAATTAGACGTTTCTCGCGATTTAACCAACCAAACGCAATAAAACTTCGTACAGTATATGTTTATACACACATTGCAATGAACCGACATCTAACTTGGTTCAATTGTTTACATAACCACAAGATGGCGGATGTGCGAAATATTTCACCGGCATTCTATATCTCTGAAACTATTAGCTGAATCACCCCTAAATTTTGTACGGAGATAGAGGGCATTACTGGAAGTTCATTTATAAGACTTTCCAAAAGCGGTTAACTACAAAAGGAACATGGCGGACAAGCGAATTTGAAAACTTTAAATAGACCTTTCTCGCGATTTAATGTTACAAACGCAATGAAATCTGGTACAAGAAATGTTTATACATATTGTAATGCACTGGTATCTAGTTTAGTGCAATTGTTTACATAACCTCAAGATGGCGGCTGTGCGAATCTAAAATATTAGTTTTTATTTCTTGTGTCGAAATCAAGCGATCGAAGTGAAAGTTTGAATAATGAACCTACGCAATAATTTTCCTTTAATGGTACATGACTCAATGGCCTATACATTTAACAATCCAACATGGCGACCATCCGAAATATTCAGACTACTCTGAATATCTACGAATCTATTATAGCAATCAAACTGATTTTTTTAATTTTCAAAGGGGCTATGAACTTAAGTTGACCTATAGGACTTTAAATAATCTGGTGATCACAAATCCAACATGGCGGTGACGCGAAGTATAAACATTCACATGGACGTTTCTCGCAACTTAACCATCCTATTGCAGTGAAACATGGTTCAGTAAATCCTCATACGAATGTAAATCCCCTGGCATCTAATTTATTTCAATTGTTTCCATAACCACCAAGATGGCTGCTGTGCGAAATTTTAAAATCTCCTTATTACTTCTGGTGTCCTAATCATGCGATTGAAGTTTGAATGCTACACGTACACAATAATCTTCATGAAACATTACCTAACTCTTGGACCTACATATATAAAATCCAACATGGCGACCATCCGAAATATTTAGTCGGTACTCAATATCTACGAATCTATTACAGCAATCAAACTGCAATTTTGTATGTTGATAGTGGCAGTTAATATAAGTAGGATATATGAAAATAGGCTGTATAGTTCTTCACGGAACTACTTGTTTATGTATTAAAATACCTGAAATATGTGACCAAAGAATATTTTTTAAATTATAATTTAGTTTATTAATGTGAATATGAACAGTATGCAGTACTCACGAATGCAATTTATTCTATGTCTCACTGACTGCTGAAGCATAATACACAACACGATACATCTTCAGGTTGTCCACCACAAATGACCGATGATTATCGCGAAACACTTCTCCTGAAGGCGCGAAACTGCGGCAATATGTTTCTTGCCCTTGAGGTATTGTGTAACTTGAGATCGCTGTTCAGCCTTGATTGTTTCCCACATGGCTGGCAGAACAGAGCGCCCCCATCAGAAGTAAAATTATCTTTAAATTATGCAACAGACGAAAAATTGCAGTTGTTTTTACTTTAGGCATCGTAGAACTGCCTTACACTTCGCAGTGCCAGAAATGAACTGCATGTGAGTGGCACTGGTTCCAGGAAGCTGGGGAGGTCTAGCACGTGGTGCAATATGACTATGGGCAAGGAAATCCCCGGTTTCCACAGTGAGTAGCACGGGGCAACAAGTTAAGAATAACACAGTTGCAAGCAGACATACGCTCTGCATGAAGATTAGATAGCTCACAGGTTCTTCCCCGTTGAAGTAACACAGAACAAAAATGCAATAAACTGATTTAAAAATGTAAATATTATGTCCTTTTATGTGCTAATAAGTGAAAAGCAGCAATTTATGTATTTGTAGAGAAAATGCTTAAAATATGTATTTACATAAAAAATATTCATTTACCTAAAAATCCTAGCCCTAGTTATAAATATCAGTAAACCTACTAGCGTAGCTGAGTGGTCTAGGAATTCTCCACAGCTGGACTAGATAGATGAAGATGTCTGCTTTGTGACCCCTTGTCATAGTCAAGAACTCTTACGCTCCATGTGGATATGGCACTTTCTGTTCAAGTCGCATGAAAAAGAAAGATTAGATTACCCCGCCAATGATCAAAGCTTCTCAATCACCTGGAATGAAAGTTCCAACGGTGTCTCTATTCTTTGTGGTCATGAAACCCGAAGAGAGCTACATAAAATGCGAACGACAATGTTATGAAACTTGTTTCGTAAATGACGCCGCGCTTAAGGCTTGCTTGCAGGGCATAAGAGATTGGCTGGTGGTATACACTCACCGGGGCAAAGTTGATATGATCCTACTGTAACTATAACTCAGTTTACTCGGTCTGTCTTGAACAAATAACATTCAAAGAGGATCAGATTTGCTGATATCATCGTCATCTTGGCCGATACGACAGAGGATTTGATTGAGTTTTTGAATGGAAATAATTCATGATAAAAATCAATAAATGTAAAAAAAAAAGTCCTCTCGGCACGCCGGGAGGCGGAGGTAGATTTCACCAGACAAACTTGGGGATAGGCGAAAATAGGCAGAATATGCAGGTTTTCGTAGAAGAATCAGACCTCATTTATTGCGAGAAGGTATTTTATAATTGGAGCTTAATTAACTTTGTTTTTCGTCATTTTATGCTTATTTTAAACATTTTATTGTCTTATGGGAACGGTAACCTTCTTGTCATTTGGGGTCCATTTTTAGCCTATTTTCAATTTTGAAAAAATAGGCTTATGAGAACACCTTTTGTCCGTGTGTGTGCGCGTGTGTGTGTGCTTCGTGTGTGTGTGTGTCCCTAATAAAATCTAAACCGCTGGAGCGATTTCAATAAAACTCGGTACGTTCATAGCACTATTCCGGGCGACCCCGACCGTGCCCTTCAAATTATGTTACGTTTCACCAATCCAACATGGCGGCTGTGCGAAAAATTTCACCAGCATTCAATAACTCCGAAAGTATTACAGATATCACCCTGGAATTTTGTATGGTGATAAAGGGAACGACTAGAAGTTCACTTATGTGACCTTTCAGAATCTGGTAACTACAAAACCAACATGGCGGCCAAGCGAATATCAGACATTTAAATAGATATTTCTCGCTATTTAACCATCCAAACGCAATGAAACTTGGTACAGTATATGTCTATATACATTGTAATGCACCGACATCTAACTTCGTTCAATTGTTTACATAACCTCAATATGGCGGCTGTGCGAAATATTTCACCGGCATTATATATCTCTGAAACTATTACCGGTATCACCCTGAAATTTTGCATGGAGATAAAGGGCACTACTGGACGTTCATCTATGTGACTTAAAAAAACCCGTTAACTACAAAACGAACATGGCGGCCAAGCGAATTTGAAAGTTTTAAATAGACTTTTCTCGCGATTTAATGATCCAAACGCAATGAAACTTGGTACAGCAAATGTTTATTCACACTGTAATGCACTGGTATGTAATTTAGTTCAATTGTTTACATAACCTCAAGATGGCGGCTGTGCAAACTTTTAAATTAAGTTTTTATTTCTTGTGTCGTAATCATGCGATCGAAGTGAAAGTTTGAATAATCAACCTACGCTATAATTTTCCATTAACGGTACATGACTCTATGGCCTATACATATAACAATCCAACATGGCGACCATCTGTAATATTTAGAATCTACTAAAGCAATCAAACTGAATTTTTTACGTTCATAGGGGTTATGAACATAAGTTCAGCTATAGGACTTACAATAACCTGGTGATCACAGATCCAACATGGTGGCGACGCGAAGTATAAATATTCCCATGGTCGTTTCTCGAAATTTAAGCATCCAAGTGCAGTGAAACGTGGTACAGTAAATCCTTATACAAATGTTAATCCACTGGCATCTAATTTATTTCAATAGTTTCCATACAACAAGATGGCAGCTGTGCAAAATTTTAAAATCTCTTTTTTTACTTCTTGTGTCCTAATCATATGATTGAAGTTTGAGTACTACACGTACGCAGTAATCTTCATGTAACAGTACATAACTCTAAGCCCTACATATATAAAAGTCCAACGTGGCGACCATCCGAAATACTTAGACGGTTCTCAATATCTACGAACCTATTACAGCAATCAAACTGAAATTTAGTATGTTGATAGAGGCAATTAACATTAGTGGGATATATGAAAATAGGCTCTATAGTTCTTCACGGAACTACTTGTTATACTTGTGGTCACACTGTCCTTAAGCAAGGTTTCGACATTGATGTGTAACTATGTAACGGTCTGTTACTTCTTCACGCAAAATTATATCTCCCGCAGAGAATTTGGTTGGTTCCTCAGTTTAGGGGCTGCGACAAAGCGGTCATGTAACCCCGTGTACTTAGGGATGACTGTATTAGTCTGTAATTCAGGTAAGGACTGCAGACGGTCAATTTCAAGCAGTAGTTCCTAATGTTGCTACCAGGTACTACCGTCAACGACACCTACCTGTGAACTTGGCTACTAGATGCCACCGCAACCAGCAACTTGCAACGAACGTTGGAACTTCCCCTCCAAAGAAAGCATAATGAGCGATTTTTTGCGCTCTTAGAAAATCCGACGACTTCGGCCGGCTTTGAACTCGCGACCTTTGGCATAGACTTTCAGCATGCTTGCTACCAGTTACGTCACCGAAGCCGCTTCACACTTAGTCAGATGGAATTCTGAATATGATCTCGTGCATGTGCGTTATCTTGGCAACGTCTGATGGCTCATTCCTCATCAATTTAGTAGTGTTGCCATGGCAACCACTGATAGCTCTTGGCATTTTCTTATAATTCCGAAATCATTTTTCTCATCCCTTGGCATAATGGTGGGTCATATCAAAAATTCTTTCAGACAAAATTTTTGGTAATTATTAGGGGAATATTGTCCATTTTGTACGGTTTTGATATTGTGCCTATTAAGAGAGATATGATTAATGTTTCCCGAAAAACCCACTTTTTCCCACCCCTTTGGTCAATGGTTGGTGCTATAAAAAAACTCTTCAAACATAAACTTTTGGGCTTTATCCGACACATAGTATGAACGTTGAACGGATTCGATATTTCACATATTAAGAGAGGTATAGCAATATTTCACTTTTTCGAAAAAAGCCCCCCATTTTCACCCCCTTCTACCGATTTAGCCCAGTAACGAACTCGACCGAGATATTGTAGGTATACATATTCGTTAAAAGATTGAAAGTGATTGGTGCAAAATTACGGCAGTTATCGTGTCCACAAAAAACTGATACATATACATACATAAATTATATATAAACTTTTGAACTGACGGTGGTTTTGGGGTCTGGGGGATGTGAAACGCGAAGATATGTCGAAATTTTCCGGAAGTCGAAACATGGTACCCATTGCAATAGCTAGCTTTCTAATGAAATCTACCTCTGGTTGGTTCCTCAGTTTAGGGGCTGCAACAACGCGGTCATCTAACCCCGTGTACTTTGGGTGAGTGTAGAATCTGTCTGATAAACGGTGTGAATTGTAATGGCTGTATTAGTCTGTAATTCAGGTAAGGACTGCAGACGGTCAATTTCAAGCAGTAGTTCCTAATGTTGCTACCAGGTACTACCGTCAACGACACCTAGCTGTGAACTTGGCTACTAGATGCCACCCCAACCAGAAACTCGTAACGAACGTTGGAACTTCCCCTCCAAAGGAAAGCATACTGAGGGATTTTAGCGCTCTTAGAAAATCCGACGACTTCGGCCGGCTTTGAAACCGCGACCTTGGGCATAGACATTCTGCATGCTACCAGTTACGTCACCGAAGCCGCTTCCCTCTTAGTCAGATGTCAAAGTCAACCCCTGGCACCATCCAGCCCATGACGGGCTAAGGCCAACCAAGTGACCGCTGCCCAGCCATTTGGCCTGCAGATATTGGGGTGACGCGTGATCAGCGCGTCGGGTCCCCTCGGCCGTTAATCTTGGTATTCGTGATTGGGGTGCTGTCTCACTGTCAGACAGCTACTCAATTGTCCTCACGAAGCTGAGTGCACCCCGTTCCAACCCTCACGTCAGTTTTAAAATCCCTGACGGAGCCGGGGATCGAACCCAGGGCCTCCGGGTGAGAGGCAGGCGCGCTACCCCAACACCACGGGGCCGGCTTAGTCAGCTGGAAATACTGAATCTGATCTCGTGCAAGTGCGTTGTCATGGCAACGTCTGATGGCTCATCCCTCATCAATTTAGTAGTGTTGCCATGGCAACCTCTCATAGCTCTTGGCATTTTCTTATAATTCCGAAATCATTTTTCTCATCCCTTGGCGTAATGGTGGGTCATATCAAAAATTCTTTCAGACAAAAGTTTTAGGTAATTATTAGGGGATTATTGTCCATTTTGTACGGTTTTGATATAGTGCCTATTAAGAGAGATATGATTAATGTTTCCCGAAAAACCCACTTTTTCCCATCCCTTTGGTCAATGGTTGGTGCTATAAAAAAACTCTTCAAACATAAATTTTTGTGCTTTATCCGACACATAGTATGAACGTTGAACGGATTCGATATTTCACATATTAAGAGAGTTATAGTAATATTTCTCTTTTTCGAAAAAAAGTCCCCCATTTTCACCCCCTTCGACCGATTTAGCCCAGTAACGAACTCGACCGAGATTTTATAGGTATACATATTCGGTAAAAAATTCAAAGTGATTGGTGCAAAATTACGGCAGTTATCGTGTCCACAAGAAACTGATATACATATATATATATACATATATACATAAATTATGTATAAACGTTTGAACTGACGGTGGTTTTGGGGTCTGGGGGATGTAAAACGCGAAGATATGTCGAAATTTTCCGGAATTCGAAACATGGGACCCATTGAAATAGTTAGCTTTCTAATGAAATCTACCTAAAAAAAAGACAATGGAATTCAGTCGAAATAAATCAGAAACCTCTATGGACATCAAATTGGCAGGTGAAAAGCTAAAGGAAGTACTCTAGGATACTTATGTTACTTAGGAGGCAAAATAACCAGTGATGCACGAAGCAAAGAGGATATAAAAAGTAGGATGGCTCAGGCAAGGAAAGCATTTATACAAAAAAGGAATCTGTTGACATCGAATATAGATTTAGGTATTAGGAAGTCATTTTTGAAGTCCTTTGTCTGGAGGTGAAACTTGGACTATTGGTGCAGCAGAAAAGGGGAAAATTGAAGCATTTGAAATGTGGTGTTACAGGAGAATGATGAAGATCAGATGGGTAGATAGGGTAAAAAATGAAGAGGTATTAAGACGAGTGGTAGAGGAGAGATGTTTCTGGCGACTGCTAATGAAGAGAAGAGGTAGGTTGGTAGGACACATACTAAGACACCCAGGAATAGCATGCTTAGTTATGGAAGGAAGGGTCGAAGACAAGAACTGTAGGGGTAGACAAAGGTTAGAATATGTTAAACAGATTGCCTCGGATGTAGGGTGTGGTAGCTATGTAGAGATGAAACGATTTGCTTAGGATAAGGAGGCATGGAGAGCTGCATCAAACCAGTCAAAAGACTGAAGACTCAAACAACAACTACAGATATAAAAAATATAATTTATGTCGAATGGAGAAACAATTAGAATCCAACACTGAAATTCAATTTACTTCTTCGTTGTCTAAGTTCGGCATGAACATTTTGTATTTGCTCCTAACAGACCCCACATCCTAGTTGTAGATTTGGGGATGTGCTTACCACAAGGTCAGTAGATATATGGTCGTGACACTCCACTGCCGCCTTTAATTGTAGATTTTCGTGTTGTTTTCATCTTACAAGTTTGTTACTTTTCCCAAAAATATTGAATGGATCAGAGAACCTCGTTGTACAGCCACAGTCAGCATTCAGTTTGATTGCTTAAATCGTTTCGTATATATTGAGAACCGGTGATATGCATCGTGTGAACGCCATGTTGGATTGTTTTATATAATTTTGCTATAGAATTAGATGCCAGCAGATTAATACTATGATCGTGGCTCTCTGTACCAACCTACATTCCTATCGCTTGTTTAGGTCACGAGAAATACTTAAAACGTGATTTGGTAAATTTAGCACTGCCGCCAATTTTGATAAAAACAAGGCAAAAACCCATTCGCGAATGCGAAGAACGGTCATCACAGAAGCACATGTTATCAGACGAGTTCAACTCACATCCAAGTACGCGAGGCTGATGCCCAAGATGACCCAAGCAACTAAATAGAAACGAAGCAACAACAACAACAACAACAACAACAAGCACAATGAGATAGATGTGTGTTCTGCTCCGGTGTCGACAAGATACAAAAAATTTGCTCCGGCGCGCGCCTGAGATTAGTTTATCGAGTGACGTGGCCTCTGTAATTCGATTTGCCAGGCGGGCGTTTACATAGCTGGATAAATAGAAGGGCGGGCGGCTTACATTGATTGCTCCAGCAAAATGATCAATCATTTATGTACTTGAATATACGACGTCCTCTCTAAACTCAGCAATTACATTTCACACATAGCCTAATGCCGACACACATCATAAGTATGCTGAGTCGAACTAAAATCTTATACATTACAACATAACCAATCCGTTTCCATGATTGTTTTACCCTCCAGGGTTGGCTTTTCACACGGACTAAGCGAGGGATCCCACCTCTACCACCACTGAGGGCAGTGTCCTGGAGCTTGAGACTATGGGTCGGGGATACAACAGGGGTGTGTGACCAGCACTACGCCCAGGTGGCCTCACCTGCAAAGCGAACAGGGGCCTCCTTATGAAGGGATGGGAAGAGTAGGAGGGATAGGCAAGGAAGAGGGAAGGAGGCGCCCGTGGCTTTACGTTAGGTATCATCCCGGCATTTTGCCCGAAGACAAAGTGGGAAACCACGGAAAACCACTTGGAGGATGGCTGAGGTGGGAATCCCCCCTTTACTCATTTGGGCCACCCGAGTCTGAGTAGACCCCATTCCAGTCCTCATACCACTTTTCAAATTTTGTGGCAGAGCCGGGAATCGAACCTCGGACCTCGAATATAACCAATACCGATGCAAATAAATGTCATATACGAACAGATTTAAACAGTAACAACCCGGATTCGCCCGGGAACAGTTATGAATGCATTACGTGATAAGCGCATTTTTAGCCTATTTTCAATTTTGAAAAAATAGGCTTATGAGATCACCTTTTGTCCGTGTGTGTGTGCGTGTGTGTGTGATTCATGTGTGTGTCCCCTCCTAATAAAATCTAAACTGCTGGAGAGATTTCAATGAAACTCGGTAAGTTCATAGCCTTATTCCTGGCGACCCCGACCGTGCCTTTGAAATTTTGTTACGTCTCACCAATCCAACATGGCGGCTGTGCGAAATATTTCACCAGCATTCAATATCTACGAAACTATTACCGATATCACCCTGGAATTTCGTATGGTGATAAAGGAAGCTACTAGAAATTCACTTATGTGACCTTTGAAATTCTGGTAACTACAAAACCAACATGGCGGCCAAGCAAATTTGCGACTTTTAAATGGACGTTTCTCGCGATTTAACCAACCAAACGCAATAAAACTTGGCACAGTATATGTTTATATACATTGTAATGCACCGACATCTATCTTCGTTCAATTGTTTACATAACCTCAAAATGGCGGCTGTGCGAAATATTTCACAGGCATTCCATATCTCCGAAACTATTAATGATATCAACCTGAAATTGTGTACTGTGATAAAGAGCACTGCTGCAAGTTTATCTATGTAACTTTCAAAAACTTGTAAACTACGAAACGAACATGGCGGCCAAGCGAAGTTGAAACATTCTAATACATTTTTCTCGTGATTTAATCATATGAGCGCATTGAAATGTGGTACAGTAAATGATTATACATATTGTCATTCACTGGCATCTAATTTAGTTCAATTGTTTACATAAACTGAAGATGGCGGCTGTGCGAAATTTTAAAATTAAGTTTTTATTCTTGTGTCGTAATCATGCAATCGAAGTGAAAGTTTGAATAAAGAAGCTACGCAATAATTTTCCTTTAATGGTACATAACTCTACGGCCTATACATATAACAATCCAAAATGGCGAGCATCCGAAATATTTTGACGGTTCTCAATATCTAAGAATCTTTTCCAGCAATCAAACTGAAAATTAAAATCCACAGCCTGCTTCCAGTCTCCGACCAGTCAGGAATGGAATGAATGAAGCCCCCATCTAGCGGCGAGGATATGAACTGTGCCGGCTGCCGAGGCCTGACGCACTCCTCTGGGGCAATGATTAAATGAATGACAGATGAAATGAAATGATAGTGGAGAGTGTTGCTGGAATTAAATTTTAACAGGGAAAACCGGAGTACACGGAGAAAAACCTGTCTGCCTCCGTTTTGTCCAGCACAGATCTCACATGGAGTGACCGGAATTTGAACCACGGGCCCAGCGGTGAGAGGCCGGCGTGCTGCCGCCTAAGCCACGGAGACGTCTCCAGCAATCAAACTGATTTTTTTAAATGTTCATAGAGGCTATGAAGATAAGTTCACCTATATGACTTTCAGTAACCTGGTGAGCACAAATCCAACATGGCGGCGACGCGAAGTATAAATATTTAAATGGACGTTTCTCGCGATTTAACCATCTGAGTGCAGTGAAACTTTGCACGTTAATGCTTATACAAATGTTAATCCGCTGGTACCTAATTGATTTCAATTGTTTTCATAACCACAAGATGGCAGCTGTGCGAAATTTTAAAATCTCGTTTTTACTTTACTTCTTGTGTCCTAATCATGCGATTGAAGTCTGAAAACCACACGTACACAATAATCTTCATGTAATAGTACATAAATAAAAATCCAACCTGACTGCCATCTGCAATATTTAGTCGGTTCTCCGTATCTACGAATCTAACATAGCAATCAAACTGAAATTTTGTATGTTGATAGAGGCAATTAATATGAGTAGGATATATGAAAATAGGCTGTATATTTCTTCACGGAACTACTTGTTTTCCATCTCAATGAACTACGACCTATATCCGTTTCACTTCTCGGCATGATGGGTTAAAATCACTGACAGGACTATTAATTATACAGCATTATCATAGAGATGCATTTGCAACGACTTCTTGTCAGACGTAATTTAAGAATGACGAGGTGCATGAAACACAAATCCCCCTTCCGTTCAATCTTAACTTGACTGTGTATTATGCGGAACAGAAAGTTCACATGTGAAATGAAGAAAAGCCGAGTTGCACTTCCAGGGAATCTCGAAACACAACCACTCTTCTCTGAAGTCTTAACTCAATCTGGATGAATCTGGGGCAATAGGCTCGCCCATATCTAGATCGTACTGAGTAGTGGAGTAAGGGGGGAACTGCCTCCCCCCACAACTACTCCCAATGCGAGCCGATAACTCCCGAACCCGGGGTCGGAGATTCACGAATGAGGTGTCGTTGGACTTGGAATGACGGGGGCTTTGCTATGGACCACTCGTAATATTTCTGAAAAAAAAAAATAAAATTGAATTGTTTGTTTTCGAAAGTATGTGATAGTTTGAAAACCAAACATGATAGAACGTTGTGCCATGGCTCAAACGAATGGTCTTTATGACCTTTATTTTCTATAATAAAACTTTTTAACTTTTTATGTTTTTTTGAAAACACTCGAATTTTGAAAATCCTATATTTTGGAAACTAGGAACTCTACAAAACAAATTGTTTGACATAAATCAATGGTCCCTACCCCCTCTATCCCCAAAATAAATTTCAAGTCTCTAGGATAAAAACCTGACAGTAGTGGGATGATGGGAAAGCTGCCCCACTTCTTTTTGAACCCTCCTCGTATTTGCCCCGAACCTGATATCTCGCTAACCAATGGTCGGATTTGAACATACAGGGTGTCCTAGCACTCGTAGTGATGCCCCCTACTTTCCTATAGGCTCTTTATTTAATTAAAAGACCAAAACTAAAAGGTCATCCGCTTTTAATATCTCGCGAACCATTCATGATAGAGGCGTGTACGACGGGTCCAAGAACTCGGAGTGACGTCCTCTTTGCTATGGACCATTCGTTATATTAAAAAAAAAATGGAAACTCGATTTTGGGGTAAACACGTGTTTTTTGTGATTTTTGCTGATATCTCACGGACCAATAACGCTAGAGACGTGTACGAGGTGTCCTAGGACTCGGGCTAACTCCCCCTTTCAAATGTGGTAGATTTTTTCCAAAAAAATAATTCACAAAGGGCCTAACGCCATACATGTTGAAAAAACTATTTTTTTACCTGCTTATAATGTCCATGAAGCGTGGTGGTTGAGAGAGACGATACGGCTGGGTGTGTGTGTGTCAACGAACCTGTCGCTAACCACAAGGACCATGTTTAATAGAACAATCGCTATTTCGGCGGGTCGGTGTATGAAAGAGCGAAGGTGCTTTTTCTGATATTTTACCTTTAACGTGTAAACGGTGATGAGAACTTGGTTCTATGTTGGTCGAAGCGAGTACAGAAAACAAACTTGCAGACGAGCAGGAGGTGAATATCATTTGAGCTTATTGGAAGGCGTTGATCTGACTTGACAACAGGTGACGCTTGAAGGTGAAATAATCTGACCACCGTGGTGGCAGGGAAGTGCGAAATGCATGCATACACATGTGAAACCACATGAGGGCTAAACAAGTCACATTCTGTCTTGCTTCGTACGTGACAAAATGCAAGTCCAGGTGAAATTTGATCTGGCACAGGTGTTCGCCTGGAACGTTAGCTGTCCACGTGCACGATAACTTGTAACAAGTCACATCCTGTTTTGCTTCGTACGTGACAAAATGCAAGTTGACGTGAAATTTGATCTGCCACAGGTGTTCACCTTGGACGTTAGCTGTCCACGTGCACGATAAGAGATTGTTCAAAGCGTGGGAAAAAAAAAGATTATACATGCAACGTAACATATATAAAGGCATGTCGTTATTATTTCCACTCTCACTTAGGCTACTACCTTTGAACACACTGCGTTGCATGAAACCCCTGGTCTTGTTTAACAGTTTTGGTGTTGGTGGAAGATACTTAACTTTGTTTTGGGGTAGGTATATATTTATTCATTTATATATTTATTGATTTATATATATTTACATGCAATTATTTATTGATTGTTAAAGTTATAATTAAATGTTTATTTATTTGTTTGCAGATAACCGGTATAGTCTACCTGTTGTATGAGTGTGTGTGAGAACGATATTAAAGAAAGAGAAAGACTGACAGCTAGAAAAGGAAACCATTTCCACACTAGCCCACGAGTCGGGAATATAGCAAAGCATTACACGTGAAGGTGAGATTTGTTTTTTTTATATATAACCTTTTTGATTTTGTTTTGTTTATGAAATGCATAAACTATATGGAATGGATATACTTATGGTGGTTTATTTTATTTCTTTTTAGAGTGTTGGAAAACGCTTGACCTCTGTTGATAACCAGGAACGTGTGTGTTTGGGACCATGTTCAAGCAGTCTACAGCTGAAAACTCAGGTGAGAGTGTTCTTTCAAAATAATGTCTTTTACTGCTGCGGATACGTTAACTTGGGAACCCCTAAACAGTTGTTTCAAATCGCGTGTGTGCTCTGGCCGCGTAGTGAATGTTCGAAAAAGTTTGATTCCCAAATAATTTTTAGAATCTTGTTTTGAAAATTTTAAAATTGAAATTTGTACAGCGCAAAGGTTGCATACGGATTTAAAGGTGAATACAGAACTGGTGTGCGATTTCATATATAAAAAGAAGGACGTAGAGCATAAAGAGACATTTTATATTTTCAGTAAAATGCAAGAGCTTTTGATAGCCGATAATCTGAACGAGTGGTATCAAAGCCATGTGGTGAATGCCTTGCTATCAAAATTTGATAAACTGCAACAAGGACCGAGTGGCCTTGCCTTAGACAAAATTCATCATTTACAAATCAACATTTGTCATTTCAACCCGTTGAATGCTGGGTCTAGCTATATTAAAACACCGCCAGCAATAGCTTCGAAAAAGGCTGTGGTGAATATTGAAAATTTTGATGATGAATGTTTTCTGTGGGCTGTGGCTGCGTATTTGCAGCCAGCTCAAGATCGCAATGTTAACAGACCAGCAAAGTACAAGGCCAAGTTTGATGAATTAAAACAAACTTTAAATTTAACTCGAGTGTCGTTCCCTATGGACTTAACCGAGATCCATAGGTTTGAACAAGATAACCAGGACTTTTCGTTCATGGTGTATGGCCTTGATGGTGATGAGATTGTGGGTCCTCTTTATGCCACAAAAGAACCGAAACGACACCACATTCATCTTTTATATCTGTCTTACGGAGAAGTGAATCACTATTGCCTGATAAAAGCTTGAGTAGATTGCTAAGCAGTCAAATGTCTATGAAAAAGTGTGCAAAACATATTTGTGATCGTTGTCTGCAATATTTTACCACTCTTACGGTTTTGGAACGTCATAGGGTAGATTGTGTTACTCAGGAAGCGGTGAGATTGATATTGCCACAAGGGGACAAGGCTGTGTTAAAGTTTAAGGACATTCACAAGCGTGACACTGTTCCCTATGTGGTATACGCAGATTTTGAAGCTCTCACCACACCCATGGCGGGATGTGAACCAGATCCCACCATTAGCTCAACCACACCTATTCAAAAACATGAACCCTTTGCCATTGGATTTAATGTGGTGTGTGCCTATGACCCTACGCAATCCGTTTACAAATACCGTGAGGGGCCAGATTGTGCCAAATGGTTCTTGGATGAACTTGTCAAGTTGGCTCATGATGTACAGAAATTACTGGACCACCCAGTACCCATGAGCCTATCTCCAGAACAGCAGCAGCAGTATGAGCATGCCATGACATGCCATATTTGTGAAAGGCCTATTTTAAATAGAGAGGAAAAAGTCAGAGACCACTCGTACTTTACGGGAGAGTTTCGTGGAGCTGCGCACAGCAAATGCAACTTGAACTTTCCAGCTCCTCGTTTCATCAGTGTCTTTTTCCACAATCTGGCGAATTATGACATTCAGTTTTTGATTCGTGAATTGGGTCATGTCAACAAGGGCTCGTTTACCATTATTCCCCAAAACCATGAGCGTTTTACAGCCCTGACATGGTGGTTGGGCGACTTTAGCATTCGATTTTTGGATTCCTTTAAGTTTATGGCATCCTCGCTAGACAGCCTTGTGAATGGCTTGAATGAGGAGGAATTAAAAATACTAGAATGCATTTTAATGATCCTGAGCAATTTCAATTGTGCATTCGGAAAGGTATATTCCCGTATGATTTCTGCAACAGCTGGGACGTGTTAAAGCAAAGAAAACTCCCACCACAAGAGAAATTTTACTCGAAACTAACACGCAGTACCGTTTCCAATGAAGACTATGCACATGCTTGTCAAGTTTGGCGAGTGTTTGGCATGAACACGCTAAGTGAATATGCTATGCATTACCTAAAATTGGATGTATTGCTGCTCACTGATGTGTTTGAACAATTTCGTAACTTGTGTCAACACATTTACGGTCTTGACCCGGCTCACTATTATACGAGTCCTGGACTCTCGTTTGATGCCGCTTTAAAATACACTCAAGTGGAATTGAATTTACTCACTGACGTAGACATGGTTCTATTTTTTGAAAAGGGCATTCGTGGCGGCTTTGTGTCACTTAACCAGCGCCATGCCGAAGCGAACAATGTCTACATGCCTGATTATTCTCCAGACAAACCAGAATCGTACTTAATGTACTATGACGTGAATAATTTGTACGGTTACGCCATGAGTCAGCCTTTGCCCTATGGGAAGTTTGCTTGGCTGACAGACAAACAAGTGTCAGAATTTGATGTGAACATGGCTAGCCAAGAAACAGGCCGCGGATATGTGCTAGAAGTGGATATTGAATATCCCTCATCCTTGTATGATGAACATGCCGATTTCCCATTCTGCCTTGAGCAAATGGTTCCCCCTGACAGTAAAGTAAAAGTTGAAAAACTCATGGGCACACTTTACAACAAAAATCGGTATGTGCTACATATCAAAATGTTGGTGCAATGCCTCGCCCAAGGCTTGGTGTTGAAGAAAATCCACAGGGGTATTTCTTTTGCTCAAAAAGCGTGGCTTGAGCCATACATGCGACTCAACACAGAGCACCGACAAATGGCAACACAGCAGTTTGAAATTATTTTTTTAAAATTAATGAACAACTGCATCTATGGCAAGTCTATGGAGAATGTCCGAAAATACCGTGACATTAAATTGGTGAATGTCTGGGAAGGGCGGTGGGGTGCCCGGCGGTACATTGCAAAGCCAAATTTCAAATCGATCAACATTATCGATGAGGATTTGGCTACTATTGAAATGAGTAAGACCAGTGTGACCATGGATAAACCCATTTATTTGGGTCAAGTCATTTTAGACTTTTCTAAATCGATCATGTATCGATTCCACTATGAGTTTGCCAAACGCTATTTTGAGGACGTTTCTCTTTTGTATATGGATACGGACTCATTCATTTACCACATTCGCCACTGCAACCCCTATGACGTCATGAGACAGCATAGTGACAGGTTCGACACCTCTTGCTATAGCGCTGACAACGTGTTTCAGCTGCCCATAAAAAACAAGAACGTAATGGGCGTTTTAAAAGATGAATGCGGCGATTCTATTATGACGGAATTCGTAGGTTTGGCCTCAAAAATGTATGCTTACCGCACACTAGACTGTAAGGAAGCCAAAAGAGCAAAAGGTGTAGGTAGGGCAGTGGTAAAATCGCTACGTGTAGACGATTACTTAGCGGTTTTACGCACTGGCAAAGCTATGTCTCATACACAGTGCAGGATACAATCCAGCAACCATCATTTTTATCTTGTGGAACAGAGAAAACGCACCCTCGCCTCCATGGATAACAAACGTGTGTGGGCTAATGACCTGCTCACCAGCCTGCCCTGGGGTTATGATCGCAAGGAGGAAGAGGTGTGATTTCACTGTTTAATCGTTTATGGGACATAGCTCTATGTAACTTGTAGATTTAGTTTTTTGTAAATATTGGTTTCTGCCATTGTAAATAGTAGATTTTGTAAATAGTGGCAACCCACTTGGACCTTTTTCTCTTTAAAAAAGTTCTATGCAACCTTATTTTTTTAAATTTTTTGATTGGTAAATAGTGTGATTCTTTTAACGCTGTACAAAGTTGAGTTTTTTTTTGTAAATATGAAATAAGTAAGATTTTTAGTAACTTTAATAACTAGTATTTAATTATTTTTCGTAATGTAAATGATAAACTAAAAAAGTTTTTTTTGTGATGAGTGTGCATGTCGAGAATGTGCTTTTGGGAATAAATAAAGTGGTTGTGTTTGTTCCCAAAGACAGGTGTGAATGTATGAGTGGAGAGAGAAAGCTGGTGTGTATGGTTGACCAGAGCAAACACGGTGAGGTAGGGTGAGTGAGTGGGGAGGGGGTAAATGGTCACTTATATACTCATTTTGTTTTCAATAGTTTTGTTTTTTTCATTGAAATGTGGCAGTCAAAATACATTATTTTTTGTAAAAACAGTCTTACCTGCAGTAGTCGAAGACCTCGACGTTTCTCCAAACACCCATAAACTCACGGCAGCATTGCCATGGTCAAGCACTTGCATCAACATCATTGTCAAATCTCAACTTTCGACATACACCAAATGGAAAAATCTGAAAACAGCAAAATGGAAAACGCAAAACTTAAAACGGACATTTTAAAAAACTGGAAATGGCCATGTGTGAAATTTGAAAATTCATAAAAAAATTTCAAACAGACATTGTTTAAAATGTGTCATCAACAAACTGGAAAAATCCATATCATCAAAAACGCAAAACTTTAAACGAACTTTTTTTAAATCTGTAAATTGCAAAATGACAAATGGCAGTGTGTGAATTCATCATGTGTGAAATGTGTTAAATGAAACATAAGCCATCAACATCACGATTTCTTAAAATTAAAAATAACAAAACATCGTGCTCTGGTAAACCTTTGTTTTTATTTCATAGTCATAGTAAATTGACAAAAGAAAAATAGAATACAAACATATCCCAATTCCTCACTCCTCAATGTTTATGTCCATGCATCATCAACTTTCCTTTCATAGCACTCATGACAATCAGGGCAGCCATCCTTTCACCCACTGAGGCATCACTGGATGTGAAACGTTGTTTAGTTTTCTTCAATAACAATTTATCTGCCACATGCCTTAAACCAGGATGACTATGGTGATAAGAAAGGTCATGTTCCTTGCATGCTTGATCCAAAAGATTAATGGGTACATCACCACGTTGTAAACGTTTTTCAAGATGAGTTCCAGGGCCGCAAAACGATAACCTGGAAGATGGATTTCGAAAGGTAGGTATTGAATCACTTTGTCAATGACGCCATTGCCAGTACAGGTCTGGCATATCCTTTTCCATCGATGGTAAAAATGTTTGGTCTTCCTCCTCCTCTGTGGACGATGTTTGTGTTTGTTGTTGTTGCTTTTTCTCGACATGACACACGTGGAATGATTCAACAAAGTCTTTACATGGACTTTAATGACCGTGATACAGTTTCACTAGCTGGCAAGTCGCACACTGACGCATAGACGGTATTTTTGCCATGGCCACTTGCTTATGGTGATCGTAATCCGTACAGGGTTGCAATTCACTCAACACAGGGTCTTGAGTCCATGATTTTGGTACATGATGACAGATTTCTTTCACTGCGTTGGCAGCCACATAATAAATGAACGACTTGGGGAGTGCCAGGAGTTCCTCTTTTGTAAAACTGTCTAGTTTCTTTTTGCACGCAAAGAACTTGCCGATGGCTTTGTCCGTAGCATTGCCTTTCTCCATGGTATCACATGCTGTAGATGTTTACACGTCGCTTGTAGAAATCTCACTGGCGTCATTCACAGGTAAATCTTGAGTTATAATTTTGTTCAACAACTCCCAGCAGGCATGGGTGGTTAACCAATGAAAGAGATGCCACGCATGTGATAGGGTTGTGTGGGTAATGTTGCCACTGGAACAAGTATCCATGAGCGTTTGCAGGGAGGGGCAGCCCAACTCTATGAGGTCGATACATTGGCAGTAAGACGCCAAATATGGTTGCAACCATTGGCGTTTTTCATTACCTTTCACAAATACCACATTGGCCGAGGACAAGTGTGCTTTCATGACCACGTTCAAATATTTATAGGAAATGGTTCCCTGATTCCAGTCTAGTTGCCTATGATTTTCAATCCACTGGGTTTGTTTACGGTCTTTTTCACACAACAAATCAAAAGCATGGGGTGGTTTAAATAGCAAATGCGTAGCTTGCGATATCCAAAACGTGGTACAATCGAAATGGCCACTTGTTTAAATATAAATTTGTTGTCACCAATTTTAAACCCTTGGCAATCCACAATGAGTGTGCGCAACATGTTGACGCTTGCCTGGACCAAGTTCAACTGACGACTGACTGACGATCAATGACTAAGGTGTGATCATGACATGGACTTACCTGCCATGCTAGTTCCAAAAAAAAAGGTTAGTGTAGGGCAGAGGGACATGCAAAAATAAGAATTTAAGAATTACATCATTTTATTATCATAACACGTCTTATAGGCTTTTGTCATTTTGGGATAAGGACGATACCAACTGATACAACAATATAGTCTCTTGTGTTTGTAACGTCCATAACACCGATGATGTCCCAATGTCTCTAAACTAGGCGTTTTTGATGGTGAGCTGCTCACCGAAGCACCATGAACACCATACGGTCCACACGTATCGTAACTTGTTTTTTCGTCACTCAGAGACACAAGTGAGGGATAGCTTGAATGACAGGGTATATTTCCCACTTCCATTCTGCACAGGAAGGGGCAAGTGGGTGACCAGCGCTGATGTTCCTGCATGGGTTCATCGCCCACCTGCCATTGGTCTATGATGATGGGACAAATGGCACATTTCACTTCATCTCTTGTTTTTAAATAGTAGAATCCAGCGGCCGCCGAGGCTTGAGGGTTTATGAAAGGCACCGGCCACGTGGCAAAAGTCTTGAAACGTTGTTCCTCAGAGTTTAAATTCATGGATGTGATGTCTCTTGAGGTTTTAAAGCAAGACATGACTGAGCGGCTTGACGTGGGTTGAGCTGTTATTTATACACTCGTCACTTGGTTGGACAGTGGATAATAGTTGACTTGTTTGTGATGAATAATCAAACAGTAGGCCGTGGTATAGGCTGGTACATTGTCATGCGTTTCAAAATCTAGTCGAATGTCGATATTGGATGGCTTGACAGACTCTTCCAGGTAAGAACAGCCAAAGACAATCATTGGTGCTCTTGCCTCAAACGCTTGGGGTCGTAGCATGGGGCTGTTCTCTTTTTGATAATACGACCATCGAAATTTAGAAAACAAGTCGTACAGGGGGCCAAACTTATTTTTTGAAAAATCCTAATCCAGTCCTTCATAGGGAAACACAGCTCCGTTGAGGAAAAGTCGTGCATTTCTCAATTGTAGGTGATCAAATTGCGTGGCATCTTTGGTTTGTTGATACTTGCGATTCGTTTGAAAACCCACGATCAGGTAGAGAGGTCTCTCTGTATAGCGAGCTGTTTTTACAGACCAACTGTGTGTGTTGGTGGTGGGCAATAGCGGATACTCATGGAGTGCCCAGCTTCTAAATTCCATGGGTAGAGGCATATCTCTTATTACCATTTTGAGTATGTCCAGATTTTTGCTATCTTCAAGGGTCACATGGGGCACTTTCCATAGCAAGCGTTGTAGTTGAATTTTTGAATCTATGGGGGCATTGTCGGCTCCCTTGAGTGCATTATTATCACTCCTGTCTCTCACTAGGTAAAGCACTTGCCTTGCGTTAACCACAATGCTTTGGTGATCTTCGGCAAAGCCTAAAATCAGTTTAAGAGGTAAATATCCAGTAAAGGTCCCATCGGTGTGTACCATCCAGTCATAGGTCGAGTCAGGACACCGACCTGCCATGCAAAGTGTTTTACCTTCTTCCTCACTATAAGAGGGGTATAGTTTCAAGACACTGGAAATGCCCACATTTCGAGTGCTATCCACCACGATATCGTTAATGACATACCGCACTTCAGAAAACAGAAAGGCCAAACCATGGTTGGCCAACTTGGATGTGGTGGGTGTAGAGCCATCGGCTTTGGTGAGCCGACCTTCAATCTGAATGACACTTTCATGCGGTAGGGTGTAAATATCTTGGTTGTTGAAAACAAATTGAATTTCATCATTGTTATTGAGTCCAGGTGTTTGAGCTTGATAGGAATGGAGATCAATTCTTACCACTCCTGGTTGCTCCTCGATGCGGTTCGCTATCTCTAGGATAGAATTCATTATGAGGGTTGACGTGGTAACCCAAATGCTGTAAAATCTGCTTGCCGTGAGATGTTAACGTGTATTCACGTGGCAAACAACTAACACCATTCCTAGACGGTGTTGTTGCTTTATACACAAACTTCATAGTGGCTTTAGCACCAACTTGTAAGTCACTGGTGTGGCAGAATCTAGATCAATGAGTTGTTGATCTCTATTGATCAGCCTTAATGTTATATTACTAATACTAACGATAGCCACAGAATGAAAAAGCACCACTGGAGGGTTTTCACGAATAATATACCCATTGGGCGATGTCACAATAAAGTCATAAAGCGAATGCGATGGTTCTTGATTGGTGTACCCTTGGCTAATAATATTACACGTCACCGACACATGATGGTCCTCAATGAATTTCACTTCATGGTCCGATTCATGTTTTTTGTTGGGCTCCAACACACGTGGTTTAAATCCTAGTAATGGACCAATGGAATCGGGGTGTGTTTTAAAGTCAATGTTGAAGGTAGAGAAAATACTGCAGCGATGAGTGTTGGTATTGCCTACAAGTTCAAACTTGTGCGTTCTGTCGAGAAATGACTTTAAACCATACTCATTGATCAACACCACATAAATGTGTTCATAAATATCATCGATCGTGTATCCACCAGAGTTCAGGGTGAGCACAGAATCATCATAGTAAAACTTGTTGTTCACATTTTCTCGTATGTTGTATATTCGATTGTACGTTTCAAGAGAAACAAGTCCTAAACCATAGGGTTTTTCACTCAATTCGATAGGAGGGTAAAAGTCTAGGCTGACTTCAGGTCCACGTCCATGCACTGTAAACGTTTTACTTTCTGCCGACATGCTGGCGGCTTTTTAGCTTATGCTGCGTCTTATATAAAAAATTAAACACAAACGTCCACACTGTTGGCTGTTAAACGTTTGCTCTCGTTTCACATTATAAAATATCTTGATCCTGTTTCCAAAATAGGTCACTAGTTCCATGGGCGGGGGAAAATTCCCAAAACTGTCAAAGTACCATACCGTGGATCCCTCTTTGACATAAGCTACATAATGTGTTCCTGGTCCTCGGTGATCATCCAAATTTACAACAGCACATTCCTGTTTCCAGGGTCGTGGGGGTAATTGGTTTCGCATAAACACACCTCGAAAATGAGAAAGCTTTAGTTGTTTAGCATAGCTTTGCACTTGTTGATGCGTCAGGGCATGTCTCGCTATGGCTGAGGTTATTTTTTTTTTAATATTTCGAAATGGAGAAATCCCAAATCCTTGTTGATAAAAGGCTGGCTTTAAATTGGCATTTCTAGCCCCCATGGCAATCGCTTCCATCGTTTCATTGTGTCGCTGACTTTCTTTGAGTTGTTGCTTGCCCTGCTGCGTGGCTTTAATGGTTTTCGCCACTGCACTGGCACCACCCAAAAGTGAACCCAGAGCAGCCAAATCGGCAAATAATGCAGGTAAAAATCCCACTCGTTTGGGGACGGGAATCACTCGCCCTTGGTTTGAACCCTGTCGCCGACGTTTTGGAATAACATGTCTCTGTGCTGCTCGAAAGGCTTTCCTTATGGTAAATACATTATTTTTTCTTTTCGCAAGGGCTTGTCCACGAATGTCTTAAGCCCAGGCTTTGCCAAGGACAAAGTCCTTTTTTTAGTCTTTCTCACCGCATACCTTTGTTTCACCATGATGATAATGACCAACAACCTTTCACAAGAAAGTTTAAATCACAACTAACGTTAGATGGTTATTTCATGGCTGTATATTCCAATTCCACATAAAGTGGGAAATCGTTTATGGTTTTTCCCGCTTGCTTTTCATCCCATGTCAACATGAGATGAAAGGATAATTCGTCACCTGCATTGACCATTTCATGGTTATGGATCAACATCCTATGACCATTTATCTTTATTTGTAAATGGTTCTCATCAGGTATGGCATATTTGATGTGAATGGTTCCATCATAGTGTAATCGATAGTGGCTTAAACCCGAAGCAAGCACATAGGTCAAGTGCTGATCATGGACTAGCGGTATATGGTTTCTGTCATTCACAGGTTTTTCATTTGTCAGATACACTAAAAATACAGATGGGATAAATTTATAAAGTCTTTTCATTTCATAGGTCATGTAACGCTTGGTACAAACATTGTCTTCGTCTTGTGGGTCTTCCACGTGAATAATCCGATGGTGATTAGCGCTATAGCCATTCACCGTAAGCTGGGGCACTTTGTCATAAAACTCATACACTTTGTTATCCACATACTTTTTCGTAGTAACGTCTGTAGACACTTGAGGATGTTTTACATGGGTTAACCGCTTTCCCTTAAAGTCATAATCTCCCTGTTTTGTGCGTGGCACTACTGACCTATCCACATAGTGTTTATTAGCAGGATCTGTTTCATGTTTAGGATCATGTATGAGGACAGGCCTAGCTTTGGCCATCAACGCACGTCCAAAGACATCCATCGTCAACCTGTAGTACCAGTCTACTGTTTCTATGACAAGGTTCGGTGTCCTGTATATAGACGGCCTGCTAGCCTGTCTAAGCCTTAGTTGAAATGAAGATTATTAAGCAGCAAGAGTCATTCCCCGTGGGGGACATGGTTTCCCATCTCTGTCCCACATCACGTGAACAACGCCATGGTTCACTGTTTCCATCTTCCATTCGCTGCATCATTGTGGGGCCTTCCGGCTGTGGAATGACAAATCTTTTGCTAACGCTCATTACGGCGCCCAATGGTTTGCGTTTTCAAAATATTTATATTTTTACAAAATCTCTCTACCAACCCCTCTACGTGTTTCTGGATCAAGTCATGTCTGGATTACAAAAAGAGAATATGGGTTATTTTACATTTTCCATGCAAGAAAATGTGATTTCACCGGATGAGGTAAAGCCAGATTCACTCATGATTTTCGATGATGTATCCACTGAACGTCAATGCATCATTCAAAGCTATTTCAGCATGGGTCGACACAAACATATCGATTGCTTCTATCTTGGACAAACGTATTCAAAAATGTCCAAACAGTTGATTCGTTACAATGCCAATATCATTGTTTTATTTCGCCAGGACGAGAGGAACAGTCGTCACATTTATAATGAACATGTGAATCCGGATATGACCTTTCAAATGTTTACAGAATTGTGTGCCAAGTGCTGGAACACTCAATGTCATGCCTGTTTAGTGATTGACAAACAAAGTGAACTCAACCAAGGCCGGTATCGCTTAGGGTTTGATCATTTTATTGCTATTTAAGGCCCTGTCTCATTCCCCGTCAAGTCATTTGTCAAGACACCATGGCTTTAGCAGAGAGTCAATTGAAAAAACATATTATTAGAGCAAAAAATACTATTCGCCAAAAGTTTCGTCCATTGAAACGATCACGTGCAAATCATGCTTTGTTTATTCAGCAACATTTAGCACCTCCACTAAAAGCCATGTTGAAACCCTCTTTCAAGTCATCTGAAACGCTACCCACCGTTTCACAAGCCACGCAGACGCTGCACGAGGACCTTGAGGAAGAGGAAGAGGAACAGGAAGATTTGACTAGTGTTAGCGAAGTTGAGGATGACGAGGAACATGTGTTTACGCCTCAAAAAAGGCCGCACCCCTTGCAGAGTTTTTGAGAAAAAAGAAATCCTTGGCCATGGACGAAACACCTTGCCCTTCCAGAGCGTCTCCGTTTTCACAACTCTTGGCCACCCCTCAACATAAAGCTCAACTGAAAACCATTTTAATAAAATATTTTGGATCAACATTGGAACCCTATTTCACCGATCTATTTATTGGAAACACAGATACCACGTATGGTGTTCGCTATGAGGATGATAGTTTTAAAATTGGTGATTCATCCATTAAATTTGCTCGTACTAAAGCTGTCATTAAAAATATCAACTATAAATTAACTCCAGGACTGTTAAAGCTCTTTTCTCCGACCCCCTCTTCCCATGCTTATACACCAGAGGATCTTGACAAATATAAATCCATTTTATTGGATACCCATGCCCACAAAAGACAGTATGATCCTGCTCAACAAGTGAATGCCAATGTATCTCAAAAATATAAAACCATCATTGCAAAAATGTTTCCCACCAGTCAAAGTACTCGTCGTAAAGCGTCCGCTTCGGGAGTGACATTTAAACCATTAAAACCCCTTGTGGATGTTACCTACTGGCACAATCCCAATAAGCTCGTCCAGCGGCTACAGTTGTTGCATGCTTCACGTCAAGCTGGCCATACCGGTCACGATTGGGAAAATCAAGAAATTGAACAAGAACTTCGAAATGCCAAAATTATTGTTTAAGCCCTCACCCATTAAATTGGGTATTGTTCACGAGTTGCATCGCCCAGCTAGGCGTCACTATCCACGACTCAAGGTGATTTCACGAGGTGTGGATGAACTTTGGCAGGCTGACTTGGTTGAAATGGTACCCTATGCTAGCGTTAACGACGGTGTACGCTATATGTTGATCGTCATTGATGTCCATTCCAAAATGGCCTTTGTTGAACCTGTGCGTCGCAAGTCTGGTCCACTAGTTACCAAGGCCTTTCAACATATTATTCAACACTCCAAACGTCAACCTCAGCTGCTACAAACTGACCAGGGGAAAGAATTTTTCAACAAGAATTTCTCCAGTTTTCTCAAATCTAAGGATATTCACCATTACACCACGTACAGCAACCTCAAAGCCAGTGTGGTCGAGCGGTTCAACCGAACATTGAAAACCCATATGTGGAAAGCGTTTACCGCTCAGGGCACGTATCGCTGGTTGGACATGTTGCCAGAGCTAGTATCACGTTACAATGACACCAAACATAGAACGATTGGGACCAAGCTACGCCTCGTGACTAAAATATTCAGCGATTGGATAAACTGTTTAACCCCATAAAACAGCCGATCCTAAACGTCACCGACTGAAAATTGGGGATTTTGTTCGTGTGAGCAAATTTAAGTCTGCCTTCAATAAGGGCTACACGCCTTAGTGGGGGACTGAACTATTTCGAATTCGTCAAGTCAACTTGGACACTCCAGTCACCTATTTACTCGAAGACCTCAACCATCAACCCATAAAAGGTAGATTTTATCTCCATGAACTTCAGAAAACAGCATTTCCTCAACATTATTTTGTGGAAAAAGTGTTGAAACAAAAAGGAAATAAACTCTATGTCAATTGGTTAGGGTTTAACTCTACGTTTAATTCTTGGATCAATAAATTACATGTTGTGTGAACCTGTGCAATATTTAATTTATTTATTCACACATGTTGTACACCACCTATAGCTCTATGTGTACAGTCCTCAGCTCCACATATTTCTTTCTCTTTCCACCTGTGTTCTCTCATACATTACCCCTCCCCCTCTCCCTCCCTTCACCTCCCACCGCTGCTGTTCGCAGCTCTTGCCTATCTATTGGTTGTGACATCATTCCCACAAGTTGCATCATACTTTTAACTGATTCAGCGATTCCTACGCTTTGAACAATCTCTTATCGTGCACGAGGACAGCTAAAGTCCAAGGTGAATACCTGTGGCAGATCAAATTTCACGTCAACTTGCATTTTGTCACGTACGAAGCAAAACAGGATGTGACTTGTTACAAGTTATCGTGCACGTGGACAGCTAACGTTCCAGGCGAACACCTGTGCCAGATCAAATTTCACCTGGACTTGCATTTTGTCACGTACGAAGCAAGACAGAGTGAGACTTGTTTAGCCCTCATGTTGTTTCACATGTGTATGCATGCATTTCGCACTTCCCTGCCACCACGGTGGTCAGATTATTTCACCTTCAAGCGTCACCTGTTGTCAAGTCAGATCAACGCCTTCCAATAAGCTCAAATGATATTCACCTCCTGCTCGTCTGCAAGTTTGTTTTCTGTACTCGCTTCGACCAACATAGAACCAAGTTCTCATCACCGTTTACACGTTAAAGGTAAAATATCAGAAAAAGCATCCTCGCTCTTTCATACACCGACCCGCCGAAATAGCGATTGTTCTATTAAGCATGGTCCTTGTGGTTAGCGACAGGTTCGTTGAAACACACACACCCAGCCGTATCGTCTCTCTCAACCACCACGCTTCATAAACATTATAAACAGGTAAAGAAAAAGAAAAAGTTTTTTCAACATGTATGGCGTTAGGCCCTTTGTGAATTATTTTTTGGAAAAAATATCTAACACATTTGAAAGGGGGCGTTAGCGCGAGTCCTGGGACACCTCGTACACGTCTCTAGCGATATTGGTTCGTGAGATATCAGCAAAAATCACAAAAAACACGTGTTTACCCCAAAATCGAGTTTCCATTTTTTTTAAAATATAACGAATGGTCCATAGCAAAGAGGACGTCACTCCGAGTCCTTGGACCCGTCGTACACGCCTCTATCATGAATGGTTCGCGAGATATTAAAAGCGGATGACCTTTTAGTTTTGGTCTTTTAATTAAATAAAGAGCCTATAGGAAAGTAGGGGGCATCACTACGAGTGCTAGGACACCCTGTATGTTCAAATCCGACCATTGGTTAGCGAGATATCAGGTTCGGGGCAAATACGAGGAGGGTTCAAAAAGAAGTGGGGCAGCTTTCCCATCAGCCCACTACTGTCAGGTTTTTATCCTAGAGACTTGAAATTTATTTTGGGGATAGAGGGGGTAGGGACCATTGATTTATGTCAAACAATTTGTTTTGTAGAGTTCCTAGTTTCCAAAATAAAGGATTTTCAAAATTCGAGTGTTTTCAAAAAAACATAAAAAGTAAAAAAGTTTTATTATAGAAAATAAAGGTCATAAAGACCATTCGTTTGAGCCATGGCACAACGTTCTATCATGTTTGGTTTTCAAACTATCACCTACTTTCGAAAACAAAAATATTCAATTTTTTTAAAGAAATATTACGAGTGGTCCATAGCAAAGCCCCCGTCATTCCAAGTCCAACGACACCTCATTCGTGAAACTCCGACCACGGGTTTGGGAGTTATCGGCTCGCATTGGGAGTAGTGGTGGGGGGAGGCAGAACCCCCCTTACTCCACTACTGTTCTTCTTTCTTCCGAATTTGGCCGCCTGTGGACCGCATGGAACCTAAGGCTTTCTGGTTAATCTCCTCTTCTCTTCCCAAAACCTCTTCATTCGTTCACTTCTGATCTTTCGCTCCTCCTCGGATATTACCAGTTTGGCTCTAATTTTAGGTGTTTTCTCCTCGAAAATCTTGATGTTGTCAATTCGGTTTCTGAACTCTTTTCTGTTGTGGATCACATCCACTGTGGGTCCACTTTCCTTGGCGTCTCTTTTAACCTCTTCTACCCACTTAGTTGTAGCCTTAAGCTCTGCAATATACTTGAATATCCTCTTAGTCAGTCGGTTCTCGTCCAGTCTCACCAAATGTCCGTAGAATTTCAACCTTCGCTTCCGCATTGTGACAGTAATTTTTTCAGTATGTTTATAGAGGTCATCATTCCTTCTGTTCTTCCATGTCCCGTCAGCAGTTTTCTGTGGTCCTAAAATTTTCCGCAAAATTTTCCTCTCCTTTTTTTCCAGTTCCTGAAGATCCCCTTTTTTATTCAGTGTCAAGCACTCCGAGGCGTACAGACCCTCTGGCTTTACTACTGTGCTATAGTGTCTGAGTTTTGCCTTGTAGGATATTGCTCGTTTGTTGTATCTGTTCTGGGTTAACCTATAAGCCAAATCCAATTTTCTAGCTCTTGCCCTATTTGCTTCTTTATCCAGCCCATTGGGTTCTATCCATTCACCTAGATATTTAAACTTCTCAGTTCTTTTGACAGTCCCATGTTTCACTTTCATGTGTCTCTCTCCATGGTGTCTGTACTCCATGTATTCTGTCTTTTCATAGGAGACTTTAAGACCCGTTTTCTCAGCGATTTCGTGCAGAGTAACCAGCATTTTTTGGGCATCATCTCGGCTTTGGGCTAAGAGGGCAAGATCATCAGCAAAAGCCAAACATTTAATTTCCAGGTTCTGTCCTTTCCTTCCCAGATGTATCCCTCTTACTCTTTTCATGTCCAAAGCTTCCTCCCAGGTTCTCATGATTTTCTCCAGAACAATGTTGAAGAGGATAGGTGATAAGCCATCTCCTTGTCTGACCCCTGTTTTTATTTCAAAAGGATCAGAGATTTCTCCGAAGAACTTCACTTTTGACATGGTATCCGTTAGAGTTTGTTTGATTATTTCTCTCGTCTTCCTGTCAATTCCGAACTCCTCTAGGCTGTTAAATAAAGTCTGCCTGTCAATTGAGTCGTACGCCTTCTTGAAGTCAACGAATATTACTACAGTGTTCTGGCTTCTCAAAGCTCTTGATCTGAGGATGCTCTTGAGGTTGAATATTTGTTCTGCGCACGATCTCCCCTTTCTAAAGCCAGCTTGATATTCACCTATGAGGTGGTCTGCTTGTTTTTCAACTCTGTTCAGCAGTACTTTGGAGAGTATCTTGTATGCGACTGGAAGTAGAGAGATTCCTCTGTAGTTGTCGATGTTTGCCCGATTACCTTTCTTGTGAAGTGGGTGTATAAGGGCACATTTCCAGTCTTTCGGGATAATTTCAGTTTTCCAGATTTCTTCTATGATGCCCTGTATTTTTTCTGCAGCCAATTCTCCTCCGAACTTCCACATTTCTGCAGCGATGCCATCTTCGCCTGGTGCTTTGTTGTTTTTAAGCTCGTTTATTATGCGCTTTACCTCATCTAAACTTGGTGGGTTGGAATCCGGGTTCTCATAGGATGGATTCTGAGTATTCAATCTTTCCACAGGTTCTTCACAGTTCAGCAGCACTTTGAAATAGTCGGCCAAAAGTTGACAGTTTTCCTTGTCGTTCGTAGCTATACTACCATCTTTCCGTTTGAAGCACAGACTTTGTGACTGATATCCCTGTAGTTCCTCTTTGAAGGTTCTGTAAAACTCTCGAGTGTTGTTTTTTCGAAAATCTTCTTCTATCTTTTCCACCCTACTTCTGTCGTAGTTCCTCTTCTCTGATCTTATGATCTTAGCAGTTCTCTTCCTTACTTCCCTGAAATCTTCCCACCTCTCCTCGGTCTTGTCGGAGTGCCATCTCTTCCAGGCTTGTAGCCTTTTGTCAAGAGCTTCGTCACACTTTTCATTCCACCACCTATGTTTTCGTTTCCTCGCTGGATTTCCCAAACCATCAGCTGCTTTGGTCATTGCTTCTCTGATCTCTTCCCAGCTGTTCATGTTCAGCTTTGATAGGTTTTCGCAGTATTTTTCCTTGTTCTGTTTCAGAGTCTCTGTATTAATTCTGGGTTTCCTGTTGGTTCTCGGTTTGGGCTTGTTTGGCTGGAATTTTACTTTAATCTCCGAGAGGTAGTGATCCGAGTCGATGTTTAGGCTTTTCCTTACTTTAACATTCAGGATTTCCTTTCGGTTTTTGGTCGTTATTGCGACATGGTCGATCTGGAACTCTCCCAGCATCGTGTTAGGACATACCCAGGTTTTCTTCTTGCTCGGGAGTGCCTTGAAGTATGTGGACATGAGTTTCAGGTTGAAATGTCTGCAAAACCCGATTATTCTTTCTCCATTTCTGTTCGTTCTTTTATGTGCTGGATAGTCCCCCACAATTTTTCTATATCTTCTCTCTTTGCCTATCTGGGCATTGAAATCGCCAACCAAAACTTTTACGTGATGTTGTGGAATTTTGGAAGTTGTGTCTTCGAGAGTTTGCCAAAAGTTATCCACCTTCTCAGGATTTTTCTTGTTATCTTCATTAATAGGGGCGTGTGCGTTGATAATTGTATATGCTTTATTTCCAGATCTAAAGGAGAGAAGAGAAATTCTCTCGGATGGTGAGGTGAAGTTGATGATGGACTCAGTGATGTTCCTCTTAACTACGAAGGCCGTACCTAAGATCGTTACATTTGATTTGTTTTTTATCGCAGGTTTTCCCTTGTAGATTCTGTAACCCTCAGATTCCATGGGATTTTCGTCTAGGTATCTTGTCTCTTGTAGTGCCAGTATGCAAATGTCTTTTTCCTTCAAAACGTTGATCAGTTGTTTTAGTTTGCCAACTTTCAGGAGCGTGTTGATGTTCAGCGTTCCCAGCAGATGTTTTTGCTTGGTTCGTATCTTCTGTGATGAGGTTCTGGGAAGCTCCGACTCTTCCCTGCATGACGTTCCAGGCTCTCCAGAATCCAAAGGCCTGGTTGCACCGCTTTTGGCGGTGGGGGATTTCCGTTGCCGGCTGCCCCCTGGAGTAGTCTTTCCTGAAGGTGTTTCCATCATGTCCTATGTTGAAGTTAGTTGGGAGGGCAGGCGTTGCCTGTTCCTCCAGAATTAAAACTGAGGTTGTAAGCCCCAGAGTTTTGGTGTTGGTTCTTCCGCCCTCCAAACCGTTGGGAGTCTTCCTCTTCCGCCTTGGAGACCGTTGACCGTTTACTATTTTTGCCTCAGTTGATCCGCGGATGCTTATTTGGCCATGCCTTATTCGCACCTGTCCTGCATATCTACAGGACGTCCCCTATCAGCCATTGGGACGCGCCGTGTCGGGGTTGAGGCCCCCTACCCCAGTGTCTCGCGCAGGGTTGTGTTTAGCCCTTACTCAATTCAGAGCTAAACCCCCACGCAAGCTGACCGGGTAATAGTGCCATATGCTGTCCAGCACAGAAGCCTCACATTGTCGGTCTTAAAGATGGCTGACAAAATAGGCCGGCTGAGTGACCTAGGCAACGCCAAGAATAGTAAGTAGAGTGCATATCTTGTTCATAGTTTCTATGGTAGTGATGGCAAAAGGAACAAAATGGGTGAAAGTGAGGGCAAAGATTTTAGCCACAGATAACGAGTGACTCTCTAGATAGTGCTTTCTATGGAACTTATTGTAGCAGTTAACAAGATGGCTGACACTTACTGCATAAAATTAATAATAAATATGATCCTAAAACACTATCAAAAGAGAGTAGATTCTCTGGACAACACTACCACAAACTCAGCACCCAAAACAAAGCCACAAATATTCACTGGAAGCCACAAAAGAAACGTAGGTCTTCAGTATAGATGGATATAAGCCGCAGCACCATTACACACGATCTCACCCTCTGGTACTGTACTACTGTACTGTAACCTCAGTATTTGAATGGAGATTGTTGGAAGAAATGAAAACGTAAACACACTTATAGTGGGCGATGTATTGAAGATAGAGATATCCTCTCGCGAACTTTTTTATAGAAATTTTCATGCTGGAAAATTCTTACACTCATAGTATATTGATATTTTCAACGGTTTGCCGAGCGTAGGCAAATGCCAGATTTTTTTGGACTTTTTCACTGAAATCTTTAGTGCTTGACTACCTTTGATCATGAATAGATCATTTTCTACACAAACCTTCTCTATGATATCCTTTACAGAATGGTGAAAACCGCATCAAAATCCATCTAGTGGTTCTCGAGATTGCCCATGACATTCAAGAATCGGGGATTTCGTTTTATAATAAGTGGAGATATTGTAACTAATTGTTTGCAGTTCAAAATGACCACTACTCAAAAACAAACTAATGCATTAACTAATAGTTGCACCACTCCCTGTAGTACAGTGCAGGGAAACTGGATACAGCATCAAACTTCTTGAGGTGGCTATTAAACTGGCAGCGTAGTGTAGATTCATGCTGGGCCCAGAGTTGTGAAACTACCGGGCCAAAGCTCAAGAAGTCGAGCCCGGGGCCATCAACAAACGTACTCTCATAAAGAGAGTAAGTTCAGCCAAGTCCTCTCTGTCAACATTACGACAGTCATGAGCCGAGATGGAGGTTTAGACTAATTACACATGAGAACGCAGAGAGGTAAGGTGGTAAATGTCGAGACGAGCCATTCAAAGCTACGAAAGGAACGATTGCGAACTTCCTGGTTTAGGAACCTGAAAGACTCGTGCCCGTCGATCACTGGTGAACTTTTCCGTTTGGCAATATCTAAATCTCAAAGAGCCATGATCGTTATTAAGAAGAAGAAGAAGAAGAAGAAGAAGAAGAAGAGGAAGAAGAAGAAGAAGAAGAAGAAGAAGAAGAAATAACTAACTAATACATTTCAAAATGGCGAATACAATATATAACAAAACAACCAGTATATTGCAAAACAAATGTTGTTAACTGTATTAGGGTATTGAGCGGCTTTGGTGGCTTAGTCGGTAGCATGCTGAACTGCTATGCCCAAGATCGCGGGTTCAAACCTGGCGACGTCGTTGGATTTTTAAGAGCGTTAAAATGCCTTCCTTCAGAGGGAAAGTAAAGCCGGCGAGCCAATGTCATAGATTTAAGGCATGAAAAAGAACCTTCCACTATAATTGGTGGTGTGTAACTAAATTGTTTAGGTTATTTTATTTATAAATGCTCTATCAAGTTCCAACGTTCACCGCTAGGTGTCAGTGGCAGTGGCGTCTGGTAGCCATAGTTGGAACTACTTGAAATTGAACTTTCATTCATTTCATCTGTCGTTAACTCCTCTCGCGTCAGGAAGGGCATCTGACCGTAGAAACTATTGTTTTATCCATGGGATACTACCTTCATTCCCTATGATTTCCACCCCAGACATCTATAGCCAAATACACACCTTCAGGCCAACTCATACCAAATTACAGCAAATCTAAAAGCCTAGTACTTCGATAACCCCAAATAACCTCACGCTTGAACTACATCGACCCCTGCCAGTGCCTCGACTCCTAAAGAATGTGCAATTTTGCGCACGCGACACATCGAAAGGTATAAAGCATGAAAGGAGAGGTAACTTCAGGTCAGTCAGTCGGTCTTCCTTAGTCATACCTAGTGCCTGAGTGCCGGACCGCTGCTGAGAGCCGTCACGACTACTGCCAGATCGGTGTGTGTTTAGCGAGTACAGTTCCACACACAAACACCTACACTTTCAACCTCTAGTGCTTGGAATGTAATCGCATCTGAATAATTAATAACTGCTCTGCAAAATCCATTAGTACTTCACATTAGAAGTACCCCTTAAAACCAGACATCTTAAAACTAACTGGTTAATTAGTTTATTTCACTAGTTGATAAGATCCTACCCTCCAGCCCTCATCCTGGTAGGATCCTGGTAATACTTGTTTAATTGTTCCGTGGCTCCAGTAGACAGCACTTATTGTACGTCACAGTGCTTGCATTCGCGTATTCCGCGTGCTGCCAGCAGCCCACGTTAGCAATAATCCTAGTTGCGGCTCAGCTGTTTAGATCCTTCTTTACTAAACCGCCCTTCGCTCCGCTATCACCCCCTCGAACTACCCAACCAAACTGAACAATTGGGAGTTCTCCTCTCGAGCTGCGTCCACGCTCTCGGATCGCTCAATCGCCTACACCTCCTACACTCGAACCTCCCGCATCCCACAGGTTCTCACATCTCATCCCCCAAATATTACATTGTAGAGGGCACACTATCATCTACGTGGAATTTCATCGCATTAAACGGGATTAATAAGATTAATACGAGGTAGAAATAGAATTACAGTATATTAGGGGATTGGGGCATCTTGGTCATCCCGTGTACTTGGGTGTGTGTTGAACTTGTCTGACAACCTGCATCTATGTAAACAAAAGCTTGATGCTTTTCAGTCTGTCAACATGATTGTACCCAAATGAGCTGGATTATTCCCTAATCAGACGGCCCCGTAGTATTTCGGTAGCGCACCTGCCTCTCACCCCGGACCCCGGGTTTGATTCCCGGCTCCATCAGGGATTTGAGAAACTGACGCGAGGGCTGGAACGGGGTGCACTCAGCCTCGTGTCTGAGAGTGAAGCAGCGCCCCGATCACGAAAACCAAGATTAATGGCCGAGGGGACACGATGCGCTGATCACGCGTCACCCCAATATCTGCAGGCCAAATGGCTGGGTAGTGGTCGCTTGGTAGGCCTAGGCCCTTCACGGGCTGTAGTGAAAATCCACAGCCTGCTTCCAGTCTCCGACCGGGTCAGGAATGGAATGAATGAAGCCCCCATCTAGCGGCAAGGATATGAACTGTGCCGGCTGCCGAAGCCTGTCGCACTCCTCTGGGGCAATGATTAAATGAATGACAGATGAAATGAAATGATAGTGGAGAGTGCTGATGGAATGAAATTTTGACAGGGAAAACAGGAGTACCCGGAGAAAAACCTGTCTGCCTCCGTTTTGTCCAGCACAGATCTCACATGGAGTGACCGGGATTTGAACCACGGATCCAGCGGTGAGAGGCCGGCGTGCTGCCGCCTAAGCCACGGAGGCTCACGGGCTGTAGTGCCAGGGGTTATTTTTATTCCCTAATCCTGAAAACAAATACATGAAATTAATAATTATACTTGGCTCACCAGTTTCGATCGTCAAGCGATCATCATCAGATCCATTACATTTGGGCTATAAAATATATGTCTGAAAATATGGGTGAAGATATTTACAAAGGATCTGATGATGATCGCTTGACGATCGAAACAGGTCATCCAAGTGTATTTATTAATTTCATGTTAATTTTTTTCAGGATTAGGGAATAACCCATCTCATTTGGGATCATTCGTGTTGACCAACTGAAAAGCATCAAACGTTTGTTTACTAAGGCAACACTGAAAACTGGCTTCAATCACCATGACTGTATCTATGTGGTAGTGTAACTGTATTAGGGACAGGGATGAGGTAGGCACCCCGGGACTCCTGGAGGGAATGTGGGAAACCGCGGGGACAAACCACACGGAGGATAGCCGCTTTCAGCGCCGGGATTCGAGCCTGCGATCTTCAGAATTACTGTCGCTGCCATGACGGTCGTGTTGCAGAATTTAAAGAGCATTGCTGCGCCGCAGGGCGCTAAATAACTTATACCTATCTAAATTGTTGTTGTTTGATTTGAGGGGTTTGGATATCGTGGCCATTTTGTCCTGTATAGTTGGGTGTGTGTAAAATTTGTTTCACAACGTGTGTTCTGCATTCGTAAGTCAGGTGAGAATTGGGAAGGAGGCGGCCGTGGTCTTCAGTTAGGAACCATTCCGGCATTTGCCTACAGTAGAAGTGGGACGCCACGGGAAATCCCTTTCAGGATGGCTGAGATGGGAATCGAACCCACCTCTTCTCAGATTTATTTCTTGAGGCTTCAGTGTACCCGTTCCAGCAATAAGACTAGAATTACATTTCTTTGCCGAGCCGGGAATCGAACCCGGACCTCACGAGTGACAGGCAAGTGTGCTAGCTGCTACACCACGAGGTGGACTCTCTCCAAGCCACTTTAGGTCAGTTCAATCTGTTCGAAACTGGGATATCGTAGGGCTGGTGAGCTTTACTTAAAGTGGTGCCAGTTGACGCACAGCAATAGCCTATTTCGGTCGAGTCTCGAGTCTCCCTGAGCTCTGAACTTCTACATGAAAATGAAAATGAAATTGAAAATGGAAGTGAAAGTCAAAATTAAAATGAAAGTCAAAGTCAAAGCCAAAAATAAAAATGAAAATGAAAGTCAAAGTTAAAGCCAAAATTAAAAATCAAAATGAAAATGAAAGTCAAATTTAAAGTCAAAATCAAAATAAAAATGAAAGTCAAAATGGAAATGAAAGTCAAATTTAAAGTAAAAATCAAAATGAAAATCTAAATGAAAATGAAAGTCAGAGTCAACAAGATGTTCAGGAAATAACATATAGCCTACTTTCTACTAAATGTACCGTATGGGTATAGTTATAACTCATTGTCATTATCATCCCCTCTTTTCTTCCTATTCCAAATGTAAATTGGATTTGAGCAGCGGCGTTCAAACCATAGTTTATAATTTACCCAAGTATTTTGCAATTTCATCAGCAAACACTCCAAACAACTTAGGAATTCAGTATATTAACACCGACTACTAACAATAATTGAAACTTCTTTGATCTATACGTATCACTGGGGGAAACACATTTAATATACCTACTGCACACCTAATTTTTAATCGCGCCTATACTTGGCAGTGCGCTCTATCAACAAAAATAATAACAGCGCTGGCATGGGTTCACTAACTGGCCAGTATAGAGCGCAGCTCGCATCTAATAGGCAGTGGATAGCTCCCGCATACTGTAGTTTGACTAGTTGCTGGTAGATGTCACTACTGCAGATCCATTGGACAACTTTGTTTTAATTATATATATATTTTCCATTGCAAAATCACAATATAACGCTCAATTGCATAACGCCTCAGTACTCAAAAAGCAATAAATATATAAAAAATCAAGCATACATACAAGTCTGTTAGGATTAGAACCCCAGCCGGCCGGGTGAGAGACCAACGCTGTAACCGCAGACCTAATATTGTCCTCCCAAGTTCAATGATATCAATCAAATTAGATGCAACGTCTCAGCAAATAATGACTTTGACTAAACGATTTCTTCACTGGAGTATATTTTAAACAAAGTTGATTTCATACAAAGTTCATATTATTTCTATCAATAGGCTATATTGCATGCAATATGCTCAAATTAGTGAAATATAGGTCACAACGAGGGATCAGCTGCCATCTTGTCTTGTAACCGAGACGGCTAAGGTTTTTAAAGCCACTTCTGCGCTATAATACGTGTCTCTAAAGTCCGGTAACACTTTTCTTAATTTATTGCACAAAAACTGCAAATGATACAGCTTTCCTATATATCTCATATTAAAGGGGAACTCAAATGGTTTTTCTTTCATAGTTTGATTTCACACTGACACTTTTCTTAACATATTTATTAACCTTTTACACAAAAACTACAAATTATACAGAATTCGTATACAGTATTCGTGATATTAACAGAGGAACTCAAATGGTTTTCTTTTCATTGTTTGATTTCACATCGACTCGATATGGGCACCACGAGCAACTCGGCAAATGACTACACGGTAATCGAACTCTTGCCATACTTTTTGGAGCATATCAGCCGATACAGTGGTGGCAGCGTCTTGAATCCTACGCTTGAGTTCCTCGAGATTTTGTGGTAAAGGTGGCACATACACACGGTCTTTGATATACCCCCATAAGAAGAAATCACAGGGAGTGAGATCTGGAGATCTGGGAGGCCACTTGTCGAAACAGTTATCATTATTCCCTCCTCGTCCAATCCAGCGCTGAGGTAACTGGAACAGGAAATTGTCGGAATCTTCCTGCAATTGTGGTAACAACCACTGCTGTATCATATCCAGGTATGAGTGCCCATTTACAGTGTTTTCGGCGAAGAAGAATGGTCCGTAAAGTTTCCGCGATGACACTGCACAGAAAACGTTCACCTTAGGTGAATCACGCTGATGTTCGAGGAATTCATGAGGATTTGCGGTCCCCCACACACGACAGTTATGCCTGCTGACTTTACCATTTGTATGGAAAGTCGCTTCGTCACTAAAAATTATGCGATTTAGGAAGTCGTCATCGTCTGCCATCCATTGTTGCACTCTGATACAAAACTCATAACGCTGTTGGTTGTCATTCTCTTTCAACTGTTGCAAAAGCTGTAATTTGTACGGCTTCATGCACAGTCTCCTACGTAGTGTCTTCCAAACTGTCGTACGTGGTATTTGCAGCTCGCGGGATGCTCTACGAACAGATTTTTTCGGACTTCTTACGAATGCCTCATTCACACGGTTAACGGTCTCTGCACTCACTGTTGGTCGGCCACTACGTTTCGTAACACACAAACAACCAGAACGCACAAACCTGTCATACCAGGCGTAAATAGACTTTCTGCTTGGTGCCTCTTTACGGTACTTAGTCCTAAACTTCCGTTGCACATCTGTAGCACTCTTAGTCGTGTGGAATTCCAACACACAGAAAGCCTGCTCTCCGCCAGAAGTAGCCATCTTTACAAATGTGGCCAATAGCGCTAACTGCGGCGAATGTGGGAACTACGAACATTGGCGGTAATATCTAACAAAACCATTTGAGTTCCTCTTTAATATGCCCTATATAGGAAAGTTGTATCATTTGTAGTTTGTGTGTAATAAATTAAGAAAAGTGTTACCGGACTTTAGGGAAACGCTGTATTACAATATAGACTTTTAATTAGGGGCAGATGACCTCGTAGTTCCTCCCCTTAAAACAACAATAACTAACTAACTAACTAACTAGACTTTTAATTTCGAACGGGCCACGCCCTTTAGAACAGTTTAAACGATTCTCGGTTCGATAATCGGAACTGGTGGGTCCCATGTTATGGATTATAAAGCTTGCATAAATCACACGGCCGCCACCCTGAAATGGTACGGCTAATGACCTTGTTGTTTGGCCACATTGAGCGGCCGCCATTACGTTTTGGTAAAGATGGCGGCAATATAAAACATGACGCTGACGTGCCCTTTGCTAGTGTAGTGCCACCTCTGTACCAAATTTCGTTCAATTCGGATTCAGCGTGTTTGAATTGATAGGAGGGGGGGGGGGGGGGGTAGAGGGGGGGGGGGGGCAGACATGCAGAGTACACACACAAACACACAATTTTTGGCCTTGTGTAGATCTCATAAGTCAACTTTAATTTGTTCCAAAAATCGAAAATAGCTAAAAATCAAAATGAAAATGAAATGAAAATAAAAATCAAATATAAGAAATAACAAAAATGATAAAAATAGAAAAAAGCAATGAAAAACAAAATAAAAATCAATCAAAAATCAAAAATCAAAAAAACAAAAATCAAAAAACAGAATAAAAATAAAAAATCGGAAATCAAAATCTTATATATAAAAGTGAAAGTCTGTATGTATGTATGTGGGTGGGTTGGTTCCGTATACAAATCTACACCTTTCCACCAATCTCAACCAAATTTTGCATACACATAGTTTAGGACCCAGAAGAAACCGCTGGCTACATGAATTTTCGATAGTCTTTCTCATTCTTCTGATTTCGGCCCTTTTGCACTCGAGCAAAGGCTAATAAATTCATAAAATATACTCATGAAGGAATGGCAAGGCAGATAGTTTCCATGGCAACATAGCTCAAGTCGAGACACGGCCGACTGGATGCCATTTGCGCTCTGCACTACCGGTATAGAAAATGAGGATCTTTACTTGAAATCCCGTTAGTTACTCAACTGCTCACACAGCACTGTCAACCGCGTATAGCATAACAAAGACTTGACACTATCTACTAGATATTTGTCAAATACCACTCACTCACTCACTCACTCACACATTCATCACGAAATCTCAGAAACCACCCAACGGATTGGAATGAAATTTGGTATGCAGCTTCCTCAAGGGCCGCAAACGCCCACTAAGAAAGGATTTTTGGATATTCAGGTTCTAAAGGGGAGTTAAGGGGGTAGACCTGCATTTCATTGAATAGCAATATCTCCCGATTGGTTTCATTGGGGAATGTGATACTCGGCATATAAACTCATCATTAAAAATAAGAAGACATATGTCTGAGGGTTTTTCGATGTGGTGTATATTATGAGGTGAAAGGGGTGAAAAGTGGGGGTTGAAAGATTCCTAACGGAGCCTGTATCTCTTAAACGACATAGACGAGGAGTTTGAAACTCAGCGGAATAAAATCAGCATAAAAATAAGTAATTAGGTGTTTGACCGTTTTTTTATAAATCCAATTTAAGGGGCCCATGGGGAGGGGTGAAATTCTGGGGGAAAAGAACAGGAAAGAAAGTGTCCTAACCGATTGATCACTCGCTCTTCAAACTCAGGGGGAAAACTGCTTAAAAATAAGTAAATGTGCGTTCGACAGTTTTTTTGATAAATCAAGGGTTTCATCGGGAGGGGTGAAATTCTGAAGAAAAAAAAATTGAAAGAAAATGTCCTGACTCACTCACACACTCATCATCGCCCAGCCAAAAATATTGAGGTTGGAAACATGGCATTTTCGGGATATGTTCGTTGTATGTCAAAACCATACACAAAGGGAGGATTTTTGAATATTCAGGTTCTAAAGGGGTCTTAAGGGGGTTAAACCTGCATTTCATTGAATAACAATATCTCACGTGTGGTTTCATTTGTGGATGTGATACTCGGGATATAAACTAATCATTAAAAATAGCAGACATATGTCTAAGGGTTTTTCGATGTGGTGTATTATTATGACGTGAAAGGGGAGAAAAGTGGGGGTTGAAGGATTCCTAACAAAGCGTGTAGGCCTATCTCTTAAACGACATAGGCGAGAAATTTGAAACTCAGCGAAAAAAAATGAGTTTAAAAATTAAGTAAATCGGCGTTCCACCGTTTTTCATAAATTAATTTAAGGGGCCAATGGGGTGGGGTGAAATTCTGGGGGGAAAAAGGAGAGAAAGTGTCCTAACTGACTGACTAACTCACTCACTCATCAACATCAGGGGAAAAAGACAGCTTAAAAATAAGTTAATAGGTGTTCAAGCTTTTTTTCATCAATCCAATTTAAGGGGCCCATGGGAAGGGGTGAAATTCTGGTAAAAATAATTGAAAGAAAATGTCCTGTCTGACTCACTCACTCATCACGCCCAGCGAAAACTATTAAACGTCGAAACATGAAATTTTGGGAATATGTTCGCTGTATGTCGAAAACTTCAACTAAGGAATGATTTTTGCATATTCGGGTTTTAAAGAAGTGTTAAGGGGGTAAACGTGCATTTCATTGAATAACGATATCTCCTGAGTTGTTTCTTTGGGTATGTGATATTCGGTATATTAACTAATAATTAAAATAATCAGACATATGTCTAAGGGTTTATCGATGTGGTGTATATTATGAGGTGAAAGGGGTGAAAATTGGGGGTTGAGGGATTCTTAATGGAGCGTGTATCTCTTAAACGACATAGGCGAGAAGTTTGAAATTCGGCGGGAAAAAACAGCTGGAAATATAAGTAAATAGGTGTTCGACCGATTTTTTCTTAAATCCAATTTAAGGGGCCCTTGGAGAGGGGTGAAATTCTGGGGGAGAAAACAGGAAAGAAAGTGTCCTAACTCACTCACTCATCAAACTCAGGGGGGAAGAACAGCTCAAAAACAAGTAAATAAATGTTCGACCGTTTTTTTTCATAAATCCAATTTAAGGGATTCATGAGAGGGGTGAAATTCTGAAAAATAATTGAAAGAAAATGTCCTGTCTGACTCACTCACTCATCATCGCCCAGCCAAAATTATTGAAGTTAGAAACATGACATTTTGGGGATATGTTCGTTGTATATCGAAAACGTCCACTAAGGAAGGAATTTTGGATATTCAGGTTCTAAAGGGGTGTTAAGGGGGTAGACTTGCATTTAATTGAATAACAATATCTCCCGATTGGTTTCCTTTGGGATGGGATACTCGGCATATAAACTCATCATTAAGAATAAGAAGGCACATGTCTGAGGGTTTTTCGATGTGGTGTATATTATGAGGTGTATGTGTGAAAAGTGAGTGTTGAAGGATTCTTTACGGAGCAATTAACTCTTAAAAGACAGAGGCAAAATGTATGAATCTCAGGGAGAAAAATCAGCTTGAAAAAGTAGTAAATAGGTGTTCGATTTTTTTTTCATAAATCCAATTTAAGGGGCTCATGGGGAGGGGTGAAATTCTGGGGAAAGAAGTCCACTAAGGAAGGATTTTTGGATATTCACTCATCATCCCCCAGCAAACCTATTGCAGTTAGAAACTTGAGATTTTGGGGATATGTTCGTTGTATATCGTGTTCTGAAGGGGTGTTAAGGGGTTAAAATTGCATTTTGTTGAATACAAATATCTCACGAGTTGTTTCATTTGGGGATGTGATATTCGGCATATAAACTAATCATTCAAAATAATCAGACACACGCCTAAGGGTTTATCGATATGGTGTGTATTATGAGGTGAAAGGGGAGAAAATTGGGGGTTGAAGGATTCTTAACGGAGCATGTACTGTATCTCTTATTCAACATAGGCGATAATTTTGAAATTCAGCGGAAAAAAGCAGCTTAAAAATAAGTAAATAGGTGTTCGACCATTTCTTCATAAATCCAATTTAAGGGGCCCATGGGGAGGGGTGAAAATCGGGGGAAAAACAGGAAAGAAAATGTCCTAACTGATTGACTCACTTACTCACTCATCAAACTCAGGGGGAAAACAGCTTTATATAAGTAAATAGGTGTTCGACCGTTTTTTTTTCATAAATCCAATTTAAGGGGTTCATGGGGAGGGGTGAAATTCTGAAAAATAAATGAAGGAAAATGTCCTGACTGACTCACTCATTCATCATCGCCCAGACAAAATTATTGAAGTTAGAAACATTAAATTTTGGGGATATGTTCGTGGTATGTCGAAAACGTCCACTAAGGAAAGAGTTTTGGATATTCAGGTTCTAAAGAGGTGTTAAGGGGGTAAACGTACATTTCATTGAATAACAATATCTCACGAGTGGTTTCATTTGGGGATGTGATACTTGGCATATATTCTAATCATTAAGAATAAGCTGACACATGTCTAATGGTTTTTCGATTTGGTGTATATTATGAGGTGAAAGGGATGAAAAGTGGGGGTTGAAAGATTCCAAACGGAGCGTGTATCTCTTGAACGACATAGGCGAGGAGTTTGATTTTCTCCGAGTTTCAATCAGCTTAAATATAAATAAACGAATAAATAAGTTAATTAGAATAAGTAGGTGTTCGACCGTTTTTTCATAAATCCAATTTAAGGGGCCTATGGTGAGGGGTGAAATTCTGGAAGAAAAACGTCCACTAAGGAAGGATTTTTGGATGTTCACTCTCATCGACCAACCAAAACTATTAAAGTTAGAAGAAGGGGATATGTTTGTTGTGTGTCGAAAAATTCTACTAAGGAGGGATTGGATATTCAGGTTCTAAAGGGGTATTAACGGGGTTAAACATGCATTTCATTGAATAACAATATGACACGACTATGACGCGAGCGAAGCGAGGCTAAAAATGAGATGGTGTGTGTCTGTGTATTACTCAATCACGCAAGAACCACTGGTCCGATTTACATGAATTTTACATGGAAGTAGCTGATTTACCTGGTTAACATATAGGTTACTTTTGATTTCAATACTTTGCACTATTTAAAGATGGCGACCATTTTAGTGACGTCACTACACCCTTTGGTTTCAAACTTTCATATTTCCATTTCAAATAAAAAGTGAACGCTAAGAAATAGCAAAATTTTGATGGCATATACGAGGTATAAAATTACATTTTCTATCCGAAAGGTATCTCCAACGGTTAGCGAATAAAACCAAAATTTGTGCTATAAAACACGGTCAACGCCGAACGGTGTAGTTGGACAAAATATTCCATCCTTAATCTCCCTCTGCGCAGTACTCGCCTATCCCCTGGTTTAACTGTCACCTTCACATTTTAATTTATTTATGACGCGTAGCGAAGCACGGGTATTTCAGCTAGTTATAAATAAAAATCAAAAATCAAAAATCAATATTGAAAATGAAAAATGAAAAATAAAAATTGAAACTAGATATGAAAATCAAAATCAACCCTAAATACCAATCCAGCCATCCCACCGCAAGAGCTCACAACTAGTGGAATGTGGGTTGGTGACCACGGGACCCCAGCTGGAACCAGCATTGCTTCCATTTACTTACACCGGGCTCCCTTCTTTCATAGTTATTGTCGACCTCCCTTGGTCAACTCTAGTTCTCTTCCGGCCCAGACGGTATTAATGTATCCGAGGCCTAGGATGTCCTTCATTTCCCGTCCTAATTGGCCCTTGGTACTGTACCCGATACCTAGTTAAGGCTATCGGCTACGCCAGCTGACATTGAGCCGTAGTTGAGATTTATGGGAAAAGTTGTAAAGATAGCGCTCAAATCGAGTCGAGAAGAATGTTAGGAAATGACGTAGAAGGCCAAGGATTAAGAAGGCACTGCCAGTCAAGCAGATGGAATTATGGGAGGAATATTGAAGTTTTATTAAGATCTATACGGAACATAGTGTTTAATCATCTCAGAAGAGAAGAAATGTCAAGCATTATATATGGTAATAACTTGAAGAAAGACAGATAATCCCTTAAGTTATTGTATAACTTAATAGCCGGGATGATGGTGGTCGAGATTATACTTTTGACGCATGACCACAGAAGGTGGGGGAGCATCACGTGACAGCGCCAGGTAGGAGCTCCTCAACGCAGTCTAGAGACATCAGTCGAGTTCATTCAGCAGGGCTGAGTAGAACACATGCGCAGAGAGAACGGCAAAGTTGAGCGGTGCACAGCACTTGTTACGTGGCGTGAAAGCGACAGTATTACTTCACCAAGCAGAGAGCGGAAAGTAGGTCAGTGAGTCAAGGCAAGCAACGCACGGTAGGCGGCATGAGGACCGGTTACGAGGCAAGCTGTACGGGCCGTGTAAGCAGGAGAAGAGCCGGGGTTTAGAACAGCATTATAATACGAGATTGAGAACTTTATTTCAAGCTGCATTTTGTAACGCAGAACAGCACAGCGAAGCGGCATGGCGAGGCCGGCTTTAAGCGTAGATCATTCTGGAACAGTGCAGTAGAGCCGAGCGTGCTAGTTCCGACTTTTATACGCAGGCAACTTTAAAGAAGCTGAACTTCGTTTCAACATTCAGTTACAACATTGAGTTGGGACTTGTATTCAGTAATCGAATTGTGCAGGCAGATAGTTATAATATACTGCAATAGTAAACTTCAAATGAACTTAGATATTCAAATGACATTACGACTATGCATTTCATAACGGAACATGTAGAGCGACCAAGGGGTCAAGCTAACATTAACGTTTTTAGGCAAACGAAACGTTACAAGTGTATGCACTTATGAACATTGGCACGTGCATTAAAATAATTCTTTTTCATGAATTATTATAAAATATCGAGTACGAACACAGCTACAGGGTGTTTCAAAAACTTATACACTTTATTAAATAAAATTTATTTTCTGCAAGTGAGACTTAACCGCTGTGGAGATTGAACTTTTAACAAGCAAACCGAACATTGTATGGGACAGTGGCGTAACTTAGAAGAAGAATATGGGGTACGCTGCTTTTATGAACTTTTACGTAAGGATTTGGACAGTATCCGCTATGGATAACATGCAGTTCATCATGTCGGAGTAAACGAAGACAGAGACGCGATTGCACCACGGAGCGATGGATTCGGTTCCTGAAGAAGAAGAGGTCCAACAGCTGATTCACTTGGGACATGAAGGCAATGTTTATTGCGTGGGTGATACGAGATTTACGTCGATCTTTCGAGAAATTTATTACACACGAGGATAATCGACGATCTTTGAAATATATTAACAGCTGATATGAGAAGGTACTGTAAGAGTTATGACTTTCTGATATGATTATTTTCATGAACACTGGGCATACTTGTATATTTTTCTAGTAGGAGTTCTACAATTATTTAGACATGGCTTAGACATTATTTGTTCAAATTTTGCTAGAATATGGCGTTACCATATGATATGGCAGGCACCATTATACGAAGTTCTCACCATTGGTTGGCTTTATTAAGCAGATGTTTGGTCTTTTAGACATTTTCCAGTAAGGATAGTTTTTCTTGGATAGTTATTTTTTTGTGGCGAGTATTTCGAACTCGTGATCTGCAATTGGATTATTTAAATTACTTCGTCAGTTCATTGCATACTAGCGAGTGTGTATTATTCATCAGTAGGGATTTTTTCCATTGGATTGTTTGGATATATTAAGATGTTATTCACTCAAGTGAATGAATATCGCTTTTATGTGACAACTAGAGACTTGTTGATTCCAATCTGGTACATTCACTCATTAGACGACGAGATGGGGCCTTTCGCTTTAGGCGATTGCGTGGTGGTACACATCTTTACCCATCGTTCAGGGCATTATCATGATAGACAACGGGGCAAGGCCTTTCGTATTTATACGATTGCGTGGTGGTACTCATCTTTACTTGCCATTGAGGAACTCATTTTTATCACCCGAGTGTACTTGATATTGTAAGAGGATCAAACAAGAAACTACTAGTCACATATCAGTCGAATTTTGTTAAAGAAATTAAAATTAAATGTCAATAGGGTTACATTTTGTAATTCTTGTTTCCCAATCCAATATTTTGTTGCTATACTCTTTTGAGAGTACTTTCAATTTAACAGCTGATACAGTTGATGCTTTTGATAATTTTATGATTGAATTTGATACCTTTGAGAAGGATTTAAAGTAATTGAATCTTGGAAGATGAATCATTAATGGTCAGATTTATTTTGAGGCAGATCAGTATTGCATATTTTGATGTGAGAGATTATAGCACATTGGTGTTTTTCTGTGAAGTGAATTATGAGAATTTTAAGAGAATTTATGCTATTTGAAAGCAGATCTTGAATTTGATTTCGTTTACTAAGTTAATATTTTTCTTAATTGTTTAAGAAGTTGTCTAGATGTGATCAGATTAATTACAGTTATTGGAGATTGTGTGCGTTGATAATTTGAAGCCAGTTATGTATTTTGTAGATCATGCAACGTGATTAAGTGAAGTTTGTGATAGGCATTTTGTGGAAGTTGCCAAGTGGAAGTTGCAATATTGCTAATGTATTTTGAGGCAGACATGAGGTTGTCGAACCCAGTCTAGCATAATTTTGAGATTCATGCTGTGCGCTGAATATTTATGGAGTTTTGTGGAATAATTGTGGTATTCAAATGTGATATTTGATAAAGTGAGAATATATAATGTAGTTGTGGATAGTGAGATCCAACGTGATTTTGTGAAGGCAATAATATTTTTTGGCATGATAATTGAATACGAGATTTAACTTGGAAGTGATAAAACTGTAAGACAACGTTCTATAAACCATAGTAAACAATTTGTTAGGAAATTAAACAAATAAATAATGTTGATAATACAATATTTTCTGATAATAATAATTAATGAAATAATAATCTGAAGTTTAAGCATATTAATGATCTGACCTAATGAAATAAAAATCAGAATGACTAGATGAGATAATGAAAATCTAAATAACCAGAAGAATAAAATTTAAATAAATTGATAAATTAAATTTTGGAATAAACCAATGAATTAAATAAATGGATGAATTAAAAATTGAATAACTAAGCTGATTTAAATAAATTAATAGATGATTAAATAGATGATGAATAACTGAATTAGAAGGTGATAATTAATTAAAGAAGCTGATGATTAATAAATTTAAATGGGTTTAAATAAATTTAATTGAGATATGATTTGAAGAATTGCAACTTGAGTTGATGAATTAATCAATTTATATTGATGATTTGAGAGGATTTAATCTGAAGGAGATGATGAAATGAGAGTGTGTGAATAATTAGAAAGTGTAAAGGATTGATGATTATAATATTCATTTAAATGATTTGATGATAATGAATTAATTATTCTGACATGAATATATTGAATTTTGAGATGAGAACTAATGTGAGAAATATTTAATTTTGATGATGATGATGATTACAACCAATGAGTAGTGGATTTTCTGTGATTCACAAACAAGCAATTATTAATGACAGTGTAAATAGTGTAAATTAATTATTCGATGTTTAGGAGCAATTTACTAACATATTCAGCATTTGAATAATGCCATGCAAGCCATAAATTATGTGATATTTAAATATGTGATTAGAATATATGTGTTTAGACAGAATAATTATATTTTTACATCCACATTCATGATGTTAATTTAAAGAGAAGTTAGGTCTCAGTTATCACGAATGTCAGTGACGCAAAGACACAGTGCTACGGTGATCCTGAGAACCCAAGAGAACTTTAGAAATTTTTCCTATTTTATGTGGATTTAATACACTTTGAGTAGAATAGAGATGGTTCGATTTTCTGGACAATGGCAATTTAACGTTGGCATTCGACCATGCTCTCAGGTAGGATGAGTGTTTAATATGTCTGTGTGACTATCAAAGTTGAATAAATTTGTTTTTATCTTAGTTGTGATCTGATGATGATGTGATTTTCCTATTTTCTTTCCTTGTCTTAATTAAGGCTTAACCAGGAAGGATGTGGTTTGCTAGGGATTCAGTTGATGGCGCCCATTGCTATTTGTTTTTTTAAATTAAACTTAAACCCGTAACGACCCTGGAGATACTTTATCTCGTGTTACCCTCTGCTTTTGTAACATTTCAACTGAATTTCCGACACATTCCTTATTTGACTAGATGGTCATTTAACTCCGCTCTGTCCTGGAAATCCAGGAATGCGATGTAATAGCAGACGGGTCATCGCATCCCCAGGACGAACGGGTACAGTACCCTCTTTCTTTCGAGGAGTTAGACGTCTTCCTTCACCCACCATTCCCCTGCCTATGGTAAGGGCAGGGTGTGTGTAGCCCACCACGCATGGTAACCCCGAGGGTGGACACTCTCCTCATACCCTTTCATGGCTCTACATCCTGGCAAGTCACTTTGAGGGCACTTTTCCAACCTGTATTTTATTTCCATTATTCGTTTTATCGTCGCCACCTCGTGGTGTAACGGCTGTCACCCCTGAGGTTTGGGTTGATTCCCGGCTCTGAGAAGGTTGGTTGGTTCCTTAGTTTAGGGGCTGCGACAACGCGGTCATGTAGCCCCGTGTACTTTGGGTGTGTGTAGAATATGTCTGATGACCGGTGTTAATTGTGATGGCTGTATTAGTGTGTGTTATGCGTTATTCACGTAAGGACTGCAGACGAAAATTTCAAATAGTTCCTACTTTCGCTTCCAATTTTTACAGTCCACGACACCAAGCTGTGAACTTTGCTACTACTAGATGCCACCGCAACCAGCGCCCAGTGACGAACGTTGGAACTTAAGAGCATTAATCAAACCTAACCTACAAATTTTACTTCACACAAGTCAAGTTAGTGGAAGGTTCTTTTACATGACATAAATCTGTGACATGGGCCCGCCGGCTTTACTTCCCATCCGAAGGAAGGCATACTGAGGAATTTTTAACGCTCTTAAATAATCTGACGACTTCAGCCGGGTTTGAACCCGCGACCTTGGGCATAGAAGCTCAGCATGCTATCAACTACGCCACCGAAGCCGCTGGCTCTGACAAGAAATTTAATTCTAGTTTGAGGGCTGGAACGGGGTACACTCAGTCTAGTTAGCTATATATGTTAGTTAGTTATTGTTGTTTTAAGGGGCGGAACTACGAGGTCATCTGCCCCAAATACACTCAGTCTGGTGAGGCCAAGCTGAGAAGAGGCTGGTATGATTCCTACCTCAGCCATTTTCGGAATAGTTTCCCGTGGTTTCCCACTACTTCTCCAGGTAAATGTCAGGATGGTTCCTAACCTAAGGCCACGGCTGTCTCCTTCCCAATCCTCACATGAATTAAAAATTTACACATTAGTACTGCCATCACAATAACACAGGTTATCAGACTAATGCTTGCCATGGTGGGTGAGTGGTAATCGTGTCGGACTACCAACCCCAAGCTTGCAGGTTCGCTCCTGGCAGTGGTAAGTGATTTTTGAAAGGCGGCAAAAATCACGACAGGCATGTCATACGTTGTTGGCATGTTAAAGAACCCTTATGAATTCAGTAGGCCATGTTCATAATGGCAAAATTAATCTCGGGATTTCCCTTCAAAACAAAGTTCATTTCTCTACTAGAGATATCTAACCTCCTTGACATTCATAGCGCTCCTAGGAGCAAGATGCCCCCTGTGCGTCAATTAACAAAGCTTGCACCTGGCACCCGAGGCCATACGATATTATTATTATTATTAACAGACTAATTCCAGACACACGGGGCTACATGACCACGATGTCACAAAGCTCCTAAATTAATAAAAAAAAAGTGACAGTCAGTCTGAAAGACTACAAATGCTACAAATGCTGAAAAATGCTAGAAAGGCTGGAGGCTTCGCTCGAAGCCAAAGACTCTTGACATGTTAGAAAATTATCTGCATAGTACTTATCTTGCTTATCTTGTTTAAAATTACTCGTGAAGTACGGCAAGTGCAAAGCAAAGTCAAGCGCGCGGGATGCCGTCACGCTCACCAGAGCCCCTTCCATCCAGTCTAAAAACACTTATAGTGGGCGATGTATTGAAGATAGAGATATGCTCTCGCGGACTTTTTTGTAGAACTTTTCATGCTGACCAATTCTTACGCTCATAGTATATTGATATTTTTAACGGTTTGCCCAGCGTAAGCTTAAGAAGCGCACGGACGCCAAGTTTGTTTTCGACTTTTTCACTGAAATCGTTACTGCTTGGCTTCCTTTAATCATACTTAAATTATTTTCTACAGAACCTTTCCTCGAGATATCCTTTACAGAATGGTGAAAACCGCATCAAAATCCACACAGTGGTTCTCGAGATTACCCGTGACATCCAAGAATCGGGGATTTTTGTCTTATACTAACGAAGTAGAGATTGTCGGGGAACACATGCACCAAGCGGTACTATGACGTCACACTCCTCAGTGCATCTGGGTACATTTCGTCCGGTCACCGTAACGTAACGCCAGACCCCAGCGTAACGACGAAGTCGACAAGATGATTTAAAATAATAAAACAACAACAACATTAGTTTTATCTTGTAAAATCTTCTTCCACTGTGCAATATAGAAGTAGTTAGGAATGTCTTTGGGTTCGATGATCGAGTTGTTACACCACCAAGCTGTTCAAGTGAAATGTTGCCAACCTCTTACAAGAAGAAGAAGTTTCCCTTACCTGGGGGCATTGAGTAAAAGGTAGACGTGCGAAGTGCTCAATCCTCATAAAAGTTCATTCAGCGCAAATCACAGCTAAGTGCACTTGTGAACAACTTGGCTCCACTCGAGCCCTCTGATGGATCTGTTCCATCTTTCTTTCTGTGTCTCAACTGAGAGATTGCTCCCTTGTTCACTGATTGCTCTGGAGAAACACTGTACTCTTACCTACGCGACATTGTTACAGACATTGTTACTTTCTGTATACCGGGCTTTTCCCAAATACGATACCGCTCTTCCCGGTCTTGTCAGGAGAGGACATATCGGTCTAAATCTGAGAGTGGGGAATTATGTTGGTTGGTTGGTTCCTTTGTTTAGGGGCTGTGACAACACGGCCATGTAGCTCCGTGTACTTTGGGTGTGTGAAGGATCTGTCTGATAACTGGTTTCAATTGTGATGGCTGTATTAGTGTGTGCTATCTGTGATTCAGGCAGAAGGACTGCAGACGATTTTTTTTTTCAAGTAGTTCCTACAATTGCTACCAAATGCTACCGTCCACAACACCTAGCTGTGGACGTGGCTACTAAATGTTATCGCAGTTAGCACCTGGTGGCGAACGTTGGAACTAATATATCGTTATCAAACTAACCTACACATTTTAGCATCCACAAGTGTAGTTAGTGGAAGGTTCTTTTTCATGCCAATAATTTATTTATTGATAGATTTTTTAAAATTTATTTAGCGTATGGCATTTAGTGCTGGGAGTGTCCGAGGACATGTTCGGCTCGCCATAGGCTGTAGCTGCTTCAAGTGGACACCCATTGGGTGAGCTACAAGTTCGGTTCAATTTCAAGAAGTTCCAAATTTCGCTTCCAGATGTCACTGATACCTAGTGGTGTTCGTTGGAACTTTGATAGAGCGTTACAACCAAATCTAACCTAGAAATTTAGCTTCACACAAGTTTAGTCTGCGGAAGGATCTTTTACAAGCTATAAATCTATGACATGGGCCCGCCGGCTTTACTTCCCCTCCGTAGGAAGGTATACTGACCCATTTTTAACACTCTTAAAAATCTGACGACTTCAGCCGGTTTTGAACCCGCGATCTTGGGCATAGAAGTTCAGCATGCTACCAACTATGCCACCGAAAACGTCGGGGAATTACCTTCCCGCGGACGTAATTGTACAGCCATTTTGTCTAACTGGTGCCTACATCCACAACAGTACAGTGTTAAGTATCTACGTGTGTGCTGTACTGACAAACGGAGGGAGTGGAATATCCACTTCCTGTAGCCTAAAAGGAACTGTAAATTGAAGGATCGCGTGTTTTTAGATTACTAACTCGATTGCATCGCATTTCCAAACATTATTTTTATTGGAAAAATATTCAGTTTTTGTGGTACTTTCCTCTAAATGTCAGAAATTAATAATTTTAGCATCTACTTACAACAATTATACTTAATTATTCATTTGACTGGTTTGATACAGCTCTTCATGCTTCCCTGTCCTGAGCTAATCGTTTCATCTCTACATAGCTACCACACCCTACATCCGAGACAATCTATTTAACATATTCTAACCTTGATATACCCCTACAGTTCTTGTCCTTGACCCTTCCTTCCATAACTAAGTTTGCTATTCCTGGGTGTCTTTGTATGTGTCCTACCAACCTATCTCTTCTCTTCATTAGCAGTCGCCAGAAACATCTCTCCTCTCCCACTCGTCATTATACATCTTCATTCGTAACCCTATCTACCCAACTGATCTTCACTATTCTCCTGTAACACCACATTTCAAGCGCTTCAATTCACCTCTTATCTGCTGCTCCAGCAGTCAGAGTTTCACTTCCATAGAGCGCCACGCTACAGACAAAGGCTTTCAAAAATGACTTCCTAATACCTAAATCTATATTCGATGTCATCAGATTCCGTTTCTGTAGAAATGTTGTCTTTGCCTGTGCTAACCTACTTTTAGGTAGATTTCATTAGAAAGCTAACTATTGCAATGGGTCCCATGTTTCGACTTCCGGAAAATTTCGACATATCTTCGCGTTTCACATCCCCCAGACCCCAAAACCACCGTCAGTTCAAAAGTTTATACATAATTTATGTATATATATATGTATATCAGTTTCTTGTGGACACGATAACTGCCGTAATTTTGCACCAATCACTTTGAATTTTTTACCGAATATGTATACCTATAAAATCTCGGTCGAGTTCGTTACTGGGCTGAATCGGTCGAAGGGGGTGAAAATGGGGGCTTTTTTTCGAAAAAGTGAAATATTGCTATAACTCTCTTAATATGTAAAATATCGAATCCGTTCAACGTTCATACTATGTGTCGGATAAAGCCCAAACATTTATGTGTGAAGAGTTTTTTTTATAGCACCAACCATTGACTAAAGGGGTGGGAAAAAGTGGGTTTTTCGGGAAACATTAATCATATCTCTCTTAATAGGCACAATATCAAAACCGTATGAATTGGACATTATTCCCCTAATAATTACCTAAAACTTTTGTCTGAAAGAATTTTTGATATGACTCACCATTATGCCAAGGGATGAGATAAATGATTTCGGAATTATAAGAAAATGCCAAGAGCTATCAGTGGTTGCCATGGCAACACTACTAAATTGATGAGGGATGAGCCATCAGACGTTGCCAAGATAACGCACTTGCACGAGATCAGATTCAGATTTCCATCTAAGTGTGAAGCGGCTTCGGTGACGTAACTGGTAGCATGCTGAATGTCTATGCCCAAGGTCGCGAGTTCAAAGCCGGCCAAAGTCGTCGGATTTTCTAAGAGCGCTAAAAATCCGTCATTATGCTTTCCTTTGGAGGGGAAGTTCCAACGTTCGTTGCGAGTTGCTGGTTGCGGTGGCATCTAGTAGCCAAGTTCACAGCTAGGTGTCGTTGACGGTAGTACCTTGTAGCAACATTAGGTACTACTGCTTGAAATCGACCGTCTGCAGTCCTTACCTGAATTACAGACTATTACAGCCATCCCTAAGTACACGGGGTTACATGACCGCGTTGTCGCAGCCCCTAAACTGAGGAACCAACCAAAATTTCTGCGGGAGATATAATTTTGCGTGAAGAAGTAACAGACCGTTACATAGTTACACATCACTGTCGAAACCTTGCATAAGGACAGTGTGACCACAAGTATAACAAGTCGTGAAGAACTATACAGCCTATTTTCATATATCCTGCTCATGTTAATTGTCTCTATCAACATACAAAATTTCAGTTTAATTGGTGTAACAGATTCGTAGATATTGAGAACCGTCTAAATATTTCATATGGTCGCCAGGATGGATTTTTATTTTTGTACTATTACATTAAGATTATTGTGTACGTGTGGTATTCAAACTTCAATCGCATGATTAGAACACAAGAAGTAAAAACGAGTTTTTAAAAGTACGCACACCAGCCATCTTGTGATTATGCAAACAATTGAAATAAATTACATGCCAGTGGATCAACATTTGTATAAGCATTTAACGTGCAACGTTTCACGGCACTCGGATAGTTAATTCGCGAGAAACGTCCATTTAAATATTTATACTTCGCGTCGCCGCCATGTTGGATTTGTGCTCACCAGGTTACTGAAAGTCCTATAGGTGAACATATGTTCATATTCTCTATGAACATAACAAATTCAGTTTGGTTGCTGTAAAAGATTCATAGATATTGAGAACCGTCTAAATATTTCGGAAGCTCGCCATTCAGGATTGTTATATGTATAGGCCATAGAGGTATGTACCATTCAAGGACAATTATTGCCTAGCTTCATTATTCAAACTTTCACTTCGATCGCATGATTACGACACAAGAATAAAAACTTAATTTAAAAATTTCGCACAGCCGCCATCTTGAGGTTATGTAAACAATTGAATTAAATTAGATGGCAGTGCATTACAATCTGCAAAATCATTTACTGTACCACATTTCACTGCGCTCAGAAAGTTAAATCACGAGAAAAGTCTATTAAAATATTTCAAATTCGCTTGGTCGCCATGTTCGTTTTGTACTTTACAGGTTTATGAAATATACATACATAAACTTGTATCAGTACCCTTTATCACCGTACGAAATTGCATGATGATATCTGTAATAGTTTCGGAGAAATAGAATGTCAGTGAAATATTTCGCACAGCCGCCATTTTGTGGTTATATAAACAATTGAACTAAATTAGACTCCAGTGCATTACAATGGGTACACACATTTGCTGTACCAAGTTTCATTACGTTTGGATAGTTAAATCGCGAGAAATGTCTATTAAAAAGTCTCAATTTCACTTGACCGCTATGTTGGTTTTGTAGTCACCAGGTTTTTGAAAGTCTCATAGATGAACTTCTAGTAGTGCCCTTTATCGCCGTACACAATTTCAGGGCGATATCGGTAATAGTTTCGGAGATATTGAATGCTAGTGAAATATTTCGCACAGCCGCCATGTTGGATTGGTGAGACGTAACAAAATTTGAAGGGCACGGTCTAGGTCGCCGGGAATAGTGCTATGAACTTACCCAGTTTCATTGAAATCGCTCCAGCCGTTTAGATTTTATTAGGACACACACACACACACACACACACACACACACGGACAAAAGGTGATCTCATAAGCCTATTTATTCAAAATTGAAAATAGGCTAAAAATGGACCCCAAATGACAAGAAGATTACCGTTCCCATAAGACAATAAAATGTTTAAAATAAGCATAAAATGACGAAAAACAAAGTTAATTGAGCTCCAATTATAAAATACCTTCTCGCAATAAATGAGGTCTGATCCTTCTACGAAAACCTGCATATTCTGCCTATTTTCGCCTAACCCCAAGTTTGTCCGGTGAAATCTACCTCCGCCTTCCGGCATGCCGAGAGGACTTTTTATACCCTATTTGCTTCGTCCATCACTGGTTATTTTGCATCATTAACAGAAGTCACATACTTCCTTTAGCATTTTACCTGCCAATTCGACATCCATAGGGGTTCCTGATTTCATTCGACTGCATTCCAATATTTTTGTTTTATATTTATTAATTTTCATCATGAATTCTTTCCTCATGACAGAGTCCATACCATTTAAAAACTCTTTCAAATCCTCTGGTGTGTCGGCTAAGATGACGATGCCATCAGCAAATCTCAGAATTGAAATGATTTCTCCTTGAATCTTTACTCCTACTTTGAATTTTTCTCCAATTTAAATATTAATATTACAATTAGTTATTTATAATGAAGTCCAGGAGATTAAGAGATAACATAGCGAGACGAGACAGTGCAGGCTTCACTGAAATATCTAAGTGCACAATACACAGCAACGTGATCATTTAATAACGATTACATAATCAAACTTGAAGATCAATCACCACTAACAGAGTTAAGTTTGTCGCTTAACAGTCTTCTTTAGTGATGTACTAAGAAGTTGTTGCTACTGCTAAGTCAGTAGGTCTCGTGGTTCTTACTTCTGATGAGTAGTATCTGATTTCTATGAATTAGAACTCGTTGGTTTATTTGTAGAAGTATTTATTAATCTTTGACGATCCAATATATACAAGTTAACACCAGACAGTCAACCTGTTTAGTTGCTGCTGTAACTGGAAGAGACCTTTGCTTCTGGGCTCAGGTCTTTTATACAAAATCCCTTCATAACAATGTGCGTCACAGTAGAGGGGCGCACTAGATATTATGTATGTGGAAATATATATCTTACAGGATATGGACTCATGTCTTTGATAACAGTTCCGTGAATTTGATCACTCTCAGCTGTTGTTGTTAATACATCTGAAATAACAGATTAAATAATCATATGAGGAACTGTACAGGGCCATTTCCTTAGTCCTTCTAGGAAGTATTTGATAAATAATAATCTATAGATAGTAAAGTAAATGTGTTGAAGATAACATGTTTGTGAAGGAAGCATTTCCTTGTTTCCAAGAATGAGCATTGTTCCAGTAAACACGTTGATAATAGCATATTGAGGAATACATTGGGCAATGGTGTTCCTTCTATAGGAAGAATGACCATAACCTCTAGTTTAGAATGGAGTCTGGGAATTGACCCTGGACGGGATACATAACTACAGTACCTCAACAAAAAATCACATATCTCGAGTAGTTGTGCTAGTTTAGTCTACTACTGTAGGGGCGTATATACATTTTTTTTGTCGGGGTGTGGGGACTGACTATCCTGGAAAATGGTTAGTATTCTCAGAGCATTGTCAGCGCAAAATACCCAGAAATATCAACCAATATCTTAGAGCATAAAACTTGGTGTAATTATTTTAGATAACAGTTAATTGTAAAATTCTAAGTTAATATAGCCTACAATATTTAGTGGCAGTAGAAAAAGAGTTGTAAAATTAAACACAACAAACAAATAAAATTTTATAGCCTACTTAATGAATTTTCTGTTATGGCCTATGGAGTATGAATATTTGTTAATTTATTAAGCAGAAAGGTAAACAGTTCTTTTTTAATTTTACAAATTGATAATTTATTTCTCAAAAGTACCGTACTGTGGAATTCTCAGTTTTGCCTCACAAGGCTGAGTGTACCCCGTTCCAGCCCTCAGACCAGAATCAAAATTTCTGATCAGGGCCAGGAATCGAATTCGGACCTCCGGGGCGGCAGCCAAGAATGCTAGTCGCTATACCACGAGGTAGTGTAATTTCAATCTTAATATTGTTTATGTTTGACCCTGACTATGTCAGAAAACTGTACTATAATGAGGCTCATTATAACACTATTTTTCATTATGAAACAGTTTCTCCCACCAATCAGAGCTCAAGAAATAGCTGTTTGACCAATTAGATAATTAGATGCGCTGAGTTCCACGGCCTTCTAATTAAAATTTCCCTGCATGGCCTAGTGTCATAGTAGGGTAATCGAGGAGGTCATGGTCAAATACAAGGCATTCTCTGCGTCCCATGTGCTCTGTCAGTACATAAAACTGGCGAAATCTCGAAAGATATTTCTTTATGTTCGAACATAAAATAGTTATAATAAGTATCGTCGAACATAAACAGTCGTATGCAACTCGCCTATAATGGCAATAATTAAGACACGAGTATGTTTATAAAACGAGCGTATGCGAGTTTTATAATTTCCATAAGAGTGTGTTAATTACCATTATAGGCGAGTTATAATGTACTATTATAACTTAGCCAATAAGTTAAGATTAGGGTGCAACAAAATTTACAATTTTTTGTGCTTTTACCAAAGCAACACTTTCTTAATTTTTTTCTGGGGAAGGGGGGGGGTTGCCGGAGCCCCCACAGCTCCCCCCTAATATATATGCTCCTATACTACTGTAACTAAATAATTGTATATTTTGTGATATGATCGTTAGACGACTGAAACTGGTCACCCAAGTGTACTTATTAATCTCATGTAAGTTCTTTGCAGGATTAGGGAACCACACATTACAATGGGTACAATCGTGTTTGGTTGGTTGGTTCTTAAGTTTAGGGGTGCGACAACGCGTTCATGTAGCCCCGTGTACTTTGGGTGTGTGTAGAATCTGTCTGATAACCGGTGTTAATTGTGATGACTGTATTAGTGTGTGGTATCTGTTTTTTTTTAAATTTAAGTACGGACTCCAACTTAGAATTTTTCAAATAGTTCCTACTTTTGCCGCCAAGCGCCACCGTCAACGATACTAGGTCAAGTTCAGAACTTAGCTCCTAGACGCCACCGCATTCGGTTCTTGGCAACGAACGTAGAAACCTAAGAGCGTTGTTTACATTCTTAACCTATCCAATTTAGCTTCCCACAGGTGTAATTAGTGGAAGGTTCTTTAACATGCCATAAATCTTTGACATGGGGCCGCCGGCTTTACTTCCCCTCCAAAGGAAAGCATACTGAGGGATTTTTAACGCTCTTAAAAATCCGACGGCTTCGGCCGGGTTTGAACCCGCTATCTTGGGCATAGAAGCTCGTGTTTACCGACTGAAAAACATTAAATTTCAAATATTTCAAATTTAACAGAACTGAAAATATTCAACATCCGTAGTAGATGGGTGTCCTCGTGGCTTACAGCTTGTTGATTGCCCTAAGGCTAAATGGAACCTCATTTATATCTACGATGACAATTCCTTTGTGGTTAAATCTGCTCTAAAGATCTTTTATGCTAATAATTTGCATATTCTTCAGTGACCTCTGACATTTGTTCTTATGTCGCAGAACCTAATAACCATTATCATAACAAGACGATATGTGGGGTTATGAGAAGTCTCGGGTGAACTTTGGGGATTAAGTGGTCTACTTGACTTCCAGATTATGACCACTTCTCTGTAAGAATGCTATTCTGGTCTTCAGCACGCATAGGGCAGCCCAGTTACTTTGGTGGAATAATGTTAATATATTCCACACGATTGCCTAATAAAAGAAACCCACTTACAAATCAAACACTTCACTACTTAAATAATTAATTAAAGCGTAGTCATGTTTCGTTCGTCACGGGAGCATCTTCAGATCCAGCTTAAAGTTAATAGGGTTACTTATATACACAAGATAATAAGTATTACTAACTCATCAATGTAAATTAATCATAATATAACTAGCTGTACCCGGCATGCGTTGCAAAGCCAAACAATTAAAGTGTTGGCGTTGTAACTTTGTTTGTTGAAGTGCTTTTGTATACACAATATTTTTTTCTTTTTCCGTTAACTGCCTCTAAACTTTTTTAAATGGATTTACTAACTCAAAAACATACTTGGGAGCGTGCACAACAACTCACCAAAGTTTCATCGCAATCAAATGAAATGTATATGAACGCATGCGGGACTTTGTCACCCATTTGTTGAATCTTTGCAGGAGTGTTGACAATAGATCACCAAAGTTTCATCGCAATCGGATGAATGGTAGGCTATATGAACGCATAAGCGATTTTGTTGAAACGATTCGTGCGCTGTCACCCCTTTGTTGAATCTACTCGTGCGCCAACTATCGAAAACCGGATTTAATAATTCATAAACCTTCGCACGAGTGTACACAACTCACCAAAGTTTCATCACAATCGGATGAATGGTGTATGAATACATACGGGACTTTGTTGAAACGATGTACGCCCTGTCGCTAATTAGTTGAATCTACTCGTGCGCTACCAATTGTAATAAGGGATTTACTAAATCAGAAACCTTTACGGGAGTGTACTCAACAACTCATCAAAGTTTCTTCGCAATCGGATGAATGGTATATGAACGCATATGGGATTTTGTTTAAACGATTCGCGCGCCGTAACTCATTTGTTGAATCTACTCGTGCGCTACCTATTGTAAAATGGATTTACAAATTTAGAAACCTTCGTGGGATTGGGAACAACAATTCACCAAAATGTCATCGCAATCGGATGAAAGGTTTATAAACTCATAAGACGAACAAACAAACAAACAAACGAACAAGCATTCATTGTTATATAAATTTACAACCCGCTGTTACTATTGTGTGAATGTACGGTTATTATTTCTGTGAGATGAACATTCTGTATGGTAAATGTTTACGAACATGATGAGTGCAGCAATAAACAAACTTGTAGGATGCTTCTGACGTACTACAGAGGTGTGTTAGAATCTAATAAAGAATTGAAATTAGTCAGAATGTTTTATTAAAAAACACTGACAGTCAGACTAAAAGACTAGACTTTTATGTTCGACGATGTCGGAATGTAAACATTTGTAAGTTAGTTAGTTAGTTAGTTATTGTTGTTTGAAGGGGCGGAAATACGAGGTCATCTGCCCCAATGTAAACATTATGTGTCAGTAAACTGTATCATAATGAGGCTCATTATAACACTGTTTTTCATTATGAAACAGTTTCTCCCACCAATTAGAGCTCAAGAAACAGCTGGGTGACCAATTAGGTAAGGATACCTTCGCGCATGCGCTCAAAATCCTACATGTTTATATAAATTACCGACTTGGAAAGTGGTCCATATGTTCGCGTAGATAAACTGGCGAATATGAGACAAGAAATAGCACTGTACCTTAATATCCCCAAACCCAATTTCTACACAGCGCATTGCTTTCAAATGACTTCGGTGACAATATTAGTGAATGCTATAGAGCTGGACGACAGGCTGTAAACAATAAGTGTTCTGTGTTGGCAAGCAAAGTGAATGGTATCTGCGTTTGGAGTGCCTTGACCCACGCATGCGCTCTGTTCAGTCAGCAAAGCCAGCGCGCCCTGTTCACTAATTGAAGTTACTGAATCCCACAGATATTTATGAATATTTATGTTAAACCATATAATAAAGTTAAAATTATCGTCGAACATAAACAGTCGTATACAAGTCGCCTATAATGGTAATTAAGACACTCGTATGGAAATTATAAAACTCACTTACGCTCGTTTTATAACCATACTCGTATCTTAATTATAGCCATTATAGGCTCGTTGCATAATGCTAAAAATGCTACAAGTGCTGCGTGAACTCAAAGTCCATTAGCAAAAAAGTACATAATAATAAAAAAGCAAGTGCAAACCAAGGTCAAAGGAGGTAGCAGGCTGGATGACGTCACGCTCACCGGAGAGCGCGGGGAAACGAGGAAGGTCAAGCAGTACTATGACGTCACACACCTCAGAGCATTCTCGGTATATTTCGTCCCGACACGGTAACATAACGCCAGACCCCAGCGTTATCATTTAAAATGATAAAATCATTTTATTGAGCAACTGCTGACATCCTGGTAGGCAGCATGACGGCTGGAGGAGCTGGACATCGCTGTGACAATCGGAATAGTAGCGAGGAGGGGCGTATATGCTGACTGGAGAGTGCGGCTCCTTCCCACCAGCCTTGAGTGCTTGGGTGGTCAGGGCTGACCATTCCAACATGTACGGTACTCGCTACCTCCCATTGATTTATATGATTTTGGAGCCTTGCAGTTCAATCTTAAAGTACAACGATTGCGTCCACAAAGTTTGAAGATAGGTTTCGACTTGTCTTACCTGATACCTCCCTTGTTCCTTGTAGACTTATAACTTTTCCCATTAGAAATTGCCTGTCTTGTTTCATTGGCATTGGAATGTACCCTCTAAATCAGATGATTTCAAACCATGGTCCACGAATCTTTGTAAAAAAAAAAACAACAACACATGAGCCTTACAGTAGTCGCATATGATGTGTATCATCTGACATGTTATCCTACTCGTATACTACACAGCTACCGGGTGAGCTAGCCATGGTCGTTACGGCATGACTGCTAGCAGTCGCTCACATCCGCGAAGCGAGGAGGTTCAAATCCCTCCGCCGGAACCTTGAAGATGGGCTTCTGTGGTTTCCCTTCTTCCTTCCATGCAAATGCCGGGGTTGGTCCCTAACTATAGGCCACAGCCGCTACCTTGCAACTCCCTGTCCTTACATTCAAACTATCCACCCCAGACAACACTCCACACGCGGCGGTACGTGTAGCTCAGCCATTGGGTGTCCGCCTAGAAGCAGCTACAAAAACTGGCGAGTAAGTAAAATGTAACTAAGATAGTTGGTTAAAATATGTGAAACTAGCATTACCCGTCACGGCTTCGCCCGCAAATATTCTAGTTGTAAAGAGTACACTTAGCAAAATCTCAATCATGAATGCTATGACTGATTTATCCTTGGTATGAATAATCAGAGTTCATCAAGTCAGCTACTGGCGCAGTGGTTAGGGGTGTGTCGCGCCCTAGAGAGGAACGGAACAGGTAGCAGCTCGGGAGAACAATTGAAGACCGTGGATTGCAGTCAGGGTGGTGGTTGTCGCAATGCTAGCGAAGCTGACGGCTCAAAAAGAAACTGGAAGGACAGTGGCACTAATTTTTCTTCAGCAAACCACAACCAAGCTACGCAGGATGTGCGCCGAGACTCAGCTGACATTTTAAGCCTGCTGAGTAATACGAACCTAATCGAGTTGCTAATAAGGAGATTGATAAACTAAAAGAAACAATAGATTTTAACACCCAGGTCATCAATGAACTCAGACAGGAACTTGCCAGGCGAGACGACACTATAAATCAACTTGAGCTGCAACTGAATGACCGCACTGATGAACTTGAGCAGTACCAGCGTCGAAATAACTTGAGAATTTTTGGTATTCCAGAAACTTCAGGCAAGGACACGAACAGGTCTGTAATGGATGTTGCTGCCAAGTTGAATGTGACAATCGATCCCCAAAGAATAGACCGATCTCATCGTGTAGGATTCCGGGATGCTGGAAAGAAGCGGCCAATAATAGTGCGGTTCGTGTCCTATGCAGATCGAGCAGCACTCTTCAGGTCGAAGAAATACTTAAGGAATACCGGACTGATATTGTAAAACAAGCAGTAAGCCACTTTGGGTTACACGGTGTCTGGACTACAGATGGCGTTGTTCTGATCCGCATTGATGACACGAGGCAACGTGTGAAAACACTCCGAGAATTGGACTTTTTGAAAAAAAAAAGTTTCCCGCTCCTCGTACGTAAAGGACCTTCATACGTGCCAGTGTGAGGGGGCTCAACTGATCAAAGTTACAAGTGTATGCACAAACATGTAATATGGTTACTGGTGGAACTTTAACTACAGTGTATAGCCAAAATACAAGCCGATATTATTGATTAATATTTAGAAAATAGCTTAAGTTTCAGATTTTGTAATTTTTGATATTTCTTGTTTAACAATTTTACAATAACTTTCAATTATCTTTTGCATGGATATTAGTACCAATGAGTATGATACGCATGCCTATCTTTGTGATATAGCTGATAGATTACCCAATGATTTTATAGTAACTCACCTTAACACGCAGTCACTTAAAATGCTAGAACATTTCGCAGAATTTGAATACACATTTGTTAACTCCGGTATTGATGTAATCGCTGTTAGTGAAACATGCTTCAATAAGTCCATTACTGATTCATCTGTAACCTTGCCAGGATATAATATCTACCGCAATGACAGACAACGTAGAGAAGGGGGTGGAGTAGCAGTGTATGTTCGACAGCACATTAAGTGCCGGGTTATCTGCAAATCCCCAAATAATGAGAATTTCAGACCTGAGTACCTCTTCGTAGAGATTTGCCTGAAAGATACTAAAGTATTATTTATTTGTATTTATAGAGCACCCAAAGTCAGTTTTATGGAACTACTATTAAATGAGATACTTTCACACATTTTTAGTTATAAATAGGTAATATTAGCCGGTGATTTCAATGCCCATTTTGGGTCGGCTACATTTGAAACGAAAAACATAGTAGAAACTCTAAATACTTGCAATCTGTCGTGGCTCCCGTATCAAGATACACATCACACTGCAACATCCTCTTCTACTCTGGATCTAATAGCATCCAACTGCAATGAGCACGTGATTGAGTTTGGCCAAACAGCTGCTTCTGGCTTCTCAGCACATGATCTCTTATACGCAGTATATACCCTGTCAACTCCAAAATATAAGCCCAGTATTCGAACTTTTCGAGACTTCAGCAGGTTTAATTATGAAAGGTTTAAGGCTGATGCCATCTCAGTTCCATGGCACACTGTTCTCGAGCAGCAAACTATAGATGAGAAGGTCGAAACATTCAACACATTTTAATTGATTTATATGATCGCCATGCCCCAGTGCGCTCAGCTAACGTGAGGCACGCACCAGCTGCCTGGATCAACACAGAAATAAAAGATCTAATAAGATCTCGAAATAGAGCCAGAAAGAAGTGCAACAGAACACAGAAACCCGAGGACATTGTAGAATACAAAAGCTTACGCAACAGAACCCAGCAAGTTATTCGTAATACAAATATACGTTACACTTATTCGCTAATTAATTCAGCTAAAACTCTTCCGCTTTGTGGAGAGCTATAAAAACTCTCGGTGTTGGAAAATCCAGACACAAAAGCAATAACCCAACAATGAGCGCTGATGAGCTTAATAAGCATTATTTAAACGTATCAACCGTTGTTGACAGCAATAGAGTTTTGTCAGCTGTTGCTAACTACAGGGAAAAATTTACTGACTGACGGGAAGAATTTCATTTTGGCTGTATATATCCAGAGGACATTCATTTAGCCATATTTAGGATAACTTCAAAAGCCATAGGACCAGATCATATATCTATTACGCTATTGAAAAGGAATATGGACCTCCTGATGCCAGTTTTATTGCATATATTTCACTATAGCCTGCAAATGGGTATTTATCCGACACAATGGATAAAGCCAACATCAAAGCAATACCAAAATTCACGGACGCCTTAAACTGTAGTGACTTTAGACCAATAAGTATATTGTGTGCAATTGGGAAAGCGTTAGAACGGATTGTTTTGATCAGTTTTATGAATATATAAATTCCAACAATATCCTAAACCCGAACCAATCTGGATATAAATCAAAACATAGTACTCTGACAGCCCTTATCAAAGTCACAGACGACATTCGTCTAGCAATGGACCGGAAGGAAATAACTATATTATCTCTATTCGATTTCAGCAAAGCTTTTGACAGAGTTCACCATGAGATCCTACTAGTTAAATTAAGAAATCTAGGCCTTTCAAAGTCAGTAACGAACTGGTTTAGGTCTTACCTAACAGGCAGATGTCAGAGAGTAGTCCTAGCAGATGACAATGTTTCAGAATGGTGTGAAGTAACAATAGGTGTGCCGCAGGGTTCGGTCCTTGGTCCACTCCTGTTCTCCGTGTATATAAATGACCTTCCATCTTTCCTTAAATACTGTCAACATCATATGTACGCAGATGACCTTCAGCTATATCTACACACGGATCTCAAATCCATTCATTTGAACGTAGCTCTAATTAACAGTAACATTCAAAGCCTATCTCAGTCGGACTCGATCATAATCTAATACTTAACTTCGAAAAAACGCAACCGATCATCATCGGCTATACCAAATTACTCAGTTCCCTACCTGACCCAGTACCACCTTTACAGCTTGCATCCCAAACAGTTCCGTACCAGTCAGCAGTAAGAAATCTGGGAGTTATTTTTGACTCTCGATTATCGTGGCAGGATCACACAAAATAATTCTGAAAAGGGTTGAATCGTCATTATATCAAATTAGGCGAACTTGCTTCTATTTGCCTCAAAATGTACGAAAGATACTGATACAGAGTTTGATACTACCAATATTTGACTATGGATCTATAATTTACCATGATATGGGAGAGGTTCCTCAATACAAAATTGCAAAGAATGCAAAATGCTTGCTTGCGGTTTGTTCTCAATGTACCAAGAGAGTCTCATATAACTCCATTTTACGTCCAGATTGGATGGCTAAAGTTAAAGGAACGAAGACAGTATGCCATGGCTCTGACTGTAATAAAAATTCTAAAATTCAAAATTCCGTCTTATATTTACTGCACACTAACTCCCATGCAATCAGTGCATAACCGTGCGAATAGACACACTGCACAAATGCTCCAGATATCTCATCACAGAACCGAAAAATGCAAAGGTTCATTCCGTATTTCAGCTAGTATTCTCTGGAATAAATATAAATTGCACCAGTATTCAGGACTTCCTATCAGAGCGATAAAACACTCCCTTCATTGTAATCTATCAGCTATACAATTATCATGTTCAAGGTGAACGGATGTAATAACAAGAACTTCTATTGTCAACTGTATGTATAGGTTAAGTTTTTTCTTTCTTCATTTATTCTATTGTATTTAACCGCCCTCTGAATGAAGAGAGCTGCATAAAGAGGCTTTGTAGCCTCAGTGGCCGGTATAAGAGAAATAATAAATTCAAATTCAAATTCAAAAATTCCTTCATAGGTATATCAGAGCGAAGTTAGTTTTCTGGGAATATCACAGACTGTTAATTTAAGGGATTTTGAATGTGGTTTTCGGAGACCCTTTATAGTCGGGTGAAAAATACCTTTCGTACCACACTCACACGTGAAATTGCGTGAAAAATTCTAGAGTGCCCCTTGACCCCCTTGAGCGCGTTATACTGTATGTATTGGTGAATTTTAAAGTTTAATTTGGTTCAGTGATAACCTTATAACCGTCTGGAAACTTTCACAGTAATGTAATAATTGGAATTGCATTGCGTCTTACAGAAATAGATGGACCTGTCAGATTCTGTTACCATGGTTACCGTGTTGTATTCTTTCATTATTTCATTGTAAATATGCATGTTTTAAGGTATTTAATTAATTGTGAGGCATTTAAAGAGTAAGTGTGTGAGTTTCGCCTACGGATTAGGTTATGCTGAACCTGTAGGTACCCCATATGTGTCGGTTGGTGTTAATGAGACCTTATTTTCGGTACAAAACTGGAATGGGACCTTAGCAGAATAATATAAGTGCAGCGCATTGTAAACATATTTAGTGTATTAAATCCACCTCTACCAATGGAATAAAAATAAATGGCCAACTTTACCAAACAAACCGTTTCGCTGATGATTTATCTCTCATAGCTGAAAGTAAGAAAGATGATGATGATAATTGTTGTTTTAAGGGGCCTAACATCTAGGTTATTGGCCCCTAAGAAAGAGATAAAGACTTCAATAAATAAATTGAATGGTCTACTAATACTAAAATGTAACATGAAGGTTATCAAAACAAAATCCAAGATAATGAAATGTACTCCGGATGGTAAACAGGATGTTAATGTTTGGTGGGAAGGAGAAAGATTGGCTCAAGTAAATCAGTTCTGTTATATGGGAAGCATCATCGCAACCATTGGGAGATGTGACAAGGGCGTCCGTTCTCGGATAGCCAAGGCTAAAGAAGCTCCAAGGCTATATCCCTACCAGTGAGAAAGCATTTCATTAAGAGCTTCATTTGGAGAATTGCGACCTATGGCTCTGAAACCTGGACTCTATTAAAGGCTGATAAGAAAAGAATAAATGCATTTGAAATGTGGTGCTGGCACCAGATGTTACGAATACCCTGGACTGACAGGCTAACAAATGAAGAAGTCCGCAAGAGAGCTGAAGGACCAATCAGTCTAGGGAAAATGATCACGAAAAGAAGATATAGTTGGATTGGTCTCTTACTCTGACATTCATCATGGTGCATCACACTGTTTGAAGGGACATTGGAAGGAGAGGACGACCAATAGCAGGGTTCCTCGATGGCATTACAGGGCGAGGTCCGTATCAACTCTTAAAGCAGTCGGCTCAAGATAGAAGGTCGTTGGATGAAGACAGTCATGCTACGCACCAACCATCGGGTTGAGGAGAACGAGAAAGGAATCATGAAAAGTATACATGGAATTTTAGAATACTCTCATAGAGTCTAATCATTTGCACAGCGCTGTACTGCATCTGGTAACTCCAGCGTGGTGGTTTAAATATCACCATGGCATTAATAGCCTGTAAGCTGCAATCCCGCATCGCAGGTATGCCCATGACAAGCTTAAAGCAGCTTTGTAATTGGATCACAGTACCCTAGATCCTCACAAATCAGCACCAGAGGTTTTGTGTTTCTTTGGAATTCTAGGACCCGTCATTTTCTTGCGAGGAACAACATTCTACATAATATATGCATGGATATACTTATTGATTCAGACGGTGTGTTCAATGACAAATCAAGAGCCTTTGTGTCTGTTCCTCTCCACTGTCAAGGTGTTCATGGTTATGTTTTGTTTTGTATGTTTGTAAATTCGTTTTATTTACAACTAAACATTAGCTGTGAGAGCGACTAATTTAAGTTTTGGAGTTTCATTATTTTGTAGTTTTAATTATTTTTTCTTGTCTTTTCTTAACACTATTATTTAGATTTACGTATATGACATGTGTACTATCATAAATAAATAAATAAATAAATAAATAAACAAATAGATAAACAAATAGATAAATAAACAAATAAACAAATAAATAGATAAACAAATGGATAAATAGACAATAAATAAACAAATAGATAAACAAATAGATAAACAAATAGGCAAATAAATAAACAAACAAATAAATAGATTAACAAATAAACAAAAAATAAATAAATAAACAAATAAATAAATACATTTCTAATTGTTTCCATATTTTGGGGCTTCGGTGGCGTAGTTGGTAGCATGCTGGACTGCTATGCCCAAGATCACAGGTTCAAACCCGGCCGAAATCGTCAGATTTTTAAGAGCGCGAAAATCCTTCAGTATGCCTTCCTTCGGAGGGGAAGTAGAGCCGGATGGCTCATGTCATAGATTTATGGCATGTAAAAGAACCTACCATGACAGTTGGTAGTATGAAGCTAAATTTTTAATTTAGGTTATTTGCTTCGAAACGCCCTATGAAGTTCCAACGTTCACCGCTAGGTGTCAGTGACAGTGGTATCTCTGGTGTCCAAAGTTGGAGCTACTTGAATTTGATCCTGCAGGGAGCCTACGGGCGTTCTATTTAAATACCCTGCTATGACCATTAGCTGCAGTTCAAATATAAATATAACTTATTTTACGGGGAGGGTGTATCCCCCTAATTCCTCCTCGGCATCCTCCACTGCTTCAATCCCAATAGATTATAGGCAAAAACCACAATGTGAAAAGTGGGAACTATTGCTATGTACTGTAGCCACCCACTTCTATTACAGCTTTTTAGCCTCGTCAAGTTGATCTTCTTCTAGGAGCAGCTGTTTACTTAGACATCTTACGGCCTGGTCAGCAAACTCAAGAAGGTCATCCCATCCTTCAGAACTCAGCGCTAGGGCGGGTTCTAGCGGGCTGCATTCCTACCCACTCAGTGGAACAGCGAAGTAGCGGGACATTTACGTCAAAAAGGGGAAAACGGATCCAGACCGGGTTCGTGAACTAACCACACGTGATCCTCATGAGAGGTGGGCTACACAAACACTGCCCTTTTAGTGGACTGGGGGATATCGAGGGATTCGGTTATGTGACCCCATACCCACAGGAGGAAGGCGAACAGAATGAAGAAAAGAAGAGGAAGCAGAAGGGGAAAGAGCAGAAGTAGATGGATAAACTGAAGGAGAGGATGAGAAATAAGAAACGGAGGGATTAGAGGAGGGAGAGGAATAATGAGGATTATTTTAAGGGGTGGAACAGCGGGGTCATTTCCCCCTAAAATGAAGAGGAGGAAGAGAAAGAAAAAGAAGTGCAATAAGAGGAAAATGGAAAAAATGAAGAAGAGGATGAGGAAGAAAGGGATGGAGAGGAGGAATGTCTCCCTCTTCAAAAACTGAGGGTGCGGAGAAATAAGAGACATGGGTCAATTAAGATGGAACATGAGAGACAACCTAGGTCTCGGATATCGTCAACAGTTGGTCAAGGGAGCTCAACAGAGAGAGGAGTCCGAATAAAGTTAGTGGAAGTATTGCCACTCTGAGGCGTGCAAACCAACCAAGTCCACACTGGTTGTGAGTCTCTGGAAGGTTTAAGGCAGATATATCTCCTACTACGTCATCCCTATCATTAATCAAGAGCTGTCGCAGTGATAATTAGCGAACAGATAACAATACCGTACTAATGCACCTGTCGATAATGATGTCATTATCCTCAATTTAATTCACTTAATAAAGCAATTTTCTCAAATGAAACATCATCAGTATTGGGACAAACACGTTCATATTACAGGCATGTGATCAGATCCCGCGGGTTAAGGTTTCGTATCGCATTTTCATCCTACTTTTCACGTTTTGTAAAAATGAGGAAAAAGTAGACTTATGAAATCAATCCGGGCAAATGTGTGTCTGTCTGTCTGTCTCTGTGTGTCCCTATATCGACTCCTAAACGGCTGCAGGTATCAAAACCAAATTTGGTAAGAGTAATGATCTATACCTGAATATCTAACAACCACATTTGAAAATGACGTCAGTGCTACCAACTGCAGAAAAATCGCAATTGAAATGTGACTTCCATGTTGGATATCTTGGAATGTATCCATGGGAACTATTCCAAAATTAGCACACATATAGATAATAATATTTTAGTTTGATTTCCAGGAGGCCATATATGACAGTGTTGCCAATATGATGCTAAGGTTGCAGATAGGTCAAAATTTTAAATGCATGTAACTTTTTACATATCAATTGGATTTGAACCAAATTCGTATGTACTATGTGTACAAAAACGTATATGACTATGCGTATTCTTGGGAGCTAGCTAAGCTGCCAACTGCTAATAAGTGTGCTCTCTATTTCTTTAATCCTAATTCCAATATAACAGAAATTATGCAAGCCAATAGCTCTAAACTTTGCACACGTATAGTACCTGACTTTCTAGATTAATTTGCAGTAACTAATATACGTCAGTGCTGCCAACATGATTCTAAGTCTGCTGATATGTCCAATTGTTAATTGCATGTAACTTCTATACTAACAAATGGATTTCAACCCAATTTCGTATGTGCTTTGTGTACCATAACATATATGTCTATGGGTATTCTTAAGAGGCATCGCGGCTGGCAACGGTTAATAAGTGCGCTCTTTATTTTTTATCCTAATTCCAATATATCAGAAAATGTGTAAGCCAACATCTCTAAACCTTGTACACCGATAGTACCTGACATCTATTATATATATATTATTACCTTTATATATATAATTCTTCGACACGTGTGTATGTGACTGAACTCCTCCTAAACGACTGGACCGATTTAGATGAAATTTGGTATGTACATTAGGGTGGGTCCATGTATGGTTTAGATTCACAATCTGACCCGGTAGGTGGAATGAACACAATTTTAGAACCACAATTTACACACAATTTTAGAACCACAATATACAGTCAAAATCAGTCGTCATGGAAACCACTAGCCTTGGCCTTGGTGAAAGCTGATGTCTTTGGACGGTTTGTCTCTGCACGTTAGAGCCACCTGGTCGCAACCTGTGCAACTACCGCCATTACATACACTCCGCCCGTGGCGGAAAGTTGTGTTTTATACCAAAGGTGGCAGTGATGTCGAATTCTACTGTTTGTCTCTGCACGTTAGAGCGTTTCAAAGTCACGTATGCGTCCATATACCGTTCATCCCATTGCGATGAAACTTGGGTGAGATGTTGAGTGTACTCCAGGGAAGGCAATTGGCTTAGTAAGTCCATTTTACAATAGGTAGCGCACGAGTAGATTCAACAAATGAGCGACGATGAACGAAGCGTTTCGACAACATCCCGTATAAGTTTATATACCATTCATCGATTGAGATGAAACTTTGATGAGTTGTTGTGTACACTTACCTGAGGGTTACTAAGTTAGTAAATCAATTTCACAGGAGGTTGCGCACGAGTAGATTCAACAAATGAGCGACGACGTGCGAAGCGTTTCAACAAGGTCCCGTATGCGTTCAAATACCATTCGTCCGATCGCGATGAAACTTGGGTGAGATGTTGTGTACACTCCAGGGGGAGGCTTCTGGATTAGTAAATCCATTTTACCATAGGTAGCGCACGAGTAGATTCAACAAATGAGCGACGACTCGCGAACGATTAAACTAAGTCCCATATGCGTTCATATACCATTCATCCGATTGCAATGAAACTATGGTGAGTTGTTGTGTACACTTACGTGAGGATTTCTAACTTAGTAAATCCATTTCACAGGAGGTTGCGCACGAGTGCATTCGACAAATGAGTGACGACGCGCGAAGCGTTTCCATAAGTTCCCGTATGCGTTCAAATACCATTCGTCCGATTACGATGATACTTGGGTGAGATGTTGAGTACGCCCTACGGAAGGTTTCTGGCTTAATAAATCCATTTTACAATAGGTAGTGCACGAGTAGATTCACAAATGAGTGACGGCACGCGATTCATTTCAACAAAATACCGTATGCGTCCATATACCATTTATCCGATTGCGATGAAACTTTGGTGAATTGTTGTGTACACTTCATTAAAGGTTTCTGGCTTAGTAAATTCATTTTACAATAGGTACCGCACGAGTAGATTCAACAAATGTGCGATGGCACGAGAATCGTTTCAACAAAGTCCTGTAGGTGTTCATATACCATTTATCCGATTGCGATGAAACTTTGGTGAATTGTTGTGTACACTCCAGGAAAGGTTTCTGGCTTAGTAAATCCAGTTTTTAATAAGTAGCGCATGAGTAGATTCAACAAATGAGTGATGGCATGCGAATCGTTTAAAGAAAATCCCGTATGCGTTCATATGTCATTCATCCGATTCCGATGAACCATTGATGAGTTGTTGTGTACACGCCAGGGAAGGTGTTCAACTTGGTAAATCCATTTTACAATATTGGTAGCTCACGAGTAGATGTAACAAATGAGTGATGACGCGCGAAGCGTTCCAACAAAATCCCGTATGCGTTCATATACTATTCATCGATTGCGATGAAACTTTGATGAGTTGTTGTGTACACTTACGTGAAGCTTTCTAACTTAGTAAATCCATTTCACAGTTGGTAGAGCACGAGTAGATTCAACAAATGAGTGACTGCGCACGAATCATTTAAACAAAATCCCGTATGCGTTATATGCCATTTATCCAATTGCGATGAAACTTCGGAGAGTTGTTGTGTACGCTCTGACGAATGTTTCTAGATTAGTTAATTCATTTCACGATAGTTAAGAGGCAGTTAACAGAAATTGAAAAAAATACTGTGTATCCAAAAGCACTTCAAGAAACAAAGTTACAACACTTTCTTTGATTGGCAGGACAACGTCAGCCGGGTCAGCTAGTCTTTTCTTTATATATATAATTCTTCGACACGTGTGTATGTGACTGAACTCCTCCTAAACGACTGAACCGATTTTGAAGGAATTTGGTATGTATATTAGGGTGGGTCCATGTATGGTTTAGATTCACAATCAGACCCGGTAGGTGGAATGAACACAATTTTAGAACCACAATTTACACACAATTTTAGAACCACAATATACAATCAAAACAGTCTTCATGGAAACCACTAGCCTTGGCCTTCGTGAAAGCTGATGTATCTGGACGGTTTGTCTCTGCACGTTAGAGCCACCTGGTCGCAACCTGTGCAACTACTGCCATTACATACACTCAACCCGTGGCGAAAAGGTGTGTTTTATACCAAAGGTGGCAGTGATGTCGAATTCTACTGTTTGTCTCTGCACGCTAGAGCGTTTCAAAGTCCGTATGCATTCATATACCGTTCATCCGATTGCCATGAAACTTGGGTGATATGTTGAGTGAGCTCCAGGGAAGGTGTTTGGCTTAGTAAATCCATTTTACAATAGATAGCGCACGAATAGATTCAACAACTGAACGACGACGCGCGAAGCGTTTCAAAAAAGGTCCCGAATGCGTTCAAATACCATTCGTCCGATAGCGATGAAACTTGGGTGAGATGTTGTGTACACTCCAGGGAAGGCTTCTGGCTTAGTAAATCAATTTCACAATAGGTAGCGCATGACAAGATTCAACAAATGAGTGACGACTCGCGAAGCGTTTCAAAAAGGTCCCGTATGCGTTCAAATACCATTTGTCCGATAGCGATGAAACTTGTGTGAGATGTTGTGTACTCTCCAGGGAAGGCTTCTGGCTTAGTAAATCCATTTTACCATAGGTAGCGCACGAGTAGATTCAACAAATGAGTGACGACGCGCGAAGCGTTTCAACAAAATCCCGTATAAGTTTATATTCCATGCATAGATTGAGATGAAACTTTGATGAGTTGTTGTGTACACTTAAGTGAAAGCTTCTAACTTAGTAATCCATTTCACAGGAGGTTGCGCACGAGTAGATTCAACAAATGAGCGGCGACGTGCGAAGCGTTTCAACAAAGTCCCGTATGCGTTCAAATACCTTTCGTCCGATAGCGATGAAACTTGGGTGAGATGTTGTGTACCCTTACGTGAGGGTTTCTAACTTAGTAAATCCATTTTACAATTGGTAGCTCACGAGTAGATTCAACAAATGAGCGGCCACGTGCGAAGCGTTTCAACAAAGGCCCGTATGCGTTCAAATACCCTTCGTCCGATAGCGATGAAACTTGGGTGAGATGTTGTGTACCCTTACGTGAGGGTTTCTAACTTAGTAAATCCATTTTACAATAGATAGCTCACGAGTAGATTCAACAAATGAGCAACGACGCGCGAACTTTTAATCAAAGTCCCGTATGCGTTCATATACCATTCATCCGATTGAAATGAAACTTGGGTGATATGTTGAGTGAGCTCCAGGGAAGGTGTTTGGCTTAGTAAATCCATTTTACAATAGATAGCGCACGAATAGATTCAAAAAATGTGCGACGACGCGCGAAGCGTTTCAAAAAGGTCCCGTATGCGTCCAAATACCATTCGTCCGATAGCGATGAAACTTGGGTGAGAGGTTGTGTACCCTCCAGGGAGGGCTTCTGGCTTAGTAAATCAATTTCACATTAGGTAGTGCACGACAAGATTCAACAAATGAGTGACGACGCGCGAAGCGTTTCAACAAAATCCCGTATAAGTTTATATTCCATTCATAGATTGAGATGAAACTTAGATGAGTTGTTGTGTACACTTAAGTGAAGGCTTCTAACTTAGTAATCCATTTCACAGGAGGTTGCGCACGAGTAGATTCAACAAATGAGCGGCGACGTGCGAAGCGTTTCAACAATGTCCCGTATGCGTTCAAATACCTTTCGTCCGATAGCGATGAAACTTGGGTGAGATGTTGTGTACACTTACGTGAGGGTTTCTAACTTAATAAATCCATTTTACACTAGGTAGCTCACGAGTAGATTCAACAAATGAGCAACGACGCGCGAACCTTTAATCAAAGTCCCGTATGCGTTCATATTGCAAAGAAACTTGGGTGAGATGTTGTGTACACTTACGTGAGGGTTTCTAACTTAGTAAATCTATTTCACAGGAGGTATCGCACGAGTATATTCAACAAATGAGCGACGACGCACGAAGCGTTTCAATAAGGTCCCGTATGTGTTCAAATACCATTCGTCCGATTACGATGAAACTTGGGTGAGAAGTTGTGTACACCATACGGAAGGTTTCTGGCTTAATAAATCCATTTTACAATAGATAGCGCATGAGTAGATTCAACAAATGAGTGACGGCACGCGAATCGTTTAAAGAAAATCACTTATGCGTTCATATGTCATTTATCCGATTCCGATGAAACATTGATGAGTTGTTGTGTACACGCCAGGGAAGGTGTTCAACTTGGTAAATCCATTTTGCCATATTGGTAGCGCACGAGTAGTTGTAACAAATGAGTGACGACGGGCGAAGCGTTTCAACAAAGTCCTGTATGCGTTCACATACAATTCGGCCGATAGCGATGGAACTTGGGTGAGAGGTTGTGTACACTATAGGCAAGGTTTCTGGCTTAGTAAATCCATGTTTTAATAGGTAGCGCACGAGTAGATTCAACAAATGAGCGACGACGCGCGATGCGATTCAACAAAGTCCCGTATGCGTTCATATACTATTCGTCTGATAGCGATGGAACTTGGGTAAGACGTTGTGTGCACTTCAGGGAAGGTTTCTGGCTTAGTAAATCCACTTTACAATAGGTATCGCACAAGTGGATTCAACAAATGAGCGACGGCACGCGAATCGTTTATACAAAGTCCCGTATGCGTTCTTATACCATTCATCCAATTGCTATGAAACTTTGGTGAATTATTGTGCACTCTCCAGGAAAGGTTTCTGACTTAATACATCCTTTTTACAATAGGTAGCGCACGAATAGGTTCAACTAATGAGTAACGGCGTTCGTATCGTTTAAAAAAATCCGTATGCGTCCAATACAATTCATGCGATTGCAATAGAATTTGGTGAAATGTTGTTTCCACTCCCGCGAAAATTTCTGATTTAGTAAATCCATTTTACAATTGGTAGCGCACGAGTAGATTCAACTAATGGGCGACAGCGCGTGAATCGTTTCAACCAAGTCCCGTATGCGTTCATATACCATTCATCCGATTGTGATAAAACTTTGGTGAGTTGAGTACAGTCCTGCGAAGGAGTATGAATTAGTAAATCTGTTTTTCAATGGATGGCGCACAAGTAGATTCAACAAATGAGTGACGGCGCGCGAATCTTTTAAACTAAATCCCGTATGCGTTCATATGCCATTCATCCGATTGCGATGAAACTTTGATGAGTTGTTGTGTACACGCCAGGGAAGGTTTTCGAATTAGTAAATCCATTTTACAATAGGTAGCGTACGAGTATATTCAACAAATGGGTGACGGCGCTCGAATCGTTTCAACAAAGTCCCGTATGCGTTCTTATACCATTCATCCAATTGCTATGAAACTTTGGTGAATTATTGTGCACTCTCCAGGAAAGGTTTCTGACTTAATACATCCTTTTTACAATAGGTAGCGCACGAATAGGTTCAACTAATGAGTAACGGCGTTCGTATCGTTTAAAAAAATCCGTATGCGTCCAATACAATTCATGCGATTGCAATAGAATTTGGTGAAATGTTGTTTCCACTCCCGCGAAAATTTCTGATTTAGTAAATCCATTTTACAATTGGTAGCGCACGAGTAGATTCAACTAATGGGCGACAGCGCGTGAATCGTTTCAACCAAGTCCCGTATGCGTTCATATACCATTCATCCGATTGTGATAAAACTTTGGTGAGTTGAGTACAGTCCTGCGAAGGAGTATGAATTAGTAAATCTGTTTTTCAATGGATGGCGCACAAGTAGATTCAACAAATGAGTGACGGCGCGCGAATCTTTTAAACTAAATCCCGTATGCGTTCATATGCCATTCATCCGATTGCGATGAAACTTTGATGAGTTGTTGTGTACACGCCAGGGAAGGTTTTCGAATTAGTAAATCCATTTTACAATAGGTAGCGTACGAGTATATTCAACAAATGGGTGACGGCGCTCGAATCGTTTCAACAAAGTCCCGTATGCGTTCATATGCCATTCATTTCATTGCGATGAAACTTTGTGGAGTTGTTGAGCACGCTCCCATGATTTATTTGAAATAGTAAATCAATTTTACAATAGGTTAGAGGTGGTTAACGGAAAAAGAAAAAATATTGGGAATCCAAAAGCACTTCAACAAACAAAGTTACAACGCCAACACTTTCTTTGATTGGCATTGCAACGCATACAGGGACAGCTAGTTCTACAATAATTTGGAATAACTGATATATGGTAGAGCTGCTGACATGATTCTAAGCATGCTTATACAGGGTCTTTCATATAAAGTAAGAACGCCAAGCGGCGGGTTTGTTATCCGCTAGTGTGGTGGCCTTGACCGAGCTTGTGGCGAGCCGTGGCCCCGTGCTCTAAGCATGTGTACGACCCTCTATGAAATATTACCTTATAAAAGTTGCTGTAAGTGACGTCCTTTCTGGGTTATACAGGCATTGTATCTGGTAACCACATTTTGGCTGACGCGAGTGAGTCATGCCACTCTATTTTTTCTGATTTTTTATTTTGTGTTTTTTATTGAGCACTGAACCAGTAGTGTCAAAGTTATTTACAATTACGTGAATCTGTGCTATTGAAGGTGGCACTTCATCAGGAAATTGCTGAACAAATGCATCACGTACCCGCCGAGCCGAATAGTAATTAAAATAAATTTTACATACAAAAATACGATGTTGCAATGATAACTGTCTCAACATGTTAGCAGCTGAGGTTCAGATTGGCGATTGACAACATCTGCACGCTTATTGCAAGGTCAAGTTTGTACTATGTGCGCGCTTTCAATACTACAGCAGGGGGCCGTGGCGCGTCACAAGCTCGGTCAAGCCGGCTTCAGCAGCGAATGACAAAACCGCCGCTCGCCGTTCTTACTTTATATGAAAGACGCTGTATATCCAATTTTTAAATACTAGTGACTTCTTTACTAACAAATGGATTTCATCCAAAATTGGCACAATAATAGATGGTAACAATTAAGATTTATTCTGAGCAACACATACATGACATTGTTGCCAACATGATTTTACGTGCATTGATAGATCCAATGAAACATTTCATTTCTGATGTATACATTAATTATTGGTATGAATCTTATATTTTAAGAAAAGTAGGCTCTTTAGTTCGTCACGGAACTTCCTGTTTGTGACGGTTTGTGACTTAACCATGAGACAATGTCCTAGCCATTGATTCAGGGAAGCTTGGGCAAAAGCAAAACTACACATCTTTGTATAACACTAAACGTTTTACACGAATAAATAGAAATGTACTCGAACTAGTGAATATAAACGTAGGCCTTCATAATTGAGTCGTTTTTCATCAATCCAAGGATTGGTTTTGTTCAAAATAAAATGAATCATCGAATTACGCATTGATTGATACCTCTAATCACTCCACGTAGTTACGCAACTGGAGCGTAGCACTGTCTTCTTGCGCTTTGGTGTGACACCGGAATGCAAACCTTGTGTAAACCTCCGTGGCAATATATTTATACGCGGACGTTTGTTATAGGGTCAAACAACAGGGAAGAATTACAGAATGTAATGAAAAACCTCGAAGATTACGCCATTAAAAACAGCTTGGAAATTAACAAAAACAAGACAGTCAAGATGGTATTTAGAAAAGGGGGAAGACTCGCAAACAAGGATAGACTACAGTGTGGAATGGAGGACCTGGAGGTCGTGAGGTCATTCAAGTATCTGGGTATCACACTTTAACCTTCAATTCTTTCAAATGCCACGTACGAGAGAGAACCGCGGCAGCCATAAGAAGCATTTATTATATCTCGGATCCCACGTGACTATCTTTAAGCACGGCCAAGAGTCTATTTTACGCTAAGGTACTTCCAGTTCTAACTTACGGGCTAGAACTTACTTGGGATCACCTAACAGTATCCAACCTCCGAGCCATTGAAAGCGTAAAAGCTAGATTTTTAAAAAGAACATTGGCGATTTCCAAGATGTCACCCTCAAGATTGACGTACATACTAGCCTCTGAGACATTCCTAATGGAAGATCTACGAACCAGAATGCAGCTTCCATCTACCAAACACGAACAAGAGCTTCTACAAATTAGACGGAGGAGGAGAGAGGACATTGACCTGGAGTTTTACTCGACTGATGCCATGCTCAATCGTAGCTGGTCTGGACCAAGTAATGACATGCGGAGCGCTCTAACTAGGTTGGCAATACATGGTTTTCACCACAAGCTATGTACTCGACAGGGCTCTCATGAACCATCTGAGCAGTGCGTTTGTAAGCTGTGTGAAGGTCATTGCGAGCGATATCATTTTAACAAATGCACCAAACGAGAACAATCCCTTATGGACTACTGTAAAACGTGAATGTATCTTATATATGACCATTTGGCTGCAATAAAGTTATTATTATTCTTACGGCTGAGAGTTTGTTTCGTCGCCTCGCTGCATGAGCCACAGCTGCCCCGGGCTGTGCTCTGCCTCAGTGTATTACGTGCGCCTTACGCAAGGGGCTGCGTGGACAAAGGGATGGTCCAGAATATTCGTGACCCAGCAGTGATGGAAATCTCGAGAAGCCGTGAATCCTAGACGGGTCTAGAAGCATTTATTGAGTCACCAGCCTGCTATATAAGAGCGACCTGGCAAGCGAGGTGGACAGTGTTTTTTCGAGCTAGTGCGAGCTTTTACCTGAGCGACAGTTGTTGGTGAAGTAACTTGCGAAACCCTAGAGAAGCTGATTCTCTTGACAGCGAAGGAGTGTGAAGCCTACGGAGGAACTGTGTCTTGAGCGAGTGTGTTTTCCAGTGCAGCAGAGGTTAGTGTGGTGAATTGCGAAAGCACCGGGGGCTGTTTCCCTAGCCAGCGGACAGCGAAGCAGAGTGTAGTGGTGAGTGACTGGCTATCGTAAATAACTGTAACTTGCGTATTCAAGGAAGTGTTGCAGGTAGTTCTATCGAGGCCACCGGTCCCATTAAGAGGGATTAACTTCTGTGGCTTATTGACAAGTGAAAGGCAAGTGTTCCCTACGAGAGGAAACTAGAGTGAGATACTAATTGCTTGTATTTGCTATTTGTGTGGTGTATCTTTCTGGCCTGCAATAAAGCTAATACGTTTCCTTAAAGGAACAATATGTGTTGTGCTTTCTACCCACCGTAATCCAGTTAACGGAAGTGCCACTAGGGGGTGGCAAGTAACATTAATATTTCAGAACACAAGACTACGAAGGAGGCCATGCTACAAGCACAGAGTGCGAGTGAGATGAAATTATTTAGAATGATTTTTCTCACTGAATATATGAAGATTTTTCTTCTGCCTTGACATGATACATAAATGGAGTGTCGAGGGTTTTTAGGTGTTTTTGATGAGTGACATCTTTCCACTCGGTTGCTGGATATTATTGTGGGAGTGATTTTGAAAAATGGGACGGAAGTGTGTAAGACGCATACCAGCTGGATCGCATCCCTCCTGGCTGCTTTAGCTGGCAGTGGTACTGCCCCCGTAAATTGAATTATCCAGAGACCACGATGGTAGTATTTGGGAGAGTGTGAGTAAAGTTGCAGCCGTCATAGCTTTTACGTGTTATTAATGACGTAGGCACGGCTGGCCCATAGCCCAGGCAAGCAGGGAGGCTCCGTTGAGATCCATGAAGGCGTATAAGAATTTTCGAGAAGGCTCTGGAAGTATGACGCATATAGAAGCTATGGAAGGGATGGAGGATACGCCCCTTGTCAAGGTATTTAAACGACGGGAACGGAGAGCCGAGGCTCTTTCTAATAAATCAGTTGACGAGTGAAGTGTGTTGATGGGTTAACGCAGTCCCATAAGTTTCGTCAAATCCGAGCGTGGAGGTCGTCCGCTCGTGAAACAGCACAGTTTGGGTAAGCTGCAGTGCATTATACAACTCAAATCTAGGCGAAGTTAAAACGCAAGTATAAGTGACATTATCTCATGAACATACACCATTAGGCTTCAGCGTTTATTATAATCAAGCAATGTAAGACTATATAGAGCCTGTATTAAAATAAGAACATTCCAACTTTTATAATTTGGGAAATATAAGCGATAGAAGACGAAATACAAAAGTGTTTTCCACAGATCCCAGAATCACTTTTCATGCTACACACTTGGAACATTCAGAGGGCAGGCGTACTGCAAGTGTGAAACAGAACATTATTCAGTTGGTGCTACAGACAATTGACATTACAATGGCAGTTAATAGTCAGTTATTATTTTCAATAGACATTAATATGAAAGGAGTGATGGAGTATTAAACTAACTATGCACCTGGGACATATATCGATAGCGTGAAGATCCAACATGGAATTACGATAGTCAGTATTCTTGAAATACTAGCATGGAGTGGGTAACCAGCATTTACACTCATGCATATCTATCAAACGCTGATATAACATCCATACGGCAGTGGAAATTTATTAATTATCCATTACCATGAATATTTGTGCCTCGCATATACAATGGATTTCATGGTTAATTTCGACGTAGAACTTTGGGGATTTTCAAGAGTGGCTAGGGTATCCCAGCACATACAGAAGAAGTTACCAGAAGGAAGTTCCTTGTTAACACGGATGGGTGTATTCCGAAGATAGAATCCTTCTATTATCCGAGGTCGCTGTTCTGATGTTCGAGGTCTGTCCAGATATGTACTCTGGTTGTAAAGGAACATCTATAGTATTCTGTGGATATTCTTCAAGAACGTCTGAACATCATATAAGGTAGCCGTGATATTTATTTGTTATAATGTGAGCTGTATAGTGAAATTTGAGCAACGATCTTTCCCTATATTATATATATTGTAACATGTTCTTGTATTCTGTACACTTTTCAGGTGTTTTATATTTTCATTAGTGTATAGAGATCTTAGTCTTTCATATTTATATTTAAAGTCTTGTGAGGAACAGTTTTACTGACATTTAAATATTCTTTTGAGAATGTGGATTAATTTTGCAGTCACGGGTTGACTTTAAAAATAAATAGTTTCCATTTCAAGTCAGAATTCAGACATCGTGTCATCATTTCAAAGTAATGTCTCAAGTTAACTTACTTTGAACATTTTTATGTCCAACTTCAAGAGAGAAGAAACCATCGATCGTTAATTAGAGCGTTAAAATATATGTGACTTAACGACGATCTTTTGAATTACTAGTCGTTCTTCAGAATGTGTTGTTGAAACAAAGACAATATCTTAAGATAATGAAAAACATTTCAGCGAAGACAACTTTATGTAATTTGAGTATTGCATGAGCTTTATTCAGTTAAGAGTGGAAAATAACTCTTTTGGTAGAAGATTTACATATCTTAGGCTAGGATATCGATGCTTGCATATTCCAGTCTAGATTGACTTCTATCCGACCTGATTTAAATAACCAGCAATTATTTAATTCTCTTGAATGTAATATTTTATTGTACTGCGAAAATATTATAATGATAATTTTTTTGTTTGATAGACAAGTGAGGAGAGTCAGTTAGTATTTTTATTAATCATATTTGTGATTGGCCGATTTTTATTTCATATCGTTTTGTTAAAGATACTAAACAAGAGTTAAGTGCTTTTCAGTCGGTCAACACGAATGTACCCAAAAGAGATGGGTTATGCCCTAATCCTGAAATAAATTACATGAGATTAATAAAACACTAGGATAACCAGTTTCAATCGTCAAGCGATCATCATCAGATCCATTACACTTAGGCTACAAAATCTATGTTTTAAATACAGGTGAAAATATTTACAATATGTACAATTATTTAGTTGCAGTATTGGTACTGCAACTGTCAGTGTATGCTAAATGCAGTATATATGTTAGGTGAAATGCTAAATGGTGATAGCTATCCGGAGATTGTACTTTAGAGAGATTATATGGTTGTAAACTATGGTTAAACTATAAAATTTTTGGCTAACTACTTATCTGATTGTCTTCCGTATTACAGCTACTCGCAGTTTTCGTGCTCACTGGAACTCGCTGTGCGGTCGACTGCGGTGGTTATCTTAACGACTGGTTTTTCCCCTGCCTCCTCCCCCCTGTCCCTACGTGCTGTGGGGAGTGATAGCGATGTGTTTATGTGAGGTGTTGCCAACCTAGATAAGATGTATGTTATTGAATGAGGTGGGTCCACAACTATTAAAGACCGTGGATTGACCCTCGCCACGCGTGGAGCATAACCCATTCGAACTAAGCGTTGACGGTCTTATGAGGACGTCCCGGCACCTTTAATACTGCCGCGAATATGGGCTTTGGTTTATTGCAGAAGCAAAGTACATCGTACACCTGATCCAGATAACATTTACCTATTAAAAACCCCCTAATTTCCCCCCTTTTTTATCTAGCTTGGCTGTGTCGCTAAATTGTGTTTTGTTTCCGACAGGGTGTGTTTTTTAGTAGCGCGAAGAGGGGTGAGCTCTCCATGAACGTGTGTTCATTTAGATTGTTGGGATTGTTTCGTTTGGCTAGGTGTATATCGATTGCTTCCTTTATGTCAAGAGCTCTGCCTTTCGATTCGTGATGGATTATTTTAAGGTCCGACTCTATGTTGGTAAAGCTGTGCCCTGCATCACACATATGTTCGCACACGGCTGAATGTGTTCCGTATCTTATCGCATTCCTATGTTCATTATAACGTGTGTCTACTCGCCTTCCACTCTGCCCGATGTAATTAGCTTGACAATCGGTGTCTTGGCACGTTATAGAATATACCCCTGACCTTGAATACGGGTCACGTTTATTTAGATTACTATTTAGGAGGTGCCTAGCGGTTGTGTTTTTCGTCGTGAAAGCTATCTTTATGCCTTGTTTTTTGAATAGGTTAGTGATTTTATATGTATTCGCATTCACATAGTTGAAACACGCAAATTTTTTCTCATTACTGTCCGGTTTGGGAATCGTTTTATCTTTATTTTTATGTTTGGCTATAATTTGATTTATTTTGCTTGGCGAGAAGTTGTTTTCCTTTGCTATTTGCATAATAGTTCTTATTTCCTTATTATAGTTGTCTTTTGACATGGGTATGTTTAAAGCTCTGTGCACCATTGAATTGAAACCCGCTAGTTTGTGCGTACTGGGGTGATTAGACTGATTGTCGATTGCATGCGAGGTTTGTGTTGCTTTCCGGAATATGGAATATGAAAGGTCGTTGTCTTTACGTTCAATAGTTATATCGAGATAATTTATTTTCCGGTCTATTTCGGATCCCTTAGTGAATTTGATAGAGTGGTGAAGGCTATTAAATGGATTGGAGAATTGTTTCTTCGCTTGTTAGTTCAGTATCGTAGATGCAAATTACATCATCTACGTATCTTTTCCATATTACGATTCCCTTTGTTGAAGTCTTTTCTAAGAACGCATTTTCTAGTGCATTGATGAAGATGTCAGCGATTAACCCACTTAGTGGCGATCCCATTGCTAGGCCTTTTCTCTGTGTGTATATTTTATTGTCGAATTGAAAGACGTTTTGGGTGAGAACGACCCTCAGTAATCTCACAATCTCTTCAATTTCTTTTACCGAATTGTTGGATTTTAAGTTGTTTTCGATAGTGTTGATTGCTTCAATAATCGGAATATTGGTGTACATGTTAGTTACGTCGAAGGATACTAGCCTGAAGCTAGGTTTCATTTGTAGGGTGTTCAATGCTGTTACTAGTTCTGTTGTGTTCTTTACAGAGTTGTTTTTGTCGTTGGAAAGACGGCATTTTAAGATTTTTAGTAACTCTTTGCTGATTTTGTAATTAGGGGCATTCCTACAATTGACTATTGGTCTCATTGGGCATTCCTTTTTGTGTATTTTTGGTTGTCCCCTCAATGACGGTATTTTCGGGTTCATGTTTATTAGTTTTGATTTTTCGGCTTTGGTCAGTATGTATTCTGTTTCTTTTAGCGCACTTTTTATTTGTTTTTGGAATTTGTTGGTGGGGTCTTTTGTTAATTCCTTGATTTCGTTGTTGTTTAGGAATTCGACTGTTTTTTCAATGTATTCTGTTTTGTTCAAAATTACTGTAGTGTTTCTCTTATCTGCTTTTGTGATGATTAAGTCATGTTCTTTTATTTTTTGTTTCAACGACTTTATTTCTTTGAGCTGTTTGTTGTTTTGAATGTTATTGCTATCGCCCTCTCGTTTGAGGATTTTTTTGGCTTCGTTGGTGGCGAGATTTTTGGTTAATTCCCTGTCTTCTGCTGGGAGCTTGTGACTGGCTATCTCAATATCTGTGATTAACTGTTTTATATTGTGGTTCGTGTGTGCGTCTGTGCAGTTGTATTTCAAACCTTTGTCTAACATATTCATTTCACCTTGAGAAAAGGTTACGTTCGTTCTGTTGTTTACTCTGCTGTGGAAATTGAATTCATTGTTATTCGTGTGTTGTTCGTTAGATTGATGGTTCTGTGTTTCTCCTAGTTTTCTAAATTTATTTTCTAGCGTTTCATGCTTCCTCGTTGCTCTGATTTTGATGTTGTCATGTAGGTGCTCGGTGAAGCTGTCCCATTGGGCCGCGTGCCAGAAATTACTTAGTTGCAATTGAATGTCGTATAATTGTTGGTTAATTTTTTGCTTTCTTATGTATGCAAATCTTAATTCGTTTTTTATCCAAAGCGCTTTGGCTTGTTTGGTTGAAATGATCGTGGCTGGTGTGTTCGGTACGGTTTTAATTGGTACGTATTTAGGGGTGAGGTTTAGTTCTATACATTTTTTGTTGAACCAAATTGACTTGTCTAAATTCATGAGTTTAAGCCTGAGTGATTTGAATTTCTTGGCTTCACGATTTGCCTGACTAGCCGTGAACATTGTGGTGTTTGAAGCCATATTTTCAGCGTTGCCTTAGTAAACAAGAGTTTAGTGCTTTTCAGTCGGTCAACACGAATGTACCCAAAAGAGATGGGTTATGCCCTAATCCTGAAATAAATTACATGAGATTAATAAAACACTAGGATGACCAGTTTCGATCGTCAAGCGATCATCATCAGATCCATTACACTTAGGCTACAAAATCTATGTTTTAAATACAGGTGAAAATATTTACAATATGTACAATTATTTAGTTGCAGTATTGGTACTGCAACTGTCAGTGTATGCTAAATGCAGTATATATGTTAGGTGAAATGCTAAATGGTGATAGCTATCCGGAGATTGTACTTTAGAGAGATTATATGGTTGTAAACTATGGTTAAACTATAAAATTTTTGGGTAACTACTTATCTGATTGTCTTCCGTATTACAGCTACTCGCAGTTTTCGTGCTCACTGGAACTCGCTGTGCGGTCGACTGCGGTGGTTATCTTAACGACTGGTTTTTCCCCTGCCTCCTCCCCCCTGTCCCTACGTGCTGTGGGGAGTGATAGCGATGTGTTTATGTGAGATGTTGCCAACCTAGATAAGATGTATGTTATTGAATGAGGTGGGTCCACAACTATTAAAGACCGTGGATTGGCCCTCGCCACGCGTGGAGCATAACCCATTCGAACTAAGCGTTGACGGTCTTATGAGGACGTCCCGGCACCTTTAATACTGCCACGAATATGGGCCTTGGTTTATTGCAGAAGCAAAGTACATCGTACACCTGATCCAGATAACATTTACCTATTAAAAACCCCCTAATTTCCCCCCTTTTTTATCTAGCTTGGCTGTGTCGCTAAATTGTGTTTTGTTTCCGACAGGGTGTGTTTTTAGTAGCGTGAAGAGGGGTGAGCTCTCCATGAACGTGTGTTCATTTAGATTGTTGGGATTGTTTCGTTTGTCTAGGTGTATCTCGATTGCTTCCTTTATGTCAAGAGCTCTGCCTTTCGATTCGTGATGGATTATTTTAAGGTCCGACTCTATGTTGGTAAAGCTGTGCCCTGCGTCACACATATGTTCGCACACGGCTGAATGTGTTCCGTATCTTATCGCATTCCTATGTTCATTATAACGTGTGTCTACTCGCCTTCCACTCTGCCCGATGTAATTAGCTTGACAATCGGTGTCTTGGCACGTTATAGAATATACCCCTGACCTTGAAAACAGGTCACGTTTATTTATATTACTATTTAGGAGGTGCCTAGCGCATGCAATCGACAATCAGTCTAATCACCCCAGTACGCACAAACTAGCGGGTTTCAATTCAATGGTGCACAGAGCTTTAAACATACCCATGTCAAAAGACAACTATAATAAGGAAATAAGAACTATTATGCAAATAGCAAAGGAAAACAACTTCTCGCCAAGCAAAATAAATCAAATTATAGCCAAACATAAAAATAAAGATAAAACGATTCCCAAACCGGACAGTAATGGGAAAACATTTGCGCGTTTCAACTATGTGAATGCGAATACATATAAAATCACTAACCTATTCAAAAAACAAGGCATAAAGATAGCTTTCACGACGAAAAACACAACCGCTAGGCACCTCCTAAATAGTAATCTAAATAAAAATGACCCGTATTCAAGGTCAGGGTTATATTCTATAACGTGCCAAGACACCGATTGTCAAGCTAATTACATCTGGCAGAGTGGAAGGCGAGTAGACACACGTTATAATGAACATAGGAATGCGATAAGATACGGAACACATTCAGCCGTGTGCGAACATATGTGTGACGCAGGGCACAGCTTTACCAACATAGAGTCGGACCTTAAAATAATCCATCACGAATCGAAAGGCAGAGCTCTTGACATAAAGGAAGCAATCGATATACACCTAGCCAAACGAAACAATCCCAACAATCTAAATGAACACACGTTCATGGAGAGCTCAACCCTCTTCACGCTACTAAAAAACACACCCTGTCGGAAACAAAACACAATTTAGCGACACAGCCAAGCTAGATAAAAAAGGGGGGGGGGGAAATTAGGGGTTTTTTAATAGGTAAATGTTATCTGGATCAGGTGTACGATGTACTTTGCTTCTGCAATAAACCAAGGCCCATATTCGCGGCAGTATTAAAGGTGCCGGGACGTCCTCATAAGACCGTCAACGCTTAGTTCGAATGGGTTATGCTCCACGCGTGGCGAGGGCCAATCCACGGTCTTTAATAGTTGTGGACCCACCTCATTCAATAACATACATCTTATCTAGGTTGGCAACACCTCACATAAACACATCGCTATCACTCCCCACAGCACGTAGGCACAGGGGGGAGGAGGCAGGGGAAAAACCAGTCGTTAAGATAACCACCGCAGTCGACCGCACAGCGAGTTCCAGTGAGCACGAAAACTGCGAGTAGCTGTAATACGGAAGACAATCAGATAAGTAGTTAGCCAAAAATTTTATAGTTTAACCATAGTTTACAACCATATAATCTCTCTAAAGTACAATCTCCGGATAGCTATCACCATTAAGCATTTCACCTAACATATATACTGCATTTAGCATACACTGACAGTTGCAGTACCAATACTGCAACTAAATAATTGTACATATTGTAAATATTTTCACCTGTATTTAAAACATAGATTTTGTAGCCTAAGTGTAATGGATCTGATGATGATCGCTTGACGATCGAAACTGGTCATCCTAGTGTTTTATTAATCTCATGTAATTTATTTCAGGATTAGGGCATAACCCATCTCTTTTGGGTACATTCGTGTTGACCGACTGAAAAGCACTAAACTCTTGTTTACTAAGGCAACACTGAAAATATGGCTTCAAACACCACAATAAAGATACTAAAGGTGGTTAAAATTATGCGACAGTTTGAATACGTTTTGATAATGTAGAGTTTTCGAGAGGAACGATGCGATGTATGAATTATAGCTCAGTGGATGTGTGAATGTCACTGATTGATAGTGCCCTTGTTGAAGGATGTTTTCCCACGAGATTGTCTAAAACAAATTAATCATTGGTGATTTTGTTTAAACAGTGGAAGTTTTTCCATATATGATGTAATATATATGAGGTTGTTAAGCCATAGTGTGCATGGAGCGAGGTTTTTCCCGCAAGTTTAGTGATTTTATTCCCCATCCAGAGTGTATTCATGTAAATTTACTGTTTTATTTAACAGAGGGTGTGAGTTGAAAAACTTTTCGACTTCAGATAAAGATTAGTGTCACAGATATTCCCTATTAAAATTTTATTAAACACGAATTTGTAACTACATGCAAATAACCTTAATTGGTCGGTTGTATTTGAACTAATTTTGTAACTATAACCCGACTTGACGTGTGTGTAATGTATAAACATATTATAAAAGAAATAGAATTTCTATATTCTAATATAAATTCGATTGTCGATTGACGACATTTTCAAATACTCTAAATTTATTTAGGGATCATTTAAATAAACACTTCAGTTTAGTGTTTAGCGTTTTGTTCATATTAAGCAACGCTGTATATAATCATATAACTATGTAAAATGAATCTGTAATTAATATAATAATATAATAATGTTTATTAGGGTCATATAATAATTTGTTAAAATTAAAATTTTGTGAATAAATGACGAGTAAATGATGAAAATTTTGTAAAAGTGAATCTAGAACTGCATTGGTTCGAATCAATGTAGGGTGTGTCTGGAAGAGTGCATAAAATATTTCATGGTATTCTGTAGATTATGTTCGGAGTTATCAGCATTTGTTTGCTGGCAACGATCGAGCGCATTCGAGACTGCTTCTCACATGTCGCTAGTGAACGGCCGCATTTAGCAGTGGGGGAGGCAAGGTGTGTGAGTCTCATTCATAGTCCAGATGTTCAGATAAGGACTTGTGTATTGAGGTCAACGACTCTGTGGCCTTGCGTATATGTGTCATTGGAATGAGGAAGTTACCTCAAGATGCACAGCGATACAGCTGAGTGCTACCAAAGGCTTCCAATATTTTGTTTATATAAAATGATGTTTTGACTAGCTTACAGTAGTACGATTAAGCTCATAATTTTTGAGTAATTGTTTTTCAGTCCAGTGGTGGCTGAGGAGAATTTGTGAGGGTTTCACAAGACTCTAATTTTTTTGTATATAATTTTATTTATATTTATGTGAAATAAAATTTTTACCGTTCAGTTTTCATAGTCTTTGACGTGTGGGTTCATTTTAAATATCATGTATGTGAGATATTGTGCGGACACACTTTTGTGAGATAGGGTGCCACCCATAAACCCCGAGATCGGTAAGCAAGGTAAGTGTTTTCCCCGTGTAGTTTGGTGTGTTCCACAATATTATTGTAAACTGCTGTGCTATGATCCCCATTGTGTTTGTCAGAGCCATTTCAAATGTTGTAGTAGAGCCGGAGCATATTGAGGTTGGCAATCCGAGTGAGGGGACGGATTTCTGACAAACGGCTTTTCGGATTATCGGGTACAGTACCATGTGGAATATATCATTATCACATATGGATTACTTTAAGGTTTGGAGGCGCCATTACAGATATTTTTACAATAAATCATCTTCAAGTTGTCGTTCTTTGGTGTAAAAATATTCATTATATCATTTTTGCTGGAAACAATTATGATTTATTAAGAGTCGGTTTTTAAATCTCTGGATAAAAGTGATAGGCATCCACTTCCCGAGTAACTTTGCTCAACACTTTCATACTGAACGGTAAACGCTCTTGCGAACTCTGGTGTCAACTGATTGAAACACAAACCACATGTTAAAAGTCTTCGTATTAGTATTTAAATGATAATATGCTTTGAATATGAAACATTGTAACTAATCTGCAAAGCCGGTATTATGTTTCTGCACAGTGCCTATTCAGATATTAATCCACTTGTGCGGTAATTCAGTGATCAATGTAATATATATCGATGATTTTTTGCCCAAGATCGCGGGTTCAAACCCGGCCGAAGTCGTCGGATTTTTTAAGAGCGTTAAAAATCCCTCAGTGTCCCTTCCTTTGGAGGGGAAGTAAAGCCGGCGGTCCCATGTCATAGATTTATGGCAAGTTAAAGAACCTACCAATAATTACACATCTGTGAAGCTAAATTAGGTTAAAATGTAAACTCAGGTTCCTACGTTCGTCGCCAGGAGCCGACTGCGATGGCGTCTAGTAGCCAAGTTCTGAACTAGTAGTTGTCGACGGTGGTGTTTGGCGGCAAAGGTAGGAACTACTTGTAAAACTCAAAGTCTGCTGACCTAACTCGAATTAAGAAACAGAAACACACACTAATACAGTCATCACAATCAACACCGGTTATCAGATAGAATCTACACACACCCAAAGTACACGGGGCTACATAACCGCGTTGTCACAGCCCCTTAACTGAGGAACCAACAAACCAACCAACCACCCAACCAACCAACCAACCATCTCAATTTCATACTAGGATAACATGTCAAATGTTACACATCCTATGCGACTTCTGTAAGGCCCATATCTTTTTTATTTGGAAGATGTTTGTTTTGGTTAAACCTGTACCAAGCCATTGTTTTATCATTTCCTTTCCCTCTCCCCATAATTGTTTTCAAGGGACGGGCGACACTGAGTTTCCTCACATGAATTCAATTTAAAATATTCCGTACGTATGACTTTAGTTTATCTCTGGAGAGTTTCTGAGTAGAGGCAGTTTTATTAGGGAATATTTCTTCCAGACCAACAAGTACTCGGAGCTTATCTTCATCTTGTTATTCCGTCACATAACATATCAATATAATATATTAACTCTTTATGGAGAATGAATGGTGCTTTTAATACTGCGGCGTGTACTACCCTAGCAAGTGCCACATAAAGCGTCCCTGTTATCTTCGATAGCGCTGTTCCCCTTGAGGTTGGCAAGAGTGCGCCACAATTCACCGGGATGGAGATTACTTTACTTCCCGGGAAGTTTCATAAGGAATGCCTTCCCCAGGCGATGTCAGACAGGAAACCGTGAGTTCCAACTTAGTTACGATGTCTCCAGCTTATTGGATTCACCACATAGATAACTGCGTTTGGGGACACACGTTCCACTGGGGACAACCCGTCCAGGGGCATGTCATTGAAGACCAAGTTTCAACTATTGTCTAACGTCAACTTGCATCCACTAATAACGGTGCAGGATTTGGGAACCTCAATTTATTAGAATTGAAACGTTGAAATGCGTTCACTTCAGTCATAACTTCCGTGCTTGGCACGGTGGGTGAGTGGTTAACGTGTCGGTCTACTAACCCCAAACTTGCAGGTTCGCTCCTGGCCGTGGTAGGTGATTTTTGAAAGGCGGCAAACATGACGACACCATTCCATACGATGTTGGCATGTCAAAGAATCCATTTGAATTCTGTAGGCCGTGTGCATAATGGCAAAATAAATTAAGGGGTTTGAAGCCATTTTTTCAGTGTTGCCTAAGTAAACAAAAGTTTGGTGCTTTTCAGTCGGTCAACACGAATGTACCCAAAAAGAGCTGGGTTATGCCCTAATCCTGAAATAAATTACATGAGATTAATAAATACACTAGGATGACCAGTTTCGATCGTCAAGCAATCATCATCAGATCCATTACACTTAGGCTATAACATCTTTGTTTGAGAATACAGGTGAAAAATATTTACAATATGTACAATTATTTAGTTGCAGCATTGGTAATGCAACTGTCGTTGTATGCTAACTGTAGTATATCTAATGTTAGGTGAAATGCTAAAATGGTGATAAAAATCCAGAGTTTGTCTGTTTGGGGTGATTGTATGGTTGTAAAAATCACCCCTTTTCACTCTACTAAAAACACACCCTGTCGGAAACAAGGCACAACTTAGTGATACAGCCAAGCTAGATAAAAAGGGGGGGGGGGGATAGCGGTGGTTAATAGGTAAATGATATCTGAATCAGGTGTACTATGTACTTCTTTCTGCAATAAACCTAGGCCGGTATGCGCGGCCAGGACGTCTTCAATAGACCGGGCAGCGCTTAGTTTGAATGGCTTTTTAGTCCACGCGTGGCGAAGACAGTTCCACTGTCATTAATAGTTGTAGATCTTCCTGTATTCAATACCATACATTCTTATCTAGATTTGGCAACGTCACACAAATAAACATTGCACTGACCTCAGAAAGCACATAGGAACAAGGGGGAGAGAATGGAAAAAACAGTTTCGTCCAGTTAACACCCTGGTTCGGTCGACCACAAATGGTGCTAGAGTGAACACGAAACTGCTCGAAGTTCCAGCCAGGAAGACAACCGGATAAGTATCAGCCTGTATTATTACAGTATAACCATGACGAATGAAAGGGAAAGTGAGCAGACTCATCAAGTTCAAGCGCGCCCCGCCAGGCAGCGTTGGAGGGGGCTAGTTCCACGCTGCCGGTGTTAGCTCAGCTGGTCTTAGGGATGCTGCTAAGGGAAACGAATGACTTTGTAACTAATACTCTTTTAAAAAGTAATTAGCGATTACAATTAAAATAGCACGGCAAGGCACAATGGAAAATATAATTCACGGAAATAAGAACTACGGTATTCATTACATGTTACGATAAGCACAGATTCCTGGAGTATACAGACACAGATTAAAAAAAAAAAACATAATCCCCAGCATATTAAAACAAGCACTCATAAACTATTTAAAGTAACACCCTACTTACCAATTCATTTTGTCGGCTACTGGACTTTCGAAAGCTTGCGTGAAGACTTGGCGGATGTTCGACATTGCAAATCTCGGCGGATTTCCTTCGTTCTGAAGAAAAATCGGCACTTTATATAATGATAAACAAGTCTGGGGATAACATTCATGACATGCTGAAGACAACAGCCAGCTTCTGAAGGATCAACTGAAATTGTTTCTATGGAATCGATGCAATCAAAAAATATTTCGCTCCACATCGATTTTGAGTTTAATTTTCCGGTAATTACTTTCTCGGCCTGGAAAAGGATGTCACATACACTTCTCGAAGGACGTGTTAGAAACACTTCATTGTTCATTGAGCCGTAGTCCTTTATTTCGGTAAGAACTGAAAATTTATTTAGATTATTGTCACGTAGAGAATGAGCACAAGGCGAACACTTAATAAATTTAGAAGAGTGCTTAACAACATAGCCAGCCAAATGGTACACTAAACACTTATCAATCGAAGAGTTTCGAACTGCGCTGTCAAATTCAGGTACAGAGCTTTCCCAGTCTTCGATATTTACTGCATCTCGAACCACAATTTTTTCCTTAATGGAAGTTTCCACTGATTCCTTCACTGTCTTGTTATGCACTTCCGCATTCCGGGCTAATATACGCATCTGATTAACATACGAGGTCAAGATCTGCTCCCGTTTAGGTTCACAATTTCCACCAACATTTAAAGCCTGTTTTATAGGGACGTATATACATTGAAGTAGATGCAAATGAAGGAAATCTATTGTCGATGGATGATCATCTGAACTGAAAGACCGCATAATTCCGAAGTGCCGTTCCAAGGGATCTTGGGTGAGCTTTCCTGTCAACACATACTTATAACCTTTCTCCCAAAGCCATTCACACATCTCCAAAGTACTCTGTAGGGTTACTACTAGTGATTCCAAGGTTCTATTGGAGGCAAAGGTATTATTGGTAGATCTCACGGTCTGAAGAAAATTAACAATAGCTGTATGAGAAGGTGAACCTTTACGAAGAGCCTGAGACGGAATGAATGCATTGAGTGCATCAGCAACAACATTTATATCACTGGTAAATGTCTCAGTGTCCTCACTACCTTGTAATCCTGCCAGTCCCATTTCTCGATAAAATTTAATACCTTTGGCAACACTGTCACTGAAAAGTTGGAATGCAAGCCTAGCGTTCATTCTCTGGAAAGATGATGGGTCTAAATGAGCAACTGTCAGCTTGGGGCATGCTCTAAGCCCAGCATACCCTGAGAGATCTTCTTTGAACAGTTCCCTATAAAAATTGAAATTAATAATTTTGTCATTATAGAGAAGTTCTACTTTATCATGAAAGTGGTTTCTTATGCATTTCAATACATGAACGAAGTCTGAGAAAGCCCAGATCTTTCTCGTAACATCTGCAGGATTAAGGATGTGAGGTTGTAGAGAGCTTGTCTTGCCACTAACTCCTAACGATCTCCAGGCCTTTTTATTTGTCTGACTACCATCACAAGTAAAGCCAACCACCCTCGCCCCAGCCTCTTCTAACTGAAAAATCACCTGTATTAAAATTTTTGCGAGAATGTCCCCTGGAGTAGCATTTCTGCTTGCATAAACAGCAACTGGCTGCACCCAATTATGCATGAATGGTACGAACATAAACACTAGAGCGTGATTTGCAAGTACGTTCTTCTGGAGGTCAGGTGTGTGTTCACCTAAATCAACTAATCCATCTACTTTATGAGAAAAACTATTTAACTGGATTTCTTCTCTTAGCTTCACTTCATCGAAAATTACAACACCGTAACGTGAATTATCATTCTTTTCTTCCTTAAAATAGTCTGAAATAGCATTTATACTATGCGTATTAACTCCATAAGGGCACTTAAGTCCTTTACAAAGTTTTCTCAAGTGACTTTCTGAGGGCAGAGGCAAGAGATTATGTCGCCGACAATGACGAAATCCTTTCGGTGATTTTATTCTCAACAATAAACTCTCTAAAATGAATTCATTGCTGTACCTCATACCATTGGGAGATTTTACCTGGCATTTCTTGAGCATAGTGTCTATTATCATATTTTCCTTCTTGCTAAGGTGTTTGTTATCTTTGTAATTAAATGCCTGTGAATGTCGAACCTGCTACTCCAGCAAATTAATTCTCGATTTTGCTGAGTTGAGGCAGGATCTAACGCGAATTAAATTACGGTTAGCATTCTTTAGGCGCCTTTTGAGCAATATTATAGTCTTTTCAGCATCGGTAAGTACACTAGAATGACCCAAATTCTTATCAACATTAGACTGACCTTTTAATGCCTCATTCGTTGCTTCACTCCCATCTTCAATCTTCTTTCTTCTCTTCCTGGTGGTATCGAGATTCTTTTTCCTGTTAGGAGCTTTACGGGACTTATTCTCACTTGACAGGTACTTCGGTAAATTAGGGAAAATATGAGGCACTGCTCCAGGACGTAACTTCCACCTCATACGAGAGATTTTCACTTCTTCACCATTCACTATAAAATTATCTGATTTTACTATCAAATCACCAGAGAAATGAATTTGACAAATTCTACTACTACGCGTTAACTTCGTATCCTTTCGTGGAATAGCTCTGGCCCATTTTTCAAATTGATTTGTATCCTTCGGTGGTGAAAAAAATCGTATATCGTCAACTACTCGACCATACCCTGACTTACAGCCAGGTACAAAACAATAAGGCATGTTGAACTATTAAATGAACCAAGCCACATAAGAAATATGTTTGAAGTACACAAAACGCTGATGTACACAAGACACAATGAACTGAATTTAAGAACTGAAAGCAAAGAAAATTCAATTTAATTCACACAAATATCTCACACAGTAACTTCTCGCGCACTTTCTATGAACCGGCTCGACGGAAACACAGCACGTGTTGGACATACTCGCTTGCAGTGCTTGTAGCGGCGGGACCAGAAACTACCGTGCTAAAATGACGGAGTCCTCACACTAGGTCCTTCTATTCGTCATGGTATAACCATAGTTGATTTTTTACAACCATATAATTACCCCAAACAGACAAACTCTGGATTTTTATCACCATTTTAGCATTTCACCTAACATTAGATATACTACATTTAGCATACAACGATAGTTGCATTACCAATACTGCAACTAAATAATTGTACATATTGTAAATATTTTTCATTTGTATTCTCAAACATAGATGTTATAGCCTAAGTGTAATGGATCTGATGATGATCGCTTGACGATCGAAACTGGCCATCCTAGTGAATTTATTAATCTCATGTAATTTATTTCAGGATTAGGACATAACCCAGCACTTTTGGGGTACATTCGTGTTGACCGACTGAAAAGCACCAAACTTTTGTTTGGCAAAATAAATCTCGGGATTTTTCGCCAACACAAAGTTCCTCATTTCTCTACTAGAAAGAGCTATACAGTCAAGGATCATAGATATCTAACCTCCTTGACTTTCATAGTGATTCAATGAACAACGAAATTCGACATGCGAGCTGCCCTCTGGGTATCAATGAAAAAAGCATGCACCCGGCACCCGAGGCCATACGATATTATTATTATTACAACTTCCGTATCAAGGGTTTAAAAAATGTCTCCAGTATGTTGTAATATTTTTCCATTTCTTGTTGCCATGCTAAGCTGGAATATTTTTAGCCTATTTTCATTTATGAAAAAAAAAAGACTTATGAGATCACCTTTTGTCCACGTGTGTGTGTGTGTGTGTGTGTGTCCCTAATAACGGCGGAAGCGATTTCAATGACACTCGATAAGTTCTTAGTACTATCTTGGCCGATCCCGACCGTGCTCTTCAAATTTTATTACGTCTCTTGAATCCATCATGGCGGCTGTGCGAAATATTTCACCGGCATTCTATATCTCCGAAACTATTAATTATATCACTCTGATATTTTATGCCGTGATAAAGGGCACTACTACAAGTTCATCTATGTAACTTTTAAAAACCTGTAGAGTACAAAACGAACATGGCGGCTAAGCGAATTTGAAATATTTGAATGAGCTTTTCTCGCGATTTAACCGTGTGAAGACTTTGAAATATGGAACAGTAAATGTTTATATACATTGTAATGCACTGCCATCTAATTTAGTTCAATTGTTAATATAACCTCAAGATGGTGGCTGTGCGAAATTTTAAAATAAAGTTTTCATTTCTTTTGTATTAATCATGCGATCGAAGTGAATGTTTGAATAATGAACCTACGCAATAATCGTCATCTAATAGTAGATAACCCTATAACTCTATATTAAAATCCAACATGGCGACCTTCCGAAATATTTAGACGTTTCTCAATATCTATCTATGACAGCAATCAATCTGAAATTTTGTATTATAGAGACTATAAACTTAAGTTCACCTATGGAACTTTCAATTACCTGGTTAGAACAAATCCAAAATGGCGGTGACGCGAAATATACATATTTAAATGGACCTTTCTCAGGATACAACAATTCGACCGCAGTAAAACTTGGTACGGTAAATGATTATACAAATTTCAATCCACTGGCATCTAATTTGTTTCAATTGTTTTCATAACCACAAGATGGCAGCTGTGCGAAATTTTAAAATCTCGTTTTTATTTCCTGTGTCCTAATCATGCGATTGAAGTTTGAAACTACACCTTGTACCCGTAATCCACGTGGTCTTACCTGTTGAAATCCGATGGATAAGCAGGATCGTAGATTCTGGAAGTTCCCGGCTGAAATAACCCCTAAAAGTCTACCAACTAGGATCAACCATGGATCAGGATACGTCTATATTAAAGAATGCGATACGAAGGTGCCAGTGGTGTATGAATTACAATGAAACGAAGCTCTTAAAAAAAACTCGAACAAGAGACTCTAAAAGAAAACGAAAGTATCTCAGGCGTTAATTTTAAGCAAACTCAAGGAAAAACCACCCACTGGTCCTCCTAACGCACTCCCTTTTCTAATAGAAATAGAAGATTTTTTTAAAAATTAAATTCAGTTTATTAACTGGCAAATGGTGTATGTCTGTCCACTAGACAAAAATGAAGAAAGCTTCTCTAAATGAAATGACGAAAATAGTTTCAATAAACGCCTATAATAAGGCCCCATCTTACTGCTCTAAATCACAGTATTTAAATATCTCATTCATTGAACACATTACAAGAATAATACAATATTAAATCATACACTGATGCTATACCCTTATTAAAAATTTATACATATCTTACATTTTATATACAGATTATATCCTTAGTTAGGATTTTGTTATTATCGCTGCCCATTTCCATTTAATTCGACAAGTATATCTCAAGGTTATAATTCTCTTAATTTGTTGCATTCAAGATAATCGAATAGTGTTACAAGTTAGAAAATAGTTTATTAACTATCCAGATGCTTCAATGAATGCAATATTGCATGAATCAATTAAAGTTATTCGAGAAGTGGCTGTGTCACTTAAATATGTGTGTCATGATATAAGCAATTAATCTCCGGCAAATCTTAATAGGCAAGAATAAAAACGTAGGGTTACTTGAATTAATACTGGCCTTTAAGAGAAACATTCGTGATTCCAATTCACGTTCACTACAACTTCCTATCCAAATTGGTGGTAGCTCAAAAGCTAATCTCACTCTTACAAAAAGAAATGACTACGTTAATGTCTTCACATAAGACTTCGAGTACATTATACAATATTAATGTTGACCATCCAATGATGTCAAATATTCGCTTCATTAGCACAATGAATTCGTATTCATTAAATTGCAATACATTAATTCAGCTTTCCAAAGCTGTCAAGAATTTTTCCCAAACGTAATTAAACTCAAAACCTTTCAATATTTACTCTGAAGATATCACGCCTTATCGTAGACGAATATAGAAGTGTCACAGAGTACCTCTTTTCCAACTTCACTCAACAAGTTGCACCAATTTATTAGATAAATTGTATTATCTACTTTCATAAATTATCGTCATTTAAGTCTATGACAAAACCTGTTATACTTGTTTGAACTGTTAATTTAGTTCACTATTCCAATATATATATATATATATATATATATATATATATATATATTTATTTATTTACACTGTTTACGCCCACATTGGAGCACCAAAAATCAAACCTGATATACAAAGTCCTCCAATATTTCAAATAATTAGTTCAGTTCTTAATTCTTGATAATTTTTTCATTTCCCAATACTTCTTCAGTCTGGAAGATCTTGCAGCTCGTTCTTCTTCTGATATAACATACTGCTTACGCTGTGAAATTTTGAATGTTAGTCGAGTGTATTTGTTATTCAGAAGCCGTTTCTCCTCTCTATGTTCAATTTGATGTTGAGTTATTTTCAATTCGTCTAAATCCATTTGTATTTCTTTAAACCATGTGATTTTTGTTTTACTGTTCCAAAAGAAGTCAAAAAGTTGTTTCAGGAGTCTAGTATTTGGCAAGCGGGATATGTGTCCAAAAAACGCAATCCTTCGTTTTCGCATCGTGTCAATGATAGATTCATTTTCCTTGTAAAGTATTGAATTGGGCAAAAGTCTCCACTGGCCCTCAACCTGGTGTTTTTTATTGAGTATTGTCCGAAGAATCCGTCTATCAACCTTCTGTAGTTTGTCAGTTGTTGATCAGGTGTTTAGTTTAAATAAAGTTTCACTTGCATATGTTGCTTCTGGCTTAACGACGGAGAAATAATGTCGAAGTTTAGCATTAATCGAAAGAGACTGTTTCTTATATGTTGGCCAGGTAATCTGTTGTGCTCGTCGCAATTTTAGAGTTCTATTATCTATTGATGCTCTCTCATTGGCATTCCAAGTGATGATCTCACCAAGATATTTAAAATTTTTAACAATCCTTATTTTCTGGGCATTATGCAGTACAATATGTGATGTGTCAGCTTGAAAAGATGGCATCATTTCTGTTTTCTCAAAGGAAATTTTCAACCCAACCTTTGCTGCTAATCGTTCCAATTCCTCTACCTGGAATTTAGCTTCTTCGATACTAGTTGCTAATAATGCTAGATCATCAGCAAAGGCGAGACAATTTAGTCGAGCATTTTTTCCAATCTTGACATTCGGTGGACAAACCTTATTCCATTGACGCATAACTTTTTCCAGCACACAATTAAACAGCAATGGAGATAATCCATCTCCCTGCCGAAGACCAGTATGGATTTCAAATGACTCAGAGGTTTCACTTCTAAACCTAACTCTAGATTTAGTATTCTTAAGAGTGACCGCAATAAGGTTAACAAGTTTTCGATGTAAACCAAATTCAGTAAGGACATTTAATAGAGATTCGCGATGGATACTATCATAAGCTTTTTGAAAATCAACGAATGTGATCACTAAATCTTTGCTCCTAATCCTGTGATGTTTTATAATCCATTTGAGACTGATAATTTGATCTGGACAGCTTCGTCCTGGACGGAAACCACCCTGATATTCACCAAGTTCATGATCAAGTTGTTCGTGAATTCTGGAATATAAAATCTTTGAAAAAATCTTATACGTGACATCCAGCAACGATATCCCTCGATAATTGCCAGGATCTGATCTATCGCCCTTTTTGTGTATGGGATGTATAATTGCAATATTCCACTCTTCAGGCAATTTTTCTGTATTCCAAATGTCAATAAGATGTTTATGTAGGTTATGAATAGTCTGTACATTAGCATTCTTCCAAAGTTCTGCTACTACTTTATTCTCTCCTGCTGCTTTAAAATTCTTAAGTGAATCAATCGCTGTACGCACTTCATCGTAAACCGGCGGTATGATCTTTTCCAGGGGTGTTTTATTTCTAGGATAGGGATCGAATTCAAAAGAATCTTCAGGTTCATCACTATTAAGTAATTTTATGAAGTAATCGGCCAAAATTATTGCATTGTCATAATCATTATGGGCCACCTGCCCGTTCGTATCTTTCATCAAAAGAGTAGGGGGAGTAAATTTTGATTGGTATTGTTTAAATGTCCTGTAATAGTCCCTTGTTTTATGGCGATTGAAAGCTTCATCAATAGATTTTAATGTTTCCTTCTGATATTCTCTTTTAACCCTCCTGATTTCTTTGGCCGCTAACCTTCTAGCATTGATTAATTCTTCCCTAGAACTTTCTGTTTTTTGTTGTTGGTCCTTCAACCAAGCTGAATGCCGGCGTAGAATTGCTAAATCACAAAACTCATTCCACCATGCATGTTTCTTTCGTTTTTTAATGGGAGCAACGTCTTCTGCTACGGCTTTTAATTTGTTAACAGTGGTCCCCAAATTGTCACTCAAAAGCGTGACGGATTGCTCAAAATATACTGGATTATTGATAACTGAACTAGGATCATACAATCTTTTGCTATTGAATTTTTGAGGTTTATTTTTCCTTTTAGGAGTCAATTTGATTTTAATCTTGGAAGTGTAATGATCCGAATCAACATCAACACCACGAAGGACTTTTACATTATAAATTTCTTTGTGAAATTTCCGATCCATGGCCACATGATCTATCTGGAACTCTCCTAACTTAATATTAGGACATTTCCAAGTCATTAATTTATGTGGTCTCCTCTTGAACCTTGTTGTCTCCATAATTAGACCATGGTTAATACAAAATTCAATTAACCGTTCACCATTCTTGTTTGTCAAGTTATGTGCTGGCCATCGCCCCACCACTAGGCGAAATTTCCTCTCACGTCCAATCTTTGCATTGAAATCTCCAAGTAAAATTTTAATATTAGCATCAGGTATATTCGTTACCAATTGGTCAAGTTCATCCCAAAATTGGTCCGTCCCTTCAGTATCAGTTCTATTTTTGTCATTTGTTGGTGCATGAACATTTATCAATGTGTATATCTTGTTTTCCACTTTAACTGTTAACAATGCAACTCGTGGGGAATTTGAGGAAAAATCCGTAATGGAATCTAGTATTCTATGGTGTACCAAGAAACCTACTCCAAATTGAGAGACATTTTTCATTACCCTTTCTCCGGGAGGCCCTTTATAGAGACGATACCCACCTGATTCAATTGGGTTCTGATCAGTATTACGTAATTCTTGAAGAGCAGTGATCACAATTTTGTGTTGATCCAAGATATCAGTTAGATGCTTTAACTTACCAACCTTCATCAAAGAATTAACATTTAATGTTGCCAAATATGAGAACTTTCCCGGCTTGTTGAATTTAAGTACGTTCTTAGTGTGATTAGTCTGCATGCTTGGTCATTGTATCTCGAGGCGCTCCGACTCGCCTTAATCCTCTACCCGACACCCCACCGTATCCGAATGGTGTCTTCGCTTGGTTAATGATGTAAGTGTCCAAACCGGTGGATTTCAATAGAAGACTCTCCATATTCATTTGATTATCAGATCAATGATCAAGAATCTGACCGTGGTCAGGGTTTACAATCCCAGATGTGATCTGGGAAGGTGATGAATGAAATATGATATGATGAAACATGAGATTGTGGAGTGTGTTTGGTCCGCGAGAGCTATTTTATTTCGCTCAAGTCCGCCGGTAAACCGGTGAGGACCCCCCTATCCGCCACCTGGGACGCGCCAAGTCGGAGTATCACCTCTCCGCCTGCTACGACAACGTAGTAGGTTCGTGGATATATATATATATATATATATATATATATATATATATATAATTATTTCCATAATAACTTATATATATATATATATAAAAAATCGTAGATAGACACTAGTAAAATAGTCGGTTCAGTTTCGCCTATCCAAACTCGAAAAATGGCTTAACTACTCAGAAGAAAACACGTGAGACTTACACCATGGAAAGGAGTATATTATCATATCAATAGATACACGCAAACCATTAAATCAAACGATGATCTAGCCAAGAGCCTACCAAAAACGAATTATAATAACACAAGCTGAAGACTGAACGAACTAAAGTTTCAGTAAAAAAAATCTCTAATCTAAAAGAAATATGAAAGTAGGCTACAAATGCCTCGACAATCAATTCACAATTGTTCTCGCTGGACGATTTCTATAATTCCTTACCCATGGAAAATAATGATGAAATGAACTATCATTTCTAAAAGAAAGAAGTGTCCACTAGAATGTCATAAGTCCAAACGAAGAGTATCACTGAAATATTTTTTGGAATAGTTCAAGTGCACGTGTGTGTGTGGTCATCTTCTTCCTAATCGCTATTCTTATACAAAAATATCGTTGTCTTGGTCCTAATTATGCTGCAGATGTCTTCCCAACAAAATTCAATGCTTGGTTTTATTTTCAAAATAAAAAAAACCACAAGTAATGCTCTAAATAGCATTACGTTTAATGTTAACTACAAAATAAATTACACTCTCCGACAGAAATGATAAATGGAACCAAATCTAGTCTTCGAATGAATTTCATACTATTTAATAAAATATTGGTGAAAAGTGACGAACTAAAAGTGACAAAGTCTACTGTCTACAAGAAAGAAAAGTTTTCCAGCTACCTTGGGCGATGTTCTGGTTGAGATTGAAGAAAGTAAAGGAATATACATTCCTTTCAGGAACTGGACCCTCATCCCTGAGTAGTCCATGGCTGGAGCTGTAAGTCGTTGAACCAACTTCCTCCTAACTCGAAAACCACTGACTACGAAACGGAGTTCCTACATATTACTTGTACAAGGCTCCCTCGACGTTATCAGTAAAGTAGTTTCGTTCATTTAGAGTTGTTTCTTCATTCTCATGTACTTCAAAACCACTGGATCAGAACGAACGCCTACAATCGTTTCTTTTTCTTCATTGTAGTATTTATAAGGTTGTCATTTCAAATGATCAATCCTGCCTCTGCATTGCATTCCTGTACTATCTGCCTAGCCCAACATTGCTACAGCAGCTAGATTCTCACAATAAAGTCCAGTGGTATTGTTCTTGATAATACTAATGCTTTCCTGCATTTCAACCGTATATGTAGTAGATTTCCTCATCGTGGAGTTTGTACTGACAAGTCCATGCAATAACTAAGCTCACTCGCATATATCTATTTTCTGGGTTGTGCCAAACACGCCAGAAATATGAACAACCACATGTTGCTATGAAGCAATCCGCCCGTTCGCTCCGCGCCGTGATTAGAGTACACTCGTACGACTGCGTGTTTTACGAAACTTTTCTTACAAAGCCGATAGCACGTTCACTCCGTGTGTCACAAAACTCAAGTGTGTCTGACTTCAGAACTGCTCGCAGACACCTCACAGCTGGCAGTCTACCCATGATACATCTCTCCTTGTATCGAGGTTGACAATCTAACTCTGTCGATTATCATCATATATATGCATCAGACAGTTGCAGAAATAAGTTAGTGAGCATGTCCTGTCCACGTGATCAAGAGCATGACGGGATTGCCTATCTATCTCCTAAGTGAATGACGAGTGTATTGCTCCTCAAGCCTGCAGCCAAATTAATGCCAAACAATAATTTCAAAATATGTCTCGCTGTCTATCAGGGTTCAAGTATACAGCAAAATACTGGCTCATCCTCCTCCCAACCTAGCTAATAAAAGTGTGCAAATACTTTTATTACACCATTCTAGGTATTCGTTAATGAACAGTATTTTGTGTTTTATTCCACTCTCTTAAAATACTTTCTGAGGTTCTTTGCATTGAATTTTCCTAATTCCTCGTTCGTGTGAATGTCTAGGACTTGGTAACTATTGTTCCCGTACACTCTGCCTACCTTGTAGGGGCCAATGTACAGGTTACTGAACGTCATGTATATCTTCCTCGCTGCATCAGTTTTAGTGGTTTTACGTACGAGAACTAAGTCATTAGTTTCTAGAGGCGGGTTGTAGCGCTTTCCTTCATTTCTTTTCTGCCTTTTTTTCCGCCGCATCCATCAGGCTTTCTCGGGCATTATCCACCCTTTCCTGCTCTGACGGTTCAGTATCTTTGGTTAAAAATTGTGTTATTTCGTCCCAAGCTCTTTTTTCGGCTTTCTGTTATGATGAACTAATACTGGAATATCTCTCAGACTTTCATGATATGTCGTATTTAGGCATGTCTCCATCAGAGGTACATATTTTACCCAGCTAGGATGATATTGAGGGCAGTATAAACGTGCGAACTTTGCAACCTCTGACATTAGACGTTCCGAACTGTTGGACTCAGGATATCTGATGCTGGAGAACACGTGACGTATTCCAAATCTCTCCATAGTGACTTTGAATTCATGGGAAGTAAATTGTGATCCATGATCTGAAAGAATCGTTTCTGGTCTTCCAGCTTTTGTGAATACACTCTTAACTAAGCGACTTATAACTTGCGCTGCTGTTGCGTTCTGCAAGGGGTCTAGGGTGACGAATTTCGAAAACACATCCACGGTAACAAGTAGAAACTGGTTACCCCTGGCACCTTTTGGACAAGGGCCAAACAGGTCACAAGCCATTAATTCATGTGGTCTATAGGGGATAATTGCTCTCGGCTCCTCCTTAGATAATGCCGAAGGATATTTGCTCCTCTGGCAACTGTCACATGACCTAATAACTCTCGCAACGGACTGACGCAACTTAGATCAATAAAACGTCTCCTGAAGCGTTTTCATGGTCTTATCCAGGCCACCATGACCGATACTATTGTGTGTTAACCAGATCAACGGTACAGTCAATTTGGGAGGCACCACAATTCTAAGTTTGTTCTTGTGCTTGTCCACAAATTTACAAACAACTTCTCCACAAAGAGCAAATCTGTCAGAACATCTCCTAGTTGCCTGAAAATACTCATCCGAGTCATCCATGTGGCCCTTTAAATATCTGTACATGTTCCTTATTGGAGTGTATCTCTTCTGTGACACAGCTAATTTGCGTAGCTTTTCCAGGGTTGCCTCAACTCCCTCCTCCAATTGTACCAGGTTTACTGCTAATTTATTAGAGGGGTTTCTCGAAAGAGCATCAGCAAGAAGGTTGTCCTTGCCTGGCTGATGTCTGATGGTGGCGTTAAACTGCTGTATAAACAACGTCCATCTCGTCAGACGATCAGAAGACAAATCGGACTGAAGCATGAACTGCAGAGCTCTGTGATCTGTAATTATTACAATCTGATGACCTAGAAGTATTTTTTCCACTTCTGTAAAGCTGAGACAAAGGCCAGAGCCTCAAGCTCTGTAGTGAAATAATTATCCTCATGAGGCCTTAATTTCCTGCTGTAAAAATCAATGTAGTGCTTATTCCCCTGTTCATCCTTTCGATACAGGACCGCACTTAAACCTACTCTGGAGGCGTCAGATTCAATATAAAAAGTGTGGCTGAATTCCGGATACTCTAACTTAATGCATTCCTTCAGCATAGTCTTCGCATTCTCGAAGGCCTGCTCAGTTAAGTCCGTCCACTTCCACCGATTATTTTTCTTCAGCAGTTCATATAACGGTGCCATGGGCACTGAGTATCCTGGGCAGTGACTACTCAAAAATTGGCACATCCCAAGGAATTGGCGTAGGTGCTTGATTCTTTTTGGTCTAGGGAATTTTGCAATTTCCTCAATCTTCTTAAGATTGGGATGATAACCGTATTGATCTATAGTGTGGCCTAGGAAATTTATATGTTCCTTCATGAAGTGACATTTATCGTAGTTGACCTTAATATTGGCCTCTCGGAGCTCTAGGAACAACTTTCTAAGTTCTTTCAAATGTTCTTGAACATTTATTGAAGCGATGATGAGATCGTCAATGTAGCACGTGACGCTGCGTTTGACTTCATCAGAAAGCTTACTGTCAAGAGCCCTAATGAGCGCTGGACCGCTATTTATCATACCGAACGGTACACGACAGAACAGGAAGGTTGTTTGGTGAAACAGAAACCCTGTGTACTGCCTGCTGTCCTCGGTAAGTTCTACTTGATAGAAGGATGCTGTTAAATCGAGTACGCTGAAACATGCCTTATCTTTAAATTTCCGTAACAAATCTCTGATTTTGGGAGGTCGGTCCATTTCTAAAAATATCCCGGAATTTATTTTCCTAGCGTCTAAACATAGACGAAGCTCACCATTGCTTTTCTTTACCACCGTAATAGGGTTTAAGTAGGAAGAGGCTTGTTTCATAATTATTCCCTCTGCTACCATTCTCTTAATGGTCTCCCTGACCTCTTCATAATATTTATCCGGAATGGGATACAGTTTGGCCTGGTATGGAGTGTCATCGTTTAATCTAATCTGATACTTGAAGTTTTTAATTAGGCCTGGCTTATCATCGAAGATATCAGTAAACTCCTCGATCAAGTCTTTGAATTCTTTTTCAATTTCTGTAAATCCCTCGACGAAAGTGCATAATGCTCTCTTTCTTGCTCGGTCTGGTTTATTATATTTTCTAAAACTTCTTCCCTGATCAAATTTTCACATCCTCATTGGAATCAATATCTTCAGGTACTATCTTCCTAATAGTTTTCTCTGGGAACCTGATAATTCTCCTATCCATGTCAATGGTGATTCTGGCACGGGTAATAAAATCAATCTCTAGGATTATTTCGAAGTTGATATTTTTGAGCACCACAAAAATATGTTCAAAACATCTTTCATTTATACTGAACTTCAGCTGGACTTGTAATTTACATTTCATCGACTTATCCTGAAATAGTCCTCTAACTTTGATCGATGAAGCTGGCAACGTGGTAAATTGTTGTTCCTTTTCTAATTTCAAAAAACAATCTTCGGACATGATTGAAATGACCGCTCCCATGTCTATGAGAGACCTACAATGTTGTTTACCCACAGAGATTTCAATAATAGGTAATTCAGCTCGTTCACTCACAATTCCTTCCTTTTCTTCGTACAACAAATCTTCGTCCGTGACCTCATAAACATCTTGTATAATTATGTCAAATGGAGACGGCTGGCTGTTTAATCCTTCCGGGATTTCGTAATTGGCGTTTTTTTTCTCTTGTGAACCCCTTTCATTGTCACTGGTGTGATGGCTAGTGTTAGGTTCTGGCTCACTTTCTGTGTCCCTTCGATCCTTCCTTTCTTCACGCCTATCCCTGTCCTTTCTAGACTGTTCTTTATCTTCCTGGTTATGATAGTTCTTGTCTCGGTAGTTTTTGTATCTGGCAAACCCTTGTTGACCTCTGTTCTGTTGTTGATACTGGCCTTGTCTATCCCTATTATCGTAGTATCGGTTATTGTTCTGATAACCTCGATACCTGTTGTTTCTAGGTTGGTATTGTTCCCTTTCCTGATTTCCATTCATATACCTGTCATTCCTATTTCTACCTTCGTAAGGTTTATATCTTTCTTGATTACGATCTGTTTGGTTAGGTCTATCCCGGTCTCGGTCATATCTCTGTTGGTAGTTTCCATATGGTCGCTGGTTGTTTCTATCATCAAACCTTCGCCTATACGTTCTACTGTTCCTCATCGGACCTTCCCATCTAGATTCTGTCCTATTTGACCTTTCTGTTTGTTGAGTTTGATCAACGACTACCGCGTTCACGGTCTTAGTTTCCGTCCTTCCGCTTTTGACTATGGTGGGCGACATAGAAGTATGGTCGAGCCTACGCAGCAAGTCGTCTATTGCCGCTAAATCCTCTACGCCTGATGAAATTAAATTCCTTCTAACTTCCACCGGTAACTGGCGTGAAATTGTCTCGAGAATTTCCTCCTGTCTCAGTGGGGGTTGAAGATATCTAAGGCGGGCTAACTGAGATGTGAAGAATTCAGAGTAACTGGTGGGTCCAGTACTACTATACTTCCTTGAATATACTTCCGCCCTCACTGCGTGTTGTATCTCTATCGACCAGAATCTTTTAATAAATGCTTCCGAAAACTGTTCGAATTTATCGAAAGTGTATCGGAAAGCGCAAAACCAATTTAGCGGTGCATCTGCCAGATGCTTCTCAACAATCCGCAGTTCTCTGTCCCTTGTAACATGATGTTCCGCAAAATGATCCTGTAGATTTCTAATGAATTCTATAGGAGTCAAGCCCTCCGTGTTTGAAAATTTCTTAATTTTCTCCTCGTAATTCCTCACTATCATGACATTAGATCTGTCATTAGGCGTTGATGTCCTAAAATCTCTGGGATTTATATCTGATGTAGCCTCATTCGGGATCTCTGATCTAGCGTGACTCTGTTCTGTTTCACGTGCCTTATTCAACCTCGCTAAATAGTTTCTAGCTGGAGTGGTGGTATCCATCCTGTCCCTTAAATAGTGTACCGTTCCTTCCCCATCGGAATTTATAGGTTTCCACAACGCGTCCAATTGTGACTTGATTTCCTCTCTTAATTTATTTATGTCTATGTGATCCTTTAAACTGAACGTTTGTAACTCTTGTCTAATCTCGTTTAATTCCGATGTTTTCTTTTCACGCTCTGAGTTTAGGTCTATCTTAACTTGGTCTACTTTCAGAATTACGCCTTTAATCTGCGTTTCTAAATCCTCCCTAAGAACAGTGACGCTTTCGACCTGCATAGTCTGTACTGAATCGATTCGTTTATCAGTGTCTTTTCTAGTCTGGGAAATATCTTGGCTAAGTCTTATTTCCGTTCTGTTAATCTTTAATTCAAAATCTGACTTAATACTTTTAATGACGTCTTCATTTATTTTTGTGATTTCCCCCCTTAAGATGGTCACTTGATCGTTAACAATAGCCTTGAGATCGATCTCTATATCCTTTCTCAAGACTTTGTTGTGTTCTTCAACCCTTTCCTTAAGTTGGACCATATCACCCTCTAATTTGGCTAGAGTTTCTTGCGTTGTAATTGCTTCGTTTGAAAACTGCAATTGCAATGCATCTAAGCTATTTTTATTTTCTTTTTGGTTACTGTCTAGTTCCAATTTAATATTTCTAACATCCTCCTTTATGGTAGAAATACTAGATCGTATACCAGTTACAATGTCTTCTGTTGGGTTAATTTTAGCCTGAGTGGCTTCTATCTTTTTCTCAGTCGAATCTATTTTATTTTCAGTTGAATTTATTTTATCCTGCATTGCAGTTATATCAACTTGAGGTGCATCTAATTTGCCTTCAGTTGAATCTAATTTATTTTCAGTGCTTATGGCTCTTACTTCCAATGATGCAACATTAGATCTAACATGGCTAACTTCTACATTAATATTACTTATATCAAGTTGAACAAGCTTGACATCGGCTGTCACACTGTCGATGGCTGTTTCTACATCATCTATCTTTTCTTTTATATCTTTAGTTTTAGCTGAAATCTTGCGATTACTATCTTGAAGATATTTGAGGGACAAGTGCATTTGACTAATCTCTGCCTTCAAATTCTCCCCTACAGATTCCTGAACTAATTCAGTATTCTTATTGACAATGGCGTTGATATTGTCAAAACTAGTTTGGAAATTACTCCTGATCTCAGCTAATTCATTGGCGTGACTGCCCATCTTCTCCTGCATTGCCATCAACATATTGGCAATGTCCTCATTTGACACAGCAGTCATGATAAATACAATTATAGAAAACACAGGAATGCAATACATAAATAGCAGAATTGACACATTTAGATTGACCCTTTTCACCAATACAAGCATTGTATTTCGTTTTGCTTCTAAACTTATTATATAAATTAAGTCTATAAGGAAATAGGAGGAATGCAACGACGGTGATTTATATTAGAAACGGTTTAAATTAAAGTTGAGATGCTGAATTATTTATTTTATTATTAAAGAAAGTGATTCTATCATTACAGATGATCTACAAATAATCATCGCCGGTGACTAACACGAAATGGCCGACAAGCATGGAGTGAAAAATGGCCCCATGTCATGTCCCATATGACCACGCTGATCCATAAAAAATTCCTAGAAATGTCTTTTATGATCATGTCGTAGTCAATCAAATTACATTTTACTAGGCACACACAAAACAAATAAATTTAAGCAATGGCGATAATTCTATCTGTATGCCAGGTAAATTGAGTAAACTCATCTTCACGTTTTGAAGAAACATGAATTCCCAACGAATTCGACGTGTATAATCGTAGCAGTGCCAAAGAAAATTTTGCTAACGACTACATCGTTCCAAAACTGCTAAACTCAATAACCTCATAAAAATGGGTTCTCACACATGGGTTTAGCATTGGAGAACTCGAGAATGCCAATTCGAAATCCCCACGTTGGGTGCCATATATAGATGTACCCGTAATCCACGTGGTCTTACCTGTTGAAATCCGATGGAAAAGCTGGATCGTAGATTCTGGAAGTTCCCGGCTGAAATAACCCCTAAAAGTCTACCAACTAGGACCAACCAGGGATCAGGATACGTCTATATTAAAGAATGCGATACGAAGGTGCCAGTGGTGTATGAATTACAATGAAACGAAGCTCTTAAAAAAACTCGAACAAGAGACTCTAAAAGAAAACGAAAGTATCTCGGGCGTTAATTTTAAGCAAACTCAAGGAAAAACCACCCACTGGTCCTCCTAACGCACTCCCTTTTCTAATAGAAAACACCAGTCGTTCAAAGAATTTTTTAAAAATTAAATTCAGTTTATTAACTGGCAAATGGTGTATGTCTGTCCACTAGACAAAAATGAAGAAAGCTTCTCTAAATCAAATGATGAAACTAGTTTCAATAAATGCCTATAATAAAGCCCCATCTTACTGCTCTAAATCACAGTATATAAATATCTCATTCAATGAACACATTACAAGAAAAATACAATATTAAATCATACACTGATGCTATACCCTTATTAAAAATTTATACATATCTTACATTTTATATACAGATTATATCCTTAGTTAGGATTTTGTTATTATCGCTGCCCATTTCCATTTAATTCGACAAGTATATCTCAAGGTTATAATTCTCTTAATTTGTTGCATTCAACAATCAATTAAGATAATCGAATAGTGTTACAAGTTAGAAAATAGTTTATTAACTATCCAGATGCTTCAATGAATGCAGTATATTGCATGAATCAATTAAAGTTATTCGAGAAGTGTCTGTGTCACTTAAATATGTGTGTAAGCAATTCATCTCCGGCAAATCTTAATAGGCAAGAATAAAAACGTAGGGTTACTTGAATTAATACTGGCCTTTAAGAGAAACATTCGTGATTCCAATTCACGTTCACTACAACTTCCTATCCAAATTGGTGGTAGCTCAAAAGCTAATCTCACTCTTACAAAAAGAAATGACTACGTTAATGTCTTCACATAAGACTTCGAGTACATTATACAATATTAATGTTGACCATCCAATGATGTCAAATATTCGCTTCATTAGCACAATAAATTCGCATTCATTAAATTGCAATACATTAATTCAGCTTTCCAAAGCTGTCAAGAATTTTTCCCAAACGTAATTAAACTCAAAACCTTTCAATAATTACTCTGAAGATATCACGCCTTATCGTAGACGAATATAGAAGTGTCACAGAGTACCCCTTTTCCAACTTCACTCAACAAGTTGCACCAATTTATTAGATAAATTGTAATATCTACTTTCATAAATTATCATCATTTAAGTCTATGACAAATTCTGTTATACTTCTTTGAACTGTTAATTTAGTTCACTATTCCAATATATATAATTATTTCCATAATAACTTATATATAAAAAAAATCGTAGATAGACACTAGTAAAATAGTCGGTTCAGTTTCGCCTATCCAAACTCGAAAAATGGCTTAACTACTCAGAAGAAAACACGTGAGACTTACACCATGGAAAGGAGTCTATTATCATATCAATAGATACACGCAAACCATTAAATCAAACGATAATCTAGCCAAGAGCCTACCAAAAACGAATTAAAATAACACAAGCTGATGACTGAACGAACTAAAGTTTCAGTAAAAAAAAATCTCTAATCTAAAAGAAATATGAAAGTAGGCTACAAATGCCTCGACAATCAATTCACAATTGTTCTCGCTGGACGATTTCTATAATTCCATACCCATGGAAAATAATGATGAAAATGAACTATCATTTCTAAAAGAAAGATGTGTCCACTAGAATGTCATAAGTCCAAACGAAGAGTATCACTGAAATATTTTTTGGAATAGTTCAAGTGCAAGTGTGTGTGGTCATCTTCTTCCTAATCGCTATTCTTATACAAGAATATCGTCGTCTTGGTCCTAATTATGCTGCAGATGTCTTCCCAACAAAATTCAATGCTTGGTTTTATTTCCAAAATTTTCAAGAAAAACACAAGTAGTGTTCTAAATAGCATTACGTTTAATATTAACTACAAAATAAATTACACTCTCCGACAGAAATGATAAAAGGAACCAAATCTAGTCTTCGAATGCATTTCATACTATTTAATAAAATATTGGTGAAAAGTGACGAACTAAAAGTGACAAAGTCTACTGTCTACAAGAAAGAAAAGTTTTCCAGCTACCTTTAGCGATGTTCTAGTTGAAATTGAAGAAAGTAAAGGAATATACATTCCTTTCAGGAACTGGACCCTCATCCCTGAGTAGTCCATGGCTGGAGCTGTAGGTCGTCGAACCAACTTCCTCCTAACTCGAAAACCACTGTCTACGAAACGGAGTTCCTACATATTACTTGTACAAGGCTCCCTCGACGTTATCAGTAAAGTAGTTTCGTTCATTTAGAGTTGTTTCTTCATTCTCATGTACTTCAAAACCACTGGATCAGAACGAACGCCTACAATCGTTTTTTTTTCCTCATTGTAGTATTTATAAGGTTGTCATTTCAAATGATCAATCCTGCCTCTGCGTTGCATTCCTGTACTATCTGCCTAGCCCAACATTGCTACAGCAGCTAGATTCTCACAATAAAGTCCAGTGGTATTGTTCTTGATAATACTAATGCTTTCCTGCATTTAAACCGTATATGTAGTAGATTTCCTCATCATGGAGTTTGTACTGACAAGTCCATGCAATAACTAAGCTCACTCGCATATATCTATTTTCTGGGTTATGCCAAACACGCCAGAAATACGAACAACCGCATGTTGCTATGAAGCAATCCGCCCGTTCGCTCCGCGCCGTGATTAGAGTACACTCGTACGACTGCGTGTTTTACGAAACTTTTCTTACAAAGCCGATAGCACGTTCACTCCGTGTGTCACAAAACTCAAGTGTGTCTGACTTCAGAACTGCTCGCAGACACCTCACAGCTGGCAGTCTACCCATGATACATCTCTCCTTGTATCGAGGTTGACAATCGAACTCTGTCGATTATCATCTTATATATGCATCAGACAGTTGCAGAAACAAGTTAGTGAGCATGTCCTGTCCACGTGATCAAGAGCATGGCGGGATTGCCTATCTATCTCTTAAGTGAATGACGAGTGTATTGCTCCTCAAGCCTGCAGCCAAATTAATGCCAAACAATAATTTCAAAATACGTCTCGCTGTCGTATCAGGGTTCACGTATACAGCAAAATACTGGCTCAACCTACACAATAATCTTCATGTAATTGTACATAACTCTAAGGCCTACATATATAGAAATCCAACATGGTGACCATCTGAAATATTTAGATGGTTCTCAATATCTACGAATCTATTACAGCAATCAAACTGGAAATGTGTATATTGATAGAGGCAATTAATATAAGTAGTATATATGAAAATAGGTTGTATAGTTCTTCACGGAACTACTTGTTAGATTTGCTTTTCCTAAGATGTGGTCTTCTGTCTGGTTTCTTAACCAACCTCTGCTAACACCCGATACTACCTGAGATTAATTTTCTCATGGTGGAGCTAGTCAGAAGACACATCTGATCCTCTCACTGTATGATCTGTTGGGAAGGGGTCTTGTGCCGGCTGTCCTTGGTTCGCAGTTCCACAATTTTCTGGACTAATGGTCCCAATATACGGTATACGGGTTGTCGCAAAATAATGTCGACAAACTGAAACCAGGTGTTCCGGCCCTTATCTGAAGCAGCCTGAGATAGGACACTTATAGTACAGGACAGCTGCCCAGAAAAACCCCCTTTTGTTCCAAAAACTGTGCTATGGTTGGGTTTTTGTATATCGTTGGAAAAGCACAAAAAAGCTTAACTCTGAATTTTAGAATAATGTGCACGATCATTTTGTCGGAAAACTCAAAAACATTGAAAAGCGTTTTTCTCTGAATCGACGTATTTTAAAGAAAAGTTTTTTAAACAAAAAATGTAGAGGACATTGTCACCTACAATTCGTCTCATTGAGGTCATGTCATACGTTTTGAAATGCAGAAGATAGGTGGCGCCAAATTTTCCAAAAAAGTGTTTTTTCACTTTTTGTCCTTGAAAAACTATTTTATTCGCAAAAGAGCGAATCAGAAATTTGTTCCTTTCAAAATTGTCTACAACATTTATTCAAACAATTTTTCCTCCGCCTTACCGTTCCAATGTTATAGTCTGGCGAAGTGTGAAAATTGTACTATTCAGATGGCACAAAGGTTAATATGTGTACAGTTATGATTGATACGTTGCGATTGAAATAGATATGATTGTTTGTGCTAATTAACAAACACAGCCCACGTCCTGTTTGACCGAGCCTTAGGCAGCTGTCCGACGCCGGTCCCTGTCTAAATTATGCCCACCGCTCTCCCCGCAGTAACAATAGTAGCCTTGACTACGCAGCGTTGCATTTGCTGCGCTATAACTTTGGAACGGTAAGTCGGAGGAAACAAATGTTTAAATAATTGTTGCAGACAATTTTGAGAGGAACAAATTTCTGATTCACTCTTTTGCTAAAAAAAACTATTTTTTCTAGGACAAAAAGTGAAAAAACACTTTTTTGGAAACTTTGGCGCCACCTAACTTCTGCATTTCAAAACGTATGACATGACCTCAATGAGACGAATTGTAGGTGACAATGTCCTCTATATTTTTTGTTCAAAAATGTTTTCTTTAAAATACTTCGATTCAGAGAAAAACGCTTTTCAATGGTTTTTTTTGAGTTTTCCGATAAAATGATCGTGCAAATTATTCTAAAATTCAGAGTTAAACTTTTTTGTGCTTTTCTAATGATTTACATAAGGCCAACCATAGCACAGTTTTTGGAACAAAACCATTCCAGCTGTACTGTACTATTATGGCCGGAAACGAACCATTAACAATCTGTGCGACATTAAACTGTTAACGATGCAAATCGGCAACGCTGTGTCGAGAAAGTGCGACTTTTTCTAATGTTTCCGTTCCGTACCAGCCGCGGATGAATGTCGCCACTAACCGTCTGAGGAACTGGCTCAGTGGTATTGTGCATGGTGCGGCGTGTTCCTTGAAACGAGTAATTAGGTAGCGGTTCGAATCAGAGCCAGCGGAAGTTTTCTCATAATAATTTTTCCATATTTTGCCGTGTCCGATACCACCGAGATAGTTGGCCAGACGGGAAGTGGCGGCATTGCTCCGCAGCTGGTATGGAACGGAAACATTAGAAAAAGTCGCACTTTCTTGATGCAGTGTTGCGGATTTGCCTCGTTAGAAGTTTAACGTCGCACAGATTTTTAACGGTTCGATTACGGCCACAAGTGCCTTATCTCAGTCTGCTTCAGGTAAGGGCCGGAACCTCTGGTTTCAGTTTGTCGTTGTTATTTTGCGACGCCCTGTATATTACACAGTGTCCTCAAGAGAATTACTTGTATTAGTATTATTTCCCCCTTTACCAGCAATAGTGTGTTGACCAACTGAAAACTATAAATTGGTAGTTACTTCTAAAAATAGCTTCGTTACTTTTTTTTAGCCTATTTTAATTTTATGAAAAAAATGGGCTTATGATTTCACCTTTTGTCAGTGTGTCTGTGTGTGTGTGTGATTCGTGAGTGTATGTGTGTGTGCCCCCCTAATAACTTCTAACCCACTGGAGCGATTTCAATGAAACTCGGTGAGATCATAGCACCATTCTGACCGACCCCGTCAGTACCCTTTAAATTTTATTGTGTCTCACCATTCCAACATGGCGGCAGTGCGAAATATTTCACCAGCATTCAGTATCTCCGAAACTATTACCGATATCGCCCTGAAATTGTGTACGGTGATAAAGGGCACTACTAGAAGTTCACCTATGAGACTTTCAAAAACTTGATAACTACAAAACCAACATGGCGGCCAAGCGAATTAGAGACTTTTAAATAGACTTTTCTCGCGATTTAACCATCCAAACTTGGTACAGCAAGTGTTTATACACATTGTAATGCACTGACGTGTAATTTAGTTCAATTGTTTACATCACCTCAAAATGACGGCTCTGCGAAATATTTCACTGGCATTCTATATCTCCGAATCTATTACAGATACCACTCTGAAATTTTGTACGGTGCAAGAGTTTAGTGCTTTTCAGTCGGTCAACACGAATGTACCCAAAAGAGATGGGTTATGCCCTAATCCTGAAATAAATTACATGAGATTAATAAAACACTAGGATGACCAGTTTCGATCGTCAAGCGATCATCATCAGATCCAATACACTTAGGCTATAAAATATATGTTTGAAATACAGGTGAAAATATTTACAATATGTACAATTATTTAGTTGCAGTATTGGTACTGCAACTGTCAGTGTATGCTAAATGCAGTATATATGTTAGGTGAAATGCTAAATGGTGATGGCTATCCGGAGATTGTACTTTAGAGAGATTATATGGTTGTAAACTATGGTTAAACTATAAAATTTTAGGCTAACTACTTATCTGATTGTCTTCCGTACTACAGCTATTCGCAATTTCCGTGCTCACTTGAACTCGCTCTGCGGTCGACTGCGGTGGTTATCTTAACGACTGGTTTTTCCCTGCCTTCCCCCCCTGTCCCTACGTGCTGTGGGGAGTGATCGCGATGTGTTTATGTGAGGTGTTGCCAACCTAGATAAGATGTATGTTATTGAATGAGGTGGATCTACAACTATTAAAGACCGTGGATTAGTCCTCCCCACGCGTGGAGCATAACCCATTCGAACTAAGCGTTGACGGTCTTATGAGGACGTCCCGGCACCTTTAGTACTGCCTCTAATATGGGCCTTGGTTTATTGCAGAAGAAAAGTACATCGTACACCTGATCCAGATAACATTTACCTATTAAAAAACCCCTAATTTCCCCCCTTTTTTTTATCTAGCTTGGCTGTGTCGCTAAATTGTGTTTTGTTTCCGACAGGGTGTGTTTTTTAGTAGCGTGAAGAGGGGTGAGCTCTCCATGAACGTGTGTTCATTTAGATTGTTGGGATTGTTTCGTTTGGCTAGGTGTATCTCGATTGCTTCCTTTATGTCAAGAGCTCTGCCTTTCGATTCGTGATGGATTATTTTAAGGTCCGACTCTATGTTGGTAAAGCTATGCCCTGCGTCACACATATGTTCGCACACGGCTGAATGTGTTCCGTATCTTATCGCATTTCTATGTTCATTATAACGTGTGTCTACTCGCCTTCCACTCTGCCCGATGTAATTAGCTTGACAATCGGTGTCTTGGCACGTTATAGAATATACCCCTGACCTTGAATACGGGTCACGTTTATTTAGATTACTATTTAGGAGGTGCCTAGCGGTTGTGTTTTTCGTCGTGAAAGCTATCTTTATGCCTTGCTTTTTGAATAGGTTAGTGATTTTATATGTATTCGCATTCACATAGTTGAAACGCGCAAATTTTTTCTCATTACTGTCCGGTTTGGGAATCGTTTTATCTTTATTTTTATGTTTGGCTATAATTTGATTTATTTTGCTTGGCGAGAAGTTGTTTTCCTTTGCTATTTGCATAATAGTTCTTATTTCCTTATTATAGTTGTCTTTTGACATGGGTATGTTTAAAGCCCTGTGCACCATTGAATTGAAACCCGCTAGTTTGTGCGTACTGGGGTGATTAGACTAATTGCCGATTGCATGAGAGGTTTGTGTTGCTTTCCGGAATATGGAATATGAAAGGTCGTTGTCTTTACGTTCAATAGTTATATCGAGATAATTTATTTTCCGGTCTATTTCGGATTCCTTAGTGAATTTGATAGAATGGTGAAGGCTATTGATGGATTGGAGAATTGTTTCTTCGCTTGTTAGTTCAGTATCGTAGATGCAAATTACATCATCTACGTATCTTTTCCATATTACTATTCCCTTTGTTGAAGTCTTTTCTAAGAACGCATTTTCTAGTGCATTGATGAAGATGTCAGCGATTAACCCACTTAGTGGCGATCCCATTGCTAGGCCTTCTCTCTGTGTGTATATTTTATTGTCGAATTGAAACACGTTTTGGGTGAGAACGACCCTCAGTAATCTCACAATCTCTTCAATTTCTTTTACCGAATTGTTGGATTTTAAGTTGTTTTCGATAGTGTTGATTGCTTCAATAATCGGAATATTGGTGTACATGTTAGTTACGTCGAAGGATACTAGCCTGAAGCTAGGTTTCATTTGTAGGGTGTTCAATGCTGTTACTAGTTCTGTTGTGTTCTTTACAGAGTTGTTTTTGTCGTTGGAAAGACGGCATTTTAAGATTTTTAGTAACTCTTTGCTGATTTTGTAATTAGGGGCATTCCTACAATTGACTATTGGTCTCATTGGGCATTCCCTTTTGTGTATTTTTGGTTGTCCCCTCAATGACGGTATTTTCGGGTTCATGTTTATTAGTTTTGATTTTTCAGCTTTGGTCAGTATGTATTCTGTTTCTTTTAGCGCACTTTTTATTTGTTTTTGGAATTTGTTGGTGGGGTCTTTTGTTAATTCCTTGATTTCGTTGTTGTTTAGGAATTCGACTGTTTTTTCAATGTATTCTGTTTTGTTCAAAATTACTGTAGTGTTTCCCTTATCTGCTTTTGTGATGATTAAGTCATGTTCTTTTATTTTTTGTTTCAACGACTTTATTTCTTTGATTTGTTTGTTGTTTTGAATGTTATTGCTATCGCCCTCTCGTTTGAGGATTTTTTTGGCTTCGTTGGTGGCGAGATTTTTGGTTAATTCCCTGTCTTCTGCTGGGAGCTTGTGACTGGCTATCTCAATATCTGTGATTAACTGTTTTATATTGTGGTTCGTGTGTGCGTCTGTGCAGTTGTATTTCAAACCTTTGTCTAACATATTCATTTCACCTTGAGAAAAGGTTACGTTCGTTCTGTTGTTTACTCTGCTGTGGAAATTGAATTCATTGTTATTCGTGTGTTGTTCGTTAGATTGATGGTTCTGTGTTTCTCCTAGTTTTCTTAATTTATTTTCTAGCGTTTCATGCTTCCTCGTTGCTCTGATTTTGATGGTGTCATGTAGGTGTTCTCAATATTTACGAATCTTTCACAACAATAAAATTGAATTTTTGTATGTTGATAGAGGCAATTGACATGAGTAGGATATATGAAAATAGGCTGTATAGTTCTTCACGGAACTACTTGTTTTTTTAGTTTTTTCAGCGTTTGGCTTTTAGTGCCGGGAGTGTCCGAGGACATGTTCGGCTCACCAGAGTTAGTAGACGCTTCTATGCGGACACCCAAGGGGTGAGCTACAACTACCGTCGCGTGTGGAGTGTTGTCTGGGGAGGAAAGTTTGAATGTAAGGACGAGGAGTTGGAAGGTAGTGGCTGTGGCCTATAGTTAGGGACCAACCCCGGCATTTGCCTGGAAGGAAGATGGGAAACCACAGAAAACCATCTTCAAGGTTGCCGGCTGGGGGATTCGAACCTCCTCGCCTCCCGGATGTGAGCGACTGCATGCAGCCACGCCGTAACAACCACGGCAAACTCACCCGGTCTTGTTACTTGTGATGTATGCGTACGGGCTGTTTTTCAGCAATCTCGGGGGTTGAATCAAAAGGAAGACGAAGAATCCTGAAGCAAGAACATTGCTTAGATGTTATGATTTCGTTGCTTTGGTTCAAATAGTAGTGGTCACGTCTGTTTTAAATAATTTATCTTTTAATATCGAATGAATTCCACATTTAAACATTTTTCGCATCTAGCAATACACACACAAACGATATCAATAAATGGACCCCTGATGACAGTTGAAAAATTAAATATCATTTCTGACTAACCGCTGGACAACGAGATGGTCTGTAATTACGCTAGCGGAAATAACAAATGATTCACATAAAAACACAAAACACAACGGGGTGCTGTGGTCAAGGGTGAAATATGGTTCCAGGACAGGGTGATTGTGACGTCATCACACGACCGCCCACGAGTGTCAGTTGGAGGAGCCGTCAATAACAGCATTTCCTTACGTGTTCAGGAGGTCTGAGGAAGTCCACCTTGTTACGTGTTCAGGAGTCTTAGTAAGTCCACCCTGTTACGTGTTCAGGAGATCTTACGAAGTCCACCTTGTTATGTGTTCAGGAAGTCCATCTTGTTACGTGTTCAGGAGGTCTTAGAAAGTCCATCTTGTTACGTGTTCAGGAGATCTTAGGGAGTTCACCTTGTTATGTGTTCAGGAGGTCTTAGGAAGCCCACCTTGTTACGTCTTCAGTAGGTCTTATGAAGTCCACCTCGTTACATGTTCAGGAGGTCCTAGGAAGTCCACCTCGTTACGTGTTCAGCAGGTCATAGGAAGTCCACCTTGTTACGTGTTCATTAGGTCTTAGGAAGCCCACATTGTTACGTGTTCAGTAGGTCTTAGGAAGTCCACCCTGTAATGTGTCCAGGAGATCTTAGGAAGTCCACCTTGTTACGTGTTCAGGAGGTCTTAGCCAGTCCACATTGTTACGTGTTCAGTAGATCTTAGGAAGTCCACTTTGTTACGTGTTCGGGAGGTCTTAGGAGGTTCACCTATTACGTATTCAGGAAGTCTTAGGAAGTCCACCCTGTTACGTGTTCAGGAGGTCTTAGGAAGTCCACCTTAATACGTGTTTAGTTGGTCGTAGAAAGTCCACCTTGTTACGTGTTCAGGAGATCTTAGGAAGGCCACCTTGTTACGTGTTCAAGAGGTCTTAGGAAGTCCACCCTGTTACGTGTCCAGGAGGTCTCAGAAAGTCCACCTTGTTACGTGTTCATTAGGTGTTAGGAAGTCCACCTTGTTACGTGTTCAGGAGATCTTAGGATGTCCACCCTGTTACGTCTCCAGGAGATAATAGGAAGTCCACCTTGTTACGTGTTCAGTAGGTCTTAGGAAGTCCACATTGTTACGTGTTCAGTAGGTCTTAGGAAGTCCACTTTGTTACGTGTTCAGGAGGTCTTAGGAACACCCAGGAACTTAATTAGCATTCGGAGAAAATCTCAGACACATTCAGGAAAAAAGGTTTGATACTTTATGGGCATATTCTCAAAAAGAGTGATCACAGACTGTCTACAAGACTTCTAAATCTTACTCTCTCAAAGAATGCTAAGAACAACTCGCTGTCTCAAATTGAAAAAGACCTTAAGGAAATACACATCTTTAGTGATATAGTGGTGGACAGATCTAAATTCAGAGAGCTAGTTGACAATCATACATTTTCAGACCACACAAACATTACATAAAAAAGAACCTGGACGGAGGAGCACAGAAAGAGCCATGGCGAGAAGATAAAGAGATTTTGGGAGGGCAAGAAAGCGAGATCGCGCTCCTTAGACGGGCAAACTGATGTAAAAACGGAACATACTCATTGTATTAGCCTACTTTCGATTTTTGCAAAAAATGAAAGTAGACTTATGAGATCTACACAGGGCCAAAAAATTGCGTGTCTGTCTGTGTGTGTATATCTTCCCCCCCCCCTTCCCCCCTATCAATTGAAACACGATGATACCAAATTGAACAAAGTTTGGTACAGGGGTAACACTCGCAAGAGGAACCTCAGTGTCATGTTTTATATTGCCACCATCTTTACCAAAACTTAATGGCGACCACTCAAATGGTCAAAACTAAACATTAAATTATGACCAAACTAATCACCGGATATTTATGAAATTTGGTAAACACATATCTTCGTATGTGAAGAGTCCTGTGCAAAAACTAAAAGTTCATCAGCCGTACCATTTAAAGATGGCGTCCGTGTGAATTATGCAAGCATAATAGCTTAGGACCCACCAATTCCGATTATTATCGAGCCCAGGGTGGTTTAGGCTATCATAAAGGACGTGGGCCTTTATTTATTATAGTTTTGAATTACAATATTACACTTTATCAGTGACTTAAAAGAGCTGAGTCATCTCTGTCACAGGACAATCGGCAGCTGGCCTCTTGCACCTGTCCTATATTTCAGTAGTTTGAGTATAATGCTTGCGATATAGCCTACTGATAGAAACAATATAAACTTTGTATGAAATTATTTATAATGAAGATGTACTGCAGTGAAGAAATCGTTTATTTCAAGACATTATTTGCTAACACGTTGTGTCTAAGTCGGTTAATAACACTGAGAAGTTATGTACATGTTTGAATCCGTGCTAGCGCATTAGTCTCTCATGCGAGCGGCTGGGGTTCGAAACCTACTAGAGCTAACTTTCTTAATTTTTTACTTGAATTCTTTTACAAATGATGTGAACGAGCTCTTTCCACAGACACTAAATAAAATGCTACTTAGCTCAAAGGAGAGGCTAATGTATTCACTCGATTATTAATAATCACAGCCTCAGCATCGCACATAAACAGAATACATTAGGTCTAGATAAAGGAGAATAGAAGAACAAGACGCGTTGCCATCAACCACAGCTTTCTCAATGCCTCTGATCGGGGATGTTCTCTTGCGGGTTACGTGGGTAATAGTTCCAAACATTCCGCTTTGTAAATCCCTGATTTCCTGAAGTATTGCAATTTTGTAATAGTACAACTTCTAGCCATGACCGCACTCCGATTACCTTTAAGCACTGTCATCTGGATCGCATCCCTCCTGGTTGCTTTAAACTGCCGGCCCTTTCAACACTCAGAGGCTTACACTATATATATTAATTAACTGCTAGGTTGCAGCACCAACCTACTGTGATCGCAGCGGATTTTTGAAGGGGAAGGTACCTGAAACGAAGGATTCTGAAGTTCGGAGGCTTAATATCGAGATTAAAGGACGTGAATGCATATATAATGTTGATTTAGACACATTCTTACTGGCTAATGATCAAAATACTGTAAAAGAAAACAAAAAATATATGGTGGTGGAAGTGATTGTTTTCGGGTGAGGACGAAAAGTTATAAGTATAACTTACCCATACATTTAGGAGAAAGTAGGCTATATGTTCTTTACTGAACATCTTGTTTTTCTAATAAAGCTCTGGCATATCGCTCAGCTCAACTATAATTGCATGCCGCAGTAATTAACTCATTTAAGAACAGAAGAAAGCTCTATATGGAACATACTGTTTATTGCTTTTGACGGATTTAGCATTCATGTTAAATGGAAATGACGATGATTTAAATGTGTAATAGACTTGAGGAAGCGAGGGAAACTCGTGTGGTCAAGCGGAACACAGTTGTGAAATTTCCCTGCCGGTCTCTACAACGAATCGTTTAAATAAACACACAATATTCTCCAGATGTCTGACCCGAAGCCAAAACACCCTCTGCTGGGTCATCCCAGCGTAAATTTCATCTCTCTTATCAGAGGCAGTAAACAAACAAGAGGTTGCAAGTTGGTGAACAATAGGGCGTGCTTCATTATCATCATCTTAGGCCATCAGATCTTTTCCGTCTCCAGATTTATTTTGGTACAGTTCTGCTCTAAATAAGGATGAAACAAAAATTGATGCACCTGTATCAATACTACGAGGGTAATTCCAAAAGTAACGTCCGATCGCCGTAAATATTTGAAAGCGGCGCCAAGGGCAAAACACGCATGCGAGCCGACTCCTGGTATGCCTTGCGCGGCTAAAGCCGCCAGTAGCGTTGTTACTGTTGCTGTGTGCTGTTGATAGTGTCAGTTCACAAAGTTTAAGACAATTAATCAGCCCGCCGATTGTGAAGTAAGGTCAGTGATACGGTTTCTGTCTGCAAGAAACATTTCTGCGGCAGAAATTCATCGGCAGATTACTGAAGTGTACGGTCCTAACATAATGAGTGACAGTAAAGTGCGCAAGTGGGTGCGAGCCTTTAATGAAGGACGGGAAAATGTGCACGATGAACCCCGCTCTGGCAGACGATTAGTGATTTCAGACGAGTTGGATCATGCGGTTGACGACAAAATTCGTGAAGATCGACGATTCACTATTTCAGATTTAGAGGTGAAGTTCCCGAATGTGAGTAGAACAACTTTGTACAGAGTTGTGTATGAACATTTGCATTTTCGAAAATTGTGTTCCCGTTCGGTTCCCAGGCTGCTTACAAAGTCCCATACTTCGAATGACACTCAAACTCTAATCAAGAAATTTAAATGGGAACAGATGGACCACCCACCGTACAGTCCGGACTTGGAACCAAGTGATTTCCACCTGTTCCGCTACCCTAGGGAGTTTCTTGGCGGCAAGCGCTTCGGCACAGATGATGAAGTGAAAGAAGCTGTTAAAGACTGGTTATCTTCGCAGGCGGCCGAGTTCTACGACTTAGGCATTCAAAAGCCTGTGGAACGATGTGACAAATGTGTAAATAAGTATGGAAATTATGTAGAAAAATAGAGAAAGACGTAAGGAATGTCAATAAAACAACTGTTTTGGAAACAATTTTTTTTAAAACCGGACCTTAGTTTTGGAATAGCCCTCGTATCTAATATACAGTGCGCCCGGGAATGTTCTCCGCAGTGACTACGAGCTGATGTGAGAGATTACGTCTCCAGTTACGTTGGCAGCACGTCTGTCACTTGTATCATAACAAACAACCCGTAAACTTTATACTCACCACAGCTATTCATAACTGATGCTAGAAGTGCCGATGACACACATGCTGGCTTATTGCAATACACACTGACGAATTCGACAGCCCACACATGTGGCCTTCACCCTATCAAGGACACTGTGCTGCCAACTGAACTGATGACGTAACCACTCGCAGATTCACGTAGCCACTGTGGAGAATATTCCCGGGCGCCCTGTATAAGATCGAATGTGTGTTTGTTCGTCTTTTATGTGTTCATATACCATTCATCCGATTGCAGAAATTTTGGTGAGATATTGTGCACACTCCCGCAAGACTTTCTGAATGAGTAAATCCACCTTACAATAAATGGCGTGTGAATCGTTTCATGATTGTTGCCGCAAGAATCACGTGTATTTCATACCGTTTAGCGGTATTTTCTGTGGTATCAGTATGATTGATCCGTATGCGTTCCTAACCATTCATCCGATTACAATGACATTTTGGAGAGTTGTTGTGCGCGCTCCCACGAAGGTTTATGAATTGAGCCGTCCAGTTGAAAAACTCGTTTAATCCACTTGTGAATAAGGATCATGTAATAAAATTATTTATTTAATTAGTTTATTTTATTTTACTTTATATTATTTCGTATTATTTTGTTTTAAATTGTTTTATTTAATTTTTTGTTTTTTTGTTTTATTTTATTTTATTTTTGATTTGTTTTGTTCATTTTGTTTAATTTAATTTTGTTATGTTTTATTTTGATTTTCCAGAAAACAAACATAAAACCAAAAACCAAAAACACGAAGCAAAAAGCAAAATTCAAAAAAAAAGCTAAAGCAGAAGACAAACACAAAACCAAAACCAAGAAAGAAAAGCAAAAAGTAAAATTCAAAGCAAAAACACAAAGCAAACACAAAACCAAAAACACAAAGACAAAAAAAAAAGAAAGTAGAAAACAACAAACACAAAAGATACGCCAGGCAAAGTCCAGAGAAACGTTTCTCATGAAAATGATTCTTATTCACAAGTGGATTAAACGAGTTTTGCAACTGGACGACTCAATTAGTTTTCAATTGAACAAAACTATGTGTCCAAAAGTATTGTGTCAATGAGCTTACAAAGAAACCAGAGAAGTTCCTCAGTTCGTCACGAGACGGTCATTGACGCTACTGTATGGACATAGGCCGAAAACGTGCCATTCGTCAAGTCATTTCAACAAATAGGATGATGATGATGATGATAATAGTTGCTTTAAGGGGCCTAACATCTAGGTTATCGGCCCCTAATGGTTTGGATGATAGTGAAAGATGAGATGAGAATGAAAACTATAACTAATACTAACTACAGACTAACAAACTAGAAGAAGAAATGGTAAACAAATAAAGGATAAGGCAAATAAAGGACAGGAAGAAAAGAAATGCTCTCAACGCTCGATGAATGAGGATTGAGGAACTTGGAAGGAGAGCCATTAAAGGCAGATAGGAAAGGGAAAGAGGAGAGGACCCACCCCAAGGACAGAGGAAAAAGGGGACAAAACGGACTCAGCTCAGGAATTCCTTGGGGTCGCCAACTTCCAAACTCACCACCTGTGAGCCCTTGAGCGTGTAGCAATATCCAGGGTGCACCAGAAGTGGTGGGGCTACATTCACCCTCCTTGAGGGCCTTGTGCAGAAGGCAGGAGATAACATGAAAAGAAAATGAAGGCTGACCCCTCGAAGAATGAGGGTATCAGGAAAGATAGGACAAGGGCCAATTAAGGCGAGATAGTGAAAGACTCCCTAGGCCTCAGATACCCTAATACCGTCGGGGTCGGAAGAGAACAAGAGTTGAACAAGAGAGGTCGGCAGGAAACAAGACGGAGAGGAGCCAAGCACAAACAAGTGGAAGCAATGCCGGACTCAGCTGGGGTCCCGTGGTCGCCAACCCATGTCCCACTAGATGTGAGCCCCTGTGGGATCAACAAATAGGAATGGGCGCGCTGTTGCCGCACATAACGTGGTTGATCTACCAACAGAGCATGAAACTAGCATCCTTTCTTATTTATATTGACCCCCCAGGGGCTCACATCTAGTGGGACGTGGGTTGACGACCACAGGACCTCAGTTGAGTCCTGCATTGCTTACACTTACTTGCGCTGGGCTCCTCTCCGTCTTCTTTCCTGTTGACTTCTCTTGGTCAACTCTTGCTCTCTTCCGACCCTGACGGTATTAGGATATCTGAGGCCTAGGAAGTCTCTTCTTTTCCCACCTCAATTGACCCTTCTCTCATCTTTCCTGACCCCTCATTTTTCTAGGGATCAGCCTTCTTTTTCTTTTCATTATATTTCCTTTTCACTTTTTGTGAATTCTCTCCCCGTGTATCTAAATTTAATTTTGTGAATATGTTGATTCCTCACCACATTTTGTAGGAATTTTCAATCTAATTTGCATTTTGTAAGTATTTTCAATCTAAGTTTGCATTTCGCGAGTATGTTCAACTTCAATTGCATTTTGTAAGGATGGAAAATTTAAATTGCTTTTTAGTAAGTCTTTGAATGTAGGGGTACCATTTTTGTGAGTTTTCTGAATTTCAATTGCTTTCTGTGAGTATTTTTAATTTTAATCGTATTTTCTGAGTATTTCGAAATATACATTTGCCTGGAGTACAAGTGGGAAACCACGGAAAACCACTTCCTGGATGGCTGAGGTGGGAATAAAACCCCTCTCTTCTCAGTTTTGCCTCACGAGGCAGTGTGCACCCTGTTCCAGCCCTCAGATCAGATTTAAAATGTCTTGGCAGAGCCGGGATTCAAACCCGGACCTCCAGGGCAATAGCCACGAACACTAGCCGGTACACCACGATGTGGTCACCAGTTATCAGACGGGACTGATGAGCAAGATGTCACAGACCCCTGAAACAAAAATGAAAAGCCTGCTATCTCTCCTTCCCTCCCGAGCGCTGTACGTCAAACATCGAACTCGATCTCTGACCGCAGCTCAATGCAGATCAATGTTGTCTGGTCCTGCGGTTCAAAAAGCTCTATCGACAGTTGCGGTTTGCGTTCGCCTGTCACCAGGACCAACCATTTCATTGCCATGTCTCCCTGCAAATACTTTTGTTTTGGCAAATCCTTGTAAACTTTAAGAGGCCCGGTACAGTAAAAGCATATATCAGAATTGATTTTAGCATTATCAAACTCGATAATTAATTATTCAACATGGCGGCTGTTTGCGTGTAGGTGCTCAGCGTTTTATTCATAGCTGGATCATTTATCAATATATTAGTGTTCTGTATTTTTAAATGTACTGCTAATGTTACAGCTACAAATCTAACCACTTACAGAATTATATAAAATCCTTGGTATAAATCTGAGACTTGTTCTCATACAAAACTGCCACTTAACGTGATATAGGATAAGAGTGTAAACTCTCAAAGATTGATATCCACGTAAGTAGAAAAAGCAGCGCATCAATGCGGTCCTCATCGAGAGGAAAATTAGTATTTTTAATTTTGTGTTACTTAAAAATTGCATATTTTGGTCAATTTTTGGGATGTAAAAAATTTTGTATCCCAATAATTATCAAAGTAAAACGGATTTGAAAAATATAGTTTTCAGAAAATGAACCGCAAAGTACTGCAGAGCTCCTTAAATAGCCTATGCAATGTCTAGCATTTTAAATCATAACTCCTAAACTATTGCAGATATTTAAATAGTTATTTCAATAAAATGAACTAGAAGAGTGGGGCTTCCCATTAAAAAAAATCGAAATTGTGAAGGGGTTTACTGTACCGATCCACTTACCTCACAAAATTTCATTATGCCTAACCAATATATTTTTATAGAGCCGAGAATATTTCCTATTAGTTTGCAGGGCGATACACTCGGGTTTTGGACGTGTGAGGTGTCAAATGACTCGGGGTGACGCCCCATTTTGAATTTGCTTTTTTTTCTTTTAATTTTGACAAAGGGCCCATCTACACATTTTGAAAGTTTTCATTTTTTTGTATTTTTAATTAAATTTAAATATTTCTAGTAGAGAGAGACATAACTGGTTGTGCTTAAACGAGCATGTTACGGGCCACGGTTGTAATGCCCGACTTTAGCCGATATTTCGTGAAACTATGATTGGAGAGGGTCATGTGATGGTTCGTTTTCAGGGTATTTTTTCTCATCTTTCCTATGGCACACTCATTTACTCAAATAACCCAAAACTGCAAGGTCATCGAATACAGTACCGGTATTTAAACTGAAAAATGAATGATTAAATAACAAAGACCAAGGGAGAAATGAAGAGGAGAGAGGAAAGACGCGAAGAGTGGAGATTTGCTGCAAACCAATCTCGGATTGACCACTAGGGAAGAAGAAGAAATAGCTTACACGTGTGGGCTTGCTAGGAATGTGACATATTGATGCTTCTCCTTAACCCTTTATAGGTTATGGTCTGTATATTAACCACCTATCACAGTTTATGTTATAAAAAGTGCTGATGGTCGAATCTTTCAACCTTGTTTTCAAGAACATATGTGGAACTGCTAGTATTTCTAAAAATAAATTATTATATTCGAAACTGCGTGACGTAATGTGCTGAATAAAATTACAAAAGAAAAACGAAATTAAAATACAATAATAATTCAAATGTAAAAGTGAAATAAAATACTTTATAAATATGGAAATAAAAATTATAAAATAAAAATTAAAATAATAAACTTACGTTTGAAAAAATATGGAAATAAATTATAAATTAATTTATAAATATAAATATCAAAGTTAAATCTATTGTCTTTTGCTGCTTTTCAGTCCGTCAACACAGATGTGCCTAATGAATTTGGCGGGATAGAAGTTATAAATATGTAAACACATTACTGGAAAAAAATACATGTAGACTATTAGTTAATTATCACACTTAAATTAATAAACTAATACATATAATATCTTCCAGGATTGTGTTCACATATTTATAATTTGTAACCCGCCCAATTTATTGGGCACAACTGTGTTGACGGACTGAAAAGCAGCAAAAGACTATTTGTATAGGCAACACTGAAAAAAGAATGGCTTCAAATTTCCACAAAGTTAAATCTATAAAAACATAAATAATAACATTAAAAATAAATATAAATACACATTTTTTAAAAATTATATTAATCAAAATCAAAATTGAAATGTTAATACACACAAACATAAAAGAAAAAAGAAAAAAAGTTTTGCTCTATAGAGAGTTAATAAAACTGGATAAGCATGGACGTCAATGACTCAAGAACTCTCTTCTACTCCTAACATTTGCCTTCCCACCCGGGAGGCCTTAATATTGACTCTTTGAGCACCAGGATTTCCTCAGACTTCGGTTTTACAACATAACAGCCCTTTATGATATCCTTAGAGCTGTTTTATATTATCTCTTCTCTACCGTTTTTAAACATACAGTACATATTGTTGTTTTCATATCATACAGTAGAGATTCTTTCATTCTCAAGGAGGCTATGAATGATTAACATCACCGTAACAATAGTGTGTGCTGTTGAAGAGATTGCCTATTTTGGACGCACCGTCCACAAGAAGACAAGGTGTGATTAGCATTATCTAGTTCATTAACACAGATGATGCAATCTGATGAATCCACCTTCCCCATCATAGGAACAGGGACCCATGTCCTGTTAAGAACTGGGATAACCAAACTCACCATGTTTCCTCTCTGTCCAAACCTGCACTTGAGTTATTGCACTGGTTTCGGTCTCCTTGCTCCCATTTGATCTGCCAATTATGAAAGGTTTTAATTTTGCTGATCGTCTTGCATTTTGTAAACCCACCTCAAATTTCCTCAAGTAAATGTCCTTGCGTTCTTTCCCAAGAAAGAAAATTGGAATAATCCCGGCAATAACAAGAACTGCATCTTGCATTTTGTTTGTAATGCATATTTTTGAGCACGGACAACAACATATTTGAGATGGACAAGTGGCTGATGAAGGGAGCAGTGAAGCCCCGAAACATGTCCCACAAAACCACTTAATGTTAGTGGCATTTGTTTTTACGTTTGGGTATTGATAGACGGGAATTTTATTACATTTGTGTATATAACTTCAATGTCAATACAATCTAGACTATCTGAAGAACTGCATCTTCAGAGACCGTGCGATAAGCAGATGCCACGCGCAAAGCATCCCGCCTCTGCACTTGCGCTAGTGACTTCCAATTAATTTCCACGGACAGTTCGTTGTGTACGGTAAGCAGGAGCGGACGCAGTTTAAATATCTTTATTACATATACAGTGAAATGTATATTGTATAAGCATATTTACCAGTTTAAAATAGGAACGGCTAATCTCTCTACATATAAAAATGAATGTTGTGTGATTGTCTGTTTCTCTCTCTCTCTCCGTGTGTATGCCCTGTATGTGTTCATATACCACTCATCCGATTGCGATGAAACTTGGGCGAGTTGTTGTGTACACTCCAGGGAAGGGTTCTGACCTAGTAAATCGATTTGACAATAGATAGCATACGAGTAGATTCAACAAATGAGTGAGTGACGGCTCACGAATCGCTTAAACAAAATCCCATATGCGTTCATACACCATTCATCCGATTACGATGAAACTTGGGAGAGTTGTTATGTACACTCCAGGGAGGCTTTCTGACTTAGTAAATCCATGTTACAATAGGAAGAGCACGAGTAGATTCAACAAAATCCCGTATGCGTACATATACCATTCATCCGATTGCGATGAAACTTTGATGAGTTGTTGTGTATACTCCCGTGAAGATTTATGACTTAGTAAATCTGTTTTACAATAGGAAGCGCACTAGAATAATCAACAAATGAGTGACAGTGCACGAATAGATTCAACAAAATCCCGTATGCGTTCATATACCATTCATCCCATTGCGATGAAACTTTGGTGAGTTGTTGGGCACGCTTCTTAATTAGTAAATCCGTTTTACAATAGTTTAGAGGGAGTTAACGGAAATTCAAAAAAATATTTTGTATCCAAAAGCACTTCAACAAACAAAATTACAACACCAACACTGTGTTTGATTGGCAATGCAATGCATGCCGGGACAGCTTGTTTAGAATATAATTAACAACGCCATTCCTGAACTTATCCACAATAAGAATTCAATAGATCACATGCATCAACTCAAATTACATGACTAATAATAATAATAATAATAATAATAATAATAATAATAATAATAATGATCGGATCGGGGCTCCTCCTATTTATATAGTTTGTTTAGTTATTTCATGTTTACTTGAATGTTTTATGGTTTGGAAGATGTTTATTAGTGACTTACTGACAGTACACAGTGTTTAATAGTGATTGTGCGAGGTTTTTATAGTGATATTTGGATATCATATGTCTGTGCATGAAACTTGTTTACGTGGTTGCCTAGGGATTGCTGGTACAGGTTAGGTTAACATTACCACAAATACTTCGTTTAAAATAGTTTAATCTATGCCCTGTATTGTGTGTTTATTACTCCGTTTACTCAATTAATCCAATTGGGCCCCTATAACAGATATTCATTTTGTAATGTCGTTTATTTCGTTAGAAACAGGGGTTAGGATTGAGTTAAATGACATCAGTTGGATCACATATTTACAAAGAATCTGCGTCGATCAGTCAAAATAACACACTAGCATTCACAGGAATGTTGTAATCCTTGCCATAGGTATCAAAGGCAATACCCAGGCAATACCTGGCTGAATGTATAAAAAGCACACAGGAAAGTCAATAATAATAATTTGCTTTAAGAAATGTCACTGCCTGTGATACGGCAGGTTACCTCTAGAACCACCGCTAGAGGTGACAATACGCAAACCGGTGGCAGTGGGATGACAAGCTGCTGTCCACCCACCAGTAGACCCGAAGAAGCTCCAGCAGCTCAAGACGATATTGGCGGTACACAAAATCTCGAGTCTCGCACCGCACCTGACGGCAGTGCCTTTGTAATAAATACAACCACTCTCGCAGGTAAGCCCAGAAAACGCATGAAATGGGAAACTCATATGAATGAATGTATCATGCGGGCATATTATCGAATAACTCGTCTTGAAACAGATATAACAAACTACCGCCAAGCACTGCATGCGGCTTTCAAGCAGCAGTATCCTCTGTCTAGCATCACTGAGCAACGAGTCGCGGATCAAAGAAGAGCAATTGTAAAGAATCATTTAGTTCCCGACTCTGTTCTGGATCGAATCAGACAGGAGATATCTCATGAACTATATCCCTCAGTTGCAAGTGGTGAAACTAGCCAAATAAATACTGATAATGAGGTCTCCCTGAATGAATCGACTCACGTAAATGAACTTCAGAATGGGGAAACAAGCCATCATTCCAAGATCCAAGACGAATTTAATTCAGCTCTGCTTGAATATGCAGGTACTGACCCTACCCAACGTCCAAAACTTCCGAGGCAGCAGTCTTCCCGCAAGTTTGCCATGGTGTTGAAAGAACTGAACGAAACCGTACTTCCCAACTATTTAGAAGAGCACCAATCTTTCATGGAGGTTCATACTGCTATCTATTGTGCAGCACTAGCTGCAGTACGAATTAAAGGGGGTAGGCCACGCCCTCCAAACCAACAGTCTGCTTCAAGGAAACCCAGCGATCCACCATGGGCAAAACGTTTAAAACAACGCAATGAACAACTACGCCAGAATGTGAACAGACTGCAACAGTATAAGAATGGAGTGAGAAGTAGACGTCTGAACAACGGCATACGAAGGCTCATGATGGACTCCTCACCAGAAGAATTTCAGGTTCCCGAGGACGCAGTGATAACAGAAGTACTTGATACTTATAAACAAAAACTTGCAGCCCCCTCTAAGCGTCTTAAGAGATACCAGAACACTACCGAACGGAAGAAACAGAACAATGACTTCAAGAGAAATGAGAGAAAGTTCTATAAAGACCTGAAAAAGACACCTCAAGTTCGGAATGATTCTCCAGAAGGACCCAGTGCGGAGAGTGTTACCGACTACTGGTCATCAATATGGTCTAGGCCGGAAGAACACAACAATGAAGCTCCGTGGTTTAAGGAAATAGAGAATGCTACCAGACGAATAAATCAAATGGCACATACAGACGTTGATGTTGAGGAACTACGCCAGGTCATCAGCAGCCTACAGAATTGGAAAGCACCTGGAATTGACCGGATCCATAATTACTACTATAAAAGGCTCACATGTACCCACCGTTTACTGGCTATTCACATACAATGTTTTCTGGAAAATCCTGCTGCATTTCCAGTTTTCCTAGCCAGAGGGTTAACCTATCTCAAAGCGGCTTCGGTGGCGTAGTCGGTAGCATGCTGAACTGCTATGCCCAAGATAGCGGGTTCAAACCCGGCCGAAGTCGTCGGATTTTTTAAGAGCGTTAAAAATCCTTCAGTATGCCTTCCTTCGGAGGGGAAGTAAAGCCGGCGGTCCCATGTCATAGATTTATGGCATGTAAAAAATCCTTTCACAGACTAAACTTGTGTAAAGCAAAATTTGTTAGGTTAGATTTCGTCAGAACGCTCTATCAAAGTTCCAACGTTCACCACTAGGTATCATTGATATCTGGTGGCGAAAGTTGGAACTACTTGAAATTGAACGGAACTTGTAGCTCACCCTTTAGGGTATCCGCTGGAAGCAGCTACAGACTCAGGCGAGCCGAACATGTCCTCGGACACTCCCGGCACTAAAAGCCATACGATAAAAATAACCTATCTCAAGCCAAAGGACTCTAAAATCACAAACCCATCTAAATATCGCCCCATCACCTGCTTGCCAAACTTTTATAAGATCATTACATCCATTATTGCAAATCGAATTCGTGCGCATTGTGAGGAAGACGCCATTCTCGCAGAGGAGCAAAGGGGTTGCAGAAGGAATTCTCAAGGATGTAAGGAACAGCTCACTATTGATGCCGTGGCATTAGAGCAGGCCTGTCGTAGATCACGAAATCTTTATGCCTGCTTTATTGATTACCAAAAAGCTTTCGATTCCGTGCCTCATACATGGCTTATACAGAGCTTGGAGATTTACAAGGTCAACCCTATTATATTGAACTTCCTGAAGTGCGCAATGGTTTCATGGAGCACTGCCCTCCAACTTACAGTGGGTGGCACTCGTTTAACATCTTCATTAATACCGATTCGCCGAGGAATTTTCCATGGAGACTCGCTAAGCCCACTCTGGTTTTGTCTGGCATTGAATCCTCTCTCGCAAATCCTGAACAGTAGCAACTACGGATTTAGTATTAAAGGTAATCATGGTGAAGCGTACAAGATGAACCATCTTCTTTACATGGATGACATTAAACTGTATGCATCAACTAAAGTGCACCTACAATATCTGATCTCTATCACTCAGAGCTTTTCTTCAGATATCCATATGCAGTTTGGTTTTGATAAGTGCAGAACACAGACTGTTATTAGAGGCTCGCACTCTGCACAAGGAATACCTGTTGGAGAGGGACAGAGAAGTATTCAGCCGTTGGAGGAAGGCGCATTGTACAAATATCTTGGGTTCGCCCAGAGTACCCGTCTCAGACATGGTGATATCAAGAAGAACTTAACTGAGCAGTATACTTCACGACTTCGCAGTGTTCTCTCTTCAAAACTTAGCGCTAAACATATCATTAAGGCAGTTAACACATTTGCAATGCCCGTAGTTACATACTCCTTTGGTATAATCAGGTGGACTCAAACTGAACTGCACGATCTGCAACGAAAAACATTGGTGCTTTTATCACGCCATCGTATGCACCATCCGAAATCAGCAACAGAGCGCCTGACTCTACCTCGGTCAGAAGGTGGTAGAGGACTGATAGACATCATGAACCTTCATACAAAACAAGTGACAACTCTGCGTGCATTTTTCCACAACAAAGGAGGAACATCCCATCTCCACCACACTGTATCTTCAGCTGATGATAATTACACACCGCTCCATCTGTCATCTTTAGATTCACCAGTAAAAGAAATTAAAACTACTGAATACAAGATCGGGAATTGGAAACAGAAGGCGCTTCATGGGAAGTTTCCACATGAGTTGGACCAGCCTCACATCGACAAGTTAGCGTCGCACGCATGGCTGACACACTCGGTCCTCTTTCCGGAAACAGAGGGATTTGTTGTAGCTATCCAAGATCAAGTTGTTGCTACTCGAAGCTATCGGAAATTTATCATAAAAGATCCAACAACAGAGAGTGAGAAGTGTCGCCGCTGTAGCAAATGTAGTGAAACCATTCAACACGTTATATCAGGTTGTTCCCACCTTGCCAACACTGACTACAAACATCGACACGATCAAGTTGCCAACATTATCCACCAGAAACTGGCCTTAAAGTACAAACTTCTTCGAAGCTCCGTCCCCTATTGGAAATACACACCATCTGCAGTACTCGAAAATGCCACACACAAGCTCTATTGGGACAGAGGAGTTGTGACAGATGTCGCAGTCAGTAACAACCGTCCAGATATCATTGTCATCAATAAAGTACACAAAGAGGCATTACTGATTGATATCGCATGTCCCAACACTCAAAACATCCAAACAACAGCTGCTACTAAAATATCTAAGTACACAGAGCTGGCAATTGAGATAAAGCAGATGTGGAAACTTGATTCGGTGACTACCATCCCAATAATTGTATCATGTACTGGTGTTATACCGAAAACTCTCCACAGTAGTCTATCAATATAGAATCTGCACCCGCAGATATATATTGAACTACAGAAGGCAGTTCTGTTAAACACATGCCATATTGTTAGGAAGTTCCTTGGTGACAATGCCCTGGCCGAATACTCAGCAAAGCTCGATGATCCAGATGGGAACATAGCCCATCCTACAAATGAAGGAGACTCGTGAAGACTGCGGGCACGACATGGATGTGAAGTCTCTGAACAATGTAATAGAAATTATCTCAGTACAGATGGTTCCTTGCTAAGGCCGAACCAGGATGTAACAGAAAATGTAGCCGGTATTTGCCGTGATAATGTTGTCAAACAATAAACTATAATAATAATAATAATAATAATAATAACGCAACAGTTTATTATACTGTCTTTTAATTAAGTTTGATCCGTTGCACAAGTTTTTACAAACTTATGTAATCTAAACATGTGCGCCCAGATAAACACGGCAAGCCGGCTGTGACTGGTGCAGATCGCGGGCACGCGTACGCGGTTCAGGCAGTGGTGGCGCGCTCTGCTGACTCATATCGTTAGTTCACACGTGTTTTGTCATTCATATGGACGTGTATCTGCAAAGCTTAGACGTTAGTGTTGCACATTTAGTGAGTATTGAGATTACTGTGATTGTTGGTCATGCCTAGACACCAATTCCCATTGCGCGAACGTGTGTAGGCTATATCAATAATTCGTATTTTGAAAAGCAGAACATCTTGTTCTGAAACGAGACGAAAATTTCGAATCAAGTTTCCGGGAAGACCTGTGCCTAATGCCAGTACAATTAGGAGGCTCGCTAAACGATTCAAGGAAACAGGCTCCGTAAATAATAAAATAGTTGACAGGCATTCTTTCATCAGATGATATCAGGTGTGTGTTACAAGAAAGGGAGGACATTTTCAGCATCGCCTATGAGCACTGTAAGTACACATTATTGAGCATGTTTGGTAAAAGTGTGAAAGTGTGCACCAACCACCAGCTGAACCGGGTACGCGCGCCCGCGATCTGCGCCAGTCACAGCCGGCTTAGCTTGCCGTGTTTATCGGGGCACACTTAGATAATGACCCTGAATACACCGTATATACAGTATTTGTGTTTAAGTCTATTACATAAATATCGCACATTAACTAAGCCTAGGTGAACATGATCTGAGGATGAACGCTTGGCGTATGAAACATGTCAGCCAATTAAGTACCCCCTATAATTATATAATTGCTTGTATGTTTTCTATGTATACATATAAGTGATGGACGAAGCAAAGAGGATATAAAAATAAGCTTCCCTCAGGCAAAGAAGGTATTTCTACAAAAAAGGAATCTATTTACATCGAATATACGTAGATTTAAGTATTAGGAATTCATTTTTGAAAGCCTTTGTCTGGAGCGTGGCGCTCTATGGAAGTGAAACTTGGACTGTTGGAGTAGCGAAAAGAGGAGAATTGAAGCGTTTGAAATGTGGTGTTACAGGAGAATGATGAAGATCATAAGGGTAGATAGGGTTACAAATGAAGAGATATTAAGCTGAGTGGGAGAGGAGAGATGTTTGTGGCGACTGATAATGAAGAGAAGAGATAGGTTGGTAGGACACACACTAAGACACCCAGGAATAGCAAGCTTAGTTATGGAAGGAAGGGTCGGGGACAAAAACTGCAGTGGTAGACCAAGTTTAGAATATGTTAAACAGATTGCCTCAGATGTAGGGTTTGGTAGCTATGTAGAGATGAAACGATTAGCTCAGGAGAGGGACGCATGGAAAGCTGCATCAAACCAGTCAAAGACTGAAGACTCAAACAACAATAACAACAACATCAACAAGCGTTTTGTTTTGTGTTAGATATCTTATGTAATATTTCTCATCTTAGGGCATATAAATACTTGATTTCCTGCCTAATGTGATTAGGCAAAATTTGTGTTGATCGACTAGAAAGCTTTCTTATGTAAAACTCCAACCGGATCAATTAGGGAAACAAATTGTTCATCACTGTGGAAACCTTCGAGCCAGGGTGTGGTGTTGGTCCACGTGCCACTACCTAAGAATAATAATGTATTAGTTTTACTCCCTTTTAACTTCTTTAAGGGTTTTAGAGGCGCCAGATGCCGGAATTTTGCCCCTAAGGGGATCTCTAACGTGCCAGTAAATCTACGACCACGGCTCTCTTGCATTTGTGCATCCTCAAATGCCAACTGACTCTGCCCACAACTTTGGACACAGCAGCCGAGAACGCATCACGCATCCAGTTGTGCCACAGTCTACCAGAAACAGTGTAAGTAGTGATTTTGTAACGGTTCTGGGACCACCGAAGCCTCCGTGGCTTAGGCGGCAGCACGCCGGCCTCTCACCGCTGGGTCCGTGGTTCAAATCCCGGTCACTCCAAGTGAGATTTGTGCTGGACAAAACGGAGGCAGACAGGTTTTTCTCCGGGTACTCCGGTTTTCCCTGTCAAAATTTCATTCCAGCAACACTCTCCACTATCATTTCATTTCATCTGTCATTCATTTAATCATTGCCCCAGAGGAGTGCGTCAGGCCTCGGCAGCCGGCACATTTCATATCCTCGCCGCTAGATGGGGGCTTCATTCATTCCATTCATGACCCGGTCGGAGACTGGAAGCAGGCTGTGGATTTTCAATTTCTGGGACCACCGCGACCGCTTCACCGCTGGAATTCTAAGATGGTGGCCCTAGCTAGCCTAACCTAACAAGATGGCGGCCATAACTTAACTTAACCTAACCTAACCTAACTTACGAGGTAGGAATTTGAAGATGGCGGCCATAGCATAACTTAATCTAACCTATCTACAAGGTGTGATCAAAATGTTTTAAATTGGCGGTCATAGCTTAACGTAATCTAGCCAAATCTAACAAAGATGGCGGCCGTACCTTATCTTGATCCTGCCCAACCTAACAAGATAGTGGTCATAGCCATCTTGTTAGGTTAGGCTAGGATAAGTTAAGCTACGACCGCCATTTTAAAACTTTTTATCACACCTCGTAGGTTAGGTTACGTTAGGTTAGATTAGGTTAAGTTAAGCAATGGCCGCCATCTTGTTGGGTTAGGCTAGCCTAAGTTAAGCTTGTTACGTTAGGTTAGCTACGGCCGCTATCTTGGAATTCCAATGGTGGAGCTGCGGTGGTGGTGGTGGTCCTAAAACCGTTACAAAATCACTACGAGTGTATAGGCCATTTGCCTGGAGTTGTACCTGGGAAACCATGGAAAATGATCTCAAGGACTGTCGGGTTCGATCTCACTCGTATTGTGAGTCTGGAGACAGCCTTGCCCCATGGACAGTCCACGTCTATTCTGTTATTGATAGCCTACTAGGTCCTGCTGAGAACTCACAATAATGATTGTATTTCAGCCCGTGCGGCAATGTTCACAACATCTCTCAGTTGGGAAACAAGGGACTGGCCTAGGACTATGGAACGGGAAATAAATTTATCTCGGATGACTGCCTCAGGAAATACACGGGATTGCTTCCATTTCACGCCGACAGCTCATTGTCTGTTACTTGGGAGAACCTACACATTCCCACATCGGCTTTGTGACGCCCAACGTAGACTCGAGCCTAGAGGCTATCGCAACACAATTGTGATCATTTCAGTTGCGATTCGTGTTTTATATTATCCTACACATTATTATTATTATTATTATTATTATTATTATTATTATTATTTAGCGTATGGATTTTAGTACCAGGAGTACCGGGAAATTGGAGAAAAATTTAAAGTGGGAGTGAAGATTCAAGGAGAAATAATTTCAACTCTGAGATTTGCCGATGACATCGTCATCTTGGCCGATACGCCTGAGGATTTGAATGAGTTTTTGAATGGTATGGACTCCGTCTTGAGGAAAGAATTCATGATGAAAATTAATAAATGTAAAACAAAAATATTGGAATGCAGCCGAAATAAATCAGAAACCTGTATGGACATCAAATTGGCAGGTGAAAAGCTGAAGGAAGTAGGAGACTTCTGCTACTTAGGAAGCAAAATAACCAGTGATGGACGAAGCAAAGAGATTATAAAAAGTAGGTTAGCTCAGGCAAGGAAAGCATTTCTACAGAAAAGGAATCTGTTGACATCGAATATAGATTTAGGTATTAGGAAGTCATTTTTTAAGGCCTCTGTCTGGAGCGGGGCGCTCTATGGAAGTGAAACTTGGACTATTGGTGCAGCAGAAAAGAAGAGAATTGAAGCGTTTGAAATGTGGTGTTACAGGACAGGAGAATGATGAAGATCAGATGGGTAGATAGGGTCACAAACGAAGAGGTGTTAAGACGATTTGGAGAGGAGAGATGTTTCTGGCGTCTGCTAATGAAGAGAAGGAATAGGTTGGTAGGACACTTACTAAGACACCCAGGAATAGAAAGCTTAGTTATGGAAGGAAGGGTCGAGGGCAAGAACAGTAGAGGTAGACCAAGGTTAGAATATGTTAAACAGATTGCCTCGGATGTAGGATGTGGTAGCTATGTAGAGATGAATCGATTAACTCAGGACAGGGAGGAATGGAAAGCTGCATCAAACCAGTCAAAAGACTGAAGACTCAAACAACAACAGTGTCCGAGGACATGTTGAGCTCGCTACAGGTTGTAGCTGCTTCAATGTGGACACCCATGGGGTGAGCTACAAGTTTCGTTCATTTTAAAGTAGTTCCAACTTTCGCTACCAGATGTCATTAACACGTTGTGGGGAACGTTGGAACTTTGATAGAGCGTTTCAACGAAATATAACCTGCAAATTTAGCTTCACACACGTTTATTTAGTGGAAGGTTCTTTTACATTCCATAAATCTATGACATGGGACCACCGGCTTTACTTCTATACGAAGGGAGGCATACTGAAGGATTTTAACGCTCTTAAAAATCTGACGACTTCGGCCGGGGTTGAACCCGCGATCTTGGGCATAGAAGCACAGCATGCTACCGACTACGCCAACGAAGCCCCTATCTACACATTTGTGCAATAGAACTCTTTATCAAAAAGATTATTTTCAAAACTATTACAGAATAATAATAATAATAATAATAATAATAATAATAATAATAATATAGTACGGCCTCGGGTGCCGGGTGCAAGCTTTGTTAGTAGACGCCCTGAGGGCAGCTTGCATGGAGCGCTATGAAAGACGAGGAGGTGAGATATCTAAGCTCCATGACACAATAGCGCTTTCCCGTAAAGAAACGAGGAACATTTTGTGTTGGCGGAAATTCCCGAGATAAATTTTGCCATTTTTAACACGGCCTGTTGATTTCAAATGGGTTCTTTAACATGGCAACATCGTATGACATGCGTACCGTGATTATTGTCGCAATTCAAATATCACTTACCACGGTCATGAGCGAACCTGCAAGCTTGGGGTTGGTAGTCCGACATGATAACCACTCACCCACCGTGGCAAGCTACTCAACAATGAAATATATTTATTTGCAGAACAGTAATTATTTCTTCAGAGACTTTTATTTCCTTTGGCTCTGTGGAGCAGTGGTGACGTTCTCTTCTGCTGTGCCCAAGGTTGCCGAATCGAATCCCGGCACAGTCAGTTGGCATTTGAGTGTGCGCAAATGTGAGGTATCCGTGTTAAAGATCCCCTTAGGGTCAAAATTCCGGCACCCCGGCGTCTCTGAAAGTCTGAGTTGTTGAAAAGGACGTAGGCCTACATTATGCAACGAGCCTATAATGGCAATAATTAAGACACGAGTATGTTTATAAAACGAGCGAAGCGAGTGTTATAATTTCCATACGAGTGTCGATTACCATTATAGGCGAGTTGCATACGACTGTTTATGTTCGACGATAATTATAACTTTATTATATGTTTTAACATAAATATTCATAAATATCTGCGGGATTCACTAACAGAGCGCGCTGGGTGGTTTGCCGACTGAACAGAGCGCATGCGTGGGTCAAAGAATTTCGAAAGTCGAGACCATTTACTTTGCTTGGCAATGCTATTGTTTACAGCCTGCATGATGTCTAGTGCCGATCTGAACTATATTCACTAATATTGTCACCGAAGTAGTTTGAAAGCAATGAGCTGTGTTGAAATTGGTGTTGGGGATATTAAGGTACAGTGCTATTTCCTGTCTCATGGGACGGTGCACTTTCCATGTCGGTAATTTATATAGAAGGATGCTGTGTTGCTAACTTCTGGACGTAGATTCATAAATTTCTTGCATATGTCATATTATTTTCTTGTTACCGTAAAAGTTCATGCTGATTTTGTCCTTGTGTTTGGGATTGTAACTACAATGGTCAATCCGATATCCAATTTGAACTTTCAAATCATGTAATTCATGTCCGACATGTTGGATTTTGAGCGCATGAGCGAAGTTATCCTTACCTAATTGGTCAATGAATGAGCTCTGATTGGCTGGAGAAACTGTTTCATTATGAAGAATAATACTATAATGAGGCTCATTAAGGTACAGTTTTCTGACATATAATATTTACATTTTGACTTCGTCGAACATAAATCACCATTATAGGCTCGTTGCATACGACTGTTTATGTTCGACGATAATTATAACATATTTCTCTGTTCGAACATACCAAACCCCGAGGCGCGACAGCGCATTAAGGGCCTAGGCCTACCAAGCGACCGCTCCCCAGCCATTTGGCTTGCAGATTGTGGGGTGACGCGTGATCAGCGAGTCGGGTCTCCTCGGCCGTTAATCCTGGTCACCGTGACCAGGAAGCTGCCTCACTGTCTGACAGCTACTCAATTGTCCTCTCAAGGCTGAGTGCACCCCGTTCCAGCCCTCGCGTCAGTTTCTAAAATCCCTGACGGAGCCGGGAGTCGAACCCGGGACCTCCGGGTGTGAGGTAGGTGCGCTACCCTACAACACGGGGCCGGCTTATGTTCGAACATAAATACTCATAAATATCTGTCGAGATTCTGCCAGTTTCGTTTACTGAACACAGCGCATGGGACGCAAAGAATAGGCTCCTCGAGTACCCCACTATGACACTAGCCACGCAGTGAAATTTAAAATAGGAGGCCGTGGAAGTCAGCGCAGGTGCGATGCTATCCTTACCAGACTTGAAGGTCAATCACCACTATCAGTACTTAAGAAAAAAAACCACTTATCTTGACTATTTCTGCTAGTTTGATTACTACTCCAACTTAATACAGTAAGTGTACATATGTGTCTGTTAGGTAGTCAGCCCGAAGGCTGGTTGGATCCTCAAAAGGCACTGACGTTAGGTTATGTGGGTAGATACCCACAAAAACCCAAGACAGTGCTATATTGAGGCGTACTAGGCAAGAAGAGGAGTGAGGTAGTTTGCCATTGCTTTCCTCACTGAGTCAGTACAGCAGTACTAACCTTATGAGTTGAACCTTTCACAGCATCCACAAGCACTGAGTGTGCCCTGAATGTCATTACTAAGCACCACCCATACCTCAGTAGCTTCCACATAATCACAGCCATGAGTGAGACTGAGACATCGGTGAAAAGCCACATTTTACTCTAGCCTGTGCCAACAGACAAATGCAAATGTACTGCATTCATCAAGAGATGGCAAACAGGCACAGTGTACATATTGTAGTCTAGATATCATAACCCATACTTGTAGACACAGATTAAATAGCCTAAGTGTAATAGTTCACTATGCTACGAGCCTCGTATGGAAATCATAAAACTCGCTACGCTCGTTTTATAAACATACTCGTGTCTTAATTACCATTATAGGCGAGTTTCATATGACTGTTTACGTTCGATGATAATTATAACTTTATATATATACACCGCGGACAGGCCAACAAGGACCACGCAAATATCACTTCTTTATAGGTCTAGTTTCCTTCTTTCTCTTCCAGAAGTCTTTCATCCTGGTCGACTGCGCAGCTCTTCTTTCAGCAGTCCATTCTCCTCTGTTGAGATTTTTCTTCTCCCCGACAAGAATTTTGAGACCAATTTTTTTTTTCTGTACTCTATTCGATTTAGACAATCTTCTTCAGTAATTTTGAATTTTTGAAGTTCTTCTTTCATTTGTTTTACATAGCCTCCTTGTCCTTTATAGTTCCAGATTTTATCAAAAATTTGTTTGTTTAACCTTGACCAATCCATGCGGACCATATGTCCGTAGAACTAAAGTCGCCGTTTTCTGATCATCACTTCAAGGTTATCGATTTTACTATAAATTTCTGCATTCGATCTCAGTCTATAACCTTCCTGTGTTTTCCTAGGACCATAAATCCTTCTTAAAATTCTTCTTTCTATCTTGAGCAAATTCTCCATTCCGGTTATATTTGTAGTTTCCATGCCGTACAAGATGACTGGTCTAACAACAGTATTAAAATGTCGTAATTTTGCATTGATAGACAGGTTCTTTTTATTGTATATATTTTTTGTACAAAAATTTAATCTTTCCAATTTCCCTTTTTTGTTCTCGATAGCCAATTTACCCGTCCTATTGCTACTAATTATTTCTCCAAGATATTTAAATCGGTCAGTGACCCTGATGCTCCCATAATTTGTTTTTATCATTTTCTTAGTGTATTTCTGATCACTTGTCATCATCTCTGTTTTTACCAACGAAATCTGTAAGCCCGCTTTTTCCGCCGTTTCTTTTAACTGATCAATTTGGTTAATAGCTTCTTGTTCTGATTCAGCAAACAACGCTACGTCGTCAGCAAATGCTAAACCTTTGACTTTGAGGTTCTTATTCTTTGTACCAATTTTAGCACTTGAATCGTTCTTCTCCCAAAACGTCCTCATGACTTTATCCAAGACCAAATTGAAAAGCAGTGGTGATAGACTGTCCCCTTGTCTTAGCCCAGTTTTTACCTCGAAGGGCTCGCTAACTTCATTTAAAAATTTGACTCTGGAAATCGTATTAGTTAATGTAAGTTTTATTAAATTTATGGTTTTTTGATCAACTTGGTATTCCTTCAATGTGTCAAAAACAGTATCCCTATCCACTGAATCATACGCTTTCTGAAAATCAACGAATGAGATAAAGATATTCTTTGGCCTGTTGTTGTAATATTTTAATATCAATTTTAAACTAAGAATTTGTTCTGCACACGATCTATTCTTTCTGAAACCTCCTTGGAACTCGCCAAGCTGTGGTTCGATCTGTGGTTCAAGTCTGTTTAAAAGTAATTTGGCAAATATTTTATATGTGACAGACAACAATGAGATCCCCCTATAACTATTGACATCAATTTTTGAGCCTTTTTATGTAGTGGATGAATTAAGGCGATTAACCAGTCTTCTGGAATTGCTTCCTCAATCCAAATTTTCTGGAATAGATTTGTCGTCGCTATTAAAAATTCATCATCTACAAGCGTCCACATTTCTGCAATTATTCCATCCTTGCCTGAGGCTTTATTATTTTTAAGTGAGTTGATAATACATTTAACTTCATTTACATCTGGGGGCGTAGAGTCAAAATTTTGTGTTGTAAATTTGAAACTCAACTTGTCTGTCGGTTTTGGACAATTTAACAACTTCTCAAAATACGCAGCCAAGATATCACAATTTTCCTTGTTGTTTAATGCTAGCGTACCATCTTCCCTTTTGAAATTTAAACTCGGCGCTGAATATCCAGTGATTTCATTCTTAAATGCTCTATAAAACAATCGGGTGTCATTTTTCTTAAAATTGTCGTCCATTTCCATTATTTGGTCCTTCATATATTTTCTTCGAATCGTTCTTAAAGTCTGGTGGGCCATTTTCCTTAATCTTTGTACTTCCTCTAAATTTTCTGGAGTCTTGTTCCCGTTCCACTTGTGCGAAGCACAATGTCTTTCTTTGATCACTCTTTCACATTGTTCATTCCACCAAGCATGTTTCCTATAAAAGTTCAACGGTGCAATTTCCTGAGCTGGTTCAAGAAGGTTATTAGGAACATCATTCCAATTGGTTGGTATTTTAAGTTTTCCTTGAAATTCTATCCTTTTTTCATTTGTAAGAACCTCTCTATTAATTTTCGGAATTTTAATTCTAGTTGTATTTTGTTTGCGTGTTAAAGGTATGAAATTCATCTTGATTTGAGAAAGGTAATGATCTGAAGTTACATTAATGGATTTTCTGACCTTGACATTTTGAATTTCTTTGAAACAATTTCGAGAGATAGCTACATGATCTAGTTGAAACTCACCCAGCAACGCATTTGGGGAGACCCATGTTTTCTTTTTACTTGGTTTTGCTTTAAAATGTGTGGACATAATCTTTAAGTTTAGATGTTCACAGCGTTTAACCAATCTCTCACCATTCCTGTTGGTTTTATTGTGAGCGGGATATTTACCTATTATATCAGAAAATTTTCTCTCAGATCCAAGCTGAGCATTGAAATCTCCAAGTAAAATTTTTACATGATTAGAAGGAATTTTGAGAATTTCGGCTTCTAACTCGTCCCAAAATTCATCAACTTTCTCTGGATTCGTTTTATTATCCTTATTTATAGGAGCATGGGCGTTGATTAGCGTGTATCTCTTATTGAGAGATTTTATAGTTAGAAAAGATAGTCTGGCATTCACACTTCTAAAAGCGATAACTGCGTCCAAAAATTTCTTGTTGACCATAAAAGCTGTTCCAAGATGTGGCATGTTCTTCATCACTCTCTTCCCAACTTTTCCTTTGAAAATTCGGAAGTTGTCAGATTCAAAGGTGTCCTCATCCAAGAACCTGGTCTCTTGAAGGGCTAATATTGTAATGTGATGTCTATGAAGTTCTGTTGTTAGTTGTTTTAATTTTCCAACCTGAATTAAGGAATTCACATTGTATGTTCCAAAAAAATATTTTCTCATTTTCTTGAATCTTGAACTGTTCTTGTGGTGCTCCGATTCACCACAATGTAACCCTAAACTGCTAGGCACGCTGGAATCCGATTTACGCCTAGCATTGTCTTCAGGGTAATCATGACCATTAGAAGCTAAATCCATGATATTAAAGTAAATGTGGGTTGGACAAAGTCCAACGTTATACAACTAAGATTGTGAGTCCTAGAGGTTGCCTCAAGATGTGTTCTGGCTCTTATTTTACGGCTTAAGCCAACCCTCCTCCTTTCTCCGGGCTTGGGTCCGGCAACAGAAACTACTGAGCTACTCAATCCACCCAGTAGATCCTGCAGGCGGAGTTAATTATAACTTTATTATATATTTTAACATAAATATTCATAAATATATGTGGGATTCAGTAACTTCAGCTAGTGAACAGAGCGCGCTGGGTGGTTTGCTGACTGAACAGAGCGCGTGCGTGGGTCAAAGCACTTCGAAAGCAGAGACCATTTACTTTGATTGGCAATGCTATTGTTTACAGCCTGCATGATGCCTAGTGCCGTCCAGATCTAGCATTCACTAATATTGTCACCGATGTCGTTTGAAAGCAATGCGCTGTGTAGAAATTGGTGTTGGGGATATTAAGGTACAGAGCTATTTCTTGTGTCATATTCGCCAGTTTATTTACGCGAACATATGGGGCGGTGCACTTTCCATGTCAGTAATTTATATAGAAGGATGCTGTGTTGCTAACTTCGGGACGTAGATTCATAAATTTCTTGCATATGTATTTTCATTTTACCGTAAAGGTTCGTGCTGATTTTGTCTTTGTGTTTGGGATTGTAACTACAATGGTTGATCCGATATCCGATTTGAACTTTCAATTCATGTATTTCATTTCCAACATGTTGGATTTTGAGCGCATGCACGAAGGTATCCTTACCTGATTGGTTAATGAATGAGCCCTGATTGGCTGGAGAAACTGTCTCGTAATGAAAAACTGTACTATAACGACCATCATTATGATTTTTTTTCCGTGTGGCCTCCTGAGAGGCCGAGTGCAGGTCTTTCTAAGTGACGCCCGTGGGCGACCTGCGCGTCGGGATGAGAGATGGAATTGATGAAGGCGAATGAAACTGGGCAAGGATGTGGAAGGAAGCGGCCGTGGCCTGTCAGTAGGTACCGTCCCAGCATTTGCCTGGTGTTGAAAATGGGAAACCACGGAAAACCATTTCAAGGACGGCCGACGGTGGGGCTCGAACCCACGCGTCTACCGAGTCAGCAGAGAGCTTGGCCCCATGACCTAACGCTGCGCTTTAGCGCGCGTAGCCACTACTGTCGGTATCATTATGATCAGTTTTCTGACGTATAATAATTACATTTCAACATCGTCGAACATAAAGGATCTGATGATGATCGCTGGACGATCGAAACTGCTCATCCAAGTATATCTATTAATCTCACATACTTTTTTTTCAGGATTAGGGAACCATCCATTTCAATTGGATACAATGGTGTTGACCGATTTAAAAAAAAATTGAATACCTAAATACGATAATAACGTTAAGAATCATAGCATTCTCAACACGCTAACCGCCAAGCGATATTTATAAACATAAGATGAATCAAGTTCTGGGTTTTCATAATACGTACTTATATGCAAATAACATTTAGTAACGTACGAAAATAAGATTCAAACTTTAAAAATTTGTATATTCAATCGTATGTTGTCCTACACCAGACGTCTCCGGAGACCACACAATATTATCAAGGTCCTGTCATGTGCGGTCTTTGACGTGTAGGACTTGAATCAATTCGCTCGGCATGGCAATGACATCTTAAAACAGTGCCATATTATGGCTTCTGCTAGGATATACTGAAACAATGAAGACCCATGAAGACTTAACATATTTTTAGCCTACTTTTCACATTTTGCAAAAATGAGGAACCTGTAGACTTATGAGATCGATCCGGGCAAATGTGTGTCTGTCCTTCTGTCTGTCTGTCTGTCTGTCTGTCTGTGTGTGTCCCCCCTGTCAACTCCTAAATGGCTGCAGCAATCGAAACAAAATTTGGTAGGAGTAAATATCTGTACTTGGATACCTCAATGCCGTATTTGAAAATGATGTCAGTGCTACCAACTGCTGAAAAATCGCAATTGAAATTTGAGCTCCATGTTGGATATCTTGGAAAGTATGAAGGGGAGATATTTCAAAATTGGCTCACGTATAGATAATAATATTTGAGTTTAATTTCCAGGAGACGGTGTTGCCAAAATGATTATAAGCCTGCTGATAGGTCCAATGTTTTAATGCATACAACATCTACACTATCAATTGGATTTCAACCAAATTTCGCATGTGCTATGTGTACATAAACATATATGACTGAGCGTATTCTTAGGAGCCACCAAGGTTGCCAACTGTTAATAAATGCTTTCTATTTCTTTCATCCAAATACCAATATATCAGAAAGTATGCAAGCCGACAGCTTTAAACTATGCACACGTAAAGTACCTGACATTCTATATTAATTTGGAGTAACTTATATACGTCAGTGCAACCAACATGATTCTAAGGCTGCTGAGAGGTCCAAATTTAAATACATGTCACTTCTATACTATCATTCGGATTTCAACCAAACTTCGTATGTGCTATGTATACCATAACATATATGACTATGCATATTCTTAAGAGCATTCAGGGCTGCCAACTGTTAATAAATGCTGTCTCCATTTTTGTTACCGTAATATCAATATATCTGAAAGTATGCTAGCCAATAGCTCTAAACTTTGTACACGTATAGTATCTGTCATTATGGATTAATTTGGAGTAACTAATATACGTCAGTGCTGCCAACATGATGCTAAGCCTTCTGATAGGTCCAATTTTAAAAAGCATGTAATTTCTATACTAACTAATGGATTTCCTTCAAAATTGGCACAACAATAGATCATTATATTTCAGATTATTTCTGACCAATACCTGCATGACATTGTTGCCAACATGATTTTACGCGCACTGTTAGATCCAATGTTTAACTGCATGTAACGTCCATGCTATCCATTGGACTTCAAACAAATTTTGTATTCTGTACCTTAAGAGATGGAACTACAGTAAGAATATGTTCAGTCACCAGGGCTGCCAACTGTAATGCTCTATTAGGCTACATTATGCCAGGTATACAGTATTTCGAACTAATTAGAAATTTCGATATTACTTTTTTTATATTTTTTAAAATTTACTGTTTATACTCTCTGCATGCTCCACTACATAAGTAGTACTACATGCACTTACATTACATTTTAGAAATGAACAAAATAAATTGCATTATAATAATTCAATTTCTAGATGACTTAATCTTCGTTTTTACTAAGAGCTTGAAAATCCAGATCATTAACAAATTTATAAAATTCCTTCAAATACTTTTTAATAGCACAGATTTCTGAATCGGCCAGTTTTCGTCTCTATTCATCATCATCATCATCATCATCATTTATTGCATGTGACAGGCCATTAAGACCCATAGCAGAAAAACAAGGAAATACAATTCTTGATTGCAATATCAATAGCAGGCATAACATAATATAACATTGTACTTCATAACAGGAAGAATGATTTCAGCTTCTCAAATAATGGTTGCATATAATAGACCAACGATTTCTATCCCTGGCATCTTCCATACTTGCATCTGGATCTACCTGGTTCAGTGCCAACATAACTCTATCTTTCCATCTCGTTCTTGGTCGACCTCTTGGACGTTTTCCCGTTGGCTGAAAATTGAACACACGGTTCGGGAGAGTACCTTCTGCTCTGATAATGTGTCCTAACCATTGTAATCGTCTTCTCTCTATCTCTATACTGATGTTTGCCTTTTTATAACGTCGATATAACTCCTCTTTACTCCGTCTTTCCCAACTGTCAGTTTCTGGGCAGTATTTTGGGCCATAGATTTTCCGCAGCATTTTTCTTTCAAATGCACATATACGTTCTTCGAAAGTTCTAGGAGTCGCCCACGTTTCACAACCATACATTAAAACAGGTCGTACTAGGGTCATGTATAGGTGGATCTTGTTTTCCTGAGGTATTAGACGTGACGTGAAAATTCGATTCATATGAGTAGCGTTGGTGATTCTTTGTCTTATTTCCTTTTCTATTTCACTTTTGTTTGACAATATTGATCCTAAATATTTGAATGATTCAACTGTCTCAAATTTGTGCATTCCAACGTCGATAGCGATCGGAATATTCTGTCGACGTGATATAATCATGTATTTTGTTTTCGATTCATTAACCACCAACCCCATTTTCTTTGCTTCCAGTAGGAATCTTGATGTATCAGTCGTTACCTGATCCAAAGAGTTCCCCATGATCACCACAACATCAGCAAATGCAAGAATTATATCGGATCCGACCATCTCCATTTCCCTATTCCAACCAGTTCCACGTTTAATCTTTTCCAATGCTATATTAATCAAAAATTGCCTGATATTTTTCACTTCACTGCACACGCAAATTATATGATCTATAGTCTGAGGGCTGTTTTTACAGGAACACTCGGGATTACGTATAATTTTAAATCTGTGTAAGTACGAAGCAATATTTCCATGTCCAGTCAGTATTGTAGTCATATTAGGTGTTAAGGTGATTTTGGATTTTAATATACCTGCAACAGTTGGAAAGAATTCTTTTGTAAGTGTCCCTTTTGAAGTTTGTTCCCATTTTTGTTGCCATTCATGAATTGATTCTTCTTTGAGATTTTTTTTAAAAGTTGAGATGGGTATTTTATCGAAATAAACCTCACTTAATTTTGTAGCCTCCTTTGCAATTTTGTCAGCCAGTTCATTGCCTGCAACACCTGAGTGTGTCTTAACCCATTCAAATTTTACTATCCTATTTTTAGCCTACTTTCGATTTTTGCAAAAAATGAAAGTAGACTTATGAGATCAACACAGGGCGAAAAAAGTGTGTCTGTCTGTGTGTGTGTATGTGTGTGTGTGAGTCTGTGTGTGTGTATGTGTGTGTGTGAGTCTGTGTGTGTGTGTGAGTGTGTGTACTCTGAATGTCTGTCCCCCCCTATCAATTCGAACACGGTGAATGCGAATTGAACGAAATTTGGTACAAAGGTAGCACTAGCAAAGGACACCTCAGTGTCATGTTTTATATCGCCGCCATCTTTACTAAAACTGAATGGCGGCCACTCAAACGTTCAAAACGTAAAATCAAATAACGACTAACCAAATCATCCAATCTCTACCAAATTTGGTAACAACATACCTTCGTATAGGATGCGTCTTGTGACCAAACTACAAGGTCGTCCGCCATACCATTTCAGGATGGCGGCCGTGCGAATTATGCAAACTTTATAATCCATATCATGGGACCCACCAGTTCCGATTATCGAGCCGAGAATCGTTTTAACTGTTCTAAAGGAAGAGGCACGTACGAAATTAAAAGTTTATTTTGTAATACTATAGTGCAGACGTGATTTTAAAAAGCTCAGCTGATTCATTAATAAGACAAGATGGCAGCGGATATCTTGTGCCTGACTTATATTTCACTAATTTGAGTATTGCATGCAATATAGCGTACTGAAACAAAATAAATACACTTTGTATGAAATGCTTTATATATAAATAATATACTTCAGTGATGAAATCGTTTAGTATAAATCATTATTTGCTAACAAGTTCTATGTAAGTCATTTTATATGGATCAATGTTCGTTGGCACAAATGGCTGCGTGGTAAAGCGTTAGTCTGTCATTCATATGCCTATGGTTCAAACCCCATCAGAGTTAGTTTTTTGCTTGACATTTTACATATTTGTTGCTTTGTAATGACTCAGACATTTTAAAATTAAGCGTTATATTGTGCATATTACGGTGCAAAACATATACTTAATTAAAACATAATTCGCCAGCAGATTTAATCGAGACATCTAGCTGACAAAAAGGTAACAGATTTTATTGAAAAGTTTCTTCTTCTGGCCGCTAGAATGCACTCGCTCTGTTAGGATTATATTGTTCGATATTTCACAACTAGATATCACGACTAGTTTTTATATTTATTGTTTCTTGAGTACTGAGACGTTATAAAATAAAGCTTTATATGGTGCTTTTTGCAATGGAAATTATATATATAAAAAAAACGACATTCTCCACTGGAGTGACATCTTCCAGCCTTCAGTTGTACTATGCAGAAACTATAGATTCGAGCAGCGCTCTATACCGGCCAGTTAGTGAACCCAGTCTTAACGACTGCTAGGAGTAATAAGACAGTAACATTCGTTTATTCCTTGTGCACAGAGGCGTTGTTGATAATCTCAAAACTTGCAATATGGATGATTTGGAGATGGATTATTTTGTTATACCGTGTATTTAAGATTAGCCTATAAATTAACGGGTTGCGAAGTTACTTCACTTAGTTCTATATCATTCGTACACGACACAGAACAACAACGTGACGTCAGTTTCTGATCTGCTCTGATTGGCTATTACATTGCTGCAGTCGGGTAGTTGGCAGTCAAGGATAAAATTCTCGACTGCCAACTGCCAGCTACCAACTGCAACTTCATGTTGTGTATGGTGCCTATAGTATACACGGAGTCGATCGCGACTGCCGACCGAGGACTACCAACTACGGACTGCCGACTGCGCATTGTAGATGGGCCTTATTAGAGCAACGAAGTTTCAATTATTGTAAGTAGTCGGTGTTTGGAGTGTTTGCTGATGAAATTGCAAAATGCTGGGGTAAATTATAAACTATGGTTTGAACGCCACTGTTCAAATCCTGTGTGCCAATTTGCACTTCAAATAGGAAGAAATTAGGAGATGATAAGGACAGAGAGTTATAACTATACCCATACATTTCGGAGAAAGTAGGCTATATGTTCTTTCCCGAACATCTTGTTTCTATTTAGAATATCTGTAGTCCTTCTTATATTCTCAATTGATTCGTTATGATTTCTGAAGAACGCAATGGAGTCAATTGCTATCATACTATCTGTGTAAATAATTACTTTTTATCTTCATCATCCTCTGTCCTAGTAGTATCTAAGAACTCCAGAGATTTATGTATAGCTAATTGCTCCGCCTGATTATTCGAACAGTTGTCTTGCAGCCTATATTTCAATTGGTCTACTAATTCATGTGATCTGAATATAGCTATGCCAGCTCCCACTCCTTCTTCACTTTTGCTTCCATCTGTGTAAATTTTCCATGGGATATATTCATTTAATGCTATTCTTGGATCTTCGGTACCAGGAAAATAGGCTGGATGGAGCCATCTCATAGTTTTTTCTCGGTGGTCAATGACATAGTTCATAGTTGTTTTTCCTGACTTGATTTTGTATAGAGTAATAATCTCTTTAGCCAATATAGGAGTAATTCCTGTAATAATGCACAGTGCCTGATGAGATACAGTGCGGTAGGATTTTGCTATTCTCAAGGGAATAAGTCTTTGCACTCTCACGTATTTAATCTACATTTCTTTTCTAGGGATTCAATCCAGATCGGAGCAGCATATAACAGCATTGGCAATATTTCTCCTTTATATATTGTTTCCAAAGCCAGGTGTTTTAGACCCCATCCTATTCTAGCCGATTTTGATAATGCGTTTATTAATTTAATACATTTTTCACTATCTTTATTGATGTGGACATTGACCTTAAAGCGAGAGTCTATAGTTATTCCTAGATATTCCATCGTATCTACTTGTATAAGACGTTTCCAATTCATAAAGATATCAATTGTCTTCTTTGCTTTTCTTCTTCTTGATATTGGAATAACTCTTGACTTACTTTCATTAAAACGGGTTTTGTTTTCTGTTGACCACTTAGTAACTTTCCGTAATTCCATATTCACAATATTTTCTGCTTAATTTCAGATTCAGCCCGGACTGCAATTATAAGGTCATCAGCAAATGCTATAGCTTTGGTGTTTTACCGTATTCCAAACTGAGCGGTGCATTATACTGTACATTCCAGTAGCCCGGTCCACAACATGAACTTGAGGACATCCTTTATTAACTACTGTTTCTACTTGGATACTATTGGAATTCATGAACGTCGTTCTCTCCTTGAAGTAGCTCTTAGTCAGGTAGTTCAAACTTCTCGGGCATTTAAAGTCTTTTAGGGCCTTTAGGACACATGGCCACCACTCAGAGTCAAAACCTCCTTTGACATCAAGACTAACTATAACGGTAATTTGACGATTTTTGAACGTCTCAGTTATAAATTCCTTAAGTGCCATAGCTGCATCAGTAGTAGACTTTTGAACTGTGAAGCCATATTGATTTTCGTTCAGTTGTTTATTGGTATAGAGGTAGTGATTTATTCTATTTATTAGAAGTTTCTCTAATACATTGCCCGCCACATTTATCAGGCTTATTGGTCGGAATTTAGAGGGATCCTGAATATTATCTTTCCCTGGTTTTGTGATTGGTATAAGTCTCGCATTTTTCCATCGCTTCGGGAAACAAGCATTCTTCAAGCAACCATTATATAATGATGTCATATTTCTAGGGATACTTTCATACGTCCACCATAGTATTTTACTAGTGATTCCATCTTCACCTGGTGTCTTTTTATGACCTAGATCTTTGATTGCAGATTTAATTTCTTCTTCTGTAAATTCCCAGTCGTCCAGAGTGTCTATTGGTTCCTCTACTTCCTTCCTTATTTGCTTTTGCTGAGCAGTATCTTCCATTTCATCATCTTTCTGAATGAGATGGTTTAATATATACTGCATTGTTTTCTTTAAGACTCTTGTGTAGTGACCTTCATTGTTAATAAGAGTTGATACAATTTGAGTATTCTTAATTTTTCCTGACGCTGATTTATAGACCATGTCCCAGGGATTTGAAGAAATTTTACTACAGTATTCTTTCCAAGACAGTATTTTTGCATTTCTGATTTTAGCTTGGTATTTAGTTTTTTCATCAAAGTATTCAGTTTTTCGCTGATCACGAAGGTCATTATTATTTAACGTTCTCTGGAAATTTCTTCTGATTGCTTTTACTTTTTTCCGCATTATCGTAAGTTTTTCATTCCACCAAGGCACTGTTCTGTGTTTTAGGCTGATAGTTTTGCCGGAAGGTCTATTAAATTTGAAAGCCTGCATGCAAACTTTGGTTTGGGCAGAGCTAACTTTATTTACTATGTCCTCCATATCTGCAGAATTATTCTTGCACATTGATAGTTTGTTGTCAATATCCTCAGTATGTTCTTCCGGTATTATTCCCCAGAACTGTCGTGCTATTTCTTTCTTTAATATTTCTTAATAAAATTCACGATCTTCTTCTCTCGTTATGATATTACCAACTTAATTTCGTCATTACTCTAGATAGATCCATATAGATAAATCATTGGCATGAATCTTAAATATTAAGAGAAGTAGGCTCTTTAGTTCGTCACGGAACTTCTTGATTATTAATTTGTTTATGTAAGTACTGCCGCTAGACTATATTACACATTACATGTCTATTACTGCTGCTTTAGAGAAGATTCTAAAACCATAACCATGAAAGAGCTCCACTTTATGTTTGACCTTGTAGCGAACAATCTAGAAGGAATGACTCTAAAACAGACATAAACTTCATGTACTCAATTGGGCGCACTTAATAACCCTTCCTACGTGATTGCTTTCCAGTTTTATCTGCCATTTCTTCGTTAAGGCTCTCCTAATAGCGCTACTTCATACGAGTGGCATCATATTGTCGTACCAACCTTAATCTGGCGAATCAAAGAGCTTCTATTTAGTTGGCAGTTATTACCTCAACACCATTTACTTTTAGTGGATTCTAGAAACAAAACTACCAATATTTAGCCTATTTTCATTTCAGTGGCTTATGATATCACCTTTTGTCCGTGTGTCTGTATGTGTGTGTCCCCCCATAATAAAATCTAAACGGCTGGAGCGATTTCAATGAACCTCGGTAAGTTTATAGCACTATTATGGACGACCCCGATCGTGCCCTTCAAATTTTGTTACGTCTCACCAATGCAACATGGCGGCTGTGCGAAGTATTTCACCAGCATTCAATATCTTCGAAACGATTACCGATATCACCCTGGAATTTTGTACAGTGATAAAGGGAACTACTAGAAGTTCATCTATGTGCCCTTTGAAAACCTGGTAACTACAAAACCAACATGGCGGCCAAGCAAAGTTGCGACTTTGAAATAGACGTTTCTCGCGATTTAACCAACCAAACGCAATGAAACCTGGTACAGTATATGTTTAAACATATTGCAATGCACTGACATCTAACTTCGTTCAATTGTTTACATAACCGCAAGATGGCGGTTGTGCGAAATATTTCACCGGCATTCTATATCTCTGAAACTATTACCGGTATCACCCTGAAATTTTGTACGGGGATAGAAGGCTCTACTGGAAGTTCATCTATGAGACTTTCAAAAACCGGTTAACTACAAAACAAACATGGCGGCCAAGCGAAGTTGAAAGTTTTAAATAGACTTTTAACGCGATTTAATAATCCAAACGCAATGAAACTTGGTACGGAAAATGTTTATACACATTGTAATGCACTGGTATCAAATTTATTTCAATTGTTAACGTAACCTCAAGATGGCGGCTGTACCAGGGTAATGTCTGGTAGGTAAGGTGGCCGAATTTGCGATGCCACGAAGATAGGAAGCCTCCACCTTTCATTCATTATTATTTAATTCTCGATGGCCTTTCTTTTTTCGTGTCAGGCACCTTCTTTCCATGCCATATATACATATTTACACTCCCATAAAAAACAAAAACAAAACAAAGTACGATCTGGTGGTACGGTATAGCAGCTAGATTATCGATGGTAAAACTCAGCAATTCTTCTAGGTTTGTGCCGTGTCTTTTGTGAGGTTTCGCCTAGGACACCAAGCTGGATCATCAGCGGGCTCTAGGTGTTCCCGCCCGGACCCCCACAGGAGTAGCGAACTGCACGCTACCTCCCTTTTTATGAACCACACCTGCGCCTCCTCTCTGCGAGAACTAAAACCTCAAGCAGCCATAATCTCTCCACCCGGACAGGGACACCAAGAGCCCGCTGATGAGCCAGATTGGTGTCCTAGGCGAAAACCCACACAAGACACGGCACAAACCTACAGTAGAAGAATTGCTGAGTTTTAATTCACTGGCCGTGAAAGCTATGGTAATTTGTTATGTAGCCAAATGGGAGTCATAAAATAGAAAAAAAAGTAGTTCCGTGAAGAATTATACAGCCAATTATCATATATCCTACTCATGTTAATTGCCTCTAACAACATACAAAATTTCAGTTTGAAGGTTGTGATAGATTCGTAGATATTGAGAACCATCTAAATATTTCAGATGGTCGCCAGGTTGGATTATTATTTATGTACTGTCACATGAAGATTGTTGTGTACGTGTGGTATTCAAACTTCAATCGCATGATTAGAACACAACAAATAAAAATGAGATTTTAAAATTTCACACAGCTGCCATCTTGTGGTTATGAAAACAATTGACATAAATTGGATGCCAGTGGATTAACATTTGTATAAGCATTTAACGTGCAAATTTTCACTGCACTCGGATAGTTAAATCGCGAGAATCGTCGAATTAAATATTTATACTTCGAGTCACCGCCATGTTGGATTTGTGCTCACCAGGTTACTGAAAGTCATATAGCCTCTATGAACATTAAAAATTCAGTTTGATTGCTGTAAAAGATTCGTAGATATTGAGAACCGTATAAATATTTAGGATGGTCGCCATGTTGGATTGTTATATGTATAGGCCATAGAGTAATATACCATTAAAGGAAAATTATTGCTTAGCTTCATTATTCAAACTTTTACTTCGACCGCATGATTACGACACAAGAAATAGAAACTTAATTTTAAAATTTCGCACAGCCGCCATCTTGAGGTTATGTAAACAATTGAACTAAATTAGATGCCAGTGCATTACAATATGTATAATAATTTACTGTACCACATTTCACTGCGCTCAGATGGTTAAATCACGAGAAAAGTCTATTAAAATGTTTCAACTTCGCTTGGCCGCCATATTCGTTTTGTACTTTACAGGTTTTGTATGATACATAGATAAACTTGTGCCAGTGCCCTTTATCACCGTACACAATTTCAGGGTGATATCATAAATAGTTTCGGAGATATTGAATGCCAGTGAAATATTTCGCATAGCTGCCATTTTGAGGTTATGTAAACAATTGAACAAAATTAGACACCAGTGTATTACAATATGTATAAACATTTGCTGTACAAAGTTTCATTACGTTTGGATTGTTAAATCGCGAGAAAAGTCTATTTAAATGTCTCATTTTCGCTTGACAGCCATGTTGGTTTTGTAGTTACCAGGTTTTTGAAAGTCTCATAGGTGAACTTCTAATAGTGCCCTTTATCACCGTACACTATTTCAGGGTGATATCGGTAATAGTTTCGGAGATATTGAATGCTAGTGAAATATTTCGCACAGCCGCCATGTTGGATAGGTGAGACACAATAAAAATTGAAGGGCATGGTCGGGGTCGGCCAGAATGGTGCTATGATCTTACCGAGTTTCATTGAAATCGCTCCAGCCGTTTAGAAGTTATTAGGCGGGACACACGCACACACAGATAGACACACGGACACACAGATAGACACACGGACACACAGATAGACACACGGACACACAGATAGACACACGCACACACAGATAGACACACGGACACACAGATAGACACACGGACACACAGATAGACACACGGACACACAGATAGACACACGGACACACAGATAGACACACGGACACACAGATAGACACACACACACACACACACACACAGATAGACACACGGACACACAGATAGACACACGCACACACAGATAGACACACGGACACACAGATAGACACACGCACACACAGATAGACACACGGACACACAGATAGACACACGGACACACAGATAGACACACGGACACACAGATAGACACACGGACACACAGATAGACACACGGACACACAGATAGACACACGGACACACAGATAGACACACGGACACACAGATAGACACACGGACACACAGATAGACACACGGACACACAGATAGACACACGGACACACAGATAGACACACGGACACACAGATAGACACACGGACACACAGATAGACACACGGACACACAGATAGACACACGGACACACAGATAGACACACGGACACACAGATAGACACACGGACACACAGATAGACACACGGACACACAGATAGACACACGGACACACAGATAGACACACACACACACACACACACACACACAGATAGACACACGGACACACAGATAGACACACGCACACACAGATAGACACACGGACACACAGATAGACACACGCACACACAGATAGACACACGGACACACAGATAGACACACGGACACACAGATAGACACACGGACACACAGATAGACACACGGACACACAGATAGACACACGGACACACAGATAGACACACGGACACACAGATAGACACACGGACACACAGATAGACACACGGACACACAGATAGACACACGGACACACAGATAGACACACGGACACACAGATAGACACACGGACACACAGATAGACACACGGACACACAGATAGACACACGGACACACAGATAGACACACGGACACACAGATAGACACACGGACACACAGATAGACACACGGACACACAGATAGACACACGCACACACAGATAGACACACGGACACACAGATAGACACACGGACACACAGATAGACACACGGACACACAGATAGACACACGGACACACAGATAGACACACGGACACACAGATAGACACACGGACACACAGATAGACACACGGACACACAGATAGACACACGGACACACAGATAGACACACACACACACACACACACACACACAGATAGACACACGGACACACAGATAGACACACGCACACACAGATAGACACACGGACACACAGATAGACACACGCACACACAGATAGACACACGGACACACAGATAGACACACGGACACACAGATAGACACACGGACACACAGATAGACACACGGACACACAGATAGACACACGGACACACAGATAGACACACGGACACACAGATAGACACACGGACACACAGATAGACACACGGACACACAGATAGACACACGGACACACAGATAGACACACGGACACACAGATAGACACACGGACACACAGATAGACACACGCACACACAGATAGACACACGCACACACAGATAGACACACGGACACACAGATAGACACACGGACACACAGATAGACACACGGACACACAGATAGACACACGGACACACAGATAGACACACGGACACACAGATAGACACACGGACACACAGACAGACACACGGACACACAGATAGACACACGGACACACAGATAGACACACGGACACACAGATAGACACACGGACACACAGATAGACACACGGACACACAGACAGACACACGGACACACAGATAGACACACAGATAGACACACGGACACACAGATAGACACACGGACACACAGATAGACACACGGACACACAGATAGACACACGGACACACAGACAGACACACGGACACACAGATAGACACACAGATAGACACACGGACACACAGATAGACACACGGACACACAGATAGACACACGGACACACAGATAGACACACGGACACACAGATAGACACACACACACACAGATAGACACACACACACAGATAGACACACGGACACACAGATAGACACACGGACACACAGATAGACACACAGATAGACACACGGACACACAGATAGACACACGGACACACAGATAGACACACGGACACACAGATAGACACACACACACACAGATAGACACACACACACAGATAGACACACGGACACACAGATAGACACACGGACACACAGATAGACACACGGACACACAGATAGACACACACACACAGATAGACACACACACACACAGATAGACACACACACACAGATAGACACACGGACACACAGATAGACACACGGACACACAGATAGACACACACACACAGATAGACACACGGACACACAGATAGACACACGGACACACAGATAGACACACAGATAGACACACGGACACACAGATAGACACACGGACACACAGATAGACACACGGACACACAGATAGACACACACACACACAGATAGACACACACACACAGATAGACACACGGACACACAGATAGACACACACACACACACACACAGATAGACACACGGACACACAGATAGACACACGGACACACAGATAGACACACGGACACACAGATAGACACACACACACACAGATAGACACACACACACAGATAGACACACGGACACACAGATAGACACACACACACACACACACAGACAGACACACGGACACACAGACAGACACACGGACACACAGATAGACACACGGACACACAGATAGACACACACACACACAGATAGACACACACACACAGATAGACACACGGACACACAGATAGACACACACACACACACACAGACAGACACACGGACACACAGACAGACACACGGACACACAGATAGACACACGGACACACAGATAGACACACACACACACAGATAGACACACACACACAGATAGACACACGGACACACAGATAGACACACACACACACACACACAGACAGACACACGGACACACAGACAGACACACGCACACACAGACAGACACACGGACACACAGATAGACACACGGACACACAGACAGACACACGGACACACAGATAGACACACGGACAACATTAGCCTATTTATTCATAAAGGGAAAATAGGATAAAAATATAATTGGCACGAAATTTTATTCCAGTGTGAGGGCTGGATCAGGGCACATTCAGCCTCGTGGGGCAACACTGAAAAGATGGGTGTTCGAATGGTACCTCAGCCATGCTGGAAGTGGCTATCCGAGGTTTCCCACTTCCACCCAAATCCCACCTCAATTACAACAAGATGTTCAGCAAAGAACATATAGCCTACTTTCTCCTAAATGTATGGGTATATTTATAACTCTTTGCCCTCATCCCTAAAACCACCTCTACCACCATGTAGTGTTTGTTTTCTTTTATATTGATAATTAGCCAGTAAGTGTCAAAATCAATATTATATACTTTATGATGATTGAATAACAAAACTACTAACTTATTGTAATGCATTCACGTCCGTTATCTCTATATTAAGCCAGCCTGCAAACTTATGAATCTTTCGTTTTGGGTACCTTCCCCTTTAAAAATCCGCGCCGATCACAGTAGGTTGGTGCTGCGACCTAGAAGTGAATTAATATTTATCTTGTACGCCTCTGGGTGTTCAACGAGCAAGCAGTTTAGCCAGGAGGAAGGCGATCCAACTGACAGTGTTTAAAGGTAATCGGAGCGCGATCGTGGCTAATAGTTGAATTACCAGTATTACAAAATTGCCATACATCAGGAGGCCAGGTATTTACACAGCGGTATGTTTGGAACAATATTACCCACATAACCCACAAGAGGACAGCACCGTACAGAGACATTAAGAAGGCTGTGGTTGATAACAACGTGTATCTAGTTCTTCTATGCTCCATTTCCTAATGTCTTCTGTTTATGTGCAATGCTGGGACTGTGATTTTATTAATAAACGAGTGTATACATTAGCCTCCCCTTTGAGCTAAATGACATTTTATTCAGTATCTGTGGAAAGAGCTTGTGCACGTCATTTGTAAAAGAATTCAAGAAAAAAAAAAGCTAACTGTAGCAGTATTCGATCCCCAGTCAACTGCGCGACAGACTAACACGCTAGCCCAGAGCTAACAATATCCTTACAACACGGCGATCTTAACTGATATATTAGATACAACCTGTTGGCAAATAATGACTTGAAATAAACTATTTCTTCACTGCAGTACATCTTCATTATAGATCATTTCATACAAAGTTTATATTATTGTATCAGTAGGGTATATCACATACAACATACTAAAACTACTGAAATATAAGACAGGCTCATGAGGACAGCTGCCATCTTGTCGTGTGGCAGATACGGCTCAGCTCTTTTAAGCCACTCATACAGAATAATATTATAATATTAAATTATATTAAATAACGGATCACGACCTTCAGGATAGCTTAAACCACCCTAGGCTTGATAATCTGAATTAGTGGGTCCTAAGCTATTGTTTATAATGGTTGCATAATCCACACGGCCGCCATCCTGAAATGGCAAGGCCGATGACCTTGAAGTTTGGGTGAAAGACGCGTCCTATATAAAGGTATGTTGTAACCAAATTTGGTAGAGATCGGATGATTAGTTTAGCCGTAATTTGAGTTTACGTTTTGAACGTTTGAGTGGCCGCCATTCAGTTTTGGTAAAGATGGCGGCGATATAAAGTATGACACTGAGGTGCCCTATGCTAGAGCTACCTCTGTACTAAATTTCGTTCAATTCGGTTTCACCGTGTTCGAATTGATAGGGGGGGACAGACATTCAGAGTACACACACTCACACACACACACACACACACACACACACAGACTCACACACACACATACACACACACACAGACACACAATTTTTCGCCCTGTGTTGATCTCATAAGTCTACTTTCATTTTTTGCAAAAATCGAAAGTAGGCTAAAAACACAGACTGGTAGAGACAACACAGTGTCACAGGTTAACAGACAAATTCTCCACATACCCAAGTACACGGGGATACATGACCACGATGTCGCAAAGCCCCTATAATAATCAACAACAACTGAAATCATTGCCTTGTCTGTGAGCGATTTTTTAAGTATTGATTTAAATGTGAATATCAGATATTTCTACGAGTTGCGGGCAGCACATTTAAGATATTTATTCTGAATGCTCGTCTATAATATTGGCAATGCACATCCATTTTATTTCTAGTGTCGTACGAATGTACATCGATTTTACAATATTAGTATTCTCAGTTACAATCTGTCTCTTAAAATACATTAATAAGGTCAATGATCAGAATTTCATCATTCGGAGTGTTTGGAAATAGTCCCTAGAAGGCGTTAGAGGGTGTAAACCAAGCAAGCTCCCTCGTGTAGGATAAACATATAGCTTACAACTTCCTTTGTTGCACTGCTATACAGATTTAGGTCACTTACAGCTTCCTTTGTTGCACTGCCATACAGATTTAGGTCACTTACAACTTCCTTTGTTGCACTGCCGTATTGATTTCGGTCAATTACAACTTACTTTGTTGCACTGCCGTACAGATTTACGTTACTTACAACTTCCTTCGTTGCACTGCCGTATTGCTTTCGGTCAATTACAACTTACTTTGTTGCACTGCCGTACAGATTTACGTCACCTACAACTTTCTTTGTTGCACTGCCATACAGATTTACGCCACTTACAACATCCTTTGTTGCACTGCCGTACAGATTTACGTCGCTTACAACTTCCTTTGTTGCACTGCCGTACAGATTTAGGACACCTACAACTCCCTTTGTTGCACTGCCGTACAGATTTACGTCACTTACAACTTCCTTTGTTGCACTGCCGTACAGATTTACGTCACCTACAACTTCCTTTGTTGCACTGCCGTACAGATTTAAGCCACATACAACTTCCTTTGTTGCACTGCCATACAGATTTACGCCACTTACAACATCCTTTGTTGCACTGCCGTACAGATTTAGGACACCTACAACTCCCTTTGTTGCACTGCCGTACAGATTTAAGCCACTTACAACATCCATTGTTGCACTGCCGTACACATTTAGGTCACCTACAACTTTCTTTGTTGCACTGCCATACAGATTTAAGCCACTTACAACTTCCATTGTTGCGCTGCCGTACACATTTAGGTCACCTACAACTTTCTTTGTTGCACTGCCGTACATATTTAAGCTACATACAACTCCCTTTGTTGCACTGCCGTACAGATTTACGTCACTTACAACTTCCTTTGTTGCAATGCCGTACAGATTTAGGTCACCTACAACTGTCTTTGTTGCACTGCCGTACAGATTTACGTCACCTACAACTTCCTTTGTTGCACTGCCGTACAGATTTAAGCCACATACAACTTCCTTTGTTGCACTGCCATGCAGATTTACGCCACTTACAACATCCTTTGTTGCACTGCCGTACAGATTTAGGACACCTACAACTCCCTTTGTTGCACTGCCGTACAGATTTAAGCCACTTACAACATCCTTTGTTGCACTGCCGTACACATTTAGGTCACCTACAACTTTCTTTGTTGCACTGCCATACAGATTTAAGCCACTTACAACTTCCTTTGTTGCGCTGCCGTACACATTTAGGTCACCTACAACTTTCTTTGTTGCACTGCCGTACATATTTAAGCTACATACAACTCCCTTTGTTGCACTGCCGTACAGATTTACGTCACTTACAACTTCCTTTGTTGCAATGCCGTACAGATTTAGGTCACCTACAACTGTCTTTGTTGCACTGCCGTACAGATTTAGGTCGCTTACAATTTCTATTGTTGCACTGCCATACAGATTTAGGTCCCTTACAACTTCTATAGTTGCACTGCAGTACAGATTTAGGTCGCTTACAACTTCCTTTGTTGCACTGCAGTACAGATTTAGGTCGCTTACAACCTCCATTGTTGCACTGCCGCACAGATTTATGTCCCTTACAACTTCCATTGTTGCACTGCCGTTCAGATTTAGGTCGCTTACAACTTCCATTGTTGCACTGCCGTACTAGCCCAGTGCAATTAGACGAACAAAGGGTCAAACCCGGAAATTGAGAATATCATGTCCGGATATGAAAAAATAGTTGTAAGTATCTTAAATAAGATAATCGTAAAAGTCCCACGGCCTCCTTGATGGGATACCGGAAATATCATGGAAAAACCTGGAGAAACCTGGAATTTTCCTGGAACGCTTATAAATCACTAACGAGTGGTCAGAATCTGGAAGATTTTGGCTTATTAATATTTATTTATTTATATTTATTAATATTTTAGGTATCCGGGAAATCAAATTTGGTACACTGTAAAAAATATTTAAAAATTTTGAATTATTTTGCGCTTTTTTAGATAAAAATCCGAATTTTGTCAAAAATATGACATGCTTCCATGCTAAAATATACGAAAAAAAAATCAGCGATGATAAAATTAATTATTCACTGTAAAAAAGCCTTAAAAGTCCGAAAACACAGTGTTCGTTGCTGGAATATGGCAACAATGGGTGTAGCCCATAGAAGGCCATCTGGCGCTTCTCAAACTGCTGTTTGAATCTGGCGTGGGGGATGATCTCAAAGAAAACCTGATGATCCTCTTCACAGACTTTTCAATAGAGATTTTTTAAATTTAACATAACATTGTCGTAAGAAGCACACATTGATTGGACTTGAGTGTTGGGTACAAAGGCGGCAGGGTTGAGGGGGGAAGAGTTGTGTGCCGTACTTATTTGTGAAGAAAACGGAAAAAAATCATAGGTCTAACACAAGGCTAAGCATCTCTAGGAAAATAAAAACAAAAATAAGATAAATTCGGTAACTCCGGGGTTCACGAATTATGCCCATTGTAGCCATAGTCCAGGCAATGAACACCGTGTTTTCGGACTTTATACAGTGAATAATTAATTTTATCATCGTTCATAATTATCTGCGTGTATGTGACTGCATTTTGGCATGGAAGCAGGTCATATTTTGTAAAAATTCGGATTTTTTACCTAAATAAGCGCCAAAAAATTCATAATTTTAGGATTTATTTTTACAGTGTACCAATTCTTTTTTCGTGGGTAACCAAAAATATTATTCTTCATACAAATAAATATTAATACGCCCAAAACAACCAGAATCTGACCGCTGGTTCTTGATTTAAAGCGTACCAGGAAAATTCCAGGATTCTCCAGGTTTTTCCAGGATATTTCAGGTATCCCATCAAGGAGACCGAGGGACTTTTAGGATTATCTTATTTAAAGGTACTTACAACTATTTTTTCATATCCGGACTTGATATTCTAAATCCGGATTAAACTCTAATTGCACTGGGCTATACAGATTTAGGTCGCCTACAAGTTTCTTTGTTGCACTGCCGTACAGATTTAGATCGCCTACAAGTTCCTTTGATGCACTGCCGTACAGATTTAGGTCGCCTACAAGTTCCTTTGTTGCACTGCCGTACGGATTTAGGTCGCCTACAAGTTCCTTTGTTGCACTGCCGTACAGATTTAGGTCGCCTACAAGTTCCTTTGTTGCACTGCCGTACAGATTTAGGTCGCTTACAACTTCTATTGTTGCACTGCCATACAGAGTTTGGTTATCTACAACTTCCTTTGTTGCACTGCCGTACAGATTTAGGTCGCTTTAAACTTCCTTAATTGCACTGCCGTACAAATTTAGGTCACTTACAACTTCTTTTTTGCATTGCCATAGAGATTTAGGTCACTTACAACTTCCTTTGTTGCACTGCCGTACAGATTTAGGTCACTTACAACTTACTTTGTTGCACTGCCATACATATTTTGGTTATCTACAACTTCCTTTGTTGCACTGCCGTACAGATTTAGGTCGCTTTAAACTTCCTTAATTGCACTGCCGTACAGATTTAGGTCGCTTACATCCTCCTTTGTTGCACTGCCGTACAGATTTAGGTCATCTACAACTTCCCTTGTTGTACTGCGGTACAGATTTAGGTCATCTACAACTTCCTTTGTTGCACTGCAGTACCGATTTAGGTCACTTGCAACTTCCTTTTGCATTGCCATAGAGATTTAGGTCACTTACAACTTCCTTTGTTGCACTGCCGTACAGATTTAGGTCGCTTAAAACTTCCTTTATTGCACTGCCGTACATATTTAGGTCGCTTACAACCTCCTTTGTTGCACTGCCGTACAAATTTAGGTCACTTACAACTTCCTTTTGCATTGCCGTACAGATTTAGGTCATTGTGGTGTTTGAAGCCATATTTTCAGTGTTGCCTTAGTAAACAAGAGTAAAGACAACGACCTTTCATATTCCATATTCCGGAAAGCAACACAAACCTCGCATGCAATCGACAATCAGTCTAATCACCCCAGTACGCACAAACTAGCGGGTTTCAATTCAATGGTGCACAGGGCTTTAAACATACCCATGTCAAAAGACAACTATAATAAGGAAATAAGAACTATTATGCAAATAGCAAAGGAAAACAACTTCTCGCCAAGCAAAATAAATCAAATTATAGCCAAACATAAAAATAAAGATAAAACGATTCCCAAACCGGACAGTAATGAGAAAAAATTTGCGCGTTTCAACTATGTGAATGCGAATACATATAAAATCACTAACCTATTCAAAAAGCAAGGCATAAAGATAGCTTTCACGACGAAAAACACAACCGCTAGGCACCTCCTAAATAGTAATCTAAATAAACGTGACCCGTATTCAAGGTCAGGGGTATATTCTATAACGTGCCAAGACACCGATTGTCAAGCTAATTACATCGGGCAGAGTGGAAGGCGAGTAGACACACGTTATAATGAACATAGGAATGCGATAAGATACGGAACACATTCAGCCGTGTGCGAACATATGTGTGACGCAGGGCATAGCTTTACCAACATAGAGTCGGACCTTAAAATAATCCATCACGAATCGAAAGGCAGAGCTCTTGACATAAAGGAAGCAATCGAGATACACCTAGCCAAACGAAACAATCCCAACAATCTAAATGAACACACGTTCATGGAGAGCTCACCCCTCTTCACGCTACTAAAAAACACACCCTGTCGGAAACAAAACACAATTTAGCGACACAGCCAAGCTAGATAAAAAAGGGGGGGAAATTAGGGGGTTTTTAATAGGTAAATGTTATCTGGATCAGGTGTACGATGTACTTTTCTTCTGCAATAAACCAAGGCCCATATTAGAGGCAGTATTAAAGGTGCCGGGACGTCCTCATAAGACCGTCAACGCTTAGTTCGAATGGGTTATGCTCCACGCGTGGCGAGGACTAATCCACGGTCTTTAATAGTTGTAGATCCACCTCATTCAATAACATACATCTTATCTAGGTTGGCAACACCTCACATAAACACATCGCGATCACTCCCCACAGCACGTAGGGACAGGGGGGGAAGGCAGGGAAAAACCAGTCGTTAAGATAACCACCGCAGTCGACCGCACAGCGAGTTCAAGTGAACACGGAAACTGCGAATAGCTGTAGTACGGAAGACAATCAGATAAGTAGTTAGCCTAAAATTTTATAGTTTAACCATAGTTTACAACCATATAATCTCTCTAAAGTACAATCTCCGGATAGCCATCACCATTTAGCATTTCACCTAACATATATACTGCATTTAGCATACACTGACAGTTGCAGTACCAATACTGCAACTAAATAATTGTACATATTGTAAATATTTTCACCTGTATTTCAAACATAGATTTTATAGCCTAAGTGTATTGGATCTGATGATGATCGCTTGACGATCGAAACTGGTCATCCTAGTGTTTTATTAATCTCATGTAATTTATTTCAGGATTAGGGCATAACCCATCTCTTTTGGGTACATTCGTGTTGACCGACTGAAAAGCACTAAACTCAGATTTAGGTCACTTACAACTTACTTTGTTGCACTGCCTTACAGATTTAGGCCACTTACAACTTACTTTGCTGCACTGCCGTACAGATTTAGGTCACTTACAACTTACTTTGTTGCACTGCCGTACCGATTTAGTTGTTGTTTCATTTGAGAAATTTGGACATTACGGTCTTTTAGTACCGTGTACTTGGGTGTGTGTATATATTGTACGTATTTGTAATTCAGGTGAGGATTGGGAAGGAGGTGGACGAGGCCTTAAGTTGGGAACCTTCCCGTCATTGCCTGGAGTGGATGGAGATGTGCGCATGAAAGGAAGCAAGGATGTACGATCGGGATTAATTTACTAAATAAAATATCTAAGGCATTTTTAATCTCATGATGTGTTTTTAAATTCTGAAGCACTCTCAATTATTGCTGATAACACTTGTACCGCTAAAGTTTAGAAATTGAGCGACCACAAGGAAAACAAGAGAACTCGCCGGCCCGTATGTGTCGTTGCCATGGCAACACGATTACACTTTTCATCCCCCGGCGGCCGGATTACGTCAGCTTCATTGTGGATAGAAGCTCAAAACTGCGGCTGGGAGTATTGAGTTGTTCCACGCCTTGTTAGAGCAATACTAACACTGCCACACAGCTCCTTGGTTCATGGTTCATTTGAAGCATACAGTAACGAGTGGAGAACTGGGACAGCGTTTATTCTGCTTTTATTTATCCATATAAAATTCCAACTTGGAGATTTGATGATGACATCGTCATCTTGGCCGATACGCCAGAGGATTGGAATGAGTTTCTGAATGGTATGGACTCCGTCTTGAGGAAAGAATTCACGGTGAAAATTAATAAATGTAAAACATAAATAATGGAATGCAGCCGAAATAAATCAGAAACCTCTATCGACATCAAATTGGCAGGTGAAAAACTGAAGGGAGTAGGAGACTTCTGTTACTTAGGAAGCAAAATAACCAGTGATGGACGAAGCAAAGAGGATATAGAACGTAGGTTGGCTCAAGTAAGGAAAGAATTTCTACAGAAAATGAATCTGTTGACATCGAATATAGATTTAGGTACTAGGAAGTCATTTTGAAAGCCTTTGTCTGGAGCGTGGTGCTCTATGGAAGTGAAACTTAGACTATTGGTGCAGCATAAAAGAGGAGAATTGAAGCGTTTGAAATGTGATGTTACAGGAGAATGATGAAGATCAGATAGGTTCATGGGGTTACATACGAAGAGGTATTAAGACTAGTGGGAAGGAGAGATGTTTCTGGCGACTGCTAATGAAGAGAATAGATAGGATGGTCAAACACATACGAAGACACCCAGGAATAGCAAGCTTAGTTATGGAAGGAAGGGTCGAGGACAAGAACTGTAGGGGTAGACCGAGGTTAGAATATGTTAAAAAGATTGCCTCGGATGTAGGGTGTGGTAGCTATGCAGAGATTAAACGATTAGCTCAGGACAGAGAGGCATGGAGATGGTGGCTTCGGTGGCGTCTAGTAGCTAAGTTATGAACTTGGCCTAGTAGTCGTTGACGGTGACGCTTGGCGGCAAAAGTAGGAACTATTTGAAAAATTCTAAGTTGCAGTACTTAAATTAAAAAAACATATAACACACACTAATACTGTCATCACAATTAACACCGGTTATCAGAGAGATTCTACACACACCCAAAGTACACGGGGCTACATGACCGCGTTGTCGCAGCCCGTAAACTTAAGAACCAACCAACCAACCGGAGTCATGGAGAGCTGCATCAAACCAGTCAAAAGACTGAAGACTCAAACAACAACAAAATAAAATCGTTTTGTGTTTTAGACAAGTTTATATTGATCTTCCAAATGCTGACATGGCACTTTATTCCTCTTCTAAGCTTTCTGAGTACATATTAAGGACTCCCAATCGAAAAGCCCTGAGTTTGATCCCCGGTTACGACAGTAACTTTAATTAGGCCCGTATTAATATATGGCGCAGTAACGTGGAGGCTGAGCAAATGCTCAGAGATAAAGATAAAGGTTTTTTGAAAATAAAATCCTCAGAAAGATTTTCGGATCAATTTGTGAAGCAGGTGAGTGGTGAAGGGGAAAGAACAAGGAACTAAAGGAGTTGTATAAAGAACCCGATGTTGTTGCGGAAGTTAAGACAAGAAGACTGAGGTGGGCTGGCCACGTGTTAGAAGAGAAGAGGGATCTGGACTGCGAGAAGTGTGTGAGAAAAAGCCAGACGGACGAAGACCTATAGGCAGACCAAAAATGAGCCGGAGACACCAGGTAGCCAAGGACATCCAGTTACTAGGAATGTGAGAGGAAGATGCCAAGGACAGAACGAGGTGGAGGAGGCTACTTGACGAGCCTAAGAACCGACTGCGGTTTGTGGAGCCGGGAGAGATAGTAAATACCAGCCTCTTGGGGCAGAACTGGATGAAGGGTTCGATTGCCACCCCAGCTGACCTGGAATTGACTCTCAGAGGTTTCCCCACTTCTACTCCAGGCCTCGAATCATAACTTCAGTTAGAAATATAAACACCACTACAGCACTCACAATGACATAGGTTTTAAAATCGGGATGCCCACGATGTAATTGTAAAGTATCTAGAAACTACTGTTAATCTTTAACTGGGTATGTGGGGTGCTGAACACACCCCAGGTGTAATACTCGCTTGTTATTTTCTGACAAATTTGGCTACACTGTTGAGGAACTTAGTACCTTCTTGAACAAGCTTGGAGTTAAATATAACGTCATTTGCATTGTTAAAAGTTGTGTCTATTATTGCCGACAATAGCATTTATAGGCTGGGGTGTCGTCAGAACTCCGCATACCCAGTTACGTTACACATCGTGTCTACTTCGTAAATTGAGCTGTCGCTTCTGTGTGGTGTTGGGAGTGTGGGAAATGAATACTTCTTTAGATGAAGTGCAGGAACGGATCAGTTTACATATTTGTGTTTGTAAATAATTGCCGGGAAGTAATGAAGAATTGAGCTTAAAAATGTACATTCAGTACGAAACCAAAATATTAAGACTTTGGCATTGGAAATCAATAAGGTATTTATTTTTATAACTGTGGTGCCAAATATCTTATGATAATATTTAAGGTAGCAATAAAGGTTGAATTTGGTATATTTGGTCTTTATTAATCATTTGTAAAACCGTGTTTGGGTGTTGTGAACACCCCATCTACCCACTTAGGTAACTCTTACCAACATACCTAATTAAAGGTTAATCGGAACAATTATCATTTTACATACAATGTATTCCAAAAATCCACGACATCGGCAATTATAATTCGCAAAGACTCTATTCATCCAGGATCTCATAAAATATCAACTTCTAACAGTCTAATTAATAGAGCTTTGAATACCCCTATGAAATCAACACAATCAATAAGTTGGAAATGGTACAAAGAAAGGCCGCTAGATTTGTGCTCAGTGACTTTAATCCCAGGAGCAGTGTGAGCCGTATGTTAAAGAAACTTGGATGGGAATCACTGGAGGCTAGGAGGAAGAAATCTAGACTCTGGGCTATGTACAACACGTATACAAATCAACCAGCATGGGGTGAGCTTAGCAAACTTATGGAAAAGCTCACTTACATAGGTAGGAGCGATCACCCTTTCAAAGTTAAGGGCCGACCACAGCGTACAAATTATGGTAAATGCTCTTTCGTAAACCGCGCCATTGATAACTGGAACTCTCTATCTGCCGCAGTCTTAGAGCCCTTCCCCAAACATATTGGCGTGTTTAAGAAAATATTGACAATTTGTGTAAACACTCCAGTTTAATTGTTGTTGTTTGAGTGTTCAGTCTTTTGACTGGTTTGATGCAGCCCTCCATGCCTCCCTGTCCTGGGCTACATAGTTACCACATCCGAGACAATCTGTTTATCATATTCTAACCTTGGTCTACCCCTACAGTTCTTGCCTTTGACACTTCCTTCCATAACTAAGCTTGCTATTCCTGGGTGTCTTAGTATGTGTCCTACCAACCTATCTCTTGTCTTCATTAAGAGTCACCAGAAACATCTCTCCTCCCTCACTAGTCTTAATACCTCTTCGTTTGTAACCCTATCTACCCATCTGATCTTCATCCTCCTCCTGTAACACCACATTTCAAATGCTTCAATTCTCCTCTTTTCTGCTGCACCAATAGTCCAAGTTTCACTTCCATAGAGCGCCACGCTCCAGACAAAGGCTTTCTAAAATGACCTAAATCTATATTCGATGTCAGCAGATTCCTGTTTTATAGAAATGCTTTCCTTGCCTGAGCCAACCTACTTTTTATATCCTCTTTGCTTCGTCCATCACTGGTTATTTTGCTTCTTAGGTAACAGAAGTCTCCTACTTCCTTCAGCTTTTCACCTGCCAATTTGATGTCCATAGAGGTTTCTGATTTATTTCGGCTGCTTTCCAGTATTTTTGTTTTACATTTATTAATTTTCATCACGTATTCTTTCCGTAAGACGGAGTCCATACCATTCAAAAACTCATTCAAATCCTCAGGCGTGTCGGCCAAGATGACGATGTTACCAGCAAATCTCAGAGTTGAAATTATTTTTCCATGAATCTTCACTCCCACTTTAAAATTTTCTCCAATATCCTTCATTGCTTGTTCAATGTAAAGGTTGAAACGTATGGGTGATAAGTTGCAGCCTTGCCTTACACCTTTCTGAATCCCAGCTTCTCTCTCATGTCCTTCAGCTGCCGTCTGGTTTCTGTATGGATTGCATACCACCCTCCTATCCCTGTACTTTATTCCAATAGATTTCAAAATGTCAAACAATTTAGTCCAATCAACGTTATCAAAAGCCTTTTCTAAGTCTACAAATGCCATGAACGTTGTCTTATCTTTCCTTATTCTACCTTCCAAAATCAGCCTAAGACTTAGTACAGCTTTCCATGTTCCTATATTTTTCCTAAACCCAAACTGGTCTTCACCCAATTCCGTTTCTATCTGGCTTTCCATCCCCTTGTAAATTATTCTAAACAGGATCTTTGAAGCATGAGCAATTATGGTGATTGTATGGTAATCTTCTCATCTGTCAGCTCCCACTTTCTTTGGTATAGGGATGATTACATTATTCCTGAAATCAGGGGGTACCTCACCTGTCTCATAAATCCTCACACCAAGTGAAATAACCTGATCAGACCTTCATCTCCTATGCAGCGTAGCAACTCTATCGGTATATCATCTATGCCTGGTGCTTTGTTCCTGTTTAAGTCTTACAATGCTCTGTCAAATTCTGATCTCAATATTAAATCTCCTTTTGCATCCTCATCAATTTCCTCCTCTCTTTCCATTACATGATTCTCAATCTCATTTCTCTTATACAAACACTCTATGTAAGAATGTTTCGTGGTGGATCGTGCGCTATGCGGCGTGTTATCATTATATGACTGTACATGCGTTCCCCCTCTTGCACCGCACCCGCCCTTGGAAGCCATAACTTGGTGAGTGACGAAATGTATACACAACAGCCCCGCTCCACGTCTAGCGGTAGCAATTCCCTGGCTGGGTAGTATAATTGTTTATTTGTTATCTGTACACAATTCGCCAACAGAGGACACCCCCCCCCCCCCAATTGTAAATAAATGAATGAATGAATTTACACAAACCCTGAACCAACGGCTATAATAGAAACTTCTTAAGTAATAACCTAGATAAAATCAAGAATAAATCAACATCAACACTCATGAAGAAATCCAAAGACAAGGATATAGTCTCCTTAACAAATAATAAAAGCCACAGATTACAAATATATTTATGAAGAGGAACTTTAAAGTAGCCTTCAGAACACAAAAAATCTAATCTAAATTATACTTTTAATACCATCAATAAAGAAGAAACATCTCTGCTTTGTTTACAAACCAACCTTCGTAGCTCAGACAGGCCGTAATTACTACAAATTTTATATTTTAAACACGTCAACGCAATTAAATACGAGAAACACTCCAGCATCGGATAACACATTAACGATTTATAAGCGGGCTTTCATTTCCAACGAAACAAACTTAAAAGTATTACAATATTACATAAATGCAAACTGCTTTCTAGGTAAGATAGAGATTTATATGGAACAAAAACCAATTCCGAATCTTAACTGATAAGGTACAAAAAAATAAACATCTATTTTCGATAAAGTTAAATTCATAGAAAATAATTCGAAAATACACAAACCAATGATTTCGTCCAGACCGTTACCTAACCTAGTAGCGACCATTGGTTTCTTCCAGGCAGGCGTCTAACCAAGTAGCGACCAATGGCTTCTTCCAGACAGTCATGTAACCTAGTCGAGACCAATGGCTTCTTCAAGACGCTCGTCTAACCAAGTAGCGAACAATGGCTTCTTCCAGACAGTCGTGAAACCTAATAGCGACCAATGGCTTCTTCCTGGACGTCGTGTACCCTAGTAGCGACCAATCGTTTCTTCCAGAGTCGTTGAAACTAGTAGCGAGCAATGGCTTCTTCCAGACAGTCGTGAAACCTAATAGCGACCAATGGCTTCTTCCTGGACGTCGTGTAACCTAGTAGCGACCAATGGTTTCTTCCAGAGTCATGTAACCTAGTAGCGACCAATGGCTTCTTCCAGAGTCGTCTAACCTGGTCGAGACCAATGGTTTCGTCCAGACAGTTGTCTAACTTAGTAGCGACCAATGGTTTCGCCCAGACTGTTGTCTAACCTAGTAGCGACCAATGGCTTCTTCCAGAGTCATCTAACCTAGTCGAGACCAATGGTTTCGTCCAGACAGTTGTCTAACCTAGTAGCGACCAATGGTTTCGTCCAGACAGTTGTCTAACCTAGTAGCGACCAATGGTTTCGTCCAGACAGTTGACTAACCTAGTAGAGACCAATGATTTCTTCAAGACAGTTGTCTAACCTAGTAGCGACCAATGGTTTCGTCCAGACAGTTGTCTAACCTAGTAGCGACCAATGGCTTCTTCCAGAGTCATCTAACCTACTCGAGAACAATGGTTTCGTCCAGACAGTTGTCTAACCTAGTAGCGACCAATGGTTTCGTCCAGACAGTTGTCTAACCTTGTCGAGACCAATGGTTTGGTCCAGACAGTCGTGTAGCCTAGTAGCGACCAATGGCTTCTTCCAGACAGTCGTCTAACCTAGTAGCGACCAATGGCTTCTTCCAGAGTCATCTAACCTAGTCGAGACCAATGGTTTCGTCCAGACAGTTGTCTAACCTAGTAACGACCAATGGTTTCGTCCAGACAGTTGTCTAACCTAGTGGAGACCAATGGTTTCGTCCAGACAGTCGTGTAACCTAGTAACGACCAATGACTTCTTCTAGACAGTCGTCTAACCTAGTAGTGACCAATGGCTTCTTCCTGAGTCGTCTAACCTAGTGGCGACCAAGGGTTTCTTCCAGACAGTCGGGTAACCTAGTAGAGACTAATGTTTTCTTCCAGACAGTCGTCTAATCTAGTAGCAACCAAGGGTTTCTTCCTGAATCGTTTAAACTAGTAGCGACCAATGGTTTCGTCCAGACAGTTGTCTAACCTAGTCGAGACCAATGGTTTCGTCCAGACAGTCGTGTAACCTAGTAGCGACCAATGGTTTCGTCCAGACAGTTGACTAACCTAGTAGAGACCAATGATTTCTTCAAGACAGTTGTCTAACCTAGTAGCGACCAATGGCTTCTTCCAGAGTCGTCTAACCTAGTCGAGACCAATGGTTTCGTCCAGACAGTTGTCTAACCTAGTCGAGACCAATGGTTTCCTCTAGACAGTTGTCTAACCTAGTAGCGACCAATGGTTTCATCCGGACAGTCGTCTTACCTAGTAGCTACCAATGCCTTTTTCCAGAGTCACCTAACCTAGTCGAGACCAATGGTTTCGTCCAGACAGTTGTCTAACCTAGTAGCGTCCAATGGTTTCGTCCAGACAGTTGTCTAACCTAGTCGAGACCAATGGTTTCGTCCAGAGTTGTCTAACTTAGTAGCGACCAATGGTTTCTTCCAGACAGTCGTGTAACCTAGTAGCGACCAATGGTTTATTCTGACCATGGCTGAAGAAGAGTGCAGTGCATCCTGTCAATTAAATTGCTCAACTTAAAGTAATTCATGAACATTCGTAACTCACGACCAATCCCGCACTTGATTACATGTGACTGCATCCGCATGTAACGATGCACAATTTGCAACCTCATGCAGCGGAGTTGTGTGCGTGTTTGGGTCTTCAGTCTTTTGACTGGTTTGATGCAGCACTCCATGCCTCCCTGGCCTGAACTAATCGATTCACCTCTACATAGCTACCACACCTTACATCCGAGGCAATCTGTTTAACATATTCTAACCTTGGTCTACCTCTACAGTTCTTATCCTCGACTATTCCTTGTATTAATGAGTTTGCTAATCCTGTTTGCCTTAATATATGTCATACCAACCTATCTCTTCTCTTCTTTAGCAGTCGTCAAAAACATCCCTCCTCTCCCACTCGTCTTAATCTGCATCATTCTCCTGCAACACCATATTTCTCCTCATTTCTGCTGCACCAATAGGCCAAGTTTCACTTCCAGACAACTGCTTTCAAAAATGTCTTCCTAATACCTAAATCAATATCCGATATCAACCGATTGTTTTGTTGTAGAGATCCTTTCCTTGCCTGGGCCAACCCACGTTTTGTATCCTCTTTGCTTCGTCCATCACTGGTTATTTTGCTTCCTAAGTAACAGAAGAGTTACATAGTGACAATTCAAGGCACTACATCAAACTAACTAACATCAACGTCCTGCGTCATCCACTACGAAGCCGGTTACGGGAGAGGGTGTGGGGGTTGAGGGAGGTTTGTAAGCAAAGTGAGCTGAATGGGGAAGTTTGGCATCGTCTGGCGAGCACCAAGTTCGTTACCATAGCAACTGCCAATACAACCTAGCTTACGATATCAGATCTGAGCGCCATAATATGGGCGTAGTGCTCCCACCTACGAGTGTGGCTTCTCTACAATTTACAAACTTCAGAAACACTTTGCAATTCGATAAGGTGTGTAATTAAACTTGTTTGGTCTGAAAATCAAGCAAGCTGCTTTAATGCAATTGGTTCTACTCTTACAAAAAACAAGGTATATTGGCTAACAAGGAATTACATTCAGCAATTTTTCTAGGTTCATGCCGTGTCTTGTGTGGGGTTTTGCCTAGGACACCAAGCTGGCTCATCAGCGTGCTTTTGGTGTCCGTGCCCGGACCTCACGGGAGTGGCGAACTGTGCGCTACCTCCCTTCTCACGAAGCGCACCTGCGCTTTGTTACTGCGAGAGCTAAAAGCTCAAGCAGCCTTTCAACTCCCTATAAAGGCTTCCCGGCCGTGAAAGTCAATATACCATCCTTTTGCCAGCCTTGAGGTGAAAGGCTGCTAAAGACTAATAGCAGCCAGGGTTGGTTACAAATGTTTCAAAAAGCATGGCAGCCAAGTTGCCGCAGGTTGGTAGCCCTGCATCAGTCGATGATTATCGTGTTGCAAGCCATTTTTAGCCTATTTTCATTTTATGAAATAATAGGTTTATGAGATCACCATTTGTCCGTGTGTGTGTGTGCGTATGGGTGTGTGTGTGTGTGTGTGTGTCCAATAACTTCTAAACGGCTGGAGCGATATCAATGATACTCGGTAAGGTCATAGTACTATTACAGCCTATCACAATCGTGATCTTCAAATTTTATTTAGCCTCACTAATCCAACATGGCGGCTGTGCGAAGTATTTCACCGGCAATCTAATCTCCGAAACAGTTACTGATATCACCCTGAAAAATTATACCTCTGTAAAGGGCACTACTAGAAGTTTACCTATGAGATTTTCAAAAACCTATTCAATTCAAAACGAACATGGTGGCCAAGCAAAGTAGAAACGTTTAAATAGACTTTTCTCGCGATGTAACCATCCAATCGCAATGAAACTTGGTACAGCAAATGTTTGAATGCATTGTAATGCACTGACATCCAATTTAGTTCAATTGTCTACCTGACCTCAAGATGGCGGCTGTGCGAATTATTTCACCGACTTTCTATATCTCCGAAACTATATCTGATATCACCTTGAAATTTTGTACGGTGATAAAGGGTACTACTAGAATTTCAGCCATGAGACTTTCAAAATCCTGTAACATACTACATGAACATGGGGTCCAATTTAAGGTGAGACATTATAATAGATTTTTAATGCGATTTAACCATCTCAAGGCAGTGAAATATGGTACAGTAAATGTTTATACACATTGTATTGCATTGACATCTAATTTTGTTAAATTGCTCATATAAATTCAAGACGGCGGCTGTGCACAATTTTAAAATTAAGTTTTTGATGTGTAACATCTTTCTACTCGGTTGCTTGATTATTTTTTGTGGGAGTGATTTTGGAAAACGGACGGAAATGGGGCGGAAATGTGTAAGATGAAACATCGCATACGGTTTACTTCAAGATTTGGAGGCCCCATTAAAGATATTCCTACAGTAAATCATCTTCAAGTTGTTGTTCTTTGGTGTGAAAATATTCATTATGTAATATTTGCTGAAAGCAATTATGATTTATTAATTAAATCTTCTTACTTTTGCTGTATTCTTATTTAATGTAAGCATTTGAGGTACTGCGCACCGGTCGGGATTTGGCACTGGAGTTTTACAGGTAGTTATTTCAATGACCAACACAGTTCACTGTTAACAAGGGATTTGCGCTCCCGGTAAAACTAATAGTTCATCGGCTTTTCAATATCTCGGGAACCAATAATTCTAGGGACTTGTATCAGGTGTCCTAGGACTCGGGGCAACACCCCCGTTTTCCTATCTCCCCCATTATTTAACCAAAGGACCCAAAACTTATAGGTCATCGGCTTTTTAATATCTCTAGAACCAATAATGCTAGGGACTTGTATGAGGTGTCCTAGGAGTCGGGGTGACGCCCCCCGTTTTTCTAACTCCCTCTTAATTTAACCAAAGGACCCAAAACTAAAGGGTCATCGTCTTTTCAATATTTCGCGAACCAATAATGCTGTATGAGGTGTTGTAGGACTCGGGGTGATGCCCCCTTTTTTTTTTAATCATGATTTTGTGATTTGCAGAGATGGGTAAATTCAGGGCAGAATATATGCGAAATTAACGACAAAAGAAACGTGAGAAAAAAATAAAACCTGGAGGAGAACAGCCGAAACAAATTGACTTTGCATAGACTATATTTCATTTCAATTTCATAGTAGGATATCATTTAAGATGTTACAATTGTTTTATTTATGTATTGTGTATTCTTCATGCGATCGAATAATGAACCTAACAGAACATAACACTATGGCCTACATTTATAAAAATCCAACATGGCGACCAACCGAAATATTTAGACGGTTCTCAATATCTACGAATCTATTACAGCAATCAAACTGAAATTGTATGTGTTGATAGAGGCAAATAACATAAGTAGGATATATGAAAATAGGCTGTGTAGTTCTTCACGGAACTACATGTTTACTGTTGCCTTACACATGAAATTTAAATGCTTTTCAGTTGGTCAACATGATTTGTTAATCTCATGCAATTCTTTTCAGGTAGAGGGAATAACACACATTAAGTCGTGTTGAACGACTGAAATTCATGACATATTATTTTCATTCACAGCGTGACTACACATGGCATCATGAAGAGTCTGTACGAAATCTACAAAATGATAGGGCGAAACAAAGAATGAAGCCAAGATGTTTATATTTAAAAAGTCATTATAGGTATTGTTACGGCTGTGAGTTTGTTTCGTCGCCTCGCCGCGTGAGTCACAGCCGCCCCGGGCTATGTTCTGCCTCTGTGTGTTACCTGCGCCTTACGCAACGGGACTGCGAGGACAAAAGAGACCGTCTAGAATATTCGTGACCCAGCCAGTGAGGGAAATCTCGAGAAGCCGTGAATCCTGGACGGTTTTTGAAGCATTCATTGAGTCACCAGCAAGCTATATAAACGGTCTCACCAGCGAGGGAGGGACAGTGTTTTTGAGCTAGTGCGTGTTTTAACCAGAGCGACAGTAGTGTGGCGACGTGAGTAGGGGAGCAAGGAGAGTTCTAACGAGTGTCATGGCCGCCGCGTGAGTCCAAGCGAATATCTCGTGAATCCAAGGTCGAATGTTGACAAATGAGGTGTCGTTGGACTCGAGCTGACGTCCTCTTTCCTATGGACCACTCGGGATATTTTTGATTTTTTTTGAAAATTTTTGTTTTCGAAAGTAGGTGATAGTTAGAAAACCAAACATGATAGAATGTTGTGCCATGGCTCAAACGAACGGTCTCTATGTCCTTTATTTTTTATAATAAAACGTTTTAATTTATTATGTTTTTTGAAAAAAGTTCAATTTTGAAATTCTTATATATTGGAAACTAAAGAGTTTACAAAATAACTTGTTTGACATAAATGAATGGCCCTGACCCCCTCTACCGGCAAAATAAATTTCAAGCCTTTAGGACTAAAACTGTGCAGCAGTGTGGTAAGGGGGGTTCTACCTATAATCGCGTGTGTGCTTGAATACGTATGGCTATGTTGGAAAAAGTTGGTGGTTGGGGAGGACCAGGGTCGAGTGAGGGGTCGTTTAGATGGTATTTTTTCCGCTCTAATTGATGGTGAGGTTATTTTTTTTACAATGGGTAGACTTTGGAAACGCAATTTGAGGTAAACGTGCGTTTATGACATTTTGGTGATATTTAATGAGCTTGTAAGGCTTTAACGATGTGTTGCTTAGGAACGGGGTGACGTTCTCTTGGCTAAGCATGTGTGATGATATTTAAAAAAATATAATGAAAATGTTTGTTTTTTGGATTGGCGCTATTTTGGAAACGGTGAATTTTGGAAAAAAAAAGTTTGTTTGACGTTAATGAAAGGTGGGTATGCCCTCTAGGCGGACAGCAAGTTTCAATGGTGTAGGAGGGAAAAAAATAATAGCCTACTTTCTCGCGAACATTGATGATCAAAAGTAGACGATAGTTTGAAAACCTAACATGATAGAACGTTGTTCAATGGTTCAAACCAATGGTCTCTATGACCTTTATTTTTTTATAATAAAACCTTTTTTAATTTTTGAGATTTTTTAAAAAGCTTTAAATTTTGAATTTTTACTATTTTGGAAACTAATACGTTGACAAATAAGTTTGTTTGACATAAACGAAAGGTCCCTACCCCCTCTACCATGAAAATAAATGTAATGTCTCTAGGACAAAAAGAAACTAGGCATTTTTTTTTTAATAAAAGCGTGTTTGTAGACAGAGAGCCGGTAGCGCTTGACGTATGTTACAACGAGGCTATGACTGAGCATGGTGAATACTGGAAATGGCTATTTCGACGGGGGCGATGTATGGCAAAACGAGGGGTTGCTTTTCGATATTTTTTCCTATGACGAATGAATGAAGGTGAATATTTTGAAATGTGACAAGCATGCTAAGTTTTTTACCCCTAAAGGGGATCTTTAACGTTTTAATTAACGGTGATGAGCGAGATCACTCTCCGACACAACAGACGGTTGTAGGATATGACCAAGTGATTCTTAGACGTTGGCGATCTCGGTGACCGTGCCCGGAAGAAATGAATAGCAATTTTGGTGGGATGGCGGGGGCAGCTTATGCCGGTTTGGTTTTGTGACATTTCCTATGACGGATAGAGGCGAATATTTCAAAATGTGTTAAGTATGCTAGGAATTCTTTTTACCCCTGAAGGGGATCTTTAACATGCTAGTAAACGATGATAAGCGAGACTGCTGTCTGGCACAGTAAATGGTTTTAGAATATGGAATCCTATACCATATGCTCGACCAAGTCATGTGCATGTACGCAAAGAGCTAAAACGGTAAGGTCATTGGCCTGAAATGTTATAAACTAAATATTGAGCTGGGTAAAGTCATGTATTTTAGGATGAAAGTATGTGGTTAACATGATCATGTATTGGGGATGGCCGCTTGCTAGTAATTATTATTACAGTAAAATGTTTAATAATAATAATAATAATAATAATAATAATAATAATAATAATAATAATAATAACAATAATAATAATAAGACACACACATGTTTTGAATGCTAACACGCACACAGTACAGCTTACTGGTGACTGAATATTGTACCTAGCCAGAGGACTCGTGAGAGCTGTTGCTGGTGCTGACGAGGCAGGAATGTCTACGTCAGCAGGAAGTGTGATATCGGCTTACTTGCCTCGTGGTGGCTAGCAGGTGTGCTGTTTAAGCAGAGATCGCCATTTTGGTTCTGAGACAGTAGGACTACCGATGTATAAGAGGTATCCATTTTGTTTCCATATTAAAAACATGAAACTAGTATAAGGTATACGAATCTTATTCAGATTGAGGAATGTGAAGAGGCGTGGGAACACGTGCGAGAGAGAGAGACAGAGAACCATTCAAGGTCAAAACGCTGAGAAAATACAACTTTTTCTGTTGCTAGGCTAACTGATAGCGATTGCGTTAGTCATGCACTTGCTATTTTAGCAAACGGACGTATACAGTAGAGCTGTGGAAGAAAAATCCTTTTATATTTTGGTAAGTATCTATTGAACCCATATGCTATTGGTTCAAGCGTCGAATCCATATTTTATTTGCAAAAGAAGAGAGGAAATAATACAGTCCTTAGAATGACTTAGAAAGATTTTAGAAGTGGGCTGTTATAACGTGGCGCAAGAATTGGTGACCACGAGTCATGCGGACGTGAGATCATGCTTGACGCATCGATAAGAGCTGGCTCATGATTATAAATAGAACGATAAAAACTCTCCACGACGAAGATGAGAGAAGAGGTTTCGGAAATAGACCTTACTCAGCTATAAAATGACAACCTCGCAATTGCGCAAAGAGAGAAATAATTAGAATTAAGCCATTTGCGAGCATTTGATTAATGAAAGAAACACATCATTGTTGATCATTCTGGAATAGAGATTTTTGTGTGGGGAAAAAGTTTATAATATTTGCATAGGAACGAAGTGCCGACGTGGCATGACGTCGTTAGTAATTCCCCGAGACCTGAGTTGGTAGGGACGGAAAAATAAACCTCAACACCCACGTAGCTGAGGAGCAAAATTATTTAATATCTTGGAATTGTGCGATCGATTTTCATGATCAAAGTAACTAGTTTACGTTTAGAACCAGAGCTTTCCAGAGATATATTTTTCAAAATTATACGACTATTACTTCAAAAGTTAGTGCTGGAGAAGACGTGGATTTTATCTTTTTGCCGCCGATTTGTATAAAAAACCCTGGCAGTGCCAGGAGGAGCATTCAGTTTACCAGAGATGCCGGAGAGCGTGGTACTGTTTCAAAGTACATGCAGTTTACAACAGACCTCGTACGGAGGTGCTGCATCACAGCTAATGCAGTTTTAGACAGCCCGAGGGGTGTCGCTGTATCACAACAATTCAGTTCCGTGAGCGCAGAGACGCTGCACGATGAAGCATCAACTACAAGACAAGCTACAAGTAAACTCCTAGTACAGGAGAGCTGCATCAACGAATATTCAGTTATAAACGACGCCAGAGAGCGTGATACTGTGTCGCAAAGTATAACAAGTTATTTTAGTGAGCGCGTAGACGCTGCACGCAGAAACAATTATCGTTAAAGTTCACCAGTATAGTCAAAGTTTAGGCTGTGGACTTGAAGAAATAACAAGCGATAGGTACTCGAATAATAGTTCAGTTAAAGGACCAACGCATCATAAGTTTTCGAAGTACCCAAGGAAAGTGAAATAAACAGTTCTATCGACGTTAAGGAACCCGATCAGGGTAGAACGAAATAAATAACGCCTAGTGTTCCGGAAATGTAGGGACTAGAGCGCCGGACGATGAACATTAGGAATTGTAGTTCCAGGCTTTGGCTAGGTAGACAAACGAACAGTAAACATTGGGGAGGACTCCAATAAGCTACGAATTAAAGTAACAGCAAGTAGTGCAAGGAAATTACTAGGTCACCGATAAACTATTCGAGCGGCCGTAATAGTAATTCATCAAGGACAGACTTTTATTTAGACGAACAAGTTAGCGTCTAGCAAGAAACGACATCGTGCAGTAAAGTTTTAGAAGCGGATAGTCAAACCCCGGATTTGAAGATCAGCCGTTCCAGTGAGGTGTAGTTCGATCGAGACTTTCCATCATCTCGTCAGATTAGGAAGCCGACGTTCTATAAGTGCCACCCTTGGAAACGGGAAAAGAAAAGAAATCACGTGCGTAAGGCGAATAATTAACGCCCAAGTGATAAAATTGTTATGTAATGTAAATATAGTGAAATTTTTTGAGTGTAATATTTTTTGTGAAATTGTATTGTGTTAAGTGAAACGAATACAAAATGGTATTCATTACACTCCAAGTGATTAAGGTAAATGTTTTATGTGATGTTAAAGAAGTGTCATTGAGTGTAAGTGTAACCATGGAAATGGCTTAAAAAGCAGTGAGTGGGCAAAACAAATGTTCCATCGCTGGAGGATTCGGTCGCTGACCTTACAGTCATGTGAGTAACTATTTCATTATGATATGTGTTTGGGAAAATTTGCGTATAATCCTCATGAGAGAGAGAATAGGGATGTTTAATAACAGGTAAAAGAATGATTGCGCGATCTGAACAATTAATTTGAGAAAAATATAATAAAGATGTGAAATGTAAATGAATCCCTTGGGGAATGTATTCAGTAAAATATCAACATAAATGATGAATGATATACATAAGAGACAGCAAACGTAATAATAATAATACTAATAATTACATAAATGAATGAATATTATGATGAATTTTATATGAAAAGTGGTAGCTTCCGAACTCCTTCAGAGGAATTAATACATGTTATGAATACATGTTTTTATGGTAAAAATGATTATTGTCAAAGAAGAAGAGTAATATATATTTGGAGATGTAGATCAAACGTTGATTTTGAATTTATTTAGTTCTATGAAGGCAACTTGGCTAATTAATGTATAAGCGCCATATAGCGCATTGAAGTAATTTATCACGCTAGGAATGCGTTGAGATGCTCGGTAAAACAAATTATGAGGGACAGTTGGTCGTGGTAATTGAACTGTGATAAGTCCTCAAGTTGTGATAAGTGATCACGAGGCATTGTGCGTTGTATGTTTAAAAGGGTGCTATTTATGTTGTATTATGAGCGCTGGTACAAGGCGAGGCCTGCCCTAAGTCGCAAATGTTATAAGTCCTCCAAATTTGGGATACTGCTCCCGAGGCATTTAAAAGGCTCGAACTCAGAGTCGTCCGTGTTGAAGCCCCTTAAATGTTCGTTATATTATTGAATTTTCATACCCGCCAATGAGGACACTTCATAATTATTATATACCGAAGCTAAGAGAATAGGTTTGTTGAGCCTAAATATGTTGTTTTAAGAATCTGTATTGGAAGTCTTGTCATTCAGAGAATTGCATTTGAAACAGCTGTGTAGAAAGCTGATGTAGCCAGTCACTTGTGAAGCGAGACTGTGGACTCTCTTCTCTCCCTGCAATAAATCACGCTAAGTAGTTTAGACTAGACCCTCACCCTCTGGTATTGCGGTAGGTCGGGGAACGGGCCGTCTGAGTCATAATACACAAAAGTGTTTAAAGATTGTTTGAACGAGCAGGTCTTTGAACCGAGGACCCTTATATAAATTATTATCGCTTGCAGAGTTCATATCGTTGCTTTCTTATAATATAATGGTCTTTTAAGACAAAGAATGATAAATCCCTGATTTTATTATTATATGATTCAGTGATTCACGAGTTCTATTGAAGACATTAGATTCCGGCAGTAATCTTAAGTTTGACTTGTTCAGTAGTCTTCTGTAGCTCGGGAGAACGCAAATTTTTCCCAATCACGGTAGTGATTTGTTAACTTGAGAGAGAGGGATGGTAACATATGAGCCTCGTGAAAGCCCAAAATTAAGTGATGATTAACCATACTTTGGTAATTTTGATATTTATGATTTAAAGATATACTCATGTAAATAGTAATTGATGTGTATTAAATTGATAACACAGTGTAGGTAAACATTACCGAGCCGTTTGGAGCTCTTTGTTTTGAAGAATTTACAAAGGACACTATATGGAAGTGAAACTCAGTAGAAATTTGCTGGTTTTTGGAAGAACAGTCATTATGATTTTGTAATTGTTTAATATGAATTCCTTGTTCAATTTTGGTCAAGTGTGAAATGGAGTGTCAGTATTTTTATTTGTTTAATTTTTGCAGCGCCATATATTTGGATAATTAAATGTTTTAATAGTAGGAGTTGATTTTTGTTAATTTTTGGAAGTGTATCCTCTGATTAATCCAAAGTGTGTAAGTCACAGAGTGGGAGAACAAACCATGAACCCCGATACTCCCGATTGAGCATTGCTGGCAAACTGTGATTTGCATATTTCATTGTTGAATGGGCACACTATGAATGATTATTTTAATGATGTCATGCTAATGAACCTTAAATTTGTAGTTATTGATTAGGTAATTATTGATATTTTAATTTATTTGTTTGCAGATAACCGGTATACCTTACAAGTCTGAGATACAAGAAACCAGTTTACTGTTGAGCCCATTAGAAAGAAACAGCAACAAGCCACTGCAAATGAAGGTGGGATTATTTTTTTAAACTAGCTTGTTTCATTTTTTGTTTCATATTTTATTTTATGAAATGCATGTATTAACCTGAATTTAGGTATTTATAACGGTTTATTTTATTTATTTTTAGAAACTTGGAAAGAATAGCCTTACCGCCGTAGCAGTCGCTGAAAACCCGAGACGCAGTAAAGTGCAACCATTGTTTCCAGGCAGTGAACTATTTAAAACTCAGGTAAGCCTAACATAAAATGCTATTCCATTTTAGCACTACTGAAAACACGTAGACAAAAAATTAATTACCTGTACATGAATAGGACGATGATTGCTTTCCCTATAATAATAATAATAATAATAATAATAATAATAATAATAATAATAATAATAATAATAATATTATATTAATAATAATATAAATATCGTATGGCCTCGGATGCCGGGTGCAAGCTTTGTTATTTGACACACAGAGGGTGGCTTGCATGTCGAATTTAGTTGTTCCTTGACTATGAAAGTCAAGGAGGTTAGATGTTAGATATCTAATCTCCTTAAAATCTATAGCGCTTTCTAGTAGAAAAATGAGGAACTTTGTACCCTATGAACTCAACGAAAATTCACGGGTTTGAACATGATAATCTGAACAAAATGACATGACATTATTATTTTTGTTTATGTATTGGTTAAAGGGGAATATAAATGACTGCAGCTTTATAAAAAGGAAATAAGTACATGGGTTACTGTTAGTGCCGACATACAGTTTATTATAATTTTTATGGTGTTTTGATATATTAATGCCAATTAACGTTAAAGTTTTATTTACAAGTATTGATTGATTGAGTGATTGGTTATTTTGTTTGCTTTTAGGTGTAGTCTTTCGCCATTAAGGTAATGAACAGACAGTGAACAAGCATACATTGGTCTTTAAAGTACTCTGTGCAACGTTAATAACTTACAATAAGAAAAAGTTTTATTATAACACATGGCGTTAGTACCAAATACAACACGTCAGCAAGTTGGTTTACCACTGGGTTAAATTTAAAATCAGATCATGATCGTTGGTTAACATTTGAATCCTGGCCTGTAGGCTTTTTGTCGACACATAAACTTGCAAAAGCCGTTTTTTTACTTGAACCGAGAAGATGTGGTGCGCTGTGTGTTTTGTCGTATTGAACTTTCACACTGGGAAGAAGGGGATGATCCCTTTAGAGACCATTTGCGATGGTCTCCTTGTTGTCCTTACATGCTTGGAAAACAAGTGGGTAACATACCCGTGTATTCATTTTACCGAACAACAAGACCATTGGCCGCTACTTACGTTAATGAATCACAAATAAATAATAATAATGTTTTACCAGCCAACAACGGTAGTGTCGATATATGTGTTCATATGCCATAGACAGTGTTGAATTGGCATGTGCTTTTGAAAGATTGGGAGTTTGCAAGACTAAAGCACTAGCACACCCAGAGTACAGCTCTGTTGAAAAACGTTTAGAATCTTATAAAAATGTTTGGCCATTGATATTAAAACACATTACCACACAGCTAAGTGAAGATGGATTTTTTATACTGGTGAAGGGGATAAAACAATATGTTTTTTTTGTGGACTTGCTTTAAAGTATTGGCAAATCACTGATGATCCTTTTGTGCAACACACTCGTTGGTTACCTAACTGTAAATACATGGTGTTGCTTAAAGGTCAGGAATTTGTGAACACTATTCGTAAAGAAGACGTGATTGCAGCACAAGACATAAATGTGCCTTTAGAGTTAGAACATGCGGAGCAAATACATGAGGCTGAAAAAAAAAGACTTGTCTCACGAACAGATACAAAAGTGTGACCAACAATTATGTAAAATTTGTTATCAAGATGAACTAGGTGTTGTATTTGTGCCTTGTGGGCACATGATAGTCTGTGTCAAGTGTGCATTAGAACTCAACACTTGTGCTATATGCTGAAAAGCAGTATCTGCTACAGTTAGAGCATTTCTTGCATAAATAGTAAAATTTATCAGCAATGCATAGTGCAAAATCCCTAATTGCACAAAATTATTAAAGCTGTTTTAGAGTGTAATAGATATGCTTTTCTTTGGTGTATAGACTACTACAATGAATGTTTTGAATGCTGTGGGTCAAGCATGTGGCTTAGAGACAAAGAAGCTCAGCGAATTGCCAACGTATATTCCATTCCGCATTATCAAGATTCGGAAATTGAAAACAGCATATGGTGATCGTGTACTTTGTGTATGTGAAAACTTTGAGACATTTCTGCCTACACGGTTTAATGATATGTCGGAGAGTGTTTTTGGTAAAGTCAATAATGATGTACAACCTGTGCACTTAATTTATGAAGGATTTAAAAGCAATAGGTGCATGGTTCGTTTTAATTAAATAAATAAACAAATGGAAAATAATAATGGAAGATATAAGTCATGACAATGGATTGAAAGTAAAATATGTGCATAGAATAAATAATGTATTAGTGTTTAGTATTGTCTTAAAAATATTATCATAAAACCAAAAAAAGTATATAAAGTTTGTAAATAAATGAAAATAATGGTACAATGTTGTTTTATTTTCCATAGAAGTCAGAATATTTAACATTGCTGAGTATACATGATTATGACAATAAAAAGCACACTTAATACAATTCTTTGCCTTTACGATAGTGTGTTATAGTTTTAAAAACAAAGCTTGTTGTAGATCTTTTTTCTTCCACGGTGAACAATAGGCATGAAAACGTTATTGTCTTCTTTTGGATCATTATCACTATCATAATCATAAGCAGCATGATCTATATCACTATTATTATTATCACTATAATTATCCTCAACATTATCCTCAACATTACTAAAACCAGTTAAATATTCCTGTTCCTGTTCCTCGTCCTCTTCCTCTTCGTCTACAGTGTCCTCATGTAGAGTCTGCGTGGCTTTTGATAATGTTAAGGGGTTTTTGAACATTGAATTATTTTCAATAGTAGTATTGTTTTGTAGCACTTGCTTTTAAACATTTTCATGATATTCTGTTGACAGCAACAGTGTTTCATGCAGTACACTACATTGATGATCACTGACACTTAAAACCTCACTATTTTTACTTCTTAGCTCACTGCGAACTAACAGTTCCATTTTTATTGGTTCGTTTCACAATATATGAATATCCTTTATAGAATGCATGAGGCTTACCATACCTAGTCACAGATACTTCCATATCAACTGTCAAGCAAAGACTAAGCTCTAGTAAAGACAACTTGGTAATAAGAACAATAGTTTAATGTGCGAGCATATATGGATGCAAATGCAGGAGCAAAATAGTGGGAACATAAAGTGAGAGTAAAAATTGGGGGCAAAAATTGGGAGCAAAAATTGAGAGCAAAAAGTAGGAGCAAAAATAGTAGGAGCAAGTATGGGAGCAAATGTGACAGCAAAAGTGGGAGCAAGTATGGGAGCATATTATGTGAAAGCAAAAGTGGGAGCAAAAAGTGAGAGAGAAAGTGGGAGCAAAGAGTGTAAGCAAAAATGGGAGCAAATATGAGAACAAAAAAGTAGGAGCAAGTATGGGAGCAAATGTAAAATCATAAGTGGGAGCAAAAAGTGAGAGAAAAAAAATTGGGAGCAAAAAGTGTAAGCAAAAGTGGGAGCAAATATGAGAGCAAAAAAAAAGTGCGACCAAATATGGGAGCAAAAAGTGGGAGCAAAATGTTTGATAAAAAAATTAGGAGCAAGTATGAGAGCAAATGTGAAAGCAAAAGTGGGAGCAAGTATGGGAGCATATGTGAAAGCAAAAGTGGGAGCAAAAAGTGAGAGAAAAAAAGTGAGAGAAGAAGTGTAAGCAAAAGTGGGAGCAAATATGAGAGCAAAAAGAAAGTAGGAGCCAGTATGGGAGCAAATGTGAAAGCAATAGTGGGAGCAAAAAGTGAGAGAAAAAAAGTGGGAGCAAAAAGTGTAAGCAAAAGTGCGAGCAAATATGAGAGCAAAAAACGTGAGATCAAATGTGGGTGTAAAAATTAGAGCAAAAAGTGGGAGCAAAAAGTGTAAGCAAAAGTGGGAGCAAACAAGTGTGAGCAAATATGGGAGCAGAAAGTGGGATCAAATGTGAAAGCAAAAGTGGGAGCAAAAAGTGAGAGAAAAAAAAGTGAGAGAAGAAGTGCAAGCAAAAGTGGGAGCAAATATGAGAGCAAAAAGAAAGTAGGAGCCAGTATGGGAGCAAATGTGAAAGCAATAGTGGGAGCAAAAAGTGAGAGAAAAAAAGTGGGAGCAAAAGTGTAACCAAAAGTGCGAGCAAATATGAGAGCAAAAAAAAGTAAGAGCATGTATGGGAGCAAATGTGAAAGCAAAAGTGGGAGCAAAAAGTGAGAGAAAAAAAGTGGGAACAAAAAGTGTAAGCAAAAGTGCGACCAAATATGAGAGCAAAAAAACGTGAGATCAAATATGGGTGTAAAAATTAGAGCAAAAAGTGGGAGCAAAAAGTGTAAGCAAAAGTGGGAGCAAACAAGTGTGAGCAAATATGGGAGCAGAAAGTGGGAGCAAATGTAAAAGCAAAAGTGGGAGCAAAAAGTGAGAGAAAAAAGTGAGAGAAGAAGTGTAAGCAAAAGTGGGAGCAAATATGAGAGCAAAAAGAAAGTAGGAGCCAGTATGGGAGCAAATGTGAAAGCAATAGTGGGAGCAAAAAGTGAGAGAAAAAAAAGTGGGAGCAAAAAGTGTAAGCAAAAGTGCGAGCTAATATGAGAGCAAAAATACGTGAGATCAAATATGGGTGTAAAAATTAGAGCAAAAAGTGGGAGAAAAAAGTGTAAGCAAAAGTGGGAGCAAACAAGTGTGAGCAAATATGGGAGCAGAAAGTGGGAGCAAATGTGAAAGCAAAAGTGGGAGCAAAAAGTGAGAGAAAAAAAGTGAGAGAAGAAGTGTAAGCAAATGTGGGAGCAAATATGAGAGCAAAAAGAAAGTAGGAGCCAGTATGGGAGCAAATGTGAAAGCAATAGTGGGAGCAAAAAGTGAGAGAAAAAAAAGTGGGAGCAAAAGTGTAAGCAAAAGTGCGAGCAAATATGAGAGCAAAAAAAAGTAGGAGCAAGTATGGGAGCAAATGTGAATGCAAAAGTGGGAGCAAAAAGTGAGAGAAAAAAAGTGGGAGCAAAAAGTGTAAGCAAAAGTGCGACCAAATATGAGAGCAAAAAAACGTGAGATCAAACACAAATATGGGTGTAAAAATTAGAGCAAAAAGTGGGAGAAAAAAGTGTAAGCAAAAGTGGGAGCAAACAAGTGTGAGCAAATATGGGAGCAGAAAGTGGGAGCAAATGTGAAAGCAAAAGTGGGAGCAAAAAGAGCGAGCAAAAGTGAGTGCACAAAGTGGGAGCAAAATGTGTGTGTAAAAAGTGGGGGCAAATGTGGTGTTTTACTAAAACAATCTCCCCTAACCTAACCTAACTTCACCTAACCTAACCTTCCAACTCTCAGATCAAAAATTAAATTCTGGCCATAGTCGAGTTGGAACCCAAAACCTCTGGGATAACACCCAAGTATACAGTGCCGGAAAAATTAATAGCAACTCAGTGATTTTCCTCTTTGTATTAATTTATTTAATGTTTCAGTGTGACAGGTGTTTCCTTAATAATGCAATCCGAATATTTTTTGAAAGCTTATTTAATTACCACTCTATTGCAAGGTAATACATTAAATTTATTGTTGTTTACATGGCAGTTTGTACAGCTTTTGTAAATTGAAGGCCGAAGAGCAAAATATTGTATTCTACGTGTTAGTGTGTATTGTGCCAGCAGATGGCAGTAAATGCTCCTGGAAGTTTTATTCATTGTCTACAGATGTCTCTGTTGTGCATACAGTTCCTAGTTACTACTTCCTGTTGTGCATTTCTACTTCTTGTCTGTTAATAATCCCTTTGAATGATCATAAGTATTTTTCGTGTTTACCTGTTGTGTTTCTGTAATGAGGGAGTTTGATTGACAGATTCTAATTCAGAAATGGTTAGAAAATGTGATATAACACCAAGAAAGCCTACACAGATTGTGACTTTAAGTGAATGTGGTAAAACTAATAGTGAAATAGCTGAAATTGTGGGTGTGCATTAAAGTACAATTGGGAGACAGTTGGGTAAGTTTCGAGATAGGGGTGATGTTATGGGTGGTAGAGTCGGGAAATTTGGCAGAAAACCGGTAACTTCACCCAGATGTGACAATGCTTTACATCGTTTATGTTTGGAAGACAGATTTGCTACCTGAGAAGAACTTGCAGAGAAATGGAGGGAAACTTCTGGGGTTAATGTTTGTTCTAGAACTGTAAGGAACAGATTGTGAAAATTTGATTTGATGTCTAAGAAGCCTGCTGGACCTGTTGGTATGCAGTGGCTGTATCGACTGCTAAAGTGTGTGTGGAAATGGAAATGTGTACCAGAAGACTGGGAGAAAGGGCTAATAATACCAGTGTTTAAGAAAGGGGACAAGAAAGTGTGTGATAACTATAGAGGGATCACCCTTATATCACAGATAGTAAAAATACTGGAAAGGATATTAGAAAGAAGAATGAGAAGAAAGGTGGAAGGAGAGTTGCAAGAGGAACAGTATGGCTTCAGGAGTGGAAGATCCACAGTGGACCCAATCTTTAGCTTGAGGCAGGTGATGGAAAATAACTGGGAATATGGAGAGGATTTGATCATGACTTTCATAGATCTAGAAAAGGCATATGATAGTGTCCCCAGAGAGAAGGTGTGGGAAACCATGGTTAAGAAGAGACTGGGAAGAGAAATGTTGGAAATGGTGCAAGCAATGTACAACAACTGTGTTAGCAGGGTACTGACCCCAGTTGGAAAGACAGATTGGTTTAGGAACAAGACTGGACTAAGACAGGGGAGTGTGCTGTCACCTCTTTTATTCATAATGGTAATGGATGAAATTGTAAAGGAAACAAAGGAAGCATATGGACATAAAGAAATGAAGTTACTATTATTTGCAGACGATATTGTGGTCTGGGGAAGGAACACTGAAGAAGTGCAAAAACAACTAGATGCACTGAACGGAAATATTCAGAAGTATGGCCTGAAAATCAGTATAGAGAAAAGCAAGACCATGGTGATGACAAGAGGGGAAAGACAAGGTAAGGGCACTGTGAAAATTGGAAGTCAGAGTTTGGAAATTGTGGACACGTTCAAATACCTAGGAAGTGAATTGATGCAAACTGGTAGGTTGGACATGGAGATTGGCAGGAGGGTACAGCAGAGCAATGCATTCTATCAAAGTGTAAGAAAACTTGTTTGGGATAAGGAAGTACCAAGGAAAAGCAAGGAGGTAATGTATAAAATGTACTATGTACCCATATTAACGTATGCAGCTGAGACTTGGACCCTGACGAGCAGGCAAGAGAGTAGAATCCAAGCCAGTGAAATGAAATTCCTAAGAAGTATGATAGGTAAGACAAGGAAAGACAGAGTGAGGAATGAAGATGTTAGGAAGGAAGTTGGGATGGGAAAACTAAATGAGAGAATTGAGAAGAATAAACTAAGGTGGTTTGGACATGTAAAGAGGATGGAGGAAAATAGAATACCAAGACAGATGCTGGAGGCCAAGTGCAAGGGCAAGAGAGCAAGGGGAAGACCTAGAACAAGGTGGATCGATTCAGTGAAGAACAGCTTGAGAAAAAGAAATCTGGACTGGGACAAGATCGTGGAAGAAGAATTGTGGAAGGAAAGAGGGAAGTGGAGAAGTGCCATAAATACCCCGACCCGGCAGGAGCTGGATAAGGGGAAATGATGATGATGATGATCTAAGAAGCCTGTCAAGAAACCAATGCTCACCAAACAACAACGTATGAAGCGTATACAGTGGGCTAATGAACATCAGCCCTGGCCAGATGAACAGTGGCCGAGTGGCGTGAAGTTCTCTTTAGTGATGAATCAAAAATCAACATAGGTGGAAGTGATGGGGGTTGTAGCGTGTTTAGGAAAGCCAGTGAAGCACTGAATCCCGCCTGTACTTTAAAATAGGTCAAGTTCCTAACTAGTGTTATGCTATGGGGGTTTTTCTCATACAACGGTGTTGGGCGTGTCCATGTCATAGAATCTACTGTTAATGGAGCCCTGCACAAGACAATTTTGGAGAAGATGATGTCGTCAGGACGGGATTTATTTCCAGGACAACCATTAATTTTTCACGATGATACAGCACCCTGCTATCGTGCAAAAGTAGTCAAAGACTTCCTACGTATGCAGGAAAACATCTCAGCATTGTCTTGGCCTGGCAATTCACCAGATCTAAATCCAATAGAAAATTTGTGGAAGACACTGAAGAAGAAAATCAGAGAAAAGAAGCCCAGAACAAAACTACAATTGATCGAGACAATTGTAAACATCTGGTATCATGGAATACCCGTTGAAACTCTCCAAATTCTAGTAGATTCCATGCCAAGAAGGTGTCAAGAAGTTTTGAGGTCAAAAGGCTATCCCACAAAGTACTAGTGCAAAGATCAGGAACTATTCTATGAGGTGTAAAATTTTTCTCTTGTGCCTTCTTTTAACAAATGCTACACAAACTACCATGTAAACAGCAATACATTTAAGTTATTGTCTGGATTAGAGTTGAAATAAAACAAGCTTTCATAAAATGTATGGATTGTAGAACTTTCTGTTAACCTATCTGAATGAATCATGAAATAGCTTAATACAGAGAGAAAAATCACCGAGTTGCTATTAATTTTTCCGGCACTGTACTAGCCACTACACCGCGAGATGGGCAAATTGTCATGCAACACAACACAAAAATGAAAGTTTCCTGTAGTGTAACTCATTGGCTGACAACCATAGTTGAGAATTCAAACCCAAGACCTCATGACTTTTGTTTTGAACATTATCAGAAATATTTTTCCATTTACATGTTGCTGTTGCTTATAGTTATAAGAGTTGGCATTAATATGGGAGCAAAAGTGAAAGCAAAAAGTGGGTGCAAGCAAGGCTGGTTGTTGAGACTTTCATATCAACTAATACACATAAATTAAATTTTAGTAAAGTGACTTGGCTAATAATAATAATAATAATAATAACAGTTTAAAAAATCAAGGGGATTGATATTTTTCAGGGTGTAATTTCCAAAGTACTGTTTAGAATAATAATTACATGAACAGATTCCAAGAACTCTAGAGTGCTTTTAAGGTTAATGATTGGCTAGGAGTGAGATAGAGCTAGCTAACCTAAGTTATCCTCAGCTCACTAAACCTAACCTTGTCACATGCCTTGTTCTAAAAATATAGACATGCTTTGAAACTGGCTATGACGTCACAGATGAATGGCGGTGGGAGGCTGGCAAAAAAGGAAAATGTTTTTGTGTAATAAAAAGTCATGTCCAGCCTCCCACCGCCATTCATCTGTGACGTCATAGCCAGTCTCAAAGCAAGTCTATACTTGTAGAACATGCCATGTGACAAGGTTAGGTTTACTGAGCTGAGGTTAACTTAGGTTAGCTAGCTCTATCTCACTCCTAGCCAATCATTAACCTTAAAAGCACTCTAGAGTTCTTGGAATCTGTTCATGTAATTATTATTCTTGACAGTACTTTGGAAATTACACCTTGAAAAATATCAATCCCCTTGAATTTTTTTAAAACTGTTATTATTATTATTATCAGCCAAGTCACTTTACTAAAATTTAATTTATGTGTATTAGTTGATATGAAAGTCTCAAGAACCAGCCATGCTTGCACCCACTTTTTGCTTTCACTTTTGCTCCCATATTAATGCCAACTCTTATAACTATAAGCAACAGCAACATGTAAATGGAAAAATATTTCTGATAATGTTCAAAACAAAAGTCCTGAGGTCCTGGGTTTGAATTCTCAACTATGGTTGTCAGCCAATGAGTTACACTACAGGAAACTTTCATTTTTGTGTTGCATGATAATTTGCCCATCTCGCGGTGTAGTGGCTAGTATACTTGGGTGTTATCCCAGAGGTTTTGGGTTCCAACTCGACTATGGCCAGAATTCCATTTTTGATCTGAGAGTTGGAAGGTTAGGTTAGGTGAAGTTAGGTTAGGTTAGGTTAGGGGAGATTGTTTTAGTAAAACACCACATTTGCCCCCACTTTTTACTCACACATTTTGCTCCCACTTTGTTCACTCACTTTTGCTCACACTTGTTTGCTCCCACTTTTGCTCCCACTTTTTGCTCCCACTTTTTGCTCCCTCTTTTTGCTCCCATATTTGCTCTCACTTTTTTTTGCTCTCATATTTGCGCGCACTTTTGCTTACACTTTTTGCTCCCACTTTTTTTTCTCTCACTTTTTGCTCCCACTTTTGCTTTCACATTTGCTCCCTTACTTGCTCCTACTTTCTTTTTGCTGTCATATTTGCTCCCACTTTTGCTTACACTTTTTCTCTCACTTTTTTGTCTCACTTTTTGCTCCCACTTTTGCTTTTACATATGCTCCCATACTTACTCCCACTTTTTGCTTTCACATTTGCTCTCATACTTGGTCCTACTTTTTTTGATCCAACTTTTTGCTCCCATATTTGCTCGCACTTTCTTTTTGTTCTCATATTTGCTCCCACTTTTGCTTCCACTTTTTTTTCTCTCACATTTTGCTCCCACTTTTGCTTTCACATTTGCTCCCATACTTGCTCCTACTTTTTTGCTCTCATATTTGCTCCCAATTTTGCTTTCACTTTTTGCTCCCACTTTTTTCTCTCACTTTTTGCTCCCACTTTTGCTTTCATATATGCTCCCAAACTTGCTCCTACTTTTTTCTCCCACTTTTTGCTGTCAATTTTTGCTCCCACTTTTTGCTCTCAATTTTTGCTCCTACTTTTTGCTCCCACTTTTTGCTCCCAATTTTTGCTCCCACTTTTTGCTCCCACATTTGCACCCACATATGCTCGCACATTAAACTATTGTTCTTATTACCAAGTTGTCTTTACTAGAGCTTAGTCTATGCTCGACAGTTGATATGGAAGTATCTGTGACTAGGTATGGTAAGCCTCATGCATTCTATAAAGGATATTCATATAATGTGAAACGAACCAATAATATTGGAACTGTTATTTGGCGTTGTTCAAAACAACGTTCAAAACAATGTCGCAGTGAGCTAAGAAGTAAAAATAGTGAGGTTTTAAGTGTCAGTGATCATCAATGTAGTGTACTGCATGAAACACTCTTGCAGTCATCAGAAAATCATGAAAATATTAAAAAGCAAGTGCTACAAAACAATACTACTATTGAAAATAATTCAAAGTTCAAAAAACCCTTAATATTATCAAAAGCCACGCAGACTCTACATGAGGACACTGTAGAGGAAGAGGAAGAGGAACAGGAACAGGAACAGGAATATTTAACTGGTTTTAGTAATGTTGAGGATAATGTTGAGGATAATTATAGTGATTATAATAATAGTGATATAGATCATGCTGCTTATGATTATGATAGTGATAATGATCCAAAACAAGACAATAACGTTTTCATGCCTATTGTTCACCGTGTAAGAAAAAAGATCTACAACAAGATTTGTTTTTAAAACTATAACACACTATCGTAAAGGCAAAGACTTGTATTAAGTGAGCTTTTTATTGTCATAATCATGTATACTCTGCAATGTTAAATATTCTGACTTCTATAGAAAATAAAACAACATTGTTCCATTATTTTCATTTATTTACAAACTTTGTATACTTTTTTTTGGTTTCATGATAATATTTTTAAGACAATACTAAACACTAAAACATTATTATTCTATACACATATTTTACTTTCAGTCCATTGTCATGACTTATATCTTCCATTATTATTTGCCATTTGTTTTTTTTATTTAATTAAAACGAACCATTGACCTATTGTTTTCAACACATTCATAAATTAAGTTTACAGGTTGTATAGCATTGTTGACTTCATCAAAAACACTCTCCGACATATCATTAAACCGTGTAGGCAGACATGTCTCAAAGTTTTCACATACACAAAGTACACGATCACCATATGCTGTTTTCAATTTCCGAATCTTGATAATGCAGAATGGAATATACGTTGGCAATTCGCTGAGCTTCTTTGTCTCTAAGCCACATGCTTGACCCACAGCATTCAAAACATTCATTTTAGTGGTCTATGAACCAAAGAAAAGCAGATCTATTACACTCTAAAACAGATTTAATAATTTTGTGCAATTAGGGATTTTGCACTATGCATGGCTGATAAATTTTACTATTAATGCAAGAAATGCCCTAACTGTAGCAGATACTGCTTTTCTGCATATAGCACAAGTGTTGAGTTTTAATGCACACTTGACACAGGCTATCATGTGTCCACAAGCCAAAAATACAACACCTAGTTCATCTTGATAACAAATTTTACATAATTGTTGGTCACACTTTTGTATCTGTTCGTGAGACAAGTCTTTTTTTTTCAGCCTCATGTATTTGCTCCGCATGTTCTAACTCTAAAGGCACTTTTATGTCTTGTGCTGCAATCACGTCTTCTTTACGAATAGTGTTCACAAATTCCTGACCTTTAAGCAACACCATGTATTTACAGTTAGGTAACCAACGAGCGTGTTGCACAAAAGGGTCATCAGTCATTTGCCAATCCTTTAAAGCAAATCCACAATAAAAACATACTGTTTTATCCCCTGCACCAGTATAAAAATATCCAGCTTCACTTAGCTGTTTGGTAAGGTGTTTTAATATTAATGGCCAAACATTTTTATTAGATTCTAAACGTTTTTGAACAGAGCTGTACTTTGGGTGTGCTAGTGCTTTAGTCTTGCAAACTCCCAATTTTTCAAAAGCACATGCCAATTCAACACTGTCTATGGCATATGGACCACATATATCGACACTACCGTTGTTGGCTGGTAATACATTATTATTATTATTTATTTGTGATTCATTAACGTAAGTAGCGGCCAATGGTCTTGTTGTTCGGTAAAATGAATACACGGGTATGTTACCCACTTGTTTTCCAAGCATGTAAGTACAACAAGGAGACCATCGTAAATGGTCTCTAAAGGGATCATCCCCTTCTTCCCAGTGTGAAAGTTCAATACGACAAAACACACAGCGCACCACATATTCTCGGTTCAAGTAAAAAAAACGGCTTTTGCAAGTTTATGTGTCGACAAAAAGCCTACAGGCCAGGATTCAAATGTTAACCAACGATCATGTTCTGATTTTAAATTTAACCCAAGTGGTAAACCAACTTGCTCACTTGTTGATACTAACGCCATGTGTTATAATAAAACTTTTTCTTAATGTAAGTTATTAACGTTGCACAGAGTACTTTAAAGCTCAATGTATGCTTGTTCACTGTCTGTTCATTACGTAAATGGCGCAAGACGACACCTAAAAGCAAACAAAATAACCACTCACTCGATCAATCACTCAATCAATCAGTCAATCAATCAATCAATCAATCAATACTTGTACATACAACTTCAACGTTAATTGGCATTAATATATCAAAACACCATAAAAATTATAATAAACTGTATGTCGGCACTAACAGTAACCCATGTACTTATTTTCTTTTTATAAAGCTGCAGTCATTTACATTCCCCTTTAACCAGTACATAAACAAAAAATAATAATGTCATGTCATTTTGTTCAGATTATTATGTTCAAACCTGTGAATATTCGTTGAGTTCATAGGGTACAAAGTTCCTAATTTTTCTACTAGAAAGCGCTATAGAGTTTAAAGAGATTATATATCTAACATCTAACCTCCTTGACTTTCATAGTCAAGGAACAACTAAATTCGACATGCAAGCTACCCTCTGAGTGTCAAATAACAAAGCTTGCACCCGGCACCCGAGGTCATGCGATATTTATATTATTATTATTATTATTATTATTATTATTATTATAGGGAACGACATGTGAGTTAAATTAAAATTTTTGTTTTTTACAAAATCCAATATGGCCTTGTACTTGCCCGGTAAACAAACAATATGGTCTTGTACCGGTTGCCAATACATAGTCATTAATCAAGAAAGCAATCATCGTCCTAGTCATGTACAGGTAATGAATTTTTTGTCTACGAGTTTTGAGTAGTGGTAAAATGGAATAGCATTTTATGTTAGGCTTACCTGAGTTTTGAATAGTTCACTGTCTGGAAACAATGGTTGCACTTTACTGCGTCTCGGGTTTTCAACGACTGCTACGGCGGTAAGGCTTTTCTTTCCAAGTTTCTAAAAATAAATAAAATAAACCGTTATAAATTCCTAAATTCAGGTTATTACATGCATTTCATAAAATAAAATATGAAACAAAAAATGAAACAAGTTAGTTTAAAAAAATAATCCCACCTTAACTTGCAGTGGCTTGTTGCTCTTTCCTTCTAGTGGGCTCAAAAGTAAACTGGTTTCTTGTATCTCAGACATGTAAGGTATACCGGTTATCTGCAAACAAATAAATTAAAAATCAATAATTACCTAATCAATAACTACAAATTTAAGGTTCATTAGCATGACATCATTAAAATAATCATTCATAGATACTTACCAAAATATAAAAGGATTTTTCTTCCACAGCTCTACTGTATACGTCCGTTTGCTAAAATGGCAAGTGCATGACTAACGCAATCGCTATCAGTTAGCCTAGCAACAGAAAAAGTTGTATTTTCTCAGCGTTTTGACCTTGAATGGTTCTCTGTCTCTCTCTCTCTCGCACGTGTTCCCACGCCTCTTCACATTCCTCAATCTGAATAAGATTCGTATACCTTATACTAGTTTCATGTTTTTAATATGGAAACAAAATGGATACCTCTTATACATCGGTAGTCCTACTGTCTCAGAACCAAAATGGCGGCCTCTGCTTAAACAGCACACCTGCTAGCCACCACGAGGCATGTAAGCTGATATCACCCTTCCTGCTGACGTAGACATTCCTGCCTCGTCAGCACCAGCAACAGCAATCACGAGTCCTCTGGCTAGGTACAATATTCAGTCACTAGTGAGCTGGACTGTGTGTGTGTTAGCATTCAAAACATGTGTGTCTTATTATTATTATTATTATTATTATTTTATTATTATTATTATTATTATTAAACATTTTACTGTAATAATAATTACTAGCAAGCGGCCATCCTCAATACATGATCATGTTAACCACATACTTTCATCCTAAAACACATGACTTTACCCAGTTCAATATTTAGTTTATAACATTTCAGGCCAATAACCTTACCCTTTTGGCTCTTTGCGTACATGCACATGACTTGGTCGAGCAAATGTTATACAGGTCTGACGTTTATTTTTGGCCGGTGGTCCTGAAATCCGTGCATCCACTGTGCTAACCATTCAACCTTCTTAGTTCTCTCCTTCGTACCTTCTGATCGTGCGTGGGTGCATGCATTTGTTACTACACATGCTCACAATAAGAAGGCTTCCTGGCTGGTCGGAGACCTCTACACAACAAACAAGCACCGGCCAAAAAAAATGTCAGACCTATAGGTTTCCATATTCTAAAACCATTTACTGTGCCAGACAGCAGTCTCGCTTATCATCGTTTACTAGCATGTTAAAGATCCCCTTCAGGGGTAAAAAGAATTCCTAGCATACTTAACACATTTTGAAATATTCGCCTCTATCCGTCATAGGAAATGTCACAAAACCAACCGTCCTAAGCTGCCCCCGCCATCCCACCAAAATAGCTATTCATTTCTTCCGGGCACGGTCACCGAGATCGCCAACGTCTAGGAATCACTTGGTCATATCCTACAACCGTCTGTTGTGTCAGAGAGCGATCTCGCTCATCACTGTTAACTAAAACGTTAAAGATCCCCTTCAGGGGTAAAAAATCTTATCATGCTTGTCACATTTCAAAATATTCGCCTTCATTCATTCGTCATAGGAAAAAATATCGAAAAGCAACCCCTCGTTTTGCCATACATCGCCCCCGTCGAAATAGCTATTTCCAGTATTCACCATGCTCAGTCATAGCCTCGTTGTAACATACGTCAAGCGCTACCGGCTCTCTGTCTACAAACACGCTTTCATTATTTTTTTAAAATTTAAAATGCCTAGTTTCTTTTTATCCTAGGGACTTGACATTTATTTTCGTGGTAGAGGGGGTAGGGACCTTTCATTTATGTCAAACAAACTTATTTGTCAACGTATTAGTTTCCAAAATAGTAAAAATTCAAAATATAAGCCTTTTCAAAAAATCTCAAAAAATGAAAAAGGTTTTATTATAAAAAATAAAGGTCATAGAGACCATTGGTTTAAACTATTGAATAACGTTCTATCATGTTTGGTTTTCAAACTATCGCCTACTTTTAAAAACAAAAATCATCATTTTTTTAAAATAACGAGCGATCTATAGGAAAGAGGACGTCAGTTCGAGTCCAATGACACCCCATTTGTTAAAATCCAACCTTCCGTTCGCCAATGATCACCAATGTTCGCGAGAAAGTAGGCTATCATTTTTTTCCCTCCTACACCATTGAAACTTGCTGTCCGCCTAGAGGGCATGCCCACCTTTCATTAATGTCAAACAAACTTTTTTTTTCCAAAATTCACCTTTTCCAAAATAGCGCCAATCCAAAAAACAAATATTTTCAATTTTTTTAAATATCATCACACATGCTTAGCCAAGAGAACGTCACCCCGTTCCTAAACAACACATCGTTCTACCCTTACAAGCTCATTAAATATCACTATAATGTCATAAACGCACGTTTACCAAAAATTGCGTTTCCAAATTCCACCCATTGTAAAAAGTAACCTCACCATCAAACAGAGCGGAAAAAATACCATCTAAACGACCCCTCACTCGACCCTAATCCTCCCCCACCACCAACTTTTTCCAACATAGCCATACGTATTCAAGCACACACTCGATTATAGGTAGAACCCCCCTTACCACACTACTGCACAGTTTTAGTCCTAGAGGCTTGAAATTTATTTTGCCAGTAGAGGGAGTCAGGGCCATTTATTTATGTCAAACATTTTTTTTGGAAACTCGTTAGTTTCCAAAATATAAGAATTTCAAAATTGAACTTTTATCAAAAAAACATAAAACATTAAAACGTTTTATTATAAAAAATAAAGGATATAGAGACCGTTCGTTTGCGCCATGGCACAACATTCTATCATGTTTGGTTTTCAAACTATCACCTACTTTCAAAAACAAAAATTTTCTAAAAAAAATCAAAAATATAACGAGTGGTCCATAGAAAAGAGGACGTCAGCTCGAGTCCAACGACACCTCATTTGTCAACATTCGACCTTGGGTTCACGAGATATTGGCTTGGACTCACCCGGCGGCCATGACACTCGTTAGAACTCTCCTTGCTTCCCTACTGACGTGACTTGCGAAACCCAAGTGAGGCTATTGCATGCAGTGAAGTGCTGTGTAAATTGCGAAACCCAGTGAGATTCTTCCGAGTCAGTGTGTAGCTGACTCGTAGGTAGTCTAACGGTAGTTTGTGTACTCAAGGGAGTGTACAGGTATTTCGGTGAGTGACAGACTGGCCAGACACAGGTCAGCCTAATTAGTGAACGGACAGCTGTTCGAGAGAGTGAAAGAGAAGTGTTCCCAGTCAGAGAGGAACTAGAGTGAGATACTAATTGCTCGTATCTGTTTATTGTGCGGTGTACTGTAACTTGCTAAGACCTGCAATAAAATTACTATTTCACTAAAAGGACCATTGTTTTGTGCTTCTACCCACCGTAATCCAGTTAACGAAAGTGCCACAAGGGGTGGCACGTTACAGTATATTTTCTCCAACAAACAAGTAGTAGCTTTTTGTGCCCTTACATGGACTATCACTGACTGAAAACCTCATTTCCATAAGTCAAATCGTTCAGGGGATGTGTAGCTTGATCCAACCTGTGTACATATTTTTATCGGAAAACTATATGGCACAGCTTACGCTAGGTTTCATTCATTCGATTTTGAATGTAGCCTTTCCCAAGGCCTTGCATGATAATGCTCTGAGCTAACTCGGTCCGTGATCCACTCGATGTTCTTGGGTACTTTCCTCCGAGGTCTAGTGGAATGATAAAAGGATTATCCTTCCACCCCTTGCTAACAGACAAAATTGCATTCCTGGTGGTAACGACCGGTTTTAATCCTCATCCTACCTTGGAGATTATAGCTCCAGTTTTCTATAGACCACTTTCAATTTGATGCATCATCCTCGTTATGAAAACTTAGCCAATCTCTTGGACGCGTGTGTAATTATGTGTTACCATAAAGTTGTTTATATTGTCCATCCGCCCAACTTGATCAGGTACTAAACTGAAAATACCATAGGTATTGAATACCTTGTTAAAATATATTTATAAATAAATAGACTATTGAAAGACTTAAAGCCAGGTTTCTCAAGAGAGTCTTGGATATTTCACCCTATCAAGATTGGCTTACGAGTAATCTACCGAATGCTTCCTTATAGAAGACTTGAGACTAAGACTACACCTGCCATCTATTCCTGAGGAGGTCTCATTATTACAAGTGAGAGCCCAGAAGAGAAATTAGATCTGGCTAGATTTTTACAGTACAGATGCAATTATTGATCGCTGCTGGATGGAAGCAAATAAAGACTTACGCAGTGCTGTTCACGGTTTTCACCACACCAAGGTTACTATGGCCCAACTCATTGTATGCCAGAAGTTTTGTGGACGTTAGCGCGTGCACCAGAAGGACAAAATCATTGATGGACTATTCTAGAGAACAATAGTACAGACATTTATGTACCTATTATGTTACATTTATGCACGTTTATGCGCTTTTCATTTAATAAATAAATATATACCCTAAAAATTTGAACTGTATCTGTAAATACGAGGGCTGTTTTTCTTTCAACAGTTTGCCAAACTGATTTTACTACTAAATGTTTGTTTGTTTTATTATTATGTCTTAACATAATCGCCAAACCGATTGAAACATTTGTCGTATCGTTACACCAGCTTTCCAATGCCCTCGGCAAAATATTCTGCCGCCACTGAGGTGCGTACGTCTGGATAATCTCCTGAAGTTTTTCCTTTTTGGCGAGGCGTTGCCGCCCAACAATACCTTCAATTCTCGAAAAGGTGAAAATCGTTCATGACGCACTGTGCCAACGTTTCAATAGACTTTTTCAAAGAATTCAAGTGTGAAGTTTTCGACCATTCGACCATTTAGTCCAAACCAGCACTGAATGATTTTCTCCTTTTTCAAGAATTGAAGGTATGGTTGGGCGGGAACGCCTCGCCAAAGAGGAAAAACTTCAGGAGACTGTCCAGACGTACCAACCTCAGTGGTGGCAGAATTATTTGCAGAGGGTATTGGAAAGCTGGTGTAACGATACGATAAATGTTTGAATCGTTTTTGCGATTATGTTGAGGCATAAGAATAAAACAAGCTAACATTTCGTAGTAAAATCGGTTTGGTATGTCAATCTGTTATTTATATACAGTCCATCGGACGTTGAAAAAAATACAACCCTCGTACGTTTTAAGTTCCGGTTGGTAATAAAACAAGGCGAGTACAGACTATCTACTGCACAACAAACTACAAATTGTAAACCATCTTTCCCACCACTTTGAAGGCAATTATCATAGCGTGGCGCATGATTCTGTGAGCCTTCTTCATACGACGTTGCCACTTGTGTTGTCAACCATATGACCACACGTCCTTTGAACTGATCGCTGTTGAATCTTTGTTAACGAAGGAATATTTTAAGGTTCAAAAAGAGAAGGAAGCCACTAGAGGCGAGGTGAGGGCAGCACTTCGTTCGTCATCGTGCACTTGATGACGCCCTTCAATAAATTGTCGGCCCCATCTCCTTACCATTGAATCACTCATCCAACCTCGCAAATATATCGATGAATGTCGATGGTTTAGTGTTCTTCGCATTCAGAAAATGAATGTCAGATATAATCCCACAGATGCGGGATTTTCAATCAACATCGCCATTCTAAGCAAGCACCATAGAGCGTAAACAACGGACAGTGATCTTTGTCAGCGAGACTCAGCTTCTAAATAACTAATGATTCATTATGACTCCACGGGAAACTGAACGAGACTCGTGTCGTGATGAGATGCTGGGACACTTTCAGCGTCCTCAAAACATGTCTGAGCTTGTAGAGTCGCGTTCATCCTCTGTTTGTCACATTATCCGACTTTGGATACGGTCAAATAAAATATTATATGGCTAAACGTTTTCATAAGTTGCTTTCCGATGAAATTTGTTCTATACATCTACAAAATGAAACCAACCAATTGAAGAGATCATGTGCAAATTGAAGAAAAGTCCGACAAACGGTTAAAGGATTCGTGCTAAGTAGAGGAGCAAGGAGGGTTCTGCTTCAAATACCGTTATTTATGCAAATGAGGGGGGCGTGGCAAGGTCAATGACCTTGAGGTAGGTCATGGTCAATGACCTTGAGGTAGGTCATTGACCCCAAGGTCGCCGGGACCCCGGAAGGTAAACAAACCTTGGAGGGTCCAGGAACCGGTTTGAGGGGGTGTGGGTGGAGGGAAGGGGTGGGGGAGGGGGGGAGGGTGGGGGGGGAGGGGGGGGAGTGGGAGGGAAGGGTGGGGTGGGGGACGAGGGGGGAAGGATGGAAGAGGATCTGCACGAGACCCTCCTCGACCCAGTCTCTCTATTGGACTGAGCGCCTTATCTGTTATGGTCTCGTGCTATATAGCTTTGCTTTGTACTTGATGAGATCCGAGTGTTGCCGAAGGTTTCCGAATCTTTGTCGGTGAATGAATCGTCAGATTTGAACGGTCAACTAGTGTGTGTGTGTGTGTGACGTCATAGCAGATTACGGGATGTGGGGTAGGTCATGGTTGGAAGTGTTCTTAATGGGAAAACATGAATGGAGATGGATGGTGGTTGTTGAAACCTGACGTGGTAGGTTGGTTAGGTGTGAATGGGTCTGAGAGACAAACAAAATGGGGTTGAAAGCGCTCAATGGTAAACACACATCAATGGTATCTGGAGTAGTGAATGGGATTGAGAGAGAGAGGGGGAATGAACTGGTTGTTGAATGTGCTCAATGGTAAACAATCGTCAATGAATCTGGAGTAGTATTTCCTGTAAATGGTAGGGTGGGTGAGGATACAAAACGCATAGCATGTTGGGTCGGCCAGCTCGACATGAAACATAAACAAGAAGGCGTACACCAGATCTGATTTATTAATCCATGAATTATATGTGGCATTAAAACCTAGCCACTTAACAAAAAGTTTATTGCCACGTTTTTGTACAATTTTTTCAACAAGATAATGCTTGGGATATTGCGTCCTTTGCAGTTCCTCCATGTAGAATCCTCCTTGGATTGGCTGCTTGTTGAGGTCATCAAGTAAATAAACAACTGGATTAGAAAGTTTTACCTTGCGAATACGAAATATTTCTGTGCTCCAGTTTGGTGTGTATCCTTTGGCGAAGATTGTTTTATGTTTACTGATGCGCACATAATCACCAATACGTAATCGATGACGTCGCGGATCTGCCGTTTTGATTTTGTGATGAATGCGATCCAATTGCGCAATGTTCTTGGTTACAAGGCGTGGTTTCATTCTGATAGTTCTATGTTTAGTGTTGTTGTAACGTGTCACCAGGTCGCGTACAAGTTCAAGCCAGCGATAGGATCCTCTTGCTGTAAATTGTTCCCACATGCGCGTCTTGAGTGTGCGGTTGAAACGTTCTACAACACTTGCCTTTAGATTGCTAAAAGTGGAATAGTGATGGATGTCAAGTGATTTGAGATAAGCGGAAAAAGTCTTGTTGAAAAATTCTTTGCCTTGATCTGTTTGAAGCAAACGAGGTTGTCGTCTTGACCGCTGAATGATGGTCTTGAATGCAGCGGTGACTAGTTGTGCAGATTTATTCCGAACAGGTTCAACAAAGGCCATTTTGGAATAAACGTCGATGACGGTGAGCAGATAGTTGACCCCGTTGTTAGCTTTGGCATAGGGAATCATTTCAACCAGATCAGCTTGCCAAAGATCGTCAACGCCCCGTGTGATGACATGACGACGATGGTAGAGACGACGAGCTGGTCTATGCAACTCGCGAGCAATGGCAGCCTTAACAGGCGAGGGTGTATGAACACGTTGACTCATTAGACAATAATGCCAGCATGACGAAGCTCCTCTTCTATTTCTAAAACTTCCGCCTCGTGTCCGGTATGACCAGCCTGTTCTGATGCACGCAACAGTTGCAGACGTTTAACCAACTTATTTGGATTGTTCCAATAGGCGAAATCGATGAAAGGTTTCAAAGTATTAAATGTGATACCGGACGCTGAATTTGCACGGCGAACACTTGCATAGGTGGGAAACAATTTTGATATGATGGTTTTATATTTGAAGCTCTTATTAGCATTTACTGCTTCAGAATGTTTATAATTACGTCTAAAACCATTTGTAGCCATCAAGATGTTTTTATACTTTTCAAGATCTTCTTTATCATAGTCCTGGGTAGAAGGTGTACGTGAAAATAAAAGTTCTAAAAGACCTGGCGTCAATTTGTAACGAACTGTTTTAACAATCAAAACATTGTCACTTATCTTGATTGGTGAATCGCCAATTCGAAATCTATTGTTTTCATAGCGAACACCATAGGTAGTATCAGTTTTCTTAGTAAAAAGATCTTCAAGGAAGGGAGTAACCAACGCACCATAATTTTGTAGTAAAATGGATTTTAACCGCACATATTGTTCGGGCGTATTTAATATTTCTTTAAGAGTAGGCTGCTTTTCTTTGGGTCTAGTGGGTGTTTCAGCAATTATTGATGTTTTCAAAAACTGGGGCAGCGGTGATTCTTTGGAGCTAGAAGACGGAAGCAATGGAGAAAAAACATCGTCAGGTTCTTCATCATTTTCTTCCTCCTCTTCAATTGTTTGTGTTTCTTTTGAGCGTGTACTAGGCTTTGATGTTCCTTTCAACACAGCTTCCAGAGGTGACTTCAAATGTTTTTCGACAAACAGTTCACTGTCGGCATGTGCACGTTTTAGATAGCGAAACTTTTGTCGAATGCTATTTCGCGCACGGATTATGTGCTTTTTTAATTGACTCCCTGTTGTCGCCATGACATCTGAACTAATGATGTTCAGAAAAGCGATGCAGCTACTTAAATACGAATGAAATGATCAAATCCCATGCGGTAGCGTCCATTGTTGATGTTGCTCTGCTTATCAATAACAAGACAACTGTGGTGATGAGCGTTCCAACACATGGCACACAACTGTGTAAAGGCTTGAAAGGTCATGTCTGGGTTCACGTGATCATCGTAGACGTGATGCATGTTGCGCTCATCCTGACGGAAGAGAACAATCACGTTGGCATTGTCACGAATCAACTGTTTTGGTATTCGCGAATAGGTTTGAGCGAGATAAAAACAATCAATATATTTATGACGTCCCATGCTAAAGTAAGCCTGAATAATACCCTGTCTTTCTGTGGCCACATCGTCAAAAATCATAAGCGAATGGGGGCGAACATTGTCTGGAGAAATGACATCTTCGTGTGCTGCGAATGTGAAGTAGCCCATGTTGCGCAGACCTGACATGACCTGTTCCAAGAACACATACAGCGGTTGATACAGCGATTTGGCAAAGATATAGATATTTTGAAAGCGCACTCCGTTTAAGGAGGTGATGAGGGTAAGCAGAAGATTGGTTTTTCCACATCCTGACGGGCCGGCGATGAGACAGCGAATGGAGGATGGGAAGAGTGATCCATGACGTTGTTCGGACGATGTTGAGAAGAGGTTTGAAACCAAGTCTCCCACCGGAAGTGAATGTTGTTGCTTAATAATCTGCATATCAACTAAATGTGAAAGGGGAAGAGCTGGTCTCTATATACATGAGGCAAGCGGGTGTTTCAGTTCCAGTGTAACCATGGACGCCTTTGGAAGAACTCTTAAAACAAATGAACGATTTGCTTTGACAAACGATCCAAAACATGATACAGATCCGGCTACTAAACGATATGTCGATGCTAATGTATTGCCACGCACAACAGATGGTAATTACGACTTTAATGGAAAGCGATTGACCAATATAACAGAACCCGTATTACCCTCGGACGCATGTTCAAAAAAGTATGTAGATTATTACCGCTTACGACGTATCAAAGGAGATTATGAGGCTCAGAATAAACGTATTACGGGCGTTGCAGATCCTGTGAACGATCAAGATGTGTGCACCAAAGCCTATGTGTTAACCAATGCTGTGGTGTTAACAGAAGCAAAGGACTATGACGTACACCAACGTCGAATCACTCAGCTGGCTCTTCCAACAAACAACACGGACGCTGCTCGAAAGGACTATGTAGATAACAAGGTGAAACAGGTGCTCAGTATTGTGCCCACCCTAACTGTAAAGGGCTATACAGCAAATAATGCACGCTTTGTGCATGTGGCCGATCCTGAAGATGATCAAGATGTTTGTACAAAACGGTTTTTAAACTCTGAAATGGAAAAGGTGTGGGAAATTAAGGAGAACGCTCTACAGATGAAGCGAAGACGAATAGCCGAAGTTGCTGATCCTGTGCAACCTCACGACGTGACGACGAAACGATTTTTGGAACAACGGTTATCGCTTTTTATTAAATCAATACCCTCTATATTTCTGCTTCACATTGTAAACCAACAACCGGTAAAAGATCCCAATAACCTCGCCTACATACTACGTTCGGGGTATGACAATTACCGTTTAATGTATGATGGTGCCATTCGTGTAATTGAGTATGCACCAGATTTGAAACATTTAGAGGTACGATTAAACGGTAGTGTTCAACCACTTATTGATCAACCGGTGAAAGCCGGAGACAAATTATTCTTTTATTTGAAACTCTCGTCTGAAGAAAAAGAGGCGGGGAAAACGATGAACGATTTTCCTCTGTATATAGAACTTGAATATACAGCCACCATTGAATAAATAATTATAGGTTCCCTTCCTGAGGAGTGTTAGTTGTGTTCTATACTTTGCGGTGTGAGGTTGTCTTGTTCTTTGGTCGCGATGGTGAAACAGAGATATGTGGTGAAGAAGAGGAAGAAGTTGTCAAGAAAGGGAGGCTTTAAAGCTATTCTTCATGCGGCACGTCAAGCTTCGCGCGGAGAAACAAATAGTGAGTTGGCTATTAAGAAAGCACTCCGAGCAGCACGATTGCATGCGAATCCCAAAAGTAAACTACGTTTTAGAAAACGTGCCCGAGTTATTCCTGTGCCGAAACGTGGTGGATTTTTACCTGCACTGTTTGCTGGACTGGCAGCCCTGGGTTCACTTCTTGGAGGAGCAAGTGCGGTAGCACGAACGGTGAAAGCTGTTGAGGAGGCGAAGCAACAGTTGAAGGAAAGTGAAAGGCATAATAAAACTATGGAGGCCATAGCACTGCGCGGCAAAGGTGTGAACATGAAGCTAGCACCCTACAAGAAAGGACTCGGCATTTACATGTCGCCAAAAAACGGTTAATCGATGCACTGCCACGACGAGCCATGACGCATGAGGAAGTTTTAAGATATGCAAAACAGCTAAAGATCTCCCACTTTCGAGGTGTGTTTATGCGCAACCAACTACCGTCTCGACCACGGAGCCATGAAAGTGCAGTTGTTAATTTGGATGACAGTCATGGACCGGGAACGCATTATGTGGCCTACATAAAGCATGGGCGAACCGTGTGGTACTTTGACAGTTTTGGAAACCTTCCTCCTCCGACAGAGCTTGTTCGCTATTTTGGAAGCAGTGCAACAATACACTATAATGTGAAACGAGTGCAAAATTTTAACACGCAACAGTGCGGTCGTCTATGTTTGACTTTTCTATATAAGACCGAGCATGGCGGGTGACGTGGTCATTATGACAACAGAAAGTAGAACGTTTACAGTGCACGGACAAGGTGCGGAAGTAACTGTTGACTTTTATCCTCCTATTGAATTGGGACGACGACCCTACGTGCTGGGACTTGTTTCGTTTGAAGGCTATAATAGAATCTGCAACATAATTGAAGACGTCAATGATAAGTTCTACTACGATGACTATGTGTTAACTCTACCGTCTGGCAGCTACACCGTAGATGATATTCACGATCACATCTACACAACTCTCACCAAAGAATTTAGTCTAAAAGCATTTCTGGACGGGACACGCAAGTTTGAACTCATAGCCAACAACGTGACACATCGCTGCAGTATTCTTTCTTCTTTTAGGATTGATTTTAAATCTCAACCAGATTCGATTGGGTCATTGTTAGGCTATTCACCACAAGTGTTAGTACCGAACGTGATACACAAGTCTGACCAACCGGTGAAAATATTTGAAGATCATCACGTATCTGTCACGTGTAATATTATTACAGACGTCTACACCAATCAAGATCCCTCGCATTCGCTTTATGATTTTATTGTTACTTCACCTGGTGGTTATATCATCCGCGAAAACCCGTCGGTGGTGCTCTATCATCCTGTGAGTGTGACCAACATCAGGAATATTACCTTAAGACTGGTGAATAGAAACCAACGTCTCATTCGGTTAGACCCTCATACACCTGTGACCTACAAACTGTATTTGAAGCCAGCATGAAACAAGTGTATAAAGCGGCAACGCTGTCAAGAACGGGCGTTAGTTGTGTTCAACACGTGTACAGGTTAACACGTGTCAACAAGCAGATCCTACAACAACTTGGTTACACCTTACGTCATGAATTCGATTCTAGACGTGACAAACCCTGTCGAAGTACAGGAGGGTATTGTAAGAATTGAACACCATTCCTACCAACCGTATACTCAGGGACTAAATAATAATGATGAGATTCGCATTACTATTAACCAACAAGATATCTACACGCTTCCACATGAAAGTTACATCCAGATTGAAGGGCAACTCACCAAATTGGATGGTACCATTCCAACAACGTCAAAGTTGGCCAACAATGCTTTGGCCTTTTTGTTTTCTGAGGTTCGCTACGTGATCAACGGTATTGAAGTGGATACTACTCGAAATGTTGGCATAACAAGTGTCATGAAACTTTATCCCTCGTATGGAAGCGAAGAGAGTAAAGCTTTTTGTATGGCTGGTTGGTGTCCCAACTCAACCAACGACTGGATGATTAACGATGATGGTACATTTACTGGACATTTACCTCTAAAATTAATACTAGGCTTTGCAGAGGATCATAAGCGCATTGTTGTGAACGCAAGACAGGATCTGATTCTTGTACGAGACAGGAGTGATTATAATGCGCTAAAGGGAGCTGATACAGCGCCAATAGATACAAAAATTCTACTGCAACGAATTCTATGGAAAGTACCGCACGTTACTCTATCAGATCAGAAAAAATTGAGTCTGCTCAAGATTGTGGAGAAGGATACAGCTTTACCCATTCAATTTAGAAGCTGGGAGCTGCATGAATACCCGGTATTACCATTCTCCGATACACATACTTGGTCTATAAAAACCTCACGGTATACAGAGCGGCCACTCTACGTCCTGGTTGGATTTCAAACAGATCGCAAATATCAACAGAATAAAGATGCATCAAAATTTGACCACATCCAATTACGAAATATACGACTCTTTTTGAACGGAGTTACCTTTCCCTATGAGGGAATGGATTTAAACTTTAACAAGAACAAATATGGTAAGCTTTATGACATGTTTGTAAACTTTCAGTCATCCTATTATCAGAAAGAGGCATGTCCGCTATTATCACCACAAGACTTCAAGTCCAAGGCGCCTCTGGTGGTGATGGACTGTTCGTATTTGGAGGAGTCGATGAAGGAAACAACTATTGATATCAGACTAGAATTTGAAACATCTACAGTTATTCCAGAAAAAACAACAGCCTATTGTCTTATTGTTCACGAGGCGCAAGTGTTTTATCAACCGCTGTCCAATATGGTGACCAGAGTATAAATAGCATGTCTTCCTCCATTGCCCTTCACAGTCATGGAAAGCTACGATGAAGTCACAACCCCCTCTGCGAGGTGGGTCTGCAAATGTGAAAGTGATTCACCAGGCTCAGATGAAGATTCAAGGTTTACCATTTATCGCGCCCTAGTGAGTGAAGCTATAACTGCCTAACACAAGAATCATACTGTGCTTAGAATGCCGCCGCATCTGGTTCACTATTTACCGGATGGATTCATGTCTACGTTTGGTATTCATGACAGGGGCTACAACAACAAGCCCATCGCTAATCAAACAAATAATGTGGACGATGGTGTTGCCAAAGCTTCATCTTGTCATGTTGGAGAGCGGGTAGATTGCATGGACTGCAAATGCGATCGTTGCTCAACAAGTCGAGACGCTGATGCAGCATTTGAGATTTATCGTACCCTGGTGAGTTTAGCAATACGCGCCTACCATAAAGCGCAATTTCTTCGTGAAATGCCGCAGCATCTGATTGCCTATTTACCAGCTGGATTTCTGACCGCGTACGGTGCACACGACATTGACCTTAATTGGGATAAGCTACCATTACACCTCCGTATGTCGGCGGATGTTGCAGCCTGCCGTCCTTGTCGTAGACACTTTATGCATCGAGGAGATTCTCACTGTGATTGGGATGGTCCAAATCCTATGATAAAAAATTGTAAGCGATGTACTGATAACTTTATGAATAAAATTGTGTAATTGATTTTTGTGTGTATATTATTTTCTCGCTCCTATCCAATCAGTTAGTTGTTAAGAAGCAGCGGTAGTGGAAGGTCTGATATCCGTCGCCATGCCGAAAACATTGATTGTCGACGTGCAGGGTTTCAAGGTGAACGGAAACAAGTTTGTATTTAAAGAAGTTGGAATTATTGACTGCACAACCATGTGGGCACCAAGAGTAACCAGTTTTGTCTTTGAACCACCGTTTCCATTGCATTTGCAGTCAGACGAGGACAGAAGACAAACAGAGTGGTTGCAACGCAATTTGGGACTAGTCTGGAAAGAAGGTGACATTCCTTACCATCATCTATCACTTGTTCTGAAAGCTCACTTGTTTGGCGCTGACCTTGTCTTTGTAAAGGGAAGCGAAAAAAAGGAATGGTTGCGTCAGTATGTTAATTCAACTTGTCAACTTGTTGACCTTCATGATCTGGGATGTCCTGCACTGTACAACCTGTCCGTGCCTGATGAACCTCTACAAAATAAAACACTTCAAAATGTTTGGAAGCTTTTTGATTGGCTAGCTCGCAAAGCATGTCAAAACTTGCATGTTGAGTGTATAGCGCTGTAACGTCGGCTACAGTGTGAGACATACCAGCGATCAGTGCGGATGTGTAGAATTATGGCTGCAATTGAAGGTTTGGACGCCAACCCCACAGAGCGAGCTATTGTCAAGTTTTTCGCCTGCAAAAAGAAGCTAGACAGTTTCACAGACGAGGAATTGAACGCTTTGCCCAAGGCGTTCCTTTTTTATGTTGCTTCAAACGCGGTGAAAAATATTTGGCACAGTGTACCTAGTGAGTGGACCAGAGATCCTGGTCTGCGCGAACTACAACCATGCACTGACTTTAGTCATCACCAGCAAGTGTCTATCACTAAAATGCCCTCCATTAAACAGTGTGGAACGTGTCAGCTCATCAAATTGTACCACAGGCATACAAATATACCGTCCTGTAAAGACTTTGCTTCGTCATTTCATGGGTGTGATGAAGAAGAGGAAGAAGAGACAGCAGCGGCAGTATCGCCAGCACCAAAAAGTAAGACAACGCTTGAAAAAGATATGCCAGACCTTTGCTGGTCATGGTCTAGTTAACAAGGCCATTGATCTACTTCCCATTGAACTGCATATTCCTGGCTATCAATTTTGTGGACCTGGAACTAAACTAAGCCAACGTCTAGCACAAGGGAACTCTGGAATCAACATATTGGATGCAGCGTGTAGAGATCATGACATTGCTTACAACAACAAGAATATAGAAGTACGTCGAGTTGCAGACCGCATTCTTCTAAGAAAGACCATGCAGCGTGTGATGTCATCTACTGCTTCTATTGGTGAGAAGATTGCAGCCTTGATTGTAGCAGGAGCGATGAAGTCAAAGCTATTGATTGGTGGTGGATTAGTGAGGAAAAGGACAAAGTAATAAACATGAATCAAATATTGTGAAGTATTTATTTGAGAGTCAGTCCACCAGTTCATAGTATACACAAAATATGGTTTAGTTTTCTTCTTGTAAAAAACATACAATTTTAATAAAAAGAATTGAAAATGAAAGTGTGTTCTTTTTTTACTAGGTGTGGAAATGTCCATAAGGCAAGCTATTTACACCATCCCACAGACGTTTATTGTCATATGTTGTCAGCGATGTTTTATTTTGATTTACTGTAAAAATATTATGGTTCTTTGAAAGAATGCGTGTTTGCTGGTATAAGCGAGAGGTGTTTGCGTAGAGTACACATCGATATTCCTCAACATTGAGGAATTGTGTGACGCTACGAAGAACACCCTTCGCTTTGCATTGACCTTTATTCTTTTGTGTTGAAAATGCGTACATTTTCGGCGCCAAAGCCACAAATTCTGTCATAACATCACCGGCGCACTCATCCTTAAATAGACCTATTTTTTTTATTCATGGGAATTATGCCAAACATATTGTTAACCTCATAGTTTGAGGTATCAAAGTAATTTGGATGTTCTCTCATCACTGAGTAAACATCTATCTTATTGGTTTGATAAATAAGACTGTCTGTATCCATATACAGTAATTTTACATCTCCAAACTTTTGTTTGGCAAACTCATAATGAAATTGATACATTACAAATTTTGAAAAGTCAAGTATTACCATTCCCAAGTAAATTGGTTTGTTATACATGATTTCTGTCTTTGACAATTCAATGGTTACTAAATCAGTTTCAATAACTCGTACAGAATGGAAATTAGGCATAGCTATATATTTTCGTGCGCCATATCGACCGTCCCAGTGGTTTACCAAATGAATAGTTCTATGCTTTCGAATATTTCCATTGATTTACCGTAGCACGCATTGTTCATTAATTTATAAAAATTTGATTCAAATGTGGTCTTGGCGTGTTGCCGATGATGAGTATTCAATTGCATGTACGGTTGTAACCATGGTTTTTGGTCAAAGCAAATAATGCGGTGAATGGATTGCAGTTTCAAACCATGTTTCAAACATTGCATTAAATTTTCAATGTGTATGACGTACCGATTTTTTGAATTTAACGTTGCCAGCAACTTTTTATTGTTGGAACGTGAACTGGGAGGTTGTAATTTTTCAACACAAAATGGTAGATCAGAATGATCATTGTGTATCTCACAGGGATATAATAAGTCGACCTCTAGAACGTAGCCACGCGTGTCATTGCTCAACACATCTTTTAAATTAAAATTTGAAACTTCATCTGAAGTCAGCCATCGAAAATTTTGATATGGAAGAGGTTTTTCCATAGCATATCCGTATAAATTGTTACAATCTAGGTAGGTGAGGTATGTTGTAGGTTGGTTTGGTTTGTATGTATCCATATATGGATTATTTGCTTTGGCGTGCTTTTGCACAAGCGAAACAAGACCACCACGTATTCCGCGTTCAAAAAAGAGTAACATGTCGATGTCTGTTAATAGTTCCAGTTCTATGTCAGTCACCTTCAACATACAGTCCCAACTATATCCGGCAAGGGTGTAGTAATGGGCTGGATCTAGATTGTAGATTTCAAGACACAGTTTGCGAAAGTGTTCAAACACGTCTGTCAAAAGTAGTGTATCAATTTTGAGGTATAAATCAGCATACTCGCCCAAAGTTGATATCTTGAACACGTTCCATACTTTTTGAGCGTGTAAATAGTCTTCTTCAGAAATATGACTTTTTGTTAAGTCATTGTAAAATTTGTCCTTTGAAGGGAGTGCAGTTTCCTGTAAACATGCCCAATTGTTTACATAATTATAGGGAAACAGCCCTTTTCGAATGCATAATTCAAATTGTTTGGCATGAGTAAAGTGTTGACGTACAAAATGCAAATTGTTTGGGTGAAGCCCTTGAACAAGCGCATCCAATGATGATGCGAGGAATCTATACGAATCTAAAAATCGTATACTGATTCCATTTCGCCATTTCGAAAACGAAATAAAATTTTCATGATTTTGTGGAATTAAATTAAACTTTTGGTTTTCAAGGTTAGCAAATTCCTTAATAATTAAATGGCTGTCATACCGAGACATGTTGTGTAAGAAACAAGAAATATAGCGTGCTCTTTTATACGCCAAATTACATACACTATGAGCCGCTCCTCTAAATTTTCCAGTGTACAGATTATGGTCTCTCACTGGCGTGTCACAAGGTGCTATTGGTTTTTGACAAATGTGACAAGTGGTTGCTGTTGCAAAAACCGCCTCGTCTGCGTCCGACATTTGAAGCGGAATTGGATTTTGCAGGATATTGTACACCCGATCTGCCAAGGCGTCCAATTCATTTAAAAACCAAGCAGCAGGATCTGCATCGCGATAAGATTTGAAGTATGAACAAATCACGTTTAGGGCACAACTGAATGGCACATGTTGCTGTACTTGTTGAGTGTACGGACGTGTCGGATCTGGTTTACATGTGTCAATGGGTGTGGTTAAACATTCAAAATCTGCATATACTGTAAATGGAAGCGGTTCTTGACGAGACACATTTTGAAATTTCATACTGGCTTTATCCTTTTCTGGAAATATAATTTTTACCGCTGGTTGTGTGATGCAATCAGTAGTATGTGCTGTCAACTTTTGATTGCTAGTAAAATATTGCAAACAGCGATCACATATATGTACCCTATTTTTTTTGTAACTTGTGAACAAACTAGTCTAGAAAGATCTTTGATATAACAATAATGGTTGCACAATTCCCCTTCAATGTACAGTAAATTAAAATGCTTTTCTTTTTTTCCCTTTGTCACATACAATGGACCAATAACTTTGTCCCCTTCAACTCCGTATACATTAATGGAGTAAAGCGGATTTTTAGATTCAAAACGAGAAATGGCGTTGAGGTCCATTGGGAATTCTATGTCTGCTAAATTTAGACTGATCATTAATTCCATAAATTTCTGGTGATATTTTCCCATTCTGTGAACATTTTCAGTTGCAGGACTTAACCCAGCAGCCAAGGTCCACACAAAGCAAAAAACGTCATTATTATCCACATTGATGACTGCGTGATGTTTTTCCAACTGTTTAGGTAAATTAACATGAGCTGAACCACTGTTCATGGGATCAAAGGTGCATACATTAATTTTAAAATGGTTGATAGCTTCCAGCGATTTGCCACTTTCCAATTCTTGAAACTCGGCAAAGCGCGTCATGAGCTTATCGACAATGTTTTTACTATACCAACTGTGTATATTATCAGTGCGGTACAATTCACACATTTTCGTATGTAAATAAAACGTTTAAAAATTCATTTGGGTCTAAAAATTTAGCATCATTATTAATTTTAAAGCTACATAACTTATTATTAAAACAACTATCCACGTTCTGCCAACTAAGTTCTGGTGCTGACATCATGACACTTACAGTAATTACATTTACTACAAAAACAGCAAATCACTGAACAGTTTGCAGAGAATGAAAACAAACAAAGTTTATTGTCTCTGCAAATTCTGTTTTAACATTAACAAATTTTAAATTTTATTTGATTCTTCAATAAATTCTACCAAACATCTTTTATTTTCTACTCCCTGGTAATGACTGTTAGTTGCAATAATAGTTTTATATACCCATTTGATATTATTATTATCCACTTGATAAATATTTAAGGTCAACTGTATAACCATCGACAGTTAGAGAAACTAAAAGTACTGTGTTCAATATTACCTGATAGAAGTTCTTTGCAGCCAAGCGATGTGTATACTACCAACTCGTGGACTTCTCTGGCTAACAACAATAATGTCACGGCTTATATACCCTTACAATCAGAGGCAACACCCGGTTTGTCCGCTTTCTCAGTAACTGGATGACCTCCATATTTAGTATAAATGAACCTGCTACTTTACAAAGAATTGTCATTCACTGCTACTGCTATGTCTGATGAGGAGAATACCCGTGCTGAGGAAGAAGAATCCATCAATTGGGATTCGTCTTTGGACATTTTCATGTAAGTAATATTCATTTTTTTAAATTGATACCAGGCTAAAAAAATTAAATCAAAGCCTAGAACGCTAACCAATTAACCATGGGACCGGAATATATTTTTAATTAAGACAACACAAACACCCCGTCCCCAAGCCAGGGGAATTAATCACCAGAAAATACAATCCCCACAGACCTCCCAAAAATCTAACCCAGGACCCTCCAGTTCAAAGCCTAACAGCAGCCAAGAACAGTATAGTTGAGCCACACAGCTATACACATAGTTGTATCTTGTCTCGCAATAAGCAGTCAAGTTAATTATTACACTATTGTTTAAATGCAATGTCAAGCTAATAGCGTTTGTCAAATTGTGGTCAAGTAGCTTTGAACACTTAGATAGGTGTTAAGGTATTATAAACTTAGCCGGGTGTAGCCTTTGTGTAATAACTTGTACTAGTCGAGAATGCAAATTGTATGCAAGTAGTACTTTCTTCAACACTTGTTCATATATATTAATTAACTATAATAACAGCAGCTCCACTCGCTAAAGTGCAGCGTTAGGTCATAGGGCTCAAGTCGCCCACGGGTGTTAACTAGAAAGACATGCACTTGGCCTCTCCAGAGGTCGCACAATCATTATTCATTACCTACCATTAGTTTTCATCACTCATTAACTCGTCCTGCCAAGCTTTTAATTGAATTTCATAGCTAGTTTTTTGTCGTGTGACCTCCTCAGAGGCCGAGTGCAGGTCTTTCTATTCGACGTCCGTGGGCGACCTGCGCGTCGGGATGGAATGGATGAAGATGAATGAAACTGGGCAACGATGTGGAAGGAATCGGCCGTGGTCTATCAGAAGGTACCGTCCCAGCATTTGCCTGGTGTTGAAAATGGGAAACCACGGAAAACCATTTCAAGGACGGCTGACGGTGGGGCTCGAACCCACGCGTCTACCGAGTCAGCAGAGAGCTTGGACCCATGACCTAATGCTGCCTACAGACTTGTTGGAACAAAACAACTTTCTTTTTTCTCCCAGTACGACTTAAGAAACATGACTAATTTATTGTAATTTAATGCAAATTGTATTACCGGTTGAAGACCTGTTAAATTTATTGCCAAGACATACTGCTTTAACAAAAATAAAAGTTAATAGCCTACATCATCAATCTTGATACCAGTCTAATGTCAAAAGGGCTTTCAATATCTTAGAGTTGTAACAGTATAATTACTCATACATTACAATTGTGTTGCGCTGTTATGTAAATCAGCAGTAGTATACCAGCTTCTCACCGCTGATCTGCAGTTTAAATCTCACTCACTTCATGTGAGATCTGTGTAGGGTACCACAAACGTTGAATTGTTGTTGTTTGAGTCTTCAGTCTTTTGACTGGTTTGATGCAGCTCTCCATGTCTCCCTGTCCTGAGCTAATCGTTTCATCTCTACATAGCTCCAACATCCCTACATCGGAGGCAATCTGTTTAACATATTCTAACCTTGGTCTACCCCTACAGTTTTTGTCCTCGACCCTTCCTTCCATAACTAAGCTTGCTATTCCTGGGTGTCTTAGTATGTGTCCTACCAACCTATCTCTTCTCTTCATTAGCAGTCACCAGAAACATCTCTCCTCTCCCAATCGTCTTAATACCTCTTTGTTTGTAACCCTATCTACCCATCTGATCTTCATCATTCTCCTGTAACACCACATTTCAAATGCTTCTATTCTCCTCTTCTCTGCTGCACCAATAGTCCAAGTTTCACTTCCATAGAGCGCCACGCTCCAGACAAAGGCTTTCAAAAATGACTTCCTAATACCTAAATCTATATTCGATGTCAGCAGATTCCTTTTTTGTAGAAATGCTTTCTTTGCCTGAGCCAACCTACTTTTAATATCCTCTTTGCTTCGTCCATCACTGGTTATTCTGCTTCCTAAGTAACAGAAGTCTCCTACTTCCTTCAGCTTTTCACCTGTCAATTTGATCTCCATAGAGGTTTCTGATTTATTTCGGTTGCATTCCAGTATTTATGTTTTACATTTATTTATTTTCATCATGAATTCTTTCCGTAAGACGGAGTCCATACCATTCAAAAACTCATTCAAATCCTCAGGCTTGTCGGCCAAGATGACAATGTCATCAGCAAATCTCAGAGTTGAAATTATTTCTCCTTGAACCTTCACTCCCACTTTAAAATTTTCTCTAATTTCCTTCATTGCTTGTTCAATGTAAAGATTGAAAAGTATGGGTGATAAGTTGCAGCCTTGTCTTACACCTTTCTGAATACCAGCTTCTCTCTCATGTCCTTCAACTCGAATGACTGCTGTCTGGTTTCTGTACAGATTGTATATCACCCTCCTATCCCTGTACTTTATTCCAATTGATTTCAAAATGTCAAACAATTTAGTCCAATCAACTTTATCAAAAGCATTTTCTAAATCTACAAAAGCCATGAACGTTCTCTTATCTTTCCTTATTCTACCTTCTAAAATCAGCCTAAGACTTAGTACAGCTTCCCTTGTTCCTACATTTCTCCTGAAACCAAACTGATCTTCACCCAACTCCGTTTCTATCTGGCTTTCAATCGTCTTGTAAATCATTCTGGACAGGATCTTTGAAGCATGAGTAATCAAGAAGGTTGAATTAAGGATAACAAAATTAACAGTATTATTCTCTTCTTGCAAAACATTTTTTAAACTCAGCTTCCAAAAGCTTACATATAGCAGAACGCGGGTTTTACAACTACAGAGGTGACAGCCGAGTTCAGCATTGCTTCTTCTTACTTGTGTCAAGCTCCTCTCTGTCTTCTTTCCTGTCAACCTCGCTTGGCCAACTCTTGTTCTCTTCCAACTCCAACAGTATTAGAGTATCCAAGGCCCTTGCCACATCTTTTCTGATTCCCTCCTTCTGCAAGAGGCCAGTCTTCTTTTCCCATTATTTCCTACATTCTGCCTGTCATTTAATCATTGATGCAGAGAAGTGCAAGGAGTATGCCTCCATAACTTAGGAGGTTTTCTTCTGTGTACTTTGGTTCACCCTGACACAAACATCAAGACAGTTTATATCCTCGCCGCTAAATTGGGTATTCTAATGACATGGATGGACATTTTTTCTATTTTATAGTTTTTCAAATGACCGTGTCATGGCGGAGTTTTTCGTCCGCATGATGATGATGATGGAGGCCAAGAATGAAACGGAGGAAGGAAGTGAAACTGAAGAGGAAGAAGAAGAAGAGGCTTCCGAAAATAAATAATAATTACAAGTAAATGTAAGAAAAAAGAAACAATATTAATAAAAAATATTCTTGTTTTGATTTATTTGTCTATCATTCCCACTTTTATTTTTTTATATGAAGCTGAGCGAGCCAACATGTCAGGTGTCAATCTCAGAAATTCACTCCTGTGACATCACACATAGGTTGACCGTTCAAATCAGATTGTTCATTCTAACACCCATCCATGTCCATTAACAATCTAGCACACATTCTATATCCTCAGCTCCATAACACATAAATTCAAATCTCCCAAGTCAGCATAAATGAAAATCCTTCGGCTGCACTAGGTCTCTGTGATTATGCCTCCATGGCTTAGGGAGAAGCATGCCAACCTCTCACCGCTGGGTCTGTGTTTCAAATCCCAGTTACTCCATGTAAAATCTGTGCTGGACAAAACAGAAGCAGACTGGTTTTTCTCCGGGTACCCTAGTTTTCCAGACAAACTTTCATTCTACCAACACTCTCCACCATCATTTAATTTTATCAGTCATTTATTCAATCGCTGACTCAGAGGAGTGCGATAGGCTTCGACAGTCGGCACAGTTCATATCTTCACAACTAGATGGAATATTCCAATGTCATCAATAGACATTACACCATCTTGTTTTTATTTCATGTCGAGCTGGCTGAACCGACATGCCATGCGTTTTGTATCCCCCACCCATTAACAATTTGTTTACCGTTAAGTATTGGAAAAAAACAATCCCATCCATGACCTACACTACATTCTGCCTGTGACGTCCCAACCTCCATTCACAGTTCCATCTTCATTCACGTTTGTTTACACGCCAACCTAGCACGTCAGGGTTCAACAACCACCATCCATCTCCATTCATGTTTCCCATTAAAACACTCTCATCCATGACCTGTGCTACATTCCGTAATCTGCTGTGACGTCGCAACCTCCATTCACGGTGCCATCTTCATTCACGTTTATTTACCCGCAAACCTAGCACGTCAGGGTTCAACAACCACTACCCACCACCATTCATGTTTTCCATTCAAAACACACCCGTCCATGACCTACCCCACATCCCGTAATATACTATGACGTCACACACACGCCAGTTGACCGTTCAAATCTGACGATTCATTCACCGACAAAGATTCGGAAACCTTCGGCAACACTCGGATCTCATCAAGTACAAAGCAAAGCTATATAGCACGAGACCATAACAGAGAAGGCGCTCAGTCCAATAGAGAGACTGGGTCGAGGAGGGTCTCGTGCAGATCCTCTTCCATCCTTCCCCCCTCGTCCCCCACCCCACCCTTCCCTCCCACTCCCCCCCCTCCCCCCCCACCCTCCCCCCTCCCCCACCCCTTCCCTCCACCCACACCCCCTCAAACCGGTTCCTGGACCCTCCAAGGTTTGTTTACCTTCCGGGGTCCCGGCGACCTTGGGGTCAATGACCTACCTCAAGGTCATTGATCATGACCTACCTCAAGGTCATTGACCTTGCCACGCCCCCCTCATTTGCATAAATAACGGTATTTGAAGCAGAACCCTCCTTGCTCCTCTACTGTGCTAACCCGATGTTTGTAGCCTGGATTTATTGTGGAGATACCTTTGACTTAATAAATTTTTATCTCGCCAAATTGGACAAGGCCTAACAATACCACATGCGTTATCAACAGTTTCCCACGATTGTACAAGTAGTCTAGTTGTACAGGTCCTGACGCACCCATTTTATTTGTACGCGACTGTACATGTCCTCACGTTTGTAATATTTTCGATATCTCGCGAACCAATTGAGGAGTTTTCTGGAAAAAGGACCCATAAGGCAATATGGCGAATTGAGATATTTGCAATCAAAGATTTGTAGAATGTGTAACTTAATAAAAACGACATGTAATAGAGACCCCTTCTAATATTACTCTCACAGACACTACCATACGAAAGGTACCTGCAGTTAAGTGCTTGGGAGAATGGATTTCTGCGAATCAGAGTGATAACCTAGCCATAGATGCCAGATGTACCAAGTTTGAAAGGGCTTATCATTCCAGTCGTAGTATTTATTCATCTAAGTGCCTCTCCAAGAACCTCAAACTCAGACATTATAACTCCGTCGTCAAGCCATCTGTTCTGTATGCTTCTGAGTGCCTTGTAATGACCAGAAAGGGTCCATTCAGAAAACTGGAGTTAAAAGAGAAGAAGATCCTGAGGAGGATATTAGGTCCAATAAGAGAGGAAGGAGGCATTTACAGAATCCGTCATAATGTTGAATTGTATGAACACCAGGAGGACATCATCACGTCTATAAGGAAAGGACGCCTGACCTATAATGGACACTTGGCACGTCTGGATTCTGAAAGACTCACCAACAGGATATTCACAGTGACAGGAAGAGGCAAGGCTTCTAAGAACAAAAGGATTGCGTCAGTTAAGTCAGATTTGGAACAAGTAGATATCCCACTGGGACAAACTCGTGACCGTCTGCTGTTCCGCCCTTACAAGTAAGAAGACTACAGGAGCTAAGTGGACGGAAGAAAGAAGAGTGACTCATTCTCAGAAAATGAGGGACTATTAGAAGAAGAAGAAAGCAACAACTTTACCGAAGAGTAGATACGAGACCTGGGGTCCTAAGTAGACCTAAAAGATAAAGAAAGAAAAGGACATGTAATATATATGCCAGTCAACTTTTTAACAAATTTTGCATTTTGTAACAAGAAATATGTTATATAAATAATTCATGCTTTTGGGCTAATGCCGTGTGTATTTTTAATTTGAACCATACGTTTCGGAGAAACCTTGCCTCCTTTTTCAATGGAAATAAACAATGTGGCCATAGAAAGTAAATCAATGAGATTACAAAAAATATAGATAAATTCCTCTGTTCGTCACCAGAGAGCAGCTGCCAGAATTTACTGTATGGACCATGGTGGAACGCGGACAGATTAGTAAGTAACGAGAAGGTAAAGGGGACGGTGTGGAAATATAGAAACTCCTCGAAGAATGAGGAGGGGGGGAAGGGGGGGGGGAGGGGGGAGGGTTAGATGGATATATAGGGAAACATAAACAAAAGGGAAGTGTATCTGAACGATACCTAACGTCATACAGTCAACGGCGAAAAAACAGATGGAAACTCCCCAGTGACGAACAAAGGAGATCAAATCCAGGCTCTGAGCCCTCGAGGGAAAATGTACAATTTTAAATATGTGAAGAACAGAGAGACAGAGAGAAACTATTTCCCTAGATCCTTAATAACTGGTAGCCAAGTGTCACTTAGCTGATATCCAGTGTCTCTGTTAAAATTATTGGGATTTTTACGAATTTCAAATGCCTCCCTTATAATTCTAGACCAGTTGTGCTTAACAAGGGCAAGCGCATGAGCATCCTTGAAACATACATCGTGCCCTGAAGACAGGGCATGTTCAGCTATAGCTGATTTGTCAGGTTGGTTTAGACGGTTGTTCCTTTGATGCTCTTTGATGCGAGTTGCAATGGACCGTTTTGTTTGTCCAATGTAGACTTTTCCGCAAGTACATGGGACTTCATACACCCCAGGTTGTAGTGATGGGGACAATTTATCTTTGTTTAATGCTAAACGTTGACCAATTTTCGTCATAGTGCCGAAAACTGTTTTTATCTTGTGCTTGCGGAGAATCTTAGCAACGCGGTCAGTGGTGTTGTGAATATAAGGGAGGTAAGCAGTTCCTCTCACGTCGGAGCTCTGAGAAGGTTGTCTATCCCTCCTTCTGGGATGTAGGGACCTATATATAGTGGATTCATTATAGCCATTACCCTTAAAGATGGTTTGTAAGGCATGTAACTCTTCCTGAAGAGTTGATGCCTCACAAATACGTTCCGCTCTTTTGGCTAGAGTTGTTATAATTCCTTGTTTTTGTGCTGGGTGATGGTGGGAGTCCGCATGTAAATACCGGTTAGTGTGAGTTGGCTTACGGTAGACGCTGTGCCCCATGGAGCCATCCGCCTTCCTCCTCACAAGAACATCCAAAAAAGGTAAGCATCCACCCGACTCTAGCTCCATTGTGAAGTGGATTGAAGGATGCAGCTGATTTAGGTGGTTCAGAAAGTGGTTCAGTTTCTCAGAACCCTCCTCCCACACCACGAACGTATCATCCACATACCTACACCAAATCACAGGTTTGAATGACGCCGAAGATATAGCCTCCCCCTCAAAATGTTCCATGAAAAAATTTGCCACGACAGGCGAGAGTGGACTTCCCATGGCCACACCATCAGTCTGCTCGTAATATTTACCATCCCACAAGAAATAACTGGAACACAAGCAGTGGTGGAATAATCGGGCAATGTCCTCAGGAAACAAATCCTTGATGAGTGACATGACCGAGTCCACCGGCAATCTGGTAAACAAGGACTCTACATCAAAACTCACCAAAATAGCATTTGGTTGAACGGCGATGGTTGACAATTTTTCGACGAAATGGGTTGAATCCCTAATGTAGGACTGTGTGCGCCCCAAGTGTGGCTGAAGCAACTTGCTGAGATATTGCGCAAGAAGAGGGAAGATGTCTTATTCCGAGAGATGCTGTTCCTCCGAGATTGTATGGCCTTCCAAAAATCAATAAGCAAGACGTCCCTCTTCGACCAATTGTTAGCACAATAGGTTCTCCAACTTACGCTCTTGCGCAATATCTCAGCAAGTTGCTTCAGCCACACTTGGGGCGCACACAGTCCTACATTAGGGATTCAACCCATTTCGTCGAAAAATTGTCAACCATCGCCGTTCAACCAAATGCTATTTTGGTGAGTTTTGATGTAGAGTCCTTGTTTACCAGAGTGCCGGTGGACTCGGTCATGTCACTCATCAAGGATTTGTTTCCTGAGGACATTGCCCGATTATTCCACCACTGCTTGTGTTCCAGTTATTTCTTGTGGGATGGTAAATATTACGAGCAGACTGATGGTGTGGCCATGGGAAGTCCACTCTCGCCTGTCGTGGCAAATTTTTTCATGGAACATTTTGAGGGGGAGGCTATATCTTCGGCGTCTTTCAAACCTGTGATTTGGTGGAGGTATGTGGATGATACGTTCGTGGTGTGGGAGGAGGGTTCTGAGAAACTGAACCACTTTCTGAACCACCTAAATCAGCTGCATCCTTCAATCCACTTCACAATGGAGCTAGAGTCGGGTGGATGCTTACCTTTTTTGGATGTTCTTGTGAGGAGGAAGGCGGATGGCTCCATGGGGCACAGCGTCTACCGTAAGCCAACTCACACTAACCGGTATTTACATGCGGACTCCCACCATCACCCAGCACAAAAACAAGGAATTATAACAACTCTAGCCAAAAGAGCGGAACGTATTTGTGAGGCATCAACTCTTCAGGAAGAGTTACATGCCTTACAAACCATCTTTAAGGGTAATGGCTATAATGAATCCACTATATATAGGTCCCTACATCCCAGAAGGAGGGATAGACAACCTTCTCAGAGCTCCGACGTGAGAGGAACTGCTTACCTCCCTTATATTCACAACACCACTGACCGCGTTGCTAAGATTCTCCGCAAGCACAAGATAAAAACAGTTTTCGGCACTATGACGAAAATTGGTCAACGTTTAGCATTAAACAAAGATAAATTGTCCCCATCACTACAACCTGGGGTGTATGAAGTCCCATGTACTTGCGGAAAAGTCTACATTGGACAAACAAAACGGTCCATTGCAACTCGCATCAAAGAGCATCAAAGGAACATCCGTCTAAACCAACCTGACAAATCAGCTATAGCTGTACATGCCCTGTCTTCAGGGCACGATGTATGTTTCAAGGATGCTCATGCGCTTGCCCTTGTTAAGCACAACTGGTCTAGAATTATAAGGGAGGCATTTGAAATTCGTAAAAATCCCAATAATTTTAACAGAGACACTGGATATCAGCTAAGTGACACTTGGCTACCAGTTATTAAGGATCTAGGGAGATAGTTCCTCTCAGTCTCTCTGTTCTTCACATATTTAAAATTGTACATTTTCCCTCGAGGGCTCAGAGCCTGGATTTGATCTCCTTTGTTCGTCACTGGGGAGTTTCCATCTGTTTTTTCGCCGTTGACTGTATGACGTTAGGTATCGTTCAGATACACTTCCCTTTTGTTTATGTTTCCCTATATATCCATCTAACCCTCCCCCCTCCCCCCCCCTTCCCCCCCTCCTCATTCTTCGAGGAGTTTCTATATTTCCACACCGCCCCCTTTACCTTCTCGTTACTTACTAATCTGTCCGCGTTCCACCATGGTCCACACAGTAATTTCTGGCAGCTGCTCTCTGGTGACGAACAGCGGAATTTATCTATATTTTTTGTAATCTCATTGATTTAATTTCTATGGCCACATTATTTCCATTGAAAAAGGAGGCAAGGTTTCTCCGAAACGTATGGTTCAAATTAAAAATACACACGGCATTAGCCCAAAAGCATGAATTATTTATATAATAATCCGGGCCGTGAAATCATTAATATGCAAGAAATATGTTATTTTCAAAATTAGAAGTAGCACAACCTTGAAAATGTAACAATAATAGTGAGCATGCGCATGGGTCGTATTTCAATAAATCGACAGTAAATGAGTTTTACAGGAGTTCGTAGTGCTGTAAGATGTTTCATTTCAGATGTAGTAATAATAATATTCCCTCCCTATATTATTCTGCTAAGGTCCCATTCCAGTTTTGTACCGAAAATAAGGTCCCGTTAACACCAACCTACACATATGGGATACCTACAGGTTCAGCATAACCCAATGCGAAAGCGAAACGCACTCATTTACTCATTAAATGCCTCACAATTAAATAAATACCTTAAAACATGTATATTTACAATGAAATAATGAAAGAATGCAACACGGTAACCATGGTAACAGAATCTCACAGGTCCATCTATTTCTGTAAGACGCAATGCAATTCCAATTATTACATGACTGTGAAAGTTTCCAGACGGTTATAAGGTTATCACTGAACCAAATTAAGCTGTAAAATTCATCAATACGTACAGTATAATGCGCTTAAGGGGGTCAAGGGACACTCTAGAATTTTTCACGCCATTTTCACGTGTGAGTGTGGTACGAAAGTTCTTTTTCATCCGACTATAAAGGGTCTCCGAAATCCACATTTAAAGGCCCTTCAATTGACAGTATGTGATATTCCGAGAAAACTAACTTCGCTCTGATATACCTATAAAGGAATGACAAACCCCTAACCACTGCACCAGTAGCTGAATTGATAAAGTCTGATAATTCATACCAAGGATAAATCAGTCATAGCATTTATGATTGAGATTTTGCTAAGTGTACTCTTTACAACTAGAATATTCGCGGGTGAAGCCGCGACGGGTAATGCTAGTTAAATATAATAATATAGGCTACTAGAATACAATTAACAATTATTATATGTTAGTATATGTTATTATTTGTTGCATCTGTCGTCTTCAAACTGCTGCTGCAGTAAATCCTTTCCCTTTTTCTTCCTTCGGGTTCCATTTCAATTCTTTTTATGTAAAAACAAACTTCTATAATCTCATATCAACAGATCTAGTGCATAGCAAAGGCTCTAGACAACTGCACATCAGACACAATCAGTGCTGCCATTCACTCAACTGGCGAGTAGTGTATTTGTTGGAGTTCTGTGACCACCTCCACCTCCCCACCTCACAAGATGGCGGCAGCCCGATATCTCTCGAACGCATGGTCGGATTTTGACAAATGAGGTGTCATTGAACTCGGGCTAACACCCCCTTTCCAATGGACAACATATTTCAACCCCAAAAGTAATACCTACCCTACTAGGGGGTGAAATTGTATTTTTTTTAGAGAATCTCTCTTTCCAATTGCAACATGTGAGAGTTTGAATGCCGATATGGATTTAAACGTTGTTCTACATAAAGTGCATGTGTTCGGTGGATAGCCACTATGAATTAACATGCTTCTTTTTGTTTTTACGCATGCCCACTCATGGCTTTTGTAAGAGGGTGGGAGAGCGGATCCCTATGGATGGGTTATTGTTGACGGGTCATTGTTGACAGGTCCTTGTGGACGAGTCCTTGTGGACAGGTCCTTGTGGACGAGTCCTTGTGGACAGGTCCTTGTGGACGAGTCCTTGTCCCTTTGGACTGATCCCTTTGGACGGGTCCCTTTGGCCTGGTCCCTATGGACTGGCTCATGAATTTATTTAAATTATGTCAAAGGGTCTAACTACATTTGTGTGTGTTGAACTGACGTTGTTCACCACTAGTATAATGTGATAACGATATGAAAGTAAAGTGACGAAATACATGTGAACATACAAGGGATCTAACTTGGTGGATTGATGTGTTCTAACGAGTCATTTGTAGTTGAAAGAGAATAATACATGTTCTTAAGATGTTAAAACTGAGGAGATGGTACGTGCAGTAAGACGTCTTGTTACTTCCTGTGTCATATTACAGACATGACAGAGTGCGCGCAGATCTGTTGCTATGACTAACACTGCAGTAATTTGAAACCGCAAGTGTTCATTAAGACAATGGATGATGATCATGCAAAGTTAGCAGTTATTGGATATTACACAGGTGTTCCTTCCGGTGTCATGTTGCTGACATACCAGAGAGCGCACACTGCTGTTGCTATGACTGACGCTGCAGTAATTTGAAACCCATATGTTGATTAAGACAATGGGTGATGATCATGCAAAGTCAGCAGTCATTGGATACCACACAGGTGTTCCTAGTGTACTTTGGACTCTCAGCTGTATTGGGAAAGGAATTTCAATGATCTGCAAAAAACTGATGACACGAGCGATGAGAGTTTATATAAGAGGGGTGTCATATATCTCCCTACTGTCAGTCATTATTACTCGTTTGAGTGAACAGTGCTCTATTACTGCTCAAGATTTGGTAGAAAATCATTAAATTATTTTGCAATGTAAGTACTTATTATTATTGGGTACCTGTAGGATACCAGATTCCTACAATCTGTTCATTCAGTGACAGCAGTTGATCAATTATAAAAACGTAAGTGCCCCTCTAATAACTTTTAAACAGCTAGAGTATTATATTCCAATGTTCACCACTACATGTCAGTGAAAATGGTATATTTAGCAGTAGAAAGTTGGAACTACTTCACCATGATGTGTAAAGCTAAATTTGTAGGTTAGATTTTGATTACCACTCTATTAAGTTCGAATGTTCATTGCTAGGTGTCAGTGACAGAGGGAATATTTCAAGTCTTAACCTCAGTTCACTTAACTTTACCTAACTTAACCTTGTCATGAGACATGTTTTACAAGTTTAAACTTGTTTTAAGACTGACTATGAGGTCACACTTAGGTCACTTAACTGGCGATCGCTGGTTTCCAATATGTGACATGTTCTACAAGTTTAGACTTGTTTTAAGACTGGCTATGACGTCACACTTAGCTCACTTAACTGGTGATCGCTGGTTTCTATCACGTGACATGTTCGACAAGTTTAGACTTGTTTTAAGATTGGTTATGACGTCACACTTAGCTCACTTAACTGACGATCACTGGTTTCTATCACTCTATCATGTTCCAATGTTCACCGCTAGGTGTCAGTGACAGTGGTATATAGTAACCCTTAGTTAGAACTACATGAAGTTAGACTTGCTAGGAGTTCACATATGATCGATGGCTTTACCCTGCTATAAACATTGACTGGAATGTAATTAAACTATTTATATTGTACTTTTGTTTATCATTTATTAACATTTATGATTTCTTTCTTGTATAGGTAATTTCGAAAGGGATCATCGTGTTCAAGTGTGGTGACTGTAAGAAACAGTTCTCAAGACCTGACAGCCTTCAACGACACGCAAATGTTAAACATGACATTAAAATGTTTGTGTGCAGTCATTGTGCTACCACGTTTAACAGACAAGATAATCTTGCACGTCATGTAAATTTAATGCATGTTAGTTCAGCACCATTTTCATGTTCAGTTTGTGAACTTGGTTTTTCTGCTGTAAAGCGATATCAATCCCACATGGTTGAAGTGCATGGTGAACAACAAGAATTGAAATCTGTAAAGCCATCAACTAGCACGGAACCTTTAAATGAATGTGATGCTCAAAAGCGTAAACGTTCTCAAGATTGTGAAAATAGTTGTGCAACAAAAAGAAAGAAGAATGGTGAACCTTCGATAACACATTGTGATGTATGTAATATTGATATACCTTCTTCAATCATTCATGGACATTTACGCAGTATTCATCATAAAAATAACGCTTGCCATGAAAGAAATTCTGGAAATATTCAACAAATTGGTAGTGCGTTTAAAAGTCGAATTGCTAGTTATAGACTTTATAGTAAAGAAAAAACTCAAAGTATTGAATCATTTTTAAAAAATGTTCAACCTACTGTGTTTGGCTTGGTAGGTAATGTTTTATTAGAGCATAAAACAATTAAAATGAATTTTGTACTTTTTGGACTCGATGTAAAAACTGGGAGTGAAGGTGAAATTACGGATATCAAATCCCTTAATACAAAAATCATAATTGTTAGCGAATCAACTAATATTAGTGATATATACCAAAATATTTCAAGTGCTATCATTGTGAAGAGTGAAGAGTTCCAGAAAAGGGAGTCAGGCTGGGCGTTGGTTGAAGTACTTTATTTAGAAACCAACCTGAATAAATACAACCCCCTTCGAGCATCATCATATATTGATTTGCCAGGATGGATCAAACGGAAGAAAGCTGTTGTGAACGTTTGGAATAGTGATCAAGCATGTTTTGCGTGGGCTGTAACCTCAGCTCTCCATTCAGCAGTGGGGCATATGGATAGAACATCATCATATCCTCACTATTCTTCAGTGTTAGAATTAAAAGAAATGGAATTTCCTATGGCGATAAAAGACATTCAACGTTTTGAAGAGCTGAACAATGTAAGTATTAATGTTTATGGAATCGAAAATAAGAGTATAGTTGGTCCTCTATATTATACTCAGGAAAAAAAGGATGCTCATGTAAATTTAATATACATAACCGAAGGTGAAAATGCCCACTATTGTTGGATAAAACATTTATGTAGACTTGTTGGTAGTCAACTATCAAAATACAAAGGTAAGAAGTGGTTGTGTGAAGGCTGTTTGCTCTATTTTACAAAAGAGGATCAACTAACTCAGCATCAAAAATGGGGGTGTAATCATGTTCGTACGGTATTACCGACTCCTAAAAATAACATTCTAAAATTTAAGGATTATGAGAAACAGCTTCGAGTACCATTTGTTATATATGCTGACTTCGAGGCTTTGCTAAAACCATTTAATACATGTTCATCGAATCCAGCCCAACCTTTTACCAACACTACTCACATTCATGAACCTTTTAGCTTTGCATATTATATTAAATGTAGTTATGATGACTCTTTAAATAAGTTTGAGCTCTATAGAGGACCTGATGCACCTAAAGGTTTTATGGAAAGGCTTGAGAAAGATGCCATCCGTATATCCTCTATTTTAAATACGATCATTCCAATGGAGCCACTAACTTTATTAGAGCAAATGAATTTTGAAACTGAAACTAATTGTTTTATATGTGGTGAATGTTTATATACAGACAGGGTTCGCGATCATGATCATTTAACAGGAAAATATCGTGGTGCTGCTCACCAAGAATGTAAATTCATTCCGGTCATTCTACACAACGGTAGCAAATACGATAACCACTTTATCGTTAAAGAATTTGGAGCTTCAGATGTGAAAATTGATGTGATTGAAAATAATAAGGAACAATACATATCGTTCACAAAATACATCAAAACTGACAATAAGAAATGGATAAAACTGCGATTTTTAGATTCATTCCGCTTTATGCCGAGTAGTCTTGATAAGCTTGCTAGTAATTTAAAATCAGATCAGTTTCATGAAATTCAACGTGTCTTTCCTAAAGAAGATGATTTTAATTTGATTTGTCAAAAGGGTATATTCCCTTACGAATATATTAACTGTGTGGAACGTCTTGAGGAGTGTTCTTTACCACTGAAAGATGCATTTTACAGTTCCTTAAACACAAGTCATATCAGTGATCAGGAATATTTACATGCACAACGTGTATGGGCACAGTTAGACATTCAAACTTTAGGAGAATTTTCAGACCTATATTTGAAGACAGATGTGTTGTTATTAGCAGATGTTTTAGAAAATTTTCGGAATGTTTGTATGAAAACTTATGACCTTGATCCTTGTCAGTATTTCACTGCTCCTGGGTTAAGTTTCAGTTCAATGTTGAAAAAAACGAAAGTAAATTTAGAATTAATGACTGATATAGACATGATCAATTTTATAAAATCATCAATTCGAGGTGGATTAAGCCAATGTAGTGGACGGTACTCTAAAGCGAATAATAAATACATGCCTAGCTACAACCCTTGAGAAGAGTCAAAGTATATTGTCTACCTCGATGCAAATAACCAATATGGTTGGGCTATGAGTCAATATCTACCACTGAAAGATTTTCGCTGGCTGACACAACCTGAAATTGATGTCTTACATGTTGACACTCTTAATGATAACGATGATAAAGGATATATTTTAGAGGTAAATCTTGAGTACCCTAAAGAGTTACATGATGATCATAATGATTTACCATTTTGTCCTGAGAATATGAAATCTCCGTACATCACATCACGAACAAAAATGTTAATTGCTAATGTGAATGATAAATGTAAATATGTAATACATTATCAAAACTTGAAACAGTGTCTACAGCATGGATTGAAATTAACTAAAATTCATCGCGTATTGCTATTTCATCAGTCAGCATGGCTTAAACCGTATATTGATCTGAACAATAATTTAAGAACACTGTCAACAAACGCGTTTGAAAAAGATTTTTATAAACTCATGAATAATAGTGTTTTTGGAAAGACAATGGAGAATGTTGATAAACGAGTTGATGTAAAGCTGATATCAAAGTGGGAGAATGATGGTAAAAGGTATGGTGCGAGCAACTTAATAAGCAAGCCTAACTTTCATAGCTGTTCAATTATTCATGAGGATTTAGTTGTAATACAAATGAATCGTCTTAAAGTAACTTACAACAAGCCCATATATGTGGGTTACACCATTCTGGAATTGTCAAAAACACTTATGTATGAATTTCACTATGATTATGTAAAGAAAAACTATCTTGATAATGCTAAATTACTCTACACAGACACAGATTCTTTTATTTATGAGTTTAAAACTGATGTTTTTTATGAGGATATCAAAACTGAGCTAAATAGGTTTGATACAAGTGACTATCCCGAGGATAATATTTACCATTTACCTCTAGTAAACAAAAAGGTTCTTGGGAAATTTAAGGATGAATGTGCTGGTGTTATTATAGACACCTTTGTAGGCACAAAATCTAAATCATTCAGCTATATGACATGACAATTGATGATGTAGTAGTAAAAAAAATAAAAGGAGTGAAAAAGAATGTTGTTAGTAAAGAGTTAGATATAAGTGATTATAAAAACTGTATAGTTAGTAACCCACCTGTATTATATAAGAAAATGAGTGTATTTAGAAGTAAAAATCATCAGCTACATACCAATTTGCTGAACAAAGTTGCTTTAAGCAATGAAGACAACAACCGATTCATTATACCCAACACATTTGATACTTTTGCTTGGGGAAACAGTCGCATTGACGACTATTAATTTACTTAAGTCTAATGATCACTATATTGTAATATTTGTAGTGTGTTTTATATTGTAATATTTTTTTGTAAAAAACTGTAAGTAGAATGTATAATGTTAGGCTACTGTAGTTTAGTAAAAATAAGATAAGTAATACATTTTAGTGTAAAATGTTTGGTTTTGTATATTACGAAAAAGATTTTAAAAAAATGTACAGAATGTGTGAACTAAACAAGGGAAATGTAAAAATGTAAAGTGGAAATTGTAAATATCCATGTGTGAAAAAGTGAAATAGTTATCACCATTTTAAAATTAAAAGACATTGTGATCTGGTAAACCTTGTTTTTATTTCACAACAACAAAAATGTACAGAATGTGTAAACTAAACAAGGAGAATGTAAAAAAATGAAAAGTGGAAATTGTAAATATTCATGTGTGAAAAAAAATGAAATGGCTATCACCATTTTGAAAAATAAAAGACATTGTGATCTGGTGAACCTTGTTTTCATTTCACAACAAATAGGGCTTTACAAAATAGAATACAAAGAAATGCCAATTCCTCAATCCTTTTCATTGTTCATGTCCACTCATCATTAACTTTCCTTTTATAGCCAACCTCTCCCCCACTGAGACATCACAGGGTGTCAAACGTTGTAAGCCACCAACATAAGCCACCATAAGCCACCACCGTAAGCCACCAACAAAGGCTACCATAAACCACCGCCATAATCCACCACCGTAAGCCACCAACATAAGCCACCGTAAGCCACCAACAAAAGCCACCATAAACGCCGCCATAAGCCACCAACCTAAGCCATCCACATAAGCCATTAACATCATCCTGAATTATTCATGCCCGCGCGCGCCGCAAGAGTGTGCCGTGTGAACATAAGTGTTTATCGAAAGTCTCCGACAATGTTCAAGAGAGTGACCGTGAAACGTAGTTGTAACTACGGTAGTTGAGAGTATAGTATGATCCGTTCATTACCTATATAAAAGTATAGTATGGCCCTTTTCTTATCTATTTCATATAGAACTCTAATGCTGAATGATAATCAATAGTGTTTTGCTATCACGTTTTATGAAAAAAAAATACTGTGACTCAAGATTGAGCATTGTTTATTGAGCAACTTCTTGTAAAAGTTATGTTTAATCCATCTTCCACGTCTCAGGAGCCATCAATATCACATACTATGCAAGAGGTAGTGTTGTTGTTGTTTTTCAGGGTGGAACTACAAGGTTATCTGCCCTCGATATGCAGATAGTTTTACCAAAGAAGAATTATTAGTATTCTCCAAGTTGTTCATTTATTATGTGACAGACAATACCGTGAAGGAAATCAGGCAACATGTACCAAAATCATGGTCGCAAGACCCTATGCTAAGTGAATATCTATTAATTCTTTGGATCAAGCATGTAAAGAACATGACCGTTCTTATCGTCATAGTCATTCTGCTTTAAGACGTGTAGTGGATAAAGTATTGTTGAAAAGAGCTAAACAACGTTTGACATCCTGTGATGTCTCAGTGGGGGAGAGGTTGGCTATAAAAGGAAAGTTAATGATGGGTGGACATGAACAATGAAAAGGATTGAGGAATTGGCATTTCTTTGTATTCTATTTTGTAAAGCCCTATTTGTTGTGAAATGAAAACAAGGTTCACCAGATCACAATGTCTTTTATTTTTCAAAATGGTGATAGCCATTTCATTTTTTTCACACATGAATATTTACAATTTCCACTTTTCATTTTTTTACATTCTCCTTGTTTAGTTTACACATTCTGTACATTTTTGTTGTTGTGAAATAAAAACAAGATTTACCAGATCACAATGTCTTTTAATTTTAAAATGGTGATAACTATTTCACTTTTTCACACATGGATATTTACAATTTCCACTTTACATTTTTACATTTCCCTTGTTTAATTCACACATTCTGTACATTTTATAAAATCTTTTTCGTAATATACAAAAGCAAACATTTTACACTAAAATGTATTACTTATCTTATTTTTACTAAACTACAGTAGCCTAACATTATACATTCTACTTACAGTTTTTTACAAAAAAAAAATATTACAATATAAAACACACTACAAATATTACAATATAGTGATCATTAGACTTAAGTAAAGTAATAGTCGTCAATGCGACTGTTTCCCCAAGCAAAAGTATCAAATGTGTTGGGTATAATGAATCGTTTGTTGTCTTCATTACTTAAAGCAACTTTGTTCAGCAAATTGGTATGTAGCTGATGATTTTTACTTCTAAATACACTCATTTTCTTATATAATACAGGTGGGTTACTAACTATACAGTTTTCATAATCACTTATATCTAACTCTTTACTAACAACATTCTTTTTCACTCCTTTTATTTTTTTACTACTACATCATCAATTGTCATATAGTTGTATGATTTAGATTTTGTGCCTACAAAGGTGTCTATAATAACACCAGCACATTCATCCTTAAATTTCCCAAGAACCTTTTTGTTTACTAGAGGTAAATGGTAAATATTATCCTCGGGATAGTCACTTGTATCAAACCTATTTAGCTCAGTTTTGATATCCTCATAAAAAACATCAGTTTTAAACTCATAAATAAAAGAATCTGTGTCTGTGTAGAGTAATTTAGCATTATCAAGATAGTTTTTCTTTACATAATCATAGTGAAATTCATACATAAGTGTTTTTGACAATTCCAGAATGGTGTAACCCACATATATGGGATTGTTGTAAGTTACTTTAAGACGATTCATTTGTATTACAACTAAATCCTCATGAATAATTGAACAGCTATGAAAGTTAGGCTTGCTTATTAAGTTGCTCGCACCATACCTTTTACCATCATTCTCCCACTTTGTTATCAGCTTTACATCAACTCGTTTATCAACATTCTCCATAGTCTTTCCCAAAAACACTATTATTCATGAGTTTATAAAAATCTTTTTCAAACGCGTTTGTTGACAGTGTTCTTAAATTATTGTTCAGATCAATATACGGTTTAAGCCATGCTGACTGATGAAATTGCAATACGCGATGAATTTTAGTTAATTTCAATCCATGCTGTAGACACTGTTTCAAGTTTCGATAATGTATTACATATTTACATTTATCATTCACATTAGCAATTAACATTTTTGTTCGTGATGTGATGTACGGAGATTTCATATTCTCAGGACAAAATGGTAAATCATTATGATCATCATGTAACTCTTTAGGGTACTCAAGATTTACCTCTAAAATATATCCTTTATCATCGTTATCATTAAGAGTGTCAACATGTAAGTCATCAATTTCAGGTTGTGTCAGCCAGCGAAAATCTTTCAGTGGTAGATATTGACTCATAGCCCAACCATATTGGTTATTTGCATCGAGGTAGACAATATACTTTGAATCTTCACAAGGGTTGTAGCTAGGCATGTATTTATTATTCGCTTTAGAGTACCGTCCACTACATTGGCTTAATTCACCTCGAATTGATGATTTTATAAAATTGATCATGTCTATATCAGTCATTAATTCTAATTTTACTTTCGTTTTTTTCAACATTGAACTGAAACTTAACCCAGGAGCAGTGAAATACTGACAAGGATCAAGGTCATAAGTTTTCATACAAACATTCCGAAAATTTTCTAAAACATCTGCTAATAACAACACATCTGTCTTCAAATATAGGTCTGAAAATTCTCCTAAAGTTTGAATGTCTAACTGTGCCCATACACGTTGTGCATGTAAATATTCCTGATCACTGATATGACTTGTGTTTAAGGAACTGTAAAATGCATCTTTCAGTGGTAAAGAACACTCCTCAAGACGTTCCACACAGTTAATATATTCGTAAGGGAATATACCCTTTTGACAAATCAAATTAAAATCATCTTCTTTAGGAAAGACACGTTGAATTTCATGAAACTGATCTGATTTTAAATTACTAGCAAGCTTATCAAGACTACTCGGCATAAAGCGGAATGAATCTAAAAATCGCAGTTTTATCGTTTTCTTATTGTCAGTTTTGATGTATTTTGTGAACGATATGTATTGTTCCTTATTATTTTCAATCACATCAATTTTCACATCTGAAGCTCCAAATTCTTTAACGATAAAGTGGTTATCGTATTTGCTACCGTTGTGTAGAATGACCGGAATGAATTTACATTCTTGGTGAGCAGCACCACGATATTTTCCTGTTAAATGATCATGATCGCGAACCCTGTCTGTATATAAACATTCACCACATATAAAACAATTAGTTTCAGTTTCAAAATTCATTTGCTCTAATAAAGTTAGTGGCTCCATTGGAATGATCGTATTTAAAATAGAGGATATACGGATGGCATCTTTCTCAAGCCTTTCCATAAAACCTTTAGGTGCATCAGGTCCTCTATAGAGCTCAAACTTATTTAAAGAGTCATCATAACTACATTTAATATAATATGCAAAGCTAAAAGGTTCATGAATGTGAGAAGTGTTGGTAAAAGGTTGGGCTGGATTCGATGAACATGTATTAAATGGTTTTAGCAAAGCCTCGAAGTCAGCATATATAACAAATGGTACTCGAAGCTGTTTCTCATAATCCTTAAATTTTAGAATGTTATTTTTAGGAGTCGGTAATACCGTACGAACATGATTACACCCCCATTTTTGATGCTGAGTTAGTTGATCCTCTTTTGTAAAATAGAGCAAACAGCCTTCACACAACCACTTCTTACCTTTGTATTTTGATAGTTGACTACCAACAAGTCTACATAAATGTTTTATCCAACAATAGTGGGCATTTTCACCTTCGGTTATGTATAGTAAATTTACATGAGCATCCTTTTTTTCCTGAGTATAATATAGAGGACCAACTATACTCTTATTTTCAATTCCATAAACATTAATACTTACATTGTTCAGCTCTTCAAAACGTTGAATGTCTTTCATCGCCATAGGAAATTCCATTTCTTTTAAATCTAACACTGAAGAATAGTGAGGATATGATGATGTTCTATCCATATGCCCCACTGCTGAATGGAGAGCTGAGGTTACAGCCCACGCAAAACATGCTTGATCACTATTCCAAACGTTCACAACAGCTTTCTTCCGTTTGATCCATCCTGGCAAATCAATATATGATGATGCTCGAAGGGGGTTGTATTTATTCAGGTTGGTTTCTAAATAAAGTACTTCAACCAACGCCCAGCCTGACTCCCTTTCCTGGAACTCTTCACTCTTCACAATGATAGCACTTGAAATATTTTGGTATATATCACTAATATTAGTTGATTCGCTAACAATTATGTTTTTTGTATTAAAGGATTTGATATCCGTAATTTCACCTTCACTCCCAGTTTTTACATAGAGTCCAAAAAGTTCAAAATTCATTTTAATTGTTTTATGCTCTAATAAAACATTACCTACCAAGCCAAACACAGTAGGTAGAACATTTTTTAAAAATGATTCAATACTTTGAGTTTTTTCTTTACTATAAAGTCTAAAACTAGCAATTCGACTTTTAAACGCACTACAAATTTGTTGAATATTTCCAGAATTTCTTTCATGGCAAGCGTTATTTTTATGATGAATACTGCGTAAATGTCCATGAATGATTGAAGAAGGTATATCAATATTACATACATCACAATGTGTTATCGAAGGTTCACCATTCTTCTTTCTTTTTGTTGCACAACTATTTTCACAATCTTGAGAACGTTTACGCTTTTGAGCATCACATTCATTTAAAGGTTCCGTGCTAGTTGATGGCTTTACAGATTTCAATTCTTGTTGTTCACCATGCACTTCAACCATGTGGGATTGATATCGCTTTACAGCAGAGAAACCAAGTTCACAAACTGAACATGAAAATGGTGCTGAACTAACATGCATTAAATTTACATGATGTGCAAGGTTATCTTGTCTGTTAAATGTGGTAGCACAATGACTGCACACAAACATTTTAATGTCATGTTTAACATTTGCGTGTCGTTGAAGGCTGTCAGGTCTTGAGAACTGTTTCTTACAGTCACCACACTTGAACATGATGATCCCTTTCGAAATTACCTATAAAAGAAAGAAATCATAAATGTTAATAAATGATAAACAAAAGTACAATATAAATAGTTTAATTACATTCCAGTCAATGTTTATAGCAGGGTAAAGCCATCGATCATATGTGAACTCCTAGCATGTCTAACTTCATGTAGTTCTAACTAAGGGTTACTATATACCACTGTCACTGACACCTAGCGGTGAACTTTGGAACATGATAGAGTGATAGAAACCAGTGATCGTCAGTTAAGTGAGCTAAGTGTGACGTCATAACCAATCTTAAAACAAGTCTAAACTTGTCGAACATGTCACGTGATAGAAACCAGCGATCACCAGTTAAGTGAGCTAAGTGTGACGTCATAGCCAGTTTTAAAACAAGTCTAAACTTGTAGAACATGTCACATATTGGAAACCAGCGATCGCCAGTTAAGTGACCTAAGTGTGACGTCATAGTCAGTCTTAAAACCAGTTTAAACTTGTAAAACATGTCACATGACAAGGTTAAGTTAGGTAAAGTTAAGTGAACTGAGGTTAAGACTTTAAATATTCCCTCTGTCACTGACACCTAGCAATGAACATTCGAACTTAATAGAGTGGTAATCAAAATCTAACCTACAAATTTAGCTTTACACATCATGGTGAAGTCGTTCCAACTTTCTACTGCTAAATATACCATTTTCACTGACATGTAGTGGTGAACATTGGAAAATAATACTCTAGCTGTTTAAAAGTTATTAGAGGGGCACTTACGTTTTTATAATTGATCAACTGCTGTCACTGAATGAACAGATTGTAGGAATCTGGTATCCTACAGGTACCCAATTATCTGTAAACAAATCAATCAATCAATTAATCAATCAATCAATCAATAAATACATTCCAATCAATAACTTCAACATCAATTAGTAATAAAAGACTACAATCCATTAATAATAAGTACTTACCTTGCAAAATAATTTAATGATTTTCTACCAAATCTTGAGCAGTAATAGAGCACTGTTCACTCAAACGAGTAATAAAGACTGACAGTAGGGAGATATTTGACACCCCTCTTATATAAACTCCCATCGCTCGTGACAGCAGTTTTTTGCAAATCATTGCAATTCCTTTCCCAATACAGCTGAGAGTCCAAAGTACACTAGGAACACCTGTGTGGTATCCAATGACTGCTGACTTTGCATGATCATCACCCATTGTCTTAATCAACATATGGGTTTCAAATTACTGCAGCGTCAGTCATAGCAACAGCAGTGTGCGCTCTCTGGTATGTCAGCAACATGACACCGGAAGGAACACCTGTGTAATATCCAATAACTGCTAACTTTGCATGATCATCATCCATTGTCTTAATGAACACTTGCGGTTTCAAATTACTGCAGTGTTAGTCATAGCAACAGATCTGCTCGCTCTCTGTCATGTCTGTAATATGACACAGGAAGTAACAAGACGTCTTACTGCACGTACCATCTCCTCAGTGTTAACATCTTAAGAACATGTATTATTCTCTTTCAACTACAAATGACTCGTTAGAACACATCCATCCACCAAGTTAGATCCCTTGTATGTTCACATGTATTTCGTCACTTTACTTTCATATCGTTATCACATTATACTAGTGGTGAACAACGTCAGTTCAACACACACAAATGTAGTTAGACCCTTTGACATAATTTAAATAAATTCATGAGCTAGTCCATAGGGACCAGGCCAAAGGGACCCGTCCAAAGGGATCAGTCCAAAGGGACAAGGACTCGTCCACAAGGACTTGTCCACAAGGACTCGTCCACAAGGACCTGTCCACAAGGACTCGTCCACAAGGACTTGTCCACAAGGACTCGTCCACAAGGACCTGTCAACAATGACCCGTCAACAATAACCCATCCATAGGGATCCGCTCTCCCACCCTCTTACAAAAGCCATGAGTGGGCATGCGTAAAAACAAAAACAAGCATGTTAATTCATAGTGGCTATCCACCAAACACATGCACTTTATGTAGAACAACGTTTAAATCCATATCGGCATTCAAACTCTCACATGTTGCAATTGGAAAGAGAGATTCTCTAAAAAAATTACAATTTCACCCCCTAGTAGGGTAGGTATTACTTTTGGGGTTGAAATATGTTGTCCATTGGAAAGGGGGTGTTAGCCCGAGTTCAATGACACCTCATTTGTCAAAATCCGACCATGCGTTCGAGAGATATCGGGCTGCCGCCATCTTGTGAGGTGGGGAGGTGGAGGTGGTCACAGAACCCCTACAAATACACTACTCTGGCGAAAGTATGAAACTGAACCTGGAGTCATGGCTGGTCATTTAAAACGATTTCCGGAAAAATGACCCATTGTTCTATAGGTCTATATTCCAGAAAACTCCTCAATTATTGGAGAACATTATGTGATGGCTCATTTTAATGGGCGTTTTGCTTATCTTTACCGTGGACCACTTATGTTTCCTGATTTATTAAGAATTCCATTGAAATTTCGGTCAAAAATGTAATTTCAAACGTATTATACTGTACAGTACATACCGGTAACTTAAATTCTAACCATTAGCAAACAAAAGTTTGGTGCTTTTCAGTCCGTCCACACGAATGTACCCAAATAGAGCTGGGTTATGCCCTAATCCTGAAATAAATTACATGAGTATATAATTAAAAAATAATTAAAAAAATAATAAAATTCATAAAAATGTACTTATTAATCTCATGTAATTTATTTCAGGATTAGGGCATAACCCAGCTCTATTTGGGTACATTCGTGTTGACCGACTGAAAAGCACCAAACTTTTGTTTACTTAGGCAACACTGAAAAATAGCTTCAAACCTCACAACATTAGCAAACAGTTCAAATGTTCAGACAAAAGGATTATTTTAGTTATTGTTGATTGATTTGCGGTGTTTACGACATTGTGGTTATGTAGCCCCGATTACTTGGGTGCGTGTTGAATTTGTCCGAGAACCTCTGTTATTGTGATGGCTGTATTAGCGTGTGTATTTGTAATTCAGATGAGGATTGAAAAGGAGGTGGCCGTCGCCTTAACTTAGGAGCCGTCTCGGCATTTGCCTGGAGTAGAAGTGGAAAAGCACAGACATCCACTTTCAGGATAGCTGAGGTAGGAATGGAATCCGCCTCTTCCCTATTTTACCACACGAAGCTAAGTGTACCCTGTTCCAGACCTCGGACCAGAATTCAATTTTTTGGCAGAGTTGGAAATCAAACCCGAGCCTCAGCGGTGACAGCCGAGAATGCTAGCCACTGCGATATTATTTTATGTATTGAACCCATGTACTATTGGTTCAAGCGTCGAATCCATAATTTATTTGCAAAAGAAGAGAGGAAATAATACAGACTTTAGAATAACTTGGAAAGATGGCTCATGATTGTAAATAGAACGATAAAAACTTTCCACGACGTGTAAGAGAGAAGAGGTTTCGGAAATAGACCTTACGCAGCAAGAAAATGACAACCTCGCAATGGTGCAAATAATTAGAATTAAGCCATTTGCAAGCATTTAATTAATGAAAGAAACACATCATGGTTGATCATTCTGGAATAGAGATTTTTGTGTGGGGAAAAAGTTTATAACATTTGCACAGGAAAGAACTGCAAACGTAGCATGACGACGTTAGTAATTCCCCGAGACCAGAGTCGGTAGGGATGAAAAAATAAACCTCAAAGCCCACATATCTGAGGAGACAAATTATTTAATATCTTGGAATTGTGCGATCGATTTTCATGATCAAAGAAACCAGTTTACGTTTAGAACAGGAGCTTTCCAGAGATATATTTTTCAAATGCATACGACAATTACTTCAGAAGTTAGTGCTGGAGAAGACGCAGATTTTATCTTTTTGCCGCCGATTTGGATATAAACCCTGGAGGTGCCAGGAGGAGCATGCAGTCTTTATCAGACCTTCATAGGTCATGCTACGCTGTATAACCAACGAGCACCCCGTATGGGAGTGGCCGTGCATTATCGTCATTAAGTATCGCCGTGTGAAGACACATTAGAATCCGAGTAGAGGAATAATATCGGCAAGCTTCAGACTTTATAAAGTTCACAAGTATAGTCAAAGTTTAGGCTGTGGACTTAAGAAATAACAGGCGATAGGTACTCGAAGATAATAGTTCAGTTAAAGAACCGACGCATCATAAGGTTTCGAAGTACCCAAGGAAAGTGAAATAGACAGTCTATCTACGTTAAGGAACCCAAGCAGGGTAGAACGAAATAGTAACGCCTAGTGTTCTGGAAATTTAGGAGCTAGAGCGCAGGACGATAAAAATCAGGAATTGTAGTTCCAGGCTTTGTCTAGGTAGACAAATGAACAGTAAAAATTGGGGAGTACTCCAATAAGCTACAAATCAAAGTAACAGAAACTTTGGAAGGAAATTACTAGGTCATCGATAAACAGTTCGAGCGATCGAGATAGTAATACATCAAGGACATACTTTTATTTAGACGAACAAGTAGCGTCTAGCAAGATACGACATCGTGCAGTAAAGTTATAGTAGCCGATAGTCAGATCCAGGATTAGAAGATCAGCCGTTCCAGTGAGGTGTAGTTCGATCGAGACTTCCCATCATCTCGTCAGATTAGGAAGCCGACGTGCTATAGTGCATCCCTTGGAAACGGGAAAGGAAAAGAAATCACGTGTGTAAGGCGAATAATTAACGCCCAAGTGATATAATTTTTATGTAGTGTAAATATAGTGAACATTTTGAGTGTAATATTTTAGTGAATTGTATTGTGTTAAGTGAAAACGAAAACAAAATGGTATTCGTTATGTTCCAAGTGATTAAGGTAAATATTTTATGTGATGTTAAAAAGGTGTCATTGAGTGTAAGTGTAACCATGAAAATGGCTTAAGAAAAAGTTGGTGGGCGAAAATGTTCCATCGCTTGAGAATACGGTCGATGACCGTACCGTCATGTGAGTAACTATTTTCATTATTATGTGTTTGGGAAGATTTGCGTATAATCCTCATGAGAGGGAGAGTGGGGATGTTTAATAACAGGTGAAAGAAAGATTGCGCGATCTGAACGATTAATTTGAGAGAAATATAATAAATATGTGAAATATAAATGAATCCCTTGTGGAAAATATTCAGTAAAATAACAGTGTAATGGATAAATGATATAAATATGAGAAAGCAAGCGTAATAATAATAATAATAATTATATAAATGAATGGATATTGTGATGAATTTTATATTGAAAGTAGTAGCTTCCCTGCTCCTTTAGATGAATTAATACATGTTATGAATACATGTTCTTTATTGGTAAAAAGGATTATTGTAAAGGGAGGGAGAGTAATATATTTTGAGATGTAGATCAAACGTTGATTTTGAATTTATTTAGTTCTTTGAAGGCAACTTGGCTAATTAATGTATGAGCGCCATGTAGCGCATTGAAGTAATTTGTCACACTAGGGATGCGTTGAAATGCTCGGTAAAAGTAATTATGAGGGACAGTTAGTCATGGGGAATGAACTGTATAAGCCCTCAAAGTTGTGATAGTGATCACGAGGCATTGTGTGTTTTATGTTAAAAGGGTGTTATTTGTGTTGTATTATGAGAGCTGGTAAGAGGCAAGGCCTGCCCTAAGTCGCTAATGTTATAAGTCCTCCCAATTGGGATACTGCTCCCGAGGCATTTGAAAGGATCGAACTCAGAGTCGTCCGTGTTGAAGCCCCTTAAAGATTGGTTGTATTATTGAATTTTCTTACCCGCTAATGAGGACACTTCATAATTATTATATACCGAAGCTAAGAGAATAGGTCTGTTGAACCTAAATATGTTGTTTTATGAATTTGTATTAGAAGCCTTGTCATTCAGAGAATTGTATTGGAAACAGCTGTGTGGAAAGCTGATGTAGCCAGTCCCGTGTGAAAGCGAGACAGTGAGCTCTCTTTTCTCCCTGCAATAAATCACGCCAAGTAGTTAAGATTAGACCCTTACCCGCTGGTAGTGCGGTAGGTTAGGACGGACTGTTGGAGTCATAATACACAGAAGTGTTTAAGATTGTTTTAACGACCCGGTCTTTGAACCGAGGTCCCTTTATATCCATTATTATCGCTTGCAGAGTTCAGATCGTTGCTCTCTTATAATATAATGGTCTTTCAAGACAAAAATGATAAATCCTTAACTTTATTGTTAAATAATTCAGTGATTCACGAGTTCTATTGAAGACATTAGATTCCGGGAGTAATCTTAAGTTTGACTTGTTCAGTAGTCTTCTGTAAATCGGGAGTACGCAAATTTTTCCTAATCACGGTAGTGAGTTGTTAGCTTGAGAGAGAGGGATGGTAACATGTGAGCTTTGTGAAAGCCCAAAATTAATTGATGATTAGCCATACTTTGATCATTATGATTAAAAGATATACTCATGTAAATAGTAATTGATGTGTATTAAATTGATAACACAGTGTATGTAAGAATTACCGAGCCATTTATAGCTCTTTATTTGAAAGAATTTGAATTGACACCATATGGAAGTGAAACTTAGTTGAAGTTTATTGGTTTTTGGAAAACCAGTCATTATGATTTTGTAATTATTTTATATGAATTCCTTGTTCAATTTCGGACAAGTGTGAAGTGGAGTGTCAGTATTTTTATTTGTTTAATTTTTTTGTAGCGCCATATTTTTGGATAATTAAATGTTTTAATAGTAGAGTTGATTTTTGTTTATTTTTGGAAGTGTATCCTCTGCTTAATCCAAAGTGTGTAAGTCACAGAGTGGGAGAACAAATCATGAACCCCGATACTCCCGATTGAGCATTGCTGGCAAACTGTGATTTGCATATTTCATTGTTGAATGGGCACATGGGGACATAGAAATAATGTGCTTGGATTAAGGCTTTTAGGAACACTTAAGACGGTCATATCACATAAATATAAAATAGTGATAGAATTAGCTACAAAATATAAAATTAACTGACCGCATTGGGACCCTGGAAACACACACCGAGCACCCCTTAATTATCACCCTCTAATACATATAAAATGGCGACCAGTACGTAGGGATGAGTTTTCCTAGGGAAAACCCGAGTTTTTCTTGAAAAATCAAAATTTTCATTTTTTGAAAAATATGTTTTTTCAAAATTTTTTGAATTTTTAAATCACTTCCTTAAGGGTGTTCATATTGAATGAGTATTATATCAGACGGGTACGTTTTAGTAAAAACCCGTATTGAGGTTGAATTTTGGAAATTGGGACACAAGAGTTCAGAGTACCATCTCTCACGCATGAACCGATGATGGGACAGAATAGCCCACTGTATTCTCTAAGATAGTAAGATGTCATTGAGTGAGGAAATGCAGAGGCTCTTGGACGCCATGAAGGCGGACAGAAGTGAAAATTTGGAGGCCATGAAGGCGGATAATAGTGAAGAAAGGCAGAGGCTTTTGGACGCCATGAAGGCAGATAGTAAAAGGAGATTCGAAACTATAGACAATAAACTGGACCTCCAACAGAGTGCAAATAAAAAGGATTTAGAATCCATAAATCAGAATTTTTAAAGGTGCCGGGACGTCCTCATAAGACCGTCAACGCTTAGTTCGAATGGGTTATGCTCCACGCGTGGCGAGGACTAATCCACGGTCTTTAATAGTTGTAGATCCACCTCATTCAATAACATACATCTTATCTAGGTTGGCAACACCTCACATAAACACATCGCGATCACTCCCCACAGCACGTAGGGACAGGGGGGAAGGCAGGGAAAAACCAGTCGTTAAGATAACCACCGCAGTCGACCGCACAGCGAGTTCAAGTGAGCACGGAAACTGCGAATAGCTGTAGTACGGAAGACAATCAGATAAGTAGTTAGCCTAAAATTTTATAGTTTAACCATAGTTTACAACCATATAATCTCTCTAAAGTACAATCTCCGGATAGCCATCACCATTTAGCATTTCACCTAACATATATACTGCATTTAGCATACACTGACAGTTGCAGTACCAATACTGCAACTAAATAATTGTACATATTGTAAATATTTTCACCTGTATTTCAAACATAGATTTTATAGCCTAAGTGTATTGGATCTGATGATGATCGCTTGACGATCGAAACTGGTCATCCTAGTGTTTTATTAATCTCATGTAATTTATTTCAGGATTAGGGCATAACCCATCTCTTTTGGGTACATTCGTGTTGACCGACTGAAAAGCACTAAACTCTTGTTTACTAAGGCAACACTGAAAATATGGCTTCAAACACCACAAAATTTAGAATCTCTTAAAACTGATAGTGTTAACATGGGGAATAAATTAGAATCTCTTAAAACGGACAGTGTTACGATGGAGGAAACATTAGAATCTATCAAAACCGACAGTATAAACATGAATAAGGTACTGTAGGATGAGATAGATACTATAAAGTCAGAGAATTCGGATAATTTTGCAGCACAATCCAAGGAGTTGGAAGATAAATTAGGAAGGATGGAAGATAAATTTGAAAATAAATTATCTTCATGTCAGGAGAAAATGATAGCTGATAATTCTCTAAAAAGTCAAGCCATGGAAACAGAATTAAAGACCATGGAGACTAAAATGCAAAGTAATATAAATAAGAAAATAGAAGAGACAATGAATACCAAATTTCAAGGTTTTGACACGGGATTTGGGATTAGGTTAAACAAGTTTAAAGGGGAAATCACAAGTAAAATTAAAGAGGAAAACGGGGCACTTCAGGAAGGATTGCAAGCCCAAATAAATACCTTGAAGGAAAGTACTGTAACATCCCAAACTGAATGTCGAGAAAATTTTGAAAATTTAAAGAATAAATTTGGTTCTATGGAAAATCAATTAAGCAAAATGGAAAAAACTTGTAAAGAGAATGTAGACGCGTGTAAAGAGGAACTTGTAACCCGGATCCAAGGGGTGCAAAAAGAGTTAAAAGATCAGATAAAATCTAACATGAATCTTTGTCAAACATCCCGGGATGAGATAAAAGGTAGTCTCAATGAGCTAGGAAAGAGATTCGAAGGGGTCAAGGAAAAAGTAGAAAAACTTGGGGAAAAAGTCGAGGGAGTTCAGGCCGAAGTAAATGAGATGAAAAGTCAAAATCAAGCTGATGTGAACAGCATGAAAGATCGATTTGATCATTTTACCGGGCATGTAGATGAGAACTTGAGGAAACACGAGGAAGGAATAAATACGAGATTAAGTACATATGAAAAGAATCTCCAGGGAGAAAGGAAGCAACGAGATGAAGAACATAAGGAGAATACTCAGAAGATAGACGAAATAAGTAAGGGTATAAATGGGGTTCAGGAAACCATAAAAACATTAAAGGGACAAGTAGGAAAAACCAATACTGAAGTAAACCAGGTCAAAGACGACTTAACGGTATTGTATAAAAATCAAGGGAAAACTGAGGAAAAGCTTGAGGGAATGAAGGAAGAGATTGTCAAGGGACGAAAAGAAATGGAGAAAAAGATAAATGAGATACGAGATGACCTAGATACCAAATGTGATGTCAAGCCAGAAATTATAGAAAAACAGGTCATGATCATCAAGAAGGAGGTAGAAGATCAATTAGCTGAAATAAGGGATAGTTTCAAGGAAGAGAAATTCCAAATCAAACAAGAGGTTGAAAGCAGTAAGAAGGAACAGGAAAGATTTCATAATGAATTTGGCTCACGGTTGGAAAGGACCGAACATAAGAACAGTCAAATGGAGGTTCAGCTCATGTCTCAAGAAGAGAGTGCCAGAAGAGAAAGAAAACTAGAATTTGAATGTCAGGATGAATTCCAGAAGACAGGATGGGTAGATCCCCATGAACGAGACACTATTCAAGATAGGGACTTAGGAGGGGAGAGCCCTTATAAGAACCCAGGATATCCGATGGCAATGTCAACCCCTTATATGAACCAAACAAATTGACAAATAATTAACATCATCAAGTCAAATGAAGACAGACCGGTGAAGTTTATGGGTAATAATATGTCAATTACTCCTAAATACTGGTTGAAGGAGGTAGCTGAATACTTGAATGAAATGAAAGTTCCTCAGGATCGGAGACTGAGAGCAATTGAGAAGCTGTTCGCAGGTGATTGTCTCACCTGGTTCAGGAGTTTCAGATATACATTTGACACGGTGGAAGGTTTTAGAGAAGATTTTCTGAAACGATATTGGGCAGCAGATGTACAAGAAAATCTGAGGCTAGATCTGTACTCTAGGAAATATAGTACGAATGCCCCCACTAAATACTCAGAATTTTTCACCGCTCAGCTGTGTAAATTCCGTGAACTTGATATTGCCCCAGCTGAAAACGACCTGTGTGCTGCCATTGCAAGACAACTTCCATATGAGATACAAAGGTTGCTAATCTCATCCAAAGCCAGAAGTGCTGTGGAAGTGGAGAGCGTATTACGTCACCTGGACATGACGATTTCACACGTTACTTCCAGGCATCAAAGACATACTGAACAAGTACACATGGCCAGTAGTCAAGAGGATAGAGAGAAACCATCGACAAGAAATCAGTCAACTAGTACAAATACTCAAGGACTGGGTCGAGAATATGGACATCAAGAGCCTAGAGGAATACAGCCATACTATACAGGAGGATATCGAGGAATAAATCCCAGAAATACGGGTTATAGGCAACAAGAAAACTGACCGTATAATAATAATCAAAGGCAGGACAACAGAAAGAAATGGGAAAATTATCCCAGAAGGAATGTGAGGCCTGAGGATAGAAACGATGAATATCGGGCTGAAATTGAAGAAAGGTATCTGGAAAGTCTTCGTTATATGAATGAACGAACAGACGAACCTGAGACGCAAAGAGTCCGTTGGGGTGAGGCAATGAAGAACCGAAAATCACCCGATCGACTGGAAGGAGCTCAAAGCTTAGAGTTACAAGCTCAGTTGAAGAGTGAGGGGAAAGGAAGCCCTCAAGATAAAAAAACTCCAAATTTAAATCATCAAAAGTGGAAACATACCAGGAGCTGGGAGGAGGTTGATATTATAAATTGGATAGCGAGACCAGATGAGCTAATTAAAGAGGACGTGGAAGGAATCCCACCCATGTTAAGGATAGAAGGATTACTGGTCAGAGCATTAATAGATACTGGATCAACTATAAGTTTGATAACGCAAAGCCTCATAAATGATTTAGGAACAAGAGGTCGTGTATTAAAATTTTCCACATCAAGCGTGAAGATTAAGGGAATTATTCCTGAAAAATCTTTGATATGCAAATTTCAGGTGTACATTGACTTGATCATGGGTAACACTGAAATTTCACAATGCTTTTTGCTGGTAAATCAATTACCATACAATATTATATTGGGTATTGATTTTATCCGTGAGAACAAGGTCATAATAGACCTAGCGCAAAATTGCATTAGAATTCAAAGAGAGGATGTGGATGAACAAAACATTATTTTACACGAACAGGATGCAAAAATAGAAGAACAGGTATGGCATGTGGAAGAAATGACCGAGGAAGGTTGTAGGGACATAGAGAAGGTATTTGAAGTCCTAAACATAGAACTTGAAGATAGTATGGAAACCGAGTTCGAGACCAACCTGTCAGGAAAAATAGAGGAAGCCAAAGTTACCCTCGAAAATAAGGAAAATTTAAAGGAATTGCTGTTAAATTACAGAGACGTATTTGATTCCAAGCCAGGAAAGATCCACAATTTTAAATACGCATTTCAAGTAAATGATTGGGCACCGTTTAGACAAAAACCATACCCGGTTGCAGAAAAGCATTACACACAAAGAAAGAAAACACTGCAGGAGATGAGTGATGCAAGTGTAATAGAAAAGATGGCGACACCATATGTTAGTCCATTAGTAATTGTGAGTAAACCGGATGGCTCAGTAAGGGGGTGTTTAGATGCCAGGAATTTGAACGCTAAAATTATACCAGAAAATGATTCGGCACCACCTATAAAAGAAATACTGAGGAAATTTAAAGGCAAGAAGATTTTCACAAATATTGACATGACTTCTTCATATCATCATCTCGAACTTGAAGAGAAAACCAGTCTTTTAACTGGATTTCAGTTCGATCAACAAACGTATTGCTTCAAGAGATGTCCATTTGGCTTGAAGACAGCGGGATCCGCATTAATAAGAGCACTTGATCGCAACCTGACAGAGGAAGTAAAGGATTGCATTATCCGTTATGTGGATGACATATTGCTTACCGCGGAAAACATAGAGGAACACTTGAAAAATTTAAATAAATTTTTAGAAGACTTGAGAAGGGCTAACATCAAGATTAACTTGAAGAAATCGAACTTTTGTCAAAGGCAAGTTACGTTTTTGGGGCATGTGATTGACATGGATGGTGTCAAACCAAATCCATGCAAATTAGAATCGATAAGAAATTTTCCCAGGCCTTTGAAAGTGAAAAACGTTCGCCAGTTTTTGGGATTGATTGGATTTTTCTCAGGACATTGCCCCTCCTACACCAAAACTGTTGCACCACTGCAGGACCTTCTGAAGAAGGGTGGCAAGTGGAAATGGACGGAGGAAACTGAGAAAGCATTTATAGAGGCCAAGGAAATGCTCTTAAATTATGTGAAGCTAGGATATCCTAATTTTAATCAGAGATTTATAATACAGACGGATGCATCCCAGATTGGAATAGGGGCAATGCTGTATCAGGAAGACCCGGATAACCCTGAGAGAAAAAATTATCTAGCTTTCACGAGTCGAAGACTGAAACCGCACGAGAAAAATTATACAATCAACGAGATCGAGCTGTTAGCGATATTGCATGCGTTGCAATACTGGCGAAGGATTGTATATGGGTTTCCTGTCACATTAAGAACCGATCATAAAGCCTTAACCTTTTTGATGAAGACGGATTTATCCAGTAAAAGGTTGATGCGTTGGGCTTTATATATACAACAGTTCGATGTAAACATAGAGTATTGCCCAGGGGAAGAAAATGTAGTTCCAGATTATTTAAGCAGACAGCCAGAGTCCACCGAATAGGAAGTAATGGCTATTGATTTAGAAGACATAGATCAGCGTACTTTGGATGAATTAAGAAGCATTGGTCAACGACAACGTGAAGATCCATGGATGAACATGCTCATATCTTTCTTAGAAGGGAGTTTGATAAGGGGAACACCTGCGTATACTGAAGCTAATAAGATAGCTCAAGATTATACTTTCTTTAATGGATTATTGTATAAGATTGCGGACTCTGACCATACTCGATTAAGGATCGTTATACCTGCTATTTTGCAGAGGAAAATGGTATGGTTGGCCCATAGATCGTTTGGACACATGGGAGTCGACAAAAAAGTCTCGATGCTGAAAGAAGCATTTGTATGGCCGAGACTGAGAGAAACTGTAAGGGATACGCTAAAGACATGTGATATATGTCAAAGAATTAAGCCAAATGCGTTTTGGATGAGACAAAAGCCAATACCACTGTTGCCCGAGAGACCAGGTCAAATTATTTCTATTGACAACTTCGGACCTTTGCCAAAGGCCAGGAGGGGAAACAGACATATAATGCTGGCTATGGATGTCTTTACAAAATGGTTGTTCTTGCTCCCATACAGAAGACCTAGTAAAAACAGGTTTTAAAACGACTCAAAGAAAAAGTGATACCTATTCTGGGTAAACCAGAGAATTTGTTATCGGATCACGGTAGTTGTTTTCCAAGTGTAGAATTTAGACAGGAATTAGAGAGACTTGGAATACGTCAGATCCTGTCCAGCATTTTCCATCCTGAGGCAAATCCTGTGGAATGAGTTATGAGGGAAACGGCCAAGTATTGTAGGATATACTGTGCCGAGGAAAATTGGAAATGGATAGACATCCTCGACATCATTGAATTTTGTATAAATAATACGATCCACGAATCGACGGGAGAGATACCAATAAAATTACATCGGAATGAGCAACCAGAGAGACCTTGGAGTCTGGTCATTCCTAGGCCAACAGACGCTCAGCCTGGAAGAGATGTACGAATTACAAGAGCCTTTGAGCATCTAAAAGCTCAAGCATATAGAAGACAAAGGAGAAACAGGCACAAGAGGTTTCATCGACCACTATTAGCAGGAGAAATGGTGTTAGTGAAATGACCAGCCATTTCGGATCCAGGGAACCGCGTGTACAAGAAATTCCAGAAAATGTACCACGGCCCGTATCGAATAATAAGGGATTTAAGAAATAATGCCTATAGAATTCGGCACTGTGAAACGAATCACGAAGTGACTATGAATTCAGCTAACCTGAAAGTGTATTACCCTACCGAAGACTTCGATGAAGCAAATGAACAACCCCTGGTTATGGAACAAATTAGAAATGATAAATCCACTTTTGATACAAATAGGAGTGAATTAGAACGAGAAAATAGAGGTCAACCATTCAATTGTGAATGTGGTCTAGAGCAAACGTATTTGGAGCTAAGAGAGATAATTGATTTAATTGAAGAAGAAAATTTCAATTTAAGGAGAGAAAATGAGGAAAGAAAGAAACTGGTAGGGATAGACCACACCCGTAACGAAGGATTAAGTACTGTAGACTTTTAGTCCAGAAAAATCAGAAAGGAAGAACGGGTAGGGACAGAGCATGCTCAACCTACACCATTACCGGATATGACTTAAAAATTGGAAAATCCAAATCATCATGGGATTCTATGAGAAAATAGAATAAAGGTACTGCGGGATGTTATGATGGCTTCGACACTGAAAGAACAAAAATTTCTAGGAAAAACACTTAAATAAATTTCCTCAAAAATTTCGATAATTAATTTATCTAAGGAGGGGAGATTTGAACCCATGTACTATTGGTTCAAGCGTCGAATCCATAATTTATTTGCAAAAGAAGAGCGGAAATAATACAGTCTTTAGAATAACTTGGAAAGATTTTAAGATGTGGGTTGTTCTATTGTGGCACAAGAATGGGTGACCACGAGTCATGCGGACGTGAGATCATGCTTGACGCATCGATAAGTGCTGGCTCATGATTATAAATAGAACGATAAAACTTTCCACGACGTGTAAGAGAGAAGAAGTTTCGGAATTAGACCTTACGCAGCAAGAAAATGACAACCTCGCAATGGTGCAAATAATTAGAATTAAGCCATTTGCAAGCATTTAATTAATGAAAGAAACACATCATGGTTGATCATTCTGGAATAGAGATTTTTGTGTGGGGAAAAGTTTATAATATTTGCACAGGAAAGAACTGCAAACGTAGCATGACGTCGTTAGTAATTCCCCGAGACCAGAGTTGGTAGGGATGGAAAAATAAACCTCAACGCCCACATATCTGAGGAGACAAATTATTTAATATCTTGGAATTGTGCGATCGATTTTCATGATCAAAGAAAGCAGTTTACGTTTAGAACAAGAGTTTTCCAGAGATATATTTTTCAAATGCATACGACAATTACTTCAGAAGTTAGTGCTGGAGAAGACGCGGATTTTATCTTTTTGCCGCCGATTTGGATATAAACCCTGGAGGTGCCAGGAGGAGCATGCAGTCTTTATCAGACCTTGAGAGGTCGTGCTACGCTGTATCACCAACGAGCACCCCGTATGGGAGTGGCCGTGCAGTATCGTCATTAAGTATCACCGTGTGAAGACACATTAGAATCCGAGTAGAGGAATAATATCGGCAAGCTTCAGACTTTATAAAGTTCACAAGTATAGTCAAAGTTTAGGCTGTGGACTTGAGAAATAACAGGCGATAGGTACTCGAAGATAATAGTTCAGTTAAAGAACCGACGCATCATAAGGTTTCGAAGTACCCAAGGAAAGTGAAATAGACAGTCTATCTACGTTAAGGAACCCAAGCAGGGTAGAACGAAATAGTAACGCCTAGTGATCTGGAAATTTAGGAGCTAGAGCGCAGGACGATAAAAATCAGGAATTGTAGTTCCAGGCTTTGTCTAGGTAGACAAATGAACAGTAAAAATTGGGGAGTACTCCAATAAGCTACAAATCAAAGTAACAGAAACTTTGGAAGGAAATTACTAGGTCATCGATAAACAGTTCGAGCGATCGAGATAGTAATACATCAAGGACATACTTTTATTTAGACGAACAAGTAGCGTCTAGCAAGATACGACATCGTGCAGTAAAGTTATAGTAGCCGATAGTCAGATCCAGGATTAGAAGATCAGCCGTTCCAGTGAGGTGTAGTTCGATCGAAACTTCCCATCATCTCGTCAGATTAGGAAGCCGACGTGCTATAGTGCATCCCTTGGAAACGGGAAAGGAAAAGAAATCACGTGTGTAAGGTGAATAATTAACGCCCAAGTGATATAATTTTTATGAAGTGTAAATATAGTGAACATTTTGAGTGTAATATTTTAGTGAATTGTATTGTGTTAAGTGAAAACGAATACAAAATGGTATTCGTTATGTTCCAAGTGATTAAGGTAAATATTTTATGTGATGTTAAAAAGGTGTCATTGAGTGTAAGTGTAACCATGAAAATGGCTTAAGAAAAAGTTGGTGGGCGATAATGTTCCATCGCTGGAGAATTCGGTCGATGACCGTACCGTCATGTGAGTAACTATTTTCATTATTATGTGTTTGGGAAGATTTGGGTATAATCCTCATGAGAGGGAGAGTGGGGATATTTAATAACAGGTGAAAGAAAGATTGCGCGATCTGAACGATTAATTTGAGAGAAATATAATAAATATGTGAAATATAAATGAATCCCTTGTGGAAAATATTCAGTAAAATAACAGTGTAATGGATAAATGATATAAATATGAGAAAGCAAGCGTAATGATAATAATAATAATAATTATATAAATGAATGGATATTGTGATGAATTTTATATTGAAAGTAGTAGCTTCCGAGCTCCTTTAGATGAATTAATACATGTTATGAATACATGTTCTTTATTGGTAAAAAGGATTATTTTAAAGGGAGGGAGAGTAATATATTTTGAGATGTAGATCAAACGTTGATTTTGAATTTATTTAGTTCTTTGAAGGCAACTTGGCTAATTAATGTATGAGCGCATGTAGCGCATTGAAGTAATTTGTCACCCTAGGGATGCGTTGAAATGCTCGGTAAAAGTAATTATGAGGGACAGTTAGTCATGGGGAATGAACTGTATAAGCCCTCAAAGTTGTGATAGTGATCACGAGGCATTGTGTGTTGTATGTTAAAAGGGTGCTATTTGTGTTGTTTTATGAGAGCTGGTAAGAGGCAAGGCCTGCCCTAAGTCGCTAATGTTATAAGTCCTCCAATTTCGGATACTGCTCCCGAGGCATTTGAAAGGATCGAACTCAGAGTCGTCCGTGTTGAAGCCCCTTAAAGATTGGTTGTATTATTGACTTTTCTTACCCGCTAATGAGGACACTTCATAATTATTATATACCGAAGCTAAGAAAATAGGTCTGTTGAACCTAAATATGTTGTTTTATGAATTTGTATTAGAAGCCTTGTCATTCAGAGAATTGTATTGGAAACAGCTGTGTGGAAAGCTGATGTAGCCAGTCCCTTGTGAAAGCGAGACTGTGAGCTCTCTTTTCTCCCTGCAATAAATCACGCCAAGTAGTTAAGATTAGACCCTTACCCGCTGGTAGTGCGGTAGGTTAGGACGGACTGTTGGAGTCATAATACACAGAAGTGTTTAAGATTGTTTTAACGACCCGGTCTTTGAACCGAGTTCCCTTTATATCCATTATTATCGCTTGCAGAGTTCAGATCGTTGCTTTCTTATAATATAATGGTCTTTCAAGACATGATAAATCCTTAACTTTATTGTTAAATAATTCAGTGATTCACGAGTTCTATTGAAGACATTAGATTCCGGGAGTAATCTTAAGTTTGACTTGTTCAGTAGTCTTCTGTAGCTCGGGAGTACTCAAATTTTTCCTAATCACGGTAGTGAGTTGTTAGCTTGAGAGAGAGGGATGGTAACATGTGAGCTTTGTGAAAGCCCAAAATTAATTGATGATTAGCCATACTTTGATCATTATGATTAAAAGATATACTCATGTAAATAGTAGTTGATGTGTATTAAATTGATAACACAGTGTATGTAAGCATTACCGAGCCATTTATAGCTCTTTATTTGAAAGAATTTGAATTGACACCATATGGAAGTGATACTTAGTTGAAGTTTATTGGTTTTTGGAAAACCAGTCATTATGATTTTGTAATTATTTTATATGAATTCCTTGTTAAATTTCGGACAAGTGTGAAGTGGAGTGTCAGTATTTTTATATGTTTAATTTTTTTGTAGCGCCATATTTTTGGATAATTAAATGTTTTAATGGTAGAGTTGATTTTAGTTTATTTTTGGAAGTGTATCCTCTGCTTAATCCAAAGTGTGTAAGTCACAGAGTGGGAGAATAAACCATGAACCCCGATACTCCCGATTGAGCATTGCTGGCAAACTGTGATTTGCATATTTCATTGTTGAATGGGCACAGTATATAGATTAAAATACGTTGTGATTCAGGCTTAGGCGTAAGAAGGATAGCCCGACCAAATAATATCTAGGTACATGACATATGCTGGGTGAATGTTACCAATAGATCTATAATTTGTGTATGGCTTTGTGGCAAGAAAAATGAAATCACCAGACGTACTCTTTCTGATGTCTTCCAACTTTGGCCAGAGAAAACACAAGTTACGATGCTTCAGTGCAGGGGCGCATATAGAGTTTTATTTCTGGATGTTCCCAACCGGGGGTTAGGGGGTATGGTATAGGTCCAAAGAATAGGGCATCCGGCGTTCTCTCCGGGAAACGTTTGTAAAATTAGGTGCAAAATGATGAGTTTTAAGGCTATCTGGCATCAATCTTTCAACCAATTTGTTGTGATGTTTTATGTTTGGTTAATGTCAAACACAACTAAGACAATTTTATGTTACTAGTTTTTATTAATAGACTACAATCATCTTGCTCACATGATAGTGATAACATGGAAAGGATCAACATAACTGTTTTGATTTACAACTCACACTATAAAGTCAAGGTTTCTTGAAGAATTACCAAATCAGTTTATAACTTCGTCAGTGATTTGTATGTGTCTGCAACAATGCTAGACCGTTGAGTCTGTTTCCGGAAGTAGAATTCCTTAAGTATGTTTTCAACCAACTAAAACTCTGTTCGGCAGTACCGGTAGCTACAGAGAGAGGCAAAATTGCCAAAATTTTGATAAGGATATAAAAGTTAGCAAGAAAATTTTGTCACACGTTTCATGAGCACTTGTTGCTGTTCTTGGTAGGTTCTTAAGAGCGAAGGCACTGGAGAGTAACACGAGGTTGTGTTTTTACACATAAGATCAGAGCAAACTGATTGCCACACTGTTTACATCGCTCTACCGTCGCCTCGCCTTGCAACGTTGCCATACATCGCTTAGTAACAATAGTACATGATGAGTATATTGCTTTTTGATGTTTTAATTCATAAAAAATATTATTTATGTGACAAACATTTTGGGATGGGGTGCATCCCCTAGACTCATATCAGGCGAATATGGTGGCTGCTCTAAGCACCAGTTACGCAGGTGTTAGCCGTGTTACACCGTGCATTATTATGAAGGATGATGGGAATCTCGTCACTGGGAAAGTAACATTCGTACCGTAAAGTAGAGCGAGATTTCTACACTCACAGATATTTTAGCGGAGTCATAAATTACAAGATTTTAAGCTTTACATGGTGACGGCGGTGGAGATGTGTTCTCGGAAACTCAATCGTTATTCAGCAGTTTTTCATCTCTTTCTCCAGCGGGGATGCATGACTGCGCCGTATTTTAGATCTATCAATATGCTCTCTGTCCGTGATTTACAGCCATGCGAGAACAAGACTTCAAACACCCTTGTACTTCTCACGCGTTCCAACAGTCCCAGTTTGAAATATAGTGTTCAGGTTGTCCATAGGTTGGATTTTATCCATAATTTTCCCTGATCACTTCTCAAATATGATGGTACTTAATTTCTAAGTTATGAGTACATCTTTTGCTCCTAGCCCCAGGGAATAGCAATAACAGGATGAGAGTGAGTATCCATCTTGTTCATTACTTGTTTAGAATATGTGTGCTGACCGACGGATCATCCATGAATCGGTTATTTTTAAATCTCATTAAGTCACCCAGTCGCCTCCGTAGCGTAGTGGTCAGCATGGTTAGCTGCTGCCCCGGAGGTCCTGGGTTCGATTCTCGGCTCTGCCACGAAATTTGAAAAGTGGTGTGAGGACTGGAACGGGTTTACTCAGCCTCGGGTGGTCCAACTGAGTAGAGGGGGTTCGATTCAGACCTCAGCCATCCTCGAAGTGGTTTTCGCTGGTTTCCCACTTCGTCATCGGGCAAATGCCGAGATGTTACCTACTGTAAAGCCACGGCCGCCTCCTTCCCTCTTCCTAGCCTATCCATTCCAATCTTCCCTTCCCTTCCCATCCCTCATGAGGCCCCTGTTCGCTTTGCAGGCGAGGACGCCTGGGCGAAGTGCTCATCACACCTCCCCAGTTGTATCCACTATGACCAGATGTTCCAAGCTCCAGGACACTGCCGGTAGAGGCGGTAGTGGTGAGCTCCCTCGCTGAGTCCGTGGGAACCACCAACCTAGAGGGTAAATCGACTAAAAAAATATATATATATACAAAAATTAAGTCACCCAATTTCTCATTTTCATTTTACGCTATAAAATGAAAATCACAACGTTTCAGTGATGTGTGGTTCGTATCCGCGCAGCTGCCACATCGCTCAAACAGCTAAGTGCACAATCCACAATAACCTGACCATTTAATAACAATCACACTAAGCAAGGCGGCTTCGGTTGCGTAGTTGCTAGTGTGCTGAGCTTCTATGCCCAAGGTCACGGGTTCAAACCCGGACGATATCGTCGGATATTTTAAGAGCGTTAAAAATCTCTCAGTATGCCTTAAGTCGGAGGGGAAGTAAAGCCGGCGGTACCATGTCATAGATTTATGGCATGAACCGGGTGAGTTAGCCGTAGTCGTTACGGCGTGACTGCTGGCAGTCGCTCACATCCGGGAGGCGAGGAGGTTCAAATCCCCCCGCCGGCAACCTTGAAGATGGTCTTCTGTGGTTTCCCATCTTACTTCCAGGCAAATGCCGGTGTTGGTCCTTAACTATAGGCCACAGCCGCTACCTTCCAACTCCTCGTCCTTCCATTCAAAATTCCCTCCCCAACGGTACTTGTAGCTCACCCATTGGGTGTCCGCCTCGAAGCAGCTACAAAACTGGCGAGCCAAACAAGTCCTCGGACACTCCCGGCACTAAAAGCCGTACGCTAAAAAAATAAAAAAATAAAAAAATGAAAAGCATGATAAAGAACCTTCCTCCAATTACACTTGTCTGTAGCTTAATTATGGATTATATTTGACTAACGATCATAGGTTCTAACGTTCGTAGCCAGGAGCCAACTGCGGTGGCATCTAGTAACAAAGTTCAGAACTAGTTGGTCGTTGACGGTGGTGTTTGGTTGCAAAAGTTTGAATTACTTGAAATCGAATGTCTGCAGTCCTTACTTGAAATGACAGACAACACACACACAAATGCAGCCATCGCAATAAATACCACCGGTTATCAGACAGATTCTACACACACCCAAAGAACACGGGGCTACATGACAGCGTTGTCTCAGCCCCTAAACTGAGGAACCAACCAACCACACTAAGCAAGCAGACTTGAAGGTCAATCACCACTATCGGTATCTCAACAAGAATATATATCTTGACTAGTTGTGCTAGTTTAAATTATACTGAAACTTAATAAGTTATATTGTTATATCCCAGAGTTCCCACAGGGTATGGCCACCCCTTATCGTCCCCTTTCGTCACCCTTCACCCCCATTTCATGCCACAACCCCTAGAGAGACCAACATCAACAAACATCTAGTCATCGCAAGTACACTTGGCTTGGCAGGCCAACCATACACACACGTGGTAATTCTTACAACATAAGTCTAAACACACAGCTACCTGCTCTGTGAGGCAGGAATCTGCTGACTACATTGCACAAACATGGGCAATTCACACAAATAACAGCACCACCAGGAACTGATCATCTTTCGTCCACCGAGGTGCTGTCCGATGCCAGCTCGACCACTCAGCAGTTCTGGTAAGTGTACTCAAAGGTTATCCTAAGTAATTCTTCTCTGTTCCAAACCCAATACTTGTAATCATCTCATTCATTCTTGTGCATTTCGCATCACACTTATAATAATTAAAACCATTCTCACTCTTCTAGACTGCCTTATTGTATTTATTGGGCCCTCTGCTCGAACTCTGGACTGCTGGTAGCAAGCCTTTACTCAGCTGCGCCACACCGGCTGATTTGCTTGTCAAGTGTCTAACGTTAGCAAACATGAGTTAGCATTCACTACATGCTCAGTAGGCACGGCCAGCCTTCGACTTGCCTGTTCCATTCATTCTTTACCTCACTCACTTCACTTCACTCACGTGACGCCCTGCATACAAGCTTTCACGTCATTTAATAACCGCCACCCTAATTCGAGCTACCAACCCCCCAGGGCAACACAATATATTGAAAATATCATCATCCATACTTATAGACATAGATTTAACGGCCTAAGTGTAAAGGATCTGATGATGATCGCTTGTTGATTGAAGTTTGAAGTAAATAAGATGAACTAAAATATCCTGGGAACATCTGAAATGAGATGACTTGACACTGGCGATTTCTGGAGTGGGAAATGGTGAGAGTGGAGAACGGATTAGGAACAGGAAAAGTGGGAGAGTTCATTATGCTGTGTAATGGTGACAGCTCTGAAGAGCTCCCAACGCTGTTGTCTTTTCCTTGGACATTACGGTCATTTAGCCCCGAGTACTTACCAAACCAAACCAAACCTCGGGGCGATGCAGCCCATGATGAGCCTAGCCCAACAAAGGGACCGCTGCTCAGCCATTTGGCCTGCATATTATGGATGACGCATGGTTAGCGAATCGGAACCCGTCGGCCGTTAATCTTGGTCTCTGTGACTGGGGCACTGTCTCACTGTCAAACAGCTTCTCAATTGTCCTCACGAGGCTGAATGCACCCGTTCCAGCCCTCATGTCAGTTTCTAAAATCCCCGACGGAGCCAGGAACCAAACCCGGGGTTCCTGGCTGCGAGGCAGGCACGCTACCCCAATACCACGGGGCCGGCCCCGTTTACTTGGGTGTGTATTATTTTGGGATAACCTGTGGCAATATCATGACTGTATTAGTGTGAGTATATGTAATTCAGGTGAGAATCGGGAAGGTGGTGGCCGTGGCCGCCATTTGCCTGGAGTAGAAGTGTAAAATCACTTCCAGGGTGGCTGAGGTGGGAATCGAACCCGCTTATTCTCAGTTTTGCCTCACGGGGCTGAGTGAACCCCGTTCCTGCTCTCAGACCAGAATTACATTTCTTGGCAGAACTGGGAATCAACCCCCGGGGTGACAACCAATAATGCCTGCAGCTACACAACAGATCGAGGGCTGATTCCTATGCTTGGACTGGCTGGCATTGTACAGGGTAATACTCAATAGCTAACCGGTACCTGATTTTCTAAAAACTCCTCAAGTGCAAAGAATTAATCTTTAGACAAACAATTTGGAAGTGTTTTTACATATACTCGTAGTTCTCATTTACATCAGAAAAGCGATTGTCTATACGTTCTATAATTTTAGACAAGTCTCTACTTCAACACATTATTAGCAGGCAAAGACTGATTTATTATTTTTTAGTTTTTTTTTTATTTATAAAAAATAGGCTTTTGAGATCACCTTTTGTCCGTGTGTGTATATATGAGTGTGCATGTTCGTGTGTGTGTCCCTAATAACTTCTAAATAGCTGAAGCGTTTTCAATGAAATTCGGTAAGGTCATAGTACTATTTTGGCCAAATACGACCGAGCCCTTCAAATTTTATTACTTCTCACCAATCCAACATTGCGGCTGTGCGAAATATTTCATCGGCATTCAGTATCTCCGAAATCTATATATATAAAAGAAAGTCGTGTTAGTTGCACTATTTATAACTCAAGAACGACAGAACCGATTTGGCTGAAAATTGGTGTAAAGGTAGCTTAGAACCAGGAGACGGACATAGGATACTTTTTTTTAATCCCGTGACGTGACATAAAACGTCAAAGAGAATACAAGTCACTATAAAACGTAACGCAAATGACAGCAAAAATCAACTCATATGGAATGGCAAGACAAGTCGTTTCCAGGCAACAGTAGCTCTTGACGAGACACGGCCGACTGGATGCGAGTAGCGCTCTCAACTACCGGTATAGAAAATGAGGCTCTTAACATGAAATCCCGTTAGTTACTCAACGTAATTTGTATTCTCTTTGAATCATCATTAACAATGCCGCGACAATGACGATCGAATCTTTCCCGACAAAGCCATAATGCAAGAAGGATACGAAAACATTGCGAATGAAAGGACTGAAGAAGAACAAGAAATTGCCCGTGAAGGGCGCTGCGTTAGTATGGCTCGACTTTGTGCTTCTCAATCACAAGAGCAAAGGGAGGCAGCCCGTGAAACGGCTCGGTTGGCAATGCGAAATCGTCGAGCGAACAACAGAGATCAAGAAATAGATATACCATTCGTCCGATAGCGATGAAACTTGGGTGAGTTATTATGTACACTCCAGGGAAGGTTTCAGGCTTAGAAAATCAATTTTACAATACACGAGTAGATTCAATAAATGAGCGAAGACTCACGAAGCGTTTCAACAAAGTCCCGTATGCGTTCATATACTATTCATCCGATAGCGATGAAACTTGGGTGAGATGTTGTGTACACTTCAGGTAGGGTTTCTGGCTTAGTAAATCCACTTTTCAGTAGGTATCTCACAAGTAGATTAAACAAATGAGGGAGGACGCGCGAAGTGTTTCAACAAAGTCCCATATGCGTTCACATACCATTCTTCCGACGGCGATGAAACTTGGGTGAGTTATTGTGTACACGCCTGGGAAGGTTTTCGACTTCGTAAATCCATTTTACAATAGATAGCGTACGAGTATATTAAACAAATGGGTGACGGCGCTCGAATCGTTTCAACAAAGTCCCGTATGCGTATGCGTTCAAATAGCATTCGTCCGATAGCGATGAAATTTGGGTGAGATATTGTGTACACGTCTGGGAAGGTTTTCGACTTAGTAAATCCAGTTTACAATAGGTAGCGTACGAATATATTCAAAATATGGGTGACGGCGCTCGAATCGTTTCAAAAAAGAGTCGTATGCGTTAATATACCATTGATTTCATTCCGATGAATCTTTGGAGAGTTGTTGATCACGCTCCCATGAATGTTTCTGAGATAGTCAATCAATTTTATAATAGTTTAGAGGTGGTTAACGTAAGAAGAAAATAATATTGGGAATCCAAAACAGTTCAACAAACGAAGTCACATCGCCAACACTTTCTTTGAATGGCATTGCAACGCTTGCCGGGTACAGCTAGTTATTACTAAAATTTTGTACGGTGATAAAGTGCATTACTAGAAGTGCATCCATGCGACCTTCTGAAACCTGTTAACTATGGCGGCCAAACGAATGTTGTTAGCATAGGCACTGATGAACATTAGATCGTGCATTAATGAAATTTATTTCTTATGCAGTTTCATGAATTACCAAATACAGACAACTACAGGGTGTTTAATAAACTTGGACACTCTCATGTAAAATTTTATTTTACGAAAGTGAGACTTAGCAGTTGTTGGAGATTGGTCTTTCAATACTCAAACTGAACATTTAATGGAACAGTGGCGTAACTTAGAAGAGGAGTAGGGGGTCCGCTGTTTCCATGAATATTTTCGAGAGGAGTTGAACAATATCCGCTATGGGTAATCCGAAGTTCAACATGTCAGAGTAGACGCAGATAGAGACAAGATGGCACCGCAGAGCGATGGATTCGATTCCTGACGAGAGGAGTCCACCAGCTGATTCACTTGGGATTTCGAATGCAATCATCATTTCATGGATGGAATGATATTCACGCCGATCTTTCGAGAAATTCATTATGTAGGGAAAATCGACGATCTTGGAAATTTAATAACAGCTGATTATGAAAGGTACTGTAAGAGTCATAACTACCTGATACGATTATTTTCATGAATACTGGGCACACATGTATATTTTTCTAATAGGAGTGATACGATTATTAAGACATGGTTTGACTTTATATACTTCGAATTTGCTAGAATATGGAGTGACCATATGATATGGCAGGCATCATTATATGAAATTCTCACCATTGGTTGGCTTTATTAAGCAGATGTTTGGTCTTTTAGACATTTTTCCAGCTAGGGTATTTTTCATGAATAGTTTTTTTTGTGTAACGAGTATTTCGAACTCGTGATCTGCAATTGATTATCTAAAATTACTTCGTCAGTTCATTGCATACTAGCGAGTGTGTATTATTCATCAGTAGGGATTTTTTTCCATTGGATTGTTTGGAGATATTAAGAAGTTATTCACTTTAGTGAATGAACATCGCTTTTATATGACAACTAGAAACTTGTTGATTCCTATCTGGTACATTCACTCATATAGTCTACGAGATGGGGTCTTTCGTATTTATACGATTGTATGGTGGTACTCATCTTACCCATCGTTCAGGGCAACATCATCCAAGTCGACGGGGCGAGGTCTTTCGTATTTATATGACTGTACGGTGGTTACACATCTTACTCGCCATTGAGGGACTCATTTTTATCATCCGAATGTACACGAGATTGTAAGTGAATCAAACAAGGAACTACTAGTCACATATCAGTCGAAATTTTGTTAAATACAATAACGATAAATGTCAGCAGGATTGCGTTTAGTAATTCTTGTTTGCCAATCCAATATTTTGTTGCTATACTCTTTTGAGAGTAATTTCAGTTTAACAGCTGTTATAGCTGATGCTTTGATGATTTTTATAATTGTGTTTGATACCTTTGAGAAGGATTTAAAGTAATTGAATCTTGTAAGATGAATCATTAATGGTCAGATTTATTATAAGGCAGATCAGTATTGCAGATTTTGATATGAAAGATTATAGCACATTGGTGTTTTTCTGTGATGTGAGTTATGAAAATTGTAAGAGAATTTATACTATTTGAAAGCAGATCTTAAATTACTGAGGTAATATATCTTTTTCCAATTGTTTAAGAAGTTGTCTAGATGTGATCAGATTAATTACAGTTATCGGAGATTGTGTGCGTTGATAATTTGAAGCCAGTTATATATTTTTTGTAGATCATGCAACATGGTTAAGTGAAGTTTGTGATAGGCATTTTGTGGAAGTTGCCAAGTGATAGTAGCAATGTTGCTAATGTATTTTGAAGCAGACATGAGGTCGTCGTACCCAGTCTAGCGTATTTGTTGAGATTCATGCTGTATGTGCTGAATATTTATGGAGTTTTGTGGAATAATTATTGTATTCAAATGTGATATTTGAAGTATTGAGGAAATGTAATGTCGTTGTGGATAGTTAGATCCAACGTGATGTCGTGGAGGCAATAATATTTTTTGGCATGAAAATTAAATACGAGATATAACTTGGAAGTGATAAAACTGTAAGACAACGTTCTATAAACCATATTAAACAATTTGTTAGGAAATTAAACAAATAACTAAAATTGATAATACAAGATTTTCTGCGAATAATAATTAATGAAATAATAATCTGAGATTTAAGCATATTAACGATCTGACCTAATGAAATAAAAATCAGAATGACTAGATGAAATAATGAAAATCTAAATAACCAGAAGATTGAAATTTAAATAAGTTGATAAATTAAATTTTGAAATAAATCGATGAATTAAATAATTGGATGAATTAAAGATTGGATAAATTAAACTGATTTAAATAAATTAATAGACGATTGTAATGATGATGAATAACTGAATTAGAAGGTGATAATTAACTAAAGAAGCTGATGATTAATGAATTTATATGGAATTAAATCAATTTGATTGAGATATAATTTGAAGGAATTGCAACTTGAGTTGAAGATTTAAATGATGTAATGGTGATGAATTAATGATTCTGACAGGAATATGTAGAATTTTGAAGTGAGAATTAATGTGAGGAATGTTTAATTTTGATGATGACGATAACGATGACCAATTAGCCATGAATTTTCTGTAATTCACAGATAAGTGATTATGAATGACAATGTAAATAGTGTAAATTAATTATTCGATGTTTAGGAGCATTTGACCAACATGTTCAACAGTTAAATTACGCCATGCAAACCATAAATTACTTGATGTTTAATATATGTGATTATAATATGTGTATGTTTAGACAGATTAATAACTTTTTCAAATCCACATTGATGATGTTAAATTAAAGAGAAATTAGGTCTCAGGTTTCACAAATGTCAGTGACGAAAGACATAGTGCTACAGTGATCCTGAGAACCCAAGAGAACTTTAGAGATTTTTCTTGTTATGTGGATGAAATAATTTTGGATTAGAGAAGAGATGGTTCGATTTTTGGACAATGACAATTTAACGTTGGCATTCGACCATACTCTTAGGTAGGAGTTATATTTAAAATGTCTGTCTGACTATCAAAGTAAAATAAATTTGTTTTTTATCTTAGTTGTGATCTGATGATGGTGTGTTTTCCTTTTTCTTTCCTTGTCTTGAGTAAGGCTTATCCGGAAAGGAAGTGATTTGCTAGGAATTCAGTTAATGGCGCCCATTTATATTTGCATTATTTCTATTAAACTTAAGCCCGTAACGACCCTAGAGATACTTTGTCTCGTGATACCCACTGCTTTTTCGATAACTCAGCTGAATTTCCGACACATTCCTTATTTGACTAGAGGTTCATTTAACTCCGCTCTGTCCCGGAACTCCAGGAATGCGATGTTATAGCAGATGGGTCATCGCATCCCCAGGACGAACGGGTACAGAGAGAGAGGGAGAATTGGCTTTATCCAACTAGTGGGGCTTCGATTTTGTTTATTCTATGGAATCACATCAGATTTAGATTACTGAGAAATTGATCTCAAGTTCATTTAATTGTGTTACAAAATTTATTAAACTTAGTCAGACAATGTACTTGTGTGCCCATTCCAGTGTTCATGTTAATCGTATTAGTATTATATCATGTTAGTTATAAGACATTTTTCCTATACCCAAGTGAATGCAGGAATGGAGACATTGTGATGTGTTGTTGTCTAACGTCTCTGTATAAAACGTATATTGAAAATATAATTATGTTGCCAGAAGATTTAGCTAAGGTGTTAGGAGAGTTACAGACGGGTATGTCTGGTATTGCAGAAACTATTTCTAAGATGGAAACGGAAGTTAAAGAACAAATTAATAATTCAGAAGCTAGATTAGAAGCTAGATGTAAAGAAAATGTGCAAGCATTACAAACTAGCAATGAAGATAATTTAAAGTCATTAGAGACTAGGCTACAGTCAAATAGTGAAGCTAACTTGAAGGACAATTTTAAATCATTAGAAGAAAGGTTACAGTCAACTAGTGAAGAAAATTTAAAATTATTACAGTCAAATAGTGAGGATAATTTTAAATCATTGGAAGAGAAATTACAAGCTCGTAGTGAAGAAACTAACACTGAATTAGAAAACAAGTTAACTAGATTAGAGAATAGTTTAACTTTAAAGAATAATGAAATGCTGAAGACTTTACAATTAGACATAATTGCAGTAAATATGAAAGGAGAGGAAAATGTTCAAGTATTAAGAAAAAATATTATTGAATTAGAAAGTAGAGGAGAAGAAAATATTTTTACTTTAAGAACAGACGTTATGTCCATACAGAAAGACATTAAATCAGATGTATCGAAGTTGAGATTCGTCATCGATGGTTTAGTGGCAGATGTAGGCAAAATTCAAGAGTGGTCTACCGAAGTATCTTTCGAGACTAAAATCAAAGGTCTAGAAATGAATCTAGGTAATGAGATTAAAGATTTAAAGACAGTAATTGGGACCATTAAAGAGGAAGTCTTAGGAGAGGTCAATTCTAATTTAAAATCATTAGAAAATCAATTGCAGAAAGATATTAGGAAGATAGACGACGATATAGAGCAAAAGGTTAATGAAAACTTAGCTTTATTAAAAAATTGAGTCGGTGCAATTGTGGAAGAACGGTATAGTGAGGTCGATGCCGAAGCAAAAGAGAAACGCGAAGGGTTAGATGAAAAATTAATCGCAGGTATGGCAAACTTAGAAGCAAGGTTTACGGAGAACAAGGAAGCGATGAAGATAGATTCAACTCTATTTAGAACGGATGTTGATCTGTTAAAGGAACAAGTCGCGTCAGTAAAGAACACGTGCGAAGGCAAAATTGACAAGTTAAAAAACGAATTAGACGAGAGTAACAAAACGCAGAATGTTACATCGCTAGATGAATTGAAAACTCAGGTCAAGACCGTGGAGAAATTAGCAGAAGACAGGATAACTAAATTAGAATCTATGTTTAACAGTTTCACCAGTCAGAATATAACATCAGGGGAAACATTGATGAATCAGACAGCGATAGACCGCAGTATGACTAATCAAGAAGCTAGCATGGGAGAAGACCGTCAAATGCAACCGAATGTGACATTCGAAAGGGCCAGTTCATCCCCTCAGGATAATCCAAGTTCGAATAGGAGTACGTTGGGTCCAAGCGAACGATACTCAGGTCCAGTCACCATTATTAGGAACCTGGATGACAAGCCGAGAAAGTTTTCGGGAAATACAGGAGTCACACCAGTCGAATTTCTGCGAGATATTCGAGACTACATGGCGGAACATAGGGTAGCCAAAGAAAGAGAGCTAAGGATAGTCGAACGCGCCTTAGATGGGTCTGCGCTAACTTGGTTTAGGGCGTTCAGAAGCAATTTTGCGAACATGGAGCAATTTGCCATAGCTTTCTTGAGGAGATTTTGGAGTGCCGAGGATCAACTTAACGTAAGAGCGGAAATGTACTCAAAGCGCTATTCTACGTCACATCCGACGCATTATGCCAATTATTTCACGTCACAGCTGGCTAAATTACAGTTTCTGATTCCTCCATTGCCAGAAGAAGAGCTTTTGCAAGCTATCGCGAGACAGTTACCGATTGAGGTACAGCGATCACTAATAGCGTCGGGAGCCAATACACTTGAGCACTATGACGACATTTTACGGCGATTGGACTATACAAGCGCTCAAGTTACGCCTAGAAATACCAGAAACGACAATAGAAACACGCAAGAAGTGAATGCGGAAGTCGTAGACAATGCAGCTCAAACGGACAGAAGAGATTCCTGGGAAAACCGACGGAACGAAGGGAATCGAGGAAACATCCGTAACGCTCGAGGAAATGATCGATATAGAGGACCATATGAGAGGCCATACGATCAAGAAGCAAGAGATAGCCGATATAGAAATTATAACCAGAATTCCAGATATCAAGACAGGAATCGATATAACAATAGATATCGGGGCAGAAATAACTGGAGCCAAGGTCAACAGTATAATGGGAACGACAGGCAGGATGGCCGAAGAAACGATCCTAACGACAGACGAGATAATCGTGGACATGAGAGGTCGAGGCAAGAAGATAGACAGCCTAGTGCACCACCCGAAGAGACAGTGAGAGATGTCAATCGAGCAAGCACGAGTGGCGAAGGAAGAAACAAACGTCAGAATAACACGGAATCAAGATGCTAATCATTGGAAGTCAATCATCATTATTGAGAGTCAGAAAGTACCATCATGCTGAGTAAGGGAATTGTAGAGCTATCGTGTACATGTATTATATATAGAATGCCTGAGAGTGTATTTTTTTCTCAATCCTGATAAAAAAGGAGATGTACGGGAGAGATGTACCCGATACCTAGTTTAGGCTATCGGCTACGCCAGCAGACATTAAGCCGTAGTTCAGGTTTTGGGAAGAGTTAGGAAAAGATAGCGCACCGATCGAGTCAAGAAGAATGTCAAGATGACGTAGGAGGTCTAGGATCAAGGAGGCACTGCATCTGTAAGAAAATGGAATTATGGATAGAGATGTGAAACTTTATTGAGATATATATGGAATATGGTATTTAAACATCTTAGAAGAGGATATATAACATGCATTATATGTGGAAATAATTGTAAGGAAGTTAGATAACCCTTAAGTTATTTTATAACGGAATAGCCGAGATGATGAGGGTTCGAGACTAAAATCGTGACGCGAGAGCACAGTGGTGGGGGACAACACCACGTGTCTGCGCCAGGCAGATAAGTGAGAAGACAGTGCCAGCACATTCAGTGGAGCTCTGTCAGTCGAGCAAGTAGGGTCGAGCTCTATAGCGCAAGCGAGACGCACGGTGAAGGTCGCGTAGCATACCGAAACTGTCACGGCAGAGTGTAGGCGACAGTTTCAGCATCGCCGAGCAGCGAACGCCAAGCAGGTCATTGATCCAGGCGGACTTGCCGAGCAAGCAATCGCAGACGGCCGGGATATGTTAGAACAGCACTGCAAGTAGTTGGAGACTTTATTACAAGCTCCATTTCAACGCAGTTTGAACACAGTTCTTCTGAAGAATAACTTTATGACTATGCTTTTCTATAACGCATTCAAAGTTACTTTAACAATTTCAAGCAAGCGGAATGTTGTTAGCATAGGCACTGATGAACATTAGATCGTGCATTAATGAAATTTATTTCTTATGCAGTTTCATGAATTACCAAATACAGACAACTACAGGGTGTTTAATAAACTTGGACACTCTCATGTAAAATTTTATTTTACGAAAGTGAGACAGCAGTTGTTGGAGATTGGTCTTTCAATACTCAAACTGAACATTTAATGGAACAGTGGGGTAACTTAGAAGAGGAGTAGGGGGTTCGCTGTTTCCATGAATATTTTCGAGAGGAGTTGGACAATATCCGCTATGGGTAATCCGAAGTTCAACATGTCAGAGTAGACGCAGATAGAGACAAGATGGCACCGCAGAGCGATGGATTCGATTCCTGACGAGAGGAGTCCACCAGCTGATTCACTTGGGATTTCGAATGCAATCGTCATTTCATGGATGGAATGATATTCACGCCAATCATTCGAGAAATTCATTATGTAGGGAAAATCGACGATCTTGGAAATTTAATAACAGCTGATTATGAAAGGTACTGTAAGAGTCATAACTACCTGATACGATTATTTTCATGAATACTGGGCACACATGTATATTTTTCTAATAGGAGTGATACGATTATTAAGACATGGTTTGACTTTATATACTTCAAATTTGCTAGAATATGGAGTGACCATATGATATGGCAGGCATCATTATATGAAATTCTCACCATTGGTTGGCTTTATTAAGCAGATGTTTGGTCTTTTAGACATTTTTCCAGCTAGGGTATTTTTCATGAATAGTTTTTTTTGTGTAACGAGTATTTCGAACTCGTGATCTGCAATTGATTATCTAAAATTACTTCGTCAGTTCATTGCATACTAGCGAGTGTGTATTATTCATCAGTAGGGATTTTTTTCCATTGGATTGTTTGGAGATATTAAGAAGTTATTCACTTTAGTGAATGAACATCGCTTTTATATGACAACTAGAAACTTGTTGATTCCTATCTGGTACATTCACTCATATAGTCTACGAGATGGGGTCTTTCGTATTTATACGATTGTATGGTGGTACTCATCTTACCCATCGTTCAGGGCAACATCATCCAAGTCGACGGGGCGAGGTCTTTCGTATTTATACGACTGTACGGTGGTTACACATATTACTCGCCATTGAGGGACTCATTTTTATCATCCGAATGTACACGAGATTGTAAGTGAATCAAACAAGGAACTACTAGTCACATATCAGTCGAAATTTTGTTAAATACAATAACGATAAATGTCAGCAGGATTGCGTTTAGTAATTCTTGTTTGCCAATCCAATATTTTGTTGCTATACTCTTTTGAGAGTAATTTCAGTTTAACAGCTGCTATAGCTGATGCTTTGATGATTTTTATAATTGTGTTTGATACCTTTGAGAAGGATTTAAAGTAATTGAATCTTGTAAGATGAATCATTAATGGTCAGATTTATTATAAGGCAGATCAGTATTGCAGATTTTGATATGAAAGATTATAGCACATTGGTGTTTTTCTGTGATGTGAGTTATGAAAATTGTAAGAGAATTTATGCTATTTGAAAGCAGATCTTAAATTACTGAGGTAATATATTTTTTCCAATTGTTTAAGAAGTTGTCTAGATGTGATCAGATTAATTACAGTTATCGGAGATTGTGTGCGTTGATAATTTGAAGCCAGTTATATATTTTTTGTAGATCATGCAACATGGTTAAGTGAAGTTTGTGATAGGCATTTTGTGGAAGTTGCCAAGTGATAGTAGCAATGTTGCTAATGTATTTTGAAGCAGACATGAGGTCGTCGTACCCAGTCTAGCGTATTTGTTGAGATTCATGCTGTATGTGCTGAATATTTATGGAGTTTTGTGGAATAATTATTGTATTCAAATGTGATATTTGAAGTATTGAGGAAATGTAATGTCGTTGTGGATAGTTAGATCCAACGTGATGTCGTGGAGGCAATAATATTTTTTGGCATGAAAATTAAATACGAGATATAACTTGGAAGTGATAAAACTGTAAGACAACGTTCTATAAACCATATTAAACAATTTGTTAGGAAATTAAACAAATAACTAAAGTTGATAATACAAGATTTTCTGCGAATAATAATTAATGAAATAATAATCTGAGATTTAAGCATATTAACGATCTGACCTAATGAAATAAAAATCAGAATGACTAGATGAAATAATGAAAATCTAAATAACCAGAAGATTGAAATTTAAATAAGTTGATAAATTAAATTTTGAAATAAATCGATGAATTAAATAATTGGATGAATTAAAGATTGGATAAATTAAACTGATTTAAATAAATTAATAGACGATTGTAATGATGATGAATAACTGAATTAGAAGGTGATAATTAACTAAAGAAGCTGATGATTAATGAATTTATATGGAATTAAATCAATTTGATTGAGATATAATTTGAAGGAATTGCAACTTGAGTTGAAGATTTAAATGATGTAATGGTGATGAATTAATGATTCTGACAGGAATATGTAGAATTTTGAAGTGAGAATTAATGTGAGGAATGTTTAATTTTGATGATGACGATAACGATGACCAATTAGCCATGACTTTTCTGTAATTCACAGATAAGTGATTATGAATGACAATGTAAATAGTGTAAACTAATTATTCGATGTTTAGGAGCATTTGACCAACATGTTCAACAGTTAAATTATGCCATGCAAACCATAAATTACTTGATGTTTAATATATGTGATTATAATATGTGTATGTTTAGACAGATTAATAACTTTTTCAAATCCACATTGATGATGTTAAATTAAAGAGAAATTAGGTCTCAGGTTTCACAAATGTCAGTGACGAAAGACATAGTGCTACAGTGATCCTGAGAACCCAGGAGAACTTTAGAGATTTTTCTTGTTATGTGGATGAAATAATTTTGGATTAGAAAAGAGATGGTTCGATTTTTGGACAATGACAATTTAACGTTGGCATTCGACCATACTCTTAGGTAGGAATTATATTTAAAATGTCTGTCTGACTATCAAAGTAAAATAAATTTGTTTTTTATCTTAGTTGTGATCTGATGATGGTGTGATTTTCCTTTTTCTTTCCTTGTCTTGAGTAAGGCTTATCCGGAAAGGAAGTGGTTTGCTAGGAATTCAGTTAATGGCGCCCATTTATATTTGCATTATTTCTATTAAACTTAAGCCCGTAACGACCCTAGAGATACTTTGTCTCGTGATACCCACTGCGTTTTCGATAACTCAGCTGAATTTCCGACACATTCCTTATTTGACTAGAGGTTCATTTAACTCCGCTCTGTCCCGGAACTCCAGGAATGCGATGTTATAGCAGATGGGTCATCGCATCCCCAGGACGAACGGGTACAGTAGTGTGTGTGATCTTTTATAATTTCATTGTCATAAACATATTTTATATTCATATGGATGAAAATACGTGTGAAACTTGGAAACAAACCGCCATTGTGGAATGCGCAAGGCACAGTTCAACTGTTTCCCGCCACTTTAGAGATGCTTTAGAGAGTTGAGTGGTCATATTTGGCCATTTAACGTAACTCCTTGTTAGTGGTAAGTTAACGAGCCTCTCTGTTAGGTGAAATGCTCATGCAAAGTTAAATAACCTTCAATGATGAATTAAGAGATAACTGACGTTGGTGAAAACGGCCCTAACTAAGATGTAAGGGGTGTGGGGGTGTTTTGTGTGACAGGGGTGGATGCTTGGGTGTATCACCTACGGTGATGTGTAAATACTTGGCGGTTGGATCAAGTGTTAAGAGGTGAGAGACTTTCGGCACTTCTGGTAACTACGGGGGTTTGGGGGTGCTCCTGGCTGAGAATTAAACCTGGGTTGCTCTTTAAGTAGAAGCGAGTGTGCAAGAATTACAAGAGCGCGCACGGTCAGACAATAACTGCAGAGTTGCGACCTTGCTCTAAGCTGGGCGAAGTGCTGTCTGCAATGGGATAAGGACAACGCACAGGTTGCTAATAGTCTTGACTCAACAGGGTCGGAATAGTACAATAAAAAATTCCTCTCGGCACGCCGGAAGGCGGAGGTAGATTTCACCGGGCAAACTAGGGGATAGGCTATAATAGGCAAAATATGCAGGTTTTCGTAGGAGGATCAGACCTCATTTATTGCGAGAAAGTATTTTACAATTGTAGGATAGTTAACATTTTTTTCGTCTTTCTATGCATATTTTTAACATTTTACTGTCTTATGGGGATGGTAACCTTCTTGTCATTTGGGGTTCACTTTTATACTTGTGATCACACTGTCCTTATGCAAGGTTTGGAACTAATGTGTAACTATCTAACAGTCTGTTACTTCTTCACGCAAAATTTTATCTCCCGCAGAGATGTTGGTTGCTTCCTCAGTTTAGGGGCTGCGACAAGGTGGTCATGTAACCCCGTGTACATTGGGTGTGTGTTGAATCTGTCTGATAAACGGTGTTATTTGTGATGACTGTATTAGTCTGTAATTCAGGTAAGGTCTGCGGAAGGTCAATTTTAAGTAGTAGTACCTAATTTTGTACCAAATACTAACTTCAACGACACCTAGCTGTGAACTTGGCTGCTAGATGCCACCGCAACCAGCAACTTGCAACGAACGTTGTAACTTCCCCTCCGAAGGAAAGCATGCTGACGGATTTTTAGCGCTCTTAGAAAATCCGGCGACTTTGGCTGGCTTTGAACCAGCGACCTTGGGCATAGAAGTTCAGCATGCTGCCAGTTAGCCGCTTCCCTCATAGTCAGATGGAACAAGAACTTCCGTGACGAACTAAAGAGCCTACTTTTCTTAAAATTAAGATTCATGCCATAGATTAATCTACAGTATATGAACCTATCTAGAATAATGACGAAATTAAGTGGGTAACATCGAAATGTCTTAATTAGTTCGAAATAAGGTATACTAGGCATAATGTAGCCTAATAGAGCAATACAGTTGACAGCTCTGGTGACTGAATATATTCTTACTTCCATCTCCTAAGGTACAGAATACAAAATGTGGTTGAAGTCCAAAGGACGTTATATGGATTTAGACATTGGATCTATTAGTACACGTAAAAGCATGTTGGCAACAATGTCATGCGAGTGCTGGTCAGAAATAATCTGAAATATTATATATTTTTGTGCCAATTTTGGATGAAATCCATTTGTTGGTATAGAATGTACATGTATTTAAAAATTGGTCCTATCAGCAGGCTTAGAATCAAGTTGGTAGAACTAACGTATATAAGTTACTCCAAATTATTGTAAAATGACGTCAGGTAATTTACGTGTGCATAGTTTAAAGCTGTCGGCTTGCAAAATTTCTGATATATTTGGATACAAAATAGAGAGCAATTATTAACAGCTGGCAGCCCTGGTGGCTCTTAAGAATACACTCAGTCATATCTGTTTATGTACACATATTACATACAAAATTTGGTTGAAATCCAATTGATAGTGTAGAAGTTATATGCATGTAAAAATTGGACTTATCAGAAGGCTTAAAATTATTTTGGCAACGCTGTCATGTATGGCCACCTGGAAATTAAACTGAAATAGTATTATCTACATGTGTGCCAATTTTAGAATAGCTCCCATGTATACCTTCCAAGATATCAAACATGGAGCTCAAATTTCTAGTACGTTTTCTTAGCAGTTGGTAGCACTGGCATCTTTTTCATATATGGGCCTGAGATATTCCGGTATACATCTTTACTCATACTAAATTTGGTTTCGATTGCTGCAGCCGTTTAGGAGTTGATATGGGGACACACACACACACACACAGCCAGACAGACAGAAGGTCAGACAGACAGACAGACAGACAGAAGGACCGACACATTTTCCCGGATATATCCCACAAGTCTACTTTTTCCTCATTTTTGAAAAGTGTGAAAAGTAGGATAACAAGTAGTTCCGTGAAGAACTATACAGCCTATTTTCATATATCCTGCTCATGTTAATTGACTCTATCAACATACAAAATTTCAGTTTAATTGCTGTAACAGATTCGTAGATATTGAGAACTGTCTAAGTATTTCAGATGGTCGCCAAAATGGATTTTTATTTTTGTACTATTACATTACGATTATTGTGTACGTGTGGTATTCAAACTTCAATCGCATGATTAGAACACAAGAAGTAAAAACGAGAATTTAAAAGTACGCACACCAGCCATCTTGTGATTATGCAAACAATTGAAATAAATTACATGCCAGTGGATTAACATTTGTATAAGCATTTAACGTGCAACGTTTCACTGCACTCGGATAGTTAATTCGCGAGAAACGTCCATTTAAATATTTATACTTCGCGTCGCCACCATTTTGGATTTGTGTTCACCAGGTTACTGAATGTACTATAGGTGAACATATGTTCATAGTCCCTATGAACATTAATAAAATCAGTTTGGTTGCTGTAAAAGATTCATAGATATTGAGAACCGTCTAAATATTTCGGAAGCTCGCCATTTAGGATTGTTATATGTATAGGCCATAGAGTTATGTACCATTCAAGGACAATTATTGCCTAGCTTCATTATTCAAACTTTCACTTCGATCGCATGATTACGACACAAGAATAAAAACTTAATTTTAAAATTTCGCACAGCCGCCATCTTGAAGTTATGTAAACATTTGAATTAAATTAGATGGCAGTGCATTACAATCTTCAAAATCATTTACTGTACCACATTTCACTGCGCTCAGAGAGTTAAATCACGAGAAAAGTCTATTAAAATATTTCAAATTCGCTTGGTCGCCATGTTCGTTTTCTACTTTACAGGTTTATGAAATATACATAGGTAAACTTGTATCAGTACCCTTTATCACCGTACGAAATTGCATGATGATATCTGTAATAGTTTCGGAGATATAGAATGTCAGTGAAATATTTCGCACAGCCGCCATTTTGAGGTTATGTAAACAATTGAACTAAATTAGACTCCCGTGCATTGCAATGTGTACAAACATTTGCTGTACCAAGTTTCATTACGTTTGGATAGTTAAATCGCGAGAAATGTCTATTTAAAAGTCTCAATTTCGCTTGACCGCCATGTTGGTTTTGTAGTCACCAGGTTTTTGAAAGTCTCATAGGTGATCTTCTAGTAGTGCCATTTATCACTGTACACAATTTCTGGGCGATGTCGGTAATAGTTTCGGAGATATTGAATGCTAGTGAAATATTTCGCACAGCCGCCATGTTGGATTGGTGAAACGTAACATAATTTGAAGGGCACGGTCGAGGTCGCCGGGAATAGTGCTATGAACTTACCGAGATTCATTGAAATCGCTCCAGCCGTTTAGATTTTATTAGGGGGGGGCACACACACACCTCACACACACACACACACACACACACACGCGCGCGCGCGCGCGCGCGCACACACACACGGACAAAAGGTGATCTCATAAGCCTATTTTTTCAAAATTGAAAATAGGCTAAAAATGAATGTCATCTCGTCAATGGCGTTGTCTTGGCAACCTCTGATAGACCATCCCTCATCAATTTAAAAGCGTTGTTATGGTAACCTCTGTTGGCACTTGACATTTTTTAGCCTACTTTTCACATTTTGCAAAAATGAGGAAAAAGTAGACTTATGAGATCGGGCAAATGTGTGTCTGTCTGTCTGTCTGTCTGTCTGTCAGTCTGTCCTTCTGTCTGTCTGTCTGGCTGTGTGTGTGTCCCCCCCTATCAACTCCTAAACGGCTGCAGCAATCGAAACAAAATTTGGTAGGAGTAAAGATCTATACCTGAATATCTCACGGCCATATTTGAAAATGATGTCAGTGCTACCAACTGCTAAAAAATCGCAATTGAAATTTGAGCTCCATGTTGGATATCTTGGAAAGTATGAATGGGAGCTATTTCAAAATTGGCACACGTACAGATCATAATATTTCAGTTTAATTTCCAGGAGGCCAAACATGGCAGTGTTGCCAAAATGATTATAAGCCTCCTGATAAGTCCAATTTCTAAATGCATATAACTTCTACACTATCAAGCGGAATTCAACCAAATTTCGTATGTTGTATGTGTACATAACCAGATATGACTGAGCGTATTCTTAAGACCTACCAGGGCTGCCAACTGTTAATAAATGCTCCTAATTTATTTTATCCAAATACCAATATATCAGAAAGTATGCAAGCCGACAGCTTTAAACTATGCACACGTATAGTACCTGACATTCTATATTAATTTGGAGTAACTTATATACGTCAGTGCTACCAACATGATTCTAAGCCTGCTGACAGGTCCAACTTTAAATACATGTAACTTCCATACTATCATTTGGATTTCAACCAAATTTCGTATGTGCTATGTGTACCATAACAGATATGACTATGCGTATTCTAAGGAGCAACCAGGGCTGCCAACTGTTAATATGTGCTGTCCCTATTTTTGTTACCCTAATATCAATATATCAGAAAGTATGCAAGCCAATAGCTCTAAACTTTGCACACGTATAGTACCTGGCATTCTAGACGAATTTGGAGTAACTAATATACGTCAGTGCTGCCAACATGATTCTAAGCCTGCTGATAGGTCCAATTTTAAAATGCATGTAACTTCTATACTAACTAATGGATTTCATTCAAAATTGGCACAACAAAAGAACATATTATTTCAGATTATTTCTGACCAATACATACATGACATTGTTGCCAACATAATTTTACGCGCGCTGTTAGATCCAATGTTTAACTGCATGTAACGTCCATGCTATCCAGTGGACTTCAACCAAATTTTGTATTTAGTACCGTAAGAGACGGAACTAAGAATATATTCAGTCATCAGTGCTGCCAACTGTAGTGCTCTATTAGGATACATTATGCCAGGTATACAGTATTTCGAACTAATTGGAAATTTCGATATTAGCAACTTAATTTCGTCATTATTCTAGATAGGTTCATATTCTGTACAATAATCATTGGCATGAAAAGTAGGCTGTATAGTTCTTCACGGAACTTCTTGTTAAAATTCCGAAATCATTTTCCTCATCCCTTGGCGTAATGGTGGGTCATATCAAAAATTCTTTCAGACAAAAGTTTTAGGTAATTATTAGGGGAATATTTTCCATTTTGTATGGTTTTGATATTGTGCCTATTAAGAGAGATATGATTAATGTTTCCCGAAAAACCCACTTTTTTCCACCCCTTTGGTCAATGGTTGGTGCTATCAAAAAACCTATTTGACATAAATTGTTGGCACTTATCCGACACATATTATGAACTTTGAATGGATTCGATATTTTACGTATTAGGAGAGTTATAGCGAAATGTTACTTTTTCGAAAAAAAGCCCCCCATTTTCACCCCTTTCGACCGATTTTGCCCATCAACGAACTCGACCGAGATTATATAGGGATGCATATTATGTAAAAAATTCAAAGTGATTGGTGCAAAATTACGGCAGTTATCGTGTCCACAAGGAACTGATATATATATATATAGATAGATACATATATACATAAATTATATATAAACTGACGGTGGTTTTGGGGTCTGGGGGATGTGAAACGCGAAGATATGTCGAAATTTTCCGGAAGTCGAAACATGGTACCCATTGCAATAGTTAGCTTTCTAATGAAATCTACCAAAAATAGACAAAAGTCTATTTGTGACGGACTGTGGCAGTTTAATAATTACTTTGGGAATCGTACAGACTTCCCCAATTAAATGTGTGGCAGTACAAGTTATAGTATCGGATGAAGGCGATTACAAGTTTTAGGGGTTGGTGTTGGGTCAGGAATTAGTAATGGGATTTACCTGTAAGCACACTTATTACGTGATGGTCGGCGTCAAGAGCTTCCGCTGGCACCGAGCAGAGTGGTCGGCGTCAAGAGCTTCCGCTGGCACCGAGCAGAGTGGTCGGCGTCAAAAGCTTCCGCTGGCACCGAGCAGAGTGGTCGGCAGACAAGACACCTAGCCCTTGAGGTGTGTGCCAATTTATAGTGTATGCCTCTGCTGACCAAGCATTAGCACATGCTTGCTTTACTTTGGCAGTTTAGCCTGTGTCTGGTGATAATGGTGAAATAGTGGGTACGTGATGTTGTTGTTGATTCCTTGTATCCTTGTGTGTTAGATTTGGGGGTGAATTGTGTAGAGAATTGGGACAGATGTGGTTGTATTTGTGAATTGTAGGAATATATCGATATTAGATAAATGTATAGTTTATCTACTGTAAGTTTGCACTTTTTTGACAGCTAGGGTTGCCAACCTTCATAAGGATAGACTCAATTTATAACCCGTAGTCCATAACAAATATATACATATTTTAATCTCAAGTCAGTTTTTCAGGTTATTTTTCGCTTGTCCCAGTAATTGTGAATATATTGGCAACATATTCTGTCGGACAGACTAAATAGTTGCATTATCAAACTGAACTACCACGTGCTCGTGGCATGGGTGTGCGGTTGGTAATGGACGCTTTACTGTGTTCATCCGCCTGTTCAAATAACGTGATAGTTATATTAAATAATAATAATTATAATTGCCAATATTGCGCAAAGTCGTATGAATGTATTATTTCCATTTGAACGCGTGTTCACTTTTCAGATAAATTTATAGTGGTTATCTTAAATGTTGAGTAAATATGTAGCCCGAGAGGTCTCCAGGTCAGACATCTTTGTTTTGACTATAGAGTCGGAAGCAGATACGGAATATCTTGTTCAAGATATTTATTTTATTTCTCTCTTTTTGAAGGTAAAAGAAAAGGCAGCAGAACTATTGATTTCCCCAAGGACATTGCCCTGGTTAATAATTTTCATATTTATTCGTGCAAAAAAATAGGCCTAAAATATGAGTTGTTGCGTAACTTACATGGTGAAATATTTCGTACGTTTAATTTTAAGATCAATCCAACAGGTCAAGTAATGATATCTTACACCTTACCTTAGTAGGTATTTTCCTTGAGCTGTGAAACGATGAGCCTACAACTAATTCCTCTCGAACATTTAAGTTATCATCTGCTGTGTCATAGCGCGCAAAATGATGCAGCATTCTGTCAGCAAGTCGTCAGTGGGTTTTAGGTGTGCCGTTACCGGGTGAGTTAGCCGAGGTCGTTACGGCATGACTGCTGGCAGTCGCTCACATCCGGAAGGCGAGGAGGTTCGAATCCCCCCGCCGGCAACCTTGAAGATGGTCTTCTGTGGTTTTCCATCTTCCTTCCAGGCAAATGCCGAGGTTGGTCCCTAACTATAGGCCACAGCCACTACCTTCCAACTCCTCACCCTTCCATTCCAACTTTCCTCCCCAACGGTACTTGTAGCTCACACATTGGGTGTCCGTCTCGAAGTAGCTACAAAACTGGCGAGCCGAACATGTCCTCGGACTCTACCGGCAATAAAAGCCATACGCTAAAAAAAAAAAAAGGCGTGCCGTTAGAACAATTATTTGATAAATGCCACAAAGAAATACAAGTTTCCTTTAAAAGGGGCAATGAATTGATATTGCGAGATGAATGTAGGTTTAGGCAATTCATACCAGCTGTTCACCTCTTGACGGAATACAACGGCCATTGCTGGCTGCCTTGTGGGTGATGGCTCATTGGCTGGAATGCACGTGGTAGCGGCAGATTGATATGTTCTGTTGGACAACCTGTTCCCGCGAGAACTGTCAAAAAAGTGCAAACTTACAGTAGATGAACTATACCCTGTGGGTTATCCCCAGGGTGCAACAGTATATATATATATATAGTTCGTTTCTTGGATCCATAGTTTTTCCAGTAATGGTTGCCACACTGTCTACGTTTTTGACGGGATTTTTGTTTTTGGAGGGCAGTGACTGTTAGTGAGTGTCATTGTAGGTTTGGTAGTATTTTGTAGAACTATTTTGTCCGGTATATATTTGGATCTGATGATGCTCGCTTGACGAGCGAAACATGCCATTCCTTAGGATGTTTTCTCCCTATTGTATACTGTAGTCCATAACAAATATACAGGATGTGGCAGATGTCAGTTAACCGGTGGACATAGGTCATTTTATTTTATTTCTTTACTTATGGTTTAATGCACTAGTAAACACGCTTCCTCTGCGCGGAGAAATGTGTACAACGAGGAATGGCAGGACTGGTTCCTTATTAACAAGTTACAATCTGAAACATAATCTCATTTTTGCATTCATTATTATTCATTGTTAGCGTGAAAAAATTAGATTATGAATAGAAAATCGTCTCAAGAACCGCGCGTGTTTGCTACACAGATGTTGTGTGAATTTGATCAGAATTATGAAGAAGTAAGGCAAGCTTTCGTTGAAAATCTTCCGCACACACAGCCAGCATGCAGGCAAGCTATCTACAAATTAAATCGAAGGGTCGAGACGGCAGGTTCTGAAGGTGGCTCACGAGAAGTTTGAAGAGTGGATAGGGAGACCGGCTAAAATTTATTGGCCTCCAAGATCACCAGACCTGACACTATGTGATTTTTTTAAATGGGTGTTATTGAAGGACAAAGTGTTCGCTTCAAATCCATTAAACTTACAGCATTTAAGGTATTTGATAGAAGAAGAATTTGTAAACATTTTTTTGGTACAAATGAGGAGTATTTAAACGATGTTTTAAATGTCTAGATGACAATGGAGACCACTTTGGACAATTTCAGTAGGTTATTTCAAATACAGAGAGTCCAGTGCCGTGCAGGCGCCGCATAACAGCAAAGTGCGTGGCGGGAGGCAGGCTCGCGCCGCAGGCGAGCGAGCTAGCGAGGGTCTCCGATACATACAAACTGGACTCTCTGTACTTGGGTGTGAACCTCCAAACTACGGGAATTACGTTTTCACTACACGTAAAAGAACGAACAGCAGCTGCAGCCAATACTATGTACTGTATGACATACCCAAATTACAACTACTGTAAGTTTCAACAGCATTGGCACTATTTAAGATCAAAGTCATGCCGACGGCCACCAATGGAATACAACTAATCTGGAACTACCTGACGGTAGGAAATCTAAGGAAGCTGGAAAGCGTTAAGAGGGTGTTATCAATCTTAAAATCCTTGCGCAGGAAACTCTCTTCGTAGATGATATAAAATACTGCTTCAGTTTGTCTGACACACAAGCATATGCAACCTTTATCGAAGAGAGGAGCAGCAAAGCAAGACAGATCCCAGAGGGGTTAACAGAAACAGACGCAATGACAACAGACTCCTGGAAAGGACCAAACTTCCAACTCCGACACCTGTACACACGATTTGCAGTACACGGCTTTCTTGGGAAGATTTTCACAGAAAGCGCCTACCATGATCCTAAGGAAAGCTGCATCTGTAAGCTATGTAATGAACCGTGCCCCAAATATCACCTGGAGAAGTGTACACAAGGACATTATCACTAATTGATAACTAAACAAGAAGTTCCGGGACGAACTAAAGAGCCTACTTTTCTTAAAATTTAAGATTCATGCCAATGATTAATCTATATGGATCTATCTAGGATAATGACGAAATTAAGTTGGCAATATCGAAATTTCCAATTAGTTCGAAATACTGTACAGTATACCTGGCATAATGTAGTCTAACAGAGTACTACATTTGGCAGCCCTGGTGACTGAATATATTCTTTGTTCCATCTCTTAAGGTACAGAACACAAAATTTGGTTGAAGTCCAATGTATAGCATGGACGTTACATGCCGTTAAACATTGGATCTAACAGCGCGCGTAAAATCATGTTGGCAACAATGACATACATGTATTGGTCAGATATAATCTGAAATAATATGATCTATTATTGTGTTAATTTTGAATGATATCCATTAGTTAGTATAGAAGTTACATGCATTTTAAAATTGGACCTATCAGCAGGGTTAGAATCATGTTGGCAGCACTGGCGTAGGCCTTTATTAGGTACTCCAAATCAATCTAGAATGCCAGGTACTATACGTGTGCAAAGTTTAGAGCTATTGGCATGCATACTTTCTGATATATTGATATTAGGGTAACAAAAATACAGACAGTATTTAATAACAGTTGGCAGCCCTGGTTACTCTTAAGAATCGGCATAGTCATATCTGTTAAGGTACACATAGCACACACGAAATTTGGTTGAAATCCAGATGATAGTATAGAAGTTACATATATATATAGTTGGACCTCTCAGCAGGCTTAGAATCATGTTGGTAGCACTGACGTATATAAGTTACTCCAAATTAATATAGAATGTCAGGTAATATACGTGTGCATAGTTTAAAGCTGTCGGCTTGCATACTTTCTGATATATTGGTATTTGGATAAAAGGAATTAAGAGCATTTATTAACTGTTGGCAGCCCTGGTGGGTCTTAAGAATACGCTCAGTCATATCTGGTTATGTACACATACAACATACGAAATGTGGTTGAACTCCAATTGATAGTGTAGAAGGTATATACATTTAAAAATTGGACCTATCAGCAGGCATATAATCATTTTAGGCAACACTGCCATGTATGGCCTCCTGGAAATTAAACTGCAATATTATTATCTATACGTGTGCCAATTTTGAAATAGCTTCCATTCATAACTTCGAAGATATCCAACATGGAGCTCAAATTTCTATTGCAATTTTTTAGCAGTTGGTAGCACTGACATCATTTTCAAATATGGCCGTGAGATATTCAGGTATAGATCTTTACTCCTACCAAATTTTGTTTCGATTGCTGCAGCCGTTTAGGAGTTGATAGGGGGGGGGGGGACACACACACAGCCAGACAGACAGACAGACAGACAGAAGGACAGACTGACAGACAGACAGACAGACAGACAGACAGACAGACAGACACACATTTGCCCGATCTCATAAGTCTACTTTTTCCTCATTTTTGCAAAATGTGAAAAGTAGGCTAAAAAATAGCTTGCCAAGGTGGGTGAGTGGTTATCGTGTCGGACTACTAATTGAACAAAATCTAAAGATTGGTAAAATCATGACAATAATGTAAATTAGTTTTCATTTTTAGCCTACTTTTCACATTTTGCAAAAATGAAGAAAAAGTAGACATGAGATCGGGCAAATGTGTGTCTGTCTGTCTGTCCATCTGTCTGTCTGTCTAGCTGTGTGTGTGTGTGTGTGTCCCCTATCAACTCCTAAACGGCTGCAGCAATTGAAACAAAATTTGGTAAGAGTAAAGATCTATACCTGAATATCTCACGGCCATATTTGAAAATGATATCAGTGCTACCAACTGCTGAAAAATCGCAATTGAAATTTGAGCTCCATGTTGGATATCTTGGAAGGTATGAATGGGAGCTATTTCAAAATTAGCACACGTATAGATAATAATATTTCAGTTTAATTTACAGGAGGCCATGAATGGCAGTGTTGCAAAAATGATTCTAAGCCTGCTGATAGGTCCAATTTTAAATGCATAAATTTCAATACTATCAATTGGATTTCAACCAAATTTTGTATGTAATATGTGTACATAAACAGATATGACTGAGCGTATTCGTAAGAGCCACCAGGGCTGCCAACTGTCAATAAATGTTCTCTCTATTCTTTTATCCAAATATCAATATATCAGAAAGTATGCAAGCCGACTGCTTTAAACTATGCACACGTATAGTTCAAGGCATTCTAGATTAATTTGGAGTAACTTATGTACGTCAGTGCTACCAACTTGATTCTAAGACTGCTGATAAGACCAGTTTTTAAATACATGTAACTTCTATAATATCAATTGGATTTCAACCAAATTTCCTATGTGCTATGTGTACCATGACAGATATGACTATGCTTACTCTTAAGAGCAACCAGGGCTGCCAACTGTTAATAAATGCAGTCTCTATTTTTTTACCCAAATATTAATATATCAGAAAGTATGTAAGCCAACAGCTTTAAACTTTGCACAAGTGTAGTTCCTAAGATTCTAGATTGATTATGAGAAACTAATAAACGTCAATGCTGCCAACATGACTCTAAGCCTGCTGATAGGTCCAATTTTAAAATACATGTAACTTCTATACTGACAAATGGATTTCATCCAAAATTGGCACAACAAGAGATCATAATATTTCAGATTATTTCTGACCAACGCATGCATGACATTGTTGCCAACATGATTTTACGCGCGCTGATAAATCCAATGTCTAACTGCATGTAACGTCCATGCTATCCATTGGACTTCAACCAAATATTGTATTCTGTATCTTAAGAGATGGAACTAACAATATATTCAGTCACCAGGGCTGCCAACTGTAGTGCTCTATTAGGCTACATGTATATTTCGAACTAATTAGAAATTTAGATATTACCAACTTAATCTCGCTATTTTTCTGGATAGGTCTATATTGAACCCTTATTAATCGATCGATGAATAAGTATTCATGATTTTATTATTATTACTACTGGTGCCCAGGCAGTACATGTTGAAATTGTCAAAGGGGGAGCCAAGGTAGTGTGTTGCAATGATTACAACAGAAGCAAGCTTGGTAGTTATTCCTGAAGACGACCGGTTAAGCCGAGTTCAAGGACAAATTTTGTAACAGCGCGCACCTAAATTGGTGTCATTGAGGGAGTGTCATGAGTAGAGTTTCAAACGACCCAGGATTGAATTACCCAATCAGAAGAGACCACGCCAAAAGCCACGCTGTAAGATGCGTACCCTGGAAAAACGCGCGAAAACGTATATCTAAAGAACCGCCGATCCGAATTAATTCCGCAGTAGTGCACTGAGACGTTCGGATAAAATGATGAAGATTGATAATAGTCCCGAGTTTGTGTGATGAAAACTCCAGATTATTTTTTCAAATTTTCCCCACACTACCTCATTCTGTCAGTTTCCAATAAATTGATCGGCGAGAAGCTGTTTCGAGGACAACTTGATTGAGCTCTGGTGAGCAAGGTTCACGTCACTCTGCGTCACGATTTTCAAAACGCTAATGAGCGTACTTTACTAACATTTTACTTTGTGCTCAAGTGAGCAAGCTTCACGTATAGCAGTGGAGATCTCTAGGCGAGATAAGGAATGCAAGATAGACATGTTTAAGACTTGTTTTCAAGCCAGTGGCGATGAGTTTGAAGTGAGTAATTTTATGTAAATTTGTATATTATAATTTTTGTGTGATATTTGTGCGTGTGTTAAGCAAATGCTAAGATAAGGCAAGTCTTCGATCAGTAATCGCATTAGGACCAATTCTTGAGTGAAAGTAGTAGCTCACAGCGCGATTATAGCTAGGCAATATTATTAACATTGAACATTTCTGTCCAAGAAACTTCGCCAAGATGTCTGACGTTTGGTCATATGATGGATTGATGTGCATCGCTTCTACAACGACGTCGACGATGGAGAGCAAAATTTCCCGCAGGGAAATGCACCGGGACGGAGGTTAATGTTCTGCAAGCTGAGACGGTGATGTACAAAAATTGATTTACTCATTATGTAGTTAAATAAGACGCGGGAACATTGTAAATTGTTCATTCATTCTTATTCTTGTGTTTAGATTTTTTTGTGCTGACACTATCATCTTTAAATGTACTTTGGCGCGTGGCCAAATTTGTTTGTTGTATATTTTTCTTTTGAGTCATATTTAGTGTACACGGCGCGTGCATTTGATTTTATCCATGCGAATGCGAAACTCGTTACATTCGATAAGTGGCGCTTTATTAAAGTTTATTTTTGTTATAGGAAAGGGAGGTAATTATTGTAGATGATGTTTTTATGAACAGGTCATTACTCATACTAGGGTTGTCGAGCGCAACAAATTAAGATGTAATTGTAGAACACTTTAGTTATAATTTTTTTTAGCATTTTTTTGAGTCCTTTTCAGGTTTGTTAGTCACGGTCTAGAACGGAAGCGCAAGCTGGTGGAAAAATATCTGTCATATATTTCAGGTTTCTGTCAAACCCATACGTGTGATTCTGTGTGTGTTCATGTGTCAGGTGTGTGTATTGATTCTTTGTGATGAGAGGTAGGTGGTGCTACCGCCCTCATATTGTTGTTGTTGTGGTATTCTTTTTGATGGAATGGCAGGGCGCTGCTTGGAGGCTACTGTACCTTGTCCAGTGTTGATTTTCTTGGATTTCCTAGGGGAAATGCTGAGATATTTTATTCTGACACACACACGTATATTGTGCTTTGGGAGCACGCTTCTTCGAGACTCGATCCCGTGCCACGGGAGGTCGAGGTTATTGATACGTGGGTTGACAGATGTGCAGATTTCCACTTAGCGTCCGTCTAGGTTCGGTGACTCATTGTTAGGCAGTCCAGCTGACCGACTGACCCCTATAAGCTATCATTAGCAAACCTGTTCTTTTGTGATGGTCATTTGGACCGTAATTAATTGGGGAGTTCGCCATGTCTGATACGAATTATCGCATATCGTATGAATGGAATATTGTTTTAATGATGTAAATGTTGGCTTTGAGCCTAGTGATTTTCTATGACTCAGGTCATGTTAGTTTGTCTGTTGTGACACCCATGTGGTGTAGTTGTATTTACTTGTAAAAATGACAGGCGGTCATATGTGTATATCTTTTGTTGGTCAAGTGTTAATTTACTTGTGTTGATTTTTAAAAGTCCTAATTTTAGGCATTAATGTTTTTGCTACGGCCGGCACAGTTCATATCCTCGCCGCTAGATAGGGGCTTCATTCATTCCATTCCTGACCCGGTCGGAGACTGGAAGCAGGCTGTGGATTTTCAATGTTTTTGCTACGGCAGTTCTTGATTCCAATTTCAAGCGGAAATTATTTGTTGTTTATTTAGTGTAGGAAGTGTCAGTTTAATTTAAGTAGTGTATAGTTGGTTCCCCGCGTCTGTCTAGCTCTAAACAATGCAGATTCGTCCTCTGAAGGTTTACCGGATGATGAATCTCGCATTTATTTGTACTCATCGTTAAGCATGTAGAACAGCCGCACACGTACACAATGTCGTTGAAGTCATTTGGGACATTTGGTCCAATTTATAATCTCTCCTGAGATTAAGCCTAGTTTTGGCAAGTAATTTATTCAGTTGGGAGTCATTTGGGAGATTTGTTTGTTAATTTTTTTACTTGTAAATAGTTGATCTGTTATTAAATTCATTTGTTATAACCCTGGTATTCACTTCTTCCTGCATGTTATTTTGTTATGTTTTACCCTGCATGTTAATGAAGCGCTTTAACAACAACTTACGAAATGGACTGGTACTCCCCCAGAAACTGAGTCTCATAAGCTTCTAAGCAAGGGTTCATATATCAAAAATGGCTGCCCAGGTGGGACTGTTGTTGTTGTTGCTTTGCTGATCTCATACTTATTTCGCTGAGAAATAATGCCAGGTCAAGCGGGCAAGGGTAAATTCAGTAAATTGAGGCGATGTTGTACCGCCATGTGCATTAGAAAAATCACTGAGTTCTTAATGTTAGAAATATTGAACGAGGTTAGAAGTTGATATTGCATTTGTTGTTAACTTGTTCTGGCGACCGGCATAAAATTAGAAAATTTGCATATTATTGAACTCAGTCAAAGCAGGAAGGTGTTGCCTTATTAGCCTACTTTCGATTTTTGCAATAAATGAAAGTAGACTTATGAGATCAGCACAGGGCGAAAAAAGTGTGTCTGTCTGTGTGTGTGTATGTGTGTGTGTGAGTCTGTGTGTGTGAGTATGTGTGTGTGTGAGTCTGTGTGTGTGTGTGTGTCTGTGTGTGTGAGTGTGTGTACTCTGAATGTCTGTCCCCCCTATCAATTCGAACACGGTGAATGCGAATTGAACGAAATTTGGTACAAAGGTAGCACTAGCAAAGGACACCTCAGTGTCATGTTTTATATCGCCGCCATCTTTACTAAAACTGAATGGCGGCCACTCAAACGTTCAAAACGTAAAATCAAATAACGACTAACCAAATCATCCGATCTCTATCAAATTTGGTAACAACATACCTTCGTATAGGATACGTCTTGTGACCAAACTACAAGGTCGTCCGCCATACCATTTCAGGATGGCGGCCGTGCGAATTATGCAAACTTTATAATCCATATCATGGGACCCAACAGTTCCGATTATCGAGCCGAGAATCGTTTTAACTGTTCTAAAGGAAGAGGTACGTTCGAAATTAAAAGTTTATTTTGTAATACTATAGTGCAGACGTGATTTTAAAAAGCTGAGCCGATTCAGTAATAAGACAAGATGGCAGCGGATATCTTGTGCCTGACTTATATTTCACTAATTTGAGTATTGCATGCAATATAGCGTACTGATACAAAATAAATAAACGTTGTATGAAATGCTTTATATATAAATAATATACTCCATTGATGAAATCGTTTAGTATAAATCATTATTTGCTAACAAGTTCTATGTAAGTCATTTTATATAGAACGATATTCGTTGACACAATTAGCTCAGTGGTAGAGCGTTAGCCTATCGCTCAAATGCCTATGGTTCAAACCCGATCGGAGCTAGGTTTTCTGCTTGAAATGTTATATGTTTATTGTTTTGTAATGACTCAGATGTTTTAAAATTAAGCGTTATATTGTGCATAATATGGTGTAAAATATATATTTAATTAAAACATAATTCGCCAACAGATTTACTCGAGACATCTAGCTGCCAAAAAGGTAATTGCACGCTGACCTACTTATTAACTTCCAGATTTTATTGAAAAGTTTCTTCTTCTGGCCGCTAGAATGCACTTGCTCTGTTAGGATTATATTGTTCGATATTTCACCACTAGATGTCACGACTAGTCTACGTGGGGCTCCATTGATTACTATACCATTGGCATTCTATGCGCATCGAATTTGAAGACTGACAAGATGATACTACGATACATTTTTACTTTTTATTTTAAAGGGTTTGTAACAGCCTATTGTGCGTTATTTGAAAATGTTAATTGAAATAAAGAACAAAACGATTTCACATAGTATCTGAACTCTACCGTTGGTGCTAATTCAGGATATTAATTAATACTTTTATTTCAGCCAAATAGCAATCGAATATATCCACATAGTTGGTATACACACGTCTCTGTAGGGTCATGGAAAGATTTGTTAATTCAATTAGGGTTGTGAAAGTCATACGCAGCCAGACGTGTAAAGACATGCCTCAACTCAAAGTTGGATGTTGCCCGCGTCAGGCCGATTATGTAATAATAATAATAATAATAATAATGTTATCGGTTTTACGTCCCTTTTAACTACTGTTGCTTTTAGAGACTCCGGGGTGCCAGAATTTTGTCCCGAAGGGGATCTTTAACGTGCCAGTAAATCTACTAACACGTCTCCCTCGCATTTGTGCACCCTCAAATGCCAGCTGACTGCGCCAGGATACGAACCTGAAACATACGGTCCAGCAAGCGAGAACGTTACCGCTGAGCCACGCCGCCAGTCCGGTCGATTATGTCTCCAGATCCATATCATTCTTTAGATACTTCTTATCTTTCTTTCTTCAATGATGGTAGCAGTTTTTATCTAGGTTGTGGCGTTTGGTAGAGGTAAATCGTTTCTAAGGTCTTCAACAAAGAATAGTTCTATTATACTCTTTGATAATAACAACGAGTTATAACTATACTCATACATTTAGGAGAAAGTAGGCTATATGTTCTTTACTGAACATCTTGTTTTTTACATTTAATTAACTTCGGTTAATTGGTGTTGTTCGTAAATTCTGTTGGTTATGAATTTAAAAGCCGATCACAAGGGAGTTATTTTATTGTTTGGAAATAAGAGTCATTATTCAGTAAAATTTTGATTACTGAAATTTTTATTAAATTAGAATCAGTAGTATTTAAATATCAAGACATGTGTGCGTGTGTATGACTGAAATCCCAGTGCATGACCCTGTTTTTCTCTGCGTATATATTAGTGTGTTGTGCGATGGCTAGCATCGAAGAAATCAAAGTGTTAATGGAGCAGATGTCCGTGCAGTTGACTGCGCAATTGTCGGCGAAAACGGATGAACAGTTAAAAATTCAGAGTGAACAAAGTAGTAAACAATTAAATGACATTAGGGCGCAATTACAAACCCAGAAATTAGACAGTGACAAACAATTACAGGATGTGAACTGTAACATTACGGTACAATTGCAGGTCCAGAAATTGGATACCGGCAAACAGTTACACGAGTTGCGGGAGAATAATAATAAACAGTTAAATGAATTAAACCATAAACTATCAGAGCAGGCAACAATACAAACAGTACAAACAGTGCAGTTAGTAAAGATCACCCATGACATAAACCAGAGCGCTAGAGAATTAGAGAATCTGGCATGTGAGGTAGCGGAAAATAACTCAAAGCAATTAGGAGAAATTAAGAAGTTGGAATCTAAATTCGACAATAAGCTTGTACAATTAGATGAAATGGTAGCCGAAAAATTAAAACAGATTGAGACAGCATGCGTAAACAACACGGCTGGAATAAAAAGCGCGCAGGATGAACTACAGGGCCAATTCGAGAGACTAGAGGCCAAGAACGAAAACATACAGGAGCAGATTAATTCAGTCGATAATAATGTACTCGAATTATTAAAGGAACTCGACAAGCTTGAAATAAAAACGGAAAAGGAACGGATGCACTTGCGTGAAAACCTAGAAGACCAGGTAAATAAAAACCAGGAAAACTTGGAAGACCAATTAACTAAAAACCAAGAGCAGATACAAGAGATAGGAGAACAATTAGTTAAAACCCAGCAGTCGATACAAGAGCAAATACGAGAAGAGCTTGAGAAGAACCAGGAAAGGAGTGAAGAAAAAAATAGTAGTTTGAAGAACAGGATCCGGAAAGATAGGGAGCAGCAGGTGAACGAAACTAAAGGAGATAGGCTGACGATCTTAAAGCGGCTAGGCGAGTACAATTCTAGAATGCAGGCTTTGGAGGAAAATATGAAGTCCAAACTCCAAGAACACACAGATCTCATAATTAAGAACGAGATAAGGTCCTTAGAAAACGCTACTTTATTCTCTGCAGAAAACACAGTAAGCAAACAGGGAAGTATTGGAAGTCCGGTGGGCTCGAAGCTGGCTGAGGATACGAACCGAGGTCATAGTCCAAAGATAACGTGCGACACATTCCAACACTACAGAGGGGAGACATCAACTCCACAACCCGGCTTGGCACCTGCCCAAGTGATACAAGTAATTAGGGGGAACGACTTTAAACCCGACAAATTCAGGGAGAACTCAGGATCCACTCCTAAAGCATTTTTACGTCAGCTGGATGACTACTTTAACGATCAGCACGTCAGTCCCGCAAAACAGCTGCGGATGGTTGAGAAATTTTTGGAGGGCCCAAGTTTAATTTGGTTCCAGAGTTTCAAATACACATTTAATGACATGGCTCAGTTTAGAGAGGCATTCTTGAGAAAGTTCTGGAGTCCTTCTTTGCAGCAGGGGTTGAGGATGGGTTTATACACCAGGAAATATCACAGTACACATCCCACCAGGTTTTCCGAGTTCTTTAGCCAACAGCTGGTTAAATTCCGTGATTTTGACGACCCGCCTACAGAGGAAAACATGGTTTTGACCATCAGTAAGCAGCTTCCAATGAATATTCAGCAGTTTTTAGTGGCCGGTAATATCAAGACCGCAGTTCAGGCCGAGGAAATATTCCGCCATTTGGATGAGACGAGTATGGTCAGTCCGCAGACAGGGAGACGGAACATGGAGTGTGTAAACATAGCTGAAGTTGTTCAAGTGCATCAAACTAATCACAATCAAAATAATCAAACCAAGACACAGTCTACCGGAACGCAATTCACGCCCAGACGGCAGGAGTTCGATGGCCGAAACCAATACCATAACAACAATAGGAACTTCCAGAATCACCGCGATAATTATAATAATAATAATCAGAACAATCACAATCAGTGGAAGTACCAGCGAGAGTATACCAACTGGAGGGGAAATCCAAGGCAGGGTAGACCTTACCAAAGGAACGGAGAAGGCAGGTGGAACAATACAAGGAATTATCGGCAAGGGGACTATCGCAATGATTGGAACGAGCGGTACGCTGAATCACAGAAATATTTGGACGAGTTAAATGCCGAAGAAACAGAGAAAGAGAAGTGGGGGCGTGCGATGGCGAATAGGCAAAGCCCAGATAATCACCAAGGAGCGGGGGCGGAAAGCTTATTACGGCAGCAGGAGAGACGCGATGACAACCGGCGGAACTCAATGAATGGGTCCCAGGATAAAAAAAAATCACGATTGAACCAAAATCAGATAGCCTGAGAACGGAGGACACCAGGGAACGGGAGGAGTTGATTGTTGCAAACATAGAAGGGTGGGTAGCATTCCCGGACGATTGCCTGGAGGAAGTGGTGAAGGACCGAGACAATGTAATCAGACAATTATCGATTATTTATGCACGTATTGGAGGTATTAGAGTGAGGTGCCTGATCGACACGGGTAGCCAGGTGAGCTTAGTCACGGAAGCATTGTTGAAATAAATTGGAAATAAACAAACTGTTCCAACTATGCCTGTACCATTAATGAAAGTCCGAGGGGTCATTCCTGACAAGACCATAGTTTGCAAGCACCAAGCATATTTAGACCTGGAGATATTAAACCACACATTTTCGCAAACTTTCATCGTGATACCAAAGATGAATTATAATGTCATTCTGGGAGCCAACTTCATCTGTGATTTTCATGCTATAATTGACTTACATAATAACACTGTGAGTTTCAAACAAGTCGAGGGGTTGAGTCATGTGGGTCTGAACATGGAAGAGAGTCCATTAGAGAGAGAGGCGAATACTTGGGTCATTGAAGAATGCACTAATGAGGCGATCGAAGATAAGAACTTGACGGAGGGACGAGTAAGCCAGACAGCAGTGGTTGAAATGGACAGTCGAGATATTTCGCAGGAACTTTGGGTACATTTGGCGGAAGAAGAAATTAGCGGGTCCAAATTTGAAATTTTACTTCAGGAGCGACTTAAGGAGGCAATAGTAGGGGAACCTGACAGAAGAAAATTAGAAGAAATTTTGAGACATCATAAGGGAGCTTTCGACACGATTCCTGGAAAAGTTTTAAATTTCCAGTATGCCATGCAAGTTACCGACTGGACCCCATTTAAGAGTAAATTGTACCCGATCCCAGAGAAACATTTTGCTCAGGTGAATGACATTATTAGTAACTTATTAGATTCCGGCATGATAAGAAAAGCAGCAACCCCATACTTAAATGCAATATTGGCTGTGGCCAAGCCAAATGGATCAATTAGATTATGCCTAGACGCTCGGGTTTTAAACAGTAAACTGCTAGTTGAGCATGACCAAGCACCAAGGATCAGGGATGTATTGAAGGGCTTCCGTGGGAAGAAGATATATTCTAGCGTCGACCTAACGCATAGTTTCCACCATCTCGAACTTGAGGAAAAATCCCAACTATTGACGGGGTTTTTATTTGATAACCAAAGCTATATCTGGTCTCGCATGCCCTTTGGTGTAAAAACAGCTGGATGTGCATTGATAAGAGCACTAGACAGGAATCTGACTGAGGAGGTCAATAGCTTCACTACGAGGTATGTTGACGACATACTTATTGCATCAGAAACAATGGAGGAACACTTGGTAAACCTAAACAAACTATTGGACAACTTGAGAACCATGAATTTCAAAATTAATTTGAAGAAATCGCACTTTTGCCAGAGCGAGATTCTGTATTTGGGTCACATAATTGATGTTGAAGGTGTGAGACCTAATCCGGCGAAAATTGACGCAATCAAGAAATTCCCCACACCAACTAAAGTAAAACACGTGAGAGCATTTTTGGGAGTGACAGGTTTCTTTAAGGAGAATTGTCCTGGATACACGGAAACAGTAGTACCGATGCAAGAGATGCTAAAGAAATCAAATTGATGGTCATGGAATGAGGAGTGCGACAGGTCTTTTAGAGCCACGAAAGACCTACTGGAGAATTGTGTGAAGCTAGGGTATCCAGACTTCGAGAAAAAATTTATAATTCAGGCAGACGCTTCATTGATTGGAATCGGTGCCATGCTGTACCAAGAGGACGCTGATGAACCCAGGAAACGATCATATTTGGCATTTACGAGTCGTAAATTAAGGAAGCACGAGAGGAACTACACTGTGACAGAGCTTGAGTTGCTAGCGATTTTGTACTCACTTCAACTATGGCGCAAGATGATCTTCGGATATTCCATTGTTTCAGAACTGACCACCATAAACTGACGTTCTTATTCAAGACGACGATGGCAAGTGAAAGAGTTACGCATTGGTCCATTTACATACAGCAGTTCGACATTACCATAGAACATTGCCCTGGAAGGATGAACATCATACCAGATGCTCTAAGCAGGAATCCTGAGGATGAGAACGAGATAGCAGCGGATGTTCACCACATAGCACTAACACCTAAGGATCGTGGATTTTTGGACAAGCTGAAAGAAATTCAGAAGGAACAAGAAAAGGACCCATGGAGGATGATGATGATCAAGTTTTACAAGAAGGAACTACAGCCAGATTCACATGAATATCGAGGAGCCCGTGCCAAGGAAGCGAAATTTCACTACTTGAATAACCTTTTGCACAAGTACGTGGATGAGGATCACACCAAACTGCGAATTCCAGTTCCGGCGACATTACAGAGAGGGTTGACATGGCATGTCCACGAAAGCCTAGCACATATCGGCACGGACAAAACAGAAGCGACAATAGGGGAAACTTTTACTTGGCCTAAGATGCGATACACCATCGTGGAAGTAATCAGAACTTGTGACGCGTGTCAGCGCACTAAACCAAATAACTTCATGTTGAAACAACCTCCAAAACCATTATTACCTCAAAAACCATGCGAGTTGGTCGCTATTGACTATTTTGGCCCTCTAGTAAAGGGAAAACGAGGATGCCGACACCTTCTTGTATGTGTCCTCAGCAGAATTCAGAACAAAGTCATTCTGATGCTTGGGAAGCCGGAATTCATCTTATCGGACCATGGTACTTATTTTACGAGCAATGTTTTTAGGCAAGGTCTAGAGAGCCTAGGGATAAAGCATGTTCTGTCGAGCATTCGCCATCCTTGTGGAAATCCGAGCGAGAGAACGATTCGCTGTGTTGCCAAGTATTACCGAGTCATGATTCCTAATGATCATAATAAGTGGGTTGACAAAGTAGGAGATATTGAGATGTGCATGAACACTAAAAAGCACGAGTAGACAGGTCAAGTCCCACTAGTTGTACACCACAACAGGTTGCCTGAGAGATCTTGGGACAAGATCATTCCATGCCCAAGGGATCCGTTATTAGCACATGAGCTGCGAATTCAGCGAACAAGAGAGCACATGAGGAACCAAGCGGACCGAATACTGAGGAGATACAGAGGAAAGAAATTTCATCGTGAATTCCAGGAACAGGAACTAGTGCTTGTTCGAAGACCACCGATATCTGATCCTAAAAACAAAGTATTTGCCAAGTTCTGTTCAAAATTTATTGGCCCGTTCCGCATCATTAAGAATTTGGGTAACAATGCTTACAGACTTGAAGAATTGAGCACTGGTGCTAAATCTGTCTTCAATAGCGCTAATCTCAAGCCGTATTACAGAAGGGAACCATTTGACGAATAATCAGGACTATGAATGCGGATTATTATTGCAGAATTTTATTGAGAGCCAACACTCAAATATACGTGGCCATGTAGTACCTGGGTAGAGCGAGCTTTGTTTGTAAACAAGAAAGCTGGTCCGGCAGGAGTTGTAATCGTGCGAGAGAGAGGGGAGGTCCGGCGAGACGTGTGAATGACATTGCAGCGTGGAGCGCGCACACTAATTGGGTCAGTGGAATGTACACACAGGCAGACGAGTGAGGTACTTAAGAGATGTTACCTTTACTACTGTGGATATTGTTTTTAAAATCCAAATCAATCACTTGCTTCGAATTTCAAAACCTTGCTGAGGATAAATGAACCTTTATTAATCGATCGATGAATAAGTATTAATGATTTTATTATTATTATTACTGATGCCCAGGCAGTACATGTTGAAATTGACAAAGGGGGAGCCAAGGTAGTGTGTTGCAATGATTACAACAAAAACAAGCTTGGTAGTTATTCCTGAAGACAACCGGTTAAGCCGAGTTCAAGGACAAATTTTGTAACAGCGCGCACCTAAATTGGAGTCATTGAGGGAGTGTCAAGAGTTGAGTTTCAACCGACCCAGGATTGAATCACCCAATCAGAAGAGACCACGCCAAAAGCTACGCGGTAAGTTGCGTACCCTGGAAAAACGCGCGAAAACGTTTATCTAAAGAACCGCCGATCCGAATTAATTCCGCAATAGTGCACTGAGACGTTCGGATAAAATGATGAAGATTGATAATAGTCCCGAGTTTGTGTGATGAAAACTCCAGATTATTTTTTCAAATTCTCCCCACTCTACCTCATTCTGTCAGTTTCCAATAAATTGATCGGTGAGAAGCTGTTTCGAGGACAACTTGATTGAGCTCTGGTGAGCAAGGTTCACGTCACTCTGCGTCACGATTTTCAAAACGCTAATGAGCGTACTTTACTAACATTTTACTTTGTGCTCAAGTGAGCAAGGTTCACGTATAGCAGTGGAGATCTCTAGGCGAGATAAGGACTGCAAGATAACACATGTTTAAGACTTGTTTTCAAGCCAGTGGCGATGAGTTTGAAGTGAGTAATTTTATGTAAATTTGTATATTATAATTTTTGTGTGATATTTGTGCGTGTGTTAAGCAAATGCTAAGATAGGGCAAGTCTACGATCAGTAATCGCATTAGGACATATTCGTGAGTGAAAGTAGTAGCTCACAGCGATTATTGCTAGACAATATTATTAACATTGAAGATTTCTGTCCAAGAAACGTCGCGAAGATGTCCGACGTTTGGTCATGTGATGGATTGATGTGCATCGCTTCTACAACGACGTCGACGACGGAGAGCTAAATTTCCCGTAGGGAAATGCACCGGGACGGAGGTTAATGTTCTGCAAGCTGAGAAGGTGAAGTACAAAAATTGATTTACTCAATATGTAGTTAGATAAGACGCGGGAACATTCTAAATAGTTCATTCATTCTTTTTCTTGTGTTTAGATTTTGTTTGGTGCTGACACTATCATCTTTAAATGTACGTTGGCGCGTGGCCAAATTTGTTTGTTGTATATTTTTCTTTGGAGTCATATTTAGTGTACATGGCGCGTGTATTTGATTTTATCCATGCGAATGCGAAACTCGTTACATTCGATAAGTGGCGCTTTATTAAAGTTCATTTTTGTTATAGGAAAGGGAGGTAATTTTTGTAGATGATGTTTTTATGAACAGGTCATTACTCATACTAGGGTTGCCGAGCGCAACAAATTAAGATGTAATTGTAGAACTATTTAGTTCTAATTTTTTTTAGCATTTTTTGGAGTCCTTTTCAGGTTTGTTAGTAACGGACTAGAACGGAAGCGCAAGCTGGTGGGAAAATATCTATGTCATATATTTCAGGTTTCTGTCAAACCCATACGTGTGATTCTGTGTGTGTTCATGTGTCAGGTGTGTGTATTGATTCTTTGTGATGAGGGGTAGGTGGTGCTACCGCCCTCATATTGTTGTTGTTGTGGTATTCTTTTTGATGGAAAGGCAGGGCGCTCCTTGGAGGCTACTGTACCTTGTCCAGTGTTGATTTTCTTGGATTTCCTAGGGGAAATGCTGAGATATTTTATTCTGACACACACACGTATATTGTGCTTTGGGAGCACGCTTCTTCGAGACTCGATCCCGTGCCACGGGAGGTCGAGGTTATTGATACGTGGGTTGACAGATGTGCAGATTTCCACTTAGCGCCCGTCTAGGTTCGGTGACTCATTGTTAGGCAGTCCAGCTGACCGACTGACCCCTATAAGCTATCATTAGCAAACCTGTTCTTTTGTGATGGTCATTTGGACTGTAATTAATTGGGGAGTTCGCCATGTCTGTTACGAATTATCGCATATCGTATGAATGGAATATTGTTTTAATGATGTAAATGTTGGCTTTGAGCCTAGTGATTTTCTATGACTCAGGTCATGTTAGTTTGTCTGTTGTGACACCCGTGTGGTGTAGTTGTATTTACTTGTAAAAATGACAGGCGTCATATGTGTATTTCTTTTGTTTGTCACGTGTTAATTTACTTGTGTTGATTTTGAAAAGTCCTAATTTTAGGCATTAATGTTTTTGCTACGGCAGTTCTTGATTCCAATTTCAAGCGGAAATTATTTGTTGTTTATTTAGTGTAGGGAGTGTCAGTATAATTTAGGTAGTATATAGTTGGTTCCCCGCGTCTGTCTAGCTCTAAACAATGCAGATTCGTCCACTGAAGTTTTACCGGATGATGAATCTCGCATTTATTTGTACTCATCGTTAAGCATGTAGAACAGCCGCACACGTACACAATGTCGTTGAAGTCATTTGGGACATTTGGTCCAATTTATAATCTCTCCTGAGATTAAGCCTAGTTTTGGCAAGTAATTTATTCAGTTGGGAGTCATTTGGGAGATTTGTTTTGTTTATTTTTTTACTTGTAAATACATCTATTTACAAGTAAAAAAAAAATCTGTTATTAAATTCATTTGTTATAACCCTGGTATTCACTTCTTCCTGCATGTTATTTTGTTATGTGTTACCCTGCATGTTAATGAAGCGCGTTAACAACAACTTACGAAATGGACTGTTACACCCCCCGAAACTGAGTCTCATAAGCTTCCGTGCAAGGGTTCAATATAGATTGGCAATAATCTTAAATTTTAAGAAAAGTAGGCTCTTTAGTTCGTCACGGAACTTCTTGTTATAATTGCAAATGATCTTGTCAACTTCATCGTTATGCTTGAGTCAAATCTTATGCGTTACGGAGACGGAGACGGTGACGTCATACAGCCGCGAGGGAAGCCTAAGTTAATGGGTAAAGGAGTCTGTTGAAAGAATCGTGGGGCGTCGAGTGACCTGGGGCTTCGAGCGAAGCGAAAAGAATACAGGGTGACTCGTAAAGAGGTGTACAAGATGCCAGATAAAAATACAGGGTGACTCCTAAAATGATATACAAGATGCCAGATAAGAATAAAAGGTGACTCTTAAAGAGGTGTACAAGATGGCAGAGAAGAATACAGTGTGACTCCTAAAGAGGTGCACAAGATGTCAGACAAGAATACAGGGTGACTCCTAAAGAGGTCTACAAGATGTCACACAAGAATACAGGGTGACTTCTAAAGTGATATACAGTACAATACGTCAGATAAGAATACAGGGTGACTCCTTAAGAGGTGTGCAGGATGTCAGAGCAAAATACAGTCCAAGATGCCATTTAAGAATACAGGGTGACTCCTAAAGAGATATGCAAGATGCCAGATAAGAATACAGGGTGACTTTTAAATAGGTGTACAAGATGGCAGAGAAGAATACAGGGTGACTCCTAAAGAGGTGCACACGATGTCAGACAAGAATACAGGGTGACTCCTAAAGAGGTGTACAAGATGTCACACAATAATACAGGGTGCCTCTTAAAGAGATGTGCAGGATGTCAGAGCAAAATACGGGGTGACACTTAACGAGGTGTACAGTATGTTAGGTTCAATTCAAATACTGGGTGACCCTTAAGGAGGTTTTCAAGATATCAGATTCAAATAATGGGTGGCCCTTAAAGAGTTGTAAGAGATGTCAGACTAACAGGATGACCCTTAAAGAGGTGCCCGCGCGGGAAACCTAAGTTAATTGGTAATGGAATCTGTTGAAAGCGAGAAGCCCTCCTGAGCCTTTCTAACATGTGTAGCATTTGTAGCATGCGTCATTTGAAATGGTATTACGTCTAGTCTTTCAGGCTGACTGTAATTTTTTTTCTGTATACATTGTGTTTAGTAAATATAATAATAATTGTGTTGTATAAATCATTAATACACTGTCGGTTAACTGATTTATGTGGCAGTTGGTATAAGTGTCTTAATTATTACCATCAAAGGCTTGTTGCATAATGTACTATTTCGGGTTATATTTTCGCACATTCCGGTAGTTAGAATGTATTGTGTTGGCAACACTAACAAGAAGTTCTGTGACGAACTAAAGAGCCTACTTTTTTGGAAATGTAAGATTCATTGCTATGATTAATCTATATGGACCTAATTAGAATAATGACAAAATTGAGTTGGTAATATCGAAATTTCTAATTAGTTCGAAATATAGCTGGCATAATGTAGCCTAATAGAGCACTACAGTTGGCAGCCCTGGTGACTGAGTATATTCTTACTTCCATCTCTTAAGATACAGATTACAAAATTAGGTTGAAGTCCAATGGATAGCATGGACGTTGCATGTAGTTAGACATTGGACCTATCAGCGCGCGTATAATCATGTTGGCAACAATGTCATGCATGTGTTGGTCAGTAATAATCTGAATTATTATGATCTATTGTTGTGCCAATTTTGGATGAAATCCATTTATTTTTATAGAAGTTACATGCATTTTAAAACTGGACCAATCAGCAAGCTTAGAATCATGTTGGAAGCACTGACGTATATTAGTTACTCCAAATTAATCTACAATGTCAGGTACTGTTATTATGTTTGCATAGTTTAAAGCTGTCGGCTTGCATACTTTCTGATATATTGGTATTTGGATAAAAGGAATTAAGAGCATTTATTAACTGTTGGCAGCCCTGGTGGGTCTTAAGAATACGCTCAGTCATATCTGGTTATGTACACATACAACATACGAAATGTGGTTGAACTCCAATTGATAGTGTAGAAGGTATATACATTTAAAAATTGGACCTATCAGCAGGCATATAATCATTTTAGGCAACACTGCAATGTATGGCCTCCTGGAAATTAAACTGCAATATTATTATCAATATGTGTGCCAATTTTGGTATAGCTCCCATGCATACCTTCCATGATATACAACATGGAGCTGAAATTTCAATTTGAATTTTTCAGCAGTTGGTAGCACTGACATCATTTTCAAATACGGCATTGATATATTCGTATAGAGATCTTTACTCATACCAAATTTGGGTTCGAATGCTACAGCCGTTTAGAAGTTGATAGGAGGAAACACACACACAGACAGATAGACAGACAGACATACATTTTCCTGGATCGATCTCATAAGTCTTCTTTTTCCTCATTTTTACAAAATGTGAAAAGTAGGCTAAAAATGGCTTACATAATGGTAAGGGTATTTCAAGCATAGGGGAGCATTGGACCCATAGAAATGAAGCTGACTGCTTGAGCAAGCGATAGTGTTGGTGCACACGGGTGAGTGTACCTGGGGACACTAGTAATGTAAGCGAGACGAGATTGTATTGACAGACCAATGATTGCCTCCACTAATTCACCATTTCAGATGGAATCACAGTAATTGAACACCTCTGAATTTAGCTATAATTATAGCAGGAAGTCATTGGAGAACACGGCTTACCAGCAGCACAGTTTCTTGTTTCCTAATGAGTTCCATTTGTGGTTGACAGAGGAGTAGGAATTCAATTTCCGAGAGAACTACTACAATACCTGAGCGTCTTCTTGAGATTCTGTGATGTTGATTCTAGAGAGGACAGAGCCCCCAGGACTTTCAACCCATTTACTATCTTATCCATGAGTTTCTGGAGTTTATTGTACACGACGTTTTCTGGTTACAAGACTTTCACTTAAAATTATGAGTTTATAAACATTCAATATGCATTATTTACTCGCTGGCACCTTCTGTGTCCAAAGTTGCGAAATCTAATCTTGGCGTTCTCAGTTGACGTTTGATGGACCAAAAATGTGATACACTGATGTCAGTGGGTTTACTGGAACGTTAAACATATCTTTAAGCATACTAGCCTTCCCTAAGCAATAATAATGATAATGTTAATAATAATTATATTAGTAATGATGATAGCAAACACTCGTCTCGAGTAGGTTGGCCTTCCAATGCTGAATGACTCTTCATCGATGAGTCCGGAGGTGACTAAAAAGCCCAATGCGGGAGTGACACAGTTTCCCGCTGTGATGACAGGTAGTATCAGGTCCAGGTGAGACATCCGCATTCATTCCCTGTCTTCTAATGAACACTCTGTTCTTTCTGCGCTGCCTCCGATCTTCTATCATACGTCGGCGGTTTTCTTCAAAAAGTATCGCACCACGATGAACAATTGATCTCCAGGATGAGCGATCAAGAGCTAAGGTCTCCCAGTTGTTGATATCAATATGGCACATTTGCATATTACCCTTTCGTACGTCTTTGAATCGCTTCCTCGGACCTCCCACACAGCGCTTGCCCTCAGTTAGTTCAGAGCAAAACACTTGCTTGGGAATGCGATTATTGGGCATGCGGATTACGTGTCCTGTCCATCGCAGCTGACGTTTTAAAAGCATGGCTTCAACACTGGTAGTCTGTGCTTCTTCGAGAATGCTGGTGTTTGTGCGTTTGTCTTGCCATGTCACACGAAGAATTCTCCTCAAACAACGCTGGTGATATTGCTCCAGCTTTTTAAAATGACGTCTGTAGCATGTCCAGGATTCAGATCCGTAAAGTAAGGTGGGAACTACAACCGAGTTGTACACGAGGATCTTCGTTGCAGCATTGATATCATGGTTGTCAAAATCTCTAGACCTCAATCTTGCAAAGGATACCCCAGCACGGTTAATCCTATGTTGGATTTCGGAATCTATATTTGCACTTGATGACAGGGTGCTGCCAAGATAAGAAAAGGTGTTAACTTCTTGAAGCTTCGCACCGTCGATGGTGACATTGATGTTTCTTTGTCCTTGTCCAGGGGCTGCTTGGTAGAGGACTTGGGTTTTACTGGTGTTAAGTTTCAGCCCAATCTTTTTGTATGCTGGAGAAAAAAGCATTCAGGATTTTCCTAAGTTCGTCCTCGGATTGAGCTACTACTGCATTATCATCAGCGTACTGTAACTCAACCAATGCAGCAGGAGATGTTCGAGTCCTTGCCTTTAGACGGCTCAAATTAAAGATCTTCCCATCCATCCTGTAAGTTATCTGTATGCCTGTAGGAAGATCATCTTTGACTAACTGCATGACAGTGGCAACGTACAGAGAAAACAATATAGGGGCAATCACACAGCCTTGTTTAACGCCAGTATTTATATGAAATGGTTCTCCAATAGAGTCATTACCAATGACATTTGCCTTCATATCAGTGTAGAGTAGTCTTAAGATGGTAATAAATTTCAGTGGAAAACCATACAATGCTAAAATCTTCCACAAGGCTTCACGGTTTACCGAGTCAAATGCCTTACTGAGGTCTATAAAGGCAATATAAAGAGGTCTATTTTGCTCTCTACATTTCTCTTGAAGCTGACGAACAGTGACTATCATATCTGCAGTTCCTCTAGAAGGTCTGAAACCACATTGGCTCTCTGGGAGTATTTTCTCCACCAGGGATAGAATACTATTCGCCAAAATACGAGCAATAAGCTTTCCGAGGCATGATAACAAAGATATACCACGATAGTTGTTGCAGTCTGCACGATCACCTTTCATAAATATGGGAACTATCAGACTATCTCTGAAATCAGCTGGCATTTTTTCAGTTCTCCAAATGTTAATGATAAGATCATATATGTGGCTTATGAGTTCCTCACCTCCTTCTTTGTGAGCTTCCGCTGGTATTCCATCACATCCAGTGGCTTTGTGTCGCTTTGCTTGATTAATAGCACACTGAACCTCATCTAGTGTTGGCAGGGTACCGAGTTCTTCCTTGATGGGTGCTTGTTCTAATATATCATACACCTGCTCATCAATAACTGAGTCCTGGTTCAAGAGGTCTTCAAAATGCTCCTTTCACCTATTCATGATGGAGTATTGATCTTTTAGAAGTGTACTTTTGTCACTGGACCAAAGTGGATTCCTACCAAACGTGGAGGGGCCATAAATCGCTTTTGTGGCTTGGAAGAACTGTCGTGAATCTTTGTCTGCTAGATATTGCAGCTCTTTAGCTTTGGATGTCCACCATGCATTTTTGAGCGCACGAGTTCCTCTTTGGACATTTGCCTTCGCAAGACAAAATGCTTCTTTCTTAGTACGGGAGTTCATATCTTTTGCAAGGCTTTTCTCTTTTCTGAGATTAATGCTTCAATTTCTTCATCATTTTCATCAATCCAGTCTTGATGTTTCCTGGTCTTATATCCCAGCGTTTCCTTGCAAGCATTCTGAATAGCGGTCTTCAGACTCTCCCAGTGCAGTGTTACATCTGGATGGTATTCCTGTGGCAGTGTCTGGCTAAGCAACTCTTTATATTGGGAGATATGCTCTGACTTACCAAACTTCTCGGTATCAAAAATATGCCTACAGCTCTTCTGTTGCTTCCTCCTCTGTGTGGATAATGGTATACGCATAACTGATCTGATAAGCCGGTAATCTGTCCAACAGTCATCGGCTCCTGTCATTGCTTTGGTGATAAGAACATCTCGTAAATATTTCTTGCGTACAATCACATAGTCAATAAGATGCCAGTGCTTCGATCTAGGGTGCTGCCATGATGTTTTAAAGCGATTCGTTTGGCGAAAGATAGTATTGGTGATTACCAATTCATGTTCAGTGCATTTGGAGAGCAGTCTGATACCATTGGAGTTTTCGCTCCCAACTCCCTCCTTACCAATGACACCATTCCAAACATTGTAGTCCCTGCCCACTCTAGCGTTAAAATCTCCGAGTAAGATGATCCTATCTTCACGGTTGATGTTTGATAGGACGGTATCCAGATCTGAATAGTAATAACAATGATAAAAATCCACAGCCTGCTTCCAGTCGACCGACCAGGTCAGGGAATGGAATGAATGAAGCCCCCTTCTATTGGTGAGGATATGAGCTGTGCCGGCTGCCGAAGCCTGTCGCACTCCCCTGGGGCAATAATTAACTGAATTACAAATGAAATGAAATGATAGTGGAGAGTATTTCTGGAATTACATTTTTGTGACAGGGAAATTTGGAGTATCCGGAGAAAAACCTGTCTGCCTCCGCTTTGTCCAGCACAAATCTCACATGGAGTGACCGGGATTTGAACCATGGACCCAGCGGTGAGAGGCCGGCGTGCTGCCGCCTAAGCCATGGAAGCTGTATTTTTAATAATAATAATAATAATAATAATTATTATTATTATTATAATACTAATAATAATAATGTTATTACCATTTTTCAACTGCTGAGCCATGGGAAAGTGCCGGACTATAAATATTCCCCGGAATCGATACTGGAAAATGACAACTTTACCTTGTACTGGGATCGTACTGAAGGGGCTGCGTGGTGCAGTTGGTAGATGCACTGAGCTTCTAACTGAAAGGAAGTGGGTTCGATCCCAGGTAGTGAGTTTTAGAAACAAAACAACCACTTTCGGAAACGCAAATAGCCCTGGGGTTCACTCAGCCTACACCAGCAATGAGTACCAGGGTAATTCCTGGGAGCAAAGACGGCCGGGCGTCGTGGAGCTGACAACTCGATCCCACCTAGTGCCTCTACCTTGCACTAATGCCAGGGCCTCCATGGCCTGCTTTGCTTTGGGATCGTACTGTATTGACAGACCAGTCAGCCGTGCACAACACAGAAAGCTTTGAGAACTGACAGAAGCTATAAACATAAGCTCACCTATGGGACTTTCAATAACCTGGTGAGCACAAATCCAACATGGCAGCGACGCAAAATATAAATATTCAAAAGGACGTTTCTCGCGATTTGACCATCAGAGCGCAGTGAAACTTGGTATGGTAAATGCTTATAGAAATTTTAAACCACTGGTGTGTAATTTTTTCAATTGTTTTCATAACCACAAGATGGCAGCTGTGCGAAGTTTTAAATCTCGATTTTATTTCCTAATCATGCGATTGAAGTTCGAATATAGTTGCTCGACAGACTTCGTCGAGCGAGGTCGCGTCTGACTCACGTGAGTTACCGGTACTGTGCTTGGCTATTTCTGTGCGTATATCTGCTATCGAACCACGGAATACCGTGTTCTGTGAGCGGTTCATATTCGTATAACTCTCGTCTTGTACTAGTAAACAACAATCACCATGGTTACAAAATTTGTGCGCAAGCCCACTTTAAAATGTGTTTTTGAACGCGACAACAGGCCCAGCGCATGGGAGGTGCACAATTGGATCTCCACTTGTTTGAAAATCGAGATGATTCATCTCGACAATTTGGACAACGCCGTATATTTAAAGGTAATTTCCCAAGTACTGTTTGAGAGTTTGTTGAGTATACATGCGGGCCAACAGAAAATTACTTTGACAGATGGTCGAATAGGGACGGTGCAAATTACTGCTGCCGATAATGTCATCAACACAGTTTGTATTCTCAAAGTTCCCCCGGAGGTCCCCATCAGTTCAATAATAAGTACTCTTAGCAAATATGGTAAAGTGAATGAGCATCGAAATGAAGAATGGTCTGCGCAATACCCATTTCGGGTGCAGAATGGCATACGCGCAGTGCGCATGGACTTGAAGGAAGCCATCCCCTCGTTCATTTCCATTGAAGGCTATCGTGCACAGATTGTTTATGATGGTCAAATGCGAACTTGCCTTGCGTGTAATTCGACAAACCATTTACGACCTCAGTGTCCCCTGCGACGAGCACGCGCTTTCGACCAGCGTACGGTAGGACCTGACACTATTGAACCAGAAAATACCGCCCTGCCGGTTAGTGGCGACCCATCAACCTCGAGTCACCCAACCCCAGCATGGGGCCCGGAACAAGTTGTCCCGCCATCAGCTCCAGCACCTAAGCACGCTGTTGATCACTCGGACTTCCCTACACTTGATGAAAGCACACACAAACGTCGGAAACCGGACAGTGAAGGTACCGATTTAACAGTCCCACCACCACCAGTAACCCATGAAAGGATTTCCGGCATGTACACAACAGCTGAAGTAATTGCGCCTACACGCTCTGATCTGCTGCAGGATAGCCCCTCACCACACGTTCCGGATCCGCCCACGACGGCCCCACTGCCCAATCTAACTGACACTGCAAACAGCCTTGCCACAGATGACGATATGGAAATTGAGGTTGCTGGGAGTGGAACAGCCAGTACTGCTCACCGTCACGTGACAGCTCCGGACACTGGGAAGACTACGTACTTACCCCCATCAGCTGCTACAACGCACAAGGAAATCACTCCTGTGAAACCCGCCCCGCTTAGTCATCGAGACCCACGATTACCTCCGAGAATGAAGAGTACTGACAAATCCCTGGGCAATTCTAAACGCTGACCTACAATATTTGCTGCTGTTCCTTTGTTTTTCATCAATAACGTCAGTTTTACAGGCCACTATCGCATATAGAACATGTATTTCTCTCCTCTGTTTCAACATTTCGTGCTCGTTTTCCAGAGCATGGCCAGTATTCTCACGACGTTTGCTACTCTCAATGTCATCCTGCTGGGTAGGTTTTTGAAGGAGTATGATATTGTTATATTGTTTCTGCAAGAGGTCAATGAAAACAATTTTGGCTGCTTGTACAATTATGACCATGTTGTGAATGTGGGGGACAACGTCCGGGGCACCGCCATCGTGTATAGAAAAGGTTTCGAAATTACCGATGTCATCATGGACCCCTCAGGTAGAATTTTGTCAGCTTCCTATAATAACATCAGACTGATTAATGTATACGGCCAGTCTGGGACGAACTACAAGCATGACCGGAACGCACTGTTCAGCCATGACATCTTGACACATGTAGCGACGTCAGGTCTGGTGATTTTAGCCGGTGATCTCAATTGCACACTGCATCCTCGTGACCTAACAGGCGCATTCAACTTCTCTCCAGGGCTGCAGGCACTTACCCATAGCATGCAGCTGGTGGAGGCCTGTTAAAGATTGCATGGTTCGTGTGTGGAATTTACCTTCTGTCGTGGGGATTCCAGATCTAGAATAGATCGCGCTTATATCTCCCAGCCTCAAGCACATCTTCTTGATAGCTGTCAAGTAGTTCCCGTAGCCTGCAGTGACCACCACAGTGTCATATTTACTCTTAAAGCATAACGGGGAGACAGATGCTTCATTGGTCGGGGTTCATGGAAAATGAACAAGAATGCTTTTCAAACCCACGACAATGACCGACACTTTGCCACCGTTTATCAACAATGTACTTCAACAAAAGATCGATACCATAATATTCTAGTGTAACGTAATCTTGATTACGGTACAAATTATTATTATTATTATTATTTTTAAAGTCATTGTGTTATTATTATTATTATTATTATTATTATTGAAATATCAAAGTTATATCGTTTTATTCACCCATTAATATCAAGGGAGGGGCCATACCATATTCACGTCATTACCATAGTCATATATAATATTGTCAAGTGCTTAGATTAAGAAACAGGGTTTTTATAGAGGTCTAGGGCTGTTTTATTAGTTAAATTGTAAAGACAGGACGGGCATGGTTGGAAGAAGTTACGGACGGTGAAGCAACATATTGCAAGAAAATGTATTTCTGGAACGAAGCCACGCTGACTGGAGACAAGGGCTTGGAGAAAGATTTCGGCGGAATATATAAATGCGCAACGAGAGGAATAGCGGGTTCTGAGTGGAATATTTGAAGTACGCGGGCCTGTATTCCCGCTCGGAGAAGTTTTAGCGTCGCTTGAGGACTGAGAAATGCTTTGCTATAATTGGTCTGATGGGTCGCGGGCAAATTTATGCCGCGAAACATCGGGACCATTCAGAGTGTATAAAAGCCCAGCGCGACTTCAGCACTGGCTATTCTATAGATTCTATTCTGTCATTCACATATTCGATCACGCACTCACTCACTGACTTTGTGAGTCGTAGACTCTGTCAGTCCCTCAGTAAGATGGGACTTAGTGAATTCAATTAGCCTGGTTTGTTCAAATTTGCTTACCATGGTGATCAAACTCAGAAACAAGCAGCAGCAGCAGCAGCAACAACAACAACAACAACAACGAGAAGAAGAAAACATATGTTTTCAAAGGTCAATAAACGTGTTTTGGCGTAAGATCTCAAATTAGACTGCAAGCAGACCAACGAGATGGACTTTGAACCACAAGGCACCAGGTATGTGGACCGAGTTATTATCAACACAGAAGATCAGCGCTAGCGAGAAGACAGTCAATATTGCCCCGCAATTAGGGAATATTAATGCACATATTGTACACAGCTCGAAACCTCAGATCAAATGTTAATAATTTTGTTGTAAATAAACCAGTATTAGTTAAAATGTCTTGTTCATTGGGAGTTGAATATATAGGATAGTTGGAATGCAAAGAGTATCTCATAGAGCAAGTTTATTGCCCTACGCTCCGATGATAGATCTTGGCTCAAGGAAGGGAGCGGCCGTGGCTAAATAAAATTTTAATGTGTTATCTTTACGATAACTGGCGCCCAGTAAATCTAAATTAATAAAGTGTATGTCGTCTGTCTAGACAGGCCAATGCTAAATAAGAACGATGAGGTGGTTTTAAGGAGTCTTGAGTGTAATATCTGTAGAAACGTTATAAATGATCGCCCAACTTGTAGAGCGATATCCAACGACGAAGGTAGCCGTTACAAATGGCACAACCAATGTGGGGCTACGAAATATCGTACTGAAGTGAATGGATATTATGTATAAATCCAGTTTATTTCAAGTATGTTAAAGTTTAAAGTTGTTTTCATGTACGATATAAACGAGTACTCTTTGCATTCATTCCGAGTTTTTCAATAAAGAGGCATATATCAAGTTAGGGAACTACGGTTATAAATTAGGAGTGTTCCTTTGATGAGTTGTTTTTTGGGTAATGAGTAACAGGGATAATTTGGGGAACATAAATTTGAGAAACCGTAGTATTATAAGATCAGTTAAAATGTCGAAATTAGATGTGCAGGGTACCAATGATGAGATGTCAAAAGTAAGCGAAAATCAGGAAACTGAGGAAAATAAACAAGACGGGGCTACAAACATCCAGAGTAATGAGGGGGAGAATCCTTCCTGGCTTCGAAACCTGACGATGCTGATAACAGAACAGAGTAAGAAGCAGGAGGAACAGAACAGAAACATAGGTATTAAGTTAGAGGAACAGAGTAAGAAGCTAGCTGAACAGAGTAAGAAGCAAGAGGAACAAAGTAAGAAATTTGACGTGCGTAGTGATCAATTAGAGAAATCAATAGATCTTAAGTTCACTGAGCATAGTAAGAAGCTAGATGAACAAGGTAAGAAGTTTGATGAAGCTACAGAGAACTTCAATAGACAAATTAAAGAAGTAGGCCGAGAATTTCACAATAAGTTAGAAAACAGGATTACTGAGGTGGAGGAATCATGGTCACTTAAGGTTGATGCCAGAATGCAACAAGTGTCGGAGCGAGTTGACAAAATTGACGAGGAAGTGAAAATTAAATGTAGTAAGGTTAGGGTTGACTTAGAAGGAGAAGTCAACAGTATGAAGGTCAAGTGTGATAATAATATTGCTAAAATAGGTAATTTAGAAAATAAACTAGAGAGCGATAATCAAGAAATTAGGGAAGAGGTTAACAGTAAATTTAACAGTATCAGTGAAGAAGTAGCGAGTAAGACAGATAAAATGGAGGAGAAATTGCAGAGATGTCAGAAGCAAATAGCAACAAATAGCGGTAATGTACAAATAGGAAATTTAAGTAGATTTCTAACTAAAGAGGCAGATTTGCCAGTATTCACAGGCAAGGCATATAACCCAATGGAATTCTTAAAAACAGTAGAAAAGAAGTTCGCTAAAGATTTAGAAGAGGGGATCGTTCAATGGGAACAAGTACTTGAGATGCTAGATAAATCTTTTGTTAGGGATTCAAGGTCATGGTTCAGTGTGTATAAATACCAGATGACTAGTTTTAGAAAATTTAAAGAGAAGTTCATAGCCAAGTACTGGAATGAAAATGTGCAAGAAAGAGAAAGATGTAACATTATTTTTGGGAAGTACCAAAGGAGAGATGGTGTTTCGTACACAGAGTATTTCTTAGCGCATGTACTTATATGCCAGAATTTAGAAGGTTTAGAGACTGAATCACAGGTAATTAAAACATTATTAAGGCATTTTCCTGATATAATTAAAGAAGCATTCTTCATGCAGAATATTACTACTATTAACGGGTTCGAGAAGCTATTGGAAAACTTTGACTCTCTTGAAAATAGTAGGACCGAACGCAAGCCAATAAGTCGAGGAGATAATTTCGGGCAGGATGAGAGAGAGAGGGGAAGAGAACAAGGCAGGAATGCGAATTACGAAAGACGACTTGACAATGGGGGACGCACAGCAAATACGAGGAACGAGAATTTGAACAGAGTAGGGGAAGGTACTAGGCCAGACAGACGTACAGGTCAACAACAACAATCTACATCAGGGGCAGGTAGGCCTAATTTAAACGAATAACGGGTTGCAGTGAGGTCAACAGACAGCCCGAAGTGATTGCAGTTCAATGTCCTAGGAATATTGAGTATTTAGGAGATTTTAATATAGATGTTAGAGAAGAACTGCTTTATGACCTAAATGGTGGAAATTTAGATAATGTTGAGAATGAGACTATGTCACCAGTAATTAAACTTAATGTGTGGGGTAAAGAAGTTGATGTTTTATTGGACAGTGGAAGCGAAAACTCTTGTATAAATTTAAGATTTTTGGAAGATGTAATGAGAGAAGGTATTCATGTTGATATAATTCCAGTTAAGTCCACTTTCATTGTCACAGCTGTAGGTAGTAGGTCTCAGAAAATATCTAAGCAAGTCGCAGTTCCAATTAACATTAGTGAGTTAGTTAAATTTCAGCCCTGTTTGGCAGTTCCAAATTTAGTATATCCGGTGATTCTCGGTGCGGAATGGTTATCATTATATCAAGTTAAATTAGATTTTCATTTTGGCAGGATATGTTTATTTTGGCAGGATAGAGAAGTTCAGGTTACGTATAAGGTGTCTAAGACTGACAAACAGATGAAAGTGTGTATGTTTGAGGAAGAAAGCAACGTGGTTGTGAGTGATGAGATTCCTGAAGTAAATGAGGTAGATCGCGGAGATGCTAGTGAGAGCAAAGTTTTTAAGGTGTGTCAGGTTGCAATGGAGTCTGAACTTGAGAGTAGGATCCATGATGCATTGTCACAGTGTAAGCTGGATGATGAGCAAGGTCATCAGTTACATTAGGTATTAATAAAATATAAGGAAATTTTCAGCTCAAAACCCGGAGCAACACACTTATATGAGCATAGTTTTGTCGTTAAAGACACAAGTAGTTTCGTAGGGCCTAGGTATCCTGTCGCAACTAAATATATGAAAGCCGTCGAAGAACAGATAGAATTAATGTTGGAAAACGACATAATTGAGCCTTCAGCTAGCCATTGTTTAAATCCATTAGTTGTAGTAGCCAAGAAAGACAATTCAGTGAGACTATGCATAGACGGCAGAATGTTAAATACTAGGGTCGAAAGCGACCAGCTGAGAACTGAAGCAATGGAGGATTTAGTTCAACGTTTTCAGGGGCGGAAGTGGTTCTCAACAGTAGATTTTAGTAGTAGTTGCTCAACGTTAGTGAGGAAATTAGGTAGGACACTAGGTAGTTATTTCAGGTATGTATTGTTGACTCATGTGACGTTATTCAGGCTAGCCAGTGTTTTGTTGAGAGGTAGGAAGTACATGGAAGTTTGTAGCAACGATTGTTACGTAAGCCGTTGCCATCTTGTGCATTGGAAGGGAAAATGTCAAAGCTGTTTTTATTGTTACTGGACCTTATGTCGTTTCGAAGAGGATAGGAAAGAATGCCTACTTATTGAAAGATCAGGAAAATTGTGTCATTGGTACATATAACATTTTCAATCTGAGGAAATATCATAGAAAAGAGCAAGTGCTGCAAGAAGGGCAGACTGCCGTGTGTTTATAATTAGAGTCGTGTCGTGGCTCTAAGGAATTGGTGGAAGTGAGATAAATCACTTGTGTTGCGTGAAACAAGAAGCAATATATTGTGTTCTGTTATTGTAAGGGACTACAAGAACAAATGTAGCATGTAAATCCTGTATGACTGCACAGGACAATCAGAATGTTTATGTAACATTGCAAGAAGAGTGCAGATCATGATGATGATGATAATTGTTGTTTTAAGGGGCCTAACATCGAGGCTATCGGCCCAGAGTGCAGATCAATCAAGGAAAATGAAAAGGGTATAATCATTATGTATGTAATTTGAAGGGTCATATATGTATATTCAGTGTATTTCCTGTTAAGTTTTAAAGGGAAAATTTGTGATTTCATCATTCATTACATTCTTTATGAAACCATGGGGACGTTTTGTAACGTAATCTTGATTACGGTACAAATTATTATTATTATTATTTTTAAAGTCATTGTGTTATTATTATTATTATTATTGAAATATCAAAGTTATATCGTTTTATTCACCCATTAATATCAAGGGAGGGGCCATACCATATTCACGTCATTACCATAGTCATATATAATATTGTCAAGTGCTTAGATTAAGAAACAGGGTTTTTATAGAGGTCTAGGGCTGTTTTATTAGTTAAATTGTAAAGACAGGACGGGCATGGTTGGAAGAAGTTACGGACGGTGAAGCAACATATTGCAAGAAAATGTATTTCTGGAACGAAGCCACGCTGACTGGAGACAAGGGCTTGGAGAAAGATTTCGGCGGAATATATAAATGCGCAACGAGAGGAATAGCGGGTTCTGAGTGGAATATTTGAAGTACGCGGGCCTGTATTCCCGCTCGGAGAAGTTTTAGCGTCGCTTGAGGACTGAGAAATGCTTTGCTATAATTGGTCTGATGGGTCGCGGGCAAATTTATGCCGCGAAACATCGGGACCATTCAGAGTGTATAAAAGCCCAGCGCGACTTCAGCACTGGCTATTCTATAGATTCTATTCTGTCATTCACATATTCGATCACGCACTCACTCACTGACTTTGTGAGTCGTAGACTCTGTCAGTCCCTCAGTAAGATGGGACTTAGTGAATTCAATTAGCCTGGTTTGTTCAAATTTGCTTACCATGGTGATCAAACTCAGAAACAAGCAGCAGCAGCAGCAACAACAACAACAACAACAACGAGAAGAAGAAAACATATGTTTTCAAAGGTCAATAAACGTGTTTTGGCGTAAGATCTCAAATTAGACTGCAAGCAGACCAACGAGATGGACTTTGAACCACAAGGCACCAGGTATGTGGACCGAGTTATTATCAACACAGAAGATCAGCGCTAGCGAGAAGACAGTCAATATTGCCCCGCAATTAGGGAATATTAATGCACATATTGTACACAGCTCGAAACCTCAGATCAAATGTTAATAATTTTGTTGTAAATAAAACAGTATTAGTTAAAATGTCTTGTTCATTGGGAGTTGAATATATAGGATAGTTGGAATGCAAAGAGTATCTCATAGAGCAAGTTTATTGCCCTACGCTCCGATGATAGATCTTGGCTCAAGGAAGGGAGCGGCCGTGGCTAAATAAAATTTTAATGTGTTATCTTTACGATAACTGGCGCCCAGTAAATCTAAATTAATAAAGTGTATGTCGTCTGTCTAGACAGGCCAATGCTAAATAAGAACGATGAGGTGGTTTTAAGGAGTCTTGAGTGTAATATCTGTAGAAACGTTATAAATGATCGCCCAACTTGTAGAGCGATATCCAACGACGAAGGTAGCCGTTACACTAGATTGGTGGATAAAGAAGTTAAAGCCTACCATTAGATCTACAGCCAAAACTTTCACCTATGAACGGTACCACGACCTAAACAGGAAACTCGACTTTTATACCACAGTCATGCATGATCTGCATCGGAAGGAACGGCTAGGAGAAAATGTTTCGACGCCCCTCAGTTCCATCAAGAAGACTGTTGTAGGGATTAAGGAGCAGAGCCTCCAGGACTTGTTCCCTCACTTTAAATGAACCTCCATCATAGCAGATAAACGAATGTCACTCTTTCATTTAGCTAAAATGCGAAGATCAGCAAACCGACAATTTGTGCGTGAATGGATTAATGAACAAGAACTCACGAACACATACTCGCCGAAAGTGAGCGCTACTTTCGTGACATGTTGGGAGAAGACAGCGTTAGTGATTTGCAAGTCAATAATATCTTGCGATTTGTTGACAAACACCTCGAGGACGTTGACATCCATTTCCTTGAGACGTCTATCACCAAGGAAGAGGTAAAACATGCTCCAGACCAGACTGCATCTAATAAGACACCCGGCGTTGTCGGCATCCCGTACGAGTGGTACCGACACTTTTGGACCATGGTCGGAGATGACCTGACAAGTGTGCTTAATCAAGCATTGATCGGTGACATTCCGAATACCTTCACAGAAGGGGTTATTATTCTGATTCCGAAACTATCGAAATGTGTCTATATCACTGACTACAGACCCATTACTATCTTAAATACCGATTATAAACTTCTGGCCAAGGTGTTAGCAAACATAATCCGACGCATTCTTCCCGCTTTAATTGGCACTGAGCAAACTTGTACCATTCCTGGAAGAAATATCGTGCACAACCTTCTAGCCATTCGTGATATTATCATACACTACTCTGTCGCTGATAACCCCGCAGCTGCACTTGCAAGCATTGACCTTAATAAAGCCTTTGACAGAATAGCCCACAAGTATTTATGGAAGGTATTAGAATGCTTTCAATTTCCCAACACAATCATAGCAACTTTCCAACAACTTTACCAAACGGCTTCTTCTCGTGTAATGGTCAACGGGTTTCTGTCATCGAAAATTCCAGTCAGGAAGTCTGTCAGACAAGGATGCCCCCTATCAATGGCTCTATTCGTCTTGGCGCTGGAACCCATGGTCAGGATGATGAACAACGTACTCACTGGCCTCACGATCAACGAAGAGCGTTTCACACTGCGAGCCTATGCCGATGACGTAATGATACTACTCACAAATGAAGGCGACGTGATACTCGTCCAACAAACCCATGAGTAATTTTGTCAGGCCAGTGGAGCACAAGTAAACTATGGAAAGTCATCCTTATTGCTTTTAGGCCCAGGTGACAATAGGCACTACTCCAATAATACCGGTATTCCTACTGTCACCGCATGCAAAATATTGGGTATAACTTTCAGTCGAGATATTGCGGAGACCATACAGACCAACTGGGCTGACCGATTAAATGTTCTGAGGTTCCAACTGAAAGAGGAACTTTCAAGACGGCTCAATATTCTGAAAAAAAACCTGGCACATTAATACATTTGCTCTGTCGAAACTCTGGCATGTGGCGCAAGTTCTTCCCCCTCCACATATAATCAGCCAGCGCATTGAAATGGCGATTGGATTCTATCTTTGGAAAGGCTATCGCTATAGAATTCGACGGGAACAACTGCAGTTACCAGAACAGTGTGGTGGGCTGCGACTTTTTGCAGTTGAACTGAAATGCTCTTCACTCTTCTTGAAACATATTATCAAGGCGAGACAGTCTACAGGTGATCCGTTCGTTTGTGCTGCTCTGAAAGTCATTGAAACTACTCCTTTACGACAACCCCATCCGTTCCGAACTTCGTTCGGGAAAGCCCTGACCCTTTTGCTAAAACTTCCCACTGCCCACATCTCCGATGGTTCCTTTAATGAAGCTAAACACATTTATGCCTCTTTTCATTGCAACTCCGTAATTTCACACCCCTGGTGCATTTTAAATACCCCTACAAGAACTGGAAGCATATCTGGGGCAATGTGCGCAACAAATGGCTTCCCTGAGAATGGCGACTGTCAGTATATGCCTGCATTAATGAAATCATCCCCACTGGTGAAAACATGAAGTGGCACGAACAAGTAGCTGATGACGACTGTCCTGTGTGCAACAGGACTGACACCCTCATCCACCGCATCACTACATGTGGGAGAGCGAACGGCGTGTGGCGATGGACGATGAATGCTATTCACAGCATAACTGGGCTAACACGCAACAGGGACGAGGAGTTCTTGAACTTCGAATTACGGGATGTACTTGGTGAGCCGAAAAAGAATGCCATGTTATGGCTAGCAGCTGGAGCAATCCACCACAACCTTACTGGTTACCGGACTCCCCTGGTGAATACCCTGCTTGGTTTTCTGGATAACCTCCGAAAATAACGATGGAAATTCGTACAGCGGAAGTGTCTCACCAGTGCTTTTGGCAACCTTTTATATAAATTCTAACAACATACGTGTGGTCATCATTGTGCTACAGCCTTACGATGATTGGTGTTTTGTTATTATGTTTTGTGTTTTTTTTATATTTTGTTTTTTCTCAAAGACTACTATGAACTTAGAACGTCACCTAGAAGAGGGATTTGTATTTAGTGATCAGTGTTTGTAGCTGTTCTTTTGTAAACACAAGAATGAATAAATCAATGTAAATAATTTATACCTGCACAATAATCTTCATGTAATGGTACATAACTCTAAGACCTACATATATAAAAATCCAACATTGCGACCATCCAAAATATTTTGACGGTCCTCAATATCTACAAATCTATTACAGCGATCAAACTGAAATTTTGTATGTTGATAGACGCAATTAATATTAGTAGGATATATGAAAATTGGCTGTATAGTTCTTCACGGAACTACTTGTTAATTTATTAGATAAAGCATAAAGTATTAAAGCAACATATTTATATATTTTCATTCATTTATTTGCAATTGGGGGTGTGTCCACCGGTGGAAAATTGGGTATACATAACAAATAAACAATTATATACAATTCAATAACAATTAAACTGGAGTATTTACACAAATCATCAGTCCTTTCTTAAACACACCTATATGTTTGGGGAAAGGCTCTAAGACTGCGGCAGGTAGAGAGTTCCAGTTATCAATGGCACTGTTTACGGAATAATATTTAACATAATTTGTTCGCTGTGGTCGGCCCTTAAGTTTCAAAGGATGATCACTCCTACCCATGTAAGTAGGCTTTTCCATACTTTTTCTAAGCTCACCCCATGCTGGTTGATTTGTATACGTGTTGTACATAGCGCAGAGTCTAGATTTCATCCTCCTAGCCTCCAGTGATTCCCACCCAAGTTTCTTTAACATACGGCTCACACTGCTCCAGGTATTAAAGTCACTGAGCACAAATCTAGCGGCCTTTCTTTGTACCATTTCCAACTCATTGATGAGTTTTATTAGATATGGATCCCAAACCGCCGAGGCGTATTCCAGAATAGGTCTTACAAGTGACAAATATCCTAATTCTTTAGCAGAGGTACTACTTCCTTTTAACACCGTCATTACAAAGTGCAGAGATTTGAAAACTTTAGAAACTGCACATCCTACATGAGTACTCCATTTCATATCATTCCTTACGTGAAGGCCCAAATATTTGCAAGAATCTTCTCGTACAAATATTTTCGAGCCAATGTTATATTGAAAATCTTGCCTTCGCACTTTCCCTATATTTATGAAACTACACTTTCTTGTGTTTATTTTCATTTTATTTTCAATCGCCCACTTATAGACCAGGTTCAGGTCCTCTTGAAGCACTGCGTTGTCTTGTGAGTCATGTATCTTTCGATATATTACACAATCATCCGCAAACAATCGACAGTCACTGCGAATCCCATTTGGTAAGTCATTTATAAACGCTAAAAGTAACAAAATTCCGATTACGCTTCCCTGAGGGATACCCGATGTTACGGTAATTTCATACGAGAAAATAGGCCTTCGACTTTCACTTTCTGGGAACGCCTCGTCAAAAATTCTTGGATTCATTAAATTTATTTTTCTATGAATCTTCGTTGAAGCTATTTATGGAGTTGGAGGAGAAAATCGTTCCCCTAGGCTACACATTTCGTTCAATTCGATTTCACCCTGTTCGAATTGATAGGAGGGACAGACATTCAGAGTACACACACTCACACACACACACACACACACACACACAGACAGTCACACAATTTTCGGCCCTATGTTGATCTCACAAGTCTACTTTTATTTTTTGCAAAAATCGCTGCACTCAATACCGGCCAGTTGGTGAACCCATGTCTACGGTATAATTGAAAAGTTTCCTCTTAATTTTAAAATTTCGCACAGCCACCATCTTGAGGTTATGTAAACAATCGAACTAAATTAGATGCCAGTGCATAAACATTTACTGTACCAAATTTCACTGCGATAGGATTTAAATGTTTCACCTTCGCTTGGCCGCCATGTTCGTTTTGTATTTTACTGGTTTTTGGAAGACTCATAGCTGAACTTTCAGTAGTACCCTTTATCACAGTACAACATTTCAGGATGATACCAGTAATAGTTTTGGATATATGGAATGCCGGTGAAATACTTCGCACAGCTGCCATGTTGGATTGGTGAGATGTAATAAAATTTGAAGGGCACAGTCGGGGTCGGCCGTTGTAGTGCTATGATCGTACCGAATTTCATTAAAATCGTCCATCCGTTTAGAAGGTATTATGGGACACACACACACACAAACACACACACGCGCGGACAAAAAGTGATCTCATAAGCCATTTTTTCGTAAAATGTCATCATCATCATCATCATCATCTTCATTTCCCCTTTTCCAGCTGGCACTGGGTGGGGGCAAATATGGTTCCTCTCCACTTTGTTCTGTCGTTCCACCATTCCTCTTCCGACACGGTGTTCCGATGCAGGTTCCGTTTACTAATACTATTCTCCACCGAGTCCATCCAACGCATTCTTGGTCTTCCTCGTCATCTCTTCCCTGTCATCCGTCGTTCCAGTGCTCGTCTTGGTAGCCTTACTTCATTCATCCGTTTGACATGTCCAAATCATCTCAATCTGTTTTGCTCCAGTTTGTCATTTAGTTTCTGTACTCCCAGTTCTTTCCGTACATCTTCATTTCTCACTCTGTCCCTCCTCGTTTTCTGGATCATACTTCTCAGGAATCTTATCTCAGCTGCCTGTACTCTGCTCTCATCCCTCTTAGTCATTGTCCAAGTTTCTGCTGCATATGTCATTATAGGAACATAATTATGCTTTGTACATAACTTCTTTAGCCTTAATTGGTATGTCCTTGCTCCATACTAGTCCCCGTACCTGTTGGTAGAAAGCACTCCCGAGTGTATTCTTATGCTTATTTCCAAATCTAATCTTCCATCTTCGCTTCCCAAGTATTTGAAGTGTTTCACCACATCCAATTCCTTATCTCCTACTTTGATTACTCCTTTTCCTTCTTTCTTACCTCTACTCATCACCACTGTTTTACTCTTCTCCACATTTATCTTCAATGCCCATTGTTCAATTTTTTCATTTATTATGTCTAACTGTTCTTGTACCTCCATCTCATCCTCGCCCCAGAACACAACATCGTCTGCAAACAACATTACCTTCATCTTTGCCCTATTATATTCTTTCATTGCTGCCTTCATGATGTCATCCATCACCATTACGAACAATAATGGTGACAACACACTTCCTTGCTTTAGTCCAGTGACAATTTTAAACAATTCCGATGTCCCGACTCTAGTCTTCACACTACTGTAGCGATACATGCACGTTCCTTTTAACATGTCTCCCAGTTCCTTGCCTAACCCCCTATTTGTTAAGCTTTCACAAACGTTTGTTCTAGGGATGCTATCATAGGCCTTTTCTAGATCAATATATGTCATTATCATGTACTTCCCAAACTCTTTTCAATGTTCTGCCTCAGAATAAAAATGGGTTCCACTGTTGACCTGCCCCCTCTGAATCCAAACTGCTCCTCCTCTATTTGGTTTTCTACCTTTACTCTAATTATTTTTTCTAGGATTCTTTCCATTACTTTGGCAACATGCGAGATGAAGGTGATTCCTCGGTAGTTTCCACACACTTTCCTGTCTCCTTTCTTGAATATTGGCAATATTATTCCCTTTTTCCAGTCTTCAGGAACTTTCTTCTCTCTCCACACACTCCTGAGAAATCTGTATGTCGACTGCAGTCCCACTGGTCCTGCCGCCTTGATCACATTGCCACTTCGTCGATTCTCACAGCTTTCCCCATCTTCATCTTCCTAACTGCCCATTCCACTTGTGCCATGGTAATGTCTGGTTGTTCTTCTATTTCTTCCTCCACTGTTTAGGCTGTTAGCGTAACTTCTCCGCATGTCCGGCATCTCACATTCAACAGCTCGCTGAAATATTCTTTCAATCTGTCCGTTATCTTTTCTGTTCTTTTTTTTTTTCAATATTTCACCTTCTTTGTTTTTCATGAACCCAGGGTTCACCTTTTCATTTGTTCTACTTTTTATAATTCCAAACAGCAATTGCTTTCCACAATTTAAATACTCCCTAATTTCCTGAGTGAATTCTTCCCAGCTTTTCTTCTTTTCCTCTGCAATTACTTTCTTGCAATCTCTGTTTTCTTCTATATATTTTTCTCTACTTTCTTCAGTCTTTTTTTGTTTTCTATTCCTTCCAAACTTTCTTCGTCTCTCTTACCTTTTCTTTTACTCTATCATTCCACCATTTTGGAATGATGATGATAAAATGTAAATAAGCAAATCATGATATATCGTAAGCATCCGGGTCATAGAAATCATTTCCAAACATTATCCACAGCTTATCCGCTATCCACTTTATCATCATCCGCGCAGGACCTTACTAATATAGCAAAGAGAATATACCTGGCAATGTTCTGAATCGAGAGCAGAAATGAGTCGCATGAAGAGCTTGATCATTAATTTCCATGTCTGCTAATTGCATCCTTTCAGACTCCAACTACCGCATGCATGAATGATCAGCAGCTTCAAAGTGTGCTCTTATCATTGATTACATCACTAACTCAGATGTTCCTTCGTTAAAATAGAACGGCCAATTGTACTATTTCCAGTTCGTGGAACAGCATAATTGCTGCCACACTGCTCTCGGAAAAATATGTTTCTCGAGTTGGAATCAGAGCATTGGGTGAAGGATATGATGATGATATCTCTTGTTTTAAGGGGCCTAACATCTGGGTAATCGGCCCCTAATGGTTTGGGTGATGGTGAAAATGGAAGATGATCAAATGAAACTAACAACTAAAACTACTCTCTCATAAACTTGAAGAGCAAATGGGGCACAACAACGAGAAGAATATAAATAAGAGACAGGAGGAAAGGAAATGCACTCAGCCCTCGAAGAATGAGAATTGAGGGACTTGGAAAGAAGGAGAACCAGGCAAGGCAGAGAGGAGAGGGACCGCCCCAAAGGCAATGGAAAAAGGGGGGAAACCAGACCCAGCTCAGGAAGCCCTCGGGTTCGCCAACTCCCGAACTTACCAACTGTGAGCCCTTGAGGGTGTAGCACAATCCAGGGTGCACAAGAAATGGTGGGGATACACACACCCTGCCTCCTTGAGGACCTTGAGCAGAAGGCAGGATGTACCTGAAAGAAAAACCAACCAATCTTCTTCGGATGATGATGAGTAGGGCCCGGATGTTGATGATCTTTTTACTGAGCCGTCTAAAACAATGCTGAAGTACATAGAAACTCCGGACATGCCACCCCTCTTCAAATATGTAATTTTTATTTTGCATATTTTTTTTTTCATTTTAAGAGCAATTTTTCAAGTTTGGTAGATTTTTTGGTAATATTTTAGAGAAAGTGGCCTTTTAAGGTCATTTATTTCCAATTTAGTCATGTCACAGCCTTCTATGAGGGAGCTACGTCTCTCAGAGGTAAGAAGAAACTAGCAGCTGATACAAGATAATTTAAAATTTTTAGTAGATAAATATATATCTTGGATGCAGAAGAACGGTACCGTAGGTGTACTGATGCTCTTGTTTTCTTCGCAAACCAGTTATTAGCGGAATGGAATGTTACCTGCTCTGTTGACCAAGGTCAGCTGTGGCGGGGTAGAAAGGGGAAGGGGTGTATATAATTGTCTCATTGTCAGTTCCTCACAGTTCATGGCGAGAGATATCGTTCATTGCCGCTTTCAAAATGCCTAAAATAAAGCCAAGTGGGTCAGTGCATTTAAAACAACTAGTGGTGACAATGTGTTTTCTATCGATGAAAGCATATTGTTTTACAAACTGTGGAACTAAAGTACCTGCTGAAAGATTTACTGTAACGCAACATATCGGTCGCTTTTCATTTTCTCCACTTTATAGTGCATTTTTCGAATGTTTAGGTCATTTATAACAGTCATTTTTTGAAAATTTTAAGTGCATTTTATAACCTTTTTACTGCACCAACATCCGGGCTCTAATGATGAGTAATTGATTTGAGATCTCTGGTCGTAACAGTGGCTCCACCCTGAAGTAAGGCTGAACAGGCAGTTCCGCGGTGGCCTTAGGGTTTGTGGGATTTGAATAGGTAAGAATCCTGCACAGTTGTAAGCCCAGAAGCTTTCACTCTCTCTCTTGAAGATTTCCCCGCGGTTTCCCTCGAAGAAATGAAATAAATAAATACGCTCATTATTTCAATCTGGTTTATTGATCACCTTTACTTAGTCGTTGGAGCTTGTGAATGGTAGAAAGTGTCTACACTGCACAGTGGGTCAAAATCAAAATCTAGGGGGACAAAATTATTTTTACGTTTTAATCATGAATTTAGAGTGAAAGCAACGTATATAACTTGTTTACTTCACAACAAAATCAGTTGAGACCTTTTTTAAGCTACCGTACGTCTACACATGCAAGAAATTGTCTATGACTAGGAGTTGGATAGAACATTCAGTTATCTCTTCAGAACAATTTTCTTTCCCTAATTTACTTTTAACAAAGTCACAAAGTTCCACTTTTGACATAATCTTCGAACCCAGTGCTTCAAACAGTTGTAAACGTGTGAGAACTGGTAGCACGGCATCTTCTAAAACGTGAAATAACTAAGTAAGTTGCAAATAGATGCAAAAATGTTATAACAGGCGTAAACTACAAGACTTTATCTGCATTCTAACATTAAGTAGAAAGTGACGCAGAGTGATGCGACATACTAAAAATCTAAGTGAAAATATAATTGTATAAATAATAGTTAAATATGATATAATGCAAATATAGATAAAACTACGTAACAATTACGCCCATTAATAACTGAAACACGTTACAAAGATCATACCTTCAGCTGCATGTTCCATCTTAAAGTATCACACTAACCAGAAAGACAACCAAACCACAGCCACTTACATTCACCCTCCAATACAGACTGCTTGAACAGTGGTGACAGATTTACACTAAGATGCGTTTATATCCCTGAATAGTGAGCGGCAATTATATGAGTATGCTGTAGAAGTAATACATTTTGATTTTTTAATTGTGAAAATAAATAATTTTGTCCTCCTAGATTTCGATTTTGACCCACTGTGCACTGGTAACTTATACTACATATTTTATTTTACTATAACTCCAGGAGCTAAATTAACTGGTCTACTTCAGGCGTTCCTGTGCCACGCGCGTGATTTGCCATTGGCTCAGTAATTAGCGTTTGATTGCTTTTCAGTTTTGTGTCACAAAATATTGGTGATGTTTCGTGAATGTTATCCGCGCGAAGGCGTGAGGAAATTGCTGACGTTTCGTCTGACGTGAATCGTGTATCGATCGAATTGAGTTGGTTGTAAGCATCGCATATTGGAACACGTCTTCAGGAAGATTCAATTTCGGAGAACATAGCTTCCTCATTTCAGTGGGCCACCCACATTTTATCCCCATTACTCGACGAAGCGGGGCACGATCTTCATTGATCCGTGTCGCGAAAGCACAACGTAAATAACTTGCGCTACTTTTAAGGCCTCTAAACTTCTACAACAGAATAAAGTGGAGACATATTGGACTCGTGTATCAGTCGTGTGGGGCTACGCTCACGTCAGGCGCGGGGATTTCTGCCTCTTGGAAACGATCCTTGCAATATCATAAATAACTAGCATTACCCGTCGCGGCTACGCCCGCGAATATTCTAGTTGTAAAGAGTACACTTAGCAAAATCTCAATCATGAATGCTATGACTGATTTATCCTTGGTATGAATAATCAGACTTTATCAATTCAGCTACTGGTGCAGTGGTTTGTCATTCTTTCATAGGCATATCAGAGCGAAGTTAGTTTTCTGGGAATATCACAGACACTGTTAATTTAAAGGCCTTTAAATGTGGTTTTCGGAGACCCTTTATAGTCGGGTGAAAAAGACCTTTCGCACCACACTCACACGTGAAAATTGCATGAAAAAATTCTAGAGTGCCCCTTGACCCCCTTAAGCGCATTATACTGCATGCATTGATGAATTTTACAGCTTAATTTGGTTCAGTGATAACCCTATAACCGTCTGGAAACGTTCACAGTAATGTAATAATTGGAATTGCATTGCGTCTTACAGAAATAGATGGACCTGTGAGATTCTGTTACCATGGTTACCGTGGTGCATTCTTTCATTATTTCATTGTAAATATACAGGTTTTAAGGTATTTATTTAATTGTGAGGCATTTAAAGAGTAAGTGAGTGCGTTTCGCTTACGCATTGGGTTATGCTGAATCTGTAGGTACCCCATATGTGTAGGTTGGTGTAAATGGAACCTTATTTTCGGTACAAAACTGGAACGGGACCTTAGCAGAATAATATAGAGAGGGATAATTAAAGACCATTTTGAGAAACAATACTGGGAGCTAAAAGGATTACAACTACGGAATATAGAGGAGGTTGTAAGCCCTAACTCCGCCATGTTAAATGAGTCGACTTCATGTTACTTTTTCTCATTAAGTAATTAACCTATTGAAACAAAACCTTATAGATAAATAGATCTATGTTTTGTCTTTAAATGGTTGTTTTTGAAAATGTGTGTGTTTGTAAACATTTTTTCTTCAAATATTAAATGTTTCAACTTATTTCTCAAAGAAAACATAAAATATTATTTTGAGCCTATTTTCATTTATGAAAAAAAAATAGGCTTATGAGATCACCTTTTGTCCGTGTGTCTGTCTGTGTGTGCGTGTGAGATTCGTGTGTGTGTGTGTGTGTGTGTGTGTGTCCCCTAATAAAATCTAAACGGCTGAAGCGATTTCAATGAAACTCTGTAAGTTTATAGCACTATTCCGGACGACCCCGTGCGAGCTCTTCAAATTTTCTTACGTCTCAACAATCCAACATGGCGGCTGTGCGAAATATTTCACCAGCATTCAATATCTCCGAAACTGTTACCGATATCACCCTGGAATTTTGGTCGGTGATAAAAGGAACTACTAGAATTTCACCTGTGTGACCTTTGAAAACCTGGTAACTACAAAACCAACATGGCGGCCAAGCGAATTTGCGACGTTTAAATAGACTTTTCTCGTTATTTAACCAACCAAACGCTATGAAACTTGGTACAGTATATGTTCATAGATATTGTAATGCACCGACATCTATCTTTCTTCAATCGTTTACATAACCTCAAGATGGCGGCTGTGCGAAATATTTCACCGGCATTCTATATTTCAGAAACTATTACCGGTATCACCCTGAAATTTTGTACGGAGATAAGGGGCACTACTGAAAGTTCATCTATGATACTTTTAAAAACCGGTTAATTACAAAACGAACATGGCGGCCAAGCTAGGATGAAAGTATTAAATAGACTTTTCTCGTGATTTAATGATCCAAACGCAATGCAACTTGGTACAGCAAATTTTTATACACATTGTAATCCACTGGTATCAAATTTACTTCAATTCTTTACATAACCTCAAGATGGCGACTGTGCGAATTTTAAAATTAAATTTTTATTTCTTGTGTCGTAATCATGCGATCGAAGTGAAAGTTCTTATAATGAACCTACGCAATAATTGTCCTTTTTGGTACATAACTCTAAGACCTACATGTATAAAAATCCAACATGGCGACCATCCGCAATATGTAGTCGGTTCTCAAGATCTACGAATCTATTACAGCAATCAAACTGAAATTCTGTACGTGGATAGTAGCAATTAACTTAAGTGGAATATACGTAAATAAGCTTTAGTTCTTCACGGAACTCATCATCTTCTTCTTTGCATTTTCCCATTTATGTGGGGTCTTCCTTCCTGCCAGTGGCGTCGGAGCGGATTTCATTTTGGGGGTGCAAGATTTACTCGGCCTTAGCGGGTGGCCTAACTTTGGAGGCGCAGCTTCATTTCCTTTATGCGACTTCGCATTTGTAATCCACGAAAGGAGAAAAGTTGATAATACGCGAGCTATAAGCCAGCAAAAGCCAGTCCTTTTTGTTTGTTTTCTTTTTAGCCCATTTTCAATTTTGAAAAAATAGGCTTATGAGATCACCTTTTGTCCGTGTGTGTGTGCGTGTGTGTGTCTCCCCTAATAACTTCAAAACGGCTGGAGCGATTTCAGTGAAACTCGGTAAGTTCATAGCACTATTCCGGACGACCCCGCCGTGCCCTTCAAATTTTGTTACGTTCCACCAATCCAACATTGCGGCTGTGTGAAATATTTTACCAGCATTCAATATCTCCGAAACTATTCCCGATATCACCCTGGAAATTTTACGGTGATAAAGGGAGCTACTAGAAGTTCACCCATGTGACTTTTGAGAAACAGGTAACTACAAAACCAACATGGCGTCCACGCGAATTTGCGACTTTTAAATAGAAACACTCTCACCTCCCCGCTGGAGTTGATTTAATTTTAACTACCCTCATTACCACAAACCTACAGAATTTACTGCCTTTAAATACAGGCCACAAGTGATTTTAACATAACTTCACGACTTTGAATGGGCGCCAAGGTTGACCATATGGGTCTTCCTGAATAAAATAGAATAAAATACGTACCTGTTTCCCCGACTATGAAACACCTTATCCCAGGCGTGGGGCATTTGGCATGCGTTCGCTGATGTTACCAGGTTCATGCAAATCAGGAATTAACACACACATGAATTTAAAAGAAACAATCTATTGGCTGTACTATACATCTATATACATAATATACAACATGAGAAATATCCTTCAATAAACTCGTGAAAAATTTTGTACAGTACCTTGCCACTGAATTTAGGCTCTTAGAGCAGCAAACACTTACGGCCATATTTGACCTAGGCCTACCAGCCTCCTGTACATATTTCACTTGTACACAAATCTACACTCGTCAGACTTTCACGCATCATTTGCCTATTCTTTTCACTTTGCACAGTTTGAGCACGAATCTACACTCGCCAGACTTGTTGACTTCAACGCCATGACATCCTCCCATGACTTCCACAACAGATGATGAAGTGAGGTTATGAACGTCTTTTTAGGGTGTGATATGATCAGCTACCCATGGTCTACGAACTTAACCATGTCGAAAATATGTAGTCATTCAATAGCACAACGCTCAGTGAATGTCTAGTTACTGTCTCTGCTGTTCGATTACCGGACCATGCCAGATAAATCGACCCTGGGCGCAAGAAGACATGGAATCTAGCCTAAAAGCAAGAAGACCTGATCTCTAACTGTTCGTTACGGAAACCATGTCACGTAAAACGACCCTGGGCGCTAGTAGATCTGGACTCTGCCAATAAGGCAATAAGACGACATCGGAACACCAGACACGCCATTATATGCACTGGCGAACGGATACATCACCCCACTGTTCCTGCCGGAACTAACTCGTGCGTGGCCCGCTCCTAGCGGAACATCCGTGTCAACACATGAACATTAGACAGACGTAATTCCTACTGACGTCACTCAGTATTTTTCCTTTCGAAGTTCATAAGAGTTCATGCTATTAATAGCCTAGGTATTCCCTGAACTTGCCACCACAAGCCGAATTACTGCCTGTCTTTTCCGGGTTTGTAACATTTCCAGTCCTCGAAGATACGAATACTTGGTACCTTATAGTACAGCCACGAATCTAACATTTAACATTACTAGGTCAAGATAAAGCCATTAACCCCAAACCAAAATGAAATAATGCTTCTACTCAAATTAACACAGTCTTATATATCCTTGTTCCCAAAACGTTATAAATCGCAAAACCCCGTATTTTATAATAACAAATATCCAAAAACCGATAATTAATAAACAATGATCCTAGTTGGTCCGGACCATCCAAAGATGAATCCGTCCACAAAACACACACAGGCACAATAAAAATCACCTCTGCAACCCCACTTTAACCCAATATAATAAGATATGAATAAAATACCCCAAACTAACTGCACAAGGCAAAAAAAAAACCGAGGGTGAGCTACTGTAACTGAATAAATTCGGTTACAGTTTGTTCTAAACGCTTCGGTATTTTCCTCTGCCGTTTTTTGGGAAGTTTTTGTTCAGGTTTGGGCTTCTTGCTCTGCTTCTGCTTCTTTTTTTGCTTTTACTCGGCTTCTTCCTCCTCATCGTCGGGTTCGCATGTGGCTTGATTTTCGGAAACTTGTTGGTTAGGGTTTGGTAAAGAAGAGCAGTCAAGTTCCACTATTTCCGTAGCATAAATGTAGCTTTCCTTGTAGATCCGATCAAACTCCTCTGTCGTTCGAAGAGCCTCCATTGCCGACATCAAAATCAGAGCAGCTTTCTTTGCTCCTGTGGCAGTACGGTATAACATGGGCTCTGAAGGGCCTTTGCAAGTTCTTCACATGGACCAAAAATTTCGACACTGACGTGAAGAAATTAAAACGGAATCGAATGACTTCAGCTTCTTTAGGTACCCACGAGTTGCCGACTTGACTTCCGGAGAAGCACCCGTGGGGTCATCGAGAATAGGCATTGGAGAGACAGTATGACCCTTTTGTAGTTCTCCTTGTACCTTTTAAGAGACCGGCATCTCACGCTCCATCTCGTTGGACAAAGTGCGATGAGCTTTGATGACGGTCCATTGGCGACGGCATTATCATCGTCATCACAGGGTGCCAGGACGACATCTTTAAAGGTGTTCTGTCTCTTCGAAGGATCGAGCATGATATTACTTGAATTTTTCACAACAAGCAAATCACAAAGAACTGTAATTTTCCGCAAGATTTCTTGATGAGCTAAGCCTAGGGAATGGTTTGAACAGTGAACATAAGGGGATTTTGGCTGCTCATAAGACAGAAGTTTTTGAACTCCCTTGATGTGCACAGACATGTTAAGAGGCGCCATCAAAACAATGACCCCACAATTTTGACAATAGAAAATGTAGTCTTAAGAGAACATCTTTTATGGCACCAACCAGCGTTTTAGCAGTTGCATCTTGTGGGTTGTACAACCCGAGAAAAAGTTTAGTTACTTGAAAGGTTTTAGGGTGAACCAACCTAACACATACAGAGAACTGCTATAAGCCCGCAATATCGGTGGTGCCATCAGCAATAATACCAAAAAAAGGTGATTCGTGTACCTGTTTTGCTATGTCTCGAAGGACAGAGAGGGCCATTATTTCAATCACATCATTCTGCATGTCAGGGCTGAGGAAATTGTTACGACGCGACATCCACCAAGTAAGTTTGGGTACATCGTCTTTTCTCTCCTGTAAAAGTTCCATGAGGTTGCCTTGATCAGAGTCGTGGCTGCGAACAGCGCTACCAGTAAGCATTAAATATCTAAGACCACCATTGAACTGTAGGTACTGCTGGAACGACTCCTCCCATGGTAACCCTCGCTGAAAACTGCTTCCTGGTCATCGCATCCTTGACGTGCACGACCAGGCGTAACTAGTCGCACCAAAAGCCACACTTTGCTCCCATACAGCATTTCAGTATTACCTAGAGTTCAATGAAGACAACTAATAACAACAAGAAAACATTTGCGAGCAACGCTCATTTGTTTCAACATTCCCTTGTCAATCTTCGCAGTTACAGGCTGGCTATTTTCTCTATTAATGATTAGTTCATAATTTCTCCGGTGAAAGTCACTGTTTTTATGTGATTTGTATTTTTCACCCGCCTTTCTCGAATGTTGGAAACCGTTGATATAAAATGTTCTCTCCGCTTTGGAGAACCAACTTCTACCTGTGATACCAACCATTCGACTGCCTTTCATGCATTCAAAACATTTAACAAAATCAAAAATTAAACGACTATTCAAGTCTCCAGTCCTGTCACCGAATTAATCTTTAAAAATCTAAAATCCACTTTTTATAATCACTATTTAAAATCACTTCACTATCATTATATTTTATCACTATCACTCATCACAAGCGCACTTCCTAATTCCTCCCTCCTCTCATTAACTACCACTCGCAGCGAAAACTTTCACCACCTCTTTCTTGTTCCTGTGAAGCAAGTGGAATGGAATGATTTAGTGTTTATTTTTTCCCCCCGGAAAGTCGCCGTTTCTTCCTTTCCTCTTCTCTCCTCACCTCACCCCTGCAGGTCCCATCACGCTGGACCATCAACCCCCTCCTTGCTCTGATTTTGGCTCCTTGCCGCCGTGCCCCCTACAGCTGGCGTGATGGTCACGTGGATCCCAAAGGCAAAGTAACTATCCTCCCCTGCCTGCCGCACCCCGCACCACCAATGTACTTGTTATTGTCTCCACCAGATGTTGAGCAAACACGTGCGGCAGCCGTCCGGCCGGCCATCCGCCAGCCAGTCTTCGCACAGATGACGATGGCCCGGCAGGCCGGCCCAGCTGATGCGTCCCATCGCGAGGTTTTTGCCTACACCGTGCCTGAGGCCTTGCCTTGTCTAAGCCTGGCCGCCGGGGGGAAGTGATGTACCGTAGGCTGCTACCTATCGGATGGGGTAGTCGCCCATATGAACGCCTCAAAGAAACACTGGCATAATATCGTAATATTAATGGACACTTACCTTCAAGTTAATGTATCCTCCCAGGTGATAAATCCAAGCCTCAGTACAAGAACTAGGACAAAAGGGCACTCATAAAATAAGAGTCCAGGGGTCTGATAGCGCGAGTTGTCAGTGGTAATAACGCCTTGGTTGCGCGGGCAAGCGACCAACACGCAACTGCTCGCTGATTGCTTGTGTCCAGTGGAAAGCAAAGAATAAAATAATGAGTGGAAAGTTTCCAGTGCACCAAAATGAGTACGCCATTCCCAGGATGCCTGCCCCAATCCACACCCTTCCTTAGTCACGGGGATTCCCCTTCAACGCGTGTGTCAGTATATCATGTTTTTTAAGGAGATACATATAAGAAACGTTCTATTTCTCTATTAAAGTGTAATGTCGTGAAAAGTATAATTAATGTTCTTATACATAACTCAAGAATAAATCGGCTTGAACCTGCTCTTCGCACTCACCGACAGCGTTACCAAACTAACTTTAGGCCAATGTTGCCAACCTCAGCAGAGACGATTGGCATGCATTCACAATCGGCATTCACACTTAGCTGCTCGCGAGTTCACATTTCAAATTTGGGCCATGTATCTCAAAAAGGTATTTCTTTTTCAATTCTCAATATAAAAGTTTTGCATTTTCAAATGATATTGGGGGTGCGCCGCACCCCCAAAATAAATATTGAGGGGGCGGCCGCACCCTGGCACCCCCCCCCCCCCTTCCGACGCCACTGCTTCCTGCAATGTTTCCTCTACTTCAATCGATCCATAGCGTCCCGGGGGCGGAGTTTAGCGAGCCGCATGTCATCTCTCACCCTATCCAACCAGCGTGTTTGATGTCGCCCTCGAGGTCGACGACCCTCCACATTTAGTTGAAGGGCAGTCTTAGCAACTGAGGTTTCACTGCTACGGAGCACATGTCCATACCACCGCAGACGTGATTCACGCATTTTCTCTGTGATTGGGGCAACCTTGAAATCCTTCCACACGGCATCATTCCTAATATGGTCCAGTCGAGTCAAACCATTGGACCACCACAACATCTTCATTTCCATTACATGAAACGCCTGTTCGTGCTTCGATGTTGCAGGCCAGCATTCAGATCCATGAAGGGCCACTGGTCTAATCACTGTGCGATATACTTTAGATTTTAAATGTAATTGAATTTTCTTATCGCATAGGACTCCAGTAACTTGGCGCCATTTCATCCATGCGGCAGTGACTCTTGTTTTGACATCGGGAATCGTGCTGCAGTCTGAGGTGATGCATGACCCAAGGTATTTGAATTGGGTCACTTTATTAAGTTGAACCTCACCAACAGTGATCGTGCCATCAGTTTGGTCACCGCATTCCAGGTATTCCGTCTCCTTCAGGTTAAATTTCATTCCAAATTCTTCAAGACGCATCTTCCACTCTTGTACTTGCTGTTCGAGGCGCCCACGGGTCTCGTTACCTAACATGACATCATCCGCATATAGTAATGTCCATGGATGCCTGGTTTGGATGTCATTTGTGATGGCGTTCATGCAGAGTATGAAGAGCAAGGTGGACAAGGATGATCCTTGATGAACACCAACAGTGATTTGGAAGGTATCGGACATTCTTGCTGCGCACCGCACTGAGCTTGTTGTCTTTCGGTACAGAACTACTTGTTTCTATTTATGATAAAATCACAAGAAAACATACAATCCTTTTGATCATATTGAATTACTAAGGAACAATTCACAGCGCTATTTTTAGCCTATTTTCAATTTTGAAAGAATAGGCTTATGAGATCACCTTTTGTCCGTGTGTGTGATTCGTGTGTGTGTGTGTCCCTAATAAAATCTAAACGGCAGGAGCGATTTCAATGAAACTCGGAAAGTTTATAGCACTATTCCCGGCGACCTCGACCGTGCCCTTCAAATTTTGTTACGACTCACCAATCCAACATGGCGGCTGTGCGAAATATTTCACCAGCATTCAATATCTCCGAAACTATTACCGATATTACCCTGACATTTTCTATGGTGATAGAGGGAACTGCTATAAGTTCACTTATGTGACTTTTGAAAACCTGGTAACTACAAAACCAACATGGAGGCCAAGCGAATTTGCGACTTTTAAATAGACGTTTCTCGTGATTTGACCAACCAAACGCAATGAAACTTGGTACAGTATATGTTTATATGCATTGTAATGCACCGACATCTAACTTCGTTCAATTGTTTACATAATCACATGATGGCGGATGTGCGAAATATTTCACCGGCATTCTATATCTCTGAAACTATTAGCGGTATCTCCCTAAAATTTTGTACGGAGATAAAGGGCACTACTGGAAGTCCATCTATAAGACTTTCAAAAACCGGTTAACTACAAAACGAACATGGCGGCCAAGCGAATTTGAAAATTTTAAATAGACCTTTCTCGCGATTTAATGTTCCAAGCGCACTGAAACCTGGTACAGGAAATATTTATACACATTGTAATCCATTGGTATCTAATTTAGTTCAATTGTTTACATAACCTCAAGATGGCGGCAGTGCGAATTTTAAAATTAAGTTTTTATTTCTTGTGATGTACTCATGCGATCGAAGTGAAAGTTTGAATAATGAACCTACGCAATAATTTTCCTTTAATGGTACATGACTCTATGGCCTATACATTTAACAATCCAACATGGCGACCATCCGAAATATTTAGACGATACTGAATATCTACGAATCTATTTTAGCAATCAAACTGCATTTTTTAATGTTCATAGGGGCTATGAACTTAAGTTCACCTATAGGACTTTAAATAACCTGGTGATCACAAATCCAACATGGCGGTGACGTGAATTATAAATATTCACATGGACGTTTCTCGCAATTTAACCATCCGAGTGCAGTGAAACTTGGTACAGTAAATCCTTATACGAATGTTAATCCACTGGCATCTAATTTATTTCAATTGTTTCCATAACCTCAAGATGGCAGCTGTGAAAAATTTTAAAATCTCCTTGTTTTTTCTTGTGTCCTAATTTTGCGATTGAAGTTTGAATACTACACGTTCACAATAATCTGCATGTAACAGTACATAACTCTAGGACCTACATATATAAAATCCAACATGGCGACCATCCGAAATATTTAGTCGGTTCTTAATATCTACGAATCTATTACAGCACTCAAACAGAAATTGTGTATGTTGATAGTGGCAATTAGCATAAGTAGGATATATGAAAATAGGCTGTATAGTTCTTCACGGAACTACTTGTTAATACTTCCTGAGAAAAAGGAACATTTGTCTCGAAAAGAACAAAAGTGAAGCAAAAGCTCTTGAAGGTAAGTGTTACCTTAATGTGCACCAGCATCATCTGAGTTGTCTTCATCTTCTTTGCCCCTCTTCTGGTTTCTTTTTAACTTCCTAGCTTCTTTAGAGAAAAAGAGAGGAGGAGAAGAGAAGAAGGAGGAGCAGGAGAAGGAGAAAGTGAAGAAGGTGCAGGAGAAAGAGAAGAAGGATAAAGAACAAATATTCCAGTTCTCAGGAACAGATCTTCAAGGGGGCGTGGCTTTAAATGACCTTTAAATTGCGATTAGCAAATATTTTCAGCAAATAAGCATATGTACATTATAAATTGGGCTTCAGGATATCAAAGAACATAACATCTAAATATCCACTTGTTGAGCCAATGCAGCTTAACACCTCCCCTTGACCAAATCGAGAGTTATATTCAAAATTTGAAAAATTAACCCGTTGTGTGCTTCGCCCGTCTATAAACGGTGCACAAGAACTTCTTCTTTTCATATTCCCCATTCGATTTCGAGTGCCGAGTCAATCACTGACTTGTGCTGCCATCTGTTGGGTATTATGTAGTACTACTTCAGTTTCGATATTAGCTTCCGAAAGTACTAACAGAGCATTTTGTAGACGTGTGTCCTCTACAACTGAAGCCCATCTGAGATGTAAACAAGCCTGGCGGAATAACAACCGAATTCCTCACGTCGTGCTGCGATTTCGAATCAATGAATATAATTTTTTGTAAAAAAAAACTCAGTAATTCTTCTAGGTTTGTGCCGTGTCTTGTGTGGGGTTTCGCCTAGGACGCCAAGCTGGCTCATCGGCGGGCTCTTGGTGTCCCCGCCCGGACCCCCTCAGGAGTGACGAACTGCGCGCCACCTCCCTTTATATTAGGTGCAACTGCACCACTTGACTGCGAGAACTAAAAGCTCAAGCAGCCTTAACCTCCCTATGAAGGCTTCCAAAAAGGTGGTATATTGGCTTTCACGGCCGGTGAATTAAAACTCAGTAATTCTTCTAGGTTTGTGCCGTGTCTTGTGTGGGGTTTCGCCTAGGACGCCAAGCTGGCTCATCGGCGGGCTCTTGGTGTCCCCGCCCGGACCCCCTCAGGAGTGACGAACTGCGCGCCACCTCCCTTTATATTAGGTGCAACTGCACCACTTGACTGCGAGAACTAAAAGCTCAAGCAGCCTTAACCTCCCTATGAAGGCTTCCAAAAAGGTGGTATATTGGCTTTCACGGCCGGTGAATTAAAACTCAGTAATTCTTCTAGGTTTGTGCCGTGTCTTGTGTGGGGTTTCGCCTAGGACGCCAAGCTGGCTCATCGGCGGGCTCTTGGTGTCCCCGCCCGGACCCCCTCAGGAGTGACGAACTGCGCGCCACCGGGCGGGGACACCAAGAGCCCGCCGATGAGCCAGCTTGGCGTCCTAGGCGAAAACCCACACAAGACACGGCACAAACCTAGAAGAATTACTGAGTTTTAATTCACCGGCCGTGAAAGCCAATATACCATAATTTTTTGTGCTAGTCAGGAGCAACAATTATTACTTGCCTACTGAGTTAAGGAAATACTGGTATGAAAATGACGCAAGCGGAGCCACAAAACTTTTAATTTCGATTTGTCTCAAAATGAAAATTTATATAAACGTAGGATTTTGAGTGTACATTTAGATTACTGTAGACTCAAAACCAATAGATATTTTAGGCCCCACTCATAAGTAAAAAATTACGACTACTTATTTAAAAAAATGCAAATATAAAACTCAGCACTTAAAAGGTTAACTGATGTAATGAAAAAGTGACGATTACAGTTTTTGGGCACATCTACAGAATGTGCAATAAATCTCCTGTAACATCACATATCAAAGGCTTCAATTCTCCTCTTTTCTGCCACATGAACAGTCCAAGTTTCACTTCCATAGAGCGCCACGCTCCAGACAAAGGCTATATGAAAATAGGTTCATGTAAACTTGCTTGGTTCGACTGAGTCGTATACATTAATTTAATAGACCCTTCTGATTTAAGGGGCTGAATAAAGTTGGAGCAGTTTATGAATCGTAAACATTTGATTGTTCTTATCGAGATACAATTCAACAGTACTGGGAAGCTTCCTGAGCTTCATCGATATGTGGAGTAGTAAATCTCTTGGGAGAAGCATTAACTTCGAATGCTCTCGACAAGAAATATGCCCGGGACGCAGTCTGGCTTCTGGCCAAAACGGACGGAGACAGCTGCATGTATGGATTATTTACGATCTGGAAAGAGGCACAAACACCCCTGAATAAATTTCCAGCAAAGCATTAAGACGACATATTAAGAGATACATTTTAAATATTCGATATTCAATGTTTTTCAGCCAGTCAACACGATTATACCCAATCGTAATGGGTGGTTCACTAATCCTGAAATAGAAAAATTACATGAGATTAATAAGTGCACTTGGAAGACCAATACGATCGTCAAGCGATCATCATCAGATCCTTTACACTTAGGCTATTAAATCTATGTCGACAAGTAGGTTATGGGTTATGATATTTACAATATCTGCACACTTTTAGTTGCATTAAACTAGCACAACTAGTCAATATATGTGTTTATTTGTTGAGATACTGATAGTAGTTATTGACCTTCAAGTTTTCTTACTTAGTGTGATTATATGATTATTGTAGATTGTGCACTTAGCTGTTTGAGTGAGATGTGCTCTGTTTTCATGCTGCTGCCACCTCCCGCTGCCTGCACTGAGCTGGATGATATTTCCTGTCTTGTTACGTTATCTCTCATCTTCCTTGGCATTTCTCCCCGAATTCCTAACTGCCTGTGTTTGTCGAGCAATGTGTGTTGCCAAGTCTAGAACATTGTATTCTGGTGTATGTTACAGTATTCTGGACTTCAACTACTAAAGGCCAGTTTCCATTCTCACCACGCGTAAGATAAACACCTCTTTTTAAGTGCAACTGATCTATTGAAAATGTTCCTTAACCTTTAATACTGCCGTTAATGCTGGCCTTGGTTTGTTGAAGATATGGTACAAATTACATCCTCATCCAGCAACTTGTTTTCCTATGTTTCTACCTTACCTAACTTGACTGAGAAGTTATGTTGTTTCTCGTTTCCAAGGGAGGGAGTTTAGTAGCATAAGGGGGGGGGGGGTGAATTCTCCTTGAAACTGTGTTCGTTTGAATTACTAGTTTTTATTTTAATTTAGCTCAGCGTATCTCGATTGATTCCTTTTATGTCAAGAGTACTACCATTCAGTTCCTGATGTATGATTTTCAATGTCAATGAAGCTGTGTCCCACGTCGAACATGTGTTCGCATACGGCCGAGTGCGTCCCATATTTTATCGTATTTCTGTGCTCATTGTATCGTGTGTCCATTCTTCTACCATTCTGACCAATGTAACTTCCTTAACACCCTGTGTCTTGGCACGTTATGGAATATACTCCTGACTTTAAATACGGGTCTTGTTTATATTTTTGTACTGTTGTGCAGATGATTTCCAGTTGGGTTGTTTGTTGTGAATGCTATTTGAATGGATTTTTTCTTCAATAAATTGGTGAATTTCTATGTATTCGCGTTCACGTAACTATAACGTGAAATTCGTTTTCATTATTGTACGGTTTTTGAGTTGCTTTATTTCTGTGCCTGACTTTCTTTGCTTGATTATTATGATTTCCTTGTTATAATACTCTTTTGATATGGCTAAATACCCATATACGGATGGCTGAGGTGAAATTCTAACTCCGCCCCCTCTTCTCAGTACTTAGGCTGGTTTACCCCGTTTCTGCCCTCGAACCAAAATTAAATATCTTAACAGTGCCAAAAATGGAACCCTGACCTCAAGAAAGTAAGACAAGTATGCTAGCCACTACACTAAGAGAGGGTCTCTGTTCCATAGAAGTGACATTGTGCAGTGGACTTTAAGCTAACACAATATGATTTCATGTATGTGTTTTTGCGCAAGTCCGAAATTACTTTTATGCCGTTCAGTCATTAATTATAATTATCTCCCTTCTGCGAATTACAGCCTTGTTGGAGCTAATTGCCAGTCGTGGCATGGAGAGTTTTTGTGTCAGCATCTTCCCTTTCTCATTTTCGTTAAGTGCTGTGGACACGCACGTAAGATCTTGGGGTAGGTAAAACATTGCAACCGAGAAGTTTCTGCCTCCTGTAATCATACCTTCAATAACTCGAAGTGCTTTCCGATATAAAAATTGCATCGATTATCGAAAATTTCAAAATATAGAAAAGCATAAATAAGTAGTTCCGGGAAGAACTAAATAGCCTGTTCTCATATATCCTATTGGCCTAACTTACTGCACGAGAAATGAAAACGAGATTTTAAAAGATTGAACAACCGCCATTTAATGCTGATCTGAGGGCTGGAACGGGGTCCACACTGCCTCGTGAGGTAAAGCTGTGGAGTGGTGGGTTCGATTCTCACCTCATCCATCTCGGAAGTGGTTTTCTCTGGTTTCCCACTTCTACTCCAGGCAAATGCCGGGATGGTTCCTAACTTACGGCCATGGACGCCTCCTTCCCAATCCTCAACTGAATACAAATACACACACTAATACAGACACCACAAGGACACAGGTTGTCAGACTAAATTCAATACTCACCGAAGTACACGGGGATGATATGAAACAACATTCATTCCTTCGTCATGGAGGAGCTTAAACCGGGTGTGATAGCTGGAAAGGCTGATTTCAGTCTCATGAGCACAGCTTAGCAGAGGGTGAATGTTAAGCCTGGAGCAGTAGTTTGCTTACTTTTCATCCCAGAGGCCTCCCGAAAAAATATTGAAATATTAATGAATCTCTCCCGAGTTTTGAAAAAAATCAAGAAATATGACAGCAGCTCTTATATTTAGTTAAAATGTAAATGATAGGCTATTAACCTATTTTTATTTTACAAAAAAAAAAAAAGGCGTTTGAGATCACCTTTTGTCCGTGCGTGTGTCACCCCTAATAACTTCTTAATGGCTCGAGCGATTTCAAAGAAACTCGTTAAGATCATAGTACTAATACAACCGTCTCCGACAGTGCCTCTCAAATTGTATTACGTCTCACCAATCCAACATGGAGGCTGTGCGAATTATTTCACCGGCTTTCTATATATCCGAAACTATTACTGATATCACCCTGAAATGCTGTACGGTGATAAAGGGCACTACTAGAAGTTCAGCTATGTAACTTTCAAAAACCTGTTAACTATAAAACCAACATGGCGGCCAAGCGAATTTGAAACTTTTAAATAGACTTTTCTCGCAATTTATCCATCCAAACGCAATGAATCTTGGTACAGAAAATGTTTATACACATTGCAATGCATTGGCATCTAATTTAGTTCAATTGTCAACATAACCTCAACATGGCGGCTGTGCTAAATACTTCACTGTATTTCTATATCTTCGAAACTATTACTGATATCCCTGAAATTTTGTACGGTGATAAAGGGCACTACTGCACGGTTAGCCTATCTTTGGGACTTCCAAAAACCTGTAGAATACAAATCGAACATGGCGGCCGAGTGAAGGTGAAACATCTGAGCGCAGTGAAATGTGGTACAGTAAATGTTTATACACATTGTAATGCACTGGCATCTAATTTAGTTCAATTGTTCACATAACCTCAAGATGGCGGCTGTGCGCAATTTTAAAATAAAGTTCTATTTCTTGTGTATTAATCATGCGAAGTGAACGTTTGAATAATGAACCTACGCAAAAATCGTCATCTAATGGTACATAACTCTATGGCCTACAGATATAAAAATCAAACATGGCCACCAAACGAAATATTTAGACGGTTCTCAATATCTACGAATCTATTACATCAATCAAACTGAAGTTTTGTACATTGATAGTGGCAATTAACGTAAGTAGGTTATATGAAAATAGGCTTTATAGTTTTGTTCATGGAAGTACTTGTTTAACTTATGATATTAGTGGATCACGAAACATCGTTTGACAGGAAGATTGAATCTTACTATGAACAATTTAATTAATTTTAATATTAAACCATGCTATGCTACCATCTGTTATTTTGTGGATCTCTTGGTAATATCGGTCTCGTAAATACTGTGGATTCACACTGGCGCAACGAGGGCCAATATCTAGGTAATACACGAGCCAATAAACCACGTAATATTATTTTGTTGGAATTAATTCACGTAGCAGGTTACAATGATGGTTCGAACTTACGCATGAAAGACTCGTGAATAGCTCATCAATTTCAGTTTACTCACAACCACAATCAACATTCCTAACTAAAAAGACTCGCAGTTGGCAACACTGGCATCAGTTTCTGATGGATATCCTCCCAATAATAGAATGTTATCATATAGTAAGACTTGTTTTTAGGCAATTTAAACTATTTATTGAGCGTATGGCTTTTAGTGCCGGGAGTGTCCGAGCACATGTTCGGCTCGCCAGAGTTTGTAGCCACCTCGACCAATGGGGGTACCCACTAGAGATATTCACTCTCAGTTACGCCTACAAGTTCTGGCATTTTGGTAGAGTCAGTGGTCAGCTAACCCTCTGCCCAGTAAACTGAGAGCGATCATGGGAACTACTCGCGTGTGGCGGGGCTCTTTCCGGTCACGGAGGGAGTCCGTCATTTTGTGTAGGCTAAGGATAGGTCATACAAGATCCACCCACTCTTATCTGATGAGAAGGGAAGACCCCCCACTTTGTACCTGTGGAGCCGTTTTCACCGTGGCCCACATTTTAACCGAGTGTGTGGATCTCGCTGACTTACGAAGAAACCTTGGTTTGCAGATGACACTCAAACTTTTATTAGCTGATGACGCGGTGGCTGCTGATCGCGTTATCCGCTTTAGAAGTGAGAGTGGGTTAGGGCCAGCAATCTACATTTTCCAGTATAAATTGAATCAACGACTTGTTCGTTTTTGAATGATATTTTTTTCCCGTATTTTTATAATTTTTATTTTTATTTAATTTTTTGTTTTATTAATTTTTGGTCTTTTTGAATTTAGGTGTCCACCTCAAAATTTTAAATTCAATTCCAAATTTGTATTCTTTAATCTGTGTTAAGAGGGGCAGATGACCTCGTAGTTCTGCCCCTTAAAACAACAATAACTAACTAACTAACAAACTGCTTCTATGCGGACACCCATGGGGTGAGCTACAAGTACCGTCGCGCGTGGATGAGATGAAATGAAAGAAGATGAATGAGCAAGTTTAAGTAGTTCGAACTTTCACTACCAGATGCCACTGATAACAAGCGACTAACGTTGGAACTTGATAGAGCGTTGGCTACACACTTGGCTTCTTTTACATGCCATAAATCTGCGACATGGGCCCGCCGGCTTGACTTCGACTCCGGAGGAAGGCGTACTGAAGAGTTTTACCGCTTTTAAGAAATCCAACGACTTCGGTCGGGTTTGACCCCACGTTCTTGAGCAAAGCAGATCAACATGCTACCGACTATGCCACCGAAGACGCTTGTCAATTTCAATAAAGTCAGCATAGTTAGTTGGGTTGCCTACAGAAGTAGAAGGTGCGGTAAACTAGATCTGCAGCTAAAATCCCTGATATTTCGGCAACTTCTTAAGCTGTGCAGCAGGACTTTTTTGTTGTTGTCGTGTGGCCTCCTGAGAGGCCGAGTGCGGGTCTTTCTAGTCGACGCCCGGGGGTGACCTGCGCGTCGGGATGAGAGATGGAATGGATGAAGGTGAATGAGACTGGGCAAGGATGTGGAAGGAAGCGGCCGTGGCCTGTCAGAAGGTACCGTCCCAGCATTTCCCTGGTGTTGAAAATGGGAAACCACGGAAAACCATTTCAAGGACGGCCGACGGTGGGGCTCGAACCCACGCGTCTACCGAGTCAGCAGAGCTTGACCCCATGACCTAACGCTGCGCTTTAGCGCGCGTAGCCACTGCTGTTGGTTTGCAGCGGGACAATCAAGTCTATCGACGAAATGTACGAGCGACTGAATCTGCAGCTTTCGCCTGTGGAGTAATTTGTCTCAAGGACGATATCGAGTCATTTTCTTTTTCCCTTATAAAGAATCCCTGGTTGCCCCTCTTTCTTCTAATATGGTTAACAGGATACGGGGGTACAATCTTGAAAAGAAGCTGCGACCTTTTGTCAATGTGATCGAACCTCATGTGTTAAAGTTTAAGCTTTTGCTGATGTCACATAATATAGTGTCCAACCCAGGCCACAAGAGATGGGAAGCATCAACTAGACCACGCCCCCTTGATCCTCTCTGTTTGCTGTTCCGAGAACTGCTACAGTATCATCATTTTAAATTAGAATAGGACACTATGAATCTCTTGGTGTTACAGTTCTCAGAATCGTGAAAGAATTGCAAATAGAGGCGATGCAAGGAACAATAAGAGAGTAAGTCCTGTGACTGCAGAGTGGGGCCAATACCTCAGTCCACTCAATGTTACACGAGGAGATTATTAGCCAACTTTCGATTTTTGCAAAAAATGAAAGTAGACTTATGAGATCTACACAGGGCGAAAAAATGTGTGTCTGTGTGCGTGTACTCTGAATGTTTGCCCCCCCCCCCTCCCCCTATCAATTCGAACACGGTGAAACCGGTTTGAACGAAATTTGGTACAGAGGTAGAACTAGCAAAGGGCACCTCAGTGTCATGTTTTATATCGCCGCCATCTTGACGTAAACGTAATGGCGGCCACCCAAATGTCAAATGCTTAAATCAAATTACGACCAACCTAATCATCTGATCTCTACCAAATTTTGCAACATTATACCTTTGTATATGGAGAATCGTTTGACCAAACTACAAGGTCATCTGCCGAATACTTTGCGGATGGCGGCCATGTATGTGCGCAAATCGATTCCCCTTAACAATTCAAACATGGTGAATCCGAATTGAACGAAATTTGATACAGAGGTAGCACTAGCAAAGGGCACCTCAGTGTCATGTTTTAAATCGCCGCCATCTTGACGGAAACGGAATGGCGGCCACCCAAATGTTAAAAGCTTAAATCAAATTACGACCAACCTAATCATATTTTGATCTCTGCCAAATTTTGCAACAACACACCTTTTTGTGGGAAGCATCTTTTGACTGAACTATAAGGTCATCAGCCCAATAGTTTGCAGATAGCGGCCATGTGTGTGTGCAAATCGATTCCCCATATCAATTTACACACGGTGAAACAGAATTGAATGAAATGTTTTACAGAGGTAGCACTATCAGAGGGCACCTCATATTCATGTTTAATATCCGTATAGAACGTTGTATTTCAACAAGCTACTACAACCAACATTCAATTACACTCCTGGAAAAGGACAAAGAGTTATAACTATACCCATCCATTTAGGAGAAAGTAGGCTATATGTTCTTTACTGAACATCTTGTTTCACTGCTAAAAACTGAATATTTATTTTATTGTATTATATTTATGCATTGCAGCCGAATGGCCGGAGCTGGGTATATTTGACGTAAGGTCAAATAAGTTGTTGGAATACAGCGACGTTCGTGCAAAAGTGTAACAGTGAAAGGTGATGATATCGTTTTATCTCTCTTCTGCTGCAACGCTCGAGTGTCGCTACTGTTGTCCTTGGTTGTCACGGGAGAACAACTGGATGGATTTTGATGTGGATTTCACCATTCTGTAAAGGATATCTCGAGAAAGATTTCTGTAGAAAATATTTTATTTATGATCAAAGGAAGCCGAGCAGTAACGATTTCAGTGACAAAGTCGAAAAAAACTACATGGAGTGTGTGAGATTTTTAAGCTTACGCTGGACAAACCGTTAAAAATATCTAGATACAATGAGTGTAAAAATTGTTCAGCATGAAAGTTTCTACAAAAATTCTGCGAGAGCATATCTCTATCTTCAATACATCGCCCACTATAAGCGTTTTTACATTTTCATTTCTTCCAACAATTTTCATTCAAATACTGAAGTAACGGTTTACGAGCTGGCTTGGGGCGAGTCTATCACCCCAGTTACAGCCTTGCTAGTGGGCGAGCCTATTACCCTAGATACAGCCAGCAGCCAAATGTCGATTCGGATTGAGCTAAAATTTCGGAGAAGAGTAGTTGTGTTTGGAGTTACCCTGAAAATGCAACTCAGCTTTTCTTCATTTCACCTGTGAGCTTTCCGTTCCGCAACATGAAATGAAAATCCACAGCCTGCTTCCAGTCTCCAACCGTGTCAGAAATGGAATGAAGGAAGCCCCCATCTAGTGGCGAGGATATGAACTGCGCCGGCTGCCGAGGCCTGACGCACTCCTCTGGAGCAATGATTAAATGAATGACAAATGAAATTAAATGATAGTGGAGAGTGTTGCTGGAATGAAATGTTGACAGGGAAAACCGGAGTACCCGGAGAAAAACCTGTCTGCCTCCGTTTTGTCCAGCACAGATCTCACATGGAGTGACCTGGATTTGAACCACGGACCCAGCGGTGAGAGGCCGGCGTGCTGCCGCCTAAGCCACGGAGTAAAAAATATACGAAGCTGAAATTTCGCAAGAGCGACAGTTTAAACAAATCAGTCCACGAATACGTTGTCACGCTCAAATATCGTCGCGCATCGTAGTTGCACACACCCAATAATTTTATTTTGATTGAACGACCAATGGCTCCCAACATGTTCAATTTCAAGTAGTTCTAACTTTGGCTACGAGATGTTACTGTCACTAACACCTAGCGGCGAACTTTTGGAAATTGATAAGAGCATTCCTAATTAGCCAATTGCAATGGTAGGTTCATTTACGTGCCATAAATCCATGGCATAGGCCTGCCAGCTTTACTTCCCATCCGATGGAAGGCATACTGAAGGATTTTAATGCTCTAAAATCCAACAACATCGGCCGGGTTTAAACCGGCGATTTTGGGCAATGATGACCAATGAATGGGATTGTTCTGACTTTAAGTTGTATCTTGAGAATCAGTTGTCCTTGGAGGCAATACAATATACGGCGTGGTTGTGATGCCATATCTACAGTATATATATATACATTTATCATGTTATGTTGTAATAATTTACCAGTCACATCTAAATGATACGCCTCCTCAGTGACAGCTCCCCTGCCGTCTTACTCACTTTTTTTTTAGCCTATTTTCATTTATGGAAAACAAAATAGACTTATGAGACCGTGTGTGTGTGTGTCCCCTATTAAAATCTAAATGGCTGGAGCGATTTCAATGAAACACGGTCATGTCATAGTACTATTTTCTCCGACTCCGACCGTAGCCTTCAAGTTTTAATACGTCTAACCAATCCAGCCGCCATGGCTGTGTGAAATATTTCGCCAGCATTCTATATCTCCGTAAACAATACTGATACCATCCTGAAATACTCAGGTAAGTTCAACTTTGTGATGGTTAAATACATGGTAAGTACAAAACCAACATGGCTGCCAAGCGAATTTAAAGTATTTAAATGACATTTTCTCGAGATTTAATCATTCGAGCGCAGCGAAACATGGTATGGTTAATGCTTATACAAGGTTTAATCTACTGGCGTCTGATTAAATTCAATTTTTCTCATAACACCAAGATGGCGGCTGTGCGAAGTTTTAAAATTTTATTTTTGTTATTTGTTTCCTAATCATGGGATTGAAATGACCGCTTGGCAAATAAACCTATGTAATATTCTACATATAATGTTACCTAACTCTTTAGCCTACATATAGAACAATCCAACATGGCGACCATCCGAAATATTTAGACAGTTCTCAATATCTCCTATTCTATTACAGCAATCAAACTGAAAGTTTGTTTGTTTGTTAGAGATTATTAACATAAGTTCACCTATGAGCTTTTCAAAAACCTATTGAACACAAATGCAACATGGCGGCGATGCGAAATTTCAATACTTATATAGATTTTCCTCTAAAATGCTTGTAAAAGGCAGGGGAATGCAAGTAGGATGGATTAAGAAAATTAGAGAAGATATGAAAGAATTAGAAATGACCATGGATGACTTGCAATAAAAACAAGAAATTAACAAGTAGTTCCATGAGGAACTATACAGCCTATTTTCATATATCCTACTTACGTTAATTGCCTCTATCAACATACAAAATTTCAGTTTGATTGCTGTAATAGATTCGTAGATAATGAGAACTGACTAAATAATTCGGATGGTCGCCATGTTAGATTTTATAAAAGTAGGTCCAAGAGTTGATACCGGGTGATACCGCTAATAGTTTCAGAGATATAGAATGCCTGTGAAATATTTCGCACATCCGCCATCTTTTGGTTATGTAAACAATTGAACCAAGTTAGATGTCGGTACATTACAATGTGTATAAACAAATACTGTACCAAGTTTTATTGCGTTTGGTTGGTTAAAACGCGAGAAACGTCTATTTAAAAGTCGCAAATTTGCGTGGCCGCCATGTTAGTTTTGTAGTTAAAAGTTTTTCAAAACTGACATAGGTGTACTTCTAGTAGTTCCCTTGATCACCGTAAAAAATTACAGGGTGATATCCACAACAGTTTCGGAGATATTGAATGCTGGTGAAAAATTTCGGACAGCCGCTCCCGTCGTTTAGAATTTATTAGGGACACACACACACACACACGGACAAAATGTGATCTCATAAGCCTATTTTTTCAAAATTGAAAATAGGCTAAAAACACTGAATGACATAAAAATAAGATTTCAACCAAAAATAGACAAACGTCATACAGTATAAGGGATATTTACAGATGAGGAGCACCTGAGATGATCAGAGCGAATGAAGAGCTACTGGGCGACTCGGAAAGGAAACTTACTGAAGAAGAGGACCAAGAAAAGATTGACTGAAGTAGTCGAATGAGGCCGTAAAAGCAGAAGAAGAAGAAGAAGCAGGAGAATTTTAATGGAAAATACCAGTGAGGTATATGAAAATAGACTCTTTAGTTCTTCACGGAACTTATTTTTCTTACGTCTGGCTGCGTGGCTCAAGGGTAACGTTCTCGCTTGCTGAGCCCAAGGTTGCAGGTTCGAAACCTGGCGCAGTCAGCTGCCATTTGAGGGTGCGCAAATGCGAGGGAGCCGTGTCAGTACATTTACTGGCACGTTAAAGATCCCCTTCGGGGCAAAATTCCGGCACCCCGGCGTCTCTAAAAGCCAGGGTAGTTAAAAGGGACGTAAAACCAATAACATTATTATTATCTTTTTCTTACGTTTTCCCCTCGGTCTGGTGTCTTGCATTCGTGCTCCATAAAATCCAGTGATCCGCCTTAGCTGACTCACCTCTGTAGCAGCTCCTCTCCTGGGTCACATCTTATGGCCTTAAATTCGTGGCCTACACGTGGCAGTGAATCTAATAACAGCAGAAGGTGTATTGTATTCAGTGCTTCATAACAGTAATTGCAATGTGTGACAGTGAACAGAACTGGCCCCAGGCTAGACTTGGTGTGCGGCAGAGTTTAAGCTCTCATTTGCTAAATGCGCTTCGCAGCAGAACTCGCTGCGGGGTATTCATTCAGCAGTGGGCTGTGTTGTGTTTCCCAGACCAGGTTCTAGTTTTATTTTACCCTGCTTTGAATGATTCCACGATAATATCCTACAGAGGCACAGATACTGAGGAAGTTTACAAACTGCAAATAAGGTTGATTGGTTGGTTCCTCAGTTTAGGGGCTGCGACAATGCGGTCATGTAGCCCCGTGTACTTTGGGTGTGTGTATAATCTGTCTAATAACCAGTGTTAATTGTGATGGCTGTTTTAGTATGTATTATCTGTTCTTAATTCAATTAAGGACTGCAGTTATTCGATTTTCTAGTAGTTAAAACTTTTGCTACCAAACGCCACTGTCAACGACCAACTAGTTATGAACTTGGTTACTAGATGCCACCTCAGTCAGCTCCTGGCGACGAACGTTGGAAACTAAGAGATTTAGTCATCTAACCTATACATTATCTTCACACAAGTTTAGTCTTTGGAAGGATCTATTACATGTCATAAATCTATGACATGGGACCGCCGGCTTTACTTCCCCTCCGAAGGAAGGCATACTGTGGGATTTTTAACGCTGTTGATCTTGGGCATGCTACCAACTACGCCACCGAAGCCGCTAAAAACTGCAAATAAAACGCAGCATTAAGGCGGGTTCACACGAGGTCGTGAAGCGAGAGCACTACTAGTTTTGAGCATGCGTCACGACTTGCTTATTCAACTTAGGAACCCACGACCTTGTTCAGTTCACACGGACGAAGTATTCTCGCTGGTCGTAAGTTTCTCGCTCGTTTTTCAATCATGGCAGAACGTGAAGGTGCGAAAGAATACGACTGAAGCGGTCGTGCTCACTCAGACCTGTCGGAGATTTCACGCCCCACCTTTTCGAGGGCGAGCACGACCCCCACTCCCACTACCACTGGTTCACGACCGGCTGATCGACCAGTAGTGCTCCGTGTGAATCCGCCTTTATGCTCGTCTGACTGTCTGTGTCAGATTACCACATTTACATCTCGTGTTGATAATCATCAATAATATATAAACACTAAGTTGTATAACGGTGTTTGAAGCAATTTTCAGTGTAGAGTTAGTAATCGAAATTTGATGTTTTTCGTCGGTCAACACGAGGTCAATCACAACTTCCAATAACTTAAAAAACATCACATATACTGTAACGAACAAATATTGACTGGTGCTAGTTTAACTAGGCCTACTACTGCAACTAAATGATTGTACATATTGTAAATACATTCACCCATACTCTCAGACCTAGATTTAATAGCTTGAGTGTAATGGATCTGATGATGATCGCTTGACGATCGAAACTGGTCATCCTAGTGTATTTATAAATCTCATGTAATTTCTTTTCAGGATTAGAGAATAACCCATCCCCATTGGGCACAATCGTGTTGACATATTGAAAAATATCAAATTTCGTTAAGTTTGACAAAACTACAGGTCTCAAACCAGACGGAGTAAGAAGGTGCAGTTTGCACCAAAATCTTCCAAATCGTCTCAAAAGTTCACGAAAAATCGTGCATTTCGTGAAAAGTCAAAGGAAATATATTTATCCTATATTTAACAAGTAGTTCCGTGAAGAACTACATAGCCTATTTTCATATATCCTACAGTGGTTACGATAATTGCCTCTATCAACATCCAATTTCAGTTTGATTCCTATAATAGATTCGTAGATATTGAGAGTTGTCTAAATATTTCGGATGGTCACCATGAAGGATTTTTATACAGTATATGTAGGCCATAGCGTTATGTACTATTAGACGACGATTATCACGTAGGTTTATTATTCAAACTTCACTCGCATCATTAGGACACAAGAAATAAAAACGAGGTTTTAAATTTCACACAGCCACCATCTTGAGGTTATGAAAACAATTGAAATATATTAGATGTCAGTGGATTAAAATTTGTATAATTTTTACCGTACGACGTTTCACGGCGGTCGGGTGGTTAAATAGTGAGAAACGTCCATTAAAGTATTTATATTTGGGTCACCTTCATACACCAACTGACTGCGCCAGGATTCGATCCTGAATCTTTGGCAACATCAGGCGAGAACGTTACCGCTGCACCTCGCAGCCAGTTAAACAAGTAATCGATCCAAACAAACGACCATTCAAAAGAAAGAGAATTACCAGCAGCAGTGACGAATTTCACTCAAATTTCATAAATATCGATAATTTGTTTAAAAATTGCGATTGAACATATGAACAAGATGATAGGCAGACTGATCTTGGAATTACGGTGCAGTAAAACCTTCCTATACCGGTCCCTTTATAAACCGGAAATTTGGACAAGAGGAATTTTGTTTGGAACGGAGGTATTTCGTAACTTATGTAAAATGACACCGTAAACCGGAAAACTGCCTAACGAGGAAACGGAAAGAAATTCCGGAACTGTAGGTGTAAATAACCTGACTAAGACGGATTATCTTATCCATAATACAAAGCTATGTACTGAATTTTGAGTGTGGCTGTACTTGCACCTAAGTTCTAGGAAGCACTAACTTTAATTTTTCCTCCAAGGATACAGCAGGTTTGCTACATTTCACAACATCTGAACCATTACTTCCTCTAAGCCTATCGTAATTCACACAGTTTCCTTCTGACAAATGAGAGCAGAAGATAACAGTGAACTTGAGTGATCTTTAGTGGTGTTCTATTTACTGTGCACTGCATTTATTTACGAACTGTAATTCAGTAACAATGACTTCTAAACATAAGGCACGTACACTGCACGAGAGTTATTGAAGTACACGAGAAAAACAAACGTCCAACTAAAGAATTAACTGTGTTGATTAAAGTGAGAAAAACTCAAATTATTTCATAGTAATCCTATGTGATATTACAGTATTTCCTTGCAGTGTATTTTGTCTTATTAATACTCAACCCTTTGTAAAACGGAAAATTAAATCCGGAACGTATGCATTCCGCTTTAGACAGGTCTTACTGTATTTGGAGATCCAGACTCTATTACTATTATTACGAGAAGAGGCGGGTACAATGCCCCTTGCTTTAGAAACTTAGGATGTAGAATGTGCCTTATCCCACCACTTGTCAAAGTCGAACGCTTGAGAATCATATTGTGAAAGTCCACATTGCTGGAGCATGCTTGTGTAGAACAATCTTCTCCCAGATATGCGGTAGAATCAGATGTGCACTGATAATCAATACCTAGAATAAAGATACGATTACTAGAGCGAACTGTAAGATTAAAAACCCTGTTCTCGATATCTATCGAAATTGATTCACAATCCTTTCTTCGTTGCTCGTAGCGTTAAATTGCTCCACGCCCTAGGGACTTGCCGCTGGCTGATCAGTGATTTAGCTGACAGTTCTCACAACCGCTTGGCTGCGTGGGGTAGGAACATCTGACACGTGCTCTACACACAGTGGTTTAGAAGGTCTCCAAACCTAGCCCACTTGTTCCCAGCTGATCGATGATTTAATCAACAATACAATTAATCAATTATTCGACCAACCAATTCATCGATTAAACGTGTAATTGATAAAATGCACACTAGATTAATATATACACAAAACAATTAAGCTAGTAAATAAAACTGAACTTTAGATAAGTTGAATGTGACCTCGTTGTGTTGCGTCGCAATTTTAATATCGTGTGATGAGAATTAGTAACATAGGGTTCTTTAGATTGTTAATTCTTCTCCAGTTCGAGGATTATTCCTTTAAGCATTTTCTTTAAAATTGTACGATAGATAGAAGTCGCAGGTGATTAAATTAGGCGAACGAAGAGGCCATACACATTTGTTAGATTAAAGTAACAAGTATTTCCGTGAGGAACTCAAGAACCTACTTTTCTTAAAATTTAAGATTCATGCCAATGAATAATCTATATATATATATATATATCAGAAATGAAATGTTACATTGGATCTATCAGCGCTCATAAAATAATGTTGGCAACAGTGTCATGTATGTGTTGCTTAGAATAAATCTGAAACATTATGGTCTATTACTTCGTATTGTCCCAATTTTGGATAAAATCCATTATAGAAGTTACAAGTATTTAAAAATTGGACCTATCAGCATGCATGTCTCAGTTATTCGAAATTAATCTAGAATGTCAGGTACTATACGTTATACGTGTGCAAAATTTAGAGCTGTAGTTGGCTTGTATACTTTCTGATATACAGTATTGAAATTAGTCTAGAGAGAGCACTTATTAACAGTTGGCAGCCCTGATGGCTCTTAAGAATACGTGTAGTCATATCTGCCATGGCACACAAAGCACATATGAAATTAGGTTGAAATCGATGCGTTAGTTTAGAAGTTACATGCATTTAAATTTGAGTCTATCAGCAGGCTTAGAATCACGTTGGCACCATCGACGCATATCAGTTACTCCAAATTAATCTAGGAGGTCTGGTACTATACGTGTGTATAGTTTAGAGCTGTTGGCTTGTATTCTATCTGATATATTGGTATTAGAATAAAAATAATATGGACAGCATTTATTGACAGTTGGCAGCCCTGAGATATACAACATAGAGCTAAAATTTCAGTTGTGATTTTTCAGCAGCTGGTAGCACTGATGTCATTTTCAGATATGGCCGTGAGATATTCAGGTATAGATCTTTACTCATACCCAATTTGGTTTTGATAGCTGCAGCCGTTTAGGAGTTGATAGGGAGGCACACACAAACTTCCAGACAGACAGACAGACACATATCTGCCCGGATCGATGTCATATGTCTACCTTTTCCTCATTTTTACAAAATATGGAAAGTAGGCTAAAAATGTAGTACCTCTTTCTTGCTCAGCCTTAAAATGGAACATTGGAACAGGTCGATGGAAGGAGGGGGTAAGTTTCCATGTTCATTATACGCCTCATTTGGTGGGTAAAATGCAAATTGCGTGGCCTTGAGCGCCACACAGCTTGGGTGATCCCATCCTAATCTGCTCGCCCTGAGCCAAGGGGTTAATTCCCTTAATGGATGGCTATTCGCATTGACCGCACGTCAGAGTGTGGCGCACCATGGGCCCCTGTGAAGACAAACTCAGCAAATGTGAACAGAATGGTTGTACCTTCTTATCGTTTAAGTCTGTCCCGGCGCATTGTTACAAGACTTTCTTGTGGGGGCTGTAGTCTTCCTGTAGGCCTCCTTGCAGTCAGGTTTAGCAGCTCCGAGCAGCGAGTTGGGATGATTCGCTAAACAAGGGAACATTAACAGTCCAAGTTTATTGATGGAGTGAGAGACCTCAGTGACTGCGCTTGACAAGGGACAATAACAATAACAATAATAAGAAACACAGAACAAAAATACAAATAAAAACAATAATAAAAAACAAAATTCAAAAAGCAAAATTCAGAAAACAAAATACAAAAAACAAAAACAAAAACAAAAACAAAAACAAAAACAAAAACAAAAACAAAAACAAAAACAAAAACAAAAACAAAAACAAAAACAAAAACAAAAACAAAAACAAAAACAAAAATACAAAGAAATTAAAAACAAATACAAAAAACAAAAAACAACAAAAAAAAACAACACAAAAGCCAAAAACAAAACAAAAACAAAACACACACACACAAAAAAAGAACAAATTGTTCAGTACTGACCAACCACAGGCACATATTTTGAGCAGTTTCAGTTATAGCTCAGCCTACTGTGGCCAAGGTTGCAGGATCGAATCCTGGCGCAGTCAGTTGGCATTTAAGGGGCGCAAATGTGGGGGAGACGTATTAGCAGATTTGCTGGCACAATAAAGTTCCCCTTAGCGGCTTCGGTGGCGTAGTGGGTAGCATGCTGAGCTTCTGTGCCCAAGATAGCGGGTTCAAACCAGGCCGAAGCCGTTGGATTTTTTAAGAGCGTTAAAAATCCCTCAGTATGCCTTCCTCCGCAGGGGAAGTAAAGCCGGCGGTCCCATGTCATAGATTTATGGCATGTTAAAGAACCTTCCACTAATTGCACCTGTGTGAAGCTAAATTGGATAGGTTAAGAATGTAAACAACGCTCTTAGGTTTCTACGTTCGTTGCCAAGAGCCGACTGCGGTGGCGTCTAGTAGCTAAGTTCTGAACTTGGCCTAGTAGTCGTTGACGGTGGCGCTTGGCGGAAAAAGTAGGAACTATTTGAAAAATTCTAAGTTGCAGTACTTAAATAAAAAAAACAGATAACACACTCTATTACAGCCATCACAATTAACACCGGTTATCAGACAGATTCTACACTCACCCAAAGTACACGGGGCTACATGACCGCGTTGTCGCAGCCCCTAAACTTAAGAACCAACCAACCAACTAAAGTTCCCCTTCGGGGCAAAATTTCGGCGGCTCAAAGAGCCGTAGTAGTTAATAGGGACACAAAACGAATTATAATAAAAAAAAGAAATCGCTCACATTCTCCGACATTTTTATTGTCATAGTAAATTTATTGTTGGCTATAATGTCACCTTTTGATCCTACTGCGGCGGCTTTAAAATGTCGCCATATTCAAGGAATAGTTAAGATATGACCAAAGGTGTGTGAGTTGAGACTTCAGATCAGCTGTTCTTGGAGAACTATTGTCTCTTGGCTATGATTTACATTTTATGCTAGACTGCAATTTTAAGGGACTACTAACAACAAAAAATATTAAATGCAACAAAGATGAAACAAGTGTAAGAATGTTGCAGTAAGGTCAACCATAAACACGAATCTCTAAGGAGGACGAACTAGCGTAGGTTTGAATAAGCACTGGAGATTTGGAGCGCTTCAGTTGCTCGCATATCCTCGCCGACCAATCGTACTGCTACATCCTCTTGTAAGCCCTCTTACCATAGCCTTGCTGCTGGAAAAATGCTTTAGTAGCGCGATTGGTCGGAGAGGTTGTGACAACACCTGTTCTGCCTCAAGATTCGCGTGCGCATGCCCCTACCAATACTGCAGCCCAACAAACGTGTGGGATGGTCATCGTGTACGATACCAATAGACTGTAAGCACATCTTGCAAACGATTCTGAACACTATTATCGCTCCCGTTGTGTGACTGTAGACGTATTCAATAAGTATGACATTTTTTCAATCATTTATCGCACTTCGCTCTACGATGTTAAGATGTCGTGCTACTACCTTAACTTGGTAAATAATTGTTCCCTCTTTAGGGCTGTGAACCACTTTCATGGTTCATTTAGTTATTATATTTATCTTATTTGTATTTTAAAGTTATTCGATCTGACACCTCAATTTACCGCCCAACATGTAGGTTGGTGCGAGTCGTAACTTCACTTTCGTTTATTTATTTTACTATTGGTACCCTTAACTATCTATTCTGTGATTGGTCACTTCCTTCTTTGTTGTCAAGCCATCTTGGCATTTCTCCGCCATTCGAGTACGAGGCTGGACGTGCATTATGTACAGTTCTTATTTTAATGTGGTAGGCACTCGGCTTATCCACATATTGTGTTAACTTATGTTTTTAGCCTACTTTTCACATTTTGCAAAAATGAGAAAAAAGTAGTCTTATGAGATCGATCCGGGAAAATGTGTGTCTGTCTGTCTGTCTGTTTGTCTGTCTGTCCTTCTGTCTGTCTGTCTGTCTGGCTGTGTGTCTGTTCCCCCCTATCAACTCCTAAAGGGCTGCAGCAATCAAAACCAAATTTAGTATGAGTAAAGATGTGCACCGGAATATCTCACGTCCATATATGAAAATGATGTCAGTGCTACCAACTGCTGAAAAAACGCACTAGAAATTTGAGCTCCATGTTGGATATCTCGCAAGGTATGCATGGGAGCTATTCCAAAATTGGTACACATGCAGATAATACTATTTCAGTTTAATTTCCAGGAGCCCAACAATGACAGTGTTGCCAAAATAATTTTAAGCCTTCTGATAGGTCCAATGTTTAAATGCATATAACTTCTACACCATCAATTGGATTTCAACCAAATTTTGTATGTAATATCTGTACATAAACAGGTATGATTGAGCTTATTCTTAAGAGCCACCAGGGCTGCCAACTGTTCATAATTGCTCTCTCTATTTTTTTAAATCCAAATACCAATATATCAGAAAGTATGCAAGCCAACAGCTTTAAACTATGCACACGTATATTCTGACATTTTAGATTAATTTGGAGTAACTTATATACGTCAGTTCTACCAACATGATTATAAGCCTGCTGATAGTACCAATTTTAAATACATGTAACTTCTATACTATCAGTTCGATTTCAACCAAATTTCGTATGTCCTATGTGTACCATAACAAATATGACTGTAAGTATTGTTAAGAGCAATCAGGGCTGCCAACTGTTAATACATGCTGTCTATATTTCTTTTTACCCTAATATCAATATATCAGAAAGTATGCAAGCCAACAGCTCTATACTTTGCACGCCTATAGCACCCGACATTTTAGATTAATTTGGAGTAATTAATACAAGGCCTGCTGATATGTCCAATTTTAAAATACATGTAACTTCTATACTAACAAATGGATTTCATCCAAAATTGGCACAACAAGATATCATAATATTTCAGGTTATTTCTGACCAGCACACGCATGGTATTGTTGACAACATGCCTTTACGCGTGCTGATAGATCCAGTGTCTAACTGCATGTAACGTCCATTGGACTTCAACCAAATTTTGTATTCTGTACCTTAAGAGATGGAACTAAGGATATATTCAGTCACCATGGCTGCCAACTGTAGTGCTCTATTAGGCTACATTATACCAGGTATATTTTGAACTAATTTGATATTTCGATATTACCAACTTAATTTTGTCATTTTTCTAGATAGGTTCATATACTGTAGAATAATCATTGGCATGAAAAGTAGGCTGTATAGTTCTTCACGGAACTTCTTGTTTCTTCCGTGTTCGTTCTGGAGTGAGTTATTTCTGTATTTAAAATTTACTTTCATTTTTAATTGTGTTCGTGTTTGGTTTTGTTTGTGCATCTTTCATTTTAGTGCTTCTGAATTCACGTCGCATCTTGGTGAGTGGCAGAAATGTTTATTTGTTTATTATTTTCATAACTCCCTTTCCTCCCTTTTCTCTTGATTTGGTACGCGAGTGTAACCTTGCCTGGTGGCTTCTCGTTTTGGGATGTGTCTCCCTTATTTATCTCTTGGGGTCAGGGCTGGTTAAATAGTTGGATTCCTTCCACTATCATTCATGCATTGCCTGACGCTCATATGAACATGTGATGTTGGTATTTTTAGCCGTGTTTTTGTGTGTTCCATTATGGCCATTTCAGACGATTCTGTGTTTGCCACGTTCGTTCTGGGTCGGAACCGAACCGGCAAATCCACATCCTTTGGGACCAGCAAAGCGATATTGGGATCTATGTTTCATCACGTAGCGTCCTCAAGATTATTTTGTGTATCTCGTATTTATTGCGATATTTTTCATGTCCCGTACCCTTGTCTTTCTGTTGCCCATTTCTGTAGTTCATTTGATGTGATATGGTTCCGAAGTATTACTTTGGTTTCTGTATTTTACTGTCTGCGGTTTTGTCGCTATCTGCCTTATTACGGTATGTACTTCTCCCTCCACGCATTTCTCCTAATTTATTGTTACGTCATGTTTTTCGTCCCTCGCTTAGTATCTTTGCATTGCACGTCTGTTCTAGCCTACTCATATCCTTTCGTTCCGTTTTTCTGTGATCTTATGTCACTGCTCATTTATTACTGTACTTCGGTACTAAATTTATCGTTTGGTCATTCTGCTTAATTCTGCCTGTTGCTTATAACGCCCCGTTCATTTTAGCTTGTTCACGTTCCTCTCCGCATCATTATTTAGTTGATATTCCTTTTGAATTCATCCTCTCGGCCAGTTTCATATTCCTTCGAGTTTCATTTATAGTTGTAGTCAACCCTCCCGGTTGCGTTATAGACCGAGTGTTGGCGTGAGTTGCCTTGGGGTTTTCGGCAGTGCTTATTTCCTTGCTAAATACGCACGTCCGCGCCTCTGGAGATGTCAGTTAGTCACCTTCTCGGCCTAGCACGTAACTTCCATTGCGTTTTCCATCTTATGCTCTGCGAGAAGTTCGATGCTGTTCATCATCTAATTGAGGGTAAGTATCTCCCCCATTCTCATTAAAACGTAGGTGGTTCAGCTAGTGGTGTATTTTTGAAAATACACGAAAAGACAGAATTAGTTTTTGCTGCTCTCCATTACTTCATATTAACTCATTTATTTACATTTCCTCTCCGCATACACCTACATCGAACCATTACCTTTTGTTTGCCCCGTGCATTTGTTCATTTTTCTTGTAAGTTTGTTTCAGAAGCACATATTCTGCCGAACCAGTCTCGCAGCGTCTCATCGCCGCCCTCCGAACTTCCATTGCTTCAAGTTACGAAGACTTCGTCTTCAATCTGCCAGGCGCCGCATTCTTCGTCAGCCGACTACTCTTCGAAGAAGTTTTACTTTCATCAGATATTTTGTTATTGTTATGTTTATCATGCTTGTATAATTTCTTTTGTTTCTCTCCTCTATCCCCTCTCCTCCCTTCGCCTCGCCCGCCTACCTCTGACGTGTACGTTGTCACTACTCAATCGGCGCATCTCTTCGCTCGCTCAATTGACTCCTCGTCTCCGTGCTGAGAGCAACTGCTCTCACCCTCACTTGTGCGTCTGAAGTCAAACCAGTCAGTTGGAGCCCAACTAAGGCTCGCCTCCTCAACTCGAGAGACAAACTTTTAAATCCGACGCCATATTCGAGTTTTAAAATCAACCGTCAACAGCAACATCGCTTTCTTCATGAAGCAAAGATAAGTACCGACTTCACATTTTAAACACATTCTCATCGCTTTTAAAAAGATAAATGCTTTTATTTTGATTTTATAGACAGTGAAATTGCTATATGTGATACAATAACTGCCTTCAAGACATCTCTTTGATCAAACTCTAGCTATCAAGTCTAACTTTCAAATTGAAATAGTACTCCTTGTACAGATTTTCAGAGATGCTATCTCACATCGAGGGATATTCCTAAAATACTCACTGTCTATAATATCTAGTTTTCCGCCGAGGGACTTTCTACCCATTTCAACAGTCATAATTGTTCTGGAATTTTCCATAACAAAAAACAATATATCTACCAGTTAAACTGTCAAGTATATTCCACTTTATTATGGGAGTACTTTTTCATCACTGAGAAACTTATGTGGTATAAACTTCTATTCCACATAAATTGTCTTCCTACGTGGGAAATTTTCTGCCGCATTTAACTACCACCTATAGTAACTACAACTCAATTCTCTCAAGCTAAAACTCAACTAGTTATTTACATGTGCTACTACAGTGAACTTTTCAACTATATCAACAGACTATAGTGAAAACAATGCCCGTTCAACTTAACAACCGCGTCGCGCTCGTCTGAGCACAATAAATACGGCCATGAACACTCTTCCACAATCCCATTTCATCTTTCCCAAACCCTTTACTAACAAACTAGAGTAACAAAATTGTAAATTTAGGTCTTTTTCTATGAGGTGTCACTCTCAGTAAGTGCCCTCCCATATTTGCTCCATTTACAACTAATTAATTTCTGTAACTTCGTGTCTAGTACACGCCCTAAAATATATTCCTTCTCCCTTCTAATGAGGGAATTCAATTCTTTCTACTCACAAGTGAGTTATCTCTAGATTTCACGAAAGGGAAACTTGCCCTATTTTTTCGTGATCCCTATTTAAATATATGAAGTTCTAGAAACTTCTACTTATTTTCTCTCTCTCCTTTAGTTATAATTTCAAATTGTTATTTTTTCATACTTTTAAGATTTCTAGTAGTGTGTTTTGGATGGTTCAGATGCCTCCACCTCCATACCCTCCACACAAGATGGCGGCAGCCCGATAACTCCCGAACCCGTGGTCGGATTTTGACGAATGAGGTGTCATTGAACTCGAGCTGATACCCCCTTTCCAATGGACAACATATTTTAACCCCAAAAATAAAACCTACCCCTACTAGGCGGTGAAATTGTATTTTTTTAGAGAATCTCTCTTTCCAATTGCAACAAGTGAGAGTTTGAATGCTAATATGGAATGAAAAGTTGTTCTACATAAGAGACATGTGTGCGGTGGAAAGCCACTATGAATTAGCATGCCCACTCATGGCTTTTGAAGAGGGTGGGGGAGTGGTTCCCTGTGGACGGGTCCTTGTTGACAGGTCCCTGTGGACGGTTCATTGTTGCCGGGTCATTGTGGACGAGTCCTTGTGGACAAGTCCTTGTGGACAGGTCCTTGTGGACAAGTCCTTGTGGACAGGTCCTTGTGGACGAGTCCTTGTGGATGAGTCCTTGTTGATGAGTCCCTTTGGACTGATCCCTTTTGGACCGGTTCCTACGGACTGGCTCATGAATTTATTTAAATTATGTCAAAGGGCCTAACTACATTTCGCGTGTGTGTTGAACTGATGTTGTTCACCACTACTATAATGGGATAACGATATGAAAGGAAAGTGGCAAAATACATGTGAACATACAAGGGATCTAACTTGGTGGATGGATGTGTTCTAACGAGTCATTTGTAGTTGAAAGAGAATAATACATGTTCTTAAGATGTTAAAACTATGGAGATGGTATGAGCAGTAAGACGTCTTGTTATATTTCCTGTGTCATATTACAGACATGGCAGAGAGCGCGCAGATCTGTTGCTATTACTAACGCTGCAGTAATTTGAAACCGCAAGTGTTCATTAAGACAATGGGTGATGATCATGTAAAGTTAACAGTTATTGGATATTACACAGGTGTTCCTTCCGGTGTCATGTTGCTAACATTGCAGAGAGCGCACACTGTTGTTGCTATGACTGACGCTGCAGTAATTTGAAACCTCAGGTGTTGATCAAGACAATGGGTGATGATCATGCAAAGTCAGCAGTCATTGGATACCACACAGGTGTTTCTAGTGTACTTTGGACTCTCAGTCGTATTGGGAAAGGAATTGCAATGATCTGCAAAAAACTGCTGACACGAGCGATGAGAGTTTATATAAGAGGGGTGTCATATATTTCCCTACTGTCAGTCTTTATTACTCGCTTTGAGTGAACAGTGCTCTATTACTGCTCAAGAGTTGTAAAAAAAGCCTTTTTGGTAGAAAATCATTAAATTATTTTGCAAGGTAAGTACTTATTATTATTAATTGATTGTAGTCTTTTATTACTAATTGATGTTGAAGTTATTGATTGGAATGTATTTATTGATTGATTGATTGATTGATTTGTTTACAGATAATTGGGTACCTGTAGGTTACCAGATTCCTACAATCTGTTCATTCAGTGGCAGCAGTTGATAAATTATAAAAAGGTAAGTGCCCCTCTAATAACGTTTATACAGTTAGAGTGATATTTTCCGATGTTCATCACTACATGTCAGTGAAAATGGTATATTTGGCAGTCAAAAGTTGGATCTACTTGACCATGGTGTGTAAAGCTAATTTTGTAGGTTAGAGTTTGATTACCGCTCTATTAAGTCTGAATGTTCATTGCTAGGTGTCAGTGACAGAGGGAATATTTAAAGACTTAACCTCAGTTCACCTAACATAACCTAACTTTACCTAACTTAACCTTGTCACGTGACATGTTTTACAAGTTTAAACTTGTTTTAAGACTGGCTATGACGTCACACTTAGCTCACTTAACTGGCGATCGCTGGTTTCTATCACGTGACATGTTCTACAAGTTTAGACTTGTTTTAAGACTGGCTATGACGTCACACTTAGCTCACTTAACTGGTGATCGCTGGTTTCTATAACGTGACATGTTTTACAAGTTTAGACTTGTTTTAAGACAGGCTATGACGTCACACTTAGCTCACTTAACTGGTGAACGCTGGTTTCTATCACGTGACATGTTCTACAAGTTTAGACTTGTTTTAAGACTGGCTATGACGTCATACTTAGCTGACTTAAATGGCGACTGCTGGTTTCTACCACTCTATCAAGTTCCAATGTTCATCGCTAGGTGTCAGTGACAGTAGTATATAGTAACCACAGTTAGAACTACATGAAGTTAGACTTGCCAGGAGTTCACAGATCGATTTAAATACCCTGCTATAACCATTGACTGGAATATAATTAAACTATCTATATTGTACTTTGTTTTATCATTTATTAACATTTATGATTTCTTTCTTTTATAGGTAATTTCGAAAGTGATCATCATGTTCAAGTGTGGTGACTGTAAGAAACAGTTCTCAAGACCTGACAACCTTCAACGTCATGCAAGTACAAAACATAATCAGAAAATGTTTGTGTGCAGTCATTGTGCTACCACATTTGACAGACAAGATAGTCTTGGACGGCATGTAAATTTAATGCGTGTTAGTTCAGCACCTTTTTCATGTTCAGTTTGCGATCTTGGTTTTTCTGCTGTAAAGCGATATCAATCCCACATGGTTGAAGTGCATGGAGAACAACAGGAATTGAAATCTGTAAAGCCATCAACTAGCACGGAACCTTTAAATGAATGTGATGCTCAAAAGCGTGAACGTTCTCAAGATTGTGAAAATAGTTGTGCAACAAAAAGAAAGAAGAATGGTGAACCTTCAATAACCCATTGTGATGTATGTAATATTGATATACCTTCTTCAATCATTCATGGACATTTACGCAGTATTCAACATAAAAATAACGCTTGCCATGAAAGAAATTCTGGAAATATTCAACAAATTGGTAGTGCATTTAAAAGTCGAATTGCTAGTTATAGACTTTATAGTAAAGAAAAAATCAAAGTATTGAATCATTTTTAAATAATATTCAACCTACTGTGTTTGGCTTGGTAGGTAATGTTTTATTAGAGCATAAAACAATTAAAATGAATTTTGAACTTTTTGGACTCTATGTAAAAACTGGGAGCGAAGGTGAAATTACAGATATCAAATCTTTTAATACAAAAACATAATTGTTAGCGAATCAACTAATATTAGTGATATATACCAAAATATTTCAAGTGCTATCATTGTGAAGAGTGAAGAGTTCCAGGAAAGGGAGTCAGGCTGGGCGTTAGTTGAAGTACTTTATTTAGAAACCAACATGAATAAATATAATCCCCTTCGAACATCATCATACGTTGATTTTCCAGGATGGATCAAACGTAAGCATGCTTGTGTAAACGTTATGAATAATGATGACGCATGCTTTGCATGGGCTGTAACCTCAGCTCTCCATCCAGCAGTGAGGGACACGATGAGAACATCATCTTATCCTCACTATTCTTCAGTGTTAGATTTAAAAGAAATAGAATTTCCTATGGCGATAAAAGACATTCAACGTTTTGAAGAGCTGAACAATGTAAGTATTAATGTTTATGAAATTGAAAATAAGAGTATAGTTGGTCCTCTATATTATACTCAGGAAAAAAAGGATGCTCATGTAAATTTACTATACATAACCGAAAGTGAAAATGCTCACTATTGTTGGATAAAACATTTAAGTAGACTTGTTGGTAGTCAGCTGTCAAAACGTAATAATAGGAAGTAGTTGTGTGATGGCTGTTTGCTGCATTTCAGAAAAGTGGACCAACTAACTCAACACCAAAAATGGGGATGTAATCATGTGTGTACGGTATTACCAACTCCTAAAAATAACATTCTAAAATTTAAGGATTATGAGAAACAGCTTCGAGTACCATTTGTTATATACGCTGACTTCGAGGCTTTGCTAAAACCATTTAATACATGTTCATCGAATCCAGCCCAACTTTTCACCAACACTACTCACATTCATGAACCTTTTAGCTTTGCATATTATATATATAAAATGTAGTTACGATGACTCTTTAAATAAGTTTGAGCTCTATAGAGGACCTGATGCACCTAAAGTTTTATGGAAAGGCTTGAGAAAGATGCCATTCGCATATCCTCTATTTTAAATACGATCATTCCTATGGAGCCACTAACTTCCTCAGAGCAAATGAATTTTGAAACTGAAACTAATTGTTTTATATGTGGTGAATGTTTATATTCAGACAGGGTTCGCGATCATGACCATTTAACAGGAAAATATCGTGGTGCTGCTCACCAAGAATGTAATTTAAATTATAGAGTAAGTAAATTCATTCCGGTCATTCTACATAACGGTAGCAAATACGATAACCACTTTATTGTTAAAGAATTTGGAGCTTCAGATGTGAAAATTGATGTGATTGCAAATAATAAGGAACAATACATATCGTTCACAAAATACATCAAAACTAGCAATAAAAAAACCATTAAATTGCGATTTTTAGATTCATTCCGCTTTATGCCGAGTAGTCTTGATAAGCTGGCTAGTAATTTAAAATCAGATCAGTTTCATGAAATTCAACGTGTCTTTCCTAAAGAAGATGATTTTAATTTGATTCGTCAAAAGGGCATATTCCCTTATGAATATATTAACTGTGTGGAACGTCTTGAGGAGTGTTCTTTACCACCGAAAGATGCATTTTACAGTTCCTTAAACACAAGTCATATCAGTGATCAGGAATATTTACATGCACAACGTGTATGGACACAGTTCCACATTCAAACTTTAGGAGAATTTTCAGACATATATTTGAAGACAGATGTGTTATTATTAGCAGATGTTTTTGAAAATTTTCGAAATGTTTGTATGAAAACTTATGACCTTGATCCTTGTCAGTATTTCACTGCTCATGGGTTAAGTTTCAGTTCAGTGTTGAAAAAAAACGAAAGTAAATTTAGAATTAATGACTGATATAGACATGATCAATTTTATAAAATCATCAATTCGAGGTGGATTAAGCCAATGTAGTGGACGGTACTCTAAAGCGAATAATAAATACATGCCTAGCTACAACCCTTGTGAAGAGTCAAAGTATATTGTCTACCTCGATGCAAATAGCCAATATGGTTGGGCTATGAGTCAATATCTACCACTGAAAGATTTTCGCTGGCTGACAGAACCTGAAATTGATGTCTTACATGTTGACACTCTTAATGATAACGATGATAAAGGATATATTTTAGAGGTAAATCTCGAGTACCCTAAAGAGTTACATGATGATCATAATGATTTACCATTTTGTCCTGAGAATATGAAATCTCCATATATCACATCTCGAACCAAAATGTTAATTGCTAATGTAAATGATAAATGTAAATATGTAATACATTATCGAAACTTGAAACAGTGTCTACAGCATGGATTTAAATTAACTAAAATTCATCGCGTATTGCAATTTCATCAGTCAGCATGGCTCAAACCGTATATTGATCTAAACAATAATTTAAGAACACAGTCAACAACGCGTTTGAAAAAGATTTTTATAAACTCATGAATAATAGTGTTTCTGGAAAGACTATGGAGAATGTTGATAAACGAGTTGATGTCAAGCTGATAACAAAGTGGGAGAATGATGGTAAAAGGTATGGTGCGAGCAACTTAATAAGCAAGCCTAACTTTCATAGCTGTTCAATTATTCATGAGGATTTAGTTGTAATACAAATGAATCGTCTTAAAGTAACTTACAACGAACCCATATATGTGGGTTACACCATTCTGGAATTATCAAAAACACTTATGTATGAATTTCACTATGATTATGTAAAGAAAAACTATCTTGATAATGCTAAATTACTCTACACAGACACAGATTCTTTTATTTATGAGTTTAAAACTGATGATTTTTATGAGGATATCAAAACTGAGCTAAATAGGTTTGGTACAAGTGACTATCCCGAGGATAATATTTACCATTTACCTCTAGTAAACAAAAAGGTTCTTGGGAAATTTAAGGATGAATGTGCTGGTGTTATTATAGACACCTTTGTAGGCACAAAATCTAAATCATACAGCTATATGACAATTGATGATGTAGTAGTAAAAAAATTAAAAGGAGTGTAAAAGAATGTTGTTAGTAAAGAGTTAGATATAAGTGAGTATAAAAACTGTATAGTTAGTAACCCACCTGTATTATATAAGAAAATGAGTGTATTTAGAAGTAAAAATCATCAGCTACATACCAATTTGCTGAACAAAGTTGCTTTAAGTAATGAAGACAACAAACGATTCATTATACCCAACACATTTGATACTTTTGCTTGGGGAAACAGTCGCATTGACGACTATTACTTTACTTAAGTCTAATGATCACTATATTGTAATATTTGTAGTGTGTTTTATATTGTAATATTTTTTTGTAAAAAAACTGTAAGTAGAATGTATAATGTTAGGCTACTGTAGTTTAGTAAAAATAAGATAAGTAATACATTTTAGTGTAAAATGTTTGCTTTTGTATATTACGAAAATTTTTTTTTAAAATGTACAGAATGTGTGAACTAAACAAGGGAAATGTAAAAATGTAAAGTGGAAAATTATAAATATCCATGTGTGAAAAAGTGAAATAGTTATCACCATTTTAAAATTAAAAGATATTGTGATCTGGTAAACCTTGTTTTTATTTCACAACAACAAAAATGTACAGAATGTGTAAACTAAACAAGAAGAATGTAAAAAAATGAAAAGTGGAAATTGTAAATATTTATGTGTGAATAAATGAAAATAAAGAAATGGCTATCACCATTTTAAAATTAAAAGACATTGTGATCTTGTAAACCTTGTTTTTATTTCACAACATATATGGCTTTACAAAATAGAATACAAAGAAATACCATTTCCTCAATCCTTCTGAATGTTCATGTCCACTCATCATTAACTTCCCTTTTATAGCAGTAATCACAATGAGGGCTGCCAACCTCTCCCCCACTGAGCCATTATAGGATGTCAAACGTTGCTTAGCTTTTCAACGATACTTTATCCACCTTACGTATTAAAGCATAATGACTATGACGATAAGAAAGGTCGTGTTCTTTACATGCTTAATCCAAAGAAATAATAGGTATTTACTTAACACAGGGTCTTGAGTCCATGAGTTTGGTACATATTGCAAGATTTCTTTCACGGCATTGACTGTCACAAAATAAATGAAAACTTGGAGAGCACCAATAATTCATCTTTGGTAAGACTATCCAGGATCTTGAGTCCATGATTTTGGTATAAGTTGCCAGATTTCTTTCACGGCATTGACTGTCACATAATAAATGAACAACTTGGAGAGCACCAATAATTCTTCTTTGGTAAAACTATCTGCATATCGATGACAGATAACCTTTTAGTTCCACCCTTAAAACAACAACACTACCTCTTGCATAATCTGCGATGTTGATGGCTCTTGAGACGTGAATGATGGATTAAACATAACTTTTACATTAACAGGAGTTAGACTTTGCTCAGTAAAAAATGCACTGTCATGAGCCACAGTATTTTTTTTTCTTGGACTTGCTTTTTTCTTTTCTTTATAAGTGTTTGAAACGGTGTATTAAAAGAGAATGATAAACATCCAAAGGGTAAATAGAGTAACAAATAAAGAGAAATGAAAATGATACTTCCATATCAATTGTCAAGCATGAACTAATCTCTAGCAAAGTTCACTCAATACTATAAATAATAGTTTAAAGTGGGTGCAAAAGTGGGTGCAAAAGTGGGTGCATAAGTGGGTGCAAATGTGGGTGCATAAGTGGGTGAAAAAGTGGGTGCAAATGTGGGTGCATAAGTGGGTGAAAAAGTGGGTGCATAAGTGAATGCAATAGTGGGTGCAAAGGTAGGTACAAAAGTGGGTGAAAAAATGCCCCCCCCCTTTTTGAATCTCGCTAACGCCCCCTTTTTAATCTATTTTTGAAATTTTGACAAAGGGTCTAAGTGCACTTTTGTTAATATCTCGCGAGCCAGTCTCTGTTGACGGGTCCTTGTTGACGGGTCCCTGTGGGCGGGTCCCTTTGGCATAATTTGGATAAAATGCATGGGCCAGTCCATAGGGATCAGTCCTCTATAGAGCTCAAACTTATTTAAAGAGTCATCGTAACTACATTTAATATAATATGCAAAGCTAAAAGGTTCATGAATGTGAGTAGTGTTGGTGAAAGGTTGGGCTGGATTCGATGAACATGTATTAAATGGTTTTAGCAAAGCCTCGAAGTCAGCATATAAAACAAATGGTACTCGAAGCTGTTTCTCATAATCCTTAAATTTTAGAATGTTAATTTTAGGAGTTGGTAATACCGTACACACATGATTACATCCCCATTTTTGGTGTTGAGTTAGTTGGTCCTCTTTTCTGAAATGCAGCAAACAGCCATCACACAACCACTTCCTATTATTACGTTTTGACAGCTGACTACCAACAAGTCTACTTAAATGTTTTATCCAACCATAGTGAGCATTTTCACCTTCGGTTATGTTTAGTAAATTTACATGAGCATCCTTTTTTTCCTGAGTATAATATAGAGGACCAACTATACTCTTATTTTCAATTTCATAAACATTAATACTTACATTGTTCAGCTCTTCAAAACGTTGAATGTCTTTTATCGCCATAGGAAATTCTATTTCTTTTAACTCTAACACTGAAGAATAGTGAGGATAAGATGATGTTCTCATCGTGTCCCTCACTGCTGGATGGAGAGCTGAGGTTACAGCCCATGCAAAGCATGCGTCAGAATTATTCATAACGTTTACACAAGCATGCTTACGTTTGATCCATCCTGGAAAATCAACGTATGATGATGTTCGAAGGGGATTATATTTATTCATGTTGGTTTCTAAATAAAGTACTTCAACTAACGCCCAGCCTGACTCCCTTTCCTGGAACTCTTCACTCTTCACAATGATAGCAATTGAAATATTTTGGTATATATCACTAATATTAGTTGATTCGCTAACAATTATGCTTTTTGTATTAAAAGATTTGATATCTGTAATTTCACCTTCGCTCCCAGTTTTTACATAGAGTCCAAAAAGTTCAAAATTCATTTTAATTGTTTTATGCTCTAATAAAACATTACCTACCAAGCCAAACACAGTAGGTTGAACATTATTTAAAAATGATTCAATACTTTGATTTTTTTCTTTACTATAAAGTCTATAACTAGCAATTCGACTTTTAAATGCACTACCAATTTGTTGAATATTTCCAGAATTTCTTTCATGGCAAGCGTTATTTTTATGTTGAATACTGCGTAAATGTCCATGAATGATTGAAGAAGGTATATCAATATTACATACATCACAATGGGTTATTGAAGGTTCACCATTCTTCTTTCTTTTTGTTGCACAACTATTTTCACAATCTTGAGAACGTTTACGCTTTTGAGCATCACATTCATTTAAAGGTTCCGTGCTAGTTGATGGCTTTACAGATTTCAATTCCTGTTGTTCTCCATGCACTTCAACCATGTGGGATTGATATCGCTTTACAGCAGAAAAACCAAGATCGCAAACTGAACATGAAGAAGGTGCTGAACTAACAAGCATTAAATTTACATGCCGTCCAAGACTATCTTGTCTGTTAAATGTGGTAGCACAATGACTGCACACAAACATTTTCTGATTATGTTTTGTACTTGCATGACGTTGAAGGTTGTCAGGTCTTGAGAACTGTTTCTTACAGTCACCACACTTGAACATGATGATCACTTTCGAAATTACCTATAAAAGAAAGAAATCATAAATGTTAATAAATGATAAAACAAAGTACAATATAGATAGTTTAATTATATTCCAGTCAATGGTTATAGCAGGGTATTTAAATCGATCTGTGAACTCCTAGCAAGTCTAACTTCATGTAGTTCTAACTGGGGTTAATATATACCACTGTCACTGACACCTAGCGATGAACATTGGAACTTGATAGAGTGGTAGAAACCAGCAATCGCCATTTAAGTCAGCTAAGTATGACGTCATAGCCAGTCTTAAAACAAGTCTAAACTTGTAGAACATGTCACGTGATAGAAACCAGCGTTCACCAGTTAAGTGAGCTAAGTGTGACGTCATAGCCAGTTTAATACAAGTCTAAACTTGTAGAACATGTCACGTGATAGAAATCAGCGATCACCAGTTAAGTGAGCTAAGTGTGACGTCATAGCCAGTCTTAAAACAAGTCTAAACTTGTAGAACATGTCACGTGATAGAAACCAGCGATCGCCAGTTAAGTGAGCTAAGTGTGACGTCATAGCCAGTCTTAAAACAAGTTTAAACTTGTAAAACATGTCACGTGACAAGGTTAAGTTAGGTAAAGTTAGGTTATGTTAGGTGAACTGAGGTTAAGTCTTTAAATATTCCCTCTGTCACTGACACCTAGCAATGAACATTCAGACTTAATAGAGCGGTAATCAAAATCTAACCTACAAAATTAGCTTTACACACCATGGTCAAGTAGATCCAACTTTTGACTGACAAATATACCATTTTCACTGACATGTACTGGTGAACATTGGAAAATATCACTCTAACTGTTTAAAAGTTATTAGAGGGGCACTTACCTTTTTATAATTTATCAACTGCTGCCATTGAATGAACAGATTGTAGGAATCTGGTAACCTACAGGTACCCAATTATCTGTAAACAAATCAATCAATCAATCAATCAATCAATCAATCAATAAATACATTCCAATCAATAACTTCAACATCAATTAGTAATAAAAGACTACAATCCATTAATAATAACAAGTACTTACCTTGCAAAATAATTTAATGATTTTCTACCAAAAAGGCTTTTTTTACAACTCTTGAGCAGTAATAGAGCACTGTTCACTCAAAGCGAGTAATAAAGACTGACAGTAGGGAAATATATGACACCCCTTTTATATAAACTCTCATCGCTCGTGTCAGAAGTTTTTTGCAGATCATTGCAATTCCTTTCCCAATACGTCTGAGAGTCCAAAGTACACTAGGAACACCTGTGTGGTATCCAATGACTGCTGACTTTGCATGATCATCACCCATTGTCTTGATCAACACCTGAGGTTTCAAATTACTGCAGCGTCAGTCATAGCAACAACAGTGTGCGCTCTCTGCAATGTTAGCAACATGACACCGGAAGGAACACCTGTGTAATATCCAATAACTGTTAACTTTACATGATCATCACCCATTGTCTTAATGAACACTTGCGGTTTCAAATTACTGCAGCGTTAGTAATAGCAACAGATCTGCGCGCTCTCTGCCATGTCTGTAATATGACACAGGAAATATAACAAGACGTCTTACTGCACATACCATCTCCATAGTTTTAACATCTTAAGAACATGTATTATTCTCTTTCAACTACAAATGACTCGTTAGAACACATCCATCCACCAAGTTAGATCCCTTGTATGTTCACATGTATTTCGCCACTTTCCTTTCATATCGTTATCCCATTATAGTAGTGGTGAACAACATCAGTTCAACACACACGCGAAATGTAGTTAGGCCCTTTGACATAATTTAAATAAATTCATGAGCCAGTCCGTAGGAACCGGTCCAAAAGGGGTCAGTCCAAAGGGACTCATCAACAAGGACTCATCCACAAGGACTCGTCCACAAGGACCTGTCCACAAGGACTTGTCCACAAGGACCTGTCCACAAGGACTTGTCCACAAGGACTCGTCCACAATGACCCGGCAACAATGACCCGTCCACAGGGACCTGTCAACAAGGACCCGTCCACAGGGAACCGCTCCCCCACCCTCTTCAAAAGCCATGAGTGGGCATGCTAATTCATAGTGGCTTTCCACCGCACACATGTCTCTTGTGTAGAACAACTTTTCATTCCATATTAGCATTCAAAATCTCACTTGTTGCAATTGGAAAGAGAGATTCTCTAAAAAAAATACAATTTCACCGCCTAGTAGGGGTAGGTTTTATTTTTGGGGTTGAAATATGTTGTCCATTGGAAAGGGGGTATCAGCCCGAGTTCAATGACACCTCATTCGTCAAAATCCGACCACGGGTTCGGGAGTTATCGGGCTGCCGCCATCTTGTGTGGAGGGTGTGGAGGTGGAGGCATCTGAACCATCCAAAACACACTACTATTTCTAAATATGAAATCATAAAATACCCACATCGTACCTGATAAATTCGGCTACGCTAGAATTACTTTATAATTACTGTTACAAACGTTAAAATTGTCCATTTTAAGCACCACTTTTAAAATCTTATTCAGATTTTTTGTGCTTACCGCAAGTCTTAAATTTGTAATCAATTTAAAATTGTTTGCCAATTATAAACTTGTTATCTTTAGGTCTCAGACCTTCACATGTAACCTTTTAGAAATCACAATCATGATCTAACTGTTATTAATTCTTTGTTAATTCTTCAAAATTTAATCCATTGTTAATAAACCAATTAATTTTAGCCTACTTTCGATTTTTGCAAAAAATGAAAGTAGACTTATGAGATCAACACAGGGCGAAAAAAGTGTGTCTGTCTGTGTGTGTGTATGTGTGTGTGTGAGTCTGTGTGTGTGTGTGTGTGTGTATGTGTGTGTGTGAGTCTGTGTGTGTGTGTGTGTGAGTGTGTGTACTCTGAATGTCTGTCCCCCCTATCAATTCGAACACGGTGAATGCGAATTGAACGAAATTTGGAACAAAGGTAGCACTAGCAAAGGACACCTCAGTGTCATGTTTTATATCGCCGCCATCTTTACTAAAACTGAATGGCGGCCACTCAAACGTTCAAAACGTAAACTCAAATAATGACTAACCAAATCATCCGATCTCTACCAAATTTGGTAACAACATACCTTCGTATAGGATGCGTCTTGTGACCAAACTACAAGGTCGTCCACCATACCATTTCAGGATGGCGGCCGTGCGAATTATGCAAACTTTATAATCCATATCATGGCACCCACCAGTTCCGATTATCGAGCCGAGAATCGTTTTAACTGTTTTAAGGAAGATGCACGTTCGAAATTAAAAGTTTATTTTGTAATACTATAGTGCAGACGTGATTTTAAAAAGCTGAGCTGATTCAGTAATAAGACAAGATGGCAGCGGATATCTTGTGCCTGACTTATATTTCACTAATTTGAGTATTGCATGCAATATAGCGTACTGATACAAAATAAATAAACTTTGTATGAAATGCTTTATATATAAATAATATACTCCAGTGATGAAATCGTTTAGTATAAATCATTATTTGCTAACAAGTTCTATGTAAGTCATTTTATATACAACGATATTCGTTGACACAATTAGCTCAGTGGTAGAGCGTTAGCCTATCGCTCAAATGCCTATGGTTCAAACCCGATCAGTGCTAGGTTTTTTGCTTGAAATGTTATATGTTTATTGTTTTGTAATGACTCAGATGTTTTAAAATTAAGCGTTATATTGTGCATATTATGGTGTAAAATATATATTTAATTAAAACATAATTCGCCAGCAGATTTACTCGAGACATCTAGCTGCCAAAAAGGTAACTTCCAGATTTTATTGAAAAGTTTCTTCTTCTGGCCGCTAGAATGCACTCGCTCTGTTAGGATTATATTGTTCGATATTTCACCACTAGATGTCACGACTAGTCTACGTGGGGCTCCATTGATTACTATACCATTGGCATTCTATGCGCATCGAATTTGAAGAATGACAAGATGATACTACGATACATTTTTACTTTTTATTTTAAAGGGTTTGTAACAGCCTATTTTGCGTTACTTGAAAATGTTATTTGAAGTAAAGAACAGAACGATTTCACATAGTAACTGAATTCAAGCCGTTCGTGTTAGTTCAGGTTATTAATTACTACTTTTATTTCAGGCAAATAGCAATCGAAAATATCCACATAGTTTGTATACACACGTCTCTGTAGGGTCATGGAAAGATTTGTTAATTCAATTAGGGATGTGAAAGCCATGCACAACCAGACGTGTAAAGACATGCCTCAACTCAAAGTTGGATGTTGCCCACGGCAGGTCGTATATGTAATAATAATAATAATAATTATAATAATAATAATAATAATAATAATAATAATAATAATAATGTTATTGGTTTTACATCCCTTTTAACTACTGCTGCTTTTAGATACACCGGGGTGCCGGAATTTTGGCCCGAAGGGGATCTTTAACGTGCCAGTAAATGTACTGACACGGCTCCCTCGCATTTGTGCACCCTCAAATGCCAGCTGACTGCGCCAGGATACGAACCTGCAACCTAGAGCCCAGCAAGCGAGAACGTTACCGCTGAGCCACGCAGCCAGTCCGGTCGATTATGTCTCCAGATCCATAACATTCTTGATATACTTCTTATCTTTCTTTCTTCAATGATGGTAGCAGTTTTTATCTAGGTTGTGGCGTTTGGTAGAGGTAAATCGTTTCTAAGGTCTTCAACAAAGAATAGTTCTATTATACTCTTTGATAATAACAACGAGTTATAACTATACTCATACATTTAGGAGAAAGTAGGCTATATGTTCTTTACTGAACATCTTGTTTTTCTCGTTATTCTTTTCGCTAGATTCTTCCCTGACTCTTCCTGGCTTATGCCCTCTTTAAAAATCTCACAAATCAAATTAATAACGGTTCCACTATTTCTTGCATTTGAGCAAGAACTCTTGGTCACAAACTTATTAAAGCCTCTCTTAGCCTGGATAGCTAATTCTAACTGGCCAGTAAGGCAAGCATAGCTAGATCCGCCAGCTTCCTGCTTGTTGAGTTTTTCTCTACAACTTATGGTTGGTTTTCCAAATTTAAGTTTTTCTCATTGTCTAAACATTTAGTCGGCGCTTTGCTGGGTAAAAGCTTGGCCATTCTTAAATGCAACTATTGGTGCTCTTACCAGAATTATTTTCAAAAGCATAACTGATTCATCGCTACCCTTCCTGGTGGTACTCGGTCATTTGCTGAGAGGAATTACCCACCCCGAGTTAAGAAATATCTCTACGAGCCCAACCTTTGTTTGCCTTTCAAAACATTTTGTTAGACCTAACTCCTTTGAAAGTACAAACAGTAAATCTGTCACTTTTTGTCTTGCCAGACCACCACCCTTCCCCATAGTAGGCAAATTTATGCTTGAGAGGGAATACGCTATAGCTGCTAGCTTGCGTATAGCTCAAGTTCCAGCTGCGTTTCCCGTTAGCTACGGCCAGGTCCATACCCACTTTAGGTGTTTCACGGGCTTTGCGGTGATACTCGTCTCTAAACATTGTCTTTGTTTGCTGTTGGACTCTTGCCCTATTATCCACTTGTTCCTTAGTCCGAAACCCACTTCCCTTAACTTCTCTCTTCATCTTCCCTTGTGGGTAAGGTTAATTCCTAGCAAAAACCTACCCAGCTGGCACAAATGAGTTTGTTGTTGATGATGATGGATAATTGTTGTTTTAGGGGGACTAACATCTAGGTTATCGGCCCCTAATGGTTTGGATGATAGTGAAAGATGAGTACAGAATGAAAACTATAACTAATACTAACTACAGACTTACATATTAGAAGAAGAAATGGTAAGCAAATAAAGGACAGGAAGAAACAAAATGCCCTCAACTCTCGAAGAATGAGGATTGAGGGACTTAGAAGGAAGGAGAGTCATGAAAGGCAGATAGAAAAGGAAAAGAGGAGAGGGCCCGCCCCCGAAGTTAGTGGAAAAAAGGGGGGAAACGGACCCATCTCAGAAATCCCTCGGGATCGTCAATGCCCGAAGTCACCAGCCGTGAGCCCCTGAGGGTGTAGCAATATCCAGGGTGCACCACATGTGGTGGGGCTACATACACCCTGCCTCATTCAAGGCCTTGAGCAGAAGGCAGGAGTTAACATGAAAAGAAAAAGAAGGCTGACCGCTCGCAAAAGGAAGGTATCAGAAGAGATGAGGCAAGGGCCAGTTAAGGCAGGAAAGGAAAATACTCTCTAGGCCTCGGATACCCTAATACCGTCAGGGTCGGAAGAGAACAGGAGTTTACCAAGAGAGGTAGACAGGAAAGAAGACGGAGAGGAGCCCAGCACAAGTAAGTGGAAGCAATGCCGGACTCAGCTAGGGTCCCGCGGTAGCCAACCCACGTCCCACTAGATGTGAGCCCCTTGGGGAAAATGAGTTTGAGGATCACATGTACTTACCTTGTGATTTGTCTGAAATGTATTTTGGGATATTCTCTTGTTAGACAAAGTTTCTCGCCAGCTGTGCTTCACCTCTGCCAGCCCCGAAGTATACGAGGTGTAGATAGGAGTTAGTTTACTTGGAAACCACAGCCAAGAGTTGTCTGTGTCGTTGGGGAAGTCTGAACCGCTTGTAGAGCCACGCGTTGCGTCGCCTCGCCACACTCAAGTTAGCTGTAACTCGTGACGGTGAACAGCGTTAAGTTAAGTTATCACAAGTGTTAAGGAACATGGCGATGTGGCATTGAAACTTGGATACGGTTTTATAAACAATATTGTGGAAAACTATAAAATTATAGTACATTATGTAACGAGCCTATAATGGCAATAATTAAGACACGAGTATGTTTATAAAACTCGCTTCGCTCGTTTTATAATTTCAATACGAGTATAATAACTTTATTATACATGTACGTTCTAACGTACATATTCATAAATATCAGCCGATATTCTGGCGGTTGACTTCTTCTTCTTCTTCTTCTTCTTCTTGGGAATTGTGTGGGCTCAGTATTTGATCTCTTCCCAATAACGAATTCCAAAGCTTTGAAACATTGCTTTTCCTGAACTTGCACCAACAGATAGTGCACAGGTCATTTTGTTATTTTGGTCAAAAATAAAATAAAATAGGCTGTTACAAACGCTTTAAAATTAAAATGTATCGTATTATCAACTAGTTATTCTTAAAATTTGATGCGTATAGAATGTCAACGGAAGGCTAATCAATGTAGTCCCTAATAGAACAGTAACGGTATCTGTCGGAAAAGTTTCGCATAAGAAATCCATTTGCTGAACAGGGAGCTGGGTTATAATTTCCGTGGAACTAATTTTATACGTCTGCTTCCTCCATGACGTTATGGTGTGTTTATGTCAACAGCTGCATTCACTAAAATTGTCCGCGAAATCTTATGAATTTGTAGACATTGGAGTTGCGGATATTAAGGTACAGTGCTATATATTTTGAAATATTGCCCAGTTTCTTTATGCATTGTAACTACAATGGCTGACCCAATATAGGCTACATTGTCAACTTTCAAATCATGTAATTCATGTCCGTCATGTTGGATTTTCAGTGCATGTCAGACGCTATCCTTACCTAAGTGGTCAATTAACGAAAATATTGAACTCTGGTTGGTTGGAAAAACTGTGTTATAATGAAAAGTAGTACTTTAATGACACCCATGATACAGTTTTCTGACATATAATATTTACATATCGACATCGTCGAACATAAATGTTGTAATACAGTCAAACCTGCCGAAAGCGGAATGCAATAGTTCCGGATTTACTTTTCCGTTTTCACAGGTTTCCGTTTTACAAAGGGTTGAGTGTTAATAAGACAAAATACACTACAAGGAAGTACTGTTTTATCGCATAGGATTACGATGACATAATAATTTAAAATATAGGTCTGTAAATACAAAAGAAAATAGGTTCACATGTATTACACTGTATTTTCAACTTACGTACAAATATTTCAGTTTCTCTGCTCGTTGCTTTGATTCCACACGTCTCTCAAAGTGCATTGTGGCGGCTTCTTTACAAGAGAACGTTGTATGATCTCATTTGCATCCTGCATTAACTCCAGGAGTTCTGGGACTTTCGTGGAAGCTGCAAATTCCTGAAGGTCGCTCACAACAGATAGTGCTTCTCCTAAAGTGTGTATTTCAGCTCCCTTTCGTTGTCTTCATCGTCGTCGTCCATTTCTTCCATGACTTCTCACCTGCTGTTTTCGGCAGCAACATCAACTGCACTTTGAATGTCTTCAGTCGCTAATGTTTCCTAGAACTTTGGTGCAAATACAGTCGCGATCTAAATGTAGTAGTGTGAATAGCTTTGTATTATAGATAAGAAAATCCGTCTTAGGTTATTTTCGCATACAGTTCCGGAATTTATTTTTCTTTCCGCGTTAGGCAGTTTTCCGGTTTACAGTGTCATTTTACATAGGAAATTCCTCCGTGCTGAATTTTGTTTCCCGTTTGTCCAAGTTTCCGGTATATAAAGGGTCCAGTTTAGACAGGCTTTACTGTATTATGATATCATGAAATGAATCCCACAACCAACTTACTAGAACAAAAACTCTACACCAGAGGTATGGGCTCCATCTTGAGGAAAGAATTCATGATGAACATTAATAAATGTAAAACAAAAATATTGCAATGCAGCCGAAATAAATCAGAAACCTCTATGGACGTCAAATTGGCAGGTAAAATACTAAAAGGAAGTAGGAGACTTCTGTTACTTAGGAAGCAAAATAACCAGTGATGGACGAAGCAAAGATGATTAAAAAGTATGTTAGCGGAGGCAACGAGAGCATTTCTTCAGAAAAGGAATCTGTTGACATCGAATATAGATTTAGGTATTAGGAGGTCATTTTTGAAAGCATTTGTCTGGAGCGTGGTGGTCTAAGCAAGTGAAACTTGGACTATTGGTGCGTCAGAAAAGAGGAAAATTGAAGCGTTTGAAATGTGGTGTTACAGGAGAATGATGAAGATTAGATGGGTAGATAGGGTTACAAAGGAAGAGGTATTAAGTTGAGTGGGAGAAGAGAGATGTTTCTGGCGACTGCTAATGAAGAGAAGAGATAGGTTGGTAGGACACATACTAAGACACCCAGGAATAGCAAAGTTAGTTACGGAAGGAAGGGTCGAGGAAAGGAACTGTAGGGGTAGACCAAGGTTAGAATATGTTAAACAAATTTCCTTGGATGAAGGAAGGGGTAGCTATGTAGAGATGAAACGATTAGCTCAGGACAGGGAGGAATAGTGGGCTGCATCAAACCAGTCAAATGACTGAAGACTCAACAACAACAGAAGAAGAGGTAGGACACAAAATTGGAATAAGGGTAATAAACTACAGGGAGAAGAAAGACCCTCGCTGAGGACTGAGGAACTTGGAAAATAGTAGTCATGACAGGAAGAGACGAGAGGGTCCACTCAAAATCAATGAAAAAAGGATAATACCCGAACTCATCTCAGGATTCCTGAACTCACCAGTAGTGAGCCGTTGAGGGTGTAGCACTATCCAGGGTGGGGCTACACACACCCTGCCTCCCTTAGGGCCTTGAGCAGAAAGCAGGAGATACTGTGAACCATTGAGGGTGTAGCACTATCTTGAATGGGGCTACACACCCTGCCTCCTTTAGGGCCTTGAGCAGAAGACAGGAGATACTGTGAGCCCTTGAGAGTGTAGCACTATGCAGGGTGGGACTACACACACTCTGCCTCTTTTCGGGCCTTGAACAGAAAGCAGGAGATACTGTGAGCCCTTGAGAATATTCATTCATGCATTCATTCATTCATTCATTCATTCATTCATTCATTCGTTTATTTGCAATTAGGGGTGTGTCCCCGGTGGCAAATTAGATATACTATAACAAATAAATAATTGTACATAACAATTCACTAACAATTAAACTGGAGTATTTACACAAATAGTCAGTCTTTTCTTAAACACACCTATATGTTTGGGAAAAGGCTCTAAGACTGCGGCAGGTAGAGAGTTCCAATTATCAATGGCACGGTTTATGAAAGAATATTTACCATAATTTGTTCGCTGTGGTCGGCCCTTAACTTTGAAAGGGTGATCGCTCCTACCGATGTAAGTAGGCTTTTCCATACGTTTGCTAAGCTCACCCCATGCTGGTTGATTTGTAAACGTGTTGTACATAGCGCAGAGTCTAGATTTCATCCTCCTAGCCTCAAGTGAGTCCCACCCAAGTTTCTTCAACATACGACTCACACTGCTCCTGGGATTAAAGTCACTGAGCACAAATCTAGCGGCCTTTCTTTGTACCATTTCCAGCTCATATATGAGCCCTACTTGATATGGATCCCAAACCGCCGAGGCGTATTCCAGCACTCTGCTGGGTGGGGCTACACACACCCTGCCTCCTTTAGGGCCTTGAGCAGAAAGCAGGAGATACTGTGAGCCCTTGAGGGTGTAGCACTATCCAGAGTGGGACTACACACACCCTTCCTCCCTTAGAGCCTTGAGCAGAAAGTAGGAGACACTGTGAGCCCTTCATGGTGTAGCTCTTTCCATTGTGGGGCTACACACACCCTGCCTCCTTTATGGCCTTCAGCAGAAAGCAGGAGATACTGTGAGCCCTTAATGGTGTAGTTCTTTCCAGTGTGGGGCTAAACACACTCTGCCGCCTTTAGGACCTTGAGCAGAAAGCAGGAGATACTGTGAGCCCTTCATGGTGTAGTTCTTTCCAGTGTGGGGCTAAACACACTCTGCCTCCTTTAGGACCTTGAGCAGAAAGCAGGAGATACTGTGAGCCCTTGAGGGTGTAGCACTATGCAGAGTGGGGCTACACACCCTGCCTCCTTTAGGACCTTGAGCAGAAAGCAGGAGATACTGTGAGCCCTTCATGGTGAAGTTCTTTCCAGTGTGGGGCTAAACACACTCTGCCTCCTTTAGGACCTTGAGCAGAAAGCAGGAGATACTGTGAGCCCTTGAGGGTGTAGCACTATGCAGAGTGGGGCTACACACCCTGCCTCCTTTAGGACCTTGAGCAGAAGGCAGGCGATACTGTGAGCCCTTGAGGGTGTAGCTATTTCCTGTGTGGGGCTACACACACCCTGCCTCATTTAGAGCCTTGAGCAGAAGACAGCGAATATCATGAAAAGAAAACAAGAGGTCTTACCCCCTCGAAGAATGTGGATAAAAGACAAGGAAAGACTCCCTTGGCCTCGGTTACCCTAACACCGTTGGGGTCGTATGAGGACAGGTGTTGACCAAGGAAGGCCGACAGGAAAGTCAATAGATAGAAACCAGGCAGAAGTAAGTGGAAGCAATGCCGGATTCAGCTGGGGTCCCTCGGTCGCCAACTCACGTCCTACAAGTTGTCCAGTTGTTGAGCAAGTGCGCATGTGTGATTTATTGGGAATATAATTGTGTAAGTGAAATGGAACCCAAATTTGAAAATACCTGATCCCGTACAAGGGAAAGAGCTTATCAGTAAACCACATTATAAGATGACCTCGCTGTTCCGCCCCTTTCAACAACAACTCCCTCAGACGCAATAGCACGGTCATGGCTTGGAAAGTTCTTCTAACTCAATCATTGAGGTATTATTATTAACACAAAAGCGCACGAATGTGCATAACATAGATCTACACTAGTGAAACCAACATGTTACAAAAGAGTTAATTGATGTGAAAAACATCATGATCCAGTAATCAATCAGGAATGTGTGCATTAAAGCATTAATTCATGACCAGTCATTATATTGTGAATTGAATGTTATTTGTGAAATAGAGCAACACTGTATGATGCTTTGTTCATTTTAAATGTTAGTCCTTGCTATAATCACAGAGTGATTTCTGGTTATTTTTACATCGTGTGATGTGATATGTGTCACAGAACTGGTCACATAACGAGCACACGCAGAGTTCTTTTGGGGCGTGGTAGGACATGTTTTTACATATTTTATGGTGGTACCCATGCACTGCTAACTTTATCACCACATGTCTTAGTTTCTGATTGGCGCTGGTCCAGTTCCGGTTGATCATGGCATCCGTGCTGTAAAACTCGAGCGGAATGTCTTCTCTCTTATCTCTTCTCTCTGCTTGGTGCGCTTCAGCATCCTTTGTTGATGGAAGCTGTAATTTTGTTCTTATTTCTTCGACGAGGAAGGGTTCCTGTGCTAATTCATATGTTAGGCGGGAGCGCGTGTATTTTGAGATGCCCATTAAGGTTTTCAGGAATTGGGCTTTAACTCTTTCGATGGTGGCCAGATCTCTCTTCGTTAGTCGGTCCCATATCAAGTGGATCCCGTACGTGAGAATTGGTAGGATCTTTGCGTCAAACAGATGCATAGCTGTTTTTAAGGATAGCTGCTGTAGATTGATAATGTCGTACATGGCTTTCAAGCAAGCCACTGCTCTGTCTTGGATATGTAGTCTGAATGTTCCGGTAGTCTGTAAAGTGATCCCAAGGTATTTAACTGCATTCACAGTTTCCACTTTGACCTCTTCATATTGCAAGTTGTCGTTTGCTGCTACACGCCCACCTTTCCGAAAAACCATCTGTTGGATTTTTGTCCAGTTTATTTTCAGACAGTTATTTCCTGCCCATTCTACCAGTGCTGAGAAGGCGTGTTGGAGTTCTTCCTTATTTGGTGATCCTAGGACCATGTCGTCCGCATATATGTAGATCACTGCGTCCTTTGATTTCTCTCGGATTGCTGTTGTTACATCGGCTGTGGCAATATTGAAGAGTATGGGACTGAGGGGGTCACCTTGCAACACTCCATTAGTTTGGGTGATTTCCTTTGTTTTGCATTGAAGTATTAGGAGCCATTATTCAGTGTTGTCTAAGTTATCTATTAGTATATGCTTTACAGTCGTTCAACACGAGTGTACCAAATTAGATTGGGCGGTGAATTACCATTAATTTCCTAATCCCTGAAATAAGCACATAAATTATTAATGCACTCAATAAAACTCTCCTTCCTTCCGTAATTATTGACGGACTTACTTTTGAACACGTTCAAGAATTCAGGTACCTGGGATCCATACTAACTAATAGAAGTGAAGTGTCGAAATAAGTGCGTCAGGGAATAATAAACGCTAATCGCAAGTTCTACAGTCTGAATAACTTATTTAAATCTCGTCTATTATCGCAGAAGAATAAGATTCAGCTAAACATGACACAAGTTCGGACGGTAATTTTGTGTGGTTGTGAAACAGGGGCGACTTCAGCAACAACCGAGGAAGCCATCTCTTCCTTCGAGAGGAAAGTACCGTACTTTCAAAGATTTATGAACCCGTTTTCAATGCCACGGAAGGTAAATGGGAACAAAGAATGAAGGATGACCTGTATCAGCGGTTAGGAAAACCACAAATTGGCTGAGTACTAGGACAGAAGAGGTTACAGTGGTTTGACCACATCTTTAGAGCTGATGAATCCATCCAAAACCGAGTCCTTCATTCACAATCTGCTGGAAGACAACCAAGAGCACGTCCCAGGACGCGATGGAAGGATCGAGTATTGACAATACTTCACCAAGTGGAGCCGACTGTGGTAGAAGATGAAGCTAGAGACCGGCAGCGTTGGAATGCTATCTGCAGTTCCCCCAGGGGCTCACATCTAGTGGAAAGTGGGTTGGCGACCACGGGACCCCAGCTGAGTCCGGCATTCCTTCCAATTACTTGTGCCGGGCTCCTCTCGGTCTTCTTTCCTGTCGACCTCCGTTGGTCAACTCTTGTTCTTTTCCGACCCCGACGGTGTTTGGGTATCCGAGGCCTAGGGAGTCTTTCACTTTCCCACCTTAATTGGCCCATGCCTCATCTTTCCTGATCCCTCCTTCTTCGAGGGGTCACACCTCTTGTTTTCTTTTCATTATATTTCCTTTTCTCTTTAAGATTCCCGCACTGTTGTTTGTTCATTGTCTCCCCGTCTATCTAAATTCCATTAAGCGATTTTTTTGCATCTTCACTCCATTTTGTAGGTGTTTTAAGTCTACGTTGCATTTTGTAAGCCTTTCGGTCTACATTGCAATTTGCGACTGTTTTCAACCTCAATTGCATTTTGTTAGAATTGACAATCTAAATTGCTTTTTAGTAAGTCTTTCAATATAGGGGATAGAACTATTGTGAGTATTTTGAATTTCAATTGCATTTTGTATTATCAACCTAAACCGCTTTTTGCAAGTATTTTCAATCTAAATTGCTTTTTGTTTGGTGGGCATTTTGCAAGTATTTTGATTCTCAATTGCATTTTGTGGGTATTTTCAATCTCATTTGCATTTTGTATGTATTTTGAACCTCAATTGCTTTTTGTACGTATTTTTAATCTCATTTGCATTTTGTAAGTATTTTGAATTTCACTTGCATTTTGTAAGTAATGTATTTCGACTCTGCATTGCATTGTGTACGTATTTTGAACCTAACCTACATTTTTTGCGTATTTTTCAATCTATTCCTTTTGTGAGTGTTTTCGTTCTAAATTCCCTTTTGTAAGTATTACCGCTCTCCATTTTGTGAGTAGTTTCAATCTGAGTTCCTTATTGTAAGTATTTTCCTTCTCACTTCATTTTCGTTCTGGTTTCCACTTCATTGTCATTTTCGCTATCACCCAGACAATTAGGGGCCGATAACCTCGATGTTAGGCCCCTTAAAACAACATTTATCATCATCATTAGCTATCTGCAGTAGACACCTCCTCCTTTGTGACTCCTTTGTTATCACTTCTTCTCATTCTTTCTCTCTTTCCTTATTTTGTTCTTCTCCTGTAGGCCTTAAAGGCCCATATGTGCAATAAATGATGATGATGACTTAATAAAAACACTTCTCATACAACAAATGAGGGCTTAATTGGATGCCTAGTTTCGTTCCTCACGCAAACATCATCAGATCCTGTATTTAACACAACAGTATTTACAATGATTAAGCTACAACAGTTTTTAATTAAACTTTGGCAGGCATTGTTAAACATTCAAAATCTGCCAGCTGGATTTGATTTACCCCGCAAGACATGGGTAACTCTCAACAGAGTCCGCACTAACCACGGGAGATGCAGATCAATGATGTTTAAATGGGGTATGCGATGTTCCCCAACCTGTGATTGTGGTGCAGTTAGACAGATTATGAACCATATTGTCACTGAGTGTATTAATAGGGCATTCACTGGATCAACACAGGACTTTGTAATAGCCTCTACTGAAGCCATAAGATGGCTAGAAAATGTAGACATTAATCTTTGAACACCCTTTCCCTTGCATGATTGTTACAGTTGTAATGTGTTACCTATTGTATGTATGTATTGTGCCCGTTTGGACCATATGTACATATATTGTTTATGTTGATTGTTTTGTGTTGTACCATACGCTAATAATAATAATCAGCCGGATTTTTTAACCAATTATATTTTAATACTTTAATTACCGTATTACACTTCTAGAACATTGTATTTTTTGTTGCTACATTTTGTGTGAAATGTTTTTGAGTCGTTAACTTCTAACGTAGCGAGCTTTTGAAGTGATGGCCTTGACACTGTTTTGTTATTAACTGTCATTATTGAAATTTCATATTCACTTGGTGAGATTTAGTAGTTGGTTGCTTATGTTAAGCATATAACTGTAACTGATTGTGAGTTCACTCTGTTGTTTTGTAGACTTATCAGTGCGATTGTTCCTGTACCACATCAATACACGTCTCACTTTGGACAAATATAAATTGGAGACTATTGTTCATTTCAGAAAAAAAACAACAAGGAAAATGGCGTTCGATTCGAAAAACATAACAGACATTCTTCAATATAATATATTTTCGATGTTCACATACTGTTTACCACAAAAGCTGGTGAAACAGAATGGCACGGTCGTGTTTATGAAATAATGGGTGGTAAGAAAAGGTGTGAAGGAACATTCCAATGGTTTTCAGATGCCTCCTTCAAATGTTTCAACTGGAGAGTGAGTTTTATGGACAATGAGTATCAAGCAGAGAACAAGTGGTTAAAAAACAACACGAAAACAACAATTGAAAACACGCACCTAGGAAATTTCTAGTCTTCTAAAGACAAGGTTCTGGGAAACATGAAGTAGCAGTTAACAGACGAAGCTACTTATCAAATATTTTAAAGGCAAAGGAATATTATTTCGGATTTTTTAATAAAGGAACTGCATTTTTAAGAATCTTATATCTTATATATTATATCTTATATCTGACGTTAGTCATACGAAAATCCGATGTTTTACGTATGTAAAAGGATTTTATTCAGTGGTGTAGCTGGAGGGGAATTTTTGAGCTTTAGAATATCCATTTCATTCTCAAGGAATATGCACATTTCCTATTTTTAATTGGCATAGGCAAAATAATTCTCTAATTATCGGTGTTATTCTCTAGGGCCACGGTGGGATTGACGCCGGCCTCTCAGAGCGGGACTGAGCAGCCAGAGTCTCCTTTGAAACAGGCTCAAGTCCCTGTGGGTAGAGAAGACAATTGCGCATGCGTCAAGCGGAAGGTCGATATCTGAATGCGTCAGCAGAGAGTCTAGGCTCCACGCAGTGCATTCATAAGGAGGGTGCATGATCGTTTGTGAGTTTTAAAACATGGATCAGTGTAGTGATTTAATAGTGTATTTAAAATGAAGATCATGTTCTTCGTTGTCCTATGGAGAGAATATTTTTTAAACAATGGTCTAGAAAAAATATATCAAAAAACAGTGCGCCTCAAAGACTGATTCTTACCTTTCCTGTTTCTACTGCTTCGAGTGAACAAAGTATTGTTATGTCCTGACGTCGGTTCAGCGTTGAGCTGTATCGGGCATTCACTCTCGGTTCAAATGAGTGCATGAGGCGCAACGGCACGGCGCTGAGCGGAATGCACGCATTGGCAGTTTTGTGTATAAAAGCGGCGGCCGCAGGTCAGTCGAGGTCAGACAGTGGGACCAGGCTGTGAGGTGTATGAGTTGTGTGAGACGACGGAACGGAAGGCTGGAAATAAGGTCACTTATCCGCCGATCGGGAGATCGGAGAAGAGCGGGACATCGGGCGGTCATTGACCTAAATGGGACTAAAGTCGAGCAGCATTAAGAAGAGCCGAGCGAAGGATCAGGTGAGATCGCACACTGATAATTCTTATCTACTGTGATTGATTCAAGTGAGCCTAGTATCTGCATGGCGGATTCCTTCAAGAATCTAGATGGAATAAACCGGCAGTGCGGCAAAGACCTCTTTTATTGGGGAACAACCCCGTGTTCCTACAACTCCCTCATTCCCCCATCTTTTAGTATGAGTGGTGTGCTGTCAATCGTTGGTAAGACGATCGGCAAGGACACGGTAACGATCCAGGTACCTGAGCTTGAAGAACCCCCTGAAACTCGTGACTAATGAACCCCTGGGCGGCCTATGGCTTAAGTCCGTGCCACCAGGTAGGGTCATTACAATGTTAGAGGAACACGTAGTCGTAACAAAACAGTATGATTGCATTGCAGAGAGTTAAGACATTTTTAAGGAACTCCATGTCAGATGGAGCAATTTGAGTACTCTGGCTATTAAGAAGAGTGTGGTGAACTATCTTTCCAGGGATGACATCTTCAAAGAACACATCATTGGTATCTTCGCTGAGCGAAAAACAAGACGACTGGAGTTTATCTACAAAATACCATAAAATATGTACTTTATAGAATACCCAGTTCCATGATTGTATCTTAGTAAACTTAGAATGACTGATGAAGGTATAACAATGCCGAAACATGTATTGTGTAATTTAGAGTAAAAAACAAGATGTTCAGTAAAGAACATATAGCCTACTTTCTCCTAAATGTATGAGTATAGTTATAACTCGTTGTTATTATCAAAGAGTATAATAGAACTATTCTTTGTTGAAGACCTTAGAAACGATTTACCTCTACCAAACGCCACAACCTAGATAAAAACTGCTACCATCATTGAAGAAAGAAAGATAAGAAGTATATCAAGAATGTTATGGATCTGGAGACATAATCGACCGGACTGGCGGCGTGGCTCAGCGGTAACGTTCTCGCTTGCTGGACCGTATGTTTCAGGTTCGTATCCTGGCGCAGTCAGCTGGCATTTGAGGGTGCACAAATGCGAGGGAGCCGTGTTAGTAGATTTACTGGCACGTTAAAGATCCCCTTCGGGACAAAATTCTGGCACCCCGGCGTCTCTAAAAGCAACAGTAGTTAAAAGGGACGTAAAACCAATAACATTATTATTATTATTATTATTATTATTATTATTACATAATCAGCCTGACGCGGGCAACATCCAACTTTGAGTTGAGGCATGTCTTTACACGTCTGGCTGCGTGTGACTTTCACAACCCTAATTGAATTAACAAATCTTTCCATGACCCTACAGAGACGTGTGTATACCAACTATGTGAATATTTTCGATTGCTATTTGGCTGAAATAAAAGTATTAATTAATATCCTGAACTAGCACCAACGGTAGAGTTCAGATACTATGTGAAATCGTTTTGTTCTTTACTTCAATTAACATTTTCAAATAACGCACAATAGGCTGTTACAAACCCTTTAAAATAAAAAGTAAAAATGTATCGTAGTATCAGCTTGTCATTCTTCAAATGCGATGCGCATAGAATGCCAATGGTATTGACGTCAGAAAAGTTGGATGGCTCAGCCACGCGGCAGAATGTTGAAGCTGTAACATTGTGACTGGTGAGATTTATTTAGATGGTGAAGCATTGACGTCGTGATGGAAACAGAAAGAAATTTGTCAAATTCGAGGAGGTACTGCTCTGTATACGGTTGCAAATCGTATAAAACGGCTACGAAATATCTTCACTACTTTCCTGTACAAAAAGTTCAGAGAGAAAGATGGGCTTCGGCGCTGTCAATTGGAAAACGTGTTACATGTTACATGACAGTGTGCAGTCTGCATTTTTGTGAAGACGACTTCTTTCCACCGGTACTGTTGATTATTGATAGTTATTGTCTCCAATTTGTATTCACGTGGATTTAGCTACATCAAAAATACTGATAAACTTATAGCCTATTACTTCTGTGCCGTACATACACACATCAAAAACAGTTTTGCATCACCTCGGTTCCCAGATCTCCGGCATATAGACGTTGACTGTGTATATTGTATCAAAGATACAGTCCCTTTGACTGTTCATAGATGTCACTAAAACAGCTCAAAGATGTAAACAACCATGCATGAGCAGGGCCTATTAGACGGAGGGGGTACGACAGCCGATCAGTTCCAGTCATTCCACCAGGACGACGGTACGCTGCTCATGTTGTCTGTAGTTCTACCATGCCTAGAAGGTCAATACCGCAGTTCGATCGCGTCCGCATTGTTACTTTGTGTCAAGAAGGGCTCTCAACAAGGGAAGTTTCCAGGCGTCTCAGAGTGAACCAAAGCGATGTTGTTCGGACAAGGAGGAGGTACAGAGATACAGGAACTGTCGATGACAGGCCTCGCTCAGGCCGCCCAAGGGCTACTACTGTAGTGGATGACCGCTACTTACGGATTGCCGCTCGGAGGAACCCTGACAGCAATGCCACCATGTTGAATAATGCGTTTCGTTCAGCCACAGGACGTCGTGTTTCAACTCAAACTGTGCGCAATAGGCTGCATGATGCGCAACTTCACTCCCGACGTCCATGGCGAGGTCCAGCTTTGCAACCCCGACACCATGCAGCGCGGTACAGATGGGCCCAACAACATGCTGAATGGACCCCACAGAATTGGCATCACGTTCTCTTCACCGATGAGTGTCGCATATGTCTTCAACCAGACAATCGTCGGAGACGTGTTTGGAGGCACCCTGGTCAGGCTGAACGTCTTAGACACACTGTCCAGCGAGTGCAGCAAGGTGGTGGTTCCCTGATGTTTTGGGGTGGCATTATGTGGGGCCGACGTACGCCACTGGTGGTCATGGAAGGCTCCGAAACGGCTTTACGATACCTGAATGACATCCTCCGACCCATAGTGCACCCATATCGGCAGAATATTGGAGAGGCATTTGTCTTCATGGACGACAATTCTCGACCTCATCGTGCACATCTTGTGAATGCGTTCCTTCAAGATAACGACATCGCTCGACTACAGTGGCCAGCATGTTCGCCAGACATGAACCCTATCGAACATGCCTGGGATATGTTGAAAAGGGCTGTTTATGGACGTCTTGACCCACCAACCACTCTGAGAGATTTACGCCGAATTGTCGTTGAGGAGTGGGACAATTTGGACCAACAGTGTCTTGATGAACTTGTGGATAGTATGCCACGACGAATACAGGCATGCATCAATGCAAGAGGACGTGCTACTGGGTATTAGAGGTAGTGGTGTGTACTGCAATCTGGACCACAAATGCTGAAAGTCTAGCTGTATGATGGTACAACATGCAATGTGTGGGTCTCATGAGCAATAAAACGAGCTGAAATGTTGTTTGTGTTGATCTCTATTCCCTTTGTATTTAAAGGTTCCGGAACTCTTGGAACCGAGGTGATGCAAAACTTTTTTTGATGTGTGTAGAATGTAATCCGCTCTTCGTAAACTTATTTTAGGGGTTCTTCCGATTGACAATAGCCGATTGGTTAGAAAACTTAAGAGAAATGCTGTTCCTAGCCTTAATTTGCCAAAAAATTTATATTCTTGCCTTTGAACAGCAAGTATGTAGGTCATTGAAGTATGATTTGGCTTAAATTGTGTTTTTGGCCATGATCTCCCTACTGTTGAATTTAGTTAATTAAAATGTAAAATCTTAGTTTTAAGTACCGGTTTGGTGACCCATCATCCCAGGCAGGCCGGCAACACCTATACTACTCAGGCAGATAGGTCACTTAGCCGTAATTTTGAAGTTATAGTGATGTTAAGTATACATATGCGGTAATGTAGAAGGAGACCGGATCGGCCTAGGCTATTCTAAGTTTAATTAGTTCCCATTTCAGGGTTTTACAGTTTTGAGTGCGAATAGTTGGTTTGAAAGTTGTACAACAGTAAGGAGAGTACGTTTTGTATAGGTTTTAATTGGTATTATGGTTTATGTCGAGCTGAGGAGTGAATTTGGTTTGGCTTATAGTGTAGTTTTTGATCTGTTCCGTTTGCTTATGACAAGTTCAAATGGAGACTCCAGCTTTGTTAAATAACTGTATTTTAAATATTTAATTAATATATTAATAAAGAGGATGTCTCCATTTTAACTTGCCTGTGGCAAGAGATTAATAAATTAACATTCTTGCCTTTGAACAGCAAGTATGTAGGTCAATATTTGCAATATTGAAGTATGATTTGAGCATCCCAAGCAACGCTTCTTTGAACCCAAAACATTCATGCAAATTCAGGATTGCTTGATTCAATTTATTATCAGGGAGTCGTCCTTTGTGTTATGTGAGATATATATATATATATATATATATATATATATATATTGTGAAATCAATAAAAACATCGATACCGCTAGGCTCCCAAGTACAGGCTTCATATATGTAACAGCAGACAGTAAATTAACTATCTACATGTGGGTAATATTTTTAACTGGTAGTAATTAGGCACTGCATTTAAATTGATTATAAAAATATTTCTATCAATGAAAGGAAATATGTAGTATTTTGCCATCATAAATTAGAAGCCATAACATACGCACACCCAATTACTTCACGTCACTATATCGCCGCCATATTGCAAAAAGCTGACCGTAAGCTCCTCCCCCGTTTCGGACGTCAATAGTAATCAATGGAGCCCCACGTAGACTAGTCGTGACATCTAGTGGTGAAATATCGAACAATATAATCCTAACAGAGCGAGTGCATTCTAGCGGCCAGAAGAAGAAACTTTTCAATAAAATCTGGAAGTTACCTTTTTGGCAGCTAGATGTCTCGAGTAAATCTGCCGGCGAATTGTTTTAATTAAATATATATTTTACACCATAATATGCACAATATAACGCTTAATTTTAAAACATCTGAGTCATTACAAAACAATAAACATAAAACATTTCAAGCAAAAAACCTAGCTCTGATCGGGTTTGAACCATAGGCATTTGAGCGATAGGCTAACGCTCTACCACTTTTTTTTTTAAATTAGCTCTTTACAGAATTACAGAATTTTCAGATATGATAAATACCATACTATTACATCACAAGAAAATCCAGATAGTGTCCATATTTATCGTACAATTGTCCACTTTCACTAAGCTTCCAACGCTCTTTCTGCAGGTGATACCTGAGATCCAGGAACGAGAAATGTTGATCATTGTCCATCACGAAGTGTACATATTGGCCCATTATCCACACAATGGCAGTCTGTTTAATTTGGGGGAAGGCGGTCACCGACAAGCGAATCAACTTCCTGTCATCAAGGTCATCCGTGGCCACGTTTAATAGTTGACATACTTTTCCCTTACACCACAGCCACGTGGAGGCAACTCGCGTGCATGATGTGAAGCGGTGTATCGCCGTATCAGTTTGACCACATATTGTGCCCTTTTAGCAAGAAATATGCAAATCACAGTATGCCAGCATTGCTCAATTCGGGATTTTTCGGGGCTGCGGTAAGTTCTCCCACTCTGTGACTTACATACTTTGGATCAAATAGAGGATACACTTGCAAAAATAACAACAAAATCAACTCCTATTTTAACACATTTAATTAATAAAAATTATGTCGCTACAAACAATAAAACAAATAAACTACTGACCAATATCATTCTACTTGTCCAAAGTGAACAAGGAATAGCATAAGAATAAAACAAATATTCTCTTTAAACACATGGTTTTCTTTAAAACCAATAATTCATGATTATTTTCACTTCCATAAAGTACCTATCTTAAAGTTCCATATAACTACGAACTTCTTTGGCTCGATACTTTTCCATAATAATGGTGTCTTACTTTTGTACACCTCAAGAATTTATTTTTATCTTTTCTTATCATCAAAACAATATATAATTACATTTAAAAGTACATGTTAATTATTCACTTCAATATTTGGGCATTTCACACATTCTCAGTATTTACCACCTCTCTCAAGTTTTGCAAATTCACTACGGTGATCGGGAAACTATCTGTGTACTCCAGAGTCATAAAGATTACTTGACAAAGCCAAAAAACTATGATTACTCCCGAAATCTAGTTATCTTCACAAAACTCGTGGATTCCTTATTTTCCATACAATATTACAATAGGGATTTCTATTTAATTCATTTGTCTTATAAGACCATTATCACATAAGAAAACTACGATCTGAGCTGGCAAGCGATAATATCAATCTACAAGGACCTCGGTTCAACGCCCGGGTCATTAACAACTTTAAACACTCACGGTGTATTTAACACTTCCTACAAGACGATCTTTACCCACCCTCGCTCTATGAGGGTCAGGCCATTATACTCGAGCGTGATTTATGACAGGGAGAGCGGCTCCCTGCCTAGCCTACGGTAGGAGCTCTCTTCAATGCTTTTAAAACAAACCTTCATTTTCATTTTCAGTTCTTTGGGGAGACATGGCATTCTACTCATCGTTTTACTTTCAACAATATTATTGGCTCATAAACCACTCTCGTAACCTTGGCATTTATTAATTATGACGGGTCCTCGTTGATTGGGAAGAGTAATACACATTCGACGACGAATAATAAGGGGCTTTAACAACAAGAGGATTCTATGTTCGAATCTCTTAACATGCCTCGGAAACCATTTCCACATTGGAGGACTTATACAAGACGCGATTTAGGGTCTAGCCGTAGCTTACAGGACCTACGCTCAATAATACCATACATTTGCTCCCTTTTATATAATAACACACACATGGCCTCGTGATCTACGTCACAATTAGAGGACTTACAACATATCTCAATTCAATACAATCAACTACCCCTCATAAGTAATTTACCAAGTACATTTAAATTCTACGCATTCCTAGCGTGACTTTTATTTAATTGCGTTCCATTGCGCTACACATTACTTTACGGCCTAATGTCTTCCAAAGAACTGATAAATTTTATAGTAACAATTGATACATATCTCAATTCTTATATTTATCTTTTTCGTTGACAATAAATCGCTCCATTTTTAAGAACATGCATTCACATCATGTCTTATACATTTATTAAGGCTCCAACGCTCTATATTTTTATATCATTCAATTTAATCATTATTTAGATTTCTTTACCTTGTTATTCACATCATGTCTTCATTCCTTACAAAAGCTCAAAAGCTATTTCTTTCATATAATTCAAATTTACCTTTATGTAAATATCTTTGTTATAATTATTATTATTACGCTTGCTTTTATAACATTCATTAAATACACTGACATTTTATTCCAGGCATTTCCTCTACAGGATTTATTATTTCACATAATCATTTATTATTTCTTAAAACTTTATTTTTGTTCAGATCGCGTTCTTATTTAGTTATTATTTATTTAAAAACATCCCTTTTACTCAAAACTCTGGTGGAATTGTACACAAAATTTTCCCCGACACCCAAAACATAATGAAAATCTTTACTCACATGTCTAAGGTCGTTTTCTGACCTTTATTCTCGTTCGACATGTCATTTTGGCCCACCTTCTTGACTTACTCCATATTGTACAGACTCATCTCATGTACAGACATTTCTTGACACATATTCAATACATTTAACACTGACAACATTTTTAATACACTGGTGTATCCGTTTTGAACACACAATAAAACACTAAAAAATATTACTTTGGTACATATTATAACACATATCACTTTGCATAAAACGCTTTCACTTTACATAAAACACTTAAAATGATCCTCTTATTTCTTTTCTTACAATATTTACACTTCACTTCTATCACACGGGCGTATCTCAACGATTTTGACGATTTCTGTCGGCTGTTGACGATCCCTGATGTGAATCCTATCGACCTGCATTGGACGTGTGATTTTACTCGTTCAAAGTTTCTCTTTCCTACAGTGGAAACTACTGGTTTCAGTCTCTCAAAACCGCTTCTATTGTCTATTACTCGGCTTCACTTTATCTGCTTTAACTAGGCGATAAAAGTCTTTACTTTGCCGTCACCTCTATTTATATATGGTGGTCTATCGCTCCCTATAGTTTCTATATCTTGGCCTCCTTTCGAGGACCGTACACTGTCTATCGTACCCTATAGTTTCTCTATCTTGGCCTCCCTTCGAGGACCGTATACTGTCTATCATATATTATTTGACGTTTCCTCACTAGAGTACGTTTTCCCTCTGGTTTCGAACCTAAGTTCCTAAGTTCCTTTTGCTAGAACTTCTATCTTTCTCGATCGTAATTACTATTTATTCTTGTCCTTTACAGGACTTAGTGTCCTTAACAATGTCTTTACTGGACATAACGCCGTTTTATTTGTTGGAGTTCTTATAACTTCGTAACTGTATCGAACTAGTGTTCTTCTGGAACTCGAAGTTCCCTACTGATCGCTGTATCTTACTTTGGCGATATTGCTTTAAAGTCCGTGTATTTAGTGTTCTTTATAATTTAGGACTCTTCAGAGTCTCGAACTGCTAACCATCAGCGTAGCGTACTCATATCGTAACTGGTCTACACTCGGCGAACTTGTAGCATAGCCTCCCACAGGAGTCTCTTGTCGAACTGTGTTTTTGAATTAACTACTTGAAATTGCAGCGCGAATGGCCTACATCAAGACGTGCTATGACGAACTGTGATCAAAGTAACCTCCCTCAGGTTCTGGATCGATGTCTGATACAGCTTAACGCCCCCCTGGACGGACTAGTAACTGCATTGATCCAGCGTAACGCCCCCCTGGGCTGTCGAAAACTGTATGTACGATGTGTGATGTAGCACAGTGACGTGCCTTCCGGCCGTTTGAAACTGCATGTACGATGCGATGCAGCACTTCCGCTCACGGAATGCTTGTAGACTGCATGTACTGATACAGCGTGACGTTCTCCTCACGGGCTCTTGAATACTGCATGAACTGATACAGCGTAACGCCTCCCTGGGCTATCGTAGACTGCATGATTGGCTTGGTGAGGCCAGGAGTTTTATACCTTTTAGTGACAAAAAGATAAAATCCTAGTCCTTTTCGTGACCAACTTTTGAACTAATTGTCGCACAATTATAAAAATTATATCTCCAGGAAGCTCGTCTTCCAAACGTAAATTTATCTTACTGTGCATGGAAATCGATCGTGCATTTCCGAGATATTAATTAATTTTTCGTCTTCAACTGTGTGGGTGTTGCTGTTCATTTTTAATTCTCCCACTCCTTGGGTCCCGGTGAATTCCCAATGACGTATGCTGCATTTGCACTTTTCTCCTGGACTATTATTAAAGGCTTTTTCTTTACACAAAAATCTCTAATTCGAAATGATTCACCGTACTGTACTTGTTTACTTATTTTTATACTCGTAAACGGGTTAAATGTAATTATTCTTGTTCTGACTCAGCAGCAAGGTTGCCGTTTTCCTGCAACGTAAGAGCAATTTCCGAGTCAAGCTTCTTCGTCTTACAGTCCAAACTTTCCACTCGTTTTAATAATATCCATGACTGGCTCCTTATAAATGTCAAGAGGCATGAGCTCATCTTAGGAACACCTGGCCCCAGCGCTTGCACAATGTTAGACTAGAATCCCGGCTTGAAATCTCTCTCTGTTCCCTTAGAGACTGTATGATTCTTTCATTCCTTTCTCAAAATACATGGATTCGACCCCCTTTGAGGCCATTGTACATGGGTTCAATATAGTACACCATGGGTAAGCTTCAAGACGGATGGTATATCGCCGTAGAGCGGTTGGGATGAGATCGTTGAGGAAGATAAAAACCCGGGAGTGTACAGCAGAAGAAATGGTCATAGCCCCAAAATTTTTCCAAACAGTGGGCCAATGGACGTAGAGGGTGGTGGCCTCGATTCGCGGTTTGGAGTGTACCACTTGCCGCAACATGTTATAAATACTTTTCGTCGTTGGAACAGTCCCTGAAGGCATTTGGCAAACAGTTTCCCGAAGGTGCTGTTGATGGTCCCTAAATATCTTCGGCAAAGCTCTCTCACAACCACGGGCTGTGTTTCGAATATCTTTGTATAGCGCTTTCGTAAAAGTGTCATGTTGGGAAAGAATGGTGATATCGTTCTTGCAGAGGAGAGCACGGCATTTCATGCCATGAGCGGTTAGCCCTAGCCCGCCTTGCCAGGATGGGAGATACAACTGTTCCCGTTGTACTCGGAACAAAAATCCTTGCCATAGAAACCAACCTGTATATTTTGCCAATTGGCTCTCAAACATTTTGGGAAGTGGGAAAAGTTGTGCGACATACCATAATTTATAGAGCGCAAATACGTTGAGGACTATGACCCGTTGCACTATATTGAGGTTTCTTTGACCAAATTGGATCAGCACTCCCCTAACTTTGGCAATGACCTTAGTCCAGTTTGCTTGCACCGTGTCCTGAAGCGATTGCTTCCAGGTAATGCCAAGAATTTTCACCTCATTTACTATCCGGAACCAGGGCTGTTGGGTAATCACTGAGTTATTATTGAGCGGAAGCAAAACAGTTTTCTGGGGGTTCGATTGTGCTCCAGAGGCGATATGGTAGAGCTGAAGGACGCTATCGATGTGGGAGATGTCTTCATTATTGCGGATCAATATGGATACGTCATCAGCATAGGCGCACATGCCAAAAACATGTGTGGACAGTTTGTAACCCTGTAGCTTCACCTGGGTAGTCCGAATGAACGGTTCAAGGCCAATGACAAAAAGTAGCATGGAGAGGGGACATCCTTGCCTAACTGATCGTTGTATTGGAATCAGAGGGGAAAGAAAACCGTTGACGAGCACTCGAGACGTAGCATTACAATTTATCATACGAATGTAGTCAATAAGGATTGCAGGAAATTCAAAGTGCTGCAAGACCATGTACAAGTATTCATGACTGATGCGGTCGAAAGCTTTATCAAGATCCAAGGTGAGAAAACTCATTGGCTCAGTGGGGAGCATTTCGGCTTTTAGGTGTAGGTCCCGTAGTATCGCTAAGTTGGTTAACAGAGTTCTTCCAGGAATACTGCAACATTGTTCATCACCAATGATATCATGTAGAACAGTCTTCAATCGGCATGCAAGTACTTTGGTAAGGACTTTATAATCACTGCAGAGCAGAGTAACTGGTCGGAAGTCACCAACTGCCATGGGAGAGGATGTTTTTGGTATGAGGTATATGGTACCCTCGTGATGTGATTGACAAAGAGCACGACGTTGGAGAATGGTACGCAGGACATGACAAAATTCTTTGCCAATGAGAGGCCAGAAGTGTTTATACATTTCATATGGCAGTCCATCAATGCCAGGTGAGCGGTTGTTTGGGAGGTGCTTAACCACAGAGTGAATCTCTTCATCCGTAATATCCGCACTGAGCCGAGTTTTGTTGTCCGGAGATAGATGGGTACTGCAAGATGAAAGCAATAGGGTCACCTGCTGTGGATCAATTGGAGCCTGAGCGGTGAACCGTTGAAAAAATAGTGATATTTCACTACGTATAGCGTCAGGGGAGGTGACGACACTTCCAGTACTGGTGCGGAGGCGATGGATATATTTACGTTGCCGCTCACGTTGTCCTTTGGCGATATGGTATACACTTGCACTTTCGTCTGGGAGCACTGTACGATCTTTAAAGCCACGTTTATATGAGCGAGCGTTCGTTGCTGTAGAGACAGGAGCTTGGTTTTAACTTCCCGAATCTGGTCATATATACGCTCCCCAGCATCAGATCTTTGCTGGAGCTGGCGAAGAACTCGATAGTAAAATTCAACTGTATCCCGTCTTTCCCGACCTCGTTGGTAGGATATGTTCTTAAAGACGCGGCCGATCCCTGGTTTAACCAAAATATCCCACCAGTCTGCGCAGTCGCGAAATTTGCATTTTTGTTGGACCCATCGAGTCCAGTGTTGTCTGAAAATATCTTGGCATTCCTCCTCCAGTAACAGCGAGCAATTCAGTTTCCAATAACCTCTTCCTATGTGAAATATGGGATGGGGGTAAGAGATTGTACATACGACAGCATGATGGTTAGTGAAACTGGCAGGTATCACTTCATATCGTCTAGGCTGGATAAGTTCCTGTGAAAAGTAGATGCGGTCAATTCGTGATGAGGAGTTGTGACTTATACAGGTGTAATGGGGCAGGGGCACCCTTAAACTATCCTCAGCATCAATGAGGTGTAGGGAGGTAAGAAGGGTCCTGAGAGCCGGGTTGACACCTTTGTATGGACTAGTGGAATCCTCTGGGCGTTGAATACAATTGAAATCCCCTGCAAGAATAAGTTTTTCCTTAACGTCGTGCAGATGAGGCAGTATACTCTGTTGAAAGAACATTTTCCGTTCCACACGTTTATTGGACCCGGATGGGGCATATACATTTATCAGGGTGGTATTGTTTATGTGTCCAGATATTATGCGTCCTGATGGATGACATAGCACACCTTCGAGTGGGATATCATGTCTTATGAGGAATCCGGTCCCTCTATTCGTATTACCGGTATTGATGTATTGTTTGTAGAAGGCAGATATGGGCAAACAGGGTAGAGCAACTTCTTGAATGAAGGCAATGTCAATGTCTGCATCTCGAAGGAATCTCTCCAACAGTTGAAATTTCAGAGGGCATTCTATTACATTGATATTCACAGTGGCCACAGTGAGAAATTGCGCCATTAAGAGAAATATAAAAGCTGTGCTAGACATACTGTAAGGTGGACTCGAAAGAAGACACAGGTGAGAATTATCCTGGTGCACTATGTCAAATTAGGTTGAGATAGTTCCTTATGATTGCCATTCATAGGTCGGCTGTCAGCGTTTGAGAGCGTTCGTGGGTCCCTAGATGACGTAGAATGAAGATTTTGTTTCTTTTTCACAGCTGCGGGAACGTTTGTAGAGCCAGTTTGATTCTTCTGGGCTGGTACGGCAATCGAGGCATTTGTTTTAATCTTCTTAGATACGTTCTCGGATCCCCGATCAACCTGCTTAAGTGAGTCGGTAGGTACCAGAGAAGGTGGGGGCAGTGAAGACAAAATTTCTGTGGCAGCCTGTAGTGACGGCATAATTGTTTCTAAGGCTGCGATACAGGTTGCCGATAGCACAGGGGCACTCTGTGGCTCGCTGAGCTGGTCAGTGTAAGGTACCAGTTCTGCGTCGCGTGTATCCAAGGCCACTTCTGGTGTTGTCCCAGCTGACTGATCAATAAGCATGTGTTCATGTGACGTTTGCTGTGTCACAACTTCCGAGTATTGGACACGTCTTTGTTGTGTAGGAGTTATACCGAGGGGAATCATTTTCTGTGGGCAGTTGATACGTAGATGTGTGTTAGCATTGCAAATTAAACAGGTCTGTTTCTGTCCATTATAAGATATGTAGCCAGAATGGCCACCAAAAGTCTCAGTGGAGGGGATATCTTGTTTGACTTCCATAGTGATTGCGCGTATTCCATTATACACCGGGAACTGATAAGCAGAAGACCATTGTTCTTTCCTGACTTCACTCACAGTGCCATATTTCGACAGGACGGATTTGAAAATTTCAGGGGGGAACTTCAAGTAGGACATTAAATATATGCACTGTGGTAAAATTGGAATCCGCTGGGGAGAGCTTAACATTAGTCATTTCGCCTGAGTCATACTGAAATTTAATAGGATCTGCAAAATTATTTAACAATTTCTGATATGTAGATATGCTGATTACCTTGATGTACATGGTTTTTTCTTGCGCATTTAACTGGATGGCTTCTACATGGTCGACAGTCAACCGGAGAGTATCGCTGATCCAACGGTGAATTTCTCCTGGTGTGGCGCGAGAACTCTGCCTGTCCCATTGGCAGCGTACGGTGTTTTTCCTCTGGTATCCGGACATGATTTTCAGCGGGGTTTTCTGGGTTTTCTGGTTTTGTTGTCCTATCTGGAACACTACTTGAAAAAGTATTGTCCGAATGACACACGGAAGGTCAGTTCACCCGTGGAACTTTCGGAAGCACCGGTATTAGGAAACGTACACTCTTCCAATGCGGTCACACAGCGCGCTCACACGCACCTCACTCGGCCACGACTAGTGACCAACTACCACTGAGCTAATTGTGTCAACGAATATCGTTCTATATAAAATGACTTACATAGAACTTGTTAGCAAATAATGATTTATACTAAACGATTTCATCACTGGAGTATATTATTTATACATAAAGCATTTCATACAAAGTTTATTTATTTTGTATCAGTACGCTATATTGCATGCAATACTCAAATTAGTGAAATATAAGTCAGGCACAAGATATCCGCTGCCATCTTGTCTTATTACTGAATCGGCTCAGCTTTTTAAAATCACGTCTGCACTATAGTATTACAAAATAACCTTTTAATTTCGAACGTGCCTCTTCCTTTAGAACAGTTAAAACGATTCTCGGCTCGATAATCGGAACTGGTGGGTCCCATGATATGGATTATAAAGTTTGCATAATTCGCACGGCCGCCATCCTGAAATGGTATGGCGGACGACCTTGTAGTTTGGTCACAAGACGCATCCTATACGAAGGTATGTTGTTACCAAATTTGGTAGAGATCGGATGATTTGGTTAGTCGTTATTTGATTTTACGTTTTGAACGTTTGAGTGGCCGCCATTCAGTTTTAGTATAGAAGGCGGCGATATAAAACATGACACTGAGGTGTCCTTTGCTAGTGCTACCTTTGTACCAAATTTCGTTCAATTCGCATTCACCGTGTTCGAATTGATAGGGGGGGGGGACAGACATTCAGAGTACACACACTCACACTCGCACACACACACACACACACTCACACACACACATACACACACACACACAGACTCACACACACACATACACACACACACACACAGACAGACACACTTTTTTTTCCCTGTGTTGATCTCATAAGTCTACTTTCATTTTTTGCAAAAATCGAAAGTAGGCTAAAAATAAAGTTGTATTGAAAAGTATAAATCATAATCAGTAATTGTAATAGTAATTGAATTATTTGATGCCCAACTTATCATGTAGCTCTCATATGAGGGGTTGAGAGCAATTTATGATAGAAACACGATAACAAGAGGGTGCGGTGATGAGAGAAACCATTCTCCACACTAGAAAGATACGGCGATCACATCCTTAATGGCGTGCGATAAATCCAGAAGCCCTGACTGACAGCTATTATACGGTGACACACCGCGCGGATAATGTCTACATCAATAACAGCTTTAATGCTGCGTGAAAGAATTATGGCAGACATAATCGATAGCTATGAAGAGTTCTCCTTTAAGCCACGGTGGTTCATGTTTCCTTGCAGTATAAATATCTTCGCATGGACCACTTTAATGACGCCTGGAGGAGCCTTCAACTTTATGAGTTTCTCGATGTCCATCCACAGCTTCATATTTTATGGCACCAACGTTATTTAGAGGATGTTGCTTTGCTTGGTCGCATTTCGCAATAAAGTCATCATTTTCTCATGTGTTTGACCCTGCAAAACAGCATGAACTTTGAATAGCACAACTCAATTTCTTAAGTTTTCTGTGTCTTTGAAGTGAGGAAGTTTTGTGTAGCTTTCTGTGATAATCTGGAAGATAAAGTTTACACAGGATGTTCATTAACAGGTCAGGGTTAGATAATCTTATCTCCGGACCGCATGATCTCATTGCGGTCGCAACCTACTGTCACCCAGAGTGTTACTACTTTATTGTCGACGAGGCAGCATATCTCTGCAGTGGGTTCGAATTTCGACGTCGACAGTGGCCATCCTGAGAATGCTTTTCGTGGGGGTTTCCCCCATATTCACTCAATGCAAAAGCTTGGATGGCATTTTACTTCCGGTTCCAAGGCACCTACCCCGGTCCTACAGCTACACACACTATTACAGTCATTTAATACTGAGACTGGCTGCACAACGGCGCAGTCAGTTGTCATTTGAGCGTGCGCAAATGCGTGGGAGCCGTGTGAGTAGATTTACTGGCACGTTAAAGATCCCCTTCGGGGCAAAATTCGGTCACCCCGGCGTCTCTAAAAGCCGCAGTAGTTAAAAGGGACGTAAAACCAATTTCGTTATTCTTATCATTTAATACAGTCCGTTTGGTAGAGCAGTAGCTAGCAATCTTGGCTCTCAGCCCTAAAGTCTGAGTTCGAATCTCGCTTCTGACAAGAAATATAATTCTGGTCTGAGGGTTGGAACCACTTCAGCCACCATGGTCACACACTCTAACATAATAATGTTATTGGTTTTAAGTCCCTTTTAACTACTCAGGATTTTAGAAACGACGGGGTGTCCAAATTTTGCCACGAAGGGGACCTTTAACTTGCCAGTAAATTTACTGACACGTCTCTCTAGCAATTGTTCATCCTCAAATGCCAAGTGTGAAAAATTAGGTAAAAAGCCAGAACTCCCTTCACCTTGGTTGGTTCCTCAGTTTAGGGGCTACGATAACACGGTCATGTAGCCCCGTGTACTTTGTGTGTGTTTAGAATTTGTCTGATAACCGTGTGTTAATTGTGATGGCTGTATTAGTGTGTGTTATCTGTAATTCAGGTAAGGACTGCAGACGATCAATATCAAGTAGTTCCTACTTTTGCTACCAAATGCTACAGTGAACGCCACCTAGCTGTGAACGTGGCTACTAGATGCCACTGCAACTGGCACCTAGCGGTGAACGTTGGATTTATAGAGCGTTAATCATATCTAACATACCAATTTAGCTTCACGCAATTGTAGTTAGTGGATGGTTCTTCACATGCCATAAATATATGACATTGGCCCGCCGGTTTTACTTCCCCTACGAAGGAAGATATAGTGAGGGATTTTAACGCTCTTAAAAATTCGACGACTTCGGCCGGGTTTGAACCCCCAATGTTGGGCATAGAAGCTCAGCATGCTACCAACTACGTAACCGAAACCACCCATCACCTTAATTCATCCCCCTCTTTATTTTCTTCAAATATAGTTATTGTGAGAGGTTGCAAGAGTGTCAAATCAACTTTAAATCGTTATATTGACGTCTCACGGTAAGTTTAGCGATTAACAATTATGAATATTGAATACTACAGGGTCTTTCACTCAAAATGCAGCCGGTCCAGCGCTCCAGGTAGAACGTGCAGCTATAAAGGTCAGACGAGCATATCGCAGCGCGCTGCTGTCACAGCATATGTCTAAATGAAGATAAGGAAGGAAGTGCTGTTGGATTGATGCTTCGGAGTCTCGACCCTAAGCTCAGTGAGCTACCTCTAAGCGCCTCACTTTGAGTGAAATACCCTGTACTTGAATACAGACGCGTGGTCATGAGCCGTCACCACTTTTTATATAACTGCAGACCTAAATCCGTCCCCGTAGCGTTTCTCAAATGAAACTCTGGTCTGACGGCTGGAACGGGGTATACCCAGCCTCGTGATGTAAAATTGAGAGGGGGTGGGTTAAATTCCCACCTCAACCACCCTGGAAGTTGTTTTCCGTGGTTTTTGTATGGATGGGTAACCTGTTAAAAATGTATGAACATGCTACTTACATCTCAATAAATTAATAATATGGGCGTCTTCTGTGGCGTAGTTGCTAGCATGCTGAGCTTCTATTCCCAAGATTGCGGGTTCAAACCCAGCCGAAGTCTTCGAAATTTTTAAGAGCATTAAATATGCCTCAGTATGCCTTCCTTCGGAGGGGAAGTAAAGCAGATGGGCCCATGTCATATATATATATATATGGCATGTAAAAGAACCTTCCACTAATTAAATTTGTGTGAAGCAAAGTTTTTAGGTTAGGTTTGATTAATGCTCTTAAGTTCCAACGTTCGACACCAGGCGCTGGTTGCGATAGTATCTAGTAGTAGCCAAGTTACAGCTAGGTGTCGTGTACGGTAGCATTTGGTAGCGAAAGTAGATACTAATTGAAACTATCGTCTGCAGTCCTTACTTGAATTAAAACAGATAACACACTGTAATACAGCCATCACAATTAACACCGGTTATCAGACAGATTCTACACTCACACAAAGTACACCGGGCTACATGACTATGTTGTCGCAGCCCCTAAACAACGCAACCAACCAACCAACATTATTATAAGTAGGGCTCGGATCGATATGCTCGAAAACCATGTGTTTTATGCTCGATAGATATGCTCGAAAAACCCATTATGTGCTCGAAAACCCCATTATAAACCCATTATATGCTCGATAGATATGCTCGAAATCCCCATTATATGCGGTTAAATATGCACAATATGCTCGAAAAACACCGTTAAAAACTATAGAAAGGAAAGTGAAACGTAAAAAACAATAACATACCTTTAAATACGAGTTTTATTTTCTAATTGTAAATATGATACACTGCAATATACTCACTTTCAAGTTTTACAAGTATATTTAAGAGAAGTGCTCTTATAAAAGTTACAGTTTAAAAGTTCATTTACAAAATGTTCAGAATTAGGCGAGTCAATGAAATAGGTCTGCAATGGTCTGTACAACAAGAAACTTTCTATGTTTTCAGTTTTGAATGATTTTCTTAAATCAGTCAATAAAAGTTTCAATGACGAGAACGACCTCACAAAAGGTTAAAAGCCTGCGGTTCTATTATTCGCACCAGATAGGCTTTTCAATAACTATTTCTGTTTTCGAACCTTAAGGATTGTCAGGGCCCGAATTCGAGGGAGAATTCAAAGAAAAACAAACTATTTAGACGAAAACCACAAGAATATGCATTTATATGCTTCTATTCTGAAAACCGCGGTTATATGCATTTATATGCTCGATAAATTTCAATTCTGTTGGTCCCAGAGAGGTAAAAAAATACCACCGAAAGGCTTCTTTCAATGTGTAGGCCCTACTATTCAGGAAAAAATATGCAAATATGCTCGAATCCGAGCCCTAATTGTAAGAGACCTAAAGACTGTTACAATACACTTTCCATAATATAAACGAATAGATGATAACTGGGTAGGGGGGATTTGGAAATAGTACATTATGCAACGCGCCTATAATGGCAATAATTACGACACGAGTATGTTTATAAAACGGGCGTATGCGAGTTTTATAATTTACATACGAGTGTCTTAATTACCATTATAGGCGAGTTGGATATGACTGTTTATGGTCGACGATAATTAATATAACTATTTTATGTTAGAACATAAATATTCATAACTATCTGTCGATATTTCGCCAGTTTTATGTACTGAACAGAGCTCATGAGACGGAGAGAATGCCTTGTATTTGACCATGGCCTCCTCGATTGCCCTACTATGACACTAGGCCAGGCAGTGGAATTTAAATTAGAAGGCCGTGGAACTCAGCGCATCTAATTATCTAATTGGTCAAACAACTGTTTCTTGAGCTCTGATTGGTGGGATAAACTGTTTCATAATGAAAAATAGTTTTATAATGAGCCTCATTATAGTACAGTTTTCTGACATATAATAGTCAGGGTCGAACATAAATCAAAATTTGCGTTCGATTGATTATTTATTGTTTTCGGTTAGGAAATATTTATTAAGTAGAATCACACCATCTGTACTTTGCACTCTTGTCGTATTTATTGAATGGAATACCGGTGGTAAAGGTAAACAGGTTGCATGGCTTCGGCGTGTAATTTATTTATTTATTATTCTAGAGTTTAGTGATGAAAAGCACTAAACTCTTGTTTACTAAGGCAACACTGAAAATATGGCTTCAAACACCACAATGTTATTTATTATTATTAAACACAACGTGTACAAAAAGAAGGAAAAGTAATTATTGGATGAATAAGATAATACTGATTTGTATCAGTCTTTAGCAAATGTGCCTGATCGTTCAGCACAGTCTCCAAGATGGTACAGGGATCAAAGCTCCCCACACAGGTGACATAGGCCTATGCACTTTTATATCGGTTTATGGAATCTCGGAATCCCTCCCTATATTATTCTGCTAAAGTCCCATTCCAGTTTTCTACCGAAAATAAGGTTCCATTAACACCAACCTACACACATGGGGTACCTACAGGTTCAGCATAACCCAATGCGTAAGCGAAACGCACTTACTTACTCTTTAAATGCCTCACAATTAAATAAATACCTTAAAACATGTACATTTACAATGAAATAATGAAAGAAACACGGTAACCATAGTAACAGAATCTCACAGGTCCATCTATTTCTGTAAGACGCAATGCAATTCCAATTATTACATTACTGTGAACGTTTCCAGACGGTTATAAGGTTATCACTGAACCAAATTAAGCTGTAAAATTCATCAATACATACAGTATAATGCGCTTAAGAGGGTCAAGGGGCACTCTAGAATTTTTCACGCAGTTTTCACGTATGAGTGTGGTACGAAAGGTATTTTTCACCCGACTATAAAGTGTCTCCGAAAACCACATTTAAAGGCCCTTAAATTAACAGTGTCTGTGATATTTCCCAGAAAACTTACTTCGCTCTGATATACCTATGAAGGAATGACAAACCCCTAACCACTGCACCAGTAGCTGAATTGATAAAGTCTGATTATTCATACCAAGGATAAATCAGTCATAGCATTCATGATTGAGATTTTGCTAAGTGTACTCTTTACAACTAGAAGCCGTGACGGGTAATGCTAGTTACATATATTTTAATGTGAAAACCACTTGCAGCGTAACGCGTGAAGAGGTGACGTAACTTGAAGTTTGGACCTTTCCAATCGTGATTCTTCATTGCCTCGGTATCTAAAAATTCCCTTGGAATTTGACTTGCCTTTGTTTTCCTCTCTTCCAAGACAGCGTCCATGGCAGCCTTGTTGGGTAGCTTGAAGAGCGATTTGATATCTTCCAGATAGAATGTTTCATTTCCAAGAAGATATCCTATTCGATTTTCGGTAAACTTGGATATCTGCAGAATGCGTTTTAAGTACCTGGCCTTTATATTTTCCAGTCGTTTTAAGTTTGTTTCCGAAAAATTATTCCGTATGAGATGAATACCATATGTTGCTACTAGGGCCACTTTAATTTGAAATAGTGCCATTGCTGTAGCTAGTGATATAGTCTATAGTCTATTGTAGGCTTTAGGAATTTCATACATTGCTTTGATGGCTGCTGCTGTCTTTCCTTTAATGTGTGAAGTAAAGGCTGTTCCTGTTGTTATGTATTTATATTTACCCAAGAGGTATCTTGTTTCCACCTGAGCAACATATTGGCTAATACCCAACTCATTGTAAAATTTGAGGGGAAGATTTTGAAATATAACAGGTTCCCAAAGTACTTAGGAGTAATACTGGACCGAACACTCTCTTACAAGCAACACCTCCAGAGCACAGCAGCTAAGATTAGAAGCCGCAACAATATATTGCTAAAGCTATGTGGAACATCTTGGGGAGCTTCTGCCACTACTACAAGATGCTCTGCCTTAGGTCTAGCCTTCTCTGTGGCTGAATACTGCGCCCCAGTTTGGCTCAATAGCCCACATGTCAAACTCGTTGACACCCAGTTGAACAACACCATGAGACTAATCACTGGATGTATAAGAACTACACCAGCATATTGGCTTCCAGCCCTCAGCAATATTCTTCCACCCCACCTTCGTAGAGAAGTTGCCTTGCTACGGGAGTACTACAAGATCATGGATCACCCTACACTACCTATTCATGAAGACATCCCCTCTCTTCAAATGAACAGGCTCAAATCCAGGAAGCCACCCATTTGTCATGCCCAGAGGCTTGTAAGAAACCATTTTGATTCCAGCATGCAGTGGATTGCTGAATGGACACTAAAAGCTTGTCCTGAGTCGAGCTCCTTCCTGGACCCAACAAGAACATCCACTCCAGGTTCCGATCTGCCTAGGAGGGCTTGGGCAACTCTCAATAGGATTCAGACAAACCACGGAGTATGCAATGGAACTTTGTTCAAATGGGGAAAATTTTTGTCTCCTCAGTGTGATTGTGGTGCTCCTAATCAAACCATCCAACACATTACAACTGACTGTCCTCTGAGGGCATATGGAGGGGACTGGATCGACTTCCTGTTGGCGACACCTGACGTGGTCCAATGGATAGACTCATTAGACCTGAGACTGTAAATAGTGTAAATAGTAAAAATATTGTACAGTAGATTTTAAAGTGATTTTCTTTGTAACTTACTCTGAAATCTTGTATTGCCAAACGATAAATAAATAAATACCCAAGATCGGCTGATAAAATACTTTACGTATACTGCAAATGTGCCGACTGAATGTCCGAGGTGTAGCCCATTGCACCATATTATTGAGAATCCACTGATTAAAAAACTCGCATATCCTTCAAGTTATTTCGAGATACAGAGAATGGTCATATACCTGCTGTTTAGGGATGCTCCAGCTGTGGTGTTTGATACGCCCGATATTTGTCCAGCACATCTGTTACTCTTACTTCCACCAGCACAGAGGACAAAAACACTCATTACAGCGCTATTTATGGGTGTCACACCTCCTGGCCAAACATGCAGCATTATTAGTGATCATCAGTAAGTTCTTATCGCTGAGCCACATGTATGTGGGAGTCCACATGAGTGTGTAGGAGTGCACATAAGTGTGACACTCACGGATAATCTCTGCCCTCCAAAATAATAAATAATAAATACCTGTCAGAAAATTAGGTAATGTGGCACTTATTATTAAGAGGGCAGGTGTCTTCGCTGTTCTGCCTCTTAAAACACCAATAATTAACTAATTATTACTAATAGATATTACGGTATTAAGCAACCTAAAAAAGAACTATTAATTTTAAAGTTGCCAATTTTAGAAATGACCTTAACTCCTATCGTAGCGAGCTTTTGAAGTGATTGCGTTCCACACTGTTTTGTTATTAACTGTTACTATTCAAATTTCTTGTTTACTTGGTGATCTTTTTTTGTTGGTTAATTAGGTTAAACACTTAAACAAACACTTCAATATACCTGAGTTGAAAATGTAGATTAGGAGACTTAGCTGAATTGCGGCTGTTCCTGTACCGATGTCCACTTCACTTCACTACTCGTCTCACTGTGTGCAATGTCCCACTGTAGCTTAGGAATTGTAAATAACGTTGTGTTATATCCACTGAACCTAAATTAAGCCTAAGGGATCAGGATCTGCTGATGTTTGCTAGACGAACGAAACTAGTCATCCAATTTAACCCCACATTTTGTGAGAAGTGTTTTATCAAGTGTATAAGAGGCGCCTAGAATCAACCCGCCAAATCCATATTTTAAGAAAATTGAGATAAGCATTGTTTCCTATCGCTTATGCTGCGCTGAATTCATTGAAGCTATTATTCTGTCACAAACCCCGCTACATCCTACTGTAAAACGAAGTCAAAGTTGAGGCTTAGTTGCAATATCCGCCAAGTCCAAAGACAGTTTCGCAATTTTTGGTTACAAAACCCGCCACATCCACATCAGCCAATAGGAGCACCCAGTTCCGCGATCTTACCTTCCATGATGCTTTGCGAAGTGTGTACTCTTTACCTAAGTGCATTAGTCAGAGAACGTACCCCAGCCTGACGTGATCTGAATGGTTTATGTTGTTATACTTTCCATTAATAATAATTTGTTTTGGATAATTTCGACAAAGAACAAGAGAACAATAACATTTTGGTCCGGGTGATGTTTTCCACAGTACTGATATTTGCGAACATAAACGTGTCACGAAACCTCACGTACAGCCAAAAGACATAAACAGGGAGATTGTCCTTCAGGCACAATAAGTGAAAGATGTTTCTAGACTGCTTTCGAAGCATTTTGGAGAAAGATGGAGGAAAAATGAAGAGCTGCAGTTTTATTGCAATCTTCAAATTTCAAATTTATTAGGGCTCTTTGGTATCAAACCTGTCAAATCCAAATCTTAGTAACAAACACGAAGGGAATGATGAAGATTGTGAAACTACTATTGAGGATGAGGCAGAAACAGACATTGTGTAGCTAGAACTTGCTATAAAGAATGTGATTTAATAAGCGGCTTCGGTGGCGTAGTTGTTAGCATGCTGAGCTTCTATGCCCAAGATAGCGGGTTCAAACCCGGCCGAAGCCGTCGGATTTTTAAGAGCGTTAAAATCCCTCAGTATGCCTTCCTTCGGAGGGGAAGTAAAGCTGGCGGTCCCATATCATAGATTTATGGCATGTTAAAGAACCTTCCACTAATTACACCTGTGTGATGCTAAATTATATAGGAATGTAAACAACGCTCTTAGGTTTCTACATTCGTTGCCAAGAGCCGGCTGTGGTGGCGTCTAGTGGCTATGTTCTGAACTAGGCCTAGTAGTCGTTGACGGAGGCGTTTGGCGGCTGAATTAGGAACTATTTGAAACATTCAAAGTTGCAATCCTTACTTGAATTAAAAAAACAGATACACACACTAATACAGCCATCAAAATTAACACCGGTTATCAGACAGATTCTACACACATCCAAAGTACACGGGGCTACATGACCGCGCTGTCGCAGCCCCTAAACTGAGGAATCAACCAACCGTGATTTAATAGTTGAATGACGATTGTTTTGTCTGTCAGAACCTGGACCATATGAATTGAACATGAAATTAATTTGACGTTTTTCCTTATTATTATTATTCAGTACTGTACAGTATTATTACCCTTTCACGAATTGATTGCCGGCGGTGGAGATGGGAACTATTCTTCATGTACTTGTGTCACACGTCAGACTGCTTCATCGACAGGTACTGTTACGCGAGTAGGATATGACTCAACTCAAGTACCCTCAGTCATCGTTTAACTGCCATGGTGACATGAGCTCCTGTGACGCTTATCTGACGTTATGCAGCTTGACCTATGTGCAGACTGCACTCTGTCATCGCTGTGTCCTCCGCTTCGCCCCACGAGGCTCATGCTACAATAAACATAAACGCTGGCACAACCACGCTCAGCGGCAATCGAATATTGAATGGGTAATATTCGTTTTATTCTGTTTCTGTTTATTCTTACTAGCCAATAATCTTCGTGCTAATAAAGTACAAAAATGATACGATTTTTTATTTTATAACCTAAATTTAGTTAACTTTCATTCAAAATAATAATTTCTTAGTAAAGCTTACGTAGTTTCTACAGTCTCATCACAACTTCAGATTTATTAGGGCTTTTTGGTATCAAAACCTGCCAAATCCAAATCTTAGTAACAAACCCCGACAAATTCGAATTATTGCTTTATATTTTTCTAAATAAATTGTTAACCATCCCGGGTATCAGCTTCGAACTTCATCACTGTTCTTAAAAAGAATTAATTCATTTTTTAGTGAAGAAAGTATTTCTTTTTAGGTATTGGTTTGTTTGTGGCAGTTTTTGCCACTTTGCCATAAAAGTGAAAGAATGGATTTGGAGGGTTTTGATACTATGCACCTCATTAATTCAAGCAATTTATTGGAATAAAGTACAGGGATAGGAGGGCGATATAAAATATATACAGAAACCAGCCAGCAGTCATTCGAACTGAAGGACATGAGAGAGAAGCCGGTATTCAGTCTTTACATTGAGCAAGCAATGAAGGAAATTGGAGAAAAGTTTAAAGTGGGAGTGAAGATTCAAGGAGAAATAATTTCAACTCTGAGATTTGCCGATAACATCGTCATCTTGGCCGACACGCCTCAGGATTTGAATGAGTTTTTGAATGATATGGACTCCGTCTTGAGGAAAGAATTCATGATGAAAATCAATAAATGTAAAACAAAAATGTTGGAATGCAGCCGAAATATATCAGAAACCTCTATGGACATCAAATTGGCAGGTGAAAAGCTAAAGGAAGTAGAAGACTTATGGTACTTAAGAAGCAAAACAACCAGTGATGGACGAAGCAAAGAGGATATAAAAAGTAGGTTGGCTCAGGCAATGAGAGCATTTCTACAGAAAAGGAATCTGTTGACATCGAATATAGATTTAGGTATTAGGAAGTCATTTTTGAAAGAGTCTGTCTCAGCGTGGCGCTCTATGGAGTTAAACTTGGACTATTGGTGCAGCATAAAAGAGAATTGAAATGTTTGAAATGTGGTGTTACAGGAGAATGATGAAGATCAGATGGGCAGATAGTGTTACGAACGAAAAGGTATTAAGACGAGTGGGAGAGGAGAGATGTTTCTGGCGACTGCTAATGAAGAGAAGAGATAGGTTAGTAGGACACTTTCTAAGACTCCCAGGAATAGCAAGCTTAGTGATGGAAGGAAGGATCGAGGACAAGAACTGTAGGGGTAGACCAAGGTTGGATGTTAAACTGCCTTGGATGTAGGGTGTGGTAGATATGTAGAGATGAAACGATTAGCTGAGGACAGGGAGGCATGGAAATCTGCATCAAACCAGTCAAAAGACTGAAGACTCAAACAACAATTTATTTAAGGCAGTAGGAAATTACTTGAAATTCCTCGCTCATTCTAATAGGGCACAGTCGTGTTGACCGACTGAAAAGCCTCTAATAATAGTTCATTTAGGCAACACTGAACAAGTAGTTCCGAGAAGAACGAAAGGCTATTTTCATACATTCTACTCATGTTAATTGCCTCTATCAACCTGAATCATGTCAGTTTGATTGTTGTAATAGATTCGTAGATATTGAAAACCGTCTTTTGGGATGATCGCCATGTTGCTTTTTTTTATAAACGTACGTTAATACGTAATGTACTATTACATGAAAATTGTTGTGCAGCTGTAGTATTTAAACTTCAATCGAATGATTAGGACATACGAAATACAATCGAGATTTTAAAGTTTCGCACAGCCGCCATCATGAGGTTATGTAAACAATTGAACTAAATTAGATGCCAGTGCATTACAATGTGTATAAACATTTACTATACTATATTTCACTGCGCTCAGATGGTTAAATAACGAGAAAAAGCTATTAAAATGTTTCAAATTCGCTTGGCCGCCATGTTGGTTTTGTACTTTACAGGTTTTGGAAAGGTACATAGATGAACCTGTAGTAATGCCCTTTATCACCGAATAAAATTTGAGGGTGGTATCAGTAATTGTCCCAATATTTAAGAAAGGAAGCAGAAAGGAGTGTAGAAATTACAGGGGAGTCACACTCATACCTCACTGTGCCAAGATATATGAAAAGATATTAGAAAGTAGAATACGAGCCAAAGTGGAGAGAAAATTGAGAGAGGAACAGTATGGATTCAGACCTGGGAGATCAACAGTGGATCTCATATTTTCAGTGAGACAGCTCCAGGAACACCACTACGAATTTGGAGAGGATCTGTTGATGGCCTTCCTGGACATCGAAAAGGCCTATGATAGTGTGTGTAGGGAGAAGGTTTGGAAAGCAATGGAAAACATGGGAGTGGAAAAAGAGACTGTAGGCAGAGTGAAGGAGATGTATTTTGGAAGTGTGAGTTGTGTGAAAGTTGGAGGGGAAAGAACAGACTGGTTCAGACAAATGAGTGGCCTGAAACAGGGTAGTGCGCTGTCACCCCTTCTCTTTATTGTGGTTATGGACGAGGTAATGACACGGATAGCAGGAAAGATAGGAGAAGATAAGATAAAGGCAATGGTGTTTGCAGATGATCTCATGGTCTGGGGAAACAAGGAGGAGGAAATCCAGGAGCAACTGAAGGCTTGGGAAGAAACAGTGGGAGAGTACGGATGGAAGTTCAACATCAGTAAATGTGAGATCCTGTTAACGACCAGGAAAAAGGACAGACCAATGAGTGGGATAACACTTGGAGGTGGACAGCTGAAGAAGGTGGAAAGTCTCAAGTACTTGGGAAGTATAGTGGAGGAAATTGGGAGAAATGACAAAGAGATTACGGAACGTGGCAGACAGGCAGAAGCATTTCTGAGAAGCATTAGGAGCTTGGTGTGGAATAAAGATGTCCCACAAAAAAGCAAGGAAGTGTTATACAGAAGCTACTATATCCCGATACTGACCTATGCTTCAGAAACGTGGACAATGAAGAAAAGAGACATAAGCAGAATACAGGCAGGTGAAATGAAGTTCCTGCGAAGTAGGATCGGAGTGACAAGAAGAGACAGGGTGAGGAATGAAAAGGTCAGGGAAATGGTGAGAGGAGCCCTTGCAGGGTAGGATTGAGACATCAAGACTGAGGTGGTATGGACACTTAAAGAGAATGGATGAGAGGAAGATTCCCAGGAGGATACATGAGATGCAGATGCAGAAGAAACGACCAAGGGGAAGACCAAGAGATAGATGGCTGAAGGGAGTGGAGGAATGTGTCAAGAAGAGAGGCGAGGACTGGACCAGAGTGACAGCGGAGAGATGGTGGGAAGAAAGAAATAAGTGGCGAGGCTTATGTTCCAAACAGACCCGGCCTGGGGCTGGAAACTGTACAAGATGATGATGATGATCAGTAACAGTTTCGGAGATATTGAATGCCGGTAAAATATTTCGCACAGCCGCCATCTTGAGGTTGAGTAAACAATTGAACTAATTTAGATGCCATTGCATTGCAATGTGTATAAACATTTGCCTTACCCAGTTTCATTGCGTTTGGATGATTAAATCGCGAGATGAGTCTATTTAAAGATTCAAATTCGCTTGGCCACCATGTTGGTTTTGTAGTTAACATGTTTTGGAAAGTCTCGTAGATGAAAGTCTAGTAGTGCCCTTTATCACTGTACAAAATTTCAGCGTGATATCTATAATCGTTTGTTAGATATAGAATGCCGGTTAAATATTTCGCACAGCCGCCATGTTGAATTGGTGATACGTAATAAAATTTGAAAGACACGGTCGGGGTCGGCCAAAATAGTACTAATACAATAGTTTACCGAGGTTCATTGAAATTGCTCCTGCCGTTTATAAGTTATTAGGTAGGGGGACACACAAACGGACGCGAACACCCACAAGGACAAAAGGTGATCTCATAAGCCTATTTTTCCTTAAAATGAAAATAGGCTAAAAGACTCATACTAATTCATCGTCTATAGAGAACCAGTGTTGCCTTATTGACACTTTTCATTGGGTTGACCGACTGAAACGTCTGGAAAAGCTGTTAACAAACACGACACAACATGGGAGATTAGCTGGAGTTAAATATTACTTGGCCCACAAAGCTCATTTTCCAACCTAGACCATGTTACCATAACAACCAATCACAGCAATAATCAGTGCCTCTAGCGCAGTCATGGTCAAAGTACGGGCTTTGAGTTAGTCTAATCCGGCCCATGACATGGTTTCAAATTATACTACCTACAATTACATATAGGCCATACTTTCTGTTCTGTGAACCTAGAAGTGGAAAACTGTTTCAATCTCATTGTGTCTATGCATTTAGTGTAATAGAGTAGCAGCTAGAACTGATTGAGTTACAATGTAACAATGTATTGAAGCAACTATTCCTCAACGTTTCGAAATTTGAGTTCTACAAAGCCCTACCAAAATCAAGCTTCCCAACCTTGAAATCTCATACACAGAAGATAACTGCCATGATCGCATCATCCTATATCTGTGAACAGGTGTTTTCTACAATGAAGCTTCACAAAAATAGCGTCAGAAATAGATTGACAGACCACTATTTAGCTGCGCTACTCAGCTCATCCCAGTTTCAACCAGATTATAAACAAGATGTTCAGTAAAGAACATATAGCCTACTTTCTCCTAAATGCATGGGTATTGTTATAACTCTTTGTCCTTTTCAAGGAGTATGATTGAATGTTTGTTGTAGTAGCTTGTTGAAATACAACGTGCTATAGGGATATTAAACATGAATATGAGGTGCCCTTTGCTAGTGCTACCACTGTACCAAATTTCGTTCAATTCGGTTTCACCGTGTTTGAAATGATAGGGGGAATCGATTTGCACACATACTTGGCCACCATCTGCAAACTATTGGGCTGATGTTCTTGCAGTTTGGTCTGAATATGTTTCCCACATAAAGATATGGTGTTGCAAAATTAGGAAGAGACTAGGTTATTAGGTTGGTCGTAATTACATTTTAGTTTTTAACATTTGGGTGGCCGCGATTACGTTTCCGTCAAGATAGCGGTGATATAAAACATGACACTGAGGTGTCCTTTGCTAGTGCTACCTCTGTACCAAATTTCGTTCCATTCGGTTTCACCGTGTTCGAATTGATAAGGGGAATCGATTTTCACACAAAGATGGCCGCCATCCGCAAAATATTAGGCTGATGACCTTTTAGTTTGGTCGAAGGATGCTCCCTCCATAAAGGTATGTTGTTGCTAAATTTGCTAGAGATCGGATGATTAGGCTAATCGTAATTTGATTTAAGCTTTGAACATTTGTGTGGCCGCCATTACGTTTCCGTCAAGATGGCGGTGATATAAAACATGACACTGAGGTGCCCTTTGCTAGTGCTACCCCTGTCCCAAATTTCGTTCATTCGGTTCCACCGTGTTCGAATTAATAGGGGGAATCAATTTTGACATAAAGATGGCCGCCATCTGCAAACTATTAGGCTAATGACCTATTAGATTGGCCAAAGGATGCTCCCTCCATAAAGGTATGTTGTTGCAAAGTTTGGTAGAGATCGGATGGTTATGTTAGTCGTAATTTGATTTAAGCTTTAAACATTTGTGTGGCCGCCATTACGTTTCGGTCAATATGGCGGCGATATAAATCATGACACTGAGATGCCCTTTGCTAGTGCTATCTCTGTACCAAATTTCGTTCCATTCGGTTTCACCGTGTTTGAATTAATAGGGGGAATCGATTTTGACACAATGATGGCCGCCATCCGCAAACTATTAGGCGAATGACCTATTAGATTGGTCAAAGGATGCTCCCTCCATAAAGGTATGTAGTTGCAAAATTTGGTAGAGATCGGATGGTTATGTTAGTCGTAATTTAACTTAAGCTTTTTAACATTTGTGTGGCCGCCATTACGTTTCTGTCAAGATGGCGGCGATATAAAACATGACACTGAGGTGCCCTTTGCTAGTGCTACCTCTGTACCAAATTTCGTTCATTCGGTTCCACCGTGTTCGAATTAATAGGGGGAATCAATTTTGACATAAAGATGGCCGCCATCCGCAAACTATTAGGCTAATAACCTATTAGACTGGTCAAAGGATGCTCCCTCCTTAAAGGAATGTTGTTGCAAAGTTTGGTAGAGATTGGTTGGTTATGTTAGTCGTAATTTAACTTAAGCTTTTTAACATTTGTGTGGCCGCCATTACGTTTCGGTCAATATGGCGGTGATATAAAACATGACACTGAGATGCCCTTTGCTAGTGCTACCTCTGTACCAAATTTCGTTCCATTCGGTTTCACCGTGATTGAATTAATAGGGGAAATTGATTTTCACACAAAGATGGCCGCCATCCGCAAACTATTAGGCTAATGACCTAGTTATTTGGTCAAAGGATTTTCCCCCAATAAAGGTATGTTGTTGCAAAATTTGGTAGAGATCGGATGATTAGGTTAGTCGTAATTTGATTTAAGCTTTGAACATTTGTGTGGCCGCCATTACGTTTCCGTCAAGATGGCGGCGATATAAAACATGACACTGAGGTGCATTTTGTTAGTACTACCTCTGTACCAAATTTCGTTCCATTCGGTTGCACCGTGTTCGAATTAATAGGGGGAATCGATTTTCACACAAAGATGGCCGCCATCCGCAAACTATTACGCTGATGGCCTATTGGTTTGGTCAAAGGATGCTCCCCCCATAAAGGTATGTTGTTGCAAAATTTGGTAGAGATCGGATGATTAGGTTAGTCGTAATTTGATTTAAGCTTTGAACATTTGTGTGGCCGCCATTACGTTTCCGTCAAGATGGCGGCGATATAAAACATGGCACTGAGGTGTCCTTTGCTAGTGCTACCTTTGTAACAAATTTCGTTCAATTCGCATTTACCGTGTTCGAATTGATAGGGGGGGACAGACATTCAGAGTACACACACTCACACACACACAGACACACACACACACACACACAGACTCACACACACACATACACACACACACACACACAGACTCACACACACACATACACACACACACAGAGACTCACACACACACACATACACACACACAGACAGACACACTTTTTTCGCCCTGTGTTGATCTCATAAGTCTACTTTCATTTTTTGCAAAAATCGAAAGTAGGCTAAAAACTTTTAGAAGCACAGACACAGTTTTACTTGTCACATACTCCTTTCCAGGGCCGCATTTAAGAGTATGCCGCCTACAGGCTAAAGTCCATTTGCCGCCCCCTCAATAGTTCATATTTGCTTAATACATTTTTTTTATACAACAAAAGGATAGAGTTCATTGGCGTTTTCATCTTTTTTAAACATAAAGGTCATTTAGTTTAGATAAAACTACACATTTAACGGCTTTACATAATAAATGTTATAATGAAATTAGTTATGTACTTGTTTTTTTTAACTTCTTTTAAGATTCGTTTAAAAATGAAATGGGTTTCGAACTTAATTAATTAATTTGTTCTTGGAGATCAGTGATCACTATTTTACACATATTTTTATAATTTAATGCTAATGACTATCTTTTGCGTAATTGAAGAACTGTGTTCAATTTGAATTAAGTTGTCCTACATAGTGAAATTAAATTACACAAAATGTAGTTAATTACTGGTTTATTTGTTGAAAAATATGCAAACTTGTCTAAAACAACTCACCCTACGTAATCTTCGTGTTCAAATTTACATAGCTTTTTTACGAGATTTTTTAATGGCAAACTCGTTAATAATGTCCTCATATGAAGGTGTTTTTGTTGTATTTGCCTCAATACAAAGTAATGAAAGTGAGTTTAACCACATTTCAGAAATAGACTACTAGTTGGCCACGTCGGAAATACTTCATTTTAGCTTTTGAATGAATTGCCAAACTGCCGCCCCTGAAACTTTGCCGCTCTTGGCTGCAGCCTACTTTAGATATACGGCCCTGCTCCTTCCTATTCTAAAAAAATAATGAAGGTGTGTTCATTGTGCAAAGATTAAGGAATATTGGGCTAAGAAGGAAGCTCGCTACAGTTAGGAACCACGAGGTTCAAGGGGCCTCAGCGAACCAAGAAAAAGGTGTTCATTTTTCCTTAGATTTCTACCATTGTAGCCTAAAAGTTTTGTTTGTTTTAAAAATCAGAAATAAAAAAGATATAAACTTTGTAAACATGTCTTGTTTTATTGTGTATTGCGTCTGGCCTGTTTCCCATGTCTGCTCTAGCGATATCTTGCAAATTCTCTCATTTCGTTTATACTGGAAATACTGTTGTGCTGGGAGGGAGAATGGATATGCCCCCTCCAAAGATGAGAAGCCCTGATTATGATCTACTAATTGGAATCAGCCAAGCTGTTGGAGTGTGTTCTCACTTTCCATGTGATGTGTTATGACAGCGAGATGAAGACACGCCTCAAGCTGTAAGCACAAGTCGACAGGATCAAACAATTCCCGGATATAATGGCTTCATCCCAGCTGCCGCTTCCTCCTTCGAAGTCATTTAATTAACATGGATTCCTCGGGACAGATGCCCTACTTTATTATTATTATTATTATTATTATTATTATTATTGAATATCCAAACAAACAATACAGGAACCCTATTTCATACAAATATTACTAACATAGTTTACAAAAACATTTGTTGATGTAAGTGAGAAATTGTCCTAAACAGCACTGCCTCTTGAAAATATGGTTTTGAAAGTTCCAGGTTACAGCTATTAAGGCGGCATTGTAAATAGTATCATTCCTTTTCAAAAACAGGACTCTCAAATATAAGGTGACACACCGATTGAGGAAATCCACAAAAAACATGAATAGTCGTCTGTTGCTATTTTAAAACGTTCAAAATAAGACTTGAATTTTCCATGACCAGTTAAAAATTGTGTGAGGACAAAGTTTGGCACTAATAATTTTGATAACAGTCGATTTTGTACTTCCGGGAATAATATTTCTCTTGTTACAGATCCTTTCAAGCTACATGTCCATGCGATATTCCATTCGTGTAATATGTATTTCCTTATCTGCCTTTTAACTTAGACTACATTTCTTAACATCTTACTATTTTATTGATGTGGACACCAAACACCAAATTAGGACTCCATATTTCAGGATATTTTCAATCAGTATGCGCTGTTAATCCTGTTGGAACCCATTCTTCAGTCGGTCAACACGATTGTACCCAATTGTAATGGATGGTTCCCTAATCCTGAGAAAGAATACATGAGATTAATAAATACACTTGGATGACCAGTTTCGATCGTCAAGTGATCATCATCAGATCCATTACACTCAGGCTCCTAAATCTATACCTAAAAGTATGGGTGACGGTATTTACAATATGTACATTTACTAACAATAAAACGGTATGGTCTGAAATGTAATGCAAAGAAGTGTGGAATGATGGTGATAACGAGAAATAGGTGAAAAGTAACAACATATATAATGATAGGAGGAGAAGTACTAAAGGACGTGGATAGTTTCAAGTACAGGGTCATTGTCAATGTGAACCCCGATAAACACGGCAAGCTAACCCGTCTGTGGCTGGCGCAGATCGCGGGCGCGCGTACCCGGTTCAGACGGTGATTGACGCGCACTTTCAAACTTTTAGCAAACATGTTCAATAATGTGTACACTACTTACAGTGCTCATAGGTAATGCTGAAAATGTCCTCCCTCTCTTGTAAGACACACCTGATATCTTCTGATGAAAGAATGTCTGTCAACTCTTTTATTATTTACGGAGCCTGTTTCCTTGAATCGTTTAGCGAGCCTCCTAATTGTACTGGAATTAGGCACAGGTGTTCCGGGAAACTTGATTCGAAATTTTCGTCTCGTTTCAGAACAAGACTTTCTGTTTTTCAAATACACACATCAAAAAAAGTTTTGCATCACCTCGGTTCCCAGATCTCCGGCATATAGACGTTGACTGTGTATATTGTATCCAAGATACAGTCCCTTTGACTGTTCATAGATGTCACTAAAACTGCTCAAAGATGTAAACAACCATGCATGAGCAGGGCCTATTAGACGGAGGGGGTACGACAGCCGATCAGTTCCAGTCATTCCACCAGGACGAAGGTACGCTGCTCATGTTGTCTGTAGTTCTACCATGCCTAGAAGGTCAATACCGCAGTTCGATCGCGTCCGCATTGTTACTTTGTGTCAAGAAGGGCTCTCAACAAGGGAAGTTTCCAGGCGTCTCAGAGTGAACCAAAGCGATGTTGTTCGGACATGGAGGAGGTACAGAGATACAGGAACTGTCGATGACAGGCCTCGCTCAGGCCGCCCAAGGGCTACTACTGTAGTGGATGACCGCTACTTACGGATTGCTGCTCGGAGGAACCCTGACAGCAATGCCACCATGTTGAATAATGCGTTTCGTTCAGCCACAGGACGTCGTGTTTCAACTCAAACTGTGCGCAATAGGCTGCATGATGCGCAACTTCACTCCCGACGTCCATGGCGAGGTCCAGCTTTGCAACCCCGACACCATGCAACGCGGTACAGATGGGCCCAACAACATGCTGAATGGACCCCACGGAATTGGCATCACGTTCTCTTCACCGATGAGTGTCGCATATGCCTTCAACCAGACAATCGTCGGAGACGTGTTTGGAGGCACCCTGGTCAGGCTGAACGTCTTAGACACACTGTCCAGCGAGTGCAGCAAGGTGGTGGTTCCCTGATGTTTTGGGGTGGCATTATGTGGGGCCGACGTACGCCACTGGTGGTCATGGAAGGCTCCGAAACGGATTTACGATACCTGAATGACATCCTCCGACCCATAGTGCAACCATATTGGCAGAATATTGGAGAGGCATTTGTCTTCATGGACGACAATTCTCGACCTCATCGTGCACATCTTGTGAATGCGTTCCTTCAAGATAACGACATCGCTCGACTACAGTGGCCAGCATGTTCGCCAGACATGAACCCTATCGAACATGCCTGGGATATGTTGAAAAGGGCTGTTTATGGACGTCTTGACCCACCAACCACTCTGAGAGATTTACGCCGAATTGTCGTTGAGGAGTGGGACAATTTGGACCAACAGTGTCTTGATGAACTTGTGGATAGTATGCCACGGCGAATACAGGCATGCATCAATGCAAGAGGACGTGCTACTGGGTATTAGAGGTAGTGGTGTGTACTGCAATCTGGACCACAAATGCTGAAAGTCTAGCTGTATGATGGTACAACATGCAATGTGTGGGTCTCATGAGCAATAAAACGAGCTGAAATGTTGTTTGTGTTGATCTCTATTCCCTTTGTATTTAACGGTTCCGGAACTCTTGGAACCGAGGTGATGCAAAACTTTTTTTGATGTGTGTACAAATTATGGATATACACACGTTCGCGCAATTTGAATTGGTGTCTAGGCTTGACCAACAATCACAGTAATCACAATACTCACTAAACGTGCAACACTAACGTCTGAGCTTTGCAGATACACGTCCATATGAATGACAAAACACGTGTGAACTAACGATATGAGTCGGGGAGCGCGCCCCTCACCGGCTGAACCGCGTATGCGCACCCGCGATCTGCGCCAGTCACAGCCGGCATAGCTTGCCGTGTTTATCGGGGCGCACATAGATAATGACCCTGTATTTAGGGAGAGTAATAGAAATAAGTGGTAGAAATGACAAGTAGATCAGTGAGAGAGGAAGGCAAGCAAAGCGTGAGAGGTCTGCTATGGATCAGGGACGTACCCCAGAAGAGCAACCATATTATCTGCCAGTACTCATCAACGCATCAGAAACGTGGGTTATGAAGAAGAGACAGGTGAGCAGGATCCAGGTTTGCGAATTGAAATTTCTGAGAAGCAGATTAGGATAACAAATTACAGTCAGTCTGGAAGACTAGACGTTATATCATTTCAAATGATGCATGCTACAAATGCTACACATATTAGAAAGGCTCAGGAGAGCTTCTCGCTTCGCTCAAAGCCCCAGGACTCTTTCAACAGACTCCATTACCCATTAACTTAGGCTTCCCGTGCGGGCACCTCGTTAAGTGTCACCCTGTAATTTGCTCTGACATCCTGCACAACTCTTTAGTAGGCACCCTGTATTCTTATGTGGCATCTTGTATATCTCTTTAGAAGTCACCCTGTATTCTTATGTGGCATCTTGTATATCTCTTTAGAAGTCACCCTGTATTCTTGTGTGACATCTTGTACACCTCTTTAGGAGTCACCCTGTATTCTTCTCTGACATCTTGTTCACCTCTTTTGGAGTCACCCTGTATTCATCTCTGCCATCTTGTACACCCGTTTAAGAGTCACCTTGTATTCTTATCTGGCATCTTGTATATCTCTTTAAGAGTCACCCTGTATTGTTATCTGGCATCTTGCACTGTATTTTGCTCTGACATCCTGCACACATCTTTAGGAGGCACCCTGTATTCTTGTCTGACACCTTGTGCACCTCTTTAGGAGTCACCCAGTATTCTTCTCTGCCATCTTGTGCACCTCTTTAAGAGTCACCTTGTATTCTTATCTAGCATCTTGTATATCTCTTTAGGAGTCACCCTGTATTGTTATCTGGCATCTTGTACTGTATTTTGCTCCGACATCCTGCACACCTCTTTAGGAGGCACCCTGTATTCTTGTCTGACACCTTGTGCACCTCTTTAGGAGTCACCCAGTATTCTTCTCTGCCATCTTGTGCACCTCTTTAAGAGTCACCTTGTATTCTTATCTGGCATCTTGTATATCTCTTTATGAGTCACCCTGTATTGTTATCTGGCATCTTGCACGGTATTTTGCTCTGACATCCTGCACACATCTTTAGGAGGCACCCTGTATTCTTGTCTGACACCTTGTGAACCTCTTTAGGAGTCACCCAGTATTCTTCTCTGCCATCTTGTGCACCTCTTTAAGAGTCACCTTGTATTCTTATCTGGCAACTTGCACTGTATTTTGCTCCGACATCCTGCACACCTCTTTAGGAGGCACCCGGTATTCTTATATGGCATCTTGCATATCTCTTTAGAAGTCACCCTGTATTCTTGTGTTCGCTTCGCTCAAAGCCCCAGGTCGCTCGACGCCGCAGGACCCTTTGAACATACTCCAATAACCATTAGCTTCTGCTTCCCGCGTGGCTGCATGACGTCACGCACTCAGTTCCGTCTCCGTCTCCGTCTCCGTCTCCGTCTCCGTAACTCATAACGTTGGACCCAAGCATAACGACGAAGTCGACAAGATAACAAGAAGGGATAGAGTAAGAGAGAGTGTGGAATAGAATCTATTACAAGAGATCATATAGAAGTTGTTGATGATAATGATGATGATGATGATAATTATTGTTTTAAGGGGCCTAACATCTAGGTTATCGGCCCTTAATGGTTTGCATGATCGTGAAGATGAAAATGAAATGTAAACTGTAACTAAAAACTAACTACTAACTTATAAACTAGAAGAAGAAGAAAAAGGAAAACAAACGGAGAATAAGGCAAATAAAGGACAGGAGGAAAAGAAATGCCCTCAACCCTCAAAGAGTGCGGATTGAGGGACTTGGAAGGAAGGTGAGCCATGAAAGGCAGATAGGAAAGTGAAAGAGGAGAGGGTCCGTCCCAGAGGTAATGGATAAAAGGGGGAAAACCGGACCCAGCTCAGGAATTCCTCGGGGTCGCCAACTCACCAGCCGTGAGCCCCTGAGGGTGTAGCAATATCCAGGGTGCACCAGAAGAGGTGGTGCCTCCTTGAGGGCCTTGAGCAGAAGGCAGGAGGTAACATGAAGAGCAAAAGAAGGCTGACCCCTCGCAGAAGGAGGGAATCAGAAAAGATGAGACAAGGGCCAATTAAGGCGGGAAAGAAAGAGACTCCCTAGGCCTCGGATACCCTAATACCGTTGGGGACAGAAGAGAACAAGAGTTGACCAAGGGAGGTCGAAATGAAAGATAACAGACAGGAGCCCGGCACAAGTAAGTGGAAGCAATGCCGAACACAGCTGGGGTCCCGTGTTCGCCAACCCACGTCCCACTAGATGTGAGCCCCTGGGGGGTAGAGAAGTCGAGAATAAGATGGTCCGGACATGTTAGGAGAATGCAGGAGGGCAGGATACCAAGGAGGATGCACGAGATGGTAATGGAGGACGAGAGTCCAAGAGGAAGGCCAAGAGATATGTGGATTGTGGGTGTGAAGGAAGGAGAGGAGAGGGACAGAGTGAGGAGTGAAAGGTGGTGGGAGGGCGGGCTTATGTTCCAAGCAGACCCAGCGAGGGGCAGGAAACTGTACAAGATGATTATGATGACCAGCAACCCGCCCCGGCTTGGTCCAGGAACAGTTATGAATAGGGCTCGGAATTTTAGGTGCTCAAAATCGGGAAAATATTTATTTTTAGCCTATTTTCAATTTTGAAAAAATAGGCTTATGAGATCACCTTTTGTCCGTGTGTGTGTGCGTGTGTGTGTGTGTTTCTGTGTGTGTGTGTGTGTTTCTGAGGTGTGTGTGTGTGTCCCTTAATAAATTCTAAACGGCTTGAGCGATTTCAATGAAACTCGGTAAGTTCAAAGCACTATTCCGGCTGACCCCAACCGTGCCCTTCAAATTTTGTTACGTCTCACCAATCACACATGGCGGCTGTGCGAAATATTTCACCAGCATTCAATATCTCCGAAACTATTCCCGATATCACCCTGTAAATTCTTACGATGATAAAGGGAACTACTAGAAGTTCACCTGTGTGACTTTTGAAAAACTGGTAACTACAAACCAACATGGCGGCCACGCGAATTTGCGACTTTTAAATAGACGTTTCTCGCGATTTAACCAACCAAACGCAATAAAACTTGGTACAGTATATGTTTATACACATTGTAATAGACCGACATCTAACTTGGTTCAATTGTTTAGATAACCACAAGATGGCGGATGTGCGAATTATTTCACCGGCATTCTATATCTCTGTAACTATTTGCGGTATCACCCTGAAATTTTGTACGGAGATAAAGGGCACTACTGGATGTTCACCTATAAGACTTTCAAAAACCGGTTAACTACAAAACGAACATGGCGGCTAAGGGAATTTGAAAATTTTAAATAGACATATCTCGCGATTTAATTTTCCAAACGCAATGAAATCTGGTACTGGAAATGTTCATACACATTGTAATGCACTAGTACTTAATTTAGTTCAATTGTTTACATAACCTCAAGATGGCGGCTGTGCGAATTTTAAAATTAAGTTTTTATTTCATTTGTCCTAATCATGCGATCGAAGTGAAAGTTTGAATAAAGAACCTACGCAATAATTTTCCTTTAATGGTACACGACTCTATGGCCTATACATTTAACAATCCAACATGGCGACCATCCGAAATATTTAGACGGCTCTGAATATCTACGATTCTATTAGAGCAATAAAACTGAATTTTTTATGTTCATAGGGGCTATGAACTTAAGTTCACCTAGAGGACTTTAAATAACCTGGTGATCACAAATCCAACATGGCTGCGACGCGAAGTATAAATATTCACATGGACCTTTCCCGCAATTTAACCATCCGAGTGCAGTGAAACTTGGTACAGTAAATCCTTATACGAATGTTAATCCACTGGCATCTAATTTATTTCAATTGTTTCCATAACCACAAGATGACAGCTCTTTGTGTCCTAATCATGCGATTGAAGTTTGAATGCTACACGACTTAAGTTTGTGCCCTTAATTAGGCAATGGTCACTCAAGGTTCAATACCACCGTTGCAATTTACCAGACTTGTCGAAATGAAGTATTCAGCAGTGAAGTTCCAACAATAGTTTTATTCTTCAAATTAGAAAGACCTGTTTACATACTAACTTGCAGCTTAACTTACGGACTTGATGTGAACCTTGAGGGTAAATGACTTCCGTCTTTTATAGTTTGGCAGAAGCGGTAAACACCCGAGAGGGTTCCAGAATACCTTTCTTGAAATACATGTCATGTTACGATAAGCTTTATTATGACCCACTTACAGAAAGAGGAAGCTTCTAGAAGACCTTGCATCCCTGGCTATAAGTAAAAGCAATATTTCCTTGGAAAGCTGCTAAGTGAAATCGCTTGTAGTAGCAATCAGTTCCTCAAGGGAACGTTGTTAAGAAAGTGAACTCTCGCTTTCACTTAGCTAACATTGTTTTGTATCAACTAATTAGAATTGATATTTGGAGGAAGATTCCTCTATTTGTATGGTTTCTGTGGGTAATGCCACTGTTATATGCGGGGAATATAACTCTTCCCCCCTTTGTTCCTTGTTACTGTCCTCAGTAACATTTGATACCTTGATATTTCTCAATTTCCTCTTTTTACATACAAGATACAAATTATATAATCTCTTTCTAAATATTAACATTATGATACATATTATAATGAATATCATTGTTCCATTAACAGGGGTAATTTCTTTTACAACGTTATATCTAGGAGCAAGTGGTCTCAAATCTAATTTTAATTCATTTACATCAAGATGTGAATATTGAAATTGTAATTCATGTTTTACGTAGGGCTGCTTTCGGATATAGAGAAGAGGAAATTTATGACTATAATTAGTTGGTTTTGGTTCTAGAGTAACACTTATTGCTGAGATTGAACATGAATCATTTGAGTATACAATATTTGGTCCTGAAATATGAACAGTCTTTTGATAATTAACACATGTTTGTAATAAGGTTTCTTCTTTTTTGCTAAAGAAGAGGATATGTTCATTATTTAGTGCTTGGAATAATTGTACATCATTATTTACTATAGCAAAATCACATCCCGTTGTTTTAGTTAGATTGCAAGTTGTTATACGTACATTATAATATACACATACATAAGATTGCGTACCCTTAGTACATGGTGTACTGGACAATTTTAACCCTGGTCCTTGTAAATAATATCTTTCAGAAGGAATTAATATAGTATTATCTATAGTAGGTACAGGATAAATGGAGTACAATTGGTAATTATTAGCATCAGTAATAGGAACAGAAAGGATTACAATCAATTCAGTGTCCATCATTATCACTTGAGTTTTTGTGAATTTAAGGTTTTCCTACAGGTGATAAGGGTCTGTATGTATTATCGATTTTGTAGGATAAATAGAATGTAAATGTTTTATGATATTGCGTGAACCCTCTTGAGAAAACAATTCCACACTGGTTATATCACTGAACGATAAACTGATGGTATCTTCTAAGGTCTTGATGATTCTTCTTAATTTATTCACACATATTAAAACATATTGATATCGCTCTATGAGGTCTATTTCAAAGTTTTCTTTTTGTAACATATATTTTATTATGCCCAGATTAAGATTGACATGGTTCATTTCATCATAAAATTTCTTTGCAACTGAGTTACTAAATGACACTAGTTTATTAATATGCTGAATCTCTTTATTATGGCTTTTTCTTAATAAATCTATTTGGCCTTGCAGACTATCTAAGTCGTCTTGGTCCAAATTACCTGATATAAACTTTATTGCTTTTCCTAAGGCATTAATGAGACCTCTTTTGTTTCTACGTTTTGTTGGTAGGAGTTTATTTAATTCTTCACGAGTATCTTTTATAAGATTATTTAATTCAATAGATAAATATGGAAACGTATTATTAGCATTTAATACAAGGGTGGATACTGTATTTCTAGCATTGATATATGAGCGAGATAGGTTAGTTAAAATAAAATGGAACATAAATTTGTGATATTTGTTGACTATTACTGCGGGTCCGAGTAAATCAGCGTAGAATCCTTGAGTTTCTACTTGTTTGACGTTAATTGAGCCATATCCTGTGAGGAATCTGAAAGAGAAAGTTTTTTCCTCTTAGGTTTTACATCTCGAAAATTTCTGACATGCACTTTGCCATTTTTCATTGTGCAGTAAATCTTATTATCCTCTATCTTTGTTATAACTCCTTCATTACACAGGTTTTTAGATTTTTATTTCTGGTCAATGTTTTTTTTTACATAAACAGTCTCTCCGATTTGATAGGAGTGATGGAAAGTGGGATTGCTAGGTTTTATAGTATTTTCTTTTCAGATGCGGAGTTGATCACTTTGTCTTTGGATATATTCATTGATCTTAGGAGAGGGAGAAAAAATGTGATCTAATGTGTTATAATAGGGTCCATAGGGGATGTTATAAGGAGGTTTCTTGGTTGTTGAATGTATTGATGAATTATAATTCAAGATGGTGTTGATCAGGAGCTGAGCTAAGGGAGTGAATTTGTCATTATCCCTTGAGATACGTAGTTTTTCAAGCAATGTGGGGTTTAGTCTTTCCACAGGGGAGTTTGATGAGGAGTTCAAAGGGGTTGTTGCGTGGTATTCCACATTCGATGATTTACAATATTCTTTAATTAAGTTATTTTCAAACTCTCCGCCTTGACCATGCGTTATTTTATTGGGTAGACCGTGATGTGAGAAATAGAATTGTAATTTGTTTAATACAGCCAGAGCTGTGCCATCCGGCAATATGTAGGCTTGACCTTATTTGGAAAATACGTCAATAATTGTTAGAATACGGGTTTGTCCAAAGTAAAACGTATCAATGTGGATCTGAGCGAAGGGGTAATCTGCCGTTATTGGGCCTTGATCTGTTACTTCGTTGGGGTGTCGTTCATATTTCTTTCGTTGACACAAGTTGCATTGATTAATTAAGTTCCTAACTTGTTCTCTTAAATGAGGCCAATAGTATTTTGTTTGCAAGTGCTCAATGGTTTCCGAGATTCCATTATGGTTAATTGAATGGTAATGTAAGATAACTTGTCTTTGTTTATCAGTGTCTTCGACGTCCTCTAGGAATTTTGAAGTTCTGATAATTATGAGTTCTGATGTGAATAATTTCTGACTGGTTCTAATAATGGGAATTTCCAAAGTAATATCATCAAAATAGACAGCATATCTATTTGCAGTAATGATTACTTTCAATAAGTGATCTCTTAAGTCTTGGTAAAGATTATCCTGGGTGACTATCAAAATGTGTCGGGTATGTTTCTTAAAGAGCTTTTGTTCGATTATTTTTGGTGATTTTCCAATTTTGACAAGGAGTTGATTTCGATTCTGATTTAAGTTTCTTTCAGAGACTTTTAGAGTGAAAATGGGATCTTCTTGATTTGAGTGTATCGTTTGATTATCAATATCATCCTGATCTTTATCATTTCTTACTATGGCTACATTGGATTCTGTTTCTTCATTTGCATTAATTTCTATGCGTGAAAGGGCATCTGCGACAAAATTAGTTTTACTTTTTACAGATTTAATGTCAAAATCAAACTCTTCGAGTTTAATTTTCCATAGGTAGAGCCTCGAACTTGGGTCTTTTAGAGTAAATAGCCACTGGAGTGGTCTGTGGTCGCATTCCACTTGGAAATGTCGTCCCCAAAGATATGGTTTGAAATGTTTGCAACTATCTAATATACCGAGCAGTTCTCTTTCGATAGTCGAGTACCTTCGTTCGGCTGGATTGAGAGTTCTTGAATAATAAGCAATAGGGTGTCCTTTTTGTGAGAGAACACTTCCAATAGCAAAATCTGAACTATCAGTTGTCAGTATGAAGGGTTCATTGAAATCTGGATATGTTAAGACAGGAGCATTCATAAGAAGCGTTTTTAGTGTTTCGAATGCATTTTTATAATCTGGACTTTCAGTATCAATTTTTGAACCTTTTTTTAAGCAACGCGTTATGGGCTGCGCGAATTTTTCACAGTCTTTAATGAATCTCCTATAAAAACCTGTTAATCCAAGAAATTGTTTGATTTCTTTTGTGGTTTTTGGAATAGGGTACTGTTTTACTGCTTTTAGTTTTTCTGGGTTGGGCTTTACTCCGTCTTGTGTCACAATGTAACCTAAGAAAGCGACTTCTTTGTGCAAAAACTCCGTTTTATCCAACTGGATTTTTAGGTTGAATTCTTTGAGTTTTTGAAATACTTGTGATAAATGGTGCATATGTTCTTCTAGCGACTTACTATATACAATTATGTCATCTATGTATACGAAACTGAATTTATACAAAAATGGGCGCAAAACATTGTCCACTACTCTTTGGAACGTGACTGGTGCGTTTTTAAGCCCAAAAGGCATGCGCTGAAACATTAAATGTCGGTTATCAACCGTAAAAGCGGGTTTTTCAACTGATCTAGGGTCCAATTCTATTTGATGGAATCCTTGGGCCAAATGAATTGTGCTGAAATATGTACAGCGTCCTAGATTGTCGAGAATCTCTTCGATTCCCGGAAGTGGGTATTTATCTTCGATAGTTTTTTTGTTTAGTTGCCTAAAATCTATCACTAATCTCCACTTCTTTTGCCCTGAAGCGTCCAGCTTCTTTGGTACAATCCAGACTGGGTTACAATAAGGAGATTCACTAGGTGTGATAATACCTTGTTCTAAGAGTTTCTCTACCTCTTTATTAATTATCTCTTTTAGATGGGGTGGATACCGATAATTTTTCTGGTAAACTGGATCTTCGTCCGTGGTACGTATGTAATGTTTTACTACATTGGTGAATGATAAATCACATCCTGGGTAGTAAAATATATCAGGATATTGAGAACAAAGTTTGTAGATTGCTTCATTATCTAGATCATTAGCATGTTGTGTTCTGAGATACTCTTTCATGTCATCATCTGTAATTGAATTAATTTCTATTGGTTGAATGTCTACATTTTCAACCGGTTCGACCAATATAGTGAACCCTTGCAAAGAAGCTTATGAGACTCAGTTTCGGGGAGTGTAACGGTCCATTTAGTAAGTTGTTGTTAAAGCGCTTCATTAACATGCAGGGTAACACATAACAAAGTAACATGCAGGAAGAAGTGAATACCAGGGTTATAACAAATGAATTTAATAACAGATCAACTATCTACAAATAAAAATAAACAAAACAAATCTCCCAAATGACTCCCAACTGAATAAATTACTTGCCATAACTAGGCTCAATCTCAGGAGAGATTATAAATTGGACCAAATGTCCCAAATGACTTCAATGACATTGTGTACGTGTGCGGCTGTTCTATATGCTTAACGATGAGTACAAATAAATGCGAGATTCGTCACCATCCGGTAAACCTTCAAAGGACGAATCTGCATTGTTTAGAGCTAGACAGACGCGGGGAACCAACTATACACTACTTAAATTAAACCGACACTTCCTACACTAAATAAAAAACAAATAATTTGCGCTTGAAATTGGAATCAAGAACTGCCGTAGCAAAATCATTAATGCCTAAAATTAGGACTTTTCAAAATCAACACAAGTAAATTAACACGTGACCAACAAAAGAAATACACATATGACCGCCTGTCATTTTTACAAGTAAATACAACTACACCACACGGGTGTCACAACAGACAAACTAACATGACCTGAGTCATAGAAAATCACTAGGCTCAAAGCCAACATTTACATCATTAAAACAAATTTCCATTCATACGATATGCGATAATTCGTAACAGACATGGCAAACCTCCCAATTAATTACGGTCCAAATGACCATGACAAAAGAACAGGTTTGCTAATGATAGCTCATAGGGGTCAGTCGGTCAGCTGGACTGCCTAACAATGAGTCACCGAACCCAGACAGGCGCTAAGTGGAAATCTGCACATCTCTCAACCCACGTGTCAATAACCTCGACCTCCCATGGCACGGGATCGAGTCTCGAAGAAGCGTGCTCCCAAGCACAATATACGTGTGTGTGTCAGAATAAAATATCTCAGCATTTCCCCTAGGAAATCCAAGAAAAATCAACACTGGACAAGGTACAGTAGCCTCCACGGTGCGCTCTGCCTTTCCATCAAAAGAATACCACAACAACAATAATATGAGGGCGGTAGCACCACCTACCCCTCATCACGATGAATCAATACACACACCTGACACATGAACACACACAGAATCACACGTATGGGTTTGACAGAAACCTGAAATAAATGACATAGATATTTTTCCACCAGCTTGCGCTTCCGTTCTAGTCCGTGACTAACAAACCTGAAAAGGACTCAAAAAAATGCTAAAAATTAGAACTAAAGTGTTCTACGGTTACATCTTAATTTGTTGCGCTCGGCAACCCTAGTATGAGTAATAGTCTGTTCAATAAAACATCTACAATAATTACCTCCCTTTCCTATAACAAAATGAACTTTAATAAAGCGCCACTTATCGAATGTAACGAGTTTCGCATTCGCATGGATAAAATCAAATACACGCGCCGTGTACAATAAATATGACTCCAAAGAAAAATATACAACATACAAATTTGGCCACGCGCCAACGTACATTTAAAGATTATAGTGTCTGCACAAAAAAGAAATCTAAACACAAGAAAGAATGAAAGAACTATATAATATTCCCGCGCCTTATCTAACTACATATTGAGTAAATCAATTTTTGTACATCACCGCTTCAGCTTGCCGAACATTAACCTCCGTCCCGGTGCATTTCCCTACGGGAAATTTAGCTCTCCATTGTCGACGTCGTTGTAGAAGCGATGCACATCAATCCATCACATGATCAAACGTCGGGCATCTTGGCGAAGTTTCTTGGACAGAAATGTTCAATGTTAATAATATTGCCTAGCTATAATCGCTGTGAGCTACTACTTTCACTCACGAATATGTCCTAATGCGATTACTGAACGTAGACTTGCCCTATCTTAGCATTTGCTTAACACACGCACAAATATCACTCAAAAAATAATATATACAAATTTACATAAAATTACACACTTCAAACTCATCGCCACTGGCTTGAAAACAAGTCTTAAGCATGACTATCTTGCAGTCCTTATCTCGCCTAGAGATCTCCACTGCTATACGTGAACCTTGCTCACCTGAGCACAAAGTAAAATGTTAGTAAAGTACGCTCATTAGCGCTTGAAAATCGTGACGCAGAGTGACGTGAACCTTGCTCACCAGAGCTCAATAGTGTTGTCCTCGAAACAGCTTCTTACCGATCAATTTATTGGAAACTGACAGAATGAGGTAGAGTGGGGAGAATTTGAAAAAATAATCTGGATTTATCATCACACAAACTTGGGACTAGTATCAATCTTCATCATTTTATCCAAACGTCTCAGTACACTATTGCGGAATTAATTCGGATCGGCGCTTCTTTAGATACACGTTTTCGCGCGTTTTTCCAGGGTACGCAACTTGCCGCGTGGCTTTTGGCGTGGTCTCTTCTGATTGGGTGATTCAATCCTGGCTCGGTTGAAACTTTACTCATGACACTCCCTCAATGACTCTAATTTAGGTGCGCGCTGTTACAAAATTTGTCCTTGAACTCGGCTTAACCGGTCGTCTTCAGGAATAACTACCAAGCTTGCTTCTGTTGTAATCCTTAGAACACACTACCTTGGCTCCCCCTTTGTCAATTTCAACATGTACTGCCTGGGCATCAGTAATAATAATAATAAAATCATGAATACTTATTCATCGATCGATTAATAAGGGTTCAATAGGTTCTTCAAAATTAAAATTAAATTGCGTATCTGTTGGGTACAACACTTGGTAATCCTGTGCATGTAGGATTGCATCATTAAAATGAATTCCACTGTGTTCAAATTGGGGAACATACACATCACCTTGCTTAATGTCGACTGGTATCGAAATGAGATGTGTATCTTGTGTAGGCTGAAAATTTTTCTGTTTGTTGGGCGAGTGAAAATGAAGCGGTATTTCTTTACCTGCTATTGTAAGTTTATTTGTACCGTAGTCAATCTTTGCGCCTAATTTGGCGAAGTCTGAGGTACCAACCAAAGCATCAAAATAATTATGCCACTGCATAACTCGAAAATTCACGGGGAATTGTAAGTTGTGTTCGAGAAAAATGGGGAACTGTACATTGTCAATTCCTATTGTCTCGGCATGGACAGACTGAACACGAAAAGGTTCCTTAAAAATATGATCAGGAAATAATGAATACGCTATGGCTGGATTCATTATAGAGTTACATGCTCCGCTATCAATAAGGACTTTTAGTCCACATAAGCTAATAAAGGGTTGCTGAGGAGCGTTATAAATATTGTTCAAGTCTTCGCTTGTGACGGCTGGACCAAACGAAAATCCTGATTTTGAATATTAATTTGGGGCTCAGGTTGTTCCGTTAATGATACATTTTCATAATGCTTATTTTCTTGTTGGTGAAATAATTCCATTTCTTCAGAATAGGGAACTTCGTATTGAGTGTTCTCAACCCATTCTGCATTGAGGGAGTTTTCAGATTCTTCATGAGAATTAAGATTACTTCTAATGGTTGACACGCCTGAGATAGGCTTTGGGAAATTTTGATTTTGTGGGGTGAACCGTCTTCCAATGTTATTTGGAGTGGGGTAAGGACGATTCATTGGAAATGATGGTCTTGACATAGGAACATTTCTCTGTATAGAGTTTTGAGGAGCTTGTTGAAGTGTGCTGGGCCAACTTCGTCTCATTGGACTGTTGGACTGATTTTGTGCATTTTGTGCATATACATTCTGTGATAATTGAGAGACTTGAGGTCTGTTGAATGGAGAGAATCCTGAAGATGCAAATGGATTATGATTAAAGCTACCAAAATTGTTACGTAGTGGGTTTGAGTTGATAAATGGAGGTTTAAAAGGGATGGATCTGTCGAGAGGTTGTTTATGTCCTCCTCTTAATTGGTCCATATATTTTTCGTGAGCTCGAATCATATGACCTGCAAATTCTAAGTGCATGACTGAAATCGGTAATTTGAGCATAACGCAAGTATGCTCTATAAGGTTCCAAAATTCCGGCTTTAAAAGTGTTGAGTGCTAACTCGTCTATTTCTCTGAGTTTTAAATATAGAATCTGGTCTCGGTAATTTAATTTACAAAGACTCTTGTATCTGATAATCAAGGAATCAAGGTGTTCATGATAAGTGGTATACGATTCATTAGTTTTTTGAAAGCAATTCGAAATCTCTTGTATTAGGAGACGCTCATTTCTAACGTCTCCATATTTTCTTACTAATTTATCTTTGAATCTGTCATAATTGGTATTGGCATCTACATCTAATATACTGCGTGCTTCTCCTTTAAGCTTAGACTTAATTACATTAAATAAAAATTCATTAATTAATTCTGCATGAGGTATTCCCTGCGCTCTCTTGAAATTATTCAAAAAAGAGTCACATCGGGCTATAAAATAATCTAAACTACAGGTTGAACTGCCATCAAATTCGGGCAATAATTGAATCTGTGCATATTCGAATTTAGTAAGCAATTCTGCTTCGGCCATTTTTACTTATTAACTTAAATAATAGTTACTTTCTTTAAAAATTAATTAATTGATATATTATTTATTGATTTATATTAAGATTGAAATATTATTGTATAAAATTGATATATTAATTATTATTAAAATTCAAATATTATTATGTAAAATTGATATATTAATTATTAATTTCTATTAAAACTAGAATAAACCAGGCTATCTTAATTTGGGTTCACAAGAATATTTCTTTTGAACGTGAAATAGGCTTAGACCTCTGCACTTTGTTCAAAAAGAAAGACACTATGTAGAGAACTTGTATTGAATATCCACTTACAGGCTTGAAAAGATGAACAGCAATTTCAGCATCCTCGGTCTGCAGCGGACAGCTGGGCAGCTTCTTCTTGAGAAAACAGCCAGGCAGATTCTCTCCTCGACGAGTCGGTTACTGCTGGTGAATGGTGGAATCGGCAGTCAGGTCCTGCTGGCGGTCAGACCCACTTACAGAAAGAGGAAGCTTCTAGAAGACCTTGCATACCTGGCTATGAGTAAAAGCAATATTTCCTTGGAAAGCTGCTAAGTGAAATCGCTTGTAGTAGCAATCAGTTCCTCAAGGGAACGTTGGTGTATTCTTTGGAATACACAGTAAGATAGAGTAAACTTTTACTTCTCTTTGCTATAGTTCATTCCTTCCTTTTTCTCAAACACCAACAGTGATCTTCCAATTTCTCCTTGCTGCTTATGGTTCTCATGTTACCTGTGAGTCTGTTCTAGATATATATCTTCCATGACCCACCTAGCGTCATCTAGCAGCGATTCTCTGAAGTTCCTCAATTCTTCCCTGTTCAAGAGGACTTCCTTATCAATCTGGCCACCAGATCTCGTCGCCATCGCCAGCTATCATCTCCGTGATCAAGAGAACTTCGTCTACTTTTTCACCCACCCGGCTGCGCTAGTGTCGCCTACTATCAACTCTTTGAAGACCATTTCATCAAGAGAAAATTTATTTTTGTTAGGTTGTCTATTCTTATATATATTCCTTTGTCTCCTACCCCCACTCTTTTCCCTTCCCTGGTCCCTCTGTGCTTCGCTGAGCGTGTCTCACTTGTACGTCGGAAGTCGACTCAGTTAGAGCTCAGCTAGAGCTCCCCTCCTCAACTCAAGAGGCAATCCTTTAAATTCTACGCCATGTTAGAATTTTAATCTCAACCGTCAAAAGGGAACTTCACCTTCGCCATGAAGCAAAGCTAAGTACTACTTCTACGTTCTTCAACTAATGTTAATGGATTTTAAATAGCTACATGCTTTCAATAATAATTTTATAGGCAGTGTGAAATTACTATATTTGGGGCAATAATCATCCTTCGCGGGATTTTCTATGTTGGGCTTTTGTCTATCTAAGCCAATCTTAACAGGAAGCAGCATTTCTTTTGCTTATTAAATGAGAGATTTTCTCACAACGTGGGATACCATTAAATTACCCACTGTCTATAAAATACTTGGCTCGTTCCACCGCTGGAATAACTTTTGCCCTATTCTTGTCAGGATTGCTCTGCAACCTTCCAGAATCTGCACACTTTCTACCAGTTATACTGTCATGTATTTTCCACTCACATGTGGGAATAGTGTTTCAAACTAAGGAATCTTCCTTATAAACTGCTAATCAATAACTAATTTTTCTTCCGCCGTTGGGATTTCTTTTCTGTGCATTCAACTATAATCTACAACTTTCTCAAGCTCTCTCGCAAATCTAGTGTAACTAGTTATTTTCCATAATTGCAATAACTTTCTTTGCCATAAACTTTTTGCGCTACTACAGTGAACTTTTCATCTATTTCAACAGAGTGAAAAACAGTGTTTGTTCAACATTTCCTCCGCGTCGCGTTCGTCCGATTACAATAAATACGGCCATGAACACTTATCCTCAATTCCATTTGATCTTTCCCAAACCCCTTACTAACAAACCAAAATAATAAAATTGTTACTTTAGGTCTTTTCCAATGAGGTGTCACTCTCAATAAGTGCCCTCCCTCTCTGGATTTATTTAAAACGAATTAATGTCTGCATAACTACGTGTCTGGTACACGTCTTAAATTATATGGTTTCTCCCTTCTAATCAGGGAATACAATTCTTTCAGCTCATAAGTGAGTTAATTCTAGGTTTCACGAAAGGGAAACTTGCCCCACTTGTCTTGTTATCCCTACTTAAACATAGGAATTCTTCCTTTCGACTTTTCTCTTCAGGTTTCACAGTAAGTGACCTGCCCTATTTGTATAACCGCTAAAAAGTAATTCAGCTTTAATATAAGAAGTTATAGAAACTTCTCTTTTATTCTTCCTGCTTTTTGTTGTTGTTACTTCCGAAGTTGTTACTCTTTCTAAGATATTTACCTAGAATTTCTTAAAAGTACACAACTTGTACTTGATTTATTGTCTAACATTAATCACTTCAATTGTCTTTAAATTTTTCATTTTTATCTTCGCCATTTCAAAATCTTGCGAAGATTTTGAAGTATGTAAAAGGTTTGAAACCAAAAGAATTGTTAATTGCCTGGCGCAAGCTTTAGATGTTTTTTCGGAGGTCTGTGACCCCATTTGTTACAAAATCAAAATTATGATGATGATGATGATTATTGTTGTTTTAAGGGGCCTAACATAAATCAAAATTATATATTTGTTACAAAACTACTACCCAATATTGTTACATAAATTCAAGAGTTCTTTTTGGATTTATCATTTCTCTAGCATAACGGTTAGGCAAGATCCTGTCTTCCTTGACTCTTCCCACTTAATGCAAATAAATCTATTGATAGGGCTTTCACCACTTGTTGCATTTGAGCAAGAACTCTTAGTTGACAACTTGGTAAAGTCTCTCTTAGCTTTAATAGCTAATTCTAACTGGCCAGTAAGGCAAGCATAGCTCGCTACGCCAGCTTCCTGTTTGTGGAGATTCTCTCCAACACGTATGGTTGTTTTTTCAAAATATAAGTGTTTCTCATTGTCTAAACTTTTAGTCGGCGCCTTGCTGGGTAAAAGCTTAGCCATTTCCAAATGCAACTACTGGTACACTTACCAAAATTATTCCCAAAGTTATAATTGCTTTATCCCTATCCTTCGTGGAAGCATTTGGTCGCTCTTTAGGAATTCTACAATTTCGAAAACTAAAATATCTAAACCGATTCAAATTATTGGCGTTCTTCAAATTATTTGTCTAAAAACAAACTCCTTTGAACAGATACACCATAAATCTGTTACTCGTTGTCTTGCCAGACCATCACCCTTCCCCATAGTAGGCATATGTATACTTGAGAGGGAATACTCTAAAGCCACTCTCTTGCAAACCCCCCAAGTTCTAGCTGCGTTTCCCGTTAGCTTTGCCCAGGTCCCTACCCACTTTAGGTATCGGAGAGCGGATTTGCAGTGGCAACCGCCTTTGAGTACATTTAAAGTTAAACTTGTAACTTTTGTAGGACTCTCCTCCTATTTCTACATCCTTTTTCTCCAGTCCGAAACCCATCTCCTTCTCTTTATCATCTTCCCTTGGTGGTTAGGTTATTCCCAAGCTAATAATCTACCCAAACGTTGTTAAGAAAGTGAACTCTCGCTTTCGCTTAGCTAACATTGTTTTGTATCAACTAATTAGAATTGATATTTGGAGGAAGATTCCTCTATTTGTATGGTTTCTGTGGGTAATGCCACTGTTATATGCGGGGAATATAACTCACGTACACAATAATCTTCATGTAACAGTAGATAACTCTAGGACCTACATATATAAAATCCAACATGGCGACCATCCGAAATATTTAGTCGGTTCTCAATATCTACGAATCTATGACAGCAATCAAACTGAAATTTTGTATGTAGATAGTATACCCTTCCGCGTTCTTCTAGGATGCCGACACTTACTCGGGTGGTGCTCTGTTCGGGGTGGCTCTAACTTATTCTAAACATCCTAGGAATATAGTCACAGGATCACAGGAGGCTTATCTTAAAATCAGTAGGTCAGAGAACTCCTAATATAAAATAATTTATTTCACAAAAACATCACCTCCCTTTTCTCCCAACCATAGACAAATAAAAACAAAATCAACTCCCTTAAATTACTGAAATCAACAACATCAAAAAAATGCAAAAATAATGTTTCACACTGGCTGAAACCAGGAATAGAAAATAGTCTATTTTACTGCAGTCCACTGCTTCAAGTCCAAGAGTTATTGTCAACAGACTTAATTCAAATAACTATGGCTTAAATGAACCAGCCATTCTATCACAATAAATATTGCGCACTCTTTTTTATAACTTGCAAAACTTGTTCTTTGGGAAATCGGACATGTCTACTCGTACAATCATCATCTTTCCTCACAAGAGTCAGATAATGAAGGCAATAGATTTATTCTAGGTTACGGGCATGTGTGTTTTTATAACTTTAAAACAATTACTTCACTCAGAGCTATAACTCCGTTAATTATAGTAAAATAAACAAGTCAACATACATGAAGCATCAAATAAATACTTCGGCTGCCGGTGCGCCGTGATTATTAATAAACAACAACATAATGAATGCACTCCAAAAATAATGACAAATATAATACATCGCTTCCTGAAGCGGTACACAAAAAGAAACCCCGGGAAGTTGGACTACCTCCCTTCATAGAATACAATGACAGACTCGACCTTGTGACAGACACACTTTCACCGTAATAACCAGCAGGCCGGCACAACCTTCCTGGCTGCTTTAGAATTCAGACGGCTAACCATATTTCTACCTGTTTCTTAAAGACTCCCTTTTACCTGCCTTGGGTTCGAGCAATGCAATACCTTTCCGACGGAGCTAAAGTGGACTCTCATCAGATAATGAATTCAATCATTTTACTAACCATTTATATATCGTCGAAGAATGCGGGAATATCACCTCCGCTATTATTTTCACTCACCATTATATCATCGAAGAACGCGGGAATATCACCTCCGCTTTAATTTTGCTCGACCCAGGATCGACTCTTAGCCTTACCTGAATATATCTCACAATGCCCTCTAGCCATTCTTGTCTTACCTCTGCGTGATAATCACTTACCATACTTATTACTCTCATAATTTCAGTGTCACTTACTGGTCTTGTCACAATATCGAGCGGTCTTCCCCATTTAGCTTTTACAATCACATTGTGCATAAGCACTATCAAACAAATATTCCCTTGACTGTGCATTCGACAAGATTAATGACATCCCAAACACACCATATTTAAAATAACACTTTGATGCTCATATACTTATTACGTTATAAAACACACAAAAATACTCATTACTGATAAACACACAAATCTACACAAACATGCCCGGTATGCCTAAAATAGCTATTTTTATCATAACTGCTTATGATCGAGATAAACTTATCCGACCCCAATAATGGGAAACATTATGACCCACATGCCCCATACAATATTTACTTATCTCTCATATTTCCTGATGTGGTTCTGGTCCTTGATATCAGTCTTCTTCATTAGTTGGTTCATCTTGATAGGAGGATAATTTACACACGTTTTTTCTCAAAATTTCACCAAAACAAAGGTCCACTGTGAATTATTACCATTAACACACTGCACGGTTCTCGCACATGAAGCTCCTATCTCATATAGCTATCATCAACTTATTTAGTTCGGCCGACGGTTCATAGCTTCCTAGAATACTGGTCTAGCTGTTCATAGCTCGGGCGGCTATACCTATCATTACAACTGCGTCATACTGTTATGATATGCACTGTTCTACTTCGCACTCGCGAATACTTAGCGATGTTCGAATTTCGGAGGTATACTTGCTCCTACTTATAAACTTGTAAAAATGTTAATTATTCTTATGCCTCAATCGCAGGCTCTCGCCTCTACAGCGCGTATTAAGAACATATAAAACTTGTAATAATCACGTTAATTTCTGAGGGCTCGAGGCACGGGCTTCCGCCTACCGTGATGCCCCAAAGTAGACTGACTTCGCTGTGTTTCGATCCATTATTTATACGATTTCTCTTAAAGGGACGTGGAGTAGGGGAGTTTCAGAATTTATTTCCAAAATAACACTCACATGAATATGCGAACTAGCTCCTTAGAACGTCCTCATTTCCAATGTCTCAATGACTCCTTTTTATTCAAAATCCGATCGTTGGATCCTTATATAATGAGCTCCGTAATTTGCTTCATTGTCCCTTAGTTTCGGCGGGATTCGGTCGCGTCAAGCGTCTCTCACTGCCATTGGTCGTTTCAAATCCACCCCCTGATTTCATTCTAATTCTGGCAAAAATCACAGAATAATCCAATTTAAATTTTGACGATATTTCTGAGAGGCTGGGATAATCCCCCATACGATGGTATAATTCCTGTTTCTGTATTCTAATTACTGCTCTAATTCCTTTCAAATGGGCGGGGTTTATTTGTTAGGTAATCGTTGATGTTTCTGCATTTACCCGCGTAGTGTAACGACCTCCGCGCGTTGTCTGGCGCATTTGGTGTCCAGATGTGGATTTTCTCTTTCCTGCTACCTTTGTCCGCTCTGGGAGAAAGCTGCTTCAAGTCACGTACGAACCATCGTTTTGTCATTCTAGTTTCACAAGCAACTTCTATTCTCACATCGACTTTGAGACATGAATTAAATTTTGTTGGAATAATATGTAGACTTTATGCTATCAGAGACGCATAAAGGTCACATTACCCTTTTGCAAAGGAAAAAAATCGATATGGAACGTATGATTTTTTTCTCAATCTCGATCCGCCTCACGGATGCTGCAAGGTTCCGTCGTCACTCCTTATATTGTTCATTTGGTTCGCCACTGCTGTCGCGCGCAGGGATTCCCTTGGTACGATTCTTGTCTCCCTCTCTACATTCTTGCTAAGATTAGTGTCTCGGCTGTCTGGTGCAGGTAGCTAGCTATTGTCCGCCTGTCTCGCCCAGTCCTCTTGCTTCACGGCTTTCCATTGTAAACACCGAGTCCGTTTATGACTGGCTACTTCCTCGTTCCACGTGCATTTGGCTCATCTTTATTCGATTTCCATAATGTTGACACCCGCGGTATTCCGTGGTTGATCAAACGGTTCCCTTTTGTAATATAATTTGAGGTTTGAGCAATTTACAACTGATGTGCTTCCGCCGTTTACGTCCTGTATCTTATATGCATTATTCCCCAAATTTCTTATGATCCGATAAGGTCCTATGTACGGGAAACACCATTTATGAAATACTGTACAGTACCCCAGGGGTATGCACCCCTTGGAGACCATCCCCCCATCATCTATCTAAATCTCCTAACTGGCAACCCTTGTAAAGCCAGACCAACATCCATCAACGCCGCAAGGACAGCTTGCCATTCTAGAAAGCAGCTCAATCCTTGCACAATTATTACACACAGCGACACATTATTAACTAGGGCAGCTATGCCGTCACAATGCTGACAGCATAGCGCCGAAGAATATATAAAGGGGTCCTAAGGAGGTCAGAGGATCTCTCAATTATCAGTGTTTCAACGTGACGGCCGGAGGCTACGCTGGTATCATCAGGTGAGTGAGTCAGCAAGTGTTCAGATCTCCTACATTTGTAACCTTTATCCACAGATTGTACTTTTACATTGTAACATCACTACATCCCTTAAAAGGGACTCACATATACATTATCACTGACCAATAAACACTTGGTCTGTTTCTTACACCTGCATTACTGTTTACACGCTTCATTACGCCCTAATTCACTTCCTGAACTCTCCGTCACTATTAGACGTGACTTGTGGTAGCCAGATACTTGCTAGTGTAAGCATCATTGTATTCCGTATCGGCCTGTTTGCTAGAGGCGGCCCGCGCCATATAGCTGACACGTACAAGTCGATTATCTAACCAGACAGCTGGGCGACCAGCACAGTGACCCTTGCATTGAGTTCCATCCCCTAAAACACTCCTACATCATTTATAGGAGCACCCTAACACTAAACAACACTCTACACTGGTCAGCTTGCCCAACTACGGGAAGCTACCCCCTTTTAGACATTTCCTTCTAAATCAACACCATAACTCTTCCGTTTTAGATCCTGCTACCCCCAAATAAGGGATCTAAAACAATAATTTGTTTGCTGGATCAGAGATAGGTGGCCTCTTCACTAAAACTAGTTCATTGACGTTCAATTCCCTGTGAAAGCGTTTTCCTTTTAGTCTTCTCAGCCTTCTGTCAGCTTGTTCTCTCATGTAGGTGATCGTCCGTTCGACTCTCAGCTGTGGTGCTGGCTGCGGATCTCTTGGGCAATCTAGTACTGTTGTCCAAGATCTCGGTGGTTGCTGGTTCAAGTGTAACGTGTATGGTACTTGTCCAGTTGACTCATGACGTGTCATATTGATGCAAATCTCAATATTTTTCAATGTATCGGCCCAACGGTGATGTTCTGTAGGTATGAACATGCGTATGTGCTTCGAGACCTCACGTAAGACTCTTTCGCTCGGATTTCCCTGTGGATGGCGTATGCTAGATAGTACATGCTTGATGTCTAGCTCATTTAATCCGCGCTTAAATTCTGCTGATGTGTAATAACTTCCATGATCAGAAAGGATAAATTCAGGCTTTCCCATTATAGGTATAACTCGATTCTTGATGCGGCTCAGGACCTGTTTCGAAGTTGTTTTCTGGATAGCACATAGAACAACAAATTTAGAAAAGACGTCCACACATACAAGGACATGTCGCACTCCTCTACGTCCTTTTGGCAATGGACCAAGACAGTCCGTAGCAATGAGCTCTAACGGTTTCTGTGGCAGTATTGGCTTTGGGTATTGTCTCATGAGGAAGTTATTGGGTTTAGCGCGCTGGCAAATATCACATGTCTTCAGGACATCGCGTATAGTAATCCTCATCCGTGGCCAAGTGAAAGCTTCACCTATTGTTGCTTGTGTCTTGTCTAACCCTATGTGACCAAGCGTATAATGAGTATGCCACACTAATTTCCTCTGTAACGAAGCTGGTAACAATATCCGTAACTTGACATGATCCTCATCTATAAATTTATGGAGCATATTATTGAAGTATGAATAACTTCTCGCTTGAGCTTCAATCTCTCGATATGCTGGGGTATTAGGTGTTATCTCTCTCTTGAGGAATTTAATCATCTGCATCATCCATGGCTCCTTTTCTTGTTCCTGCGGTAATCTCTTCAGTTCTTGTAAGAAATCTTGATCTTCGTTTGTCAGCTCAATGTGTTGCACTAACATTTCCTCCTGCTGTGCCTCTTCTTCTGGATTTCGGCTCAAAATATCCGGGATTACATTCAATTTTCCTGATATGTGCTCAATTTGTATATCAAACTGCTGCGCATAAATGGCCCATCTGTTGATGCGTTCACTTACCATGGTGGTCTTAAATAAGAAAGTCAGCGCCTTGTGATCAGTGCGGATTGTTATGGAGAAACCATAGATAATACGACGCCATTGTTGTAGCGCGTATATGATCGCCAAAAGCTCCAGCTCTGAGATGGTATAACTTTTCTCATGTTTTCTTAATTTCCTGCTGATGAATGCTAGGTATGAGCGGTTTGCTGTTCTCTCTGCGTCTTCTTGGAAAAGCATTGCTCCGATGCCCACTAAAGATGCATCTGCTTGAATTATAAACCCCTTCGAAAAATCTGGGTAACCCAGTTTGATGTTATTTGACAGTAATTCCTTCGTGGCTGTGAATGACCTCTCACACTCTTCGTTCCGACACCAACGGTTGTTCTTTTTTAGCATCTCTTGTAATGGTGCTACTACTTCGGTGTATCCTGGACAGTTTTCACGAAAGAAGTTGGTGGCTCCCAAGAACATCCTTATGTGCTTGACTCTGGTTGGTCGAGGAAAATTTTTAATTGCTTCGATTTTCACTGGATTGGGCCTGATCCCTTCTCCATCAACAATATGTCCTAAATATAAAATTTCGTGCTGAAAAAAGTGTGATTTTTTTAGATTGATCTTGAAATTTGCCCTTTCTAGGTTCTCTAACAACTTGCTTAAATTTTGCATGTGTTCCTCATTGCTCTCTGATGCTAGTAAGATATCGTCGACATATCTGACAGTCATGTCTTTCACTTCTTCTGTTAAATTTCGATCCAATGCTCGGATTAGTGCAGATCCGGCTGTCGTAACTCCAAATGGTAAACGACACCAGGTGAAACTCTGATTGTCGAATAGAAATTCAGTTAACAGCTGTGATTTCTCTTCTAACTCGATGTGCCAATAGCTATTCGCAAGGTCGACAGACGAATATATTTTCTTCTTATGGAACTTCTTGAGTACATCCTTAATTAGTGGTGCCCGGTCGGTTTCATCTATTAATCTGGCATTGAGGGTGCGAGCATCGAGACACAACCTCCCCTCACTGAACCATTTGGCTTCGCCACCGCTAATATGGCGTTCAAATATGGGGTTGGAGCTTTCTTAATTATGCCCCCTCTAAGCATCTCACCTATAATTTTTCTAACTGCTGCACGCTGCTTTTCTGGAATTGGGTAGAGTCGGCTCTTAAATGGTGTCCAGTCGTCTACCTGCATAGCGTACTTGAAATTTAATATTTTTCCCGGTAATGTATTAAATGCTGCTGAGTGTTTACATAGCGTTTGTGCCAAGCAATTTCTTTCATCATCATTTAACTTTGCCTCTCTTAATTTTTCTTTCAAAAGTGCCTCACAACTGTCTTTGTTGCCATCTTCTTCTATTGCCATGGACCACATTTCATCTTCCAATTCTTGCTTTCCCTCCAGGAGTCCTGTGTTCGAGTCCTCTTCATCTGCTTGACTTTCTTCTTCTTCTTCCTCAGGAATGGTCTCCAGCTTCCAAATGTCAGCGTCTCTATCTAAGCCGTGGTTATTCATGTTCAGTCCCACTGCTGATAATCCTTCCATATTTCTGAATTTAATTACATTGTTGCGCAGGTCAATCACTGCTTGGTGCTCATACAGGAAATCCGCCCCCAGAATCAAATTTACATTCATCTTGTTCATCACCATGAATACGTGTGAGAAAGTGTGTCCTAATATTTCTAGATCCAGTTGTACCTGAAATTTGCATACGGCTGATTTTTCGGGAATTACTCCTCTAATTTTGACCTGTGGTACTGGAATCGTAGGTATTCTCTGTTTCTCGCTTAGAGCTTTAATTAATGCCTCTGATACTAGACATAGCTGTGCCCCTGTATCCACTAATCCTTTTACTCTTAGTCCTTCTATCCTCGTAATGATGACTGGTAATTTCCTCAAACAATGTTGTTCCGGCTGAATTATTTCACGTGTAAAATCCTCAGGAGTTGCGACCCATTCCTCGATGTTCGCTATCAACCACTGTGTCTTATCTGGCGTGAAATCTAGCCTATCTTCTTCACCCTCTAATACATTTTTTAATAGCCCCTGTGTTCCTCTCCTCATTTTGGCTTTCGCGATGCTGTTGCGCTAATTCACTCTCTGCTCCAGTGATTTCCATATCTGGGTTCTCGCGATTCTCCATCGTCCTTCGCCAGCGATCCTTTTCCGTCTCTTGGTTGCGATGCAACTCATCTAGGTATCGTTGTGATGCCTCATGCCTGTTTTGCAATTCCCGTCGACTGTCTTCCGTATATCCTCGGTTCTCATCTCGTCCTCGGTTCCACGTTCTATTATCTCTTCTATCATATCTGCGATGATGATATGGACCTTCGCGACCACGCCCTCTCCATTCATCTCTCCTGTACTGTTGTGGCTGCCAGTTCCTCTCGTTCCTTGGTTCATATCTCCTTTGCTCCTTTTTCGGCGAGTCTGAACTTCCGTTATTATTCCCGCTCCTATGGCTAACATTCGTGTTGGTGCTCTGCTCTCTAGTTTTGACTAGCTCGGCTTGGTGTACCAGCGCTGCGCTGTCACTCGCTCTGACGTGTCTATTTTGATTATTTAATGACGTCTCATCCAACTGACGTAACACCTCCTCTGCTTGCAGTGCGCTCGAGACGTTTGCCGCAATTAAAAACTGTTGTACTGGCAACGGAAGCTGCTTTCCAATTGTCATCACCAGTTCTGACTCCGGTGGTAAAATATCCATATCCTTCAGTCTGAGTAGCTGAGCCGAAAAATATTCTGAATAACGTGTTGGCTGTGACGCATGATACTTCCTACTATATAATTCCATCCTTAAATTATGTTGTATAGACATGCTCCAGTAACGACGTAAAAATGCATGCTTGAAGGTGTCCATATCTTCAAAGGTGTAGCGAAAACTTCTGAACCACGTCAGAACGCTATCCGCAAGTAATTTCTCTGTTATTCTGAGTTTCTTATTCTCAGGAATGTTATTGTCTGTAAGGTAGTGTTCTAAGTCTTTTAGAAAAGCTTTCGGCGTTTGTGAACCATCATTGTTAAATTTTCGTGGGCGATCCTCCTGCATTCTAATTATTTGGACATACTGTGTAGTTGGGCTATTTTTATTATTATTGCCAGTCGGCTGTTGAGGTGTTGAAGCAAGTCCTCTAAATGTTTGAAACCCTTCATTATTCTCGCTACCTGTGGTCGCACGGCCCGGACTAAGTTCATTCATTCCTTCTACCTGAGTCTGGCTTGTGTTGAAATGATTAACCACACTGCTTGTCCCTTTGCTGCTATTGTGGGCTTTTAGTTCCAGAAGCATTTCCTGCTGTTGCAAAGACTGTATTTCTGTCTTAATAATCTTTCGTTCTTGTACCTCCATTTTCCCAAGTAACTGCAGTTCGACCTCCTTTATCCTCTTTTGGTTTTCTTCCATTTGTTCTATGAGTTTCTTTCTATCCTCTTTTCCGTCAATTCCAATTTGTTGGCATGTCTTGTTTATTTCCACTCTTATTGCCTCATATCTATTTTCCTCTTTTCTCTTTCCCTCTTTCTTCTCGCTTTCCAGCTGATCGAGCCTACCTCCTATCATCTCATTGCTTTCACGGATACTCTCTTTAAGTGCATCATTCTCGTTCTCCTGAATGCTCCATCGTTCTGCTGAAGTCAAAGCTGCCTTGTCTATTTCCGTTCTAATCTCTATCATCTCTCCTTCTAAGCTGTGTAATTGTTTTTGCCGCAGACTTAACCTCGTTGTCTACTCCTTTTATGGTAGCTTGGATTGCTAATTGTTCTATCTTTATCCCTTCTGTATTAGCGTTACATATTTCTTCTAGCTGTATGAGTTTCGCTGCCGTCTTTTCTTCACTGAACGCTATTGATTGCCTTAAGTTCGTCTCCATCTGACCTAACTGTGTGGTAGTCTCAAGCGTGATTTTAGCTATTTGCTCTGCTAATTTATCTGTCAGTTCTTCTTTTAATACTTCATTATTCCGCCTACCCTGTTCTGCAATTTGTTCCATTAACTGTGTGTTAGTAACTGTATTTTGTTCCGCGAGTAGTGCATTATTTGTCTTACGGTGTTCCGTTATCTGCTCCGCTAACTGTTCCGCAATACGTGCATTGTTTAATTCACTCTGTTCCCTACATTCCCTCTTAAAGTGTTCGAACTGTTCCATTGTTCTAGCTACTGAACTCTCAATGATGAGTCGAATTTCCTCCACTGACGCCATATCACACAATATAATACTTATTTGAGAAGACTGGGGCATGGAGCCTCACGTTCCCACCTTTTGCAATCATAAAATGAGTCGCTTAATCCCAATTTACGTTAATCCCATTAATGACTTTAATATGCTTGAAGATCTGCCTATTTGATGTTTGCTTTTGTGAATAAACTTTCAGTTTACCCTTCTGTTAATTTTAACATCCCAGTTCTGTCAATAAAGTACTGACATCACTCTTACGGTTCATGCCGTCCTAGAACATACATTTGGAGTTTGCTACTAATTATTCAAATATAAGGGCGCCACGAAAACGCTGCTTCTACCTAACTATGCAAAATAAACTCAGCATTTTCGATTATTTACTTTAAACAAACTCCTGGCTTTACTTTCCCCTGAATTACTTGTTAATTTGGCCACACCGTTCGGCGCCATGATGCTACCTAGCTCATCAAGCCCCCCTACAGGGTGATATGACAGGGGATGCTCTACATCTGTTTACATGACCTCAAGGCGGCATATAGACTTCAGTAGGCTCCGGCTAGCTACTCTCTGACACTCTCCATCACTGTGATCCACTAATTAATAAAAGAAAAACTAATATGGACATGAATAACTACATCATTATCACCAATCCATATATACCCTTCCGCGTTCTTCTAGGATGCCGACTCTTACTCGGGTAGTGTTCTGTTCGGGGTGGCTCTAACTTATTCTAAACATCCTAGGAATATAGTCACAGGATCACAGGAGGCTTATCTTAAAATCAGTAGGTCAGAGAACTCCTAATATAAAATAATTTATTTCACAAAAACATCACCTCCCTTTTCTCCCAACCATAGACAAATAAAAACAAAATCAACTCCCTTAAATTACTGAAATCAACAACATCAAAAAAATGCAAAAATAATGTTTCACACTGGCTGAAACCAGGAATAGAAAATAGTCTATTTTACTGCAGTCCACTGCTTCAAGTCCAAGAGTTATTGTCAACAGACTTAATTCAAATAACTATGGCTTAAATGAACCAGCCATTCTATCACAATAAATATTGCGCACTCTTTTTTATAACTTGCAAAACTTGTTCTTTGGGAAATCGGACATGTCTACTCGTACAATCATCATCTTTCCTCACAAGAGTCAGATAATGAAGGCAATAGATTTATTCTAGGTTACGGGCATGTGTGTTTTTATAACTTTAAAACAATTACTTCACTCAGAGCTATTACTCCGTTAATTATAGTAAAATAAACAAGTCAACATACATGAAGCACAAATAAATACTTCGGCGGCCGGTGCGCCGTGATTATTAATAAACAACAACATAATGAATGCACTCCAAAAATAATGACAAATATAATACATCGCTTCCTGAAGCGGTACACAAAAAGAAACCCCGGGAAGTTGGACTACCTCCCTTCATAGAATACAATGACAGACTCGACCTTGTGACAGACACACTTTCACCGTAATAACCAGCAGGCCGGCACAACCTTCCTGGCTGCTTTAAAATTCAGACGGCTAACCATATTTCTACCTGTTTCTTAAAGACTCCCTTTTACCTGCCTTGGGTTCGAGCAATGCAATACCTTTCCGACGGAGCTAAAGTGGACTCTCATCAGATAATGAATTCAATCATTTTACTAACCATTTATATATCGTCGAAGAATGCGGGAATATCACCTCCGCTATTATTTTCACTCACCATTATATCATCGAAGAACGCGGGAATATCACCTCCGCTTTAATTTTGCTCGACCCAGGATCGACTCTTAGCCTTACCTGAATATATCTCACAATGCCCTCTAGCCATTCTTGTCTTACCTCTGCGTGATAATCACTTACCATACTTATTACTCTCATAATTTCAGTGTCACTTACTGGTCTTGTCACAATATCGAGCGGTCTTCCCCATTTAGCTTTTACAATCACATTGTGCATAAGCACTATCAAACAAATATTCCCTTGACTGTGCATTCGACAAGATTAATGACATCCCAAACACACCATATTTAAAATAACACTTTGATGCTCATATACTTATTACGTTATAAAACACACAAAAATACTCATTACTGATAAACACACAAATCTACACAAACATGCCCGGTATGCCTAAAATAGCTATTTTTATCATAACTGCTTATGATCGAGATAAACTTATCCGACCCCAATAATGGGAAACATTATGACCCACATGCCCCATACAATATTTACTTATCTCTCATATTTCCTGATGTGGTTCTGGTCCTTGATATCAGTCTTCTTCATTAGTTGGTTCATCTTGATAGGAGGATAATTTACACACGTTTTTTCTCAAAATTTCACCAAAACAAAGGTCCACTGTGAATTATTACCATTAACACACTGCACGGTTCTCGCACATGAAGCTCCTATCTCATATAGCTATCATCAACTTATTTAGTTCGGCCGACGGTTCATAGCTTCCTAGAATACTGGTCTAGCTGTTCATAGCTCGGGCGGCTATACCTATCATTACAACTGCGTCATACTGTTATGATATGCACTGTTCTACTTCGCACTCGCGAATACTTAGCGATGTTCGAATTTCGGAGGTATACTTGCTCCTACTTATAAACTTGTAAAAATGTTAATTATTCGTATGCCTCAATCGCAGGCTCTCGCCTCTACAGCGCGTATTAAGAACATATAAAACTTGTAATAATCACGTTAATTTCTGAGGGCTCGAGGCACGGGCTTCCGCCTACCGTGATGCCCCAAAGTAGACTGACTTCGCTGTGTTTCGATCCATTATTTATACGATTTCTCTTAAAGGGACGTGGAGTAGGGGAGTTTCAGAATTTATTTCCAAAATAACACTCACATGAATATGCGAACTAGCTCCTTAGAACGTCCTCATTTCCAATGTCTCAATGACTCCTTTTTATTCAAAATCCGATCGTTGGATCCTTATATAATGAGCTCCGTAATTTGCTTCATTGTCCCTTAGTTTCGGCGGGATTCGGTCGCGTCAAGCGTCTCTCACTGCCATTGGTCGTTTCAAATCCACCCCCTGATTTCATTCTAATTCTGGCAAAAATCACAGAATAATCCAATTTAAATTTTGACGATATTTCTGAGAGGCTGGGATAATCCCCCATACGATGGTATAATTCCTGTTTCTGTATTCTAATTACTGCTCTAATTCCTTTCAAATGGGCGGGGTTTATTTGGTAGGTAATCGTTGATATTTCTGCATTTACCCGCGTAGTGTAACGACCTCCGCGCGTTGTCTGGCGCATTTGGTGTCCAGATGTGGATTTTCTCTTTCCTGCTACCTTTGTCCGCTCTGGGAGAAAGCTGCTTCAAGTCACGTACGAACCATCCTTTTGTCATTCTAGTTTCACAAGCAACTTCTATTCTCACATCGACTTTGAGACATGAATTAAATTTTGTTGGAATAATATGTAGACTTTATGCTATCAGAGATGCATAAAGGTCACAATAGAGGCAATTAACATAAGTAGGATATATAAAAATAGGCTGTATAGTTCTTCACGGAACTACTTGTTTATCTATTAAAAGCACCTAAAATATGTGACAAAAAAGTAAAAATATTTAATTATATTTTAGTTTATTAATGTGAATATAAACAATATGCAGTATTCCCGAATGCAATTTATGCTATGTCTCACTGACTGCTGAAGCATTACAATACACAACGAGATACATCTTCAGGTTGTCCATCACAAATGACCGACGATTACCGCGAAACAGCGGCAATATGTTTCTTGCCCTTGAGGTGTTGTGTAACTTGAGATCGCTGTTCAGCAATGATTGCTTTCCCACATGACTACCAGAACAGAACGCCTCCATCAGAAGTAAAATTATCTTTAAATTCTGCAACATACAGCTGCAGACGATAATTTGTAGTTGTTTTTACTTAAGCCATCGTAGAACTGCCTTACACTTCACAGTGCCACAAATGAACTGCATGTGAGTGACACTGGTTCCAGGTAGCTGGGGGAGGGGGAGGTCTAGCACGTGGTGCAATATGGCTATGGACAAGGACATCCCCGGCTTCCACAGTGAGTGGCACGGGGCGACAAGTTAAGAATAACATAGTTGCAAGCTAACATACGCCCTGCAAGAAGATTAGATAGCTCACAGGTTCTTCCCCGTTGAAGTAACAAAGAACAAAAATGCAATAAACTGAAAGATCTAGGATACTGATTTTAAAACAATGTAAATATTATGTATTTTTATGTGTTATTAAGCGAAAAGCAGGAATTTATGTATTAATAGAAAAATGCTTGAAATATGTATTTACATAAAAAATATTTTATTTACCTAAAAATCCGAGCACTAGTTATGAATGCATTACGTGATAAGCGCTTTTTTTTCGATGTCAATGAACAACGACCACTATCCGTTTTACGTCTCGACATGATGCGTTAAAATCACTGACTGGACTATTAATTATATTATCATGGAGATGCAACGAAATCTTGTCGGACGTAATTTATGAATGGCGAGGTGCATACACAAATCCCCCTTCCGGCCAATCTTAACTCGACTGTGTATTTTTCGGAACGAAAAGTTCACTCGCGAATTGAAGGAAAGCCGAGTTGCATTTACGGGGAAACTCCAAACATAACCACTCTTCTCTGAAGTCTTAACTCAACACTACTCGACAGTTTGCTACTGGCTGTATCTTGGGTAATAATCTCGCCCGCTAGCTAGGCTGTAACTGGGGTGATAGGCTCGCCCCTTGCTAGCTCTTAAACTGTCGCCTCAGTAATTGAATGGAGATTGTTGAAAGAAATGGAAACGTAAAAACACTTATAGTGGGCGATGAATTAAAGGTAGAGATATGCTCTCGCGGCCTTTTTTTTCGTAGAACTTATCATGCTGAACAATTCTTTCACTCTTAGTACTGTATATAGATATTTTTAACGGTTAGCCCAGCGCAAGCTTATAAAAGCGCATGGACGCCAGTTTTTCTTCAACCTTTTCACTGAAATCGTTACTTCTTGGCTTCCTTTGATCATAAATAAATTATATTCTACAGACGTCTTCCTCGAGATATCCTTTACACAATAGTGAAAACCGCATCAAAATCCATCCAGTGGTTCTTGAGATTACCCGTGACATCCAAGAATCGGGGACTTTGTTTTTTACTAGGTAGAAATTTACTAAAGAAAGCTTTTTAGTTGTTCAAAACGAAATTGCTTGTGCCTAATTACATGATGCGGGGAAACAAGTATGTATATGCCCATATATGAAAACACTACATAACATATTCATCAAGATATAACACGCTATTATGTACAATTGGGGTGCTGAAAATGGATGAAATATTTTGAAAGTCAAGTGTTCATGTAGTATTTTCATGTTAGGGTACATACATACTTGTTTCCCCGTCTAATGTAATTGGACACAATAAATGTGTACATCTATATTTTCGAGACGCAATAAGGACTTCAGGTATGGGCGAACAAGCTATCATCATCGGAGACCTGCACCAAGCCTCTTCTGAGAAGTCATCTTAATCCTCATTCCTGCACCTGGGTTATGTTCAACTTGTGAAGAATGGACCCTTTCAGTTCAAAAAGCCTAAATTCTGGGAGGATTTCTACTCCTTTGTCCGTGCAACTTAAAGTATTAACAATAACGGTTGCTTGTCGAGGCAGATTTCTCAAGCTTAATATCTGTGAACATTTGAGACGTGAACACTCCCTGTCAACTACATTCCTAAGGTGATTTGGCCAGACCCTGGTTCTAAGAAGGTATTTCGCATGAACTTGCTTCTTGTAAACAATTATTTTCTCTAACTGCGTGGTGCGAAACTGCGTCCCATTCTATATACTAGGCATATTCTCCATATTTGGAGGGCGCGCATGCACGGACAGCTCAAACTGGAAACACCTTGAGCCATGGTCGTGGGATTTTAGAGTAAGGGCTGGTCGCTTTAGAAGACAGAACGCACTGTGCTCTGGTGACAACGACACGTGTGAGAAGTGGGGTCCCGCGGGAGACCGAACTAGGTTCCCCGGGGGCCTTGGATACTTAAGGTGGTATAAGCATGTTTTGATAAAAGGGACAACTGAAGGAAAACATTCTTTTGATGGATACAAACTTTGACTGCAAAATTTTATAATGTGATTTCAATGCCATGTGTCGTATGGCAATACTGATTTTTTTAAATAGGTTAATATAAATTAGTTAAGGTCTTTTGGAAGGGATAATACGTTGTATGTGATTTATTGCAGGGTGGGTTTTCATTGTCCTATTCCTGTTAACTCGGGTGGGGGTTTGTGGATTTTATTTTCGTCAAACAGGTTTCACGGACAGTGAGTGCTGGGCCGTGAAGTCTTTTAGACATGTCCGTTCCACTGAAGAACGCTTTTGGTTGCTCAATGCGACATTGTTTTTTGAGATGCCATTGAGGCTATTTCCTGTTGTGTTTTGCCTATTTTCAATTTTGAAAAAAAAAAAAGAAAAAGGCTTATGAGATCACCTTTTGTCCGTGTGTCTGTGTGTGCGTGTGTGTGTGTGTGTCCCCCTGATTACTTCTATACGGCAGGAGCGATTTCAATGAAACTCGGTAAGTTCATAGCACTAATCCGGGCTACCCCGACCGTGCCCTTCAAATTTTGTTACGTCTCACCAATCTAATATGGCGGCTGTGCAAAATATTTCCCCAGCATTCAATATCTCCGAAACTATTCCCGATATCACCCTGGAAATTTTTACGGTGATAAAGGGAACTACTAGAAGTTCACCTATGTGACTATTGAAAATCTGGTAACTACAAAACCAACATGGCGGCCACGCGAATTATGCGACTTTTAAATAGACGTTTCTCGCGATTTAACCATCCAAACGCAATAATACATTGTACAGTATATGTTTATACACATTGTTATGCACCGACGTCAAACATCGTCCAATTGTTTACATAACCACAAGATGGCGGATGTGCGAAATATTTCACCTGCATTCTATATCTCTGAAACTATTAGCGGTATCACCCTGAAATTTTGTACGGAGATAAAGGGCACTACTGAACGTTCATCTGTAAGACTTTCAAAAACCGGTTAACTACAAAACGAACATGGCGGCCAAGCGAATTAAAAATTTTAATAGACCTTTCTCGCGATTTAATGTTCCAAACGCAATGAAATCTGTTACAGGAAATGTTTATACACATTGTAATGCACTGGTATGTAATTCACTTCAATTGTTTGCATAACCTCAAAATGGCGGCTGTGCGAATTTTAAAATTAAGTTTTTATTTCTTGTGTCGTAATCATGCGATCGAAGTGAAAGTTTGAATAATGAACCTACGCAATATTTTTCCTTTAATAGTACATGACTCTATGGCCTATACATTTAACAATCCTACATGGCGACCATCCGAAATATTTAGACGGCTCTGAATATCTACGAATCTACAGTATTATAGCAATCAAACTGAATTTCTTTATGTTCATAGGGGCTATGAACATAAGTTTACCTATAGGACTTTAAATAACCTGGTGATCACAAATCCAACATGGCGGCGATGCGAAATATAAATATTCAATTGGACGATTCTCGCAATTTAACCATCCGTGTGCAGTGAAATTTGGTACACTAAATCCTTATACGAATGTTAATGCACTGGCATCTAATTTATTTCAATTGTTTCCATAACCACAAGATGGCAGCTGTTCGAAATTTTAAAATCTCCTTGTTACTTCTTGTGTCCTAATCATGCGATTGAAATTTGAATGCTACACGAACACACTAATCTTCATGTAACAGTAAATAACTCTAGGACCTACATATATAAAAATCCAGCATGGCGACCATCCGAAATATTTAGTCGGTTCTCAATATCTACGAATCTATTACAGCAATCAAACTGAATTTTTTTAAGTTGATAGTGGCAGTTAACATAAGTAGGATATATGAAAATAGGCTGCATAGTTCTTCACGGAACTACTTGTTTCTTTTGCTTTCTTTCTTCTTTAGGGTAACATTCCTTTCAAATTCATGTCTCACCGTAATATGTATATGCGTAACTTGCCATCCGGGCAATTGACTGACCTTTTAGTTCATGTATTAATTTTCGGGGATTCCTTGTGTTCTTTCTTAGGTGCTTGGCTAAGAAGTGTGTAGGTTTAATTATTATGTTGTTAAGATATGTTGTTCTTTTAATGTTAAGTGGTAAAGGGACTTGTTAATATTTCATGTAATGTCTTCTATTTTTATAATACATTTATTTTGGGAATTTGGTTCCTATTTAAATGGACGCAGTCAGTAGGAAGATTTGTCCTTATTCCTTCACCATGTTTGGCAGGTTTAAAATTATCGGCCGTCTGAGTACGTCCAGGCCTTCCCATCAACAGGCTTGTCCTGACTTGGCTTGCCCCATCTGTTCTCTTTAATCTAATTAAATCAGGGTGTTCCTCAATACTAGGAAAATAGGAACATTCCCTCCCTAGGCTTTCGTGGTGAATTCCGCAGGTCTGGCGAGCAACGTAAATTGAGGCTGTTTCTGTGTGTTCCTCATAATTAATTTCCGGTATGCTAATTTCATATTTATTTAGGGGTAAAGTGGGGCAGAGCGTCACATTTACAAAAACTGAAATTAGACTTATGAGATCTACACAGGGCCAAACTTTGTGTGTCTGTGTTTGTGTGTGTGTGTGTGTGTGCGCGCATGAGTGAGTGTACCCCTATGTCTGTCCCCCCCCCCCTATCAATTCAAACACAGCGAAACCAAATTGAACGAAATTTGGTGCAGTGGTAGCATTAGCAAAGGGCACCACAGTGTCATATTTTATATTGCCGCCATCTTTACCAAAACGTAATGCCGGCCACTCAAATAGTCAAAACTTAAAATTAAATTACGACCAAACTAATCATCGGATCTTTAGCAAATTTGGTAACAAAATACCTTTATATAAGACGCGTCTTGTTTCTAAACGATAAGGTCATCAGCCATACCATTTGAAGATGGCGGCCGTGTGAATTAAGCAAACTTTATAATCCATAACATGAAGCCTAACAGTTCCGATTATTATCGAACCGAGATTCTTTTAAACTAAAGGACGTGGCCCATTCTAAATTAAATGTTTATATTGTAATATTATAGTGCAGAAGTGGATTTAAAAAGCTGAGCCGTCTCGGTTACAAGACAAGATGGCAGCTGTTCTCTCGTTCTGACCTATATTTCACTAATTTGAGCCTACTGATAGAAATAATATGAACTTTGTATGAAATGGGTTATAATGGATCGTATATACTCCAGTGAAGAAATCGTTTAGACAAAGTCATTATTTGCTAAGACGTTGTATGTACATGAATTGATAACGTTGAAGTATGGACGTCATATTTGGGTCAGGGGTTAGCACGTTGGTCTCTAACCCGGGCGGCTGGGGTTCTAATCCCAACAGAGTTGTTTATTTTTTCTTGATTTTTTATATTTATTGTTGTTTGAGTACTGAGGCGTTATACAATTGAGCATTATATTGCGCATTTTGCAATGGAAAATATATATTTAATTAATACAAAAGTTCTTTAACGGATCTGCACGAATGACATCTACTAGCAAACAGTAGAACTACAGTATGCGGGAAGTATCCACAGCCTACTTGATGCAAGCTGCGCTCTATACCGGCCAATTAGTGAACCCACGCCTACGGAGTAATTGAAATGTCCTCTTATTGCCGATAGGGCGTAGAGCGCACTGCCAAGGATAGGTGCGATTAAAAATTACTTGTGCAGTTGGTATATTAAATGTGTTTCTCCCAGTGATACGACTAGACCAACGAAGTTTCAATTACTGTTAGTAGTCGGTGTTAATACAGTATACTGAATTCCTACGTTGTTGGGAGTGTTTGCTGATGAAATTGCAAAATACTGGGGTAAATTATACCCTATGGTTTGAACGCCGCTGCTCAAATCCAATGTGCCAATTTGCATTTCGAATAGGAAGAAAATAGGAGGTGATAAGGACAGAGATTTATAACTATACTCATACATTTAGGAGAAAGTAGGCTATATGTTCTTTTCTGAACATCTTATTTGTTGTGATCTAATAACAATCACATAATCACGCAAAGCAAGCAAACTTGAAGGTCAATTACTACTATTAGTATCTTAACAAAAAATCACATATTGTATCTTGAGTTGTTCCATAGGTACAGCCGCAAAACAGCTAAGTCTACAAAACCATATTATCAACGCGGTTATATTTTAGTGTTTGTTTAAGTGATTAATAGGGCCCGAATTCATATGCACTAAAACTAAAAAAATATGCATGCACATATGCACTAAAAATGTTGAAAATATGCACGAAAATATGCACTAAAAATGATGAAAATATGCACGAAAATATGCACAAAAATTAAACAACATACACTTACCAAACGTATTATTTAATTTTAACTCAGCTTTACATTGATACACATGTCTCTTTCCTTGCTAAATGTTGCATGGCAGTAGGTTATCAATAGTTTTTCAATGTTTTCAGGGGTCAATGACTTTCTGTTGTCGGACAGAATTAATTTATATGCTGAAAATGATCGTTCTACGTCGACGGACGTGACTGGGCAATACTTGTACACTGGCACTGACTGCTCTGAACATTCTTTTGGTAAAGACTGCCTGATTCCACTTATGTAGTTGCTTATGGATTAAATCTTCTTCAGTCCTGGGTTTGAGTCCAACACCGCACTGAGTTTCCTTTTCACTTTATCTCCAGTTTCACCAGGGACCCCATTTAAAGAACTAATTGTGTTTTGAATGAAGGGACTCGTGTAGGGGTGCACCGCGTGTCTCTAGGCCCTTAATCGCCTTCGAAAGTGACGAATATTGCACATGGATGAAACTGATATCTTGATATACAGTTTCAGATTCAAATGTGCACTTTGCTTCACGAACACACGCAGTATGACTACCGTCAATACTTGTAACTACATCTTTCACTTGATTTTTCATTTCGTACAGAAATCTTGGATTAATCGATCACACACGAGAGAAAAATATATCCATATTGTGCCCATCTGGGATTGGCACAAGATCGAACCCCTGATCCTTTATAGAGAAATATTCTAAGACTTTATAAAGATTACAGAGAATATAAGAGTAAGCCCACTGGTAGAACGACCGTAGGGGCAGCTCAAGTGGAGGCAGCTGGTTAGGTCAGACACATAAACACCATTGAAGGTGACAGTTTAAAAGCAAAGAAACATTAAGGAAACTATTAAAACTTTAGCGAGAGTCAAAGTCGAGAGGCCATAAATATCACTCGAAATTCCGATGTGCCAGCGACATCACCAAAATTATGACTTTTCGAGAGGGCAAGCTAAGAGGAACTTTTTCTCGAGAGGCTCTTAAAAACTTAGCCCTGGAATGTGAAGAATCAGCAGTTTTCACACGCAAAGAGAGAGGGGCTTTACCACATTAAACTTAACAAAATAAACCCACCAGAATTGTTAAATCTAAAGTGAGACAAGAATTGGGAACGAGAAAAATCAGTAAGTTGGCAGGCCTGAAGAAGGCACTTGAAACACTGTAAGCTAAGAGAAAAGGTAATCATAAATCGAGCGGAAAACTATCTGCGGACGAAAAGAGTAGTTAGGCTGGCGCTGCAGAGGGGATAATAACTAATTAAATTGATTAAAAATAAACTAGCGAAGGATTTTCATTCCGCCAGCCGACAATCAAAATATATTTATAAAATACACCTTAAATTAAATTATGGAAGGAATTTGACCACGGAATTTGAAATTCATCTCCCAAATTTGTAGAGAACTAATTTCTAGACAGAAACGAATAAATATGGAGCAGTCGAGGGAAGAAGAGTCAGTTACAGTCAGTTACAGGCAGTCATCAGTCAGTTAAAGTCCGTCTTCATATCAGGCAGTCGAACGAGAAGCCATGCCGGAGGGCATGTCGTAATCAACAGTCGAGAGAGAAACTTTGCTAGAGGCAGGTTATACGATAATTATCAGAGACCAGAGTTCGAGTGCGCTACGCAATTTAGCCAGTTTTTAACAGCCTCTGTATAGGCATGTTATTTAAAAATTAATCAGTACGAACAAGTTAGGTCTAGCCTCGGGAACGAAGCGCGCAAGTACGCAAGAAAATCATAAGCACTGCAATCAGAAACACTATAGTTCGAGTCTCGTAAGAAACAAGACCAATATAATGTGCGATAGACAGCGAAATAGTATTGGTTCGAAACCAAACAGCGCACTAACATAGGAAAGGCAGAAGATGCGAAAGTATCTTAAGAACATTTACGGACGAAGTGCGGAAAAGTGAGGACTATATAGGGGTTAGGAACTCCAAACACTGACAGTAGAAAGAGAAACCATAGCGCGTAGAAAAAGAGAGTTAAGGTAAAGAACAATTATCCCAGTAAAACGTCGGAGGACGTAGGTTCAACAGTCAGAACATTGAATACGATCACGGTAGAAGGAAGAGGAACTATAAAATTGCGATAGGCAATTGTGAAGCAAACGTAAAGAGCGATAGCAGAAGGACAGGTGGGACATTAATAAGTAAAGAGAAAGCTATCATAGAAGGAGGTCGGAAAAGAGACAATTACGAGATCGGGAGTACTAGGAAGAGACTTACCGAAGGGGAGGAAGATAGGATCACACGTTCAAAGCGGTACAGGGAGAAACTATCCATGCTGTTTTCCACCAGATTGTACGCTGGGAATTGGTCCGTGTTCGATTGTAAATAGTAATTAAGTGAATTTTTATTGTGTCTTTATAAGTGTTAAAAAGTGAAATTGAGAAACTGTATCAAGATATTGTCGTGTGTAAATATAATGACCAAGTGTTTAAAAGGGTCTATTATAATAGAAAAATGAAGTTCTGAAGAATTTATGTAGGTGAAATCATCCAGAAGTCACGTCATGAGCTGAAATATAGGTGAGTCAAAATGTTTATAATATCAAAGTGATTGTATCATATGCTATTTCAGTGAATTTATGTATGAAATGTGGGCACGATGAGTAATCAAATAATAATAAGAAGTCAGAAGGCAACCGCCAAGACGGTTTGCAAAAATGTTAAAAATAATGATAAAAATGCAAAAATGATAATAATAATAATGTTGAAGGCCCGTAAAATGGTTAAATAACAATGAATTAATTATCCAAAAGGAGGAATCGAATGTAATAAAGTAAATGGCAAATAAAATGCATGCCAGATAAATGAAAGTAACGTAAATAAAACAAGCCCCGTTAAAGTAATAATAATAATAATAATAATAATAATAATAATAATAATAATAATAATAAATATTGAGTTTTTTTTACACTCCAAAATAAGAAAATGTCGAGTTTTATACTCCGAAATGTTAATGTTGAAATAAATAATTGCATTCCGCAAGGTAATAATGAATTAATGATTGTTGATCAATACTAATAATAATAATAAACTCGAGTTGAACGAAATTAATAAATAAAATAAATGAAATAATTGAAATAATTGAAGGATCATTGGGATACCTTAATATGATGATAAAATAACGCTATCGAGCAAGTAATAATAATAATGCGCTAAAATAATCGGTGTTATCGAACACCAGAAAAATGAATTGTGAAGTTATGAGCTATTGAGCTACGGTAAAGTAAAATGCTAATGCGAGCAAAGTTGGGAAAGACGCTATGACGATCCAAGGTATTTAAATGTTGTGTTGCCGTAAATGGAATATGAAAAATAAATGAGTTAAGTTCTAGCAAGTGAAATGAATATATCCTGTGACGTGCGTAGGTTTGGAGATAAAAGGTATAATTGTCGGATAGTCGTCGATTTTGTTGTGCGAGGGTTCAACCCCTTAATCGAACAGGGATTCGAATCAAGAGCATTATAGTTGAGAAGTGTGGTATTGTTGAGCGAGGGTTCGACCCACTTAATCGAACAAGAGTTCGAGTTAAGGGTATTGTTGTTGCAATCTAAGTCCCGCCGGGCAATTGCTAAATATGTATATGGAAAGTACTAGAGCTCCTACGATATGTGTTTCAACTGGAGGTCCACAGAAGTGTACCTGAGCCCAGATTCACATGGCCTGTACTATACCAACGACGCTATGTAAACTGACCAAATAAAGTATGTGGAATGAAAGGTAATGAGTTATAATCTCAAACTATGGCACGTGTCACAAGGAAAGTGGAATGCATATGAATAAATAGGGGATAGTTAATGACGTAATGTGGTAGCTTGGATCCTCATAAGCTTTTGTTTTAAAGGGGAACGAAACAGTTGAAAGTTAAAGTTTATGAATGAGGCACGAAGGAAGTCATATCACGTTGTACGAGGGGTTCGAGCCGCCGGCCGACCGCTCCTAAACGAGAAGGGAGAATATAATAGAGCTTTGTATACAAAGGTTAGGGTGTTGAATGGATACTAGGCGTTATCGCGGAACATGCAATTTTTTAAATATGAGGTGCTATGTAATGGTGAATGAAATAATTAAACTAGTGGGTTTTTGAAAATCATCCCCACATTAAATTTGTAAAAATCGGATAATATTTGACCATAGTAGTCAAAGATAAGTTGATCATTAAATATTCGATTCCTACCTTAAGATACATGTGAAATATAAAACGGGTTAACTCAAATTTGAGTTTATCAGGTAACTGAAAAGTGTAAAATAATAGCATATGATACATCACTAATAAACCACCCTACTGCATGGAAATGAATTGTGACGGGACGTGAATTCAAGGATGGGCATGTATTTATTTTCAAAGTGTTAAATTGTTGTGAAAAATAAGGCTTACTGATTAAAGTAACAGAACTTAAATGAATGATTATAAAGAGATTTGAAGTAAATAAAGTATGAATCAAGCTCAGAAGGGTTATTAACAATACAGTTAATTGTCTGTAAAGCCTTAGATAAGAATGATATAAAGTGATAGGCATGCTCTATGTCTCAATAAATAAAATGTTGTGGAGAGAAATATAGATGCATACTCAGTGATAAAGAGATACCTAAGCAAGGTAACGCGATAATATAAATTTATATGAATTTATTCTGTATTTGATAATTTGATAATTAGAGTTTACCAAAAATGTAAATGTTTGTAAAGTATTTGTAATATTCCTGGGAGTTTTTATAAAATAAACTGATGTCTTTGAAACATGTTTGTTTTCAATGCAGTCTTGCAGATCCTAAAACAAGTGCTAACATATCCAATGTGAAATCACGTTGTGGGTGGACGTAACATGCCCCGAACCGCACAGCTAGCCAGCACGTGATTGAGCATTTCCATATGAGATGGGTACAATATATGCACTAACGTTCAAAATATGCACTAATGTTCTAAATATGCATTTGCATATGCGCATATGCATACTTTTAATCCGTGCCCTAGTGATTTAAACAACAAACCAACTACAAAAATCACCATGTAAGTAAGAAATTTGAAAACAGTGTAGAACCTAATCACGTCTAAAAAGCTCGCGTCGGTAGAAGTTAATAATTTGAAGAAGTTTTCACATTTATAAAGTACTAACAAAAAAAGCAAAGCTATACAAGTGTAACAGACTAACGGAATAAAAAGAACAAAGATTGGTTACAAAAATCCGACATTTTACAAAGTTTAATTACATAAAAATCTTGTCTCCCAGCAATCTGCACCTTTTCTTGCACCCGAAGAAATTTCTGTTCTCCGGTCAGCATTTCCGCACTGACAAACAGGTGAAGACGACTGTCACACGCTGGTTCCATTCGCATGCGGCAGACTTCTATGACACACTTGATAGTACCACGCTATAACAAGTGCCTCAATTCGTTTGGTGCCTTTGTACTTGTTGAGAATAAAGTTTTGCATATGTTCTCTTTTTTCTAGCTGGCTGCATGACCCAGCAGTAACGTTCTCGCCTGCTTTTCCCAAGTTTTCAGGATCAAATCCTGGCGCAGTCAGCTGGCATTTGAGAATGGGCAAATGTGATGTAGCCATGTCAGTAGATTTAAGGAAGTTTGTAGTTGTACGTGACCACTAATCTCGCGATCATGAGCCACGAGACCTCCCCTTTACGTGTAATCCGAACCACAGGACATGGCCTAACACTTTTAAAATCTCACATGCGCGTTGGTTGGTCGTTTACGAGCTGAATACAGACTTTCAAACTTTGTTGTGGTAATAGCCTTGCCTGGTCGTCACAATGATGGTGTACCTGCAGGGGTAGAGCGATCGACAAGAAGTCTTCAGGATGTCCATCATGCGCCTGAATGCACCGGGAATCGAACCTGGCCTGCCGTGGTGAGAGGCCAAAAGTTTGACCATTGCGCCACGAAGCCCCTGTCAGTAGATTTACTGGTACGTTCGAGATTCCTTTTGGGGCAAACTTGCGGCACCCCGGCGTTTCTGAAACCCGCAGTAGTTGAAAAGGGACGTAAAACCAATATCAATATTATTATTCTTTTCAATTTAAAATAGGGAAACTTAATTTATGAATGCCCCTCGTATTGCAACACAATTACATTGCGGCAAATGTTCATTATACAAGGTATAATTAGTTTCCAAATGTTGTAATTGGATTGGAAACCAAAGGATTAATATTATATAATTAGCTATTGAACAAGGGTGGAAAGGGTCGGTTATTGCTGCTGGTTTAGTGTGGACCATGTAACAAGAATACGGTTGCGTTCTTTACCAGCTTATACAATCCAAAATACAGTTTTAGAAGTGCATACATAGAAAACTTACGGTACTCGTCACACTAGTGTGCATATAAAATCTCTGTAACTATTTAGGAACAATTATTCCTGTTAACTAGAGCAATTTCGATGTTTCCCAAGCCTAAATTTACGGCTATACAGTGTTTCTCTTCTTCTTTCTCTTTACATCATTCCCACTCCTATGTGGGGTCGATGATATGACAGCTCTCCTCAATTTAGCCCGGTCATGCACATCCTCTTCTGACAACTGTTTCTCTCTGAGGTCCTCCTGTACACAATCCATCCATCGTCGTTTAGATCTGCCTCGCATTCTCACTCCCTGTATTTGCATGTCTATCTTCTTCCTCCCCACGTAGAATTCCTCTCTTCTTCTCACATGCCCATACCATTGAAGTCGCTTTTCTTGTATCTTCTTAGATATTTCCACAACCTTCAATGTTCCTCTTATTTTAACGTTTTCCACTCTATCAAGCCTAGTCACTCCACTCATCCACCCGAGCATTTTCATTTCCGTGACGCCATGCCTGTTTGTGTACGTTTTTCGTGCTGGCCATGTTTCAGAGCCATACATCAATGCTGGTTTTACGACAGTTTTAAATATTTTTCTCTTAATCCTAGGCTTGTTCCTGCAGTCACGGAGCACTCCTGATATCTTCCTCCAGTTCATCCTACCTGAATCCTGTGTGACACTTCCACATCCAGATTTCCATCTCCAGTCACAACCGAACCGAAACATGTAAAATGTAATCAGTGTGTGAGTAACACACCCCAAAACACTACAATGAACACATGCACTTCGGTTGGTCGTTTACAGCTGTATATAGACTTCCAAACTTTGTTGTGGTAATAGCCTTGCCTGGTCGTAGAATGTCGGTGTACCTGCAGGGGTAGTGTGATCTACAAGAAGTCTTCAGGATGTCCATCATGCGCCTGAATACACCGCCCCACCGGGTATATTCATACACCTCAGAAATTGCACGTATTCTATGGTACGAGGAGTTTTTTGGCATATCTGAGTCCGATGGACGTAGCAAAGAGGATATAAAAAGTAGGTTGGCTCAGGCAAGGAAAGCATTTTTACAGAAAAAGAATCTGTTGACATTGAATATAGATTTAGGTAATATGATGTCATTTTTGAAAGGATTTGTCTAGAGCGTGGTGCTCTATGGAAGTGAAACTTGGACTATTGGTGCAGCAGAAAAGATGAGATTTGAAGCGTTTGAAATGTGGTGTTACAGGTGAGTGATGAAGATCAGATAGATAGATAGGCTAACAAATGAAGATGTATTGAGACGAGTGGGAGAGGAGAGATGTTTCTGGCGACTGCTAATAAAGAGAAGAGATAGCTTGGTAGGACACGTATTAAGACACCCAGGAATAGCAAGCTTAGTTATGGAAGGAAGTGTCAAGGACAGGAACTGTAGGGGTAGACCAAGGTTAGAATATGTAAACCACATTGCCAGGGATGTAGGGTGTGGTAGCTATGTAGAGATGAAACGATTAGCTCTGGAGAGAGAGGCATGGAGAACTGCATCAAACCAGTCAAAAAACTGAAGACTCAAACAACAACGAGTCCGATAGGACTATCCCCCATTCCAGCTATTAACTGAAACAGGCTACGATCCACCGTAGGGCGTGCATATACATAGGTGTTTTGTGTTACTTGGGGATGTGCTGTCACTCCGCAATTATGTCCCTCATGTTTGCAAACACCCTATATTTATTATTATCATTAACCCTTTATAGGATAGTGGTCCATATATTAAGCACCTACTATAGAAAGAGTTTGTAGACTATTATCAAAGGTGTTAATAGTTGAAACTTTCAGCCTAATTACAACAAAATGTCTTGTAGATGTAACATTTCTGATAGGCAAATATTATATCTGTCTAGTTTTAAGGTGCTAAAATTCAACTAGTAAATATAATGAAGAATATTAAAATTAAACAATAAAATAATACATAAATATACAAATTAAAATAAAACTAACAAAAAATTTCAATAAAATTAAGATGATAAAAATTACAAGAAGTTCCGTGAAGAACTATACAGCCTACTTTTCATGCCAATGATTATTCTACAGTATATGAACCTATCTAGAATAATGACGAAATTAAGTTGGTAATATCGAAATATCTAATTAGTTCAAAATATACCTGGTATAATGTAGCCTAATAGAGCACTACAGTTGGCAGTCCTGGTGACTGAATATATTCTTAGTTCCATCTCTTAAGATACAGAATACAAAATTTGGTTGAAGTCCAATGGACGTTACATGCAGTTAGACACTGGACCTATCGGCACGCGTAAAAGCATGTTGCCAACAATGGCATGCGTGTGCTGGTCAGAAATAATCTGAAATATTATGATATATTGTTGTGCCAATTTTGGATGAAATCCATTTGTTAGTATAGGAGTTACATGTATTTTAAAATTGGACATATCAGCAGACATAGGATCATGTTGGCAGCACTGCCTTGTATTAATTACTCCAAATTAATCTAGAATGTCAGGTGCTATACGTGTGCAAAGTATAGAGCTGTTGGCTTGCATACTTTCTGATATATTGATATTAGGGTAAAAATAATATAGACAGCATTTATTAACAGTTGGCAGCCCTGATTGCTCTTAACAATACTTATAGTCATATCTGTTATGGTACACATAGCACATACGAAATTTGGTTGAAATCTATCTGATAGTATAGAACTTACATGTATTTAAAAATTGGTACTATCAGCAGGCTTATAATCATGTTGCTAAAACTGACGTATATAAGTTACTCCAAATTAATCTAAAATGTCAGAATATACGTGTGCATAGTTTAAAGCTGTTGGCTGGCATACTTTCTGATATATTGGTATTTGGATTAAAAAAACAGAGATAGCAATTATTAACAGTTGGCAGCCCTGGTGGCTCTTAAGAATACGCTCAGTCATATCTGTTTATGTACAGATATTACATACAAAATTTGGTTGAAATTCAATTGATAGTGTAGAAGTTATATGCATTTAAACATTAGAACTATCAGAAGGCTTATTTTTTTGGCAACACTGTCATGGTTGGCCTCCTGGAAATTAAACTGAAATAGTCTTATCTACATGTGTGCCAATTTTGGAATAGCTCCCATGCATACCTTGCAAGATATCCAACATGGAGCTCAAATTTCTAGTGCGTTTTTTCAGCAGTTGGTAGCACTGACATCATTTTCAAATATGGACGTGAGATATTCCGGTGCACATCTTTACTCATTCTAAATTTGGTTTTGATTGCTGCAGCCGTTTAGGAGTTGATAGGGGGGACACATTCACAGCCAGCCAGCCAGTCAGACAGACAGAAGGACAGACAGACAGACACACATTTTCCCGGATCGATCTCATAAGTCTACTTTTTCCTCATTTTTGCAAAATGTGAAAAGTAGGCTAAAATAATAAATAAATAGATAGGCAAATTCTTAAAATTGATAAAAAAAAGAATATTGGATATTAAAAATCAAAATAAAAAAAATAGAGCTGAAATAAAAATTCAAATAAATAACAATTACGAGCCTACAGTAGTCGCATATGATGTGTAACATGTGGCATGTTATCCTACTATGTGTCTACCGGGAGCGCAAATCCCTTGTTAACAGTGAATTCTGTTGGTCATTGAAATAACTACTTGTAAAACTCCTGTGCCAATGATTTATTGTAGGCATATCTTAAATGGGGCCTCCAAACCTTGAAGTAAACGCGATATACATTCCACAGCAAAAGTATGAAGATTTAATAAATCATAATTGTTTTCAACAAATGAAATACAGTGGAACGTGGCTAATTCGAACTTCGATAATTCGAAATCTTCGTTAATTCGAATTTTTCCCTTGGTCCCTAGCATTTTATATACAATCAATGATAAAAAATCGTGGTTAATTTGAATTATATTTTGGATAATTTGAAGTTTTTACGTGTAAAAAGCCGATCGGAAGCCAAACAGTTGGGTCAGGAATTCCCGAACAACGACGTTGTATCTTTGGCATGCGGCCGCTAATCGATTGTATTCTGTTTTCCGATCCTTGAATTTGTTAGATTCTTTTGTGATGGCTGAGAGACTTAATTGTAGGAAATACGTAAAAATCTGAAACTATTTTTAAAAACAGTAGATTTCTCTAAGACTTAACTAGATTGCTGTGGCCTGTTCGCCATCTCTTGATGAATACAGTACTTTTGCATTTGTCAGTTGGCACAGGCTAGAGTAAAAGGTGGCTTTTCACCGATGTCTCGGTCTCACTCATGGCTGTGATTATATGGAAGCTACTGAGGTATGGGTGGGGCTTAGTAATGGCATTCAGGGCACAGTCAGTGCCTGTGAATGCTGTGAAAGGTTCAACTCATAGGGTTAGGACTACTGTTTTGACTCAGCGAGGAAAGCAATGGCAAACTACCTCACTCCTCTTCTTGCCTAGAACGCCTCAAAATAGTGCTGCCTTGGGTTTTTGTGGGTATCTACTCACATAAAGTAACGGCGGTACTTTTTGAGGATCCAACCAGCCTTCGGGCTGACTACCTAACAGACAGACAGGATTACTACTGTCGTTAAATAGGTGAGTACACTTTGGTTTTATTTTATCATTTGAAACTTTTGAGGTTATTCACAATACAGCCATTTTACAGTACCGTTCTCTGTTAATCTGCTTTGTTGAACGTAAATCATTATGTAAACGTACAGTAATACATTGTATATAAACACTTCACTTGTTAAAAACCTATGTAATATTATGTTTAATAAAGGTTCTTGGATGAAAACTTAAAATTTGAATACTTTCTCTACCCTTTTCTAAGAACTTTCTTAATTCGAATTTTTGGATAATTCGAATTTTTTACTGGTCCCTTGAGGTTCGAATTATAAATAATGAATATTTTCACACCAATGAACGACAATTTGAAGATGATTTATTGTAGGCATATCTTAAATGAGGCCTCCAAACCTTGAAGTAGACCGTATGCGATATACATTCCACTCAGCCACATGGCCGACTGTACGTCGTTGTACCAATTTCCGCCACCGCGCGCGCTCATTGTTTCCGTCCCTTTCCCAAAATCACTCCCACAAAAAATATACAGTTACCGAGTGGAAAGATGTTACACATCAAAACTAGTCTGCCCATAGAGGGTTAAACTGGACGACTGTTATTAAGTGCCCCGCCCAATCTTTGTTGCGAGGGTGGGAGAGATTCTATCGTCATGTGAACACGGCTAACTTGGCGCTTCTCTTGAGATTAATGATCTCAAACAGGCGTCTCTTAAGCCCACTCAACGTGGAGGAGGAGCTCTCAAGTCTTCAAATCATCGCAGGTTATTGATCGCATGAGAGGAACTGCTGAGCAAGGAACAATCTAAGGACTAGCATTAGCCTCAGCAATTTTGTGATCACGGTTTCTTTCAACAACTACCGACACAATCGCTCCCGAGTGCGTTTCTTCTTGTACTTGATACATTTTAGTGGATAGGTGTAATTGTGTTATCTCATAACATATGTTATTGTTGTCACTGTAGTTGTTGTTTGAGTCTTCAGTATTTGACTGGTTTGATGCAACTTGCCATATCTCCCTGTACTGAGCTAATAGTTTCATCTCTACATAGCTAGCATAACTTACATTCTAGGCTATCTGTTTAACATATTTTAACCTTGGTTTACCCCTAGGCTATAGTACTTGTCCTCGAGACTGTCTGCGTGGCTCAGCGGTAACGTTCTCGTCTGCTGTCCCCAAGGTAGCAGGATTGAATCCTGGCGCAGATGTAATTAAGATGTCAATGACAGCAGCAATACAGCTTTTTCACATTAAGTTTTCACCCATAGCCGCATACGGTCTTCAGATCATTTGGGATCACGTAGATCCCAGTAGACTTAGACTACTCGAGAATGTGAAATCGAGATACCTGATAAAAGCAGCGGGCCTATCAAAGTATGCGCCTTCACACACAGTATACGAATGGACAAGGGAGCCGTTCTTCATAGAGGAGCTCCGACTTAAATTATGTCTGCCCAATACACGAGCTGAACGACCTACAACAGAAGAAAGAAATCATCTGGTCCGAATTTTATCCCACAGATGCCATGATCAATAACGAGAGGAAAAGGTCGAATTACGAGCTGCACCACATGGTGACCCGTCTAGCAATACATGGCTTTCATTACAGCTTTTCACGACCCAGGATCCGGCTGGGTGTGCGAACGGTGTGACAGGTATCATGAGCTAAAGTGCAAGAACAGAGGTCAGTCCTTAACAGGATTTTGTACAGATTGATGATATTAATGTTAGACAAGGCTGTGCTTTGTCTCCCATGCTTTTTAATGCCTACATCCAGGATGAATTGAAAAAGGTTCGAGAGGATTTGAATTTAGGAATAAGGATACAAGGTGAAAAAATAAATATGATTAGATTTGCTGTTGACATTGCCATAGTTGCAGATAGAGAACAACATCTCAAACATATAATAATACAAATGGAGGAAATCATGGGTAATGAATACAAGATGAAAATAAATAAGTCAAAGACGAAAGTTATGGTCTGCGATAAAAAGGCAGACTCAAGTAAGAAATTAGTGGTGGGCAACAAAACACTAGAAAATGTTCAAGAATTTAAATATCTCGGAAGCAAAATTACCAAAGATGGAAGAAGCAAGAAAGAAATCAAATGTAGAATTTTACAAGCCAAATTAGCATTTCACAAAAAGAAACGATTATTCACTACGAATGCCATTAATCTTAAAACCAGAAAACGATTATTAAAAGCGTATGTTTGGAGTATTGCCCTTTATGGTTGCGAAACGTGGACAATTGGAAAAAAAGAAAAAAGGAGGATAAATTCTTTTGAACAATGGTGTTATAGAAGAATGCTAAAAATTAGCTGGACAGAAAAAATAATGAATGCTGAAGTATTTAAAAAGGTGGAGGAAAATTATACCTTATGGAAAAGCATAAAGAGGAGGAGGACTAGACTGATAGGACATATTTTGAGACACGATAGCCTGCTGAAAACGGTATTGGAGGGAATGGTTGAAGGCAAAAGATGTCGAGGAAGACCACGCCTACAATATGTACAGCAAATCATGTCTGATGTAGGATGCAGACACTATGAAGAGATGAAGAGGAAAGCTATAAATAGAGCCGACTGGAGAACTGCCGCAGACCAATCCATGGATTGAATACTTAAGAAGAAGATGTTAATTTATGTAATAATGTAAGCGTACTGTAATTCAAGGCCATCGACTGCTATTAAATCTTTATTTGGTATTTGAGTGTGCGCAAATGCGAGGGAGCAGTGTCAGTAGATTTACTGGCACGTTAAAGATCCCCTTTGGGGCAAAATTCCGTCTTCCGGCGTCTCTAAAAGCCGCAGTAGTTGAAAGGGACGTAGAACCAATAGCATCTATTATGTAATACGCTAAGTTCATCCGACAAAAAACTCAAGCTCCTGAACCGAAAGTTAGAAAGTGCGTTTGCTGCAAAAATCTTCAAATCGTCTCAATATTACAGGCACAAACTTGCATTTCTTGAAAAGTCAACGGAAATATATTTTTTGTATAGAAAGTGTGTTTAAACAAATAAAAAAGACGATAGCCTTGGCAGAACAAATAAACTTATTTATAGAATCCCGCATAACAGTAAAGCCGGGCGGGTGATTCTCGCACAGGTTCCCTAGTTATTATTATACTTTATATGGGTATCAACCAGCAACACAAAGGCTCAAGTCGAGGAAAAGCTTTCTCCATTCAACAGAAAGCCTTAGTGAATCACCGATGAACTTCAGAGTGGACTCACGGCGTTCCAGATCCAGGCACCTCGCAGGATGGATGATACCCTCTGAAAGCCTCCCTCCAGGTCACGTAGAAAGTTGACCTACATGGAAGACACTGAACAGGATGCGTTCAGGAGAGCAACATGCAAAAGTGGGGATTTGCCTGTGACTCCACACTCTGTAATTGCGGTGAAGAACAGACAATGAGCCATCTTCTTGTCTGCAGGTTGTGACCAACTATATGCTCTCCCCAGAATGTAACTGATGCTACCACAGAAGCATGTGAACTTGCCGCATACTGGTCAGGACAAATATAATTAAATTAAATACATATTTGTGTGTGGCACAACTTAATGTTTATGAGAAAAGACAACGTTTATGTTCGACGATTTCGAAATGTAAATATTATATTTCAGAAAACTGTATCATAATAATAGACATTAAAGTACTAGTTATCATCATGATGCAGTTTCTCCAACCAATCAGAGATCAATATTTTCAAGCATTGACCAATTAGGTAAGGATAGCTCCGCACATGCGCTCAAAATCCAACATGTCGGACATGAATTGCATTTTTAAAAGTTGACAATGTATATTGGATCAACCATTGTTGGTTGGTTGGTTCTTAAGTTTAGGGGCTGCGACAACGCAGTCATGTAGCCCCGTGTACTCTGGGTGTGTGTAGAATCTTTCTGATAACCGGTTTCAATTGTGATGACTGAATTAGTGTGTGTATCTGTTTTAATTCAAGTAAGGACTGCAGACGATCAATTTTCAAGTAGTTCCTAGTTTTGCCGCCAAACGCCACCGTCAACGACTACTAGTTCAGAACCTAGCTAACAGACGTCATCGCAGTCGGATCTTGGCAACGAACGTAAGAACCAAAGAGCGTTGTTTACATTCTTAACCTATACAATTCAGCTTCACACAGGTGTATTTAGCGGAAGGTTCTTTAACATGCCATATATCTATGACATGGGACCTTCGGCTTTACTTCCCCTCCGAAGGAATGCATACTGAGGGATTTTTAACGAATCAACCATTGTAGTTACAATCCAAACACAAAGACAACATCAGCACGAGCCTTTACGGTAACAAGAAAATACTATGAAATATGCAAGAAATTTATTAATCTACGTCCAGAAGATTGCAACACAGCATCCTTCTATATAAATTACCGACATGGAAGTGCACCGTCCATATGTTCGCGTGAATAAACTGGCGAATTAGAGAAAAGAAATAGCACCGTACCTTAATATCCCAAACTCCAATTTCTACGCAGGGATTGCTTTCGTAAGACTTCAGTAACAGTTTGAGTGAATGCTAGTTCTAATCGGCAGGCTATAAACATATGACATTGCCAACCAGACAGAGCGCCTGCGTGGGTCAGAGAACTTGTAAAGTACCGACAACAAACCCAGCGCCTGCAATCCGATCGCTAAATTCAAGAGACTGAATCTCTACAGATATTTATGAATATGTATGTTATAACATATAATAAAGTTATAATTATCGTCGAACAGAAACACTCGTATGCAACTCGTCTATGATGGTAATTAAGACAGTCGTATGAAAATTATTGCCATTATAGGCTCGTTGCATAATGTCCTGTTATAAGTTAGTACTTTATCCTTTTTCTGCTATCTTTTGTTGTTTGTAATGTATGTTTCTGACACGATCAAATAATTAAATACGTACAATTATTCTTATTCTTGTCCTCGACCCTTCCTTCCGTAACTAACTTTGCTATTCCTCGGTGTCTTAGCACATGCCCTACCAACCTATCTCTTCCCTTCATTAGCATTCACCAGAATCATCTCTCCACTCCCACTCGTTTTAATACCTCTGACTTTCATCATTCTTCTGTAATACCACATTTCAAACGCTCCTCTTTTCTGCTGCACCAACAATCCAAGTTTTACTTCCATAGAGCGCCACGCTCAAGACAAAGGATTTCAAAAAGATTTCCTATTACCTAAATCTATATTCGATGTCAACAGATTCCTTTTCTGCAGAAATGCTTTCGTTGCCTGAGCCAACCTACTTTTTATATCCTCTCTGCTTCGTCCATCACTGCCTATTTTTGTTATCATTTTAAATGACCTGGTCGACTTCGTCGTTACGCTGGGTTCTGGCGTTACGTTACGGTGACGGGACGAAATGTACCCAGATGCACTGAGGTGTGTGACGACATAGTACTGCTTAGTGCATGTGTTCCCGACAATCTCTACTTCGTTAGTATACGAGAAAAATCCCCGATTCTTGGATGTCACGGGTAATCTCGAGAACCACTGGATGGATTTTGACGCGGTTTTCACCATTCTGTAAAGAATATCTCGAGGAAAGATTCTGTAGAAAATAATTTATGTCTGATCAAAGGAAGCCAAGCAGTAACGATTTCAGTGAAAAAGTCGAAAACAAACTTGGCATCCGTGCACTTCTTAATCTTACGCTGGGCAAACCGTTAAAAATATCAATATACTATGAGCGTAAGAATTGGTCAGCATGAAAAGTTCTACAAAGAAGTCCACGAGAGCATATCTCTATCTTCAATACATCGCCCACTATAAGTTGTTTTAGACTGGATGGAAGGGGCAAGCCCCCGCAGGCTCTGGTGAGCGTGACGGCATCCCGCGCGCTTGACCTTGCTTTGCCCTTGGTTTGCACTTGCCGTTCGCGAAAAATTTGAAACAAGATAAGCAAGATAAGTATTATGCAGATAATTTTCTAACATTGGGACTTGGAATCGGGTACCAACACAAGAATTCTGTGCATTGACTGTGGCAGACTGGAATCAGGATGGATAAATAGTTTGCCGCAGGGCGGTGTGTTTGTGTCGGTCATCACGCCCTTATTGCCTCAATTGATTGATTCTAATTACCTCCATACCTAACACAGCCCTCAACTAATTGCATTTTAATACATGCAATGGAATTACTGGCGCATTTAAACACCGATGCAGCGGTTTGCCGATAGCTCATATTACCAAAATTGATTTTCAATTCCACAGCCATGTGGCGTGTAGTAACGAAGAACTTATGATGCTTCCTCTCAAATGGACAATATCATCATTCTCTTAGCCTCATGAAGCGACACTAACAAGAGGTGGGGGTTCGATTCCTAGGCATTCAATTCCAAGGAAATGCTGAGATGGCCTTGGCCAAACACACACACTTCCACAGACACCACAATAACTCAACTTATCGGATAAACTCTACATGCACACTCAAAAACCCTGGGGTCGATGACTACGATATTATATTTGATTACAGCCAATGGCCATAGCTGGGTAATTTATAAGGTGGGCTCAAAAAGGAACGAGCCGGAGGCATAATTACAGAAACCAGTACCTGTATGTTAGAAGTATTGGCCCTGGCTGTTGAGGCACTTGTCCCACTGTGACACGAGGCGGTGAATGGCTGTCTCATTAAATTCCATGGGCTGCGATGTGAACCAGTTCCGCACGTACAGCTGGACGTCGGCGTTCGAGGTGAATCGTTGGCCCCGCAGAGCAATTTTCAGGGGACCAAACATGGCGTAATCACAGGGAGAGAGATCTGGACTGTATGGAGGGTGGCCGAGAACCTCCCATTTGTATTTCTGCAGGAGTGCCGCGACTGTGTTGGCCGTATGAGGTCGTGCATTGTCGTGGAGCGACCACGGCGGCTATGGCGTTCACTGTCACTCGGCGGTCCTGGGTAATGAGTGCATCAACCAGCTGGACGTTGTCATCGGTAATGCTGGGGGTGCCCCAGACCGGGCATCATCGGCTAACGACACCCGCCCTTCCCTGAAGAGCTTGTGCCACGCCTTGACCCCTGCAAGGGACTTGCAGTGTTCGCCGTACACTTGTGACATTCCCCCTACTCCTTCCGCTGTCAGAAACCGAACAACACCTCTTTGTTCTTCGGTTGACGCCTCCATGTCACTGTTTTCAATGCGACTGGCAGCGTTGGACGATTGATGCATGCTGCTGCTCGCTTTGTATCGTCACGTGACGGGCTGTGACCTTTCACGCTCTGTTCGGAACCACACCTCGTTACACACGCCACGATTAGCCGATGTCGTCACCGGTTTGCGCATTCCAGCCTGCGGCTCGTTACTTTTTGAACGCACCTTATATATTTGATTACAGCCAATGGCCATAGCTGGGTAATTTAATTGAACGACCGAAGGCTACCAACAAGTTTAATGTCAAGTAGTTCCAATTTTGGCTACCAGACGCCACTGTCACTGACATTTAGCGGCGAATGTTGGATGTTGATGTTAATTGTTGTTTTAAGGGGTGATAATGGAAATGTAATGAATATAATGAAACTGAAACTAACTATACACTTACAAACCAGAAGAGGAAATGGGAAACAAAAATAAGAATAACACAAGACAGGAGGGAAGGAAATGCTCTCAACCCTCGACGAATAAGGGACTTGGAAGAAAGGGGAGCCATGGAAGGCAGACAGGAAAGGTAAAGAGGAGCGGGACCACCCCAAAGGCAATGGAAGAAGAAGAAACACCGGACCCAGCTCGGGAAGCCCTCGGGGTCGCCAACATCCGACCTCACCAGACGTGAACCCTTAAGGGTGTAGCACAATCCAGGGTGCACCATAAGTGGTGGGGCTACACACACCCTGCCTCATTTAGGGCCTTTAGTAGAAGGCAGGAGATACCTAGGTACAATAAAAGACAACCAGAGGTCTGACCCCTCGAAGAATGAGACACGGTCAATTAAGGCGGGAAAGTGAAAGACTCCCTAGGCCTCGGATACCCGTCATACCGTCGGGGTCGGTAAAGAACAAGAGTTGACCAAAGGAGGTCAAGAGGAAAGGTAACAGAGAGGAGCCCGGCACAAGTAAGCGGAAGCAATATCGGACTCAGCTGGAGTCCCGTGGTCGCCAACCCACGTCCCACAATTTGTGAGCCCCTGGGGGGGGGGGGGACGAACGTTGGAACTTGATAGAGCAAATTACCTACAAATTTAGGTAGGCCTACACACTACCAATTGTAGTGGTAGGTTCTTTTACATGCCACAAATCTATGACATGGGCCCGCCGGCTTTACTTCCCCTCCGAAGGAAGGATTTAAACGCTCTTAAAAAATCCGAGATTCAAGAACAAGCTTTCAATTATCTTGTAAATGGTCCAATTTTGCAAAAATTCAAGTTAGTCATTGTTGTCTAATGGGGAGGAACAGCAAGGTTATCTTCCGCAATTCAAGTTAGATTTTCAATCTTTGTTGTAATTGCCGGCTCCGACAGATTGATGTGAGGGCTTTCACTGAGTTCTCTCAGCCTCATGAGGACAATTGTGTAGCTCATTGATAAAGGAGGTAGCACCCCACGGCTTAAAACCAAGGGAATGCGGTTGTGGGTGACTTAACATTAGACTTATGTCCTCTACAATCACAAGGCATTAGCTTGCTACGGTGGGCGAGTGGTTAACGTGTCGGACTACCAACCCCAAGCTTGCAGTTTCGCTCCTGGCCATGGTAAGTGATTTTTGAAAGGCGACAAAAATCACGATACGCATGTCATACGTTGTTGTCATGTTAAAGAACCCATTTAAATTCAGTAGGCCGTGTTCATAATGGCAAAATTATTAATCTCGGGATTTTCCGCCAACACAAGAAGTTCCTACTTTCTCTACTAGAAAGCGCTGTAGTCTCAAGGAGCTTGGATATCTAACATCCTTGACTTTCATAGCGCTCCAAGGAACAACAATATTCGACACGAAAGCTGTCTATTGGGTGTCAAATAACAAAGCTTGCACCCGGCATCCGAGACCATTCGATATTATTTTTATTATTATCACAAAGAAATGAGTAGTCTTCCTAGCGTTCGCACGATCCAGAGGGCTCAACCTAGGGGTTAGTTAGTTACCTGGTTAGTTAGTTAGTCGGTTCGTTAGCTGGTTAGTTAGCCAGTCGTTAGGCCTTCACGTCCAGCGTTCATATCATAACGATGTACAAGTTGTCTGGGCTTGTAGGCTGTGGTCCAGGCAGAATGTTACCTCCCAAAGTTTCACCGAAGACTGCGTCCTCCTGCTCTGCTGGTCAGCAGTCTATATAAACCCACACGAGCAATTCAGAAAATATCTTCAGAAATGTCAGCAGGAGGGAGGTATTAATTGCATGACATGTTTCGGTCGTCATGAAATCATCGTCAGTTCAGGAAGAATGAAGTACAAACCGATGAAAACGAAACAATACTTTTCTTTCGACATTTAGGTAAACAAAAGTTTGATGCTTTTCAGTCGGTCAACACAATTGTACCCAAATGAGCTGGGTTATTTCCTAATGCTGAAAAAAATTACATGAGATTAATAAATACACTTGGATGACCAGTTTCAGTCGTCAAGCGATCATCATCAGATCCATTACATTTAGACTCTAAAATCTGTATCCGAAAATATGGGTGTTAATATTTACAATATATACACTTACTAGCAACCCGACCCGGCTTCGTCCGGTAACAGCTATGAATGCATTACGTGAAAAGTGTTTTTTTTTTCAATGTCAATGAACAACGACCAATACCCGTTTTACGCCATCGCAAGAAATTCTTGTCAGACCTAATTTAAGAATGGTGAGGTGCATGAAACACAAATCCCCCTTCCGTCCGATCTTAACTTAACTGTGAATTTTGCGGAACGAAAAGTTCACAGGCGAAATGAAGAAAAGCCGAGTTGCACCTCCAGGGAAACTCCAAACACAACCAATCTTCTCAGAAAGCTTAACTCAACACGACTCAACGGTTTGCTGCTGGCTGTATCTGGCGCAATAGGTTCGCCCGTTAGCTAGGCTGTAACAGGGATGATAGACTCGCCCTTAGCTAGCCCGTAAGCTGTCGCCTCAGTAGTTGAATGGACATGGTAGGAAGAAATTAAAACGTAAAAACACTTATAGAGGGCGATAAATTGAAGATAGACATATGTTCTCGCGGACTTTTTTCTAGAACTTTTCATACTGAACATTTCTTACACTCATTGTATTTAGATATTTTTAACGGTTTGCCCAGCGTAAGCAAATTCCGGAGGTGAATCACCACTTCAAATATCCAATGTCAATTACATGAAACGCCTGAATCTTTAATGCTATCTGCCAGTTCCTGGCGTAAGTAATTCGTTTACTTCTGCCTACTTGATCTTCGCTCCTCCGCCGCTAGCGATGACATTTATGAGACTTGTAATTGACTGAATATTACGAGCAACCGTCCTTCGTATGACGCAGGCAATTGCAATGCTTCGTCTCAGTTACAGTAATTGAAGCACGCCAGCAAACAACACTTCACAGCACAACGCATTATACAACATTGCGAGCACGAGAGATGTGTTGAGTCGTAGTAGTGTAAATCGATTGAACAGATGAAGAAAATGTAAAGTAAACGTGATTGAGTGAAAGGATATTAAACGCAAGACGTTGAGGGATCAAGGAAAGGCGTATGTAAGTCGATGTGGGAAGAATATCCCTGCTAAACCGCCTCCAAATCAGGTAAGTGTATGGTACTGTCAAAGCTATATGCTTAATGCAAAGCCGGGTTGGTGAGTGTGTGTTGTTGTTGTTGTTGTTGATTTATTTAGGGGTCCTGGGACATCGCGGTTTGATAACCTGTGCTGTTGTAATGGCTGCATTAGTGTGTGTAGTTGTAATTCAGACGAGGATTGGGACGGAGGCAGCCGTGGCTGGCATTCGCCTGGAGTAGAAACCCACGGAAAACCACTTCCACGATGGTTGAGCTGGGAGTCAAACCCACCTCTTCCCAGTTTTACCTCACGATGTTCAGTGTACCCCGTACAGCCCTCAGACCAGGATTAAATTTCCTGGGTTTTTTTAGTGTCCATATTTGTGCTAGATGACAATAATGAACGGAAATTTTAGTTTGATATATGTTCTGTAGATGGAATAAATGTATTCTCTGTGTAATGTCCCGCAGCGTAGCCGAGCTCGTTAAATCGTGCACCATGGCCTCGAAGGCCGGAGATTGCAGCTTTGAATCCCGGCGCTGACAAGGGCTACCGTGAGTTTGGTTTTTCCACACTTCCTCCAGGAAATTGCAGGAATGGTGCATTAAGTCCCGGGGCGCCTACCCTATCCCTGTCCTTAATACAGTTACACACACTACTACAGGCTAATGCTGGGATAGTACCTTACTTCAAGTCCCGCGACGCCTACCTCATCCTTGTCCCTAATACAGTTACACACACTACTATAGTAACCACATAACTACAGGTTATCAGACAAGTACAAAACACATCCGACTACACGAGGCTGATGACCAAGATGACCCAAGCACCTAAAATCTATTAACAAATCTCTGTGTAATGGAATTGATTATTGTTCACGTATGTTATGGCAGCAATGGAACAAGAACAGTCGCATATTCCACAACATTGAGATATCAGACAGGTGCATTGGAGTGACATTTTGGCATTTTCAGACTCAACGTGGCGTGTTATCAATAATTATGTTGAATTGTTTTAAAGCCGAAAATTAAAGCGATGAACAAATGTTTTTCTTTGTTCCTGTACATTTTTGATAAATGTCCCATACAGCGTTGTTCGGAGGCGTGCTACAATTTTGTTTGTTTGTCTCAAACGTCAACTCCAGCCTATTATATTTCAATTTGCAGATTCCACAGAGGCTTGACGTCATGGTGCGTGGGATGCACGAGCTGTCTCGGAGCGCTTATTCTTCTTACAAGAATGTTACATAAGAACGCATGTTGAAATCTCCTAGAAACCCATCAAATATACTGCAATAATAATATTGTAGGCGGCTTCGGTGGAGTAGTTGGTAGCGTGCTCAGCTTCTATGCCCAAGATCGTGGGTTCAAACCAAGCCAAAGTCGTCGGCTTTTTTAAGAGCGTTAAAAATCCCTCAGTATGCTTTCCTTTGGAGGGGAGGTAAAGCCGGCGGGCCCTTGTCATGGATTTATGGCATGTAAAAGAACCTTCCACTAACGACAATTGTATGAAGCTAAATTTGCAGGTTAGAATTGATTAACGCTCTATTACTCCCAACGTTCGTCGCCAAATACCAGTTGCGGTAGCATATAGTAGCCAAGATCACAGCTATGTTTCGATGACGGTAGCATTTGGTAGCAAAAGTAGAAACTACTTGAAATTGATCGTCCGCAGTCCTTACCTGAATTACAGATAACACACACTAATACAGCCATCACAATTAACAGCGGTTATCAGACAGATCCAAAGTACACGGGGCTACATGACCGCGTTGTTACAGCCCCTAAGTTGAGGAACCAACCAACTATAATAATTGTCTGACATGTGTAATTGAGGGCTTATTTCCAAATTTGTCATTTGTAGCTTTTCAGTCGGTCAACACTATTGTGGTCGATGAATGGGCGGGAACAATAGTTATAAATATGTTAACACACTCCTGGAAAATCCCTCCCTATATTATTCTGCTAAGGTCCCATTCCAGTTTTGTACCGAAAATAAGGTCCCATTAACACCAACCTACACATATGGGGTACCTACAGGTTCAGCTTAACCCAATGCGTTAGCGAAACGCACTCACTTACTCTTTAAATGCCTCACAACTAAATAAATACCTCAAACATGTATATTTACAATGCAATAATGAACGAACGCAACTCGGTAACCATGGTAACAGAATCTCACAGGTCCATCTATTTCTGTAAGACTCAATGCAATTCCAATTATTACATTACTGTGAAAGATTCCAGACGGTTATAAGGTTATCACTGAACCAAATTATGTTGTAAAATTCATCAATACATACAGTATAATCCGCTTAAGAGGGTCAAGGGGCACTCTAGAATTTTTTCACGCAGTTTTCACGTATGAGTGTGGTACGAAAGGTCTTTTTTACCTGACTATAAAGGGTCTCCGAAAACCACATTTAAAGGCCCTTCAATTAACGGTGTCTGTGATATTTCCAGAAAACTAACTTCGCTCTGATATACCTATGAAGGAATGACAAACCCCTAACCACTACACCAGTAGCTGAATTGATAAAGTCTGATTATTCATACCAAGGATAAATCAGTCATTGCATTCATGATTGGGATTTTGCTAAGTGTATTCTTTACAACTAGAATATTCGCGGGCGAAGCCGCGACGGGTAATGCTAGTATTACATATATTAGCTCATTTACACACTTACAGTAAATGGGGTAATTTTGTATTGGCAACACTGGAAGAATGGCTGCAAATCTCTACTTTTATTTCCAATGTGTCGCATGTCCAAGAAACACACATTTTCTGGAAACGTCAATTTTTAGCCTACTTTCGATTTTTGCAAAAAATGAAAGTAGACTTATGAGATCACTACAGGGCGAAAAAAAAGTGTGTCTGTCTGTATGTGTGTATGTGTGTGAGTCTGTCTGTGTGTGTGTGTGTGTGTGAGTGTGTGTACTCTGAATGTCTGTCCCCCCCTATCAATTCAAACACGGTGAGCGAAAATTGAACGAAATTTGGTACAAAGGTAGCACTAGCAAAGGACACCTCAGTGTCATGTTTTATATCGCCGCCATCTTGACGGAAACGTAATGGCGGCCACACAAATGTTCAAAGCTTAAATCAAATTACGACTAACCTAATCATCCGATCTCTACCAAATTTTGCAACAACATACCTTTATGGGGGCAGCATCCTTTGACCAAACTAATAGGTCATCAGCGTAATAGTTTGCGGATGGCGGCCATCTTTCTGTGAAAATCGATTGCCCCTAATAATTCGAACACGGTGAAACCGAAGGGAACGAAATTTGGTACAGAGGTAGTACTAGCAAAGGGCACCCCAGTGTCATGTTTTATATCGCCGCCATCTTGACGGAAACGTAATGGCGGCCACACAAATGTTCAAAGCTTAAATCAAATTACGACTAACCTAATCATCCGATCTCTACCAAATTTTGCAACAACATACCTTTATGAAGGGAGCATCCTTTGACAAATCTAATAGGTCATTAGCCTAATAGTTTGCGGATGGCGGCCATCTTTGTGTCAAAATCGATTACCCCTATTAATTCGAACACGGTGAACCGAATCGAATGAAATTTGGTACAGAGGTAGCACTAGTAATGGGCAGCTCAGTGTCATGTTTTATATCACCGCCATCTTGACGAAAACGTAATGGCGGCCACACAAATGTTCAAAGCTTAAATCAAATTACGACTAACCTAATCATCCGATCTCTACCAAATTTTGCAACAACATACCTTTATGGAGGAAGCATCCTTTGACAAATCTAATAGGTCATTAGCCTAATAGTTTGCGGATGGCGGCCATCTTTGTGTCAAAATCGATTACCCCTATTAATTCGAACACGGTGAAACTTAATGGAATGAAATTTGGTACAGAGGTAGCACTAGCAAAAGGCACCTCAGTGTCATGTTTTATATCGCCGCCATCTTGACGGAAACGTAATGCGGCCACACAAATATTCAAAGCTTAAATCAAATTATGATTAACCTAATCATCTGATCTCTACCAAATTTTGCATCAACATACCATTATGGAGGGAGCATCCTTTGACCAAACTAATAGGTCATTAGCCTAATATTTTGCGGATGGCGGCCATCTTTGTGTGAAAATCGATTCCCCCTATTAAGTCAAACACGGTGAAACCAAATGGAACGAAATTTGGTACAGAGGTAGCACTAGAAAAGGCCACCTCAGTGTCATGTTTTATATCACCGCCATCTTGACGGAAACGTAATCGCGGCCACCCAAATGTTAAAGGCTAAAATGTAATTACAACCAACCTAATAATCTAGTCTCTACCAAATTTTGCAACAACAAATCTTTATGTGGGAAGCATATTCTGACCCAACTGCTAGATCATCAGCCCAATAGTTTGCAGATGGTGGCCAAGTATGTGTGCAAATCGATTCCCCCTATCAATTCAAACACGGTGAAACCGAAGGGAACGAAATTTGGTACAGAGGTAGCACTAGAAAAGGCCACCTCAGTGTCATGTTTTATATCACCGCCATCTTGACGGAAACGTAATCGCGGCCACCCAAATGTTAAAGGTTAAAATGTAATTACGACCAACCTAATAATCTAGTCTCTACCAAATTTTGCAACAACAAATCTTTATGTGGGAAGCATATTCTGACCAAACTGCTAGATCATCAGCCCAATAGTTTGCAGATGGTGGCCAAGTATGTGTGCAAATCGATTCCCCCTATCAATTCAAACACGGTGAAACCGAATTGAACGAAATTTGGTACATAGGTAGCACTAGCAAAAGGCACCTCAGTGTCATGTTTTATATCGCCGCCATCTTGACGGAAACGGAATGACGGCCACCCAAATGTTAAAAGCTTAAATCAAATTTCGACCATCCTAATAATTTGATCTCTACCGGATTTTGCAACAACATGCCTTTTTGTGGAAAGCATCTTATGACTGACTACAAGGTCATCAGCCCAATAGTTTGCAAATAGCGGCCATGTATGTGTGCCAATACATTCCCCAGATCAATTCAAACACGGTGAAACCGAATTGAATGATTTTTTTTACAGAGGTAGCACTAGCAAAGGGCACCTCATATTCATGTTTAATATCCCTATAGCACGTTGTATTTCAACAAGCTACTACAACCAACATTCAATTATACTCCTTGAAAAGGACAAAGAGTTATAACAATACCCATGCATTTAGGAGAAAGTAGGCTATATGTTCTTTCCTGAACATCTTGTTGATACATAATAAAGGGGCGCGGGGTATTCTGCGTTCTATGTCACTTTGGAACCAGAGACGGGTTCGAAATGCGAATTATGTCGAATGGTGAAAGGTAGGTTATTTTGGTAATGCTTCACTCAAAGCGGGGCCGGCAGCGCCGCGTGGCGCGTGGAGCACATGGCAACTCACTGAGCCTGGGGTCGATAGAGCGCCCGTACGAATCGCATGTAAATAACAAGCACACAAAATAACACATACTCAAAGTAAATTATACCCAACGTGTCACAGAAGATGTTGAAAATGTCATCCACCTGCATCTGCACATTTCTGGCATCGTCTAAATACATTTTCATTCACACGCTTTATTTCATGTACCGAGATGTGCTAATGTGTCCGCAGGTTGAGGCCTTATTGAAACAATAGGCTTTAACACTTAGCAATAACACTTTATACAATTTTGAAACACAATAACAATTAAACAATAATCACGTATGCGTCGTAATCAATAACCACTAACACGTATGGCCTACACACGTTATAAACTTATAACATTTATAACTTAAAATAGGCTATAAACGAAATAACAAAGTCAACTTTACTCTACAAATACTACGTCACAACTGTCTCAGCACCGCGAAGTCCCGCACTGCTCCGCAGCATTAATTTCATCAATTCTACAAAACTTCTTTCCTTAATACATTTGCTGTCTCAGCTCCGCGTTGCTATCTGCTCGTCTGACCTTTAGTCCGACGTTCTACCTGCAGTGGTGCGCCGGCCGAGTGTCCGGTCCCGCTTTGAGTGAAGGACCCTGTATAATGCTTAGGTATATATTTAATCAATTATTTCACAAATACGTAATATTAAATGTTCAAAACACACAGAATAGAAAAATGCAAACAATGCAACATATACTGTATTTGATTGTTTCGAGATCATATTGTTTATAGGCCTACATAAAGCTTCGGGATATTGTTTATAAACAAGGTTTCGGGATATTGTTTATACATAAAGCTTCGGAAGGACCTGTTGGCTCAACTGCCGAAATAAAAATAAAATCTCATTATTAGTTTCGAGTTGAAGGACACAATTTCTTTGTTCCTGCTCCTTTCTCCTTGTTTGTCTGCCAATTCACAAGTAGGCCTTTTTTTTTATCGCGTACCTGTGTCTCAATATGTTCATCAATTGTCGCCTTTTCCACCAATATTCGCCACTATTGCTAAAAGAAATCAGAGAGGTTGGTTGGTTGGTTCCTCAGTTTAGGGGCTGAAAAAACGCGGTCATGTAGCCCCGTGAACTTTGGGTGTGTGTAGAATCTGTCTGATAACCGGTGTTAATTGTGATGGCTGTATTAGTGTATGTAATCTGATTTTAATTCAAGTAAGGACTGCAGGAGTTCGATTTTCAAGTAGTTCCAACTTTTGCTACCAAACGCCACCGTCAACGACCAACTAGCTCTGAAATTGGTTACTAGATGCTCCGGCGACGAACGTTGGAACCTAAGAGCGTCAGTCAAATCTAACCTCTAATTTAGCTTTACACAAGTGAAATTAGTGGAAGGTTCTTTATCATCCCATAAATCTATGACATGGGACAGCCTGCTTTACTTCCCCTCCGAAGGAAGGCATACTGAGGGATTTTTAACGCTCTTAAAAAGCAGATGACTTCGGCCAGGTTTGAACCCGCGACCTTGGTCATAGAAACTCAGCATGCTATCAACTACGCCGCCGAAGCTGCAGAAAGCAGAGGAAGGACAAACCCACAGAAAAAGAGCAGAGTCCCACCATAACCGGTAAGCAGCGCGCAATAAAACCAGCGGAAATAATTACAACTTTTAGATGCCATTTTAACGAAGATGTACCCCATTTTGAAAATAAATGCTTTCCAATGGTTTAACACTTTCATTGCAGGGAAACGCCGAAATGATTCCTAATGTACGGGCACGACCGCCTCCTTCCCAATCCTCGCCTGAATTAGCCTACAAATACAGATACCACAGTAACACAAGCAATCAGAAACATTCTACATATACCCAACAATAAGGTGCGTTCAGAAAGTAACGAGCCGGAGGCTGTAATGCGAAAACCGGTGACGACATCGGCTAATAGTGGCGTGTGTAATGAGCTGTGGTTCCGACCAGAGCGTGGAAGGTCACGGCCCGTCGCTAGAGGGCACGCGTGCACGTCACGTGACGATACAAAGCGAGCAGCAGCATGCATCAATCATCCAACGCTGCCAGTCACATTGCAAACATTGACATGGAGGCGTCGAACGAAGAGCAAAGAGGTGTTGTGCGGTTTCTGACAGCGAAAGAAGTAGTGGGAACGGACAGACATCGCCGAATGTCACAAGTGTACGGCGAACACTGCATGCCCCTTGCAAGTGTCAAGGCGTAGCACAAGCGCTTCAGGGAAGGACGGGTGTCGTTAGCCGATGATGCCCGGTCTGGGGCACCCCCCCCCCCCCTGCATTACCGATGATAACATCCAGCTGGTTGATGCGCTCATTACCCAGGACCGCCGAGTGACAGTGAACGCCATAACCGCCGTGGTCGGATTGAGCGTCGGAAGGGTGCTCACCATCATGAAGGAACGACTGCACTTGCGGAATGTGTGTGCCCAATGGGTGCCCCACAGTCTTCAACCCCACCAGGAAGCATGTCCAATGGCCTACTGTCTTGGTCTTGGTTGGACGATTGATGCATGCTGCTGCTCGCTTTGTATCGTCACGTGACGTGCACTCGTGCCCTCTAGCGACGGGCTGTGACCTTCCACGATCTGGTCGGAACCACACCTCGTTTCACTCGCCACGATCAGCCGATGTCGTCACTGGATTGCGCATTACAGCCTCCGACTCGTTACTTTTTGAACGCATCTTATAGAAAGGGCTAAATAGTCAAGTCCCTCAAATAAAACAGCGTAACAACAACAACGACAGTATCAATGGTCCATTAGGATAGGAAAATGAAAGTCACCCTAGGCCTCCATCGGTAAATAATGTTGATTTAATTGAGGTGCTTGGGGCATTTGGTCATCAGCCCCGTTTAGTTGTGTGTGTGTTGATCTTGTCTGATAACCTTTATTTCTGTGATGACTCTATTATTGTGTGTAACTGTATCAGAGAGGTGCTCCGGACTTGCAGTAAGGTACTGTCCCGACATTTACCTGGGGCGAGTGTGGATAAACCACATTCAGGATAGCCGCTGTCAGCGCCGGAATTCAAACCTTGCGACCTCTGGACTTGTGGCAACTGCCCGCGCAGTCGTGGTGCTCGGCTAGGTCGCGGGTATCGGTTAATGAAGAGAACAAGGGTTGATCAACAGAGATCAACAGGCAGAAGAAAGAGGAGGCAATACCGGACTCAGCTGGGGTCACTTTGGTCACCAACCCACATCCCATCAGTTGCGAGCGCCTGGGGGTTCATTAAAATATTATGAATGACAGTAGAGTAGAAACTTACTCATCGTGCAAAATATTTTCATTATAAAACAGTTTTTCCCACCAATCAGAGCTCAAGAAACAGTTGTGTGACCAATTAGGTAAGGATACCTTCCCGCATGCGCTCAAAATCCAACATGTGTATATAAATTACCGACATGGAAAGTGGTCCATATGTTCTCGTAAATAAACTGGCGAATATGAGACAAGAAATACCACTCTACCTTAATATCTCCAAATCCAATTTCAACACAGCGCATTGCTTTCAAACGACTTCGGTGACAATATTAGCTGGACGGCAGGCTGTAAACAATAGGTGTTCTGTGTTGGCAAGCAAAATGAATGGTATCTGCTATCGGAGTGCCTTGACCCTCGCATGCACTCTGTTCAGTCAGCAAAGCCAGCGCGCCCTGTTCACTAACTGAAGTTACTGAATCCCACAGATATTTATGAATATTTATGTTAAAATATATAACAAAGTTAAAAAAATATATACTATAAAAAGAACCTGTCTATCAATGCAAAATGACGACAATTTTAATATAGTTATTAGACCAGTCATCTTGTACGGCATGGAAACTACAAATATAACCGGAATGGAGAATTTGCTCAAGATAGAAAGAAGAATTTTAAGAAGGATTCATGGTCCTAGGAAAACACAGGAAGGTTATAGACTGAGATCCAATGCAGAAATTTATAGTAAAATCGACAACCTTGAAGTGATAATCAGAAAAAAGAGACTTCAGTTCTACGGACATATGGTCCGCATGGATTGCTCAAGGTTAAACGAACAAATTTTTGATAAAATCTGGAACTATAAAGGGCAAGGAGGCTATGTAAAAGAAATAAAAGAAGAACTTCAAAAATTCAAAATTACTGAAGAAGATTGTCTAAATCGAATAGAGTAAAGAAAAAAAAATGGCCTAAACATTCTTGTCGGGGAGAAGAAGAATCCCAACAGAGGAGAATGGACTGCTGAAAGAAGAGCTGCACAGTCGACCAGTATGAAATACTTCTGGAAGAGAAAGAAGGAAACTAGACCTATAAAGAAGTGATATTTGTGTGGTCCTTGTTGGCCTGTCCGCGGTGAATAAAGTTATAATTATCGTCGAACATAAACAGTCGTATGCAACTCGCCTATGATGGTAATTAGGACACTCGTATGGGAATTATAAAACTCGCTTACTCGTGTCTTAATTATTGCCATTGTAGGCAGTGGCGGCTGGCGCAGAAAATAAGTTGTGTGCTGTATGTAACACATTTCCCCTCCAAAAACTAAATATACTGTGTTTAGAAACAGAATTAACTGTATAGAAACACTCCCTCAGTAACACTCAATAGGCTCTTCACTGAGTTTTCCGTACTGAACAAACTATAGTTCATCGATTTGCAAAATGTGGCTATAGGATAGGTAACTTGGGAGTATTAAAAGACCTTCAGCCGGGAACAGTTGAAGGCTTCCTTTATTTTTTTCCACCGTTTGCTTTGAGCGATTTCCTCTAAAATGCTGCCCCAGAGTCTTGAAGGAACCACCTTCTACGTTCTCATTTCGTGTGATGAGTGCTGCCGCGGTGTGCTTGTACGAAGAATTGATGTGATGTCTTGGCCTGGGGTCTTGGCTGTTGTCCCAACAGCACGACGGAAAAGGTGGGCACTCATGCGCAAAAGGCAGAGCTCATGTTTGGAGGCAATAAACGTCGAAATTCTCGCTGAGCTGCGATCTACACAGCCATTGCTGGACGCGGAGTGGAACGCACGACTAGATAATACCTCGTTGTGAGGGGAGTTTACTGACATCTTTTTAATGCACTGTATTTGATAGTAGATAATATTACAAAAGTAATTAATTTTCTAATAGAACAATGTGCTGCAGCACTTCAGCACTTAAGGCGGAGCCGCCCCTGATTGTAGGCTCGTTGCATAATGTACTAATAATACATCTATCAAGATTCTGTCGGCTGACTAAGTGAAGAGCGCATGAGCTAGATTCTCACCGAGGATCAAAGTCCTTCCTAAGCTCTGTTCTTCTTTTCTTGGTAATTCTGTGGGCTCAGCATTTGCTCTCTACCCAGTACCAAATTTGGAAGCTTTGAAACATTGTTTATCCTGAAGTAGCACCAACAGATAGCGCAGAGGTACTATGTTGGATCATTTTGTTATTTTGGTCGAATAACACAAAATAGACTGTACAAACAATTTAAAATTAAAATGTATCGTATTATCAACTAGTTATTCTTCAAATTCACTGGAGACCTAAAAAGAACAATCATGACATCTAGCAGAAAATTTTCGTATAAGAAATCCCTTTACTGAACAGAGAGCTGGATTATAATTTATAATTTATAATTTATGTGGAACTAATGTCATACACTTGCTTCCTCCATGACGTTCTGGTGTGTTTATGTCAACAACAGCATTCACTAAAATGGTAGGCGAAATCGTTTGAATGCAATGCCCTGTGCAGAAATGGAGTTGCGGATATTAAAGTACAGTGCTATTTATTTTGCAATATTCCGCAGTTTGTTTATGCAAATCAGTGCGGAGTGTTGGTGCACATATTTTTTTGAGGCTATTCGAACAAATGCAACAAGAGTGGGCCGGCTAGTGAGGTTGTATTTCGGTGAATATCTAAATTCGTTGCATCAGTGTTTAAAAGATCACCTCAATCACACTTTCCATGTTGGTATAGGCTAGGGTAGGATGGTGTGTTGCAAACTTTGGACGTAGATTCCTAAATTTCATGCATATTTCATAGTATTTTCTTGTTACCGTAAAGGTTCGTGCTGATTTTGTCTTTGTGTTTGGGATTGTAACTTCAATGGTTGATCCAATATAGGCTACATTGTCAACGTTCAAAGCAAGTAATTAATGCCCGACATGTTGGATTTTGTGCACACGTGCGAAGCTATCCTTACCTAATTGGTCAATGAATGAGCTCTGATGGTTGAAGAAACTGTTTCATAATGAAAAATACTTCTTTAATGATCACCAATATGATACAGTTTTCTGACATATAATATTTACATTTAGACACCGTCGAACATAAAATAAGAATAGATCTACTCTCTCAACATTATACCAACTGTGAAATTTTAAAACCAATCCACACCGTAGTGTTAGGATGAAGAATGAGACTTGAAGTAAGCTGTCCGCCTTCAGAGTGCGCAAGCAGTAAGCTGGAAAATAAGTTTCTCTTTACATGGCAGAAGCTGCCCTCAGGGCATAGCGCCCATTCACGCGTGATATGAAATGCCAGTTAGAGGGAAGCTGGGCCAGACAAGTTACACGCTCAAGTTGGCTGCATTGGATCTTTGATGATAGACGACTCCCCTCGGAACGTACCGTACTCAATGCTATTACCCAATTGCTCCTTTCAACAATTCCATTTCATCTTTCATATTGCGTTGACAGAACTTTTTTCTCCCTTGATGCTGGATATCTTAGAGCAGGGGTGCACATCCTTTTTATAAGTGGGGGGGAAGTTCATTTTTACATAATTAGTGGCGGGACGCAAGTTACCTTTCCACATAGGCACTTGCCAAATCCTACCGCTAAAGCTATTGTTACTACAGTGAAACCTCTCTAAAAGACCAACCCTATTAAAAGACCACCCCTCTTAAAGACCGATTTTTCTTGGAACCGATTTAAAATCTCTTAAGGTCAATGTATTTGTTACCTCTATTTAAGGACCACCCCTCTCCCCGACCAAAGACCAGGCATTTTCTCAGTCTGACCTCTTTCAAAAGACCACTTCTCGTCTGCCTTCCCATTGGAGATGGTGATGAGGGTGATGATGTAAAGAATAGTTCTGTTAGCACAGAACTGCATCAGAATACAATGTGATTAGAAAAAGTGTTATGTATCGTATAAAAAATACAAAAAAACGGGTCTCCTAGAAGATTGTTCAAACCCAGAACAAATTAATGGACTTCCGAACTCACTCAGAGATAGTCTAGAAAGTGAAATTGTTAAAAAAAGATGTGCTAATCTGAAACAGAGATCAATTCGTGACTTTTTTTTTAATGACACAGCTCAGAAAATAACTCATCGTAATTAATTTGTACTAAATGTGAACCAATGCAGATAAATTGTAATCAACTATGTGTTCCAACTGCACTTTATTAATAATGCAGTATAAAATTATTTTTAATGCCGACCCCTATTGAGAGACCACCCCTCAAAAAGACCAGATTTCCGTCAATGGTCTCTTAATAGAGGTTTCACTGTATTATCTGAATAACCTATTTTACCAGTTGTGTCCTCTAAATGGTTTAAATCGATTTTTGAAGTCTTTGGGTAAATTGCGTTATTAAGTTATCAAATTACTGATTTAGAATCAACTTACTCGTAATTCGAAAAGGTTTAGGGGTATATAAACCTATAAATAGCCTCGCGCTACACCACTTCAAGGTCCGACAGCGCCCTTATCCTCCCCTGCCGCACAACGACTAGTCGGTGTGTCAGTCACGTGCTCACATCATCATGCCTAGGTATATATTATTTCAGTAGGCGCTCACAAGCGACCGATCGTGAATAATGAGCATTCAAATGAAAGAGAATATACCTTACCAGTGACGCATTGCACTCTAATTTCATAAATATTTTAATTTCTTCAAAGAATGACTTTTAATAAACTGTACGAAGTGTGCGATTTGCAGATACCCTTGCTGCAGGAAAATACGCTCCAGAATTGCTGTCCACTTCACATTTTGGCCGCTGTGACGCCTGTTTTATGTCATTTTAACATTCTGAGGTATTTCCTTTATAATTTTGCATGGATTTCAGAAACAGTAATTTAAAGGAATGAGTACCGTATTGAAATCGTATAATTTCATAATTATCGATCGAATAGCCGGTGAACGTTACAGCTAAGCTGTCAATCAATGGACTCAGCACACAAATGACATTAGCAGTGTCGAATTGCATTCTAATTTCATAAATATCAATTTTTGTAAAACGTGTGCGATTTGCGACATTTTTGCTGTTCAGTTTGCATTTTGGCCGTAGTGTACCCGTCTAAGAAGCGGAAATACAGGTCATCATTCGACTTAAGCTCAGTTCAGGGCGTGTACCATTCATCCCACTGTCTGACAATGTATTTAGAATGTGAACAAAAGGAAGGACACGCTATAAAAGACTATAACACCAACTACATTAAATAATAACTTTAATATACTTAAAAATCCAAACATAAATCTCAACACACAAATATAATGGTAAAAATTACCCTCACACATAATTAACAAAATGACCATTTAATTATCTCGCTTCACTTCACTGGATATGTTCATGATCCATCTTATTACATTAGCAGTTTAGTCTTGAACATTTAACTCTTTCATCCATTAAATACGGGGTATTTCAATCACTTCCACTGAGTTTTCACCTGGTCGGGCTCGAACTCAGGATATTTATCTGTTAGTAAAACAATGCCTTCATCTGGCTTTAACTGGAACTTATAATTCTCTACATTTACATTATTCTTATTCATCTCTGTTCTCCACATATTCTTAACACTAATTATCCTTCAATAACATATAATAACATTTCAAAAATGAGTATCATTCATTTCTAACACTTTCTTTACAAACACTTTTTATTGCAGCCATTGTGCCCCGGAGAATAGGATGTTTATGGAGCCCGCACTCCACAAAGTCCAATTCTAGTGCTTTTATCTCACCCGTATTCATTTTCTTTGAGGGGAGGAACCTAATTTGGCATTTTCCAAAATGCGTTTATTATTATTATCAAGAGTTTAGTGCTTTTCAGTCGGTCAACACGAATGTACCCAAAAGAGATGGGTTATGCCCTAATCCTGAAATAAATAACATGAGATTAATAAAACACTAGGATGACCAGTTTCGATCGTCAAGCGATCATCATCAGATCCATTACACTTAGGCTACAAAATCTATGTTTGAAATACAGGTGAAAATATTTACAATATGTACAATTATTTAGTTGCAGTATTGGTATTGCAACTGTCAGTGTATGCTAAATGCAGTATATATGTTAGGTGAAATGCTAAATGGTGATAGCTATCCGGAGATTGTACTTTAGAGAGATTATATGGTTGTAAACTATGGTTAAACTATAACATTTTAGGCTAACTACTTATCTGATTGTCATCCGTACTACAGCTACTCGCAGTTTTCGTGCTCACTGGAACTCACTGTGCGGTCGACTGCGGTGGCTATCTTAACGACTGGTTTTTTCCTGCCTTCTCCCCCCTGTCCCTACGTGCTGTGGGGAGTGATAGCGATGTGTTTATGCGAGGTGTTGTGCCCGTTTAGACCGGAGTCCGCACGACCACATATGCATTTTACCAATAATCAGTCAGCACGAGAGTCAAAATATCCCGCAGCGCCAGATGGGTTAAAGCTAATCACAAAAACGACATCAAATAAAAAAAATGGTTTACTGATTTTCGGCTCAATGCAACAATAAGGATAGAAGGAGATTCAATTGGGCGTAACACATCAAGTAAAATTATCTCATTTTATTTTGAATTTAAAATTGACTGCAAAAATGCTCAAAGCAGCATCACTCACGTGTGGCGACCCACACTCCTATTTACACAATATACAGAAATTTTCCAAACACATTTGACAATTATTTTTTTGGAAACACAAGTCTGATTGTTAGTCCTGTAGAATGTGTTCCAAAATTATTTATAATTAATGATTAAATCCAGTTCAAATTTAATTGTCTCTACTGGAAATATCGTAGTTCACTGTTTGAATTTTTACATAATATTAACACTCGTAGAATAAATGTTCATAGAATTTTAACTTTCACTTATTTTTCCAGTTTCAAAAATATATATTGTCGAAAAATATTATTTTCATTGAATCAACACAAATTATTTACACATATTAATAACATCTGAAAAGTATTTGACCTTGAGCATAGCATCGAAGAACTGTGCGAAGCACAACAAAAATTAATCGTTCTTCTGACATTAAACATTCGAGAAGTGACTCGATTATGAACTTCAAGTTCCTAACAAAATACATGATTTCTGAATCATCAACTTGATCAATAAATTGTTGAACCATTCAACTATTCAATTTTCCACTTGGAATCATTATTATAAAAAATATTTATATTCATGGCCATTTTTAGTAACTTTCACAACTTGCAATTCTTCGACAGAATGCGGAAATAAGAATTGTAATTTCATAATGAATTCATTTAGTTCATGGCACTAGGATTGAAATTATCCTTCAAATTATTCGTGGTTATAGAATTATCTTTAATTGGCAGTGGTCCATTCTATTATTTGTGTAAGAACACAATATTACAACAACAACGGCAAAGGTCTTCCTCTGAAGAAGAATAAACTACTATCATGACAAATCCGGGTTCTAGCAAAATCAAAGTCTAAATGGAATCCGTAAACAAGGTTGAAATAAGAACTGATGGTTTCTAAGAAATAACCTTCGGGTCATTCATACGACGAAATGTGTAGTTCCAATACTCCTATAAACCTGAGCCATCGAACCTGCTATTTGATTGATGCTCGAAAAAATCTCCTCATTTCTGCGACTTAAACATGCGCACCTGGGAATGGCATTTCAACTACTCCACACACATAAATTTTCTTCCCAAAATTTATACAATAAATCAAGCCTCTGATTGTTATCAACACTGGAAGATTAATAAACTCACAAGTTTATTTTATTTTACCATTCAGTTCAACCCGTGAATTTACCATACTTATGAAAATCTTTATTTCACTTTCGAGTGTATTTACGTCATGATTTTATATAAATACAAAAATACCCTATTTGATACAAATATCATTTGCTTCCCGTTTCATGCCTCTCCGTGTTATCTGAAAAATATACTTTGCTCATTGCAAATATCAACTGTTCAACCAGAACTGAAATGTTGGTTGAATGCGGGCTTGCGCTAACCACTCTCCTTCGGAAAATCTCCTGTTCCAAACTAGAAATGATTAAACTACTTCATAGGCTCTCTCTCAATACATGTGATTATTATAAAATATAATATCCAAGAATTATTTAGAAAAATTATAAAAATTATTATTATTATTATTATTAGTTGATTATTATTATTATTATTAGTCATATTATTTTAAATATATTTAATTATTATTTCATTATGTGAGAATCCACATGTTCGAACCTTCGAATATGGAAAAAATATCCATTCCTCAACAAAAATAATTTAATTCAACCATTACATCGACGGTTTTCCGTGATATCCCTAAAATATGAAATATTCAAATAAATGCTCGAAATGCTCGGTCATCGATCCTAAACTGTTCTGAGTGCTGAAAATGCTCAGAATAACTCTAATAAGTCTTGCGTAAATCATTGCAAGATTTAAATACGAACAAAAATAAATGTGTTGGTCATCTGCCGAAAAAATAGTTTGTTCCAATTAGCTAGGCATAATATAATTCAAATGTGGCTTACATTTCTTGATGGTCTTGAAGCGTAGTGAACCTGGTCTATACCAGATTTATCCATAGACATGCCCTATCGGACAAGCACGTATAATCCTTGTATCGGCCGCCATTATATACCCACAATCCGTCTAACAAGACATAGTGGTAGTATCTTTTGACGTTTGAAGTAACTGTTGATCCATTTTAATATTGGCTTCTGTTAGAGCCATAACAGTTTGCTTAAATGGGGTCAGATCTAAGTGATCTATTCTCAGATATGTCAGTTGTAACATAACTCACGGTAATCTTTTCAGTACAAGAAAACACTGACAGTCTAACCAATCAACGGCTGTTCTGAAGATCGTTCCCTGGGCATGGCTTCACACCATCTAGCATGCGCGAAGCAACATGTAGTTTCCCTGCGTTGGTTAATGAACACCACCGTGATAGACTGGTCTTCAATGTACTAATAGATCGGAGTGGTTATCAAGTTACAAATATGAAAACTGACTGAAATGGACTAAATATCCAAGTATTAGGTTATTACTGGACTGTGACAAAGTACTAATTCTAGACAAAGTCTAGCATATGTCCATGTGAAAATAAAAATATTTCACCAGTGTCTGTAGAAAATAATCAATCACCTAGTGATTCTCCTCGCCGGAAACTTACTAAGTTCCACCTCGTAGCGCAGCACTTTTGTGACTATCACAACTTTGAAAATTACTTCTGCGTAGATCCGGCAACCATGTGCCTTGGCTCAGCGTAGCAGCAACTTGCTCGGCAAGTGCTTGTGTTGGAATGAGCTATCGATGCCTCGGCCGGCCGGTTTTTATTCAAAACAGCCAGGGTCACGCGTCATCACGCTGAAATCTGAAAATCCTCATATCTCTGGTATCCCTGGTCCGATTTACTTGATACTAAGTGCATTCTCTTTCATTTGGCCGTGCCAGTAATCTGATCCAAGTCTCAAGTCTCTACTCCATGGTTAACTATTTAATCAATAAATAGCCTCGACCTCTGCTATTACTCGCTACGTCACTTGACATGCTCTTAGCGGTATATTCTTTCCAATTGCTTCGAGAAGCAATGGAGCGCGATATTCAAATATCTCAACTTTCAAAAGCGGCTGTAGCCTTTCCCTTGATATCTAGGTGTCTGAATCTTGGAATACCCATTCCTAGAGTTGGGCACATCCACCCCACACCTAGCAAAAAATAAAAATTGAAAAATTTTTATTTTTCCTATCTACACATTAAATCTTCTGGTTCTTGAATAATAAATCTTCAAATTCGATGCATTATAAGTTCCCACGATGTTACCAGTTCGTGTATTGGCGACTTCATAGCTTCCATTGTTGTTTACTTCCACAATCTTCAAAATCTTCAATTTCACCAGGTTTAATATCAAAAATATCGTGATACTCTTCCAAAATCTTCCCTAGCTCTGGGGACTCCTTCTCAGTGTAGACTTCTCTTCCTTCAGCTTCATGAAAAATCAGAGACCATTGAGCATCTCCCTCGATGTCTTCCTCTTCTTTTCCGTCGAAGTTAATCTCTTCGGTATTCTTGAATCTGATCGTCTCTGTCTTCATGTCTATCACTGCTTGATATTTCTGATTGAAATCCGCTCCCAATATCATGTCAAAAGCCATGTCCTTCATTACTACAAACACATGTCGGAAATCATGTCCTCCTATAGTAATACATAAGTATAATTGTGTTTTACACAGATATATTTTGTTGGGTATTATTCCTTGGATCTTAATTCCTGATACTTGAATCTCTTCTAAATTCTCTTTGAGCTTCCACAGAATATAAAGCTTCTCGCTTACAAGACAAAGCATAGCCCCAGTATCAATCAAAGTATCGACAGGCATACCGAATACTTCGCATGATATGATTGGCATTCTAATTCTTGTACCCATTTCTTTCCGTTCGTCATTCTGTTGAATTAAGTCATCATCCTCTGCTTGCCATTTAATAATTCTGGAAGTGAAAGTGTTCAAAATTCTATCTTCTACTGTGAATTCGGAGTTTTTTTTTTCGTTTACATTCCCCCAGAATTGTTGTGTTCCCGATGGACCTGGTTCATTGGGCCTCTGCTCCAAAAACTGCAAGTTATCTTGGTGTCTTGCTTCCAAGTTCTTCCTCGTCTCCTTGTTGAACTCTTCATTGGACTGACGAGTATCCACATTCCCTCTGTTATTGTAGTTGTTTCGACCATAGTATCTTCTTTCCTGGTACCTTCCTTGGTTCTCCCTTGGCCTTCTCCATCGAGTATTATATCGATTTCCACCATCCGGTCTCGCATAAGGCTTGTAACTGTATCTGTTACTGTACTGATTCCATCCTCTTTTATTGGGATCTTCCCTCGGCGTTTTCTCTTCTCGCCCCTCTCGAATCTCTCGAGGTGTTTGAGAATAACTATCAGCCATAACAGCGTACACAGCGTTGTTATTCTTTCCTCCCTTCTGATGGAAGAATTGAGCATTCGTATGATACAGCTTCTGTAATACCTCGTCAAATTGCTCCATATTATAGATGTCAGCAGCGATCAAAGTCCTTTGGACGTCTGCTGGAAACTGACGTATCAATGCAGTAATTAATTCGTTATCTGGCATCGGCGGATCTAAATGTTGTAGTTTAGAAAGCTGTCCAGAAAAGTACGTAGAGTATCGAGTAGGTTGTGACGTCGAGAATCTCTTCGAATATAATTCTGCTCTGACTTGCTCTTGGGTTTCCGGGGACCAAAACGTTTTCAATAACCCACGAGAAAACTCCTCAAAAGTGGTTGGAGTGGATCTAAAAGCTCTAAACCAAAGAAGTGCAGGACCTTCCAAAAACTTCCCTATCACTCGGATCTGTCTTTCTTTAGGGATCTTGGAATCTTTCAGGTAATCCCCTGCTTCTCTCAAAAATTCCACTGGTGTCACAGAATCTCGCCCTGAAAATTTAGAAGGCTTATCCTCAACATTCTTGAATACAGTTATGGGGTTGGATTGAAATACTGTCCTGGCCTCCTCCTGTCTTTGACTATCCGTTTCTCTAGCTGCTCCTAGATTTATCTGTATCTGTTCTTTTCCCCTTACACTTGGCATTTTCAACAGATGGTCAGACTGTTTCTCGTCCTTGATTTGGGTTTTCATAGCCGCAAGTTCCTTCTGCTTTTCTTCTGCCATTTTCTTAATTGCTTCAGTTTCTTTACAATTTTCCTTGACATCAGTGGATACCTGGTTCATAACAGCCTCGTGACTTTTCAATGACCCTGTCATATCTGATATGTCCTTCTGAGTTGCTTGGATATCTTTGGAAATTACTTGAATATGGGATGACTAAGATTCCCTAATCTCCTTGATTCCCTCTTGGTTCTCCAGCTTGAGTGTGTCTTTAATTTCATTGACAACTGTGGTTTTAATTTCAGTTTGTAACTCATTAATCACACCTTCTCTTATTTCTCCCATTACAAGTTCTTTGAATTGTTCTGTCAACCGTTGAACAAATAGAATTCCCATCTCATTACTCTCCTTATTCACTCTGACTTCTAGGTTGATCATGTCTTCACCAACTTTCCTAAGACCATGTTCTATCCTATCAGCTAAGCTTTGGGATCTAAGATCGGCATCGCGAAATTTATCGTCCATTAAACTTGCGTTAGTAGTTAATGAAGTTTCGAGCTCATGTGTTTTTTCGCATAATTTAGTCATTTTACTCTCAAGTGACATTTTCAAAATTTCGGAATTCTCTTTAAATTTACTTTCCATAGAATTAAATTTACTATTTAAATTTTCTTTCAAGTTATCTTTCAACCTGCTTTCCAACAAATCGGAATTTTCCTTGAGTTTATCCTCTAAACTTTCTTTCAAGTTATCTTTTAACCTGCTTTCTAACAAATCAGAACTTTCTTTCAAGTTACCTTTTAAAGAATCAGAATTTTCTTTAAGTTTATTTTCTAAAGAATCAGAATTTTCTTTAAGTTTATTTTCTAAAGAATCAGAATTTTCTTTAAGTTTCCTTTCCAAAGCCTCAGTATTTTCTTTCATAATGGCTGCGACACGCAGTCCAGCTTCTTTGAAACTCTCTTCCAAACTCCTCATCATCCTCATCATTTCTTCCATAATTTTCAATTATTATTCAAAACTTAGGGGTATACAATATTGGCAAACACAAGCTTATAACTAGAACAAGAAATATGAATAGCTAATTGGAACACTCTAATAAAATGAGATTTGTCCTAATGTCGACGTGATGGAAAAACAAAATTCTCTACGTTTACGAATTACATTCACCACAATATCACAAGAAAAATATGCAAGTTCTCAAATATCCTCCACCTGGATTCTAATAATGCGTATGTCCAGTCATCGAACGTTTACTACTGAATTTACTTGACGCCCTAATGGTTAAGCCATTATCAAAAATAATCAAACCCATTCTAATTATTAATCCAGTAAAATTTTTAATTTTCCTCACTAATTGGGTTTAATACTAATTTATTCATCCAAACCAGACATCTCTCAACTCCCAAAATATTTCTATAAAAATTATCACAATTTAAATCGGCATGCGATTGACCATGTCTAACTCGAGACCCACGTTCGAAGCCATTTCTCTCTCTATCTTATGTTATGTGCCCGTTTAGACCGGAGTCCGCACGACCACATATGCATTTTACCAATAATCAGACAGCACGAGAGTCAAAATATCCCGGAGCGCCAGATGGGTTAAAGCTAATCGCAAAAACGAGATCAAATAAAAAAAATGCTTTACTGATTTTCGGCTCAATGCAACAATAAGGATAGAAGGAGATTCAATTGGGCGTAACACATCAAGTAAAATTATCTCATTTTATTTTGAATTTAAAATTGACTGAAAAAATGCTCAAAGCAGCATCACTCACGTGTGGCGACCCACACTCCTATTTACACAATATACAGAAATTTTCCAAACACATTTGACAATTATTTTTTTGGAAACACAAGTCTGATTGTTAGTCCTGTAGACTGTGTTCCAAAATTATTTATAATTAATGATTAAATCCAGTTCAAATTTAATTGTCTCTACTGGAAATATCGTAGTTCACTGTTTGAATTTTTACATAATATTAACACTCGTAGAATAAATGTTCATAGAATTTTAACTTTCACTTATTTTTCCAGTTTCAAAAATATATATTGTCGAAAAATATTATTATCATTGAATCAACACAAATTATTTACACATATTAATAACATCTGAAAAGTATTTGACCTTGAGCATAGCATCGAAGAACTGTGCGAAGCACAACAAAAATTAATCGTTCTTCTGACATTAAACATTCGAGAAGTGACTCGATTATGAACTTCAAGTTCCTAACAAAATACATGATTTCTGAATCATCAACTTGATCAATAAATTGTTGAACCATTCAACTATTCAATTTTCCACTTGGAATCATTATTATAAAAAATATTTATATTCATGGCCATTTTTAGTAACTTTCACAACTTGCAATTCTTCGACAGAATGCGGAAATAAGAATTGTAATTTCATAATGAATTCATTTAGTTCATGGCACTAGGATTGAAATTATCCTTCAAATTATTCGTGGTTATAGAATTATCTTTAATTGGCAGTGGCCCATTCTATTATTTGTGTAAGAACACAATATTACCACAACAACGGCAAAGGTCTTCCTCTGAAGAAGAATAAACTACTATCATGACAAATCCGGGTTCTAGCAAAATCAAAGTCTAAATGGAATCCGTAAACAAGGTTGAAATAAGAACTGATGGTTTCTAAGAAATAACCTTCGGGTCATTCATACGACGAAATGTGTAGTTCCAATACTCCTATAAACCTGAGCCATCGAACCTGCTATTTGATTGATGCTCGAAAAAATCTCCTCATTCCTGCGACTTAAACATGCGCACCTGGGAATGGCATTTCAACTACTCCACACACATAAATTTTCTTCCCAAAATTTATACAATAAATCAAGCCTCTGCTTGTTATCAACACTGGAAGATTAATAAACTCACAAGTTTATTTTATTTTACCATTCAGTTCAACCCGTGAATTTACCATACTTATGAAAATCTTTATTTCACTTTCGAGTGTATTTACGTCATGATTTTATATAAATACAAAAATATCCTATTTGATACAAATATCATTTGCTTCCCGTTTCATGCCTCTCCGTGTTATCTGAAAAATATACTTTGCTCATTGCAAATATCAACTGTTCAACCAGAACTGAAATGTTGGTTGAATGCGGGCTTGCGCTAACCACTCTCCTTCGGAAAATCTCCTGTTCCAAACTAGAAATGATTAAACTACTTCATAGGCTCTCTCTCAATACATGTGATTATTATAAAATATAATATCCAAGAATTATTTAGAAAAATTATAAAAATTATTATTATTATTATTATTAGTTGATTATTATTATTATTATTAGTCATATTATTTTAAATATATTTAATTATTATTTCATTATGTGAGAATCCACATGTTCGAACCTTCGAATATGGAAAAAATATCCATTCCTCAACAAAAATAATTTAATTCAACCATTACATCGACGGTTTTCCGTGATATCCCTAAAATATGAAATATTCAAATAAATGCTCGAAATGCTCGGTCATCGATCCTAAACTGTTCTGAGTGCTGAAAATGCTCAGAATAACTCTAATAAGTCTTGCGTAAATCATTGCAAGATTTAAATACGAACAAAAATAAATGTGTTGGTCATCTGCCGAAAAAATAGTTTGTTCCAATTAGCTAGGCATAATATAATTCAAATGTGGCTTACATTTCTTGATGGTCTTGAAGCGTAGTGAACCTGGTCTATACCAGATTTATCCATAGACATGCCCTATCGGACAAGCACGTATAATCCTTGTATCGGCCGCCATTATATACCCACAATCCGTCTAACAAGACATAGTGGTAGTATCTTTTGACGTTTGAAGTAACTGTTGATCCATTTTAATATTGGCTTCTGTTAAAGCCATAACAGTTTGCTTAAATGGGGTCAGATCTAAGTGATCTATTCTCAGATATGTCAGTTGTAACATAACTCACGGTAATCTTTTCAGTACAAGAAAACACTGACAGTCTAACCAATCAACGGCTGTTCTGAAGATCGTTCCCTGGGCATGGCTTCACACCATCTAGCATGCGCGAAGCAACATGTAGTTTCCCTGCGTTGGTTAATGAACACCACCGTGATAGACTGGTCTTCAATGTACTAATAGATCGGAGTGGTTATCAAGTTACAAATATGAAAACTGACTGAAATGGACTAAATATCCAAGTATTAGGTTATTACTGGACTGTGACAAAGTACTAATTCTAGACAAAGTCTAGCATATGTCCATGTGAAAATAAAAATATTTCACCAGTGTCTGTAGAAAATAATCAATCACCTAGTGATTTTCCTCGCCGGAAACTTACTAAGTTCCACCTCGTAGCGCAGCACTTTTGTGACTATCACAACTTTGAAAATTACTTCTGCGTAGATCCGGCAACCATGTGCCTTGGCTCAGCATAGCAGCAACTTGCTCGGCAAGTGCTTGTGTTGGAATGAGCTATCGATGCCTCGGCCGGCCGGCTTTATTCAAAACAGCCAGGGTCACGCGTCATCACGCTGAAATCTGGAAATCCTCATATCTCTGGTATCCCTGGTCCGATTTACTTGATACTAATTGCATTCTCTTTCATTTGGCCGTACCAGTAATCTGATCCAAGTCTCAAGTCTCTACTCCATGGTTAACTATTTAATCAATAAATAGCCTCGACCTCTGCTATTACTCGCTACGTCACTTGACATGCTCTTAGCGGTATATTCTTTCCAATTGCTTCGAGAAGCAATGGAGCGCGATATTCAAATATCTCAACTTTCAAAAGCGGCTGTAGCCTTTCCCTTGATATCTAGGTGTCTGAATCTTGGAATACCCATTCCTAGAGTTGGGCCCAGTGTTGCCAACCTAGATAAGATGTATGTTATTGAATGAGGTGGGTCTACAACTATTAAAGACCGAGGATTAGCCCTCGCCACGCGTGGAGCATAACCCATTCGAACTAAGCGTTGACGGTCTTATGAGGACGTCCCGGCACCTTTAATACTGCCGCGAATATGGGCCTTGGTTTATTGCAGAAGAAAAGTACATCGTACACCTGATCCAGATAACATTTACCTATTAAAAACCCCTAATTTCCCCCCTTTTTTATCTAGCTTGGCTGTGTCGCTAAATTGTGTTTTGTTTCCGACAGGGTGTGTTTTTTAGTAGCGTGAAGAGGGGTGAGCTCTCCATGAACGTGAGTTCATTTAGATTGTTGGGATTGTTTCGTTTGGCTAGGTGTATCTCGATTGCTTCCTTTATGTCAAGAGCTCTGCCTTTCGATTCGTGATGGATTATTTTAAGGTCCGACTCTATGTTGGTAAAGCTGTGCCCTGCGTCACACATATGTTCGCATACGGCTGAATGTGTTCCGTATCTTATCGCATTCCTATGTTCATTATAACGTGTGTCTACTCGCCTTCCACTCTGCCCGATGTAATTAGCTTGACAATCGGTGTCTTGGCACGTTATAGAATATACCCCTGACCTTGAATACGGGTCACGTTTATTTAGATTACTATTTAGGAGGTGCCTAGCGGTTGTGTTTTTCGTCGTGAAAGCTATCTTTATGCCTTGCCTTGCGAATACATATAAAATCACTAACCTATTCAAAAAACAAGGCATAAAGATAGCTTTCACGACGAAAAACACAACCGCTAGGCACCTCCTAAATAGTAATCTAAATAAACGTGACCCGTATTCAAGGTCAGGGGTATATTCTATAACGTGCCAAGACACCGATTGTCAAGCTAATTACATCGGGCAGAGTGGAAGGCGAGTAGACACACGATATAATGAACATAGGAATGCGATAAGATACGGAACACATTCAGCCGTGTGCGAACATATGTGTGACGCAGGGCACAGCTTTACCAACATAGAGTCGGACCTTAAAATAATCCATCACGAATCGAAAGGCAGAGCTCTTGACATAAAGGAAGCAATCGAGATACACCTAGCCAAACGAAACAATCCCAACAATCTAAATGAACACACGTTCATGGAGAGCTCACCCCTCTTCACGCTACTAAAAACACACTCTGTCGGAAACAAAACACAATTTAGCGACACAGCCAAGCTAGATAAAAAAGGGGGCAAATTAGGGGTTTTTTAATAGGTAAATGTTATCTGGATCAGGTGTACGATGTACTTTTCTTCTGCAATAAACCAAGGCCCATATTCGCGGCAGTATTAAAGGTGCCGGGACGTCCTCATAAGACCGTCAACGCTTAGTTCGAATGGGTTATGCTCCACGCGTGGCGAGGGCTAATCCACGGTCTTTAATAGTTGTAGACCCACCTCATTCAATAACATACATCTTATCTAGGTTGGCAACACCTCACATAAACACATCGCTATCACTCCCCACAGCACGTAGGGACAGGTGGGAGAAGGCATGGAAAAACCAGTCGTAAAGATAACCACCGCAGTCGACCGCACAGTGAGTTCCAGTGAGCACGAAAACTGCGAGTAGCTGTAGTACGGAAGACAATCAGATAAGTAGTTAGCCTAAAATTTTATAGTTTAACCATAGTTTACAACCATATAATCTCTCTAAAGTACAATCTCCGGATAGCTATCATCATTTAGCATTTCACCTAACATACATACTGCATTTAGCATACACTGACAGTTGCAATACCATACTGCAACTAAATAATTGTACATATTGTAAATATTTTCACCTGTATTTCAAACATAGATTTTGTAGCCTAAGTGTAATGGATCTGATGATGATCGCTTGACGATCGAAACTGGTCATCCTAGTGTTTTATTAATCTCATGTAATTTATTTCAGGATTAGGGCATAACCCATTTTTTTGGGTACATTCGTGTTGACCGACTGAAAAGCACTAAACTCTTGTTTACTAAGGCAACACTGAAAATATGGCTTCAAACACCATGCTATTATTATCATTCTTTATTTTTATCATTATCATTTTTATTATTATTTTTATTATAAGGGAGGAATAATACACGCATAATAATGATCATTTAGCAGGCAATACTCTTCTGCTGTACTTTGTTTCTTCAAATAAAACCACAATGTCTCCCCTTACGTTATATCTTTAACACATTGACATCTTTATGGCCGAGTCGGCTTGCGGCACGACCCGCCATTAGCTCTTCTCCTCGTTCCGAGTGGAGCGATGAACCTCTTGTAGACAAACGGCCTTTTTCCTTTTGCAACCTGACCTAACACATTCTTCAACGAACCATATGTTTTGAACATTCACTGAGACCACATCTTTTATTGAGAATCCAAGCATTTCCGTTCTATTCCTTTATTATGGACTGCGCACAGTCTAATTATTCATATTTATCTGTGCACTCATAGGGAGGATCATTCTCTGCTATAAGGGTTTTAACATGTGCGTATTATCTAGTCCGTAGTGGCTACAATTATATTTCTGCTGCGATAGGAACTCAATACATAAAGCTAATCAGCCCAGGAACGCCATGTCCTGTCTGGCTGCTGAGGTCAGTATAGCGCACGGGAGGGAATCAATTCCACCCAGCCCCGGCTATCCGCCTAACACAATAATCATCTATCCAGTCTTACGAAACCTTTTTCATTCACGTGCATCCTGGCTACGTGAGAATTACACAATTACAATAGTGAGCATTAGCCTTCACTCTGATACAAATATATAAGACCTACCTTGGTCACCCGACGAATTTCTCCATAGACTATAATGTTCGTCCTCATTGCACGTTAATTCATTATTTAAAAAGCCCACAGCTTACGTTTGGTCTAGCCCATTTTTGGCGACACTAATACATTACTTGGATGCTCAAACGTTCATTACTTCAGTTCGGATATCCTGGCTAGGACAACGAACTTACTGACATATTATACCTTATATATTTCCATTTCATTATTTCTATGGTCTGTTATTATTTTATTTACTTTACATAGGCCTTTATGCCTGTACTTGTGTTCGCTCAGGTCATTTTCATTTAATCCCCTTTATATGATTTAACCGTCCTAGGTTTATCAATTTATTTAATCACTCAATTTGATTTTTACTTTGTATTACTTTGACTTTTGTTTAGTTATCTATCACTTTTAATTATTCAATTTCTCATTAGCTAGGTTGCGTTCAACTTCTATTGCATTTACGTTGCATATCAATCACTGATTTCTTATCAATTTATTCATCTCTTTCAATAATAATTTGGTTCCATCCCTTCATTTAACATTACTTGCTTGCACATAATCGGGTATCAATTCTTATAACTAGAGACTGGAATTTGCCTATTTGCCTATTTTATTCCTGTGTTTAGAAACGTAGGCTTTCGAGATATAAATCCGTTTTAGGTTCTTTTAGGCTAGATTTCGTTGGTTTTATTGTGCCTATAAATGCCTAGTTCAAGGGTTTGTGCCTATTTGGAGTATAATTGCCTATTTGATGCCTTTTGACTGTATTTTAAAGTGCATTATATTGCAGCTGGTGTGCTCGACAGAATTATATCCTCATTTCTCAATATGTGTTTACCCCACGAACAAGAATGGGAATTCTCGGAAGTCACCAGAAATAGCGCCTGGGATCTCGATATTAAGCCTCCAAACTTAACAACCCTTCGTTTTGTATTTCGCTTTTCTTTATATTGAAAATTTACCCGTTAGTATGTGTGTGAATTAATATCATAAACTTTATGCTGATTGAATAACAAAAGAACTAACTTAATACCATGTTTTTGCGTTTTTTCAATCTCGATATTAAGCCTCCAAAGTTAAAAACCCTTCGTTTCAGGTATCGTCCCCTTCAAAAGCCGCGTTAGGTTTGCGCTGCAACCTAACTGTGAATTAATATACAGTATATCCTGTACGCGTCTGAGTGTTGAATGGGCAGGCAGTTAAAAGCAGCCAGGAGGGATGCGATCCAGCTGGCAGTTAAAATGCCGCGGCGATCACAGTGAGTTGGTGCTGTAACCTATCTTGTGTTGAATGGACAGGCGGTTTAAAGCACCTTGGATGGATGCGATCTAACTAGCAGTGGGTGTAGCATGGCCTCTTACCGAGATAGATGGAAACTTGGTGGTCCCGTCTTGAGCTACTGTTGCCATGCAGCCAGGAGGGATGCGATCCAGCTGGCAGTGAAAATGCCGCGGCGATCACAGTGCGTTGGTGCTGTAACCTATCTTGTGTTGAATGGACAGGCAGTTTAAAGCAGGCAGGAGGGATGCGGTCCAGCTGGGAGTGAAAATGCAGCGGCGATCAGTGCGTCGGTGCTGTAACCTATCTTGTGTTGAATGGACAGGCAGTTTAAAGCAGCTTGGAGGGATGAGATCAAGCTGGCAGTGGGTGTAGCATGGCCTCTTACCAAGATAGATGGAAACTTGGTGGTCCCGTCTCGAGCTACTGTTGCTATGGAGATGGCCGGCCTTGCTATTACTTCATCAGTTTATTTTATGCTTTTATTAGCCTTTGCTTGAGTGCAAAAAGGCCGAAATCAGAAGAATGAGAGACTATCGAAAATTCATGTAGCCAGCCGTTCCTTCTGCGTCCTAAGCTATGTGTATGCAAAATTTGGTTGAGATTGGTGGAACGGTGTAGATTTGTATACGGAACAAATCCACCCACCCACTCACCCACATGCATACATACATACATACATACATACATACATACATACATACATACATACATACATACATACATACATACATACAGACTTTCACTTGTATATATAAGATAAGTATGTTATTAAATTATAAGTTGCTTATTGTTAATTCTTTTGATAGTAATTAAATATTTTTTTTAAATTACAAGGAAATTTTTCATGCCTATTTTGTTGCCTATTTTACATGTTAGTGCCTATTTACATGCCTATTTTGGCTATTTTAAGAGCCTATATGCCTGCCTATTTTAACTGTTTTAAGTGCCTATAATTCTCGTCTCTACTTATAACGTTTAATTCTTTACGTGGCCTCATTTTTACGGCCTTTCTTTGCAAGAAGTGAATTAATAAAGACATATTCACTGCCATCACTTGACGTATAATTATTTCACATTGGTACATTTCAAGAAGAAGTTCCATGACGAACTAAAGAGCCTACTTTTCTTAAAATGTAAGATTCATGCCAATGATTAATCTATATGGATCTATCTAGAATAATGACGAAATTAAGTTGCTAATATCGAAATTGCTAATTAGTTCGAAATACTGTATACCTGGCAAAATGTAGCCTAATAGAGCACTACAGGTGGCAGCCCTGGTGACTGAATATATTCATAGTTCCATCTCTTAAGGTACAGAATACAAAATTTGGTTGAAGTCCAATGAATAGCATGGACATTACATGCAGTATAACATTGGATCTAACAGCGCGCGTAAAATCATGTTGGCAACAATGTCATGCATGTAATGGTCAGAAATAATCTGAAATAATATGATCTATTGTTGTTCCAATTTTGAATGAAATCCATTAGTTAGTATAGAAGTTACATGCATTTTAAAATTGGACCTATCAACAGGCTTAGAATCATGTTGGCAGCACTGACGTATATTAGTTACTCCAAATTCATCTAGAATGCCAGGTACTATACGTGTGCAAAGTTTAGAGCTATTGGCTTGCATACTTCCTGATATATTGATATTAGGGTAACAAAAATAGAGACAGCACATATTAACAGTTGGCAGCCCTGGTTGCTCTTAAGAATACGCATTTAAAAATTGTTATCGTACACATAGCACATACGAAATTTGGTGGAAATCCAAATGATAGTATGGAAGATACATGTATTTCAAGTTTGACCTCTCAGCGGGCTTAGAATCATGTTGGTAGCACTGACGTTTATAAGTTACTCCAAATTAATCTAGAATGTCAGGTACTATACGTGTGCATAGTTTAAAACTGTCGGCTTGCATACTTGCTGATATATAAATATTTGGACAAAATAAATAAGAGCATTTATTAATAGTTGGCAGACCTGGTGGGTCTTAAGAATACGCTCAGTCATATCTGGTTATGTACACATACAATATACGAAATTTGGTTGAATTCCAATTGATAGTGTAGAAGTTATATGCATTTAAAAATTGGACCTATCAGCAGGCTTGTAATTATTTTGGCAACACTACCATGTATGAGCTCCTGGAAATTAAACTGCAATATTATTATCTATACGTGTGCCAATTTTGAAATAGCTCCCATTCATACCTTCCAAGATATCCAACATGGAGCTCAAATTTCAATTCCGATTTTTTTGCAGTTGGTAGCACTGACATCATTTTCAAATATGGGCGTGAGATATTCAGGTATAGATCTTTACTCCTACCAAATTTTGTTTCGATTGCTCCAGCCGTTTAGGAGTTGATAGGGGGACACACACACAGCCAGACAGACAGAGAGACAGACAGACATTTGCCCGATCTCATAAGAAAGCGGTAGGGTCGTATTATCACATTTCGCGGCCAGAACAATGGGTCCTTAGTTTTTTCCAGATCATCGAAGTTGAAACTCACTTTAAAAGCCTTGTTTCGCCCCCTAATATCTATCTCTTCACATGTTATATTTTCTACGATACCCCCCTCTTGGAGATGTGCTATAATGTTTTCTGCTTTGGTCTCTTCATCAAGTCTTCCTACATATAACCAAGCTTTGCGCAGTGCTGCCTTTAGCCTGGTATTCTCCTTTGTTCCTATTATTTGTTGACTCCCTCGTTTGACCACCTCCGTCCATTGACCATTTGGTGGTCGATCGGCTGGTTCTTCACAAGGAACTTGAGAACATAAGATTGTTCTTCCTTCCTTCTTACGCTGATCTGTCATAATTACGTTATGCACATCGTTTCCCTCATATGCCATAACGTCGCATGACTGAATTGGTGGTTTAGGAGCCCGTGACTTTACTGTTCGTGGTTCAGTATGGTTGATTATGTTAGGGGTAAATGCTGATTTAATTCCCGCCTTTATAGCTTCTTGGATGCCTTCCGTCATCGATTCTATAATGGCCTTCATTTGCGTTAATACATTTGTCGTTACTCTTTCTTCTATGTCGGCCATGCAAAGGAGTTTTGGTTTACACTCAGAGCAGAACCACGCGAGTTTGCAAGTTTTCCGTCTCATTACGTCAAATTCACCCTTTGTCAGCCCGCAACATTCTAAGTGCTGCCATTTACGGCATTTTTCACATTCTATGGCGTCTTCCTTATTATTTACTCTCATGTTGCAACTGCTACAATGAGCTAAGTTGGTTATTTGCTCATTGACCATTATGAGTTACCAAAATGACGCGAGATACGTTAGAAATTAGTACCTAGTGATACTCTCGGTTGTTACTGTCAACAATAATTCGCGGGATACGGGAGAATATTTTCTCTCTCGCTGGTCTCGAATATTACGGAATTTAGTAAATATGGCTGAAGATTTTCTGTGTTTAGTGTGATACTAACCTTATGTTATTACAATGTATTATAATACCAAATCTACACGCTGATGGTAAATACAATTCCGCAATCTTATAGTAGAGTATTAGTTACACTTTAAATTGTTTTGTATTATCTGATATTCGAGTTAGACACGATTAGTATGCACATTAACACGTCATACGTCATTCACTTTTCCAAGAATCCCTTAAATATCCATGAAATTATTAAAATTGGCAAGGTTTAAATAACATCGGCACTCTCTTCTGAACGTGTTTACCACCAAATGGTCAATGGACGGAGGTGGTCAAACGAGGGAGTCAACAAATAATAGGAACAAAGGAGAATACCAGGCTAAAGGCAGCACTGCGCAAAGCTTGGTTATATGTAGGAAGACTTGATGAAGAGACCAAAGCAGAAAACATTATAGCACATCTCCAAGAGGGGGGTATCGTAGAAAATATAACATGTGAAGAGATAGATATTAGGGGGCGAAACAAGGCTTTTAAAGTGAGTTTCAACTTCGATGATCTGGAAAAAACTAAGGACCCATTGTTCTGGCCGCGAAATATGATAATACGACCCTACCGCTTTCCAAGACAACGTCCAGGATTCATAACTACAAGTACAAGTGAGCCCACCCAATGACTTTTGGATACAAATTCAAGTCAAGTAAACTACACACATCAAAAAAAGTTTTGCATCACCTCGGTTCCCAGATCTCCGGCATATAGACGTTGACTGTGTATATTGTATCCAAGATACAGTCCCTTTGACTGTTCATAGATGTCACTAAAACTGCTCAAAGATGTAAACAACCATGCATGAGCAGGGCCTATTAGACGGAGGGGGTACGACAGCCGATCAGTTCCAGTCATTCCACCAGGACGAAGGTACGCTGCTCATGTTGTCTGTAGTTCTACCATGCCTAGAAGGTCAATACCGCAGTTCGATCGCGTCCGCATTGTTACTTTGTGTCAAGAAGGGCTCTCAACAAGGGAAGTTTCCAGGCGTCTCAGAGTGAACCAAAGCGATGTTGTTCGGACATGGAGGAGGTACAGAGATACAGGAACTGTCGATGACAGGCCTCGCTCAGGCCGCCCAAGGGCTACTACTGTAGTGGATGACCGCTACTTACGGATTGCCGCTCGGAGGAACCCTGACAGCAATGCCACCATGTTGAATAATGCGTTTCGTTCAGCCACAGGACGTCGTGTTTCAACTCAAACTGTGCGCAATAGGCTGCATGATGCGCAACTTCACTCCCGACGTCCATGGCGAGGTCCAGCTTTGCAACCCCGACACCATGCAGCGCGGTACAGATGGGCCCAACAACATGCTGAATGGACCCCACGGAATTGGCATCACGTTCTCTTCACCGATGAGTGTCGCATATGCCTTCAACCAGACAATCGTCGGAGACGTGTTTGGAGGCACCCTGGTCAGGCTGAACGTCTTAGACACACTGTCCAGCGAGTGCAGCAAGGTGGTGGTTCCCTGATGTTTTGGGGTGGCATTATGTGGGGCCGACGTACGCCACTGGTGGTCATGGAAGGCTCCGAAACGGCTTTACGATACCTGAATGACATCCTCCGACCCATAGTGCAACCATATCGGCAGAATATTGGAGAGGCATTTGTCTTCATGGACGACAATTCTCGACCTCATCGTGCACATCTTGTGAATGCGTTCCTTCAAGATAACGACATCGCTCGACTACAGTGGCCAGCATGTTCGCCAGACATGAACCCTATCGAACATGCCTGGGATATGTTGAAAAGGGCTGTTTATGGACGTCTTGACCCACCAACCACTCTGAGAGATTTACGCCGAATTGTCGTTGAGGAGTGGGACAATTTGGACCAACAGTGTCTTGATGAACTTGTGGATAGTATGCCACGGCGAATACAGGCATGCATCAATGCAAGAGGACGTGCTACTGGGTATTAGAGGTAGTGGTGTGTACTGCAATCTGGACCACAAATGCTGAAAGTCTAGCTGTATGATGGTACAACATGCAATGTGTGGGTCTCATGAGCAATAAAACGAGCTGAAATGTTGTTTGTGTTGATCTCTATTCCCTTTGTATTTAACGGTTCCGGAACTCTTGGAACCGAGGTGATGCAAAACTTTTTTTGATGTGTGTATATTAATCCAAGTATTAGCGAACTGAGAGATAAGACTAATTCAATCAGGTTACAGACATTACTATGGAATATTGAGGGAATTACAAGTGCGCTAGACCTTGCCCCGAACAACCTACTACAACGATACAACATTGTGATTCTTAATGAAACTTACCTCACAAAACATTGGGAAACACATAATTTTTACTGCCTCCACAGGTACGCATCAAAGGGAGACAAAGGCAGGCCTAAAGGTGGCATTTCGTGCCTACTCAAACCGTCTCTATCACCATTCACAAAACCGTTTGAAACTGACAAAGTGATGCTGGTACTAACGAACAGGCTATCAATATTGTGTGCATACTTCCAACCAGACCTAACAGAAGTAGACATTATAGACGAATTAGGCACAGCAATGTCGATAGTACCTACCACAAATCCGATAATGATAGCCGGAGACTTCAACTGCCGCATTGATGTCCCTTGCAGGAAAACAAACGCGTTACTTGAATACTTAGAAGAAGAGGGCTTTTCCTTAACGAACAAAAGTGACGAGAAGACATACATAGCTTTCAATGGCACAAGCACGATAGATCTCTTATTCATAAGCAACGACATAGAAACATTGCATCAAGAAGTACTATCCAATGTTGTAGCAAGAAAACACCTCCCATTAGCAACCACCCTCTCAGTTAACATCAATATAAACATTCAAAAAAGCTCCAGAACCCATATTTCGCGGAAAATAGACATGAACAAATTGAGCACTATAGACATGGAAGGAATCACGAACATAATCAAATCTGGAAACATAGACGCCGCGCTAACATTGATCGAGAATCATATCAAGGACGCAACTCCTAAGATACGTCAAAATGCAAGAAGGGCAAAACCATGGTTCACTACCGAATGTTACCAACGGAGGAAGGAGACGCTAGCAGCATTACACAATATAAAAAGGGCAAGTACACATACAGCACTACAAGAGTATGTCAAGAAAAGAAGATATTATAAGGAGGTAGTTAAAAGAGCAAAGGAAAGCTATCAACAATTGAAGGAAGCTCAACTAATACAGGAGGCTGAAACAAACCCTTCCTCAGCCCTAAATCCCAGAAGACCCAAATTCCCAAAGGACATTCCTATGACAACGTGGATTCAGCATCTTACCGCAACCCTACAAGTGCGGGACACCAGACCTATTCTGGTTAGCAACCCTTCTCAACTACCAGTGCCGATCACGGCACAAGATGTCCTGATTGAGATAAACAACTGCGCAGAAAAGAAAGCATGTGGTCCAGATACTATTCACTACGAGCACCTGAAGATGACAGCTCCGCTGTTAAAAGGGCTATGGGCAGAGCTCGTGAACGAATGTTTACTTCAAGGTCACATACCGTCAAACTGGAGAACCTCAACTTTGAAGATGCTATATAAAGGAAAAGGTAATACAGGAGACCCGAATTCCTATCGTGGTATCGCTTTGGAAAACACAATCTTTAAGATCTTTACGAAAATACTCACTAGAAGACTCACAGATTTAGTTGACAACAAGATACCTGAAGAACAGTTTGGCTTCCGGAAAGGAAGGAATACACTACAAGCCGTTAACTGTCTTTTAACGAATGTAGAAGACGCGCTAAGACAGAAAAGAGGAAAGCTATATGCAGTATTCGTCGACTTCACCAAGGCGTTTGATCTAATGAGTAGAAACACTTTGCTCAGGAAACTTGAAAATATGATCGGAAAAGAACATTACCTTTTTGGGATAATAAGGGACATTCTCCACAAAAACAGCCTACAAATAGATGACAGTATAGTTCAATCAGAACGAATAGAACAAACAAATGGTGTACTTCAGGGTGACCCTTTGAGCCCGTTACTATTTAACATCGCTACAGCTGATGTCATTGAGGCTATTTACCTTGAGGGAGCGAAAATTTACATCTACGCGGATGATATGGTTGTGGCATCGACATCAAAGGAAACCTTGCAATCGTCCATTGATAAACTTACCACATGGGCTCAACAAAATGATATGACGATAAACTGCACCAAGACAGTAATGCTGGCATTCCGTAAAGGCGGGAAACTATCCGCAGATGATCATATACTACTAAATGGAGAACCCCTAGTCAATGTAAATTATTTCAAATACCTAGGAGTAGTAATGCAAATGCAAGGGAACGTATTCACGCGACATGTCAGGGATAGAACAACATCGGCCATAAAAGCAATGCAAGACATAATGCAACTGGGAAATCTATCTTTACAAACCGCAATTAATTTATTCAGAACGAAAATAACTCCAATAGTGACATACGGCATTCAAATAACTTGGGATCATTTGACACAAAGTAACCTTCGAGAGATAGAAAGAGTTAAGTCTACTTTTCTAAAGAAAATTCTGCACTTATCAAAATACACGCCATCTCGTCTCACGTACGTACTAGCAAGGGAGACTTTCTTCATAGAAGACCTGCGTTTGGAGAACTCCCTACCATCAACAGTGCAATACCAGAGACTGATCGAAGAACTAAACCTCAAGCGTAATGACATATGGCCTGATTTCTATTCCACAGAAGCTCTTATGTCGACGGACTGGATGAATGCCAACTTTGAACTACGGCATACGATCACCCGTTTTGCAGTCCACGGTTTTCATTTTAAGATATGCACAGCAAGAGGATTTCATGACCCAGGCCCCCAATGCACCTGCTCTCTGTGTGGTAGTGCTATCACGCCATTTCCTGCGCCCAGAGGAAAGTATCGCTAACACGCTTCTGCTGCGAAGAACTATATATATAGCAAACAGAACCAGTCAGACACTTTGTATATAGACACTTTGATGAGTAAGATTTAAGTTATCAGTATTAGTTTTGTATCTCGGCATGGCTATTTGCTGCAATAAATGATTATTATTATTATAAGACTACTTTTTCCTCATTTTTGCAAAATGTGAAAAGTAGGCTGAAAATAGGGCGCACAATGGCTCAACATGTTTTAATTCATTTGGTACTCACCGATTCTGGAACCCATGGTTTCCTCTGATGTGGAAAGATTTCACCCATTATTGCCGTAACTACCACATATTACTGACAATATGGGACACGGAAATTCTTTCTCCATAACACACGTGGTTTCTACTTGGCACAACATATTTATACTTTTACACATAATAAATCCTAATTTCGGGAGCACTTTTACAAAATTTTATATCACCCTTTAAAAATACACTATATTCCTTCACACGTTTTACCTTTATAAATTCTACACTAAAACACTTGACACGTGTTTGAAAAAAACAATTGAGGTTTAGTCCTTCTTTTAACACTTATTACTTTACAATTGATTACAATACATGTAATTGTCTATCGTCGTATCTCAGTTACGAGCGGTGGCCTCCGACACGTTATTCTGGATAACGATTCTTATTTGGATTCTACGTCCTACTCTGCGACAACTCCTAGCTTCGATCCTCCGTCTCGGCCTGGGGGACTCACTCCGGTCTCCCGCGCTTCTCATCACGTGACATCTTGCTTGCTGGTGACGTCACATGGAGGGGACATGCTGTCGCCATAAGATAGTTGGCTTGCAACAGTAGAATGCATAGTGTCTGAAAATCGCGCGTCTAGCTAGAATACCGTTGCATACCGTACTTGTTGTGTTTTATCGTGTCTTGTGGTTAACCATAAGTAAAAGCAGTAAATACAAAGTTAATTGTGCTTTCGCACAGTGCACTAATTGGGGGTCCAAAACCACCGGTACTGGTGTTATGTATCACAGGTTTCCAAGAAGAGAGGAGCTCTGACGAGTGTGGGTGCTACGCTGCAAGCGAAGTGCCAAATTCAACCCCGATAACGCTCGAGTGTGTTCTATACATTTCCGTCCAGAAGACTATGAACTTTTGGGATTACCACACAGAAAAATATTGCGTGCGGATGCTGATCCGTCTATTACACTTCCCGGCTCAAGCTACAGCCCAAGCACATTCACGGACCAAATTGCAGAACAGGTATTTGTTTAATTATTAAGTGTACGAGTAATTTTAATTTGGTTCAATAAATATTTGTATCGGTATTTGGAAGAATCTACTATCTCAAAGGAAACTACAGTACTTATTTGTCAGCTTAGAGTTCATGCGGCATAAAGGGGTGTGATTCTCTAGAATTCAATATAATTACGGTAGTCTTAGTATTTGTCATTTAAAAATTTAGATTTTATTCTCGTACATGCTGTAATAATCATGAAATACAACTCTTATTTACACTCTGCAGATCACCAGTGGTAGAGAAAAGCGTCATGAAGCTAGGAGTTTGAGGAAACGGGCACTGTCGACTATGGAGACTTCGTCACCTAAAAAACGGAAACTTGATCAGGGAACTAACACTGAATCACTGCAAAATGATGAAATTATACAACTCCGAAAACGGGTCGAGGTTTTGGAAAATATAAATGTGGATTTAAGACGAAGGAAAGCGGCTCTAAGAAAGCTCAAAACTCCAAGATATGTTGTATCAATACAAATACAATCACTTTCATTGAAAGTACATATGGGTACTCTTAGAAGGGAGATGGTAAAAGTTCTCTCCACTTGTTTTACTGCAGGGCAGATTCGATGTTTATTAGGAGGTAAAAAGAGGGTGAAATGGTCTTCAGAGGACATAGCAAATGCCCTCGCACTAACATCACTTTCGAAGAAAGCATACGAATATTTGAGGAAACGCAACATTCCACTAACATGCCGTTCAACTCTCCAGAAATGGATTCGGCAATTTAAGTGCAGACCTGGAATTCTGAGAGAGGTACTTTGTCTGTTGAAAGCCAGAGCAGCAAACTACAAGGACTCAGAAAAAAATTGCAGTTTTGTCGTTTGAAGAAATGAATATTGACGGCCGAATATCCTACGATTCATTAGACGATTGCATATTAGGGCCCCACAGTAACGTCCAAGTAGCTATGATCCGAGGGCTGTTTGCTAAATGGAAGCAGTCCGTTTTTTATGACTTCGATGTGACAATGCTTCAGAGTTGTTACAAAACATTATTAGCCAGCTTGTGGGTTGTGCCATTCATATTGTCGCAGTAACTAGTGATATGAGAGGAAAAAACTCTAAAGTCTGGAAGGAACTACATGTAAACAGTAATAACATTTTTTTTTTTTCAGTAATCCAGTGGGCAGTAACAGAAAAGTGTGGGTTTTCTGTGATGTACCCCATCTGTTGAAAACACTTTCTAGATGAAGGTTTAGTGTTAGACGATGGCTCAGAACTTCAGAATAAGACGATAGAAGACCTATTAGAGACTAAAAGGGGGCCCTATCAATAACACATCATATAAATGAGGCTCACCTGAGTGTAACTGGTAGATCCCGTCAGTATGTAAGAATGGCAGCTCAGTTATTTTCCAGACGTACAGCTGTAGCAGTTCGATATGCGCTGAATAAGGAGGGCGAGGGCTGCATCATTGAGCTCGTAAATGATACCTATGATGTTTTGAACTTAAGATCACCCGAAGACAAAAATACTCCCCTCAGAAGTGGTTACGGCTTAAAATTGAAGAGCCAAGAAAACACTTTAAGACGTTTTCTAACATTTATTTCAGGAGTGAGAGTAGGCAAACGGAAAAGTTTACTTCCGTTTCAGAAGGGGTTTATGATATCTATAAACTCCCATTTCGGACTATTCAAAGACATGAAGAAAGAGAACTTGTCTTACATTTTGACAGCCAGGTTGAACCAAGACTGCTTGGAGAAAGTATTTTCTCGTGTGCGTGGTTTGGGAGCCTTTTATAACAACCCCTCCCCGTTTTAATTTCGCAATAGAATTCGACTCCTACTAATGGCAGGTAGCAATGAAATCCCTCTCTCCAGTGGTGTGTCTGTGCAAGCTTACTGTGATCCATCCACGAGTGATGAAAGTGTTGAGAATGAGGAAGATCTTATGACATTTGTGACAAGTGAACTGTGCGTAGGTGTTGTTGAGGGAGCTATGGCAAGCGAAACAATTGATGAATCCGAAGAAACGTCAGCATTATTAGGGACAGAAGACTTGAGTCATGTCGTAGAAAGTGAAGAAGTCAATTACGATGCAATTAAATATATTGCAGGCTATCTGGCAAACAAATGCCGTTCTATAGACGAGAGTCTGGGGGTTAGAGGGGAAAAGTGTACCTTATCACAAGAAGTGACTCAAGACTGGATCGCAATCATTTCGAAGGGAGGACTAACTCGGCCAACTGAAGAATGGACCCAAAAAGTGGTGCAGTTTGAGGTTTTATTGGGCAATTTTCATGGAATTGACATCTCGAAATGTTAAAGAGTAATAAAGATTTTGACTTCCGTGATTAAATCTAAATTCCCCGAACTCGACAAGAAAATCTTCTCCTTGTACGTCAGGACACGGACTTTCATCCGAATTCGTCACCTCAACAAGAGACGCAAAATACAGGCCATGGAAAAGTATTCGTTGAAGAAGAGACGAATGTCGGCAGCTTCGACCTCCTTAAACAAGTAATACGACATCAAAATGTAAGTTGTAAACATACTTATACTAACAGCTGTTCTAGTGTTTACATGTACGCAGTAGTTAATTCTAATACCTGATTGGTTTTTCTCTTAATGGTGTAGTCTACCTTATTTATAATTTATTACACGTAGGCTACAGTTGTGATTATCGTTTACTCTCATTGAACCCATAATTTACTGAGGTATTGCGAATTATTGTGTGTACCATCCTTGGGGCTACTGTTGAAGTACTGGCACCAGGCTGCTGCCAGCCTGAGGTCCCCTCCCGTCCGCGTCACGCGCGGTGAGCCAATGAGAGCGCAGCGAGCGGTAATAACCTACCTAATATACTCTAACTACCTTGGTTCTCGGCTTCAAAGTTCGGTCAATCTCCACCGTTTAAACACACTGGTTTTATAACTTAACGGGGTTTTTATGTTTCTGTCAATTCCGGTTCTGAATTAGATAGTTCTCGAACGGTTCCCTTTTCGTAGCAAATTTCTACTTGGCTATCAACAATGTTCACTATCTTCACTTTTGCAGCGCGTATATTTATACTTTGAGCGCGTATTTCACTTTTACTTTGTTCCACGGTCCTAAGTCTGTATGGCTCCAACATTCGGCCTAGCACTAGTAACTCAATTTAGCTAAAGTGCGACACTTTCCGGACCTAACTTGTGGATTTGCGTATCACGGTGTCTGTATACTCACGACTTTATACTTGCAGGTTCCTACTGCCTTTTTACTGTGCGTGATATCGACTGGCATATTTTCTTTGAATCGTAGACTAAATTCTTCTTTGAAACTACGTGGCCCTCTCCCAGAGGTCTCATATTCGATCTACTGTCTTTCTGATTGAAGTCATGTCCCATTTCGACTGACTAACTGAACTTCATGTCTTTAACTAGCAGCGTGTGATTATACTTTGACGGGGCAATCTAACATGCCCTCCGAAGAGTAGCATGACGACTTGATGTACTTTGAACGGCGCGTAGCGCCTCTGCGCTCTCTGTTAACAGAATGCCTCGGTGAACCAGCGTGTAACGCCTCAGCGCACACTTGAAGACTGAATAATTATTTAAGACTGTTCTTTCGCCCTTTATCGGGCCCATTTGGGGTAATGACGACTAGTACTGGCGATCTGACTTGCTGCGAAACAGTACCACGCTATCCGGCGTCTCTGGTAAACTGAATAACTCGGTGACCCAGCGTCACGTCCTACTGGACTCGGAAGATTGAATAACTTTGGCTGGAAGCCTTGATATTTATTTAAAACCCGAAACATAAATCATTTTGTTCTCCTTCTTGAACCTATGTTTTGAAGTAGACGTCGCACGTCTTTGAAAAATATATCCCCATGTTCCTTATAATCGAAACGTTATGTTTCCATTTAATTTTTCGAAAATCTATCGTCCAGTTTATTTAAAAGAAATCAAAACCGCTCCTGCGTTGTGTGGGCGTAGTGTTCTTTTTATCTCCTACCATGGACTGCTCGATGGCTCCACCTTAAATGACGTGTAGCCTCGTAAACACTTTTTTTTTCTGTGCATAAATTAATAAATTTTATTCCTTGATAATTCCTAAGTCCCAGGATTATTCTGGTTGACGCCAACATTTTTAACAATTTTGCGTATTTTTCATAAAAGCCAGTTATTTCATAATACTGCTGTGTTGTATCGCAACCCAGGGTTGTCATTTAAATGATGAGTAGGCATCCCGAGGTGAATTCCCTTCCTCTCTACTGGCTTAAAAACTTTCCATCTGTATTATAATGAGTCCGTTGCGGCTTGCATGCTATATTTCATGATAGCGGACATTATCTACGTTGGGTCATTGCGTGAGTTGCACCATCCTACCTCACTGCTAGTCCGTATGACTGCCAACATCTTATGAATATTTTCCCTTTTCTTAATTTAAAATGTCATAGTTTCGAACCCCAGAACCCCATATGGGTACAGTAGGGACGCCTGAAATGTACATAGTGTTCTATAATCATTTGGTTCAAATAAAAACACAACAACCTTTCTCCTTAAGTGTCTCATTATAAACCTATTGGGGAAAGTGTGGTTTATGAACATACGAGATTTCTCGCAAGAGTGGTTCCACTGTGAGCAGTCTGGTTATGCAAAACTTAAAATCTGTCAAAAAATTGTTTACTTTTACATTTATTTTTAACGAAACATTTTTGAAATTGTCTTATTTTAACTAGGGCCTACAATAATGGGATAAATCTCATCATTCACAATATATACAAGGTGCATTCAAAAAGTAACGAGCCGGAGGCTGGAATGCGCAAACCAGTGACGACATCGGCTAATCGTGGCGTGTGTAACGAGGTGCGGTTCCGACCAGAGCGAGGAAGATCACGGCCTGTCGATAGAGGGCAGGCGTGCACATCACGTGACGATACAAAGCGATCAGCAGCATGCATCAATCGTCCAACGCTGCCAGTCGCATTGCAAACAGTGACATGGAGGCGTCAACCGAAGAGCAAAGAGGTGTTATTCGGTTTCTGACAGCGGAAGGAGTAGGGGAACGGACATTCATCGCCGAATGTCACAAGTGTACGGCGAACATTGCATGTCCCTTGCAGGGGTCAAGGCGTGGCACAAGCGCTTCAGGGAAGGACGGGTGTCGTTAGCCGATGATGCCCGGTCTGCGGCACCCCCCTGCATTACTGATGACAACGTCCAGCTGGTTGATGCACTCATTACCCAGGACCGCCGAGTGACAGTGAACGCCATAGCCGCCGTGGTCGCTCCACGACAATGCACGATTTCATACGGCCAACACAGTCGCAGCACTCCTGATGAAATTCAAATGGGAGGTTCTCGGCCACCCTCCATACAGTCCAGACATCTCTCCCAGTGATTACGCCATGTTTGGTCCCCTGAAAAGGGATCAGCGGGGCCAACGATTCACCTCGGACGCCGACGTCCAGCTGTACGTGCGGAACTGGTTCACATCGCAGCCCAGGGAATTTTATGAGACAGCCATTCACCGCCTCGTGTCACAGTGGGACAAGTGCCTCAACAGCCAGGGCCAATAATTCTAACATACAGGTACTGGTCTCTGTAATTATGCCTCCAGCTCGTTACTTTTTGAACGCACCTTATATATTCACGTTTTCAATAGTATAAAATATTTATACGCGGGCCGCTTAAGCTGACTTTGAAGGCTGCGGGTTGTGAACCCCTGCCTTAGAGGAATACATTTACAGTGTGTCAGTGAAGTACTGGTACGTATTATTAGGGGGTCATGACACAACATGCTCAAACATTCGCTTATGCGGTGCTGGCAGCAACACGGAACCGGAACGCTCTTCACTCAAGCAGCTAAGTGCACAATCCATTCCGATTAATAACAATCACCTATATTAATCTCAAATTATAATAGCCGCCTTGTAGAACACTAGAAGGTAGCAAGAGTTTAGTGCTTTTCAGTCGGTCAACACGAATGTACCCAAAAGAGCTGGGTTATGCCCTAATCCTGAAATAAATTACATGAGATTAATAAATACACTAGGATGACAAGTTTCGTCAAGCGATCATCATCAGACCCATTACACTTAGACTATAAAATCTATCTTTGAAAATACAGATGAAAATGTGTACAATTATTTAGTTGCATTATTGGTACTAGTAGTGGTTTTGTGGGGGTTCTAAACCCTCCTCCTCCTCACCCTCCTCACAAGATGGCGGCGGCGCGATATCTCTCGAACGCATGGTCGGATTTTGACGAATGAGGAGTCATTGAACTCGGGCTGATACCCTCTTTCCAATGGACAGCATATTTCCACCCCAAAATAAAACCTACCCCTAATAGGGGGTGACATTTTAATTTTGTAGAGAATCTCTCTTTCCAATTGCAACAGGTGAGAGTTTGAATGTCAATATGGAATGAAACGTTGTTCTACACAAGAGATATGTATACGGTGGATTTTATTATTTATCGTATGATGTTAACACAACACAATCACCTACATAAATACAGATTCATATAACACAGCAATAATACTAACAAATTATATAAATTATAAAGCAGATAAAAAATAATTATAAATCAACGTCCAACTCGTTGATCCATTTGACAGCCTCAGTTGTAGCAGAATGCAGGTCCTCCAGACTTCCTGGAAAAACTCGGAGAGGACATTCCAGTACTAAGTGCTCCATTGTCTGTGGAATGTCAGCGCAATCGCAATTCGGTGAGTTTTTCCAACCCCATTTGTGGAGAACAGAAGCACATCTTCCCAAGCCACATCTAATACGATTGAGTCTAGTCCAGGTATGTCTGGGCAGATTGAAGCCAGCAAGTTTTATGTGAGGATCCTCAACGTTCACGATGCCTGGTGGTGTAGATGTTGTCCACTCAACCCGCCAATTTTCATTAGGTTTAAAATTTCTGCTTGTTAAATTCAAGGCAGTTTTCCATGCAGGTTTACGGGATTTCAATCTAGATGGGCCAAGATATTTCATGTCTTCATGTATTCGGAGGGCCTTGTTATTTTGCACTCTCGACCAAAGATGAACCAGATTTTTCTGCCTTCTGATATGAGGAGGTGCGATATTACTCAGCACTGGTAACCACTGGACTGGAGTAGGAAGTAGTGTTCCAGATACAATACGCATGCTCTGTCGGAGCTGAACATCCACCCGTTGAGTGTGGCAGCTATTAAGCCATACCCCAGAGCAAAACTCGGCTGAAGAATAGATTAGCGCAAGAGCAGTTGTTCTCAGAGTGTTGGCATCCGCTCCCCATGATGTTCCAGCCAGGCGCTGAAGGAGGTTATTGCGGCTCTTCAATTTCGCAGCAGATTTACACAGATGGGTTTTGTAGGTCAGAGATCTATCCAAAGTCATTCCCAGATATTTAGGGGTGCTATTATACTGTAATTCTTTACCTCTAAAATTGACTCTAGGATGGTAATTTGCATGCCTGTTGTCCAGATGGAAAGCAGTTATCTCACTTTTCTGATGATTTGGTTGTAAGCGCCATTTTGTGAAAAAGTCATCCAGGGAGGTCTTGGGTGAGAACGGCCTCAGCTTCTGCGAAATTAGCATGTTGAACAGTGAGGTTGATATCGTCCGCATACATGAACTTGCGGGCTACTGTTTTCGGAAGCTCATGGGTGTACAGATTAAAAAGAATGGGTGAGAGAACAGAACCTTGCGGCAGGCCATTATTCAGTTTACGGAATCGGCTTTTGTTCTGCTCAGAGTAGACTTGGAACAATCTGTTACTTAGCATGTTGTCTAACAAGTTCATAATCTTTAAACAAGGAACAGCCTTGATCAATTTCAATAGCAATCCCTCCTTCCAAACAGTATCATATGCTGCTGTGAGATCCAGAAAGGCTGATACGCTCTTCAGTTTCTTCTCAAACCCAGCTTCCACAAAGGTGGCCAGGGAAAGAACTTGGTCACTGCAATCACGGCCAGGTCGGAATCCTGCTTGTTCAATTGGGATCAGTGCCTCAATCGCTGGCGCTATTCTATTCAGGATCAATCTTTCCAGGAGCTTGAATGTCACAGATAGCAATGCTATTGGACGGTAACTTTGAGGTAAGTTCGGGTCTTTCCCTGGTTTTAAAAGGGCAATGATTTTGGCCTTCTTGAAGATTGCAGGTAACTTTCCTGATTCTAGTATACAGCTGAAAAACATAGCCAACCATCGTTTTGTAGCTGGACCACAGTTCTTTAATAATTCTGGATAAATCCCATCTAATCCTGCAGCTTTTCCATTTTGAAGAGAGATTAAACCTTCTTCCACTTCCTGTACAGAGAAGGGTCTCGAATATGTATCATGTGGCTGAGCTGAGCGTATGGCTTGCCTAGGCTTTGTTTTCACCAACCGGTTGAACTTCTTGTTCTTTGCTGTTCTAGAGGTTTGGACAATATGGTTAGCTATCGCATTTACATTAATAGATGTAGGTGTTTTCGATGGTATGGAAGCGGAATCTAGTTTCCGTATCAGAGACCACGCCTTCCTGTTGGAATGGGTGAAGTTTAAACCTTCAACAGTATTTATCCATCTCTCTCTTCTACCTCTGTCAAGTGATTGTAGAAGTTCAGTAGCTTTCTCCCTGCTGCTATTTTCATTATACTCTTCTTTCAGTCTGTTGGACTTCTCATTCCATCCTGGTATATACTCCTTCCTGAAGCCTCTCGGAATAGATCGTTTGTCTGCTGCTTTTATTAGACCTATGAACCTTAAGTAGTTTTCAGGTACCGCTTGAATCCATCTAATGTTGGCATCTGAGTATTTTGCATAGGTTTCCCAATCTGCCTTCAGAAAGTTCCAGCGAGGACGAGGTGTGGAATGAATAACAGGAATCTGTACTCCAATTTTGTATATTACTGGCCTATGCTGACTATGGGGAAAGTCTTGAAGCACTTGTCGCCGAATGCGAGGTACGGGAGTTGTAAGGCTATTGGAAACAAAGCATAAATCAGGTGAGTAATCTTGGTTCCATCGAGCTGAGTGAAATGTGCCTCTGTCTTTCGGGTCATACATCTGGGTAAGGTTATGTACTTCAGCCCATTCCGTCAGTTTAGTCCCATTTTCGTCATTCTGACAGTATCCCCAAGATGTATGATGACTGTTGAAATCCCCTATGATAATATTTTCGTTAGTAGGGACTATAGATATAGGGTCAGGCCAGGATGTGGATGGAGGTTTATATATATTTGTGACCACAGTATTCTCTATTTGTACTGATGTGGAGAAGAACGTGTGACAATCACTGATTGGATGGACAGTGTACTGGTATATATCGCTCTTAATGTAAGTGGCGATACCATACTGAGCATGGTGTTGCATTGCTATCAGTTTGTATCCAGGTATTCTTCCTCGAGCTAACAACTGTTCGTCATTTTCCGTGTGCGTTTCCTGCAATACTACAATGTCAACTGCGTTGTCCTCTAAGATCTTAGCAAGGTATTCACTCTTAGCTCTACTGATGCCTTCGATAAAGGACACCATGTAGAGTTCGCCTTGAAACTGACCACACTATTTGAATAAATTTTGAGGCTATCTTACTACTATACCATTAATTTCAAAGCATTGAAACTTTGCACATGCAGTTAGTGATATCTCCTCAACACAGGGAAAGAATTTTGGAAAGATCCAAATGCCCAGTTTATATAAAATACATTTTAAATTTTACCTGAAAAATAATTTTTGAGAATGTTTTAATCTCTTTAGGTACACTTTTCTCAGAAAGTAGCAGCCAGAGAGCAACTAAACTGCCCACATATGTCATATAGGCTTTGATTTACACAGTAGGTGAAGGATTTTATTCATTAGATTATTATTTGGCCAATTTAAAAAATATTATATTTGATGTACCAAATTTTGGTAAATGTTTTGTAATATTAATTTTTTTATAGGGCTTGATATCTGTTAATATCCAGTTATATTTCACCTATTGTGTTTATAATGACCCCATGCATACCCATAAAAAAATTCATGACAATAAGTTCAGTAGTTTCAGAGAAAAGTGTACCTGAATGTCAAAAAATATAAGTTACGGTAAAAGACAAAAAAGCAAAGACATGCGTTTTTGACACATACCAGCCTTTTAGAATTTTCCAGCTCCATACTTCTCTTAATTCTTGGTTTCCTCATCTTCTTTCTTCTTCTTTTCAGCTCTCTTCTTTATCCTGGCTTCTTTGGTCATCTCCAGGACACTCTTTTCAGCTTCCTTCAGTCGCAGCATATCACTCTTGCGAAGCGCACATGCAATTTCATTGCCTGGTACAATGCCAAGTTTTTCATGCCATAAACAAACCTCAAATTAACCTCGTATTTCTTCTCAACTAATTTTGATGTCATAGTTGATTTATTGCTGCCACATGAATTACATTGTATTTCCAATCTTGTGGCTAAGCCCCTTCTACTTTTATCATCTTCCTTTAGTTCAAAACAGTCTACACCATCACAGTGTTTACATTTAGCAAATGAGTGTAGCAAAGCAGAAAGTACACCTATATTTAGAATTACATAACTATCACAACTACTTGCATTACTCACAGTGGAACAGGCATTACTCTCGGATTCCAAATAATAGTTTCCTTTTTGAGGCACATCTTGCTCTTCCAATGTCATGTTTTGAGTCGGTTGAATGCAATCCAAAATCGCCCTTCACACCTTTGGCAACACGGCGATAATATTTACCTTTACCAAACTTCCTAATTCGACCCATAATAACACACGGGAACACAAAACTGTAAATAAATGTTATAAAAACGACGACGACTGATCTACACGAGGTTACCACTGAAAATTCAAAACATCAACAAGTTTCCGCGGAAACCGATGCTTAGATGTTTCCATGGATATTATATAAGCAAGGCAGCTACTAGAACTACTCAGATGTTTCCATGGAGATTATATAAGCTACCAGAACTACCAACAGACAAAACAAGACATCCTATTAGCATGCCGAAAAACAACATTTGGTGACAGTCCACGCCAGGTGGGCGTGGTCAGTTGAGCACCATAATTAAATGCCCCGAAAAAGGCATTTAGAGGGCCAGAAGGTGCAAAAATCGTATGCCACCTTATAGAATAGACCTTCCCTCACACATTTATCAGAGAAAAAAAAATCCGATTTTTTCATCCCTCAACTCTACAAGGTGTCCTTGGCATATTGTTAGTTGTGAGCCAATTGTCTGTGTTTGAAACTGTACGTCCTTAAAAGGACTATTAGGTGTTACGGAGTTGTGGACGTGAGGCCCTGAAGGGCAGTACGGCGGCATCTGAATCACTGTTGCTTTCTTAGCACCACCCAGGGGACACGTGTAGGGTACTTTAAGGTTAAACTAACGGACGTGAAGCAACGCTAATCCCCCTATACGGTGGATAGCCACTATGAATTAACCTGCTTGTTTTTTGTTTTTTATGCATGTCCACTCATGGCTTTTGTAAGAGGGTGGGGGAGCGGTTCCCTGTGGACGGGTCCTTGTTGACAGGTCCCTGTGGATGGGTCATTGTTGACGGGTCATTGTGGACGAGTCCCTGTTGACAGGTCATTGTTGGCAGGTCATTGTTGACAGGTCATTGTTGACGGGACATTGTTGACGGGTCCTTGTTGACAAGTCCTTGTGGACGAATCCCTGTTGATGGGTCCCTTTTGACTGGTCCCTAATGCTATGATGAAATTAAACGTTGTTCCACATGAAACGCAAGCGAAGAGCCGATCGCTACTATGAATTAACATGTTTGTTTCTTTGTTTTTACGCATTTGCACTTGTTTTTTTGTAAGAGGCGGGCTTTTTGAATACAGATTTATAGATGAGTTTTTTTTTAATTAACCAAATGATCCAAAACTAATAGGTCATTAGCTTTTAATATCTCATGAATCACTAAGGCTAGGGACTTGTATGAGAGGTCGTTGGACTTGGGGTGACATTCTGTTTCTTAATGTATTATTCATTTTTGTCAAAAGGGCCTAACTGCACTTTTGTTAATATCTCGTTAACTAATAATCAGAGAGCGTCAAGTGAGGTGTCATGGGACTCAAGATGGTCAACCCTTTTCCATGACCAACGAATTGACTCAAGAGACCTAAAACAGCAAGGTCATTGACCTATGATTTTATAAACTAATAATCGGAGAGGGTCAAGTGAGGTGTCATAGGACTTAGAATGGTTATCCCTTTCCCATGACCAATGAATTTACTCCAAAAATCCAAAACAGTAAGGCCATTGACCTGAGATTTTATAAACTAATATGGGGTCGATAACCTAGATGTTAGACCCCTTAAAATATCAATTATCATTATTATTATTATTATTATTATTATTATTATAAACTAATAATCGGATATCAACATGTGAGGTTTCATAGGACTTAGAATGATCAACCCTTTCCCATAGCCAATGAATTTACCCAAAATACCCAATATATCAAGGTCATCGACCCGAGATTTTATAAACTAATAATCGGATACGAACATGTGAGATGTTTACCATGTGTGAAGAAACATAGCTTGGTAGAGAAAGAATTAGTGTAGGCTACATGTATGGTGACTGACAAGTCTTTTACCATTGGAACTTGTTTTCAGATCAAACTTCACTACAGAGAGAGTACAGGTTGCAGGTATGGGTTAATAAATGACAAACGGTGTACACAAACTCTGATTTATCGATTCAAGAATTAAGAGTAGACTACCTTTAATTGATTGGTTAAAGAGGATAGCTATAACACAAAATAGTGATTACATTGTACTAAACCGAACCAAACCTAACCGAAAACAAGCCAAGGGTTTAAGTGTAAAACTTGTGGGTAAATGTGGTCATTGGTAATGTCAAAAAGGAAAGGGATAACGCTCTACCTATAGAGGGTAAGGTTTTTAAATGTATTTTTTTTTGAAATTTTGACAAGGGGTCTAACTATACTTCTGTTGATATTTCCTGAACCCATGATGGGATTTTGACCTGTGAGGTGTCGTTGGACTTGGGCAGACACTCTCTTTTTGAATGTATTTTTTCGACATTTTAACAAAGGGCCTAACTATACTTTTGTTAATATCTCGCGAACCAATAAGGCTAGGGACTTGTATGTGGGGTCCTAGCACTCGGGGTGACGCTCTGTTTTTGAATATATATTTAATGTTTGTCAAAAGGGCCTAACTGCACTGTTGTTAATATCTCGATAACTAATAATGGGAGAGAGTCAAGTTAGGTGTTATAATACTTAGGATGGCCAACCCTTTCCCATGACCAACGAATTTATCCCAAATATTCAAAACAACAGGGTCATTGACCTGAGATTATATAAAATAATCATCGGATATCAACATGTAAGGTGTCATTAGACTTATAATGGTCAACCCTTTCCCATGGCCAATGAAATTACCTAAAATATCCAAAATATTAAGGTCATTGACCAGAGATTTTATAAATTAATAATTGGATACGGACATGTGAGATGTTTACCGTGAGTGATGAAACATAGCTAGGTAGAGAAAGAGTTAGTGTAGGCTACATGTATGGTGACTGACAAGTCTTTCACTATTGGAACTTGTTTTCAGATCAGACTGTAGTAAGAGAGAGTATAGGTTGCAGGCATGGGTTAATAAATGACAAACGGTATACACAAAATCTGATTTATTGATTCAAGAATTAAGAGTAGACTATCTTTAATTGATTGGTTAAAGAGGATAGCTAAAGAAACAAAATGGTGACTACATTGAACTAAACTGAATCAAACCCAACCAAACCGAACCAAACCTAATCGAAAACAAGTCAAGGGTTTAAGTGTGAAACTTGTGGGTGAATGTGGTCATTGGTAATGTCGAAAAGGAAAGGGATAACGCTCTACCTATCGAGGGTAAGGTAAAGCTAGAGCATGGTGCTAATCCACACACCCAAGTACATGAACCACACACAACTATCCTATGCAGTTTTTATGGGTTGACTGTTAGAACTTGCTCAGTGATTACTGGGAAAAGATGGTCGCTACACACAACAAGCTTTAAATACCTGAGGCTAATAATCTATACACACACTCACACACACTTGTTCTAAACTAAACTGTCTTGCTGGCAGAGCTCACACAGTTGGTAAATGACAGAAATGCTTGGCTAACAGAAATACAATCATTTTCGGTTGTCTAATGTTACCAGCTAAACATTACGTGCTATAGTGGTGAGCACATGTGCCTCTTTCACTGGAGATCTTAACTCGATTTCTAGCTCTAAGGCCTAGAACGAATCAAACTAAGAAAAAAGGGTATGGTGACGCAGTGGTTAAACTGTTAGCCTTTCACTAAGGTAGACTAGGGTTTGATTTTAGGTTAATATGCATGTCATAAACAAACAAATAAAAGCAGAGATAATGTTTAACACTGATTACACTTGTCTCTTTTCAAATTATTACTTAGATTACAAATATAAACGTGGACTGGATTTGACATACAGTTAATGCTTCCTATCACATACTAGACTGTAAGAAAGCCAAACAAGCAAAAGGCGTAGGTAGAGCAGTGGAAAAATCGCTATGTGTAGAGAAATACCTAACGCTTTTATGAACTGGCAAAGGTATGTCACATAAACAGTGCAGGATACAATCCTGCAACCATAATTTTTATCTTGTGGACAAGAGAAAACATATATATAGAGAGAGATACATAGAAAGCTTGTATGTGTGTGAGTAGCATTGGTTGTTTGACCAGAGAAAATACGGTGAGGTAGGGTGGGGAGAGGGAGAATTAGCACTTATATATGAATGGAAAATAGATTTTTTTTTTCAATCGTTTTGTTTTTCAAATGCAGTGGTAGATAGACGTTATTTTGTAAAACATTCTTACTTGCAGTTGTAATAAGCCTCTATGGTTCCGCTAACACGTAGATAGACTGTATTATTGCCATGGTCAAGCACTCACATTAAGATCATTTACAAAATCATGAAATGAAAAATAAAAAATCTTGTTTTGGAAATATCGTTTTTCAACATACACAAAATAAATATATAAAATATTTGTAAACAGCAAAATGGAAAATTCATGTTTCCTTATAGACAAAATTTAAAAACCTTATACGGACATTTAAGAAAATATATACAAATAGGAAATTGACAAATGTGTAAATATGAAAATGGAAAAATCCATGTTTCCATATCATGAAATTGAAAAACATCAAACTGTCATTTAAAAAAATGCAAATGGAAAATTGACAAATTGCAATGTGTGAAATGTGAAATTGAACAAATGGCTATCATTATTTTAAAAAAAAGAACATAGTGCTCTATGGTTGAGGTGTGAATCAAACCCTCTCTACTTATTTGGACCACCCGAGACTGAGTAGACTAGTTTTAGTTGTCATACCACTTTTAAAAGTTTGTGTTAAATCTAGGAATTGAACCCAAGAGCTTGTAGGGGAGATCCAAGGTTATATATGTTTAACAGATAGCATTGAATGTAGGGTGTGGTAGTTATATAGAGATTATACGTTTCGCTCGGGGCAGGGAGGCATGGTGATCTGCATCAAACCAGTCAAAAGACTGACGACTCAAACAACAACATGTAGAGCTCACCAAAATAATGTTGTGTAACGGTAAATGTTAGTCAACGAACAGTAATGCATTACTAAAACCCATGACACGATACCTAAGAGCTTTTCTAAAATTATTTTAAAATGCCTTTAACCCTATATTAAACACCCAGTTCACAACACTCTTAACTGCAATGTTATGGTCAAACAAAACAAAATCTATATTTCAAAACAAACAAGTGGTTTAGTCAATGTATACTGGAAAAAGTTTTATAAACACTCAAGTCCACAAAAATAATTAAATTAGTAACTGTCAGGTTGACCGAGTGGTTATGGTGTTTGACTTAAGTTCAAATTTTCTGTACAAGAAAGCAAGGGTTCGAATCCCTTACCTGATATAACTATTGCCTCAACATGGCTTGACCACACTGTATTATTGTGTACTCGGTACACAAACCATAGATAGAGTGTATTGTTTAAGGTCACTCTCTTTGCGAACATAGTCAGAGACTGTTGATGGTTAACAATTGCATTAATAGTGGGACATAGGGATAGCAATTAAGAAAAACAGGCAATACCCTTACACTATTTTTATTTATTTAATGTAAGTACTTGTACAATAGTTATATACAAACTACAACTCTCTTTTGTCTATTACTATCTAGTCCTTTTCGATCCACATGCATATCAAGGCAGATGACTTTGTAGTTCAGCCCCTTAAAACAACAACAACACTACCTCTTGCATAGTCTGTGATGTTGATGACTCTTGAGGCGTGGAAGATGGATACAACATAACTTTTTCTTTCTCTTGTACTAACTTATTAGCATTCTGATGATTTCTTGTCAACAACATCAGTGTTTTGTCTGGAGCACTACATTGATGATCACTCACACTTAAAACCACACCATTTCTACTTTTCATATTGCCTCGACATCTTGTTGACCTCTGTTTTGAGCATCGCCAGAATATTATTCCTTTTACATTTTGTCGTCTATAGTTATAAGAGTAGCCTTTATAGAGTACACGTTGTTTACCTCGGTTAGTTGTAGTAAGTTCCATAGTAGTAACTAACCTGTTAGTATGATTTGAACACTACAAAGGTTATCTCTGTTCTGGTAATAGAATTATTTAGCGTTGGCTTTTATATTTAATATGTACAGTTAAAAGTGATAGAAAAGTGGTAGAAACGTGGTAGCAAAGTGGTAGACAAGTGGTAGACAATTGGTAACATAGTGGTAGAAAAGTGGTAGCAAAGTGGTAGCAAAGTGGTAGAAAAGTGGTAGAAAAGTGGCAGAAAAGTAGTAGAAAAGTGGTAGCAAAGTGGTAGAAAAGTGGTAGCAAACTAGAAAAGTGGTAGCAAAGTGGTAGAAAATATTACATGTATTGTTAAGAAATAGTTTAAGCGGTTACATGGATTCATTACACTATAATTTTAGCATCACGAAGCTCATTTTCTATATCCAAAAGTTCTTCCTCATATTTAGTATGACCAGCCTGTTTACAGGTATGCAAGTACTGAAGCCGCTGGATTAGCTTACTGGGATTGTTCCAGTAAACAAATTTAACATATGATTTTTTTGGGTGTAAACCATTATCATCATCATCATCATCATAATCATCATCATCATCATGGTTATCATCATCAATATAATTATCATCAATATAATCATCATCACTATTACTATCTAATCCTTTTTGTTCATCTTGCAATGCAACAACCTTTGGCATAGTTTGTGTTGTCTTTGATAGTGTTAGAGGTTTCTTAGACGTTAACGACTGTCCTAACATGTCTTTTTCAGGAGATAATAAATGCTCTTTAACAAACAAAGCACTATCTTGAGTCACACTATTTTTTTCTTGGTCTTGCTTTTTTACCTTGGTTAGAGTATTTTGTCCATTTAAATGAGTATTATTTTGAGATTTACAATGATGATCGATTGAAATAAGTATGTTGGAGCCTTTTGTTTTAATCATTCCTCGACACTTTTTAGATCGTTGTTTCAAACAGCACCAAATAACAGTTCCATTTTTATTAGTTCTTTTTCCAATATATGCATATCCTTTATAGTAAGCACATGGCTTACCATTGCTAGTCGTTGATACTTCCATGTCAACTGTTAAGCATAAACTAATCTCTAGTAAAGTTAACTCGATAATAAAAATGATAGTTTGTAGTATGTGCAGTTTAAAGTAAGAGCAAAAGTGAGAGTCAAATGGTAGAAAAGTGTTAGCAAAGTGGTGGAAGAGTGGTAGCAGTTTATAGTAGTCATGATCTTTTTACCAGAATGTGATTTGAGTAAATGTAATTTCTAAACCTTAGCAGTGAGTAGTCAGTTAGTCTTGGTTCAGACAAGCGTAAACAGTTCTCCAATGAATCAGAGATCAAGATTTTCATTATGAAACAGTTGTGTAACCAATTAGGTATCGGTACTTGATAGCTTCACACATGAACAAAAATTCCAACATATCTGACATGAATTACATGATTTGAAAGTTGACAAAGAATATCCAATCAACCATTGTAGTTGCAATGTCAAACACAAAGACAAAATCAGCATTAACTTTTAAGTTACAGGAAAATTCTATGAAATAGACTATGCAGGAAATTTGGAAATACACATCTGAAGTATGCAACACCATCCTTCTAGCCTATATAAATTATCGACATTGAAAGTGTGCACTGCCCCTAACATTAAACCAATTTATCAATAACACAAGTCAACAATCAAAACATTTTGTGTTGAGTCTATTATTTAATGCATATATTCTGTCTACATTGAACAGTAACAAAAAACGCCATTCATAATTAATTAAGTTTGCTTTAATTCTTTATGTAATGATAAATACATATTTAAAGTTTTGGCTGACTCTTCAGAGTGAATCGGCTTTGAACACATAACAGAGGGAATATTTTAAGACTTAACCTCAGCTCACCTAACACAACCTAAATTTACCTAACCTAACCTTGTCATACAGGTAAGAAACGGGTCAAGCTATGCTTTCGACTACCGAGTTTCAGCTACTTTTCAAGGTTACTCTCCCGGACATTGCCGGAGACTGCTGATAAACACCTATGTTCCCACGGCGGCGGCGCGCAACGAATTACATGACGCGCTTCCCCCTTTTCATTGATCCCTGTTGATTTGTCCCTTTGGACTGGTCCCTGTTGACTAGCCCCTTTGGAAGGGCCCTTTTTGAATGGAGTCATTTTTGACGGGTCCCTGTGGACAGATCCTATTGGCTGATCCCTTTGGACCGGACCCTTTGACATAATTTGGATAATTGCATGGGCCAGTCCATAGGTACCAGTCCAAAGGGACCAGTCCAAAAGGATCAGCCAAAAGGACCTGTCCTCAGGGACCCGTCAAAAATGACTCCATTCAAAAAGGGCCCTTCCAAAGGGGCTAGTCAACAGGGACCAGTCCAAAGGGACAAATCAACAGGGATCAATGAAAAGGGGGAAGCGCGTCATGTAAGTCGTTGCGCGCCGCCGCCGTGGGAACATAGGTGTTTATCAGCAGTCTCCGGCAATGTTCGGGAGAGTAACCTTGAAAAGTAGCTGAAACGCGGTAGTCGAAAGCATAGCTTGACCCGTTTCTTACCTATATGACAAGTTGTGGTGTTTGAAGCCATATTTTCAGTGTTGCCTTAGTAAACAAGAGTTTAGTGCTTTTCAGTCGGTCAACACGAATGTACCCAAAAGAGATGGGTTATGCCCTAATCCTGAAATAAATTACATGAGATTAATAAAACACTAGGATGACCAGTTTCGATCGTCAAGCGATCATCATCAGATCCATTACACTTAGGCTACAAAATCTATGTTTGAAATACAGGTGAAAATATTTACAATATGTACAATTATTTAGTTGCAGTATTGATCAACCGCACAGTGAGTTCCAGTGAGCACGAAAACTGCGAGTAGCAGTAGTACGGGAGACAATCAGATAAGTAGTTAGCCTTAAATTTTATAGTTTAACCATAGTTTACAACCATATAATCTCTCTAAAGTACAATCTCCGGATAGCTATCACCATTTAGCATTTCACCTAACATATATACTGCATTTAGCATACACTGACAGTTTCAGTACCAATACTGCAACTAAATAATTGTACATAATGTAAATATTTTCACCTGTATTTCAAACATAGATTTTGTAGCCTAAGTGTAAGTGTAATGGATCTGATGATGATCGCTTGACGATCGAAACTGGTCATCCTAGTGTTTTATTAATCTCATGTAATTTATTTCAGGATTAGGGCCTAACCCATCTCTTTTGGGTACATTCGTGTTGACCGACTGAAAAGCACTAAACTCTTGTCTTGCTATATGACAAGGTTAGGTTAGGTAAATTTAGGTTATGTTAGGTGAGCTGAGGTTAAGTCTTAAAATATTCCCTCTCTTATGTGTTCAAAGCCGATTCACTCTGAACAGTCAGCCAAAACTTTAAATATGTATTTATCATTACATAAAGAATTAAAGCAAACATAATTAATTATGAATGGCATTTTTTGTTACTGTTCAATGTAGACAGAATATATGCATTAAATAATAGACTCAACACAAAATGTTTTGATTGTTGACTTGTGTTATTGATAAATTGGTTTAATGTTAGGGGCAGTGCACACTTTCCATGTCGATAATTTATACAGGCTAGAAGGATGGTGTTGCAAACTTCTGATGTGTATTTCCAAATTTCCTGCATAGTCTATTTCATAGAATTTTCCTGTAACTTAAAAGTTAATGCTGATTTTGTCTTTGTGTTTGACATTGCAACTACAATGGTTGATTGGATATTCTTTGTCAACTTTCAAATCATGTAATTCATGTCAGATATGTTGGAATTTTTGTTCATGTGTGAAGCTATCAAGTACCGATACCTAATTGGTTACACAACTGTTTCATAATGAAAATCTTGATATCTGATTCATTGGAGAACTGTTTACGCTTGTCTGAACCAAGACTAACTGACTACTCACTGCTAAGGTTTAGAAATTACATTTACTCAAATCACATTCCGGTAAAAAAGATCATGACTACTATAAACTGCTACCACCCTTCCACCACTTTGTTAACACTTTTCTACCACTTGACTCTCACTTTTGCTCTTACTTTAAACTGCACATACTACAAACTATCATTTTTATTATCGAGTTAACTTTACTAGAGATTAGTTTTTGCTTAACAGTTGACATGGAAGTATCAACGACTAGCTATGGTAAGCCATGTGCTTACTATGAAGGATATGCATATATTGTAAAAAGAACAAATAAAAATGGAACTGTTATTTGGTGCTGTTCGAAACAACGATCTAAAAAGTGTCGAGGAATGATTAAAACAAAAGGCTCCAACATACTTATTTCAATCGATCATCATTGTAAATCTCAAAATAATACTCATTTAAATGGACAAAATACTCTAACCAAGGTAAAAAAGCAAGACCAAGAAAAAAATAGTGTGGCTCAAGTTAGTGCTTTGTTTGTTAAAGAGCATTTATTATCTCCTGAAAAAGACATGTTAGGACAGTCGTTAACGTCTAAGAAACCTCTAACACTATCAAAGACAACACAAACTATGCCATAGGTTGTTGCATTGCAAGATGAACAAAAAGGATTAGATAGTAATAGTGATGATGATTATATTGATGATAATTATATTGATGATGATAACCATGATGATGATGATGATTATGATGATGATGATGATGATAATGGTTTACACCCAAAAAAATCATATGTTAAATTTGTTTACTGGAACAATCCCAGTAAGCTAATCCAGCGGCTTCAGTACTTGCATACCTGTAAACAGGCTGGTCATACTAAATATGAGGAAGAACTTTTGGATATAGAAAATGAGCTTCGTGATGCTAAAATTATAGTGTAATGAATCCATGTAACCGCTTAAACTATTTCTTAACAATACATGTAATATTTTCTACCACTTTGCTACCACTTTTCTAGTTTGCTACCACTTTTCTACCACTTTGCTACCACTTTTCTACTACTTTTCTGCCACTTTTCTACCACTTTTCTAGTTTGCTACCACTTTTCTACCACTTTGCTACCACTTTTCTACTACTTTTCTGCCACTTTTCTACCACTTTTCTACCACTTTTCTACCACTATGTTACCAATTGTCTACCACTTGTCTACCACTTTGCTACCACGTTTCTACCACTTTTCTATCACTTTTAACAGTACATATTAAATATAAAAGGCAAGGCTAATTAATTCTATTACCAGAACAGAGATAACCTTTATAGTGTTCAAATCTTACCAACAGGTTAGTTACTACTATGGAACTTACTACAACTAACCGAGGTAAACAACGTGTACTCTATAAAGGCTACTCTTATAACTATAGACGACAAAATGTAAAAGGAATAATATTCTGGCGATGCTCAAAACAGAGGTCAACAAGATGTCGAGGCAATATGAAAAGTAGAAATGGTGTGGTTTTAAGTGTGAGTGATCATCAATGTAGTGTTCCAGACAAAACACTGATGGTGTTGGCAAAAAATCATCAGAATGCTAATAAGTTAGTACAAGAGAAAGATGTTGCTACTCAAAATAGTGTATTGTTTGTTGAGCATCGTTTAACCCCAGTTGTAAAAGTTATGTTGTATCGATCTTCCACGCCTCAAGAGTCATCAACATCACAGACTATGCAAGAGGTAGTGTTGTTGTTGTTTTAAGGGGCTGAACTACAAAGTCATCTGCCTTGATATGCAAGTGGATCGAAAAGGACTAGATAGTAATAGACAAAAGAGAGTTGTAGTTTGTATATAACTATTGTACAAGTACTTACATTAAATAAATAAAAATAGTGTATGGGTATTGTCTGTTTTTCTTAATTGCTATCCCTATGTCCCACTATTAATGCAATTGTTAACCATCAACAGTCTCTGACTATGTTCGCACGAGAGTGACCTTAAACAATACACTCTATCTATGGTTTGTGTACCGAGTACACAATAATACAGTGTGGTCAAGCCATGTTGAGGCAATAGTTATATCAGGTAAGGGATTCGAACCCTTGCTTTCTTGTACAGAAAATTTGAACTTAAGTCAAACACCATAACCACTCGGTCAACCTGACAGTTACTAATTTAATTATTTTTGTGGACTTGAGTGTTTATAAAACTTTTTCCAGTATACATTGACTAAACCACTTGTTTGTTTTGAAATATAGATTTTGTTTTGTTTGACCATAACATTGCAGTTATGAGTCTTGTGAACTGGGTGTTTAATATAGGGTTCAAGGCATTTTAAAATAATTTTAGAAAAGCTCTTAGGTATCGTGTCATGGGATTTAGTAATGCATTACTGTTCGTTGACTAACATTTACCGTTACACAACATTATTTTGGTGAGCTCTACATGTTGTTGTTTGAGTCGTCAGTCTTTTGACTGGTTTGATGCAGATCTCCATGCCTCCCTGCCCCGAGCGAAACGTCTCATCTCTATGTAACTACCACACCCTACATTCAAGGCTATCTGTTAAACATATTATAACCTTGGATCTCCCCTACAAGCTCTTGGGTTCAATTCCTAGATTTAACACAAACTTTTAAAAGTGGTATGACAACTAAAACTAGTCTACTCAGTCTCGGGTGGTCCAAATAAGTAGAGAGGGTTTGATTCACACCTCAACCATAGAGCACTATGTTCTTTTTTTAAAAATAATGATAGCCATTTGTTCAATTTCACATTTCACACATTGCAATTTGTCAATTTTCCATTTGCATTTTTTTAAATGACAGTTTGATGTTTTTCAATTTCATGATATGGAAACATGGATTTTTCCATTTTCATATTTACACATTTGTCAATTTCCCATTTGTATATATTTTCTTTAATGTCCGTTTAAGGTTTTCAAATTTTGTCTATATGGAAACATGGATTTTCCATTTTGCTGTTTACAAATTTTTTATATATTTATTTTGTGTATGTTGAAAAACGATATTTCCAAAACAAGATTTTTTATTTTTCATTTCATGATTTTGTAAATGATCTTAATGTGAGTGCTTGACCATGGCAATGATACTGTCTATCTATGTGTTAGCGGAACCATAGAGGCTTATTACAACTGCAAGTAAGAATGTTTTACAAAATAACGACTATCTACCACTGCATTTGAAAAACAAAACGATTGAAAAAAATCTATTTTCCATTCATGTATAAGTGCTAATTCTCCCTCTCCCCACCCTACCTCACCGTATTTTCTCTGGTCAAACAACTAATGCTACCCACACACACACAAGCTTTCTATATCTCTCTCTCTATATATATGTTTTCTCATATTAGTTTATAAAATCTCAGGTCAATGGCCTTACTGTTTTGGATTTTTGGAGTAAATTCATTGGTCATGGGAAAGGGATAACCATTCTAAGTCCTATGACACCTCACTTGACCCTCTCCGATTATTAGTTTATAAAATCATAGGTCAATGACCTTTCTGTTTTAGGTCTTTTGGGTAAATTCGTTGGTCATGGAAAAGGGTTGACCATCTTGAGTCCCATGACACCTCACTTGACGCTCTCTGATTATTAGTTAACGAGATATTAACAAAAGTGCAGTTAGGCCCTTTTGACAAAAATGAATAATACATTAAGAAACAGAATGTCACCCCAAGTCCAACGATCTCTCATACAAGTCCCTAGCCTTAGTGATTCATGAGATATTAAATCTAATGACCTATTAGTTTTGGATCTTTTGGTTAATTAAAAAAAACTCATCTATAAATCTGTATTAAAAAAGCCCGCCTCTTACAAAAACCCCAAGTGTAAATGCGTAAAAACAAAAAAACAAACATGTTAATTCATAGTAGCGATCGGCTCTTCGCTTGCGTTTCATGTGGAACAACGTTTAATTTCATCATAGCATTAGGGCCCAGTCCAAAGGGACCGGTCCAAAGGGATCAGTCAAAAGGGACCCATCAACAGTGACTCGTCCACAAGGACTTGTCAACAAGGACCCGTCAACAATGGCCCGTCAACAATGACCTGTCAACAGGGACTCGTCCACAGGGACTCATCCACAATGACCCGTCAACAATGACCCATCCACAGGGACCTGTCAACAAGGACCCGTCCACAGGGAACCGCTCCCCCACCCTCTTACAAAAGCCATGAGTGGACATGCATAAAAAACAAAAAAACAAGCATGTTAATTCATAGTGGCTATCCACCGTATACATATCTCTTGTGTAGAACAACGTTTCATTCCATATTGACATACAAACTCTTCAATGTTGCAATTGGAAAGAGAGATTCTCTAAAAAATTCAAATGTCACCCCCTATTAGTGGTAGGTTTTATTTTGGGGTGGAAATATGCTGTCCATTGGAAAGAGGGTATCAGCCCGAGTTCAATGACACCTCATTCGTCAAAATCCGACCATGCGTTCGAGAGATATCGCGCCACCGCCATCTTGTGAGGAGGGTGAGGAGGAGGAGGGTTTTGAACCCCCACAAAACCACTACTGGTACTGCAACTCTCAGTGTATGCTAAATGCAGTATATATGATGTTAGGTGAAATGCTAAATGGTGATAGATATCCGGAGTTTTTTAATTTGGAGTGATTATATGGTTGTAAAAGTCAACTATGGTTAAAACGTAATATTACAGGCTACTACTTATCTGGTAGTCTTCCTGGTTGGAACAGCAAATGTTTATACACATTGTAATGCAATGGTATCTAATTTAGTTCAATTGCTGTGCGAATTTTAAATTAAGTTTTCATTTCTTGTGTCGTAATCATGCGATTGAAGTGAAAATTTGAATAATGAACTTACGCAATAATTTTCCTTTAATGGTACATGACTCGATGGCCTATACATATAACAATCCAACATGGCGACCATCAGAAATATTTAGATGGTTCTCAATATCTAAGAATCTATTACAGCAATCAAACTGATTTTTTAATGTTCATAGGGGCTATGAACATTAGTTCACTTATAGTAGGCTATTTTCAATAACCTGGTGATCACAAATCCAACTTGGTGGCGACGCGAATTATAAATATTCACATGGACGTTTCTCGCAATTTAACTATCCGAGGGCAGTGAAACTTGGTACAGTAAATCCGTATACAAATGATAATCCACTGGCATCTAGTTTAATTCAATTGTTTCCATAACCACAAGATGGCAGCTGTGCAAAATTTTAAAATCTGGTTTTTACTTATTGTGTCCTAATCATGCGATTGAAGTTTGAATACTACACGTAGGCCTACACAATAATCTTCATGTAACAGTACATAACTCTAAGACCTACATATATAAGAATCCAACATGGCGACCGTCCGCAATATTCAGTCAGTTCTCAATATCTACGAATCTATTACAGAAATCAAACTGAAATTTTGTATGTTGATAGTGGCAATTAATATAAGTAGGATATATGAAAATGGGCTGTATAGTTCTTCACAGAACAACTTGTTACAAAATGAGAAATGTGGAATAACGTGACGAACTAAAGAGCCTACTTTTCTCGAAATGTAAGTTTCATTCCAATGATTAATCTATATGGACCAAATTAGAATAATGACGAAATTGAGTTGGTAATAACGAAATTTCTTATTAGTTCGAAATATAACTATCATAATGCAGCCTAATAGATCACTACAGTTGGCAGCCCTGGTGACTGAGTATATTATTAGTTCCATCTCTTAAGGCCTACAGAATACAAAATTTGGCTGAAGTCCAATGGATAGCATGGACGTTACATGCAGTTAAACATTGGATTGAACAGCGCGCGTAAAATCATGTTGGCAACAATGTCATGCATGTATTGGTCAGAAATAATCTGAACTGTTATGATCTATTGTTGTGCCAATTTTGGATGAAATACATTTATTTGTATAGAAGTTACATGTATTTTAAAATTGGACCAATCAGCAGGCTTAGAATCATGTTGGAAGCACTGACGTATATTAATTACTCCAAATTAATCTAGATTGTAAGGTACTATACGTGTGCAAGGTTTTGTGCTGTTGGCTTGAATACTTCCTGATATACTGATATTAGGGTAAAAAAATAGAGACAGCATTTATTAACAGTTGGCAGCCCTGGTTGTTCTTAAGATTACGCATAGTCATATCTGTTATAGTACACATAGCACATACGAAATTTGGTTGAAATCCAATTGATAGTATAGAAGTTACATGTATTTACAATTGGTCCTATCAGCAGGCTTAGAATCATGTTGGTAGTACTCAGGTCCATTAGTTATTCCAAATTAATCGAGAATGTCGGGTACTATACGTGTGCATAGTTTAAAGATGTCGGCTTGCATACTTTCTGATATATGGGTATTTGCATAAAGTAAATTGAGAGCATTTATTAACAGTTGGCAGCCTTGGTGGCTCTTAAGAATACGCTCAGTTATATCTGTTTATGTACACATAGCACACACGAAATTTGGTTGAAATCCAATTGATAGTGTAGAAGTTATATGCGTTTAAAATTTGGACCTATCAGCAGGCTTGTAATCATTTTGGCAACACTGCCATGTATGGCCTCCTGGAAATTAAACTGAAATATTATTATCTATACGTGTGGCAATTTTGAAATAGCTCCCATTCATACCTTCCAAGATATCGAACATGGAGCTCAAATTTCAATTGCGATTTTTTAGCAGTTGGTAGCACTGACATCATTTTCAAATATGGCCGTGAGATATTCAGGTATGGATCTTTACTCCTACCAAATTTTGTTTCGATTGCTGCAGCCGTTTAGGAGTTCATAGGGGGTGGGGTGGTGGGTGGGCACACACAGCCAGACGGACAGACAGACAGACAGACAAACAGACAGACATTTTCCCGATCTCATAAGTCTACTTTTTCCTCATTTTTGCAAAATGTGAAAAGTAGGCTAAAAATCCAACGGCACACTCTTAATGCATTATATTTAAATAGCCCATACCCGCGGACTTTCTGGTGGGAGAATACATTCCCAGTGAGACAGTGAAGCCTTCATAGAAAAAATCTGAAGGCTAATCGGAATGAGAGACGGCAGGCCTGTGTATCCTTAAATCCCTTGATGTTTTATTGTGATCTCAGCGTCACATTCCGGACGGATTCAGTCCCATAAAGACGACGTATCAGTCCTAGAATTCGTGTTTACCGTCAGCGAACCGTAGAGAGAAACGTGCAAAAGATCAAGGGAAGATGGTGGTTGGTGCTGGGTCATACACAACAACATTATCGTGTTGGAAGCCATTTTTAGCCTACTATCATTTATGAAAAATAGGCTTATGAGATCATACAGTATTTTGTCCGTGTGTGTGTATGTGTGTGTCCTCCCTAATAAAATCTAAATGGCTGGAGTGATTTCAATGACACTCGGTAAGGTCATAGTACTATTTTGGCCGACCCCTACCGTCTCCTTCAAATTTTATTACGTCTCACCAATCCAACACTGGCATTCTATATCTCCAAAACTATTCCTGATATCACTCTGGAATTTTGTACGGTGATAAAGACTTTGAACGAAAGATTACCTACGGGACTTTAGATAACCTGATGTGCACAAATTTAACATGTCAGCGACGCAAAATTGAAATATTTGAATGGTCGTTTCTCGCTATTTTCCCATCGCAGCGCAGTGAAACTTGGTACGGTAAATGCTTATAAATATTTTATGTTCGATGATGTCGAAATGTAAATGTTTTGTGTCAGAAAACTGTATCATAATGAGGCTCATTATAACACTATTTTTCATTATGAAACAGTTTCTCCCACCAATCAGAGCTCAAGAAACAGTTGTTTGACCAATTAGGTGAGGATACCTTCGCGCATGCGCTCAAAACCCAACATATTTCTGTGTTGGAAAGCAAAGTGAATGGTCTCTGCTTTTGGAGTGCCTTGACCACGCATGTGCTCTTTTCAGTCATCAAAGCCAGCGCGCCCTATTCACTAACTGAATCAACTGAATTCCACATATATTTATGAATATTTATGTTAAGACATATAATAAAGTTATAATTATCGTCGAACTTAAACAGTCGTACGCAACTCGCTCGTTTTATAAACATACTCGTGTCATAATTATTGCCATTATAGGCTCGTTGCATAATGTACTATTAATCCAATAACTACATGATGGTGGATGTGAGAAATTTTAAAGTCGTGTTTTTATTTCTTGTGTCCTAATCATGCGATTGAAATTTGAATAATACACCTCTACAATAATTTTCATGTAATAGTACATAACTCTAAAGGGTATATTAAAAACCAACATGGCGACCATTCGAAATATTTAGAACTTTCTCAATATCTATGAATATATTACAGCAAACTGAAATTTTTGTATGTTGATAGAGGCAATTACCATATGTAGTAAAAAAAAGTCAACCCCTGGCACTATACAGCCCATGACGGGCTAAGGCCTACCAAGCGACCGCTGCCCTGCCATATGGCCTGCAGATATTGAGGTGACGCGTGATCAGCGTGTCGGGTCCCCTCGGCCGTTAATCTTGGTATTCGTGATCGGGGCGCTGTCTCACTGTCAGACAGCTACTGAATTGTCCTCACGAGGCTGAGTGCACCCCGTTCCAACCCTCACGTCAGTTTTAAAATCCCTGACGGAGCCAGAGATCGAACCTGGGGCCGCCAGGTGAGAGGCAGGCGCGCTACCCCAGCACCACGGGGCCGGCTAAACATAAGTAGGATATACGAAAATAGGTTGTAGTTCTTCACGGAACTAATTGTTCGGTGTACGATCAAAACTGATCACCGAAGTGTGTTTATTAATCCCATGTAAATCTTTTTCAGGATTAGGGAACCACCCATTACAATTGGGTACAGCCATGATGACCGACTGAAAAACATTACATTTCGATTAACAAGCACAAAGACAAGACTGCTTATTCCTTTCTTTAAAGGACTTCCTTCGTGCGCTGACTAACAGAACATAAACAAAGCTTACCGTCTAAATATAACAACTCATATTATAGACTGTTCTCGATCTTTGTTTGCAGGATGTTTGAGCAGTTGGAGACAATACTTTCGTTATGAGCAAAGTTAGACTTAATCCCTCGCTCGCTTTCTATTTGTGTTGGGATTACTCACCTGATTTACAAAGCGTCACTTGAGTGTGCGCTGCAGATAGAGCCTGTGTACTTATTGGACTCTTTGCAACTCCATAATACCATTATTTAACAGACCATCCTGGAGATTAATTTCCCTTCCAAGTTGGTTAAGAGAACTTCACAAGGGATTTTAAAGAGTGAATAACTAAGTATGGACATGGGATGTTTAGACATGTTATTATACTTCCATCTCGGTTAATCTCTCGAAATATGACAGTGTTTCTTACGAGCTCTGCCTCTATCAATCAATCAATCAATTGCCTTTCTTGCAAGTGGCGTTAATTCCCCGGTAACAAATTTTTACACTTACTGAAAATTGCCAACATCAATATCAGACACTTAAGTTAATGTACTGTCCCCGTTAACCGGCATCGAATCGGATGACCCGGCGAAAACATCGCAATTCATGCCGATAACACAAGACATATATCAGATAAAGAATTTTAAAAAATGATTGAGGTCTGGGTTCGAATATAAAAAAAAATACGCCGGTGGGTACGAGAACTCAAGTAGTCTCAGGGGTAGTTAACAGGATGTAGGTGTAACAGGTTAAATCCACCCACTCCCAAACCTAAATCAAAGCAATAGCACAACAGAAATCAGAAGATAAGCACAATTAAAAATATAAAAATAGGCATCAATTTATTGGCAACTCATTGACCAATACAAATATATGGAAACCCCCAAAAAGCCTATCTTGCCTCGGAGATTCGATCTAAATGAAAGCTTGATGTGGACCGACGAAAAAGACAAATATTTAGAGTCCAAATAAACATAATTAAGTTTTAAAGGGTCAACGAATCTCCTTGGTCCTATCCTTAGACACAAATAAAATTAGGAGATATTCGAAGGAAATTAAATAAAATATATAAAAAAAAAGATTCAGTCACATTTGACTATCAACATGAACTAATCACGCTAAATGTCCATCAGGTAGTGTCCTAGATTAGTAATATTGTCACTCACTTGAGTTTATAATGAAAGTTAAATAAATAGCTGGCCTAAAAATAATAGTATTGATCTCCATTCTAACTAATTATTAATTAATTATTAATTAAAAATAATTGCTGCAACAATATAGGTCCTACTTGACCACTCAATTAAAGTTGCAATCAGGATTTATATTTATCGTACAACGTTATTTCAGAGTCTAATTACTCAAAATATTTCAAGCAAACGTGCACCCATTATCCTACATTTATGCAAAGTTCAAAGTCATAGCTGATCATTATATCACAACTAAAAGTTCCCATCTTTCCCAATTCGATGGTATGCTTGCAGTGTATTTCACTCTATCAATTACATAGTGATTAGATTATCACCTGCCTACTCCTGTGAATACTTAATTCACCACCATCTGACTGCATTTTGCATAGTCATGCTTATTTAGAAAGATATTACACTACTAATTATTATTACATTATTATTATTTTATTTAAAAAGGGATTCTTCATGATTAATTCTCAGAAAATTTGCCATAAGACGTTCACAGAATATGTGAACTATCATCCTAAATTTATTTTATTACATTACATTCCATTCAATTCTCCCCTCTCTTTTTTATAAACAACTACACCAATCAATTTTTTTGTAGATAAACTCATTATTATCTTTTAATTATCATGACCTTTCATTTCATCACATGACTAGTGTGCAAAAATTATCTAATGCAGGCATGACCTGTAGCAATGTCAAATGGGTAGGTGTCGAAGCATAATGACGAGCATGCTTTTAATAATTAAATTCTCTATATCAATGAATGTGGACGAAGAAAAAAATGGAAATATTTAAAGATATAATCCTTCAGAGTTCACATAATTAGATTCACCAAACGCTGAAGTCAAAATCGAAGAAAAAAAAGTTTTCAAAACATGAACTCCACCCTAGATCTCGACAGCTAGTCTACCACCTTCATTTATTCCATCATGGATTCAGTGGAGTATCCGCGTCGTATTTCCAATCTTATCATCGTAGAAAAAAATCTTATAATTCGAAGTAGTGACGGATTTACAAAAATTCCCAAAAGAAAATATTAACTGGATCATGGTGCCAAGCATGGTGGATAGTTCCTTGCCACGTGTGACAACCCTACAATGTGAATCATTTCCTCATATAATTACTTAATAGACGATGGAAAAAAATGTGGCCATTAATAATAATAATAATAATAATAATAATAATATGATTGATCAACAAATAAATAATAATTAGTTCAACTCCTGGCATCTAGTACTACTGAGTTGTACAAACTACTCACAACTACAAATTGAAGTAATGTTTTAGCTCACCAACTGGCCGAAATACGAAAATATGGTACAGCCTAGCATGCTCATAGAATGCAGAACCTCTGGAACCAATCTTCATTTAGGACCATCTCCTTCCCATTCCAGAACCGGCAGGATTGCATCTTTCACCATCTTCTTCCTCGCCTCCTCCAGGAATCGAAACTGAGACCTTCACGTTTCATGGTGGCTGCGTCCTTCGACTCCCACGGTGTGGTTATGTCATGGCAACATCATGGCCTCATCTTGATGTAAATGTCACTCCGTCCAGTCCCCTCACGTATAAGCTTAGTGGCACATATTTTCACTGACTAGTTTCATTTCAAAATTTTTCATTGACACTTCAACAGCACAGGTTATAAAATGTCCTCGTTCCATTCTGGAAATCATAAGTTCCTGCGCCTCGAATAATGTAGACACAAGTCTTCCTCTCAACAAATTGCCACCGGCTTTACGTAAGCAGTAATTCAATAGCATTCACAGCTGTTCAGTTGCATCTACAAGTCCTCCATCGATGATAAGAGCCTTGTCTATTCTCGAATGTTCACTGCACAAACTATTCCTTATTGTAACTCACGTCCAAAGCTAGTCGCAAAGGGCTAGTTCTCTCGTTATCAAGCCAATATGCGCCCGCACGACCGGGATTATACACGCTGGACTCGGCCGTCTTATATAGCAATCGCGCCCGGCATAACAGCGGTGATTCGTAACTATATGGTCTCTCAGGACTCCGATAAAATCACACCCGATACACAGCAACACTTACACCTGTGGTGGTATAGCACACACGGCCGTCCACGATCATAATCGAATGTAAAAATCACTCTTGCCGCACAACGGAGTACTGTCCAGTCCGCGCTCAAAACGCATGTGTCTGTGCCTCTCAATGTGACCAGTTGCCGAAAACCAGAGCTGAGCACGCGGTCCGAGACAGCGCACTCTGCCGGAGATAGTAGACAGATATGCGTGACGTCACTCAACCTTGTGGTCGGGCCTTGGACGATAACATGTGGTGTTTTGGGCCGTGATTTACGCAGGGTTGCCAATCTGTGCTAAAACTGGAGTACTATGTTGGGCACATACTCCCCTCTCCCCGGAAAATAAGCGAGTTAACAAGAGCTTATTTTGTATTCTCTTCATTATGCCGCCAATCACGTGCCAAACATATCCTGCTCGTTCTTCAACAGTAGTATCTCTTAAGGCTGGCAGCATTATACTTTCCTATCCTTGCTCCAGATCTTATACCTCTGATGTCATAACAATTGCGAGCCACTTTTACTAGGCCCTGGCTTCACGTTCTCTTGCCCTTCCTGCTGGTGAGTTGCTTCTCTCATCTGCTGCAAGTATGCTTGACTTTCTGCATGTCTCTCTTCCAAATTCACGCGATTGTCCCGAGGTTCATCTCTGTTCCACTGCCTATTATAGGTTTGAAATCTACCTCTTCCTTGCTGCCAAGAGTTTCTTCCATTTATATCCCTGGGTCTGTAGGTTTGTGAATTGAGTTGCTGCTGTTGGTTCGCATAGTATGGTCTTGCACCTTGGTTCCATCTCCTATCTCGTTGATTATATCCACGATTCTCATAACGTCCTCTCCAATCTCCTGTATCCTGGAATGTTTTTCTTTGTGGTGGTTCAGTCTGTATTTTCCGGTCTGTCACGACTAGATTCACCTCCTGGTGCTCTGATCTAGTGTTTCTTTCGTGCATTAAAGAACTGGTGTGATCTAATTTCCTCAGAATTTCGTCACATGTCTTCAAACTATTCGCCCCAGATGCTATAAGCGTTCTCTGAACTTCTACCGGAAATTGCCTCCTTATCTCTTGAATCATCTCCTCTTCGGGTAATGGAGGTTCTAAATATTGTAACCTGGCTAACTGCGATGTAAAAATACCCCGCATACTGCGTCGGGTTAGATGTGGAATATTTCCTGGAGTAAAGTTCTGATCTGATGCTAAGTTGGTCTTCCGAACTCCAGAAACGCCTAAGGAATGCCTTAGCAAACTCCTCGTAATTCGCAAAGGTGCATCTAAAAGCTCTAAACCAGGTCAGCGCTTGAATCTCTAACGATCTTTCAATAACCCTTATCTCGCGTTCACTTGGGATCCGATTTTCATCCAAGTAATCCCTGAGGTCTCGTAGGAACTCGATTGGGGTGATAACTCCCACACCACTAAACTTTTTCGGTTTTTCCTCATGAGTTCTAATGATAGTTACAGGACTAGCCCCATTAAAGCCTCTAGGTGTCGAATCCATTTCTCCCCATCGTTTCTCCTGGTTAATCTCTGTTGAGTTAATTTCCATCGTTTGAGCCGGACTATTCAGCTGTAAGAAGTTCTCCATACGCGTGATGCGGTCTAGGAGACTACCCTCCAGTATCTTTATGTTATCATTGACTGACGAAATCGCCCCATCTATTTCCGTTTTGACTTGTGTGATATTAGTATTGATTGCGTCCAATTTGTTTTCTATCTTCCCTGCTTCCTCATCCATGCGTTTTCGATTTGCATCCACGTCTTGCGTTAAATGTGCCAACATTTTCCTCCATCTTCTGGATTTTCGTCTCTACTTTTCCAACTTGTTCCGTTAATTCCTTTCGAATGCCGACAGTAGTTTCATTAAACTCTTTCCTTACTTCCACTATCTCATGTTGGTATTCCCCTTTAAGCCTGTCTACATGAGTGGTTATATCAGATCCCAATCCTTTAATGTTTTTATCTTGCCGTTTTTCTAGGGTCCTGACGTGTGTTTTCAATGCTTCCATGTCTTTCCCTACACCTTTCTGAATTTTATGTATGCCCTCTATACAATAGTCCTGCATAGTGGCCTTCAATGCATCAAGTTTTGCGTCCACGCTGCTATCCGTTTCCTTTTGACTGTTGGTTATACGCCCTTCTAACTTGATTATATCTGCCTGTGTTTTTAACGCCTGATTAGCTGCCTCATTTCGGTTTTGATTAAATTTCTTGTCCAATTCATCATGATTTTGTTGGATACTATGATTAAGTCTACCCTCTAACTCCATTTGACCTTGCTTAAAGTCGCCTCTTAAATCATCCTGACCCTTCTTTAAATCAGTTTTCAAATCAGCTAACAGCTGCCTCAACTCTTCCATATTAGACATGTCAATTAGTACAATAAGACAATACAACATAAGGGAACCATCAAGAGTGACCACACCAAGATTGTACCATACTTTCTACTGCTATACCATGGAATTGAACTAATATCAACGAGCTGCATAAATGGATCCTTATCCAATTCTACGCAATTGGATCATTAAACGAAGAACGAATGAAGATCAAAAACACCAATCCAAAGGAAAAAGAACTTCTGATCCTGTTGCCAATGTCATGGAAACTAGGAAACAATCTCTTTACCAAAGGTAATTAGACCCACCCAAGAGAAAAAATCATTAGTCTCCCATTCAAGTACCTCAAATGTGGTGATCCAATTTACTTGAGCCACTCAAATGCAAGTGCCAACGACACAACAACCCACACTGGCTGTCAAATTACATTAAACATCTAATTGCGACACCATCGTGTGTATGATTTCTCAATTCGAGGCTCTGCACGCTGGGCGCCATTTTATATGTCCCCGTTAACCGGCATCGAATCGGATGACCCGCCGAAAACATCGCAATTCATGCCGATAACACAAGATATATATCAGATAAAGAATTTAAAAAATGATTGAGGTCTGGGTTCGAATATCAAAAAATTACGCCGGTGGGTACGAGAACTCAAGTAGTCTCAGGGGTAGTTAACAGGATGTAGGTGTAACAGGTTAAATCAACCCACTCCCAAACCTAAATCAGAGCAATAGCACAACAGAAATCAGAAGATAAGCACAATTAAAAATATAAAAATAGGCATCAATTTATTGGCAACTCATTGACCGATACAAATATAGGAAACCCCCAGAAAGTCTATCTTGCCTAGGAGATTCGATCTAAATGAAAGCTTGATGTGGACCGAAGAAAAAGACAAATATTTAGAGTCCAAATAAACATAATTAAGTTTTAAAGGGTCAACGAATCTCCTTGGTCCTATCCTTAGACACAAATAAAATTAGGAGATATTCGAAGAAAATTAAATAATATATATAAAAAAAAGATTCAGTCACATTTGACTATCAACATGAACTAATCACGCTAAATGTCCATCAGGTAGTGTCCTAGATTAGTAATATTGTCACTCACTTGAGTTTATAATGAAAGTTAAATAAATAGCTGGCCTAAAAATAATAGTATTGATCTTCGTTCTAACTAATTATTAATTAATTATTAATTAAAATAATTGCTGCAACAATATAGGTCCTACTTGACCACTCAATTAAAGTTGCAATCAGGATTTATATTTATCGTACAACGTTATTTCAGAGTCTAATTACTCAAAATATTTCAAGCAAACGTGCACCCATTATCCTACATTTATGCAAAGTTCAAAGTCATAGCTGATCATTATATCACAACTAAAAGTTCCCATCTTTCCCAATTCGATGGTATGCTTGCAATGTATTTCACTCCATCAATTACACAGTGATTAGATTATTGCCTGCCTTCTCCTGTGAATACTTAATTCACCACCATCTGACTGCATTTTGCATAGTCATAGTTATTTAGAAAGATATTACACTACTAATTATTATTACATTATTATTATTTTATTTAAAAAGGGATTCTTCATGATTAATTCTCAGAAAATTTGCCATAAGACGTTCACAGAATATGTGAACTATCATCCTAAATTTATTTTATTACATTACATTCCATTCAATTCTCCCCTCTCTTTTTTATAAACAACTACACCAATCAATTTTTTTTGTAGATAAACTCATTATTATCTTTAAATTATCATAACCTTTCATTTCATCACATAACTAGTGTGCATAAATTATCTAATGCAGGCATGACCTGTAGCAATGTCAAATGGGTAGGTGTCGAAGCATAATGACGAGCATGCTTTTAATAATTAAATTCTCTATATCAATGAATGCGGACGAAGAAAAAATGGAAATATTTAAAGTTATAATCCTTCAGAGTTCACATAATTAGATTCACCAAACGCTGAAGTCAAAATCGAAGAAAAAAAGTTTTCAAAACATGAACTCCACCCTAGATCTCGACAGCTAGTCTACCACCTTCATTTATTCCATCATGGATTCAGTTGAGTATCCACGTCGTATTTCCAATCTTATCACAGTAGAAAAAAATCTTATCATTCGAAGTAGTGACGGATTTACAAAAATTCCCAAAAGAAAATATTAACTGGATCATGGTGCCAAGCATGGTGGATAGTTACTTGCCACGTGTGACAACCCTACAATGTGAATCACTTCCTCATATAATTACTTAATAGACAAAGGAAAAAAAATGTGGCCATTAATATTAATAATAATAATAATAATATGATTGATCAACAAATAAATAATAATTAGTTCAACTCCATGGCATCTAGTACTACTGAGTAGTACAAACTACTCACAACTACAAATTGAAGTAATGTTTTAGCTCACCAACTGGCTGAAATAAGAAAATATGGTACAAGCCTAGCATGCTCATAGAATGCAGAACCTCTGGAACCAATCTTCATTTAGGACCATCTCCTTCCCATTACAGAACCGGCAGGATTGCATCTTCCACCATCTTTTTCCTCGCCTCCTCCAGGAATCGAAACTGAGACCTTCACGTTTCATGGTGGCTGCGTCCTCCGACTCCCACGGTGTGGTTATGTCATGGCAACATCATGGCCTCATCTTGAAGTAAATATCACTCCGTCCAGTCCCCTCACGTATAAGCTTAGTGGCACATATTTTCACTGACTAGTTCCATTTCAAAATTCTTCATTGACACTTCAACAACACAGGTTATAAAATGTCCTCGTTCCATTCTGGAAATCATAAGTTCCTGCGCCTCGAACAATGTAGACACAATTCTTCCTCTCAGCAAATTGCCACCGGCTTTACGTAAGCAGTAATTCAATAGCATTCACAGCTGTTCAGTTGCATCTACAAGTCCTCCATCGATGATAAGAGCCTCGTCTATTCTCGAATGTTCACTGCACAAACTATTCCGTATTGTAACTCACGTCCAAAGCTAGTCGCAAAGGGCTAGTTCTCTCGTTATCAAGCCAATATGCGACCGCATGACCGGGATTATGCACGCTGGACTCGGCCGTCTGATATAGCAATCGCGCCCGGCATAACAGCGGTGATTCGTAACTATATGGTCTCTCAGGACTCCGATATAATCACACCCGATACACAGCAACACTTACACCTGTGGTGGTATAGCACACACGGCCGTCCACGATCATAATCGAATGTAAAAATCACTCTTGCCGCACAACTGAGTACTGTCCAGTCCGCGCTCAAAACGCATGTGTCTGCGCCTCTCAATGTGACCAGTTGCCGAAAACCAGAGCTGAGCACGTGGTCCGAGACAGCGCACTCTGCCGGAGATAGTAGACAGATATGCGTGACGTCAGACGCGTGACGTCACTCAACCTTGTAGTCGGGCCTTAGACGATAACATGTGGTGTTTTGGGCCGTGATTTACCCAGGGTTGCCAATCTGTGCTAAAACTGGAGTACTATGTTGGGCACAGTACGTAAGTCACGATTTAGAAACTATGGTTCATAGAGAATGCAGTTAGAGAAATGAAAGAGAAAACAAGATGTTCAGTAAAGAACATATGACCTACTTTCTCCTAAATGTGTTGGTATAGTTATAACTAGGGCTCGGATCGATATGCTCAATAACATCTCCAGATATGCTCGAAAACCATGTTTTTTATGCTCGATAGATATGCTCGTAAACCCCATTATATGCTCCATTATATGTGGTTAAATATGCAATATATATGCTCGAAAAGCACCGTTAAAAACTATAGAAAGGAAAGTGAAACGAAAAAACCAATAACATACCTTTATATACGAGCTTTATTTTCCAATTGTATGTATGATACACTGCAATATACTCGCATTCAAGTTTTTCAAGTACATATAAGAGAAGTTTTCTTATAAAAGTTACAGTTCAAAAGTTCATTTACAAAATGTTCAGAATTAGGCGAGTCAATGAAGTAGATCTGCATTGGTCTGCACAACAAGAATTTTTCTATGTTTTCAGTTTTGAATGATTTTCTTATATCAGTCAATAAAAGTTTCAATGACGAGAAAGACCTCACTAAAGGTTAATGACCTGGGGTTCTATTATTCGCACCAGATAGGCTTTTCATTAATTATTTCTGTTTTCGAAACTTAAGGATGGTCAGAGCCCGAATTCGGGGAGGGGATGGAATTGTAAGGAAAACAAACTATTTAGACGAAAACCACAAGAATATGCATTTATATGCTTCTATTCAGAAAACCGCGGTTTTATGCATTTATATGCTCGATAAATTTCAATTCTGTTGGTCCCAGAGAGGTGAAAATACCACTGAAGGGTTTCTTTCAATGTGTAATATTCAGGAAAAAATATGCAAATATGCTCGAATCCGATCCCTAGTTATAAGTCTTTGTCTTTATCAAGGAGTATAATAGAATTATTTCTTGGTTGAAGACCTTAGAAACTATTTACCTCTACCAAACACCAGAGCCTCGGAAAAACTACTAACGAGGGAAGTACCCCAGCTCGAACGGCTAAAACCGACTGTGAGTGCGCTTAACATACGAAGATATGTCTGTACTACTTCCCATCACGGTCATTGATCTGTAAAACCCCGCATTAGTGTACAATAAATGTTTGAAAGTTACGGCGTCCAAAGATTGCTGAAACACAATTCGCAGCAGAAACTACCATGCAACAGGCAATTCGGACCATTATATTAGGGAAAATCCATTCCTAGCAATAGGTTAGACCTTTAGCATATATGAGGTAATGTACCCGTTCGTCCTGGGGATGCGATGACCCATCTGCTATAACATCGCATTCCTGGAGTTCCAGGACAGAGCGGAGTTAAATGAACCTCTAGTCAAATAAGGAATGTGTCGGAAATTCAGCTGAGTTATCGAAAAAGCAGTGGGTATCACGAGACAAAGTATCTCTAGGGTCGTTACGGGCATAAGTTTAATAGAAATAATGCAAATATAAATGGGCGCCATCAACTGAATTCCTAGCAAACCACTTCCTTTCCGGATAAGCCTTACTCAAGACAAGGAAAGAAAAAGGAACATCACACCATCATCAGATCACAACTAAGGTAAAAACAAATTTATTTTACTTTGATATTCAGACAGACAATTTAAATATAACTCCTACCTAAGAGTATGGTCGAATGCCAAAGTTAAATTGTCATTGTCCAAAAATCAAACCATCTCTTTTCTAACCCAAAAATTATTTCATCCACATAACAAGAAAAATTTATAAAGTTCTCTTGGGTTTTCAGGATCACTGTAGCACTATGTCTTTCGTCACTGACATTTGTGAAACCTGAGACCTAATTTCTCTTTAATTTAACATCAATGTGGATTTAATTAAGTTATTACTCTGTCTAAACATACACATATAATAATCACACATATTAAATATCACGTAAATTTATGGTTTGCATGGCATAATTTGAATGTTGAACATGTTAATCAAATGTTCCTAAACATCGAATAATTAATTTACACTATTTACATCGTCATTAACAATCACTTATCTGTGAATTACAGAAAATTCATAGCTATTTGGTTATCATAATCGTCATCATCAAAATTAAATATTTCTCACATTAATTCTCACTTCAAAATTCTACATATTCCTGTCAGAATCCTTAATTCATCACCATTACATCATTTAAATTCTCAACTCAAGTTGCAATTCCCTCCAATTATTTCTCAATTAAATTTATTTAATTCCATATAAATTCATTAATCATCAGCTTCTTTAATTAATCATCACCTTCTAATTCAGTTATTCATCATCATTACAATCGTCTATTAATTTATTTCAATCAGTTTATTTATCCAATCTTTAATTCATCCATCTATTTAATTCATCGATTTATTTCAAAATTTAATTTATCAACTTATTTAAATTTCAATCATCTGGTTATTTAGATTTTATTATTTCATCTGGTCATTCTGATTTTTATTTCATTAGGTCAGATCGTTAATATGCTTAAATCTCAGATTATTATTTCGTTAATTATTAATTTCAGAAAATCTTGTATTATCAACTTCATTTATTTGTTTAATTTCCTAACAAATTGTTTAATATGGTTTATAGAACGTTGTCTTACAGTTTTATTACTTCCAAGTTATATCTCGTATTTAATTTATCATGCCAAAAAATATTATTGTCTCCACGACATCACGTTGGATCAAACTATCCACAACGACATTACATTTCTTCAATACTTCAAATATCACATTTGAATACAATAATTACTCCACAAAACTCCATAAATATTCAGCACATACAGCATGAATCTCAACAATTACGCTAGACTGGGTACGACGATCTCATGTCTGCTTCAAAATACATTATCAACGTTGCAACTATCACATGGCAACTTCCACAAAATGCCTATCACAAACTCCACTTAACCATGTTGCATGATCTACAAAAAATATATAACTGGCTTCAAATTATCAACGCACACAATCTCCAATAACTGTAATTAATCTGATCACATCTAGACAACTTCTTAAACAATTGGAAAAATATTACTTCAGTAATTTAAGATCTGCTTTCAAATAGCATAAATTCTCTTACAATCTTTATAACTCACATCACAGAAAAACACCAATGTGCTATAATCTCTCACATCAAAATCTGCAATACTGATCTGCCTTAAAGTAAATCTGACCATTAATGATTAATCTTTCAAGATTCAATTACTTTAAATCCTTCTCAAAGGTATCAAACACAATTATAAAAATCATCAAAAGTGTCAGCTGAAATAGCTGTTAAACTGAAATTACTCTCAAAAGAGTATAGCAACAAAATATTGGATTGGCAAACAAGAATTACTAAATGCAATCCTGTTGACATTTATCGTTACTTTATTTAACAAAATTTCGACTGATATGTGACTAGTAGTTCCTTGTTTGATTCACTTACATCTCGTGTACACTCGGATGATAAAAATGAGTCCCTCAATGGCGAGTAAGATGTGTAACCACCGTACAGTCGTATAAATACGAAAGACCTCGCCCCGTCGACTTGGATGATAGTTCCCTGAACGATGGGTAAGGTGAGTAGCCACCATACAATCGTATAAATACGAAGGACCCCACCTCGTAGACTATATGAGTGAATGTATCAAATAGGAATCAACAAGTTTCTAGTTGTCATATAAAAGCGATGTTCATTCACTAAAGTGAATAACTTCTTAATATCTCCAAACAATCCAATGGAAAAAAATCCCTACTGATGAATAATACACACTCGCTAGTATGCAATGAACTGACGAAGTAATTTTTGATAATCAATTGCAGATCACGAGTTCGAAATACTCGTTACACAAAAAAAACTATTCATGAAAAATATCCTAGCTGGAAAAATGTCTAAAAGACCAAACATCTGCTTAATAAAGTCAATCAATGGTGAGAATTTCGAATAATGATGCCTGCCATATCATATGGTCACTCCATATTCTAGCAAATTCGAAGTATATAAATTCAAACCATGTCTTAATAATCATATCACTCCTATTAGAAAAATATACATGTGTGCCCAGTATTCATGAAAATAATCGCATTAGGTAGACATAACTCTTACAGTACCTTTCATAATCAGCTGTAATTCATTTCCAAGATCGTCGATTTTCCCTACATAAAGAATTTCTCGAAAGATCGGCGTGCATAACATTTCATCCATGAAATGACGATTGCCTTCGAAATCCCAAGTGAATCAGCTGGTGGACTCCTCTCGTCAGGAATCGAATCCATCGCTCTGCGGTGCCATCTTGTCTCTATTTGCGTCTACTCGGACATGTTGAACTCCGGATTACCCATAGCGGATATTGTCCAACTCCTCGAAAAAGTTCATGGAAACAGCGGACCCCCTACTCCTCTTCTAAGATACGCCACTGTTCCGTTAAATGTTCAGTTTGAGTATTGTAAGTTCAATCTCAAATGACTGCTAAGTTCCACTTCTGTAAAATAAAATTTTACTTGAGAGTGTTCAAGATTACGAAACACCCTGTAGTTGTCTGTAATTAGGTAATTCATGAAAACTGCATAAGATATAAATCTTATAAATGCACGATCTAATGTTCATCTGTGCCTATGCTAACAACATTCCGTATAATTGAAATAGTTAAAGGCGCTTTGAATGTGTTATAGAACAGCATAGTTAAAGTTATTCATATAAAAGCAATGTTCAAACTGTGTTGAAATGAAGCTTATAATAAAGTCTTCAACTGCTTACAGTGCGGTTCTGACATATCCCGGCCGTCTGTAATCGCTTCCTCGGCCAGCCCGCCTGGATCAACGACCCGCCTGGCCTTCGCTGCTCGGCGATGCAGGCACTGTCGCCTACACTCTTGCCGTGACAGTTTCTGTATGTTACGTGACCTTCACGGTGCGTCTTGCTTGCGCTATAGAGCTGCTCTTACCTGCTCGTCTGATTGAGCTCAACTGGCTGTGCTGACACTGTCTTCACTCACTTATGTGCTTGGGGCGGACAGGTGGTATAGTCCCCCACCACAGTGCTCTCACGTCACGGTCATAGTCTCGAACCCGTATCATCTCGGCTATTCCGTTATAAAATAACTTACTTCCATAAAATTATTTCCACATATAATGCATGTTATATATCCTCTTCTAAGATGTTTAATTATTATAATCCCATAAATATCTCAATAAAGCTTCACATCTCTATCCATAATTCCATCTTCTCACAGATTTCAATGCCTCCTTGATCCTAGACCTCCTACGTCATCTTCACATTCTTCTTGACGCGATCGGTGCGCTATCTTTTCTTAATCCTTTCCAAAACCTCAACTACAGCTTAATGTCTGCTGGCGTAGCCGATAGCCTAAACTAGGTATCGGGTACATCTCTCCCGTACATCTCCTTTTTTTATCAGGATTGAGAAAAAAATACACTCTCAGGCATTCTATATATAATACATGTACACGATAGCTCTACAATTCCCTTACTCAGCATGATGGTTCTTTCTGACTCTCAATAATGATGATGATTTCCAATGATTAGCATCTTGATTCCGTGTTATTCTGACGTTTATTTCTTCTTTCTTCACTCGTGCTTGCTCGATTGACATCTCTCACTGTCTCTTCGAGTGGTGCACTAGGCTGTCTATCTTCTTGCCTCGACCTCTCATGTCCACGATTATCCCGTCTGTCGTTAGGATCGTTTCTTCGGCCATCCTGCCTGTCGTTCCCATATTGTAGACCTTGGCTCCAGTTATTCCTGCCCCGATATCTATTGTTATATCGATTCCTGTCTTGATATCTGGAATTCTGGTTATAATTCCTATATCGGCTATCTCTCGCTTCTTGATCGTATGGCCTCTCATATGGTCCTCTATATCGATCATTTCCTCGAGCGTTACGGATGTTTCCTCGATTCCCTTCGTTCCGTCGGTTTTCCCAGGAATCCCTTCTGTCCGTTTGAGCTGCATTGTCTACGACCACCGCATTCACTTCTTGCGTGTTTCTGTTGTCGTTTCTGTTACTTCTAGGCGTGACCTGTGCGCTTGTATAGTCCTATCGCCGCAAAATGTCGTCGTAATGTTCCAGTGTATTGGCTCCCGACGCTATCAGTGATCGCTGTACCTCAATCGGTAACTGTCTCGCTATAGCTTGCAAAAGCTCTTCTTCTGGCAATGGAGGAATAAGGAACTGTAATTTAGCCAGCTGTGACGTGAAATAGTTGGCATAATGCGTCGGATGTGACGTAGAATAGCGTTTTGAGTACATCTCCGCTCTTACGTTAAGTTGATCCTCGGCACTCCAGAATCTCCTCAAGAAAGCCATGGCAAATTGCTCCATGTTCGCAAAATTGCTTCTGAACGCTCTAAACCACGTAAGTGCAGATCCATCTAAGGCGCGTTCGACTATCCTTAGCTCTCTTTCTTTGGCTACCCTGTGTTCCGCCATGTAGTCTCGAATATCTCGCAGAAATTCGACTGGTGTGACTCCTGTATTTCCCGAAAACTTTCTCGGCTTGTCATCCAGGTTCCTAATAATGGTGACTGGACCTGAGTATCGTTCGCTTGGACCCAACGTACTCCTATTCGAACTTGGATTATCCTGAGGGGTTGAACTAGCCCTTTCGAATGTCACATTCGGTGGCATTTGACGGTCTTCTCCCATGCTCGCTTCCTGATTAGTCATACTGCGGTCTATCGCTGTTTGATTTATCAATGTTTCCCCTGATGTGATATTCTGACTGGTGAAACTGTTAAACATGGATTCTAGTTTAGTCATCCTGTCTTCTGCTAATTTCTCCACGGTCTTGACCTGAGTTTTCAGTTCATCTAACGATGTAACATCCTGCGTTTTGTTACTCTCGTCTAAGTCGATTCTTAACTTGTTAATTTCTCCTTCGCACGTGTTCTTTACTGACGCGACTTGTTCTTTTAACAGATCAACATCTGTTCTAAATAGAGTTGAATCTATCTCCATCGCTTCCTTGTTTTCCGTAAACCTCGCTTCTAAGTTTGCCATACCTGCGATTAATTTTTCATCTAACCCTTCACGTTTCTCTTTTGCTTCGGCATCGACCTCACTATACCGTTCTTCCACGATTGCACCGACTCTATTTTTAAATAAAGCTAAGTTTTCATTAACCTTTTGCTCTATATCGTCGTCTATCTTCCTAATATCTTTCTGCAATTGATTTTCTAATGATTTTAAATTAGAATTGTCCTCTCCTAAGACTTCCTCTTTAATGGTCCCAATTACTGTCTTTAAATCTTTAATTTCGTTACCTAGATTCGTTTCTAGACCTTTAATCTTAGTCTCGAAAGATACTTCGGTAGACCAATCTTGAATTTTTCCTACATCTGCCACTAAACCATCGATGTCGAATCTCAACTTCGATACATCTGATTTAATGTCTTTCTGTATGGACATAACGTCTGTTCTTAAAGTAAAAATATTTTCTTCTCCTCTACTTTCTAAGTCAATAATATTTTTCCTTAATATTTGAACATTTTCCTCTCCTTTCATGTTTACTGCAATTATGTCTAATTGTAAAGTCTTTAGCATCTCATTATTCTTTAAAGTTAAGCTATTCTCTAATCCAGTTAACTTGTTTTCTAATTCAGTGTTAGTTTCTTCACTACGAGACTGTAATTTCTCTTCCAATGACTTAAAATTATCTTTCAAGTTAGCTTCGCTATTTGACTGTAGCCTAGTCTCTAATAACATCAACTCATCTTTGCTATTTGACTGTAATAATTTTAAATTCTCTTCACTAGTTGACTGCAATAATTTTACATTAGCTTCGTTACTAATCTGTAATGATTTTAAATTTTCTTCAGTACTAGTCTGCAATGCTTGTACATTTTCTTTTTAAATTTAGCTTCTAATCTAGCTTCTGAATTATTAATTTGTTCTTTAACTTCCGTTTCCATCTTAGAAATAGTTTCTGCAATACCAGACATACCCGTCTGTAACTCCCCTAACACCTTAGCTAAATCTTCCGGCAACATAATTATATTTTCAATAAGGGTTTAATATAGAGACGTTAGACAACAACACATCACAATGTCTCAATTCCTGCATTCACTTGGGTATAGGAAAAATGTCTTATAACTAACATGATATTATACTAATACGATTAACATGAACACTGGATTGGGCACACAAGTACATTGTCTGACTAAGTTTAATAAATTTTGTAACACACTTAAATGAACTTGAGATCAATCTCTCAGTAATCTAAATCTGATGTGATTCCATAGAATAAACAAAATCGAAAAGCCCCACTAGTTGGATAAAGCCAATTCTCCCTCTCTCTCTGTACCCGTTCGTCCTGGGGATGCGATGACCCATCTGCTATAACATCGCATTCCTGGAGTTCCAGGACAGAGCGGAGTTAAATGAACCTCTAGTCAAATAAGGAATGTGTCGGAAATTCAGCTGAGTTATCGAAAAAGCAGTGGGTATCACGAGACAAAGTATCTCTAGGGTCGTTACGGGCATAAGTTTAATAGAAATAATGCAAATATAAATGGGCGCCATCAACTGAATTCCTAGCAAACCACTTCCTTTCCGGATAAGCCTTACTCAAGACAAGGAAAGAAAAAGGAACATCACACCATCATCAGATCACAACTAAGATAAAAACAAATTTATTTTACTTTGATAGTCAGACAATTTAAATATAACTCCTACCTAAGAGTATGGTCGAATGCCAAAGTTAAATTGTCATTGTCCAAAAATCGAACCATCTCTTTTCTAACCCAAAAATTATTTCATCCACATAACAAGAAAAATTTATAAAGTTCTCTTGGGTTCTCAGGATCACTGTAGCACTATGTCTTTCGTCACTGACATTTGTGAAACCTGAGACCTAATTTCTCTTTAATTTAACATCAATGTGGATTTAATTAAGTTATTACTCTGTCTAAACATACACATATAATAATCACACATATTAAATATCACGTAAATTTATGGTTTGCATGGCATAATTTGAATGTTGAACATGTTAATCAAATGTTCCTAAACATCGAATAATTAATTTACACTATTTACATCGTCATTAACAATCACTTATCTGTGAATTACAGAAAATTCATAGCTATTTGGTTATCATTATCGTCATCATCAAAATTAAATATTTCTCACATTAATTCTCACTTCAAAATTCTACATATTCCTGTCAGAATCCTTAATTCATCACCATTACATCATTTAAATTCTCAACTCAAGTTGCAATTCCCTCCAATTATTTCTCAATTAAATTTATTTAATTCCATATAAATTCATTAATCATCAGCTTCTTTAATTAATCATCACCTTATAATTCAGTTATTCATCATCATTACAATCGTCTATTAATTTATTTCAATCAGTTTATTTATCCAATCTTTAATTCATCCATCTATTTAATTCATCGATTTATTTCAAAATTTAATTTATCAACTTATTTAAATTTCAATCATCTGGTTATTTAGATTTTATTATTTCATCTAGTCATTCTGATTTTTATTTCATTAGGTCAGATCGTTAATATGCTTAAATCTCAGATTATTATTTCGTTAATTATTAATTTCAGAAAATCTTGTATTATTATTTATTGAAAATACAGAGCACAAATTGTGCATAGGGTTAATAAATGTGAATATACATTAATGTTTTCACTTTCCACCTTCACAAAATTTCACAATGGAAGGACCCCGGTTCTTACATGTGATTACGTGGTACCGACTACATTGTTTACCACATAATTTACAAGTACAGGGTACGTCTATGTCATGAAAGTACTCGGTGACGCACAGTTTATGGTGGTACCCATGTACCGCCATCGAGTTAACGAAGTGTCGTAGGTCTTGATTGGTGTCAGTCCATACCCTATTCGTCATGGCTTCCGTTATGTAAAATTCAGGCCAGATTTCATCTCTCTTCTTCACTCTCTCTTGCATTAGTCTTTTCCAGGCGTCCGTAGATGGTAGTCCTCTCTTCGTCCGTAGGTCCTCAATGAAGAAGTTCTCCTTGGCAAGTTCGTACACTAGTCTAGATTTTGCATATTTTGATAACCCCAGGGTTGCTTTTAGGAAGCGCGATTTCACTGCCTCGAGCGTCCTCAAGTCAACCACGGTCAGTTTCTCCCAGATGATTTCTATCCCGTATGTGGCGATGGGCGCTATTTTCGCGTCAAATAATCTCATAGCAGTTCCCAAAGAGAGCTTCGTGAGTGATTTAATGTCATATATGGCTTTAGTTGCTGCTGTTGCACGAGACTTGATGTGGATTCGGTAGGCTCTAGCTGTTGTTTGCATTGTCAATCCTAAGTATGTGAATGTATTTACTGTCTTGAGGGGATTCAATCCTAGGTATATTCTGTCTCCCGAGGCCTCTCTGCCACCTTTCCGAAACGTCATTTTTACTGTCTTCTCTGTGTTAATTTCCATCTTGTTATCCTTTGCCCAACTGTCGAGATTTGTTATGGCTTTTTGCACTTCATGTACGGAACTTGAACCAATGACCATATCGTCAGCGTAGAGGTATATCTTAACATTTTCCGTTCCTAGCTTAGTTGCCGTCACCACATCGTATGTTGCAATGTTGAACAGTAGGGGGCTGACTGGGTCTCCTTGCAATACACCGTTGGTTTGTGTTATCAAATTCGAAGTTGCGACACGGTCATCAATTTGTATGTAATTTGTGGTCAGAATGTTGCTTATCAGTGTCGTGAGCTTGTTGTTTTCGCCCATTATGGCTACCAGTTTCGCAATTATTAGCGACCTGCTTAACGAGTCAAAGGCTTTCGCGTAATCGACAAACACTACGTGAAATTTGCCACTAGGATGTCTTAGGGCTTCTTCAATGTCGTTGAGTAGGTTGCTAATGGCGTGGAGAGTGCTTCGTCCTTTACGGAATCCAAACTGTTCATCTGGGAGTTTATGGTCCACTGCTTCTGTGATCCTTTTAGCGAGGAGTTTTGTCAGTATCTTCATCATGTTCTTTTCGATAGCGATCCCTCTGTAGGAGTTTGGATCTGATTGATCGCCTTTACCCTTGAACAGCACTTTAATAGTTGAGATTCTCCATTCTGTGGGGATGCTACATTCATGTAGACAGAGGTTCATTAATTCTGAGATTGCCGGAAGCAACATCTCTGTTGAGTCTTTCACGTGTTCATTACAAATCCCGTCAGGTCCTATGGCCTTATTGTTTTTGAGTGACATGATAGCTTCTTCTACCTCCTCCGATGTGAACGGGTTGGTTTCATTTTGGTATGTTCCCATTTTAGTTGGTTCAAGATTGCTGACATCTCCGTCTATATTTAATATGTTCTGGAAGTGTTTTTCCCATTCAGCCATTTCTATTTTTCCAAAGCCATGTGTTTTTCTATGGTTCAATGCTACAAATGGGTCATTGATGGCTTCCTCTACTATTCTTATCGCCTCTTTTTCCAAATGCTCCTTACGTTTTACCGATAGTAGTCTTTTGTAATCCTTCTTGATGATGCTGTATTGTAGTAATGCCTCCTGGTCCATAGTAAATTTTGCGACATGCATGGCCTCGATGACTCTTTTTCTCCTCAGATAGCATTCTTTGTCGAACCATATTCGCGATCTTCTTTCCGGCTTATACACAAGTGCTGATTTGATAGTTTTTTCCAGGGATAGCGCGGCTGCGTCTATGTCTTTTCTCTTTATGTGTTTATCAAAACTTTTCCATTCCTCCGATTCCTGTCTAAGAACATCTTTGTCTATCTGTCGTGAAGGGTTGGTATCTTTACGTTTTTCTCTCTTGTCCATTTTTGAGACGTTAAATTGTGTCGATATTGGGCAGTGTTTCTTTATCATCGCCTCCTCTGAAGTGAGACATACAGTGTAATTTAGTAACTTAATGGTACGGCCTTTATAGAAAACTAAATCTATAGTGCTGCTCCCTGAATGTGCAAAGTACGTTCTATCTTCAACCTTGTTGACGAGGTTGAATCCTTCCTCCGTCATTAGTTCGAGGAGTTCTTTCGCTCTATGGTTATCGACGTCTAGTCTGCAGTTAAAGTCTCCGGCCAATATAATGTCTCTGTCCTGAGGTACATGTCCTATGGAGAACATGATTGTTGCTATCAGATCTTCAATAGGTGTTAGTGGCCCTGAATATATGGCTATCACAGAGATCCATTCAAAGTTTATTATCATTGTGTCTTGGTCTTGGTATGTACTTAGAATTTTACCAATGCTTGGTCTGTAGTAACATGAGGTGCCACGCATTGGTCTCCCTCTTGGCCCTTGCGTTGCTGTAATATGCTCTGCGTAGAATCCATTAATGTCTATAGGTTTGGTCGATAGAGTCTCTAATAGTATGAGTATATCATGTGAATGCAGAAGGTTATTGTTTGTCAATGCTAAGGCGCTCTTTAAGCCCTCTATATTCCAAAGCAAGATGCGCAGATGGTTAGGCTGTGAGGGAAATTCCTGTTTTACGGGAGCGAAAAAGCCGGTATCGTCTCACGAAGACACCATTGGGCCACGCTCCTGGGACGTAAACCTTTGACAGATCTTGGAAAGGTATAACTACTCGTAGTGCTTTTTGTGTGGGGCTGGTAGGAAGTTCTTCACATTCTATGATATCTGTTACATTTAGGTTGGTTAGATGGCGCTGTACCATTTCTACCGTGGTGTTATGGTGGAGTCGCCCTATGTATAGCCATGCTCTTGGTTCTGCTGCTTGTAGTTCTGTTATGTTCGTCGTACTAACATTTACAGAGCTGATCATGTGTGTGTCTACTGTTCTCAAGGTTGTTCGTTGCGAGTTGGAGTACGTGGGTTTCAATTGTGCAGTTCGAGAGTCTTCAATCACATCTTTGTATGCGCGGTTTTCCATGGGCATCATATTTGAGGTTGTTGAATGATCCGCGTCAGAATTCTTTATGAGCGGGTTATATTCTCGCAAATCGTCTATACTATTTTGATTGATACGATCACCACCTTGTATTGAGGATCTTATGTTCATTTCCTCTCGTACCATCTTCTTGAGATTGGCTGATAAGACCTCCAACATGGATTGCATATTCTGTGTTATTTTCCGTGTAATTCTTTCCTCCGTTGCTTGTTCTGTGTGAATGTCTCTGTTGCCCAGCTGAAGATTATCCGGTTGCCCACTAGATGGCAACCGGCTCTGTTCACGCTGCGTTGAAATCATGGCCTCATCAGTCCCCTCACGAAGTAGACTTTCCGTTTCATCTCTATTTCTCCGAGAGCTGTTCCGTACAAGTCCGCTAGATGGTATCTGACAATGACCTCGATGGTATGTATTCATTGCCTCGACTCGTTGGTCGCTAGATGTCGTCTGTGGAATAATTCCGTTGTTCACTTGACTTCTCTGTGGCCCATAATGGGTCTCCGTATTACTAAGTATTTCATGGAAATTGCCGTAAGATGGAGCCACCTGTTCTGTAGTCATTATGTCTGACGTTTCTATACAATCATTTTGGCTAACCTCAATAACCTCTTGATGAGAATTCTGTTTAGTTATAATGTTAATCTCTAGCATGGATTTCAAGTCACTAAAACAATCCACAATGACACTCACCATTCTATGGATATCTTCCTTAGTCTCTTTCTTCATGTATCCGCCTGCATCTGCGGTATTCTGTATAAATCGGAGAGCAACATGCAACCGACTTTCAATCTCGTCCGCCATAATAGTAATAATCTTGTATTATCAACTTCATTTATTTGTTTAATTTCCTAACAAATTGTTTAATATGGTTTATAGAACGTTGTCTTACAGTTTTATTACTTCCAAGTTATATCTCGTATTTAATTTATCATGCCAAAAAATATTATTGTCTCCACGACATCACGTTGGATCAAACTATCCACAACGACATTACATTTCTTCAATACTTCAAATATCACATTTGAATACAATAATTACTCCACAAAACTCCATAAATATTCAGCACATACAGCATGAATCTCAACAATTACGCTAGACTGGGTACGACGATCTCATGTCTGCTTCAAAATACATTATCAACGTTGCAACTATCACATGGCAACTTCCACAAAATGCCTATCACAAACTCCACTTAACCATGTTGCATGATCTACAAAAAATATATAACTGGCTTCAAATTATCAACGCACACAATCTCCAATAACTGTAATTACTCTGATCACATCTAGACAACTTCTTAAACAATTGGAAAAATATTACTTCAGTAATTTAAGATCTGCTTTCAAATAGCATAAATTCTCTTACAATCTTTATAACTCACATCACAGAAAAACACCAATGTGCTATAATCTCTCACATCAAAATCTGCAATACTGATCTGCCTTAAAGTAAATCTGACCATTAATGATTAATCTTTCAAGATTCAATTACTTTAAATCCTTCTCAAAGGTATCAAACACAATTATAAAAATCATCAAAAGTGTCAGCTGAAATAGCTGTTAAACTGAAATTACTCTCAAAAGAGTATAGCAACAAAATATTGGATTGGCAAACAAGAATTACTAAATGCAATCCTGTTGACATTTATCGTTACTTTATTTAACAAAATTTTGACTGATATGTGACTAGTAGTTCCTTGTTTGATTCACTTACATCTCGTGTACACTCGGATGATAAAAATGAGTCCCTCAATGGCGAGTAAGATGTGTAACCACCGTACAGTCGTATAAATACGAAAGACCTCGCCCCGTCGACTTGGATGATAGTTCCCTGAACGATGGGTAAGGTGAGTAGCCACCATACAATCGTATAAATACGAAGGACCCCACCTCGTAGACTATATGAGTGAATGTATCAAATAGGAATCAACAAGTTTCTAGTTGTCATATAAAAGCGATGTTCATTCACTAAAGTGAATAACTTCTTAATATCTCCAAACAATCTAATGGAAAAAAATCCCTACTGATGAATAATACACACTCGCTAGTATGCAATGAACTGACGAAGTAATTTTTGATAATCAATTGCAGATCACGAGTTCGAAATACTCGTTACACAAAAAAAACTATTCATGAAAAATATCCTAGCTGGAAAAATGTCTAAAAGACCAAACATCTGCTTAATAAAGTCAATCAATGGTGAGAATTTCGAATAATGATGCCTGCCATATCATATGGTCACTCCATATTCTAGCAAATTCGAAGTATATAAATTCAAACCATGTCTTAATAATCATATCACTCCTATTAGAAAAATATACATGTGTGCCCAGTATTCATGAAAATAATCGCATTAGGTAGACATAACTCTTACAGTACCTTTCATAATCAGCTGTAATTAATTTCCAAGATCGTCGATTTTCCCTACATAAAGAATTTCTCGAAAGATCGGCGTGCATAGCATTTCATCCATGAAATGACGATTGCCTTCGAAATCCCAAGTGAATCAGCTGGTGGACTCCTCTCGTCAGGAATCGAATCCATCGCTCTGCGGTGCCATCTTGTCTCTATTTGCGTCTACTCGGACATGTTGAACTCCGGATTACCCATAGCGGATATTGTCCAACTCCTTCTCGAAAAAGTTCATGGAAACAGCGGACCCCCTACTCCTCTTCTAAGATACGCCACTGTTCCGTTAAATGTTCAGTTTGAGTATTGTAAGTTCAATCTCAAATGACTGCTAAGTTCCACTTCCGTAAAATAAAATTTTACTTGAGAGTGTTCAAGATTACGAAACACCCTGTAGTTGTCTGTAATTAGGTAATTCATGAAAACTGCATAAGATATAAATCTTATAAATGCACGATCTAATGTTCATCTGTGCCTATGCTAACAACATTCCGTATAATTGAAATAGTTAAAGTCGCTTTGAATGTGTTATAGAACAGCATAGTTAAAGTTATTCATATAAAAGCAATGTTCAAACTGTGTTGAAATGAAGCTTATAATAAAGTCTTCAACTGCTTACAGTGCGGTTCTGACATATCCCGGCCGTCTGTAATCGCTTCCTCGGCCAGCCCGCCTGGATCAACGACCCGCCTGGCCTTCGCTGCTCGGCGATGCAGGCACTGTCGCCTACACTCTTGCCGTGACAGTTTCTGTATGTTACGTGACCTTCACGGTGCGTCTTGCTTGCGCTATAGAGCTGCTCTTACCTGCTCGTCTGATTGAGCTCAACTGGCTGTGCTGACACTGTCTTCACTCACTTATGTGCTTGGGGCGGACAGGTGGTATAGTCCCCCACCACAGTGCTCTCACGTCACGGTCATAGTCTCGAACCCGTATCATCTCGGCTATTCCGTTATAAAATAACTTACTTCCATAAAATTATTTCCACATATAATGCATGTTATATATCCTCTTCTAAGATGTTTAATTATTATAATCCCATAAATATCTCAATAAAGCTTCACATCTCTATCCATAATTCCATCTTCTCACAGATTTCAATGCCTCCTTGATCCTAGACCTCCTACGTCATCTTCACATTCTTCTTGACGCGATCGGTGCGCTATCTTTTCTTAATCCTTTCCAAAACCTCAACTACAGCTTAATGTCTGCTGGCGTAGCCGATAGCCTAAACTAGGTATCGGGTACAGTAACATTACAAAAAGATAGCAGACACACAATTCGCAGCAGAAACTAGCGTGCAACAGGCAATTCGGACCATTATATTAACAAGAAACAGATGTGGTGCGGTATCATCTGGCAAAAGGTTGAACACTTGCTTGCAACAAGAGATCTTAACACATGCAGTACCGTGTTGACATAGTCATCTTTCCCACAATAGAAGATACTGTGTTGTCCTTCATTTGACGTCGAAGTGTAAATGTGGAGTTTCAATGAAGTGATTAAAACACAGCGGAATGGAACAGTACGCACCCTTAACAAGGGCAACATGTAGACATACTCCATTATTTACAATGTTCCCGCATTGCAATAGTCCAAACTGAAATGCCACGGTGATCACATTATCACATACTCAGATGGCGCTGGCGACCGAACACGTACGTTTACAGATGAATGGCAATGATAGCTATTGACATAGGTGCAACTGTATACTTTAAATCCATTTTCAGTCGGTTTTCGCCGTTCGAGCTGGGGTACTTCCCTCGTAAGAGAAGACATACCACAATAATTTTATGGAAGTGGAGACATGATCGACCGGACGTGGGCAACATCCAATTTGTTCTGAAGGACGTGAAGGAGAATCTATGTTTATTAAAAACCAATAAAGATGAGGAAAACAAAGATCTTTGGACTTGTATTAACCCTAGCAGTGCCACGGAACAATTTATCGACCTTGTTTTTGTAAATGTTTTATTAGTATTCTAGCCAAGTAGTGATATCAGTGTAGCAACCAAGACAATGTAGAAACTATTCTCTCATTGGATATCGATGGATACATAATAAGAGTATACCGCAGTGATCTTTTGAAGCTTTGCTTGTTTACATTCTTACTCGGAGCTAATTAAAATACATAGTGATAAACATGGCTAGTTCTTGGAACGATTGGGAAATAAATAACTTGTTAGCACTGAGTGAAGCGTGTGAGAGTACGTTTTCGAGTGATAACGACAACTTTGAAAAGTGTCCATTTCAAATGATTAAACAAGTAGTTCCGTGAAGAACTATACAGCCTATTTTCATATATCCTGCTCATGTTAATTGTCTCTATCAACATACAAAATTTCAGTTTAATTGCTGTAACAGATTCGTAGATATTGAGAACCGTCTAAATATTTCATACGGTTGCCAGGATGGATTTTTATTTTTGTACTATTACATTAAGATTATTGTGTACGTGTGGTATTCAAACTTCAATCGCATGATTAGAACACAAGAAGTAAAAACGAGATTTTAAAAGTACGCACACCAGCCATCTTGTGATTATGCAAACAATTGAAATAAATTACATGCCAGTGGATCAACATTTGTATAAGCATTTAACGTGCAACGTTTCACGGCACTCGGATAGTTAATTCGCGAGAAACGTCCATTTAAATATTTATACTTCGCGTCGCCGCCATGTTGGATTTGTTCTCACCAGGTTACTGAAAGTCCTATAGGTGAACATATGTTCATAGTCTCTATGAACATAAAAAAATCAGTTTGGTTGCTGCAAAAGATTCATAGATATTGAGAACCGTCAAAATATTTCGGAAGCTCGCCATTTAGGATTGTTATATGTATAGGCCATAGAGTTATGTACCATTCAAGGACAATTATTGCCTAGCTTCATTATTCAAACTTTCACTTCGATCGCATGACTACGACACAAGAATAAAACCTTAATTTTAAAATTTCGCACAACCGCCATCTTGAGGTTATGTAAACAATTGAATTAAATTAGATGGCAGTGCATTACAATCTGCAAAATCATTTACTGTACCACATTTCACTGCGCTCAGAGAGTTAAATCACGAGAAAAGTCTATTAAAATATTTCAAATTCGCTTGGTCGCCATGTTCGTTTTCTACTTTACAGATTTATTAAATATACATAGGTAAACTTGTATCAGTACCCTTTATCACCGTACAAAATTGCATGATGATATCTGTAATAGTTTCGGAGATATAGAATGTCAGTGAAATATTTCGCACAGCCGCCATTTTGAGGTTATGTAAACAATTGAACTAAATTAGACTCCAGTGCATTACAATGTGTACAAACATTTGTGCTGTACCATGTTTCATTACGTTTGGATAGTTAAATCGCGAGAAATGTCTATTAAAAGTCTCAATTTCGCTTGACCGCCATGTTGGTTTTGTAGTAACCAGGTTTTTGAAAGTCTCATAGGTGAACTTCTAGTAGTGCCCTTCATCACCGTACACAATTTCAGGGCGATATCGGTAATAGTTTCGGAGATATTGAATGCTAGTGAAATATTTCGCACAGCCGCCATGTTGGATTGGTGAGACGTAACAAAATTTGAAGGGCACGGTCGAGGTCGCCGGGAATAGTGCTATGAACCTACCGAGTTTCATTGCAATCGCTCCAGCCGTTTAGATTTTATTAGGGGGGGACACACACACACACACCTCACACATACACACACACACACACACACACACACGCACACACACACGGACAAAAGGTGATCTCATAAGCCTATTTTTTTAAAATTGAAAATAGGCTAAAAATAAAATAATCAAGAACGGTATCTTTTAGTGGATCAAATGAAACACTGTTTTACTTTAGCATCTCATAATAGTAAAATATATTTACCTCCTACGGACAAGTCAAGATTCTATCTCAAATAAGTAGTTCCGTGAAGAACTATACAGCCTATTTTCATATAATACTCACGTTAATTGCCTTTATCAACATACAAAAATTCAATTTTATTGTTGTAATAGATTCGTAGATATTGACAACCGTCAATGCTCGCCATTTTGGATTGTTATATGTATAGACCATCGAGTTATGTACCATTAAAGGAAAATTATTGCATAGCTTCATTATTCAATGTTTCACTTCGATCGCATGATTACCCAGAAGAAATAAAAGCTTAGTTTTAAAATTTCGCACAGCCGCCATCTTGTGGTTATGTAAACAATTGAACTAAATTAGATGCCAGTGCATTACAATGTGTATAATCATTTACTGTACCACATTTCAGTGCGCTCAGTTGGTTAAATCACGAGAAAAGTATATTAAAATGTTTCAAATTCGCTTGGCCGCCATGTTCTTTTTGTACTTTACAGATTTTTGAATGTTACATAGTGCCCTTTATCACCGTACAATATTTCAGGGTGATATCTGTAATAGTTTCGGAGATATAGAATGCCAGTGAAATATTTCGCACAGCCGCCATTTTGAAGTGATGTAAACAATTCAAGTAAGTTAGACTTCAATGCATTAAAATATGCATAAACACTTGCTGTACCAAGTTTTATTACGTTTGGATGGTTAAATCGCGAGAAAAGTGTATTTAAATATCTCAAATTCGCTTGGCCGTCATGTTGGGTTCGCAGTTACCAAGTTTTTGAACGTCTCATAGGTACACTTCTAGTAGTGCCCTTTATCACCGTACAAAATTTCAGGGTGATGTCGATAATAGTTTCGGAGATACTGAATGCTGGTGAAATATTTCGCACTGCCGCCATGTTGGATTGGTGCCACACAATAAAATTGGAAAGGTACGGTCGGGGTCGGCCAGAATAGTGCTATGATCTTACCGAGTGTCATTGAAATCGCTCCAGCCGTTTTGAAGTTATTATGGGAGGACTCACACACACACACACACACGAATCACACACACACGAATCACACACACACGCACACAAGAGACACAGGGTCAATAGGTGATCTCATAAGCCTATTTTTTCATAAAATGAAAATAGGTTAAAAATATAGGTAGGTAATAATGTTTATCAAAAACATTTGATTTCATTAAACTTAGCTTGGCATCTGAAGGGTCAAGGCACGACTCTCTTCTCCAAACCACTATCGAGGGCAGAGTATTGGGGACGTCCAAGGATGCCGTACATCAAGAACTCCATTGGAGAACTGGTGTGGTTCTTATGGCAGCATGAAGAGACACGGCTTTGCCTTTAGTAAATGATGATGAGTAATTACATCGGAGCATATTTCCAAGTTTCAGTTTTCTCTTAACCTTTTATACGTCAGTTGTCTGTATTTTTAGCCTACTTTTCACATTTTGCAAAAATGAGGAAAAAGTAGACTTATGAGATCGATCCGGGAAAATGTGTGTCTGTCTGTCTGTCTGTCTGTCTGTCTGGCTGTGTGTGTGTGTCCGCCCTATCAACTCCTAAACGGCTGCAGCAATCAAAACCAAATTTAGTATGAGTAAAGATGTGCACCGGAATATCTCACGCCCATATTTGAAAATGATGTCAGTGCTACCAACTGCAGAAAAAACGTACTAGAAATTTGAGCTCAATGTTGGATATCTTGCAAGGTATGCATGGGAGCTATTCCAAAATTGGCACACATGTATATAATATTATTTCAGTTTAATTTCCAGGAGGCCAACCATGACAGTGTTGCCAAAATAATTTTAAGCCTTCTGATAGGTCCAATGTTTAAATGCATATAACTTCTACACTATCAATCGGATTTCAACCAAATTTTATATGTAATATCTGTACATAAACAGATATGACTGAGCGTATTCTTAAGAGCCACCAGGGCTGCCAACTGTTAATAATTGCTCTCTCTATTTTTTTTTATCCAAATACCAATATATCAGAAAGTATGCAAGCCAACAGCTTTAAACTATGCACACGTATATTCTGACATTTTAGATTAATTTGGAGTATCTTATATACGTCAGTTCTACCAACATGATTATAAGCCTGCTGATAATACCAATTTTTAAATACATGTAACTTCTATACTATCAGTTTGATTTCAACCAAATTTCGTATGTGCTATGTGTACCATAACAGATATGACTATATGTATTGTTAAGAGCAATCAGGGCTGCCAACTGTTAATAAATGCTGTCTATATTTTTTTACCCTAATATCAATATATCAGAAAGTATGCAAGCCAACAGCTCTATACTTTGCACACGTATAGCACCTGACATTCTAGATTAATTTGGAGTAATTAATATAAGGCAGTGCTGCCAACATGATTCTATGCCTGCTGATATGTCCAAATTTCAAATACATGTAACTTCTATACTAACAAATGGATTTCATCCAAAATTGGCACAACAATATATCATAATATTTCAGATAATTTCTGACCAGCACACGCATGGTATTGTTGGCAACATGCTTTTACGCGTGCTGATAGATCCAGTGTCTAACTGAATGTAACGTCCATTGGACTTCAACCAAATTTTGTATTCTGTACCTTAAGAGGTGGAACTAAGAATATACTCAGTCACCAGGGCTGCGAACTGTAGTGCTCTATTAGGCTACATTATACCAGGTATATTTTGAACTAATTAGATATTTCGATATTACCAACTTAATTTCGTCATTATTCTAGATAGGTTCATATACTGTAGAATAATCATTGGCATGAAAAGTAGGCTGTATAGTTCTTCACGGAACTTCTTGTTTATTTCTGTTGTCAACGATGCTGATGGTTCAATCTTTCAGCCATATATCAATGAATTTATTTTGGAAGCGTCAATATTTTTGAATTCCAAATATTAGACAAAAGGACCTTCATAAAATTATTTATGTTCGACCCTGACTGTTATATGTCAGAAAACTGTACTCTAATGAGGCTCATTATAACACTATTTTTCATTATGACACAGTTTCTCCCACCAATCGGAGCTCAAGAAACAGTTGTTCGATCAATTAGATGAGGAGAGCATCGCACTGCGCTGAATTCCACGGCCTTCTAATTTAAATTGCACTGCGTGGCCTAGTGTCATAGTAGGGTAATCGAGGACGCCATGGTCAAATACAAGGCATTCTCTGTATCTCATGCACTCTGTTCAGTACACAAAACTGACGAAATCTCGACAGATATTTATGAATATTTATGTTCGAACATAAAAAAAGTTATATTAATTATCGTCGAACATAAAAAGTCGTATGAAACTCACCTATAATGGTAATTAAGACACTCGTATGTAAATTATAAAACTCGCATACGCTCGTTTTATAAACATACTCGTGTCTTAATTACTGCCATTATAGGTGGTGTATTCTTTGGAATACACGGTAAGATAGAGGTAGCTTTTGCTGCTCTTTGCTTTAATTCATTCCTTCCTTTTTCGCAAACACCAACAGTGATTTCTTACTTTTTCTTTTATTTGTGCACCTTGCTTACTTTCTTTGTAAGTCTGTTATAGATATATATCTTCCATGATCAACCTAGCGGCATCTAGCAGCTAACTACTGAAGTTTCTCAATATCTCAACTCTCAAGAGGACTTCCTTTCCAATACAGCCACAAGATGCCGTCGTTATCTCCAGCTAACATCTCCATGCTCAAGAGGATTTCTTCATCATTCCAATCCTCCAGACGTCGTCATCATCGCCTGCTAGCTTCTCCTTGAAGATCACTCCATCAAGAAAAATAATATCTAAGAAAGCAATTTCTCATTGTAATGTTGGCAATTTTTATGTATGTTCCTTTGTCCCTTTCCCCCACCCCCTTTCTTTCCTTGGTACCTCTGTGCTTCGTCAAGCAGCTTTCACTTCTTCGTCAGTCGTCAAACCAAACAGTTGGAGCCTTCCTCAGGCTTGTCTCCTGCCTACATGTGACATTTTTAAATCAGGACGCCATGTCTGAATTTTAACCTCAACCGTCATCCAGATCATCGTCGTTTTTTCAAAATGAGCAAAGTACTACTTCAATGGTATTCACCAAGTTTTAAATGTTTTAAATTGCTTATAGCATTTTATCTGATTTTATAGACCGTGTGAAATTGATAAATGTGATGCAATATCTGCCTTCAAAAGATCTTCCTGATCTAGTTGTGGCATCTTCAGCTAACTTTTCAAAATGAAAAAGTACTTCTTGTACTGATTATCTGAGATACTATCTCACACCGAGGGATAATTTAAAGTACCCACTGTCTATAGAATTCAGCTTTCCGCCGGGGGACTTGTTTTGCCCAATTCAACCGAACTCAATGCTCTAGAACTTTCTACATCAAGTTATCTTTCTGCAAGTAAAGCCGTCAAGTAATTTCCACCTAAATATGGGAATACTGTTCTTAGCTAAAGATTTTTCTTAACAGCATTCGTTATTCTACGTCTAATTTGTCTTCCTCCGTGGGAAATTTCCCACTTCATTCAACTACAACTTATAAAAGCTACAACGCAATAAACATTTTCAAGTTAAAATTCAACTAGCGATTTACATAACTGCAATAACTTTTCTTCTTGTGAACATTCTGTGCTGCAATAGTGAACTTTCCAAACACCCCAATAGACTATAGTGAAACAGTGATCGTTCAACCACCATCCGTGTCGCGTTCGAAAGAAAGCAATAAACATCGCCAAGACTATTTCCTAAACCTCCTATTTCCTCCTCTCAAATATCTTCCTAACATATTATAATTAAATTATACAATTTGGATCTACTACCCAATGAGGTGTCATACAATAGCAGTGCCCTCCCACCTTTGTTCTGATTAAAATCTTAATTTCTGTATAATCTGTGCTTAGCACACTCTTTAAACTATTGTTTTCCTCGTTTACTAGGGAATTCAATTACTTCTACTCACAAGTGAGTTTTCTAACTTTCCTTTTCAAGGTTTCACGAAAGGGCATCTGGCCCCATTCTTCTCGTGATCCCTGTTTAAATATAAGAAGTTATAGAAACTTCTTCTTAATTTTCCTCTCTTTTTTCTGTCATAATCTCATATTAAATACTTTTTCATAGCCTTTAAGATCTCTAGTAGGATTTCTTAAAGTGCCTAAATTGTACCTGATTTCTTGTTAAAGCTTTAATTATTTGTAATTCTCGTTATAAACTTTAAAGTTTTGAATTTTTTTCACAACCTTTAAAATATTATTCCGATTTTGTGCTTGAAGCAAGTTTTTAAACTTGCGTCTTATTTAATATTGTCAAAAAAAATACAATTTGTTAGCATTAAGTCTCAGACTTTTGTAAGTTAAATTGTTTATTGTTATTTTGAATCCAAATCAATTTTATGTTTTTGCTACTTCAACTATTTCTTTATTGTTAAAATAAACAAAATTTCAACTTTTCGCTTCATACATTTCAACAGAATAACGATTAGGCAGCTCCGGAAGCTTCCTGCTTGTTGAGATTTACTCTAAAACTTGTGGTTCGTTTTCAAAATTTAAGTTTTTCTTCCAGTCTAAACTTTTAGTCGGCACATTGCTGGGTAAAAGCTTAGCTATTCTTAAATGCAACTATTGTCTTTCTCATAAAAAGAAGAAATCAACACAATTGTTCCCAAAATCACTATAACTGTTTCACCACTACCTTTACTGGGAGTACTCGATTAGTCGTCGGAGAGCCTACAGTTCCAAGGACTAAAATTTTCACGGCAAATTCAAACTATTTGAGCCTTTCAAAGCATTCATTCAAACTTAACTCCTTTGAAAGGATATACAGTAAATCTGTCATTCTTTGTCTTGCCAGACTACCACCCTTCCCCATATTACCCAATTTTAGGCTGGGAAGGGAAAGCACAAACGCGGTTTGCTTGCAAATAGCCCAAGCTCCAGCCGCATTTCCCGTTAGCTGTGTCCAAGTCCATGCCCACTTTAGGTATCTTGCAGGCTTGCGCAGTGAAATTAGTGAGTAGATGTTTACTTTAGGGTAGTTTATGACTTATATTGGACTCTCGTCCTATCTATCAATACTTTTTCACCATTCCGAAACCCATGTTTTCCCTTTCCTTTTTCTTCATCATCTTCCTTTAGTTTTTTTCCCTAGCCAAAACCTACCCAATAAGCTCGTTGCCTAATGTACTATTTTTAAATAATAACAATTATATGTCTTAATTAGTGAAAGAAATAGAATATGATAATTAAACCTAGAATTAAAATAAAATATACTCGTTCTTACAAAAAATAAAAAAATAAAGCCATCAAAATTAAAATTACGATAATTTTACAACCTCAATTTTGAGATTATAAAAATAATATAGAAGTTAAATTTATCAATGTAAATATGAAAATAAAAAATTTAAATAAACAAAAATTAAAGACAACTACAATTAATTGGGTTAAAATAATAAAAATGAAATTTAAATAAATATAAATAAAATATATTCAATAATATTCTGTCTGCCCTGTTGTTGTTGTTTGAGTCTTCAGTCTTTTGACTAGTTTGATGCAGCCCCCCGTGCCTCCCAGTCCTTATCTAATCGTTTCATCTCTACTTAGCTACCACACCCTACATCCGAGGCAAACTGTTTAACATATTCTAACCTTGGTCTACCCCTACAGTTCTTGTCCTCAACCCTTCCTTCCATAACTAAGCTTTCTATTCCTGGGTGCCTTAGTATGTGTTCTACCAACCTATCTCTTCTCTTCATTAGCAGTCGCCAGAAACATCTCTCTCACTCGTCTTAATACCTCTTCATTTGTTACCCTATCTACCCATCTGATCTTCATCATTCTCCTGTAACACCACATTTCAAACGCTTCGATTCTCCTCTATTCAGCTGCACCATTAGTCCGAGTTTCACTTCCATATAGTGCCACGCTCCAGACAAAGGCTTTCAAAACTCCCTTCCTATTACCTAAATCTATATTCGATGTCAACAGATTCCTTTTCTGTAGAAATGCTCTCCTTGCCTGAGCCAACCTACTTTTCATATCCTTCGTCCATCACTGGTTATTTTGCTTCCTATTTCTGCCATATAAAGGGTTAAACACATCAATATGTTTGACGAAAGGCTCCAATTGTCAATACCACGGTTAATGAAAGAATATTTCCCATGATTTGTACATTGCGGATGATCTGCCCTGCTCAGGTAGGTGGGATTTCTCAGACGTTTGCTTAGTTCTTCCCATGCTGGCGGATTAGTGTTGGTTGCTCCCTTAGATTAGGGCTGCGACAACGCCGTCATGTAGCCCCGTGTACTTTGTGTGAGTGTAGAATCTGTTTGATAACCGGTGTTAATTGTGATGACTGTATTAGTGCGTGTTATATGTTTTTTTTTTTTAAATTCAAGTAAGGACTGCAGACATTCAATTCTCCAGTAGTTCCTACTTTAACCACCAAACGCCACCGTCGACGACGACTAGTTGTGAACTTGCTTACTAGATGCCACCGCTGCCGACTCCTGGTGACTAACGTTGGAACCTAAGAAGGTTAGTCAAATCTAATCTTTAATTTAGCTTCACACAAGTGTAATTAGTGGAAGGTAGCTTGCCACGCTGGGTGAGTGGTTATCGTGTCGGTCTACTAACCCCCAAGATTGCAGGTTCGCTCCTGGCCGTGGTAAGAGATTTTTGAAAGACGGCAAAAATACGACACGCATGTCATACGATGTTGGCATGTCAAAGAACCCATTTGAATTCAGTAGGCCGAGTTCATAATGGCAAAATTAATCTCGGGAGTTTCCGTCAACACAAAGTTCCTCATTTCTCTACTAGAAAGCGCTATAGTGTTCAAGGAGCTTAGATATCTAACATCGAACCTCCTTGACTTTCATAGTCAAGAAACAATGAAATTCGACATGCATGCTACCCTCTGGGTGTCAAATAACAAAGCTTGCACCCGGCATCCGAGGCCATACGATATTATTATTCTAGTGGAAGGTTTTATACATGCCATAAATCTATGACATGGGACCGCCGGATTTACTTCCTCTCCGATGGAAGGCCTACTGAAGGATTTTTAACGCTCTTAAGAAATCCGATGACTTCGGCTCAGTTTGAACCCGTGACCTTGGGCATAGAAGCTCAGCATGCCACCAACTACGCCACCAGCTGATTAGTGTAAGTGTTGGCTGTGTGTGTGTCCCCCTATCAACTCCTAAACGGCTGGAGCAATCGAAACAAAATTTGGTAGGAGTAAAGATCTATACCTGAATATCTCACGGCCATATTTGAAAATGATGTCAGTGCTACCAACTGCTAAAATATCGCAATTGAAATTTGAGCTCCATGTTGGATATCTTGGAAGTTATGAATGGGAGCTATTTCAAAATTGGCACACGTATAGATAATAATATTGCAGTTTAATTTCCAGGAGGCCAAACATGGCAGTGTTGCCAAAATGATTATAAGCCTGCTGATAAGTCCAATTTTTAAATGCATATAACTTCTACACTATCAATTGGAATTCAACCAAATTTCGTATATTGTATGTGTACATAACCAGATAAGACTGAGCGTATTCGTAAGACCCACCAGGGCTGCCAACTGTTAATAAATGCTCTTAATTTGTTTTGTCCAAATACCAATATATCAGAAAGTATGCAACCTGACAGCTTTAAACTATGCACACGTATAGTACCTGACATTCTATATTAATTTGGAGTAACATATATACCTCAGTGCTACCAACATGATTCTAAGCCTGCTGAGAGTTCCAACTTTAAATACATGTAACTTCCATACTATCATTTGGATTTTAACCAAATCTCGTATGTGCTATGTGTACCATAACAGATATGACTATGCGTATTCTTAAGAGCAACCAGGGCTGCCAACTGTTAATATGTGCTGTCTCTATTTTTGTTACCCTAATATCAATATATCAGAAAGTATGCAAGCCATTAGCTCTAAACTTTGCACACGTATAGTACCTGGCATTCTAGATGAATTTGGAGTAACTAATATACGTCAGTGCTGCCAACATGATTCTAAGCCTGCTGATAGGTCCAATTTTAAAATGCATGTAACTTCTATACTAACAAATGGATTTCATTCAAAATTGACACAACAATAGATCATATTATTTCTGACCATTACATGCATAACATTGTTGCCAACATGATTTTACGCGCGCTGTTAGATGCAATGTCTAACTGCATGTGCTATCCATTGTACTTCAACCAAATTTTGTATTCTGTACGGTACCTTAAGGGATGGAACTAAGAATATATTCAGTCACCAGGGCTGCCAACTGTAGTGCTCTATTAGGCTACATTATACCAGGTATACAGTATTTCGAACTAATTAGAAATTTCGATATTACCAACTTAATTTCGTCATTATTCTAGATAGATCCATATAGACTAATCATTGGCATGAATCTTAAATTTTAAGAAAATTAGGCTCTTTAGTTCGTCACGGAACTTCTTGTAATTGTTGAGCACAAACGTTGTTGTTGTTGTTGTTGTTGTTGTTGTTGTTGTTGTTGTTGTTTGAGTCTTCAGTCTTTTGACTGGTTTGATGCAGCTCTCCATGGCTCCCTGTCTTGAGCTAATCGTTTCATCTCTACATAGCTACCAAACCCTACACCCGAAGCAATCTGTTTAACATATTCTAACCTTGGTCTACCCCTACAGTTCTTGTCCTCGACCCTTCCTTCCATAACTAAGCTTTCTATTCCTGGGTGTCTTAGTATGTGTTCTACCAACCTATCTCTTCTCTTCATTAGCAGTCGCCAGAAACATCTCTCTCACTCGTCTTAATACCTCTTCATTTGTTACTCTATCTACCCATCTGATATTCATCATTCTCCTGTAACACCACATTTCAAATGCACATACGTAGCAGTCTTTTTTGTACCATCTCCAGCTCATTGAGTAGCCCTACTTGATATCGGTCCCGAACCGCTGAGCCGTATTCCAAGATTGGCCTCAGTAAGGTCAAATATCCAAATGGAATTACTGCCTTTTAATGCCCTCATTACAGTGTGAACTGATTAGGAGGCCTCACAGCCCACATGGGAATTCGATTTACTATCGTGGATGCTAGTCGTCATTCTCACCGCGTGTTCCAACGATCAGGCGCAATGTTTACAAGGACGAGCATTGTGTGCGTTGAGATGCACTTCCAAGCCCAGTCAGTGTACACCCACAATATGTTGATATAGTAACGAGGTAGTTATCAGGTCTGATAACAAGCAGGGCTGGAGATAATGAGGACTGCTGACGAAAGCGCAGCTGTGCTCTTCATTCGAAATACAAATTACGTGAAACATAATATCAAACATCACAATGTCGTGAGAGAAAGCAAAACATTCTTCCAGAGGAAGCCAGATTTTAGTTTGGACATTGAATGGGATTATTGATGTGTAACATATTTCCACTCGGTTGCTGGATATTTTTGTGGGATGATTTTGAAAAATGGGACGGAAGTGCATCGGAACGATCCAGCTGGCAGTGGTAAGATCCAAGAAACAATGAGCGCGCGATGTCGAAAATTGATACCATTTCTGACGGTAAACGCTCATGCGAACTCTGGTGTCAACTGATTGAAGCACACGTTATACGGGAACTAGGCAATCCTTCATGAACTATTGCTGAATACAGTCTCTTTTACAATATATTAATATTTGTGCCAATAATATTATAAAATACCGGAGTATTAACAATTTCACGTGTGGTTTCTTCTATGTCAGATGTCACACATCATATGCGACTACTGCAAGACTCAGATTTTTATTTATTTAGTCAATTGACCCTCTAGGTTGGTGGTTCCCACGGACTCAGCGAGGGAACTCACCACTACCGCCTCTATGGGCAGTGTCCTGGAGCTGGGAACATCTGATCGGGATTGATACAACTGGGGAGGTGTGATCAGCACTTCGCCCAGGCGGCCTCACCTGCAAAGCGAACAGGGGCCTCATGAGGAATGGGAAGGGATGGAAGATTGGGATGTATAGGCAAGGAAGAGGGAAGGAGACGGCCGTGGTCTTACAGTAGGTACCATCCCGGCATTTGCCCGAAGACGAAGAGGGAAACCACGGAAAACCACTTCGAGGATGGCTGAGGTGGGAATAGAACCCCCTCTACTCATTTGTACCACCCGAGGCTGAGCAGATCCCGTTCCAGTCCTCATACCACTTTTCAAATTTCGTGGCAGAGCCGGGAATCGAACCCAGGACCTCCGGGGCGGCAGCTAACCTCATAATTTATTATTATTATTATTATTATTATTATTATTTATTGTTTGACAACATTATCACGGCAATTACCGGCTCCATTTTATGTTACAGCCTGGTTCGGCCTTAGCAAGGAACCATCTGTATTGAGACGATTTCGTATACACTGTTCAGAGATTTCATATTACTGTACATCCATGTCGTGTCCGGGCTCTTCACGAGTCTCCCTCATTTATAGAATGAGATTTCCTTCTGAATCATCTTCGAGCCTTACTGAACGTTCGGCGAGGGTATTGTCACCAAGGAACTTCCTGACATATGGCAGGTGTTTAACAGAACTGCCTTCTGTAGTTCAATATATATCTGCGGGTGTAGATTCAATATTGATAGACTAATGTGGAGAGTTTTGGGTATAACACCAGTACACGATACAATTATTGGGATTGTAGTCACCGACTCATGTTTCCACATCTGCCAGCTTTGTGTACTTAGATATTTCAGTAGCAGCTGTTGTTTGGATGTTTTGAGTGTTGGGACTTGCGATATCTATCAGTAATGCCTCTCTGTGTTCTTTATTGATGACAATGATATCTGGCCGGTTGTTACTGACTGCAACATCTGTCACAACTCCTCTGTCCCAATAGAGCTTGTGTGTGGCATTTTCGAGTATTGCGGATGGTGTGTATTTCCAATAGGGGACGGAGCTTTGAAGGAGTTTGTACTCGTACTTCAAGGCCAGTTTCTGGTGGTTAATGTCGTCAATTTGATGGTGTCGATGTTTGTAGTCAGCGTTGGTAAGGTGGGAACAACCTGATGTACTGTGTTGAATGGTCTCGCTGCATTTGCCACAGCGGTGACACTTCTCACTATCTGTTGCTGGATCTTTTATAATAAATTTCCGATAGTTTCGAGTAGCAACAACTTGGTCTTGGATAGCTACAACAAATTCCTCTGTTTCCAGTAAGAGGACTGAGTGTTATTATTATTATTATTGAGTTTCCAATTCATAGAAGGAATCCTACTTTTGACTAGCATATGCCGATTATAGTTATAGCCTATAATAAGGCTAGAAGAAACCAAGGTAACCTCTAAGAAATAGATATCAAAGACAATGTCATGGAAAATTGAGGAGGCTTTAGTAAATTCGCCCTCGTAGAAACCTAAAAGGAAAACTGTTAGGAAGTGGTCCACAGAACGCAAAACACAACACAGTGCATCAAGACGAGATTTTGAGAGGACAAAAAGGGGAAAACCATGAGAACAGTGGATGGATGGTGTAAAGAGAAGCGTGGCTACCAGAGGCTTAACCGAGGAAGATGCTGAAGACCGAAATTTGTGGAGGAGTAGAGTGTTTTAGGGTTGAAGGAAAACTACTGCATTGTAGAAACTCTACTTAGTAAAAATCAAAGTCCTCGATTCTTGGATGTTTCGGGTAAACTCGAGAACAACTGGATGGATTTTGATGCGGTTTTCACCATTCTGTAGATGATATCTCGAGGATGATTTCTGTAGAAAAGAACTTATTTATGATGAAAAGAAGCCGAGCAGTAACGATTTCTGTGTAAAAGTCGAAAAAAAAACCCTGGCGTCCGAGCGCTTTGTAAGCTTACGCTGGGCAAACCGTTAAAATATCTAAATACTATGAGTGTAAGAAAAAAAAGTCCGCGAGAGCATATGCCTATCTTCAATACATCGCCCACAATAGGTTTTTTACTTTTTAATTTCTTCCAAACATGTCCATTCAACTACTGAGGCGACGGTTTACGAGCTAGCTAAGGGCGAGTCTATCATCCCTGTTACAGCTTAGCTAGCGGGCGAAGCTATTGCCCCAGATACAGCCACCAGCAAACCGTTGAGTCGTGTTGAGTTAAGACTTCTGAGAAGGGTGGTTGTGTTTGGAGTTTCTCTGAAAGTGCAACTCGGGTTTTCTTCATTTCGCCTGTGAAACACAGTCAAGTTAAGATTGTACGGTAGGGGGATTATGTTATATTAAAATATACTGATTGGCGTATAATCTCTACTTAGTATAAAACAAAGTCCCCGATTCTTGGATGTCACGGGTAATCTCGAGAACCACTGAATGGAATTTGATGCGGTTTACACCATTCTGTAAAGGATGTCTCGAGGTAGGTTTCTATAGAAAATAATTTATTTATAACCAAAGGAAATCAAGAACTAACGATTTTAGTGAAAAGGCGTCCGTGCGCTTTTAAGCTAACGCCGAGCAAACCGTTAAAAATCTATGTACTATTACTGTAAGACTTGTTCACATGAAACGTTCCACAAAATGCCCGGGAGAGCATATCTCTGTCTTCAATACATCGCCTACTAGAAGTGTTTTTACGTTTTCATTTCTTCCAGCAATCTTCATTCAGTTACTGAGGCGACAGTTTACGAACTAGCTAGGGGCGAGTCTACCACCCCAGTTACAGCTTAGCAAGCGGACAAGTTTATTGCCCCGAGATACAGCCAGCAGCAAACTGTCGAGTCGTGTTGAGTTAAAAACTTTAGAAAAGAGTGGTTGTGTTTCGAGTTTCCCTGGAAGTGCAACCCGGCTTTCTTCATTTCGCCTTTCGTTCCGCAAAATTCACAGTCAAGTTAAGATTGGACGGTAGGGGATTTTTGTTTCATGCACTTCGCTATTCTTAAATTACGTCTGACAAGAATTCGTTGCACATGCATCTCCATGATAATATAATTAATAGTCCAGTCAGTGATTTTCACCCATTATGCCGAGGCGTAAAAGGAATATTGGTCGTTATTCATTGACATTGAAAAAAGGGCTTATCATGTAATGCATTCATAACTGTTCCCGGGCGAAGCCGGGTCGGGTTGCTAGTTTCCTAATAAAGAAGAAAGAAGTAAATTATTTTCAGGATTAGGGAACAACCCATTACAATTGGGTACAATAGTGTTGACTGACTGAAAAACATTACATTTCGATATTGAACATCAGTTAAATATTTCACGCGGCGTTAATGTTAGACGGCACGGTCGATATTGGACCGGGCAGTAGCAAGTCTTCATCAAGTTTAATTGAAATCTCTCCAACAAAACTTATTACACACACAGACAATAGTCATCAGCCTGAAACTAGGCTTAATATCAGACTGCTGTGAGTTTTAGCGGTCATCATTCAGGGGTGTGATGTACAATGCAAGAATGTTTCTCTTCGTGTCTCTGTCATAGGAGGTGCTTTGCACGGCGATAAAAGGTTTAGAGTGCTCAGAGTCTCTTTTCTTTTGGGCATGCGCACGGATTGAAACTGATCATCTTTCACAGCGCTGTTGCGTGTTTACAGACGGTCAACTCTTTGATATGTTAACACTCAACTTTCCAGTGTTCCCATTACACGCGACTCCTTGCACCGCGCTATAAATTAGAATTCCTCCCTTGTGTACTCCGATGACACTACACTCACTGTTGGTGTGTGGATTGGGTTGTGTATTTTAGTGCACCAGGCGTGTAACATTGTAAAATGGGGTCAGCGCAGGAATTATTACCTTCATCTAATTTAACGTATGGAGCTGCTGATTATTTAAACATTGGTACGAATTGATGTCCTGGGAAAACGTTTCAACGATTCAATTCCCTGTTCCCTACTTGCTTTATGGGTAAAATATTCAGAAGTGACGAATGCAGTCAAACCGAGAATGAGCGCACTTTTGGCGCTGCTCCATTATCTTTCTTTCTTTCTTTCTTTCTTTCTTTCTTTCTTTCTTTCTTTCTTCCCTTCTTCTTTCTTTCTTTCTTTCTTTCTTTCTTCCCCTCTTCTTTCTTTCTTTCTTTCTTTCTTTCTTCCCTTCTTCTTTCCTTCTTTCTTTCTTTCTTTCTTTCTTTCTTTCTTTCTTTCTTCTCTTCTTCTTACCTTCTTTCTTTCTTTCTTCCTTTCTTTCTTTCTTTCTTTCCTGCTTTCTTTCTTTCATTCATTCATTCATTCATTCTTTCTTTCTTTCTTTCTTTTTTCTGGCTTTGTTCTTTGTGTCTTTCCTGTGTTATGTTTTAGTTCCCAAGCTCGGAGCCAAATCTCAAAGGAATGAGTACAGTACGGCTCCCAGCTCATGGTCCCTGCCGGGAGGGGAAGTACAGTGTGAGAGAGAGAGCGCTGCTGAGTGTGAGGCAAGGAAACGTTTCCGAATGCTGTTATGAAAGCATTGGGCGCGCAGCTGGCATTGTACACCGGCAGTGATTCGAGTGATAGTGATGTTTCTAGTTCTTCTGACAACACGGTGTCCAGTGAAGCTGAATCTGGATGCGAATCTGAACTAGCAACTCCAGTGTGAGCATCTTCATCAGGTAAACAAATGTTTCCTGTACCGTTAGTAGTAGTGTCAGGCTGTCCGTGACGTAGCGCAGGTGGTGCGGCCATAAGGGTCTCGAGCTCAGAGCCGTATTGTAGGTTTACCTTGTAATATATGGATTCGATCAGCAGTTCTCAATCTACAATTTTAATGAACGACTAGACCAGTACCGCCCTCTGACGTCACGCTATCACGTGACTTTGTTTACAAACCGATCTTGTGGGCAGTCATGATTGGCTTGTGTAAGTTGTAGTTACGAATTACGCTTAAATATTCGTAGTTTTATACATTACAAACTGTACCCGGCATGCGTTGCAATGCCAATCAAAGAAAGTTTTGGCGTTGTAATTTTGTATCTTGAAGTGCATTTGGATACACAATATGTTTTTCAATTTCCCTAACTGCCTCCAAACTATCGTAAAATGGATTAACTAATTTAGAAACATTCGTGGGAGCGTGCATAACAACTTACCAAAGTTTCATCTCAATCGGATGAATGGCATATGATCGCATGCGGGATTTTGTTTAAACAATTCACGCGCCGTCACTCATTTGTTGATCTACTCATGCACTACCTATTGTAAAACGGATTTACTACGCCTGGAAGTTTCCCTGGAGTGTACTCAACGATTGACCAAAGCTTCATCGCAATCAGATGAACGGTATATGAACGCATACGTGACTTTGTTAAAACAGTTCACGTGCCATCGCTCATTTGTTGAATCTACTCGTGCGCTACCAATTCACTGTAAAATGGATTTACTCAGCCAGAAACATTTCCTTGAGTATACATAACAATTCACCAAAGTTTCATCACTATCGGACGAATGGTATATGAACGCATACGGGACTTTGTTAAATCGCTTCGCGCGTCGTCGTTCATTTGTTGAATCTACACGTGCGCTACCTACTATTGTATAATGGATTTATTGATCCAGGAACCTTCCCGGGAGTGTACACAACATCTCACCCAAGTTTCATCGCTATCGGACGAATGGTATATGGCCACTTACGGGACTTTGTTGAAACCAGGGACCCGTAACTTAACGAAATGAACGTTATTAACGCTGAGTTTAACGTTACGTTACACGTTACGTAACGTGGAACTGATGTGGCTTGGTAACGTTACTATTGCCTGTACCGCAACTAACGTTATATTCAAGTGTAACGTTACAGCAGTAACGTAACAGTTGTACCGTAGGCATTGATCGGTACAGTAGAGACGGTACAGACTGTAACGTTACATTTCATATAACGTCAGTTCTGGAACAGGCATTAGTAACGTTACAGCTATTCCGCATGTGTTGTACCGCGAGCATTGGACGACAGAGTAGATATGGTACAAGCTGTAACGTTACGTTTGGATCTCGTAGCAGTTCCGGTACGGCCATGCGTAACGTTAATCCAAGCTGTACCGTATGTTTCAATCGGTACAGCACGCGGCCCGGGTGCAAGGAATCAAATATGGTGGGGCAGAGTTATGAAGTAAAGTGTGCTATTTTACGATTTGATTAATCATAAAGATTTAAGAAATAAAATTTCACTAAGCCGCCGTCCGTCAACAGAGTGTGTAATCAGACTTCTGTTTTAATGGTCCTGGGTTCGATTCCCATCTCTTCCAGGAATTACATTTAGCCTGAGTGAGGATAATTGAGAAGAGGTAGGTTAGATTCCCACCTTAGCTATCCTGTAGATGGTATGGCGTGGTTTCCTACTTCTACGCCAGGCAAATGCCCGGATTGTTCCCAACTGAAGGTGACGGTCATTTCCTTCCAAATCCTAGCTTCAATTACAAATACACACATTACCACAGGCAACACAATGGCATGGGTTACCAGAGATATTCCTCACACACATATAAGATAAGAATGCTAAAAATAATAAATATTTTTAATAATATAAATATGAATGTCGCCACCGTAGCGTAGTGGTCAGCATGGTCGGCTGCCCCCGGAGGTCCTGGGTTCGATTCCTGGGTCTGCCACGAAATTTGAAAAGTGGTATGAGGACTAGAACGGGGTTTATTCAGCCTCGGGTGGTCCAAATGAGTAGAGGGGGTTCGATTCCAACCTCAGCCATCCTCGACGTGGTTTTCCGGGGTTTCCCACTTCGTCTTCGGGCAAATGCCGGGATGGTACCTACTGTCAGGCCACGGCCGCCTTCTTCCCTCTTCCTAGCCTATCCATCCCAATCTTCCATCCCTTCCCATCCCTCATGAGGCCCGTGTTCGCTTTGCAGGTGAGGCCGCCTGGGCGAAGTGTTGATCACACCTCCCCAGTTGTATCCCTCCCGAACAGATGTTCCAAATTCCAGGACACTGCCCATAGGGCGGTAGTGGTGAGTTCCCTCACTGAGTCCGTGGGAACCACCAACCTAGAGGGTAAATTGATTAAATAAAAAAAATAAAAAATAAAAATAAAATAAATAATAATAATAATTATTATTATTATTATAATGATAATGTTGTCTGTACAAATAACAACGAAAAGAGCGTAATCAATGCTGGGTTTTACGTAACGCTACAAGAGATGGTAGAGGTTGTAACATTGTACCGCCAGCATCGACCGTCAGTGAAGAAACGGTACAGGCTGTAACGTTAAGGTTGGATGTAGCCGCAGTTTCGGTACAGGGCTTGGTAACGTTACTGACATGTATACCGCCTGTTTGATTGGCTCAGCAGAGCGAGCTCTAAGGCATCAAAGATGGTGGAAGGTTGTCAATTGAGGGTAATATCCGCTGCTGATGGGCATTATTAATGCAAATCTGTCATTAAGATGCGTAACTGTAAGTTGAAAACATGCCAGGCACTGATGAATGCATTCCTGCCGGTCTTAATGATTGAACTGAAATCATTTGACCTTCAGCAATTGGGATTAAGTTACGTAGGCTACCTGTGAGTTTAGCGATATACTGGAAAAGTGTACGAGGGGTAAGGCTGTAGCTTCGTAACGGATGGGTCCCGTGTTCAAGACGCCGTAGTGACCAAAATTTTATTTCTTTTTAAATGATTTTATTGTATCCATCCTACTTTGTGCTGTCTAATCTCTAAGTCGAAAACCATTAATATTCATCCTATTCGTGTAAAATATTAAAATTTGATAGCACAATGATATTCTCACTCCACAATAAATAATATTATAATTCTATTTTGGGTCGTTTCCGTTGTGTAGTGGGCAGCGTGCTTAGCTGCCAACCCGGAGGCCTGAAGTCCGATTCCTGGGTCTGCCTCGAAATTTTAAAAGCAGCATGATAGGAACGGGGTCTACTCAGACTCGGGTGGTCCGAATGAGTAGATAGTATTTGATTCCCACCTCAGCAATCCTCGAAGAGGTTTTCCGTGGTTTCCCACTTCGTCTTCGAACTAATGCCGGGATGGTATCTACCGTCAGGCCACGGGCGCCTCCTTCCCTCTTCCATATATATCCGTGCCATTCTTCACATCCCGTCCCGACCCTCATGAGACCCTCTATTCGCTATGTAGGTGAGGCCGCCAGGGCGAGGCGCTAGTCCAGATTCTCCCCCAGTTGTATCTCCCAACTGGATATCAAGGTCCAGGACACTGCCCGTAGAGGCGATAAGGTTGTATCCCCCATGAGTCCGTGGGAGAAGCTTAACAGGAGGGTAATCTGACTAAGAAAAAGAAGAGATAAAACGAGACAAATAATTTTTTACCACTCTTATTGTAATTCACCACTCAAGTGTGTCAGATTTTTAGTTCGATACAATCTGTTTGCAGACTGTTACGTAACACAAAATGTCCACAATAGTTGAAAGAAAGAAAATTATGCACAACAAGAATTCAATAGAGTTGTGTAAGCTCAGTTTGGAAGTGGACGTGTGTCTTTTACGATTTGTAAAAACCGGAAATATTTCAGAAATAAAATTACACAAAGTCACCTTGGGTGAACTGAGTGTGCAATGTTACTCCTCTATGAAAGGACCTGGGTCTGATCCCTATTTCTTCCAACAAAGATTTTCTAGCCTCAGTGCTAGAAAGTGTACACTAAGCTTAGTCAGTTAGTTAGATAGTTAGTTAGTTCTTTATTGAGGTTCAAAGAGGAGAAACTACGAGGTCATCGGCCCCAAGCACTACACTAAGCCTCGTGAGGATATTTTAGAAGAGATAGGTTAGATTCCTATCTAGCTATCCTGGAGGTCGAATGGCGTGGTTTCCTGCTTCAAAGCCAGGCAAATGCCCGGATGGTAGCTAAGTGAAGGCCACGGTATTTCCTTCTCAAACCTAGCCAAAATTACAAATACGCACATTACCACAGCCAACACAATGTCACTGGTTAACACACTGATTCCACACACACCTAAGATAATAATAATAATAATAATAATAATAATAATAATAAAAATAATAATAATAATAATAATAATAATAATAATGATAATGTTGTCGGTACGAATAACAACGAAATGAGCGTTATCAATGCTGGATTTTGCGTAACGCTACAAGAGATGGTAGAGGTTGTAACTTTGTACCGCCAGCATTGAGTCTCAGAGAAGATACGGTACAGGCTGTAACGTTAAGGTTGGATGTAGCCGCAGTTTCGGTACAGGCTTGAGGAACGTTTCTCGCATGTGTACCGCCTGTTTGATTGGCTCAGCAGGGCGAGCTCCAAGCAATCAAAGATGGTGGACGGTTGACAATTGAGGGTGGTATCTGCTGCAGATGGGCATTATTAGAATACAAATCAGTCATTAGATACGTCACTGTAAGTTGAAAACATGCCAGGCACTGATGAATGCATTCCTGCCGGTCTTGAAGATTGAACTGAAATCATTCGACCTTCAGCCATTGCATTCGGATTCAGTTACGTACGCTACCTGTGAGTTGGTAGATATACTAGAAAAGTGTAGGAGGGGTAAGGCCGTAGCTTCGTAATGGATAGGTCCTGGGTTCAAGACACCTTGGTTACCAAAATTTTATTTCTTTTAAAATTATTTTATTGTATCCATCCGACTTTGTGCTGTCTATTCTCTGAGTCGGAAACCATTAATATTCATCCTATTCGTGTAAAATAATACAATTTGATAGCACTATGATATTTTCTTTCCACAATAAATAATTCTCCTTTACTTCCTTTCTTAGTCGTTTACCCTCCAGGTTGGTGGAACCAACGGACTCAGCGATGGAACTCACACTACCGCCTCTACGGGCAGTGTCCTAGAGCTGGGAACATCTAATCGGAGTGGATACAACTGGTGAGGTGTGATTGGCACCTCGCCCAGGCGGCTGCATCTGCAAAGCGAACAGGGGCCTCATGAGGGAAGGTAAGGGATGGTCAGGATGGATAGGCAAGGAAGAGGGAAGGAGGCGGCCGTGGCCTTGAAGAAGGTACCATTTAGGCATTTGACCGAAGACGAAGTGGGAAACCACGGAAAACCACTTCGAGAATGGGTGAGGTGGGAATCGAACCCCTCTACTCATTTGGGCCACCCTAGGCTGAGTAGACCCCGTTCCAGTCCTCGAACCACTTTTGAAATTTCGTGGCAGAGCCGGTTATCGAACCCAGGACCTCCGGGGCGATAGCTAACCTTGCTGACCGCAACGCTCAGTGTAAGCTCAGTTCGGAAGTGGACGTGTGTCTTTCATGATTTGTGGAATTCGGAAATATTTCAGAAATAAAGTTACCCAAAGCCACCATCTATTAGATGAGTATGCAATGTGACTCCTCTTTTAAAGGACCGGGGTTCGATCCCCATCTCTACCTGCAAAGATATTTCTAGCCACAGCGCTAGAAACTGTACAGCAAGCCTAGTCAGTTAGTTAATTAGTTAGTTAGTAGGTTATTGGGATTGAAAGGGGAGGAACTACGAGGTCAACGGCACTAAACACTACACTAAGCCACGTGAGGTTAGTTTGGAAGAGATAGGCTAGATTCCTACCTAGCTATGCTGGAGGTGGAATGGCGTGGTTGCTACTTCAAAGCCAGGCAAATGCCCGGATGGTACCTAAGTGAAGGCCTCGATCATTTCCTTCCCAAACCTAGCCACAATTACAAATACACACATTACCACAGCCAACACAATGCCACTGGCTAACACACTGATTCCACACACACCTAAGATAATAATAACATTAATAATAATAATAATAATAATAATAATAATAATAATAATAATAATAATAATAATAAAGTTGTCGGTACGAATAACAAAGAAATGAGCGTTATCAGTTATAGATTTTGCGTAACCCTACAAGAGTTGGTAGAGGTTGTAACTTTGTACCGCCAGCATTGACCCTCAGAGAAGAAACGGTACAGGCTGTAACGTTAAGGTTGGATGTAGCCGCAGTTTCGGTACAGGGCTTGGTAACGTTACTGACATGTATACCGGCTCTTTCGATTGGCTTAGCAAGGCTAGGTGCAAGGAATCAAACATGGTGGACGGTTGTCAATTGAGGGTGGTATCTGCTGTTGATGGGCATTATTAGAATACAAATCAGTCATTAAGATACGTAACTGTAAGTTGAAAACATGACAGGCACTGATGAATGCATTCCTGGCGGTCTTGAAGATTGAACTGAAATCATTCGACCCTCAACCATTGCATTCGGATTCAGTTACGTAAGCTACCTGAGAGCTAGTCGATATACTGGGTAAGTGTCGGTGGGGTAAGGCTGTAGCTTCGTAACGGATAGGTCCTGGGTTCGAGACACCCTAGTGACCAAGAATTTATTTCTTTTAAAATTATTTTATTGTATCCATCCGACTATGTGCTGTCTATTCTCTGAGTCGGAAACCATTAATAAATATCCTATTCGTGTAAAATAATACAATTTGAGAGCACTATTATATTTTCACTCCACAGTAAATAATTCTCCTTTACTTCTTTTCTTTTCTTAGTCGTTTACCCTCCAGGTTGGTGGAACCAACGGAGTCAGCGAGGGAACTCACCACTACCGCCTCTACGGGCAGTGTCCTAGAGCTGGGAACATCTAATCGGGGTGGATACAACTGGTGAGGTGTGACTGGCACCTCGCCCAGGCGGCCGCACCTGCAAAGCGAACAGGGGCCTCATGAGGGAAGGTAAGGGATGGTCAGGATGGATAGGCAAGGAAGAGGGAAGGAGGCGGCCGTGGCCTTGAAGAAGGTACTGCCCCCGTAATTGAATTATGTAGAGACCACGGTGGCTATATTTGAAATTTATAAGGAGAGTTATGGTTGTCATAGTTATGACGTGGGTAGTCATGACGTAAGCACGGATGACGTAAATGTTATGCCAGCAGGCTACTTGAGCTGAGATTCTCAGTGACGTCAGCATTTAGTCGAGAATGTTCCAAGATGTACGACGCAGTCGCAGGAAACGAGGAATTCTGCTGAGGAAGAAACTATGCTATTGGAGGAGAGGCATGGACCAATGAACGATAGTTTAAAGGAAGACGGAGATTGCTAAAACTATGGTATTTTTATTACTTTTGGAATGCAGAATTGTGGAAATCCATTTGCAGTAAAAGCATTGATTTGGAATTTTGGTGAAATTTATTTTCAGTTTTTGAATTTTGAAAATCCGTCATGAATTAACGAAGTTGGAACTTCTAGCGATGACGCAGTATCACGCTTTGGAAGGGATGGTAACGCCCCTCGTGAAGTTAATAAAAGGGCTTGCGCAGAAGAGAGGAGTCTCTTTCGTTCTCTGATCATTCTGAGATCTCATTCTCAGATCATCGAAGTCTTTTGTGAAAGTTCTTTTCTTATACATTCATTATAGTGAAACGTCGAAGTGAACAGCAGTGAAAAGAATCGTCTTTATAACGTGTGGCGAGGCCACTATATTAAGGAGATCCAAGTCAAACTAGGTGAAGTTGAAACGGACCTTAGAAGGCTTCTACAAGTTTAGCTTCGAACAGTTAGCGGTCACCGATAAGCTAATTGTATTGTGCAGTGCTACATGCAGTTATAGAGAAAAGCTGAACAATTTCAACCGATTAGTTCGAAAGATATTAGCATTTTTATACGACTGAGAAAAGTGATTATCTCGCCACAAGAGAAGCACTTGTGTATAGCCAGAATCAACGCAACGGCTGACGCTGCGAGTGGAATAGAAAGACTTCAGATTGCTTGGTTACAGAACAATACGGTATAATGGAGCAATTGAATACGGCGGTTTGTTCTTCTAATACTACAACCGAAGAGCAGATGGAAGGCTAAGGGCTTATTGCAATTGGGACATACTTCAACGGAGTAAGATAGCGACATGGAACTTCGCTAATTGCTATTCCACACAAGCGAACATGCGGTGAATACCATCTACACCCATGTTTCGTAATTAAAGGCTGAATACCATCGAACAGCCATAGAAACAATTTCATACTCTGAATATGAATAATTTCTTCGGAAATTTCTACAAAACTTCATGGCGATTGTCTACTGGAACTTCAGGGAATTTTTCAAGAGAGGTCAGGGGTGTCCCGACTCACAAAGAAGATTATTGCCGGAAGGATGTCTATCCGTCTTCGAGGAGCAGAGCGATTCACGGAGAAGGAAGCAGTTCGATTCTCCGAGGGTGCTATTTCCTATTTCGAGGATGGAGCTCAACTTTAACGTGGTGAAATGGATCCATCAGCAGTCTTCTTTGGGGAATTTTCCTCTGGAACGTCAATCGGCAGATAAGGTAGTCGTGAACGTTTATTGTATTTGAGTTTACTAATGATGTTTGAGCAACCATTTTTCCCATATTTTTATCCTCATGTATTTTTGCCCTATTTTCTTGTTGAGATTCATATTCTCAGTACACCTTGATGAGCTTTGCATTTTTCGACGATTTATTAAGACATTGTTTTGTCATGGGCATAGTTAACGATTTTGAATCAGTTGAGACTGATATTTAGAATTTTCAGTAATTAATATTTTTGTAGTCACGATTTGACTGTAAGTTAATGATTTTTATGGCAGATTTAAATTCAGACAGCGTGTCATTTTATTAAAGTAATTCTACCCCTGTTTAATTACTTTGACCAATTTTCTGTCATCATCAAGAAGGAAGAACATTTAAATGATTTTAGAGCGTTAAAATCTCTTACATTGTCGACGATCTTGGAAATACTAGTCGTTATTTGTATTGATTGCAACACAGACATTTATCGTCAGTTATGAATGAACATTGCATTATAGACACTTTTGTGAAAGAGTAACTTTAATATTGAATTATTGAATGCATTAAAGTCAAGTACTTTTGTTAGGAGTTTTTCTCAATTAGAGATTTATAGAACGATGTTTGCATTCCCCAGTCTAATTGGATTCTATTCGACTACTTTGCATTTTAGTCGCACTTTATTTGATGATAGTATTTTTATACTACAATTTCTTTTAAGATGTTAATCTTAAATTTTGATAGACCAGACAGGCGTATATGAGCGTATTCACTATTAAATTTGTTTGTGATTGGCAAGTTTTGACTTCATTTCGGTTCATGAATGAAATCCACGAGGGTTAAAAGAAAAACAGTTTTGAAACAAGTAATGATTATAAAATTTTTTAAGTGGAACTATGAATGTATAATCGCTAGTGCAGCGCGTGTTGAAAGTCGCTAAGGTATAATGCCCTTGAATATGAAGGAAGTTCCCACAGGAATAAATGTTAAAGAATTATTTGTGGAAGTTTTGTAAGTTATGTGGAAGTTGAATGCCATATAGATTAATATATGATGATTTTGGGCATATTTTTAATGCAGTTTGTGCATTAACTTGTTAGCGAAGGATTTTCCGCTGGAGTAAGATTGTCATAGTTCGTTGAAAATAAATCAAGTGAATTACTGTTATAATTAACACGAGTTTTGAAAGAATTTGAGATAAGATTTTGAATGAAGGTTGCCGTCACAAATCATTATTAAAACCTTTATTAAACCAGATTGTGACATTAACATGTATAACTAACCTTCATTGGTCGATTATATTAAACACGATTATGAAAATTATCAACCGGATGAACATGTGGTCAATGTATTTATTAAATTAATAATTTAAACAATTTAAATGTTAATATTGTAAATAATTGCTGTAAATATTTTTGAAAATAATGTGAAACGAGAGTGATGTTAAAGGCGTGCTTATAATATTTTTATTGTCTTTGACAAACATTATAAACAATTTCTAATTGTTATAAATAATTTATGTGATTTTGTTATAAACATTTAAGAAGCTAATTAAACATTTGGATTAAACTTAACAAGTTTAAGGAATTAACATAATGATCCAATAGGATGTGAGCAAAGTACTTGAAAGATTTGCGTAAATATAAATGTAAGATGTCTTGTAGACATTTAAAAGCTTGAGAGAACAAGCTATATTCTTACGTAACTTAGCACGTGAGAAGGGTGTGCATTTGACCAGTATGCAACAGGTTGGAGGGTAGCTCGCAGCTGGGCCAACATCTGGTTCACAGAGAGTGAGGTCGTCCACACTCCGGCCTTGCGACTATAAATACCATTCTCATGTTTATTAAAAGGAAACCAAATGCTCTATATATGTCACACCCTTACGTCCTTTTCCAATCCAATAGTGTTATGAATATTACGTTATTTGGAGCTCTTGGGAGCTAAAATGTTTTATATCATGTTGTATGATAATTTTTGCAAGTCCTACTGGAGGACGTAGTCAGATTGACTTGGGCTACTGATAGCCACGTTGATTTTGTTGTGTTATCAAAATCATGCCCTTTATTAGAAATAAAGCTTTTGTACAGTTCAAAGTTCTCGTCTTCGTTTTGGCTCATTTTTAAATGTCATGGTGGAGGTTATTGTGTGAACAGACTTTTAGTGATCCTGTTGTCAACTCAAACCCCGAGATAATTAAGAGGTAAGTAACGGTAAGTATGAACCCCCGTCTATTTTGGTGTGTTCCACAATGATTTCCTGTGAACTTCTGTGCTCTTATCTCGATAGTATCTGTCAGTGCCATTTTCATTGATGTAGCTGAGCCGGTGCAATTGACTATTGGCAATCCGATTGAGGGGGCGGATATCTGACAGCCTACTATCCAGGTAAACGGGGACAGTACCATACCGGCATTTGACCGAAGACGAAGTGGGAAACCACGGAAAACCACTACGAGAATGGGTGAGGTGGGAATCGAACCTCTCTACTCATTTGGGCCACCCGAGGCTGAGTAGACCCCGTTCCAGTCCTCGGACAACTTTTCAAATTTCGTGGCAGAGCCGGTTATCGAACCCAGGACCTCCGGGGCGATAGCTAACCTTGCTGACCGCTACGCTCAGTGTAAGCTCAGTTCGGAAGTGGACGTGTGTCTTTCACGATTTGTGGAATTCGGAAATATTTCAGAAATAAAATTACCCAAAGCCACCATCTATTAGATGAGTATACAATGTGACTCCTCTTTTAAAGGACCGGGGTTCGATCCCCAACTCTTCCTGCAAAGATATTTCTAGCCTCAGCGCTAGAAACTGTACAACAAGCCTAGTCAGTTAGTTAATTAGTTAGTTAGTAGGTTATTGGGGTTGAAAGGGGACGAACTACGAGGTCATCGGCACTAAACACAACACTAAGCCTCGTGAGGAGAGTTTGGAAGAGATAGGTTAGATTCCTACCTAGCTATGCTGGAGGTGGAATGGCGTGGTTGCTACTTCAAAGCCAGGCAAATGCCCGGATGGTACCTAAGTAAAGGCCACGATCATTTCCTTCCCAAACCTAGTCACAATTACAAATACGCACATTACCACAGCCAACACAATGCCACTGGTTAACACACTGATTCCACAAACACCTAAGATAATAATAACATTAATAATAACAATAATAATAATAATAATAATAATAATAATGTTGTCGGTACGTATAACAACGAAATGAGCGTTATCAATTATGGATTTTGCGTAACGCTACAAGAGTTGGTAGAGGTTGTAACTTTGTACCGCCAGCATTGACCCTCAGAGAAGAAACGGTACAGGCTGTAACGTTAAGGTTGGATGTAGCCGCAGTTTCGGTACAGGGCTTGGTAACGTTACTGACATGTATACCGGCTCTTTCGATTGGATCAGCAGGGCTAGGTGCAAGGAATCAAACATGGTGGACTGTTGTCAATTGAGGGTGGTATCTGCTGTTGATGGGCATTATTAGAATTCAAATCAGTCATTAAGATACGTAACTGTAAGTTGAAAACATGCCAGGCACTGATGAATGCATTCCTGGTGGTCTTGAAGATTGAACTGAAATAATTCGACCTTCAAACATTGCATTCGGATTCAGTTACGTAAGCTACCTGTGATCTAGACGATATGCTGGAAAAGTGTCTGAGGGGTAAGGCTGTAGCTTCGTAACGGATAGGTCCTGGGTTCGAGACACCGTATTGACCAAGACTTTATTTCTTTTAAAATTATTTTATTGTATCCATCCGACTTTGTGCTGTCTATTCTCTGGGTCGGAAACCATTAATATTTATCTTATTCGTGTAAAATAATACAATTTGATAGCACTATGATATTTTCACTCCACAATAAATAATTCTCCTTTACTTCTTTTCTTTTCTTAGTTGTTTACCCTCCAGGTTGGTGGAACCAACGGACTCAGCGAGTGAACTCACCACTACCGCCTCTACGGGCAGTGTCCTAGAGCTGGGAACATCTAATCGGAGTGGATACAACTGGTGAGATGTGATTGGCACCTCGCCCAGGCGGCCGCACCTGCAAAGCGAACAGGGGCCTCATGAGGGAAGGTAAGGGATGGTCAGGATGGATAGGCAAGGAAGAGGGAAGGAGGCGGCCGTGGCCTTGAAGAAGGTACCATTTAGGCATTTGCCCGAAACGAAGTGGTAAACAACGGAAAACCACTTCAAGGATGGCTGAGGAGGGAATCGAACCCCCTCTACTCACTTGGAACACCCGAGGCTGAGTAGACCCTGTTCCAGTCCTCATACCACAATTCATATTTCGTGGCAGAGCCGAGAATCGAACCCAGGACCTCCAGGGCGGCAGCTAACCATGCTGACCGCTACGCGATGGAGGCGACTTCACAATAAATAATAATAATTATAATTTTATGTTGGGTCATCTCCGTTGTGTAGTGGGCAGCATGCTTAGCTGCCACCCCAGAGGCCCAAGGTCCGATTCCTGGGTCTGCTACGTAATTTGAAAAGCGGTATGATTGGAACGGGGTCTACTCAGCCTCGGGTGGTCCAAATGATTCGAGGTTGTTTGATACCCACCTCAGCCATCCCCGAAGTGGTTTTCCGCGATTTCCCACTTCGTCTTCGGGCTAATGTCGGGATGGTATCTAACGTTAGGCCACGGCCGCCTCCTTCTCCGTTCCATGTTTAACCCTCCCATTCTTCCCATCCTGTCCCGTCCCTCATGTGGCCCACTATTCGCTTTGCAGGTGAGGCCACCTGGGCGAGGCGCTAGTCCAGCCTCCCTCCCCAGTTGTATCTCATAATTGCATGTCAAGATCCAGGACAATGCCCGTAGAGGCAGTAAAGGCGGGATCATTCAGTGAGTCCGTGGGAAAAGCCTACCTGGAGGATAGAAAAAGAAAAGGAATAAACGAAACAATTAATTTTATATTACACCTATTGTAATTCATCACTCAAGAGTGTCAGATTTTTAATACGATACAATTTGGATATTATATTTAAGACTGTTACGTAACTCAAAATGTCCAAGATAGTTGAGAGAAAGAAAATAATGCACAACAAGGAATCAAAGCACTTGTGTAAGCTCAGTTTGGAAGTGGACGCGTGTCTTTCACGATTTTTGGAATCCGGAAATATTTCAGAAATAAAATTACACAAATCCACCTTCCATAAGATGAGTGTACAATGTGACTCCTCTTTTAAAGGATCGGGGTTCCATCCCCATCTCTTCCTGCAAAGATAATTCTAGCCTCAGCGCTAGAAACTGTACACTAATCCTAGTTAGTTAGTTAATTAGTTAGTTAGTTATTGGGGTTGAAAGGGGAGGAACTACGAGGTCATCGGCGCTAACCACTAGACTAAGCCACGTGAGGATAGTTTGGAAGAGATAGTTTAGATTCCTACCTAGCTATGCTGGAGGTGGAATGGCGTGATTCCCTACTTCAAAGCCAGGCAAATGCCCGAATGGTACCTAAGTGAAGGCCACGATCATTTCCTTCCCAAACCTAGCCACAATTACAAATACGCAATTTACCACAGCCAACACAATGCCACTGGTTAACACACTGATTCCACACACACCTAAGATAATAATAACATTAATAATAATAATAATAATAATAATAATAATGTTGTCGGTACGAATAACAACGAAATGAGCGTTATCAATTATGGATTTTGCGTAACGCTACAAGAGTTGGTAGAGGTTGTAACTTTGTACCGCCAGCATTGACCCTCAGAGAAGAAACGGTACAGGCTGTAACGTTAAGGTTGGATGTAGCCGCAGTTTCGGTACAGGGCTTGGTAACGTTACTGACATGTATACCGGCTCTTTCGATTGGCTTAGCAAGGCTAGGTGCAAGGAATCAAACATGGTGGACGGTTGTCAATTGAGGGTGGTATCTGCTGTTGATGGGCATTATTAGAATACAAATCAGTCATTAAGATACGTAACTGTAAGTTGAAAACATGACAGGCACTGGTGAATGCATTCCTGGCGGTCTTGAAGATTGAACTGAAATCATTCGACCCTCAACCATTGCATTCGGATTCAGTTACGTAAGCTACCTGAGAGCCAGTCGATATACTGGAAAAGTGTCGGAGGGGTAAGGCTGTAGCTTCGTAACGGATAGGTCCTGGGTTCGAGACACCCTAGTGACCAAGAATTTATTTCTTTTAAAATTATTTTATTGTATCCATCCGACTATGTGCTGTCTATTCTCTGAGTCGGAAAACATTAATATTTTTCCTATTCGTGTAAAATAATACAATTTGATAGCACTATTATATTTTCACTCCACAATAAATAATTCTCCTTTCCTTCTTTTCTTAGTCGTTTACCCTCCAGGTTGGTGGAACCAACGGACTCAGCGAGGGAACTCACCACTACCGCCTCTACGGGCAGTGTCCTAGAGCTGGGAACATCTAATCGGGGTAGATACAACTGGTGAGGTGTGACTGGCACCTCGCCCAGGCGGCCGCACCTGCAAAGCGAACAGGGGCCTCATGAGGGAAGGTAAGGGATGGTCAGGATGGATAGGCAAGGAAGAGGGAAGGAGGCGGCCGTGGCCTTGAAGAAGGTACCATCCCGGCATTTGACCGAAGACGAAGTGGGAAACCACGGAAAACCACTACGAGAATGGGTGAAGTCGGAATCGAAACTCTCTACTCATTTGGGCGACCCGAGGCTGAGTAGACCCCGTTCCAGTCCTCGAACCACTTTTCAAATTTCGTGGCAGAGCCGGTTATCGAACCCAGGACCTCCGGGCCGATAGCTAACCATGCTGACCGCTACGCTCAGTGTAAGCTCAGTTCGGAAGTGGACGTGTGTCTTTCAGGATTTGTGGAATTCGGAAATATTTCAGAAATAAAATTGCCCAAAGCCACCATCTATTAGATGAGTATACAATGTGACTCCTCTTTTAAAGGACCGGGGTTCGATCCCCATCTCTTCCTGCAAAGATATTTCTAGCCTCAGCGCTAGAAACTGTACAACAAGCCTAGTCAGTTAGTTAATTAGTTAGTTAGTAGGTTATTGGGGTTGAAAGCTGGAGGAACTACGAGGTCATCGGCGCTAAACACAACACTAAGCCACGTGACGAGAGTTTGGAGGAGATAGGTTAGATTCCTACCTAGCTATGCTGGAGGTGGAATGGCGTGGTTGCTACTTCAAAGCCAGGTAAATGCCCGGATGGTACCTAAGTGAAGGCCATGATCATTTCCTTCCCAAACCTAGCCACAATTACAAATACGCACATTACCACAGCCAACACAATGCCACTGGTTAACACACTGATTCCACACACACCTAAGATAATAATAACATTAATAATAATAATAATAATAATAATAATAATAATAATGTTGTCGGTACGAATAACAACGAAATGAGCGTTATCAATTATGGATTTTGCGTAACGCTACAAGAGTTGGTAGAGGTTGTAACTTTGTACCGCCAGCATTGACCATCAGAGAAGAAACGGTACAGGCTGTAACGTTAAGGTTGGATGTAGCCGCAGTTTCGGTACAGGCTTGAGGAACGTTTCTCGCATGTGTACCGCCTGTTTGATTGGCTCAGCAGGGCGAGCTCCAAGCAATCAAAGATGGTGGACGGTTGTCAATTGAGGGTGGTATCTGCTGTTGATGGGCATTATTAGAATACAAATCAGTCATTAAGATACGTAACTGTAAGTTGAAAACATGCCAGGCACTGATGAATGCATTACTGCCGGTCTTAATGATTGAACTGAAATAATTTGACCTTCAGCAATTGGGAATAAGTTACGTAGGCTACCTGTGAGATTAGCGATATACTGGAAAAGTGTACGAGGGGTAGGGCTGTAGCTTCGTAACGGATGGGTCCCGTGTTCAAGACGCCCTAGTGACCAAAATTTTATTTCTTTTTGAATGATTTTATTGTATCCATCCTACTTTGTGCTGTCTAATCTCTAAGTCGAAAACCATTAATATTCATCCTATTCGTGTAAAATATTAAAATTTGATAGCACAATGATATTCTCACTCCACAATAAATAATATTATAATTCTATTTTGGGTCGTTTCCGTTGTGTAGTGGGCAGCGTGCTTAGCTGCCAACCCGGAGGCCTGAAGTCCGATTCCTGGGTCTGCCTCGAAATTTTAAAAGCAGCATGATAGGAACGGGGTCTACTCAGACTCGGGTGGTCCGAATGAGTAGATAGTATTTGATTCCCACCTCAGCAATCCTCGAAGAGGTTTTCCGTGGTTTCCCACTTCGTCTTCGAACTAATGCCGGGATGGTATCTACCGTCAGGCCACGGGCGCCGCCTTCCCTCTTCCATATATATCCGTGCCATTCTTCACATCCCGTCCCGACCCTCATGAGACCCTCTATTCGCTATGTAGGTGAGGCCGCCAGGGCGAGGCGCTAGTCCAGATTCTCCCCCAGTTGTATCTCCCAACTGGATATCAAGGTCCAGGACACTGCCCGTAGAGGCGATAAGGTTGTATCCCCCATGAGTCCGTGGGAGAAGCTTAACAGGAGGGTAATCTGACTAAGAAAAAGAAGAGATAAAACGAGACGAATAATTTTTTACCACTCTTATTGTAATTCACCACTCAAGTGTGTCAGATTTTTAGTTCGATACAATCTGTTTGCAGACTGTTACGTAACACAAAATGTCCACAATAGTTGAAAGAAAGAAAATTATGCACAACAAGAATTCAATAGAGTTGTGTAAGCTCAGATTGGAAGTGGACGTGTGTCTTTTACGATTTGTGAAAACCGGAAATATTTCAGAAATAAAATTACACAAAGTCACCTTGGGTGAACTGAGTGTGCAATGTTACTCCTCTATGAAAGGACCTGGGTCTGATCCCTATTTCTTCCAACAAAGATTTTCTAGCCTCAGTGCTAGAAAGTGTACACTAAGCTTAGTCAGTTAGTTAGATAGTTAGTTAGTTCTTTATTGAGGTTCAAAGAGGAGAAACTACGAGGTCATCGGCCCCAAGCACTACACTAAGCCTCGTGAGGATATTTTAGAAGAGATAGGTTAGATTCCTATCTAGCTATCCTGGAGGTCGAATGGCGTGGTTTCCTGCTTCAAAGCCAGGCAAATGCCCGGATGGTAGCTAAGTGAAGGCCACGGTCATTTCCTTCCCAAACCTAGCCAAAATTACAAATACGCACATTACCACAGCCAACACAATGTCACTGGTTAACACACTGATTCCACACACACCTAATATAAAAATAATAATAATAATAATAATAATAATAATAATAATAATAATAATAAAAATAATAATAATAATAATAATAATAATAATAATGATAATGTTGTCGGTACGAATAACAACGAAATGAGCGTTATCAATGCTGGATTTTGCGTAACGCTACAAGAGATGGTAGAGGTTGTAACTTTGTACCGCCAGCATTGACTCTCAGAGAAGATACGGTACAGGCTGTAACGTTAAGGTTGGATGTAGCCGCAGTTTCGGTACAGGCTTGAGGAACGTTTCTCGCATGTGTACCGCCTGTTTGATTGGCTCAGCAGGGCGAGCTCCAAGCAATCAAAGATGGTGGACGGTTGACAATTGAGGGTGGTATCTGCTGCAGATGGGCATTATTAGAATACAAATCAGTCATTAGATACGTCACTGTAAGTTGAAAACATGCCAGGCACTGATGAATGCATTCCTGCCGGTCTTGAAGATTGAACTGAAATCATTCGACCTTCAGCCATTGCATTCGGATTCAGTTACGTACGCTACCTGTGAGTTGGTAGATATACTAGAAAAGTGTAGGAGGGGTAAGCCCGTAGCTTCGTAATGGATAGGTCCTGGGTTCAAGACACCTTGGTTACCACAATTTTATTTCTTTTAAAATAATTTTATTGTATCCATCCGACTTTGTGCTGTCTATTCTCTGAGTCGGAAACCATTAATATTCATCCTATTCGTGTAAAATAATACAATTTGATAGCACTATGATATTTTCTTTCCACAATAAATAATTCTCCTTTACTTCCTTTCTTAGTCGTTTACCCTCCAGGTTGGTGGAACCAACGGACTCAGCGATGGAACTCACACTACCGCCTCTACGGGCAGTGTCCTAGAGCTGGGAACATCTAATCGGAGTGGATACAACTGGTGAGGTGTGATTGGCACCTCGCCCAGGCGGCTGCATCTGCAAAGCGAACAGGGGCCTCATGAGGGAAGGTAAGGGATGGTCAGGATGGATAGGCAAGGAAGAGGGAAGGAGGCGGCCGTGGCCTTGAAGAAGGTACCATTTAGGCATTTGACCGAAGACGAAGTGGGAAACCACGGAAAACCACTTCGAGAATGGGTGAGGTGGGAATCGAACCCCTCTACTCATTTGGGCCACCCGAGGCTGAGTAGACCCCGTTCCAGTCCTCGAACCACTTTTGAAATTTCGTGGCAGAGCCGGTTATCGAACCCAGGACCTCCGGGGCGATAGCTAACCTTGCTGACCGCAACGCTCAGTGTAAGCTCAGTTCGGAAGTGGACGTGTGTCTTTCATGATTTGTGGAATTCGGATATATTTCAGAAATAAAGTTACCCAAAGCCACCATCTATTAGATGAGTATGCAATGTGACTCCTCTTTTAAAGGACCGGGGTTCGATCCCCATCTCTACCTGCAAAGATATTTCTAGCCACAGCGCTAGAAACTGTACAGCAAGCCTAGTCAGTTAGTTAATTAGTTAGTTAGTAGGTTATTGGGATTGAAAGGGGAGGAACTACGAGGTCAACGGCACTAAACACTACACCAAGCCACGTGAGGATAGTTTGGAAGAGATAGGCTAGATTCCTACCTAGCTATGCTGGAGGTGGAATGGCGTGGTTGCTACTTCAAAGCCAGGCAAATGCCCGGATGGTACCTAAGTGAAGGCCACGATCATTTCCTTCCCAAACCTAGCCACAATTACAAATACGCACATTACCACAGCCAACACAATGCCACTGGCTAACACACTGATTCCACACACACCTAAGATATTAATAACATTAATAATAATAATAATAATAATAATAATAATAATAATAATAATAATAATAAAGTTGTCGGTACGAATAACAAAGAAATGAGCGTTATCAATTATAGATTTTGCGTAACGCTACAAGAGTTGGTAGAGGTTGTAACTTTGTACCGCCAGCATTGACCCTCAGAGAAGAAACGGTACAGGCTGTAACGTTAAGGTTGGATGTAGCCGCAGTTTCGGTACAGGGCTTGGTAACGTTACTGACATGTATACCGGCTCTTTCGATTGGCTTAGCAAGGCTAGGTGCAAGGAATCAAACATGGTGGATGGTTGTCAATTGAGGGTGGTATCTGCTGTTGATGGGCATTATTAGAATACAAATCAGTCATTAAGATACGTAACTGCAAGTTGAAAACATGACAGGCACTGATGAATGCATTCCTGGCGGTCTTGAAGATTGAACTGAAATCATTCGACTCTCAACCATTGCATTCGGATTCAGTTACGTAAGCTACCTGAGAGCTAGTCGATATACTGGAAAAGTGTCGGAGGGGTAAGGCTGTAGCTTCGTAACGGATAGGTCCTGGGTTCGAGACACCCTAGTGACCAAGAATTTATTTCTTTTAAAATTATTTTATTGTATCCATCCGACTATGTGCTGTCTATTCTCTGAGTCGGAAACCATTAATAAATATCCTATTCGTGTAAAATAATACAATTTGAGAGCACTATTATATTTTCACTCCACAATAAATAATTCTCCTTTACTTCTTTTCTTTTCTTAGTCGTTTACCCTCCAGGTTGGTGGAACCAACGGAGTCAGCGAGGGAACTCACCACTACCGCCTCTACGGGCAGTGTCCTAGAGCTGGGAACATCTAATCGGGGTGGATACAAATGGTGAGGTGTGACTGGCACCTCGCCCAGGTGGCCGCACCTGCAAAGCGAACAGGGGCCTCATGAGGGAAGGTAAGGGATGGTCAGGATGGATAGGCAAGGAAGAGGGAAGGAGGCGGCCGTGGCCTTGAAGAAGGTACCATCCCGGCATTTGACCGAAGACGAAGTGGGAAACCACGGAAAACCACTACGAGAATGGGTGAGGTGGGAATCGAACCTCTCTACTCATTTGGGCAACCCGAGGCTGAGTAGACCCCGTTCCAGTCCTCGGACAACTTTTCAAATTTCGTGGCAGAGCCGGTTATCGAACCCAGGACCTCCGGGGCGATAGCTAACCATGCTGACCGCTACGCTCAGTGTAAGCTCAGTTCGGAAGTGGACGTGTGTCTTTCACGATTTGTGGAATTCGGAAATATTTCAGAAATAAAATTACCCAAAGCCACCATCTATTAGATGAGTATACAATGTGACTCCTCTTTTAAAGGACCTGGGTTCGATCCCCATCTCTTCCTGCAAAGCCTCAGCGCTAGAAACTGTACACTAAGCCTAGTCAGTTAGTTAATTAGTTAGTTAGTTATTGGGGTTGAAAGGGGAGGAACTACGAGGTCGTCGGCGCTAAACACTAGACTAAGCCACGTGAGGCAAATGCCTGGATGGTACCTAAGTGAAGGCCACGATCATTTCCTTCCCAAAACTAGCCACAATTACAAATACGCACATTACCACAGCCAACACAATGTCACTGGTTAACACACTGATTCCACACACACCTAAGATAATAATAATAATATTGATTATGTTGTTGTTACGAAGGAATCAAACATGGTGGACGGTTGTCAACTGAGGGTGGTATCTGCTGTTCATGGGCATTTTTAGAATGCAAATCAGTCATTCAGATACGTAACTGTAAGTTGAAAACATGCCAGGCACTGATGAATGCATTCCTGTCGGTCTTAAAGATTGAACTGAAATCATTCGACCTTCAATCATTGCATTGGGATTCAGTTACGTAAGCTACCTGTGAGCCCACCGTTATACTGGAAAAGTATAGGAGGGGTAAGGCTGTTGCTTCGTAGCGGATGGGTCCTGGGTTCGAAACACCCTAAGGACAAAAATTGTATTTAAAAAAAAAATATTTTATTGTATCCATCCGACTTTGTGCTGTCCATTCTCTGAGTCGGAAACCATTAATATTCATCCTATTCGTGTAAAAATAATACAACTCGATAGCACAATGATATTTTCACTCCACAATAAATAATTCTTCTTTTCTTCTTTTCTTTTCTTAGTTGTTTATCCTCCAGTTTGGTGGAACCCACGGACTCAGCGAGGGAACTCACCACTACCGCCTCTACGGGCAGTGTCCTAGAGCTGGGAACATCTAATCGGAGTGGATACAACTGGTGAGGTAGGATTGGCACCTCGCCCAGGCAGCCTCACCTGCATAGCGAAAAGGGTCCTCGTGACGGAGGGTAATGGATGGCCAGGATGGATAGGCAAGGAAGAGGGAAGGAGGCAGCCGTGGCCTTTAAGAAGGTACCATCCTGGCATTTGCCCGAAGACGAAGTGGGAAAACACGGAAAACCACTTCGAAGATGGCTGAGGTGGGAATTGAACCCCCTCTACTCATTCGGAACACCCGAGGCTGAGTAGACCCCATTCCAGTCCTCATGCGACTTTTCAAATTTCGTGGTAGAGCCGGGAATCGAACCCAGGACTTCCGGGGCGGCAGCTAACCATGCTGACCGCTACACTACGGTGGCGACAATATAAATTATAATTATTATCATTAGTCGCCTCCTTAGCGTAGCGGTCAGCATGGTTAGCTGCCACCCTGGAAATCCTGGGGTCGATTCCCGTCTCTGCCACGAAAATTTTAAATCTGGTATGTGGACTGGAACGGGGTCCACTGAACCTTGGGTGTTCCAAATGCGTAGAGGGGGTTCGATTCCCTCCTCAGCCAACCTTGAAGTGGTTTACCGTGGTTTTCCACTTCGCCTTCGGTCAAATTCCTGGATGGTACCTTTTTCAAGGCCACGGCTGCCTCCTTCCCTCTTCCTTGCCTATCCATCCTGACCATCCCTTACCTTCCCTCATGAGGCCCCTGTTCGCTTTTCATGTGCGGCGGTCTGGGCGAGGTGCCAATCACACCTCACCAGTTGTATTCACTCCGATTATATGTTCCCAGCTCTAGGACACTGCCCGTAGAGGCGGTAGTGCTGAGTTCCCTCGCTGAGTCCGTTGGTTCCACCAACCTGGAGGGTAAACGGCTAAGAAAAGAAAAGCAGAAAAGAAGAATTATTTATTGTGTAGTGAAAATATCATTGTGCTATCAAATTGTATTATTTTACACGAATAGGATAAATATTAATGGTTTCCGACTCAGAGAATAGACAGCAGAATGTCGGATGAATTCAATAAAATAATTTAAAAAGAAATAAAATTTTGGACATTACGGTGTCTTGAACCCAGGACCTATCCGTTACGAAGCTACGGCCTTAACCCTCCTACACTTTTCTAGTACACTGACAGGTAGCTTACGTAACTGAATCCGAATGCAATGTTTGAAGGTCGAATGATTTCAGTTCAATCTACAAGACCGGCAAGAATGCATTCATCAGTGCCTGGCATGTTTTCAACTTACAGTGACGTATCTTAATGACTGATTTGTATTCTAATAATGCCCATCAACAGCAGATACCACCCTCAATTGACAACCGTCCACCATCTTTGATTGCTTGGAGCTCGCCCTGCTGAGCCAATCAAACAGGCGGTACACATGCGAGAAACGTTCCTCAAGCCTGTACCGAAACTGCGGCTACATCCAACCTTTACGTTACAGCCTGTACCGTTTCTTCTCTGAGGGTCAATGCTGACGGTACAAAGTTACAACCTCTACACTCTCTTGTAGCTTTACCCAAAAACCAGCATTGATAACGCTCATTTCGTTGTTTTTCGTACCGACAACATTATCATCATCATTATTATTATTATTATTATTATTGTCTTAGGTGTGTGTGGAATCAGTGTGTTAACCAGTGACATTGTGTTGGCTGTGGTTATTTGCGTATTTGTAATTGTGGCTAGGTTTGGGAAGGAAATGATCGTGGCCTTCACTTAGGTACCATCCGGGCATTTGCCTGGCTTTGAAGTAGGGAATCACGCCATTCCACCTCCAGAATAGCTAGGTAGGAATCTAAACTATCTCTTCCAAACTATCCTCACGTGGCTTAGTCTATTGGTTAGCGCCGATGACCTCGTAGTTCCTCCCCTTTCAACCCAATAACTAAATAACTAACTAATTAACTAACTAACTAGGCTTAGTGTACAGTTTCTAGCGCTGAGGCTAGAAATATCTTTGCAAGAAGAGTTTTGGATCGAACCCCGATCCTTCAAAAGAGGAGTCACATTGTACACTCATCTAATGGAAGGTGGATTTGTGTAATTTTATTTCGGAAATATTTCCGGATTCCAAAAATCGTCAAAGACACGCGTCCACTTCCAAACTGAGCTTACACAAGTGCTTTGATTCCTTGTTGTGCATTATTTTCTTTCTCTCAACTATCTTGGACATTTTGAGTTACGTAACAGTCTTCAATATAATATCCAAATTGTATCGTATTAAAAATCTGACACACTTGAGTGATGAATTACAATTGGTGTAATATAAAATTATTTGTTTCGTTTATTCCTTTTCTTTTTCTACCCTCCAGGTAGGCTTTTCCCACGGACTCAGTGAATGATCCCGCCTTTACTGCCTCTACGGGCAGTGTCCTGGATCTTGACATGCAAATATGGGATACAACTGGGGAGGGAGGCTGGACTAGCGCCTCGCCCAGGTGGCCTCACCTGCAAAGCGAATAGTGGGCCACATGAGGGACGGGACAGGATGGGAAGAATGGGAGGGATAGACATGGAACGGGGAAGGAGGCGGCCGTGGCCTGACGTTAGATACCATCCCGACATTAGCCCGAAGACGAAGTGGGAAACCGCGGAGAAACACTTCGGGGATGGCTGAGGTGGGAATCAAACAACCTCGAATCATTTGGACCTCCCGAGGCTGAGTAGACCCCGTTCCAATCATACCGCATTTCAAATTACGTAGCAGACCCAGGAATCGGACCTTGGGCATCTGGGGTGGCACCTAAGCATGCTGCCCACTACACAACGGAGATGACCCAATATAAAATTATATTTATAGTTATTTATTGTGAAGTCGCCTCCATCGCGTAGCGGTCAGCATGGTTAGCTGCCGCCCTGGAGGTCCTGGGTTCGATTCTCGGCTCTGCCACGAAATACGAATAGTGGTATGAGGACTGGAATGGGGTCTACTCAGCCTCGGGTGTTCCAAATGAGTAGAGGGGGTTCGATTCCCACCTCAGGCATCCTCGAAGTGGTTTTCCGTGGTTTACCACTTCGTCTTCGGGCAAATGCCTGGATGGTACCTTCTTCAAGGACACGGCCGCCTCCTTCCCTCTTCCTTGCCTATCCATCCTGACCATCCAATTACCTTCCCTCATGAGGCCCCTGTTCGCTTTGCAGGTGTGGCCGCCTGGGCGAGGTGCCAATCACAACTCACCAGCTTTATCCCTTCCGATTCGATGTTCCCCGCTCTAGGACACAGCCCGCAGGGGCGGTAGTGGTGAGTTCCCTCGCTGAGTCCGTGGGTTCCACCAACCTGGACGGTAAACGACTAAGAAAAACATATTTTTATTTATTGCGAAGTCCCCTCCATCGCTTATCGGTCAGCATGGTTAGCTGCCACCCTGGAGGTCCTGGGGTCGATTCCCGTCTCTGCGACGAAAATTTTAAATGTGGTATGTGGACTGGAACGGGGTCCACTGAGCCTTGGGTGTTCCAAATGCGTAGAGGCGGTTCGATTCCCACCTCAGCCATCCTTGAAGTGGTTTTCCGTGGTTTTCCACTTCGTCTTCGGTCAAATTCTGGGAAGGTACCTTTTTCAAGGCCACGGACGCCTCCTTCCCTCTTCCTTGCCTATCCATCCTGACCATCCCTTACCTTCCCTCATGAGGCCCCTGTTCGCTTTGCAGGTGCGGTCGTCTGGGCGAGGTGCCAGTCACACCTCACCAGTTGTATCCACCCCGATTAGATGTTCCCAGCTCTAGGACACTGCCCGTAGAGTCGGTAGTGGTGAGTTACCTCGCTGAGTCCGTTGGTTCCACCAGCCTGGAGGGTAAACGACTAAGAAATGAAAAGAAGAAAAGAAGAATTACCGTCTTTATTTTGAGTGAAAATATAATTGTGCTATCAAATTGTATTATTTTACACGAATAGGATAAATATTAATGGTTTCCGACTCAAAGAATAGACAGCAGAAAGTCGGATGAATTCAATAACATAATTTAAAAAGAAATAAAATTTTTGTCACTAAGGTGTCTTGAACCCAGGATTCATCCGTTACGAAGCTACGGCCTTACCCCTCCTACACTTTTCAAGTAAATTGATTAGCTCACAGGTAGCTTACGTAACTGAATCCGAATGCAATGGTTCAAGGTCGAATGATTTCAGTTCAAACTTCAAGACCGGCAGTAATGCATTCATCAGTGCCTGGCATGTTTTCAACTTACAGTTACGTATCTTAATGACTGATTTGCATTCTAATAATGCCCATCAACAGCAGATACCACCCTCAATTGACAACAGTCCACCATGTTTGATTCCTTGCACCTAGCCCTGCTGAGCCAATCGAAAGAGCCGGTATACATGTCAGTAACGTTACCAAGCCCTGTACCGAAACTGCGGCTACATCCAACCTTAACGTTACAGCCTGTACCGTTTCTTCTCTGAGGGTCAATGCTGGCGGTACAAAGTTACAACCTCTACCAACTCTTGTAGCGTTACGCAAAATCCATAATTGATAACGCTCATTTCGTTGTTATACGTACCGACAACATTATTATTATTATTATTATTGTTATTATTAATGTTATTATTATCTTAGGTGTGTGTGGAATCAGTGTGTTAACCAGTGGCATTGTGTTGGCTGTGGTAATGTGCGTATTTGTAATTGTGACTAGGTTTGGGAAGGAAATGATCGTGGCCTTCACTTAGGTACCATCCGGGCATTAGCCTGGCTTTGAAGTAGCAACCACGCCATTCCACCTCCAGCATAGCTAGGTAGGAATCTAACCTATCTCTTCCAAACTCTCCTCACGTGGCTTAGTGTTGTGTTTAGCGCCGATGACCTCGTAGTTCCACCCCTTTCAACCCCAATAACCTACTAGCTAACTAATTAACTAACTGACTAGGCTTGTTGTACAGTTTCTAGCGCTGAGGCTAGAAATATCTTTGCAGGAAGAGATGGGGATCGAACCCCGGTCCTTTAAAAGAGGAGTCACATTGTATACTCATCTAATAGATGGTGGCTTTGGGTAATTTTATTTCTGAAATATTTCCGAATTCCACAAATCGTGAAAGACACACGTCCACTTCCGAACTGAGCTTACACTGAGCGTAGCGGTCAGCATGGTTAGCTATCGCCCCGGAGGTCCTGGGTTCGATAACCGGCTCTGCCACGAAATTTGAAAAGTGGTTCGAGGACTGGAACGGGGTCTACTCAGCCTCGGGTGGCCCAAATGAGTAGAGAGGTTCGATTCCCACCTCACCCATTCCCGTAGTGGTTTTCCGTGGTTTCCCACTTCGTCTTCGGTCGAATGCCGGGATGGTACCTTCTTCAAGGCCACGGCCGCCTCCTTCCCTCTTCCTTGCCTATCCATCCTGACCATCCCTTACCTTCCCTCATGAGGCCCCTGTTCGCTTTGCAGGTGCGGCCGCCTGGGCGAGGTGCCAGTCACACCTCACCAGTTGTATCCACTCCGATTAGATGTTCCCAGCTCTAGGACACTGCCCGTAGAGGCGGTAGTGGTGAGTTCCCTCGCTGAGTCCGTTGGTTCCACCAACCTGGAGGGTAAACGACTAAGAAAAGAAAAGAAGTAAAGGAGAATTATTTATTGTGGAGTGAAAATATAATAGTGCTATCAAATTGTATTATTTTACACGAATAGGATACATATTAATGGTTTCCGACTCAGAGAATAGACAGCACAAAGTCGGATGGATACAATAAAATAATTTTAAAAGAAATAAAATCTTGGTCACCAGGGTGTCTCGAACCCAGGACCTATCCGTTACGAAGCTTCTACCTTACCCCTCCGACACTTTTCCAGTATATCGACTAGCTCTCAGGTAGCTTACGTAACTGAATCCGAATGCAATGGTTGAGGGTCGAATGATTTCAGTTCAATCTTCAAGACCACCAGGAATGCATTCATCAGTGCCTGGCATGTTTTCAACTTACAGTTACGTATCTTAATGACTGATTTGCATTCTAATAATGCCCATCAACAGCAGATACCACCCTCAATTGACAACAGTCCACCATGTTTGATTCCTTGCACCTAGCCCTGCTGAGCCAATTGAAAGAGCCGGTATACATGTCAGTAACGTTACCAAGCCCTGTACCGAAACTGCGGCTACATCCAACCTTAACGTTACAGCCTGTACCGTTTCTTCTCTGATGGTCAATGCTGGCGGTACAAAGTTACAACCTCTACCAACTCTTGTAGCGTTACGCAAAATCCATAATTGATAACGCTCATTTCGTTGTTATTCGTACCGACAACATTATTATTATTATTATTATTATTATTATTATTATTAATGTTATTATTATCTTAGGTGTGTGTGGAATCAGTGTGTTAACCAGTGGCATTGTGTTGGCTGTGGTAATTTGCGTATTTGTAATTGTGGCTAGGTTTGGGAAAGAAATGATCGTGGCCTTCACTTAGGTACCATTCGGGCATTTGCCTGGCTTTGAAGTAGGGAATCACGCCATTCCACCTCCAGCATAGCTAGGTAGGAATCTAAACTATCTCTTCCAAACTATCCTCACGTGGCTTAGTCTAGTGGTTAGCGCCGATGACCTCGTAGTTCCACCCCTTTCAACCCCAATAACTAACTAACTAATTAACTAACAAACTAGGATTAGTGTACAGTTTCTAGCGCTGAGGCTAGAATTATCTTTGCAGGAAGAGATGGGGATGGAACCCCGATCCTTTAAAAGAGGAGTCACATTGTACACTCATCTTATGGAAGGTGGATTTGTGTAATTTTATTTCTGAAATATTTCCGGATTCCAAAAATCGTCAAAGACACGCGTCCACTTCCAAACTGAGCTTACACAAGTGCTTTGATTCCTTGTTGTGCATTATTTTCTTTCTCTCAACTATCTTGGACATTTTGAGTTACGTAACAGTCTTCAATATAATATCCAAATTGTATCGTATTAAAAATCTGACACACTTGAGTGATGAATTACAATAGGTGTAATATAAAATTATTTATTTCGTTTATTCCTTTTCTTTTTCTACCCTCCAGGTAGGCTTTTCCCACGGACTCAGTGAATGATCCCGCCTTTACTGCCTCTACGGGCATTGTCCTGGATCTTGACATGCAATTATGGGATACAACTGGGGAGGGAGGCTGGACTAGCGCCTCGCCCAGGTGGCCTCACCTGCAAAGCGAATAGTGGGCCACATGAGGGACGGGGCAGGATGGGAAGAATGGGAGGGTTAAACATGGAACGGAGAAGGAGGCGGCCGTGGCCTGACGTTAGATACCTTGCCGACATTAGCCCGAAGACGAAGTGGGAAACCGCAGAAAACCACTTCGGGGATGGCTGAGGTGGGAATCAAACAACCTCGAATCATTTGGACGACCCGAGGCTGAGTAGACCCCGTTCCAATCATACCGCTTTTCAAATTACGTAGCAGACCCAGGAATCGGACCTTGGGCCTCTGGGGTGGCAGCTAAGCATGCTGCCCACTACACAACGGAGATGACCCAACATAAAATTATAATTATTATTATTTATTGTGAAGTCGCCTCCATCGCGTAGCGGTCAGCATGGTTAGCTGCCGCCCTGGAGGTCCTGGGTTCGATTCTCGGCTCTGCCACGAAATATGAATTGTGGTATGAGGACTGGAACGGGGTCTACTCAGCCTAGGGTGTTCCAAATGAGTAGAGGGGGTTCGATTCCCACCTCAGCCATCCTTGAAGTGGTTTTCCGTTGTTTACCACTTCGTCTTCGGGCAAATGCCTAAATGGTACCTTCTTCAAGGCCACGGCCGCCTCCTTCCCTCTTCCTTGCCTATCCATCCTGACCATCCCTTACCTTCCCTCGTGAGGCCCCTGTTCGTTTTGCAGGTGCGGCCGCCTGGGCGAGGTGCCAATCACATCTCACCAGTTGTATCCACTCTGATTAGATGTTCCCAGTTCTAGGACACTGCCCGTAGAGGCGGTAGTGGTGAGTTCCCTCGCTGAGTCCGTTGGTTCCACCAACCTGGAGGGTAAACAACTAAGAAAAGAAAAGAAGTAAAGGAGAATTATTTATTGTGGCGTTTGAAGCCATATTTTCAGTGTTGCCTTAGTAAACAAGAGTTTAGTGCTTTTCAGTCGGTCAACACGAATGTACCCAAAAGAGATGGGTTATGCCCTAATCCTGAAATAAATGTATAAATGTATAAATGTATAGAACTAAACCTCACCCCTAAATACGTACCAATTAAAACCGTACCGAACACACCAGCCTCGATCATTTCAACTAAACAAGCCAAAGCGCTTTGGATAAAAAACGAATTAAGATTTGCATACATAAGAAAGCAAAAAATTAACCAACAATTATACGACATTCAATTGCAACTAAGTAATTTCTGGCACGCAGCCCAATGGGACAGCTTCACCGAACACCTACATGACACCATCAAAATCAGAGCAACGAGGAAGCATGAAACGCTAGAAAATAAATTAAGAAAACTAGGAGAAACACAGAACCATCAATCTAACGAACAACACACGAATAACAATGAATTCAATTTCCACAGCAGAGTAAACAACAGAACGAACGTAACCTTTTCTCAAGGTGAAATGAATATGTTAGACAAAGGTTTGAAATACAACTGCACAGACGCACACACGAACCACAATATAAAACAGTTAATCACAGATATTGAGATAGCCAGTCACAAGCTCCCAGCAGAAGACAGGGAATTAACCAAAAATCTCGCCACCAACGAAGCCAAAAAAATCCTCAAACGAGAGGGCGATAGCAATAACATTCAAAACAACAAACAAATCAAAGAAATAAAGTCGTTGAAACAAAAAATAAAAGAACATGACTTAATCATCACAAAAGCAGATAAGGGAAACACTACAGTAATTTTGAACAAAACAGAATACATTGAGAAAACAGTCGAATTCCTAAACAACAACGAAATCAAGGAATTAACAAAAGACCCCACCAACAAATTCCAAAAACAAATAAAAGTGCGCTAAAAGAAACAGAATACATACTGACCAAAGCTGAAAAATCAAAACTAATAAACATGAACCCGAAAATACCGTCATTGAGGGGACAACCAAAAATACACAAAAAGGAATGCCCAATGAGACCAATAGTCAATTGTAGGAATGCCCCTAATTACAAAATCAGCAAAGAGTTACTAAAAATCTTAAAAAGCCGTCTTTCCAACGACAAAAACAACTCGGTAAAGAACACAACAGAACTAGTAACAGCATTGAACACCCTACAAATGAAACCGAGCTTCAGGCTAGTATCCTTCGACGTAACTAACATGTACACCAATATTCCGATTATTGAAGCAATCAACACTATCGAAAACAACTTAAAATCCAACAATTCGGTAAAAGAAATTGAAGAGATTGTGAGATTACTGAGGGTCGTTCTCACCCAAAACGTGTTTCAATTCGACAATAAAATATACACACAGAGAGAAGGCCTAGCAATGGGATCGCCACTAAGTGGGTTAATCGCTGACATCTTCATCAATGCACTAGAAAATGCGTTCTTAGAAAAGACTTCAACAAAGGGAATAGTAATATGGAAAAGATACGTAGATGATGTAATTTGCATCTACGATACTGAACTAACAAGCGAAGAAACAATTCTCCAATCCATTAATAGCCTTCACCATTCTATCAAATTCACTAAGGAATCCGAAATAGACCGGAAAATAAATTATGTCGATATAACTATTGAACGTAAAGACAACGACCTTTCATATTCCATATTCCGGAAAGCAACACAAACCTCGCATGCAATCGACAATCAGTCTAATCACCCCAGTACGCACAAACTAGCGGGTTTCAATTCAATGGTGCACAGGGCTTTAAACATACCCATGTCAAAAGACAACTATAATAAGGAAATAAGAACTATTATGCAAATAGCAAAGGAAAACAACTTCTCGCCAAGCAAAATAAATCAAATTATAGCCAAACATAAAAATAAAGATAAAACGATTCCCAAACCGGACAGTAATGAGAAAAAATTTGCGCGTTTCAACTATGTGAATGCGAATACATATAAAATCACTAACCTATTCAAAAAGCAAGGCATAAAGATAGCTTTCACGACGAAAAACACAACCGCTAGGCACCTCCTAAATAGTAATCTAAATAAACGTGACCCGTATTCAAGGTCAGGGGTATATTCTATAACGTGCCAAGACACCGATTGTCAAGCTAATTACATCGGGCAGAGTGGAAGGCGAGTAGACACACGTTATAATGAACATAGTGTTTTAGATCCCTTATTTGGGGGTGGATCTAAAAGGGAGAGTTGCTGTACTAATTTATGAGTTTGTGCCTAAATAAGGGTAGCTCCCCTTGACAGGGCAAGCTGACCAGTGTAGTGTGTTGTGGTGTGCTAGGAACTAGGGGGCGTTCCTATAAAGACTGTAAATGTGGTTTAAGGGATGTAGCCTTAGCACGCGGGTCGGTGTACTAGTCGCCCAGCCGGCTACTTATTATATAATCACCTTGCTAGTGTCAGCGGTTCGGCACGCGCTTCCTTTGAGCACGCGAGCCGCTGTGAGGAATACAAGGACGTCTGAGTTGGCGTTATTACTACGGTGTGTCACGTCTGACCGTGACGGGAGTAAGGAAGGACGTGGGGACGTGAAGAAGAGTGTAGATCAGTAATGCAAGTGTAAGAGACTGACCAAGTGTTTATTGGTCAGCAATGAGTAACTGTTAGTCCCTTTTAAGGGATCTTGTGATGTTATAATGTGAGTACAAACTGTGGGTGTTAGGTTACAAAAGTAGGATTCTGAACACTGACTGACTGACTCACCTCGGTTGACACTGTCGTTAGCCTCCGGCTGTCTCGTCGAAGCACTGGTGATGGAGAGATCCTCGTGACCCACTTAAGGCACCTTTTATACCTTTAGCCTCTGTTCTGTCAGCGCGTTGTGGCATAGTTGAACCAGTTTGTAGTATGTCGCTGTGTGTCATAATTACGCAAGGGTTGAGCTGCTTTATGGAGTAGCCAGCTGCCCTTATAGTATTGATGGATATTGGGTAGGCTTTTAAAGGGTTGCCTTTTATGAGATTTAGACAGATGATGGGGGGGATGATCTCTAAGGGGTGCATACCCCTTGGGTATTGTACAAGCCTCTTCCTCCATTTGGTCGCGTCCTCGCGACCGGGAAGGGCACTTGGGGTTGGGATGTTGTCGTAGTAGTTTTTGAATCCCCCTCGTCTCTTCTGGTGGTGGCGTCGTAAGCGTCGTCGTATGGAACGGGTGTCGTCGTGCAGAAGTGTAGGTGTGCGGTCAGCCCGTGTTCAGAGGGGAGGGTTATGGGGTGTACATATATATATATGTATATAAATTTTACATTGCATGGTGAAATGTGCATTAACATTGTTGAATAAAGAAAATAATTGCTATTGAGGCACAATCGCCATTGCCGTTGTCGGCATAAAAAAGAAAAAAAACATGGTTATACATGGTTACATAGTTGTGCAGGGAGGAAAAACCCAGGGCCGAACGGATGATTGCGTCGTCCGCCCTATCTTGGGGAAAAAGTGCTCCCCGCAATAAAGAAGATAGGAGAGAATAGAAAAAAATGGGTGTTCCAGGGTATAATTTAAAGGAAATATTTAAAATGTATTTATTGGTGTGGGATAAAACGGAACACCCTGACAAATGGGGAAGTTAGAAGAGAGAAAAATGAAAGAAAACAATTCACAGACATTGGTTACGTGTTACCTTAGCAAACGAAACAAAACAAAACAAAAATATAGACATCGTGTACACGTGAACTTGATAAACAGACAAAAATATTATGTTGCGATGCTGACATTTAGGAATTTCCATTGGAATAATTGCCCGTGGGCGCATGAATATGTATGTAGTTTACTCTTTAAAATTATGAACTACAATGACCTTATGTCTACTTAAGCGCGCTAAACCCTTATAATTCTAGTTTTTATTTGGATCCTCGCGTGCACGCTACCTGTTTGTACGTACGCTTGCCGTATCACGGCTGATCCTATACGGCCACCTCTTGGCACGGTTGAGTGGTCGTACCGCTTGCAGTGTATTCTTAATACCTAGTCTGTGAAGCATCCTCTGTGGGTGAATGCTTGCACACTTGGCCATGAGGGTCGCCGCCACATGCCGGTTGCGCCCTCATCGCCGTAAGCTGCGTCGCATTTTGACGCTTCAAGTGTTTTTGTTTTATGTAGATCTGCCAGCAAGCTTGATGCCCCACAGGCATCATTCCCGCTGTGCAGATTATTGACGTGTAGCTGTAAAAAAAAATGTAGTGAGTGTGTAAGTGAGAATGAATGTTAAATGGAGGTTAGTATGCACAGGTATAATACTACAATAAGGGGGCATTAAATAGCATGTTGCTGCTATCTGGCAGCAAAATCATAATTACACGTGTCATATTCTAGGTGACAATGCCTGCAAAAAAAAATGGAGAGGTTAACAAAACATTGAAATTCCCTATTCCATATGCCGCTTCCTGTGGCAGCGTTGCCACAGTCTGAAGCCCCTTTTTACCTGTGAAAAGAATGGCATGGTTATTATTACTCGATATATGGCCGGGCTTACCCTATATGGTGCCGTGACGTCATTTCCTAATGTGTTGTAGTATTGGGCTTACCCTGGCAACGAATTTGGGCCGCCAGGCGCCGAAATTTTACCTCAATATATGTATTAAAAAAAAATTGTCTTAAATGTAAGACTATGCTACATTATAATAACTTATCATGAATTATCGGACTTACCCTGATGACGGATTTGTGGGTCATCAGGCGCCGAACGGCGTTCTCTTATACCACTTATTCTACTTATGGTATATATATAAAAAAAAACTACATCTAAGCCGAGAGGGTTGCCTTAATCTATGGCCGAAAGATGCTGTGCTGAATTGCAACAGTGTTCATTAAATTTGCTTAATCCTAGGTTGCGTGTCAAATGCAACCGTCTATAACTAAATTTGGCCTAGGACGATCGCCTGGGGCAATTAAATCCCCAGATCACCACCCGCACGAGCCCCAGAAACACCGGTTGTCTCTAGGGTCGCTAGATTCCGTCCCCTTAAGTCTAGTGTCGACGTCTATTACTAGGATTAATCTATCCGCGGGCGGCTTACGGTGCCACTAAGCTAACCGTTCCGCCCGCTGTAACTTCCTTGTCGTGCTCGTTTTGCCGTTCCGATTAGTCGTAGGTGAGCCGCCCACTTGGCTCCTGTGAGGGGCGCGCAATGCCCCATCTCTTAATGCCCTCTGACTGCCCGATGCGTCGTCATTTATGTGGGCATTGGACAGTGTGGTCCAATGGCATAATATCCTCTCCGCCTTAATCGGCCGTCGCAACCTGCTTTCGCAGTGATATTTGCCTCTATGGGCCGCCGTAGTATGCATTTTCGCATTGATATATAAAGTTGCCTCTATGGGCCGCCGTAGTATGCATTTTCGCATTGATATATAAATTTGCCTCTATGGGCCGCCGTAGTATGCTCCAACGCACAGGAGTTTTGCTTCCCGCCATGGAAGCCTTGCCTACTTAAATTTAAACTTAACTAGCAGTCTAGTCATAATGGGGTCGTCTCTAGGGATAGCTCCCGAGGCCGGCGCGGAGTGAGCTATTTCTCCCGCCATTCTCAGAAAGTCTCCCTGCAGGTCTTGGCTTCGACGACCGTGGCACAAAGTGGGTTTAGCATCCCTTCCTCCCAGGGGCGGTTTATGCGCACCTAGGATTCCAGAGCTTGCCCGACCAGGCCGCGAATGCTTTGACCTTACGTGGTTCGTCTATTTGGTCTAGTCGTCAGTAATTTGATGAGCCGACTGGGGTAAGGGTTGTCATTACCTACCCCAGTTCTGCCCCTAGTGTTGTGCTTTTGACCTTTGGCTAACGCCGGTATCATCAGCCAGGGTGTTTCAGATTCCCTTTTTTTTTTAAATATAGGTGTAACCTGTGTAAAAAGTGTCAAATGTAAAATACTTCCAGTGTGGTGGGCTGGTAAAACCTCTACATACGTAGACTACTTTAGGCTACCTGTGCTATATCAGCTTCTCCAGCGATAATGCTCTTTTTTAACCTTGATGGAGGTGTTAGTAGGGTCTGTGGCGTCAGGTACCCTGTTATTGTGATCTGGGGGTAGTTATCTGTAGAGTGGGTTAAAGCAGGGTAGGAGGAGGTTGCGCACTTCCGAATTCCGCGTTAGTGGCGGCCTGGAACCGGTTTTTGTGCTGGGATGCTCCTACAGTGAGTGGAACGGGGCAGGTAATTCCCGGGGTTGCAAAAAATAAAATAAAAATCCATGCCGGTCTGATATCAATATCCCCTGGTGAATGGATGGGATATACATGCATGCGTCTGGATATGAGGCGTTTGCACTCATGTATGGATAGGTGTAGGTTGAGGCATAATACTAATATATTTCCCTCTCATGCGGGATGATTTAAATTTAAAAAAAAAATGGTTAGTATTTATTACTTATGGCCTCATCTCTCATATGGAGATGTGCATTACGCTTAGTTGTTGTTGGCCGATGCACCCCTCTCATTCAGGTGATAGCGGTGGGGCTCAGGGCGTAGCATGCCCTTTCTGTAAACACATGAAGTTTACCAACCCTTATGTATACTTTGTAGTGTAGTGTAGCTGTTTATGGTCGTGTAGATGTGTTTGCGTTGTTTATGTCAGGCTTGAGAAGGTTATGGGAAGGGAGTAGAGTGGGACGCTGTTAGCATGTTCTCTTGTCATCCTCCCTTGGTCCATGTTGGTTTTCTATCCGCGCTTTGGGATAGCGAAGCTTCACGACCTACTCTGGTCCGTTATAGGGCTAAGTCCTAGTCGCCTGGAATGATTTGTTTCGGGACTAGGGTCGCAAAAAGAAGTTGTTAAGGGGAGGTCCCGTTTCCTCAAAGTCCCTATGTTCGCCCCTGATTGGTGAGCGCGTTTGTGTGTGTGTGTGTGACTACGCTCCGCTACACCACGCGGACGCCTGGTCTGCTGTAGAGCTAAGTCCTACTGTGTATATTGTGTATGGGTAGGAAGCGCCCGTGGCCTGCCAACGTCTTTACGAACGTGCTACTCTGGGCCTGCGACAAGTTTTGGTCTGTGACGTCTGCTTGTTGATAAATGCTTTCGCAGTGTTGAAAAATGTATAGTGTTATGATTGTTCTGCATTTGTTTATTCATGGTCACTGCCACTACACAATCGCGTTTTGTCATCGACAGTGTTGCAAAGTGGCTAAGTCTGCAAGTCATCAGTTTGTGTGTGTAACTTCAGGCCGGGATTTTATGTAGGTTAACCACTGTTGCGTGTTTTTCTGCACGTATGCCAGTGTGGTCATTGTGTTAAATTCCTGGCGGCCCGATGTGGTAATCCGCCCTGCTACTATTGCCGTTGTGTGGCCATTATTCCGTAAGACCGTTGTCTTACGAAATTTATATGTCTCTGTCTGGAAAGTCCATTTTCCCTGTCAAGTGTATTTCTGGAATTTTATGCCTGTCATTTGGCCGCAGGAATGTAGTATTATCTGTCTAAGCCGTTATATGGGCCAATTTTGGTGTGATTGGAAGGCCGTCTGCTTGTTTTTCCCTGGCGTGCAATTTTCTCTGGGGTTCGAACCCGTGTTCTATGTAATTCTCTGTGTTATATGTCTGCGTTGTTCATGTTCTGCGGGCATTCTGCCTGTATTTTGTTTGTGTTTCTCGTACCGAAAATACCGTTGTTTAGTTAGTTTTCGGTACGAGGTTTTTGTGTGTGGACATGGGTTCGAAGCCGGTTGTCTGTAAAGATTTGGTGGCCATTTCTGTGCCGCCTACACTATGGCAAATGGGCTGTGTGTTTTTCTATGCGCAACCCCTAGTATACCTTCCTGCGAGGAGTTTGCTTATTTTTGCCCTCTCCTCGTAGTGTAAATTTTGAAGATATAGGGTTCTTAGGTTGGCTATGAATGATTCCGTGCAGTGTGCTTTGGGAACTGTCGTCTGTAAGGCTCGCAGGTTATCACTGAGGTCTGCTTTACTGCTGAGTATGAGGGTGTCGGGTTGCAATGTCTTGCGCGCTCGCTTGTTTATTTATTCCGATAACGCTGTGTATCCGAACATGTGTTCTTAATCAGCCTGCTTTTCTGTTAGTGCTCTTCGCATTATAAAAAGGCAAGAGGGGAATTTTGTGGTTTAACGTGACCATTTCTAGAGATCATGTGCCACGGGATTTCCGTTTTACTTGGAATCCAAACCACAGGCCATGGCATTTCACTTCGGAAATCTCATATGCATTGTACGCGAGTGTGTCTGGTCCGCTAGTCGCGTATTTGGTGACCAGATGCCAGTGTCGATTGTATTGTTTTTCGTTTATGACCCGCTGTTAGTGGGACTGTCCCAATTAGTCTTAGCGTTCTCATTATCCTTATTCTACGACTGGATATTTACTCAACCTTATATTCCTGGTATTCAGAAGGTTGCGGGTCTGGAGACCGCCTTTTACCCAGAGTAATTGTTTCCGGCGCCATGAAGGTTGTGTCTCCGGGACAGTTCTGGTGAGTGTTAGGATGGTATCCCGGTTCGGTCAGTGGGCTATTTCTTGGCTTTCTTCCCACGTGTTCCAACGGGACCGTTTCCTTTTCTTTTAGCAGTGTGCCCGCCTTTACATGTAGGTGTGTGTGCTTTACGTGTGTGATATGCCTTCATCCGGCGGGCGTGAATAGTGTCCTTTATGAGTTTCCTCCCATGGCGCACGTTCACTATATAATTTAGGTCAGATACCTTCCTGCAGACTTTGAAGGGACCTGCCCATCGTGGTAGGAGGAATTCGGACACGTTTTTCTTACGGGCATGATTGGAGATCATGACCAATTGCCCGGGTGTGTATTCCACGGTCTTTCTATTCTGATCGTACCGCTCTTTTTGTTTTTTCTGGGCCTCGGCTATGTTTTTTCTAGCGTCCATGCGGGCTATCTGCAAATGCTCTAGCCGAGCCGCATTGTCTGTGTGGGCGTCCTGTGGGATACATATATTGTCTATGGGACTTCTGGGTGTGTATCCGTGCAGTAGGAAGTGTGGAGAGTGTTTCGTAGCCGTAGATACAGAGGTATTATAACTAAAAGTAATGCTTTGCAGATATTCATCCCAGTCTGTTCCTGCGTCCTCTGTAAATTTAGCCAGCGCTATTCCAAGTATTTTGTTCATACTTTCCGTGAGTCCGTTGGTTTGCGGTGAAAAACTCGTGGTAGTGTATGCCTTAATCCTGAGTATCTCCAGAAACTGTTGGAGCACTCTCGAGGTGAAAATAGTACCTCTGTCGGATAATAAGGTTTGGAATAGGCCATATCGTGTAATTATGTCAAATAAAAATTCGGCTATGCTGTTCGTGTCTGCTTTGGGAACAGCCTTTGTAATCATGTATCGTGTGAGATACTCGGTGGCCACCAGGATATATTTATTGCCTTTCTGACTTGTTGTAATGGGGCCTTTCACGTCTATTCCGACTCTGTGAAATAACTCTCCCACGGGAATTGGGTTGAGTAGTCCATGAGGCTTGCCAGGTCTTGTTTTGAATCGTTGGCAGGTGTGACATGTCTTGACAAAGGTATCTATGTCGGCCTTCATGTTTACCCAATAGTACTTGTCACGGATTCTAAGGTAAGTTTTATGCGTACCTAAGTGTGCCCCTGCTATTGGGCTATTATGGTGTCCGATCATGATATTTTCTCTCAATGATTCCGGAACCGCTATAGGTGCGCTATCGTGCATGGCTGTGGGCTTAAATTTCAGTACCCCGTCTTTGTCTAGGAAAAATCGCCTAGACAGCCGTGCTGTCTTGGAGTCCACTTTATCCAAGTCTTCTAGTGCCAATAGAATCTGTTTCAAGTGCGGATCACTTTCTTGCTCCTGTTTGATGTCAACCACCGTCAGGGCAAAGGTGGGCATATCGTCCCAGTCGTGGTCCTTACTGTCATCCGGGGGATCGGCTACTGGCAGCCTAGACAACCCATCTGCGTCTAGGTGTGTAGCGCCTTTCTTGTGTTTGACCACGAAATCATATTCATACAGGCGGAATATAAACCTGTTGAGGCGCGAATTTGGGTTTTTAAATTTGTCCCAAAAAAGCAAGCTCGCGTGGTCAGTCACTACCGTGAACTTGATACCATAGAGGTATACTCTAAAATAGTTCACTCCCCACGAAAATGCCAGCATTTCCCGCTCTGTGGCAGAGTATCTAGTCTCAACGGCCGTTAGCTTCCTGCTAGCGTAGGCGACGGGCCGTTTGCGCCCTTCGGCGTCTTCCTGCAATAGGGCTGCTCCCAACCCATACAGGCTGGCATCCACGTGTAAAAATGTGGGCCTATCACTATGGAAGTGTTGCAGCAATGGAGGTGAGGTCAATAGTTGCTTCAGTGTGTTGAAGGCATCTATGTGTTCCTGCGTGATGCTGAAGGGCGTTTTTTCACGTGTGAGTTCAGTTAGGGGATGGGCGATGTGTGCAAACCTATAGATATACTTGCGATAGTACGAAGCCAAGCCAATAAAACTGCGCAATTGTTTCAAATTTGTGGGCATTGGGATGCCCGTTATTGCGTCAGTCTTGGCTGGGTCGGGAATAATGCCCTCCCGGTTGACAATATGGCCCAATATGTTAATTTGCTGTCTGGCAAATTGACATTTCGCAGGTTTAAGCCTTAGTTTAGCTTCTCTGATCCTTGCGAAAGCCTCCTCCAAATGTACGATGTGTTCGTCAAAAGTGTTGGAGAAGACCGTTATGTCATCCACGTACACCAATACGGAACGCCATTTAAGCCCTGAAAATGTCTTATCCACTAGCTTTTGGAAGGTTTGGCTGGCGTTACGGAGACCCATTGGTAAACGGGTGTAGGTAAATAGTCCGTTCTCTGTAACGAACGCCAGCTTGTGCCTATCTGGTTCATAGACGGGGATTGAATAGAATCCGCTATAGCAATCCATCGAACTGAACCAGCTAGCTCCACCAAGGGCGTCCAAATAGGTGTCTGCCCTTGGTAGTGGATAACTATCATTTTCGACCAACTTATTGAGCCTCCTGTAGTCAGTACAAAAGCGGTGCGATCCGTCCCTCTTTTTGGTCAGCAGAACTGGAGAGGAATAGTTAGAAAGAACTGGAACAATGACCCCTGCCTCGAGCATCTCTGAGATTTGGGCATCGATGGCATGTCTCTCCTTCTGGCTCACTCTGAAGGGAGGCTGGTGTACTGGTCGGTCACTAGTGAGTGTGACGTGGTGTTCAATGAGGTCTGTCACAGCGAGATCCTTCATTGAGTGGGCAAAAATATCTCTGTTGGACTCCAGGAGCTCCGTGAGCCTTTTATTTTGCTCCGGAGTCAGGTCCTGCGTGTGGTTCTGGTTGGCCGCCTTATCAGTGTGTGTGTTTGTGTATTGGCTGATAGTGTGCAGTGTAGGGGCCTGATGCTCGTGGTTTTCTCGCTCCGCTCGAATCCCATCTCTGTTCCTGGTGTATACCATGGGATGTGTGGTGAGCCTCTGGTCGTGCTTTAAAAGCATCTGACCACTAGCGAAATTTATGCTAGCCTCATATCTAGCGAGAAAATCCATGCCTATTATGGCTGACGCAGAAAGGTGTTCGATAACGAACATGGGGTGCATTGTGGCAAAATGGTCTATCCTAATATGGATGTTTGCCACTCCCCTGTTTTCTAACGTCTGAGCATTGGCCGCTACCAGCCGGATGTCCCCCGTGACACCTTGTATTTGCGCCTCGGCAATGTGTCGGCTATTAACACAACTTACGGCAGCCCCAGTATCGATTAGGGCCTGCACTCTGTGGCCATTTATGGTGGCGTGTATCGTGAGGGCCGATACCTGAAATCCACTGCCCTGCACCGATGTGTTGTGTAAGATGTACGTTGTTGTTGTTGTTGTTGCCGGCGTGACATTTGTGCTGGGAGGGCATGGATCTGTCCGTTTATCGTACCTAGCACGCTTCGCCTCTCGGCTTACTTCCTGTCCTGAGTACTTTGCCCAGGTCAGCAAAGTGCGTTTGCCAGGTACATTGCCAGCTCCTTTAACCGGTCTTGCTGTGAAACTAGGAGTCTGCTGGCTAACGTTTAGTGTATTAATTGTTCCCAGCCTTTGTGTAGTTGTGTTGTTGTTGGTTTCTTCCTCTCGGGAAGGTGTGTCTGCAAATGTGACCCTGAGCTTGCCTTTGTTAACCCGACTTTTGTTCCAGGCGGTCGCGAGTTCGACTCCTGTTGCTGGCTTCCCCATGCCGAGCGAGCTCGCGTCACGCGCCTGTGTATGGTCAATTCCCCCCCTGTGGTGTGGTGAAGGGGGTGGGGTTTTCTGTTTGGAGGGTGTGGGCGTGTTCTCGGGCTGTTGGCTTCTAATTGTGAGGGGTGTGTAATGTCCCGCCTTAGGGTTTCCTGTGAAAAGTATGTGTAGGTCCCTATTGAATCCCGCAGTTGAGAATAGCGGAGGCGAGTGCACATCCGTATATACATGGATATTGGCTTTGAGCACTTTGCCGAGAGCGGTTACCTCTACGGCACTGCCATAGGTGCCGTCCTTGCCCATGTATTTTTGGTAATCCGCCCCGGTCTGGAATGGGTTTTCCCGCTCGTCCGACACAAAGTCCCGGTACTCTTTCCAGTTGGCCAGGATATGTTTGACCGTCTTCTGTCTGTAGTCCCCATGATAATCCTCGGTATTCCGGATTAGAAAGCTCATGGCCCTAAACAGACAGTTGCCGTCTCCTTGCACGGGGTGTGTTTGGAAACGGTCCGGGGGCGGATCGTCAGCCTTAGTTTTAGCTGGCTGCTTCTTCCCCTTATTCTTACGAGTTTTCTTGGGGGAAGGGCCTTTCTTGTGTTGTGTTGGGGGAGGAACCTCAGCTGCTTCATCAGCTAGCCGAACCTCCCCGTCTAGGCGTTTTTTGAAAATGTGGGTGTACGCCTGCCTGTAATGTATGTGCGCCCCCCCTCGGGGTGGCTGCGCCAACTCCCTGCTTGCGGTGTGTGTTTAGGCGTAGGGAGTATTGCCCCCCTGTCTGTCCTGTGGGGTGTTTCATCCCTGAACTCCCTCGGGTATTCGTCTGGGAGGGGGTAGTGTTCTGGGCCCTTCGTGTGTTTGTCCATGTTGTCCCTTCCTCTAGTGGGTTTTCTTCCTTGTCGGTTATTGCCCTGTTGTCCGTTATTCTGTCTCCGCCAGGGTGGGGTGTATGTCTGCTGCTGCTGGGGCGGGTGTTCCCGTCGGTTCCCCTTTTCCCTATATTGGTCAGCTGCATACCCCTGTCTGGTCGAGGGTGGGTTTTCTCGCTGTTCCCAATTTCCCTTGTACTGCGGGGCTGCATAACCTTGGCTGCGTGGGGGCGGGTTCTCCCGATATTCCCCATTTCCCCTGTACTGCGGGGCAGCATAGCCTTGGCTGCGTGGGGGCGGGTTCTCCCGATATTCCCCATTTCCCCTGTACTGCGGGGCAGCATAGCCTTGGCTGCGTGGGGGCGGGTTTTCCCGATATTCCCCATTTCCCCTGTACTGTGGGGCAGCGTAGGACTGTCTATGTGGTGACGGGCTGTTTCGTCGGGGGATATCGTGGTCGTACTCCTCAGGGTAGTACTCCCGTGTGTACGGAGATGGTGACCGCCTCGAGGGGTATGTCGGCTCTGTGTCCGTGTATGCTATCGGTGAGTACCGAGGAGGGTAGTGTGGCCTATCCTGTGGGGGAGGTGTTGTTGGCCGCTGTGGAGGGTAGTAACTTTCTTCCCTCCCGTAGCGTCTCCTCTCTGTGTACCCCCTGTCCCTCTCAGTATGATAGTGTTCTCGTGTGTCTGCTTGCTCATCCCTTGGCGGTCTCCCGCCCGCTTGGATGGCAGCTATGGTCAGTTTCTCCATCCTGTCCACTAATTCGTCTATTTTGTCATTAGTGTCGTCTTTCCGGGTTTTGAAGTGCAGATCCACGGCTTTTTCCGTAGCCTTTTCCGTGATCTTTCTCCCCTCCTCTATGGTCTTTATGTTATTCAACATATGTTGGACCGTGAGGTTGTTCATGATGCATAGCTTTTCTACTATGGCTGGTCTGAGGCCCTGCATCAACAGCTTGACTTTCTGTTTATTTGTCATTGCTGCATTGTACTTTTCGCACATTATCAATTTAACATTGATGTATGCCTGGGCGCTCTCTTTGGGTCCCTGTGACCTCTGTCTAATCTGGTCATAGAGATCGTCATCGTCTGGTATAAGCTGGAACTCATCCTTCAACATTACCGCGGTTTCCTCCCATGTGGCAGCCTCTAGTGCGTCCTCATGGAGCTCATACCACGTCATGGCCGCCTTTGTGAGGTAGGCAGGAAGGAGCCGTTTTCTAACTTCCTCGCTCCAACCATTGATCCGGGCCGTTCTATTGAAGGCCTTGAGGTATTCCTCGGGATCCTGGCCTTCCCCCGTGAACTTTGTGGGGTGGATCATGGGGTACTCAGTGTGTCTATTCATGTCGTTCTCGGCTGTGTCCCGTTGACTGTGTGTCGAGGTGTTTGGGCTGTTTGGAGGGGAATTAGCCTCGCTTCCCGTGTAGGACACCTGTGTTACGTTACCAGGTGGCTCGTCACCTGATATGCTTGTGCTGACGGCCGGTGTGTTGTCGTACTGTGTGGATTCGACTATGTGTACGGTTCTGTCTAAATCCTGTTTTACTGTCTCCAAAATAGTGTGGATGTCCAGAACCGCTTCTGTCGTGTGACTATTGGCTTTAATAGTGTCTGTTTCTAATAGCTCTGAAATGCGCTCGAGCAGGTCACTGGCTTTCTGCTCTGTGATCTGCAATTGCTGCAACAATAGGGGATGGAGTGTTGGCAGGCAATCTACCTCACTATCGCTGGATACCGGCGACTCGTGTGTGTATTCACTGGCCTGGGACCGTGTAAAATGTATAATCTGTGCTGCAGCGGCAGGGTGTTGAGCACGGATCTGTGCTGTGTGGAATTCAAGGTCCCTGAGAAGTTGTACTGCAGTCTGGTCAGTTATTAAGTCACTGTTCTTAATCTTTAGCTTCGGCAGGAGTGGAGTTGTACTAGCCGACAAATGGTGTGCAAAGTCTCTTAATGTAGTTCTAAATGTGGACATTTAATAATTAAAAAAAAATGTGTGACGCAATATGAGGTTAAAAATAAAAAAAAAAATCTCTATTTGCTTGGCTTTTTGTGGTACGGAAGGGGTCGCTTTTCCTACGAGGGCTCGTTGATTGAGTCCCGTTCTACTGTGCGTAGGATGGCGCCTCCACCAGTGTTTTAGATCCCTTATTTGGGGGTGGATCTAAAAGGGAGAGTTGCTGTACTAATTTATGAGTTTGTGCCTAAATAAGGGTAGCTCCCCTTGACAGGGCAAGCTGACCAGTGTAGTGTGTTGTGGTGTGCTAGGAACTAGGGGGCGTTCCTATAAAGACTGTAAATGTGGTTTAAGGGATGTAGCCTTAGCACGCGGGTCGGTGTACTAGTCGCCCAGCCGGCTACTTATTATATAATCACCTTGCTAGTGTCAGCGGTTCGGCACGCGCTTCCTTTGAGCACGCGAGCCGCTGTGAGGAATACAAGGACGTCTGAGTTGGCGTTATTACTACGGTGTGTCACGTCTGACCGTGACGGGAGTAAGGAAGGACGTGGGGACGTGAAGAAGAGTGTAGATCAGTAATGCAAGTGTAAGAGACTGACCAAGTGTTTATTGGTCAGCAATGAGTAACTGTTAGTCCCTTTTAAGGGATCTTGTGATGTTATAATGTGAGTACAAACTGTGGGTGTTAGGTTACAAAAGTAGGATTCTGAACACTGACTGACTGACTCACCTCGGTTGACACTGTCGTTAGCCTCCGGCTGTCTCGTCGAAGCACTGGTGATGGAGAGATCCTCGTGACCCACTTAAGGCACCTTTTATACCTTTAGCCTCTGTTCTGTCAGCGCGTTGTGGCATAGTTGAACCAGTTTGTAGTATGTCGCTGTGTGTCATAATTACGCAAGGGTTGAGCTGCTTTATGGAGTAGCCAGCTGCCCTTATAGTATTGATGGATATTGGGTAGGCTTTTAAAGGGTTGCCTTTTATGAGATTTAGACAGATGATGGGGGGGATGATCTCTAAGGGGTGCATACCCCTTGGGTATTGTACAATAGGAATGCGATAAGATACGGAACACATTCAGCCGTGTGCGAACATATGTGTGACGCAGGGCATAGCTTTACCAACATAGAGTCGGACCTTAAAATAATCCATCACGAATCGAAAGGCAGAGCTCTTGACATAAAGGAAGCAATCGAGATACACCTAGCCAAACGAAACAATCCCAACAATCTAAATGAACACACGTTCATGGAGAGCTCACCCCTCTTCACGCTACTAAAAAACACACCCTGTCGGAAACAAAACACAATTTAGCGACACAGCCAAGCTAGATAAAAAAGGGGGGGAAATTAGGGGGTTTTTAATAGGTAAATGTTATCTGGATCAGGTGTACGATGTACTTTTCTTCTGCAATAAACCAAGGCCCATATTAGAGGCAGTATTAAAGGTGCCGGGACGTCCTCATAAGACCGTCAACGCTTAGTTCGAATGGGTTATGCTCCACGCGTGGCGAGGACTAATCCACGGTCTTTAATAGTTGTAGATCCACCTCATTCAATAACATACATCTTATCTAGGTTGGCAACACCTCACATAAACACATCGCGATCACTCCCCACAGCACGTAGGGACAGGGGGGGGAAGGCAGGGAAAAACCAGTCGTTAAGATAACCACCGCAGTCGACCGCACAGCGAGTTCAAGTGAACACGGAAACTGCGAATAGCTGTAGTACGGAAGACAATCAGATAAGTAGTTAGCCTAAAATTTTATAGTTTAACCATAGTTTACAACCATATAATCTCTCTAAAGTACAATCTCCGGATAGCCATCACCATTTAGCATTTCACCTAACATATATACTGCATTTAGCATACACTGACAGTTGCAGTACCAATACTGCAACTAAATAATTGTACATATTGTAAATATTTTCACCTGTATTTCAAACATAGATTTTATAGCCTAAGTGTATTGGATCTGATGATGATCGCTTGACGATCGAAACTGGTCATCCTAGTGTTTTATTAATCTCATGTAATTTATTTCAGGATTAGGGCATAACCCATCTCTTTTGGGTACATTCGTGTTGACCGACTGAAAAGCACTAAACTCTTGTTCTAGAATTATTTATTGTGGAGTGAAAATATCATAGTGCTATCAAATTGTATTATTTTACACGAATAAGATAAATATTAAAGTTTTCCGACCCAGAGAATAGACAGCACAAAGTCGGATGGATACAATAAAATAATTTTAAAAGAAATAAAATCTTGGTCACTAGGGTGTCTCGAACCCAGGACCTATCCGTTACGAAGCTACAGCCTTACCCCTCAGACTCTTTTCCATTATATTGTCTAGCTCACAGGTAGCTTACGTAACTGAATCCGAATGCAATGGTTGAAGGTCGAATGATTTCAGTTCAATCTTCAAGACCACCAGGAATGCATTCATCAGTGCCTGGCATGTTTTCAACTTAAAGTTACGTATCTTCATGACTGACTTGCATTCTAATAATGCCATCAACAGCAGATACCACCCTCAATTGACAACAGTCCACCATGTTTGATTCCTTGCACCTAGCCCAGCTGAGCCAATCGAAAGAGCCGGTATACATGTCAGTAACGTTACCAAGCCCTGTACCGAAACTGCGGCTACATCCAACTTTAACGTTACAGCCTGTACCGTTTCTTCTCTGAGGGTCAATGCTGGCGGTACAAAGTTACAACCTCTACCAACTCTTGTAGCGTTACGCAAAATCCATAATTGATAACGCTCATTTCGTTGTTATACGTACCGACAACATTATTATTATTATTATTATTATTATTGTTATTATTAATGTTGTTATTATTATCTTAGGTGTGTGTGGAATCAGTGTGTTAACCAGTGGCATTGTGTTGGCTGTGGTAATGTGCGTATTTGTAATTGTGACTAGGTTTGGGAAGGAAATGATCGTGGCCTTCACTTAGGTACCATCCGGGCATTTGCCTGGCTTTGAAGTAGCAACCACGCCATTCCACCTCCAGCATAGCTAGGTAGGAATCTAACCTATCTCTTCCAAACTCTCCTCACGTGGCTTAGTGTTGTGTTTAGCGCCGATGACCTCGTAGTTCCACCCCTTTCAACCCCAATAACCTACTAGCTAACTAATTAACTAACTGACTAGGCTTGTTGTACAGTTTCTAGCGCTGAGGCTAGAAATATCTTTGCAGGAAGAGATGGGGATCGAACCCCGGTCCTTTAAAAGAGGAGTCACATTGTATACTCATCTAATAGATGGTGGCTTTGGGTAATTTTATTTCTGAAATATTTCCGAATTCCACAAATCGTGAAAGACACACGTCCACTTCCGAACTGAGCTTACACTGAGCGTAGCGGTCAGCATGGTTAGCTATCGCCCCGGAGGTCCTGGGTTCGATAACCGGCTCTGCCACGAAATTTGAAAAGTGGTTCGAGGACTGGAACGGGGTCTACTCAGCCTCGGGTGGCCCAAATGAGTAGAGAGGTTCGATTCCCACCTCACCCATTCCCGTAGTGGTTTTCCGTGGTTTCCCACTTCGTCTTCGGTCGAATGCCGGGATGGTACCTTCTTCAAGGCCACGGCCGCCTCCTTCCCTCTTCCTTGCCTATCCATCCTGACCATCCCTTACCTTCCCTCATGAGGCCCCTGTTCGCTTTGCAGGTGCGGCCGCCTGGGCGAGGTGCCAGTCACACCTCACCAGTTGTATCCACTCCGATTAGATGTTCCCAGCTCTAGGACACTGCCCGTAGAGGCGGTAGTGGTGAGTTCCCTCGCTGAGTCCGTTGGTTCCACCAACCTGGAGGGTAACCGACTAAGAAAAGAAAAGAAGTAAAGGAGAATTATTTATTGTGGAGTGAAAATATAATAGTGCTATCAAATTGTATTATTTTACACGAATAGGATACATATTAATGGTTTCCGACTCAGAGAATAGACAGCACAAAGTCGGATGGATACAATAAAATAATTTTAAAAGAAATAAAATCTTGGTCACAAGGGTGTCTCGAACCCAGGACCTAACCATTACGAAGCTTCTGCCTTACCCCTCCGACACTTTTCCAGTATATCGACTAGCTCTCAGGTAGCTTACGTAACTGAATCCGAATGCAATGGTTGAGGGTCGAATGATTTCAGTTCAACCTTCAAGACCGCCAGGAATGCATTCATCAGTGCCTGGCATGTTTTCAACTTACAGTTACGTATCTTAATGACTGATTTGCATTCTAATAATGCCCATCAACAGCAGATACCACCCTCAATTGACAACAGTCCACCATGTTTGATTCCTTGCACCTAGCCCTGCTGAGCCAATTGAAAGAGCCGGTATACATGTCAGTAACGTTACCAAGCCCTGTACCGAAACTGCGGCTACATCCAACCTTAACGTTACAGCCTGTACCGTTTCTTCTCTGATGGTCAATGCTGGCGGTACAAAGTTACAACCTCTACCAACTCTTGTAGCGTTACGCAAAATCCATAATTGATAACGCTCATTTCGTTGTTATTCGTACCGACAACATTATTATTATTATTATTATTATTATTATTATTATTATTATTAATGTTATTATTATCTTAGGTGTGTGTGGAATCAGTGTGTTAACCAGTGGCATTGTGTTGGCTGTGGTAATTTGCGTATTTGTAATTGTGGCTAGGTTTGGGAAGGAAATGATCGTGGCCTTCACTTAGGTACCATTCGGGCATTTGCCTAGCTTTGAAGTAGGGAATCACGCCATTCCACCTCCAGCATAGCTAGGTAGGAATCTAAACTATCTCTTCCAAACTATCCTCACGTGGCTTAGTCTAGTGGTTAGCGCCGATGACCTCGTAGTTCCTCCCTTTCAACCCCAATAACTAACTAACTAATTAACTAACAAACTAGGATTAGTGTACAGTTTCTAGCGCTGAGGCTAGAATTATCTTTGCAGGAAGAGATGGGGATGGAACCCCGATCCTTTAAAAGAGGAGTCACATTGTACACTCATCTTATGGAAGGTGGATTTGTGTAATTTTATTTCTGAAATATTTCCGGATTCCAAAAATCGTCAAAGACACGCGTCCACTTCCAAACTGAGCTTACACAAGTGCTTTGATTCCTTGTTGTGCATTATTTTCTTTCTCTCAACTATCTTGGACATTTTGAGTTACGTAACAGTCTTCAATATAATATCCAAATTGTATCGTATTAAAAATCTGACACACTTGAGTGATGAATTACAATAGGTGTAATATAAAATTATTTATTTCGTTTATTCCTTTTCTTTTTCTACCCTCCAGGTAGGCTTTTCCCACGGACTCAGTGAATGATCCCGCCTTTACTGCCTCTACGGGCATTGTCCTGGATCTTGACATGCAATTATGGGATACAACTGGGGAGGGAGGCTGGACTAGCGCCTCGCCCAGGTGGCCTCACCTGCAAAGCGAATAGTGGGCCACATGAGGGACGGGGCAGGATGGGAAGAATGGGAGGGTTAAACATGGAACGGAGAAGGAGGCGGCCGTGGCCTGACGTTAGATACCTTGCCAACATTAGCCCGAAGACGAAGTGGGAAACCGCGGAAAACCACTTCGGGGATGGCTGAGGTGGGAATCAAACAACCTCGAATCATTTGGACGACCCGAGGCTGAGTAGACCCCGTTCCAATCATACCGCTTTTCAAATTGCGTAGCAGACCCAGGAATCGGACCTTGGGCCTCTGGGGTGGCAGCTAAGCATGCTGCCCACTACACAACGGAGATGACCCAACATAAAATTATAATTATTATTATTTATTGTGAAGTCGCCTCCATCGAGTAGCGGTCAGCATGGTTAGCTGCCGCCCTGGAGGTCCTGGGTTCGATTCTCGGCTCTGCCACGAAATATGAATTGTGGTATGAGGACTGGAACGGGGTCTACTCAGCCTAGGGTGTTCCAAATGAGTAGAGGGGGTTCGATTCCCACCTCAGCCATCCTTGAAGTGGTTTTCCGTTGTTTACCACTTCGTCTTCGGGCAAATGCCTAAATGGTACCTTCTTCAAGGCCACGGCCGCCTCCTTCCCTCTTCCTTGCCTATCCATCCTGACCATCCCTTACCTTCCCTCGTGAGGCCCCTGTTCGCTTTGCAGGTGCGGCCGCCTGGGCGAGGTGCCAATCACATCTCACCAGTTGTATCCACTCTGATTAGATGTTCCCAGTTCTAGGACACTGCCCGTAGAGGCGGTAGTGGTGAGTTCCCTCGCTGAGTCCGTTGGTTCCACCAACCTGGAGGGTAACCGACTAAGAAAAGAAAAGAAGTAAAGGAGAATTATTTATTGTGGAGTGAAAATATCATAGTGCTATCAAATTGTATTATTTTACACGAATAAGATAAATATTAAAGGTTTCCGACCCAGAGAATAGACAGCACAAAGTCGGATGGATACAATAAAATAATTTTAAAAGAAATAAAATCTTGGTCACTAGGGTGTCTCGAACCCAGGACCTATCCGTTACGAAGCTACAGCCTTACCCCTCAGACACTTTTCCATTATATTGTCTAGCTCACAGGTAGCTTACGTAACTGAATCCGAATGCAATGGTTGAAGGTCGAATGATTTCAGTTCAATCTTCAAGACCACCAGGAATGCATTCATCAGTGCCTGGCATGTTTTCAACTTAAAGTTACGTATCTTAATGACTGACTTGCATTCTAATAATGCCATCAACAGCAGATACCACCCTCAATTGACAACAGTCCACCATGTTTGATTCCTTGCACCTAGCCCAGCTGAGCCAATCGAAAGAGCCGGTATACATGTCAGTAACGTTACCAAGCCCTGTACCGAAACTGCGGCTACATCCAACTTTAACGTTACAGCCTGTACCGTTTCTTCTCTGAGGGTCAATGCTGGCGGTACAAAGTTACAACCTCTACCAACTCTTGTAGCGTTACGCAAAATCCATAATTGATAACGCTCATTTCGTTGTTATACGTACCGACAACATTATTATTATTATTATTATTATTATTGTTATTATTAATGTTGTTATTATTATCATAGGTGTGTGTGGAATCAGTGTGTTAACCAGTGGCATTGTGTTGGCTGTGGTAATTTGCGTATTTGTAATTGTGGCTAGGTTTGGGAAGGAAATGATCGAGGCCTTCACTTAGGTACCATCCGGGCATTTGCCTGGCTTTGAAGTAGCAACCACGCCATTCCACCTCCAGCATAGCTAGGTAGGAATCTAGCCTATCTCTTCCAAACTATCCTCACGTGGCTTAGTGTAGTGTTTAGCGCCGTTGACCTCGTAGTTCCTCCCCTTTCAATCCCAATAGCCTACTAACTAACTAATTAACTAACTGACTAGGCTTGTTGTACAGTTTCTAGCGCTGTGGCTAGAAATATCTTTGCAGGAAGAGATGGGGATCGAACCCCGGTCCTTTAAAAGAGGAGTCTCATTGCTTACTCATCTAATAGATGGTGGCTTTGGGTAACTTTATTTCAGAAATATTTCCGAATTCCACAAATCAAGAAAGACACACGTCCACTTCCGAACTGAGCTTACACTGAGCGTAGCGGTCAGCATGGTTAGCTATCGCCCCGGAGGTCCTGGGTTCGATAACCGGCTCTGCCACGAAATTTGAAAAGTGGTATGGGGACTGGAACGGGGTCTACTCATCCTCGGGTGGCCCAAATGAGTAGAAGGGGTTCGATTTCCACCTCAGACATCCTCTAAGTGGTTTTCCGTGGTTTCCCACTTCATCTTTGGGCAAATGCCGGGATGGTACCTACTGTAAGGCCACGGCCGCCTCCTTCCCTATTCCTAGCCTATCCATCCCAATCTTCCTTCCCTTCCCATCCCTCATGAGGCCCCTGTTCGCTTTGCAGGTGAGGCCGCCTGGGCGAAGTGCTGATCACACCTCCCCAGTTGTGTCCATTCCGACCAGATGTTCCAAGCTCCAGGACACTGCCCATAGAAGCGGTAGTGGTGAGTTCCCTCGCTGAGTCCGTGGGAACCACCAAGCTAGAGGGGTAAATTGATTAAATGAAAAAATAAAAAATAAAAAAAATGAATATCAATTGCACTACGTGATTATTTGGAATCTGAAATGTGTATTTTTCAATCCAAATTGCATTGTTTATTTTCAATTTCAATTACATTTTGTTAGTATTTTGAACTTCAATTGCATTTTGTACGTATTTTCAATCTCATTTTCATTTTCTAAGTATTTTGAATTTCACTTGCATTTTGTTGTTATTTCGACTGTACATTGCATTTTGTGCGTATTTTGAACTTAACCTGCATTTTGTGTGTATTTTTCAATCTATTCCTTTTGTGAGTATTTTCGTTCTAAATTCCCTTTTGTAAGAGTTATCGCTCTCCATTTTGTGAGTAGTTTCAATCTGAGTTCCTTTTTGCACGTCTTTTCCTTCTCTCTTAGTTTTCGTTCTGATTTCCACTTCATTGACATTTTCGCTATCACCCAGATCATTAGAGGCCGATAACCTAGATGTTAGGCCCCTTAAAACAACAATCATCATCATCATCATTTACATCCCCTCCGAAGGAAGGCATACTGAAGGATTTTTAACGCTCTTAAAATTCCGACGACTTCGGCTGGGTTTGAACCCGCTATCTTGGGCACAGCAGTTCAGCATGCAACCAACTACGCCACCCAAGCCGCTAACGTTATTGCGATAGTATATGATAAATACGGTAATCTTGTCGAAACGAAGTGTTTCGTTCTGTAACACATTTACCTAAATGCAATCATGGAGTTTTCCGGTACATTGCCTAATTACGTTACGGTTACGGTTAAGTTATCTAGCCCTGGTTGTAACGTTCCCATCAATTTGCCTACACAAGGCTTCCATCCAAACTTCAATAATATCTCGAAATAACAACAGCGTTCATGTACGTACACTTGCGTGTAACAGAAAGGATCGTTACTCCGGTACAAAACTAGAGTTCCATTCAGTAACGAATCGATGCAAGGCGGAGGTCGTAATGTTACAAGTGTACCGAATGGTGCGCGGAACGAAATGAGTAACGTTACTCCGCCGTATACCGCATGGCAGTAGGGTTCCAATCTGTACCGTGCCCATGTACCGAAGAGGCAGTAACGTTATAACTGTACCGAATGGTGCATGGAACGAAATGAGTAACGTTACTCCACCATGTACCGTATGGGAATAGAGTTCCAATTTGTACCGTGCTCATGTAACGAACAGTCTATAACGTTACTGCAGTACCGAACGAAATCATGTAACCGAATGATACTGTTACACCTCGAGTTTCGTTACGTTACCCGTTACGTTAAGTTACGGGTCCCTGGTTGAAACGCTTCGCGCGTCGTTGCTCATTTGTTGATCTACTCGTACGCTACCTATTATAAAATGGATTCACTAAGCCAGACACCTTCCCTGGAGTGTACACAACATCTCACCCAAGTTTCATCGCTATCGGACGAATTATATATGAACACATACGGGACTTTTTTAAACGCTTCGCGCGTCGTCGCTCATTTGTTGAATCTACTCGTGCACTACTTATTGTAAAATGGATTTACCAAGCCATAAATCTTCCTTGGAATGTACTCAACATCTGAGCCAAGTTTCATTGTAATGGAATGAATGGTATGTGAACTCATAAGGGACTTTTTTCAAACGTTTGCGCGTCGTCGCTCATTTGTTGAATCTAAACGTGCGTTACCTATTTTAAAATGGATTTACTAAGCCAGAAACCTTCCTTGGAGCGTACTCAACATCTCACCAAGTGTCATCGTTATCGAATGAATGGTATGTGAACGCATGCGGGACTTTATTGAAACGCTGCGCGCGTCGTCGCTCTTTTGTTGAATCTACACGTGAGCTACCTATTGTAAAATTCCTTTACTTAGGCAGAAACATTCCTTGGAGTGCACTCAACATCTCACCCTAGTTTCATCGTAATCGAATGAATGGTATGTGAACGCATACGGGACTTTATTGAAACGCTTCGTGTGTCGTCGCTCATTTGTTGAAACTACACGTGCGCTACCTATTGTAAAATGGATTTACTAAACCAGAAACCTTCCTTGGAGTGTACTCAACATCTCACCCAAGTTTCATCGTAATCGAATGAATGGTATGTGAACGCATAGGAGACATACACACACACCCACACACACACACACACCCACAAACTATCTCGTAATATTGACTTTTATGTATATACAAGCTGTACCCGGCATGCGTTGCAATGCCAATCAAAGAAAGTGTTGGCGTTGAAATTCTGTTTCTTGAAGTGCTTTTGGATACACAACATGTTAACTGCCTCTAAGATATCGTAAAATGGATTTTCTAATTTAGAACCATTCGTGGGAGCGTGCACAACAACTTTCAAAAGTTTCATCGCAATCGGATGAATGGTATATGAACGTATACGGGATTTTTTTGAACGATTCGTGCGCTGTCACTCATTTGTGGAATCTACTCGTACGCTACCTATTGAGAAATGGATTTACTAAGTCGAAACCCTACCCTGGCGTGTACACAATAACTCATCAAGGTTTCATCACAATCGAAGAAGGTTATTTGAACGCATAGGGGATTTTGTTAAAACGCTTCGCGCGTCGTCACCCATTTGTTGCATATACTCGTGCGCTACCTATTGTGAAATGGATTTACTAAGTCGAAACCCTTCCCTGGCGTGTACACAATAACTCATCAATGATTCATCGCATTCGGATGAATGGTATATGCACGTATACGGTTTTTTTTTAAACGATTCGTGAAAAAGATTTACTAAGTTCCCTTCCCTGGCGGGTACACAATAACTGATCAATGTTTCATCGCAATCGGATGAATAGTATATGAACGCATACCTGATTTTGTTTAAACGATTCGCGCTCCGTCACTCATTTGTTGAATCTACTCGTGCGCTACCTACTGTAAAATGTATTTACTAAGTTAGAAACCGTCACGTAAGTGTCCACAACATCTCACCCAAGTTTCATCGCTATCGGACTAATGGGATATATTAGACATGGGGGACTGTATTGAAACGCTCCGCGTGTCGTCGTTCATTTGTCGAATCTACTCGTGTGCTACCTACTGTGAAATGTATTTACTAAGCCAGAAACCTTGCTTGGAGTGTCCACCATATTTCACCCAAGTTTCACCGCTAACGGCAGAATGGACTATGACCTTATACGGGACTTTGTTGAAACGCTTCGCGCGTCGTCCCTCATTCGTTGAATCAACTTGTGCGCTGCATATTGTATAGTGGATTTACTAAGCCAGAAATGTTCCATGACGTGTACACAACATCTCACCCAAGTTTCATAGCTACGGACGAATGGTACATGAATGCATACGGGACTTGGTTGAAACGCTTCGCGTGTCGTCGCTCATTTGTTGATTCTACTCTGCGCTACATATTGTAATATGGATGTACTCAGCCAGAAACCTTCCCTGGAGTGTACACAACATCTCACCCAAGTTTCATCGCAATCGGATGAATGGTATGTGAACGTATACGGGACGTTGTCGAAACGCTTCGCGCGTAGTCACTCATTTGTTGAATATAAACGTGCGCTTCGTATTGTAAAATGGGTTTACTTAGCCAGAAACCTTTCCTGGAGTGTACACAACAATTCACCAAACATTTATCACTATCAGACGACTGGTATATGACTTTATATGGGACTTTGTTGAAACGCTTCGCGTGTCATCGCTCATTTATTGAATCTACTGGTGCGATACCTATTGAAAAATGTATGTACTAAGCCAGAAACCTTCCCTGGAGTGTACACAACATCTCACCCAAGTTTCATCGCTATCGGATGAATGGTATATGAAATTATATGGGACTTTGTTGAAACGCTTCGCGCGTCGTTGCTCATTTGTTGATTCTACTCGTGGTCTACCTATTTTTAAAGGGATTTACTAAGCTAGAAACCTTCCCTGGAGTGCACACAAAATCTCAGCCTAGTTTCATCGCAATCGGACGAATGGTATATGAATGCAAACGTGACTTTGTTGAAATGCTTCGCGTCGTAGCTTATTTGTTGAATCTACTCGTGCGCTACCTATTGTAAAGTGGATGTACTAAGCCAGAAAATTTGCCTGCAGTGTACACAACATTTTACGCAAATTTCATAGCTATCGGGCGAATGGTATATGAATGCATACGGGACTTTGTTGAAACGCATTGCGTGTCGTCGCTCTCTGTTGAATCTACTTGTGCGCTATCTACTGAGAAATGTAATCACTAATTTTGAAACCTTCACGTAAGTGTACACAACATCTCACCCAAGTTTCATCGCTATCGGACGAATGGTATATGAACACATACGGGACTTTGTTGAAATGCTTCGCGCATCGTCGCTCATTTGTTGCGTTGCAATGCCAATCAAAGAAAGTGTTGGCGTTGAAATTCTGTTTTTTGAAGTGCTTTTGGATACACAACATGTTTTTCAATTTCCGTTAACTGCCCCTATGCTATCGTAAAATGGATTTTCTAATTTAGAATCAATCGTGGGAGCGTGCACAACAACTTTCAAAAGTTTCATCGCAATCGGATGAATGGTATATGAACGTATACGGGATTTTGTTTGAACGATTCGAGCGCTGTCACTCATTTGTTGATTCTACTCGTACGCTACCTATTGAAAAATGAATTTGCTAAGTCGAAACCCTACCCTGGCGTGTACACAATAACTCATCAAGGTTTCATCACAATCGAAGAAGGTTATATGAACCCAATATGGGATTTTGTTGAAACGCTTCGCGCGTCGGCACCCATTTGTTGCATCTACTCTTGAGCTACTTATTGTGAAATGGATTTACTAAGTCGAAACCCTTCCCTGGCGTGTACACAATAACTGATCAATGTTTCATCGCAATCGGATGAATAGTATATGAACGCATACCGGATTTTGTTTAAACGATTCACGCTCCGTCACTCATGTGTTGAATCTACTCGTGCGCTACCTGCTGTAAAATGTATTTACCAAGTTAGAAACCGTCACGTAAGTGTCCACAACATCTCACCCAAGTTTCATCGCTATCGGACTAATGGGATATGAAGACATAGGGGAGTGTATTGAAACGCTCCGCGTGTCGTCGTTCATTTGTCGAATCTACTCGTGTGCTACCTACTGTGAAATATATTTACTAAGCCAGAAACCTTCCTTGGAGTGTCCACCATATTTCACCCAAGTTTCACCGCTAACGGCAGAATGGTATATGACCTTATACGGGACTTTGTTGAAACGCTTCGCGCGTCGTCCCTCATTTGTTGAATCTACTTGTGCGCTGCCTGTTGTATAGTGGATTTACTAAGCCAGAAACCTTCCCTGGAGTGTACACAACATCTCACCCAAGTTTCATCGCAATCGGATGAATGGTATGTGAACGTATACGGGACGTTGTCGAAACGCTTCGCGCGTAGTCAGTCACTCATTTGTTGAATCTAAACGTGCGCTTCGTATTGTAAAATGGATTAACTAAGCCAGAAACCTTTCCTGTAGTGTACACAACAATTCACCAAACATTTATCACTGTCAGACGAATAGTATATGACCTTATACGGGACTTTGTTGAAACGCTTCGCGTGTCATCGCTCATTTGTTGAATCTACTGCTGCGCTACCTATTGTAAAATGGACGTACTAAGCCAGAAACCTTCCCTGGAGTGTACACAACAGCTCACCCAAGTTTCATCGCTATCGGATGAATGGTATATGACCTTATATGGGACTTTGATGAAAAACTTCGCGCGTCGTCGCTCATTTGTTGATTCTGCTCCTGCTCTTCCTATTTTTAAAGGGATTTACTAAGCCAGAAACCTTCCCTGGAGTGCACACATCTCAGCCTAGTTTCATCGCTATCGGACGAATGGTATATGAACGCATACGTGACTTTGTTGAAATGCTTCACGCGTCGTAGCTCATTTGTTGAATCTACTCGTGCGCTGCCTATTGTAAAGTGGATTTAATAAGCCAGAAAATTTCCCTGAAGTGTACACAACATTTTACGCAAGTTTCATAGCTATCGGACGAATGGTATATGAATGCATACGGGACTTTTTTGAAACTGACTTTGTTGAAATGCTTCGCGCGTCGTAGCTCATTTGTTGAATCTACTCGTGCGCTGCCTATTGTAAAGTGGATTTACTAAGCCAGAAAATTTCCCTGAAGTGTACACAACATTTTACGCAAGTTTCATAGCTATCGGACGAATGGTATATGAATGCATACGGGACATTTTTGAAACACTTTGCGTGTCGTCGCTCATTTGTTGAATCTACTCGTGCGCTATCTACTGTGAAATGTACTCACTAATTTGGAAACCTTCACGTAAGTGTATACAACATCTCACCCAAGTTTCATCGCTATCGGACGAATGGTATATGAACACATACGGGACTTGTTTGAAACGCTTTGCGCATCGTCACTCATTTGTTGAATCTACGCGTGCGCTACCTATTGTAAAATGGATTTACTAAGTCAGAAACCTTCCCTAGAGTGTACTCAACATCTCACCCAAGTTTCATCGCAATCGGTTGAGTGGTATATGAATGCATAGGAGACATACACACCCACAGACAAACTATCACGTAAGATTGATTTTTATATATATAGACAAGCTGTACCCGGCATGCGTTGCAATGCCAATCAAAGAAAGTGTTGGCGTTGAAATTCTGTTTCTTGAAGTGATTTTGGATACACAACATGTTTTTCAATTTCCGTTCACTGCCTCTAAGCTATCGTAAAATGGATTTTCTAATTTAGAATCATTCGTGGGAGCGTGCACTACAACTTTCAAAAGTTTCATCGCAATCGGATGAATGGCATATGAACGTATACGGGATTTTGTTTGAACGATTCGTGCGCTGTCACTCATTTGTTGATTCTACTCATACGCTTCCTACTCGAGAAATGGATTTACTAAGTCGAAACCCTCCCCTGGCATGTACACTCATCAAGGTTTCATCACAATCGAAGAAGGTTATATGAACGCATAGGGGATTTTGTTGAAACGCTTCGCGCGTCGTCACCCATTTGTTGCATATACTCGTGTGCTACCTATTGTGAAATGGATTTACTAAGTCGAAACCCTCCCCTGGCGTGTACACAATAACTCATCAATGTTTCATCGCAATCGGATGAATGGTATATACACGTATACGGGGTTTTCTTAAAACGATTCGTGCGCTGTCACTCATTTGTTGAATCTACTCGTGCGCTACCTATTGAGAAATGTATTACTAAGTCGAAGCCCTTCCCTGGCGTGTACACAATCACTCATCAAGGTTTCATCGCAATCGAAGAAGGTTATATGAACGCAATAGGGGATTTTGTTGAAACGCTTCGCGCGTCGTCACCCATTTGTTGCACCTACTCTTGCGCTACTTATTGTGAAATGGATTTACTAAGTCGAGACCCTTCACTGGCGTGTACACAATAACTGATCAATGTTTCATCGCAATCGGATGAATAATATATGAACGCATACCGGATTTTGTTTAAACGATTCGCACCCCGTCACTCATTTGTTGAATCTACTCGTGCGCTACCTACTGTAAAATGTATTTACTAAGTTAGAAACCGTCACATAAGTGTCCACAGCATCTCACCCAAGTTTCATCGCTATCGGACTAATGGTATATGGAGGCATAGGGGACTGTATTGATACGCTCCGCGTGTCGTCGTTCATTTGTCGAATCTACTCGTGTGCTACCTACTGTGAAATGTATTTACTAAGCCAGAAACCTTCCTTGGTGTGTCCACCATATTTCACCCAATTTTCACCGCTAACGGCAGAATGCTATATGACCTTATACGGGACTTTGTTGAAACGCTTCGCACGTCGTCCCTCATTTGTTGAATCTATTTGTGCGCTGCCTATTGTATAGTGGATTTACTAAGGCAGAAACCTTCCATGATGTGTACACAATATCTCACCCAAGTTGCATAGCTATCGGACGAATGGTTTATGAATGCATACGGGACTTGTTTGAAACTCTTCGCGTGTCGTCGCTCATTTGTTGATTCTACTCTTGCGCTACCTATTGTGATATGGATGTACTCAGCCAGAAACCTTCCCTGGAGTGTACACAACATCTCACCAAAGTTTCATCGCTATCGGATGAATGGTAAATGACCTTATATGGGACTTTGTTGAAATGCTTCGCGCATCGTAGCTCATTTGTTGAATCTACTCGTGCGCTGCCTATTGTAAAGTGGATGTACTAAGCCAGAAAATTTCCCTGCAGTGTACACAACATTTTACGCAAGTTTCATAGCTATCGGACGAATGGTATATGAATGCATACGGGACTTTGTTGAAACGCTTTGCGTGTCGTCGCTCATTTGTTGAATCTACTCGTGCGCTATCTACAGTGAAATGTATTCACTAATTTTGAAACCTTCACGTAAGTGTACACAACATCTCACCCAAGTTTCATCGCTATCGGACGGATGGTATATGAACACATACGGGACTTTCTTGAAACGCTTCGCGCATCGTCGCTCATTTGTTGAATCTACGCGTGCGCTACCTATTGTAAAAAGGATTTACTAAGTCAGAAACCTTCCTTGGAGTGTACTCAACATTTCACCCAAGTTTCATCGCAATCGGACGAATGGTATATGAACGCACAGGAGACATACATACAGACAAACTATTCGTAACATTGATTTTTATATATATAGATAGAATAACGTTTCAAGATTTTTCCAAAGGATTCAACGCACGCATAGCATATTAAATGCACCTATGTAGTAGTTGTTGATCCCTACATTTTATATTCTGCCAATCTTTGTATATATTATATTTCTTGATATTTTTTTTACTGCATATAGGAAATTCCTGATTTTCACCTTGCCACGGTAGAGAGGGGGCAACGTTTGAATATACATTTGTCATATTCAAGCGGCTGACGAATACAGGGACCGAGTGTCTCCCGGGATAAGGAGATAACCATTACTAAGTGCTAACGGCCTCCTGGGAGGGCGGATGAGCGAGTAATGAAACAGGGCACTCTCTTGCCCTAGAGGTAGGAAACTACCTCTGAAGGCGGATGAACCACTCAAGTGCTGGTCAACGGCATAGAATGGAGAAAGCAACGGGAAACTACTCCATTAATGATCTATTATGATTTCCCAAGAATCGGCAGTATGATGGAAGGCTCTTTAGTAAATTATTCAGGAATTGTCCTCCATTCGGATCTCCGGGCGAGGACAACTGAAGGGATGAAACGTGGGAAATATAGTGGAAGAGAGAAAAGAATAGCAACATGGAATGTGCAATCGATGATGAAATGTGGAAAATTGGAAGATTTGAAATAAGAACTGAAAAGAATGAAGATTGACATTTTAGGAGTATCAGAGGTGAGGTGGCCAGACGCAGGAGACTTTTGGAGTGGCGATATCAGAATAATTCATTCAGGAACATCATCTGACAAACCAGGTCAAGCAGGAGTAGGAATAGTCCTAAATAAAGAAATGGGCATAAGAGTGAAAGGATATGTCCAATTCAGTGAAAGATTAATAATGGTTAGACTAGAAACAGAACCAAGGGACACAATAATAGTACAAGTTTACATGCCAACAACTGGTCATGACGACCAGGAAATAGATCACATGTATGAAAAAATAGAAAAAGCTATTAGTAGAGTAAAGGGCGAAGAAAACCTTATCATACTAGGTGACATGAATGCTGTAGTCGGAGAAGGAGCGGAAGATAACATAGTAGGAAAATATGGATTGGGGACGAGGAATGCAAGAGGCGAAAAACTATTAGAATTTTGTGCTAAATATGAACTTGTAATCACCAATACATGGTTTAATCATCATAAAAGAAGAAGGGACACTTGGAAAGCACCAGGTGATATCAATAGATATCAAATTGATTATATAATAGTTAAGAAGAGATTTATGAATCAAGTCAAAGATAGCAGAAGCTATCCGGGTGCTGATGTGGAAACAGATCATAATCTCGTTATGATGAAGAGCAGGCTGAAATTTAAAAGAATACAGAAAAGAAATAACAAATCTTGGCTAATAAGTAAATTGAAAGATGAGAATATTGCTGAGGCATACCAGCAGAAAACTGATGAGTTAACTAACACAGAAATAGGGAATACTATAGAAGATTCATGGACTCAAATTAAAAAAGATCTGACGGAGGCAGCTGATGAAATTTTGGGGAGAACAGAAATACCTCCTAGAAAGGAATGGATCACTAAAGAAATTCTAGATATGATAGATAAAAGACGGTTACTCAAGAGCTCAACAAGATTGGAAGACAAAGAAGAATATAGAAGATTGCGAAATGCTATAAACAGAAAAGCAATAATAGCAAGAGAAAATTATTACGAGGCTATATGCACAATGATAGAAGAAAAAACTACTAAAGGACATGTAGATTCTGCATATCAGATGGTAAAGATTTTCTTTGGTAAGAGATGTAACAAGAGTAATGTCATAAGTAATGCAGAGGGAGTAATTCTCGATGATCATAGCGATATTGCAAAAAGGTGGAAAAATTACATTGAAACCCTATACGAAGGTGTACATTTACAGGAAAACGAAGTTCTTGAGGAAGAAGATGAAGTAACAGAAGATAATTTAGGCTTCCAAGTAATGAGAGAGGAATTTGAATTAGCTCTACGAAGACTGAAAGATAATAAGGCGCCAGGCATTGATAATCTCAAAGCTGAACTCCTCAAGAAAAGCGGACCTCGTATGAAGGAGAGATTGCTCCAACTTGTACAAAACATCTACATGGACGGAAAAATACCGGCTGATTTTGAAAAAAGTATCATGATCCCTATACCAAAGAAAATGGCAGCAAAACATTGTGAACAATATCGCACTATCAGTTTAGTCGTACATGCATCAAAAATTATCACCAACATAATATTAAGACGAATTGAAAAGCAAATTGAAGAATTTCTGACTGAAGATCAATTTGGGTTTGTTAAAGGTAAGGGTACTAGAGAAGCTATATTGGCATTGAGACTTTTACTTGAAAAAAGATTGGAAAAAGACCAAAGAACTTATTTATGCTTTGTGGATATTGAAAAGGCATTTGATAATGTACAATGGATAAAAATGTTTGAAATTCTCAAAAACATAGGAGTCCCATATAGAGATAGAAGAATAATCTGGAATTTGTACAAAAATGAAATTGCAGTAATTAAAATTGGAAATGAACAAGAGGAAGCAAAAAAGGGAAAGGAGTTAGACAAGGCTGTGCTTTGTCTCCCATGCTTTTTAATGCCTACATCCAGGATGCATTGAATAAGGTTCAAGAGGATCTGGATTTAGGAATAAGGATACAAGGTGAACAAATAAATATGATTAGATTTGAAGATGACATTGCCATAGTTGCAGATAGTGAACAACATCTCAAACAAATAATAGTAAAAATGGAGGAAATCATGGCTAATGAATACAAGATGAAAATAAATAAGTCAAAGACGAAAGTTATGGTCTGCGATAAAAAGGCAGACTCAAGTATGAAATTAGTGGTGGGCAACTAAACACTAGAAAATGTTCAAGAATTTAAATATCTCGGAAGCAAAATCACCAAAGATGGAAGAAGCAAGAAAGAAATCAAATGTAGAATTTTACAAGCCAAATTAGCATTTCACAAAAAGAAACGTTTATTCATAACAAACTCTATTAATCTTAAAACCAGAAAACGATTATTAAAAGCGTATGTTTGGAGTATTGCCCTTTATGGTTGCGAAACGTGGACAATTGGAAAAGAAGAAAAAAGGAGGATAAATTCTTTTGAACAATGGTGTTATAGAAGAATGCTAAAAATTAGCTGGTCAGAAAAAATAACGAATGCTGAAGTATTTAAAAAGGTGGAGGAAAATTATACCTTATGGAAAAGCATAAAGAGGAGGAGGACTAGACTGATAGGACATATTTTGAGACACGATAGCCTGCTGAAAACGGTATTGGAGGGAATGGTTGAAGGCAAAAGATGTCGAGGAAGACCACGCCTACAATATGTACAGCAAATCATGTCTGATGTAGGATGCAGAAACTATGAACAGATGATGAGGAAAGCTATAAATAGAGCCGACTGGAGAACTGCCGCAGAACAATCCATGGATTGAATACTTAAGAAGAAGATTGTGCAGTTCCCCAGTGCAAAAACAGATATGGAAACTACAAAGTAACGTTTATTTCCTTGTCATTGGTCGTATTTTGAAGAAATAGTGGCTTTTCAAATACACATGAGAGTATTGTTTAGCCCATTTCTTACCTTTAGATTACAAGCCACGAAGCCAGTATTGCCTGGAAGGAAATATTTAAGTGATGATGCTGTGCCAAATGTATTTCCCGCATTTTCTCCAATACAATTGAAGCCGCCACGTCCTAAGCTGGCATATAAATTAGGCCTACGCCTAGATGTAAGACGGTATTATTCAAGCTGTCTTTATTAAACGCTTGGTATGATATGTTGAAATAGTAGGCTACTATAGAAATAAACTAACGAGATTAATTTCTGATTTTTAACTAATTATCTTCCTATGGATGAATACGGTGTCAGTTCAGTGCCTACAACAAGCCATAATTCAGAGTAAAATAAGTACAAATCGCAGCTGTAGGCATAGCCTCAGATAATATTTCCAGTTATTCTAACATATTGAAAACTCTAAGGAAAAAATACCGATATTTTAGATGAGGATTATGAGCTTAGTTACTTTCACATGCCAGTAGGCCTACGGCAGTTCTGGAGAATTACCTTGGGCGTTATCTTAGTTGACATTTTTGAAATAACTGGCTTAAGGTAACCTTTCTTTCAAAATACGGTATCCGATTTCCGATACAACTCGTTTTTATTTTTAAAAAGATATACCGGTTGAGTTACTTCAATATCAGTTTTTAAATTAGACATACCGGTACTGTACTGGTAGTAGCCTACAAAGGTTTTATGAACTTGGCAATTAACAAGCTAAAAATAATGAAAAGAGGAAGATTGGTGTATAGTCCTATGAGCTATGTGGTCTTAAATCCAGGTCGTCAGTCAAAAACTGAGGATGAAATATATCTATATGTAGACCTAGACCTACAGTAAATACCAGTATGATTTATAAAGCAGCTTACAAAAGGATTCTGTACAGTTCTACACTCTTACTTGTAAAAAGACATCACATGGAATTAGGCCTAGGTTGCTAATATCCTCTACTGCAGTAAATTGGGGCAGATAACCTTAAAACAACAATAACTAAATAGCAGCAGTTAATTCAGACATAAATTAAAATTTACAGCTGTATTTAAAGAAGCCTACTTATATGTCTGTGGAATTTGGAAAATTGACAGAATTAAGAATTCTCCTCTTCCTGTTAGGTTTCATCACCGGTTCTGGATCTATGCACTTTCCCCTAGGTTTAGCCTACAGCCTACCATTGCTGCTCAACAGATATGCAGGATATTTTAGCAAGAATTTCAGTGGCTCCAGTACAGCAAAGATGAGGTAAAACAATCCCATTAGATGAATGCATTTCCTTAGCTAAAAAAATGTGGGCTAATGTCTTCCCAGACAGCCAATTCCTATTATATTGGAAATATTCACGAAAAAAAAAACAACACCCAGCTTTGCACGAACAATACGACCTAAGAACGTTGAACTCGTTATTCTCTTCATACCCTTGAAAATAAAGTGGCTTTTGTTGTTGTTGTTTCATTTTAGAGCCTTGGACATCATGATCATTTGGCCCCATGTACTTCAACGAGTGTGGGATGATTGTTTGATGAAAAATGAAAATCCACAGCCTGCTTCCAGTCCCCGACCGGGTCAGGAATGAAATGAATGAAGCCCCCATCTAGCGGCGAGGATATGAACTGTGCCGGCTGCCGAGGCCTGACGCACTCCTCTGGGGAAATGATTAAATGAATGACAAATTAAATGATAGTGGAGAGTGTTGCTGGAATGAAATGTTGACAGGGAAAACCGGACTACCCGGAGAAAAACCTGTCTGCCTCCGTTTTGTTCAGCACAGATCTCACATGGAGTGACCGGGATTTGAACCACGGACCCAGCGGTGAGAGGCCGGCGTGCTGCCTCCTAAGCCACGGAGGCCTTCATGATTGTTTGATAACCTTTGTTATTGTGGTATTTATAGTAGTGTGTGTATTTATAATTCAGGTTAGATATGGGTAGGAAACGGCCGTTGCCTTTTTTTGTTAGGAACCATCCCGGTATTTGACTGGAGTATAAGTGGGAAACTACGGAAAACCACTTCCAGAATGACTGAGGTGGAAATCGAACCCACCGTTTCTCAGTATTGCCTCACGAGGCTTAGTGTAGCCTACCCCATTCCAGCCCTCAGACCAGAATTAAAAGTCTTGACAGAGACGGGAATCGAACCCAGACCTCCGGGGTGACAGCTAACAAAGCTAGCCGTCACACCACGAATAAAGTATTCTTGGAGGAGATTTTCCTCTGTCTAGCAAAACAGACAGCCTTAAAAGTCATTAGATAACCTCCATAGGCACACCAAACATCTTCAATAATTCATGTATGCACAGATTATAGCCTTCTTGAATTAGTCATTGAGAACCATCATCACCTACCGTACCGGTACGTATTTTGTAGCACAGTTCAAACCAAACGTTTTGAGGTTCTCTAACGACTTGGTCCATGTCAGCTGCTTTAGAAATAAAGTTTCATTTCGCACAATGAAACTGTCATATCTACGAACACGGTGCCGTAACTATAAGAACATAAACCGGTTCTGGTAATTTCATGCACTACGTTTTACAACCCTCATTATTACGCCTAATTGGAAGTATATTTAATACGAATTACGATAATATATACGTATTACCAATCGCAAATCGTTGACACTTCAACTTGGTAAATAACATTCTGGCACAAGACAACGTGCCTCCATCGTCTCTCGCCCACAAGACCACCTGCGCACTCTGTGAGACACTTCAGGAACCTCAAAGCCACGCCACAAGTAAAGTCGTCCATTAGTATTCAATAAAATCAAAATTTAAAATAAAAATCTTATGTACGGTACTGTAATTATTCATTTCCCTCAGCTTAATGTTTATACTTCTTCATTTGCGCAAGTAAATAAAAGTAAAGTTGAAAATTATATTTAGCTTTTTATTGTAGCCTCCGTGGCTTAGGGGCAGATGACCTCGTAGTTCCGCCCCTTAAAACAACAATAACTAACTAACTAACTCCGTGGCTTAGGCAGCTGCATGCCGGCTTCCCACCGCTAGGTCCGTGGTACAAATACCAGTCACTCCATGTCAGAATTCTGATGGACAAAGCGGGGCCAGACAGGCTTATCTCCGGGTACCCCAGTTTTCCCTATCACGAATTTCATTCCAGTAACACTCTTCACTTTCATTTCATTCATTTAATCATTGCCCGAGGGGAGTGCGACAGGCTTCGGTAGCCGGCACAGTTCATATCCTCGCCGCTAGATGGGGGCTTCATTCATTCCATTCCCTGACTCGGTCGGTCGACTGGAAGCAGGCTGTGGATTTTCATTTAGCTTCTTATTGAAATTAAATGCATACTAACAGCAAACAATTAATAAATTAACAAGAATTTCCGTGACGAACTAAAGAGCCTACTTTTCTTAAAATGTAATATTCATGCCAATCTACAGTATATAGACCTATCTAGAATAATGACGAAATTAAGTAATAATATCGAAATTTCAAATTATTTCGAATTATACCTGGTATAATGTAGCCTAATAGAGCACTAGAGTTGGCATCCCTGGTGACGGAATATCTTGTTAGTTCCATCCCTTAAGGTACAGAATACCACATTTGGTTGTAGTCCAATGGATAGCATGGGCGTTGTATACAGTTACACATTGGATCTATCAGAGCACGTAAAATCATGTTGGCAACAATGTCATGCATGTGTTGGTCAGAAATAATCTGAAATATTATGATATATTGTTGTGCCAATTTTAGATGAAATCCATTTGTAAGTATAAAAGTTACATATACTTTAAAATTGGACCTATCAGCAGGCTTAGAGTCATGTTGGCAGCACTGACGTATATTAGTTTCTCCAAATTCATCTAGAATGTCAGGTACGATAAGTATGCAAATTTTAAAGCTGTCGGATTACATACTTTCTGATATATTAGTATTAGGGTATTAAATAGAGACTGCATTTATTAACAGGCGGCAGCCCTGGTTGCTCTTTAGAATAAGCATAGTCATATCTGTTATGGTACACATAGCACATACGAAATTTGGTTGAAATCCAAATGATAGTATAGAAGTTACATGTATTTAAAATTGGTCCTATCAGCAGGCTTAGAATCATGTTGGTAGCACTGGCGTATATAAGTTACTCCAAATTAATCTAAAATGTTAGGTACTATACGTGTGCGTAGTTTAAAGCAGTAGGCTTGCATACTTTCTGATATATTGGTATTTGGCTAAGAAAATAGAGAGAGAGAGCATTTATTAACAGGTGACAGCCCTGGTGGCTTTTAAGAATACGCTCAGTCGTATCTGTTTATGTGCACATAGTACATACGAAATTTGGTTGAAATCGAATTGATAGTGTAGAAGTTATATGCATTTCAAAATTGGACTTATCAGCATGCATAGAATCATTTTGGTAACACTGTCATGTATGGCCTCCCGGAAATTAAATTGCAATATTATTATTTATATGTGTACCAATTTTGGAATAGCTCCCATGCATACCTTCCAAGATGTCCAACCTGGAGCTCAAATTTCAATTGCGGTTTTGCAGCAGTTGGCAGCATTGACATAATTTTCAAATATGGGCTTGAGATATTCTGGTATAGATGTTTACTCATACCAAATTTGGATTCGATTGCTGCAGCCGTTTAGGAGTTGATAGGGGAGGGGGGACACACACATAGACAGACAGATATTTGCCCAGATCGATCTCATAAGTCGACCTTTTCCTCATTTTTGCTAAATGTGAAAAGTAGGCTAAAATATTGGTTACACTGTATTCAAAAGAAAGTTATAAATATTTGTAAGTTACCGTTTATTATTAATGTTTTATTAAGTAGTGTACATATTGCCCGTAAACTATTAAATGTTCTACAAGTTTACTTTCTAGTGGTACTATTTTAGATACAGTAAGTAAGTGTCCATCCTGAGTGTGGTTTCCCCCGATCTTTTCTACAACATTGAAGATGTTTAGCCGCTTCGGTGGCGTAGTCGGTAGCATGCTGAGCTTCTATGCCCAACATCGCGGGTTCAAACCCGGCCGAAGTCGTCGGATTTTTTAAGAACGTTAAAAATCCCCCAGTAGGCCTTCCTTCGGGGGGGAGTAAAGAAGGCGGTCCCAAGTCATAGATTTATAGCATGATATAGAACCTTCCACCAACTACACTTGTGTGAAGCCAAAATTTGTAGGTTAGTTTGATTACGCTATATTAGTGCCAACGTTCGCCGCCAGGTGCAGACTGCGATGACATTTATTAGCCACGTCCGCAGCTAGGTGTTGTGAAGTGTAGCATTTGGTAGCAAGAAAAGAAAAATGAACTACTTGAAATTATCGTCTGCAGTCCTTACTTGAATTAAAACAGGTAACACACACTAACACAGTCATCACAATTAACACCGGTTATCAGACAGATTCTACACACACCCAAAGTACATGGGGCTAAATGTCCGCTTTGTCGCAGCCCCTAAACTAACCAACCAAGATTGAAGACATCAGAAAACAAAATCTAAAGGTTAATTACCTTTAATATCTAGTTCCATTACGTTGGAAGACAACAAGATTAGACCAAGGGATGTCGACAGGAAAGATGTAGGAGGGGAGGCAGACACAACCAAGTGGTATCGTGGTAATCAACCCACGCCCCACCAGATGTGAACCTTGCGGGTTATACATTGTTTGACTGGATTTCACGTGACATGCCACTTAACAGAGCCTCCAGAAACACACACTTGAAAACTTGGGTGTTGTGATCTTGGCCATTATATTTTGATTTCCCGGCCCACATTCAGTGTGATCGATAAAGGCAATCGACTCGACCTTACTCTCCACGATCACATCTCCGATAAGAAATAACGAACCAAGCGTATCTCTTTATCTGAAGTCTCGTGAATTCAACCGCTCTTCTCCTTGTAGAACTGTGTTCCGTGATATTGCTCGAGAATCTTCTCAAGGACGGCGGGAATTCAACTCACGATAAATCACTCAAGATCAAGTTGATTGAATCCGTTTGAGTTTATACAAAGGTATTTTTAAATATATTGCAAAGAGAAGGTTCTATACTGAAACATAAATACGAACTGATTCTCTATGATCGGCGATGCTGTTATGTCTCTAAGCGAATTTCGAATTTCCCTTTGATCTCGCGCCTCCGATTCTGTTGACCCGTACAGCTTTAGGACGGTGTGAGAGGATGAGGCTCGCTGAGAGCGCCATATTACACATTTGTAACTTGGATGAGCTTGGCCAGAAATGTTCCATTTTGTCGTTTCTCTGAATGTTACAGTTTAGCTATTGTCTGCCTAGAGCAGGCCGATCCAAATCCACGAGTTAGAGTAGGCGTACACGGGAATACTCAGCAGTGATGCTCGGGGTAGGGTTGAGAGGGACTGGGAGTGATAGCCAATACTGTACCCGTTTGGGAAATATTGGTCATCATCCAACATTAGCTCAGCTCAGGGCGTGCACCATCCTCCCACTGTCTGACCATGTATTCAGAATGTAAACAATAGGAAGAACAAGCTATAAAAGACTATAACACCCACTACTTTAAATTAATAACTTTAATTCACTTAAAACATCCAAAACATAAAGTCACAACACACAAATAATGGTAAAATTTACCCTCAAACATAATTAAAATAATGACCCTTAATTATCTTGCTTCATTTTACTGGATACCTTCACAATCCATGTCATTTCATTTACATTTTAGTCTTGAACATTTAAACCTTACATCCCTTAAATACGGGGTATTTCAATCACTTCCACTGAGTTTTCACCTGGTCAGGCTCGAACTCAGAACATTTATCTGTTAGTAAAACAATGCCTTCTCCTGGCTATAACTGTAGCTTATAATGCTCTACATTTATCTTTATATTATTAATCTCTGTTTCCACATATTCTCAACACTAATTATCATTCAATAACATATAATAACACTGCAAATGAGTACCATTCATTTCAAACACTTCTTTACAAACAATCTTTATTATATTGTAGCCGTTGTGTCCCGGAGAACTGGATGTTTATGAAGCCCGAACTTCATAAAGTCCAATTATAATGCTTTTCATTTACCCGTATTCATTTCTTTATGGAGAGGAACCAAATTCTGCATTTTCCAAAATAAATTTATTATTATTATCATTATCTATTTTTGCGGACGACATGGCAATAGGTTCAGAAAACATAGAAGAGCTCCAAGAGGTCCTCAACAGGCTCACATCACGGACAGAAAGAAATGGCCTAGAAATTAACCACAGCAAAACCAAACAGATGACCTTCAGGAAAGGAGGAAGGCATGCACTGAAAAACACAATGACTCTTCACAACAAACCACTAGAAGTAGTGCCGAGATTCAAGTACCTCGGAGTCACCCTCCAAACTACTCTAACATCCTACAATATCCACGTTCAAGAAAAAGCGGCCGCAGCAATAAAAGCCATCTACCACACCGAACAACCTCAACTAATATCATTGGGTACAGCAATGCTACTGTTCAGAACATCCATATCACCAATAGCAACCGATGGGATTAGCATTACCTGGGAAAAACTCACACTCAGCGACCTGATGATAATAGAAAAAGTCAAGGCCCGATATTATAAGAGGATTTTAGGCATAGGAAAGTCTGCCCCTTCAAGGTTGACATATGTATTAACTAAGGAGGACTACTTCATCGAAGACATCAAAATACAGTTTTACCTACCAAACACCAAAGCCTATGAAAATGCACGCCGAACCTTTAATGAGAAACGAAATGCCATTTGGTCCGACTTTTACTCCACAGATGCCATAACGACGGAAGAGTGGGAACAAGCTAATTACGAACTACGACACGTAATAACACGTTACGCCACCCATGGATTTCACTATTGATTCTGAAAAACCAAGAATTTCCACCAACCGAATGAAGACTGTATAAGTGACCTGTGCAACGATCATTGTGAAAGGCACCACGCACAAAACTGCAAAATAAGGACAACCTCAATAATAAGACTGGCATTAGCATAATTGATCATATGTACAAATATGTATTTGCACATTGTGCGCTTTTCTTTAAATAATAATAATAATCTATTTTTTATCATTATGATTATTATTATTATTATTATTATTATTATTATTCGGGATGGACGATCCAAGCATAATAATAATCATCTAGCAGGCACGACTTCCGCTGTATTTTGTTTCTTCAAAAACCCACAAGGTCTCCCTTACGTTATTCTTTAACACAAATGACATCTTTATGACCGGGTCGGCGTGTGGCACGACCGTCATTAGTCTTCCCCTCGTATCGAGTGGGGCCACGAACCTCTTATAAACAAACATAGCTTTCTCCCTTCTAATCATGACCTAGCTCAATACTCAATGAACCATATGTTTCAAACTGTTACAGAGACCACTTCCTTTATTGAAGATCCAAGCATTCCCTTTTCCATTCTTTCATTATGGACTGCGCACAGTCTTATTTCATATTTATTCGTGCAGTCACGGGGAGGATCATTCTTTACTATCAGGGTATTAATATGTACGTATTTTCCAGCCCGTATTGCCTACAATTATTTTCTGCTGTGATAGGAACTCAATACATATAGTTAACCAGCCCAAGAACGCCATGTCCCGTCTGGCGGCTGAGGTCCGCATAGCGCGCGGGAGGGAATCAATTCCACCCTGCCCCGGCTATCCGCCTAACACAATACTCATCTATCCAGTCTTACGATACATTTTTCATTCACATGCAACCTGGCTACGTGAGCATTACACAATTCAAGGGCGAGCATTTACCCTTTCACACTCTGATACAAAATATAAGACCTACCTTGGTCAACCGACGAATTTCCCATAGATTTAATGATCGTCCTTCTGGCACGTTAGATTCATTTTTTATCAAGCCCTAAGCTTATGTTTTGATCCATCCCATTTTGGCGACATTAATACATTACTTGGATGCTCATCATTTAATAATTCGGTTCGGATATCCTGGCTAGGGTAACGAACTTATTTTCAAATTATTTCATTATTATATTATTTCCATTTCATTATTTCGGTGGTCTATTATTATTACATTTTACTTTACTGAGGCCTTTATGCCTGTACTTAATTTTTGCTAAGGTCTTTGCATTTACTTCTACTGATATGATTTAACCGTCCGAGGTTCATTTATTAATTTAATCGCTTAATTTGATTTTTCCCTTGCATTACTTTTAACTTTCATTAAATTATCTTTCACCTCTAATTATTCAATAGCTCATAGCTTGAGTAGCGATCAACTTTTAATGCATTTACTTTGCCTGTCATTTGGCACTGCTCTAATCACATTATTTATTTCTTACAACAATAATTTGGTTCCTTCCTTTCATTTAATAGTACTTGCTGGCACGCAGTTGGGTAACAATTCTCATAACATTCTTATAACATTTAATTCGTTACGTGGCCTAATTTTTACGGCCTTTCTTTTCAAGAAGCAAATTATTATAGACATATTGACTGTCAACACTTTGCAAATAATCATTTCACACTGGTACATTTCACAAATACGGTGCACAATGGCTCAATATATTTAATTCATTTGGGACTCACCCCGTCTGGAATCCATGGATCTCCTGATGTGAAGGAGTTCACCCACATTGTCGTAAATAATACATATTACTGACAATATGGCGACACATAAATTCTTTCTCCATAACACACATGATTTCTACTTGGCACAACATATTTTGATTTTTACCCATAATAAATCCCAATTTTTGGGAGCACATTTACACAAATTTAATATCACCCTTTAAAAAAATTACACACTATTTCTTCACACGTTTACCTTTATCAATAAAACACTTCACACGTGTTTGAAAAACTAATAGAGGTTTAGTCCTTTTTAAACACTTATTATTTTACAGTGGATTACAAATAATGTAATTGTCTATCACCGTATGTCAGTTGACGAGCGGAGGTCTCCGACACATTTCTGGATAGCGATTTCCTCTTAAAATTCTACGTCCTATCTGCGACAATTACTAGCTTCGATCCTTGATCTCGGCTCCAAAGTTTTCCATCTCCACCGTTTAAACACACTGGTTTTATAACTTGACGGGGTTTGTAATGTTTCTGTCAATTCCGGTTCTGAGTTTAGATAGTTCTCGAACGGTTCCCTTTTCGTAGCAAAGTCTGACTTTGGCTATCGATAATGTTCCCTATCTTCACGTTTACAGCGCGTATTTTATACTTTGAGCGCGTGTTTCACTGTTACTTCGGTCCACGGTCCTAAGTCTGTATGGCTTACAATAAAAGACCATCAACTTCCTACTTCGACTTAGTACTATTAACTGGGTTTAGCTAAAGTGCGACACTTTTCCGGACCTAACTTGTATATTTTCGTATCTCGATGTCTGTATACTCACAATGTTATACTTGCAGATTTCTACTGCCCGTTACTGTGCGTAATATCGAACTGGCGTATTTACTTTGAATTGTAGACTAAATTCTTCTTTGCGACTGCATGGCCCTCTCCCAGAGGTCTCATGTTCGATAAATGTCTTTCTAAATGAAGTCGAGTCCCGTTTAGACTGACTGACTGAACTTCATGTCTTTAACTTGCAGCGTATGCTTATACTTTGACGGCGTGATCTAACATGCCCTCCGAAGCGTAGCATGATGACTTGAAGTACTTTGAACAGCGCGTAGCGCCTCTGCGCTCTCGGTCGAATGACTCAGCGAATCATCGTGTAACGCCTCAGCGTACACTTGAAGACTGAATAATTTCTGGCTGGAAGCCTTGCTATTTATTTAGAACTCGAAAAATAAATCATTTCGTTCTCCTTCTTGGACCTATCTTTTGAAGTAGACGTCGCAAGTCTTTGAAGAAATAACCCTTATGTTCCTCACGACCTTAACGTTACATTCTCATCTTATTTTTCGAAAATCGTTCGTTCAATTTATTTAAATAAAATCAAAACCGATCCTACATTGTGTGGGCGTAGTGTTTTTTCTCTCCTACCAAGGACTGCTCAATGGCTCCGCCCAGGTTGCGTATTGCATCGTAATCACTTTTCTACTGTGCATAAATTACTTAATTTTATTCGTTGATAATTCCTAAAATCCAGGATTATTTAGGTTTTAACAATTCTGCGTAATTTCCATAAAAGCCAGTTATTTCACAGTACTGCGGTGTTGTATTGCAACCAGGGTTGTCGTTTTAAAGACGAGTTTTCATCTCTAGGTGAATTTCCTGTCTCTCTGTGGGCTTAAAAACTTTCCATCTGTATGATATCATCCGCTGATACTGCGTTTACCCAGCGCTACTAATGAGTCAGATGCGGCTTGCATGCCATAATTCATGATAGCGGACTTTATCTGCGTTGAGTCATTGCGTGAGATGCTCCAAACTACATCTCTGCTAGTCCCTATGACTGCCAACATCTTATGAATATTTTCCCTTTTCTTAATTTAAACTGTCATAGGTTCGAACCCCTGTGTCCATCGAATGGGTACAATACGTCACTGGGCGAAGGTCATAACACAAGTCCTGCCAGTCTTGATGTATCAACCGCGCAGTGACGGCAGCCCCCACAGCAGAGCTGTATTGCATGTTGCAGTTTTTCTCACGCACGGCGGTGAGTACTCCGCTGCTCACTGGGAAATGCTGGAACAGCCCACAAAGAGGAACCATATTACCATGTTTCAGTAGAGAAAGAGTATAGATGTAGTCAATCAGTAAGAATGGCGGAGAAGGGCGATATGTGTGACAAAGAGTGAAAATCTTCCCTAAATGTTCACCCATTTCCTCAAGGCTGTGACGTACAGCTCACCCCTACTGGATATATCAACAGCTGGGTCACTTCAGGTCACCAAGGCACATTCTCATGAGAAGAGAGAAGGAACGAAGATGGGGAAAAGGGAAGGAAGTAAGTAAGGAAGGAAGGAATGGACTAAGGAAGAAGGGAATGAGGGAGGGAGGGAGGGAGGAAGATGGGGAAAAGGGAAGGAAGTAAGGAAAGAAGGAAGGATGGACTAAAGAAGAAGGGAAGAAAGGGTCTAAGGAAGATGGGAAGGGAGGAAGGGACTAAGGAAGAAGGGAAGGGAGGAAGGGACTAAGGAAGATGGGAAGAGAGGAAGGGACTAAGGAAGATGGGAAGGGAGGAAGGGACTAAGGAAGAAGGGAAGGGAGGAAGGAAGGAAGGAGAAAAGAAGGGAGATGGGAAGAAGGGAAGGAAGGAGGGAGGAAGAAAGGAAGGGACAACGGAAGAAGGGAACAAAGGGTCTAAGGAAGATGGGAAGGAAGGAAGGAAGGGACTAAGAAAGAAGGGAGGAAAGGGTCTAAGGAAGCTGGGAAGGAAGGAAGGAAGGAAGGAAGGGACTAAGAAAGAAGGAAGGAAGGGTCTAAGGAAGCTGGGAAGGAAGGAAGGATGGAACTAAGGAAGAAGGGAGAAAAGGGTCTAAGGAAGCTGGGAAGGAAGGAAGGGACAAAAGAAGAAGGGAAGGAAGGAATCACAAACGAGGCGTCCCTACCCGGAGTTTCTTTCTTTCCACAGTATTCAGCAGTTTCCCATTTCGCATCACGAGATTGAAGACCCCATACGAGACCAAACCATACCAAGACTTTTAAATTCTTGACAGAGCCGGGAATTGAACCCGGAACCTCTGGGGTGACAGCCAGGTGGACCTTGGGTAATAGAATTCACTAAGTTTGTACGGTAGTAGTGTGGTAAGGGGGGAGTTGCACCACTTCTTATTGAGCCACCCTCGTATTTGCCCCGAACTTGATATCTCGCTAACCAAACATGGGATTAGAACATACAGGGTGTCCTAGCACTGCTAGTAATGCCCCCTACTTTCCTATAGCCTCTTTATTTGATTAAAAGACTAAAACTAAAAGGTCATTCGCGAGTAGTGGGGTAGTGTTGGTTTCCTGAAGTCGCGCTCGTGCTTGAATATGTATGCCTATGTTGGGAAAGGGTTAGGTGGTGGGAAAGGAGTAGGGTCGAGTGAGGGGTCGTTTGGATGGTATTTTTTCCGCTCTAGATGATGGTGAGGTTATTTTTTAAAAATGGATGGAATTGGGAAACGCCATTTGGGGTAAACATGTTGTTTTTTGACATTTTGGCGATGAATGTTTTTAATACGCATGCGCACTTGAGGAGTTTTGTAAGAGAGCGGGCTTTTTAAACGATGATTTATTAATGAGTGTTTTTTTAATATGTATTGAAATAAACCATAAAAACTAATAGGTCATCGGCTTTTGACTATGTCGCTAACCAATAATCGGATTTAAACCTATGAGGTGTCGTAGGACTCGTGGTGAACTCTCCTTTTCCATGGACGGAGTATATTCACACTTAAATAAAAACGTGGTAAGGGGGTGGGGAGCTGCACTACTTAGGAAGTTGTGAGCCCCCGCGACCTTGGAATGGAAGATTCATGCTAGGAGGGCGTGCTTGGATTCGTTTTTTTCGTTTCGTCGTGCTCTTTACGGGCATGTAGGTGTCGAAAAGGTGAACTTAGGGTTTTGGGTCAAAACATGCGTTTTTCACATTTTTGCCGATTTTTGGAAAACGGGCCATGCTAGGAGGGCGTGCTTGGATTCGTTTATTTCGTTTCGTCGTGCTCTTTACGGGAATGTAGGTGTCGAAAAGGTGAACTTAGGGTTTTGGGTCAAAACATGCGTTTTTCACATTTTTGCCGATTTTTGGAAAACGGGCCATGCTAGGAGGGCGTGCTTGGATTCGTTTTTTTCGTCTCGTCGTGCTCTTTACGGGAATGTAGGTGTCGAAAAGGTGAACTTAGGGTTTTAGGTCAAAACATGCGTTTTTCACATTTTGCCGATTTTTGGAAAACTGAAAACGTGAGAATGACGTGTGCGATAGTATTTATTTCGTCTCTTTATTCTCTTTACGGGGATATAGATATGAAAAAGGTAAAAAGCTGGAAACATGGTTTTCTTATGGAAAAGGTGTTTTTTTGTTCATTTTCGCGTTATTTGGAAAACGAATGAGGCGATTTTTATGATGGGCATGTCGATGTATTTATGTCGTTGTTCTGTTTACGGGAATGTAGGTATGGAAAAGCTCAAATCATGGTTTCAGTCATTTTTTTTTCGAGATTGTTGAGGAAAACGGGGAAAAAAGTAAGAAACCAGATTTGAAGTCACGTTATGTTAAGCGCTTTGATGTTGGTAAAACACTTATGCATTATTATTATTATTTGTCTTGACTGGTCAGGACTCACACGCAGAGAGAGAACTTGCTTAATGCAATGAGAATTGAAAGCGTTGAGGCTGGCCCATGTCGAGCAGACAGACACAGGTCTTATCATTGTACGTGCCTCGCAGCAGAGAGAGATAACAGCCTGTTGTTCACATGCAGGTGGCTGTTATCTGACCCAGACGTGTTACCCGATATCTCGATGAAGGACATACAGCTCTGTCGAAAAGCTGATCATTGCATTCCCACGCATACTCATGCAGAGATTGCAAAAGCTTGTGAGAATCGGTCTGACTTGTGCGCTCCATGACATCCTACTCGTAGGAACAAAAAAAAAGTAAAGTGTTAACTTTGCATCTTGTTGAGGAGACATATATGTTCTGAGGGTAAGAGAGACTCATCATTCTCGTGTTCATCTTTGAAGGTGACGGATGCAAGTGCCTTATGCTCTTTGTAAAATATTACGTGAACCGCGGCCATACTTGTGCTAAGGTAGGTTCATTATTGTTAATTATGGCATGATTGGTTTTATTGTTATTTTGTGTATGCATGAAAAGTAAGTTAGTGACTGATGGTATTTTTGGGGGATTTCGTTTGTTGCAGATTTTTAAAAACAATATTATTAAGTCTGGGAAAGCAGACAGAGAGACAGTGACACAGACAGTGACATTGGCGGCAAAGACCACATATGCTGAAAGCATTATAGTTCATTATATGGTGAGTACATGTTGTTCCATTACTTTTATTGTTGTTGTTGTTTTAATGTATGCCATTTATTTCACGGAAATTTATAAACTTATGGCGTGTATTTATTATTGTTTCAGAGTGAAGATATATATGGAGTGAATAGGTTTTAACTACCTTGACGCTTTCGATATTAAAAAAAAGAGGTGAGCAATGAATATAGATTAATTCTTTTCTTTGTAAATGACTTTCTTATTTTCGAGTGAGTGTCTTATTTATGTGTGCACACTTGAAACCTTTTGTTTTTAGCAAGTCTTATGAATGAATGAATGAATGAATGCACATGTTTAATGTATATAACCATGACTAATAACGGATTGTATTGGTTTGTTTTTCAGATAAATCATTGGAAACAAAAAACAAGATAAACCTTCTCGTTGATATTAAAACTACAGCAACCTTGAAGGTGATCATTTCCTGCTGGGGCCCAATTGCTACAACCATTGTGTACCTGTGAACGAGATTGTGTGCCAGTCAGTAAAAAGAAGCGATAAGTGTGGTCGTTTGGAATTGCAGATTTTGGATTAACCTATTTTAAGGTAAGGGTTGCACGTTTATTAGTCCATTTTATAATCATGTCTATATCAGAGAGTGAAGTGTTAGTGTGGCAGCCTTTGGCCAAATGTTTCAAAACGCGAGTATGCTCAGGCCGAATTTACAATGCGATTCACTGTCTGTCGCCTAAAGATTTTGTGGAATTATGTTTTCCCATTTTTTTGAGTGAATGTTAACAAGGCTTAAGATTGCATCAGGCTTTAAAAATAAACTTCGAACTACTATGTGAATTTACGTTGATAAAAAATAATGTTGAAGAGAAACACACCTTCAACCTTTGTACAAAAATGGAGAATGTACTGATAGCCGATAATTTGGAAACGTGGTATCAGGAGAAAGCTATTCAGGCGCTTATCTCTAAATTTGATAAGTTGCAACAGGGTCCCAGTGGCTTGGCCCTCAATAGCATTGCCTATTTGCAAATCAATATTTGTAAATACAATCCATTGAATGCAGGAAGTAGCTATATTGCCACACCGAGCTTTATCGCTTCCAGAAAGGCAGTGATCAACATACGCAACAAAGACGATTACTGCTTTTTGTGGAGTATAGTGAGCTGTCTGCAACCCTGTGAAGACAGACATGTTGATAGACCAGGGCAGTACAAAGATGTGTTTAACCGCATGAAACAAACTCTCAATCTCGAGCGTGTTTCATTTCCCATGCCTCTAGATAAAATTCATTTATTTGAGAAAGATAATCCAAATTTCTCTTTCATGGTGTATGGCATCGAAGGATCCAACATTGTGGGCCCCTTGTATGCCACCAAACAGGTAAAGCAACATCACATTCACCTGCTTTTCCTGTCTGATGGGGATAAAAGCCATTACTGTTGGATAAAGAATTTAAGTAAATTGGTGAGCAGCCAAGTGTCTAACCATAAGTGTGCAAAACACATTTGTGAGCGCTGCCTTCAGTATTTTCAAACTAATGAACTTTTGAAACGTCATACGAAAGACTGTGAAGGGCAGACGGCAGTAAAGCTAGTCTTGCCCGAAGGGAATGATGCAGTCTTAAAATTTAAGGCCACTAATAAACAAGACATGGTACCATTTACCGTTTACGCTGATTTTGAGGCCCTTACTGTTCTCATTCAGGGATGTGAACCAAGCCCCCATACAAGCTCAACCTATCCAGTGCAGAAACATGAGCCTTTTGCTGTAGCCTATTATGTTGTCTGTCACTATGATAATTCACAATGTGAGTATGTAAGTCATAAAGGTCAGGATTGTGCGCGGTGGTTTGTTGATCAAATGGCGGCTTTAGCAGGCAAAGTAGAAACTATTTTGAACAACCCTGTACCAATTCAGATGAATGACGTACAGCAAAGAGAATATGATCAAGCCACCACCTGCCACATATGTGAAAAGCCAATCTTAGGCGGAGAAAAAAAAGTAAGAGACCACTGCCACAGGACAGGGCATTTTAGAGGTGCTGCCCATAACGAATGCAATTTGAAGTACTCTACACCTCGCTTCCTCCCTGTCTTCTTACACAATTTCTCCCGGTATGTCCTTCACTTTATTGTAAAACAATTTGCTCATGTAGATAAGAGCAAATTCAGCATTTTGGCTAAAATCCATGAGAGCTTTACCTCACTTTCATGGAGAAAAGGAAGCATGAGCATTCGCTTTCTCGACTCATTCAAGTTTATGTCTAGTTCGCTGGATAGTCTTGTGAAAGGCTTAAGCGAAGATGAGTTGAAACATACCCATTCCCACTTTACGGATACAAATCAATTTAAATTGTGTGTTCGTAAAGGCCATTTTCCATACGATTATGTGGAAAGTTACGAAGTGCTTGAAGAAACGACTTTGCCGCCAAGAGAAAAATTATTTTCTCAGTTAACACAAAGCACTATCAGTGAAGAAGACTATGCCCACGCACAGCATGTTTGGAGAGTGTTTGGCATAGAAACCATGGGCCAGTATGCTATGCACTACTTAAAATTAGACGTGTTGTTGTTGACCGACGTTTTTGAAACGTTTCGTCAGCTATGTCACACGATTTATGGCCTTGACCCCGCCCACTACTATACCAGTCCAGGGTTAAGTTGGGACGCCGCCCTCAAATTTACCCACATTGAGCTTGATTTACTGACGGATCCAGATATGGTACTCATGATGGAAAAAGGGATTCGTGGGGGATTCGTATCGCTCAATCAGCGACATGCCAAGGCAAATAATCATTACATGCCTGATTATTGTCCCGAAGAACCTGAATCCTATCTAATGTATTTCGACGTAAACAATTTATACGGTCACGCTATGAGTCGACCACTGCCGTACAGAAACTTTGTCTGGCTGTCTGAGGATGAAATTAAAGATTTTAATGTGCATAGCGCTAGCAAGCAACAGGACGTAGGGTATGTTCTTGACGTCGACTTAGCTTATCCCTCCCATCTCAGACAGCGACATGGTGATTTCCCCTTTTGCATAGAGAAAATGGTGCCGCCCGAGAGTAAGGGCAATCATAAGAAATTAATGGGTACCTTGTATGATAAAAATCACTATGTGTTGCATATTGACATGCTGGTAGAATGTTTAGCCCAGGGCTTAACCCTGAAAAAAATCCATAGAGGTATTTCCTTTTGTCAGAAACCGTGGTTGAAACCATACATGGATTTAAATACCAGTCACAGACAAAGTGCCACTCAGCCATTTCAAATCAATTTTTTTAAACTAATGAATAATTGTATCTATGGCAAGAGTTTGGAAAATGTACGGCAGTATAGGGACATTAAGTTGGTCAATACATGGCATGGCAGATGGGGGGCTCAAAAATATATTGCAAAACCAAATTTCAAATCTTTAAACATTATTGATCATGATCTACTGACTATTGAACTTGCCAAAACTAAAGTGGTCATGAATAAGCCTATCTATTTAGGCCAAGTCATTTTAGATTTTTCAAAATTGCACATGTATAAATTCCATTATGGTTTTGCAATACAGCGATTTGGTACCATTTCCTTGTTATATACAAACACGGATAGTTTTATTTACCATATCCGTGACTGTGATCCGTATGTCGTTATGAAACAAAACCCAAAATGGTTTGACACGTCCTCGTTTAGTGACAAGAACGTGTTCGATATCCCCCGTCTGAACAAAAAAGAAATTGGTTTAATGAAAGATGAGTGTTCAGACACCATGATGATTGAGTTTGTAGGTCTCGCTCCGAAAATGTATAGTTTTCGACAGGTGGATCGATGCGAATCTATGCAAGCCAAAGGGATTAGCCAGCATGTGGTTAAACGACTCTGTGTGGATGATTATTTACATGTCCTTCAGACCCACACAGCCATGGCACATAGTCAGTTTAGGATTCTCTCAAAAAATCATGATTTATTTTTAATGAAGCAGCGAAAACAAACACTCGCTTTGTTAGACGACAAGAGACAGTGGTGTCAGGATATGATGACAAGCGTCCCATTTGGTTACAACCAGTAGTGGTTGTAGCTATTGTTGTTGTACAACACGGCAAGTGTTTGGTTTGGTTGCTATCAAATGCGAGATGCCATCTTGAGCCTCGGAATAAAAATAAAAAATTGTAGTGTATCATATAATTTTTGTTTTTTAACCTGTGTGCATGGGTGTATGCATGGATGTGTGAATGCCTGTAAATAGTTGTACATAAACTGTATGTCTTGTGCTATTTGCCTGTCAACGCATAAAGAGAGCCATGCATCAACGTTTCCATGGTTCACTGTGCACAGGCTAGATTAAAAACATGTTGACTTCTTTAGGTTAGGTTATGAAAAAAACAAACAAGTAGCCACTCTCACTATTGTTGTCGCTTAGTAGGCCTCATGTTTCGGCAAAGTGACCATTCACCCTCAGTAGGCATGCGGCTTAATAGGCCACACTAGGGTGTGGCTTAGTAGGTCTCATGCAAGAACAAAAGAATAATAATAATCGTGGATAAAAACTCTCACTTTATGGCTAGAGTTATTAGTGGTGATATATTTGAAATATCTGAACAGAAATTGTTTTTTTAACCTGTTGCATGTTATGTTTGCCGCCTACAGCTAAAGGAGTCAACAGACAGCTGGTTATTTATTTGTGTTTTGCTTATTTTTTATTTTATTTTTTGCCATTGACTTAGGGGACAGACAGTGTATATAGTACATTGTTTTTTTTTATTTATTCACTTAGTAAACAGCAACGACTACTTTTCAGATTCAATCATGATCCACGGTGAAGATCGTTTTATCGTCACAAAACACACCACGTTCAATGAATATGCCACGATGGTGTCTCATAATCCTCAACGTGTGGCCTATCCTTCAGAATATAGAAACACGAAAGTACGCATTGACACCACATTTTATGACAGCTTCATGAATCGTGATGATAATGATGATGATTTGTTTCATGACCCAGGGCATCACTTTTGTAAATCCTGTATGTTAAATTTTGGCTTTGAAAATAATGTATCCACACAAGTGATTCATAAAGCATGGTATGGTTTAACCATGAATCAAGTGATTGTTAAATTAGCTGACGAGGATCATTTTCCAGATTTCTGGTGTACAATATGTACAAAACCCCTGTTTAATGTTTATTTTCCAATAACTTCTCAAATGTTTTGTTTTCATTTTTATAAATTTCCTGCTGAGGAATCAATCACTTCGTATCGACAACAAGCATTTCGCCAACTTTGTCTTGGCTTACCTATCAATCAATATTCGCCTCATAGAATGAGATTTGTTAGAAACTAACCACATGATGTCATGATTATCGCTTTTTTTTTGTTTACATTCGGCTTTCAGGTGCATACTTGACGTTTAGAATACATTTGGCTATTTTGTTTGTTTGTTTTAGTTTATCGTGTATTCACGTTGATAAACACATACACACTGGTTTAAATTTGTAGTTTTGAATTTTGTTTTGTTGGATGTAGACATGGTTATTAAATGCATAGCGTGTTAACTTTGCCTTTTTATAGGTTACCAAAAGCATTCCATGTTTGCTCTTAGTATTTGTTGATACTATTTATTTAACAGAATGTTGTGTGAATTTGCACAACAACAGAGCAAACGAATACAAGTCATTCGACTAGGGAATGATAGGCTAATTCCCATTCACAACAGAGACATGCATTTACCTCCAAGAGAGAGAGATCTTGAAAATGATTCACACACTTAATTTTGATAAAATATTTCCTATTAAATAATTTTCCAAATGTATGTTTTGACTGAAAAAAATATTTTTGTAAATTTATCCAATACTATCTATCTACAACTACAGGTCATAAACACTCAGGATTAAAAAAACAACACACTTTGATGTACAAAAGTTATTGTTGTTGTAATATAAGAACGAGAGTGTTAGAAAGTAACACTCTTTTCTTTGGTTATAGACAGCCATGGACGCCTTGAACACCATTGGTCAAGATTGTGGCTTTGCACGCAAGAAAATGAGTGAATTGCCTACGCAAACACCCTTTCGCATACATAAAATTCAAAAACTGATAACCAAATTTGGTGAACGAGCTCTTAGCATTTGTCAAGACTTTGAGACATTTCTTCCCACACGATTTAATAACCTACCTGATAATGTCATGGAAGATGTCAATTCCAGTATTCACCCTGTCTATTTAATTTATGAGGGTGAAAAAAATAATCGATGCATGGTTCGTTTTGTAAAAATTGAAAACGAATAATCATTGTACGCTAGCCGTAACTTTTTTGTTTATTCATGCCCTACTCTTTAATAACTATAATAAAATAAAATTATTTTTTGGGTTCAACAGTTTGACGTTTATTAATTGTTGCTCAACGTTTACCATGATAAATAATAATAAAAATAAATTTTCAAAACTTATGCTTAATGGTAGATTATTTTGTTTGTTTATAGGTTCAGTACAATTACCATGTATATATAATTTTTTATAATAATAATGATGAAACTATTAGTTAAAATAATGGACTTTTGTCCTTTTTTATTGTTTGTGATTTAAAATAGCATTTATAGCAATTTTTAAGCAATTTTTATTATAATTTATAATGATCAAATTCTAGTAACATGTTATTTTATTCAATAATAATAAGCGTTTAACAAAAAAAACTGGTTCTAGAGTAGATAAAAGATTTCATGCTGTCATTCGTTCTGCTAGACTGCCATTTGAAGCTAATGAATAATGATGGACTTTTGTCCTTTTTTTTGATTGTTTGTGATTAAAAAAAATAGGTTTAGTACAATTACCATGTATATATAATTTTTTATAATAATAATGATGAAACTATTAGTTAAAATAATGGACTTTTGTCCTTTTTTATTGTTTGTGATTGAAAAAATAGATTTAGTACAATTAGTAATATTTTTTTAACGATGCACTGCTGTCCCTTTTTTATTGTTTGTCATTTATAATTATAATAATGAAACTATGAGTGAATAATAATAATGAAAAAAAACACAACATGGACTCTTGTCTTTTTATTTATTTTTTGTCATGATAACAGTGATACTATACATTTTTTTAAATAAATTCATTACGTTCAAGTCCATATCTAGATAAAAGTAATTTGCTCTTCATAGCACCAATCACTATAAATGCTGCCATTCGTTCTGCTAGACTGGCATCTGAAGCTGTTAATCGTTGCTTGGCAATGCTTAACAAGACTTTGTCGGCAATGCGTCTTAGTGTGGGATCACTGTTTTCATAGGCTTTATCGTGATTAAGGCATGCATGATCCAAAGCATTGATTCCCATATCCCCTCTCCTCAAACGATCTTCAAGACGAGTACCAGGGCCGCAAAAGCTGTAAGCAGGTAAGTGAGCTTCGAATGGTAAGTTTTTAATAATGTTATCAATAATTCCATGGCCAGTACACCTGGGACATAGAGGTTTCAATCGGTGAAAAACACTTTTTTTGTTGTTCTTCTTGTTCTTTTTCTTCTTGTTCTTGCTGTTGTTGTTGTTGTTTGTCGGCGGCTCCTGACGAGCATGGTAGGTGGTGGTTGTTTTCCGCATGACAGCCATGGAATGATGAAACAATGTCTTTACACTGAGTTTTATGACCATGATATAATTTCATTAATTGGCATGTGGCACACTGTCGAATGGAAGGTATTTTTGCCATGGTTAATTGCTTGTGATGGGAAAAATGACTGCATGGTTGTAGTTCACTCAATACAGAGTCGTTAGTCCACTCGGCAGGCGCCTTTTCCCAAATTTCTTTGACAGCGTTGGCAGCAACATAAAAAAGAAATGATTTAGGTAGTGCTAATAATTCATGTTGTGTAAAGCTAATCAGTTTTTTCTTGCACACAAAGAACTTTCCAATAGCCTTGTCGATTGTAGTGGCGTCCATGTCTATAACGTTGATGTTATCACTTCACGTGTACACGTCTCACTGCTATCATTGGACGATACACTTTCAGTTTTAATTTTATTGAACAACTCCCAACATGCACTCGTGGTGAGCCAATGAAACAATTGCCATGCATGCGCTAAGGCTTTATTCTGAATATTGTCGCAAGGACAAGTGTCCATGAGCGTTTGCAGGGATGGACAACCCAGATCTAAAAGGTCAATACATTGACAGTGAGAGGGTAGAAATGGTTGAAGCCACTGGCGTTTTTCACTCCCTTTAACAAATAAGACATTGGCCGAGGACAAATTGGCTTTCATGACAATGTCAAGATACTTGTAAGAAATATCACCCTTTTTCCATGCTAACTGCAAATGATTTTCAATCCATTGGCTCTGTTTTTTATCATTTTCACTAAGCAACTCGAAAGCATAGAGAGGTTTAAACACCAAATGAATAGGGTTAGACACCCAAAACGTACTACAATCGATAAAAGCGACTTCCTTAAATATAAATTTGTTGTCTGCAATTTTAAACCCCTGACAATCCACGATGAGTGTACGCATCATGCTTTTTTTTTATTTTTACTTGTTACCTCATTGACGTCTAATCAACAACTAACCCATGCCATGGTTTAACATGGCAAAGTCAAAGGACTTTAGAGGGAAAAAAAGGAACAAATGAATTGAACAACAGCTAAATATTTTTTGAGGTTTTATTCATATAAAAAAACACTTACACTTTTATTACAAAAAGTTTGTTGGCTTAATTTGGAACAGCATTCAAATGAATAGTTTGCACATACGGTCCACAGGTATCTCCTAGTTTTGCAGGGTCTGGTACAATAACAGGATAATTCAAACTCCATGGAATATTGCCCACATCATAGCGATTGAGGTAAGGGCAGGATGGACTCCATCGCTGATGATCGCTAAAGGGTCGATCCCCTATTTCCCAGTTTCCAATTTCAATGTTGCAAAAAATACACTTGACCACATCCCCACGTTTTAAGTAATAAAATCCGCTCGCAGCCAATTCTCCACAATCCATAAAGGGAACTGTCCATGTTTCAAAAGTTTTCAAACGATTAAATTCACATTTTAAATTCCATGGTTTGTCTGTCACGTTGTTATTGCTGTTGCTTATTGAGGGACACATGATGTTTTTTGTTGTCGTATGTGCGCACAGTGCCAGAGCGCAACAGATACTGTGCATGCAGACGCTTATCATTAATCCCATGAATGATGATCTTTTTTTTCACTCGACCACACATGGCTTACATGCTGGTGACATAATTGGACAAAGGATGATATTTCACTTGTCTAGCATGAATAATCAAACAGTAGGCGCTGGTATGGTCTGGGACATTTTCTTGTGTTTCAAAATCTACCCTTAAATCAATGGTGGTGATTTTCATAGATTCTTCTAGATACGAACAGTCGAAAACAATCAGTGGTGCTTTTGCTTTAAACCCTTGTGGCGACAACATAGGACAATCCGGTTTTTCATAATAAGACGATTGAAATTTAGCGAACATGTCATAAAGGGGACCAAACTTATTTTTTGAAAAATTGAGTTCCAACCCCTCATAGGGAAAGCAAACATTATTTAAAAATAGTCGTATATTTCTCAAGTGAATGTGATCAAACAAGGTGACATCTTTGCTTTGTTGGTATTTTCTATTGGTTTGAAAACCAATAATAACATAGAGGGGTCTCTCGGTAGAGCGAGCCGATTTGACACTCCAACTATGAGTGTCAGTGGTAGGTAGCAAGGGGTATTCATGCAGACACCAACTTCGAAAGGCGATAGGCAAGGCTTTATCTTTTTGCACTAAATTTAACATGCTTAGCTTTTTACGATCCGATAGCGTCACATGGGGCACTTTCCATAGTAATCGAAGCAGTTGAATTTTTGAGTCTATCACTTGGTCAGAGGCTCCTTTCAGCGCATTATAATCACTGCGGTCTCTCACTAGATACAAACTTTGTCTTGCGTTTAAAATAATACGCTTGTGATCTTCGGCAAAGCCAAGGAGTAATTTTAAGGGTAGGAAGCCTGTAAAAGTTCCATCGGTATGAACTAGCCAGTTATTGCTACTGTTGGGACACCATCCTGCCATAGAAAGCGTTTCACTTTCCTCCTCGCTATAGGATGGATATAATTTCATAAGACTAGTCATGCCCACATTTCGAGTCATATCTATGACAATATCATTTATCACATAACGTACTTCAGAAAACAGAAAAGCCAAACCATGATTCGCCAACGCAGACGTTGTGGGCGTACTGCCATCTGCTTTCATCAATTTACCCTCAATTTGAAGGACACTTTCATGAGGTAGAGTAAAAATATCTTGATTGTTAATGATGAATTGAATCTCGTCATTGTTATTCAGTCCTGTTGCTTGAGGTTGATAGGAATGCATATCAATGCGCACGACGCCATCTTCCACTTGTATGGGATTTAACACTTGCAACAGCTCTTTGTTCATGATTGGGGTGTAGCGTATAACCAAGGCGTTGTAAGCGTTGTCGGTTTACCCGTGTCAACCGTTTCATACACGGCGGGCAACTAACCGAGCTCGTAGACGTTGTTGTTGCTTTATAGATAAATTTCATAGCGTCTTTAAAACCAACTTGTAGGTCACAGGGGTGTTGGCGTCCAAAGCAATCAGTTGTTGGTTTCTATTCACTAAGCGTAAGGTAATATTACTAATATCACTGACACACACAGGATGATAGAGAACCACTGAAGGGTTTTCACGAATAATATAGCCGCAAGGAGAGGTGACAATAAAATCATACAGGGAATGGCTTTGTTCTTGATTCGTAAATACGTCTCTAATAATATTGCAAGTTACAGAAATGTGATGGTCCTCGATGAATTTCACTGGATAATCTGATTCATGGGGTTGCTGAGCTGCCAACACTCTTGGTTTAAATCCTAATAAAGGACCAATAGAATGAACTCGTGTTTCAAAGTCAATGTTAAACGTAGAGAAAATGCGACAGCGATGAGTTATTGTATTGGCTGTAAGTTCAAATTTGTGTGTCCCATCCGCAAATGGTTTGACACCAAATTGTTTTATCATCGACACGCTAATGGCCTCATGCACATCGTCTATAGTATAACCTCCAGGGGGTAGTGTCAACATATAATCATCATAATAAAATTTGTCATTAATATCCACTTGAATATTGTAAATTCTGTTGTAACTTTCCAAAGAAATTAATCCTAGCACATAGGATTGTTCGGGATGCAATTCAATGGGAGGGAAAAAATCCAGGGACACTTCAGGCCCGCGACTGTGCACGGTAAAGGTCTTGGCGTTGACATTCATAATGATGAAACTGTTGGCTTAACGCGACCTCTTATATAAAAAATGTAAACTCAAACGGCCACACTCTTGACTGTCAAAGGTTTGTTGACGATTCACATTATAGAATATCTTTACCCGGTTTCCCAAATAACGTAGCAACTCGATCGGGGGTGGTAAATTTCCATAACTGTCAAAGTACCATACTGTGGAACCTTGTTTCACATAGGCTACAAAATGGGTTCCTGGGCCTGCATCATCATCTAAATTCATCATGGCTCGTTCTTCTTTCCACGGTGCTTTAGGTAATTCATTTCGCATAAATACACCTCGAAAATGAGAAATCTTTAGTTGTTTGGCATAGCTTTCCACTTCTTCATGGGTCATGGCATGACGAGGCAGTTGGCTTAAGCGCTTATCGATGATGGACAATTTTTTTTTCTTAGACGGTAGGCCACTACCTTGTGGATAAAAGACTGGCTTTAAAGGATTGCCATTTCTAGCTCCCATCGCAATGGCTTCTAACGTTTTATTGTGTCGCTCGCTTTCTTTGAGTTGTTGCTTGCCTTGCTCGACGGCTTTTATGGTTTTCGCTACAGCGCTGGCACCACCCAAAAGGGACCCCAAAGCTGCCAACCCTGCAAATAAAGCCGGCAAAAACCCCCCACGCTTAGCAACAGAAATGACTCGCCCACGTTTTTGCTTTCTTTCTTTTCTTTTTATCGATACATGATGCTGCGATTTCGGAGCTGTAGACAATCGCACCGCTTGTAAAGCTTTTTCGATAGCCACTCTTTTTAGATTTTTTTTTGTTTTTTTACGTTTTAACACTGGGTGTGAGGCCGATCGACTTGGTTTCCGACCTGGCTTTTTTCTCTTTTTGAGATTTGTTTTTTCATGTTCATAGCATATCTTTTTTTCACCATGCTGCTACTTGGTGAACCTTTCACAGCAAACATTCGATAACAACTAACGTAGAGAACCTTATTTCATAGCAGTATATTCCAATTCTATATAAAGCGGGAAATCATTCACCGTTTTCCCAGCTTCCTTTTCCTCAAACGTAAGCATAAGATGAAAGGATAATTCATCTCCAACATTTACTCTTTGATGGTTGTGGGCCAACACTCTATCACCGTTTAGTTGTATTTTTAAATGTTTCTCATCAGGCATGGCATATTTTATATGAATGACACCATCATAATGCAGTCGATAACGACTTAAACCGGAAGCAAGCATATAGGTAAGATCATCATTCACCAGTGGTAGTGGTGGTGGGGAATGGTTTCTGTCATTGTCCAGTTTTTGATTTGACAGGTACACTAAAAATACAGATGGGACAAATTTATAAAGCCTTTTCATTTGAAAGGTCACATAACGTTTCGTGCAGACATCATTTTCGTCTCGAGGCTCTTGCACATCAATAATACGATGATGATTGGCTGAATAGCCCTCAGCGGTTAGTCTCGGGGCCATGTGATAGACACTTTGCACTTTGCGATCGACATAGCTTTTTGTTGCCACCTCTCGTGTCTGTTTTGACAAAGAGGCGGCCGTGGCCATAGTTACACGAGCTCGCCCAAACACGTCCATGGTGATAGACGTTAACTAACCTATCCTACTCACCGCTTGCCTATATATATATATAAACCTTATACACACATGAAAAAACTCAGTCATCGACACAATGGAATTAATGAAACAACCCCATGCTTTGCCCGTCTCTGATTTGGTTTCAGAGCTATCACTGTCCGTGTGCGAACCTAAACGTCATGGCACCCTATTCCCATCTACCGTTCGATGTATTATGGTAGGGCCTTCGGGTTGTGGAAAGACCAATGTTTTGCTGAACATTATTACCGCACCTCATGGCCTACGATTTCAAAATATTTATATTTTTGCCAAATCCTTGTACCAGCCTCTGTACGTGTATCTGGAACAAATTATGTCTTCGTTGAATAAAGAAGCCATGGGCTATTTTACATTCACCTCACCTCAAGATGTCATTCAACCAGACCGCATTCAACCAGATTCCATTATAATTTTTGATGATATTGCCACTCAACGACAGGCCATTATTCAAGAGTATTTTAGTATGGGACGCCATGAACAAGTGGATTGTTTTTATCTGGCTCAGACCTATTCCAAAATCCCCAAACAGTTGATTCGTGACAATGCCAATCTCATCGTTCTCTTTCGCCAAGACTCTAGAAATCTCTATCATATTTTTCAAGATCATGTGAATCCAGATATGTCCTTTACAGCTTTCACGCAATTGTGTGCTTCGTGTTGGAACCATCATCCCCATGCCTGTTTGGTCATAAATAAACAGAGTGAACGATGTGAGGGACGTTATCGCTTGGGTTTTGATCATTTTATTTCTGTTTAAAAAGACCCAGGGTTGGACATTTCCTGTTAGTGTGTCTTTACCTTTACCATGGCGAACGCCATAGGGTACAAGAAACATGTTCAAATCATGCAGCGAATTATTGAGGCACGAAATACGATTCGACATAAATTTCGTGAATTGCAACGTTTAAAAAACGTCAATCCTTTACCCATGATAAAACATGCTCCATCATCGGTTGATCCCATGAGATTTAAACCTAATGCTTCTGCTGCTACTGCTGCTGCTGCTGCTGCTACCTCTCAAACCAAACCCATAACAAGTTCAAAATTTACTCAAACAGAATCCACACGACAGGTAAAATCCTCCTCTTCCTCCTCCTCTAATGTTAGTGAACAAGAACATCAAGAACATGAAAAGAAAGAAGAAGAAGAGCATGAACAAAGTGAAAGTGACAGCGAAAGCGTATTTAGTCCTGAAAGAAAAAAGAAATCGTCACCCATTCAACAGTTTCTAAAAACAAAACAAAAATCTTCCGTCATAGCGGCAACACCGTCTTCCTCCACATCGTCTCCGTTTTCACAAGTCTTGGCAACCCCTCAAAATAAAGCTCAACTCAAAAACATTTTAATCAAACATTATGGGGCAACCCTGGAACCGTATTTGACCCTTCTATTTATTGGAAAGACAGATACCACGTATGGTGTTCGCTATGAGAATGATAGTTTTAAAATTGGGGATTCATCCATTAAATTTGCTCGTACGAAAGCTGTCATTAAAAAGATCAACTATAAATTAACACCAGGTCTGTTAAAGCTGCTATTTTCTCGCACCCCCTCGACACAAGATTTTACGTCCGAGCACCTTGCTAAATATAAATCCATTTTATTAGACACCAACGCTCACAAAAGAAACTATAAATCCTCTCAGCAGGTCAATGCCAATATATCCCAAAAATATAAAACCATCATTGCAAACATCTTTGGTAAGCAAAAACATCACTCTGCCTCTGGTGTAAGGTTTAAGAAATTAAAACCCTACCTAGATATAACCTTTTGGAATAATCCCAATCAGTTAGTAGAGCGCTTATACTTGCTTCATGCATCAAAACAAGCTGGTCACACTGGACATGAGGCGGAAATCGCCGACATTGAACAACAACTCCGAGATGCTAAAATTATCTTATAAGCCATCCCCCATCAAAGTGGGCATTGCTCATGAATTGCATAAACCAGCCCGACGCATTTATGAACGTCGTCGTGTCATTTCCAAAGGAATCGATGAACTTTGGCAGGCAGACCTGGTTGAAATGATACCTTATTCTAACGTTAACGACGGTGTACGCTATATGTTGACTGTCATTGATGTCTATTCCAAAATGGCTTTTGTTCAACCAGTAAAAAATAAAACTGGTATCTTAGTCACAAAGGCCTTTCAACATATTATTGAACAATCAAAACGTCAACCTCACTTGTTACAAACCGACCAGGGGAAAGAATTTTTCAACAAGGATTTCTCCAGTTTTCTCAAATCTAAGGATATTCACCATTATGCCACCTATAGCAATCTCAAAGCTAGTGTAGTTGAACGCTTCAATCGAACATTAAAAAGTTATATGTGGAAAGAGTTTACAATACATGGTTCCTATCGATGGATAGACTGGTTACCTCAACTTGTGTCTCGCTACAACAACACCATTCATTCCACCATCGGCATGAAACCTCGCCTCGTCACCAAGAACCTACCCAGACTCAATAGACTGTTTAACCCTATAAAAAGGGTAGATCCAAGGCGACATCGCCTTAAAATTGGAGATTTTGTTCGCATTAGTAAACATAGAAGTGTGTTTTCAAAATCGTATACTCCACAATGGTCGACAGAAATTTTTAAAATTCGCCAAGTCAAGCTAGGTCAACCAGTGACGTATCTCTTAGAAGATCAGAGCGGTCAACCCATTCAGGGACGATTCTATTATGAAGAAGTGCAAAAAACATTATATCCCAACGATTATCTCATTGAACGAGTAATTAAAGTCAAAGGTGCAAAATATTTTGTAAAGTGGTTAGGTTTTCCTTCCACGTATAATTCATGGGTCAATAAACATAATTTTTTGTAATAAAACCCTATTTAATTATTTTGAAAAAAAAAATTAAAAAAAATGTATCATATGACCTTTCATTATTCCCACCCTTTTGTTTATTACATGTCCAATAACCGCTTTGTTCGAGCCCATGCCAATCTGTTATCATGATGTTATACACTCACTCATTGTTTCAAACTTTGCGTTGCATGATGAGTCCATAATGAACCTAGGCTATGACATACACAGTATAAATCCGCACACTGTATAATGACACCAGCCTCTTATCTCTCTCTGCTGCGAGGCACGTACAATGATAAGACCTGTGTCTGTCTGCTCGACATGGGCCAGCCTCAATGCTTTCAATTCTCATTGCATTAAGCAAGTTCTCTCTCTGCGTGTGAGTCCTGACCAGTCAAGACAAATAATAATAATAATGCATAAGTGTTTTACCAACATCAAAGCGCTTAACATAACGTGACTTCAAATCTGGTTTCTTACTTTTTTCCCCGTTTTCCTCAACAATCTCGAAAAAAAAATGACGGAAACCATGATTTGAGCTTTTCCATACCTACATTCCCGTAAACAGAACAACGACATAAATACATCGACATGCCCTTCATAAAAATCGCCTCATTCGTTTTCCAAATAACGCGAAAATGAACAAAAAAAAACACCTTTTCCATAAGAAAACCATGTTTCCAGCTTTTTACCTTTTTCATATCTATATCCCCGTAAAGAGAATAAAGAGACGAAATAAATACTATCGCACACGTCATTCTCACGTTTTCAGTTTTCCAAAAATCGGCAAAATGTGAAAAACGCATGTTTTGACCTAAAACCCTAAGTTCACCTTTTCGACACCTACATTCCCGTAAAGAGCACGACGAGACGAAAAAAACGAATCCAAGCACGCCCTCCGAGCATGGCCCGTTTTCCAAAAATCGGCAAAAATGTGAAAAACGCATGTTTTGACCCAAAACCCTAAGTTCACCTTTTCGACACCTACATTCCCGTAAAGAGCACGACGAAACGAAATAAACGAATCCAAGCACGCCCTCCTAGCATGGCCCGTTTTCCAAAAATCGGCAAAAATGTGAAAAACGCATGTTTTGACCCAAAACCCTAAGTTCACCTTTTCGACACCTACATTCCCGTAAAGAGCACGACGAGACGAAATAAACGAATCCAAGCACGCCCTCCTAGCATGACCCGTTTTCCAAAAATCGGCAAAAATGTGAAAAACGCATGTTTTGACCCAAAACCCTAACTTCACCTTTTCGACACCTACATTCCCGTAAAGAGCATAACGAGACGAAAAAAACAAATACAAGCACGCCCTCCTAGCATGACCCGTTTTCCAAAAATCGGCAAAAATGTGAAAAACGCATGTTTTGACCCAAAACCCTAAGTTTACCTTTTCGACACCTACATGCCCGTAAAGAGCACGACGAAACGAAAAAAACGAATCCAAGCACGCCCTCCTAGCATGAATCTTCCATTCCAAGGTCGCGGGGGCTCACAACTTCCTAAGTAGTGCAGCTCCCCACCCCCTTACCACGTTTTTATTTTAGTGTGGATATACTCCGTCCATGGAAAAGGAGAGTTCACCACGAGTCCTACGACACCTCATAGGTTTAAATCCGATTATTGGTTAGCGACATAGTCAAAAGCCGATGACCTATTAGTTTTTATGGTTTATTTCAATACATATTAAAAAAACACTCATTAATAAATCATCATTTAAAAAGCCCGCTCTCTTACAAAACTCCTCAAGTGCGCATGCGTATTAAAAACATTCATCGCCAAAATGTCAAAAAACAACATGTTTACCCCAAATGGCGTTTCCCAATTCCATCCATTTTTAAAAAATAACCTCACCATCATCTAGAGCGGAAAAAATACCATCCAAACGACCCCTCACTCGACCCTACTCCTTTCCCACCACCTAACCCTTTCCCAACATAGGCATACATATTCAAGCACGAGCGCGACTTCAGGAAACCAACACTACCCCACTACTCGCGAATGACCTTTTAGTTTTGGTCTTTTAATCAAATAAAGAGGCTATAGGAAAGTAGGGGGCATTACTAGCAGTGCTAGGACACCCTGTATGTTCTAATCCCATGTTTGGTTAGCGAGATATCAAGTTCGGGCCAAATACGAGGGTGGCTCAATAAGAAGTGGTGCAACTCCCCCCTTACCACACTACTTACGGTAAAATAATGGAACGTCCCTTGTATATTCCATCGGTTTATTTTACAAGGCTACACGACATGGTTGTTATAATACCTCCAGGGGTCGCCTTGTGTTAGTTACACTGGAGGTGTTTAAAAATGGAAATGCTGAACACCATTCCACACAATCACCTGAGGCCATGTATCGTTTATTCAAGTGGTTATATACAGTATTCCCTCTGGTATAAATATATTTATTTTTCAATAATTGGATCATACACCACGATATTAAACTGAACTAGAGAAATCCTCACGGCAGCAGTGCGTAATGAAACTCAAGAGTTGTGAGAGAAAGGTGCAACATCGATTGCGAATGAAATAGTACTGGGCCAACATTAAAATGCAGAAGAAACGGTTGACATGACGTGGTCCTTATTTGGCCGTAACGAAGGAATAATTATAATAATAATTCATACAAAACAAACTTCGACATTACAACACTGTCATCAAACCGGCAAGTCTCTACGCAAGCGAAACACTTGCACTCAATAAGAAATATGAACTTGAAGACATCAAGAAAGAAGAAAGAAAAATCATTCGGAAAATACCACAGTCAATCAAGACAACTAAATAATACTCAAACATCGAAGACGACATCAGAAAAAGACGATTGATATTCTTCGGGCACATAAGTAGACTGCCGAATACCTGACTAACCAAAACAATACTAGATTACTGTGAGAGTTCTTAAATCGGTAAAAATTCTATTGGGCGCCACTCATTTCCATAATGAGATAGAAATACGGAAAACATAACCGGGTGAGTTAGCCGAGGTCGTTGCGGCATGACTGTTGGCAGTCGCTCACATCCGGAAGGCGAGGAGGTTCGAATCCCCCCGCCGGCAACCTTGAAGATGGTCTTCTGTGGTTTCCCATCTTCCTTCCAGGCAAATGCCGGGGTTGGTCCCTAACTATAGGCCACAGCCGCTACCTTCCAACTCCTCGACCCTCCCATCCAACATTCCTCCCCAACGGTACTTGTAGCTCACCCATTGGGTGTCCGTCTCGAAGCAGCTACAAAACTGACGAGCCGAACATGTCCTCGGACACTCCCGGCACTAAAAGCCATACGCTAAAAAAAAACACAAAAAAAAAAAAAACGGAAAACATATGACTCTTCTCCCGGGAAGAAGGACAATAAGCTTGCTTATGGCAAAACACTCTCCCCCCTCTCGTAGAAATAATAAATGTAAAGAGTAAATATGGAAATGACCAAATAACCACTACAGAGTATAATGGTATGACGGAAAGTATAATATTTTATGAATTAATCTGTGTCTAACTAACCGAAAAATACCGTGCATTGCATATTCTATTAGCTACCTAAGCTTACTTGTGATTTGGGTTATAACGTATTCAGGTGTTCTTTATTTTCCTTAACTTGCGACATTTCTGGTCCATCTAATAAAGGTGCATATCACGAATACTTCTCCGTTATTTCAAGATGTGAATCTTCTCCATTAAATATTTACATTCACTAGGACATGTAAAATCTCGTCGTTATTAGCCTATTTTCAATTTTGAAAAAATAGGCTTATGAGATCACCTTTTGTCCGTGTGTGTGTGTGTGTGTGTGTGTGTGTGTGTGTGTGTGTGTGAGGAGTGTGCCTGTCCCCCTAATAAAATCTGAAGGGCTGGAGCGATTTCAATGAAATTCGGTAAGTTCATAGCACTATTCCGGACGACCCCGACCGTAACCTTCGAATTTTGTTACCTCTCACCAATCCAACATGGCGGCTGTGCGAATTATTTCACCAGCATTCAATATCTCCGAAACTATCGAGATATCTCCCTGGTAATTTTTGCTGTGATAAAGGGAACTACTAGAAGTTCACCTATGTGACATTTGAAAAACTGGTGACTACAAAACCAACATGGCGGCCACGCGAATTTACGACGTTTAAATAGACGTTTCTCGCGATTTAACCAACCTAACGCAATAAAACTTGGTACAGAATATGTTTTTACACATTGTAATGCACCGACATCTAACTTTGGTCAATTGTTTACATAACCACGAGATGGCGGCTGTGCGAAATATTTCACCGGCATTCTATATCTCTGAAACTGTTAGCGGTATCACCCTGAAATTATGTACGGAGATAAAGGGCACTACTAGATGTTCATCTATAAGATTTTCAAAAAACGGTTAACTACAAAACGAACATGGCGGCCAAGCGAATTTGAAAATTTTAAATAGACCTTACTCGCGATTTAATGTTCCAAACGCAATGAAATCTGGTACAGGAAATGTTTATACACATTGTAATGTACTGGTATCTAATTTAGTTCAATTGTTCACATAACCTCAAGATGGCGGCTTTGCGAATTTTAAAATTAAGTTTTAATTTCTTGTGTCGCAATCATGCGATCCAAGTGAAAGTTTGTATAATGAACCTACGCAATAATTTTCCTTTAATGGTAAACGACTCTATGGCATATACATTTAACAATCCAACATGGCGACCATCCGAAATATTTAGACGGCTCTGAATATCTACGAATCTATTACAGCAATCAAACTGATTTTTTTTAATGTTCATAGGGCTATGAACTTACGTTCACCTATAGGACTTTAAATAACCTGGTGATCACAAATCCAAAATGTCGGCGTCGCGAATTATAAATATTCACATGGACTTTTCTCGCAATTTAACCATCCGAGTGCAGTGAAACTTGGTACAATAAATCCTTATACGAATGATAATCCACTGGCATCTAATTTGTTTCAATTGTTGCCATAACCACAAGACGGCAGCTGTGCCAAGTTTTAATATCTCCTTGTTACTCCTTGTGTCCTAATCATGCGATTGAAGTTTGAATGCTACAGATACACAATAATCTGCATGTAACAACACATAACTCTAAGACCTACATATATAAAACTCAACATGGCGACCATCCGAAATATTTAGTTGGTTCTCAATATCTACGAATCTATTTCAGCAATCAAACTGAAATTTTGTATGTAGATAGAGGCAATTAACATAAGTAGGTTATATGAAAATAGGCTGTATTGTTCTTCACGGAACTACTTGTTTTTATAACAGCTTCCATCCGATGCCAAACAACAATAAAAAAGAAACTTTACTAAAGCGTGTGTATATCTAGTCACTGCCACCTAGATCCTAGTCAGTTACTAAACATTGCGTTAGTACGACGTTTTACTGTGTCGCTCCTAAGTATGTTTCGCTACATATAGAACACAAGGCCCTCATGCATCAGACTGGATACTTACTTCCATACTACAACTGGGCACTTTCCGATTAAATTTACAAAATATACAATTATACATGACAATAGACAATGATGAGGAATGTCTTTGCAGATCCAAGATCTGTCACATTACATATCATCACTGAAAAGTACAACACCATGGATGAAAGAAGTACAAAAAGGCATGCGAACTGCTAACATAATCGACACATCATACAGAGAATCCTTCCGTAACAAAGTGAACAACTGGGAAGTCCGACCAGAGCAACCAAAACCTACACCTTACGGACCTCAATGGTCTTACGAAAGAAAATTGGCATTCTCCAACAGAATGAAAAAAATACTGGCAAAATAAGAACAAAGTCAAGAATTGAGCCAAATTGCTTAACGCTTTCCAATATTGGGAAAATACGCTGTAAATAAATACATAAATAAATACATAATTATTCATAATGTTGAATTTTGGGCTTATGCCGTGTTTTATTATATCAAATCCGACGCGTTTCGAAAGAAACCATGTCTTTCTTCGTCAGGAATAATCTGAAATACGACAAATGATTACTAAGAGAAAGCAACAAGGAAACGAAAAAAGATGCCCAAAGATGGAAGCCATTATAGCCCCATGTTAGGGTCAACGAAAAGCAGCAGGGTTCTGATAATAGGTAGCCAGGATTCACTGAGATTGTAGCCGGTGTCGCGGTAGAAGTTATCTGGGTGTTTACGTATATCAACCGCCTCCCTGATGATTCTGGGAAGATATTGCATTATACGGGCAAGAACATCCACTCCTTGGAACATGACATCATGGCCAGGTGTTAAAGCATGATGAGCAACAGCTGATTTATCAGGTTGAATGAGCACTGGCTTGAAAAGAATAAACTCGCAAAACAAAAGAGGTCCTGCATGTTTTCGGAATTTGTATATTTATACCAAAATGATCCCCAACTATTGCTAGGTCTAAAATAGAAAATTGTTGGCAATACCTACAACTAGTTGGAATATACAATACATTATACCTCTGAACATGATGATTTTTGTATGATCTTCCAACAGTTAAAAGGTCATAACGTGAACAATACTTGGCCCAATTGAACGAAATCAGGAAGTATATATTCTATCAGATGTAAGAGCTCAGAAAGAGAATCGCAGAGCACTAGTAACACAAGTTTAGATTTTAGGTGACATATTGTGCCCGTTTGACGAGAATTTCGGGGAGCCATAGACCTTAAATGACCCTTCCGAAACCCCCATCTCCCAGGAAGACATATAGGACGGGAAGGAATGCATTCTTGGACTGGGAAAATACTCAAGAAACTGTACTCAGGGGGTGTCGGGTGTAATAAGTGGTGAAACTACCAGTTCAGAGGAATACAAACACAACAAATACAATAAAGAGGCCAGGCTTACATTTAAATCACACTCAGTTTATTCAAAAAAGTGGCAGACCCCAAAATACTTCCGAGAGGTGAAAACGGCTAGTCCGTGCCAAACAATGTTCACAGTAATGTAGTTCGTCTCCGTGCGACAATCCTAATAAATTAAACCTCTCGATGTCCTACGCAAAAATGGACATCAAAGAATGCAATCTAAGAGGATGACACGTAGATCTTCCCTATAAAATTACTTCAGAAATTCAATAATAATAATAGTACAAGCATGATTCAACAGCAAAGAGAGTTATTTACTTGTTTACAATGCAACGTATCAGTTACATTTAAAGCATAATAAGTTTAAAGCTACGCTATGATGGTGTCATCTCCAACATTCAACGTTATAGTCATTTAATCTAATACCTATCGTACGTTAATAATAACAATGATGTAAACAAGAAGCATTTCATCCTAAATTTATTTCCAAGCTAAAGCTATGCACATTCTGAACCTAACAGAACACATGAAAATCTAGTCTAATTCACAACACAAATGAGTAACATGTAACCCTCTTAAATTACTTGCGCAATGGGCGCCACTGATCCTACCTTCCTACATCGCAAATTCACTGTTTGTGAACTTGGGTCTTGTTTCGTTTTGAGAGAGAAAAATTAGGTCGGCGACTGCATGAGTAAAACATGTCTAACGTTGCATTATCAGGTTAGCTACTGCGTTTAAACACGTAACCAACTGATTGTCGTCGCTCAATAGGGAGAGCTATATTTGTATTTAAGTGTGTCGAAGAATCAAGTCTAAGTTATGGTCATCAAGGTTCATTTAAGTTTATAGGTTTACTTACATTTTATTAGACTTCCTAGCTCTTGGTTTATATTCAATTTTAAGTTGAAAATCCTGATATTTGATTATTACCTTCTTATTTATCAGATTAGTTCAGTCCTATCAGTTTCATTGTATCTTTTTAATGACCATGCTAAATTTGTAAAGTGTATACGATTGATGTATCAAGCATCCAATCTCAAACACATCATTGGAAGAAAAATCAATTCCAAAACATCAAATAGCACCTCTGTGAGCTGATCAATACCACTGATCCATTGATCATCCACTGCAATAACGAGACGAAAGTCGTGTGCGTTATCAGCTCATAAAGTACCATAACTTATACTAGCATCTAAGGGTAATCATATCCTACCACTGTAGTGCGTTTAAACATAACATTGTTCTGACTAAATTGATACAATCCAAGCTTGAGGATAAGGTTTAATCTTGCTGTAATAACAGCCGTGTACTCTGAACTTATAGAAAGGTGCATTATTTACTCATATATCAGACATCTAATGTCTGGAAAACTTGTATTAATAAACCTGGGTCTTTTGCTTACAGTCCTATAAAATGACCCCTTCCTTCGAACTCAAGGTAGCCTGCTCTGCTCTTCTTGCAAAGTTACAATTCATAGCTTGTTTGGCAGTCGTCTGAATGTCGAATTTATAAAGTTGTTCTTTCACTTCTCCACATTTCATAAACAGGTTTTCAGGTAGTAATGTCTAGTATTCACTCCGCTCACAGCCTTCTAAGTAATTTTATCAAGAAAAGGGTGCGCTGTCATCGCGTTTACAAGGTCAAAATAAACAAAAAAGTGTGTCATTGACTTCTTTCTCGGCCAACAGGTGGTCGTTGAGTTTACTGCTCCAGTAAAAATGCAGTTATTCAGACATGATTATGTAACAAAATCCTACACGTTAGAGTGTGTTGGTTCGATGCACTGTCGAACTAGAGAAAGGTATATTTACAAAAATTGTTGGCAAATGCGTTTATCACATGCAATTGCAAATGATACGACATAACTTGTGGTTACTCCACCACCAGGAATACATGTTAATAATTAAGCCTACCTAAGAATGTTCGGCGTAAGGTCTTAATAAACTAATCTAATCCCCATTACGAGATCGCACATAAAAATATATTTCGGCTATCAGCCAGACTCACGTGCGTGCTTCACATTTCCTCAGTGAAATGACTTGCATGGTTTAGGTAGCAAGTAAGGCATAATGGTGGCATGCCTGTAATACACGTGCCTTCCTCATAGTGTGATTCAGCCATCACTGAACCATTTATAGTGTGATACAGCCGTCGCTAAACCCCGCCATCCTGTGGGTTTTTATTCCATTCCTAATTCCATTGTGGAAGGAATAATTGGCATTTCATCGTCGTGAAAAGTGTGTATTAGCAATGCCATGATGTTGAATTCGTTGGTTAGCACTGAATTTACTGTTAGATTCTAACTAGCAGTTGCACACTGAAGTTACACTTATCAGCGGATAGCATGTAATAATGGCCATAGATCTTCCGCTCACAGAGTTTAATAACAGCAGCTTGTGCCACTGTGCACACTAAAAACTGGGTTACTTTAATTCAAACGTGATCTGTTCTTTACTGTATTGCACTGTTCCTAGCAATATCGTTGCACTTTCGATAAACGTGGTTGGCAGCGTGTTCGATGCCTGCGTAGAAAATTATCAGAAATATTACAAATGTTCAAAATCTGCGTTCACTTATTGTTTTAAATTCACTTAACAGCTTTGCTGCACGCAAAAGCTTATCCCAGTTCGTTGGATTAAGCTATAATCGACGGATATTTCTCGATTTTGACGAGCACGATTTTAACGTAGTCACAGGACCATGCCTGCATTAAGTTGCACGTCAAGCTAAGACAATGCTTGTGATAAGAGTGTTTCAGCAAGAAGCCGGATGCACTATCTAGCCATCAGTCAAATGTGCGACTGTAAAATATCTATGGCTTTCTCAGTGGGTTTTTAATATTCATGTTTCCTTTCCATAGTAAATTAAATCATGCTTCTGTGCATCAAAAATATGTACAACATTGGTTAACAATTACATCCTTATCAAATACACAAAAATATATACATTCACAGCGCGGCAACTCATATGAATCAAATGAGCGCTTTACATGTCTTCTCTTTGGAAGTCTCTGCTTCTCTCAAGGATGGTACACGCGTATTGGTAGGTGTGTCTGTACCAACTGACGAGCCCAACGACACACTGGGGCGAAAAGCTGGCATTGTTTGTGCTAACTGGGCCATTTTTATCATTTACTAGATGAAGTACCCGTTCTTCGAACGGCTTTTAGTACTTGCTGGCCTAAATTATTAATATATATAATCACACCTTCCTAATGTAGTTATGTTATTTTCATGCTACTAACTACATGTGTAGACTAAATGCATTTTCACTCACCAAATTAATAATTAGAGGTAGAAAAGTGAAAATCCTTAGCCTGCTTTCAGTCGACCGACCGGGTCAGGGAATGGAATGAATGAAACCCCCATCTAGCAGCGAGGATATGAAGTGTGCCGGCTGCCGAAGCCTGTCGCACTCTCCTGGGGCAATGATTAAATGAATGACGGATGAAATGAAATGATGTGGAGATTGTTGCTGGAATGAAATTGTGACAGGGAAAACCGGAGTACCCGGAGAAAAGCCTGTCTGAATCCGCTTTGTAGGTGAGAAAGTGGGTTTATATATTGGAATCAAATATCAGCTTCTATGTAGTAAAAGTTAAATAACCTGTCTTAAATATTGAACACCTATCGTTTAGCGTCTTCATACTATATTTAAACATATAGGCCTAAATATTATGCTAAAAATACATCAAACTTGATAGCAATTATCATATCCGCAATGAGTAATATCGCGGAAAGTACGTACCATGTCATGATAAAGAGTAACAGTAACGGAACAAACTTCAATCATCCCAAGTAATAATAACAAAACAACTTAATCACAGAAAATTGTTCTAAGTTTATGCCGTGTCTTGTGCGAGATTACGCCTAGTAACTCCGAGATGGTTCATCAGCGGGCTCTTGTGGTCTATTTGCGGACTACCAAAGGAGAAGCAAACTGTGTGATACCTCAATTCTTATTTAGAACACCTCTGCTACTTTACTGCGAGAGCTAAACGCTAAAACCGTCTTTCATCTCCCTATAAAGGCTTCCAAAATGATTGTATATTGAATTTCAAGGCCAAACAATTAAAACTCAGCAACTTTTCTAGTTTTACGCCGTGTTTTGTGCGTTTTTTTTATTGGCCGTGAGAGGCATAATACCAACTTTATTGAAATAAATTTGCCCAGTTCTGCAGTAAGATTAATATGAACACTAAATAAACTAATGTGACAGTCGTTAGTCTTCGACACATTCGTCTGTGAATTAGGTTTTTTGACCATGGTAAAAAACAACTAAATGCAGATAAATATTGGCGAACTGAAATATTCATTTAACGAAAAACAAATCGATAAAAAGGATGAAAGCATACCATGCAAAGTAGAAAGCATTATAACATTGTGCAACAGCGTAAAGATCCATATACTCACATACAATAACCGGCACAAAGAGTATAAAATTAGACTCAAAATCATGTCTCGTTTCGGACTCCAAAAACTACCTCTACAAATAAAACAGTTCATGTAGATACTAACATACTCTAACATCACTCGGCGTTGACCGTGTTTTATAGGACATATTTTGGTTTTACTCGCTAACCGTTGGAGATACACGAAAAGTGATAAGGACCTTTCGGATAGAAAATTAAATTTTAAAGCTCGTAGTGCCATCAAAAAATTGCCATTTCGTAGCGTTCTATTTTTATTTGAAATAGAAATATGAAAATAGTCGCCATTTTTAAATAGTGCAACACATCGAAATCAAAAGAATCCTATATGTAAAACTGGTAAATCAGCTACATCATGCAAAACTTCATTTAAATCGGACCAGTGGTTTTTGCGTTAATGAGTAACACACAGACTGACAGACAGACACACAGACAGAATGACACACACCATCTCATTTTTAGCCTACTTTTCACATTTTGCAAAAATGAGGAAAAAGTAGGTTTATGAGATCGATCCGGGAAAATGTGTGTCTGTCTGTCTGTCTGTCCTTCTGTCTGTCTGTCTGTCTGTCCAGCTGTGTGTGTGTCCCCCCCTATCAACTCCTAAACGGCTGCAGCAATCAAAACCAAATTTGGTATGAGTAAAGATGTGCACCGGAATAGCTCACGTCCATATTTGAAAATGATGTCAGTGCTATCAACTGCTGAAAAAACGCACTGGAAATTTGAGCTCCATATTGGATATCTTGCAAGGTATGCATGGGAGCTATTCCAAAATTGGCACACATGTAGATAATACTATTTCAGTTTAATTTCCAGGAGGCCAGCCATGACAGTGTTGCCACAATAATTTTAAGCCTTCTGATAAGTCCAATGTTTAAATGCATATAACTTCTACACTATCAATTGGATTTCAACCAAATTTGGTATGTAATATCTGTACATAAACAGATATCACTGAGCGTATTCTTAAGAGCCACCAGGTCTGCCAACTGTTAATAGTTGCTCTCTCTATTTTTATTAATCCAAATACCAATATATCAGAAAGTATGCAAGCCAACAGCTTTAAACTATGCACACGTATATTCTGACATTTTAGATTAATTTGGAGTAACTTATATACGTCAGTTCTACCAACATGATTATAAGTCTGCTGATAGTACCAATTTTTAAATACATGTAACTTTTATACTATCAGTTGGATTTCAACCAAATTTCGTATGTGCTATGTGTACCATAACATAAATGACTATAAGTATTGTTAAGATCAATCAGGGCTGCCAACTGTTAATAAATGCTGTCTATATTATTTTTACCCTAATATCAATATATCAGAAAGTAAGCAACCAACAGCTCTATACTTTGCACACGTATAGCACCTGACATTCTAGATTAATTTGGAGTAATTAATACTAGGCAGTGCTGCCAACATGATTCTATGCCTCCTGATATGTCCAATTTTAAAATACATGTAACTTCTATACTAACAAATGGATTTCATCCAAAATTGGCACAACAAGATACCATAATAATTCAGATTATTTCTGACCAGCACACGCATGGTATTGTTGGCAACATGCTTTTCTGCAGATAGATCCAGTGGCTAACAGCATGTAACGTCCATTGGACTTCAACCAAATTTTGTATTCTGTACCTTAAGAGGTGGAACTAAGAATATATTCAGTCACCAGGGCTGCCAACTGTAGTGCTCTATTAGGCTACATTATAACAGGTATATTTTGAACTAATTTGATATTTCGATATTACCAACTTAATTTCGTCATTATTCTAGATAGGTTCATATACTGTAGAATAATCATTGGCATGAAAAGTAGGCTGTATAGTTCTTCACGGAACTTCTTGTTATATATTAGTATGATTGATAATTCATCAGCTCAAATGGTAACTACGTCATATTCCCTTCGGGAATATTCAAAACCTTGTTAGTATAAGGATCGACGTAAGGTATGAAACAACAAGGAGAGAAACAGGAGAAAGGTGACTTGGAGAGCTGATGATGATATGTGTGTGTATTTGCATTTGTCTGGGAAATGCTCGGTCAAATGAGATCCCAGGGCATTTGGTGCAATGAAGGTTCTTACGAGTCAAAGAGAATTAGAACGCGGACTTTACATTGCAGCGTTTCTGAAGCTTGATGGTAGTGCTCATCTTCGTATATTGCAGTGGTTGCAGACACAAGGGATAGGAGAAGCAAAGCTAATATAGCACCAGCTCTGTCGTTGGATCTTTTTCGTATTCCTCATGACTGATCATCAACTTCCTATCATACTGTGAACGGAACTGCAGAATATGCTACTAGCTTCTTCCTTACTATCCATAGAGTAGTGACTAAATTTCACTTCAATAAAATTCAATTATGGCATTATTGCCATGTTCTGCCTCGTGAGCAAGACAGTGAAGAAGTGCGTTCGATACCCAGCTCAGTCTTCCTAGAAGTGCTTGTTTCTTAGTTTTACACGTCTATTCAAGGCGAATGCTGGTATGGTTTTTAATTTACAGTGAAGGCTGCCTCTTGCCCTTCCTAGTCTAAATTACAAGTACGCACACTTGACAGAGGATTAACACAGGCTAGAAAGTCACTTTTGAAAGCCTTTGTCTGGAGCGTGGCACTCTATGGAAGTGAAACGTGGACTATTGCTGCAGCAGAAAAGCGGAGAATTGAAGCATTTGAAATGTGGTGTTGCAGGAGAATGATGAAGATCAGATGGGTAGATAGGGTTACAAACGAAGAGGTATTAAGACTAGTGGGAGAGGAGAGATGTTTCTGGTGAATGCTAATGAAGAAAAGAGATAGGATGGTAGGACACATACAGTACTAAGACACCCAGGAATAGCAAGCTTGGTTATGGAAGGAAGGGTCGAGGACAAGAACTGTAAGGGTAGACCAAGGTTTCAATATGTTAAACAGATTGCCTCAGATGTAGGGAGTGGTAACTATGTAGAGATGAAACGATTATCTCAGGGCAGGGAGGCATGGAGCGCTGCATCAAACCAGTCAAAAGACTGAAGACTCAAACAACGACAACATGAGGCACATCCTATACACATGGAAGCACACTGGGCTGAAATGATCATGTTATATCAAGCCCACAAACGATTAACAACAACAACAACACGGTCTCTTGTTCTTAAGGGGCTCTATCATAAAGGACGATACTGGTCATCATGACGATCCTATACTCTGTATTTCAAAAGATAGGACGTGAAGGAAATGGCGGGAGTTTGGAACAGCTGAGCTGCGTTGCCAAATTTTTATTGTTGATGTAGATCAGCTAATTCGAACAATACACAGGGCGTCACCTCGGACATTATTTCGGTATTATTATGCGCAATATAATGCGAATGTCGATCCTGAGTCAACGCCGAGGACATTCAATTAGAGAAATACGGTATAAAACAAATAAATAACACACCGAAGCTATGCTACCTTTATCACCGTTATTCAATAAATACGAGAAAGAGGCCAAACACTCGACAGCTATTCAAATATAAGGTGCGTTCAATAAGTAACAAGCCGGAGGCTGGAATGTGCAAACCGGTGACGACATCGGCTAATCGTGGCGTGTGTAACGAGGTGTGATTCCGACCAGAGCGTGGAAGGTCACAGCCCGTCGCTAGAGGGCACGCGTGCACGTCACGTGCCGATACAAAGCGAGCAGCAGCATGCATTAATCGTCCAACGCTGCCAGTCGCATTGCAAACAGTGACATGGAGGCGTCAAACGAAGAGCAAAGAGGTGTTGATCGGTTTCTGACAGCGGAAGGAGTAGGGGGAACGGTCATTCATCGCCGAATGTCACAAGTGTACGGCGAACACTGCATGTTCCTTGCAAGGGTCAAGGCGTGGCACAAGCGCTTCAGGGAAGGACGGGTGTAGTTAGCCGATGTTGCCCGGTCTGGGGCACCCCCCTGCATTACTGATGACAATTTCCAGCTGGTTGATGCACTCATTACCCAGGACCGCCAAGTGACAGTGAACGCCATAGCCGCCGTGGTCGCTCCACGACAATACACGACCTCATACGGCCAACACAGGCGCGGCACTCCAGCAGAAATTCAAATGGAAGGTTCTCGGCCACCCTCCATACAGTCCAAACCTCTCTCCCTGTGATGACGCCATGTTTGGTCCCCTGAAAAGCACTTTGCGGGGCCAACGATTCACCTTGGACGCCGACGTCCAGCTGTAGCCTACGTGCGGAACTGGTTCACATCGCAGCCCAGGGAATTTTATGAGACAGCCATTCACCGCCTCGTGTCACAGTGGGACAAGTGCCTCAACAGCCAGGGCCAATACTTCTAACATACAGGTACTGGTTTCTGTAATTATGCCTCCAGCTCGTTACTTTTTGAACGCACCTTATATAATAAAACATACAAACACAAAGTAATCTGATGATGAATATATCAACACTCACCATGCAATGATTATATCTTTCAAGATCATTCACTGCTTACAGCAGTTAACACAGTACACAGAAACAACATAATGATAACATCAAGCATACTCACTCACTGTATCACGTCTCAGTAGGTTAATAAATAATAGCTTTTGTGATTCCACAAACGTAATGTTAAGGTAAAGAAGTATTTAGCGCCGAGCACACTACCAAGCTGCTCTGTGCGATATTATTGCCATCTTTTTACATTATCGATTTGTAGGCTATCACGAGTCCAGGGCCTACCTGTTCGGGGAAAGCTGTACAGTGTTGCCGAAATGGAACCCATCAGGCATCATGGCGCGCCTCGCTCGGAGGCGATGGGCTCCATCTCAGCAACGCTGTACAGCTTTGCGCGGAGCGGCTAGCTGGTAAACCATGTCTTATTTTCCCGTACAGATACAAACCGATATAAAATAAGTGAATTAATTTACGTATTTCACAGTCATACAGCATCACTTTCTGATGTATAAGGATCACAACGCGACCAAGAACTACATTTTCCAACCACCCCGAGCCGAGAAAAAGTTACCTTTCAAACATGATAACAGCTATGTTTCTTGGACATACAAAATTTTGAAATTGATAAATCAGTTATACAACATTCAAATGTATATTGCGTTAAAATTTGGATTCGATCTGATGACGGGGTTTTGAGATAATAATTTTTAAATATGACGCAAGGTTGAAACACGCTTAAAAACGGGCACGTTTTGTGTTCCAACTGCGATGAAAAATATTAAAATATAAACTAAAAATTCCAAACCTACACGAACTAAAGTAAAATAGAACGACGAAAATGATGATGTTATTGGATTTTATGTAGGTCTATTGGTTACTTTACAAACAACCATCAAACTCGAGTGCACATAATACTTTGGTCGACAGTAAGTGTAATGGATCTGATGATGATCGCTTGACGAAACTGGTAATCCAAGTGTATTTATTAATCTCGTGTATTATTTTTTCATGATTAGGGAATAACCCATCTCACTCGTGTTGACGGACTGGAAAACATCAAACAATCAGTATAGTGTACTTGGCAGCGGAATACATGATTTGTAATTCAACGATTTACTTATTTATCGTACGGCTTTAAGTGCCGGGAGTGTCCGAGGACATGTTCGGCTCGACTGAGTCTGTCAATGCGTCTAGCGGACATACATAGGGTGAGCTACAAGTTCCGTCCAATTTCAAGTAGTTCCAACTTTCGCTACCTAGTTGTGAACGTTGGAACTTTGATAGAGCGTTCTGACGAAATCTATCCTAAAAAATTAGCTTCACTCAAGTTTAGTCTGTGGAAGGATCATTTGAATGCCATAAATCTATGACATGGGACCGCCAGCTTTACTTCCCCTCCGATGGAGGGCATACTGAAGGATTTTAACGCTATTAAAAAATCCGACGACTTTGGCGGGGTTTGAACCCGCTATCTTGGCCACCAACAACGCCACCGAAGGAATTCAACGATATTTTACATTCAATGACAACATCCAGCTTCATCGGTGAGAGAAGTGCACTCTAATGTCTTCAAGGTCCTTAAATATTCAGGACGTGAGTTGTTTTTCCCACTTTGGTGTTGGAATAACTGGTTCATCGCACATACTGCATTATCGAGCCAAACGGTGTCGGCACTTTGCGCTAGCTAGGGCGTGGATCCCTATCAAGACAGAATCAAACGACACAATATTATCTGGCCTTGCTGCTGTTATGTGCAATAGGAGCATTTCCATCGGAAACCCAGGGGGCGTTTAAGTTGAACCTTCCTCTCTGAGATATGGTTGTTGTTCTTTGAGTCTTCAGTATTTTGACTGGTTTGATGCAGCCCTCCATGTCTCCCTGTCCTGAGCTAATCGTTTCATCTCTACATAGCTACCACACCCTATATCCGAGGCAATCTGTTTAACATATTCTAACCTTGGACTACCCTTACTTTTCTTGGCATCGACCCTTCCTTCCATTACTAAGCTTGCTATTCCTGGGTGCCTTAGTGTGTGTCCTACCAACCTATCTCTTCATTAGCAGTCACCAGAAACATCTCTCCCCTCCCACTCGTCTTAATACCTCTTCGTTTGTAACTCTATCTACCCATTTGATCTTCATCATTCTCCTGTAACACCACATTTCAAATGCTTCAATTCTCCTCTTTTCTGCTGTACCAATAGTCCAAGTTTCACTTCCATAGAGCTCCACGCTCCAGACAAAGGCCTTCAAAATGACTTCCTAATACCTAAATCTAAATATGGTTACGGTTAAAAATTATTGTAGTTCCAGTTCCTTTCCTTTTTACTCTTGAGATGACATAATTAGTGGAGATCTGAAAAAAGGCTTCTGGGCTCCGTTGAATATAGAATACCAACTGTGTATTTCCTTGGAGTTGAACATACCGTAATTAATCAGGGAAGACTATTTAATATTATTATTATTATGATAGTTGTTGTTTTAAGGGGCCTATCATCTGGTTTATCGGCCCCTAATTGTTCGGATGATCGTGAAAATGTAAATGAAACTATACGTACAACTAACTACATACTTACAAACTAGAAGAGCAAATGTAAAACAGAGAGAAGAATAAGGGAAACAAAAGACAGGAGGAAAGGAAAAGTCCTCAACCCTTGACGAATAAGAATTAAGGGACTTGGACGAAAGGAGAGCCACGAAAGGCAGGGAGGAAAGCGAAAGAGGACAAGGACCGCCCCAAAGGCAAAGGAAGAAGGAAAAAAAAACCAGACTCAGCTCAGGAAGCCCTCGGGGTCGCCAACTCCTGAACTCACCAGATGTGAGCCCTTGAGGGTGTAGCACAATCTAGGGTGCACTATAAGTGGAGGGGCTACACACACCCTGGCTGCGTTAAGGCCTTGAGCAGAGGTCACGAGATACATTAAAAAGAAAATAAGAGGTCTGACCCCTCGAAGAATGAGGGATCAGGTATGATGAGACGAGGGCCAATTAAGGCGAGAAATTGAAAGACTCCCTAGCCTTCGGATACCCAAATACCGTTGGGTTCGGAAGAGAACAAGAGTTGACCAAGAGAGGTCGACAGGAAAGAAGACGGAGAGGAGCCCAGCACAAGTAAGTGGAAGCAATGCCGGACTCAGCTGTGGGTCCCGTGGTCGCCAACCAACGTCCCACTATATGTGAGCGCCTGGGGGAACAAGACAGTGAGGAGCCCAGCACAAGTAAGTGGAAGCAATGCCGGACTCAGCTGGGGGTCCCGTGTTTGCTAACACACGTCCCACTAGATGTGAATCCCTGGGGGGAACTATTTAATAGATGAGATTCAAGACCACTCGTCTCAAATATCTGCATATACATTGACTCCGTGCAATTAGTTAGACCGCTCGGTGGTTACAGCCAAATAGGCTAGTAGCCATAACATATTTCACCCACGTTGTGCAGAGTGACTAAAGCATGTCCCCCTTTGTTCGGGGACTCCCGATCCACGCCCAGCGGGAGGGAAAATGAAGGTGAATATTAATATTAGAATTGAAGACCAGTGCAGTGTTCTTGACAGCCTAGCAGATTGCAGTGCACCGAGAGTCCTTCTATTTCCCAATCGTTGTCATAAATAAAGGGGATGGAAGAAGAGAGTGCACATTGATGGCAGGATAATAGAGTGCATTCGATTTGCAGATGACATGGTGTTGCTAGCAGAGAATGAATGGATACTGAATGGAATGATAGCAGAACTAAATGCAACCTGTGAGCAATATGTAATGCGCATTAATAAGAGCAAGACAAAGAGTATGGTGATAAGAGCAAGAGGGAAGAAAGTAATAAACACCAGGACGATATTGAACAAGTGTCAGTTTTTAAATATCTAGGAAGCATACTAACGGATGATATGAGAAGCAGTAAAGAAGTAAGAACTCGCATTGCCGTTGCTAAAGAAGCCTTCAACTGAAAACAAGTAGCTCCGTGGAGAAATATACAGCCTATTTTCATTTATCCTACTCATGTTAATTGCCTCTATCAACATACAAAATATCAGTTTGAAGGTTGTGATAGACTTGTAGATATTGAGAACCGTCTAAATATTTCAGATGGTTCGCAGGTTGGGTTGTTATTTATTTATGTATTTATGTACTATTTTACATGAAGATTATTTTGTACGTATGATATTCAAACTTGAATCGCATGATTAGAATACAAGAAGTAAAAACGAGATTTTAAAATTTCGCACAACTACCATCTTGTGGTTATGAAAACGATTCAAATAAATAAGATGCCAGTGGATTAATATTTGTATAAGCATCTAACGTGCAAAGTTTCACTGCATTCGGATGGTTAAATCGCGAGAAACGTCCATTTAATATGTATACTTGGCGTAGCCGCCATGTTGGATTTGTACTCACCAGGTTACTGAAAGTCCTATAGGTGAACTTATTTTCATAGCCTCTATGAACATAAAAACTTCAGTTTAATTGCTGTAAAAGATTCGTAGATATTGAGAACCATCTAAATATTTCGGATGCTCGCCATTTTGGATTGTTATATGGATAGGCCATAGAGTCATGTACTGTCCCCGTATATTCTAGAGGCGGTCTGTTGGATATCCGAAGCAATGGCTGGATTCGTAGACCCTGACTGCTCCGGCGCAAAATACAAGTCAAGGATCTACCTCCAACTAGACCCTCGCGAATATACGTGGCGGAAATTACAATACAACTGTGAATTACATGAAAAATACACTTATCTCGCGGTAAAACACTTACCTTAATCTCGGGAATCTCGTGGTCAGCTTCTCTGGACCTAAAATGGGTTTCACAGTTGCATCTCCTTACATCTAAAATAATTCACGACAACACGGCTTCTAAATAAACTAAACAATTTAATAACAAATGTAAACTAAAGCTAAACATTCACACTACAAAATAAAATACACACTCCCATTCGTTCATCTCCACTCTCACGCCACTGACAGAACAGCGTTCTATCAACATAAGGACAAAATTAGGTGTAGCTTGAGTCCATACAACAAGCTGTACAACAATTACACACCTCAGTGTATTAACATTCCTCTGGCACGCTCCCACGCACATATGGGCGCTCGGCGCACGCGATCATTGCCACGTGTCCGATGACATAACATTCACCGCTACATTCCCAGTCTGACTGGTTTAAAACAAGTAGTTCCGTGAAGAACTATACAGCCTATTTTCATATATCCTACTTATATTAATTGCCACTATCAACATACACAATTTCAGTTTGATTGCTGTAATAGATTCGTAGATATTGAGAACCGACTAAATATTTCGGATGGTCGCCATGTTGGATTTTATATATGTAGGTCCTAGAGTTATGTACTGTTACATGCAGATTATTGCGAACGTGTAGTATTCAAACTTCAATCGCATAATTAGGACACAAGAAAAAACAAGGAGATTAAAAAAATTTTCACAGCTGCCATCTTGAGGTTATGGAAACAATTGAAATAAATTAGATGCCAGTGGATTAACATTCGGATAAAGATTTACTGTACCAAGTTTCACTGCACGCGGATGGTTAAATTGCGAGAAACGTCCATGTGCATATTTATAATTCGCGTCACTGCCATGTTGGATTTGTGATCATTAGGTTACTTAAAGTCCTATAGGTGAACTTAAGTTCATAGCCCCTATGAACATTAAAAAAATTAGTTTGATTGCTAAAATAGATTCGTAGATATTCAGTATCGTCTAAATATTTCGGTTGGTCGCCATGTTGGATTGTTAAATGTATAGGCCATAGAGTCATGTACCATTAAAGGAAAATTATTGCGTAGGTTCATTATTCAAACTTTCACTTCGATCGCATGACTACATCACAAGAAATAAAAAATTATTTTAAGAATTCGCACTGCCGCCATCTTGAGGTTATGTAAACAATTGAACAAAATTAGAAACCAGAGGATTACAATGTGTATAAATATTTCCTGAACCATGTTTCAGTGCGCTTGGAACATTAAATCGCGAGAAAGGTCTATTTAAAATTTTCAAATTCGCTTGGCCACCATGTTCATTTTGTAGTTAACCGGTTTTTGAAAATCTTATAGATGGACTTCCAGTAGTGCCCTTTATGTCCGTACAAAATTTCAGGGAGATACCGCTAATAGTTTCAGAGATATAGAATGCCGGTGAAATATTTCGCACATCTGCCATCTTGTGATTATGTAAACAATTGAACGAAGTTAGATGTCGGTGCATTACAATGTATATAAGCATATACTGTACCATGTTTCATTGCGTTTGGTTGGTCAAATCGCGAGAAATGTCTATTTAAAAGTCGCAAATTCGCTTGGCCGCCATGTTGGTTTTGTAGTTACCAGGTTTTCAAAAGTCACATAAGTGAAGTTATAGTAGTTCCCTCTATCACCATAGAAAATGTCAGGGTAATATCGGTAATAGTTTCGGAGATATTGAATGCTGGTGAAATATTTCGCACAGCCGCCATGTTGGATTGGTGAGTCGTAACAAAATTTGAAGGGCACAGTCGAGGTCGCCGGGAATAGTGCTATGAACTTTCCGAGTTTCATTGAAATCGCTCCTGCCGTTTCGCTTTTATTAGGGGGGGACACACACACGAATCACACACACACACACACGCACACACACACACGGACAAAAGGTGATCTCATAAGCCTATTTTTTCAAAATTGAAAATAGGCTAAAAAAGGAAAAGAGCGAGCCGGGCGGTTCGACACATCTCTCTCCATTTGCTTGGCCTGGCCATGCTATGGCCTTGGTTGGAAACGAGTTCTTCATAACAATGAAAACTGTGTTAAATGAAGGCAGAATCACGTCAGACAAATACGTGAACAGCAATCAAATCCTTCATGCTATTGGCATAAAACTTCTATACACTCTAACATTCACACTCTCGCATTGTGACGTCCCAATGGAGTTCATTTCATTCGCACTGAACAAGAAACAAACCACATGCAATCACATACCCATTCACACTCTAATCTTTACGTTATACAAACGAAAACTTCGTATTCTTAACACGTTATACACTCGATTGATAAATAATAAAGATTAACACTAAAATAATTCATAATGACGCTTATAGCACCAGCTATAGTCCTTCCAAAGTAATAGCGTCTAAATACAGTCGAGCCTGCGCTCTGATCTATCAGTTATGTTAAATACAGTGAACTGTGATCTTTAATATCTTCTACATCACCAGAAATAACCACCACTAGTCTCTCCTATCTGATCTGGTGTCAAAATAAGTTTAATACATTCGACCATTAAAGGTGAAACATATGCTGTTACAAGTCTGGTTTAATAATCTCGATAAAAGTATAGCATAACATCTGTCATCATCAATTTCCTGTTCCAATTTCAACCGTGAACCTTCCTTCCTATCTAAATTCCATGTCGTGTATAACAAAATAAGGAGTACTCTCTACTCACAGTCTAAATGCCTTTACCAACACTAGTCATGCCCACGCAATGACTGTACTATAAAATGCGGAACACACCTTCGCAATAACCTCGTACGCCAACTACATACGGAAATACACAAAAAACCACTATCAAAGGGTTATCAACTTCACTTTAATCAACCTGGCATTCCTTCAAAAGGGCATAATTTCACAGCGTTGACACCACAATCGCTGGTCTGATGAACAATAACAACAATTGTTAAATTAATAATTTATACATCTTAACGACCTCTGGAATTCACGACTCTGAACCTACTCACTTAATACTCTTGAAACGATTCTCTGATAAGTATAAAATGTCGTGCATACATTTAATAAAAATACTACACCTCATCTTCACACAACTGGGTTCGACTTTAATCGAAGAAGGAATATTATGTCTACAACGTGATATGATATTACTCCTCGTAAGTAATTAATCACAACATCATATCTATGTATTTGTGTCCAACAAGAATCTATCACGACGAGGATATCAAACGATAACTACCCTAACGTCGGATGATAAATAATCTTCCAAGAAGATTCTAGCTTCAAATAAATTAAATGACTGAAAGTTCAAAGCTTTCTTCAATAAAAACATACAGTTAGTCATATTCGTATTCTCTTCATTCAGAACGAATGTCTATGAGTTCTGACGATAATAATCGTGTCCACGTTAAATGTTTCTTTTCCACAATGTGACATTATATTTCACAATATATCACTACCAAGATCTTCTTTCTTGACGTTTCTTCTCGACGGATAAAATGCCCAAATTAAACTAATAGAAATTAATTTAATGGGTAACATAGACGAAAATGTCTATCACCTGTATTCAAAATTAATACAAAAACGTCGAAAATAAATTACTGTTCCTTAAAGGAAATGACAAAATCTTGTTCCTCGAACAAGTAAATAATCTCAGTTCAGAAACTGGATTCATAACAAACGAAGATAATAGCATCGCTAGACGATCACTATAATAAATTCCGAAGAATAAAAATGCTATACATGGAGTACATAAATACTGTATCGAAAAATGGATAAAGGATTTGCTCAGTAAATGTCACTACAAGCTCTAACTACAAGGTTAGTGAACGCTGCTACCTGGTCTCGAAGTCTAGAAGATCAAGATAGAGTATAACAAAATACTCTGATGTTACATCTCCCAAAGATCTGGGCTGGATCCTAGTTCGTCTCCACGAACTCGTGACCTCAGGAAAGGAACGAATTCCCCCACTGGAAACAGCAAGCTCCGACCGGAATCGAACTGCGGGCCTCCAATCATCATCTTCATTTTTACCGGGATAACCCTGGACCTCTTGAAAATCTTGATGCTTCTTCTATCTCCGTCACAGCACAGTCTCATTATAACAGTGAGTAGCGTCGAAAGTTCTGCTTTCCACTTCAAAATGCATTTGAAGAGAAAGTCTTGGACCTCACTCGTATAACGAACATTCATGTAGATGGAATCTGAACATCGTTCTGTAGTCTCTGATGTTAATGTTGAGCTCACGTTTGACCAGAATGCACTAGAATGGAGTTGTGCATCGAGTCTCATGATTGCTCACTAAGTAGACATTCACGAACAGTCTCCTCTAACGAAGCTCCATCGCTGCCTATATTGCTTCTATCTGCCCATACTCCTGGCGCACATAATAATCTAGTCCATAATAACCTTCATAATGCTAGACTGAATATTGTTCTTCACTATGGAATATATCTCCATCCTAAGTGTTGTAATACAGTTCCACACAAGCAATAGTAAAAGACACTCGTACTCACGGGTGGCTGTTGCCTGAGCTGCAGTCGTATCGCGCTGGAGAAAAACACTTTTCTCGCGCTTCACAAAACTGCTTATAATTGCTGAAATAATTCTTCCAAACTTCTGTAAGTTTGCAATATACAGTATCTGCTAGTCAGCTACAATACGTAGTTGAAATGAATTCTCTGAAGGCGATCAGACCGAAGTTAATGTGGTGAATGTAAACCTCGCAACTTCGCCTAGATTCAAGGCGCGGTCGTCTCCTGATTCCTCTCTCGCTCAAGCCTTATCTCCACGGGTCACCTTCTACTTGACCGGTGAAACACTCGGAACTCCATTTCCCCTCCAATTTCACACGTCTGACCTCTTCGACGTTCAGATACACAAGAGCCTCGGTGCTTGACGTCTCCCCTCCAAGTCTACCGATTTTAGCCGCCTTTTCGATTTCCCTCTCGAATTCGCGCGGGCTCTAGCAAATCGCTTATTTTTTCCAATAGCGACCTGCTATTGACTTATAAAATATTTCCAATATTTTATTATCATATTCTTCTCTTTTCCAATATGTAATTTCATTCTTTAAGGGCTTAAATGAATTAAATATCCATAAAAATCTAGTTGCTGGAACTCCCGTTTTCTCTAAAACTTCTTCCTATTGGCTGTAAGCTCATATCCTATGGGATAATTCATAACAATATCTAAACAAATCCTGGGAATATTCTCTGATGCTAGCTCGATTCCAAGCTTCTCGAAACTTCCATTGCGCAATACTATCACGTGACGGAATTTCCCTCCTATCTCGTCGTCGCCTCACGACTGGTTTCTGCCAAGTTCCAGCCATCATATTCCTTGGTTAAATTTTAACCATGGGCTTCGAAAAAATGTATTATTCCCATTTTCATCCCTTATGATTCATTTTACGGGGGCATTCACCTCCCATCTCAGTTAAAAAACAGTTGCAAGATTGTTTTTAACCACATCGAATCAGGACCTTAGACATGTCACTGAACTCGAAAATGAATTGTAATTTTCAGCCTACTTTCTTAAAATATTTCTTCAAGTTCTTTGCATTGTATTTTCCCGAAATGACATTGTTCTCTTCATCATACAGCTCATAATAATTATAAATAAGGGGCACAACTATGCGTGGCTTTGTATGCTCGGCGTCAATATACTTGCATACTAGATCTCCGCTCAAAACAAAGTGGCGCCATCGTCTCTGGGTTGCGATATAATCCTCATCAGCTATGTCCATGAAACCTTTAGGAACCTGTACATTATCCTGATTGGAGCGTATCTCTTCTGTGATACACCGATTTGGGCTAATCTCCTAACGGTTTCTTGATCTTCTCGCTCCAATTCTACATGGTTTATCTGCACATTTTATAATAGGGTTTCTCGATAACGCATCAGCCAGTAAGTTATATTTCCCTGGCTGGTGGACAATAGAACTGCTGAGTGAAAAGGGCCCATCGTGTTAACCTGTCACTCCACATTTCAGTTTGAAGCATAAACTGCAATGCCTTGTGGTCGGTCACGATAATGATCCGATGACCAATCAGTATCTTCTTCCAAGCCTGCAGAGCTGTAACAAAGGCTAACGCCTCCAGTTCTGTTGTAAAATAGTTCTCTTCATGTCGTTTCAACTTTCTGCCAGTGAAAGCGATATAGTGCCTTCTTCCATCCTCGTCCTTCTGGTACAGAACAGCACTTATACCTACGCGAGAGGCATCGGATTCGATATAAAATATACGGCCAAAATCCGGGTATTCCAACTTGACATTATGCCTCAACATCTCCTTCGCGTTTTCAATGGCCTCGTCAGCGGCACTCGTCCACTTCCAACGATTGTTCTTCTTCAGTAGTTCATAAAGAGGTGCCATGATCTCAGAGTATTTCGGACAGTGACTGCTAATAAACTGGCAAGCTCCCACAAACTCGCGTACTTGCTTGACCTTGGTGGGCTTAGGGAATCTAGTTATAGCCTCTACTTTCTCAAGGTTCGGGTGGTAACCTTCCCGATCGATGGTGTGACCTAGGAAATTAATCTGTTCGTGCATGAAGCGGCATTTACCAAAGTTCACTTTGATATTCGCATCCCTCAAGTTCTCGAAAAGTTTACGTAAATGCACCATGTGTTCCTTAACATCAGGAGATGATATGATCAGATCTTCGATGTAACATATCACGTTCTTCTTGACCTCATCAGTGAGCTTACCATCAAGGGCTCTGATTAGCGCTGGACCGCTATTTACTATACCAAAAGGTAGCCTTTGAAATACCCATGAAGTTTGGTCGAAGAGGAAACCGGTGTACTGTTTACTTTCCTCCTCCAACTCAATTTGGTAAAACGACGCTGTTAAGTCCAGAACGGAAAAGCAGGCCTTTCCTTTGAATTTCCTTAAGAGATCACGAATTTTCGGGGGCCTGTCTGCCTCAGGAAGAATTTTCAAGTTGATCAAACGTGCATCTAGACATAGGCGTAGCTGCCCATTACTCTTCTTCACCACAGTAATGGGGTTGATATATGAAGACGCCTGTTTCCTAATAATGCCATCTGCTTCCATCTTTCTGATTAACCCTCTTACTTCTTCATGATATTTCTCTGGAATGGGGTATATCCACTTCTGAAAAGGGGTTTCATCGGTCAATCTAATCTTGTATTTGTAATCCTTGATTAACCAAGGTTTGTCGTCAAAAACATCCTTAAATTCCATAATTAATTTTTCAAATTCCTCTTGAATTTCGTCAAACCCTTCGGCTTTGAGGAGAAGCTTTTCTCTAGCATTCTCTGCCTCCTCAATAACATTAGATAGAATGTCTTCCCTATAACTCATATCTGGACTGTTATTCAGTTCCTGCTTTTCTAACTCTTCTGTGTTAATAATCCCCTCGCTAAATTTAATAATCCTATTCTTCATATCAATAATGGCTCCTACCTTCGTGATAAAATCAATCCCAAGCACGATGTCAAAATTTATCTTGACCACCACGATGAAAATATGTTCATAAGCACGTGCATTTATTTCAAAGTTCAGCAAAACTTGAATCTTACACTTCACAGCTTTATCTTGAATGATGCCACGCCCTTTCACAGCAGATGCGGGCAAAGCCGTCATCTTGTCACTACCCAATAATCTCTGGTAACACTCATGAGATATTATAGACATAATAGCTCCCGTGTCCATCAAAGATTTACATGTCTGATCATCAATATTTTTACATATAATTGGTAATTCATATGGCCTTTCCTCTCTTATGATCTCGTCTTCTAACAATAGGTCCTCATCCGTCATCTCGTATACTTCATTTATCAAAATCTGGTGTAATGTGGTGGTATTTCTCTCTTCCTTTAGTTCTGTTTTGAAAATGGAGTTTTTTTTTGTCCCTGAGCGTCGTTCTCTCGGATTCCTTGCTGGCTAGAACCGGGTTTAGGATCCACGCTCAACTTTCTTCTGGTCTCACTTCTCTATCTCCTGTTTCCGTACTGAGGTTTCTACGATAATCTCCATAGTCCTCCGTTTCTATCTTCTCCCTCTATTCTATCTCTGCAATCAACTCTTTCACTTGCTTCTCTATTTCTTCCTTCATATGCTCCTTATAGACTTCAAGATCTGCCACGTCTCCTAAGCTCAGATTTTTCAATTTTCAACTAATGTATTCCTCAATGTTAGTGGATTTTCCTTCCTTAATCTCATTTACGACGGTGACTACTGTGTCTATCCTTTCATCTGACCGTTTACTACGACTTTCTAACGTCTCTTTTAAAGCTTGATTCTCCTCGACCGATTGATTCTTGTCGTCAACCTGTCTCTGTAATAGTTGATCAATACGCTTGCCTAGATCCGACCTAACACACATTACATCACGGTTGATCTGTAATTGCGTATTGGCAAGCTTACTTTCAACTTTACCCTGAATTAGCTTAATATGTTCTGCGCTCGACTTATCCCATTCGTCTTTCCAAATGACAACATTAGCCTTTAACATTTCAGCTATATCTAGTTCAATGTCCTCCTTCAGAATTTTATTGTGGTCTATCACCTGACTACGCAAAGTATCAACATTTGTCTTCAATTCGGCTAAAGAAACAATGGTCTTTAGAGAATCGTCAACAAATTGCGATCTCAAAGCACCTATACCTTCTGAACATTGAGTTTTAGACTCTTCCACATCCTTCCTGATTAATGTCCCCTCGGACCTTATTCACGTCAACAAACATCGAATTAACCTCAGACTGTACTTTACCGATATCATTTTGTACACTAGTTATTTCGGTCTGGACATTATTAACATCGATTTGCATATTGTTTACATTCTCCTGTACCTTATCTACTTTTGTTTTTACAAGCACAACATCAGTTTGAACATTATCATCATTTGATTTCACAAGAGACACATCATCTTTGACTAGGGCAACATCAGTTTGAACATTATCAACATTTGATTTCACAAGAGACACATCATCTTTGACTAGGGCAACATCAGAATGCACACCCTCTACTTTATCTTGTACACTGGCACCATTATTTTTCACCAGAGAAACATCCTCTTTCAATTCAGTGGAGCTGGTCTGCAATCACTGTAAAGAATTTTGCATACCCAGAATATCTCCCTTAAAACTTTCACCCACCTTGACAACAATCGTGTCAAGATCTACCTGTCGATCTTTCTTCAGCTGCTCTCAGTCCTGCTTTGCCTCGTACAATTTCCTCTGTAAATTAATAACATTTACTTTCAGATTCTCTTTAATCTGATTTTCCACACTATCCAATTTCTTATTCATGTTCTCCATCATCTCTCCCATCATCTTACGGACATCGTCTGCCGCCATCATTGCCACTGCAACAATATCAATATTAAAAGTGCTATAGGAGTACAAACAAATAGAGCAATATAGCAACACTTTAGAGCATCCTTTCAATCCATGTATTTGGGCATCTTGTCGTCTCGCCTGAACATTAACTTAATGCTAAATCACCCTACATCTTATTCTAAAATACCAGTACCTAAACGTTCGCGTGTGATTTATTTTAGATATACTACCATAAAGAATATTTACATTTATCACCATTAAACAAGTTAGCTTTACATTATCATGGCCATCAAGAACCATGAGCCGGTAAAATAAAAATAGATTCAGATCATAGGTCATTCCGAAAAATATAACCTCCTTTCTCAGGCTATCCATAAGATCTGATCTCTCGTTGAGTGCAATTCTATTAAACACAAAGCAAATATAACCTATATAATTACACTCTAGCTCATCGCAGATGATATGGTTAATTAATCCCATAAACTTAAAAATTAGGCTGTCATCTGGATAGCTTCTAAATGGCCTCACGAAGCTATTTTCGTGGCCCCAAAGTCTAGGGTGCCATCTTTCCTTGGTTACCGTATATTCTAGAGGCGGTCTATTGGATATCCGAAGCAACGGCTGGATTCGTAGACCCTGACTGCTCCGGCGCAAAATACAAGTCAAGGATCTACCTCCAACTAGACCCTAGCGAATATACGTGGCGGAAATTACAATACAACTGTGAATTACATGAAAAATACACTTAGCTCACGTTAAAACACCTACCTTAATCTCGGGAATCTCGTGGTCAGCTTCTCTGGACCTAAAATGGGTTTCACAGTTGCATCTCCTTATATCTAAAATAATTCACGACAACACGGCTTCTAAATAAACTAAACAATTTAATAACAAATGTAAACTAAAGCTAAACATTCACACTACAAAATAAAATACACACTCTCATTCATTCATCTCCACTCTCACGCCACCGACAGAACAGCGTTCTATCAACATAAGGACAAAATTAGGTGTAGCTTGGGTCCATACAACAAGCTGTACAACAATTACACACCACGGTGTATTAACATTCCTCTGGCACGTTCCCAAGCACATATGGGCGCTCGGCGCACGTGATCATAGCCACGTGTCCGTTGACATAACATTCACTGCTACATTCCCAGTCTGACTGGTAAAAAAAAAGGAAAAGAGCGAGCCGGGCGGTTCGCCACATCTCTCCCCATTTGCTTGGCCTGGCCGTGCTACGGCCTTGGTTGGAAACGAGTTCTTCATAACAATGAAAACTGTGTTAAATGAAGGCAGAATCACGTCAGACAAATACGTGAACTGCAATCAAATCCTACATGCTATTGGCATAAATCTTCTATACACACTAACATTCACACTCTCGCATTGTGACGTCCCAATGGAGTTCATTTCATTCGCACTGAACAAGAAACAAACCACATGCAATCACATACTCATTCACACACTAATCTTTACGTTATACAAACGAAAACTTCGTATTCTTAACACGTTATACACTCGATTGATAAATAATAAAGATTAACACTAAAATAATTTATAATGACGCTTATAGCACCAGCTATAGTCCTTCCAAAGTAATGGCGTCTAAATACAGTCGAGCCTGCGCTCTGATCTATCAGTTATGTTAAATACAGTGAACTGTGATCTTTAATATCTTCTACATCACCAGAAATAACCATCACTAGTCATTCCTATCTGATCTGGTGTCAAAATAAGTTTAATACATTCGACCATTAAAGGTGAAACATATGCTGTTACAAGTCTGGTTTAATAATCTCGATAAAAGTATAGCATAACAGCTGTCATCATCAATTTCCTGTTCCAATTTCAACCGTGAAACTTCCTGTCCTATCTAAATTCCATGTCGTGTATAACAAAATAAGGACTACTCTCTACTCACAGTATAAATGCCTTTGCCAACACAAGTCATGCCCACGCAATGACTGTACTATAAAATGCGGAACACACCTTCGCAATAACCTCGTACGCCAACTACATACGGAAATACACAAAAAAACACTATCAAAGGGTTATCAACTCCACTTCTATCAACCTGGCATTCCTTCAAAAGGGCATAATTTCACAGCGTTGACACCACAATCGCTGGTCTGATGAACAATAACAACAATTGTTAAATTAATAATTTATACATCTTAACGACCTCTGGAATTCACGATACTGAACCTCCTCACTTAACATTTTTGAAACGATACTCTGATAAGTAAAAAATGTCGTGCATACATTTAATAAAAATACTACATCTCATCTTCACACATCTGGGTTCGACTTTAATCGAAGAAGGAATATTATGTCTACAACGTGACATGATATTACTCCTCGTAAGTAATTAATCACAACATCATATCTATGTGTTTGTGTCCAACAAGAATCTATCACGACGAGGATATCAAACGATAACTACCCTAACGTCGGATGATAAATAATCTTCCATGAAGATTCTAGCATCAAATAAATTAAATGTCTGAAAGTTCAAAGCTTTCTTCAATAAAAACACACAGTTAGTCATATTCGTATTCTCTTCATTCAGAACGAATGTCTATGAGTTCTGACGATAATAATCGTGTCCACGTTAAATGTTTCTTTTCCACAATGTGACATGATATTTCACAATATATCACTACCAAGATCTTCTTTCTTGACGTTTCTTCTCGACGGATAAAATGCCCAAATGAAACTAATAGAAATTAATTTAATGGGTAACATAGACGAACATGTCTGTCACCTGTATTCAAAATTAATACAAAAACGTCGAAAATTAATTACTGTTCCTTAAAGGAAATGACAAAATCTTGTTCCTCGAACAAGTAAATAATCTCAGTTCAGAAACTGGATTCATAACAAACGAAGATAATAGCATCGCTAGACGATCACTATAATAAATTCCGAAGAATAAAAATGCTATACATGGAGTACATAAATACTGTATCGAAAAATGGATAAAGGATTTGCTCAGTAAATGTCACTACAAGCTCTAACTACAAGGTTAGTGAACACTGCTACCTGGTCTCGAAGTCTAGAAGATCAAGATAGAGTATAACAAAATACTCTGATGTTACATCTCCCAAAGATCTGGGCTGGATCCTAGTTCGTCTCCACGAACTCGTGACCTCAGGAAAGGAACGAATTCCCCCACTGGAAACAGCAAGCTCCGACCGGAATCGAACTGCGGGCCTCCAATCATCATCTTCATTTTGACCGGGATAACCCTGGACCTCTTGAAAATCTTGATGCTTCTTCTATCTCCGTCACAGGACAGTCTCATTATAACAGTGAGTAGCGTCGAAAGTTCTGCTTTCCACTTCAAAAGGCATTTGAAGAGAAAGTCTTGGACCTCACTCGTATAACGAACATTCATGTAGATGGAATCTGAACATCGTTCTGTAGTCTCTGATGTTAATGTTGAGCTCACGTTTCACAAGAATGCACTAGAATGGAGTTGTGCATCAAGTCTCATGATTGCTCACTAAGTAGACATTCACGAACAGTCTCCTCTAACGAAGCTCCATCGCTGCCTATATTGCTTCTATCTGCCCATACTCCTGGCGCACATAATAATCTAGTCCATAATAATCTTCATAATGCTAGACTGAATATTGTTCTTCACTATGGAATATATCTCCATCCTAAGTGTTGTAATACAGTTCCACACAAGCAATAGTAAAACACACTCGTGCTCACGGGTGGCTGTTGCCTGAGCTACAGTCGCTCGGACAAAGTGTCGTATCGCGCTGGAGAAAAACACTTTTCTCGCGCTTCACAAAACTGTTCATAATTGCTGAAATAATTCTCCAAACTTCTGTAAGTTTGCAATATACAGTATCTGCTAGTCAGCTACAATACGTAGTTGAAATGAATTCTCTGAAGTCGATCAGACCGAAGTTAATGCGGTAAATGTAAACCTCGCAACTTCACCTAGATTCAAGGCGCGGTCGTCTCCTGATTCCTCTCTCGCTCAAGCCTTATCTCCACGGGTCACCTTCTACTAGACCGGTGAAACACTCGGAACTCCTTTTCTCCTCCAATTTCACACGTCTGACCTCTTCGACGGTCAGATACACAAGAGCCTCGGTGCTTGGCGTCTCCCCTCCAAGTCTACCGATTTTAGCCGCCTTTTCGATTTCCCTCTCGAATTCGCGCGGGCTCTAGCACATCGCTTATTTTTAGCCTACTTTCGATTTTTGCAAAAAATGAAAGTAGACTTATGAGATCAACACAGGGCGAAAAAAGTGTGTCTGTCTGTGTGTGTGTATGTGTGTGTGTTAGTCTGTGTGTGTGTGTGTATGTGTGTGTGTGAGTGTGTGTACTCTGAATGTCTGTCCCCCCCTATCAATTCGAACACGGTGAATGCAAATTGAACGAAATTTAATACAAAGGTAGCACTAGCAAAGGACACCACAGTGTCATGTTTTATATCGCCGCCATCTTTACTAAAACTGAATGGCGGCCACTCAAATGTTCAAAACGTAAAATCAAATAACGACTAACCAAATCATCCGATCTCTACCAAATTTGGTAACAACATACCTTCGTATAGGATGCGTCTTGTGACCAAATTACAAGGTCGTCCGCCATACCATTTCAGGATGGCGGCCGTGCGAATTATGCAAACTTTATAATCCATATCATGGGACCCACCAGTTCCGATTATCGAGCCGAGAATCGTTTTAACTGTTCTAAAGGAAGAGGCACGTTCGAAATTAAAAGTTTATTTTGTAATACTATAGTGCAGACGTGATTTTAAAAAGCTGAACTGATTCAGTAATAAGACAAGATGGCAGCGGATATCTTGTGCCGGACTTATATTTCACGAATTTGAGTATTGCATGCAATATAGCGTACTGATAAAAAAAAACTTTGTATGAAATGCTTTATATATAAATAATATACTCCAGTGATGAAATCGTTTAGTATAAATCATTATTTGCTAACAAGTTCTATGTAAGTCATTTTAAATAGAACGATATTCGTTGACACAATTAGCTCAGTGGTTGAGCGTTAGCCTATCGCTCAAATGCCTATGGTTCAAACCCGATCAGAGCTAGGTTTTTGCTTGAAATGTTATATGTTTATTGTTTTGTAATGACTCAGATGTTTTAAAATTAAGCGTTATATTGTGCACATTATGGTGTAAAATATATATTTAATTAAAACATAATTCGCCAGCAGATTTACTCGGGACATCTAGCTGCCAAAAAGGTAACTTCCAGATTTTATTGAAAAGTTTCTTCTTCTGGCCGCTAGAATGCACTCGCTCTGTTAGGATTATATTGTTCGATATTTCACCAATAGATGTCACGACTAGTCTACGTGGGGATCCATTGATTACTATACCATTATCATTCTATGCGCATCGAATTTGAAGAATGACAAGATGATACTACGATACATTTTAACTTTTTATTTTAAAGGGTTTGTAACAGCCTATTTTGCGTTACTTGAAAATGTTATTAAGCGTTATATTGTGCACATTATGGTGTAAAATATATATTTAATTAAAACATAATTCGCCAGCAGATTTACTCGAGACATCTTGCTGCCAAAAAGGTAACTTCCAGATTTTATTGAAACGTTTCTTCTTCTGGCCGCTAGAATGCACTCGCTCTGTTAGGATTATATTATCGAAAATATCCACATAGTTTGTATACACACGTCTCTGTAGGGTCATGGAAAGATTTGTTAATTCAATTAGGGTTGTGAAAGCCATGCACAACCAGACGTGTAAAGACATGCCTCAACTCAAAGTTGGATGTTGCCCACGGCAGGTCGTAATAATAATAATAATAATAATGTTATTGGTTTTACATCCCTTTTAACTACTGATGATTTTAGAGACACCGGGGTGCCGGAATTTTGGCCCGAAGGGGATCTTTAACGTGCCAGTAAATGTACTGACACGGCTCCCTCGCATTTGTGCACCCTCAAATGCCAGCTGACTGCGCCAGGATACGAACCTGCAACCTAGGGCCCAGCAAGCGAGAACGTTACCGCTGAGCCACGCCGCCAGTCCGGTCGATTATGTCTCCAGATCCATAACATTCTTGATATACTTCTTATCTTTCTTTCTTTCTTTCTTTCTTTCTTTCTTTCTTTCTTTCTTTCTTCAATGATGGTAGCAGTTTTTATCTAGGTTGTGGCGTTTGGTAGAGGTAAATCGTTTCTAAGGTCTTCAACAAAGAATAGTTCTATTATACTCTTTGATAATAACAACGAGTTATAACTATACTCATACATTTAGGAGAAAGTAGGCTATATGTTCTTTACTGAACATCTTGTTTCCAATAGCGACCTGCTATTGGCTTATAAAATATTTCCAATATTTTATTATCATATTCTTCTCTTTTCCAATATGTAATTTCATTCTTTAAGGGCTTAAATGAATTAAATATCCATAAAAATTTAGTTGCTGGAACTCCCGTCTTCTCTAAAACCTCTTCCTATTGGCTGTAAGCTCATATTCAATGGGATAATTTATAACAATATCTAAACAAATCCTGGGAATATTCACTGTTGCTAGGTCGATTCCAAGCTTCTCGAAACTTCCATTGCGCAATACTATCACGTGACGGAATTTCCCTCCTATCTCGTCGTCGCCTCACGACTGGTTTCTGCCAAGTTCCAGCCATCATATTCCTTGGTTAAATTTTAACATGGGCTTCGAAAAAAATGTATTATTCCCATTTTCATCCCTTATAATTCATTTTACGGGGGCAGTACCATTAAAGGAAAATTATTGTGTAGGTTCATTATTCAAACTTTCACTTCGATCGCATGATTACGACACAAGAAATAAAAACTTAATTTTAAAATTTTGCACAGCCGCCATCTTGAGGTTATGTAGACAATTGAACTAAATTAGTTACCAGTGCATTACAATATGTATTATCATTTACTGTACCACATTTCACTGCGCTCAGATAGTAAAATCACGAGAAAAGTCTATTAAAATGTTTCAACTTCGCTTGACCGACATGTTCGTTTTCTACTTCAGATGGTTGTGAAAGTTATATAGATAAACTTGTACCAGTGGCCATTATCACCGTACAAAATTTCAGGGTGATATCTGTAATAGTTTCGGAGATATAGAATGCCGGAGAAATATTTCGCCCAACCGCCATTTTCAGGTTATGTAAACAATTGAACTAAATTAAATGCCAGTGCATTACAATGTGTACAAACATTTGCTTTACCAAGTTTCATTAAGTTTGAATGGTTAAATCGTGAGAAAAGTCTATTTAAATGTCTCAACTTCGCTTGCCCGCCATATTGGTAAATATTTTAGGAGGTGTTAGTATAGATGAATTGCTATAAAAATTCCAATTACACGTGTCCCATTAGTATTACGTACCGAGATACAGATGTTGGTATGTAACCAGGACAGTTGTTTCGTGAGTTGGTACGCTGGTTACTATGGGCGTATTTAACGATTGTCAACACTCGTGTGTTGTTGTTCACGCTGTGAAGTTGTGCTTTAGTTTCCATTGAATGTGTTCACCTGTCAGTGTGCTTTGATGACCAAGTTGTCTGTATTGTATCGTTTAAATATGCCGCAAATTTTTACACATGCTGGTTATGCCGATATGGTATTTGTGTATGGGTTTTGTAATGGAAACTCTGCTGCTTGTAGAGGATGATGCTTATGACCCAAACTTCTGGCCAGCTGATGTGATTTTCCGACCTTTTCGTTTTCTTTTTTGATCGAGAACTCTCGCGAGGTGCAAACAACCAGGAAATGAAGTTACATTTATGGAATATTGAAGGCCTGTTAAACGCCACGAACTCAACGCCAGAAAATTTATTTGACCCCTATGACGTCGTATTACTGGTTGAAACATTCTTAACATCAGATTGGAATGCGAGAAATCACTATACAGTAAACAATTTGGCAGATCAAGGCCTGGTGGGAAGACCGAAAGGAGGAATCACCTGCCTTTTAAAGGTTCAGTTCACACCATTCCAGGTCATGTATAAAAACAACAATGTTCTAGTAGTGAAAAATAAATTGTGTGTGTTAATGTGTGTGTATTTTCAGCCAGGATTCACATCTTACCAGATTATAGATGAAATAGGCACCGCTCTGGGTATAACGGAACGGGAGGATAGCATCATTATAGCAGGAGACCTAAATTGTCGAACTGATGTTCCATCACACAAGACAAGAGAAGTCCTAGACTATTTAGAGGAGGAAGGGATATCACTTGTAAACAACAAAGATCGGAAGACGTATGTTTGTTACAACGGCACCAGCACGATAGATATCGTCTTCTCGAATCAAGGTAACATAAAGCCAATAAAGCAAGACATAATTCCGATTCCCTACAGGAAACAACATTCTAACTCGGTCATGATTGCGGACAGGTGAAGCCCAAAACATTGAAATTTTCAAGGAAGACTCTACACCATTTCATATATGAGGCCGACAACCAGGCAATCGTGGAAAAAGCCCTGAAAGGAGATCTCGACGAAGCAGCAAATATGCTCGAACGCCTTTTACAGGGCGAAGTCATACCGGAGGCCGTCATAACGAGAAAATAAAATCATGGTTTGACGAAACCTGCTACAGAGTCCGTAGGACCACATTGGATGCCCTACACACAGCTCTCGAAGATCCCACTGACGATCATCTAAGGGAATATTCCAATCATAGGAAGACGTACAAGTCCCTCATAAAAGAAACAAAGGAACGGTATGAAGAGCAAGAGGAACAAAGTCTGATAGCGGCAGCTGATCAGTGCCCCTACAAAGCATTGAATCCAAGGCAACCGAGATACTGCAGAAGCATCCCTATGGAGACATGGGTGACTCACCTTAGCAATGTACTGCAATATAAGGACACTCGTCCAACTGATACCCCCGAGATTGAGGAGGACATTGATACAGAGATATTTACAACTGAGGAAGCAGAGGTTGCTATTATCAGCTCGAAGAATAATAAAGCTTGTGGACCAGACAATATATGTAACGAGCACCTTAAAATTGCTCTCCCAGTGCTAAAGGAAGCAATAACATCTCTCCTGAATGAATGCCTCAGGCAAGGAAATATCCCCCATAGCTGGAGAAGGTCCACAGTAAAACTGCTGTATAAAGGAAAGGGATGCACCGAGGACCCAAACTCCTATCGAGGTATTGCACTGGAATGTGCGTTATTCAAAATTCTAACAAAACGTTTATGACAACGCCTTAATAGAGAAATTGATCCTAAGCTCCCGGAGGTGCAATTTGGTTTCAGAAAAGAAAGATCTACAACACAGGCTATCCAATGCCTTCTAAATGACATTGAGACAGCTCTGACAGTCCCAAAAGGAAAGCTATATGCCATATTTGTAGACTTCTCCGAAGCTTTCGACATGGTCAATAGGAAGATCATCATAGAGAAGCTAGGAAATCAAATGAGAAGTAACACCTATACAAAACGGCTTATCACAAGCATCCTGGCCTCAAATTACATAGAGATAAGCGATGGAATCACATCATCAAACCCAATAGATCAAACAACCGGTGTATTGCAAGGGGACCCTCTAAGCCCATTACTGTTCATCATCGCGACGGCGGATATCGCACAGGTAGTCTCGGAGAAAGTAATTCTGTATATGTACGCTGACGATATTGTGCTGGCCTCGAGATCTCAAGAGGATGTACAATCTGCATTTGATCTGCTGTTGGAATGGGTGGAAGAGAATGAACTCAGCCTAAACGAAAACAAGACTGTATCAATGACTTTCCGCAAAGGGAGAAAACCAGCAGTTTTTCACACACATAGAAAACCCCTGGAGAGCGTTTCTAACTTTAAATATCTAAGCGTGACACTTCAGACAACGGGCAACGTCTTTACGCTTCACGTTAACGATAGGATCAGTGCGGCTACGAGGGCCATAAATGATATCAGACAAATGAGAAAACTCTCCGTGAAAACAGCCTTGAAACTCTTCCAGCTCAAGGTTACACCCGTTGTATCATATGGATTAGAGAATATCTGGACACACCTCAAATTGAAACACCTTGAAAAGTTGGAAAAACTAAAAGCGACTTTCTTAAAGAAGGTTTTTTGTGTTTCAAAATACACGCCTTCAAGACTAGTCTATGAATTAACACGTGAGTTGACTAGTCTATGAATTAACACGTGAGTTACATTATGTGGAAGAGCTCCGCCTCCAACTGTCATTACCGTCTACACCAGCATACGTGCAACTCATGGAGAACCTGCAATCGAAGAAGAGAGACATTTGGTTGGATTTCTACATCACCGACGCAATGACCTGCAATGATTGGAACCGGCGAGGCTACGAACCAAGACATACTGTTGCACGCTTTGCCATACATGGCTTTCACCATAAGCTGTGCAAGTTAAAGACGTTTCACCAGCCAGACGCAGACTGTGTATGTGAACGTTGCAGTAAATGTTGCGAAAGATATCATGCGATGTACTGTGCATATTGTACCCGATACCTAGTTGAGGCTATCGGCTACGCCAGCAGACATTAAGCCGTAGTTAAGATTTTGGGAAGAGTTAAGAAAAGATAGCGCTCAGATCGAGTCAAGAGGAATGTCAGGATGACGTAGAAGGTCTAGGATTTAGAAGGCGCTGACCGCAGTTAAGCAGATGAATTTATGGATGGAAATATGAAGCTTTATTAAGATCTATATGGAACATGGTATTTAAACATCTTAGAAGAGGAGATATAACATGCATTATATGTGGTAATAATTTGAAGGAAGTCAGATAACCCTTAAGTTATTTTATAACTTAATAGCCGAGATGATGGGGGTTCGAGATTATATTTGTGACGCAAGACCACGGTGGTGGGGAGGACGTCACGTGACCGCACCAGGCAGGTAAGGGTCGAGGCAGTGCAGACACTGTCAGTCTAGTTCAGTGAGCCAAGCAAGAGAGTCGAGCTGAGTAGCACACGCCAAGCTTGGTACAAGGTCGCGCAGCGAACAGAAACTGTCACGGAAAGTGAAAGCGACAGTTTCAACTTCTCCGAGCAGCGAACGACAAGTAGGTCAGTGGGCCGGTCGGACATCCGCCGCAAACAAGCATAGGAGGCCGGGGTTTTTAAAACAGCATTGCGAGTAGTTGGAGAACTTTATTCCAAGCTGCTTTTCAACGCAGAACGGCATAGTAGAGCGACATGGCGAGGCCAGCTTTAGGCGGAGATGATTATAGCATTGCAGTAAAACCGAGCGGGTTATTTCCCATTATATACGCAAGCATTATGACAGAAGCTGAACTTCATTACTACATTGAGTTAGAACGTTTATTCAGCATTTGAATGATAAAAGCAGATAGTTACGTGATACTGCAACTTTGAAATTCGAATGGACATAGTTTTTCTTAATGACATTACGACTATGCATTTCATAACGCATTCCAAGTAACATTAACAATTCTAAGCACACGGAATGTTGTAAGCAAATGCACTTAGGAACATTAGCTCGTGCATTAATGCAGTTATTTCTTGTGAAGTGATATGAATTACCGAGTATGAACACAGATACAGGGTGTTTCATAAACTTAGACACTCTGATAAAACAATTTTATTTTCTACAAGTGAGACTAAACCGCTGTGGAAATTGAACTTTCAACACTCAAACTGAACATTGTATAGAACAGTGGCGTAACGTAGAAGAGGAATAGGGGGTCCGCTGTTTCTATGAACTTTTTCGTGAGGATTTGGACAATATCCGCTATGGATAACCAGAAGTTCATCATGTCGGAGTAAACGCAGACAGAGACGCGATGGCACCACAGAGCGATGGATTCGATTCCTGACGAGGAGGAGGTCCACCAGCTGATTCACTTGGAATTTGAAGGCAATCGTCATTGCATGGATGGAATGATATTCACGCCGATCTTTCGAGAATTCATTACATAGGGAAAATCGACGATCTTTGAAATTTAATAACAGCTGATTATGAGAAGGTACTGTAAGAGTTATAACTTTCTGATACGATTATTTTCATGAATACTGGGCACACATGTATATTTTACTAATAGGAGTGATACGATTATATAGACATGGTTTGACTTTATATGCTTCGAATTTTGCTAGAATATGGCGTGACCATATGATATGGCAGGCATCATTATACGATATTCTCACCATTGGTTGGCTTTATTAAGCAGATGTTAGGTCTTTTAGACATTTTTCCAGTAGGGATATTTTTCATTAATAGTTTTTTTTGTGTGACGAGTATTTCGAACTCGTGATCTGCAATTGATTATCTAAATTACTTCGTCAGTTCATTGCATACTAGCGAGTGTGTATTATTCATCAGTAGGGATTTTTTCCATTGGATTGTTTGGAGATATTAAGATGTTATTCACTTTAGTGAATGAATATCGCTTTTATATGACAACTAGAGACTTGTTGATTCCTATCTGGTACATTCACTCATATAGTCTTCGAGATGGGGTCTTTCGTATTTATACGATTGTATGGTGGTTACTCATCTTACCCATCGTTTAGGGCACTATCATGATTAGTCGACGGGGCGAGGTCTTTCGTATTTATACGATTGTACGGTGGTTACTCATCTTACTTGCCATTGAGGGACTCATTTTTATCATCCGAGTGTACATGAGATTGTAAGTGAATCAAATAAGGAACTACTAGTCACATATCAGTCGAAATTTTGTTAAATAAAGTAACGATAAATGTCAGCAGGGTTACAATTGTAATTCTTGTTTGCCAATCCAATATTTTGTTGCTATACTCTTTTGAGAGTACTTTCAGTTTAACAGCTGGTACAGCTGATGCTTTTGATGATTTTTATAATTGAGTTTGATACCTTTGAGAAGGATTTAAAGTAATTGAATCTTGTTAGATGAATCATTAATGGTCAGATTTATTTTAAGGCAGATCAGTATTGCAGATTTTGATATGAAAGATTATCGCACATTGGTGTTTTTCTGTGATGTGAATTATGAGAGTTGTAAGAGAATTTATGCTATTTGAAAGCAGATCTTGAATTACTAAGGTAATATTTTTTCCAATTGTTTAAAGAGTTGTCTAGATGTGATCAGAGTAATTACAGTTATTGGAGATTGTGTGCGTTGATAATTTGAAGCCAGTTATATATTTTGACTAAGTGACGTACTGTAGTCAAGTAAACACGCGCCATTTCCGAGCTCCACGGTTTTTGGATCTTTACACGGTAAAACGATATCAGTGCAGCTTAAAAGTGAAAAAAAAAGTACCCGAGGAAGACGTACGCAATGAAAGAAAACCAGGAATCACCCAAATTGCAGGTAAAGAAGTAAATAACTGAAATTAATTACATCACACAACAGAAGGAGATTAGTGAGGTTATATAGCACCAAGCTCACCAAAACACTAATCGCATACAGCAACAAAGAACCGTTTGAATTCCTTACCACAAAAATAACATGTGACCAGAAGAAGCTCTGTATGGAGAATGAGACATACCGGTTACAAGACGCTGACTTGTCAACAATGAAAGAGGACATTCGTCGCATAACGAACGTCTTACAGCACAAAGCACAGGCATAGTATCAGCTCACACAAGAAAACCAGCAACCTGCTACTAAGGGGTGAAGACTTTTAACAATATACATAGACATATTTTAGCACTAAAATAGAAGCGAATGAGTGTGAGAGGAACTATATAGCAAAAACGAAGTGAATGAAGCCAAAGCAGATTAATACACTACACGCGCCAAAAAGAGGAGTAAAATATATCACAGTACGTAACTAGCAAATATAACAACATGCCACCCAAAACACAGCCCTCAACTAAAAACATAAAGCAAAAAGAGAGAAAAAACAAAATATCAACCTCAGAAAGCTCGGGAGAAGAAGAACACACAAACAATGCAAAACCCCAAAGAGACGACATTAAAGGTATGTTTTCTGAAATACTATCAGAACTTAAAGATTTGAAAAAGCAAACTGAAGAGTTTAAACAAGAAACAAGAGAGGAAATTCAGTCCATGAGAAAGGAAATTAAAAAAAGAAATGAATACTGCGAAAGAGCAAATCAGTCATTAGAACAAAAAATCACTAACATAGACAACACAATACAAGAAAAGATAGAAACATTATCCAAAAGAATAAGTGACCTAGAAGAACAAAAAGAACAACAGGCGAAAAGAGAAAGGAGGAACAACATAGTGGTAAAAAGTAAAGAATTCACTAATGATGAAAGTAACAAAGACGAACTAAAGAACAAAATCAAGAAGATATTGGACACGATAGAAAAAGAAGTGACGGCAGAAAAATCAACCTACGTCGGTAAAGACAGAAACAATAGAGGTATAGTGAAAGTCAGTTTCACAAATTTTGCAGACAAACTAAAAATAGTCCGAAACAAACACAAACTGAGAGGACAAGACATATTCATAGATGATGACCTCACAATAAAAGAAAGAGAAATCCAAGCATCACTCCGACAGAAAGCCAGGGAAGAAAGGGAAAAGGGTAATAACAATGTAAGAGTCGGATACCAGAAAATCCTGTTAAATGACCAGTGGGTGCACTGGAAAGACTTATCCTCAAAAAACGGGGAAGAAGAATTCAACACAACACAACGATGAAACAACGTTCACACAAGGAAGAAGAACTCATACTTGGTACACTAAACGTTAGAACCTTAAGAACCCAAGATAAAGAAATAGAACTCGAAAACGCACTAGAAAACGTAAGGTGCGATATATTAGGCCTCAGTGAGGTGAGGCAATACGGCGAAGACATAATAGAGAAAACAAATGGGGATGTCTTTAGCTTCATAGGGGAAACAAAAGGACAAAAAGGGGTAGGTTTTTTGATAAAAAGTCATTTAAAACACAATATAAAAGAAATAAAGGGAATCTCAGAAAGAATCATAGTATTATCCCTAAAATTAAATGACAGCACGTTCATAATAATTCAAGTCTATGCTCCCACAGAAGCAAGTACGGAAGAAGAAATTGAAGACTTCTATATGCTCCTCGAAGACACACTAGCCGAGTACGAAGCACACACAACATTCATAATTGGAGACTTCAACAGCAAGGTAGGAAGAAAGGAATACGAAGAAGAAGAACCTATGGGCCCTCACGGATACTAACAAGGAACGAAAGAGGAGAAAGACTAATACAGTTTGCACTGGGACAAAGACTTAAAATTGTGAACACATTTTACAAGAAAAGCCCAGAAAGCAAATGGACATGGAAATCTCCGAATGGGAAAATCAAAAACGAAATAGACTTCATCCTAACCAATAGACTAACAGAGGTGAAAAACATACAAGTGATAAATGGTCTGAAGTTTGACACAGATCACAGAATGGTACGATTGAAAGTGAGAATAAAGAAGAAAAGGAGACACTACTTCAACAACAAAACTACACATCCAGGATGCATAGACAGGGCGGAGTATGTAAAAGCACTACAACAAAACCTACGAGACTTCAACCAACAAACGGAGCAAAAAGTCCAACAACACTATACAGAGCTCGTAAATTGCATATCCCGCGCAGCCAAACAATCGTCAACACCTGGAAACAGTATGAAAAATAGAATAAAACTTAAGGATAGCACCAAATGTTTGATCGAAGAAAGAGAACGCCTAAAATCACAAGTCATAGAAAACGAACACAAAAAGCTGGAATATGCGGAAGTCAATAAACAATCAAAAAGGGAAATCCGAAGAGACATCAGAGAACACAACACTAAAGTGGTCAAAGAAATCATGGATACCACAAAATCAATAAAGAAGATTGGAAAAGAATTAACTCCAGGCAAACATTGGATGCTGGGAGTAAAAGACAACAACGAAAAAAGACAAGCCTCAAGAGAAGAGATAATGACGCAAGCGACAGAGTTCTATAGGACACTATACTCAAGTAACTCTCAAAGATCCAACTTGCATCAGGACCAGAATACATCAGAAGAAAACCTAGAGGAAGAAACACCTCCAATACTACCCAGTGAAGTAAGAGCAGCCATTCGACAAACGAAAACCGAAAAATGCCCAGGTGAAGATGGAATTTACAATGAATTTCTAAAATGGGGTGAAGAAGACCTAATCCCAGTCATCACAACATTATTTAATTCCATACTCACATCAGAAGACATACCAATGCAGTGGAAACAAAGCATTATCATACTTCTACACAAAAAGGGAGCCAAGGACGACATAAACAACTACAGACCGATCAACCTAATTGTAAACCTCTACAAGCTATTTATGAAGATCCTAACCAATAGAATGACAAAGGCACTGGACGAACAGCAACCGATAGAGCAAGCAGGATTCAGAAAGAGTTTCAGTACATCAGACCACTTGCAAGCAATAAATCAACTCATGGAGAAAGTTCAGGAATTTAATCTAGAGGTGTATATCGCATTTGTGGATTACAACAAAGCATTTGACTCCGTAGAACAGGGATGCGTCTTAGAAGCACTGGAAAAACAAGGCATCCCAAACAAATTCGTTAGACTCCTTGGCAAACTCTACGACGGTAACCAAGCCAGAATAAAGACAGAAAGAGAAGGATGTAACATCATGATAGAAAGGGGAGTAAAACAGGGAGACCCCTTCTCACCAAAATTATTCACCTGTTTGCTGGAAAATCAGTTTAGAAAACTAGACTGGGAAGAAAAATATGGCATCAGAATCGATGGGACAAGACTAACCCATTTACGGTTCGCAGACGACATTGTTTTGGTGGCTGAATCAGCGAAAGAGCTGGAACAAATGATAAAAGAATTAGACAAAACAAGTAAAGAAGTGGGCCTTACAATGAACCCGAAGAAAACGAAGCTGATGACCAATGCGTTAGAAGCCCCAATTAATGTGAACGGAGAAACACTGGAATATGTTGAAGAATATGTATATCTCGGTCAGAACATGTCATTTTCAAGTCGTTCAGAGAAAGAGGTCAAACGAAGAATAGGACAAGCATGGAAGAGCTTTTGGTCCCTAAAGTTTATACTGGCTGACAAGACCCAAAAACACACTTTAAAGGCTGAAGTTCTGGAAAAATGCGTTATACCGGTGTTACTATATGGTTGCCAAACTTGGGCATTAACATCGAAACAAAGACAAATGATCCAGAGATGTCAACGGAAAATGGAAAAGGAAGATACTTCATGTCTCATTGAGAGATAGAATACGGAACGAAGATTTAAGAAGGAGAACCGGCATGAAAGACGCTATGACATCAGCAGACCAGATCAAATGGAGATGGGGTGGACATGTAGCGAGATTAAATCCTAACCGATGGACGTACAAAATGACGATGTGGGACCCAAGAACAGGAAGACGAAACGTTGGGAGACAAAGAATCAGATGGGCAGACTGGTTCGTAAAATGGGGAGGAAAACAATGGACAAGAACAGCGAAGATGAGGCAGGAGTGGAAAGACCTAGGGAGACTCGCATGCAGTGACCAATAAAACAATGCATCAACTAGAAAGACACCGTTCAGTGGGCATGCAGCAAAGCGGTACATATCTCTGGTGTGCAATAAAGGCTTCTCACAGAGCGGTGACCTCAAGATGCACACTGTTGTTCATACTGGAGTGAAGTAATACACTTGTAGCACATGTGAGAAGTCATTTGCATGGCGGACAGAACTAATGGAACATTGTCTCGCGCTCTAATTTGAGGAAACATCATCGTGTTCACTAGGGAAAATAACCTTACTGCATCACAAGGAATTCAAAAGGTTCAACTATCTTGCGAAACACTTATTAATTCGTTCCGGGACCACATGTGCACAACATAGTGAATGATTTGTGGGATGTTAAAGAACGTGTATAGGTATCTGCATCCAAACTAGATGTTAAAACTCCACCGGTAAGGTTTTGTATTGCATTTTAAAAAGACCTATTTGAAACGGTTCAATATACGTAGATTTTACTGAAGAGTGAAGACTTCGCAGTTTCTGTCATTGTTCAAGTGCTTAGACAGGGTAAGCTTTGTGCTTAGTGGCAATGGGAAGCTCCCAGATATTAATTGATGGCTATTATGATTTCCGTAATACTAATGGATATTTGAGGCCTTGATATCGCCAGACTCAGAAATGAAGATTGTTGTAGCGAATTTTATGTCATCGTAATATAATTTACTTAATCTTTAATCAGCTGCACATCTATATAGAAGGCCCAATCAGAAAGAATAACCCCGAATGCTCCTCAGGACTTGCTCACCCGATGAGTTAAAACTGAGCAATTCCCTGCAAAGCAGGAGGCCATAGCCCTTATGGGATTTGTAAGGCTATTTATTTATTTATTTATTTATTTATATATTTTTTGTAGATCATGCAACATGGTTAAGTGAAGTTTGTGATAGGCATTTTGTGGAAGTTGCCAAGTGATAGTTGCAATGTTGCTAATGCATTTTGAAGCAGACATGAGGTTGTCGAACCCAGTCTAGCGTAATTGTTGAGATTCATGCTGTATGTGCTGAATATTTATGGAGTTTTGTGGAATAATTGTTGTATTCAAATGTGATATTTGAAGAATTGAGGATATATAATGTCGTTGTGGATAGTCAGATCCAACGTGATGTCGTGAAGGCAATAATATTTTTTGGCATGAAAATTAAATACGAGATATAACTTGGAAGTGATAAAACTGTAAGACAACGTTCTTTAACCCATATTAAACAATTTGTTAGGAAATTAAACAAATAAATAAAGTTGATAATACAAGATTTTCTGCGAATAATAATTAATGAAATAATAATCTGAAAATTAAGCATATTAATGATCTGACCTAATGAAATAAAAATCAGAATGACTAGATGAAATAATAAGAATCTAAATAACCAGAAGAGTAAAATTTAAATAAATTGATAAATTAAATTTTGGAATAAATCAATGAATTAAATAAATGGATGAATTGAAGATTGGATAAATAAACTGATTTAAATAAATTAATAGATGATTGGATAGATGATGAATAACTGAATTAGAAGGTAATAATTAATTAAAGAAGCTGATGATTAATGAATTTATATGGAATTAAAATAAATTTAATTGAGATATAATTTAAGGAATTGCAACTAGAGTTGAGGGTTTAAATGATTTAATGGTGATGAGTTAATGATTCTGACAGGAATATGTTGAATTTTGAAATGAGAATTAATGTGAGAAATATTTAATTTTGATGATGATGATAATGATGACCAATGAGCCGTGAATTTTCTGTAATTCACAAACAAGTAATTATGAATGACAATGCAAATAGTGTAAATTAATTATTCGATGTTTAGGAGCATTTTACTAACATGTTCAACATTTAAATTATGCCATGCAAGCCATAAATTGCGTGATATTTAAAATATGTGATTATAATATGTGTATGTTTAGACAGATTAATAACTTTTTCAAATCCACATTCATGATGTTAAATTAAAGAGAAATTAGGTCTCAGGTATCACAAATGTCAGTGACGAAAGACATAGTGCTACAATGATCCTGAGAACCCAAGAGAACTTTAGAGATTTTTCTGTTTTATGTGGATGAAATATTTTTGATTAGAAAAGAGATGGTTCGATTTTTGGACAATGACAATTTAACGTTGGCATTCGACCATACTCTCAGGTAGGAGGTATATTTAAAATGTCTGTCTGACTATCAAAGTGAAATAAATTTGTTTTTATCTTAGTTGTGATCTGATGATGGTGTGATTTTCCTTTTTCTTTCCTTGTCTTGAGTAAGGCTTAACCAGGAAAGGAGGTGGTTTGCTAGGAATTCAGTTGATGGCGCCCATTTATATTTGCATTTTTGAAAATTAAACTTAAGCCCGTAACGACCCTAGAGATACTTTGTCTCGTGTTACCCAACTGCTTTTTCGATAACTCAGCTGAATTTCCGACACATTCCTTATTTGACTAGAGGTTCATTTAACTCCGCTCTGTCCTGGAACTCCAGGAATGCGATGTAATAGCAGATGGGTCATCGCATCCCCAGGACGAACGGGTACAGAGAGAGAGGGAGAATTGGCTTTACGCACCTGTGGGGCTTCGATTTTGTTTATTCTATGGAATCACATCAGATTTAGATTACTGAGAGATAGATCTCAAGTTCATTTAATTGTGTTATAAAATTTATTAAACATAGTCAGACAATATACTTGTGTGCCCATTCCAGTGTTCATGTTAATCGTATTAATATTATATCATGTTAGTTATAAGTCATTTTTCCTATACCCAAGTGAATGCAGGAATTGAGACATTGTGATGTGTTGTTGTCTAACGTCTCTGAATAATACGTCTATTGAAGATATAATTATGTTGCCGGAAGATTTAGCTAAGGTGTTAGGAGAGTTGCAGAGTGGTATGTCTGGTATTGCAGAAACTATTTCTAAAATGGAAACGGAAGTTAAAGAACAGATAAATAGTTCAGAAGCTAGGTTTGAATCTAGATGTAAAGAAAATGTGCAAGCATTACTGGCTAGTAACGAAGGCAATCTGAACGACAGTTTAAAGTCATTAGAGACCAGATTACAGTCAAATAGCAAAGATGAGTTGATGTTATTAGAGACTAGGTTACAGTCAAATAGTAAAGATGAGTTGATGTCATTGGAGACTAGATTACAGACTAGTACTGAAGCTAACTTGAAGGATAGTTTTAAATCATTAGAAGAAAGATTACAGTCAAATAGTGAAGACAATTTTAAATCATTAGAAGAAAGATTACAATCAAATAGTGAGGATAATCTTAAAACATTGGAAGAGAAATTACAAGCTCGTAGTGAAGAAACTAACACAGAGTTAGAAAACAAGTTAACTAGGATAGAGAATAGATTAACTTTAAAGAATAATGAAATGCTTAAGACTTTACAATTAGATATAATTGCAGTAAATATGAAAGGAGAGGAAAATGTTCAAATATTAAGAAAGAATATTATTGAATTAGAAAGTAGAGGAGAAGAAAATATACTTACTTTAAGAACAGACGTTATGTCTATACAGAAAGACATTAAATCGGATGTATCGAAGTTGAGATTCGACATCGATGGTTTAGTGGCAGATGTAGGCAAAATTCAAGAGTGGTCTACCGAAGTATCTTTCGAAACTAAAATCAAAGGTCTAGAAATGAATCTAGGTAATGAGATTAAGGATTTAAAGTCAGTAATTGGGACCATTAAAGAGGATGTCTTAGGAGAGGTTAATTCTAATTTAAAATCATTAGAGAATCAATTGCAGAAAGATATTAGGAAGATGGATGATGATATAGAGCAAAAGGTTAATGAAAACTTAGCTTTATTCAAAAATAGAGTCGGTGCAATCGTGGAAGAACGGTATAGTGAGGTCGATGCCGAAGCAAAAGAAAAACGTGCAGGATTAGATGAGAAATTAATCGCAGGTATGGCGAACTTAGAAGCGAGGTTTACGGAGAACAAGGAAGCGATGAAGATAGATTCAACTCTATTTAGGACAGATGTTGATCTGTTAAAGGAACAAGTCGCGTCAGTAAAGAATACATGCGAAGACAAGATAGACAAGTTGAAAAACGATTTAGACGAGAGTAACAAAACGCAGAATGTTACGTCGCTAGATGAGGAGAGAGACTCAGAAGACAGGCGGAGAAAGGAGCCAGGAGACAGGCAGGAAGGAGGTTCCACGAGCCATTTCAAGAAAATGATGAGGTGCTGATTAGGAAGCCAGTCACTTCAAACCTTCAACTGAAGATCTACTATAAATTTGCACCATTGTACGCTGGTCCATTCCGTATTGAAGAAACGTACCGAAATAATAGCTACAAGATTGTCAGAATGGATACTGATGAAGTTGTAGGAACTTTTAATGCAGCTAGCATTAGAAAGTACCATCATGCTGATTAAGAGAATTGTAGAGCTATCGTGTACATATATATATAGAATGCCTGAGAGTGTATTTTTTTTCTCAATCCTGATAAAAAAAGGAGATGTACGGGAGAGATGTACCCGATACCTAGTTGAGGCTATCGGCTACGCCAGCAGACATTAAGCCGTAGTTAAGATTTTTGGAAGAGTTAAGAAGAGATAGCGCTCAGATCGAGTCAAGAGGAATGTCAGGATGACGTAGAAGGTCTAGGATTTAGAAGGCGCTGACCGCAGTTAAGCAGATGAATTTATGGATGGAAATATGAAGCTTTATTAAGATCTATATGGAACATGGTATTTAAACATCTTAGAAGAGGAGATATAACATGCATTATATGTGGTAATAATTTGAAGGAAGTCAGATAACCCTTAAGTTATTTTATAACTTAATAGCCGAGATGATGGGGGTTCGAGATTATATTTGTGACGCAAGACCACGGTGGTGGGGAGGACGTCACGTGACCGCACCAGGCAGGTAAGGGTCGAGGCAGTGCAGACACTGTCAGTCTAGCTCAGTGAGCCAAGCAAGAGAGTCGAGCTGAGTAGGACACGCCTAGCTTGGTACAAGGTCGCGCAGCGAACAGAAACTGTCACGGAAAGTGAAAGCGACAGTTTCAACTTCTCCGAGCAGCGAACGACAAGTAGGTCAGTGGGCCGGTCGGACATCCGCCGCAAACAAGCATGGGAGGCCGGGGTTTTTAAAACAGCATTGCGAGTAGTTGGAGAACTTTATTCCAAGCTGCTTTTCAACGCAGAACGGCATAGTACAGCGACATGGTGAGGCCAGCTTTAGGCGGAGATGATTATAGCATTGCAGTAAAACCGAGCGGGTTATTTCCCATTATATACGCAAGCATTATGACAGAAGCTGAACTTCATTACTACATTGAGTTAGAACGTTTATTCAGCATTTGAATGATAAAAGCAGATAGTTACGTGATACTGCAACTTTGAACTTCGAATGGACATAGTTTTTCTTAATGAACTTACGACTATGCATTTCATAACGCATTCCAAGTAACATTAACAATTCTAAGCACACGGAATGTTGTAAGCAAATGCACTTAGGAACATTAGCTCGTGCATTAATGCAGTTATTTCTTGTGAAGTGATATGAATTACCGAGTATGAACACAGATACAGGGTGTTTCATAAACTTAGACACTCTGATAAAACAATTTTATTTTCTACAAGTGAGACTAAACCGCTGTGGAAATTGAACTTTCAACACTCAAACTGAACATTGTATAGAACAGTGGCGTAACGTAGAAGAGGAATAGGGGGTCCGCTGTTTCTATGAACATTTTCGTGAGGATTTGGACAATATCCGCTATGGATAACCAGAAGTTCATCATGTCGGAGTAAACGCAGACAGAGACGCGATGGCACCACAGAGCGATGGATTCGATTCCTGACGAGGAGGAGGTCCACCAGCTGATTCACTTGGAATTTGAAGGCAATCGTCATTGCATGGATGGAATGATATTCACGCCGATCTTTCGAGAATTCATTACATAGGGAAAATCGACGATCTTTGAAATTTAATAACAGCTGATTATGAGAAGGTACTGTAAGAGTTATAACTTTCTGATACGATTATTTTCATGAATACTGGGCACACATGTAATTTTTCTAATAGGAGTGATACGATTATATAGACATGGTTTGACTTTATATGCTTCGAATTTTGCTAGAATATGGCGTGACCATATGATATGGCAGGCATCATTATACGATATTCTCACCATTGGTTGGCTTTATTAAGCAGATGTTAGGTCTTTTAGACATTTTTCCAGTATGGATATTTTTCATTAATAGTTTTTTTTTGTGTGACGAGTATTTCGAACTCGTGATCTGCAATTGATTATCTAAATTATTTCGTCAGTTCATTGCATACTAGGGAGTGTGTATTATCCATCAGTAGGGATTTTTTCCATTGGATTGTTTGGAGATATTAAGATGTTATTCACTTTAGTGAATGAATATCGCTTTTATATGACAACTAGAGACTTGTTGATTCCTATCTGGTACATTCACTCATATAGTCATCGAGATGGGGTCTTTCGTATTTATACGATTGTATGGTGGTTACTCATCTTACCCATCGTTTAGGGCACTATCATGATTAGTCGACGGGGCGAGGTCTTTCGTATTTATACGATTGTACGGTGATTACTCATCTTACTTGCCATTGAGGGACTAATTTTTATCATCCGAGTGTACATGAGATTGTAAGTGAATCAAACAAGGAACTACTAGTCACATATCAGTCGAAATTTTGTTAAATAAAGTAACGATAAATGTCAGCAGGGTTACATTTGTAATTCTTGTCTGCCAATCCAATATTTTGTTGCTATACTCTTTTGAGAGTACTTTCAGTTTAACAGCTGGTACAGCTGATGCTTTTGATGATTTTTATAATTGAGTTTGATACCTTTGAGAAGGATTTAAAGTAATTGAATCTTGTAAGATGAATCATTAATGGTCAGATTTATTTTAAGGCAGATCAGTATTGCAGATTCTGATATGAGAGATTATCGCACATTGGTGTTTTTCTGTGATGTGAATTATGAGAATTGTAAGAGAATTTATGCTATTTGAAAGCAGATCTTGAATTACTAAGGTAATATTTTTTCCAATTGTTTAAAGAGTTGTCTAGATGTGATCAGAGTAATTACAGTTATTGGAGATTGTGTGCGTTGATAATTTGAAGCCAGTTATATATTTTTTGTAGATCATGCAACATGGTTAAGTGAAGTTTGTGATAGGCATTTTGTGGAAGTTGCCAAGTGATAGTTGCAATGTTGCTAATGCATTTTGAAGCAGACATGAGGTTGTCGAACCCAGTCTAGCGTAATTGTTGAGATTCATGCTGTATGTGCTGAATATTTATGGAGTTTTGTGGAATAATTGTTGTATTCAAATGTGATATTTGAAGAATTGAGGATATATAATGTCGTTGTGGATAGTCAGATCCAACGTGATGTCGTGAAGGCAATAATATTTTTTGGCATGAAAATTAAATACGAGATATAACTTGGAAGTGATAAAACTGTAAGACAACGTTCTTTAACCCATATTAAACAATTTGTTAGGAAATTAAACAAATAAATAAAGTTGATAATACAAGATTTTCTGCGAATAATAATTAATGAAATAATAATCTGAAAATTAAGCATATTAATGATCTGACCTAATGAAATAAAAATCAGAATGGCTAGATGAAATAATAAGAATCTAAATAACCAGAAGAGTAAAATTTAAATAAATTGATAAATTAAATTTTGGAATAAATCAATGAATTAAATAAATGGATGAAGTGAAGATTGGATAAATAAACTGATTTAAATAAATTAATAGATGATTGGATAGATGATGAATAACTGAATTAGAAGGTAATAATTAATTAAAGAAGCTGATGATTAATGAATTTATATGGAATTAAAATAAATTTAATTGAGATATAATTTAAGGAATTGCAACTTGAGTTGAGGATTTAAATGACTTAATGGTGATGAGTTAATGATTCTGACAGGAATATGTTGAATTTTGAAATGAGAATTAATGTGAGAAATATTTAATTTTGATGATGATGATAATGATGACCAATGAGCCGTGAATTTTCTGTAATTCACAAACAAGTAATTATGAATGACAATGTAAATAGTGTAAATTAATTATTCGATGTTTAGGAGTATTTTACTAACATGTTCAACATTTAAATTATGCCATGCAAGCCATAAATTGCGTGATATTTAAAATATGTGATTATAATATGTGTATGTTTAGACAGATTAATAACTTTTTCAAATCCACATTCATGATGTTAAATTAAAGAGACATTAGTTCTCAGGTATCACAAATGTCAGTGACGAAAGACATAGTGCTACAGTGATCCTGAGAACCCAAGAGAACTTTAGAGATTTTTCTGTTTTATGTGGATGAAATATTTTTGATTAGAAAAGAGATGGTTCGATTTTTGGACAATGACAATTTAACGTTGGCATTCGACCATACTCTCAGGTAGGAGGTATATTTAAAATGTCTGTCTGACTATCAAAGTGAAATAAATTTGTTTTTATCTTAGTTGTGATCTGATGATGGTGTGATTTTCCTTTTTCTTTCCTTGTCTTGAGTAAGGCTTAACCAGGAAAGGAGGTGGTTGGCTAGTAATTCAGTTGATGGCGCCCATTTATATTTGCATTTTTTTTATTAAACTTAAGCCCGTAACGACCCTAGAGATACTTTGTCTCGTGTTACCCAACTGCTTTTTCGATAACTCAGCTGAATTTCCGACACATTCCTTATTTGACTAGAGGTTCATTTAACTCCGTTCTATCCTGGAACTCCAGGAATGCGATGTAATAGCAGATGGGTCATCGCATCTCCAGGACGAACGGGTACAATATAGACTTGAATCTCTGACGTCCTTCTGTTGTAATGAATAGTTTATTCCTATGTATGTTTTATTTTGTCTGTATCATTCCTTTGGCTATTAGCTGCAATACATATTTTATTTAATACGGAATACGATTTCCCAATCGCAGACGACCAGATTCAAGAGTGTTTACAATACACTGCGTGACTCTGGTGCAGTATCCAGCTGTGGATATGGTGATACAACATCTAAACCTAACATTCACCGGGAGATGGATTGGGAGATATGGGCACATTTCTTGGCCAACAAGGTCCCCGGAGCTTACCCCTTTGGATTTTTGCCTGTGGGGATGGTTGAAAGGCGAAGTCTGCAAGGAAAACGTTAACACAAGAGCCGAGTTGGTCGTTCGGATTATGCATAGTGCAGCCATCACCAAAGAACGCCAAGACGCCCTCCGAAGAGCTACGCGGGGAGTTATGAATAGAAGTGCAAAAGGCATTGAAATTGTTGGTGGAAGTTTTGAAAATCAACTTGGAACGTTCTCATTAGCCTTGACTTTACATTTGTTTAGGTTAAATACTACCAGCTGTATCTCTGTACACAATACATATGGGACACTTGTTATGTGGAATTTCTTATTGCAATTAATCTATACTAGCACCTCCTAAAATATTTACTATTCCTCCTGAAACACCCTGTATACTCAAGTTCGTAAAACTGACTCTCTTGAAGCTGGGAATTTAGAACGTACTGAATGTGCACTATAAGTAACAAAGCGACAACTGCTTGTAAAGACAGGGAAAAGGGCACATCCAGGTGGAATGACATGCTGAAATCACCTTGTAAATCTAAAGAGAAGGCTACAGCCTAATACGAGGGAAATACATATAATAGTATTCAGTATAGCTTGTGGGACATGCTTGCAGTTCATTAGTTGAGAACGTTTTGGTTGAATGCCTCAAATAAATATATCCCAACACAATGGAGATCCACACTCTACTCCGTGATCAACGACATTGTGCCTACAGCGACTAAACGCCTACGTCACAATATGGCTGAGGATGCTCAATGTAGACGGTGTGGAGATGTCGACACATTAGTGCAACGAGTGACATTCTACCAAGAGGCTCGAACAGTTTGGAACTGGACGACTGCTATACTGCGGAGAATACATCCGGGGATAGACCACTTACCAGCGGAGCGCATAATGGTTTGTGATTTTCAACTTACTGGGAAAACAAAACAATACACTAACCTGGTTTATAGTGCCAGCAGTGAATTGGAACAAGACAGCGCACGAAAGAGGAGGGGGCACCTTAAGTTCCATCAGAAGAATACGCTCAACACTTGTGTACAGAAGTTTTCAACGCCTCTGTTACAGTTTTGATTGTCGGTGTTATGCCTTGTGTGTGTGTTGTATGTGATGGCAGATTAAAGGAAAACAAGTAGTTCCGTGAAGAACTATACAGCCTATTTTCAGCCATCCCATTTTTGTTAATTGCCTCTATCAACATATAACATTTCAGTTTGATTGCTGCAATATAGGTAGGCCTATATTCGTAGATATTGAGAAAGTCTAAATATTTCGGATGGTCGCCATGTTGGATGTTTATATATGTAGGACTTAGAATTATGTACTATAACATGATGATTATTGTGTAGGTGTACTGCAGTATTCAAATTTCAATCACATGATTAGGACACAAGATATGAAAATAAGATTTTTAAAATTTGCACAGCTGCCGTCTTGTATTAACGAAAACAATATTGAAACAAATTAGATGCCAGTGGATTCCAATTTGTAAAATCATTTACCATACCATGTTTTACTGCGCTCGGATGATTAAATCGCGAGAAACGTCCATTTCAATATTTATATTTCGCGTCACCGCCATGTTTGATTTGTGCTCACCAGGTTATTGAAAGTCCCTTAGGTGAACTTATGATCATAGCGTCTATCAACATGCAAAATTTCAGTTTAATTGCTATCATAGATTAGTAGATATTGAGAACCGTCTAAGTATTTCGGTTGGTCACCATGTTGAATTTTACATATGTAGGCCTTAGAGTTATGCATAATCAGATAAAGATATTTGCGTAGGTTCATTATTCAAACGTTCACTTCGATGGCATGAATAATAGACAAAAAATAGAAAACTTAGATTTTGTAGTTGCGCACAGCCGCCATCTTGAGGTTATGTGAACAATTGAACTAAATTTGATGCCAGTGCATTACAATGTGTATAATCATTTACTGTACCATATTTCACTGCGCTCAGATGGTTAAATCGCGAGAAAAGTCTATAAAAATATTTCACCTTCGCTTGGCCGCCATGTTCGTTTTGTATTTTACAGGTTCTTAGAAGTCTTATAACTGAACGTTTAGTAGTACTGTAACGTGTTTTTCGAGGGGATTTTATGCCACTGACATAAGTCAGTAGGAAGCCATTCTATATTTATTTACGCGGCAAATTGATCAGCCAAGAGAAGTTTTCATGTAACTTATTATTATTATTAAGGTATTTTTGGAGCGTATTTTTATAAGATTATAAGTATACAGATAGGTTTTCAATGTTATCGAAAACCCTATCAAGCGGAAAATTATATGATTACGGAATTTTACGGATTTTTGTCAGTTAGGGTATTATGAGAGAGATGAGTCACTGGGAATTCGGCTACAGGCTTATTCTTGTCGAGAAGCATGACGCAAGCGGGGTTGCTGCTTCAAGAAAAGGCGAAATGGCCTGGACCGGTAATCGACATCTTCGTCGCGCCGAGTGTAATGACCCTGAGGTGGGGGTATCGCGTGGTGGCTCAGCCAATCAGTGGAGAGCGGGCGAGGAGAAGACGGCTACAGAGAGGGGATGCGACGAGTGCATATATGGTTTGCGCACCGAGGAGGCAGGGCGATTATCTTTGTAAAACTTGACCGGCGTGGTTGCTCGAGGGTTGGTCCGGTGTGACCGGACCATAATATAACATTTCTACAAGTATCTCTTCAACTGACGAAGAATGACGACGTCCAGAAGGCTGTGGGAAGCTCTCTTCAGCATCCAGTACGAGGGAAACGCTACGGCAATTTCCAATGCTAAGCGCGAATGACTCAGAACTACATAATCTCTCGTTTCTTTGTTTTATTTTCAGTATTTCAGTAACTTCATAGCTTGGGAATAATAGTAAAATCAGTAATTCATCCGACTCCGTTTTCACGTAATTCTATAGCGGTAATATTCAAATCGCAACGCTCCAATTTAAATTTAAACTTATTATTATTATTATTATTAATTTTGCCATACTTGTGTTTTTTATATATAATAAATTCATTTCTTTTAACTATGCAATCTTTGCTTTCAGTAGGTAGCATTAGATATAGACCAAATTCCTTCTCCTGATACAATTGTTAGTTAGGTTAATGATCAAATCATACCACGATCTGAGTGTAAAGATTCTTGAAGATGTTCTACCAGAGCTAGGTGTTGTTAAATATAAATTTAGATTTCAACATAGCGTTGAGGTCTTGGCGCCCATTAATACAACATATCTTAGTCAGAGTAAACAATACATTTGTGTTTCAAAGTGCAAGGCACGGCTAGTAGAAACATTACATTTGTACACCCCAACAGTGAGGGCCAGTTAAACCGTTACACTTGGCGCCCAACGTGGGGTCGAAAACTAATAACATTTGTGGAAGGAGAAGGGTATATATTTCTGTGCCTGTATTTTGGGGATTTTTCATTTATCGGTGTGTATCAGCATTGGTAGTGTTGAGGAAGAGATGAAGTTGCGTAGTGGTCACCAGTTGGATAGTGAAGATACGAGCAGTATGGCTAGTCTTGGAAATGAAAGCAGTACAGGGATGTCGGAGGTAAATCCCGATACTGAGGGGTGTAATCAAAACAGTCAAGCAGGGTTAGAGAGTTTGCTTCTTCAGTTTATGCAACAAAATAAAATTAGCACAGATGCTTTAAACGCTAGACTCGAACAAAATAGTAGGGAAAATAAAGAGAGTAATAGGGAATTGAGCGATAGTTTAAACGCTAAACTTGGACAAAACTGTAGGGAAAATAAAAAGAGTACTGAAGCTTTAAACGCTAAACTTGAACAAAATAGTAGGGAAAATAGAGAGAGTACTGAATCTTTAAATGCTAAATTAGAACAAAACAGTAAACTAATGAGCAATAAATTAAGTGAGAAATTTGAGGAGAACAATCTAAAATTAAATAAGAAATTCGAACTGATTAGAGGTGAGATCAGAGAGGTGATGGAAGAGAAGGCTAAAGAGATTATTGCAGATGTAGACAGAAAATTAGGAAAAGTACAGGAAGAGTTAGAAATTAGAATCAGTACACAGGGTGAGAATTTAAAAGAACTAGTGCAACGTGAAACACAGCAGGTCAAAAAGCAATTGGGGGGAGAAATTGACAAAATTCAGGTAGCAACTAAAGAGGTAAAAGAACAGCTGGGGGGAAGAATTGATAAAGTACATGCAGAAATAATCACTGAAGTTAATACTTTAAGCGAGAGGAATAAGGAAAGCTTTAATGAGATTAGTGAGAATCAAGCTAAATTAAGTGGTAAAGTTGAAGCATCGGAAGGGAGCATTAGGTTAACTGTAACTAATATTGAAAGAAAAGCTGAGGGGAAAATTGCTGAATTAGAACAGAAGTTGAAAGCTAGAATTAGGCAAGAAAATAGTCAGAGTAGGCCAGTTTATGTGAATAGCACACACAGGGAAATAGAACTAGGCAAATTTAGTAATCGGCAGGGTTGTCCAATGGAGTTCATGAACACAATAGAAAATAAATCCGGGGAGAGGTTGGAAGATGGTAATGTTGAGTGGTGCTAGGTAGTTGAAATTTTAGGGCAAGCGTTTGTAGGGGAGACAAGAAACTGGTTTGCTGTCTACAGAGACAATTTCGAGAATATTTCAGATTTTAAAGTTAAATTTTGTGAGAAATTTTGGAATGAGGTAATTCAGTCTCAGCATCGCGAGGGAGTTGTGTGTGAGAAATATAACCCGAGAGGAAACTACACTATGACCGAGTACTTTTAGGACAGGTATTGACGTGTAAATATCTGGATGGTTTGAAGGAGGAAAGTGATGTAGTCAGGCTATTACTAAGACATTTTCCATATAGAATCAAGGAAGCTGCCTGTATCCAAAATGTTAAATCTATTTCACAAGTGGAAAAATTATTGAGTACATTCGATGCTCTGGGAAGAGGTGGTTACGAGGAGAATTTCGGTAGGACCAGGGTAACAATAATAACAGGCCTAATGAGAATAGGAATCAGGAAGTTCATGGGAACAGTGGAGAAGGGGCCAGCGTTCAAAATAGGGGGAACCAAAATAATAATTATAATCAGCAAAACCAGTACAGAGGACATGGGTATGGTACCAAGGTAGAAATAATGATTTCAGGGGAAATCAAAGCCGAAATAATGATTTTAGGGGTAACCAAGGGAGGTATAATAACAATACTTATTATAACCAGAACAGGGGTCAAGGAGGGAATCAGCCCAATGGTAATAACGGACAGAGAGATACCGTTAACACAACCCAGAACAACCAGACCAGTGCAGTAGTGAGTAGTACTACACCAAGCGGTAGCAATGCTTTAAACACGAACCAGGCTGCGATGTAAAGTCCGAATCTCAGTCTGTAACATGCCCTGTCCATACACTTATACAGGAACCCTATGACCTAAATGTAAGAAATGAATTATTACGTGAACTAAATGATGAAGGTATTATTCAGGAGGTGGTCAGTAAGAGCCCCATAGTTAAATTTAACGTGTCCAAGGCGTACACAGATGCTTTAATTGATAGTGGTTGTATGAAGAGTTGCATAAGTAGTGCATTTTATGATAAAATGAAAGGAACTGGAGTAAATTTTGAGATGCCAATTAAAAGTACTTTTGTTATCACAGCTGTTGGGAAGAAGTCTAAAGTAATTTCTAAGCAAGTTTTAGTAGACATTAAAATTAATAATCATGTAGAGAAGCAGATTTGTCTTGTAATTCCAAATTTAGTATTCAGTGTTATCTTGTGTTCAGAGTGGCTAAGTAGAGTGTCTGGTAACTTATGTTATGATGTAGGGAGTTTGAAATTTAAATGGGGTGATTCTGAAGTAGAAGTAGCGTTCAATGACCATATTCAGGGAAGTAGTGTTGTAGGTGTGATTTGTACTTTAAATGAGATATCGCCGGCCGTAGAGAGGGGGTTCTCCATGTTTTGTGGGCAGAGTGATTACGAACGGTAGTCTAGAGGACTCGTTACGTGATGCTGCATTTCAGGGAAATGTAGAGGTGGAACAGTGTGTTCGGCTCTATGATGTGTTATTGTGTAATAGGAGAGTTTTTGAGGATCGCATTGGTATGGCCATTTGCTATACACATTCATTGAACGTTATTGATAAGTCAGTATTCACAGGACATAGATATCCTGTACCTTTCGCTTATCAGAGTGCAGTTGAGGCACAAATTAACCAGATGCTTGAATATGGGATTATTGAGCACTCTAACAGTCCATATGTTAATTCTTTGATCACGGTACCCAAGGCCGATGGCACAGTTCGTATTTGTTTAGACGCTCGTTTGGTTAACAGTAGAATTAGTTCAGATCAGCTGAAATCTATGTCAATAGAGGAATTAATGCAAACATTTGAGGGGAAGAAGTATTTCACTTGTGTAGATTTGAGTTCCAGTTTTTGGCAAGTGCCACTTATGTACAAGGATAGACCATTTACAGCTTTTAGTCATAAATATAACCTTTATCAATTTTGTAGAACACCTTATGGGTTAAAGAGTAGTTCAGCAGCTTTAATTAGGGCTTTAAACATCGCATTAGGGGATGACACAGGAGAGTTTGTAACCATTTACATTGATGATATGGTAATTAGTTCACGCAGTTTTGAGGAGCATCTACGTCATTTAGATATAGTTTTTCAGAAGTTAGATAAGGCAGGGTTCACTTTGAAGCTGTCTAAGTCGTCATTCTGTCAGTCAGAAGTGACTTTTTAGGTCATAGAGTGTCGAGTATAGGTGTCACACCAGAGGAAAGTATGGTTAATAAGATACTTAACGCAGAGGTGCCACAGAATGTTAAACAGTTAGAAACATACCTGGGAATTTGCAACTTTTTCAGGAGGTTCGTTCTTAAATACTCAGGGTTTGTAGAACCATTCAGGGAATTGCTTAATAGTGGGACTCGGTGGAGTTGGGAGTCCAAGCATGATCAGGCTTTTAGAGCGCTGAAGGAAGGTTTTGAGAAAGCTGTAGTGCTGAAATATCCTTTGAAAGATAAGGAATATGTGGTTATGACTGATGCTTCACATATAGGCATTGCTGGAGTATTATGTCAGAAAGATGATGAGGGAAATCTGTGCATTGTATCTTTAGCCTCGCGAGGACTAATAGCAGCAGAGAAAAGATGCACGATTACTGAGTTAGAGCTTTTAGGTATTGTTTTCAGTTTAGGGAAATTTAGAATGTATTTAGTAGGTGGGAAATTTGAGATCCATACAGATCACCATGCATTACTGTATATGAGGACTTGTAAACTCAGTTCTAACAGAGTTAGTAGGTGGATTCTTGCTCTGCAGGAATACGAATTCACAGTAAAATATATTAAAGGTAAAGATAACATTCTTGCAGACATGCTATCGAGGGACACTAATTGATGTAGGGATTATCCTGTGGTTAAAGCAGAGGACGATATTTTAATATGTGCATGTGTGGACAGTAGCGACAGGGCATCGTTACAGACACTGAGAAATATGCTAGTGGAGCAACGTGAGGACGTTAAGTTAAGGGAGCCACTGGCTAGGTTGGAAATAGGTGAAGAAGAGTATGTGAAAGTAGGACGGTTCACGTACAAGATGCAGGATGGGCTTCTTGCAAGGAAATGTAGGAATAATCGGCGGGCAGTATGTGTTCCTGCCACTTTGCGGGAGGAGCTAATGTGGTTCATTCATAGGGAATTAGGACACTTTGGTGCTGCCAAGGTCTTCTATTAAATTGGTCGTGACTTCATTTGGAGTAAAACAGGAAGGGATGTTAGGAGGATTTTAACTAAGTGTGACACCTGTCAAAGGAGCAAAAATCCAGTTAAATATTTAGTGGGGGAGAGATCTGCAGTTCTCACCAGTAGTCCCGGCGAACTACTGTGTGTGGATTTATTTGGCCCGATCGTTAAAGGACAGTACGGCTACGAGTACATTTTTATAGTTATTGACGCTTTTAGTAAGTATGTCAAGCTATATCCGCTAAGGAAAGCCACGGGACTAGCGTGTAGCCGTCTGGTCATTAATAAGTATGTACCTGAGTTTAGCCTTCCTCTCAGGATACTATCTGACAGTGGACCACAGTTTACTGCAAAGAAATGGAGAACCAGTATGCAGGAAGCTGGTATAACACACGTTCATTCCTCTGTAAGGTACCCTCAGGGTAATTATGCAGAGCGTCCATTAAGGGAAGTGGCTCGTCTTTTTCGGACTCTAGTGCATGACAAGCATACGGCCTGGGTTAGACATCTTCCCAAGGTCGAGACTTGGCTGAATTCTGTCCAGCATGAGAGCACGAAATTGACGCCATACGAAGTTCACTTCGGAAAAAGACCACAAAATGAATTAGCGAGGGTGTTGGGTTTAAATGAGGGTAAGCAACCGGGGATGGATTACATTGTCCAGTTGGCGAAACAGAATTTATCTAAGTCAGCACAAAAGAGAATTCGCCAACAAAGAGAAACTAAATTTGACCTATTCGAGCCGGGAGACAGAGTCTTACTTAGAGTGCCGAAACAGTCAAATAAGCTAGAGAAAGTCATGTCCAAGTTCTTTTATCTCTACGAGGGTCCATTTATAGTCTCCAAACGTATTGGCAAAACAGCATATGTGCTGGAGGATAGTAAGGGAAACAGATTATACGGGACGTATAATATACATAGTCTACGAAAGTATGTGTCATAAAGTAAGTGTGTTTAGCTGGCAAGCCAGCCTATCAAATGAGTAAGTGTGGTATTTGGTGCGTGGAAGATCTGGTCTTCCAGGTGGGCGTATCAGAAGTCTCACAGGGGGGTAGTATGTAAGCAATTGAGTGTTTTTAAGGTACAGGGAAATATGACGGGATTGTCGGATGCTCTTGAGCACTAAAATATCTCGATACACCAAGGCCAGAATTTGGTAGCGCTGGTGAATTCCCATTTGTCTCCTAGAGATGGGTGAGCGCTTGAACAGGGTATTTTTGTTTAAGGCGTCCACGAGGCAAAAGATGAGCCATCAGAAGGCGAGACAGTCCTTCATGAAACTCATACATAACACACACGTGATTTCTGTTTACGGCCTCGCCATGTAAGATTTTTAAGTGTGTATTTAAGGTAATTTTACAATGGTATTATTTGTGTGAGGAGAACTGGTCTGTGTTGAGAACTAGTATTAGGTAGAATATGGTCTACGGGAACTTAAGAAGAGAGAGATTTATGGCACAGAAATATTTGGTGTTCTTTGTAATGCGCACTTACTCCTTTTTTTTCAGAAGTCAATATTAATTTTGTGTAACATACAGAGAGATTAAGTATTATGGTCAAGATGCGCTGCCACAATAGTGTGATCGTGTGCTCAGTGAGATCAGTGAGATTAAATTTCTCCATAAGGAAGGGACCTCCAGTGAAATTAGGAATTTCTGTGGTGATAAATATATCAGAACACCTTTGATGCGTGAGATGTGACATCTTATTTACATAGTGCTCACACATTATTTATGTCTATTTTTCCAACATAGAGAAATTTGCGAGGCGGAAATATCCGTGGAACATTATTCTATATGAAAAACATTGGACTGGTTGCAAAGTGAAATCCATAGTGACAACAAACTTTGACGCAAAGTGCGTAAAGAAAGGTTATGAGTGTATATATATGTAATTTAGGGTGATTTCATTTATGTAATATGTATTTTGGATGGGGATTATTAACGTGTCTGGGATAATCGGATAATGGACCGTCGTCACGGTAAATCATCCGATGATCCGAGGCGAATATGTAACGTGTTTTTCGACGGGATTTTATGCCACTGACATAAGTCAGTAGGAAGCCATTCTATATTTATTTACGCGGAAAATTGATCAGCCAAGAGAAGTTTTCACGTAACTTATTATTATTATTATTAAGGTATTTTTGGAGCGTTTTTTTTTTATAAGATTATAAGTATACAGATAGGTTTTCAATGTTATAGAAAACCCTATCAAGCGAATTATTACGAACAACATTATCGCGGAAAATTATATGATTACGGAATTTTACGTATTTTTGTCAGTTAGGGTATTATGAGAGAGATGAGTCACTGGGAATTCGGCTACAGGCTTATTCTTGTCGAGAAGCATGACGCAAGCGGGGTTGCTGCTTCAAGAAAAGGCGAAATGGCCTGGGCCGGTAATCGACATCTTCGTCGCGCCGAGTGTAATGACCCTGAGGTGGGGGTATCGCGAGGTGGCTCAGCCAATCAGTGGAGAGCGGGCGAGGAGAAGACGGCTACAGAGAGGGGATGCGACGAGTGCATATATGGTTTGCGCGCCGAGGAGGCAGGGCGATTATCTTTGTAAAACTTGACCGGTGTGGTTGCTCGAGTGTTGGTTCCGGTGTGACCGGACCATAATATAACATTTCTACAAGTATCTCTTCAACTGACGAAGAAGATGACGACGTCCAGAAGGCTGTGGGAAGCTCTCTTCAGCATCCAGTACGAGGGAAATGCTACGGCAATTTCCAATGGTAAGTGCGAATGACTCAGAACTACATAATCGCTCGTTTCTTTGTTTTATTTTCAGTATTTCAGTAACTTCATAGCTTGGGAATAATAGTAAAATCAGTAATTCATCCGACTCCGTTTTCACGTAATTCTCTAGCGGTACTATTCAAATCGCAACGCTCCAATTTAAATTTAAACTTATTATTATTATTATTATTATTAATTTTGTCATACTTGTGTTTTTTATATATAATAAATTCATCTCTTTTAACTATGCAATCTTTGCTTTCAGTAGGTAGCATTAGATATAGACCGAATTCCTTCTCCTGATACAATTGTTAGTTAGGTTAATGATCAAATCATACCACGATCTGAGTGTAAAGATTCTTGAAGGTGTTCTACCAGAGCATGGTGTTGTTAAATATAAATTTAGATTTCGACATAGCGTTGAGGTCTTGGCGCCCATTAATACAACATATCTTAGTCAGAGTAAAAAATACATTTGTGATTCAAAGTGCAAGGCACGGCTAGTAGAAACATTACATTTGTACACCCCAACGGTGAGGGCCAGTTAAACCGTTACAGTATGTTTTATCACCGTACAAAATTTCAGGGTGATATCAGTAATAGTTTCGGAGATATAGGCCTAGAATGCCGGTGAAATATTTTACACAGCCGCCATCTTGAGGTTATGTAAACAATTGACCTAAATTAGATTACATTGCATTGCAATGTGTACAAACATTTTCAGTACCAAGTTTCATTGCGTTTGGATGGTTAAATCGCGAGAAAAGTCTATTTAAAAGTTTCAACTTCAATTGGCCGGTATGTTCGTTTTGTATTTTACAGGTTTTTTTAAAGTCACATGGATGAACTTCTATTAGTGTCCTTTATCACTGTACAAAAATTTAGGGTGATGTTAGTAATAGTTTCGGTGATATTGAATGCAGGTCAAATAATTCGCACAGCCACCATGTTGGATTGGTGAGACGTAATAACATTTCGAGGGCACGGTTGGGGTTGGCCATAATAGTACTATAACCTTACAGAGTTTCATTGAAATCGCTCCAGCCGTTTAGAATTTATTAGGGGTGGACACACACAGACACACACACATACGGACAAAAGGTGATCTCATAAGTCTATTTTTCCATCAAATGAAAATAGGCTAAAATAATAATAGTGTTGAGTATCGTTTGCGGGATATCCTAACATACGGGATGCAAGCAGAGAAATATCGACTTTCCTGATAACACGCGTTAGTTGGGCTGCTTAAAGAATATTATTAGGAGCAGCTGATTTACCCGGTATATGTATTGTACCTCCGCCCACTTATATTGGGCAAATTTTTGTTGACCGACTGAAGAGTTCATTAAGCAGACATTCTCCCACGCCATTTATCCGGGCTTGGTACCGGCACAGGGCTGAGCTGGATTGTTCCCCTTGTGGCTGGGATTATGCTTTCCACAAGCGGTTGTGTAAATATTCAGGGACTTGAAAGAAGGTACAGTAGAACTTGGATAATTGGAACTTCTATTAATTCGAAATCGTCATTAATTCGAATATTTTGCTTGGTCCCTAGCGTTTTGTATGTAAACAATGTTAAAAAATCGTGGATAATTCGATAGTTTTTTAGCCTATCTTCATTTTATGAAAAAAAAACTAGGCTAATGAGAACACCTTTTGTTTGTGTGTCTGTGTGTGCGTGTGTGCGTGAGCGTGTGTGTGTGTGATGGTGTGTGTGTGCCCTTCCCTAATAAATTCTAAACGGCTGGAGCGATTACAATGAAACTCGGTAAGTTCATAGCACCATTCTAGCCGACTCCGACGGTGCCTTTCAAATTTTATTGTATCTCACCAATCCAACATGGCGGCTATGCGAAATATTTCACCAGCATTCAGTATCTCCGAAACTATTACAGATATCACACTGAACTTTTGTACGGTGATGAAGGGAACTACTAGAAGTTCACCTATGAGACTTTCAAAAACCTGGCAACTACAAAATCAACATGGCGGCCAACCGAAGTTGAGACTTTTAAATAGACTTAATAGATTTAACCAACCAAACGTAATGAAACATGGTACGGGAATTGTTTATACACATTGTAATGCACTAGCGTCTAATTCATCAATTGTTTACATAACCTCAAAATGGCGGCTGAGTGAAATATTTCACTGGCATTCAATATCTCTGAAACTATTCGTGATATCACCCTGAAATTTTGTACGGTGATAAAGGTCATTGCGACAAGTTTATCTATGTAACTTTCAAAAACCTCTAAGGTACAAAACGAACATGGTGGCCAAGCGAAGTTGAAACATTTTAATAGACTTTTCTCGTGATTTCAATATCTGAGCGCAGTGAAATGTGGTACAGTAAATGATTATACATATTGAAATGCACTGGCATCTAATTTAGTTCGATTGTTTACAAAACCTCGAGATGGCGGCTGTGCGAAATTTTAAAATTAAGTTTCTTGTGTCGTAATCATGCGATCGAAGTGAAAGTTTGAATAATGAAGCTACGCAATAATTTTTCTTTAATGGTACATAATTCTATGGCCTATACATTTAACAATCCAATGTGGCGAGCATCCGAAATATTTTGACGCTTCTCAGTATCTACGAATCTTTTACAGCAATCAAACTGTTTTTTTTAATGTTCATAGAGGCTATGAACATAAGTTCCCCAATATGACTTTCAGTAACCTGGTGAGAATAAATCCAACATGGCGGCGTCGCGAAATATAAATATTTTAATGGACGTTTCTCGCGATTTAACCATCCGATTGCAGTGAAATTTGCACGTTAAATGCTTATACAAATGCAAATCCACTGGCATCTAATTTACTTCAATTTGTTTCATAACCACATGATGGCAGCTGTGGGAAATTTTAAAATCTCATTTTTACTTCTTGTGTCCTAATCATGCGATTGAAGTCCGAATACCACACGTACACAATAATCTTCAAGTTATAGTACATAAATAAAATCCAACCTGGCGACCATCTGAAATATTTAGACGGTTCTCAAAATCTACGAATCTATCACAACCTTCAAACTGAAATTTTGTTTGTTGGTAGAGGCAACTAACATGAGTAGGATATATGAAAATAGGCTGTATAGTTCTTCACGGAATTACTTGTTTTTAGGTTAATTCAAACTCTTTTCTTCAACGGCAGAGCGCAGAATTGCATTTCAGTTGACGGTTGGACAGAAATTGTGAGTGTTCCTATCTCGTATGAAGAATTTGTTAATGTTGATAAAGATGTTGCAGTTTGTGGCGAGCTTAGTGACCGAGGTAAACAGTTACACCAACAAAGCCACAGGTGACGCATTTGAAGATGAAGGCGGTGATTCTTTGGAGAATGATTCAGAGTGCGGCAGGACAACAACTGAGAATATTTGTTGAAAATCAACACAACGTATGTCTTCTCTTTTCAGTCACTATATGTCGTAGATTCGTATATTACTCGCGAGAGAAATAAATCAAGAAATTAATATAATATCTCGGTCTTTTTTTATAAAAAGTAAATAAAACAGTAAATTGTTGTTTAGTGTATCCAGTACTGTTGTACATACTAATAGTATCTAAAAATATATTTATTGTTAAATCTTAAAGTTTGAGTAATTTTTGAAAGACTTTTTGTAAATTCAATTTTTGGGATAATTCGATTTTTAAAATGTCCCTTGAAGTTTGAATTATCCATATACCACCAAGGTATTTGAATGGTTTGAGTGTGTAAAACCGTGGGGAGAAAACCACACTTAAATTGGCCGCTTTCAGCGCCTGGTATCTAATCGTTGAACTCCGGACTTGAGTTCTCCAATGCCGTAATGACACTCACGGCCAGTTTGTGGGGTAGGACCTTAATCTCACAGTGGCCATTAGTGAAATGGCGACACCATCACTAGCATGCTGTATGTGTACAGGGCAATTTAAACGTAACCTGACAACGCGCAGTATTGGAAACTCAAGTACGTAATTTCTGGAATGATGAATGTATTAACGCATGTGTTAAATATAGCTTCGAATGAGCCTCCTTCTGTACCCCAATAGCAATATTCTCAGATAAATAAACCAAAAGGCCATCACAGAAATTAACAAGTAGTTTCGTGACGAACTTAAGACCCTACTTATCTTAAGATTTAAGATTCATGCCAATCTATTTGTACCTATCTTGAATAATGACGAAATGAAGTTGGTAATACTAGCATTACTAAGTACTTCAGTTTGAAATACACCTGAAATAGTGTAGCCTAATAGAGTAACTTGGGACCGGACTTCATTAGGATAATCAAACATTCGGATAATTGGATTTATATACATGGTATACATACAGTACAAGTCATAGATTTATGGCATGTAAAATATTCTTCCACAGACTAAATTTGTGTGCAGCTAAATTGTTAGCTGAGATTTCGTCGGAATGCTCTATCAAAAGTCCAACGTTCACCACTAGGTATCATTGATACCTGGTAGCGAAACTTGAAATTGAACGGAACTTGTAGCTCACCCTAAGGGTGTCCGATGGAAGCAGCTACAGACTCAGGCGAGCTGAACATGTGCTCGGACACTCCCGGCACTAAAAGCCATACGATAGATAGAGATGCAAGTGTATTTTAAAGAAAATGGTTATCTGGTTGAAAGACCAGAACATCTTCGGTAGGCCTACTGTATGTATTATAGCCTATTTTAATTTTTTGACAAAATAGGCTTATGAGATCACCATTTGTCCGTGTGTGTGTGTCCCCTAATAACTTCTAAACAGCTGGAGCAATTCCAATGAAACACGGTAAGGTCATAGCACCATTTTGGCCGACCCCGACCGTGCCCTTCAACTTTTTACGTCTCACCAATCCAACATGGTGGCTGTCCGAAATATTTCACCAGCATTCAATATTTCCGAAACTGTTACCGATATCTCCCTGAAATTTAGTACGGTGATAAAGGAAACTACTAGAAGTTCACCTATGAGACTGTCGAAAACCTGGTAGCTACAAAACGAACATGGCAGCCAAGCGAAGTTGATACTTTTGAATAGACGTTTCTTGTGATTTAGCCAACCAAACGCAATGAAACTTGGTACAGTAAATGTCTATACACACTGCAATGCACTGACTGGGTAGGTTTTAGCTTCGGATTAACACTACCCCTGGGATAATGAAAATGAAGAAACAAGGAAGTGGGTTTCGGTGTGGAGAGCAAGAATGGGTAGATAGGAAGAGAATCCACCATAAAATTACAATTAGTAAAGTGGAACGAAAAATCCACTGTACAAATCCTAAGAGGAACCTAACTCCAGCGGGGGCCCGGCTCAGGCAAGCGTAGAGCGTATCGTGAATTGAGGTTGCCTGCAAGCGCTCGGCGATCGCACTTTCCCTTCCGAGCCTGTATTTCCTTATTGTGAGAAGGACAAAGTGTGTTAAGGAACACAAATTTCAAGTTTCTCCTTTCAAGGGAGTTAGATTTAACCAAATGTTTGGAAAAACTGATGGTTGGTTGGTTCTTAAGTTTAGGGGCTGCGACAACGCGGTCATGTAGCCCCGTGTACTTTGGGTGTGTGTAGAATCTGTCTGATAACCGGTGTTAATTGTGATGACCGTATTAGTGTGTGTTATCTGGGAAAAACTGAAATAGTTTGAATTCGACGTGATAGTTTGGTTCGTGGAACTGTTGGATTTCCAGCGAATGACCGAGTACCACCAAGAAGGGTAGTGATGAAGCAGTTATAATGCCATTGGGAATGATTTCGTTGTTTTCTTTGACAATTTTGGTAAGAGCACCAATGGTTGAATTTAAGAAAAGCTAAGCTTTTACCCAGCAAAGTGCCGACTAAAAGTTTAGACCAGAAGAAAAACTTAAAATTTTGAAAACAAACCATAAGTTAGAGAGAAAACCTCAAGAAGCAGGAAGTTTGCGGCGCTAGCTGTACTTTCCTTACTGGCTCATTAGAATTAGCTATGAAAGCTAAGAGAAACTTTGACAATGTTGTTACGGAGATTTTTTGTTCAAATGCAACAAATAGTGAAAACCTTATTAATTGGGTACTTAATTTTCTTAAAGAGGGCATAAGCCTATGGGAAGAGTCAGGGAAAATAGGGTCCTGCCTAATAATTATTCTGTAGAAAAGGATAAAGCGAAAAGATATAATCTGGTTTATTTAAAAATGCGTAGAGATATAATGATTTTAACAAATATAAATATACAATCTAATTTTAATCTTTAAGGTCTCAGACCTCTAGAATGGTGAAATTTTCACTTGGCAATTAACAATTTTAAGGTTTGGAACCTCTTATAAGCACTAAAATCTGGATAAGATTTTAAAAGTTGTGCTTAAGATTAACAAATTCGAAATTTAACGACAATTATAACGCAATTAAAGCTTTAACTATAAATCAGGTACAATATGGGTACTTTAAGAATTCCTATAATGAAATCTTAAAAGTATGAACAAATATTAAATTTGAGATTATAACAATAAAAAGAGAAAGAAATTAAGAAGAAGTTTCTATAACTTCTTATATTTAAACAGGGATCACGAGAAAAAATAGTGCAAGTTACCCTTTCGTGAAACCTGGAGAACAAAGTTAGATAACTCACTTGTGAGTAGAAAGAACTGAATTCCCTAGTTAGAGAGGAAAAACAATATGGTTTTAAATGTGTGCAAGACACGAATTATACAGAATTTACTTATGAGAAATGGAACAATTTTGGGAGGGCACTTGCTAGCAAGTGACACCTCATTGAAAAAGACCTAAATTTATAAATTTAACCTAATTTGTTAGTAAGGGTGTTTGGGAAAGAGGAAATGGGAACTTTAGGAGAAAGTTCCTGGCCATACGTATTGCTCTCACGAAGCGCGACGCGGTTGAAAGTTAAACGGGCACTGTTTTACGCTATGGTCTATTAATGTATTTAGAAAGTTCACTATTGCAGCACAGAAAGTTTATAGAGAGAAACGTTATTGCAGTTATTTAGATCACTAGTTGAACTTTAGCTTGCGACAGTTTATTGCGTTGTAGCTTTTATAAGTTGTGGTTGAATGCAGCGGAAAATTTCCCACGAAAGAAGACAAATTATGGTTTGATTAGCAGATGATATTAAGAAAAATCCTCAGCTAGGAAAAGTATTCCCATATTTAAGTGGAAAATACTTGAAGGTTTTACTTGCAGAAAGATTGCTTGGCATGGAAATTTCCAAGGCAATGAAGACTGTTGAATTGGGCAAGAAATGTCCCTCAGCGGAAAGCTAGGTTTTATAGACAGTGGGTATATTGAAAATATCCCTCGGCGTGAGATAGTATCTCAGAAAATCTGTACAAGAAGTACTGTTTCATTTTAGAGAGTTAGCTGAGGTAGCCATAACTTGATCAGGAAGATCTTTTGAAGGCAGTTATTGCTGAACATTTAGAGATTCCACACACTGTCTATAAAATTGAATAAAAAGCATTTAGCTATTTAAAACCCGTTAAAATATGGTGAAGACCATTGAAGTTTGTATTTAGCTCTGTTTCATGAAGCGGGCGATGTTCCTGGTGACGGTTGGTTTTAAAATTCAGACATGGCGTCTGATTAAAAATGTCTCTCGAGTAGAGGAGACGAGCTCGAGGGAGGAGCCCCAACTGTATGGTTTGACGTCTAACACAGAAGTGAGAGCCACTCGACGAAGAACGGAGGAACCTAGGAGGGAAGATAGGTGGGAGAAACAAAAAAGTAGCGTACAAAGAATTGCAAACATTACAAAAATTAAATCTCTTCTTAGATAGGAATATCTTGATGGAGTAGTCTTCAAGGAGTTGATAGCAGGCGCCAATGGCGAAGCCTGGTGGATGGGAATGGTGAAGAAGTCCTCTTTAGCATGGAGATGTTAGCTGGCGATAACGAAGACATCAGGTGGCTTGCTTAGTAAGGATGTCCTCTTGAGAGTGGAGATATTGAGGAACTTCAGTGGTTGGCTGCTAGATGCCGCTGTGTTGATCATGGAAGATATATATCTAGAACAGACTTACAAACGAAGTAAGCAAGGTGCACAAATAAAAGAAAAAGTTAGGAATCACTGTTGGTGTTTGAGAAAAAGGAGGCAATAAATTAAGCAAAGAGCAGCGAAAACTAACTCTGTCTTACCGTGTATTCCAAGGAATACACCACTGACATCCAATCTCGTTCCATTATTTATATAGCCTCAAGATGGCGGCTGTGCGAAATATTTCACTGGCATTCTATATCTCCGAAACTATTACCGATACCACCCTGAAATTTTGTACGGAGATAAAGGGCACTACTAAATGTTCATCTATGAGACTTTCAAAGACCAGTTAAGTACAAAACGAACATGGTGGCCAAGCGAATTTGAAAGTTTCAAATATACTTTTCTCGCGATTTAATCATCCAAACGCAATGAAACTTGGTAGAGCAAATGTTTATACACATTGTAATGCACTGGCATCTAATTTAGTTCAATTTTTTACATAACCTCAAGATGTGGCTGTGCGAATTTAAAATTAAGTTTTCATTTCTTGTGTCGTAATCATGCGATCGAAGTGAAAGTTTGAATAATGAACCTACGCATTAATTTTCCTTCAATGGTACATAACGGTATGACCTATACATATAACAATCCTACAAAGCGTCCATCCGAATTATTTAGACAGTTCTCAATATCTACGATTCTTGTGAGGTTTGAAGCCATTTTTCAGTGTTGCCTAAGTAAACAAATGTTTGGTGCTTTTCAGTCGGTCAACACGAATGTACCCAAAAAGAGCTGGGTTATGCCCTAATCCTGAAATAAATTACATAACATTACATAAGATTTATTATTTATTAATCTTATGTAATTTATTTCAAGATTAGGGCATAACCCAGCTCTTTTTGGGTACATTCGTGTTGACCGACTGAAAAGCACCAGACTTTTGATCTACGAATCTAGTACAGCAATCAAACTGATTTTTTTAATGTTCATAGGGGCTATGAACATGAGTTCACCTATAGGACTTTCAATAACCTGGTGATACGAATCCAATATGGCGGCGACGCGAAATATAAATATTTAAATGGACGTTTCTCGCAATTTAACCATCCGAGTACAGTAACGAATGTTAATCCACTGGCATCTAATTTATTTCAATTGTTTTCATAACCACAAGATGATAGCTGTGCAAAATTTTAAAATCGCGTTTTTACTTCTTGTGTCCTAATCATGCGATTGAAGTTTGAATACCACACGTACACAATAATCTTCATATAATAGTACATAACTCTAACGCCTATATATAAAAATCCAACATGGTGACCATCCGAAATATTAGACGGTTCTCAATATCTACGAATATATTGCAGCAATCAAACTGAAATGTTGTGTGTTGATAGAGGCAATTAACATGAGTAGGATATATAAAAATATGCTTTAGTTCATTACGGAACTACTTGTTAATTATGTAATTAAATCAAACATCTCGGTCAATTTAAGCTCACCATACCAATAACGCTCGCGCTGCGCCTACACAAGCTTCGTGGATGGAAGGGCAGTTGCGTGCGTAGACAGAATCATTATTTTGTGAATCACAATACGTTTCCGTTTATTTTATTCTTTTTGAAAGCGATTCGGATAATTGGAGTTCTACTGTACCTTCTTTCAAGTCCCAGAATATTTACCCAAACGCTTGTGGAAACCCATAATCCCAGCCACAGGGTGAACAATCCAACCCAGCCCAGTGACGGTACCAAGCCCGGATAAATGGTGAGGAAGAATGGCTGCTTAATGTACTCTTCAGTCGGTCAACAGAAATTTGCCCAATATGAGTGGCGGAGGTACAATACATGTTATATACCAGGTGATACAGCTGTCCTTTATAATATTGTTTTATGCAGCCCAACTAACGCGTGCTATCAGGAAGGTCGACATTATTTTCTCTGCTTGCATCCCGTACCGTAAGTTACTTTTATATTTATTTATTTAACTATATTATATATTTATGAAATTTTATTATTATTTATCTAATTATTTATCGTATCGCTTTTAGTGCCGGGACTGTCCGAGGACATGTTCTGCTCGCCTGAGTCTGTAGCTGCTTCCAGCGGACACCCTTAGGGTGAGCTACAAGTTCCGTTCAATTTCAAGTAGTTCCGATTTTCGCTTCGAGGTGTCAGTGATACGTAGTGGTGAATGTTGGAACTTTTGATAGAGCGTTCCGACGAAATCTAACCTAACAATTTAGCTGCACACAAGTTTAGTCTGTGGAAGGGTCTTTTACATGCCATAAATCTATGACATGGGTCCGCCGGCTTTACTTCCCCCCGAAGGAAGGCATACTGAAGGATTTTAACGCTCTTAAAAATCCGACGACTTCGGCCGGGTTTGAACCCGCTATCTTAGGCATAGCTGTTCAGCATGCTACCAATTGCGCCACCGAAGCATTATACACTCATGTAATACATCATAAGTACAAGGGCATGAATGTTATTGAAAACCTCTGGAAACTGCAAGTTTCTAGTTTATATGGTTACCTAAAATATTCTTTCTTTCTTCTTCCCCCCTCCCCTTCCCCCCCTCCCCTACTTTTTCTTTTAATCAGCCATCACATATAACACACACACAAAGCATAACACCGTCAATCAAAACTGAAAGAGATGCGTTGTAAACTTTGTACACTTTTGCTTTGAACCATTGTCCAGCGTATTCTTCTGATGGACCTTACAAAGTCCCTTAAGGTGCCCTCACCTCTTTCGTGCGCTGTCATGTTCCAATCCACTGCTGCCGCAATAAACCTGGTTACAGCGTTTTGTTTTGGATTCCCAATACGTTCAAAATCACAAACCATTATGCGCTCCGCTGGTTAGTGGTCTATCCCCGGATGTATTCTCCGCAGTATAGCAGTCGTCCAGGTCCAAACTGTTCGAGTATCTTGGCAGAATGTCCTTGCACTAAAGTGTCGACATCTCCACATCGTCTACATTGAGCATCCTCAGCCATATTTTGACGTAGGCGTTTTGTCGCTGTAGACACAATGTCGTTGATCACAGACTAGAGTGGGGCTCTCCACTATGTTGGGATGCATTTATTTGAGGCATTCAACCAAAACGTTCTCCACTAACGCACTGCAAGCATGTCCCACAAACGATACTGAACACTATTATATTTATTCCCTTGTATTAGTCTGTAGCCTTCTCTTTACATTACAAGGCGACTTCAGTATGTTTCGTTGTATTCGTTGCCTGGCAGCCTATCTCCTTTCCATCCACTGTCCATCTTGCCTTTCTCGTGAAAGCCCTGCTGCCGGTACAGTGGAACTTGGATAATTCGAACCTCAAGGGACTAGTTAAAAAAATCGAATTGTCCAAAATTTCATGGTGTAACTACAATGGTGAGGCGGATCGCTCCCTCTCTCTTGTGCGGATGACGTCACAACGGGGGCATTGCGTTCGGTGACACAGCACGAAGTACATGCATTTGACACGGCTCTGGTCTTAAGTTGAAGGCATAATTAATAAATAAAATGTTTGTATTGCAAACTCTGATAATAATGTTGGTAATTATGAATGCGCCGTACCTCTAAATAATATTAATAGTCCAATAACGAGATCAACTATTATCTTACATTGATGAATTTACACATTTTGCGTTTCAATTTTCTCTGTGAATTGCCGAAACTTATTTTTATGTTTAAGCCAAGCAACCTAATATATGTTCGGGTTCGAGATAAACAGTGAATAACCTCATATGCAATATTAATATGAGGCAATTTTTACAAGGTCCTGCTGGTTAATTCATTGAATATAAACATATCATTTGATAGCGAAATGTCATGAAATTTATGAAACTCAGCGTCCAATGTTGTTTCAACTTCCATGTTCATTAGAGGGATACAAACGATTTCCCCTTGAAATAAACTGGAGCCAATCTGGCTGGGCCTTCATTACTGGGTTAATGTTCTTGAGATACAAAGTACACGGGACTACATGACCGCGTTGTCGCAGCCTCTAAACTGGTTCTTGAGATAATGTTCGCAAATTTTTGTACTTATCCCTGAATCTATGTGCTACATATCCTGTACTGTATTTTAAACCTTCATGGTTCTTTTCATCTTTAAAATCTGAGACATCAAATTCATCCAACAATTCATTCTGATGATCGGTCATTTTAAACAAACTCATATTCATTACCACAGTTTCGTAATTTGATTCAATAAATAAACTGGAAACTAGTTTTTCTTAGTCAGGAGCATCCACGATATCAGGAATATGTTTGGAAACATTCACTAACGCAGTCTGCGAGAAACAGGTATCGGTTTTTGTTTCCATTGGTTTAATCAGACACTTTTCGTCAATATTCCCCTCGGTATTTATATTTAAAGTAAACACTGAAGCAGAGGGCTTGTCCAAAATGTACCATCTCAATCTACAGTTTATTTAATATCCAGAGGATATGGGTGATCAATGGAGCCTCCCATTCCTCTAATATATGTGAGAAGGTCTCCAAATTATCTTGATTTAGACGATAAGTTATTATGTACTCGACTTGGTACATCGGCTTCAAGCATCTAAAAAGGTTAACTAGATACGTGTTGCTGAGTAGAATTCCTTTTCGAAATGGGAGTAAGGCTTTATGTCGGTCAACTCTCATGGACGTTATCAACTCATTGACATTATTTAGCACACTGATTTGCTTGTCTAAATCAGTACCAAATGCATTTCCGTCAGAATGATGATGATGATGATAATAATTGTTGTTTTAAGGGGTCTAACATATACAGTAGGTTATCGGCTGCTAATGGTTTGGATGATAGTGAATGATGAGATGAGAATGAAAGCTATAACTAATACTTACTACAGACTTACAGACTAGAAGAAGAAATGGCAAACAAACAAAGGATAAGGCAAATAAAGGATAGGAAGAAAAGAAATGCCCTCAACCCACGAATAATGAGGATTGAGGGAATTGGAAGGAAGGAGAGCCATGAAAAGCGGATAGGAAAGAGGAGAGGGCCCATCCCTCAGTGGTAAAAGGGGACAAAACGGTCCCAGCTCAGGAATCTCTCGGGATCGCCAACTCCCGAACTCACCAGCCGTGAGCCCTTGAGGGTGTAGCAATATCCAGGGTGCACCAGAAGTGGTGGGGCTACATACACCCTACCTCCTTGAGGGGCATGAGCAGAAGGCAGGAGATAACATGAAAAGAAAAAGAAGACTGACCCCTCGCAGAAAGAGGGTATCAGGAAAGATGAGACAAGGGCCAATTAAGGCCGAAAAGGAAGAGACTCCCTAGGCCTCGGAAAACCGTCGGCGTCGGAAGAGAACAAGAGTTGACCAAGAGAGGTCGACAGGAAAGAAGACGGAGAGGAGCCCGGCACAAGTGGAAGCAATGCCGGACTCAGCTGGGGTCCCGTGGTCACCAACCCGCGTCCCACAAGTTGTGATCCCCTGGGGGCTTTCAGAATGACTCCCAAATTTGTTTTTAGCATTAAGTAAGCCAAACCAGTTGTTTGCTCTCAGGGAGAATTATATAATTGTGTTATTTCCACAGTTGGCAAAGGACATTTATTTATGTTTAGGTTGGCAGCAGTGACCTGGACAGAGAGTGAAGTTGCCATCATGGCTGAATGTGTTTGTGTTTCGGAGCATCAGCTCCTTCGCATATCAAGTGTTGTGTCTTTTGTAACATGTACATTTTTGTAAATACAGTCCATTAGAGTTAATTCGTCATTTTCATTTATCCCCTGATGTTTCATCTGGGGCACGTATGTCGCAGACAGACATATGTTTTGGTCCAACACGGGCAGGATTCCCGCTATATCAACTGAGGCCATGTGGTCTCGACAAACGCTAAAACTGCTGTATTTAAGTGAACCAGTGCGAAATACGTATGTAGAGACAATACTAGTACATTATTGTGAACAATGCAGGCGCAATTGCAATTTATTTATCAATGTTTGTCTGTTCGATCTAACTTATTTGAAAATTGAGCATAGTGGCTGCCATACGAAGCCACCATTGTGCTTTGGCTTCGTGTCGCCTCGGCTAGCATCGGTAAGCTTCGATACACGCGCCAGCTGCAGCGCTCGCCAGACTGCTTGATCCATGTTTACAACGTAGCTGTTGTATTACAAATTTACTACGTATGTGAATAAGTTAATTCATGCAGCGGGACTTGCAAAATTAATCATGATGAATTGTATATTCGTAAATGCATATCCAGTATTGTGAACGTTTCGGTGTGCAGTTGAAAGCATCAATGGACGCATGTTTGAGGCCATCCGTGAGTTCTCGCGAGTTCCATTCAGTAGTGCAGCCTTCGATTCCTGACGGACACAGTTCCATTCAGTAGTGCAGCCTTCGATTCCTGACGGACACAGTTCCATTCAGCAGTGCAGCCTTCGATTCCTGACGTACGCAGTTCCATTCAGCAGTGCAGCCTTCGATTCCTGACGGACGCAGTTCCATTCAGCAGTGCAGCCTTCGATTCCTGACGGACGCAGTTCCATTCAGCAGTGCAGCCTTCGATTACTGACGGACGCAGTTCCATTCAGCGGTGCAGCCTTCGATTCCTGACGGACGCAGTTCCATTCAGCGGTGCAGCCTTCGATTCCTGACAGACGCAGTTCCATTCAGACGTCCTGACTTCGATAACCGACCGTTGGGTGACGACGCTGACTGAAAGAACCTCTACACCAGATAAGTTAACAAAGGCATTTCATAGCAATTCCTTCCCATACTCAGCAATCCTTCCTGTGCATGAACCATTTTAAGCATGTCTACTGAACGTGAGATAAAGTCACTGACCAAGCGCAGAGGTGTTCTCCGAGCATCCCTCACGAGACTCCATACCCAAATTAATGAATTTAATAATGAGACTCCTGCTGAAGTATTAAATGTGAAGAATGAACGTTTATTAGCTCTATTACCAGAATTTAATGAAATTCAAAGCAAATTGGAGGATTTGGATGACAAAAATCCTCATGAGCAGGTCCGGTGTGAATTCGAAGATGATTATGATGAACTTAGGGCTAAGCTACAACAGTTACTAAATACCCATTGCACACATGCCTCATCTGTCTCTAGCAACGGTAGAGAATCTACAAGTAGTAATACAGGTTCGTACAGTTTGCCCAAGATACGGTTACCAGAATTTTCAGGTGATGTTACACAATTCATGCATTTCCATGACCTGTTTGATTCATTAATACTGAAGAATCAGTCTTTGGGTAATGTTGAAAGGTTCCATTACTTAATGTCAGCACTGCGTGGCAATGCTCATCAACTCATTCAAAACATTCCTCTTACTGCAGATAACTTTGAGCTAGCTTGGGAAACGGTCTGCAAGCGATACCGCAATTCAAAGGTAATAGTAAATGCACATATCAAATTACTGTTAACTCCAGATATCGTCCAAAGGGAATCATCTTCTAGTCTATGCACACTTTTGAATCAAGTACAGTCCAATTTAAAGGCTGTTGAGTCTTTGAATTTGAATATTCCCCTACATGAAATCATAATAGGTCAAATCATACTTGACAAGTTACATGAAGCCACACGTAAGCAATGGGAAATGAGCAACAAATCCAAGGAACTATCTACACTTACGGAGTTGTTAGAATATCTTGAAAGGCGGGCTCAATACCTTGAATTAATTGATTTTTCACCTACTAAGGGTCACAGTGATAAGATCAGCAGATTGTCTCAAAATAAAACTTCTAAGCATGGTTTCAAGCATGAGAAACAACCATTTACAAGTAATTCATACATTGCAATTAACAATAATTGTGAAGCCTGTAAGGGGCAACATCCAATCTTCAGATGTGATAAATTTTTAGGTTATGATGTTAATCGTAGATACAACCTAGTTAAGCAGCATAAGCTTTGCTACAACTGTTTGCATGAATCACACGCTATAAGTTCTTGTCCTTCGAAGTCAACATGCAAAACTTGCAACGGTCATCACAACTCACTGTTGCATTTTGATTCTGGGAATCAGCAATTCAATGCCAACTCGTCTAAACAGTCTCAGCAAGGAGCTATCAGCAGATGCTCAAACCCCGAGTCCAACCAGGCTCACAATGCTCAAGCTCTTGGTAACTCCTCCAGTTATTGCACCATGAAACTCAAACCACAAACTCAAGTTCTACTTTCTACAGCAGTAGTAAAGGTAAAGGATAGTGCTGGTAGGCTACACTTAGCTCGTTGCTTATTGGACAGTGGCAGTCAAAGCAATTTTGTAACCGAGAGTTTGGTTCAAAATTTGGGCTTAAGAAAGGCCAAGAATCTCACACCCATCGAAGGTATTTCTCAGTTCATGTCTGAAGCCAAGTATAGTGTGAGCATTGAAGTGCAATCTTCCATAAGCAACACACGTCACAATGTTGAATGTCTGATCCTATCCAAAATTACAAGCGACATGCCTAGTCAGCAGGTACCCTATGAAGAGTGGGAGCTCCCTAATGATATTCAGTTAGCAGATCCGAGGTTTTATGCCCCAGCCAAGATAGACATGCTTCTCGGTGCTGAAGTATTCTTTAGAATTTTACAGAGGGGACACAGGACGAGACCAGGGAAGTTTCCAGTACTACAAAACACAGATTTTGGATGGATTGTGTCAGGTTCATATGAATCCACCTCGAGAAATAGAAACAATGCATCAGGAACGTTTTTCCTTCGTAATGATGTTCACCTTCATAACCAAGTACAACGATTTTGGGAGATCGAAGAACTTCACGAGCCAGTCAAGTCGCAAGAAGAGATTGAATGTGAACAGCATTTTTCTGATCATGTGACACGAGATGCATCTGGGAAATTCATAGTCAGACTACCATTTAAGCAGGATCCAAGTATATTAGGCAATTCTTTACAAACAGCTACTAGCAGATTTCAATACCTTGAGCGTAGGCTTAACAATGATACGCAACTGAAGGTAGATTATGACCAGTTTCTCACTGAATACCAGGAACTAGGTCACATGGATATTGTTAATTCTAGTATGGCAACATCGGTAGCATACTACATGCCGCACCATCCGGTATTCAAGAAATCCAGCACTACTACAAAAACTAGAGTTGTCTTCGACGCTTCTTGTAAATCGAGGTCAGGAAAGTCACTTAATGATATTTTAATGACGGGTCCTACTATTCAACAAGATTTATGTTCGATTGTCGCTAGATTTAGAACTCACGCCATAGGCTTTACAGCTGACATCGAGAAGATGTACAGACAAGTTAAGGTTGATTCCAGAGACAGCAGCCTTCAACGCATCCTTTGGAGAGCTTCTCCTAATGAGCCTATCAAGCAGTACCAACTTCAGACGTTCACATATGGCACATCATCAGCTCCATTTCTAGCAATAAGATGTTTAAGGCAATTGGCATATGATGAGGGACAACAGTATCCGCAGGCAGCATCTGTCCTTATTCGTGATTTTTATGTAGACGACTGCATTTCAGGAACAAGTAAGGTTGACAATGCATTACTCCTACAACGTGAACTGATCCAATTGTTATCCAAGGGAGGCTTCAAGCTCCGCAAGTGGTGCTCTAACCATCCAGCATTGTTAGAGGCGGTTCCAAAGGACTGCAGAGAAACGCAGCTTCCCCTTCAGATTGATTCTGGAGATAATATAAAGACTTTAGGTCTACTTTGGCATCCAGCGACAGACAAACTACAGATATCCAGTGGTGTGCAGAAAGAACAAGGAAGTGGATCTTCAGTGACCAAACGCAAGGTGTTATCGATTGTGTCGTCAATTTATGACCCTATTGGGCTAATCAGTCCTATTGTCATCGCATTCAAGATGTTTTTGCAGCAACTATGGCAAGAGAAGATAGGATGGGATGATGAACTTCCAACGGAACTTCTTACAAGATGGCGTACTCTGCATTCTCAAATACCCTTAATTGACAATATATATATTAACAGATTTGTGCTTCAAGAAAATTGTACTCAGGTGCAGTTGCATGGCTTCGCTGATGCATCCTTGAAGGGCTACGGTGCATGTTTATTCCTACGCTCGTCAACAGATCAAGGTCACGTAATAACACATTTCCTGTGCTCCAAGTCCAGAGTGGCTCCACTGAAACAGATCACGCTACCCAGACTATAGTTGTGTGCAGCAGTACTATTGTCACAAGTGGTTAAAAGGATGTGTCATGTTCTCAATATTGAATTCCATAGTATTCATCTGTGGACAGACTCAAAGATTGTTCTCGCATGGTTAGCAGGTGAACCGTCAAAATGGAAAACTTTTGTTGCGCACCGTGTGGCTGAAGTTCAAGGCAATACTTCAGTCAAGGATTGGAAGCACGTAGCATCAGCAGACAATCCTGCAGATCTGATTTCTCGAGGAACTGATCCTACAAACCTTTTAAATAATCATCTTTGGTGGCATGGCCCTGAATGGCTACAGTGTTTGGAACGGAACTGGCCCACTTCCAGTGAACAACCTGAATCAGAGATTCCTGAGCAACGCAAGATAGTGCTTAGTTGTTCAGTCCACTCTAATCCTGCAGACGTGCTCACAAGATTTTCTTCCCATCTCAAGCTACAAAGAGTGTTAGCATACTGTTTAAGATTCGTGCACAACACTAAACACAAACCTTCAGAATGGAAACATGGTCCATTAACAATAGAAGAGTTGCAGCAAACTAACATGACATGTGTTAGACTAGTCCAGTCAATAGCATTCCGCGAGGAAATAGCTGATCTTTTGAAACACAATGCAGTGTCAAGACGTAGCAAACTTAAAAGTTTAGTACCATTTTTAGACAAGGATCAAATCTTGAGAGTTGGAGGAAGACTAGAGAACTCCAATCAAGACTACGATTTCAAACATCAGATGATTTTGCCCGCTAAACATCAGTTTACTGATTTAATAATCAAGAGGGAACATGAAAGACTCCTACATTCAGGAAACCAGTTGACTTTAGCATCCATCAGACAGTGCTACTGGATCATCAATGGAAAGTCGGTGGTTCGAAGAGTTATTAACACTTGTACAAAATGCTTCAGGTTCAAAGCCAAAACTACACAGCAAGTAATGGGACAGTTGCCCTCAGTTCGTGTGTCTCAAGCAAGACCATTCCGCAACACCGGCACAGACTTCACGGGCCCTTTCTACTTGAAGATCGGCAATCCACGTAGCAAGACCATTGTCAAGGGTTACATATGCATTTTCATATGTATGTGCACCAAGGCCATTCATTTAGAAATAGTTTCCGACCTAACCACTCAAGCTTTCCTCGCAGCACTCAGGAGATTCATCGCAAGAAGAGGATTATGCAGCAACATGTACTCCGACAATGGTACAAATTTCCAAGGTGCTAGTAAAGAGCTCAAGGAGCTCAAGAAATTGTTCACTCAGGAACGGACTAGAGAGGAGATCAGTAACTTCGCCAGTAGTTGTGGAGTTAAGTGGCATTTCATACCTCCTCATGCCCCTAATTTTGGAGGGCTTTGGGAGGCCGGAGTAAAATCCCTCAAACATCATCTAAGAAGAGTTCTCGGAACACTTCATTTCACATATGAAGAATTGGCTACATTAACTGCGCAAATTGAGGAAGGAAGCTTGTAGTTTAACGTGACCGTTAATCTCGCGATCATAAGCCACGGGACCTCCGTTTTACGTGGAATCCGAACCACAGGACATGGCATTTCACATCGAAAATCTCACATGCAGTGACCGGGAATCGAACCCGGTCCGCCTTGGTGAGAGGCGTACAGCTTGACCGCTGCGCCACCACGCCCCCGCAAATTGAGGCTTGCTTATACTCACGTCCCCTTCTAACCCTGTCAAATGATCCTTCAGATGCATCTACCTTGACACCAGGTCACTTCCTTATAGGCGAACCCCTCACGACTCTTCCCGAACCCGATTTAACATTATGTAAACGGCCTTTGTTAACTAGATATAAGGTTCTGCAACAAAGACTCCAATCCTTTTGGAAGAGATGGTCATTAGATTACCTCACCCATCTGCAACAGCGCAGCAAATGGACGACCTCCTCCAGCAACGTATCACCAGGTACTGTGGTGCTGATACGGGAAGACAATGTTCCCCCACTCCAGTGGCCCCTTGGTGTTATCACAGAAGTGCATGGTGGTAAAGACAATGTGGTAAGAGTGGTTTCAGTGAAGTGCAACAGTGGTATTTTTAAACGACCAGTTTCCAAGGTAGCTCCGCTACCAATTGAGCAGACACATAATTTTGACTGTTAATATGTCAGTGTTTTAAGTTAGTGAATATTTTAGTGTTTCATGTCCTTGTCATTGGAACATTTCAGTGTTTCCATTTCAGATTATTGAAATCCATGTATTTCAAGGTGGGAAGTATGTTTACTCTCAGGGAGAATTATATAATTGTGTTATTTCCACAGTTGGCAAAGGACATTTATTTATGTTTAGGTTGGCAGCAGTGACCTGGACAGAGAGTGAAGTTGCCATCATGGCTGAATGTGTTTGTGTTTCGGAGCATCAGTTCCTTCGCATATCAAGTGTTGTGTCTTTTGTAACATGTACATTTTTGTAAATACAGTCCACTAGAGTTAATTCGTCATTTTCATTTATCCCCTGATGTTTCATCTGGGGCACGTATGTCGCAGACAGACACCAGCCATTTATTAATTTTATACATCTAGCAGCTTCTTCTCAGTCAATGTTTTTCATCAAACCTTTCCCTCCACACCATTCAAGAGCCTTTGATACCTGGTTTGAAAGTACTTGAGCTGCAGGCCGAAATGTTTGTCTCTCTGATCCCTGTAAGTATAAATGATATCTGCTAATTTTGTGCGCTATAGTGAGTTCAGAAGAAGACATAGAAATTAGTAGTTCCAAAACATTCCTTGCTCACCTTTTTCCCATTGAGCAGTTGGCCTACACATCCCTGATCTAATTACGGACAAATATAACAAATTATTTCTCACAAGTTTCAATAAATGAGGAATGTCTGCAAACACAAACTGCATTAAGGAACCGTTGCTTGCATGATTGAAGATACATTCCTTATTATGCCGTTGACAGAGATTGAAATACAATACTTTCACTAGGAACGTACACACCTGTCTACATTAACATAATTATTTCAATCGACTGCGGATTCAAGCGCTTGACTCCCGCCTATAGCCACAAGTCACGGCTGCTCCCGTTGTGACGTCATCCGCACGAGAGAGAGGGAGCGATCCGCCTCACCATTGTAGTTACACCATGCAAAATTTCAAATAAAGAAAGTTCATTGAAAAGAGTAGAGAAAATATTCAAATTTTAAGTTTTCATCCAAGAACCTTTATTAAACATAATATTACATAGGTTTTTGTACCGATAAATTTGAGTGGAAGGCTGGGTTTGGTACCCCGAGGCCAAAGTGGCCTGAAAACAATTAACCTAGTACTATTCTATGCGCTCAAATAAAACATGGACTCGAACAGCAGTAGGTAAAAATAAATATATTTCAAAAGGGAAGTGAAGTACAATGCCGAAAGGCCAAGGGAGGGAACACTTAAATACACTCCTGCGTTTCAGAAAGGGGAGGCCAAACATTTATCCCAATATTAATGGCATCGCCGCATTTATCAACTGATCACATATTGTGACTACATTTCACAAATGAATTATTCTTTCCTTTAAAACACTTTTCAAATAATAGCCGGTACTAAAATATCTTTAACAACCAAGAGATGCTTCATAACATATTTTCAAATGCCGTTTCAAGATGCATTTATAAACAGCATGGATGCTGTGCTTCTGCGGCCATTTTAACCAACCAAGCTTATGCCATCCATGACAAACGAAAGACAAAGGGCCGTTTGTCATTTTTAAACTATCTGGTTCCCATAACCAAAATCCTGACAGTTACATTTTAAAACGTAGAGTTATTATTTTCTTGTTACATAAAGATCGAAATCAGTATTATTAATTTTAACGGGAATGTTCAATCTTCAGATCCCTTAATCTACGCATGCGCTGCACCCTACATTTTAATAGGCTTGTTCCCTAACAAACATTACAGTAAATGAGAAAATAAAACATCATGGGCCCACTTTAAATAATAAGAAAGAAATTGCACACATAAATAAATAAAATATCTTGAACAAGATATGCTCGTAACAAACCAAAGTAAACTAAAGTTTATATCATAAATGTGCAGCGGGAGGGACAAACGCCACTTGCCCTCAACAAGCTAAGCTAAGAAATATCAATATTTGTCCGGAATGCTGCAATCTTATGCCGGACAGCAACGAGTTTCCACATTTTAATAGATAACAGTTTTACCTTATGTATGGCCTAAATAATATGGCCCGAAGCTGGCACTCACGTCCTTTATAGAATTTCACATGATGTAATTTTAATGATTTCGGCAGTGGCTCCGAGACAGGCCACGCCAGACGTCTTGCCTCTACAGAATCACATTGAGAAGTCTTTTCTTCAAGCTTGGCTTGGCTTCCCTTCTATCCGGCAGCCAGCTCGCGCATGTGCAGATCTCACCTTTTTTTTTTTACCAGTGGACAACTGAAGATCGGCCGGCACAACTTCATTGCCAACTTCATGATTAATTTGTCTCTAAGACCCTTATGGCCGAATCAAGTTTTAGAACTAAAGTTAGTTTGGGACACGATCAGAACAGATGTGTCCACCTCTGATTGGCTATCCAGTCTTGTATTAATTTAATTAGAGAGTGACAAATTTAGAAACATCAACAATGTCCAAACAGTCAACAATGGCTACATTCAATCAATGTAGACCGTAATAATTTTATTAATATATTTTCCATTAAAGATAATGGGTGTTTAAATAGTTTCTGTCTTCCTCCCGCTTCCTGAAATGATTCAAATCAATGATCAGGGCGTCGGCAGAAGTGGGGGGGGGGGGTCACATGGGGGCGGCGACGGAGGCGGCGGGGCACAAGGGGGGGGGGGGGCGGCGGCGGCGGCAATTGTGAGTCGAAACCAATCGGCTCAGTTTTTAACAAGTGAAGTGATTATATACAATGTATTACGTTTACATAATGATTTACGTTCAACAAAGCAGATTAACAGACAACGGCACTGTATAATGGCTGTATCGTGAGTAACCTCAAAAGTTTTAAATTATAAAATAAAACCAAAATGTACTATTCCCCTATTTAACGACAGTAGTAATCCAACAATCTTGTTAAGTCTTGGAGAAATCTACTGTTTTTCCAAAAAGTTAGAGATTTTTACCTGTTTGCTACAATTAAGTCTCTCGGCCATCACAAAAGAATCTAACAAATTTAAGGAACGGAAAACAAAATCACTTACGTCATTTCTACTTAAAATTAAAAGTCCTCTCGGCACGCCGGAAGGCGGAGGTAGATTTCATCAGGCAAACTTGGGGATAGGCGAAAATAGGCAGAATATGCACGTTTTCGTAGAAGGATCAGACCTCATTTATTGCGAGAAAGTATTTTATAATTGGAGCTTAATTAACTTTGTTTTTCGTTATTTTATGCATATTTTAAACATTGTATTGTCATATGGGGACGGTAACTTTCTTGTCATTTGGGGTACATATTTAGCCTACTTTTCACATTTTGCAAAAAGGAGGAAAAAGTAGACTTATGAGATCGGGCAAATGTGTGTGTGTGTGTCTGTCTGTCTGTCTGTCCTTCTGTCTGTCTGTCCTTCTGTCCGTCTGGCTGTGTGTGTGTCCCCCCTATCAACTCCTAAACGGCTGGAGCAATCGAAACAAAATTTGGTAGGATTAAAGATCTATACCTGAATATCTCACGGCCATATTTGAAAATGATGTCAGTGCTACTAACTGCTAAAAAATCACAATTGAAATTTGAGCTCCACGATGTATATCTTGGAAGGTATGAATGGGAGCTATTTCAAAATTGGCACACGTATAGATAATAATATTGCAGTTTAATTTCCAGGAGTCCATACATGGCAGTGTTGTCAAAATGATTATAAGCCTGCTGATAAGTCCAATTTTTAAATGCATATAATATCTACACTATCAATTGGAATTCAACTAAATTTCGTATGTTGTATGTGTACATAACCAGATATGACTGAGCGTATTCTTACGACCCACCAGGGCTGCCAACTGTTAATAAATGCTCCTAATTTATTTTATCCAAATACCAATATATCAGAAAGTATGCAAGCCGACAGCTTTAAACTATGCACACGTATAGTACCTGAGATTCTATATTAATTTGGAGTTACTTATACACGTCAGTGCTACCAACATGATTCTAAGCCTGCTGTCAGGTCCAACTTTAAATATATGCAACTTCCATACTATCATTTGGATTTGAACCAAATTTCGTATGTGCTATGTGTACCATAACCGATATGACTATGCGTATTCTTAAGAGCAACCAGGGCTGCCAACTGTTAATATGTACTGTCCCTATTTTTGTTACCCTAATATCAATATATCAGAAAGTTTGCAAGCCAATAGCTCTAAACTTTGCACAGGTATAGTACCTGGCATTCTAGATGAATTTGGAGTAACTAATATACGTCAGTGCTGCCAACATGATTCTAAGCCTGCTGATAGGTCCAATTTTAAAATGCATGTAACTTCTATACTAACTAATGGATTTCATTCAAAATTGGCACAACAATAGATCATATTATTTCAGATTATTTCTGACCAATACATGCATGACATTGTTGCCAACATGATTTTACGCGCGCTGTTAGATCCAATGTTTAGCTGCATGTAACGTCCATGCTATTCATTGGACTTCAACCAAATTTTGTATTCTGTAACTTAAGAGATGGAACTAAGAATATATTCAGTCATCAGGGCTGCCAACTGTGGTGCCCTATTAGGCTACATTATGCCAGGTACACAGTATTTCGAACTAATTAGAAATTTTGATATTAGCAACTTAATTTCGTCATTATTCTAGATAGGTTCATATACTGTAGAATAATCATTGGCATGAAAAGTAGGCTCTTTAGTTCGTCACGGAACTTCTTGTTATACTTGTGGTCACACTGTCCTTATGCAAGGTTTCGACACTGATGTGTAACTATGTAACGGTCTGTTACTTCTTCACGCAAAATTGTATCTTCCGCAGAGATTTTGGTTGGTTCCTCAGTTTAGGGGGCTGCGGCAACGCGGTCATGTAACCCCGTGTACTTAGGGATGGCTGTATTAGTCTGTAATTCAGGTAAGGACTACAGACGGTCAATTTCAAGCAGTAGTTCCTAATGTTGCTACCATATTCTACCGTCAACGACACCTAGCTCTGAACTTGGCTGCGAGATGCCACCTCAACCAGCAACTCGCAACGAACGCTGGACCTTCCCCTCCAAAGGAAAGCATACTGAGGGATTTTTAGCGCTCATAGAAAATCCGACGACTTCAACCGGCTTTGAACCCGCGAACTCGGGCATAGAAGTTCAGCTTACTACCAGTTACGTCACCGAGGCCGCTTCTCACTTAGTCAGATGGAAAGCTGAGTGTGATCGCGTGCAAGTGCGTTGTCATGGCAACGTCTGATGGCTCATCCCTCATCAATTTAGTAGTGTTGGCATGGCAACCTCTGATAACTCTTGGCATTTTCTTATAATTCCGAAATAATTTTTCTCATCCCTTGGCGTAAGGGTGGGTCATATCAAAAATTATTTCAGACAAAAGTTTTAGGTAATTATTAGGGGAATATTGTCCATTTTGTACGGTTTTGATGTTGTGCCTATTAAGAGAGATATGATTAATGTTTCCCGAAAAACCCACTTTTTCCCACCCCTTTGGTCAATGGTTGGTGCTATCAAAAAACTCTTCAAACATAAATTTTTGGTCCTTATTCAACACATAGTATGAACTTTAAATGGATTCGATATTTCAAATATTAAGTGAGTTATAGCGATATTTCACTTTTTCGAGAAAAAGACCCCAATTTTCACCCCCGTCGACCGATTGTGCCCATTAACGAACTCAACCGTGATTGTATAGGGATACGTATTAAGTAAAACAATCAAATTGATTGGTGCAAAATTGCGGTAGTTATCGTGTCCACAAGAAAGTGATATATGTATATATATACATAAATTATAGCTTGCCACGGTGGGTGAGTGGATAGCGTGTCGGTCTACTAACCCCAAGATTGCAGGTTCGCCCCTGACCGTGGTAAGTGATTTTTGAAAGGCGGCAAAAATACGATACGCATGTCATACGATGTTGGCATGTCAAAGAACCCATTTGAATTCAGTAGGCCGAGTTCATAATGGCAAAATTAATCTCGGGAGTTTCCGCCAGCACAAAGTTCCTCATTTCTCTACTAGAAAGCGCTATTGTGTTCAAGGAGATTAGATATCTAACATCTAACCTCCTTAACTTTCATAGTCAAGGAACTACGAAATTCGACATGCAAGCTACCCTCTGGGTGTCAAATAGCAAAGCTTGCACCAGGCATCCGAGGCCATACGATATTATTATTACATAAATTATATATAAACTTTTTAACTGACGGTGGTTTTGGGGTCTAGGGGATGTGAAACGTGAAGATATGTCGAAACTTTCCGGAAGTCGAAACATGGTACCCATTGCAATACAGTGGTTTGCTTTCTAATCGGGTAAGGCCACATGCCAATGATAAACGTCGTTTTTAGGGAATTCCTGACCCAACTGTTTGGCTTCCGATCGGTTTTTTACACAAATAAACTTCGAATTATCCAAAATATAATTCGAATTAACCACGATTTTTAGCATTGATTGTATAGAAAATGCCAGGGATCAAGAGAAAAATTCGAAATATAGAAGTTCGAATTAGCCACGTTCCTCTGTATTAAATTCTATCTATAATATTTTGGTATATTCCAAGATTTGTTTTTCAAGACCACAGTGATCAGAAACGAAGATTAATGCATTAACCAAAAGCAGTTTTATTATCATTATTCTGCGAAGTAATGGCCACTCTCACAGGAACATTAATCACTGTGATTATGCAGCAACTGTATCAGTGAGAGATAATGGTATTTATGTTCGCCAGATAAGCCACGCATTGTGTATGTCATCATTCAATGTTACAATTGCCACATCCTCATCTGGAGGCCATGAATTTGAACATGAAAATCACTCTCTGCTCATTAGGATCCAGCCCGCATTACCTTCAATCTACAAGTGAAACCTTGTGAAAATCCTCGCTCGGCGGCTTCGATGGAGTAGTTGGTAGCATGGTGAGCTTCTATGCCCAAGGTTGCGGGTTCAAACCCGATGTAGTCGGATATTTTGTGAGCGTTAAAATCCCTCAGTATGCCTTCCTTCGGAGGGGAAGTAAAGCCAGCGGGCCCATGTCATAGATTTAAGGCATGTAAAAGAAGCAAAATTTGTAAATTAGGTTTGATTAATGTTCTTAATTTCCTATGTTCGTTACTAGGCGTTTGTTGCGATGGCGTCTAGTAGCCATGTTTGCAGCTAGGTGTCGTGGATGGTAGGATTTGGTAGCGAAAGTAAGATCTACTTGAAATTATCGCCTGCAGTCCTTACTTGAATTTAAACAACAGAAGGAAGGAAGGAAGCTATTAGTCTCACGAGACCGTTAATCATGAGCCACGGGTCCTCCTATTTACGTGGAATCCGAACCACAGGACATAGTATTTCACTTCTAAAGCCGCACATGCATTGATCAGGAATCTAACCCGGTCCACCTTGGTAACTAAAAACTGATAACACACACTAATACAGTCATCACAATCAACACCTGTTCAACACACACCCAAAGTACACGGGGCTACATGACCGCGTTGTCGCAGCCCCTAAACTAAGGAACCAACCAACCAACATTGCAAGCATATCCTGCGAACGATATTGAAAGGGGCTGCTGAATCACCCGGTAAATGTTGTTGTTTGAGTCTTCAGTCTTTTGACTGGTTTAATGCAGCACTCCATGCCTCCCTGTCCTGAGTTAATCGTTTCATCTCAACATAGCTACCACACCCTACGTCCAAGGCAATCTGTTTAACATATTCTAACCTTGGTCTACCCCTACAGTTCTTGTCCTCGACCCTTCCTTCCATAACTAAGCTTGCTATTCCTGGGTGTCTTAGTATGTGTCACACCAACCTATCTCTTCTCTTCATTAGCAGTCGCCAGAAACAACTCTCATCTCCCACTAGTCTTGATACCTCTTCGTTTGTAACCCTATCTACCCATCTGATCTTCATCATTCTCCTGTAACACCACATTTCAAACGCTTCAATTCTCCTCTTTTCTGCTGCACCAATAGTCCAAGTTTCACTTCCATATAGCGCCACGCTCCAGACAAAGGCCTTCAAGAATGACTTCCTAACACCTAAAACTATATTCGATGTCAACAGATTCCTTTTCTGTAGAAATGGTTTCCTTGCCTGAGCTAACCTACTTTTTATATCCTCTTTGCTTCGTCCATCACTGGTTATTTTACGTCCTAAGTAACAGGAGTCTCCTACTTCCTTTAGTTTTTCACCTGCCAATTTGATGTCCATAGAGGATTCTGATTTATATCGGCTGCATTCCAATATTTTTGTTTTACATTTATTAATTTTCATCATGAATTCTTTCCTCAAGACGGAGTCCATACCATTCAAAAACTCATTCAAATCCTCAGGCGTGTCGGCCAAGATTACAATTACATCGGCAAATCTCAGAGTTGAAATTATTTCTCCTTGAATCGTCACTCCCACTTTACATTTTTCTACAATTTTCTTCATTGCTTGTTCAATGTAAAGATTGAAAAGTATGGGTGATAAGTTGCAGCCTTGCCTTACACCTTACTGAATACCAGCTTCTCTCTTATGACCTTCAGCTCGATTGACTGCTGTCTGGTTTCTGTATAGATTGTAGATCACCCTCCTATCCCTATACTTGATTCTAATCGTTTTCAAAATGTCAAACAATTTAGTCCAGTCCGGTATATAGGAGACGTTTTTGTAATTTTCATCAAAAAAGGAAAAAAAAGAACCTCTCAGATAATCTCGTATTTCACGTATGTTGTATTTCATTACTTTGAAATAATAATAAAAAAAACACACAATCATCAACTACTCAACAAAGAAAACCAAAATACCAGTTAAAACACTTTGAAATAACTGTTTTCTCCATTTAACTGTGCTTTTGGAACCTTTAATATTAATTACTAAGGTAATTGGGCTTAACATTAAGTTTCCTTCTTTTTGTCACTGAACGTGTTTGTCGCTATGATCTGAGGGATGGAACGGGGTTCACTCAGCCTCGTGAGGGAAAACTGAGAATATTCCCGCCTCAGCCATCTTGGAAGTGGTATTCCGTGGTTTACCATTTCCACTCCAGACAAATACCGAGATTTAAGGCCAACGTCCCAATTCTCATCTTAATTACACAGACTAATGCAGCTATCAATAGCAAAGGTTATCATAAAAAATCCACACACATTCAAGTACACGGGCTAAATGACCACAATATCCAAGCCCCTCAAATGAAACAACAACAACTTATGTTTATGAGAATTATCTGCTTTATCGGTTGAGTGTTTTTGCGTGAAAGAGTAACAAGTATATAGACAAACAATCAGATGAAGTTGTTTAGGGGATTTGTGACATCGTGATCGTGTAGCTCCTTGTACTTGGGTGTGTTTGGAATTTGTCTGATAACCTATATTCTTGTGATGGCTGTATTAGTGTGTGTATTGTAATTCAGATGGGCATTGGAAGGAGGTGACCGTGGCCTTAAGTTAGGAACCATCCTGGCATTTGCCTGGAGTAGAAGTGGGAAACCATGGGAAACCAGCTCCAAGAAGGCTGAGGTGGGAATCGAATCCATATCTTCTCACTTTTGCCCCATGAGGTTGAGTGTACCCCGTTCCAGCCCTCAGACTAGAAATAAATTTCTTGGCAGAGACGGGAATCGAATTCGGGTCTCTGCGATAACAGCCAAGAGTGCTAGCCAAATATGCAACGATACGGACCCAGGCAGAAAAACAATGAGACATGCAGACTGACAAACTTTCAGTTAAATAGAAAAACAGACGTACATTTAAACAGAGAGTCAGAAGAACTAACGAACAAACAGACATACAGACAGACATACATACATTAGTACAGACAAAGAGGCAGACAGACATACTGACAGACATACAACTTATAGTGTTTGAAGCCATTTGCGGTGTTGCCTTACTAAACGAAAGTTGGATGCTTTACAGTCGGTCTACACGATTTATTTATTTCATTTTTTTTTCAGGAGCAGGGAATAACCTATCTCATTTGGGTACAATCGTGTTTACCGACTGGAAAGCATCAAACTTTCGTTTTCAGACAGACAAACATGGTCCAATTTATACAGACACCACAAGGTTTCTGTGCAATAGTGTGGATATATAATTTTATTGCAACTCTCCGACTTGAGGTTTGAAATACAACTCGGTTCTTGTCTTGATAACAGGTGATTTCCCTCCATTGACAGTGAGGGGCGGTGCCTGCGCGCGCCCAAAGCGACGCCCTGCCTCCTCGCGTCCCGACGCTCTTCAGCAGCGTCCAGTAGCTGGCAGACTCCGTGCGTGCGAGCACATCCTCAGGCCAGACGCCCTTCGCGCCGTCCGCGAGTGCTCCGACCCCTTCAGCCACGGCGATCTCCAATGGACACTTTTACTCGCAATAATCTTCTGCAAGATTTAACTTTGAAGTGAATGGAAATTAGAATGTGATTACTCTTAATAATCAGTGAAATCATAGGATAATTTGAATTCATTTAGAGCATGAGACCTTGAATACCAGAACTTAAAACCTTTGGGCACTGTTTTCCAAGTGGTGCTCAATTGTAAGGCAATGTTTGTTCTGATGGGTTTGGAGCTGTAGAACGTTATAGACACTAATCCATTTTAAGAGTTTTTTCAGTGATTTAATGCGAAGCGCTTCATCAAACAACCAAAGTGAACAGAAGGTCTGATAAGATAACGTCTGCCATGGTTGAGTGCAGCTTCTGATTACGGTATAGTCTCTGACAGATATCTGGGATTTACACCCTTTATGGGGCAAAATTATGCTCGCAGCTGATAAAACTGTGCACATCTGTACAACAAAAGTGTGCTCGAAATAGGGTAGTCATCAAACGAATTACGTTTCTTATTGTATTAATATTTTTTGGAAAAATAATGATTTGCAAAGCATCAGAAGTATAGCGTAAACTATATATTCTTTGCGTTATCAGCAACCACATACTAATTCAATGCTAATGAACTGTGCCATTATAAACACGCTCGGGTTCACAATGATACTCAACGATTTATGTACAAAAACAATCAAACGGTGTTAACTCTACCTAGTGTTAAATATATAATTTGCAACATTGCAAACACCGACGTAGTTACATAAAACCTGGATCTGACTGACTTTAACGCCTCAAGAATGTTGTTGGGATAAAGTAATTTATTGCTTCAGTTCCTTGGACACCTTACATGAATAAAAACAGGTCTCGTGTGATTTTAGGCGCTGTGACTAAATAGGATTCATGAATTAGAATGACTGATGTGTGAAACTTGAAAGAATAATGAACTATTTCAAAACTCATAACAGAAGAAAAAGCATTCAATAGTTTATTTATAATAACATAGATACACGTACAGTTTAACTTTTTGGATTTTGATTCTGAGCTGTTCGGTAATGAAACTCGATCAAGGATGTTACTGTTGATCGTAGAGCGCATATGTGTAGTGTTTGTGTGTCCATAAATACGTACAATACTCAGCAATTATACAACTCCCACACTTCGTAAATATTACATGATCATTTTGTTTCTGATTGCAACTTGACTGAGTGTTGTAAAATATCCAACTGAAATAAGAATATCAATTTCCTAAATGTTGCAGATTTGAAGACTGCGTTATATATACAGTAGATATATTTGCTTATTGGTGGCTAATTTCTCACACCGTTATATTTTTATGCGAATGTATGCTGAAGCCCGTGTCCGCCTTCACTGTAACTTCGCCCGTAAGCAACAGGTGAAGCCTCCTTATTCCCGTGCTAATGAACTTATACCAAGAGACTCTAACAACTACCTTAGAGTATTACTCACAGTTCAAAATAGTACGAGTTCTTTGTGTCTTTCTGGCTCTGCGCGGCGTTCATTGGAGCCAATAATATTATTATTGGATGATTGAAGCGTCTACTTCTCGCTGTAAAATACAACCCCAGCCTCTTTCACATACACATTCTTGAGAGTAAATACGTGTACATATTGTGCGCACTATCAAATGATATCCCATATCACATCGTAAACGTATCACACGGTAGACATAGATACTGCACTTACCTTGGATAGAATACTATATTTAGTTGGAAGTTATAAACTGTTTATATCAAGTAAAACTAGTTTGGAAGGCCTAACTGTATTAGTTTATAGATTCGACATTCTATATTGCTCCTCGTTTACGTACCTCGGTAATGCCACGTAAGTACACTTAGAAATTATCCATCGGTGTATAAAATAGAATTAATATTAAAATACATCTCATTAAATATAATTATATATTTTTGTGTAAATAGTGAAATTACTTGTGATTCATAAAGAGACAAGCGAGAATGGACTTCTAATTCATATATATTAATGTATTTCTCAGGATCTGGAAATACTGCGTAGGCACTTCCGCTCTTGCCTGTTTATATGCTATTATCAGTATTGTAAACACAGTGATTTAAGACACATCCTACTGACTTAAATTAGACTTTATCTCCACGCCGCTTGTGGTATTGTGCGCCTGTATATCACTGAACGTAACTTAGAGCAGTGTCGGTGTCTGACAATGTCGGAGAAAATGGAATTTCTGGTGGATGAACAGTTCTCCACAACGGATCCACTGAACAATCTGGAAGGTTTTATGATCGATAACAGAACTGAAGGTAATTACACGGATGATGAGTTTGATATAATTCAAGACGAGGCAGTTCAAGCTCTGTTTTGTATCCTGTATTTCACAATATTTGTGCTTGGTGTGTTTGGTAATGTGTTGGTGTGCTATGTAGTGGGGCGAAACCGTGCGATGCAAACAGTCACTAACTTCTTCATCACAAACCTCGCCCTGTCTGACATTCTACTGTGCGTTCTTGCCGTGCCATTCACTCCTCTCTACTCCTTCCTTGGTCGCTGGATATTCGGGAGTGCTCTGTGCCATCTGGTGGCTTATGCTCAGGGCACCAGTGTATACATCTCAACATTCACTCTGACCTCCATAGCGATAGACAGATTCTTCGTCATTATATATCCCTTCCATCCACGCATGAAACTGTCAACCTGTATCATTATCATCTGCTCAATATGGGTGTTTTCACTGCTAGTCACGCTGCCCTATGGAATATACATGAAACACAGATTGGTTGAAGGCAGGTATTTGTGTGAGGAAATTTGGCCGTCAGAGAAGTTTCGTCAGGTGTTCGGTGGTTTCACCACGACAACCCAGTTTGTAAAACCATTCTTCATCATAGCGTTCTGCTACATCAAGGTGTCCCTGAAGCTGAACGACAGAGCAAGGTCCAAGCCAGGAGCGAAGAACTCCAGGAAGGAAGAGGCTGATCGTGAACGCAAGAGGAGGACCAATAGAATGCTGATTGCTATGGTGACTATTTTTGGAGTGTCATGGATGCCGCTGAACCTGATCAACATCCTCAATGACTTGTACATCCCGTTTGGTCGATGGAAGTACTACTACCTGTGCTTCTTCATGGCTCATGCTGTGGCCATGAGTTCCACTTGCTATAATCCCTTCTTGTACGCCTGGCTCAACGAGAACTTTCGCAAAGAGTTCAAGCAGGTTCTGCCGTGTTTTGATCCTTCTGGCGCACGTTCCTCGTCGTCATCGGGAGTGTCAGGCCGGTCCGCAGGATGGCGCTCGGAACGCACGTGCAATGGTAACGAAACCATGCAAGAGACACTGCTGCCAACTTCCGGTGTTCACCGCCACGTCATGGAACTTCTACCTGTCGACACTCCAGCCTCCAAGCTGCGCTCATCCTCCAAGGACGATAGCATCGATGTTGAGACCGTGGTCATTCCCACTGCAACCTACAGCGCTGAAGGAGACACTGTTCGCCTTCACCTGGCTCCTAGCGCCCGCATTCTTGGGCCTGAGGACACAAAGGACTCCACATTGCTGGCGGGGGTATTGGGCGACTCCCTGTAATCTGGTAAGTACTGTATATCCTTCTTTCTTCAGTGTTCTCTTTAATATTCAGTGGTAAAACTCAGCAATTTTTCTAGTTTTGTACCGTGTCTTGTGTGGGGTTTTGCCTAGGCACCAAGCTGGCTCATCAGTGGACCCTTGGTATCCACGCCCGGTCCCCCACAGCAGTAGCGAACTGCGCGCTACTGCCCATTATATGAAGTGCACCTGCACCTCTTTACTGCGAGACCTAAAAGCTCAAGCAGCCTTAACCTCACTATGAAGGCTTCCAAAAAGATGGTATATTTGCTTTCACGGCCGGTGAATTAAATCTCAGCAATCTTTCTAGGTTTGTGCTGTGTCTCGTGTGGGGTTTCGCCCAGGACACCAAACTGGCTCATCAGCGGGCTCTTGGTGTCCCCACCCGGACCCCCACAGGAGTCCGCTGATGGGCCAGTGAAACCCCAAACAAGACACGGCACAAACCTAGAAAAAAATGCTGAGTTTTAATTCACTGGCCGTAAAAGCCAATATACCATTCAGTGGTAAGTTCGTTATAAACCTGGCAAATCAACCTACTGGTCATGGTGATGCTGTGGTTAAGCTGCTTGCCTCTCTTCAAGTCGGACAGGATTTGATTGATGATTAATGCATGTAACATATCTGAGGTGAAACGTTAAGTCCAGTGGTTAGGATTCAATGTAGAAAGTAGGTCCCATGGCTGATGATCACGAGATCAATAGCCGTATGAAGCCACGCTCTCGCTCGTACGTTATCGAGTAAGGCGAACTGATAGTCATAATGTTATGAGAATCATTCATTCAATTATGCAAAACATTAATCATTCAATCAATTAATCATTCATTCAATCAATTAATTATTCAATCAATTATTCGATCCATTAATTATTCATTCAATCCATTAATCATTCATTCATTCAATCCATTAAACATTCATTCAATCAACTAAGCATTCATTTATTGAGTAAATTATTCAATCATTAATCATTCATTCATTCAATCAATTATTCAATCCATTAATCCGCTACTGGTCTGTTATAGAACGCTTACATATTGAAGGTTCGTAGCCACTTCCATGTATTAGCTACGACTATAACATCTGAGATATCGGGGTTATTATAGTGTCCGTCTGCCCTAGAGGACTCAGGTTTCATTCCAGAACTGAACAATATAATATAAATGTGTAACTTGTAAGATTTGTTTTAAATATCCCTTCACTCACAGCACTGGTGGCTCGTCAGGCTGGGGAACATGTAGTGGAGGTGGAGGTGGTTGTGACAGTCATTATGGGGGGAATAACAGCGAGGTTATCTGCCTCAATGATGTGGATGATGAGAATGTTTACTTTTGTACTTTTAGTACTAGCGTATTGCTTGTCACGGTGGGTGAGTAGTTATCGTGTCGGACTGCCAACCCCCAGGCTTGCAGGTTCGCTCCTGGCCGTGGTAGGTGATTTTTTGAAAGCCGACAAAATCACGACACGCATGTCATACGTTGTTGGAATGTTAAATAACCCATTTGAATTCAGTAGGCCGGGATTTTCCGCCAAAACAAATGTTACTCCTTTCTCTACTAGAAAGCGATATACTCTCAAGGAGCTTAGATAACTAACCTCCTTGACTTTTATAGCGCTCAAAGCAACATAGAAATTCGACAAGCACGCGGCCCTCTGGGCGTCAACTAACAAAGCTTCCACCCGCTACTCGAGGCCATACGATATTAATATTACTAGTGTAATGGATTAGATTATATTACAGTAGATCTATTTTCCCTGGCAAGATTAAGGCGTATGGGCCCTCTCTTCCATCGAGCGAAATTATACCATGAATACAGTGTGACCAATACAAGTATGAATGTAATTAACTATAAATAAACCTGGAATACAATATACTAAAACAAATGGTGATCGAAACAATTATTAAAGAAACGCGCACGAGTTGTGCATTAAGCATACAAATAAATTTATACTACATTCACTTTGTATCAGTCTTATGATTCCAAGCAGGTCTCGATTACTGACTTTGATAGTTTTTTGCATTTTGTAATGTGGTATCGATCACAAAGATCACATACACATTTTTCGTTCGGTTCGTGATGGTTCTTCACTTTGCACACTCTGTGGTGGTATCCATGAGTTGCCAAAGAGTTCACGAAATGGCGCAGGTCTTGGTTGGTTTCCATCCATGATCTATTCAGCACGGCCTCAGAAGTCAGCCCATATCTCTTTTGACTTTTGTGTTCTTGTTTCCACTTGTTTTCCCCAGTTTTTAATAAAAGGTAGATTATATTTGGTCCTGAGATCTTCCATCAGAAAGGTTTCTCTTGCTAGGACATAGACGAGACGTGAGCGGGTGTACTTGGACATTGCTAGGGCGGACTTCAGTAACCGAGCTTTGACGGCTTCTATGGCTGATAGATCTTTCATTCCTAGTTTTCCCCAGGTTGTTTCTATTCCATACGTTATGATGGGTACGATTTTTGCATCGAATACTTTCATGGCAGTTTTTAGGGATAGTCTAGGTAGTGATGGTATGTCAAACATTGCCTTCGTGGCTGCTGATGTTCTTGTTTTAGTGTGAATCCTAAAGGATCTTACTTTTGTCTGGATAGAAACAATAATATGCCGTTGTTTGAGGCTTCAGTCTTTTGACTGGGTTGATGCACCTCTCCACGCCTCCCTGTCCAACGTTTCATATCTACACAGACACCACATCCTACATGCGAGGCAATCTGTATAACATATTATAACCTTGGTCTATTCATGCAGTTCTTATCCTATTCTTTTTCTTCCAAAAGATGAGAGCTTTATTGTATATTGATGCCTTAAATTTAAAGCTAAGACAGCGTATTCTAAAATGTTATGTTTGGTCCACCTTGCATTATGGAGTAGAAGGTTGGACTTAAAAATCGTCCTCCAGTAAGAGGCTTGAAGCTCTGGAAATATGGTTCCATAGAAGGATGCCGAAACTCCCTTGGATAGATCACATCTCTAATAAACAGGTACTGCGGATAGCAAACTCTAAGCGGGAGCTGATGATCACCATCAACTGTAGGAACATTTCATACCTGGGTAATGTGTTACGTGGTGCAAAATACGTAATATTACACCTCATTTTGAAGGGAAAAATTGTCGGGCATCGACAAGCAGGCAGGAAAAGGACGTCTTGTCTTCGGAGTCTTGACTAGCACAAGAACGATTAAACAGCTATACCTTCGTCACTCCTGTGGGGGTCCGGGCCGGGACACCAAGAGCCCACCGATGAACCAGCTTGGTGTCCTAGGCGAAAGCCCACACAAGACACGGCACAAACCTAGAAGAATTGCCGAGTTTTAACTATCCATATTGATCGCCAATGTCCGGGAGATTTTTGATGTGTAACATCTTTCCACTCGGTTGCTGGATATTTTTGTTTGAGTGATTTTGAAAAATGGGGACGGAAGTGGATCGGACGAAAGTGTGGAATGTTTATCACATACGGATTACTTCAAGGTTTGGAGGCACCATTACAGATATTTCTACAATAAATCATGTTCAAGTTGTCGTTCTTTGGTGTAAAAATATTCATTATATCATATTTGCTGAAAACAATTATGATTTATTAAGAGTCTGTTTTTCAATCTCTGGATAAACATCCGCTCCCCGAGTAACTTTGCTCAACACTTTCATACTGAACGGTAAACGCTCATGCGAACTTGGGTGTCAACTGATTGAAACACAAACAACATGTTAAAAGTCTTCGTATCGGTATTTAAATTATGATATGCTTTAATATGGAACATTGTAAATAGTCGGCTAAGCCGGTATTATGTTTCTGCACAATGGCTATTCAGACATTAACCCACATTGCGGTAATGCAGCGATCAATGTAATATATATCGATGTTTTTATACGAGAACTGAGGTAGCCTTTGACGGACCACTATAGGAATTCCCTTTACTGTCAAGTAGGCGCATTCATAACTAATTTAAAACTCAATTCCACGCAGGAACATTATCGAAAAAAAGCAGGAGTTGGGAAATTTGATTGTATTGACCATTATTTCTAGTAGTCTATAGATAGGCTGGAGACTATGGTTTCATTCCTCTTCTTAATTTACAATATAATATGTGATGTCCGTTTAAACAAGTGTGACAGTAGCATATCTGCAATTCAATCTATACATTCATCATAGTACCAGTATGAAAACGGAGCGTGAATTAACATTTTAAGAATGTCCAAGCTGTGTAGTATACGAGGTAGGATAACATGTCAGAGGACTTCACATACATTTCATCTCAATTTCATAGTAAGATAACATGTCAGATGTTACACATGATATGCGACTACAGAAAGGCTCGTACTTTTTTTTTAGAATAATAGGGGCCACACCACGAAGGGCGTTCCTGAGAAGCCTCCACATTTCGAGTTCACGTCCTTAACCCTTGTACAACTATGTTTGTTATTCCTGGATGCCATAGTGGCGTATGATGAATCTCCTGTATGTTATGTCAGAAGACAGATTAAACAATACACCTTCGATTGGTGGAACCACCTATGGACTTCCACCTCAAAGGGCGCAGTTACCAGGAATTTATTTTTCCCCAATGTATTCGACCAACTCCAATACAAAATGCTGACACCAAGCTTTGAGCTTTCACAATTCCTTTCCGGTCATGAAGAATTTGAATTTTACTCCGAACGTTTCAAAGTGAAATAAAGCCGATTCCTCTTACATCTGTGGATCATCTCAAAGCATAAGTTATCTCCTATTTGACTGTCCTGCCTTCCAAAGTGAAAACTATAATCTGAATTTCCATTTAAATTGCTGCGATAATGAACTAACAAACCACTTTATCACATTTTTCAAAAATCTTGTTGTTACAATCAGTTTCTAACATTCACCAATCACATTTACTCTGAATTATCTTTGTAAATATTGCCTTATACAATATGTGACCTGTAATTTCTTAACCTAATAAATAATATCGTATGGCCTCGGATGCCGTGTGTTATTTGATGCTGGAAGGGAAGCTTGCATCTCAAAATGTTGTCGTTCTTTGGAGCACTATGCAAGTCTAGGAGGTTAGATATCTAAGCTCCTTGCCACTATAGCGCATTCTAGTAGGGAAATTAGGAACTTCGTGTTGGTGGGAAATCCCGAGATTACTTTTGCCATTAGGAACACGGACTACTGAATTCAAATGCGTTCTTTAACATGCCAACAACTTATGACATGCGTGCCGTGATTTTTGTTGCCTTTCAAAAATCACTTACCGCGGCCAGGAACGAATCTGCAAGCTTGGGGTCGGTAGTCCAACATGATAACCACTCACCCATCGTGGAAAGCTATTTCTTAAACTACAACCCTAAATACATCGGTGGAATAGGGTTCCCCTTGTAATTGCCGGTCACCAGAAACATCTCTCCTCTCCCACTCGTCTTAATATCTCTTCATTTGTTACCCTATCTACCCATCTGATCTTCATCATTCTCCTGTAACACCACATTTCAAACGCTTCTATTCTCCTCTTTTCTGCTGCACCAACAGTCCAAGTTTCACTTCCATAGAGCACCCCGCTCCAGACAAAGGCTTTCGAAAATGACTTCCTAATACCTAAATCTATATTCGATGTCAACAGATTCCTTTTTTGTAGAAATGCTTTCCTTGCCTGAGCCAACCTAAAGGGAAATGAACCCCAGGTGTGCTGTACTGTTGGAGTATTTAAATACGCAGAAATATACTTTTCTACAGTACAATGAATGTTAAGCTCATTATTTTAGCCTATTCTCATTTATGATATCACTTTTTGTCAGTGTGTTTGTAGCCTATGTGTGTGTGTGTGTGTGTGTCCACCCCTAATAAAATACAAACGGCCGAAACGATTCCAATGAAACTCGTTCGACCTCGACCGTGCCTTTTATAGTACATTATGGAACGAGCCTATAATGGCAATAATTAAGACACGAGTATGTTTATAAAACGAGCATAAGCGAGTTTTATAATTTACATACAAGTGTCTTAATTGCAATTATAGACGAGTTGCATACGACCGTTTTTGTTCGACGATAGTTATAACAATTTTATGTTCGAACATAAATATTCATAAATATCTGTCGAAATTTCGTCAGTTTTATGTACTGAACAGTGCGCATGGGACGCAGAGAATACCTTGTAATTGACCATGGCCTCCTGGAATACCTCACTATGACACTCGCCACGCAGTGAAATTTAAAATAGGGCCATGGAAGTGATCACAGGTGCGATGCTATCCTCACCTAATTGGTCACACAACTGTTTCTTGAGCTCTGATTGGTGGGAGAAAAATAGTGTTATAATGTCCCTCATTATGATACAGTTTTCTGACATATACTATTTACATTTCGACATCGTCGAACATAAATAATAATATCGTATGGTGCCAGGTGTAAGCTTTGTTATTTGACGCCCAGCTTGCATGTCGAATTCTGTAGTTCCTTGGAGCGCTCTGAATGTCTAAGCGCCTTGACACTATAGCTCTTTCTAGTAGAGAAAGGAAGAACTTTGTGTTGGCGGAAAATCCCGATATTAATTTTGTCATTATGAACACGGCCTACTGAATTCAAATGGGTTCTTTAACGTGCCAAGAACGTATGACTGCGTGCCGTGATTTTTGTCGCCTTTCACAAATCACTTCCTACGGCCAGGAGCGAACCTGCAACCTTGGGGTTGGTAAACTGACACGATAACCACTCACCCACCGTGGCAAATCGTTACTGATCATTGCCACTTTATGTTGAAAGAAAATAACCACCACATGAGCTTTGCGAATCACTGAAATAGCTTTTACTCGAGCCTGTTTTAAAATTTCATCTGAAAGTGCATCCATGTTTATAAACATAACAGTGGGATGTGACAGTCACGGAATATACATTTATTATAAGCTCTTTGCTAAGCCTTCTAATCCTGTCTTATGCTTGCCTGACATATTAGCGTGAGTTAACAGTTACACGAGTAAGCTAGGAAGTAAATGGGCGCATTGGAATGAATGGGGAACAGTGTTAACCTTCCGGCTGGCGCGCCTTTGGAAACTCTCACGAAAAACTTGTACTATTCGTATAATGAGCCTCATTCTAGTACTGTTTTCTGACATATAATATTTTCATTTCGCCAGGGTCGGACATAAAAAGACATTTAATATGTTTCACCCATCCAACTTGGCGGCCGCGTGAAATATTTCTCTGGCATTCTATAACTCCGCAACTGTAAGATATATTACCCTGAAATGTTGTACGGTGATAAAAGAGTACTAGAATTTCATACTTTCATAAACCTGTTAATTATAAAACGAACATGGTGGCCATGCAGAGTTGGAATATTAAAGTAGACATTTCTCTCGATTTAACCATCCGAGCGCAGTGACAATTGATACAGCAAATGTTTATACACATTGTAATGTAATGACATATAATTTAGTTCAATTGTTTACATAACCTCAAGATGGCGGCTGTGTTAAATTTTAATATACGTTTTCTTCTCTTGTGTCCTAATCATGTGATCGAAGTGAACGTTTTTATAATGAACCTACCCAATAATCTTCATCTGATGGTACATAACTCTATGGCCTACACATATAACAATACAACATGGTGACAAATATCTACGAATCTATTAGAGCAATTAAACTGAAATTTGCACGTTGATAGAGGCTATTAACATAAGTTCACTTATGAATCATTCAATAATCTGGTGAGCACAAAACCAACATGGCGGCGAAATTTAAATATATGAATGGATTTTTCTCGCGACTTTTCATCCCAGCGCTGTGAAACTTGGCACGGTATATCTTTATACAGGCCTTGATATAGTGACGTCTAATTTTATGGGAACTTAAATATGGTCGCTGTGCGATTTCTAAAAAACTAGTTTTCATTTCTGGTTGGTTGGTTCCTTAGTTTAGGGGCTGCGACAACGCGCTCATGTAGCCCCGTGTACTTTGGGTGTGTGTAGAATCTGTCTGATAACCGGTGTTAATTGTGATGGCTGTATTTTTGTATTATCGGTTTCTAATTCATGTAAGGAATGCAGACATTCAATTTTCAAGTAGTTCCTACTTTTGCTACCAAACGCCACCGTCAACGACAACTAGTTCTGAACTTGTTTACTAGATGCCACCGCAGTCGGCTCCTGGCGACGAACGTTTGAAAGTAAGAGCGTCAGTCAAATCTAACCTATAATTTAGCTTCACACTATTGTAATTAGTGGAAAGTTCTTTATCATGCCATAAATCTATGACATGGGACCGCCTGCTTTACTTCCCCTCCGAAGGAAGCCATACTGAGGGATTTTTAAAGCTCTTAAAAATCTGACCACTTCGGGCGGGTTTGAACCCGCGATCTTGGGCATAGAAGCTCACCATGCTACCAGGCTATTTAGTTCTTCACGGAACCACTTGCCCCTTATGGCAGCACACGGGAATTGTTCTGTTGGACGGAACACAGCTGTAACCAATGATAACGAGCATAAGGGAAACTATCATTGTCAGATACGCGGTACTGGAAGTTCAGCGACGATATTAAAGTTTCGCTTCGATCGCTTTAATACAACACGAGAAATAACAAGTAGTTCCGTGAAGAACTAAATAGCCTATTTCATATAACCTGCTTATATTAATTACCTCTATCAACATACATAATTTCAGTTTGATTGCTATCATAGATTAATAAATATGGATAACCGTCTAAATATTTAGGTTGGTCGCCATGTTGGATATTCATATATATGTAAGCCAGAGAGTTATGTACTATTAGATGACGTTTTTTTTGCGTTGGGTGATAATTCAAATGATCACTTCGATCGCATGATTAATATACAAGATATAAAAACTTAATTAAAAAATTGCGCACTGACGCCATCTTGAGGTTATGTGAACAATTTAACTAAATTAGATGCCAGTGCATTAAAATGTGTATAAACATTTACTGTACCACATTTCACTGCGTTCAGATGGTTTAATCGCGAGAAAAGTCTATTCAAATGTTTCACCTTCGCTTGGCCGCCATGTTCGTTTTGTATTTTACAGGTTTTTGGAAGTCTCATATCTGAACATCTAGTCGTGCCCTTTATCACCGTACAAAATATCAGGGTGATATCGGTAATAGTTTCGGAGATATAGAATGCTGGTGAAATATTTTGCACAGCCGCCATCTTGAGGTTATGTAAACAATTGATCTAAAATAGATGACAGTGCATTACAATGCGTATAAACATTTGCTGTACCATGTTTCATTGCGTTTGGATGATTTAACCGCGATAAAAGTCCAATTAAAAGTTTCAATTTAGCTTGGTGGCAATGTTCGTTTTGTAGTTAACAGGTTTTTGAAAGTCTGGTTTTTTGGTTCCTCAGTTAAGGGGCTGTGACATCGCGGTCATGTAGCACCGTGTACTTTGTGTGTGTGTAGAATCTGTCTGATAACCGGTGTTAATTGTGATGGCTGTATTAGTGTATGTATCTGTTTTTTTTTAAATTCAAGTAAGGACTGCAAACTTTGAATTTTTCAAATAGTTCCTACTTTTGCTGCCAAACGCCACCATCAACGACTACCAGGCCTAGTTCAGAACTTAGCTACTAGACGCCACCGCAGTCGGCTCCTGGCAACGAACGTAGGAACCTAAGAGCGTTGTTTACATTCTTAATCTATACAATTTAGCTTCACACAGGTGTAATTAATGGAAGGTTCTTTAATATGCTATACATATGACATGGGACCGCCGGCTTTACTTTCCCTCCGAAGGAAGGCATACTGAGGGATTTTTAACATTCTTAAAAAATCCGACGGGTTCGGCAGGGTTTGAACCCGCTATCTTGGGCATAGAAGTTCAGCACGCTACCGAAGCCGCCTGTGCTCTGTGCTAAGGCTGTTATAAACCTAGTGACCTGGGTGAGACAGTCATCGGTGTTATCCATCGTTGTCGTTGAGGGTAGCAAATTCACGACCTGGTCACCTGACGTTTGGAGGGTGTCTGTTCTGCGAGATTTATAACAGTAATTCATTCCAAGTCGCCTCCGTAGCGTAGCGGTCAGCATGGTTAGCTGCCGCCCCGGAGGTCCTGGGTTCGATTTCCGGCTCTGCCACGAAATTTGAAAAGTGGTATGAGGACTGGAACGGGGTCTACTCAGCCTCGGGTGGTCCAAATGAGTAGAGGGGGCTCGATTCCCACCTCAGCCATCCTCGAAGTGGTTTTCCGTGGTTTCCCACTTCGTCTTCGGGCAAATGCCGGGATGGTACCTACTGTAAGGCCACGGCCGCATCCTTACCTCTTCCTCGCCTATCCATCCCAATCTTCTATCCCTTCCCATCCCTCATGAGGCCCCTGTTCGCTTTGCAGGTGAGGCCGCCTGGGCGAAGTACTGATCACACTCCCCAGTTGTATCCATCCCGACCAGATGTTCCAGGCTCCAGGACACTGCCCATAGAGGCGGTAGTGGTGAGTTCCCTCGCTGAGTCCGGGGGAACCACCAACCTAGAGGGTAAATTGACTAAATAAAATAAATTTAAAAAAATTAATTCCAATCTCCAGACGAGAAATACGATCATTACTTACCCGATGTTGTGCCCACTTCCTGGAGGTCTGGGTTCGACCCCCGCCCCTCTGCCAAGAAATGTAATTCTGGTCTGAGGGTTGGAACGGGTTACACCCAGCCTCGTCAGGCAAAACTGAGAGAGGATGCGGGTTAGATTCGCACTTCAGCCATCCTAGAGGTGGTGTTCCGTAGTTTCCACAACTTTAACTGCCGACAAATGCTGGGATGGTACTTACTTAACCCGCAAGGACTGGCACAAGGGTATTTTTGACCCGAGTCTTAAATACACACATCAAAAAAAGTTTTGCATCACCTCGGTTCCAAGAGTTCCGGAACCGTTAAATACAAAGGGAATAGAGATCAACACAAACATCATTTCAGCTCGTTTTATTGCTCATGAGACCCACACATTGCATGTTGTACCATCATACAGCTAGACTTTCAGCATTTGTGGTCCAGATTGCAGTACACACCACTACCTCTAATACCCAGTAGCACGTCCTCTTGCATTGATGCATGCCTGTATTCGCCGTGGCATACTATCCACAAGTTCATCAAGACACTGTTGGTCCAAATTGTCCCACTCCTCAACGACAATTCGGCGTAAATCTCTCAGAGTGGTTGGTGGGTCAAGACGTCCATAAACAGCCCTTTTCAACATATCCCAGGCATGTTCGATAGGGTTCATGTCTGGCGAACATGCTGGCCACTGTAGTCGAGCGATGTCGTTATCTTGAAGGAACGCATTCACAAGATGTGCACGATGAGGTCGAGAATTGTCGTCCATGAAGACAAATGCCTCTCCAATATTCTGCCGATATGGTTGCACTATGGGTCGGAGGATGTCATTCAGGTATCGTAAAGCCGTTTCGGAGCCTTCCATGACCACCAGTGGCGTACGTCGGCCCCACATAATGCCACCCCAAAACATCAGGGAACCACCACCTTGCTGCACTCGCTGGACAGTGTGTCTAAGACGTTCAGCCTGACCAGGGTGCCTCCAAACACGTCTCCGACGATTGTCTGGTTGAAGGCATATGCGACACTCATCGGTGAAGAGAACGTGATGCCAATTCCGTGGGGTCCATTCAGCATGTTGTTGGGCCCATCTGTACCGCGCTGCATGGTGTCGGGGTTGCAAAGCTGGACCTCGCCATGGACGTCGGGAGTGAAGTTGCGCATCATGCAGCCTATTGCGCACAGTTTGAGTTGAAACACGACGTCCTGTGGCTGAACGAAACGCATTATTCAACATGGTGGCATTGCTGTCAGGGTTCCTCCGAGCGGCAATCCGTAAGTAGCGGTCATCCACTACAGTAGTAGCCCTTGGGCGGCCTGAGCGAGGCCTGTCATCGACAGTTCCTGTATCTCTGTACCTCCTCCATGTCCGAACAACATCGCTTTTGTTCACTCTGAGACGCCTGGAAACTTCCCTTGTTGAGAGCCCTTCTTGACACAAAGTAACAATGCGGACGCGATCGAACTGCGGTATTGACCTTCTAGGCATGGTAGAACTACAGACAACATGAGCAGCGTACCTTCGTCCTGGTGGAATGACTGGAACTGATCGGCTGTCGTACCCCCTCCGTCTAATAGGCCCTGCTCATGCATGGTTGTTTACATCTTTGAGCAGTTTTAGTGACATCTATGAACAGTCAAAGGGACTGTATCTTGGATACAATATACACAGTCAACGTCTATATGCCGGAGATCTGGGAACCGAGGTGATGCAAAACTTTTTTTGATGTGTGTATATTATTTCAGTAGGCCTAGTATAGATCCCTCCTGCGGCGCTCACAAGCGACCGATCGTGACAAATGAGCATTCAAATGAAAGAGAATAGACATTAGCAGTGACAAAATTGCACTCTAATTTCTTAAATATCTATAATTTCTTTATAAAAAGACTTTTAAAAAATTTACGAAATGTGCGATTAGCATATACTGTTGTTGTACGAATATACTCTCCGTAATTGCTGTCTACTTCACATTTTGGCCGCTGTGATGCCTGTTTCATGTCATTTTAACATTCTGAGGTCTTTCCTTTATCATTTTGCATGTATTTCAGAAACAGTAAATCTAAGGAATGGGTACTCATATCGTATAATTTCATAAATATCGAATAACCGGTGAGTGTTATGATGATCCAATTTTCAGTGATTGCCTTCTTAAGCTAGGGAACGTAGAACTTGGAATTCTAACTGAAATTTAAATAGTGTTCATTTTGTTGAAATAAAAACATAACAAACTTTCTCCTTAAGTCTCTCATTATAAACCTTTTGGGGAAAGTGTGGTTTATGAACAGGCGAGATTTCTCTCACGGGTCCGCTAGTGCTTTATATTTTCGTTTTGGTCCGCCCTTATTTGCTGTCACCTATAATACCCTCCTTCCTAGCCTTGTACTTCACCCTGCAAAAGAAACATGTTCATAGCCTTTTGAACACTCAAGTTACTTCTATATTATTCACGGTAGGGTCAGATTTACCCATGGCGCCAGTCCTCGCGTGACAATTTTCGGCTTACGTTAGTCGGGACAATATTGAAAAAAAATGGGGGCAAAATCCACCTATTTTGGTGGAGTACAATCTCATAGCTCACGATCTTGTTGATCCATATTTAAGGTCTAGGGACACCTTGGTCATCAGCTCCTTTGTTAAAAAATTTAGATGACTGCTTTGCCGCCGCAATCAGACCAATTACACTGTTACGTAAATTATTGTAATTTTCCTGCGTGTTAAATTTGAAAAATATAAATAAACCATATTTAATAATGGGAATAGTTCATAGGTGTAAAATTACTTCATTAAAATCCGTATGACTACGACAAAAAGGGAGCGACACACTATGGGTCTAAATGACCCAGCGTCAGCCCTCGTATTATATTTTTTGACGCCCGTTCTCAAGGGTTAAGGCCGCGGCTGTTCCCTACCCAATATCCTACCTCAATTACAAACTCACACACTACCTAGAGACATCATAGCAACACAGGCTATCAGAAAAAAATTACACACACCCAACAACACGGAGATAAATTACGATGTAGCAAAGCCCCTGAGGAATCAACAGCAACAAGTATCAAGCCTGAGAACGGCGTTCGATCCGATTTTTGTGAGGAGATCCATTTTTGACATTGTTAACTAGTTTTAAAAATTAAATATCATTTCACGCTGACGATGGTATAAAGTTGTTGTGTTGTTTGGGTCTTCAGTCCTTTGACTGGTTTGATGCAGCACGCCACACCTCCCTGTCCAGAGCTAATCGTTTCATCTTTATATCCCTACATCCGAGGCCATTTGTTTAACATATTATAACCTTGGTCTACCCCTACAGTTCTTGTCCTCGATCCTTCCTTCCATAACTAAGCTTGCTATTCCTGGGTGTCTTAGTATGTGTCCTACTAACCTATCTCTTCATTAGCAGTCGGCAGAAACATCTCTCCTCTCCCACTCGTCTTAATACCTCTTCGTTTGTAACCCTATCTACCCATCTGATCTTCATCATTCTCCTGTAACACCACATTTCAAATGCTTCAATTCTCCTATTTTCTGCTGCACCAATAGTCCAAGTTTCACTTCCATAGAGCGCCACGCTCCAGACAAAGGCTTTCAAAAATAACTTCCTAATACCTAAATCTATATTCGATGTCAATAGATTCCTTTTTTTAGAAATGCTTTCCTTGCCTGAGCCAACCTACTTTTTATATCCCCTTTGCTTCGTCCATCACTGGTTATTCTGCTTCCTAAGTAACAGAAGTCTCCTACTTCCTTCAGCTTTTCACCTGCCAATTTGATCTCCATAGAGGTTTCTGATTTATTTCGGCTGCATTCCAGTATTTTTGTTTTACATTTATTAATTTTCATCATGAATTCTTTCCGTAAGACGGAGTCCATACCATTCAAAAACTCATTCAAATCCTCAGGCTTGTCGGCCAAGATGACGATGTCATCAGCAAATCCCAGAGTTGAAATTATTTCTCCTTGAATCTTCACTCTCACTTTAAAATTTTCTCTTATTTCTTTCATTGCTTGTTCAATGTAAGGATTGAAAAGTATGGGTGATAAGTTGCAGCCTTGCCTTACACCTTTCTGAATACCAGCTTCTCTCTCATGTCCTTCAGCTCGAATGACTGCTGTCTGGTTCCTGTATATATTTTATATCACCCTCCGATCCCTGTACTTGATTCCAATAGATTTCAAAATGTCAAACAATTTAGTTCAATCAACGTTATCAAAAGCCTTTTCTAAGTCTACAAATGCCATGAACGTTCTCTTATCTTTCCTTATTCTACCTTCCAAAATCAGCCTAAGACTTAGTACAGCTTCCCTTGTTCCTACATTTCTCTTGAAACCAAACTGGTCTTCACCCAACTCCCTTTCGATCTGGCTTCCAATCCTCTTGTAAATTATTCTAGACAGGATCTTTGAAGCATGAGTAATCAAGCTGATTGTACGGTAATCTTCACATCTGTCAGCTCCCATTTTCTTTGGTATAGGTATGATTACATTCTTCTTGAAATCAGGGGGTACCTCACGCGTCTCATAAATCCTACACGCCAAGTGAAATAACCTGATCAGACCTTCATCTCCTATGCAGCGTATCAACTCAATCGGTATATCATCTATGCCTGGTGCTTTGTTCCTGCGTAAGTCCTCTAATGCTCTGTCAAATTCTGATCTCAATATTAAATCTCCTTTTGCATCCTCATCAATTTCCTCCTCCCTTTCCATTACATGATTCTCAATCTCCTTTCCCTTATACAAACACGCTATGTAAGCTTTCCATCTCTCCACCTTTTCTTCCATATCTGTTGGAGGCTTTCCATTTGTGTCCTTAATATTACAGCACTTGGTCTTCTTTTCCCCAAAAGTATTCTTAATCCTTCGATAAGCTGTGTCTACTTTTCCTAATTTCAGACAATTTTCTATACCTGCACATTTCTCTTTCAACCATTCTTCTTTCGCTTCCTTACACTTCTTGTTAACCTCATTTCTCAGACGTCTGTATTCTTCTTTACCCTTTTCATCTCTTACATTCTTGTGTTTCCGCCTTTCATCCATCAATTCTAGTAAATCCTGAGTGATCCACGATTTTCAACCTATTCTTTCTTTCCTACCAATGTTTTCTTGTGCGGATTTTGTTATTTCATTCTTCAAAAGTGACCATTGGTCTGCAATTGAAGTTTGTTTAGGGTTTTTTATTAGTCCTTCCTTTATACTCTTCTTGAATCTTTCGTTTACATCCTTTACTTTCTGTCTGTCTATTGTCCACCTTTTTGGCTTTTGACTTTTCTTCAGTTTCTTCAACTTTAATCTGCATTTCATAACAACCAGATTGTGGTCAGAGTTTATGTCAGCACCAGGATATGTTTTACAATCCAAAATCTGGTTTCGAAACCTCTGCTTGACCATAATGAAGTCGATTTGGTAACGCCCTGTATCTCCTGGTCTCATCCATGTTTATTTTCTTCTATTCCAGTGGGATTTTTTCTCTCTTCCTTCTGAGAGTCGTTAATAGGTTTTCCGCACCTATTGTGCTAGGTAATACTAGAAGCGTTCTAAAGTCTTCAATTAGGAATGTTTCTCGCGCGAGTAGGTAGACTAGCCGAGATTTGGTCGTCTTGGAAACTCCAATAGCTTTTTTAATGTACAATGCTTTAACACTTTCAAGTGATGATAGATTCTTTTCAGTGAGGAAAGGCCATATGATTTCTATTCCGTATGTCAATATTGGCATTATTTTATTTTTAAATAATGACATTGCTGTCTCGAGGTTGAGTGTTCTTATATATCTTATATCGTGCATCGCCCGAACCGCTTGTGTAATTTTTCTGTCACATGTTTTGTAAAGCATTTTGCACTTGTTTGTAGAGTGATACCTAGGTATTTGAATTCTTTTACTATATTTATTCTTTTTTCCTGTATGAAAATTTCTGTTCCGGTCGGTACCTTTCCTCCTTGTCGAAACACCATCATTTGTGTCTTAGATGTGTTGATGTCAAAATTATATTCAGTGCACCATTCCTCCATGTCTTTTAGAATGTTTTATAGTTTTATGATGTTATGTGATCCGATCACAATGTCATCAGCGTACGCATATGATACAATATCTGTCTTTTGAGTTATTCTCATTATGTCTTCCGCTGCTAGGATGAAAAGCAAAGGGCTGATTGGGTCACCCTGTAGTACTCCATTCGTTTGGATTATCGGATCAGAGAGTGATATATTATCCGAGATTCTTATGTTGTTCCAATGTAGTACCGTATGTATAATTCTTGTCCATACATTATCTCTATCTAGAGCCTTTTCCAGCTTCAGTTTCACAAGATCACGGTTTATGCGATCAAATGCTTTTGTGAAGTCTATAAATACCGGGCGTGGACATCTGCTAGCTTTGAGATGAGGCACATGTTCGCACGCCTGGCAGTTCATGGTTTTCACCATTTGATTTGTACAAACAAAGCATACCATGATCCGGATGACACATGTGTATGTCAAGTATGCGGACACACATGTGAACGCTACCATATTGAAAAATGCAGCAAAAGAATAAAGTCCATAAAAGACTATGCTACCCAAGGCGCAGTATATTTAAATGTATTTAATGGCAGTTTAGCTGCAACAAAAGTATTATTATATTCTTCTATTGTGGTTATCATAGCTATACTAAAACATGTACTTCGTTTAATCATTTATTAAACAACTTCTCCAAGTATTGATAAGGGTGATTTTCAATTTGTCACTTCTATTAATCAATACGGATATATCTATTTACCATTTTAAAATGGTTAATGTTTACGCATTCTATCATAAATAGAAATCAACACTTCAACACTATGGAATTCTCAGGGCATAATCCTGATAGATTACTTGAACAAAGGCGGAACCATTACTGGGCTTTATTGTGCTGCGCTCTTGGATCGATTAAAATAGAAACTAATTGAGAAACAACCAATATTGACAATGTTCTGGTGCACAAAGCAGCCGTATCCACGGCGAAAGTGTTTGGGTTGGGGTTTGAATTGGTATCTCAACCACCCTTTTTACCGGATTTAGCACCAAGTGACTTTTTTCCTATTCCCAAACTTGAAGATTTGGTTTGGTGGGAAGACATTTTTCATCCAACGAGGACGTGATCAGAGCCGTAACGGAGTATTTTGCAGAGTTTGAGAAAACCTATTTTTCTGATGCATTGAAAAAAAATGAAGGGTGCTGGGAAGGAATGGGCTATGTTAACTTTTAAATATTTTTATTCTTGTATGTTAATGAGAAGTCTTTCCTGGCCCTATACAACACCTAAGGTGGTTATAGAAACAAAGAGTTAGGCCAATTATACTTGCAAAGGAAGAAACGGTGCATCAGGAAAGAAAGGGTCATAAGTTTATCTTGAAGAAAAAAAAAAAGCATGATAAAAATTAATAAAAGTAAAACCAAAATATTAGAACGCAGTCGACAAAAATCAGAAACCTCTATGGACATGAAATTGGCAGGTGAAAAGCTAAAGGAAGTAGGAAACGTCTGTTACTTAGGAAGCAAAATAACCAGTGATGGATGAAGCAAAGAGGATATAAAAAGTAGTTTGGCTCAGGCAAGGAAAGCATTCCTACAGAAAAGGAATCTGTTGACATCGAATATACGGTAGATTTAGGTATTAGGAAGCCATTTTTGAAGGCTTTTGTCTGGAGCGTGGCGCTGTATGGAAGTGAAACTTGGACTATTGGTGTAGCAGAAAAGTGGAGAATTGAAGTATTTGAAATGTGGTGTTACAAGTGAATGATGAAGATCAGATGGGTAGATATGGTTACAAATGAAGAGGTATTAAGACGAGTGGGAGAGGAGAGATGTTTCTGGCGACTGGTAATGCAGAGAAGAGATAGGTTGGTAGTTCACATACTAAGACACCCAGGAATAGCAAGCTTAGTTATGGAAGGAAGGGTCGAGGACAAGAACTGTATTGGTAGACGAAGGTTAGAATATGTTAAACAGGATGCCTTGGATGTAGGGTGTGGTAGCTATGTAGAGATGAAACGATTAGCTCAGGACAGGGAGGAATGGAGGCTGCATCAAACTAGTCAAAAGACTGAAGACTCAAACAACAACAGGATAGGAAATAAGTAAAACCGATTATTATTTTTAAAAATAAATTTAGTAAACAGAGTTTAACTCTTTGAACGCCATTTACTGAACATGTTAAAATTGTGACTTAGCCCCTTCTTTTTATCTGTCCTTCAATTGGAAACTCGCTGGGCCAAGTTTATAGCTGTTAAAAAGGACTATGTTGAGCAATAAGGTGAGATTTTATGAAAAATGTATTTTTTGTTACCTTTTTTACCAGACTTATCCAACTACCCTCGTATGCGTAAAGAGAGATATGGCGGAGATGTATTAGGGGACGCAGCTGGGTATTGTCAAACCGATCAGTCATAGAGGACGCTTCACTGGAGACAATTTATTCCGAGAATAAAATCCCTATGGACAGTCATCGACCAAGCTTTGCTAGGGACAAATTTGTTCGGGAGACACAATCCCCTTGTTTGACAGGAGGCAGAGACCTTGCAAGTGACGGGCGTTTGCAACACAATCGTCGGCTCAACGCTCCTGATCGATCGGAGGACTTCTTTTCATCCAGCTCGCCTCAAGAATGTTCGGTATCTACAGGAGAGGCGCGATATATAAAACTGATAAGTAATATATTCCTTCATTGGGAGGAGGGAGTATAATGGGACAGTTTATAAGGTGACGTATTTAGTCCTTTGCCTGCTAACGTAAGAGAGTTCACCAACTGGGAATGGATAATGACAGGCTAATAACCATTTCTTAAATTATTATTGGGTTATAATGTAAGAAAGAAATCCCAACAACATTTTGATTTCTCATAAATTTTAGAAAATATATATATTTTTTTTCTTACATTCTAACCCAATAATGTATTTATTTATTGCCACAACAGGGCAGTGCCACAATTACAGCAGCAAATAATTGTTTACACACAGATAATACATGAATATACATTAAAATACAAAATAAAAATTGAAAATTATAAGAACACTAGCTGACCCGGCAGACGTTGTCCTGCCAATCAAAGAAAGTGTTGTAACTTTGTTTCTTGAAATGCTTTTGGATCTACAATATTTTTTTCAATTTCTGTTAACTGCCTCTAAACTATCGTGAAATGAATTAACTAAATTGAAACATTCGTGGGAGCGTGCACAACTCTCCAACGTTTCATCACAATTGGATAAATGGCATAAAACGCATACGGGATTTTGTTTAAATGATTCGTGCGCTGTCACTCATTTGTTGAATCTACTCGTGCTCTACCAACTGTGAGATTGATTTACTAAGTTAGAAAGCTTAACGGTAAGTATACACAACAACTCATCAAAGTTTCATCGGAATCGGATGAATGACATATGAACGTATACGGGATTTTTTTAAACGATTCGCGTGCCGTCACTCATTTGTTGAATCTACTCATGCGCTACCTATTGTAAAATAGATTTACTACGCCTGAAACCTTCTCCGGAGTGTACTCAATCATTCACCAAGGATTCATCGCAATCGGATGAATGATATATGACCGCATACGCGACATTGTGGAAGCGATTCACGCGCCGTCGCTCATTTGTTGAATCTACTCGTGCACTACTTATTAAAAACTGGATTTACTAATCCAGAAACCTTTCCCCGGAGTGTACACAACAATTCACCAAAGTTTCATCGTAATGGGATAAATGGTATATGAACGCATACAGGACTATATTGAAACGATTCGTGCGCCATCGCACACTTGTTGAATCTACTCGTGCGCTACCTATTATAAAATGAATTTACTGAGTCAGAAACCTTTACTGAAGTGTACACAACAATTCACCAAAGTTTCATCGCAATCGGATAAATGGTATATGGACGCATATGGTACTTTGTTGAAATGATTCGCGTGCCGTCACTCATTTGTTGAATCTACTCGTGCGCTACCAATTGTAAAATGGATTTATTAAGCCAGAAACCGTCCGTAGGGTGTACACAACAACTCACCCAAGTTTCATCGTAATCGGACGAATGGTATTTGAACGCATACGGGACCTTATTGAAACGCTTCGCGCGTCGTCGCTCGTTTGTTGAATCTACTCGTGCGCAACCTCCTGTGAAATGGATTTACTAAGCTAGAAACCCTCACGTAAGTGTACACAACATCTCACCCAAGTTTCATTGCAATCGGATGAATGGTATATGAACGCATACGGGACTTAGTTTAAACGTTCGCACATCGTCGCTCATTTGTAGAATCTACTCGTGCGCTACCTATTGTAAAATGAATTTACTAAGCCAGAAGCCTTCCCTGGAGTGCACACAACATATCACTCAAGTTTCATCGCTATCGGACGAATGGTATTTGAACGCATACGGGACCTTGTTGAAACGCTTCGTGCGTCGGCGCTCATTTGTTGAATCTACTCGTGCTTAACCTCCTGTGAAATGGATTTACTAAGTTAGAAACTTCACGTAAGTGTACACAACAACTCATCAATGTTTCATCGCAATCGATGAATGGTATATAAACTTATACGGGATTTTGTTGAAACATTTCGCGCGTCGTCGCTCATTTGTTGAATCTACTCGTGCGCTACCTATAGTAAAATGAATTTACTAAGCCAGAAGCCTTTCCTGGAGTGTACACAACATCTCACCCAAGTCTCATCGCTATCGGACGAATGGTATGTGAACGCATACGGGACCTTTTTGAAACGCTTCGTGCGACGTCGCTCATTTGTTGAATCTAGTCGTGCGCTATCTATTGTAAAATGGATTTACTAAGCCAAACACCTTCCCTGGATTGCACTCAACATCTCACCCAAGTTTCATCGCAATCGGATGAATGGTATATGAACGCATACGGAACTTATAAACGCTCTAACGTGCAGAGACAAACAGAATTCGACATCACTGCCACCTTTGGTATAAAACACAACTTTCCGCCATGGGCGGAGTGTATGTTATGGCGGTAGTTGCACAGGTTGCGACCAGGTGGCTCTACGTGCAGAGACACACAGTCCAAAAGGATCACTTTTCACTAAGGCTAGCGGTGTCCATGACGACTGTTTATGACTGTATATTGTGGTTCTACATTTGTGTGTAAATTGTGGTTCTAAAATTCTAAAATTCCACCTATCTGGTCAAATTGGGAATCTAAACCATACATGGGCCCACCCTAAGATTCATTCAAAATCGGCCCAGGCGTTTAGGAGGAGTTCAGTCACATACACACGTGTCGAAGAATTATATATATAACAAGCTGTACCCGGCATGCGTTGCAATGCCAATCAAAGAAAGTGTTGGCGTTGAAATTCTGTTTCTTGAAGTGCTTTTGGATACACAGCATGTTAACTGCCTCTAAGCCAGAAACCTTCCTTGGAGTGTCCGCCATATTTCACCCAAGTTTCACCGCTAACGGCAGAATGGTATATGACCTTATACGGGACTTTGTTGAAACGCTTCGCGCGTCGTCCCTCATTTTTTGAATCAACTTGTGCGCTGCATATTGTATAGTGGATATACTAAGCCAGAAATTTTCCATGACGTGTACACAACATCTCACCCAAGTTTCATAGCTACGGACGAATGGTACATGAATGCATACGGGACTTGGTCGAAACGCTTCGCGCGTAGTCACTCATTTGTTGAACATAAACGTGCGCTTCGTATTGTAAAATGGATTTACTTAGCCAGAAACCTTTCCTGGAGTGTACACAACAATTCACCAAACATTTATCACTATCAGACGAATGGTATATGACTTTATACGGGACTTTGTTGAAACGCTTCGCGTGTCATCGCTCATTTGTTGAATCTACTGATGCGCTACCTATTGTAAAATGTATGTACTAAGCCAGAAACCTTCCCTGGAGTATACACAACATCTCACCCAAGTTTCATCGCTATCGGATGAATGGTATATGAAATTATATGGGACTTTGTTGAAACGCTTCACGCGTCGTCGCTCATTTGTTGATTCTACTCGTGCTCTACCTGTTTTTAAAGGGATTTACTAAGCTAGAAACCTTCCCTGGAGTGCACACAAAATCTCAGCCTAGTTTCATCGCTATCGGACGAATGGTATATGAACGCAAACGTGACTTTGTTGATATGCTTCGCGCGTCGTAGCTCATTTGTTGAATCTACTCGTGCGCTGCCTATTGTAAAGTGGATGTACTAAGCCAGAAAAATTCCCTGCAGTGTACACAACATTTTACGCAAGTTTCATAGCAATCGGACGAATGGTATATGAATGCATACGGGACTTTGTTGAAACGCATTGCGTGTCGTGGCTCATTTGTTGAATCTACTTGTGCGCTATCTACTGTGAAATGTATTCACTAATTTTGAAACCTTCACGTAAGTGTACACAACATCTCACCCAAGTTTCATCGCTATCGGACGAATGGTATATGAACACATACGGGACTTTGTTGAAATGCTTCGCGCATCGTCGCTCATTTGTTGAATCTACGCGTGCGCTACCTATTGTAAAATGGATTTACTAAGTCAGAAACCTTCCTTGGAGTGTACATAACATCTCACCCAAGTTTTTCGCTATCGGATGAATTGTATATGACCTTATATGGGACTTTGTTGAAACGCTTCGCGCGTCGTCGCTCATTTGTTGATTCTTCTCGTGCTCTACCTATTTTAAATGGATTTACTAAGCCAGAAATCTTCCCTGGAGTGCACACAACATCTCAGCCTAGTTTCATAGCTATCGGACGAATGGTATATGAATGCATACGGGACTTTGTTGAAACGCTTTGCATGTCGTCGCTCATTTGTTGAATCTACTCGTGCGCTATCTACTATGAAATGTATTCACTAATTTTGAAACCTTCACGTAAGTGTATACAACATCTCGCCCAAATTTCATCGCTATCGGACGAATGGTATGTGAACACATACGGGACTTTGTTGAAATGCTTCGCGCATCGTCGCTCATTTGTTGAATCTACGCGTGCGCTACCTATTGTAAAATGGATTTACTAAGTCAGAAACCTTCCTTGGAGTGTACTTAACATCTCACCCAAGTTTCATCGCAATCGGACGAATGGTATATGAACGCATAGGAGACATACATACCCACCCACAGACAAACTATCACGTTACATTGATTTTTATATATATAGAAGATAGAAGATAAAATAAAAAAGTGGTTACTCGTCTGTCATTATTTTTTTCCAGTTTATGAACACAATTTGAAAGTTGGTTGGTTCCTCAGTTTTGGGGCTGCAACAACGCGGTCATGTAGCCCCGTGTACTTTGGGTGTGTGTAGAATCTGTCAGAATTGCGGTGTTAATTGTGATAGATAGATAGCTTTATTTTGTCTGGCAAGATTAGGGCCAATGGGTCCTCTCTTCCATCTAACCAGATTATACAATTAATACACTATAACATTATTTGCAGAACTCAGCAATGGTACTTAAATGTAACAGGAATACATTTCAGATCCAATCACAATACATAGTTAATAATGGCAGGTAAGCATGTCGAAGGAAAAATTATTGTAATTAGTTAATTATTGCTAAAGTAAGAAAATAATAGGGTAATAAAACAAAAACTGATGATGATGTGATGATGCTGATAAGCATCATGGCTGAGTTATTAATAGGGCTCGGATTTTTAGGTGCTAAAAATCAGGTAAATATTTATTTTTATGTATTATAAATACCTGAAATATGCGACAAAAAGGTAAAAATATGTAATTACAATTTAATTTATTATTGGCAATATAAACAATATATACCACTCGCGAATGCAATTTATGCTATGCCTCACTGACTGCTGAAGCATTACAATACACAACGAGATACATCTTCAGGTTGTCCATCACAAATGACCGATGATTATCGCGAAACACTTCTTCTGAAGGCGCGAAACTGTGGCAATATGTTTCTTGCCCTTGAGGTGTTGTGTAACTTGAGATCGCTGTTCAGCCTTGATTGCTTTCCCACATGGTTGGCAGAACAGAACGCCCCCCTCAGAAGTAAAATAACTATCCTAAATTCTGCAACATAATGCTGCAGACGACAACTTGTAGTTGCTTTTACTTTGGACATCGTAGAACTGCCTTACACTAGACAGTGCCAGAAATGAACTGCATGTAAGTGACACTGATTCCATGTAGATGATGGGAAGGTCTAGCACGTGGTGCTATATGGCTATGGACAAGGAAATCCCCGGCTTCCACAGTGAGTGGAACGGGGCGACAAGATAAGAAAAACACAGATGCAAGCTGACATACGCTCTGCATGAAGATTAGATAGCTCACAGGTTCTTATCTGTTAAATTAACAGAACAAAAATGCAATGAACTGAAAGATCCAGCATACTGATTTAAAAATATGTAAATATTATATCTTTTTATGTGCTAATGAGTGAAAAGCAGGAATTTATGTATTTATAGACAAAATGTTTAAAATATGTATTTACATAAAACAATATTTATTTACCTAAGAATCCTAGCCCAAAGTTTGTAAAAGTATTTCTGAATCACCCTGTATAATACACTATTCGCAAAAGTGTAGTAAATCAAATATTGAGGAGTGTTTCAGTTTGAGAGTAACTTGCAGTTGATTCGCATAATGAACACAAAGCGGGTGGGAAACTTGCTTTAAATAAAGTTGAAAACATGCCAGACACTCAATTAAAGAAAATAATGTTTCATTCTGATGTATTTATTTCATAGCCTTTTACTCATATAACAAATCTATTTGTTTATATTGCTGCTAGGATTTCGACTAGAAAAAGAAAAGCAATTCGATTGGTTGCTGTGCTCAATTTTCCTCGAAAACTGCCAGGAAAAATGGCACATTTTCAATATCGTGAGTTGCATAAAAGTTATCGTGGAAGGCAGAACCTAGCCTAGAAGGTACAATTCATACGGCAAAAATGGCGTCTTGAACAGCGTGTTTACGCGTACTGACAGAAGCTTCCATGTCCACAAGGGTCGTGTGATACAGGCTTTAGGACCAAAGCCTAGCATGCTAACCAATTAGCCCCGGTGCCGTACGAACGCTCGACGTATATACCACTTTGAGTTACGCAGTCGGTAAGTACCATAATGAGTGGAAGTAAGGACAATCATTCGTATGGTATAACGTACAATACACGGAGCAGTATTTTAACAAGCCACTACAACCAACATTCAATTATACTGTAGTCTACTCCTTGATAAGGACATAGAGTTATAAGTATACCCATATATTTGGGAGAAAGTAGGCTACATATTCTTTACTGAACATCTTGTTCAATTGTATAATTTAACTTCAAGTTTGCCAATATTTTCGCTTCAACACCAACTTTTATTGGTTCTTAGTTTTTAGCATCAAAATACAGACCGTATAACAAAAAGGAAGAAGGAGACTTCTGTTACTTATGAAGCTAAATAACCAGTAATGGACGAAGCAAAGAGGATATAAAAAGGAGATTGGCTCAGGCAAGGAAAGCATTTCTACAAAAAAGGACTCTGTTGACATCGAATATAGATTTAGGTATTAGGAAGTAATTTTTGACAGCCTTTGTCTGGAGCGTGGCGCTCTATGGAAGTGAAACTTGGACTATTGGTGCAGCAGAAAAGAGGAGAATTGAAGCGTTTGAAATGTGGTGTTACAGGAGAATGATGAAGATCAGATGGGTAGATAGGGTTACAAACGAAGAGGTATTAAGAAGAGAGATGTTTCTGGGGACTGCTAATGAAGAGAAGAGATAGGTTGGTAGGACACATACTAAGACACCCAGGAATAGCAAGGTTACAGTAGTTATGGAAGGAAGGATCGAGGACAAGAACTGTAGGGGTAGACCAAGGTTATAATATGTTAAACAGATTGCCTTGGATGTAGGGTGTGGTAGCTATGTAGAGATGAAATGATTAGCTCAGGACTGGGAGGCATGGAGAGCTGCATCAAACCATTCAGAAGGCTGACAACTCTAACAACAACAACAGAATGTTATAGCTGGCGTAGGTAATTGTTTTGTGTCATTAAATATCGACATTGCTATTGTTAATACTTTTACGTCAATAAGACAACATTCCAATTTAGTTATCATGTTGCAATCCCTAATCTTGAAAACAATTTACACGAGATAACCAGTTTCGATCGTCAAGCGACCATCGTTAGATCCTTCACACCTAGGCTATGAAATTGATGCCTAAAGTATGGGTGATAGTATTTACAATACAACTAGTGGGCCACACACCGCTCAAACAGCTAAGTGCACGATCCACTCTTACCTGACCATTTAATAACAATCACATAATCATAATCATGACGGCAGATATCACAGAAATAATCATAGATACCTCAGCATGGCTTTTAATTCATGCGGACGACATGGCAATAAGCTTAGAAAACATAGAAGAGCTCCAAGAGGTCCTCAACAGGCTCACATTACGGACAGAAAGAAATGGTCTACAAATTAACCACAGCAAAAGCAAACAGACGACCTTCGGGAAAGGAGGAAGGCATGCACTTAAAAACACAATGACTCTGCACAACAAACCACTAGAAGTAGTCCCGAAATTCAAGTATCTCGTACAATATCCACGCAGCAATAAAAGCCATCTACCACATCGAACAACCTCAACAAATATCATTGGGTACAGCAATGCTACTCTTCAGAACAGCCATATCACTAAAGCCATGCGCGGATGCGGATATCCGCGGATATTGTCGCCACGCGGACATAGTTCGTATGGCAGTGCGGATAGCGGATACGCTGCGGATAATGTTTCGAGTAAATTTGCGGATAGTTTTTAGAATGCAAACTTACGATAATATTACATATTTGATATACCAATCTACAGCTTCATGCTTAAAAGAGTAATACTCCTATGGCCTATTGCTTACGAAATATTCAGGACGTATTGCACTTATACACGAGGAGATCATTTTACTCATATGCTTTCAACTACATTTTATTAAGTACGGTATGATTGTAGTAGATGGTCTTAACATCTCATCAATTCTCACTGCCAATATTACTATACGTACAAGATATAATGCTGTCAATAAGCTTGTTAGTTCATCGTGGTGACATCATTAACACTCCTCAAGTCAGCTACTTCGCCGTCTAAGCTATGCTGGAAGATCTGGTTCCAGGTTTATCTGGGAGCTCGAGTCAACGATATGGTAGACATTTGGTTAAGTTTTCAATGGAAACGAATAGGTGAACGATATAGTAGGACATTTAACCAGTAAAAGAAGTCTATGCATACTCAGGACACCAATCAGGCATATCAAACTCACTGAGGCACAAGTGCAAAAGTAGCCAAAAAAGTATAGCCAGTTTTTTTGTCTAAACCGGAGGTCAAGGAACCAGAAGTGTCATCCAACATGAAGTTCCTTGCAATGAAGCAAATTGCCAGGAACGACTTTCTCCTCAAATGTTTTAATGTGTTGGTTTAACACTGTATGCTTTATCTAATAAATTAAACATGATATTGAAATATCAGCGGATTTGGATATGAAAGTCATGCGGATGTGGGGCGGATGCGGGGCGGATGTGGATAACAGTCGTGCGGATGCGGGGCGGATGCGGATAACAGTCGTGCGGATGCGGGGCGGATGCGGATAAATGTTTGTTTATCCGCGCAGGGCTCTACATATCACCAATAGCAACCTATGGGATTAGCATTACCTGGGAAAACCTCACACTCAGCGACCTGATGATAATAGAAAAAGTCAAGGCCCGATATCTTAAGAGGATTTTAGGCATGGGAAAGTCTGCCCCTTCAAGGTTGACATATGTATTAACTAAGGAGGACTACTTCATCGACGACATCAAAATACAGTTTTACCTACCAAACACCAAAGCCTATGAGAATGCACGCCGTGCCTTAAACGAGAAATGAAATGCCTTTTTGTCCGACTTTTACTCCACAGATGCCATAATGACGGAAGAGTGGAAAGAAGCTAATTACGAACTACGAAACGTAATAACACGTTACGCCACCCATGGATTTCACTACAGATTCTGCAAAACCAAGAATTTCCACCAACCGAATGAAAACTGTGTATGTGACTTGTGCAACGATCATTGTGAAAGGAACCACGCACAAAACTTCAAAATGAGGACAACCTCAATAATAAGACTGGCATTAGCATAATTGATCATTTGTACAAATATTTCTTTGCACATTGTGCGCGTTTCCTTTCATAATAATTAGCATTACCCGTCGCGGCTTCGCCAGCGAATATGCTAGTTGTAAAGAGTACACTTAGCAAAATCTCAATCATGAATGCTATGACTGATTTATTCTTGGTTTGAATAATCAGACTTAATCAATTCAGCTACTGGTGCAGTGGTTAGGAGTTTGTAATTCCTTCATAGGTATATCAGAGCGAAGTTAGTTTTCTGGGAATATCACAGACACTGTTAATTTAAGGGCCTTTAAATGTGGTTTTCGGAGACCCTTTATAGTCGGGTGAAAAAGACCTTTGGTACCACACTCACACGTGAAAGTTGCGTGAGAAAATTCTAGGGCGCCCCTTGACCCACTTAAGCGCATTGTATTGTATGTATTGATGAATTTTACAGCTTAATTTGGTTCAGTGATAACCTTAAAATCGTCTGGGAATTTTCACAGCAATGTAATAATTGGAATTGCATTGCGTCTTACAGAAAATCTGTAACCATGGTTACCGTGTTGCATTCTTTCATTATTTCATTGTAAATATTTATTTAATTGTGAGGCATTTAAAGAGTAAGTGAGTGCGTTTCGCTTACGCATTGGGTTATGCTGAACCTGTAGGTACCCCTTATGTGTAGGTTGGTGTTAATGGGTCCGTATTTTCGGTACAAAACTGGAATGGGACCTTAGCAGAATAATATTGGGAGGGATCACACTAAGCAAGCAAACTTGAAGATCAATCAGCACTTTCGGTATCTTAACAAAAAACACATATAAAAGCAAAGCAAAGCAAATATTGATCATTTGTGCTAGTTTAATTACCTCTGCAACTAAATCTCTACTTAGTATGAAACAAAGTCCCCGATCCTTGGATGTTACGGGTAATCTCGAGAACCAGTGGAGGGATTTTGATGCGGTTTTCACCATTCTGTAAAGGCTATCTCGAGGAAGATGCCTGTAGAAAAACATTCATTTATGACCAAGTAGCAATTTCAATGAATCGATTATATGAAAAACCTGCCGTCCCTGCGCCTTTTAAGCATGCGCTAGGTAAACCATAAAATGTCTATAAACTATGAGCGAAAGAATTGTTCAGCATGAAAAATTTTACAAAAACGTCCGCGACAGCATATCTCTACCTTCAATACATCGTACTCTATAAGTGTTTTTACTTGTTCATTTCTCACAACAATCTCCATCCAGTGGAAATTTAAATTACTAGCCTCGAAGCGAGCGAGCCTATCATCCCAACTTTGGCGAGCATCAAACTGTCGAGTCGTGTCGAGCTAAGGCTTCAGAGAGAGTAGGCTATATGAGTTTGGAGTTTCGCTGTTCACGTCGATGTGCATTTTAAGCTTACGCTGGGTAAGCCATTTAAGGTACCGGGCGAAGCTGGAGCGGGTTGCTAGTAAGTGTAAACTTGTAGATATAGATTTAATAGCCTAAGCGTAAACGAACCGATGATGATCGCTTGACGATCGAAACTGGTCATCTCATGTAAATTAGGGAACCACCCGTTACAGATATGTACACACGTGTTGACCGACTGAAAGATATTACAAATTCGATTTCTTATGAACTTAATGAGCTTTTGTAGTTGGTTGGTTATGTTGGTATAAAGAGTTGATAAAGTGGTTGTGTAGACTTAGCTGTACTGACGACCACTCCTTTTCCCTCCCCTCTGTGGGGTCCACAGTGCTGTATGACGTGTAGTGATCCTGAAAGTAACCGATCGCAAAAGGCCGCGAATTACTGAAATACTGTACATTGCATAATTTTAAGTGCCTCGTTGGACCTGGTCGGTGCTTAATCGTATACGAACTTACTCTGGCCTATTGTGGTGCCGAAACCCAGACTAAGGTAAATCTGCCGAATAAGGCCCACTTAAAGGAAGGAAGGGAGGAAGCTTTTAGTTTTATGTGACCCTTAATCATGCGATCATGAGCCACGGGACCTCCTTTTTACGTGGAATTCGCACCACAGGACATGGCATTTCACTTCGCAAATCTCACATGCATTGACCGGGAATCGAACCCGGTCCACCTTGGTGAGAAGCCACCTGATTCACCGCTGCGGCACCCCCCCCCCCCCTACTGAAAGTTTAAAGATTAAATGGGGGAAAATCAGAACATTGTCCTGGATTTAACTAGAAGGCAAGCAGTAATGAAAACAAGGGTTGATAATTAGAATCACTGGAAATATTTCAGTCATAATACAATATGTAAAATGTGAGTAACGGGCCTCATTAACAACGCCCGTTCCGACTAAGACCCACTACTTGTTCCAAATAAGGCCCATATGTAAATGAAAAGAGATAAAGAATTGCATATTGAGCGGAAAATATCAATACTCATCTACAATATCTATAAGAAAGAAACTGGAATAGTTTGTTGTGGTAGCAAGGAAGAAACAGCACACATAAGATAGGGTGTACGGCAGGATTGTTCTCTATCCCCATACCTATTCAATATATATTTAAAAAAAAAGTCGAACCACCGGGTAAGATAAGAATTTGTCACAGGAGTGAATATTCATGGAGAAAAAGTTGTCATGATAAGGTTTGCTGATGACAAAGCGCTAATTGCAGAAAATGTTAAGAACTTACAAAAGATTCTGAGCAAGATGGACAAAATAATGGAGGGAGAATTTAATATGTGAATAAATACAAACAAAACAAAAAGAAATCGTCTGCAGTAGAAATGGCGAAAACCAGACAGCAATAGAGTTAAGAAATGAAACGATACAAGAAGTGAATGATTTTAATTATCTGGGAAGTAAAATAACGAATGATGGAAGAAGCAGCACAGAGATATTAAGTAGGATTGCCCAGGCCAAGAACGCTTTGTATAAAAAGAAGAACGTATTTACTGAAAAGAACATAAGTCTTGATGTGAGAAAACAAATGTTCAAAACCTATGTATGGAGCGTCGCGCTGTATGGCAGCGAATCTTGGACAATAGGAGAGAGAGAGAGAGGAAAAGACTACGAGCATTTGAAACCTGGTGCTATACAAGGATTATGAAAATCAGTTGGAAAGAAATGGTCACACATGAGGAAGTCTTTAGAAGAGTGGGAGAGAGAAAATACTCCCTTAAATTTTAAAAAATAGACGGAATCACCTCGTGGGTTACATACTGAGACACAATGGACTGCTTAAGCTTATAATCGAGAGAAGAGTAGACGGCAGGAATTATAGAGGAAGACCCAGACTGGAGTACATGAGTCAAATACTGCAAGATATGAGTTGTGGCTCATACTGTGAACTGAAGAGGAAGGTGGAGAGACGAGAGGAACGGCGAGCTGCTGCCAACCAGCCTGACGGCTGTTAACCACAGAGAAAGATACTGCATTAATCTAAAAATCACATTCCTTGAAATTATATTCACCAGGTTTATGTATGTTAAATTTCCAAAACATGAAGAAGGTTCTATAAAATACCTAGAAATAGAAACAAACGCCGCTTACTACTCGACTGAACATCATCGCGGAGTCGTTCGCTTCAACAGTGGTAGTTTCTAGTGTAGCCGTTAAACCCTGGTAGCTGTCAGAAACAGTATGAGTCTTGTAGAATTTCGAATATTCCGCTAATAAAATCACAGATGGGCCTTATTTGGAACCGGGTCTTATTTGGCTCAAGCACCTTATTTGCCATATAGTTCAGGAGTGTCCTCTGAGAGCTCTCGCTGGCGACCCAACGGAGTTCCTGGTGAAGACGGAGAGATCTCTAGACTACATTCGTGGCCTGGATATTAGTTTGTAAGCTAACTGTAATAATTTGTAATTAGTGATGTAGCCATTCACTAAATAAATAAATAAGTTCAAGTGGATTCTCAGAATGGTGGTCGGTTGGTTCCTCAGTTTAGGGGCTGCGACAACGCGCTCATGTAGCCCCGTGTACTTTGGGTGTGTAGAATCTGTCTGATAACCGGTGTTAATTGTGACGGCTGTATTAGTGTGTGTTATCTGTTTTAATTCAAGTAAGGACTGCAGAAAATCATTTCAAATAGTTCCCACTTTTGCTAACAAATGCTACTGTCCACGACACCTAGCTTGCGGACTTGGCTACTATATGTCATCGCAGTCAGCATCTGGCAGCGAACGTTGGAACTAATAGAGAGTTAATAATTATAACCTACAAATTTTGGCTTCACACAAGTGTAGTTAGTGGAAGGTTCTTTTTCATGACATAAATCTATGACATGGGACCGCTGGCTTTACTTACCCTCCGAAGGAAGCCATACTGAGGGAATTTTAACGCTCTTAAAAAATTCGAAGTCTGGGTTTTGAACCCGCGACCTTAGGCATAGAATCAGAATGATGGACGAGACACTTCGTGCAGAAGAGTTTTCTTCGAGACGAGTGGCTTTGCGAGGGAGGTTATAAAGAAAGATCAGAAGAGACTTTGTTAGCCTTCACAATATATCTGGGTACTCTTGGCACACAAGATCAAAGGACATGGCCTCATCAAACAGACCCAGGAAATGTTCTTGTTCCTTGCGGCGAAGGAAGGCTCGCGTCTAGAAGAAGAGCTGATTACCATAATGAAATGACGGAGCTCTCAGGAGTGGCTTGTGACATCACTTGTGTTGAGTAAGACATCCCATTATAATTGAATTGGCCATTTGTAATGAGTCACAGAAAGAAGGGTTTCAGAGGAACAGAACTCTCAGTAGTTATTATATTTTAGATGGATCTTGTAGCCTAGAGGGTTCAAATCTATGTTTCTTTATTGTTTCGCCTGATTATGCACACATTTGTGCACAAAGGCAACCAAAAAGATGGTACGAAGGCAGATCAAAAAGTACGTTGCACTTCCCAGTTATGGCCATTTATTACACCACCTATACAACAGCCACACGCCTATAACGACATACAATGTAACGTCACTTTTCCACATAGTTTCCAAGAGACTCCAAACATTTCTGCGAAGTCAAAAGTTTATCGCACTGAGATCAGACCTGTAGTATTGTATGGAACTGAGTGTTGGCCAGTAACCAACAGATGTTTGCAAGTGCTGCACTCCCTGGAGATGAGAACACTGCGCTGGTCCATTGGCCTAACAAGACTGGATCATGTCACCAATGTCCATGTAAGAGGCACCCTTGGTGTCGCACCGATCCCTGACAAGATGCTGGAAGCTCGTCTGCGTTGGTACGGATATTCACTACGGAGATGCGAGGACACAGTGGCAAAAAGAGCACTACAACTAGATGTAGTAGGCAAGCGACCACAAGGAAGGCCCAAGAAGCGGTGGCTTGACCAAATAAAGGAGGACATGAGAGTTGTCAATGTTGAGAAGAAAGACGCTGCAGACCGTGCAAGCAGGAGGCAATTGTGCAGAAGAACCGGCATTGTTCTGCGGGACAAAGGCTAGAAGCAGAATATAGGAAGGTGATAGGCTGCTTGAGCTATTAGCTCTCGCAGTTAAGAGGCGCACGTGCGCTTCATAAAAAATGGAGGTAGTGCATAGTTCGCTAATCCGTGAGGGTCCAGGCGTGGACACCAAGAGCCCGCTGAAGAGCCAGATTGGTGTTTCTAGGTGAAACCCCACACAAGACACGGCATAAACCTAGAAATATTACTGAGTTTTAATTCACTGGCCGTGAAAGCCTGTATACCATGATCAGGTATGTTCCTTTAGCCTCCATTCTTGTCAACCAGCCCACACTTCTGCTACAATTCAAATTCCGGTCACTTGAATTTTCTATACAGAAAATGCCCAAAAAATCGTGGATAACTCGTAGTTTTATTTTGGATAACTCGAAGTTTTGGTTGCGAAAGTCATAAAGATTTGTTTGGCTGAAACAGGTTTTGTCAGTTTCAAGCCCAGTCCCAGTTTGATTTTCGGTTCCGCTCAAGGTCAGTAAGCGCATCTCTATTTCTCTCTCGCTTTATCGCCCCCCCCCCCCCCCTCTTGCTTGGACAAAGCATCGGAAGAAAGCAGACTTAGTAAGTCAGTTTCGGAGTTCGTGGACGATCTGCTTTTTCAGTGTGCGGCGAGTCTTCGAGCCGGTAGCATCGTGTCTTAACAGGCAAGTGAGCGTTTGGTTACGATCACAGCAAGTGAGCCGGATTCAGGCGCGGATCTAGAGTTTGGCTTTGGCGGGTTCACAGAATCGAAATTGTTAAGAAAAATGGTATCACTAACAACGCAATCACAAAATAACCAAACGTACAAAACCAGACCAATTTTTTTGCAAGCTACATGTATAGAAATTTGATGCGTTTAGCGCACCAAAAATATTCGTACAGATTGCAACGGTGTGTTTTGCGACTTTTACATCGAGCTTCGAGAAAAGTATCAAGGTACGTTACAGTTTCGGCAAGTCTAGTTGGTACCGACAAAGGGAGAAAGTCACAGCTTAAATTGCCAACCAAGCTTGCAGTTTGGACGTCGGCAAAATGTTTGGTGCGAAAACAGCCCCAAATTCCTATCCGTGCATTGCTGCACATTCATCGTGACATCACTATAAACGTAGATTCGGTAATCACAAGGTTTGATAAACAAAATAGACGAGTTGATTTTGGTATATAAGAAATCGTTTTTATATAACAGGTAGGAAGTTGTAAATATGTACAGTTGTAACAGGACATAATAATTGCAATAAAGATATTTTCAGTATTGAATAAAATAAAAAAAACTGTTTTTCAGTTAAAATTCGTTAAGTTTTATTCGTCTGGTTTTCGTTTTTTGAGTTTGAAAAATAATTTGGTCTCCGTTTGTGGGGAGGGGGGCATGACCCCGTGCCCCCCCCCCCCTTGAATCTGCGCCTGGCCAGATTTAAGTGCAAATTTCTTTGTAGGTTACCATGTCTCTTTCAAAACCAAGTCGCTCAACATCGGGCTCAAGTGCAGTATTATTTTCTTAAAAGAAGGTACTGTAATTTCATTTAAAAAGTCATTAAAAAGCATAAAATAAAAGAATTTGATGTTTAAAGGTCGTTTTCCATTCTACACCCTGCCCCCTCTCAAACGACCGTTTTGGATAACTCGAATTCGTGGATAACTCGAAGTTTTTTCAGTCCCTTGAGCTTCGAGTTATCCATGTTCGTCTGTACTTCCCACAGGTGGTAGCGGTCCCTGCCAGCAGGACCTTTAATTTAACCCGGGAGAGGTGGCGCGGGGGACTTTGTGACCCCACGCAGATTCGATAAGCTGGGGTTTCTACATTTTACTACACACAGACTATACCTGCCACATACCTTTCCCCACATACCTTATCTATTGTCTGAAGGCAGTAGCCTATTAGTGGAAGGGATGAGAGCCGAGACAAATGTATTTTTGTTAAGCCATGTTACAATGTGTTCTGGCAGTTGGCAGTCAAAGTGAAAGGTTGTGTTTTTCCCGAGCTCTCAGGTGTGCTGAAATGGGTTGTTCTCTGGAGTGTTATCGCGCGAGGATCGGACTGTGGTATGTGAAGGGTAGTCGGGATTTCCGGTGTTTGTGTGTGCGTACGGGCCCTAGTAACTTGTGGTTCATAGCCCTAGTCATAGCTGCATTGCTAGTTATTGGTGGAGTAGAAGTGAATCCAGGCCCTGTTACTCCAAATATGAATCAGGCAAATGATCCAGTGGCAGCTTTAAAGTGTTCGACGTGCAGTAAAACATTCAAGAACGGTGTTCAGTGTGGGCTAGGTGAGAAATGGTTTCACTTCGGCTGTATTAAGGTCAAGAAGGAGGATTGTGATGTCGGAAATTGGTTTTGTAAAGTATGTGATACGCCGGACAGTTGATGGGTGCAAATCAAAGCAAGGGATCAAATAATACAGGAACTTAGAACAAAGCTTCGTGAATAAGAGGAAACGGTGAAGGATGTGACTGAACGGCTTTCTACTGGGATCAGTGTGGAAGAGGGCGTGCAGGAGCAAACTGAGGATGACGTCATCATAATGGGTGATTCTATGATACGATGGAGTGCGAATATCTCGAGGATATCAGGTGCGAAAGTGCGGTGTTATCCGGGGATTAAAATTGACCAGCTTGTCCAACAAGGGGAAGAAGCAAATGTAGAGGACTGTGACAAAGTTAAAGTGCTGTTGCTCCATGTTGGGACGAACGATTTGAAGAAGAGGGCTACAGCTGATTACATCATGGGGGAGGTCTATAAACTAGGCAGAAAAGCTAAAAGCAAGTTTGGAAATGCAAAAATTATAATGAGTGGCATTGTTCGGCGGGGAGATGTTCCGGTAAGGCGAGTTAAGACTGTAAATGACCACATGGACTGGGTTTGTGCACAACTGGGATTAGTGTACGTAGATGCTGACTGCTGGATTGGTGGCCGTGACTTCGCCCGAGACGGGCTGCATTTAAATCGACGGGGCGCTTTTAACCTAGGGAGCCTACATGACAGGGTCATCGGTTCGTGCCGGCGATTGTAAGGAGGAGCAGGTCCAGAGGTTGCCAGCCGACGGAAACAGAAGGAGCTGCTTCGGGATATTTGCTGCGGAGGTAAGACTCTAAGATTACTGCAGGTTAATTGTCAGAGTATAGGAAATAAATTAATTGAATTTTGGAATCTTGTAGAGACGTATTCTCCGGACATTGTCATTGCTACTGAATCTTGGTTATATGAGGATATAAATAGTAATGAAATAATTCAAGGGAACTACGAAATGTACAGAAGGGATCGGGGGAAGCGAGGTGGTGGGCTATTTATTTGTGTGCGCAAAAATATAGCTAGTTTCTTAAAGTGGGCTGATATGGATCATGAAATGTTATGTGTACAAATTTCGGATAAAGGGAATAAATTCCCTCTTCAGGTGATAGGGGCGTATAGAGCACTGAAAGATAACTTTTCGCTTCTCGACACACTGTATGATAAAACTTGTACGGGTAATGCTATGAAAAAGAGCATAATAATTGCCGGAGATTTAAACCTCCCCAAAGTAGCCTGGTGTGGTGAGTCAACTAGCTGTGGTCAAGCTCAGAGCGCTGCAAATAAATTCTTAAGGGAGGGGGGATTTTCCCAAGTAGTTGACTTCCCAACTAGAGGCAATAATACCTTAGATGTTTATCTCGTAAGGCCTGTAGAGCTGTATATTAACTGTCTGAAAGTACCAGGAATTAGTGTCCATTCTGGGGTTGAATTAAATATTAGATACGGTGACATTACAAAATTAGACTCTGATGTAGCAAATAAGATCATATTCCAGTATCGCAGAGCGGATCAGGGCAAATTTCAGGGGTACTTGAATGAGCTATTTGTAGGATGGGCATCGGAAGGAAATCACATTAATATCCTGTAGACTAACTTTAAAAAAAATTTAAATAGCGCTATTGATAAATTTGTTCCATTTAAATTACTGAAACAAAACCCAGATCCTGAGTATTACACACGGGAAATCAGGAGTCTTAAACGGAAAATTAGGAAATTATACAATAAAAGACATGATAGTGACAAGTATATGTTGAAATTTAAGTCATTATCAAGAGAGCTCGTCTTAAAAAGAGGGCTGCTCATGACAATTATATGCAAGGTTTACTTGGTTCGGGAGGCGATGGGTGGAAAACAATTTACAGTTATGTTAGGAGAAGAAAGGGAAATTCAAATAATTTGCCGATGATAATGTCCGGTGACGGTAAATTAATTACTGAGAAGCAAGCATATTGCTATTGAATTAAATGTATTTTATGGCAGTGTGTTCAATAAATCCAATAGCTGTGTGTTGGACCTTAACGGTGAATCAGGGGCTCCACTTCTCCAAATAAACCAGTCAGCAATTGTAAAGCTAATACAAAAATTACGTTACAATATATCGAAGGGTCCTGATAATATTGTTAGTGAAGTAGTTAAACTAGGAGGTACGGCCGTGGCACGATACTTAGAGGTGATGTTTAATGTGTCCATAAACAATGCGCAAATCTCGGATGACTGGAAAAGAGCTACGATAGTCCCAATATTTAAGGGAGGGAGCAGACTTGAATTGGGCAACTACAGGCCGGTTAGTCTTACGTCCATCGTTTGTAAACAGATGGGGCATCTCATTTGCGACTACTTGAGGGAACAGTGGGAAACATTATCATGGTTTAATGATAGGCAACATGGATTTCGGAAAGGTTAATCATGCGAAAGTCAGATGCTATCACTTTTTCAAGATATTAGCGAATCGTTAGACGATGGAGTTTCAGTCGACGCCGTAGTTATAGATTTTGCGAAGGCATTTGATGTCGTGCCGCATGACATGCTAATCCATAAATTAGCTTCGACGAAGATTGATAGAAGAGTAATTTTATGGATCCAAGAATTTTTGACGGGTCGTTCCCAGAAAATGAAAGTTGAAGGCCGATTCTCAGTTGAAATTACCGTAACGTTGGGTATCCCTCAAGGCAGCGTAATCGGAACTTTGTTATTTTTGGCGTTTATAAATGACTTACCAAATGGGATTCTCAGTGACTGTCGATTGTTTGCGGACGATTGTGTAATATATCGAAAGATACATGTCTCACAGGACAATGCAGTACTTCAAGATGACCTGAACCTGGTCTATAAGTGGGCGATTGAAAATAAAATGAAAATAAACACAAGAAAAAGTAGTCTAATAAAAATAGGGAAAGTGCGAAGGCAAGATTTTCAATATAACATTGGCTCGGAAATACTTGTAGAAGAAGATTCTTGCAAATATTTGGGCGTTCACGTAAGAAATGATATGAAATGGAGTAGTCATATAGGATGTGTAGTTTCAAAAGCTTACAAATCCCTGCACTTTGTAATGAGGGTATTAAAAGGAAGTAGTACCTCTGTTAAAGAATTAGGATATTTGTCGCTTGTAAGACCTATTCTGGAATACGCCTCGGCGGTTTGGGATCCATATCAAGTAGGGCTCATGAATGAGTTGGAAATGGTACAAAGAAAGGCCGCTAGATTTGTGCTCAATGACTTTAATCCCAGAAGCATTGTGTGAGCCGTATGTTAAAGAAACTTGGGTGGGAATCACTTGAGGCTAGGAGGATGAAATCTAGACTCTGCGCTATGTACAACGCGTATACAAATCAACCAGCATGGGTTGAGCTTAGCAAACGTATGGAAAAGCCTACTTACATGGGTAGGAGCGATCACCCTTTCAAAGTTAAGGGCCGATCACAGCGAAAAAATTATGGTAAATATTCTTTCGTAAACCGTGCCATTGATAATTGGAACTCTCTACCTGCCGCAGTCTTAGAGACTTTTCCCAAACATATAGGTGTGTTTAAGAAAAGACTGACTATTTGTGTAAATACTCCAGTTTAATTGTTAGTGAATTGTTATGTACAGTTATTTATTTGTTAGTATATCTAATTTGCCACCGGGGGACACACCCCCAATTGCAAATAAACGAATGAATGAATGAATGAATGAATGAATGAATGAAAGACCCCGCGCCACCAGTATCGCTGGCAGAGTGAACAGCTGTTCCTGTCTTATGCGTACTACATGAGAATGTATTTGACTGATAGCGAAATAGAATTTATTGTAGTTAATTGTTAAAATATAACATTATGAATCGTCTGAGCTACGATGAGCAAGAATCCAGCGTGTTGTCTCTTCTGAAAGACGTCGAAGTGGTAGAAATATTAGGATGTGAAAAAAGTATTAGTGAGGATGTACTAGAAATAGAAGAATCTTATAGTGATACTGAGCAGAGTGCAGACAAATAAGAAAATTAAGAAAGTAACGATGATATGCCTCTTTCTTAGCGGAAAATTGCAAAAATAAAAAAGGAAATTAAAAAAAAATTGACTACAATACAACCCCAATACAATACAAGAGACTTCTCAAGATGTGTCACTGCAGAAAAACCAGAATCCTACATTATCTAAAACATGTCTAATCATTCATTTTTAAATTGTCAATAGGCTAACTGAAGTAAAAATTATCATATATTTCATAAAAATAGATGAATGCCTGTCAAATCCGCACCATTTCTATTATTGAGTAAACACCCGTTTATAATATGTGCATGACTTTCATTTTAGACAAATATACTTGCTCATTAGTTCAGTGAATGTGTTCATGCCATAACAGTAGCATAAACGTAATAATTGTCGTTACTACAGAGAAATAATTGGGAGGGGTCAGAAATGACCCCGCGCCACCTCTAACGTTGCTCAAGTAAACGCCACCTCTCCCGGGTTAAATACTTTGATTAAATACAGTGGCCATTTATGTATTCATCCGAGTCCGAAACACATACAACTATAAATTGCACTAAATATCATTTCTCCAGTGTTCAACTGTTAGAATGGCACAGTCATTAGCTTCTATCAAGTCCTGCATAGCACATGTTCTCGATAACTTGCTGCAATTCAGAAGGTGCTCAAGGTCTTGTTTTTCACCACATTTACAAAGTTCTTCAGTACTTTATCCCCACTTCTTCAAATTGCTTTTGCACTGACTCACACCAGTTCTCAGTCTGTTTAGTACCTTCCAAAATCCGTATTGTAAATCGTAGCCTGCTGCCGGCTTCTCCTTCATTTCCCACGATCCTCCCGGTGATTTTGTTTTCCAAAGTTCAATTCGGCGAGCTTCTGCTGAGGAAGGAATGGATATCGTTGTTTACCCCTACAAGTGCCAATGCTATATTCCGTAGTGCCAGGCGTTAATGCTGAAATTGTAGTGGTTTAAAAAATATTTTATAAAATCGATCAATATTATCAGAAATCAACAATATAAGCACCATTTTGATCAGAAAGAATTGTTTCATGATAAAATGGCATATAAAGAATGAAAATATAAGAACTAAATGTCCTTTATAGAAAGCAAACTTTTTGATGGTTTTAATTTTTGTTATCCTGAAAACTCAAAGTGAAATTGCACAAACAAATGTCATCATAACAAAGAAAACTGAAATATACAAAATGTTCCCCATACAATACTGAACTAACACTGAAAGTTTCAAGAAAATATGTACATAATAAGCACTCTTAGAACACTTTTGGCCTACGTACATGTGCATGTTCAAGTCTGGTCTGCAATGGTGTATCATCATCTGGCGAATTTTCCGAACTTCCTGCAGTCTCATCTGTATTTCCATTGTCATGAGAATCATTTTCACTGTCAATTTAACCATTTTCAAGGTCACCAAAGTCACTACCCTCATCAAAAGCTTGGAAAATATCCAGTTCAGTTAGCAATGTTTTAGACTTCCGCGCTGTCATGTTTGTTGACTACAGTCACATGACCAGTACTAGATACTAGATGTTTGTAGACATAAGTAGTGTGTTTTGGTTGGTTCTATACCCTCCTCCTCCTCACCCTCCTCACAAGATGACGGCGACGCGATATCTCTCGAACCCCTGGTTGGATTTGAGCAAATGAGGTGTCGTTGAACTCGGGCTGACACCCCCTTTCCATTGGACAACATATTTCCACTCCAAAAATAAAACCTACCCCTACTAGGGGTGAAAATGTATTTTTTTAGAAAATCTCGCTTTCCAAGTGCAACATGTGAGAGTTTGAATGCCAATATGGAATTAAGCGTTGTTCCGCAAACCAATAATCAAAGAGGGGCATATTAGGCCTTGAGGTGCGAGCCCCTGTCATTGTTGACGAGCCCCTGCTGTCAGGCCCCTGTTGATGGGTTATTGTTGACAGGTCCTTGTGGACGAGTCCTTGTGGACAAGTCCTTGTGGACGAGTCCTTGTTGACAGGTCATTGTTGACGAGTCCTTGTGGACGAGTCCTTGTGGACAAGTCCGTGTGGACGAGTCCTTGTTGATGAGTCCCTCTGGACTGATCCCTTTGGACGGGCCCCTTTGGCCTGGTTCCTACGGACGAGCCCATGAATGTATTTAAATTATGCTAAAGGGCCTAACTACATTTTGCGTGTAAAGCAGTGTGTTGAACTGACGTTGTTCACTACTACTATAATAGGATAACGATACGAAAGGAAAGTGTCACCTCTAAAATGGCTGTCGTAGCTTAACTTAACTTAGCTTATGAATCAATAAGGCTAGAGACTTGAACGAGGTGTTAAATTACTCGGACGGACACCCCCTTTCCTCTAGACAACTTATTTTAACCCTAAATAAAACCTACCCCTACTAGGGAGTGAAAGAGTAATTCTTTTAGTAAATGTAGCTTTCCTAGTGAGACATTTGGAAAGTTGAATGTTAATATGAAATTAAACGTTGTTCCACATGATAAACATGGCTTAACCTAACCTATCCTAGTTAAGCTATTCTACTCTTATAAAAATGGCGGCGGTGCACAACTAGTCTATCCTAGTTAAGCTATTCTAGTCTAATCTACCTAACCAAAACCTAATTGAGATCATGCCAAAGGGCCTGAGGGTAAAAAACTCGGTGGGTGAATGTGTTTCAGAGTAATGGCTAATGCATACACCCAAGTACATGGGATACATGCATCTATCCCATGCAGTTCTTTTTATGGAGGATGAGACAAGCCTGCAATGTAAGATTTAAAACAAGCCAACTCCTGCAGTATATAACAAGAATGTGTTGACCGACTGAAAAGCACTAAACTCTTGTTTACTAAGGCAACACCATACCTTGCAGTGTTCCGTTACACTTTCTGCAACCTTTGACAAATGCTTACTATGTGTGAACGCGTAACACTCACACAAAAAAGTAGAGTAAAAGTATCTTTAGTTAGTCAACTAAAAGCTAGTAGTGGTTAACGGGAGGGTGGGGGGCCGGTGAGGGTAGTATTATTTATGTATTTATTATTTCATTTATTTATTTCACAGGTGACTGAGCAGGGAGTATTTTTAATTGGTGAGCAAAAATGGTTAGAAAAGAGTTTTATTAATCTCATGTAATTTATTTCAGGATTAGGGCATAACCCATCTCTTTTGGGTACATTCGTGTTGACTGACTGAAAAGCACTAAACTCTTGTCAGTCAACAAAGTAACTACACTAACATTTTCACAGACGAATGACCGCAGAGTGTTTATCAGCTGTAATTCAGTACTTGCATGTCAGCATTTACTTTAGATAACATGATGCTCTGTCAGAGGCTATAGTGTGTTTCACTTTGTATGTCGACATGTAGACTACTGCTCGGGACTAAGCTGCGTGGACCTGAGAGGAATGTGCATTGCAGACTATGAGTAGTGGTAGTAATGAGTAATGAGGTATCTTGACCCGTGTGTAGTAACAAAAGCAAATACATTCGTTGGTGACTCACTTACTCATTTCCCAACGCCACACTGGTTTCAGAAAATACCCTATGTTAGCAGTATTGGAACAGACAATAATGGTAGGTAATATAGCGATCTGTTGATAGGTTTTATCAATTCTCACCTGCTCCTACCCTGCCTCTGCCCTTTATTTCCACAAGTCTACAGAGCTTTGACCCGAGCAGTACTTAAGATAACATTTTCGCTCTGCTAGGGGTCAAAGTGTAATTCACTTATTTCTAAAACTTAGGAAAAGCATACACTCATTATAATTGAATTATTAATAACCTAACCTTTACGTCTCAGTTTTACCTTATAAGGTTGACGGTTAGTCCCTGCTCCAGCTAATTTAAGCTATATTTAAGATAATCTGTTGAGCTTATTCAACCCTTGACCTATCCTACAGTACTTAGCCTCAACCTTTTTTCCATAACTATGTTTCCTATTTACATAATAGATTTAAATCCCTAAGAGTGAAACCTAAATCCCCTAAGGTTAAAGTCTACCATACAAAACCAATTAGCCATGGGTTACAAACCTAAGAGCCTTAGTCAAATCTAACCTATAATTTAGCTTTACACACAAGTGTAGTGAAAGGTTCTTTATTATACCATAAATCTATAACATGTGCCTGTCGGCTTTACTTTCCCTCTAAAGTAGGGTATACTGAGGGATTTTAACGCTCTTACCATTTATTCTGCAAGTCTACAGAGCTTAGACTTGAGCATTACTTAAGATAACATATCGCTCTGCTAGGGGCCAGAGTGTAATTCACTTATTTCTAAAACTTAGGAAATGCATACACTCATCATATTTGAATTATCAATAAACTAACCTTTACGTCTCAGTTTTACCTTATAAGGTTGACAGTTAGTCCCTGCTCGAGCTAATTTAAGCTATATTTAAGGTAATCTGTTTAGCTTATTCAAACCTTGACCTATCCTACAGTACTTAGCCTATGTTTCCTATTTACATAAGAGATTTAAATCCCTAAGAGTGAAACCTAAATCCCCTATGTTTAAAGTCTACCATACAAAACCAATTAGTCATGGGTTACAAACCTAAGAGCGTTAGTCAAATCTAACCTATAATTTAGCTTTATACACACACATACAAGTACAGTGAAAGGTTCTTTATTGTACCATAAATCTATAACATGTGCCTGTCGGCTTTACTTTCCCTCTAAAGTAGGGTATACTGATGGATTTTTAACGCTCTTACCATTTATTCCGCAAGTCTACAGAGCTTAGACTTGAGCATTACGTAAGATAACATATCGCTCTGCTAGGGGCCAGAGTGTAATTCACTTATTTCTAAAACTTAGGAAATGCATACACTCATCATATTTGAATTATCAATAAACTAACCTTCACACCTCAGTTTTACCTTATAAGGTTGACAGTTAGCCCCTACTCGAGCTAATTTAAGCTATATTTAAGATAATCTGTTTAGGTTACTCAAACCTTGACCTATCCTACAGTACTTAGTCTATGTTTCCTATTTACAAAGGAAATATTTAAAGACTTAACCTCAACTCATCTAACATAACCTAACTTAGTCTAACTTAACCTTGTCATGTAACATGTTCTACAAGTTTAGACTTGCTTTAGGACTTGCTATGACATGATACTTAGTTCATCTAACTGACGACCGCTGGTTTCTATCACGTGACATGATCTACAAGTTTAGTAGTAAAGTTAACTCGATAATAAAAATGATAGTTTGTAGTATGTGTAGTTTAAAGTAAGAGCAAAAATGAGAGTCAAATGGTAGAAAAGTGTTAGTAAAGTGGTGAAAGAGTGCTAGCAGTTTATAGTAGTCATGATTTTTACTAGAATATGATTTGAGTAAATGTAATTTCTAAACCTTAGGTTTGAGTAGTCAGTTAGTCTTGGTTCAGATAAACATAAACAGTTCTCTAATGAATCGGAGCTTAAGATTTTCATTATGAAAGAGTTGTGTAAGCAATCAGGTATCAGTACTTAATAGGATTGAGGAAATGGTATTTTATTTGTATTCTATTTTGTAAAGCTCTATTTGTTGTGAAATAAAAACAAGTTTTACCAGATCACAATGTTTTTTATTTTTAAAAATGGTGATAACCATTTCTTCATTTTTCATTTTTTTCACACATGAATATTTACATTTTCCACATTACATTTTTATATTCCCCCTTTTTTTAGTTCACACATTCTGTACATTTTTTTGTTGTGAAATTAAAAAAAGGTTCACTAGATCACTATATCTTTTAATTCTAAAAATGGTGATAGCCATTTCCAATTTTTCACACATGAATATTTACAATTTCCGCTTTACATTTTTTACATTCCCCTTGTTTAGTTCACACATTCTATAAATTTTTTGTTGTGAAATAAAAAATAAGGTTCACTAGATCACTATATCTTTTACTTTTTAAAAATGGTGATAGCCATTTCACTTTTTCACACATGAATATTTACAATTTCCACTTTTCATTTTTTACATTCCCCTTGTTTAGTTTACACATTCTGTACATTTTTGTTGTTGTTGTTATGAAATAAAAACAAGGTTCACCAGATCACTATATCTTTTAATTCTAAAAATGGTGATAGCCATTTCTTCATTTCCATTTTTTCACACATGAATATTTACAATTTCCGCTTTACATTTTTTTACATTCCCCTTGTTTAGTTCACACATTCGGTACATTTTTTGTTGTGAAATAAAAACAAGGTTCACCAGATCACTATATCTTTTAATTCTAAAAATGGTGATAGCCATTTCTTCATTTACATTTTTTTTTCACACATGAATTTTTACAATTTACACTTTACATTTTTACATTCTCTTTGTTTAGTTCACACATTCTGTACAATTTTTTTGTTGTGAAATAAAAAATAAGGTTCACTAAATCACTATATCTTTTAATTTTTTTTTAAATGGTGATAGCCATTTCACTTTTTTTCACACATGAATATTTACAATTTCCACTTTTCATCTTTTATATTCTCCTTGTTTAGGTTACACATTCTGTACATTTTTGTTGTTGTTGTGAAATAAAAACAAGGTTTACCAGATCACAATGTCTTTTAATTGTAAAAATGGTGATAGCCTTTTCTTCATTTTCATTTTTTCACACATGAATATTTACAATTTCCACTTTACATTTTTTACATTCACTTTGTTTAGTTCACACATTCTGTACATTTTGTTGTTGTTGTGAAATAAAAACAAGGTTTACCAGATCACAATGTCTTTTAATTTTAAAATGGTGATAGCCATTTCACTTTTTCACACATGGATACTTACAATTTCCACTTAACATTTTTGTACATTCCCCTTGTTTAGTTCACACATTCTGTACATTTTTTAAAATCTTTTTCGTAATATAAAAAGCAAACATTTTACACTAAAATGTATTACTTATCTTATTTTTACTAAACTACAGTAGCCTAACATTATACATTCTACTTACAGTTTTTACAAAAAATATTACAATATAAAACACACTACAAATATTACAATATAGTGATCATTAGACTTAAGTAAAGTAATAGTCGTCAATGCGACTGTTTCCCCAAGCAAGATTATCATATGTGTTGGGTATAATGAATCGTTTGTTGTCTTCATTACTTAAAGCAACTTTGTTCAGCAAATTGGTATGTAGCTGATGATTTTTACTTCTAAATACACTCATTTTCTTATATAATACAGGTGGGTTACTAACTATACAGTTTTTATAATCACTTATATCTAACTCTTTACTAACAACATTCTTTTCACTCCTTTTAATTTTTTTACTACTACATCATCAATTGTCATATAGCTGTATGATTTAGATTTTGTGCCTACAAAGGTGTCTATAATAACACCAGCACATTCATCCTTAAATTTCCCAAGAACCTTTTTGTTTACTAGAGGTAAATGGTAAATATTATCCTCGGGATAGTCACTTGTATCAAACCTATTTAGCTCAGTTTTGATTTCCTCATAAAAATCATCAGTTTTAAACTCATAAATAAAAGAATCTGTGTCTGTGTAGAGTAATTTAGCATTATCAAGATAGTTTTTCTTTACAGAATCATAGTGAAATTCATACATAAGTGTTTTTGACAATTCCAGAATGGTGAAACCCACATATATGGGTTTGTTGTAAGTTACTTTAAGACGATTCATTTGTATTACAACTAAATCCTCATGAATAATTGAACAGCTATGAAAGTTAGGCTTGCTTATTAAGTTGCTCGCACCATACCTTTTACCATCATTCCCAAATTTGTTATCAGCTTTACATCAACTCGTTTATCAACATTTTCCATAGTCTTTCCAAAAACACTATTATTCATGAGTTTATAAAAATCTTTTTCAAACGCGTTTGTTGACTGTGTTCTTAAATTATTGTTTAGATCAATATACGGTTTGAGCCATGCTGACTGATGAAATTGCAATACGCGATGAATTTTAGTTAAATTCAATCCATGCTGTAGACACTGTTTCAAGTTTTGATAATGTATTACATATTTACATTTATCATTTACATTAGCAATTAACATTTTTGTTCGTGATGTGATGTATGGAGATTTCATATTCTCAGGACAAAATGGTAAATCATTATGATCATCATGTAACTCTTTAGGGTACTCAAGATTTACCTCTAAAATATATCCTTTATCATCGTTATCAATAAGAGAGTCAACATGTAAGACATCAATTTCAGGTTGTGTCAGCCAGCGAAAATCTTTCAGTGGTAGATATTGACTCATAGCCCAACCATATTGGTTATTTGCATCGAGGTAGACAATATACCTTGACTCTTCACAAGGGTTGTAGCTAGGCATGTATTTATTATTCGCTTTAGAGTACCGTCCACTACATTGGCTTAATCCACCTCGAATTGATGATTTTATAAAATTACTCATGTCTATATCAGTCATTAATTCTAAATTTACTTTCGTTTCTTAGCCTACTTTCGATTTTTGCAAAAAATGAAAGTAGACTTATGAGATCAACACAGGGCGAAAAAAGTGTGTCTGTCTGTGTGTGTATGTGTGTGTGTGAGTCTGTGTGTGTGTGTCTGTGTGTGTGTGTGAGTGTGTGTACTCTGAATGTCTGTCCCCCGCTATCAATTCGAACACGGTGAATGCGAATTGAACGAAATTTGGTACAAAGGTAGCACTAGCAAAGGACACCTCAGTGTCATGTTTTATATCGCCGCCATCTTAACGGAAACGTAATGGCGACCACACAAATGTTCAAAGCTTAAATCAAATTACGACTAACCTAATCATCCGATCTCTACCAAATTTTGCAACAACATACCTTTATGGGGGGAGCATCCTTTGACCAAACTAATAAGTCATCAGCGTAATAGTTTGCGGATGGCGGCCATCTTTGTGTGAAAATCGATTCCCCTATTAATTCGAACACGGTGCAACCGAATGGAACGAAATTTGGTACAGAGGTAGTACTAACAAAAGGCACCTCAGTGTCATGTTTTATATCGCCGCCATCTTGACGGAAACGTAATGGCGGCCACACAAATGTTCAAAGCTTAAATCAAATTACGATTAACCTAATCATCCGATCTCTACCAAATTTTGCAACAACATACCTTTATAGAGGAAGCATCCTTTGACCAAATAACTAGGTCATTAGCATAATAGTTTGCGGATGGCGGCTATCTTTGTGTGAAAATCAATTCCCCCTATTAATTCAAACACGGTGAAACCAAATGGAACGAAATTGGGTACAGAGGTAGCACTAGCAAAGGGCACCTCAGTGTCATGTTTTATATCGCCGCCATCTTGACAGAAACGTAATGGCGGCCACACGAATGTTCAAAGCTTAAATCAAATTACGATTAACCTAATCATCCGATCTCTACCAAATTTTGCAACTACATACCTTTATGGAGGGAGCATCCTTTGACCAATCTAATAGGTTATTAGCCTAATAGTTTGCGGGTGGCGGCCATCTGTATGTCAAAATTGATTCCCCCTATTAATTCGAACACGGTGGAACCGAATGGAACGAAATTTGGTACAGAGGTAGCACTAGCAAAGGGCACCTCAGTGTCATGTTTTATATCGCCACCATCTTGACTGAAACGTAATGGCGGCCACACGAATGTTCAAAGCTTAAATCAAATTACGATTAACCTAATCATCCGATCTCTAGCAAATTTAGCAACAACATACCTTTATGGAGGGAGCATCTTTTGACCAAACTAATAGGTCATCAGCCTAATATTTTGCGGATGGCGGCCATCTTTGTGTGAAAATCGATTCCCCTTATCAATTCGAACACGGTGAAACCGAATGGAACGAAATTTGGTACAGAGATAGCACTAGCAAAGGGCATCTCAGTGTCATGATTTATATCGCCGCCATATTGACAGAAACGTAATGGCGGCCACACAAATGTTCTCAGATTAAATCAAATTACGATTAGCCTAATCATCCGATCTCTAGCAAATTTAGCAACAACATACCTTTATGGAGGGAGCATCCTTTGACCAAACTATTAGGTCATCAGCCTAATATTTTGCGGATGGAGGCCATCTTTGTGTGAAAATCGATTCCCCTTATCAATTCGAACACGGTGAAACCGAATGGAACAAAATTTGGTACAGAGGTAGCACTAGCAAAGGGCACCTCAGTGTCATGTTTTATATCACCGCTATCTTGACGGAAACGTAATCGCGGCCACCCAAATGTTAAAAGCTAAAATGTAATTACGACCAACCTAATAATCTAGTCTCTACCAAATTTTGAAACACCATATCTTTATGTGGGAAACATATTCAGACCAAACTGCAAGAACATCAGCCCAATAGTTTGCAGATGGTGGCCAAGTATGTGTGCAAATCGATTCCCCCTATCAATTCAAACACGGTGAAACCGAATTAAACGAAATTTGGTACAGTGGTAGGACTGGCAAAGGGCACCTCATATTCATGTTTAATATTCCTATAGCACGTTGTATTTCAACAAGCTACTACAACCAACATTCAATCATACTCCTTGAAAAGGACAAAGAGTTATAACAATACCCATGCATTTAGGAGAAAGTAGGCTATATGTTCTTTACTGAACATCTTGTTTCAACATTGAACTGAAGCTTAACCCAGGAGCAGTGAAATACTGACAAGGATCAAGGTCATAAGTTTTCATACAAACATTCCGAAAATTTTCAAAAACATCTGCTAATAATAACATGTCTGTCTTTAAATATATGTCTGAAAATTCTCCTAAAGTTTGAATGTCGAACTGTGTCCATACACGTTGTGCATGTAAATATTCCTGATCACTGATATGACTTGTGTTTAAGGAACTGTAAAATGCATCTTTCGGTGGTAAAGAACACTCCTCAAGACGTTCCACACTGTTAATATATTCATAAGGGAATATACCCTTTTGACGAATCAAATTAAAATCTTCTTCTTTAGGATAGACACGTTGAATTTCTTGAAACTGATCTGATTTTAAATTACTAGCAAGCTTATCAAGACTACTCGGCATAATGCGGAATGAATCTAAAAATCGCAGTTTTATCGTTTTCTTATTGTCAGTTTTAATGTATTTTGTGAACGATATGTATTGTTCCTTATTATTTGCAATCATATCAATTTTCACATCTGAAGCTCCAAATTCTTTAACGATAAAGTGGTTATCGTATTTCCTACCGTTATGTAGAATGATTGGAATGAATTTACTTACTCTATAATTTAAATTACCTTCTTGGTGAGCAGCACCACGATATTTTCCTGTTAAATGGTCATGATCGCTAACCCTGTCTGTATATAAACATTCACCACATATAAAACAATTAGTTTCAGTTTCAAAATTCATTTGCTCTGAGGAAGTTAGTGGCTCCATTGGAATGATCGTATTTAAAATAGAGGATATACGAATGGCATCTTTCTCAAGCCTTTCCATAAAAACTTTAGGTGCATCAGGTCCTCTATAGAGCTCAAACTTATTTAAAGAGTCATCATAACTACATTTAATATAATATGCAAAGCTAAAAGGTTCATGAATGTGAGTAGTGTTGGTGAAAGGTTGGGCTGGATTCGATGAACATGTATTAAATGGATTTAGCAAAGCCTCGAAGTCAGCATATATAACAAATGGTACTCGAAGCTGTTTCTCATAATCCTTAAATTTTAGAATGTTATTTTTAAGAGTCGGTAATACCGTACACACATGATTACATCCCCATTTCTGATGTTGAGTTAGTTGATCCTCTTTTCTGAAATGCAGCAAACTGCCATCACACAACCACTTCTTATTTTCTCTTTTTGATAGCTGACTACCAACAAGACTACTTAAATGTTTTATCCAGCAATAGTGAGCATTTTCACCTTCGGTTATGTATAGTAAATTTACATGAGCATCCTTTTTTTCCTGAGTATAATATAGAGGGCCTACTATACTCTTATTTTCAATTCCATAAACATTAATACTTACATTGTTCAGATCTTCGAAACGTTGAATGTCTTTTATCGCGTTAGGAAATTCTATTTCTTTTAAATCTAACACTGAGGAATAGTGAGGATAAGATGATGATCTATCCATATGCTCCATTGCTGGATGGAGAGCTGAGGTTACAGCCCATGCAAAACATGCGTCATCATTATTCAAAACGTACACAACAGCTTTCTATCGTTTGATCCAAACTGGTAAATCAATGTATGATGATGCTCGAAGGGGGTTGTATTATTTATTCAGGTTGGTTTCCAAATAAAGTAATTCAACCAACGCCCAGCCTGACTCCCTTTCCTGGAACTCTTCACTCTTCACAATGATAGCACTTGAAATATTTTGGTATTTATCACTAATATTAGTTGCTTCGCTAACAATTATGTTTTTGTATTAAAGGATTTGATATCTGTAATTTCACCTTCGCTTCCAGTTTTTACGTAGAGTCCAAAAAGTTCAAAATTCATTTTAATTGTTTTATGCTCTAATAAAACATTACCTGCCAAGCCAAACAAAGTAGGTTGAACATTTTTTAAAAATGATTTAATACTTAGAGTTTTTTCTTTACTATAAAGTCTATAACTAGAAATTCGACTTTTAAATGCACTACCAATTTGTTGAACATTTCCAGAATTTCTTTCATGGCAAGCGTTATTTTTATGATGAATACTGCGTAAATGTCCATGAATGATTGAAGAAGGTATATCAATATTACATACTGCCCCCGTAATTGAATTATGTAGAGACCACGGTGGCTATATTTGAAATTATAATGAGAGTTATGGCTGTCATAGTTATGACGTGGGTAGTCATGACGTAAGCACGGATGACGTAAATGTTATGCCAGCAGGCTACTTGAGCTGAGAATCTCAGTGACGTCAGCTTTTAGTCGAGAATGTTCCAAGATTTACGACGCAGTCGCAGGAAACGAGGAATTCTGCTGAGGAAGAAACTATGCTATTGGAGGAGAGGCATGAACCAATCAACGATAGTTTAAAGGAAGACGGAGATTGCTGAAACTATGGTATTTTTATTACTTTTGGAATGCAGAATTGTGGAAATCCTTTTGCAGTAAAAGCATCGATTTGGAATTTTGGTGAAATTTATTTTCAGTTTTTGAATTTTGAAAATCCGTCATGTATTAACGAAGTTGGAACTTCTAGCGATGACGTAGTATCACGCTTTGGAAGGGATGGAAACGCCCCTCGTGAAGTTAATAAAAGGGCTTGCGCAGAAGAGAGGAGCTCCTTTCGTTCTCTGATCATTCTGAGATCTCATTCTCAGAGCATCGAAGTATATTTGTGAAAGTTCTTTTCTTATACATTCAGTATAGTGAGACGTCGAAGTGAACAGCAGTGAAAAGAATCGTCTTTATAACGCGTGGCGAGGCCACTATATTAACGAAGATCCAAGTCAAACTAGGTGAAGTTGAAACGGACCTTAGAAAGCTTCTACAAGTTTAGCTTCGAACAGTTAGCGGTCACCGATAAGCTAATTGTATTGTGCAGTGCTACATGCAGTTATAGAGAAAAGCTGAACAATTTCGACCGATTAGTTCGAAAGATATTAGCAGTTTTATACGACTGAGAAAAGTGATTATCTCGCCACAAGAGAAGCACTTTTGTGAAGCCAGAATCAACGCAACGGCTGACTCTGCGAGTGGAATAGAAAGACTTCAGATTGCTTGGTTACACAACGATACAGTATAATGGAGCAATTGAATACGGCAGTTTGTTCTTCTAACACTACAACCGAAGAGCAGATGGAAGGCTAAGGAGCTTATTGCAATTGGGACATACTTCAACGGAGTAAGATAGCGACATGGAACTTCGCTAATTGCTATTCCACACAAGCGAACATGCGGTGAATACCATCTACACCCATGTTTCGTAATTAAAGGCTGAATACCATCGAACAGCCATAGAAACAATTTCATACTCTGTATATGAATAATTTCTTCGGAAATTTCTACAAAACTTCATGGCGATTGTCTACTGGAACTTCAGGGAATTTTTCAAGAGAGGTCAGGGATATCCCGACTCACAAAGAAGATTATTGCCGGAAGGATGTCTATTCGTCTTCGAGGAGCAGAGCGATTTCCGGAGAAGGAAGCAGTTCGATTCTCCGAGGGTGCTATTTCCTATTTCGAGGATGGAGCTCAACGTTAACGTGGTGAAATGGATCCATCAGCAGTCTTCTTTGGGGAATTTTCCTCTGGAACGTCAATCGGCAGATAAGGTAGTCGTGAACGTTTATTGTATTTGAGTATATTAATGATGTTTGAGCAACCATTTTTCCCATATTTTTATCCTCATGTTTTGCCCTATTTTCTTGTTGAGATTTTTATTCTCAGTACACCTTGATGAGTTTTGCATTTTTCGACGATTTATTAAGACATTGTTATGTCATGGGCATAGTTAATGATTTTGAATCAGTTGAGACTGATATTTAGAATTTTCAGTAATTAATATTTTTGTAGTCACGATTTGACTGTAAGTTAATGATTTTTAATGGCAGATTTAAATTCAGACAGCGTGTCACTTTATTAAAGTAATTCTACCCCAGTTTAATTATTTTGACCAATTTTCTGTCATCATCAAGAAGGAAGAACATTTAAATGATTTTAGAGCGTTAAAATCTCTTACGTTGTCGACGATCTTGGAAATACTAGTCGTTATTTGAATTGATTGCAACACAGACATTTATCGTCAGTTATGAATGAACATTGCATTATAGACACTTTTGTGAAAGAGTAACTTTAATAATGAATTATTGAATGCATTAAAGTCTAGAACTTGTGTTAGGAGTTTTTCTCAATTAGAGATTTATATAACGATGTTTGCATTCCCCAGTCTAATTGGATTCTATTCGACTACTTTGTATTTTAGTCGCACTTTATTTGAAGATAGTATTTTCATACTACAATTTCTTTTAAGATGGTAATCTTAAATTTTGATAGACCAGACAGGCGTATATAAGCGTATTCACTATTAAATTTGTTTGTGATTGGCAAGTTTTGACTTCAGTTCGGTTCATGAATGAAATCCACGAAGGTTATAGAAAAACAGTTTTGAAACAATTAATGATTATAAAAATTTTTAAGTGGAACTATGAATGTATAATCGCTAGTGCAGCGCGTGTTGAAAGTCGCTGAGATATAATGCCCTTGAATATGAAGGAAGTTCCCACAGGAATAAATGTTAAAGAATTATTTGTGGAAGTTTTGTAAGTTATGTGGAAGTTTAATACCATATAGATTAATATATGATGATTTTGGGCATATTTGTGATGCAGTTTGTGCATTAACTTGTTAGCGAAGGATTTTCCGCTGGAGTAAGATTGTCATAGTTCGTTGAAAATAAATCAAGTGAATTACTGTTAGAATTAACACGAGTTTTGAAAGAATTTGAGATAAGATTTTGAATGAAGGTTGCCGTCACAAATCATTATTAAAACCTTTATTAAACCAGATTGTGACATTAACATGTATAACTAACCTTCATTGGTCGATTATATAAAACAAGATTATGAAAATTACCAACCGAATGAACATGTGGTTAATGTATTTATTAAATCAATAATTTAAACAATTTAAAATGTTAATATTGTAAATAATTGCTGTAAATATTTTTGAAAATAATGTAAAACGAGAGTGATGTTAAAGACGTGCTTATAATATTTTTATTGTCTTTGACAAATATTATAAACAATTTCTAATTGTTATAAATAATTTATGTGATTTGTTACAAACATTTAAGAGCTAATTAAACATCTGGATTGAAGTTAACAAATTTAAGGAATTAACATAATGATCCAATAGGATGTGAGCAAAGTACTTGAAAGATTTGCGTAAATATAATGTGATCTGTCTTGTAGACAGATAAAAGTTTGAGAGAGCAAGCTGTATGTTACGTAACACAGCAGGTGAGAAGGGAGTCCATTCAACCAGTATGCAACAGGTTCGAGGTTAGCTCGCAGCTGGGCCAACATCTGGTTATCAGAGTGAGGTCGTCCACACTCCGGCCTTGCGACTATAAATACCATTCTCATGTTTATTAAAAGGAAACCAAATGCTCTATATATGTCACACCCTAACGTCCTTTTCCAATCCAATAGTGTTATGAATATTACGTTATTTGGAGCTCTTGGGAGCTAAAATGTTTTATATCATGTTGTATGATAATTTTTGCAAGTCCTACTGAGGACGTAGTCAGATTGACTTGGGCTACTGATAGCCACGTTGATTTTGTTGTGTTAGTAAAATCATACCCTTTATTAGAAATAAAGCTTTTGTACAGTTCAAAGTTCTCGTCTTCGTCTTGGCTCATTTTTAAATGTCATGGTGGAGGTTATTGTGTGAACAGACTTTTAGTGATCCTGTTGTCAACTCAAACCCCGAGATAATTAAGAGGTAAGTAACGGTAAGTATGAACCCCCGTCTATTTTGGTGTGTTCCACAATGATTTCCTGTGAACTTCTGTGCTCTTATCTCGATAGTATCTGTCAGTGCCATTTTCATTGATGTAACTGTGCCGGTGCAATTGACTATTGGCAATCCGATTGAGGGGGCGGATATCTGACAGCCTACTATCCAGGTAAACGGGGACAGAAAGATTGGCGACCCAAGAGCGTGGGGCTGAGTCAACAGAAAGATTGGCGCACCTAAAACGTTGGGGCTCGATTCAACTTAACTGGATTACCAGGTTGAACGCCAGAAAGAGTGGCAAACCTAAAACGTAGGGTTCGATTAGACTCAAATAAAGAGGTTGATTCTTTATTAGATGTCTAGGCCAATTGTAGTATTTGAGAGTGTGATTATATAGGAATTAAATGTTGTATTGTGTTAGGAAAATTACACTCAGAAAAGATCAGATCTTAAACAACTTGAGAAAGGTTAAATGGGCAGAAAACTTAGAAAAATCGCCTATAATCTGGAATCTTATTTTATTTGACCGGCTTATGACATTTCAGTCATATTAAAGATAGATTTAAATTATTTGGATTGTAAATGTAAATTATTTGTGTTAGGATATTTTAAAATGAGCCAAGGAAATTTGAACATGTGCTTGAGTTTGTTTCAACATGAAGTATCGTCGAAGGTTAATTATAAGGTAGTTATAAGTTAGATTTAAGACAGAAAATTGATCAAATTTATATATGGTGAAAAGTGTTGCTCAAATGTTGTTATTTTGCTCTTTTGATGCATTGAAACGGTTTCTTTAGCCCACACAGTTGAGCGACAAGTGTAACGTTTTGCTAGCTCCTAACTGTTGGGTGAGAAATGTAACTGTTTACCTTTGCCTAAGCTATGTTGTTTTAATGGGCGCCAAGACCTCAACGCAATGTTGAAATCTAAATTTTTATTTAACAACGTCTAGCTCTGGCAGAACACCTTCAAGACTCTATTCACTCAGATCGTGGTATGATTTGATCATTAACCCAACAAACAATTGTATCAGGAGAAGGAATTGGTCTATATCTAATGCTACCTACTGAAAGCAAAGATTGCATTGTAAAAGAAATGAATTTATTATATAAAACAAGAATAGCAAAATTAATAATAATAAGTATAAAATTTAAATTGGAGCGTTGTGATTTGAATATTACCGATAGAAAATTACGTGAAAACGGAGTCTGATAAATTGATTTTACTCTTATTTCCAAGCTATGAAGTTACTGAAATATGAAATGTAAAACAAAGAAAATGAGAGATTGCGTATTTCTGCGTCATTGGCGCTTACCACTGGAAATTGCCAAAGCATTTCCCTCGTTCTTGATGATGTTGTGAGCTTCCCACAGTCTCCTGGACGTCGTCATCTCCGTCGGAATTTGATGATATTCTGGTAGATTAGATAATTCTATGGTCCGTACCTCGGACCCAAACACTCGTACAACCAAGTTTTACAAAAGTTCGTCGCTAACTCCACTGAACATCGGAGCGACACGCACTTGCGACCGTACACCTCAAGTATTTCACAGATAGTCACTAACTCCACTGAACATCGGAGCGTCCCCTGCGTATAACCATACTCCGCAAGTATTTCACAGATAGTCCTCGTCCCACGGAACATCGGAGCGACTCCCGCGTATATCCACACTCGGCAAGAACTATACAGATTGTCCCTAACTCCCCTGAACATCGGAGCGACTCGCACGCGCATCCATACTCCTCAAGTATTTCACAGATAGTCCTCGTCCCACGGAACATCGGAGCGACTCCCGCGTATATCCACACTCGGCAAGAACTATACAGATTGTCCTCGTTTCACGGCGCGTCGAACGATATAACCACACGCCGGCTCCCCACTCTTCAGTCCCAACTAGCTTACGTCGTCTCCCCTGATTGGCTGACCCACCACGCGATCTTCTCCTCCTCCGGGTCATTACACTCGGCGGGAGGGTTCCGTTCCAACAATTCGTCTTTTCTAGACCTTGCGACCCAAGATTGCGTCATGCTTCTCGACAAGATTAAGCGTGTACTTGAAATCCCAGTGAGTCACGTCTCTCGATATACCCTAACTGACAAAAACTCCGTAAAATTCCGTAATCAGATAATTTTCTATGATATCGTCGTTCGTAATAATTTGCTGGATAGCGTTTTCTAAGACATAGAAAACCTATCTGAATGCTAATAATTTTTATAAAATGCTCCGAAAATACCTAAATAATAATTATAAGAAATTAATAATAATAATAAATTACCATGAAAAATTCTCTTGGCTGAACACTTTGCCGCGTAAATAAACATAGAATGGCTTCCTACTGACTTATGCCAGTTGCATAAAACCCCTCGAAAAACACGTTACATATTCGCCTCGGATCATCGGATGATTTACCGTGACGACGGTTCATTATCCGATTATCCCAGACACGTTAATAAACCCCATCCAAAATACATATTACATAAATGAAATCACCCTAAATTACAGATATATACACTCATATTTTTTCTTCACGCACTTTGCGTCAAAGTTTGTTGTCACTATGGATCGCACTTTGCAACCAGTTCAATGTTTTACATAGGGAATAGTGTTCCACGGATATTTCCGCCTCTCAAATTTCTCTATGTTGGAGAAATAGACATAATTAATGTGTGAGCACTATGTATTTATGATGTCATATCACACGCATTGAAGGTGTTCTGATATATTTATATCACCCTAGAACTTCCTAATTTCACTGGAGGTCCCCTCCTTATGGTGACATTTACTTCCACTTATCACTGAGCACACGATCACACTATTGTGGCAGCGCCTCGTGACCATAATACTTAATCTCTCTTTGAAGTAGATTAAATTAATAATGACTTCTGAAAAAAAAAAACAGTAAATGTGCATTACATATAACACCAACTATTTCTGTGCCGTAAGCGCCCTGTCTTGTTAAGTTCCCGTTAACCATATTCTACTTAATACTAGCTCTCAACACAGACCATTTCTCCTCACACAAATAATACCATTGTACAAATTATCTTAAATTACACACTTACAAATCTTACATGGCGAGGCCGTAAACAGAAATCACGTGTGCTGATATGTATGAGTTTCATGAAGGACTGTCTCGCATTCTGATGGCCCATCTTTTATCTCGTGGACGCCTTAAGCTAACAAGCCCTATTCAAGTGCTCCCCCATCTCTTGGAGATAAATGGGAACCCATCAGCGCTGCCAAAATGGCCTTGGTGCATCGAGACAATTTAGTGCTCAACAGCATCCGACAATCCCGTCATATTTCCCTGTACCTTAAAAACTCTCATTTACTGACATACTACCCCCCTGTGTGACTTCTGATACGCCTGCCTGGAAGACCATCTCCTCCCACGCACCAAATACCACACTTACTCATTTGATAGGCTGGCTCGTCAGCTAAACACACTCACTTTATGACACATATTTTCGTAGACTATGTATATTATACGTCACGTATAATCTGTTTTCCTCACTATTCTCCAGCACATATGCTGTTTTCCCAATACGTTTGGAAACTATAAATGTTTCTGCGTCACCTGCTTCCAACCTTGCAAGTGGCTCCCTTAAATGAACCTCATCACGTTGCTCTACCTAGCATATTTCTCAGTGTCTGTAACGATGCCCTGTTGCTACTGTCCACGCATGCTAACCCTACCTTCCTATGGTGTCACACCTCTACTCGACACTCTATGACCTAAAAATGTCACTTCTGACTGACAGAATGACGACTTAGACTGCTTCAAAGTGAAACCTGCCTGATCTAACTTCTGAAAAACTATATCTAAATGACGTAGATGCTCCTCAAAACTGCGTGAACTAATTACCATATCATCTATGTAAATGGTTACAAACTCTCCTGTGTCATCCCCTAATGCGATGTTTAAAGCCCTAATTAAAGCTGCTGAACTTCTCTTTAACCCATAAGGTGTTCTACAAAATTGATATAGGTTATATTTATGACTAAAAGCTGTAAATGGTCTATCTTCGTACATAAGTGGCACTTGCCAAAAACTGGAACTCAAATCCACACAAGTGAAATACTTCTTCCCCTCAAATGTTTGCATTAATTCCTCTATTGACATAGATTTCAGCTGATCTGAACTAATTCTACTGTTAACCAAACGAGCGTCTAAACAAATACGAACAGTGCCGTCGGTCTTGGGTACCGTGATCAAAGAATTAACATATGGACTGTTTGAGTGCTCAATAATCCCATCTTCAAGCATCTGGTTAATTTGTGCCTCAACTGCACTCTGATAAGCGAAAGGTACAGGATATCTATGTCCTGTGAATACTGACCTATCAATAACGTTCAATGAATGTGTATAGCAATTGGCCATACCAATGCGATCCTCAAAAACTCTCCTATTACACAATAACACATCATAGAGCCGAACACACTGTTCATCCTCTATATTTCCCTGAAATGCAGCCTCACGTAACGAGTCCTCTAGACTTCCGTTCGTAATCACACTGCCCACAAAACATGGAGAACCCCGCTCTACGGCTGGCGATATCTCATTTAAAGTACAAATCACACCTACAATACTACTCCTCTGAATATGGTCATTGAACGCTACTTCTACTTCAGAATCTCCCCATTTAAATTTCAAACTCCCTCCATCATAACATAAGTTACCAGACACTCTACTTAGCCACTCTGAACCCAAGATAACACTGAATACTAAATTTGGAATTACAAGGCAAATCTGCTTCTCTACATGATTATTAATTTTAATGTCTACTAAAACTTGCTTAGAAATTACTTTAGACCTCTTCCCAACAGCTGTGATAACAAAAGTGCTTTTAATTGGCATCTCCTCAAAATTTACTCCAGTTCCTTTCATTTTATCATAAAATGCACTACTTATGCAACTCTTCATACAACCACTATCAATTAAAACATCTGTGTACGCCTCGGACACGTTAAATTTAACTATGGGGCTCTTACTAACCACTTCCTGAATAATACCTTCATCATTTAGTTCATGTAATAATTCATTTCTCACATTTAGGTCATAGGGTTCCTGTATAATTGTATGGACAGGGCATGCTACAGACTGAGATTCTGACCTTACTTCGCAGCCTGGTTCGCGTTTAAAGAACCGCTACAGCTGGCCGTAGTACTAGTTACTACTGCACTGGTCTGGTTGTTCTGAGTTGTGTTGTCATTGTTTGGCTGTGTATTACTACCACTAGGCTGTCCTCTTCCTTGACCCCTATTCTGGTTGTAATTATTGTCATTATAATTTCTCCCTTGATTTCCCCTGAAATCATTGTTTCTCCCTTGATTTCCCCTGTAATCATTGTTCCTCCCTTGATACTGATTACCATAGCCATTTCCTCTGTTCTGATTTAGCTGATTATTATTATTTCTATTTTGAGCATTGGCCCCTTCGCCACCGTTCCCTTGAACTTCCTGATGCCTGGCTTCATTAGGTCTATTATTATTATTACCCTGGTTCCTATTGAAATTGTCCTCATAACCCCCTCTCCCTAGTGCATCAAATGTGCTTAACAGATTTTCTACTTGTGATATAGTCTTTACATTCTGGATACAAGCAGCCTCCTTGATCCTATAGGGAAAGTGCCTAAGTAGCAACCTTACCACATCACTTTCCTCCTTCAAGCCATCCAGATATTTACACACTAATACCTGCCCTAAAAAGTATTCGGTCATGGTGGAGCTTCCTTTAGGGTTATATTTACCACACACTACTCCCTCACGATGCTGCGACTGAATAACCTCATTCCAGAACTTTTCACAGAATTTCATTTTAAAATCATTCATATCAGTAAACTTGTCTCTGTAGACAGCAAACCAATTCCTCGTTTCCCCCACAAACACTTGTTCTAAAATTTCAACTACCTGGCACCACTCAATACTACCATTTTCCAACCTCTCCCCGAATTTATTTTCTATAGTGTTCATGAACTCCATTGGGCACCCCTGTCGATTGCTGAACTTACCCAGTTCTACCTCCCTGTGTGTGCTATTCACAAAAACTGGTCTATTCTGACTATTTTCTTGCCTGATCCTAGCTTTTAATTTTAATTCTAATTCTGCGATTTTCTCCTCAGCCTTCCTCTCAATACTGTTTACTGTTAATTTAATGTTTCCTTCTGATTCTTCTACTTTATCATATAGCTTTGCTTGTTTCTCCTCAATCTTGCTAATGCTCTCTTTATTACTCTCTCTTAAATCATTTACTTCTGCAACTATTTGTGAGTGGACTTTCTCAATTCTACCCCCCAGCTGTTCCTTAACCTCTTTAGTAGCTACCTGAATTTTGTCAATTTCTCCCCCCAATTGCTTTTTGACCTGCTGTGTTTCCAGTTGCACTAGTTCTTTTAAATTTTCAGCCTGTGTACTGATTCTAATTTCCAACTCCTCCTGTACTTTTCCTAATTTTCTGTCTACATCTGCAATAATCTCTTTAGCCTTTTCTTCCATCACCCCCCTGATCTCACCTCTAATCAGTTCGAATTTGTCACTCATTTCCCTACTGTTTTGTTCTAATTTAGCATTTAACGTTTCAGTACTCTCTCTATTTTCCTTACTGTTTTGTTCTAATCTGGCGTTTAAAGTTTCATTACTCTCTCTATTTTCCCTACTGTTTTGTTCTAATTTAGCATTTAAGGCATCTGTACTTTCTTTATTTTCCCTACTGTTTAGTTCTAGTTTAGCGTTATTCTGTTCTAACTTTGCATTTAAAGCTTCTGTACTTTCTTTATTTTCCCTACTGTTTTGTTCTAGTTTAGCGTTATTCTGTTCTAACTTTGCATTTAAAGCTTCTGTACTTTCTTTATTTTCCCTACTGTTTTGTTCTAATTTAGCGTTATTCTGTTCTAACTTTGCATTTAAGGCATCACTACTAACTTTGTTCTGATACATAAACTCGAGAAGTAAAGTTTTTAATTCTGGTTGGCCGCCTACACTCCCTGTTTCAGTATCGGGATTTACCTCCGCTACCCCGGTACTACCATCACTCGACATACTGCTCGTATCATCACTCTCCCGTTGATGACCACTACGTAACCTCATCTGTCTTTCTTTCTCATCCCCCATAATGATATACACTGATACAGACAAATAACCCCCAAAATACAGGCACAGAAATAAATACCCTTCTCCTTCCACAAATGTTATTAGGTTTTCAGCCCCAAGTTGTCGGCGACAAGTGAAACGTCTTTTTAATGCCCCATGTTGGTAGCGACAAATGAAACGTTTTGCTAGCTCCTAACTGTTGGGTGAGAAATGTAACTGTTTACCTTTGCCTAAGCTATGTTGTTTTAATGGGCGCCAAGACCTCAACGCAATGTTGAAATCTAAATTTTTATTTAACAACGTCTAGCTCTGGCAGAACACCTTCAAGACTCTATTCACTCAGATCGTGGTATGATTTGATCATTAACCCAACAAACAATTGTATCAGGAGAAGGAATTGGTCTATATCTAATGCTACCTACTGAAAGCAAAGATTGCATTGTAAAAGAAATGAATTTATTATATAAAACAAGAATAGCAAAATTAATAATAATAAGTATAACATTTAAATTGGAGCGTTGTGATTTGAATATTACCGATAGAAAATTACGTGAAAACGGAGTCTGATAAATTGATTTTACTCTTATTTCCAAGCTATGAAGTTACTGAAATATGAAATGTAAAACAAAGAAAATGAGAGATTGCGTATTTCTGCGTCATTGGCGCTTACCACTGGAAATTGCCAAAGCATTTCCCTCGTTCTTGATGATGTTGTGAGCTTCCCACAGTCTCCTGGACGTCGTCATCTCCGTCGGAATTTGATGATATTCTGGTAGATTAGATAATTCTATGGTCCGTACCTCGGACCCAAACACTCGTACAACCAAGTTTTACAAAAGTTCGTCGCTAACTCCACTGAACATCGGAGCGACACGCACTTGCGACCGTACACCTCAAGTATTTCACAGATAGTCACTAACTCCACTGAACATCGGAGCGTCCCCTGCGTATAACCATACTCCGCAAGTATTTCACAGATAGTCCTCGTCCCACGGAACATCGGAGCGACTCCCGCGTATATCCACACTCGGCAAGAACTATACAGATTGTCCCTAACTCCCCTGAACATCGGAGCGACTCGCACGCGCATCCATACTCCTCAAGTATTTCACAGATAGTCCTCGTCCCACGGAACATCGGAGCGACTCCCGCGTATATCCACACTCGGCAAGAACTATACAGATTGTCCTCGTTTCACGGCGCGTCGAACGATATAACCACACGCCGGCTCCCCACTCTTCAGTCCCAACTAGCTTACGTCGTCTCCCCTGATTGGCTGACCCACCACGCGATCTTCTCCTCCTCCGGGTCATTACACTCGGCGGGAGGGTTCCGTTCCAACAATTCGTCTTTTCTAGACCTTGCGACCCAAGATTGCGTCATGCTTCTCGACAAGATTAAGCGTGTACTTGAAATCCCAGTGAGTCACGTCTCTCGATATACCCTAACTGACAAAAACTCCGTAAAATTCCGTAATCAGATAATTTTCTATGATATCGTCGTTCGTAATAATTTGCTGGATAGCGTTTTCTAAGACATAGAAAACCTATCTGAATGCTAATAATTTTTATAAAATGCTCCGAAAATACCTAAATAATAATTATAATAAATTAATAATAATAATAAATTACCATGAAAAATTCTCTTGGCTGAACACTTTGCCGCGTAAATAAACATAGAATGGCTTCCTACTGACTTATGCCAGTTGCATAAAACCCCTCGAAAAACACGTTACAGTATGTCCCTACAGCAATCCATTTTTGAATAATATTGTAATGGCAGATGAAAGTTTGAAGAAAATGTTAGAGGAGATGTCTGCTAACATGAAGCAGATGATGGAGGAGAGTGTTAGTAATTTCTCTGCTAATTTGAATGCAAGGATGGAGGAGAATGCTAGTAATTTTAAAGCTAGCATGGATGAAAGTTTGAAGGGTATCCAAACTAGTGCTGCTAATTTGGAGGATAATATGTCGCGTTTACAGATTAATACCCTAGGAATTGAGAGTACTGTAACGGACATCCGCACAGATGTGTCTAATGTCCATAAAAGTGTTGATGATGTTAAAAATGATGTGTCTAAGGTACAGAAAGACCTTACAATGTTAAATCTAGATGTAGCTAATGTCCGAGGGGATATTTCTTGTGCTAGAGCCGAAGTTGTTGTTGTCAAAAACGATGTAGCGACTGTCCAATACAAGGTCGAGGAAGTCCAGAAAGAAATTCAAAAAGCTAGAACTGATGTATCTAATGTTCAGGTAGACATTAATAACATTCATGCGGATATAACTGAGGTGCAAAGTGACATAACTAAGATTCAGGTAGAGGTCAACACAGTTTTCGTAGATATTACTAAAGTCCAAACTGATGTAAATAAAGTCAGGGAAGAAATCGAAAACTCAAAAACTCTTTGTACGCGTAATATAACTGCATTAGCGACTAGGTTAGTCGATGAATCAGTTAGAACAACAACGTCTTTAGCAGAGTTGAAGTATGATGTAGAGGTCATGAGAACACAGGTATTAGACCACAATAGAGTATTAAAAGAGGATATCGAAGTAGACATAGCCGAAATGTTAACAGCAAACGTAGAGGAATATGGAACCTGAGTGGAATTATCGAGATAGTGGGAAAAACTATCCGGATTCATATCCGAGGAACGTGACGGTCATTAGGAATTTCGAAGACAAACCACAAAAATTCAGTAACATTGATAGTTTGACACCTATAGAGTATGTAAGGAATCTCAAAGATTATTTCATCGAAGCTCACATTCCCAGAGAGAGAGAGATGAAGATAGTAGAGAGATATCTGATTGGAGGACCCCTTGAATGGTTTCGCGCATTTAGATACACATTCAGTAACTTTGACGAGTTTGCAGAGGCATTAATCAAACGATTTTGGTCTATAGAAGCGCAGAATTCGTTAAGAGCGGAGGTGTATTCAAGAAAATACTCAGGTACTCTTCCAACGAGGTACGCTGATTTCTTTACGAGTCAGTTGTCCCGCTTGAGATTTTTGCAACCCACATTGTCCACGGAGCAACTAATAGATGCGATTTCTCGTATGCTGCCAGTTGAGGTGAGAAGACTTATAATTTCGTCCAACATCAGGGATTTATCCAGCATGGATGAATTACTAAGAAGGTTAGACTACACAAGCCCAATGCCTAACGTAGTCCAGAAATGTCAAAGGCAGGAGTTTAAGGAAATCAATACGGTATACATGGACCAAGTCCAACAAACTGACAAGCCAGAGCAGGAGAAAACTGACAATGTAGGTCCTCACAGGAATAATCAGTTTAGAAATTACAGATCACAAGGTTACCGACCGTATCAACAGAGAAGAGGTTGGAACTACAACCGAGGAAACTACAATGGAAGAGGCAGATATTATAACAATAATGGGTATAACCGTAACTATAATAGGAATAACCAAAACCAAAATAGAAACCAGAATACTCAAAGTCAGGTTATGACACCTGATCAGTATCAGCAAAGAGAGAAGGAAAGCCAGCAATACTTAAAAGAATTAAGGGATAAAGAAGCTGACAATCAAAAGAAAAGGCAGGATGTTGTAATCGATCCTGGACCTTCTACGACCCAGCAGAACTTAGAAAATAGAAACACTGGTCAGAAGAGGAATTAGAGAGGAAAGAATACATTAACCACATACAACCCAGAGTAGAAGAAATATATGATTAAGGAACATAGAGGAAATATCATACTAGAGTAAGCCAGTAATAATTCAATTTCGTGTTCAAGAGAGTTGAGATACTTGTAACACTGAGTTTAAAAACAATTTGCAACTGTTTTTAAAACGTGGTGGGAGGAGAATGCCCCCGTAATTGAATTATGTAGAGACCACGGTGGCTATATTTGAAATTATAATGAGAGTTATGGCTGTCATAGTTATGACGTGGGTAGTCATGACGTAAGCACGGATGACGTAAATGTTATGCCAGCAGGCTACTTGAGCTGAGAATCTCAGTGACGTCAGCTTTTAGTCGAGAATGTTCCAAGATTTACGACGCAGTCGCAGGAAACGAGGAATTCTGCTGAGGAAGAAACTATGCTATTGGAGGAGAGGCATGAACCAATCAACGATAGTTTAAAGGAAGACGGAGATTGCTGAAACTATGGTATTTTTATTACTTTTGGAATGCAGAATTGTGGAAATCCTTTTGCAGTAAAAGCATCGATTTGGAATTTTGGTGAAATTTATTTTCAGTTTTTGAATTTTGAAAATCCATCATGTATTAACGAAGTTGGAACTTCTAGCGATGACGTAGTATCACGCTTTGGAAGGGATGGAAACGCCCCTCGTGAAGTTAATAAAAGGGCTTGCGCAGAAGAGAGGAGCTCCTTTCGTTCTCTGATCATTCTGAGATCTCATTCTCAGAGCATCGAAGTATATTTGTGAAAGTTCTTTTCTTATACATTCAGTATAGTGAGACGTCGAAGTGAACAGCAGTGAAAAGAATCGTCTTTATAACGCGTGGCGAGGCCACTATATTAACGAAGATCCAAGTCAAACTAGGTGAAGTTGAAACGGACCTTAGAAAGCTTCTACAAGTTTAGCTTCGAACAGTTAGCGGTCACCGATAAGCTAATTGTATTGTGCAGTGCTACATGCAGTTATAGAGAAAAGCTGAACAATTTCGACCGATTAGTTCGAAAGATATTAGCAGTTTTATACGACTGAGAAAAGTGATTATCTCGCCACAAGAGAAGCACTTTTGTGAAGCCAGAATCAACGCAACGGCTGACGCTGCGAGTGGAATAGAAAGACTTCAGATTGCTTGGTTACACAACGATACAGTATAATGGAGCAATTGAATACGGCAGTTTGTTCTTCTAACACTACAACCGAAGAGCAGATGGAAGGCTAAGGAGCTTATTGCAATTGGGACATACTTCAACGGAGTAAGATAGCGACATGGAACTTCGCTAATTGCTATTCCACACAAGCGAACATGCGGTGAATACCATCTACACCCATGTTTCGTAATTAAAGGCTGAATACCATCGAACAGCCATAGAAACAATTTCATACTCTGTATATGAATAATTTCTTCGGAAATTTCTACAAAACTTCATGGCGATTGTCTACTGGAACTTCAGGGAATTTTCAAGAGAGGTCAGGGATATCCCGACTCACAAAGAAGATTATTGCCGGAAGGATGTCTATTCGTCTTCGAGGAGCAGAGCGATTTCCGGAGAAGGAAGCAGTTCGATTCTCCGAGGGTGCTATTTCCTATTTCGAGGATGGAGCTCAACTTTAACGTGGTGAAATGGATCCATCAGCAGTCTTCTTTGGGGAATTTTCCTCTGGAACGTCAATCGGCAGATAAGGTAGTCGTGAACGTTTATTGTATTTGAGTATATTAATGATGTTTGAGCAACCATTTTTCCCATATTTTTATCCTCATGTTTTGCCCTATTTTCTTGTTGAGATTTTTATTCTCAGTACACCTTGATGAGTTTTGCATTTTTCGACGATTTATTAAGACATTGTTATGTCATGGGCATAGTTAATGATTTTGAATCAGTTGAGACTGATATTTAGAATTTTCAGTAATTAATATTTTTGTAGTCACGATTTGACTGTAAGTTAATGATTTTTAATGGCAGATTTAAATTCAGACAGCGTGTCACTTTATTAAAGTAATTCTACCCCAGTTTAATTATTTTGACCAATTTTCTGTCATCATCAAGAAGGAAGAACATTTAAATGATTTTAGAGCGTTAAAATCTCTTACGTTGTCGACGATCTTGGAAATACTAGTCGTTATTTGAATTGATTGCAACACAGACATTTATCGTCAGTTATGAATGAACATTGCATTATAGACACTTTTGTGAAAGAGTAACTTTAATAATGAATTATTGAATGCATTAAAGTCTAGAACTTGTGTTAGGAGTTTTTCTCAATTAGAGATTTATATAACGATGTTTGCATTCCCCAGTCTAATTGGATTCTATTCGACTACTTTGTATTTTAGTCGCACTTTATTTGAAGATAGTATTTTCATACTACAATTTCTTTTAAGATGGTAATCTTAAATTTTGATAGACCAGACAGGCGTATATAAGCGTATTCACTATTAAATTTGTTTGTGATTGGCAAGTTTTGACTTCAGTTCGGTTCATGAATGAAATCCACGAAGGTTATAGAAAAACAGTTTTGAAACAATTAATGATTATAAAAATTTTTAAGTGGAACTATGAATGTATAATCGCTAGTGCAGCGCGTGTTGAAAGTCGCTGAGATATAATGCCCTTGAATATGAAGGAAGTTCCCACAGGAATAAATGTTAAAGAATTATTTGTGGAAGTTTTGTAAGTTATGTGGAAGTTTAATACCATATAGATTAATATATGATGATTTTGGGCATATTTGTGATGCAGTTTGTGCATTAACTTGTTAGCGAAGGATTTTCCGCTGGAGTAAGATTGTCATAGTTCGTTGAAAATAAATCAAGTGAATTACTGTTAGAATTAACACGAGTTTTGAAAGAATTTGAGATAAGATTTTGAATGAAGGTTGCCGTCACAAATCATTATTAAAACCTTTATTAAACCAGATTGTGACATTAACATGTATAACTAACCTTCATTGGTCGATTATATAAAACAAGATTATGAAAATTACCAACCGAATGAACATGTGGTTAATGTATTTATTAAATCAATAATTTAAACAATTTAAAATGTTAATATTGTAAATAATTGCTGTAAATATTTTTGAAAATAATGTAAAACGAGAGTGATGTTAAAGACGTGCTTATAATATTTTTATTGTCTTTGACAAATATTATAAACAATTTCTAATTGTTATAAATAATTTATGTGATTTGTTACAAACATTTAAGAGCTAATTAAACATCTGGATTGAAGTTAACAAATTTAAGGAATTAACATAATGATCCAATAGGATGTGAGCAAAGTACTTGAAAGATTTGCGTAAATATAATGTGATCTGTCTTGTAGACAGATAAAAGTTTGAGAGAGCAAGCTGTATGTTACGTAACACAGCAGGTGAGAAGGGAGTCCATTCAACCAGTATGCAACAGGTTCGAGGTTAGCTCGCAGCTGGGCCAACATCTGGTTATCAGAGTGAGGTCGTCCACACTCCGGCCTTGCGACTATAAATACCATTCTCATGTTTATTAAAAGGAAACCAAATGCTCTATATATATGTCACACCCTAACGTCCTTTTCCAATCCAATAGTGTTATGAATATTACGTTATTTGGAGCTCTTGGGAGCTAAAATGTTTTATATCATGTTGTATGATAATTTTTGCAAGTCCTACTGAGGACGTAGTCAGATTGACTTGGGCTACTGATAGCCACGTTGATTTTGTTGTGTTAGTAAAATCATACCCTTTATTAGAAATAAAGCTTTTGTACAGTTCAAAGTTCTCGTCTTCGTCTTGGCTCATTTTTAAATGTCATGGTGGAGGTTATTGTGTGAACAGACTTTTAGTGATCCTGTTGTCAACTCAAACCCCGAGATAATTAAGAGGTAAGTAACGGTAAGTATGAACCCCCGTCTATTTTGGTGTGTTCCACAATGATTTCCTGTGAACTTCTGTGCTCTTATCTCGATAGTATCTGTCAGTGCCATTTTCATTGATGTAACTGTGCCGGTGCAATTGACTATTGGCAATCCGATTGAGGGGGCGGATATCTGACAGCCTACTATCCAGGTAAACGGGGACAATACATTACAATGTGTTATCGAAGGTTCACCATTCTTCTTTCTTTTTGTTGCACAACTATTTTCACAATCTTGAGTACGTTTACGCTTTTGAGCATCACATTCGTTTAAAGGTTCCGTGCTAGTTGATGGTTTTAAAGATTTCAGTTCCTGTTGTTCTCCATGCACTTCAACCATGTGGGATTGATATCGCTTTACAGCTGAAAAACCAAGTTCGCAAACTGAACATGAAAATGGTGCTGAACTGACATGCATTAAATTTACATGACGTGCAAGATTATCTTGTCTGTTAAATGTGGTAGCACAATGACTGCACACAAACATTCTAATGTCATGTTTAGCATTTGCATGTCGTTGAAGGTTGTCAGGTCTTGAGAACTGTTTCTTACATTCACCACACTTGAACATGATGATCACTTTCGAAGTTACCTATAAAAGAAAGAAATCATAAATGTTAATAAATGATAAAACAAAGTACAATATAAATAGTTTAATTACATTCCAGTCAATGGTTATAGCAGGGTATTTAAATCGATCATCTGTGAACTCCTAGCAAGTCTAACTTCATGTAGTTCTAACTGAGGGTTACTATATACCACTCTCACTGACACCTAGCGGTGAACATTGGAACTTGATAGAGTGGTAGAAACCAATGATCACCAGTTAAGTGAGCTAAGTGTGACGTCATAGCCAGTCTTAAAGCAAGTCTAAACTTGTAGAACATGTCACGTGATAGAAACCAGCGATCTCCAGTTAATTGAGCTAAGTGTGACGTCATAGCCAGTCTTAAAACAAGTCTAAACTTGTAAAACATGTCACGTGACAAGGTTAAGTTAGGTAAAGTTAGGTTATGTTAGGTGAACTGAGGTTAAGTCTTTAAATATTCCCTATGTCACTGACACCTAGCAATGAACATTCAGACTTAATAGAGTGGTAATCAAAATCTAACCTACTAAATTAACTTTACACACCATGGTCAAGTAGTTCCAACTTTTGACTGCCAAATATACCATTTTCACTGACATGTAGTGGTGATCATTGGAAAATATCACTCTAACTCTTTATAAGTTATTAGAGGGGCACTTACCTTTTTATAATTTATCAACTGCTGCCACTGAATGAACAGATTGTAGGAATCTGGTAACCTACAAATACCCAATTATCTGTAAACAAATCAATCAATCAATCAATCAATCAATAAATACATTCCAATCAATAACTTCAACATCAATTAGTAATAAAAGACTACAATCCATTAATAATAAGTACTTACCTTGCAAAATAATGTAATGATTTTCTACCAAAAAGGCTTTTTTACAACTCTTGAGCAGTTATAGAGCTCTGTTCACTCAAAGCGAGTAACAAAGACTGACAGTAGGGAAATATATGACACCTCTCTTATATAAACTCTCATCGCTCGTGTCAGCAGTTTTTTTGCAGATCATTGCAATTCCTTTACCAATACAGCTGAGAGTCCAAAGTACACTAGGAACACCTGTGTGGTATCCAATGACTGCTGACTTTGCATGATCATCACCCATTGTCTTGATCAACACCTGGGGTTTCAAATTACTGTAGCGTCAGTCATAGCAACAGCAGTGTGCGCTCTCTGCCATATCAGCAACATGACACCGGAAGGTACACCTGTGTAATATCCAATAACTGCTAACTTTGCATGATCATCACCCATTGTCTTAATCAACACTTGCGGTTTCAAATTACTGCAGCGTTAGTCATTGCAACAGATCTACGCGCTCTCTGCCATGTCTGTAATATGACACAGGAAATAGCAAGACGTCTTACGGCACGTACCATCTCCCCAGTTTTAACATCTTAAGAACATGTATTATTCTCTTTCAACTACAAATGACTCGATAGAACACATCCGTCCACCAAGTTAGATCCCTTATATGATCACATGTATTTCGTCACTTTCCTTTCATATAGTTATCCCATTATAGTAGTGGTAAACAACGTCAGTTCAACACACTGCTTTACACGCAAAATGTAGTTAGGCCCTTTAGCATAATTTAAATAAATTCATGGGCTCGTCCGTAGGAACCAGGCCAAAGGGGCCCGTCCAAAGGGATCAGTCCAAAGGGACTCATCAACAAGGACTCGTCCACAAGGACTTGTCCACAAGGACTCGTCCACAAGGACTCGTCAACAATGACCTGTCAACAAGGACTCGTCCACAAGGACCTGTCAACAATAACCCATCAACAGGGGCCTGACAGCAGGGGCTCGTCAACAATGACAGGGGCTCGCACCTCAAGGCCTAACATGCCCCTCTTTGATTATTGGTTTGCGGAACAACGCTTAATTCCATATTGGCATTCAAACTCTCACATGTTGCACTTGGAAAGCGAGATTTTCTAAAAAAATACATTTTCACCCCTAAGAGGGGTAGGTTTTATTTTTGGAGTGGAAATATGTTGTCCAATGGAAAGGGGGTGTCAGCCCGAGTTCAACGACACCTCATTTGCTCAAATCCAACCAGCGGTTCGAGAGATATCGCGTCGCCGTCATCTTGTGAGGAGGGTGAGGAGGAGGAGGGTATAGAAGCATCCAAAACACACTACTGACATAAAACTCCAACAAATACTACCTAAAGCGACAATAGTGGTGATATGCGTGAACTATAGACATTCAAGTTGATGTAGTACCAATGTTTCACCAACAGATGGCATAACAGTCAAGATTACACACTTTTACTAAGGATCTCAAAAAGTGATCATAAGTTGAAAAGAGAGAATAGAGAGAATTTCCTGCATTTATAAAAATGTATTTTTGCTGCCAACTTTCCAAATTTTTCAACCACAGGATATTCTAAGTAGTAATATCTTCATCACCAGTGGCTGATGACTTTGATGTTAAGACCCACGGAGCTTTCATTGTTATCACCCCCAACTAACTTACTGTAGTTACCCATAAGCCACGTAAGAAAGGGATCGGAGTGATCCCTTGCAAATTAGTTAATGAAATCCTCGCCGTTATCTTCAATTAAACATTTTAATGTTTCAACTCGCAAACGCGTCGCGTGTATAATTGAGGAGAGCTTACATAGCGATATCCTGTAATTGGAGCCCGCGTTTTGTGCGCTGGATTTAAAGGATTTGAATGTTATGTTAGGCAATCAACGGAATCTCCATCATCCAACTCTGTCAGCTGTGAGTCGCGACATTCAATTTGGAGATGAATAATACTCAGAGCGCGAACAAACTCAGCTGGTGATTATTATCTTTGGAGGCGTAACATAGACGTCATCAGCTCCTGAAGATTATACTGATTGAATCTGTTGATTTTAAAACAAGATAAGAGGCCATCATCAGATGTAGTTATGCATAGAGAAGAGCATATCCTCAGGAAGAACATTATGGCTGTATTTCCGTTGCTTTCAGGGGTGCAGTAGTACGCAGATTAGACATTAACTGGCTAATATTTCATTTGTCTATAGAACAAGTAAAGGCTGCTAATCCCCTTCAGAATAATAATAATGAAAATAATAATAATGATGATGATAATTTTTGTTTTAAGGGGCTTAATATCTAGGTTATCGGCCCCTATAAGTTTGGGTGATCATGAAAATGAAATGGACACAAAACTAACTAACTGAAACAGGAAATGGAAAACAAAAACAAGAAGTTCCGTGACGAACTAAAGAGCCTACTTTTCTTAAAATTAAGATTCATGTCAATGATTAATCTATAAGGATCTATCTTGAATAATGACGAAATTAAGTTGGTAATATCAACATTTCTAATTAGTTGGAAATACTGTATACTTGGCATAATGTAGCCTAATGTAGCCTAATGCAGCCTAATAGAGCACTACAGTTTGCAGCCCTAGTGACTGAATATATTCTTAGTTCCATCTCTTAAGGTACAGAATACAAAATTTGGTTGAAGTCCAATGAATAGCATGGACGTTACATGCAGTTAAACATTGGATCTAACAGCGCGCGTAAAATCATGTTGGCAACAATGTCATGCATGTATTAGTCAGAAATAATCTGAAATAATACTTTTGTGACAATTTTGAATGAATTCCATTAGTTAGTATAGAAGCTACATGCACTTTAAAATTGGACCTATCAGCAGGCTTAGAATCATGTTGGCAGCACTGACGTATATTAGTTACTCCAAATTAATCTAGAATGCCAGGTACTATACGTGTGCAAAATTTAGAGCTATTGGCTTGCATATTTTCTGATATACTGTATTGATATTAGGGTAACAAAATAGAGACAGAATTTATTAACAGTTGGCAGACCTGGTTGCTCTTAAGAATACGCATAGTCATATCTGTTATGGTACACATAGCACATACGAAATTTGGTTGAAATCCAAATGATAGTATAGAAGTTGCATGTATTTAAAGTTGGACCTCTCAGCAGGCTTAGAAGCATGTTGGTAGCACTGACGGATACAAGTTACTCCAAATTAATATATAATGTCAGGTACTATACGTGTGCATAGTTTAAAGCTGTCGGCTTGCATACTTTCTGATATATTGGTATTTGGATAAAAGAAATTGAGAGCTTTTATTGCCAGTTGGCAGCCCTGGTGGCTCTTAAGAATACGCTCAGTCATTACTGTTTATGTTCATATATTACATACGAAATTTGGTTGAAATCCAATTGATAATATAGATGTTATATGCATTAAACCTTGGACCTATCAGCTGGCTTATAATCATTTTGGCAACACTGCCATGTGTGGCCTCCTGGAAATTAAACTGAAATATTATTATCTATACGTGTGCCAATATTGAAATAGCTCCCATTCATACCTTCCAAGATATCCAACATGGAGCTCAAATTTCAAATGCAATTTTTCAGTAGTTGGTAGCACTGACATCATTTTCAAATACGGCATTGAGATACTCAGGTATAGATCTTTTACTCCTACCAAAGTTTGTTTCGATTGCTGCAGCCGTTTAGGAGTTGATAGGGAAGGGGGGGGGGGACACACACACACACACACACACAGCCAGCCAGACAGACAGACGGGCAGACACACATTTGACCGGATCGATCTCATAAGTCTACTTTTCCCTAATTTTTAGCCCACTTTTCGCATTTTGCAAAAATGAGGAAAAAGGAGACTTATGAGATCGATCCGGGAAAATGTGTGTCTGTCTGTCTGTCTGTCTGTCTGTCCTTCTGTCTGTCTGTCTGGCTGTGTGTGTGTGTGTCCCCCCCTATCAACTCCTAAACGGCTGCAGCAATCAAAACCAAATTTAGTACGAGTAAAGATGTGCACCGGAATAGCTCACGTCCATATTTGAAAATGATGTCAGTGCTACCAACTGCTGAAAAAACGCACTAGAAATTTGAGCTCCATGTTGGATATCTTGCAAGGTATGCAAGGGAGCTATTCCAAAATTGGCACACATGTAGATAATACTATTTCAGTTTAATTTCCAGGAGGCCAACCATGACAGTGTTGCCAAAATAATTTTAAGCCTTCTGATAGGTCCAATGTTTAAATGCATATAACTTCTACACTATTAATTGGATTTCAACCAAATTTTGTTTGTTATATCTGTACATAAACAGATATGACTGAGCATATTCTTAAGAGCCACCAGGGCTGCCAACTGTTAATAATTGCTCTCTCTATTTATTTATTTTATCCAAATACCAATATAACAGAAAGTATGCAAGCCAACAGCTTTAAACTATGCACACGTATATTCTGACATTTTAGATTAATTTGGAGTAACTTATATACGTCAGTTCTACCAACATGATTATAAGCCTGCAGATAGTACCAATTTTTAAATACATGTAACTTCTATACTATCAGTTGGATTTCAACCAAATTTCGTATGAGCTATGTGTACCATAACAGATATGACTATACGTATTGTTAAGAGCAATCAGAGCTGCCAACTGTTAATAAATGGTGTCTATATTTTGTTACCCTAATATCAATATATCAGAAGCCAACAGCTCTATACTTTGCACACGTACTGTATAGCACCTGACATTCTAGATTAATTTGGAGTAATTAATACAAGGCAGTACATGATTCTATGCCTGCTGATATGTCCAATTTTAAAATACATGTAACTTCTATACTAACAAATTTCATCCAAAATTGGCACAAAAAGATATCATAATAATTCTGACGAGCACACGCATGGTATTGTTGGCAACATGCAGTGTCCATTGGACTTCAACCAAATTTTGTATTCTGTACCTTAAGAGGTGGAACTAAGAATATGTTCAGTCACCAGGGCTGCCAACTGTAGTGCTCTATTAGGCTACATTATACCAGGTATATTTTGAACTAATTAGATATTTCGATATTACCAACTTAATTTCGTCATTATTCTAGATAGGTTCATATACTGTAGAATAATCATTGACATGAAGAGTAGGCTGTATAGTTCTTCACGGAACTTCTTGTTGCAAAATGTGAAAAGTAGGCTAAAAATAAGAATCAGGAAAATAAATGACAGGAAGAAGGAAATACTGTCAACTCTCGAAAAATGCGGATTGAGGGTCACGGAAGAAATGAGAGCATTGAAAGGCAGGTAGAAAAGCGGAAGAGGAGAGTGTCCGCCCAAAGGCTATGGAAACAGGGACTATTTCAAACGTGAAGCTAAAAAATGGAAAGAAATGCAAAATATTTCATCCGAGTATTGATATCCTTCAACATTGGATTGGTAAGGTGTTGTAGCTAGGTATAGATGGAACGATTAGTTCAGGACAGGGAGGCTTGGAGTGCATCATCAAACCTGTCAAAAGATTGAAGACTCTAAACAACTACAACTAGGATTATAAAAACCCGTCAGTCACTCATTTTGACGATTTCGTTTTACAGGGGATAATGAAAGTAGGTCTTGTGTGAGGTTTGTATTGGTTTTGAAACTCAGTAAGTCACTGATCTGCCTTATGAGGACAAAATTACAAGTTTTTGGAATACTAACTGGAGCGACATTGACTAGGTGAGACTTGCGAATTTTCATTTTGAGCCTATTTTCAATTTTGAAAAAATAGGCTTATGAGATCACCTTTTGTCCGTGTGTGTGTGCGTGTGTGTGTGTGTGTGTGTGTGATTCGTGTGTGTGTTCCCCCCTAATAAAATCTAAACGGCAGGAGCGATTTCAATGAAACTCGGAAAGTTCATAGCACTATTCCCGGCGACCTCGACCGTGCCCTTCAAATTTTGTTACGACTCACCAATCCAACATGGCGGCTGTGCGAAATATTTCACCAGCATTCAATATCTCCGAAACTATTACCGATATTACCCTGACATTTTCTATGGTGATAGAGGGAACTACTATAAGTTCACTTATGTGACTTTTGAAAACCTGGTAACTACAAAACCAACATGGAGACCAAGCGAATTTGCGACTTTTAAATAGATGTTTCTCGCGATTTGACCAACCAAACGCAATGAAACTTGGTACAGTATATATTTATATACATTGTAATGCACCGTCATCTAACTTCGTTCAATTGTTTACATAATCACAAGATGGCGGATGTGCGAAATATTTCACCGGCATTCTATATCTCTGAAACTATTAGCGGTATCTCCCTAACATTTTGTACGGAGATAAAGGGCACTACTGGAAGACCACCTATAAGACTTTCAAAAACCGGTTAACTACAAAACGAACATGGCGGCCAAGCGAATTTGAAAATTTTAAATAGACCTTTCTCGCGATTTAATGTTCCAAGCGCACTGAAACCTGGTACAGGAAATATTTATACCCATTGTAATCCACTGGTATCTAATTTAGTTCAATTGTTTACATAACCTCAAGATGGCGGCAGTGCGAATTTTAAAATTAAGTTTTTATTTCTTGTGATGTAGTCATGCGATCGAAGTGAAAGTTTGAATAATGAACCTACGCAATAATTTTCCTTTAATGGTACATGACTCTATGGCCTATACATTTAACAATCCAACATGGCGACCATCCGAAATATTTAGACGATACTGAATATCTACGAATCTATTTTAGCAATCAAACTGCATTTTTTAATGTTCATAGGGGCTATGAACTTAAGTTCACCTATAGGACTTTAAATATCCTGGTGATCAGAAATCCAACATGGCGGTGACGCGAATTATAAATATTCACATGGACGTTTCTCGCAATTTAACCAGCCTCGTGCAGTGAAACTTGGTACAGTAAATCCTTATACGAATGTTAATCCACTGGCATCTAATTTACTTCAATTGTTTCCATAACCTCAAGATGGCAGCTGTGAAAAATTTTAAAATCTCCTTGTTTTTTCTTGTGTCCTAATTATGCGATTGAAGTTTGAATACTACACGTTCACAATAATCTGCATGTAACAGTACATAACTCTAGGACCTACATATATAAAATCCAACATGTCGACCATCCGAAATATTTAGTCGGTTCTTAATATCTACGAATCTATTACAGCAATCAAACAGAAATTGTGTATGTTGATAGTGGCAATTAATATAAGTAGGATATATGAAAATAGGCTGTATAGTTCTTCACGGAACTACTTGTTATTTAAGAAGAAGCTTGTTTACCATCTCTTTATGAATGCAGCACATTTGCAGTTGTTTATTGGCAGGCTATGCTCTACCGGTTATACCGTCCAACTTGACAGTTCTTCAATCAGCTTGGCAGTGTTGCCAACGCGCTGAGGGAGCGCGATCAGCTGATTTGAACACCGTTCACTTTCTTATACCTAAACCGCAGATCTTTCACAACTACGGTTACCGACGACTCACTACCATAGAAAAGATCAGCTTCGCAAGAGTCGGACGTTCCTTTCTGCGATAATACGCATAGATATGCCGACGTATAGCATCTTGCTGATAACTGTCTATATTTGTAACTCGTTTGGAAAGATTCCTGTTCGTACCCTGTGTTGCAATCTTCCCAGGTCCTTGCTCCTCGGCACGGTATTTCTCCTTCTCGATTGCAATAAATGAGGAACGACTGACTGGTGTTTTTAGAATCAGACATTTTCTGCACTGGCCCCACAGATAATAGAGTGCTACCACCGTCTTTCTCTCGACGAAATACTCGCGCACATTACACAACATTTCACGAGCCTGACTCCTCAGAAGAGTGCCTTGTATAATTCCTTTCTTTTCCTTGGCATTTGCTTGCCGTGGGATAGAACTGCCCTCTGACAATGTGAAATTCACTCAAAGATTCACACACAGTTAGTTCACGAATACTCGCACGGACTTAAAATTATTCTACGACTACATTAAACTAATGCGCCTCTAATATATTATATTACGTATCGCACCGGTAAGGGTCTTGTACTTCTATACTACTAAAGAGGAAGTATGCAACTACGTGATATTCGAAAGAAAAAGCAAACGAATGACAAAATAGCACAACAGGACCGAACACTGCGCGCCGAGTGGGATAGCATTACCACGTGGGAAATACAGTATAAACAATGGCTGGTGACAAGAGCAACGCCTCGTCAGATTGCCTTATCGATGTAAGCTGCTGCCAAAGATAGGCTGGTTTAATGTAATTCTTCTGCTCGCTACTAGACGGCGACGAAACATAAACTTGAAAGTAAGGACCTCGGACATGAAGCAAATCCAGTGTATACAGCGAATGATAAATTTACTGATCATTGGATATCAGCGTGGATTTATTTTTCTGGATACACTTTGTGTCTGTGGTCCTACATTACTCGGACATATTTCCGTTACATAAAAATAGTCTAAAATTAAGTTAAATATTATGTAAATGTTTCTTAGATATTGCTTTTTTTGAATAATTTGCCTTTTCGGTCTTATTAAGGGCAACAAATACAATTATATTCGAATAATTGATACGTACGAATTAGCGACAAGTCGAGACATCTAGCGGACTTTTCATATGGGCATACAAGTCACATTCCATTTCCTTGACAATATTCTTTAGATACGATTGTCTTGGTCGTCTCCTTGGTTTGTTTCCCACACATTTTCCTTCAAAAATTACCTGGAGGTGAGTGTCATGTCTGAGTATGTGTCCCATGAATTTTCCTTTCCTTTCCTTGATTCTCCTGAAGTTGGTTCAGAACAAGCTCATTTGTCTTTCCTTCCATCCTTCATATTACTCTTCCAAGCTGACTTTCCATATGTATTAATCCACTGAGGTATAACATTTTACAAATAGTTGCCGATTTATTCAACAATCAAACGACAAATTCTAGGTCATCTCCTCGTCATCAAAGAGGATAAACAGGATTCCTATGATAGAACAAGTAGTTCCGTGAAGAACTATACAGCCTATTTTCATATATCCTACTTATGTTAAGTGCCTCTATCTACATACAAAATTTCAGTTTGATTGCTGTAATAGATTCTTAGATATTGAGAACCGACTAAATATTTTGGATGGTCGCCTTGTTGGATTTTATGTAGGTCCTAGAGTTATATACTGTTACATGAAGATTGTTGTGTACGTGTAGCATTCAACCTTCAATCGCATGATTAGGACACAAGAAGTAACAAGGAGACTTTAAAATTTCGCACAGCTGCCATCTTGTGGTTATGGAAACAATTGAAATAAATTTGATGCCAGTGGATTAACATTCGTATAAGGATTTACTGTACCAAGTTTCACTGCACTCGGATGGTTAAATTGCGAGAAAAGTCCATGTGAATATTTATACTTCGCTTCGCCGCCATGTTGGATTTGTGATCACCAGGTTATTTAAAGTCCTATAGGTGAACTTATGTTCATAGCCCCTATGAACATTGTAATCTTTCAATTCTTGCCACAAGATGGCTTCACCCAGAGAAGCCATTTGTAACTTTGAAGATACAAAATTTAAATAAAACTGAATATTCTGCCTCATAAATGGCCTTTCTTTAAATTTTAAGCAACTGACATAATTGGTATTGTAATTAAACAAATCCACCTTATCGAAACTCTTCTTATCTCCGGGCGTGTGCAGATATTCTGAAAGGACTGGCTCGTACATAGGCCTTACCAAAACCTCCTATAAATTAATAAAGATGAAGGAAGGTTTACATGCATCTAACTAAAAAGAAACTATCCAATTTAAATTTACTTTATATTCTGAAGCTGCATGCAAGAAATTGATAAATATAATAAAAAGAGTGACACACAAGAAATGCAATTAAAAATATATAATATAATAATATAATAATAATAATATTTAGGCCTTTAAAGATTTATTATTTGTTTTTCACATTACCGGTAATGCCGTCGTCTGCCCAATATGTCCATTTCATCACCACTTTGAAGCTGGTCAGCCATGCCATTATGGTTTACCGCCATGAAGGTCTTCTTCAAGTTAGCACAGTTATCTTGATGGGTATTAGCCCTACTATGATTGTGGCATTACAGCCAGAACCCAATCACGTGGTACCCTCCATACTAAAACAATTCGGAGGTACCGTACGGTCTTCAAGCTTTCCGTAGAAACACCAAGCGCTCAGCTCAAGAGAGACACCCTACACGACCTGACATCTCAAAGTCCAGCGAGACAATCCCTTCCGCCGTGCACTAGGTCGCTTGCTACAACACGTCTCCCAGCCACAGCTCCTTCCAGGAAGTCTTCACAGAATTGCTATTGTCATACGCCTGTTTGTCCAGACCACTCATTGCATTTGCTCGGCCGCTTCCTCATCACCCCCTCGGGGTGAGCGAGCATACCTGCTCGAGACAATAGTGTCCATTAAGTGTTGCCTCCTGCACGTGTGACCAGAACATTAACCTGACTCCTGGTTCGGTGGTCTGAACAATATTAATAAACTTTCTTAGACAACATACGATTAGAGCTAGCTTCAGAATCTCGTCAAAAGTGACCTAAAATACATTGAATAATTAATAATAAAAAGCATACGTATATGATAATAGTAATAATAATAATAATGACACTGCGTCTACTGCAGACGTGTCCAATGCAATTGAACACGTTGCCAACACGATAACATGATATAAAGAAATAATAAACCCACTAGCCTACATTAAAACTGTCATGGGGAACTCATAAAATATAGGTTACAGAACGCCCCCTTGCTTTTCATTCATTTGGTCCTATACCATAGAATAAAAAGCAATCCTTTTAGGCATGACTTCCCTTCCAAAATCCTAACTCCTTCCTTCCACAAATATATACACAACCAACAGGGCTACTAGGATATGTACATCCTCAGATTGGAAATATTGTAAATCCCTAGCACCCTTCCGTCCTTTGTAAGGAGCTCTTACGCACAGGCCCCTAATTTCCGTGCAATTACATACGGTCCTTCATACAAATGAAAAAATTTACTCACCAATTTCTGGTCTGCGGACGAGACATGAGGCACCCTTAAAAGCACAAGGTCACCTACATCTAACTTATCTCCTGCCCGCTTCCCTTGCTGCTTCTGCCGTTTCTTACTGGCCTTACATAAATGTTCCCCAGCTAACCTGATACTTAAATCTCTGGGTACGGCCTCCCCTGTCCTCAAACCCAAAATCATGGCAAGTTCGCTGACAGGCTTCCTGCCCAGCTGGACTTCTATGGGAGTGCGACCCGTGCTCTCGTGTTTAGTTACATTGAGCCAACGCTCAACGTCCTCAAGCATCGAAAACCAGGCATTATGTCGCTCACTCACATAGGTCCTAAACATGCGCCCTAGTTCTCTCATTACTCTCTCAGACATGTTTCCTTGGGGATACCTAATAGAGGAATACGTACACTGTATTCCCAGTTCACTCAACTTGGTCCTCCATATCTTCGAGGTGAACTGAGAACCGTGGTCTGAGAGTATTCGGAGTGGCTTACCAAACTCCGGAACATATTTCCCCAGTATGCAATTTACACAACCCCTCCCCGTGGCCTGTCTTAGAGGATAGAGCTTAACATACTTAGAAAAGGCATCAACAACGACAAACACATATTGGTAGCCATACTGAGACTTCACCAACGGCCCATAGAGGTCAACACACACCAACTCACCTGGTTTCTGAGTTAGAACAGCCTGCCTTGGCCCCTCTAAATACCTTGTGGGGTGCTTGCACTTCTGAGACAACTCACATGTTGCTAGGGTTTTTCTGACTCCCCTGCCCATGTTTTTCCAGAAGAAGTTCTCCTGAATAGCACCCAACACCTTCTCTGCACCATAGTGGCCTAACTCGTTATGATAAAACCAGATAATATCATACCTCAAAGACTTAGGAACCCACACGCACCATCTCTTGCCAAAGCATTTCCTAGTTAGCAAGTCGTTAAAAAGCCTGAATTCCTTATTACCCCTCTTAGCAATGCTCATATGTTCCATTTCCTCGAGTTCCCGATAAATGTCTTGAATCTCCTCGTCCTTGCATTGTTCCTCTCTCATTTTACCCAACTTTAACCTCTCCCCGTCCCTATCTGAAATCTTAGTTACACAGACCAAAATTCCTTCCTCTCTCCTAGCTTCAACTCCCTCCCCAGCAATTTCCGGGTGGCGACTCACAAAATCCGCGAATGCGTTTTCTGACCCTTTTACGTGAAATATATCAAAATCGTACTCTTGGATCGCCAATATCCACCTAGAAAGCCGGTTCGAGGTTATCCTACATGTCCTAAGAAACGTAAGTGCGTTATGGTCTGTATAGATTAGGAATTTCCGGCCAAGCACATAGGTCCGGAACTTGCCCAGCGAATACACAATGGCTAGCAATTCCTTCTCACTAGTAGTGTATCTTTTCTCCGCGGAATTTAGACCTCTACTAGCGAGTGACACGATGCCTAGATTACCATCCCCATCCTTTTGACAAAGCACCCCTGCTAACCCTAAGTCGCTAGCATCTGTCATCACTATATACTGACTATCCTGCCCGGGGTACCTAAGTGTGACAGCATCCCTAAAACCCTCTTTAAGTTTGATGAATGCCTCATCGTGTTCCTTTTCCCAAACCCACTTAGAATTCTGTTTAAGTAACCCGCTAAATGGCCCGCACAGCTGCGAATACCGCAGTACAAACCTCTTGAAATAATTACATACCCCCAGAAAAGAGCGAAGTTGTTTGACGTTACGTGGTGTCCGAGTGTTGATTATGTTGTCTAATTTTGACCCTTCTGGCGTAACCCCCTGTGGTGTAATAGTGTGGCCTAAAAACGTGATCTGTTGTGCACAAAAGGTCGCCTTCTTAAGTTTCACTGTGAACCTGGCCCGATGCAACTTCCCCAAAACGATTCTAAGGTGTTCCATGTGTTCCCCAAATGTACGTGATGCTATGACTAAGTCATCGATGTAACTGGCTGTGAAATCCCCTGTGTCGTGTCCCAGAGCGATGTTAAGTGCGCGAATGAGCCCAGCTGACGATGTTTTCATACCAAAAGGAATCCGTGTAAATTGTAACAGCTGGTTTTTGTAACAAAAAGCCGTGAATTGCCTATCCTCCTTCCGTAAGGGTACCTGCCAAAAACTAGCACTCAAATCTAATGTGGACAGCCATTCTTTACCCCCAAATCTCTGAACTAAATCCTCAGTAGTTTCCGGTCGCTGATGATCCGGCGCAATGCGTTTATTAGCTTGTCTTGCATCCAAACATAGCCTAACTGACCCATCCTTCTTAATCACTACTACCAACGGATTGACATACTGGCTCCTACTGAATTCGATCACCCCATCGTCTAGCATCTGCGAAATGACATCATCTACTGCTTTGACATGGGCGTGTGGTATCGGGTATCTAACACCATTAAAACTAGACCTATCGGTGATCTCGAAACTATGCTCGTACACATGTGTCCTACCAGGTTTGTCAGAGAACACCTCACTGTGGTCTCTCAAGACCTCTAACAACTGAGCCTTCTGCTCTACCTCCAACATGGTATCTTCCACAACACATGAAAATTCGCCTTCACGCTCCTCTTCCACTACCATAATACAACTTTGAATATCCTCTGATACCATGTCGCTACTAACCTCACTGACTTCTTCCTCTTCATTTAAAACCTGGACACACACTGATATACTCACAAAAGTTCCCGAGTCCACCTGATAACTCAGACTAATCGTATCAAAATTCTCACCCCACTTGAATCTCACCTTAGATTCGCCGTAATCAAGCTTACACATCTGACTGCTTAACCAATCCGCACCCAATATGACAGGATACACTAAATTCGCGACCACTAGAAAACTCTGACGACCACATTTCTCATCAATGTACATAGGTGCGACAACCTGTCTACGCACTCTCTGTGACTTAGTCCCAACAGCAGACAATATAAATATATTGGACACAGGAATCTCCTCTATGGCTTCTCCTTTACTCTTAACCTCATCATAAAAGCCTGCCTTAATGCAAGAACACATGCTCCCTGAGTCCAATAAGGCATCGACGACTTGACCCCATATCTTCACCTTAATCACAGGACTGATCAACGTAGGCTCACATCTCTCCTGTGTAACCTCAACCTGGTCATCTAACAATTCCTTTCTAACATCAAGGTCGTATTCTATCTTCTTCAACACATGAACTGGAATACTGGGATGGGACCCTCTATCTGACCATCTTAAAGAGCCCTGTTCCCGTTTAAATTACTCGGCTGAGCTGGCTGTCTCTCTTCTTCACGCCCCCTATTCTCTAACTGCCTTTGTTCCCCAGGTCCCCGATTTTCTGCCTGCCTCTGTTCTCCGCGCCCCCTATTCCGAAAATTCCCTTGGTCACCCCTATCCCTATTTACAAAATTTCCTCTATCATTCCTCACAAAGTTACCTGGCCTATCAATATTCCTACGCTCATAATGCCTATTCCCTTCCTCCTGATACCCTGGATCGTAATTTCCTTCCCTTCCCTGTTCTTGCCTTTTGCCTCCCATTCTACCCAAAGTATCAAACCTTTCTAACACACGTTCCGTGTCCTTAATCGTATTTACATCCTGCATGACTACGGCCATCTTCACCTCATCAGAAAAATGACGGGCCATACGCCTAACAATATCACCTTCAGAAAAACTAGTGTCTTAATTCTGACTGATAAGGACATGTGTGAGGAAATACTCCGTCATGCTCACCCCCTGATTCGACTGATACCTCCCAAATGAAATCTTGTCTCTTTCTCTTCCTTTAGTCTGTTCGTTCCAGAACTTTCCCTCAAACTTCTGCCTAAAATCTTCTAACGCCTGAAAACCTCCCCTAAAAACTTGATACCAAGATTTAGCCTCCCCCACAAAAGCTAATGATATGATTTCCTCAACAATATCCCAGTCTAAAGTCCTATCTTCTAACCCTTTCGAAAACCTCTTCTGAACAACTTTAACAAACTCCATAGGGTTAAACTGCCTTCCACTAAATTTAGGTAAGTCAGATTCCCGATAGAAGTTACTATGTCCTACAGAGTGATTACAATTTTCCTTATTTGACTTGGCCTGATTCAGCTCTCTTCTTAATTTCAAATTTTCGCTCTCATTAAAGGATTTCAGTTCACTAATCTCCTTTTTTTACACTCTTATCTACCATCGTTACTCTGGCTGAAGACACCGCTAACTCCTGTTCCAAAAACACCTGCTTATTTCTAACCTCAGTTATATCCTTCATCTCTTCCTCTACAACTATCAACCTCTCACTAACTTCTTTCTTGACAATGACTACCTCATTACTCACCTCGCCTATCTGCTTATCAACAGTATCCATAATGCCCTGCCTCAGTAAGCTCATCTTCTCCTCAACTTGCTCGAATCTTTTATCTACCATCTCAATTCTACTAGCAATTTCCTGACGAATTTCCTTATAGCCTTTACTCATACTTTCTACAATCTTATTAATTTTGCTCTCTAAATCCGTACTTTGAATGTCTATCTTAGTACTAAAATCACTGCTCTGATTATTAATTTGAGTACTTAAATCACTACTCTGAGTATCCATTTTAGTACTTAAATCACTTAGCTTACTACTGAATTTAGACATCATCTGCTCCATTAACTTGATCATCTGTGAGTTTTCCCCCAGCCCTACATTTTCCTCGTCACTATTCACTCCCATTCCTAACTCCTTGCTAGTTGCAACATCATCTTTCTCGGCCCCCTCACGTCCCTCCAACGTACCAGAAATCACATCCTTATCGGCCATTTTACTAAGAACTACTCTCGAATTTGTGGAATCTGACCGCTTATTGGTCTGCCTGTTTGACTGACTCCTGCCTCTTCTAGAATGACAAAGAGTGCTTCGGTCAACACTTCTAGATCTCAACGTTAATAAATCAGGCTCACTCTTATTACTTAGCATCCCCTCCAAAATCACTGAACATATATACCCTTCTTAAAATACCCGATCAGATTTCAAAAATTACCCGTGCGTACTGCCATACTATGCACCAGCCAGCCTTATTCACGCTCCATAGTTGGGCGCCATTTGTAATCTTTCAATTCTTGCCACAAGATGGCTTCACCCAGAGAAGCCATTTGTAACTTTGAAGATACAAAATTTAAATAAAAATGAATATTCTGCCTCATAAATGGCCTTTCTTTAAATTTTAAGCAACTGACATAATTGGTATTGTAATTAAACAAATCCACCTTATCGAAACTCTTCTTATCTCCGGGCGTGTGCAGATATTCTGAAAGGACTGGCTCGTACATAGGCCTTACCAAAACCTCCTATAAATTAATAAAGATGAAGGAAGGTTTACATGCATCTAACTAAAAAGAAACTATCCAATTTAAATTTACTTTATATTCTGAAGCTGCATGCAAGAAATTGATAAATATAATAAAAAGAGTGACACACAAGAAATGCAATTAAAAATATATAATATAATAATATAATAATAATAATATTTAGGCCTTTAAAGATTTATTATTTGTTTTTCACATTACCGGTAATGCCGTCGTCTGCCCAATATGTCCATTTCATCACCACTTTGAAGCTGGTCAGCCATGCCATTATGGTTTACCGCCATGAAGGTCTTCTTCAAGTTAGCACAGTTATCTTGATGGGTATTAGCCCTACTATGATTGTGGCATTACAGCCAGAACCCAATCACGTGGTACCCTCCATACTAAAACAATTCGGAGGTACCGTACGGTCTTCAAGCTTTCCGTAGAAACACCAAGCGCTCAGCTCAAGAGAGACACCCTACACAACCTGACATCTCAAAGTCCAGCGAGACAATCCCTTCCGCCGTGCACTAGGTCGCTTGCTACAACACGTCTCCCAGCCACAGCTCCTTCCAGGAAGTCTTCACAGAATTGCTATTGTCATACGCCTGTTTGTCCAGACCACTCATTGCATTTGCTCGGCCGCTTCCTCATCACCCCCTCGGGGTGAGCGAGCATACCTGCTCGAGACAATAGTGTCCATTAAGTGTTGCCTCCTGCACGTGTGACCAGAACATTAACCTGACTCCTGGTTCGGTGGTCTGAACAATATTAATAAACTTTCTTAGACAACATACGATTAGAGCTAGCTTCAGAATCTCGTCAAAAGTGACCTAAAATACATTGAATAATTAATAATAAAAAGCATACGTATATGATAATAGTAATAATAATAATAATGACACTGCGTCTACTGCAGACGTGTCCAATGCAATTGAACACGTTGCCAACACGATAACATGATATAAAGAAATAATAAACCCACTAGCCTACATTAAAACTGTCATGGGGAACTCATAAAATATAGGTTACAACATAAAGAGATTCAGTTTGATTGCTATAATAGATTCGTAGATATTCAGAGCCGTCCAAATATTTCGGATGGTCGCCATGTTGGATTATTAAATGTATAGGCCATAGAGTCATGTACCAATAAAGGAAAATTATTGCGTAGGTTCATTATTCAAACTTTCACTTCGATTGCATGATTACGACACAAGAAATAAAAACTTAATTTTAGAATTCGCTCAGCCACCATTTTGAGGTTATGTAAACAATTGAACTAAATTGGATACCAGTGCATTACAATGTGTATAAAGATTACCTGTACCAGATTTCATTGCGTTTGGAACATTAAATCGCGAGAAAGGTCTATTAAAATTTTTAATTCGCTTGGCCGCCATGTTCGTTTAGGAGTTAACCGGTTTTGGAATGTCTTATAGATGAACTTCCAGTAGTGTCCTTTATCTCCGTACAAAATTTCAGGGTGATACCGCTAATAGTTTCAGAGATATAGAATGCCGGTGAAGAATTTCGCACAGCTGTCATCTTGAAGTTATGTAAACAATTGAACGAAGATAGATGTCGGTGCGTTACAATGTGAATAAACATATACTGTACCGAGTTTCATTGCGTTTGTTTGGTTAAATCGCGAGGAACGTCTATTTAAAAGTCGCAACTTCACTTGGCCGCCATGTTGATTTTGTAGTTACCAGGTTTACAAAAGTCTGATAGGTGAACTTGTATTAGTCCCCTTGATCGCCGTACAAAATTTTAGTGTGATATAGGTAATAGTTTCGGAGATATTTAATGCTGGTGAAATATTTCGCACAGCCGCCATGTTGGATTGTTGAGACGTAACAAAATTTGAAGGGCACTGTTGGAGTCGCCCGGAATAGTGCTATGAAATTACCGAGTTTCATTGAAATCTCTCCAACCGTTTAGAAGTTATTAGGGGGACACACACACACACCATCACACACACACACGCACACACAGACACACGGACAAAATTGAAAATAGGCTAAAAATAGCCTTGCATGCATAGCTAAATAATCTGATGTTTATTGAAAACTTAAGTCGAGAAATAACCAGTGCAATTAGGATGACTGCAATAAACATAGCGTAGCTTGTCTCCTCATGGCGGACGCAATAAGCGATATGCAGCCATGACGAGCTCATTCCACGAAATCGTAACTGGGCCTACATTTGCAAAGGATGTAGTTCACTCCTCCGCTTGTATCACGATTTACATACACAAGTAATATTCCAACAGTGTCAGCCATTAGGCAGACATTTTCCGTGTGAATTATGCACAAGCAAAGTATAGTCAACCCCAAGCAAATCCCATTAAACGCCTTGTATAAGGTGCGTTCAAAAAGTATCGAGCCGGAGGCTGGGATGCACAAACCTGTAACGACATCGGCTAATCATGGCGTGTGTAACGAGGTGTGGTTCTGACCAGAGCGTGGAAGGTCTCAGCCCATCGCTAGAGGGCACGCGTGCACGCCACAAGACGATACAAAGCGAGCAGCAGCATGCATCAATCGTTCAACGCTGCCAGTAATGCAGTCGTTCTTTCTTGACCAAGATGGCTCCCTTCTGATACACTTTAGGCCACACGGGACAACATTGAAAGCCTAGCGTTACTCGCAAACCTTGACCACCCTTCGACAAGCGATCAAAACAAAACGACCAGGCAATCTCACCCGTGGGGTCATTCTGCTCCACGACAATGCACGACCTCATACGGCCAACACAATCGCGGCACTACTGCAGAAATCCAAATGGAAGGTTCTTGGCCACCCTCCATACAGTCCAGACTTCTCTCCCTGTGATTACGCCATGTTTGGTCCCCTGAAAAGGGCTCTGCGGGGCCAACGATTCACCTCGGACGCCGACGTCCAGCTGTACGCGCGGAACTGGTTCACATCGCAGCCCAGGGAATTTTATAAGACAGCCATTCACCGCCTCGTGTCACAGTGGGACAAGTGCCTCAACAGCGAGGGCCAATAATTCTAACATACAGGTACTGGTTTCTGTATGCCTCCGGCTCGTTACTTTTTGAACGCACCTTATATGTGTGGTATTGTAAAACAAATGAACACCACATCATAGATTGTGCAAGTTACGAGATAAATATATAGAATTTTAATCGCCGATATTATAAAATTTGATTTTTGTAAAAGTTTTATTTGTCGAAACCCATAATGTGACAAAGGTTACAGACTAACGAGTTTACATTTCGTGACTTACGGGATTTCAAAAAGCACTAATTTGATGATCGTACTACCACTGCTAACTACTCACTAGATGCAACCCTTCGTAGAGGATTGGAATAAAGTGCAAGGATAGGAGGGTGCTCTACAATCTGTACAGAAACCAGACAGCAGTTATTTGAGCCGAAGGACATGAGAGAGAAGCTGGTATTCAGAAAGGTGTACGGAAGGCTGCAACTTATCACACAATCTATATATTATTCTGGACATTGAACAAGCATTGAAGGAAATTGGAGAACATTTCAAAGTAGGAGTAAAGATTCAAGGAGAAATAATTTCAACTCTGAGACTTGTTGATGACATCATCATCTTAGCCGGCACGCCAGAGGCTTTGAATGAGTTTTTAAATGGTATGGATTCTGTTTTGAGGAAATAAATTCTAATGAAAATGAATAAATGTAAAACAAGGTATTTGAATGCAGCCGAAATAAATCAGAAACTCCTATGGATGTCAAATTGGCAGATGAAAAGCTAAAGGAAGTAGGAGACTTGTGTTATTTTCGGAGCAAAATAACCAGCGATGGACGAAACAAAGGGGATATAAAAAGTAGGTTGGCTCAGACAATGAATGAATTTCTACAGATAACGAATCTGTGCACATCGAATATAGATTTAGGTATTAGAAAGCAATTTTTAAAAACCATTGTCTGGAGCGTGGCGCTCTATGGAAGTTGGAGCAGCAGAAAAGAGCAGAATTGATGCGTTTGTCATGTGGTGTTACAGAAGAATGATGAAGATCTTATCGGTAGATAGAGCAACGTGGCGAGTGGGCGAGGGGAGATGTTTCTGGCGACTGTTAATGAAGAGAAGAGATAGGTTGGTAGGAAACATACTAAGGCACCCAGGAAGAGAAAACTTAGGTATAGAGGGAAGGGTTGAAGACAAAACCTATAGGGGTAGACGATGGTTAAAATATGTTAAACTGATTGCCTCGGATGTAGGGTGTGGTAGCTATGTAGAGATGAAACGATTAGTTCAGGACAGGGAGGAAAGGAGAACTGCATCAAACCAGTCCACATACTTAAGACTCAAATAACAACATTTATCTGAATATTAATAATAATCAATGTTAATAATTGGACATAACGAAAACTGTAGGCAACAAACTTTTTCTCGCTCTTGCTAATTTATCAAAAGACGCATAACAACTGAGGTATTTAGGACCTTGAATGTTGGTCTAGTTTTCCGAGTTATGGTTTTATACGAAGCGAGGTAAACGGATTTTGTGTGTTGGCTTTCCTTAATTTTATATTGACTTGTGTTGACGCAAACTGTGATGTCATGTTGTTTGGTCCGTGAGATTTTGCTATTAATATTCCAATTTTAAAGGTAGAAAGCGTAAACTTTCTGATATCATATGTTCATTTGTCATTAGGTTTTTAATCTTCATTAATATAACCGTTAATCACGTGAGTTTTAATTTTATTGCATTTCCTAAGACATACCGTAATATTCGAGTGAGGAAGCAGGGTAATTCAATGCAAGACTTAACACATCGTTCCTTGAATAGAGTTCAAGACGAGATTTAAGTTGTAGTAGTGATCAGTTGTATATTTTGAAGACAGAATGATTTTCAAAATTTTAGCACCATACTTGTTTTTAATGTGACGCGATCTTCATGGGGAAGGGATTTTCGGGTTTTCATTCTCTACAGCCATCAAGTTTGATGCTTCTGGACATTTCGTATTTGTGGTTTATGTAGAGGCAATGTGAAGGGATGAGCTGTGGCAGTGGTAGCCGATCCTTGATGTTAGCCCATGATGATGAGGAATGTACAGTGAGTCCGGGAATGTTCTCCGCAGCGCCTACATGCGTCTGCGAAAGCTAGCTGCAGCAGTTACTTTGGTAGCACGGCTGCCGCTTGCAACATAGCAAATAAACAGTAAACTTTGTACTCACCACATCCATTCATAACAGATGCTGGAACCATTGACGGTACATCACTATTTTTCCGTAATCAGTTTGTTTTAATTCATGAACCACGGTAGCTTTATAAGGGAACAACTGAAGCTTGTCTCTTACAGCTTTATGTGCTGTCGACTTAGAGATTCCTGTTTGTTGAGCTAATTTTCGTGTTGATTTACTTGGACTACGCAGCATTATATCGGAGATTTCATCAAGTTTTTCGTCTGTTAAAAGCGTAGACCTGTCTGTTCCCGGTACATCGTGAACTGAGCCAGTCACACGAAATTTACTTACCAAATCCCGAACGGTATCACGGTTTGGACACTTTGAATTAGAAAACCGCGCCTGAAATCTTAATTTTACATTTTCTGTAAACCGATCGCCTTCGCGAAGAACGTATTCCACCAACAAATAAAAACTCTCTCTTCAGTAGTAAACATTACCGCCTGTATACTGTTGCACTCTTCCAATAATCTATCTGAACGCTCGCTTATTGTAATACTCACTGAATACATGCAGGCTCGCTCGCTTATCGCAATACACACTGACAGACCACACGGGGGAGTCCCGCTTTGGAGGACACAGTGAAGTGCAGCCAACTAAACTCATGACTCAACCACTCACAGCGGCACGTACCCACTGCGGAGAACATTCTCGGGCGCCCTGTATTAACTTCAACAGAACAAAATATACATTTTAAAATATACTTACTTTGATGAAGCTATAACTAAAGCGGATGTGCGCGGATATTTACGCCGTGCGGATATAGTTTGCATGGCTGTGCGGATAGCGGATACGCTGCGGATAATGTTTGGAGAAAATTAGCGGATAGTTTTAGAATACAATGCAATCTTTTTGAATATCATTTCTAGGAGCCGGATGGTTATGAAATCTAAATCATTCCCACTCCTATGTGGGGTCGATGTTTCTGACAGCTCTCCTCCATTTAACCCGGTCATGCGCATCCTCTTCTGACAACTGTTTTTCTCCGAGGTCCTCCTGTACACAATCCATCCATCTTCGTTTAGGTCTGCCTCGCATTCTCACTACCTGTATTTCCATGTCTAGCATCTTCCTCCCCACGAAGGATTCCTCTCTTCTTCTCACATACCCGTACCATTGAAGTCACTTTTCTTGTATTTTCTTAGATATTTCCACAACCTTCAATGTTCCTCTTATTTTGACATTTTCCACTCTATCACGCTTAGTCACTCCACTCATCCACGTGAGCATTTTCATTTCCGTGATGCCAAGCCTGTTCGTGTGCGTTTTGCGTGCAGGCAATGTTTCAGAGCCATACAGCAATGCTGGTCTTACGACAGTATTATATATAGTTTCCCTTAACCCTAGGCTTGATCCTGCGGTCACAGAGCACTCCTGGCATTTTCCTCCAGTTCATCCATCCTACCTGAATCCTGTGTGACACTTCCACATCCAGAGTTCCATCCCCAGTCACCACCGAACCCAGGTATTAGAACTCATCCACTCTATATAAGATGATTATTTAGGCTAATCTCATTCAAATTATGTTATTAAGCATAATTACGCTATCACTCCGAACTGCTGTGAAAAGGTGCAATTCTGGCTGTAAAACATCCATTTTAAACATAGCATATGGTATACATAGCTTTAGGGACTTTCTGCTTAAATGAATAAATGTGTTGTTTAATATTTATCCAATTACAATATTATTGTAATAGCGGGTTCGGTGGCGTAGTGGGTAGCATGCTGAAGTGCTGTGCCCAAGATACTGGGATCAAACCCGTCCGAAGTCGTCGGAATTTTTAAGAGCGTTAAAAATCCTTCAGTATGCCTTCCTTCGAAGGGGAAGTAAAGCCGGCGGTCCCATGTCATAGATTTATAGCATGTAAACGATCCTTCCACAGACTAAACTTGTGTGGAGCTAAATTTCTATGTTAGATTTCGTTGGAACGCTCTATCAAAGTTCCAACGTTCACCACCACTAGGTATCATTGACATCTGGTAGCGAAAGTTGGAACTACTTGAAATTGAACGGAACTTGTAGATCTCTCTATGGGTGTCCGCTGAAAGCAGCTACAGCCTCTGGTGAGCTGAACATGTCCTCGGACACTCCCGGAACTAAAAGCCATACGATAAATAAAATAAATATTATTGTAATGCCAGTAGACTCAGAGAAGAAACGTGCGGATGCGGGTAAGGATACCGTTTTGATGTGTAACATCTTTCCACTCGGTATCTGGATATTTCTGTGGGAGTGATTTTGGAAAAGAGACGGAAGTGGATGGGACGGAAACAATAAGCGCGCGCGGTGGCGGAGATCGGTACAACGACGTACTGTAAGCCATGTGACTATGTGGAATGTAAATCGCATACGGTTTACCTCAAGATTTGGAGGCCCCATTAAAGAAATTGCTTCAATAAATCATCTTTAAATTGTTGTTCTTTGGTGTGAAAATATTCATTGTATCATATTTGCTGAAAACAATTACCATTTATTAAATCTTCATACTTTTGCTGTATTCTTATTTAATGAAAGCACTCGATACCTCGAGTGCTATATCGCATCAACCAACACTCCAAACAACGTAGGAATTCAGTATATTAACACCGACTACTAACAATAATTGAAACTTCGTTGGTCCAAATTGCTTAATCACTTTGTATTTTGTAATGAAAACACCCATACATAGCCCAAAAGTTACACTTCTAACATGTGCAGATGAACTTGCCAGCTGATTGAAATCGAGTTCGTAGTTGTCTGCGTGAACCGCTAGATGGCACGCATAATCGGTGTCGCCAGTTTCTCGTGGGAGTTTCCACTATTATCATATTAAGCTATTTGGTTGGTTAAACGTATCATTGGGAGAAACGCCTTTAATATACCTACTGCACACCTAATTTTTAATCGCGCCTATTATTGGCAGTGCGCTATATCGGCAATAAGAGGCCATTTTCAATAACACCGCCGGCATGGGTTCACTAACTGGCCGGTATAAAGCGCAGCTCGCATCAAGTAGGCAGTGGATTGCTCCCGCATACAGTTGCAGGTATATGTCACTACTTCTTAGGGTGGAACGTTGGTATAGGGCAAAAAATGGTTTTCTGTATTACCCCTTCTAATAGTGATTAAAATTTGTCTTTTTAAGCGAGAAGTTATTCTACAAAGTTTTATTGTGATAGAACCACATCTTGAGATGCCGCAAAAGACTTGAACATCATGTTTTGTCTTTAAATTTTCTAATTTTCTAGAATTTTATTTTATATTTTATTGATGGTTTTTTGTGTTTATTATTTCAATTTCCTTTAAACTACGCCTAAAATAATGCAAACAATTAAAGTTTGTTGTCCATCATCATTTTATAGGCCCACTTAGTAGGCATTAAATCATGAATAAATAAAGGTTTTTCTAAAAAAATGTACTTTTTTGGCTTTGTCATAGTAAGATAGGGGTAGATTTGATATTGTAATGATTTTTCCTTGACTAAAACTTATTTAAGGTACTTAGAATGTCTCCTTTCATTTTTATAATAGAGTGAAAATATTGAACCAAATCAGAGAGTAGAGAAGGTACTTAACCTAAGCAATAAAGTCATAACCATTGAGATAAGAACACAAATTTATTCATAAAATGCAAATAATAGACAAATAAAACATTATAACAAAGCTAAATCAATATTCAATGTTCAATGATTCAAATACATTTTAGGTAAAGTGTTTCTTTGTTTCAAATTTTGGCATCATCTTGTGTGAAGCAATTCGGGCTTTGACAAATCCATTTCTTTCTTCTAGACCACAAACACAGAGTGATGATTCTGTTACAAGCTTGATTACTCTTTCCACTGCTTGTGTATGACAGGGAAAACGTGGAAATTCAATAGAATGCATCAGGTCATCTTCTCTTGCTTCACTTATGTACTTGGCTAAGTCCTCATCACTTACGTGCTTTGCCATCGGTGGTTCCGTGATTGATACATCAGCCCAATTGATCATGTCGATGTAATCTTCAGCTTTGAAGTTTAGTTTAGGTCTCACAAAATTCCGTACCTTATTCTTCTATTCTGACCTTGCCTTCAAAAGTCGCCGGAGGCCTAAATCTCTTATGTGTTTTCTCTCATCACTTAACATACAGACAAGCATGTTTTCAGGGTGAACGTAGTAGCCATTTCTTTGAATAACCGGGTCAATTACTTTGAGATGTTCGTTGCAAATGTAACGTGAAAACGAAATCAGTCTCCAGAAGTGTTTGTCTCCATTTACACAAAAGGGCTTCAGCTTAATGTAAAACCAGATGGGAGCATACACCTTAACTACATACTCTGTTAAGGTTTTCAGGTTTTCTGAAGGGTTCTCTGTTCCAACATACAACTGGAGAATACGACTGGCCAACGTCAGCCGTAAATGTGCCAAATTTCCTGGTTTCTTCATGGCAAGATCAGGGAGGCAGATTCCACTTGAGATTGATTTACACATTTCATGTAAATACTTTTGATCGGCACTTAGATCTTGTTTCATTTCGAGGTCTGGAAGGTTGTCCTCAATCGGTGAGTACGTAACTACTGGGAGCTGATAACATTTTTCAAGTGGTTTGCCTTATACTCCCCCGAACTCATTAGATCCTTTTGTATTTCCATCCAATGCACAACACAGGTGACGCAACGGCAACTCGTTGCAATGTAATAAACATATTAGCCACTGCAAAGACTTATGAATGTTTTTTTCTAATAGAGCGATAACACGATTATAAGCTCCAGTGTTTGTAGCAGTGCCATCACATTCAATTGCAGTTACACTGTTCAAGTTCAAATCACAGTTACAGTTACTATTGAAATACTCAATAATACTATATGTGATGCCTTTACCTGTACCGGAGGAAGGAGCAACGTGCGCCAGAAAAGGAGAACCAGGCTCTTCAACTAAAGAAACGTGTTCTTCAACGACAATCTTTCTGTAAAATTTGTTACCTTTTCTCTCATTTACAATTGTCTTATCCTTTCTGCCATCAACAAACAACCCTTTGTTTTCTCCAACTTGATTGTTGACACTGGTTGCAACTGCTTTTTTTCGATTACTGGCTCTAGCTCTTCAATTTTTCATCCTTGTCAATGACGTTAGTTTTATTCTGCTCAGAAATCAATCCCACATCTTTAAGAATGGCACTTGCTATGGCTGCTGCAACCCTGTCTGAAACCCCAGTTCTGTTAGTTAGTGCATCTTAGTCACCTAAAACTGCCATTTTTAAGCAGAAATTGATAAATGCAACAATAATTTTAGCCGATCCAAATGTATTGCAATTTCGTAAATTTCACTACAAAATCATAATTTCTAACCCTTTGTGACACCTCTTAACCTACTCCAATCGTGTTCAAACTTTACAATTGATTTAATAATAGCAAAAGGCAACTTTTTATCACTATTACGTATTGAAATTTAAAATATTATTTTTTCGTTCCACCCTACTGTAGATGCATTGGAGAATCCTTTCATGTTTGCTGGCACAAGGTAGCACTATGAGTTCATTCTTTAAAAAATGCGAGTAAGTAATATGAAATTATTCGAATAACATGTCAGATGTTACACATCATATGCGACTACTGTAAGGCTCGTATTTTTTTTTAAAATCCGCGGAGTGCTCTAAATATAACAAGACATGAAATACTTTCCAGTTCAGTGCAGGCAGTGGGAATGGAGAGCAGCTAAGTACACAATCTGCAAACTTGAAAGTCAATCACCACTATCAGTATCTTAACCCGGGAGAGGTGTCGCGGGGGACTTTGTGACCCACGCAGTTTCGTTAAGCTGGGGTTTCTACATTTTACTACACACAGACCAAACCTGCCACATACCTTTCCCCACATGCCTTATCTATTGTCTGAGGGCAGTAGCCTATTAGTGGAAGGTATGAGGGCTGAGACAAATGTATTTTATAGAGCCATGTTGCAATGTGTTCTGAAAGACCCCGCGCCACCAGTACCACTGGCAGAGTGAACAGCTGTTCCAGTCTTACGCTTACTCCACGAGAATGTAGCTGTCTGATCGCGAAATAGAATGGATTGTAGTTAAGTGTTAAAATAAAATATTATGAATCGTCTGAGCTACAAAGAGCAAGAATCCATGGTGTTATCTCTTCTGCAAGACGTCGAAGAGGAAGACATATTAATAGGTGAAAATAGTGATAGTGAAGATGAAGTATAAATAGCAGAATCTTTAAGTGTTACTGAGCAGAGTGCAAACGAAGAAGAAAATGAAGAAAGTGACGATGATATGCCTCTTTCTCAGCGGATGTGTATCCTTACTGGCAAAGACAGTTACAAAATGGAGCACAATACAACCACACGACAACAAGAGACTTCTCTAAAATGTGTCATTGGTTAAAATCTAGAATCCTACATTATCTGAAACTTGTCTAATCATTGATTTCGATATTGTTATTAGGCAAACTGAAGTAAGAATTATCAGACATTTCATAAAAATAGATGATTACCTATCAGACCCGCACCATTTCTATTATAGTGTAAATAGCCGTTTATAATATGTGCATGACTTTCATTTTGGACACATGTACGTGCTCATTAGTTCAGTGAATGTTTTCATGCCATATCAGTAGCATAAACTAAATAATTGTCGTTATTACTGAGAAATAATTGGGAGGGGTCAAAATGACCCCGCGCCACCTCTCCCGGGTTAACAAAACATCACATATCTCGATTAGTTATGCTAGTTTCATTACTACTGTAACTAAATAACTGTATTTGTTGAAATTATCATAACCCATACTTGTAGACATACATTTAATAGCCAAGTGTAGAGGACCTGATGATGATCGCTTGACGATCGAAACTGGTCAATCAAGTGTATGTATTTGTCTCATGTAAATCATATTGAGGATTAGTGAACCACCCTTTCGTGTCGACCGACTGAAAAACATTACATTTCGAGGATATTTTTCATATTGATCATTTGTAGAACAAGATGTTCGGTAAAGAACATATAGCCTACTTTCTCCTAAATGCATGGGTATTGTTATAACTCTTTGTCCTTTTCAAGGAGTATGATTGAATGTTGGTTGTAGTAGCTTGTTGAAATACAACGTGTTATTGGGATATTAAACATGAATATGAGGTGCCCTTTGCTAGTGCTACCTATGTACCAAATTTCGTTCAATTCGGTTTCACCGTGTTTGAATTGATAGGGGGAATCGATTTGCACACATACTTGGCCACCATCTGCAAACTATTGGGCTGATGTTCTTGCAGTTTGGTCAGAATATGTTTCCCACATAAAGATATGGTGTTGTAAAATTTGGTAGAGACTAGATTCTTAGGCTGGTCGTAATTACATTTTAGCTTTTAACATTTAGGTGGCCGCGATTACGTTTCTGTCAAGATAGCGGTGATATAAAACATGACACTGAGGTGCCCTTTGCTAGTGCTACCTCTGTACCAAATTTCGTACCATTCGGTTTCACCGTGTTCGAATTGATAAGGGAAATCGATTTTCACACAAAGATGGCCGCCATCCGCAAAATATTAGGCTAATGACCTATTAGTTTGGTCAATGGATGCTCCCTCCATAAAGGTATGTTGTTGCTAAATTTGCTAGAGATCGGATGATTAGGCTAATCGTAATTTGATTTAAGCTTTGAACATTTGTGTGGCCGCCATTACGTTTCCGTCAAGATGGCGGCGATATAAAACATGACACTGAGGTGCCCTTTGCTAGTGCTACCTCTGTACCAAATTTCGTTCATTCGGTTCCACCGTGTTCGAATTAATAGGGGGAATCAATTTTGACATAAAGATGGCCGAAACCACAAACTATTAGGCTAATGACCTAATAGATTGGTCAAAGGATGCGCCCTCCATAAAGGTATGTTGTTGCAAAGTTTGGTAGAGATCGGATGGTTATGATAGTCGAAATTTGATTTAAGCTTTAAATATTTGTGTGGCCGCCATTACGTTTCTGACAATATGGCGGCGATATAAATCATGACACTGAGATGCCCTTTGCTAGTGCTATCTCTGTACCAAATTTCGTTCCATTCGGTTATACCGTGTTTGAATTAATAGGGGGAATCGACTTTGACACAAAGATGGCCGCCATCCGCAAACTATTAGGCGAATGACCTATTAGATTGGTCAAAGGATGCTCCCTCCATTAAGGTATGTAGTTGCAAAATTTGGTAGAGATCGGATGATTAGGTTAATCGTAATTTGATTTAAGCTTTGAACATTCGTGTGGCCGCCATTACGTTTCAGTCAAGATGGCGGCGATATAAAACATGACACTGAGGTGGCCTTTTCTAGTGCTACCTCTGTACCAAATTTCGTTCCATTCGGTTTCACCGTGTTTGAATTAATAGGGAGAATTGATTTTCACACAAAGATGGCCGCCATCCGCAAACTATTAGGCTAATGACCTATTCATTTGGTCAAAGGATGCTTCCTCTATAAAGGTATGATGTTGCAAAATTTGGCAGTGATCGGATGATTAGGTTAATCGTAATTTGATTTAAGCTTTGAACATTTGTGTGGCCGCCATTACGTTTCCGTCAAGATGGCGGTGATATAAAACATGACACTGAGGTGCCTTTTGTTAGTACTACCTCTGTACCAAATTTCGTTCCATTCGGTTGCACCGTGTTCGAATTAATAGGGGGAATCTATTTTCACACAAAGATGGCCGCCATCCGCAAACTATTACGCTGATGACCTATTAGTTTGGTCAAAGAATGCTCCCCCCACAAAGGTATGTTGTTGCAAAATTTGGTAGAGATCGGACGATTAGGTTAGTCGTAATTTGATTTAAGCTTTGAACATTTGTGTGGCTGCCATTACGTTTCCGTCAAGATGGCGGCGATATAAAACATGACACTGAGGTGTCCTTTGCTAGTGCTACCTTTGTACCAAATTTCGTTCAATTCGCATTCACCGTGTTCGAATTGCTAGGGGGAGACAGACATTCAGAGTACACACACTCTCACACACACACACACACACACAGAGACTCACACACACACACATACACACACACAGCCAGACACACTTTTTCGCCCTGTGTTGATCTCATAAGTCTACTTTCATTTTTTGCAAAAATCGAAAGTAGGCTAAAAATTCGAAGATACAATTCTAACAAATCGGCCTGCAACTACTGTTCCTTATATCAAGAGCGAATAGTATTATCAGCACGATGCCTTCGTTCGTATCGTTGAGCGGGCTGTTTCTAAATTTGTTGTTTGAGTCTTCAGCCTTTTGATTGGTTTGATGCAGAACTCCATGCCTCCCTGTCCTGAGCTGATCGTTTCATCTCTACATAGCTACCACACCCTACGTCCGAGGCAATCTGTTTAACATATTATATTAACCTTGGTCTACCCCTACAGTTCTTGTCCTCAACCCTTCCTTCCATAACTAAGCTTGCTATTCCTGGGTATCTTAGTTGTGTCCTACCAACCTATCTCTTCTCCTCATTAGCAGTCACCAGAAACATCTCTCCTCTCCCACTCGTCTTAATACCTCTTCGTTTGTAACCCTATCTACCCATCTGATCTTCATCATTCTCCTGTAACACCACATTTCAAACGCTTCAATTCTCCTCTTTTCTGCTGCACCAATAGTCCAAGCTTCACTTCCATAGAGTGCCACGCTCCGGACAAAGGCTTTCAAAAAAGACTTCCTAATACCTAAATCCATATTCGATATCAACAGATTCCTTCTCTGTACAAATGCTTTCCTTGCCTGAGCCATCCTACTCTTTATATCCTCTTTGCTTCGTCCATCACCGGTTATTTTGCTTCCTAAGTAAAATAAGTCTCCTACTTCCATTAACTTTTCACCTCCCAATTTGATGTCCATAGGAGTTTCTGATTTATTTCGGCTGCATTCCAACATTTTGGTTTTATATTTATTAATTTTCATCATTAATTCTTTCCTCAAGATGGAGTCCATACTCATTCAAATCCTCAGGCGTGTCGGCCAAGATGACGATGTCATCAGCAAATCTCAGAGTTGAAATTATTTCTCCTTGAATCTTCCCTCCCACTTAAAATTTTTCTCCAATTTATTTCTTTGCTTTTTCAACGTAAAGATTCAAATTTAGCTACAAATAAATCGTGACATTGATGAATGAGTCGTGATTTAAGTGTAGTGTTTATACAATTTTCGCAGGCAAAGCCGCGACGGGTAATGCTAGTATGAATATAAGAAAGGAGAGTTACTCACGATAATTGAATGTCAAGGAAGATGAGACGCTTACGTCTCATCGAAGCTGCGTTGTTTGTTGGTATCCAAGGTTTATCAAAAGATGACACTGAATTCAAAGAGATCTTTGTCCTGCATTCCAGAATTTCGCTTAGATTTGAGTGTCACAGAATGCGATGCTGTGTCGTGTAATTCTACAACATGGCTTCAATCTTGATGCGACAGCCCGCGTCTCAGTGTTGCACGATAGCGTGGGCTGAATATTATTGCTATCTCTGCCGGCGATCCTGTAACATAGGGAAGATTATATTTTCCAACCTAACAATGAGGTTGGCCAAGCTCCAAAAATAAACGCGCTCATAATACTGTGCGTGGGAATTAGAGAAAGCTGAAAGCAGAATGTTGAGAAACAAACTGGGGCCTAAAAGTAATAACAATGCCGAATATAGACGAGGATCCAAGCTGATAAGTTATCTGAGGAAAATAAAACTAGTATTGAAGACACATTTACCAAATGATTATTATCGTGTAGGAAGTCATTTTTAGCCTATTTTTATTTATGAAAAAAACAAGATGTTCCGTAAAGAACATATAGCCTACTTTCTCTTAAAAGCATGGGTATTGTTATAACTCTTTGTCCTTTTCAAGGAGTATAATTGAATGTTGGTTGTAGTAGCTTGTTGAAATACGTGCTATACGGATATTAAACATGAATATGAGGTGCCCTTTGCTAGAGCTACCTCTGTAAAAAATTTCATTCATTTCGGTTTCACCGTGTTTGAATTGATATGGGGAATCGATTTGCACACATACATGGCCGCTATCTCCAAACTATTGGGCTGATGACCTTGTTGTTAAGTCAAAAGATGCTTCCAACAAAAAGGTATGTTCTTGCAAAATTTAGTAGAGATCAAATGATTAGGTTGGTCGTAATTTGATTTCAGCTTTTAATATTTGGGTGGCCACCATTACGTTTCCGTCAAGATGGCGGCAATATAAATCATGACACTGAGGTGCCCTTTACAAGTGCTACCTATGTACCAAATTTCGTTCAATTCGGTTTCACCGTGTTTGGAAAGATAGGGTAAATCGATTTGCACACATACATGGCCGCCATCTGCACATGATTGGGCTGATTACCTTGCAGTTTTGTCAAAAGATTTTTCATATATAAAGAGATAATGTTGCAAAATTTGGTAGAGATCAGATGATAAGGTTGGTCGTAATTTGATATAAGCTTTTAACATTTGGGTGGCCGCCATTACGTTATCGTCAACATGGCGGCAATATAAAACATGTCCCTGAGGTGCCCTTTGCTAGTGCTACCTCTGCACCAAAGTTCGTTCAATTTGGTTTCACCGTGTTTGAATTGATAAGGGTAATCGATTTGCACACATACATGGCCGCCATCTGAAACCTATTGAACTAATGACCTTTTAGTTTGGTCAAAAGACGCGGATGATTAGGTTAGTCGTAATATTATTTAAGCTTTTGAGCATTTGGGTGGCCGCCATTACGTTTCCGTGAAGATGGCGGCAATATAAAACATGGCACTGAGGTGCCCTTTGCTTGTTCTACCTCTGTACCAAATTTGGTTCAATTCGGTTTCACCGTGTTCGAATTGATTGGGGGGGGGGAACAGACATTCAGAGTACGCACACTCACACACACACAAACTCACACACAGACAGACACACATTTTTTGGCCCTGTAGTGATCTCATAAGTCTACTTTATTTTTTGCAAAAATCGAAAGTAGGCTAAAAATAGGCTTATGAGATCACCTTTTGTCCGTGTGTGTGTGTGTGTATGTGTGTGTGTCTGTGTGTGTGGACGTGTATGTACCCTAATAATATCTAAACAATTAGAGCTATTTCAACCAAACTCGGTAAGGACAGTGCCCTTCAAATATTATTACGTCTCATCAATCCAACATGGCAGCTGTGCGAAATATCACCGGCATTCTATATCTCCGAAATTATCACTCATATCACCCTGAAATTTTGTATGGTGATAAAAGGCACAAATACAAGTTCACCTATGTGATTATCAAAAACCTGTTAACCACAAAACGAACATGGCGGACAAGCAATGTTGGAACATTTAAATAGATTTTTGCCGCGATTTGACCATCTGAGCGCAATGAAATAAGATACAGTAAATGTTTATACGCATTGCAATGCACTGGCATCTTATTTAGTTCAATTGTTCACATAACCTAAACATGGCGGCTGTGCGCAATTTGAAAGTTAAGTTTTTATTACTTGTGATTTAATCATGCGATCGAAGTGAACGTTTGAATAATGAACCAAGGCAAAAATCGCCATCTAATAGTACATAACTCTATGGCCAACATAGACTCTATCAAAATCCAACATGGCGACCATCCGAAATATTTAGATGGTTCTCAATACCTAAGAATCTATTACAGCAATCAAACTGACATTTTGTATGTCGATAGAGGCAATTAACATAAGTAGGATATATGAAAATAGGCTGTATAGTTCTTCATGGAACTACTTGTTCAGTGTTACGTTAGGAATATCAATGTAATGTTTTTCAGTCTGTCGACACCATTGTGCCCAATTGTAATGGCTGGTTCCCTAATGAAAATGAAAATCCACAGCCTGCTTCCAGTCTCCGACCGGGTCAGGAATGGAATGAATGAAGCCCCCTTCTAGCGGCGAGGATATGGACTGTGCCGGCTGCCGAGGCCTGACGCACTCCTCTGGGGCAATGATTAAATGAATGACAGATGAAATGAAATGATAGTGGAGAGTGTTGCTGGAATGCAATTTTGACAGGGAAAACCGGAGTACCCGGAGAAAAACCTGTCTGCCTCCGTTTTGTCCAGCACAGATCTCACATGGAGTGACCGGGATTTGAACCACGGATCCAGCGGTGAGAGGCCGGCGTGCTGCCGCCTAAGCCACGGAGGCTATGGTTCCCTAAAATACATGAGATTGATAAATACATTTGGATGACCAGTTTCGATCGTCAAGAGATCATCATCAGATCCTTTACACTTAGGCTATTAACCTTTTGTTTTATAGAAGAACTCCGAATGGTTCACCAACTGCCATCCACAAGACCATACAACGATGTCCTACATGAACTACACGCTAATAAGAAGGAGATATCAATTGAGTTCTATTCCACGAAGGCCATGACTTCATCAGAATGGAAGGACACTGCCTATGAACTAAGATACACAGTAACCCATTTTGCGGGTCACGGGTTCCACCATAAGATTTGCGAAACGGAGGTGTTCCATGAGCCCACGCCTGAGTGTACCTAAAGACATGTGATAGACATCACGCTCTTCTGTGTACTAAGAGGTTGTCGTCGATAACAGAATTTTGTAAGTAATGCACATTGTGCGCACGTCGGCCGAAATAGTACTATGACCTTACCGAGTTTCATATAGATCGCTCCTGCCTTTTTGAAGTTATTAAGGGACACGCACATCTGCATACTCACATTGTATTAAATCTATGTCTACAAGTATGGGTTATGATCAGCATTTTTTATAGGTTTGTGCCGTGTGTTGGGTGGGGTTTTGCCTAGGACACCAAGCTGGCTTATCCGCGGGCTCTTGGTATCCCCATCCGGACCTCCTCAGGAGTAGCGAACTGCGCACAACCCCCTTTTTACGAAGCGCACCTGTGGCTCTTTACTGTGAGAACTAAAAGCTCAAACAGCCATAACCTCCCTATGAAGCTTCCAAATAGATGACACGACACAAACCTAGAAAATTGCTGATTTTTAATTCACTGGCCGTGAAAGTCAATATACCATGGGTTATGATATTTATAATAGGCCTCATCATCATCATCATCATCTTCATTTCCCCTTTTCCAGCTGACACTGGATGGGGGCAAATATGGTTCCTCTCCACTTTGCTCTGTCGTTCCACCATTCCTCTTCCGACACAGTGTTCCAATCCAGGATCCGTTTTCTGATACTATTCTCCACCGAGTCCATCCAACGCATTCTTGGTCTTCCTCGTCCTCTCTTCCCTGTCATCCGTCGTTCCTGTGCTCGTCTTGGTAGCCTTACTTCATTCATCCGTTTGACATATCCAAACCATCTCAACCTGTTTTGCTCCAGTTTGTCATTTAGTTTCTGTACTCCTGGTTCTTTCCGTATATCTTCATTTCTCACTCTGTCCCTCCTCGTTTTCTGAACCATACTTCTCAGGAATCTCATTTCAGCTGCTTGTACTCTGCTCTCATCCCTCTTAGTCATTGTCCAAGTTTCTGCTGCATGTGTCATTATAGGAACATAATATGCTTTGTACATAACGTCTTTAGTCTTAATTGGTATATCCTTGTTCCATACTAGTCCCCGTACCTGTTGGTAGAAAGCACTCCCGAGTTGTATTCTTCTGCTAATTTCCAAATCTAGTCTTCCATCTTCAGTCAGTTCACTTCTCAAGTATTTGAAGTGTTTCACTACTTCCTATTCCTTATCTCCTACTTTGATTACTCCTTTTCCTTCTTTCTTATCTCTACTCATCACCACTGTTTTACTCTTCTCCACATTCATCTTCAATCCCCATTGCTCAATCTTTTCACTTATTACGTCTAACTGTTCTTGTACCTCCATCTCATCCTCGCCAAAGATCACAACGTCGTCTGCAAACAACATTACCTTCATCTTTGGCCTACTATATTCTTTCATTGCTGCCTTCATGATGTCATCCATCAGCATTACGCTTCGGTGGCGTAGTCGGTAGCATGCTGAACTGCTGTGCCCAAGATAGCGGGTTCAAACCCGGCCGAAGTCGTCGGATTTTTTAAGAGCGTTAAAATCCTTCAGTATGCCTTCCTTCGGAGGGGAAGTAAAGCCGGCGGTCCCATGTCATAGATTTATGGCATGTAAAAGATCCTTTCACAGACTAAACTTGTGTAAAGCAAAATTGTTAGGTTAGATTTCGTCAGAACGCTCTATCAAAGTTCCAACGTTCACCACTAGGTATTATTGATATCTGGTGGCGAAAGTTGGAACTACTTGAAATTAAATGGAACTTGTAGCTCACCCTTTAGGGTGTCCGCTGGAAGCAGCTACAGACTCAGGCGAGCCGAACATGTCCTCGGACACTCCCGGCACTAAAAGCCATACGATAAATAAATAAATAAATAAATAAATAAATAAATAACCATTACGAACAATAATGGTGATAACACACTTCCTTGCTTTAGTCCAGTGTCAATTTTAAAACATTGTGATGTCCCGACTCTAGTCTTCACACTACTGTAGCACTCCATGCACATTCCTTTTATCATGTCACTCAGTTCCTTGCCTATCCCCCTATTTGTTAAGCTTTCCCAAACTTTTCAATGTTCTGTCTCAGAATGAAAATGGGTTCCACTGTTGACCTGCCCCCTCTAAATCCAAACTGCTCCTCCTCTATTTGGCTTTCTACCTTTACTCAAATTCTTTTTTCTAGGATTCTTTCCATTACTTTGGCAACATGCGAGATGATAGTGATTCCTCGGTAGTTACCACACACCTTCCTGTCTCCTTTCTTGAATATTGGCAATATTATTCCCTTTTTCCATACTTCAGGTACTTTCTTCTCTCTCCACACACTCCTGAGAAGTCTGTATGTCTACTGCAGTCCCACTGGTCCTGCCGCCTTGATCATTTCTATTGCCACTTCGTCTATTCCCACAGCTTTCCCCATCTCCATCTTCATAACTGCCCATTCCACTTCTGCCATAGTAATGCCTGGTTCTTCTTCTAGTTCTTCCTCCACCGTTTTGGCTGTTTGCGTAACTTCTCCGCATGCCTGGCGTCTCACCTTCAACAGCTCGCTGAAATATTCTTTCCATCTGTCCGTTATCTCTTCTGGTTTTGTCAATATTTCACCTTCTTTGTTTTTCACGAACCCAGTGTTTACCTTTTCATTCCTTCTGCTTTTTATAATTCCAAACAGCAATTTCGTTCCACAATGTAAATCCTCCCTTATTTCCTGAGTGAATTCTTACCAGCTTTTCTTCTTTTCCTCTCCAATTACTTTCTTGCAATCTATGTTTGCTTCTATATATTTTGCTCTACTTCTTTCAGTCTTATTTGTTTTCCATTCCTTCCAAGCTTTCTTCTTCTCTCTTACTTTTTCTTTCACTCTATCATTCCACCACTTTGTCGCCTTTTCCCGTACCTTTCCTGATGTTCTCTGTTTACAAATGCACTCTTAAACATTTCCCATTCTTGTTCCACAGTATTTATCTGCATTAGTAATTAAACTAGGACACCTTGTCATGATATGTGATTGTTTGTTGAGATACTGATAGTGGTGATTGACCATCAAGGTTGCTTGCTTTGTGAGATGATGAGATTGTTATTAATGGTCTGGTTATTGTCGATTGTGTACTTAGCTGTTTGAGCGTTGTGTGGTCCGTCCGTACCATCGCTCTTTAAACAATTTCACCACATTATTATTTAGTGTGGAAGCCTCCGTGGCTCAGGCGGCAGCACGCCGGCCTCTCACCGCTGGGTCCGTGGTTCAAATCCCGGTCACTCCATGTGAGATCTCTGCTGGACAACACGGGGGCAGACAGTTTTTCTCCGGGTACTCCGGTTTTCCCTGTCAAAATTTCATTCCAGCAACACTCTCCACTATCATTTCATTTCATCTGTCATTCATTTAATCATTGCCCCAGAGGAGTGCGTCAGGCCTCGGCAGCCGGCACAGTTCATATCCTCGCCGCTAGTTAGGGGCTTCATTCATTCCATTCCTGACCCGGTCGGAGACTGGAAGCAGGCGGTGGATTTTCATTTTCATTATTTAGTGTATGATGCATACAAGACAGTAATTTTATATAAATTTACACAATAGACAATTTTCGGCTTTAGGACCCTTCATTTTTATATGAGCTGCCAGGTCGTTAACCCATTCAAGGTCTGGTGGAATGGCTGCATGGAGCTCTTCTAAGGTCCCAGAGTACATATATCGATGGCATTCCTGCACGATGTGCTTGATGGTTTGCACTTCATATCCACATTCACAACGAGGCGAGTCTATCCAACCCCACTGATGTAAGGCTGCTCTAGTTCGATCAGTGCCACATCGAATTCTGTTCAGACGGGACCAGACAGCTCGAGGGAGATGGAATCCAGGTAGTTTGATGGTAGGATCAAGTACTTCAATTAGGCCACGAGGTGGAGAGGTAGACCATTCAACTTTTCTTGTATTTCGGGGGTCGAACAGTGCTGAAATAAGTCCCATAGCCGTCTTGTAGGCTGGTTTCCGTGATTTCAACCTGGGTATAGAAGGTTGATTGACGTCTTGGTGATTTGGGAAAACTCAATTATCTTTAATTCTGCGCCACAATCGAGAAAAAACTTGTTTTCAGCACTGAAACAGCAAGATTAAATTCAATGTAGCGAGGGAACAATTTCGTGGTAGGAGGAGGTGTGTATACAGTGTCATAGCCTCTAGTACTCCCTTCGGATGGGCTACTGGGGACCAACTGTTGGTGTGTGAATTTCGCTCAGCACTGGCGCATCTTTTCCTGGTGTATTGCTTTTCTTTCCTCCGAACAGAGGGCGCCTATCTTTAGGGGTCTATCCTGAAAACCACGGACTTCCTTAAGAATCTGTCTTATAGTCCCAATTAGCCATGTGGTGAAGGTGAACGGGCGGTTGGTCAGTCTGTTCGGAGGCAATCTTGCCACATGACCATAAAAAGCCACCCTTCCTTTCTTGGCACGTTCAGAAAACCTCTCTATTTGTCCGTTGAGCTCCGTATTAGTATAGACTCTACTTCTTCTTCTTCTTCTCTCGAATTGGCCTACTTAGGACCACGTTTATTCAACTGGAGGGTCTTGATCTTCGCCCAGTATTGACACATTTCCTGCCGGTGTAACGCCTTACTTTCAGTAGTCCAGGGGGTATCTTTCTTCCGAGTTTTCTCCTGAAAACCATGAACTTCCTTCAAAGCACGCCTCACAGCCTGTCTGTCAGCAGATCTGATATTCCCAGTTCGATAATATCCTTCTCAGTTTCCTGTCAACAACGTAGTACAAACCTTATTGTGCCAGAAACTAAGCAAAGGATTGGTCAATCTTGTGGAAGGTAATCGCGTGATATGGCCATAAAAGGCTATTTTTTTATCTCCCACAAACAGATTTATTTATTTACTCGTGCCAGGAACAAACGTATTACATGAGAAATTATGTACAAACTGGGCAACAAAAATGTCAAAACTTGAACCTTTAAGCTTCTATATAATGCATGACCAATATTTTGCCATGTCACGTCCATGTGGTGAAGCCTTTACCAGATCCTCCATGGTGCACAGTATAGGACACAGACTGCACTGAAGCAGATGACCCATAGTCTGTTCTTCACCGCATTCACAAAGGACCGAGTCGCAGCAAAAACCCCATTTATGAATATTGGACTTGGATCTGCCAACCCCAGATCGTAATCTGTTGAGAGACTTCCAAGTTGTCCAAGCCTCTGTATGTCCTGCTGGGAGCCTTTCAGATGGAGCCATCCACTGAGTAACGTGGGGGCTTCTGGTCAACCAAGATGTAATCCTCAAAACCTGAGGTTTGTCAGTTATGCGCTCAGTTGTGTGAAGAAAGCTTCTTCTGGACTTCAGTCGAGATAGGGGTGGTTGAAGGCTATACAATGGATGTGCTTGAGACACATCAACCCTAGATCTCTCACATTTAGCTGCAACTTCTCATCTGATATCTGCGGGTGCAATCAGATAGTTTCTCTATATGTACGTAGAGCTCGGAGTTGTGTCGCCTACGAAATTCTTCATCTACCTCTACAAGCCCGAGGATCTTCCGGAGACTTTTCCTCTCTCTAATTTCCATCGTCTCCACCAGACCATTTCGGTTTAAAGAAAGACACTCCATGCAATATAAGGCTTCTGGCCTTATGACTGACTTATAATGTTTCAATTTCAAGTTACGAGATAAGAACTTCTTGTTGTGAGTGTTCTTCGTCAACCAGTAAGCCATTTCTAATTTATTGACTGTCATGGATAACGCTGCCCTTTCAGATAGGTTGGATTCCATTCACCGAGATACTTACATTTTTCAGTCTTCTTCATTTCTCCCTGCTCCATGAGCATCTCACTGCCAGGTATAGTCTCTGCTATATATATTATATATTTTCGTATCCAGGACAGTACAATACAGCTATTTACAATTCAAAACATATTCACAATACACACACAAATTGTGAACACATCAAATCGATTTTGAGGCCCAGAACTAGGCAGCCTTGATTGCACGAGCATTTGCTGAAACCAGGTCATCCAGCGTGCAGGCTTCAGGCAAGTTAGGGCAGACCAAGAGGAGTTCAACATCTTGGATATCTCCACATTCGCAGGTTGCATCTTCTGTAATGTAGCCCCACCGCTTCAAATTTTGTTCGCACCGCGTCACTCCAGTTCGCAGTCTGTTCAAAGTCTTCCACGTCTGATAAGGTAGATGAAACCCAGCAGCCGGCTCTTCCTTTCGGTTTTGGCCATTACTTCCAGGTGTCCTGTTTCGCCATAGCTCTATACGGCGAGCGGAAGATGTTGTTGCAATTGCTTCAGTTGTTCGAAGAAAGCTCCTTCTTGACTTCAACCTGGGACGTGATGCTTCACTTCCAAACATGGGATGCCTAGGATCATTTTCCTGTTTTTTCATCTCTACCTCTGCCGCTGTTGTTCTTCTAATATCCGGAGGTGCTATGCCTACAATATGGTAGATTTTGTCAACTGTAGTTGGTCGTAGATAACCTTTCATAATGCGGCCTGTCTCGTTGAGAGCGGTGTCAACATTCCTGGCGTGTGCGGAGTTCTGCCAGACTGGTGCTGCATATTCTGCAGTGGAGAAACTTAGAGCTAGAGCAGACGTACGTAGTACACTTGGTTGAGCCCCCCATGTGCTGTTAGTGAGCTTGGGTATGATATTATTTCTGCTGCAGACTTTGAGCTTCATATTCTCGCAATGGTGTTTGAACGTGAGTGAGCGGTCGAGCCTTACTCCGAGGTATGTTGGGGTGTCACAGTGTTGTAGTTGTTTTCCCCTCCAAGTTACTTCCAGTTTCTTCCTAGCTTGTCTATTTCTCCAGTGAAACGTCCAGACCTGTGTTTTGGTTGGATTAGGTTTTAGGTGGTTATTGTCATAGTACTCTGCCAGGACTTCGAGTGCTGTTGTCAGCTTCGTTTCCACCTCATCAAACGTACATCCTTGGGCTGCAACTGCTGTATCGTCGGCATATATGAAAGAACTTTTGTTTGTTCCGACAGGTTGGTCATTGGTGTAGAAATTGTACAGCAACGGTGCCAGCACACTGCCTTGAGAAAGGCCGTTCTTCTGGACTCTTCATCGGCTTTTCTTGCTATTCAAGGTGACAAAGAACCGTCTGTTTTGTAGCAGACATTGGGTGAACTGCATTAATCGGTAGTCCTTGGTGATGGTAAACAATTTCCTTACTAGCTCTAATAGTCTCTGCTGACATACGATGAAACATTCCATACCAGATGGCATGGTACAGTAGGTTGCTATAGTTACCATGACAGTCTCTACTGTTACAGCTCAAAATCTCTTGAGTACAAAATGTTCCGTTTTCCGTGTAGTTAGTTATTGTGGCAAAGCGAGGTCATCTTCCCATGATTTCTTTGTAAAAATTGAGTATTTCAGTTCCAGATAGGAAACTCATTCAACCCCTAATAAAACAGTCATTTCACGTATCTTAAAACAAATACTATTGTTACTTGCCACCCCCTAGTGGCACTTCCGTTAACTGGATTACGGTGGGTGAAAGCACAAACACAATTGTTCCTTTAAACAAACGTATTAGCTTTATTGCGGGCCAGAAAGATACACCACACAAATAGCAAATACAAGCAATTAGTACCTCACACCAGTTTCCTCTCGTAGGGAACACTTGCCTTTCACTTGTCAAGAAGCCACAGAAGTTAATTCCTCCGAATGAGACCGGTGGCCTCGATATAACTACCTGCAACACTTCCTAGAATACGCAAGCTACCGTTATTTACGATAGCCAGTCACTCACCACTACACTCTGCTTCGTTGTCCACTGGCTAGGGAAACAGCCCCCGGCGCTTTCGCAATTCACCACACTAACCTCTGCTGCACTGGAAAACACACTCGTTCAAGACACAGTTCCTCTGTAGGCTTCACACTCCTTCGCTGTCAAGAGAATCAGCTTCACTAGGGTTTCGCAAGTCACGTCGCCAACAACTGTCGCTCAAGGTAAAAACTCGCACTAGCTCGAAAAACACTGTACACCCCGCTTGCCAGGTCGCTCTTATATAGCAGGCCGGTGACTCAGTAAATGCTTCTAGACCCATCCAGGATTCAAGGCTTCTCGAGGTTTCCATCACTGGCTGGGTCACGAATATTCTGGACCATCCCTTTGTCCTAGTAGCCCTGTTGCGTAAGGCGCACGTAATACACTGAGGCAGAGCCCAGCCCAGGGCAGCTGTGACTCAACCGGCGAGGCGATGAAACAACTCACAGCCGTAACACCACCCCCTTCCTAAAAGGCTGATCGTCCCGATCAATCATTGGTCCGTCTGTGTCCCTCCGTAGGCTGCCAGGCGATCTCGATGCACGATCTTCATCTTCGCCCTCGGGCTCCGCTGGATCCTGTAGACAACATTGTTGATCCGTTTCACGACTCGGTACGGGCCCTCCCAGGACTTCTGCAGTTTGGGTGACAGGCCTTTCTTCCGTAATGGGTTGAAGAGCCAGACCAAGCCGTCCTCGTGGAATCCGCCGGCATCCATCTGTTGGTCTTATCAGGTCTTCATTCGGTCGTTCTCGATCCGCAGTTTCCTCCTCGCGAACGCGTGCACGTCCTCCAGTTGGTCGACCAGTTCTTGACAATACTGGCTTACCGGGACAGGATCATTCCCAGGTCGGCCGAAGGCTAGATCGACAGGTAGACGGAGCTCCCTCCCTAACATGGCCCGGGCTGGTGTACACTCGGTGGCTTCACGCACGGCGGCGCGGTAGGCCAGGGGATATAGTGGAGGATGTTTGTCCCAATCCCTCTGGTGCTCGCTGACGACTATTCGGAGATGGTTCTCGATGGTGCGATTGAATCGTTCTACCATCCCGTCGGACTGACGGTGTAGCGGCGTCCTCCTTGTCTTCCGAATTCCCAGCAGAAGGCATAGGTTCTGGAACACCTGCGACTCGAAGTTCCTCCCTTGGTCGGAGTGCAGCTCCAGGGGTACTCCGTACCGGCTTACAAATTCCTTCACCAGGGTCTCTGCGATCGTCGCGGCTTCTTGGTTAGGGATCGCATACGCCTCTGGCCATTTGGTGAAGTAGTCGCTGACAACCAATATGTAGCGGTTCCCTGCCTCACTCAACGGGAATGGCCCAGCAACATCGATGGCCACTCTCTCCATGAGGCCGCCCACGTTGTAGGTCTTCAGTGGACTCCGTCGTCTCCGTCCTGGACCCTTGCTGGCTGCGCAATCGTGGAAACTCGCGCAGTGGTTCTCCACGTCTGTTCGTCATCCGATCCTGTAGAACCGTCTTCTCAGCTTCTCCAGGGTCTTCTTTATCCCTAGGTGTCCACCAGATGATCCTCCTTGGACTTCCTTCAGGACTTCCTCTGTCATAGCCTTTGGAACGACGACTTATTCCCGAGATCTCTTCCCGTCGGTGCTCTCCCAGGTACAACAGATGAGGCCATCTCTTACAATCAGCGAGTCCCACTTTGCCCAGTAGGACGTAAACATTGGGCTGCAGTCACTAACAATGTTCCACCCGGGTCTGGGTACACAGGCCCTCTTCCATTCGGCTATCAGTCCCAGGTCATCATCTTCTGCTTGTGCCCGCGTGAAAGATTCGCGGCTCCAGCTCCCTTGAAGTTCCAACAATAGTCCTTCGGCACACTATCCCGGTGTTCTCCTCCCTTCTGATACAGAAGGTGCAGTCTTCGGAGCACGGTCTTCGTGACAGGGCGTCGGCATTAGAATGCAGTTGGCCTTTCCTGTGCTGGATCTCAAAGCTGTACTGTTGAAGCCTCTCTACCCACCGCGCGAGTTGACCCTCGGGCTGTTTGAAGTTCAGGAGTCACCGCAGGGATGCATGGTCGGTCCCGATGAGAAATTCTTGCCCTTACAGGTACTTGTGGAAGTGTTCGATGGTCTTCACGATGGCGAGCATTTCCTTCCTGGTGACGCAATAGTTCCTCTCTGGCTTTGATAAGGCTTTGCTGAAGTAGGCCACTACTCTCTCCTCGCCGTCTACTATTTGCGACAGGATTCCCCCTATACCAAAGTCGTTGGCATCGGTATCGACGATGAACCTTGTTCCAGGTCTGGGGTAGGCCAGGCTATGCGCGGTGCGCAGAGCCTGCTTGAGTTGTTCGAAGGCACTGTGGCATTCTGCTGTCCATGTGAAGAGTTGGTCCTTCTCAGTCAGTCGATGCAGTGGTTTGGCGATGTCGACGAATCCTCTCACGAAGCGACGGTAATAAGTGCAGAGTCCCAGGAAGCTCCGTAGTTGGGACTTGTCTTTCGGAACTGGCCACTCCCTCACAGCTGCGGTCTTTTCTGGGTCGGTGCGCACCCCTTCCTCGGAGACAATATGCCCAAGGTACTGGACCTGCTTCTGGAAGAGCTGACACTTCTTGGGGCTCAACTTCAGCTGGGCAGCCCGTAGCTTCATCAAGATCTCCTTCAGGTTGCTGTAGTGCTCCTCGAAGCTTCTCCCCAAAACGATGACGTCGTCTAGGTAGACCAGGCAGGTCTTCCAGTGTAGTCCCCTCAGAATGGATTCCATTAGCCTTTCGAAGGTCGCAGGGCCGTTGCACAGACCGAATGGCATGACGGTGAACTGCCAGTGCCCGCTGCCCACAGAGAACGCAGTTTTCTCGCGGGCCTTAGGGTGGACCTCCACCTGCCAGTAGCCACTCTTCAAATCCAAGGTGGAGAACCATCTTGACCCTGATAAGGTGTCCAGGGTGTCGTCGATCCGGGGTAGAAGGTAGCTGTCCTTCGCGACGTCATTCACCCGCCTGTAATCCTCACAGAACCTGGTGGAACCGTCCTTCTTCTTCACTAGCACGACCGGAGAACTCCAAGGACTATGGGATGGCTTGATCACTCCTTGCTCTTCTACCATCCGGTCGACTTCCGCTTGCTTGGCGAGCGGAACACGTCGGAATGGGGCCCTCATCGGTGCGCTGTCCCCAACGTCGATTCTGTGCTGGACCAAGCTTGTCCTGCCAAAGTCTTTGCTCCCCACGGAGAAGACATCCTGGAATTCGCGTAGCAGGTCCTGAAGTTGGCGTGATTGCTCCTCGTCTAGCAGGTCCTGGGATCCTTGGTACAGCTTCTGTAGTTCTTCTGGCAGTGCGTGTCTTCTTCGGTTGTCCGTCTGCAGGTGTCCGTCCGCCGTATCTGTGATGCGGGCAATCCAGGTAACGGGCTCGCAGACTCCTAGGTTGGTGTCCCGGTGAACCGTAATGTCGTAGTCGTTCAGGTTGGAAAGGCGGACGTACGGCCGAGGCGTCGTGTTGATGAGGGTCTTGGCAATTAGCAATTCTTTTGTCTGGATGTCCTCATATTTTGGCTCGATGATAGCCGCCACTCCCTCAGCAGTTCCATCGACAATTTCGGCATCGCTGACTACCGTCCTGGCGGGAACGATGACGTCCTCTCTCAGCCTTACTCGTCTTGCTTTGACGGCCTCGTGTGCTGGTTGCAAAACAAGTTCCCCATCTCCGAAGTGCAGAGTGTTGGTACTCAGGTCCAAGATGATGTTGTTCTGGTCCAGGAAGTCCAGTCCGATGATCACTTCGTTTGATACATCAGCCACGAGCACTTGATGCTTCACCGCCCGTCAACCAATGACGAAATCCAGAGATGCTTGGCCATGTACTGGTGCGGTCTCTCCAATCGCGGTTATTAGCTGGAGTTCCCTTTGCGTGGGTTGCACTCTCCACTTCGGGATTACGGTGGGATTGACGATGGTCCTCGACGCTCTCGTGTCGATCAGCATGGGCCAGCTCACTCCGTTGACGACTTCGTCGACCATCAGGCTGCTATTATCCCTCCGTAACTGCGTCACACGAACTTGGACAGCCGGGGCATGACGACTGTCGCAAGGCAACCTTTGCCCCCCAAGGCAGGCTAATACTCGTTTCCCTGGGCCGCGCGGTTTTCGGACCACTTATTTCCCGTCGGATACCCTTGGTGGCGGCGATCACCCCAGTCCTTGCTCAGGTGGCCTTTCTTACCGCAGGCAGCCCTCTTCCGGGCTACCTCTCCGGTTGTCTTCCGGCTGTGTCGTTGCTGGTGGTGCCGCGACTATCGAAGAAACGGCTTAGCGCCTCCATTAATTCGTCAGCCAGGGGCTTGGTCTCGTTGGTTTTTACTGGTTCGTCAACGTCCACTTGACGCACCCGCGCGTGCATCCTAGATGCCTGTTTTGCCGTCTCGAACTCAAGTGCGTGGCTCAGCGCATCTGCCAGGGTCTTATTGCACGCGAGTCGCAGCGCCTGTTGAGTGTCCGAGTCCCGTAGCCCGTCGGTGAAGGTCTGCGTCGCTATCTGTTCCAGAAAGTTGGCCGGCGCTGTTGGGTAGGCGAGCCTTACGAGGCGTGCGATGTCCATCTCGAACTCCTGCAGGGTTTCCGCGCTCTTTTGTACCCGGGTCCAGAGCTGCATCTGGTAGGCCTGCTGAAGATGGCTATCTCCATATCGGGACTCCATATGGGCGATTAGTGAAGCGTAGTCCTGGGATCCAGTCGGGATGGCCTGAAGGACGTTAAGGGCGTCCCCTCTCAGCGCTACAATGACAGCCTTTTCCGTGTTGATCCAGTTGTTTTTGGAACAGGCTGCCTCGAACTGACGTAAATAGGTGCTCCACGGGACCTTTCCGTCGAATGTTGGGGGCGTCACTCTGCTCTGTCCCGCTCCTAATATTCCCGGTGTGCCTGTGGGCGGGCGTCGGCGCAGCTCGGCAACTTCCTCTTGAAGAGCGTTGAATCTTGCTTCCATCCCCGTCGGCGGGCGTTGTCTCAGCTCTGCAATTTCCTTTTGTAAAGCGTTGAATCTCTCATCCATCCCCGTCAGCGGGCGTTGGCGCAGTTCGGCTACTTCCTGTTGTAGAGCGTTGAATCTCGCTTCCATCCCCGTCGGCGGGCGTTGGCTCAGCTCAGCAATTTCCTTTTGTAAAGCGTTGAATTCCTCTTCCACCCCCCGTCAGTGAACGTTGGCGCAGTTCCTCTTGTAAGGCGTCGAACTTCTTTTCCACTGCCGTGACTTCCTCACGTAGGCCCTGTTCCAATTTCCTTTGACTTTCCTGTAGTTTCGTCAGCAGACACTCTACCAGATTTTTCTGGCCATCCAGAAATTTGGCGGTTAGGTCCTCTGCTAGCTTATTCTGACTGTCCTCTAATTTGGAAGTTAGGTCCTCGGCTAACTTCTTCTGGCTGTCCTCTAATTTGGAAGGTAGGTCCTCGGCTAACTTCTTCTGGCCGTCCTCCATCTTCTTCTGGCCGTCTTCCATCTTCTTCAGGTCCTCCCCTAGCTTATTTTGACCGTCTTCCATCTTCTTCTGGCCGGCCTCCATTTTGGTTTCCATGCCACTTAACTTTTCTAGCAATGCTGCCAATTGCGCTTCCATTTTAAATGCTTGTCTTGTAAAGGGCATGCACTCACAGGCAAATTAGAGAATTGTGGTAAAATGAGCTGCTCGGGTTAGAATCCAGGACCTTCAAGTGTTGTGCTTGAGTTCGTAATCCGGCTTCTGACACCAGTTGTTACTTGCCACCCCCTAGTGGCACTTCCGTTAACTGGATTACGGTGGGTGAAAGCACAAACACAATTGTTCCTTCAAACAAACGTATTACCTTTATTGCGGGCCAGAAAGATACACCACACAAATAGCAAATACAAGCAATTAGTACCTCACTCCAGTTTCCTCTCGTAGGGAACACTTGCCTTTCACTTGTCAAGAAGCCACAGAAGTTAATTCCTCCTAATGAGACCGGTGGCCTCGATATAACTACCTGCAACACTTCCTAGAATACGCAAGCTACCGTAATTTACGATAGCCGGTCACTCACCACTACACTCTGCTTCGTTGTCCACTGGCTAGGGAAACAGCCCCAAGCGCTTTCGCAATTCACCACACTAACCTCTGCTGCACTGGAAAACACACTCGTTCAAGACACAGTTCCTCTGTAGGCTTCACACTCCTTCGCTGTCAAGAGAATCAGCTTCACTAGGGTTTCGCAAGTCACGTCGCCAACAACTGTCGCTCAAGGTAAACGCTCGCACTAGCTCGAAAAACACTGTACACCCCGCTTGCCAGGTCGCTCTTATATAGCAGGCCAGTGACTCAATAAATGCTTCTAGACCCATCCAGGATTCACGGCTTCTCGAGGTTTCCATCACTGGCTGGGTCACGAATATTCTGGACCATCCCTTCGTACTAGTAGCCCTGTTGCGTAAGGCGCACGTAATACACTGAGGCAGAGCCCAGCCCGGGGCAACTGTGACTCAACCAGCGAGGCGACGAAACAACTCACAGCCGTAACAATATGGCCTTTTAAAATATAAATGTGGGTCTACACGCAGAAAGTAACTCTCTTTACTTTTGTCTTAGTTTGGTTCGTCTTTCATGTCAAAAATAAAATCTATTTACACATATTCAAGATAGAAACAGAAACACATTCATGCCCGTTCTTCATAAACATTATTGTATGACGCTACACTCATTAAATAATAATAATGATAATAATAATGATAATAATAATAATAATAATAATAATAATAATAATGCGGATCTATTCACTGAGACTGAAGGATTAATGGTTGCAATCCAGGACCAAGTTGTGGCTACAAAAAACTGTCTTAAATATATAGTTAAGGCAAATATTCAGGATGATAAATGCAGAAGATACCAACTAGAATTGGAAACAATTCAACATATCACAGGAGGCTGCCAAGCAATCTCCTGTACTGATTACATGAAAAGGCACAACCAAGTGGCAAAAATAATGCACCTACACCTTGCTCAAAAACACTTATTATCTGATAATATTTTGCCTTACTATCAGTATGTTCCTGACGCCGTTTTGGAAAATCCTAGTCACAAGTTGTTATGGGACCGATCAGTTATTACTGATAAAATCATACCAGCAAACCGGCCAGATATCGTTCTTGTGGACAAATGGCTGAAGAGAATCTTCCTCATTTAAATTGCAGTGCCCAATTTCAATAATCTGCAACAAACCTGCTGTGATAAGATCACCAAATATCTGCCCTTGGCTGAGGAAATACGGCAAATGTGGAGACAGGGAAGTGTAGTGGTTCTGCCCATAGTAATTTCTTCTACCGGCATCATCCCCAAATTATTGGCTCGCAATCTACAAATATTGGGAATACATCCTGGTCTACATATCACCATGCAGAAGGCCGTCATCTTGGAGACCTGTTCCATTGTTCGCTCGTTTCTCAATGTGCCACCTTAAGAGAATTAGCCATACCATCTTGCAAACAAGCCGACGATATGTTGGTATGTCCCACTTATATGGTGAAATGAATTTGATAACAATAATAATAATATCGATGGCCTCGGGTGGTGGGTGCAAGCTTTGTTATTTGCTCCCAGAGGGCAGCTTTCATGTCAAATTTTGTTGTTCCTTGGAGCGCTGTGAAAGTCAAGGAGGTTAGATTTCTAGTAGAGAAACTTTTGTGATGGCGGAAAATCCCGAGATTAATTTTGCCATTATGACCACGGCCTACTGAATTCAAATGGGTTCTTTAACATGCCAACAACGTATGACATGCGTGTCTAGTTTTTTGCCACCTTTCAAAAATCACTTACCATGGCCAGGAGCGAACCTACAAGCTTGGGGTTGGTAGTCCGACATGATAACCACTCACCATTCCTACACGGAGATTGCGATTCTTCTTCTTTTCTCGCTTTGACAAAACATTTACTTTCCCCACTTTTCCAAATAGTTATTTATTTTATTTATCGTATGGCTTTTAGTGCCGGGAGTGTCCGAGGACCTGTTCGGCTGAACAGAGGCTGCAGCTGCTTCAAGAGGACACCCATAGGGTGAACTACAAGCTCCGTTCAATTTCAAGTAGTTCCAACTTTCGCTACCAGATGTTAATGATACCTATCGATGAACGTTGGAACTTAGATAGAGCGTTCCAACGAAATTTAACCTAGAAATTTAGCTTCACACAAGTTTAGTCTGTGGAAGGTTCTTTTACATGCCATAAATCTATGACATGGGACCGCCGGCTTTACTTCCCCTCCGAAGGAAGGCATACTTAACATTTTTTTTAACGCTTTAAAGAGATCCGACGACTTCGACCGGGTTTGAACATAGAAATTCAGCATGCTACCAACTACGCCACCGAAGCCGCTTTTTACAAATGGTGACTTCTATTAACTGCTTCCCTGTGAGATTCAACCATTTTATATTTCCCTCCTGCCTTACACCTCCAAGTCAAGCACTCTTCTTCCAACAGTCCTCATCCCTGCGCTTAAAGTGACCTTTTTGGATATTTGAGTAAGCTTAACGCTGCCCCCTATGAAGGAGTTCTTGATGTAGCCTTTCCTCGTAACACCACACATCCATCTCAGCATTTTCATTTTGGCTACATCCAGTCGCTTATTTTGTGATTGTAGACTACCGTTGGCCAAGTTTCTGCTCCGTGTCTCACCATTTAGTCTCCTGTCAAAGACAATCTCCCAGTTTAACCAGGCAGCTTGCTATCATCAGATGTTGTTGTTGTTGTTGTTGTTGTTTGAGTCTTCAGTCTTTTGACTGGTTTGATGCAGCCCTCCATGTCTCCCTGTCGTGAGCTATTCGTTTCATCTCTACATAGCTACCACACCCTACATCCGAGGCAATCTGTTTAGCATATTCTAACCTTGGTCTACCCCTACAGTTCTTGTCCACGACCCTTCCTTCCATAACTAAGCTTCCTATTCCTGGGTGTCTTAGTATATGTCGTACCAACCTCTCTCTTCTCTTCATTAGCAGTCGCCAGAAGCATCTCTCCTCTCCCACTAGTATGAATATCTCTTCGTTTGTAACCCTATCTACCCATCTGAGCTTCATCGTTCTCCTGTAACACCACATTTCAAACGCTTCAATTCTTCTCTATTCTGCGGCACAAATATGCAACGTTTCACTTCCACATAGCGCAACGGTCCAGACAAAAGCTTTCAACAATGACTTCCTAATTCCTAAATCTATATTTGATGTCAACAGATTCCTTTTTTGTAGAAATGCTGTCCTGCCTGAGCCGACCTACTTTTTATATCCTCTTTGCTTCGTCCATAACTTGTTATTTTACTTGAAACTATTTCTTTCCTGGAGCTAGTTTCCATCCATTTGGAAACTTTAGGCTACGTTCCAGAACCTCCGAGGCCCAGGTTTTTTTTATTTTTATTTTATTGTTCATACTCACTGCATGCTCCACTACATAAGTAGTACTACATGCACTTACATTACATTTTATAAATGAACAAAATAAATTACATTGTAATAATTCAATTACTAGATGACTTAATCTTAACAATATCAAACAATATTATTCATCGTTTTTCCTTAGAGCTTGAAAATCCAGAGCATTAACAAATTTAGAAAATTCCTTCAAATACTTTTTTAATAGCACAGATTTCTGAATCGGCCAGTTATCATCTCTATTAACACTATTGATCAAGAATTGCCTAATATTTTTCACTTCACTGCACACGAAAATTATATGATCTATAGTCTGAGGGCTGCTTTTACAGGAACACTCGGGATTACGTATAATTTTAAGTCTGTGTAAGTACGAAGCAATATTTCCATGTCCAGTCAGTATTGTAGTCATATTAGGTGTGAAGGTGATTTTGGATTTTAATCTACCTGCAACTGTTGGAAAGAATTCTTTTGTAAGAGTGCCTTTTGAAATTTGTTCCCATTTTTGCTGCCATTCATGAATTGATTCTTCTTTGAGATTTCTTTTAAAAGTTGAGATGGGTATTCTATCAAAACAAACCTCGTTTAATTTTGTAGCCTCCTTTGCAATTTTATCAGCCAGTTCATTGCCTGCAACACCTGAGTGTGCCTTAACCCATTCAAATTTTATTATCCATTTTTTTATTTTTAGAGTAGCTGTAGTCCTTCTTATATTCTCAATTAGTTCGTTATGGTTTCTGAAGTCCGCAATGGAGTCAATTGCTATTTTACTATCTGTGTAAATAATTACTTTTTATCTTCATCATCCTCTGTCTTAGTAGTATCTAAGAACTCCAGAGATTTATGTATGGCTAATTGCTCCGCCTGATTATTCGAACAGTTGTCTTGCAGTCTATATTTCAATTGGTCTACTAATTCATGTGATCTGAATATAGCTATGCCAGCTCCCACTCCTTCTTCACTTTTGCTTCCATCTGTGTAAATTTTCCATGGGATATATTCATTTAATGCTATTCTTGGATCTTCGGTACCAGGAAAATAGGCTGGATGGAGCCATCTCATAGGTTTTTCGGGGTGGTCAATGACATAGTTCATAGTTGTTTTTCCTGACTTGATTTTGTATAGAGCAACAATCTCTTTAGCCATTATATCTATAGGAGGCCCAGGTATTCTTTCTTATTCTAGCTCATTTTAAAGCATCTGTCCTCTTAGTGATCTCCTCCAGCGTTCTAGTTTGAGTTCAAGTTGTTCTATATTTGTACTGGATATTACAATGTCATCTGCAAATAGCATGCACCAAGGAGCTGGTTCTCTTAGGCAATCAGAGAGAACATCCACTATTAGATAAAAAATATAGGGACTTTTTGCAAATTACATTACAGACGTCTGAGAACACATTTACGAAACACATTGAAAATCGAGCTTTGGCAGCAATAATACAAATGAATGATGTCAAGTTTCTCAGAAGGATGTCCATAGAAACGGTCATGAAGGTATTCTTTAGCAAGATAACACCAATCGTGATCTACGGAATTGAGTTATTTTGGATTCTTATGAATAAAAAAATTACGAGCCTTACAGTAGTCGCTTATGATGTGTAACATCTGACATAGAAGAAACCTCACGTGAAATTGTTGATACACCGGTATTTTATAGTATTATTGGCACAAATATTAATCTATTGTAAAAGGGAGTGTTTTACAGATATTGTAGTTGATAATACGGAACTCATTTTATTAGATGATTTGTAGCTTCCACCAGCAATAGCCTAAATAAAGAATACGATATGGATCAACTAGATTAATAGACGCGACACCGCTCATAACCTTAAATTCCTTAAAAACAGGTCCTCTTGATTCACAGACCAACACGTAATTTCATCTGGATTCTGTTAAAATGAGTCATATTGATATGATAAATATCGTTCAAAATGATAATCTGGTAGCAAAAATATCTACCCCGTCCGGGTTTCGAACCCGAGATCGCAAGATTCACAGTCATAGGCGCTAAACGCACAGCTACTTCGACTACGAAAACATTGTGCACAAGCTGGTGGGTGACTAATTTCCACGTTGCAATAATACTGCATTACGGAATTAAGTTTCATTAAATATTTTGCTTGTTTCGATAATGTTCCTGCGTGAATTTCAGTTTAAAATGCCTTACGAATAGGCCCTCTTGTGAGTATAGAGAATGTATTCAGTAATAGTTCATGAAGGCTTGCTCATAACGACAACGATTATGTTATATTGATTACTACATTACCGTTATGTGGGTTAATATTTCAATAGCCATTGTGTAGAAACATAATACCGGCATTGCCGACTACTTAGAATGTTTGATATTAATGCATTTTTACCATTTAAGTCGCCTCCGTAGCGTAGCGGTCAGCATGGTTAGCTGCCGCCCCGAAGGTCCTGGGTTCGATTCCCGGCTCTACCACGAAATTTGTAATGTGGTCTGAGGACTGGAACGGGGTCTACTCGGCCTCGGGTGGTCCAAATGAGTAGAGGGGGTTCGATTCCCACCTCAGCAATCCTCGAAGTGGTTTTGCGTGGTTTCCCACTTCGTCTTCGGGCAAATGCCGGGATGGTGCCTACTGTAAGGCCACGGCCGCCTCCTTCCCTCTTCCTAGCCTATCCACCCCAATCTTCCACTCCCTACCCATCCCTCATGAGGCCCCTGTTCGCTTTGCAGGTGAGGTGATCACACCTTCCCAGTTGTACCCACCCCGACCAGATGTTCCATGCTCCAGGACACTGCCCGTAGTGGCGGTACTGGTGAGTTCCCTCGCCGAGTCCTTGGGAACCACCAACCTAGAGTGTAAATCGACTAAATAAAAAATAAAAATAAATAAAAGACCATTTAAATACTGATACGAAGACTTCAAACATGTACCATGTGCTTTGTTTCAATCGCTTGACACCAGAGTTCGCATGAGCGTTTACCGTTCAGTATGTCATATATAGACCTGGGATTTTAGGCTCTAAAAATTAGTTTTAGGCGCCTAAAATAGGCTTTTAAAACAAGTAAATAGGCTTTTAAAACAAGTAAATAGGCTTTTAAAAGAGAAATTAGGCACTTAAAATATGTTTTCAAAATGTGTGGATAGGCAGGAAATAGACTTTAAAATATTACAATATACACTTAAACTGTAACGTGATACTTTATTTCTTTAACAAACGTGGTATCCCTATTCTTAACCGAAATAACTGCAAAATTAAGACAGAATAAAAAAGACATTTATGAAAAACAATATAAAAAGTAATGTGTCAAAAAATGTTTTGGATTATATGATATATCTATCAGTACTGATCTAAAACCTTAATACTAAAATCACTGTACACAATTACAGCACTGTAGGCATCCAATAACGGTGGAAACGCGAATGGAGTATGTGTTTATTTATTTGTGAGGAACATTCCTACAGTACTTTCATTCGTAGTTTGCTTTACACAATAATCTTCTCCAAATTTTCCACAGTCAGGCTGTGTCTTTTGTCTGTTAAAATCATTTTGAAAGCAGAAAAAGAGCGCTCCACACTCACAGATGTTAGAGGGGCATAGGAAAATTTACCTACATTTTTCAATTCAATTTCACTTGGTAAGTCTACCTTTTCCTCATCCATTACCTGATGTACCCTTTTCAGCGTTGAATAACCTGGGTTCTTCAGCAGTACACTAGACCACTTGTATCTTATTTTATCTCCTACCTTGCCCTAGCACTTTGTATGTTATTCTCAGCTTCTTCAATTACAGAAAATTGCTGTTTGAGACTGTTTCCTTTTTCCTCCATTTTTGTAATGGTGACTGGAAGAAATGAAAAATATGCCTGAATATACGCAATGTCTCTCTGAACACTGGAACAATCATTTAACAGTTCTTTGACAGACGACACACATGCAGAGTTGTCCGTTAAAGGCACATTGTCTATCACAGTCATGATTTCCTCAAGATGTTCTGCATAATACAGGGCAGCTTCCATCCAGGAACCCCAACGGGTGATGATTGGCTGTGGTGGAAGGGGAATAGAGGGGAGTTTCTCTCGAAAGATGGCTATTCTTGATGGAGCCTTACAGAACACTTTCTTCATTGTTGAAATGAGAGTATTTACTGCAGGAAACTCGGCCCTAACTGTTTCTGCGAGTCTATGCAAGGCATGGGCCATGCAAGTAACATGAATTAAAGAAGGATAGAAAGTTTTGAGGAGAGGTGCAGTGGCAATCATGTAGGAAGCAGCATCGGAGACAAGGAGAAGGACTTTAGAATCATCAACACCCCCAGGATACAACAATTGCAACCCCTTGTTGATGAAGTATGCAATGCTTCGACTATTGACTTTCTCAAGCTGTTTAGAGCAAAGAAGGTGAGCGGTAGATGCCTGATTGGGTTCCAGTTTTCCTACTATAAGGTTAGCAATGTACCTGCCCACAGAGTCGGTGGTTTCGTCCACACACAACCATATGCAAGACTCCCCAATATCCTCCCTGATTGACAAAATGACCTCATTGTATCAAATATCTAAGTAGTTTTTCTTTAATGTAGATGCTGATGGGATGTGCTGCTTAGTGTATTTCTGTAAAAAATCTCTGAAAACCGGATTATGCACAGCATTCCAGGGGATATTTGCTGCAACTAGGGCTCTACACATATCAGCATAGAAACCATTATGAGTTGTAGGAGATATAGTTTGTGTGAGCAGAGTCTGTCTAATGTTACTTTTCATGGCTGCTTTCGCTTTGTGACTGGCACTATCTGCATGCTGCTGAAGGTGGCATTTTTTCTCATGTGAAATCTAAAACACAATAAAGTGATGTCAATTAGAGACTAAGATGAGGAATAGAAAAGGTGAGCTATTGAATAAAATTTGTAATTTTGAACTATTTAAATTAAGCCATTATTACTCTAAAGTTAATTAAGAACACGAACACTACAGTCCCCAAAGGGCCTTGGCTTTCAATAACGGTTGCTGCCCAGCTCATGGCCTGCAGATATTGGGTGGCGTGTGGTCAGCACGATACATCCCTCAGCCGTATTGCCTTGCCTCCGTGACCCCTGCCCACCGTAGTTTCTCAATTGTCCTCACGATGCTGGGTCAACACCCTTCCAGACCTCATAGATTTCTAAATTACTGCCGGTACTGGAAATCGAACCCAGGTCGCCTGGACTACTGTCGGCGCAGAAAGTATCTGCAGTCGAGTTTAAACGCTAATAAAATTTGAACCAGTCCACCAATCTAAAATGCAATCACTCCATCGTAAAGCTTGTTTTATTCTGCATTCTTTGCCGGTATATGCATATTTTTATTATGTTTCCTGTGAAAGTTATGTTAGGTGGAATGCAAAAAGTACCTATTTTATTGCCCTTTTTTTGTAAACAACAACTTTGTAGTACCGTTACATGAAAACGTACTGTTCGACTTTCATGAAATTTAGGTGGATTATGGAATGCACTATTATAAATATATTTATGAAGTTTAATTACTCTACACACGTTGGAAAAAAGTTATTGTTTTTGTAAAAGACTGTCCGTTTGATACTGGGTGGTCTTCCGAAATCGAGACTGAGTTCATCAAAGGTCTGAAGGTTTTTGTTTCAAATCGTTGTATACCGAAAACTTACAATGATTTCTGTATTTTATACCGATTTTTATTTGAAATCGAGCGACAGGCTCTCCGTTTTCATGTAATTAAACTACAAAGTTGTTGTTTACAAAAAACGGACAAGAAAATAGGTATTTTTTTGCATTCCGCCTAATATATCTTTCACCAGAAACACAATAGAAATATGCATGTAACAGGAGATAACGCAGAATAAAACACGCTTTGCGATGGTGTATTTATGTTTTAGATTGGTGGACTGGTTCAAATTGTATTAGCGTTTAAACTCGACTGCACATACTTTCTGCGCCGACAGTAGGTCTCTACAATTAATTAGTGAAGCCAATATCAAAACCTTAATTTTACATTAATATGAAATTTAAGATATAAGCACATACCTGTTTATTGCAGTACTGGCAGAAAATAATCTTGCCATCAAAAGTCATCCCTGGAAATTGTACAAGCCATTGTTGTATAAGCGCACTCTTAGATGATTTCGTTTTAGGCATGATGAATTATATTCACTTAAACAGATGTTCTTTCACTGGCGACTTGACACAGTATGTCGCTTCTTACTACCTACTCCTTGTTCTTCCTAGATAATCCTCCCCCTCACCCCGTCACTCGACACAGTACGTCCTTGACTACCTGCTCGTTGTTCTTCTGAGCTAACCCTCCACATCCACCCTTCACTCAGCATTCCTTTGGTGACAGTTGTCTGGGAAGAGCACATTTCTGTGAAAAACCCACCCTCTGCTGTTCTGCTCGTTCCAGGGATGTCCATTGTGTGATTGTAAAAATTACAGAAGTTGAATTTTATTTTAAATGTAGAAAATAGGCATTTTTAGGCACTAAAATAGTAAAATAGGCTCTAAAGGTCCAAATAGGCATTTTAGGGCACTATACAACTCTATTAATGTAAGGGATTTATCATGAAACGTCATGATATTTTAAAAAAATCATGTTATTTCGTAAGGAACGAAATAGGCATTTGCCTTAAAATCCCAGGTCTAGTCATATACATTCCACATGGCCGAGAGTACGTCATGGTATCAATTTTCGACACTGCGCGCTCATTGTTTCTCTTATTGCTGCCAGCTGGATCTTACAACTGCCAGCTGGATCGATCGATCGAGTTGGCTGTGCGTCTTACACTTCCGTTCGACCACCACTGCCAGCTAGCACACTTCCGTTCGAGCGCACTTCCGTTCGATGGAACGGAAGTGTGCCAGCTGGTGCCATCTCAATCGTTCCGAACCACTTCCGTCCCATTTTTCAAAATCACTCCCAAAAAAATATCCAGCAACCGAGTGGAAAGATGTTACATATCAAAAAAAAAACTCAAGAAAATCGAGAAAGTTAAATCGACTTTCCTCAAGAAAATTCTTTGTGTATCTAGATACACACCATCCAGGCAGACTTATGAGCTTACTAGCGAACCTTTTCTAATTGAACAGATCCGGATGAAGACGATACTACTGTATACAGGAGCCTATCAGGAATTAGTGGCCGAACTTAAAAGAAAAACGTGAGGCAATTTGGATGGAAATTTACGGAACTTAAGCGATGCTGAACCCAGAAGGACCAGATTACGAACTGCGTCACACATGGACGCGCTACGCAGTGCACGGATTCCACGTCAGAGTGTGCGTGAGACTAACTTACCACACTCCAGATGACGAGTGTCTTTGTAAGATGTGTGGGAAGCATTGTGCAAGATATCAAGCACTGTGTTGTGAACGACGGTTATCGCTAAAGAGTTTGAGTAGCCACCAAGAACTGTAGATCAGGGTTGTGGATAGTCAATTTTATGTTTTATTCCTTGCACATTGTGCGCAATAAAGATATTATGTTAATGCAAATACTTGATGAAGACCAACTTGAACGGGTATTGTTTTTGTTAGTCCTACACTGCTTCTAACTTGTGTCTTTGTCTCATGGTACATGTCCTGAACAATACTTCTCTGGAGCTCCCTTGGATCTCATACTTTGTGACGGGGCACACGATAATAACAGTTCTCTAGGCATATGTAGAGATTGCGATAGAATTGCCAATCTATGTACCTTTTAAGCATCTGGGTCATGAAAATATAGATCGGTTTCTCATTATTGTTATCCTGATAACTGACAGCAACGCCATCTTGTTGTATTGCGGTAAAATGACAGTCGACACATACGTTCCTGCTAGTGGTGTCAATGTTTGTCTTATCACTCTGTTTGTAATATTTATGTTTCCAGAGGATGATTCTGTTGCACTCTGTTGAGCAGAGTGACAATTTCACCCTTTTGTGTAGGACTGCTCTACCACCAAATTATTCGGTGTAAGTGGATACCTACCAGCGCAGTAGCTGTCCTATACAACGTGCACCAAGATGAAAAGCCGGTAGAAAGACGAGAGTTGTTAAATGTTAGGATACGTTGCGTAATGGAGAAGTGAATGGCTGATTTCTACAATTTCATGTGGTAGAATTATACGAGTGATTGATAAGGAAAAGAATGTTTGAACTAATGGAAATGAAAGAAGGGAAATTTCACTAAAAGAAATAAGTCGTGAAACAGCTCGAGGGCAAGTCACGTAGTTGTCACCGTCTGCTCTTGTGACTTGTTGATAGTCATCGCAAAGTTGAGTGTTATTGCGTGTCTGGTGAGTAATTTGTCAGTGTCTGAAAAATACATAGTGCACTGACTGGGTCCAAGTCTTCGAAACCAACACCATTTGGAAGACTTTCACGTCATCACCATCACCAACACTATCAGCTTGTAAAGGCTAAAAGCCTTGTCGTTGCAGACATTTCTTACGGTCTTTAGCAGTTCTCTTCACACGGGCATACGAGTCACATTCCATCTCCTTGACAATGCTCTTGGTCGTTCCCTAAGTTTTTCTCCAAAATGTTTCCTTCAAAGATTACCTGGTGTCATGTCTGAGTATGTGTCCTATGAATTATGCTTTCCTTTCCTTGATGGTGTACAACAGGCATCGATTCTCTTGAATTTGGTTCAGAACAAGCTCATTTGTCTTTCTTTCCATCCAGCTTGTTTGGGTCATTCGTCTACAAAACCACATTTCAGCTGCCTCAAGTATTGTTTCGTCTCTTTTCCCAAGTGTCCATGTTTCACAACCATAGGTCAAAACACTCCAAGCAAATGCCACGTCAACGATATAATTCCAGTACCTCAAACAAGTACTGAATTCCTTGGCAGAACCGGCAATCAAACTCAATAACAATGCTAACAACTAATCGTACAAGCACGTAATACTCCATCACATGTAAGATAACAAACATTGAACTTCAACACGACTGCTGTGAAAATAAAGATCGCTTTGAAGCCATTTCTCATTTTAACAATTAATATTGAAAGTTTCAGTCGGACAATACGAGATCTTTCCAATTACTGGAATATGTGAAACAAGTAGTACCGTGAAGAACTAAATAGCCTATTTTCATATTAATTGCCTTCATCAACATTTGTATAGTCATTTACTGTACCAAATTTCACTGCGTTCGGATGGTTAAATCGCGAGGACGTCTATTTAAATGTTTCAACTTCGCTAGGCCACCATGTTCGTTTTGTTGTCAACAGGTGTTTGAAAGTCACATAGGTGAACGTCTAGTACGGCGTTTTATCGGCGTTTACAATTTCAGGGTGATATGAGTAATAGTTTTGGAGATATAGAATGCCAGTAAAATATACTGCACAGCCGTCATGTTGGATTGGTAGAATGTAATAAAATTGAAAAGGCACTTTCGAAGTCGGCCGAAATATTACTATGATCTTACCCAGTTTCATTGAAATCGCTTCAACCGTTTAGAAGTAATTAGGGGGGAGTACACACACGGACAAAGGTGATCTCTTAAGCCAATTTTTCCATAAATGAAAATTGGCTAAACATAGCCTGATGTTTTTTTTAGTGTATGGATTTTAGTGCAGGGAGTGTCCGAGGACATGTTCGGCTCACCAGTTTGTAGCTACTTCTATGCGGATAGCCATGGGGTGAGCTACAGATACCGTTGGGGAGGAAAGTTTGAATGTAAGGACGAGGAGTTGGAAGGTAGCGGCTGTGGCCTATAGTTAGGGACAACCCCGGCATTTGCCTGGAAGGAAGATGGGAAACAACAGAAGACCATCTTCAAGGTTTCCGGCGGGGGCATTCGAACCTCCTCGCCTCCCGGATATGAGCGACTGCCTGCAGCCATGCCGTAACGACCACGGCTAACTCACCCGGTAGCCTGAAGTGAATTACATTTGATTAAGATTAATATATTGTTATGAACTATTGAAAAACGAGAAAACTAAGGGTTGACTTCCTTCGCTGGTCACGCGAGCATCATTAGTTCCAAATTTCAAGACAAATGGCTCCTCAAATCAGCAAGCCGATAGTCTCTGTCAAAACTCTATCGTGTCCAACCCGCGCACCAGTAAAGCCAGACGGGTGGTATACACATGAGGCGTTAACAAGTAATCTACAAAAATGATTTGGGTTCGGAAGTTTAAGACCAAAACTCTATCGTGTCCAACCCGCGCACCAGTAAAGCCAGACGGGTAGTATACACATGAGGCGTTAACAAGTAATCTACAATAATGATTAGGGTTCGGAAGTTTAAGACCAAAACTCTATCGTGTCCAACCCGCGCACCAGTAAAGCCAGACGGGTAGTATACACATGAGGCGTTAACAAGTAATCTACAATAATGATTAGGGTTCGGAAGTTTAAGACCAAAACTCTATCGTGTCCAACCCGCGCACCAGTAAAGCCAGACGGGTAATATACACATGAGGCGTTAACAAGTAATCTACAATAATGATTAGGGTTCGGAAGTCTAAGACCAAAACTCTATCGTGTCCAACCCGCGCACCAGTAAAGCCAGACGGGTAGTATACACATGAGGCGTTAACAAGTAATCTACAATAATGATTTGGGTTCGGAAGTTTAAGACCAAAACTCTATCGTGTCCAACCCGCGCACCAGTAAAGCCAGACGGGTAGTATACACATGAGGCGTTAACAAGTAATCTACAATAATGATTAGGGTTCGGAAGTTTAAGACCAAAACTGTATCGTGTCCAACCCGCGCACCAGTAAAGCCAGACGGGTAGTATACACATGAGGCGTTAACAAGTAATCTACAATAATGATTAGGGTTCGGAAGTTTAAGACCAAAACTCTATCGTGTCCAACCCGCGCACCAGTAAAGCCAGACAGGTAGTATACACATGAGGCGTTAACAAGTAATCTACAATAATGTTTTGGGTTCGGAAGTTTAAGACCAAAACTGTATCGTGTCCAACCCGCGCACCAGTAAAGCCAGACGGGTAGTATACACATGAGGCGTTAACAAGTAATCTACAATAATGATTAGGGTTCGGAAGTTTAAGACCAAAACTCTATCGTGTCCAACCCGCGCATCAGTAAAGCCAGACGGGTAGTATACACATGAGGCGTTAACAAGTAATCTACAATAATGATTAGGGTTCGGAAGTTTAAGACCAAAACTGTATCGTGTCCAACCCGCGCACCAGTAAAGCCAGACGGGTAGTATACACATGAGGCGTTAACAAGTAATCTACAATAATGATTTGGGTTCGGAAGTTTAAGACCAAAACTGTATCGTGTCCAACCCGCGCACCAGTAAAGCCAGACGGGTAGTATACACATGAGGCGTTAACAAGTAATCTGCAATAATGATTTGGGTTCGGAAGTTTAAGACCAAAACTGTATCGTGTCCAACCCGCGCACCAGTAAAGCCAGACGGGTAGTATACACATGAGGCGTTAACAAGTAATCTACAATAATGATTTGGGTTCGGAAGTTTAAGACCAAAACTGTATCGTGTCCAACCCGCGCACCAGTAAAGCCAGACGGGTAGTATACACATGAGGCGTTAACAAGTAATCTACAATAATGATTAGGGTTCGGAAGTTTAAGACCAAAACTCTATCGTGTCCAACCCGCGCACCAGTAAAGCCAGACGGGTAGTATACACATGAGGCGTTAACAAGTAATCTACAATAATGATTTGGGTTCGGAAGTTTAAGACAAAAAGAAGTACATAATATGCAAGCAAATATGCCCTAAAAACTAGCTAAATATGACCTAAACACTATAAAATATGACCTAAAAAACATGGCATTTCCTTGTTTGCGAATTGCTTCTGAGCTAAATATATCTACTGGAGTGGCATTCTTTTGAAATTCGGAAGCACACTAACGTTATGTTCCGTGACCTCATGCGTACAGTGTCGGAATCTAACTTGTCTAGAAAGATGTGCTAAAAGACGTCCGTAGAGAAGCGCCTCCTTGGAATCAGGTCTTCTAAACCTGCTATCTGCCTGTTCCGGGAAAAGAAAGAAAAATATATCTACTACACTATTCGGAAATCCTGTGTTTAAAACATGACGTAGATAACACGTACCTTGTTAACGACGCCTCAATTTAAACAAAAATGCTGAAATTATAACCAAATATGACCTCATATCACTAAAATATGACCAAATATGACCAGAACAATAAAAATGGCCGAAATATGCTTTTATAGGCAACATCAAATTGCTTAAAGCGTGGTCAGGGACCCGTCATTCAAACTTATTGTTCAGATTTCGGGTAAAATGAGCTCAGGAAAAAAATATGACTTTTCCTTAACATCTGAACCTTAATAATGATATTAGCTCAGTAGAGATAGCATTTTGGCCTGCAAAGGGTGGAGTAATTTTTATTTTCAGGTAATGGATGATCGTATGGCCTGCGGAGAGGCCGAGTGCAGGTCTTTCTAGTTGACGGCCGTGGGCGACCTGCGCGTCGTAATGAGGATGAAGTGATAATGAAGACAGCACATACACCCAGTCCCCAAGCCATGGGAATTAACCCCAGAAGATAGAAATCCCTGATGGCTCGGCCGGGGATCGAACCCGGGGCACTTCGGGCCAAACCCTAGCGTACTAACCATTAAGCCGCGGAACCGTTATGGTGCGTTGTCTATCAACATGAAAACAGTGCCAACAAAAAGCACTATTTAGCCTACTTGTCACATTTTGCAACAAGTAGTTCCGTGAAGAACTACACAGCCTATTTTCATATATCCTACTTATGTTCATTGCCTCTATCAACATACAAAATTTCAGTTCGATCGCTGTAATAGATTCGTAAATATTGAGAACCGACTAAATATATCGGATGGTCGCCATGTTGGATTTTATATATGTAGGTCCTGAAGTTATGTAATGTTACATGAAGATTATTGTGAACGTGTAGCATTCAAATTTCAATCACATGATTAGGACACAAGAAGTAACAAGATGTTCAGGAAAGAACATATAGCCTACTTTCTCCTAAATGCATGGGTATTGTTATAACTCTTTGTCCTTTTCAAGGGGTATGATTGAATGTTGGTTGTAGTAGCTTGTTGAAATACAACGTGCTATAGGGGTATTAAACATGAATATGAGGTGCCCTTTGCTAGTGCTACCTCTGTACCAAATCTCGTTCAATTCGGTTTCACCGTGTTTGAATTGATAGGGAATCGATTTGCACACATACATGGCCACCATCTGCAAACTATTGGGCTGATGTTCTTGCAGTTTGGTCAGAATATGTTTCCCACATAAAATGGTGTTGCAAAATTTGGTAGAGACTAGATTATTAGGTTGGTCGTAATTACATTTTAGCTTTTAACATTTGGGTGGCCGCGATTACGTTTCCGTCAAGATAGCGGTGATATAAAACATGACACTGAGGAGCCCTTTGCTAGTGCTACCTCTGTACCAAATTTCGTACCATTCGGTTTCACCGTGTTTGAATTCAAAGGGGGAATCGATTTTGACACAAAGATGGCCTCCATACGCAAACTATTAGGCAAATGACCTATTAGATTGGTCAAAGGATGCTCCTTCCATAAAGGTATGTAGTTGAAAAATTTGGTAGAGATCGGATGATTAGGTTAATCGTAATTTGATTTAAGCTTTGAACATTCGTGTGGCCGCCATTACGTTTCAGTCAAGATGGCGGCGATATAAAACATGACACTGAGGTGCCCTTTGTTAGTGCTACCTCCGTACCAAATTTCGTTCCATTCGGTTCCACCGTGTTCGAATTAATAGGGGGAATAAATTTTGACATAAAGATGGCCGCCATCCGCAAACTATTAGGCTAATAACCTATTAGATTGGTGAAAGGATGCTCCCTCCATAAAGGTATTTTGTTGCAAAGTTTGGTAGAGATCGGATGGTTATGTTAGTCGTAATTTAACTTAAGCCTTGAATATTTTGTGTGGCCACCATTATGTTTCTGTCAATATGGCGGCAATATAAAACATGACACTGAGATGCCCTTTGCTAATGCTACCTCCGTACCAAATTTCGTTCCATTCGGTTTCACCGTGTTTGAATTAATAGGGGGAATTGATTTTCACACAAAGATGGCCGCCATCCACAAACTATTAGGCTAATGACCTATTCATTTGGTCAAAGGATGCTTCCTCTATAAAGGTATGTTGTTGCAAAATTTGGTAGAGATCGGATGATTAGGTTAGTCGTAATTTGATTTAAGCTTTGAACATTTGTGTGGCCGTCATTACGTTTCCGTCAAGATGGCGGCGATATAAAACATGACACTGAGGTGTCCTTTGCTAGTGCGACCTTTGTACCAAATTTCGTTCAATTCGCATTCACCGTTTTCGAATTGATAGGGGGGGGGGGGGGGCAGACATTCAGAGTACACACACTCACACACACACACACACACACACAGACTCACACACCCACATACACACACCCAGACAGACACACTTTTTTCGCCCTGTGTTGATCTCATAAGTCTACTTTCATTTTTTGCAAAAATCGAAGGTAGGCTAAACAAGATGTTCAGTAAAGAACATATAGCCTACTTTCTCCTAAATGCATGGGTATTGTTATAACTCTTTGTCCTTTTCAAGCAGTATAATTGAATGTTGGTTGTAGTAGCTTGTTGAAATACAAGGTGCTATAGGGATATTAAACATGAATATGAGGTGCCCTTTGCTAGTGCTACATCTGTAAAAAAAATCATTCAATTCGGTTTCACCGTGTTTGAATTGATCCGGGGAAAGGATTTGCACACATACATGGCCGCTATTTGCAAACTATTGGGCTGATGACCTTGTAGTCAGTCATAAGATGCTTTCCACAAAAAGGCATGTTGTTGCAAAATCCGGTAGAGATCAAATTATTAGGATGGTCGAAATTTGATTTAAGCTTTTAACATTTGGGTGGCCGTCATTCCGTTTCCGTCAAGATGGCGGCGATATAAAACATGACACTGAGGTGCCTTTTGCTAGTGCTACCTCTGTACCAAATTTCGTTCCATTCGATTTCACCGTGTTCGAATTAATAGGGGGAATCGATTTTCACACAAAGATGGCCGCCATCCGCAAAATATTAGGCTAATGACCTATTAGTTTGGGTCAAAGGATGCTCCCTCCATAATGGTATGTTGATGCAAAATTTGGTAGAGATCGAATGATAAGGTTAATCGTAATTTGATTTAAGCTTTGAATGTTTGTGTGGCCGCCATTACGTTTCCGTCAAGATGGCGGCAATATAAAACATGACACCGAGGTGCCCTTTGCTAGTGCTACCTCTGTACCAAATTTCATTCCATTCGGTTTCACCGTGTTCGAATGAATAGGGTAATCTATTTTGACACAAAGATGGCCACCATCCGCAAACTATTAGGCTAATGACCTATTAGATTTGTCGAAGGATGCTCCCTTCATAAAGGTATGTTGTTGCAAAATTTGGTAGAGATCGGATTATTAGGTTAGTCGTAATTTGATTTAAGCTTTGAACATTTGGGTGGCCGCCATTACGTTTCCGTCAAGATGGCGGCGATATAAAACATGACACTGGGGTGCCCTTTGCTAGTACTACCTCTGTACCAAATTTCGTTCCATTCGGTTTCACCGTGTTCGAATTAATAGGGGCAATCGATTTTCACACAAAGATTGCCGCCATCCACAAACTATTAGGCTGATGACCTATTAGTTTAGTCGAAGGATGCTGCCCCCATAAAGGTATGTTGTTGCAAAATTTGGTAGAGATCGGATGATTAGGTTAGTCGTAATTTGATTTAAGCTTTGAACATTTGTGTGGCCGCCATTACGTTTCCGTCAAGATGGCGGCAATATAAAACATGACACTGAGGTGTCCATTGCTAGTGCTACCTTTGTACCAAATTTCGTTCAATTTGCGCTCACCGTGTGCGAATTGATAGGGGGGACATACATTCAGAGTACACACACTCACACACACACACACACACACACACACACACACAGACTCACACACATACACACACACAGACAGACACACTTTATTTCGCCCTGTAGTGATCTCATAAGTCTACTTTCATTTTTTGCAAAAATCGAAAGTAGGCTAAAAACGAGATTTTAAAATTTCGCACAGCTGTCATCATCTGGTTATGGAAACAATTGAAATAAAGTAGATGCCAGTGGATTAACATTCATATAAGGCTTTACTGTACCAAGTTTCACTACACACGGATGGTTAAATTGCGAGAAACGTTCATGTGAATATTTATACTTCGCGTCGCCACCATGTTTGATTTGTTATCACCAGGTTATTTAAAGTCCTATAGGCGAACTTTAGTTCATAGCCCCTATGAACATAAAAAAAAGATCAGTTTGATTGTTATAATAGATTCGTAGATATTCAGAGCCGTCTAAATATTTCGGATATTTTGATTGTTAAATGTATAGGCCAAAGAGTCAAGTACCATTAAAGGAAAATTATTGCGTAGGTTTATTATTCAAACTTTCACTTCGATCGCATCATTACGACACAAGAAATAAAAACGTAATTTTTAAAATTCGCACAGCCGCCATCTTGAGGTTATGTAAACAATTGAACTAAATTAGATACCAGTGCATTACAATGTGTATAATCATTTCCTGTACCAGATTTCATTGCGTTTGGAACATTAAATCGCGAGAAAGGTCTATTTAAAATTTTCAAATTCTCTTGGCCGCCATGTTCGTTTTGTAGTTAATCGTACAAAATTTCAGGGTGATACCGCTAATAGTTTCAGATATATAGAATGCCGGTGAAATATTTCGCACATCCGCCATCCTGTGGTTATGTAAACAATTGAACGAAGTTAGATGTCGCTGCATTACAATGTGTATAAACATATACTGTACCAAGTTTTATTGCGTTTGGTTGGTTAAATCGCGAGCAACGTCTATTTAAAATTCGCAAATTCGCGTGGCCGCCATGTTGGTTTTGTAGTTACCAGTTTTTTAAAAGTTACATAGATGAACTTCTAGTAGTTCCCTTTATTACCGTAATACATTCCAGGGTGATATCGGGAATAGTTTCGGAGATATTAAATGGTGGTGAAATAATTCGCACAGCCGCCATGTTGGATTGGTGAGACGTAACAAAATTTGAAGGGCACGGTCGGGATCGCCAGGAATAGTGCTATGAACTTACTGAGTGTCATTGAAATCGCTCCAGCCGTTTAGAATTTATTAGGGGGTGGACACACACACACCTCACACACCCGCACACACACACACACACACACACACACACACACACACGGACAAAAGGTGATCTGATAAGCCTATTTTTTCAAAATTGAAAATAGGCTAAAAATGAGGAAAAAGTAGACTTATGAAATCGATCCGGGCAAATTTGCGTCTGTCTGTCTTTCTGTCTGTCTGTCTGTCTGTGTGTGTGTGCCCCTATCAACTCCTAAACGGCTGCAGCAATCGAAACCAAATTTAGTATGAGTAAAGATGTATACCGCAATATCTCAAGCACATATTTTAAAATGACGTCAGTGCTACCAACTGCTGAAAAACCCACTAGAAATTTGAGCTCCATGTTGGAAATCATGGAAGGTATGCTTGGGAGCTATTCCAAAATTGGCACACATGTAGATAATACTATTTCAGTTTAATTTCCAGGAGGACATACATGACAGTGTTGCCAAAATAATGTTAAGACTTCTGATAAGTTCAATTTTTAAATGCATATAACTTCGACACTAATAATTGGATTTCAACCAAATTGTGTATGTAATATGTGAAAATTAACAGATATGACTGAGCGTATTATTAAGAGCCACCAGGGCTGCCAACTGTTGATAGTTGCTCTCTCTCGCTTTTTTAAAAATCCAAATACCAATATATCAGAAAGTATGCAAGCCGACAGCTTTAAACTATTCACACGTATAGTACCTGACATGTTAGATCAATTTGGAGTAACTTAAATACGTCAGTTCTACCAACATTATTCTAAGCGTGCTGATAGGACCAATTTTTAAATGCATGTAACTTCTATACTATCAGTTGGATTTCATCCAAATTTAGTATGTGGTATGTGTAACATAACAGATATGACTATAAGTATTCTTAAGAGCAATCAGGGCTGACAACTGTTAATAAATGCTGTCTATATTTTTTTTACCCTAATATTCTAGATAGGTTCATATACTGTAGATTAATCATTGGCATGAATCTTAATTTTAAGAAAAGTAGGCTCTTATGTTCGTCCAATTTTTCCTCCGTAACTCACTTCCAATTCATTTTAGGCATTATCATTACCATTTGTAAAGAACGCTACATATCCTCCAATTTTCTTATGTAATATATTGGAAGATACGGAACAGGTACTGAGATATGGGGACGTGCACCTTTGCAAACATGACAACATCAACAACAACAACAACAACAAAAGCAAAAGTTAGATACTCAGTAGGCGAACGTTGCAGATTCATTCACTCGAAGCTTTCGTCTCTGGGCTTGATAATTCCGCTACAAACAGACAGCAGAGATGTTGCCGACACATAAGGAGTATAGACTGCATAATTATCTGCTTTCTCGAAGTTCCTATTCCTGTAGGCAGCTACAGCTCCAGTATTACAGTTTGATTGTGGAGAGGACTTGTGAGTGATCTACTCTCAAATCCCGTGACCAGGGCTGGAACCACTAACCTCATGCAGTGTGGCTGTCCACTGTGGCGCGGTCTACCGGCTGGGTCTGATGGCAGGCAGTGGTGACCCGCACTCTTGCCAACCTGCCCCACACGGAGCAATGGACTAGCCTTGAAACAGGTGATGATAATATCCATATAGCACGCTGTATTACAACAAGCTACTACAACCAACATTCAATTATACTCCATGAAAAGGACAAAGAGTTATAACTATGCACATGCATTTAGGAGAAAGTAGGCTATATGTTCTTTACTGAACATCTTGAACGCTGCAGAGGTTTAATGAGTTCATTATCGCAGTAAGGTTCCTCAGTTTAGGGACTGCGAGAACGCGGTCATCTAGCATTATTGGAGTGACTCAAGTGTGTTGTTATTCAGTATTTTGACTGGTTTGATGCGGCTCTCCATGCCTCCCTGTCCTAAGCTATTCGTTTCATCACTACATAGCTACCACACCCTACATCCGAGGCAATCTGTTGAACATATCCTAACCTTGGTCTACCCCTACAGTTCTTGTCCTCGACTCTTCCTTCCATAACTAAGCTGGCTATTCCTAAGTGTCTTAGTATGTGTCCTACCAACCTATCCCTTCTCTTCATTAGCAGTCGCCAGAAACATCACTCCTCTCCCACTCGTCATAATACCTCTTCGTTTGTAACCCTATCTACCCATCTGATCTTCATCATTCTCCTGTAACACCACATTTCAAACGCTTCAATTCTCCTCTTTTCTGCTGCACCAACAGTCCATGTATCACTTCCATAGAGCGCCACGCTCCAGACAAAGGCTTTCAAAAATGACTTCCTAATACCTAAATCTATATTCGATGTCAACAGATTCCTTTTTTTGTAGAAATGCTTTCCTTGCCTGAGCCAACCTACTTTTTATATCATCGTTGCTTCGTCCATCACTGGTTATTTTGCTTCCTAAGTAACAGAAGTCTCCTACTTCCTTCAGCTTTTCACCTGCCAATTTGATATCCATAGAGGTTTTTGATTTCTTTCGGCTGCATTCCAATATTTTTGTTTTACATTTATTAATTTTCATTATGAATTCTTTCCTCAAGACGGAGTCCATACCATTCAAAAACTTATTCAAATCCTAAGGCGTGTCGGCCAAGAGGACGATGTCATCTGCAAGTGACATTTCATAATAAGCTTTCTCTTTGCAAAGCAGGGCAGTTCAAAATCAGGTGATTGACGGTTTGAGAGGATCCACACAAACGTTTATAGTCATTTAAAATAGTGATGTGAAATCACTCAAAGTATGACCGGAATTTCCCATGTCCAGATAAAAATTGAGTAAGCGCAAAGTTCGGAACTAGTATTTCACTTTGAAATCGATGATGAATCTCAGGAAAATATATTGTTCTCGTAACAGATCCTTTCGAAGTTGAAGTCCAAATGTTATTCGACTGGTGAGTTATCTAGTATTTTATCTTTTTTAAGGTGGCATATTGGAGTTCTGTCATATGAATCTTCCATTGTTGATTGTGTAGCTTTTTTAGCTGGTTCGTCTGCTCGTTCATTCTCAATATCACCTGTCTGTCCATGAACCGATTGTTTACAAAGAGAGAAAAAATGTTCAAATAATTATATTATTTTACAATAGTATATTATGCAACGAACCTATAATGACAATAATTAAGACACGAGTATGTTTATAAAACGAACGTAGCGAGTTTTATAATTTCCATACGTCTTTCCGTACGTCTTAATTATAATTACCATTATAGGCGAGTTGCATACGACTGTTCATGTTCGACGATAATTATAATTTTATTATATGTTTTAACATACATGTTCATAAATATCTGAGGGATTCATTCACTTTAGTTAGTGAACAGAGCGCATGCGAAGGTCAAAGATCTTCGGAAGCAGAGACCATTTACTTTGCTTGGCAATGCTATTGTTTACGGCCTGCATGATGACTAGTGACGTCCAGCTCGAGCAGTCACTAATATTGTCACCGAAGTCGTTTGAAAGCAATGCGCTGTGTATAAATTGGTGTTGGGGATATTAAAGTACAGTGCTATTTCTTGTCTCATATTCGCCAGTTTATTTACGCGAACACTTTCCATGTAGATAATGTATATAGAAGGATGTCCGTTGCTAACTTCTAAACGTAGATTCATAAATTTCTTGCATATGTCATAGTATTTTCTTGTTTCCGTAAAGGTTCGTGCTGATTTTGTCTTTGTGTTTGGGATTGTAACTACAATGGTTGATCCGATATCCAATTTGAACTTTCAAATCATGTAATTCATGCCCGGCATGTTGGATTTTGAGCGCATGCGCGAAGCTATCCTTACCTAATTGGAAAATGAATGAACACAGATTGGCTGGAGAAACTGTCTCATAATGAACAAGAAGTTCCGTGAAGAACTATACAGCCTACTTTTCATGCCAATGATTATTCTCCAGTATATGAACCTATCTAGAATAATGACAAAATTAAGTTGGTAATATCGAAATATCTAATTAGTTCAAAATATACCTGGTATGATGTAGCCTAATAGAGCATTACAGTTGGCAGCCCTGGTGACTGAATATATTCTTAGTTCCATCTCTTAAGGTACAGAATACAAAATTTGGCTGAAGTCCAATGGACGTTACATGCAGTTAATCACTGGATCTCTCAGCACGCGTAAAGGCATGTTGCCAACAATACCATGCGTGTGCTGGTCAGAAATAATCTGAAATATTATGATATCTTGTTGTGCCAATTTTGGATGAAATCCATTTGTTAGTATAGAAGTTACATGCATTTTAAAATTGGACATATCAGCAGGCATAGAATCATGTTGGCAGCACTGCCTTGTATTAATTACTCCAAATTAATCTAGAATGTCAGGTGCTATACGTTTGCAAAGTATAGAGCTGTTGGCTTGCATACTTTCTGGTATATTGATATTAGGGTAAAAAGAATATAGACAGCATTTATTAACAGTTGGCAGCCCTGATTGCTCTTAACAATACTTATAGTCATATTTGTTATGGTACACATAGCACATACGAAATTTGGTTGAAATCCAACTGATAGTATAGAAGTTACATGTATTTAAAAATTGGTACTATCAGCAGGCTTATAATTATGTTGGTAGAACTGACGTATATAAGTTACTACAAATTAATCTAAAATGTCAGAATATACGTGTGCATAGTGTAAAGCTGTTGGCTTGCATACTTTCTGATATATTGGTATTTGGATAAAAAAAAAATAGAGAGAGAAATTATTAACAGTCGGTAGCCCTGTTGACTCTTAAGAATATGCTCAGTCATATCTGTTTATGTACAGATGTTACATACAAAATTTGGTTGAAATCCAATTGATAGTGTAGAAGTTATATGCATTTAAACATTGGACCTATCAGAAGGCTTAAAATTATTTTGGCAATACTGTCATTGTTGGCCTCCTGGAAATTAAACTGAAATAGTATTATCTACATGTGTGCCAATTTTGGAATAGCTCCCATGCATACCTTGCAAGATATCCAACATGGAGCTCAAATTTCTAGTGCGTTTTTTCAGCAGTTGGTAGCACTGACATCATTTTCAAATATGGACGTGAGATATTCCGGTGCACATCTTTACTCATACTAAATTTGGTTTTGATTGCTGCAGCCATTTAGGAGTTGATAGGGGGGGGGGGACACACACACAGCCAGACAGACAGACAGAAGGACAGACAGACAGACAGACAGACAGACACACATTTGCCCGATCTCATAAGTCTACTTTTTCCTCATTTTTGCAAAATGTGAAAAGTAGGCTAAAAACACTACTATAACGACCATCATTATGATACAGTTTTCTGACGTATAATATTTACATTTGGACATCATCGAACATAAATACGTTTAATTGTTATGGTGGAACATGTAGTACCAGGTTCAGTTAGAAACTCCTTGATGACGTACGTTGTTCCACAGGTTGCCAACCTTGGTGTTGTTTTCCCTGCTATTTCCATCGAGGAGCAATTACCCAGAAGAACAAACACGCTGATGGGCCATGGAATTACGAGCTCTATTACTGTCACCATCAATCTCCCTCCCCTTATTTATATTAATTTATAGCTTCCGTCACTTAACCACAATCTTCAGAATGGGGTGAGTTTTATTAGCAAGCTTATACACTGTCGATTGGCTCGGACATCACCCTGACACTCGGAACTGAAGAGGAGCCGACATCCAGACTCGACTGCCAATTTACAAGAGTGGGACTGCGTACATATTGTACTGGCTCATGACAATTAGTGCCACGCGGGTTGGCAGCCATGGGACCACCAGCTGAGTCTGGCATTGCTCCAAATTAGGCTACTTGCACCGGACTCTCTCTCTCTCTCTCTCATCGGCTCTGGTGGCGTAGTGGGTAGCATGCTGAGCTTCTATGCCCAAGGTCGCGGGTTCAAACCCGGCGGAAGTCGCCGGACTTTTAAGGGCGTTAAAATCCCTCAGTTTGTCTTCTTTCGGAGGGGAAGTAAAGCCGGCGGTCCCATGTCATAGATTTATGGCATGAAAAAGAACCTTCCACTAATTACACTTGTGTTAAGGAGACTTATGAGTGAGTTTCCAAAATCCGAAACTACTGGACAGATCAATTTGAAATTATAACCACATGTAGATATGCCTATAATTAGAGGATATTCTGAATTTCAAATTGATTGCTTTAACCTTTTCTGAAATATTAATAAAAATATTTTCAAAACATAGGGTCATAAAAAAGTTCCTTGCGATGGAGTTTTCACTTATTTTCATCCATACTTGGTAAACAGTAGCACAATACATGTACAAATGGAAATTGCTCTGGAATTTTATGTACCTTTTATATGAGAGTGAGAAATGATAGTCAAAATGATAATATTCATGTTTTGCCCTAAAAATAAAAATTATTTATTTTTGAAAGCAAAAAAAATACAGTTAATTTTCACTGACATAAAAATCCAGGGCAAATTGTAATGTTCCTACATATTTTAATATGCACACCAACTTTGAACCAAATATCTTCAAAACTGCAATACAAGGAGCATTTTTTATGATATTACATGTAACAAAAATCACTTCATGAGAAAACAGCAATTGAAGTTGGAGGTTAGTTACTTACATCAGAACTGCCCTGCACCATATGTACAGCCCTCAGACTTCTTCATCCTGTCTTCTAGGGACAAGTTCAGCAGTTTTCTCTTTTTTCTTGCAGTTTTTTTTCCTGGGGTGGTCCTTTTTCTGCTCTGTCGAAGACGTATGTGGTCACTTTGCTCACTGATCTTCACTGAAGGTCTTGTCTTAATAATGACGCGCATCCATCTTTAAATCACCGCCTTGGCTTTAAAAATGGCGCCACGGGAAAAAATCCAACACTCCTTGATTCTGAAAAGGTGTGGGCACCAATTTTCGGTAAAATCCAAATTTCCGTATTTTGGTCCATATTTCATGAAAACTCACTCATGAGTCCCCTTAAGCCAAAATTTGTGGGATAGAATTGATAACGCTCCACTTAAATCGCTATGAAAGTTTTGAGATACATCAAAAGTAATTTTCTCTAAATTATTCCAATTGTTGCACATTCTCAATGAACTCATCACCACAGTGGATACACTTTTGCATTCGCTGAAACCACTTCTGGAAGCACTCCTACAACACGTTTTCTTCGATGGCTGCAAGCTCATCTTCGTAGGTCGTAACAGCTTATTTAGGGGTTGAAACTCTCTCTCCACGCATGCGATGTTTTACCATCGGGAAGAGAAACAAATCACACGTAGCCAGGTCAGGACTGTAAGGTGGATGAGTCATTAGTTTGACCTCCGTGAAATTCAGGAACTGATTTGTCATGTTAGCTGTGTGTGCAGACGCGTTGTCGTGATGGAGAACGATCCCTCACAGTTCCGTGCAAGGCAGCCGTTCTTGAAGTTTTGCAGAAACTTTTGGCAGGCAAACCGTGGTGTACCAATTAGCGGTAACTGTCCTTTGTTCCTCCAGAGGAATGGTTGCCACATGCCCACCCTTTGAGAAGAATGAAGCCACCATTTTCTTGCCAACACTTCGGGGGAGCTTCACTTTTGTCGGTGTCTTGTTATCAAGAAAGATCCACACTGCTGATTACCGCTTGGTCTCCGGATCAAATTGATAAATCCAGGTTTCGTCACCTGTGACGATGTCAGAAACCCGTCTAGAGTCCCTCCTTTGAATCTAGTCAGCATTGTCTCACACCATTCAACACGGGCGTGTTTTTGTTCTTCTATCAAATTTTGAGGCAGACGTCGGGATGAGAACTTCCTCACACGAACGAATTCATGCAGGATTTTCAAAACTGCTGGCGAACCAATCTGCAATGCTGCCTCAATTTCTTTAAATGTTAGACGATTATTTTCGTGAAGCATTTTCTCCACGGTTGTGATGTTTTCCTCAGTCACCGCCTTTGCCGGACGCCTTCTTCTCTCCTCATTTTTCAAAAATGTTCGGCCCCTTTTAAATTCCTGAAACCACCAGAAAACTGTGGCACGGGAAGGTTATCTCCCCAAAAGCCTGTTGCAAACGCTTAGAATATTGAGTCTGGTTTAAACCACTTTTAAAATCCTAGAAAATTATTGCACGAAAATGCTCCCTTGCAGCGACTGACCGCGGCTTGTTCGACCTTGCACTGCGGGACTTCCCGGAGCGGGAGAGTCACTTCCGACTACCAGCTTACTCAAAGAGCATGGGGCTTCCGCTCCCTGTATTCCGTTGAAGTGGGTCAACCTCCACTTTCTCACATCTCAAAATTTCCCTAGTGACCTTCTTATTAGTTCCGATGTTCACCGCCAGGTGCTGGCTGCGATGCCATCTAGTAGCCAAGTCCGGAAGGTGGTGTCGTGGACGGTAGCATTTGGTAGCAAAAGTAGGAACTACTTGAAATTATCGTCTGCAGTCCTTACTTGAATTAAAACAGATAACACACACTAATACAGCCATCACAATTAACACCGGTTATCAGACAGATTCTACACACTCCGCGTTGACGCAGCCCCTAAACTGAGGAACCAACCTCTAAACATCACAATTGCCTCATACAGTCACCCTAACACTTGGAACTCTAGAGGAGGAAATATAGACTGCAGTTTACAACCACTTCAACTGCCAACTTATACGAGTGGGTCTGTGTACATATTGTACTGTTGCATGACAATTAATGCCACCATTGGACCCCCAGCTGAGTCTGGCGGTATTAGTGTATCCGAAGCCTAGGGTGATTTTCAATTTCCCGTCTTAATGATGATGATGAAAATGGTTGCTTTAAGGGCCCCAACATCTAGGTTATCGGCCCCTAATGGTTTGGATGATAGTGAAAATGTAAACGAAATGAAAATCATCTTCAAGTTGTCATACTTTGGTAAAAAAAATATTCATTATATCATATTTGCTGAAAACAATTATGATTTATTAAATCTTCTCACCTTTGCTGTATTCTTATTGAAAGTAAGCATTCGAGGTACTGTCAGCCAACATACAGCCCAATGTGGAATGTATATCGTATACGGTTTACTTCAAGGTTTGGAGGTCCCATTAAAGATATTCCAACAATAAATCATTGGCACTGGAATTTTACAAGTAGTTATATCAATGACCAACAGAGCTCACTGTTAACAAGGGATTTGCGCTCCCGGTAGACACATAGTAGGATAACATGTCACATGATACACATCAAAGGCGACTACTGTAAGACTCGTATTTTTTGTGCGTTAATTAAGAGGCTCCGTTATGCTGAAAATCTTCACAATTCTCAAAAGCTACGGACTCTTGGCTTTCTAAGGGTACATTTATTTTCTCCATGGCTTATTAGTAAACACTCAATGTTTACTTTTCTCTTTGATTTTCACGAGATTTCTCTCCACATTTTTAGTATTCTCTCTTCTTCTTCCTCTTCGTATCCTTCTTTCATTTCTCCCTCTTTGGGGTACGTTGAATCAAACATTTCTCTGTGCGTTGTTCATTCCTTAGTGCCCAGTACCTCTTTATTTTTTTCTGGTCTTCTTTTCCTCTCTTCTTCCGAGATGATGGGTGTGGATTTTGGTGATGATTTGTCTTGAAACCTTATATTTTCGTATTTAATAATCATTTTAGCTTTTCGATTGAGTAGTGAATTTTCTGTAATTATTAATGCAACTAGGTCTTAATCAGTTTCTTTAAATCATGTGAGTTTTGTGTTGCGGTTACGAAAGAAATCAATGATTTAAAACTCAGCAAATCTTCTAGGTTTGTGCCGTGTGTTGTGTGGGGTTTCGCCTAGGACACAAAGCTGGCTCATCAGCGGGCTCTTGGTGTCCCCCACCCGGACCCCGACAGGACTGTGCGCTACCTCCATTTTTATGAAGCGCACCTGCACCTCTTTACTGCGAGAAAAGCCCAAGCAGCCTAAATCTCCCTATGAAGGCTTCCAAAATGATGGTATATTGGCTTCCACGGCCAGTGAATTAAAACTCAGCAAATCTTCTAGGTTTGTGCCGTGTATCAACAAACAAAATTACAGTCAAAGATAAACAGGTATTGGAGAACCGTCCAAATATTTCGGATGGTCGCCATGTTGGTTTCTAATATATGTATGCCATAGAGTTATGTAGTCTACTATTAGATGACAATTATTGCGTAGGTTCATTATTCAAACGTTGACTTCGATCGCATTATTAGGACACCAGAAATAAAAACTTCATTTTAAAATTTCACACATCCGCCATCTTGAGGTGTTGCAAACAATTGAACTAAATTAGATGGCAGTATAAACAGTATGTGTATAAACATTTGGGGTACCAATTTTTACTGCGTTCGGTTGGTTAAATTGCGAGGAAGGTCTATTTAAATGCTCCAACTTCGCTTGGCCGCCATGTTCGCTTTGTAGTTAACAGGTTTTTGAAAGTTACATAGGTGAACTTTTAGTATTGTCCTTTATTACCATGTGATGTGGTGGCGCAGCGGTCAGGCTGTTGGCGTCTCACCAAGATGGACCGGGTTTGATTCCCGGTCAATGCATGTGAGCCTTTCGAAGTGAAATTGTATGTCCTGTGGTTCGGATTCCAGGTATAAAGTAGGTCCCGTGGCTCATGATCGCATGATTAACTGTCACGTAAAACTACAAGCTTCCTCCCTTCCTTCCGTTATCACAATACAAAATTTCATGGTGATATCTGTAATAGTTTCGGAGATATAGAATATAGAATATTTCGCACAGCCGCCCTCTTGGATTAGCGAGACGAAACAAAATGTAAAGGACATGGTCGGGGTCGGCTGAAATAGTACTATGGCATTACCGAGTTTCGTTGAAGCCGCTCCGGCCGTTTAGATTTTATTGCGGGGTAGGAGGGACACACACATGGACAAAAGGTGATCTCATTAGCCAATTTTTAGCCTACTTTCGATTTTTGCAAAAAAAATGAAAGTAGGCTTATGAGATCTACAAGGGGCCAAAAATTGTGTGTCTGTCTGTTTGTGTGTGTGTTGTGAGTGTGTGTGTGTGTACTCTGAATGTCTGTCCCACCCCTATCAAACCGAACACGGTGAAACCGAATTGAACGAAATTTGGTACAGAGGTAGAACTAGCAAAGAGCACCTCAGTGTCATGTTTTATATCGCCACCATCTTGACGGAAACGTAATGGCGGCCACCCAAATATTCAAAGCTTGAATCAAATTACGACTAACCTAATCATCCGATGTCTACCAAATTTTGTAACAACATAGATGTAGCCTACTGTATATGGCGAGCGTCTTTTGACTAAGCTACAAGGTCATCAGCCCAATAGTTTGCAGATGGCGGCCATGTATGTGTGCAAATCGATTCCCCCTATAAATTCAAACACAGTGAAACTGAATTGAACGAAATTTGGTACAAAGGTAGCACTAGCAAAGGGAACTCCAGTGTCATGTTTTATATCGCCACCATCTTGACGAAAACGTAATGGTGGCCACCCAAATGTAAAAGGCTTAAATCAAATTTCGACCAACCTAATCATCTGATCTCTACTAAATTTTGCAACAACATACCTTTATGTGAGAAATGTTCTGTGACCAAGCTACGAGGTCATCAGTCCAATAGTTTGCATATGGCGGCCATGTGTGTGTGCCAATCGATTCCGCCTATCAATTCAAACACGGTGAAACCGAATTGAACGACATTCGGTACAGAGGTAGCACTAGCAAAGGGCACCTCAGTGTCATGTTTTATATCGCCGCCATCTTGACGGAAACGGAATGACGGCCACCCAAATGTTAAAAGCTTAAATCAAATTATGACCATCCTAATAATTTTATCTCCGCCAGATTTTGCAACAACATGCCTTTTTGTGGAAAGCATCTTATGACTGACTACAAGGTTATCAGCCCAATAGTTGGCAGATAGCGGCCATGTATGTGTGCAAATCGATTCCCCAAATCAATTCAATCATGGTGAAACCGAATTGAATGTTTTTTTTTTTTTACAGAGGTAGCACTAGCAAAGGGCACCTCATATTCATATTTAATATCCGTATAGTACGTTGTATTTCAACAAGCTACTACAACCAACATTCAATTATGCTCCTTGAAAAGGACAAAGAGTTATAACTATACCCATGCATTTAGGAAAAATTAGGCAATATGTTCTTTACTGAACATGTTGTTTCATAAATGAAAATAGGCTAAAAATGAAATGGACCCCCTTAAGTGATGAATAATTTATGTAATATTTCTTACAGTTTAGGGGGTTTAGATATTTATGCTCCGCGTCTAATGTAATTGGGTAATCTCGTGTTGACCGACAGAAAAGCATTCGGTGACAGATTATCAGGACCCACTGAAAAGTGTCTTCTGTTACCGGGTGCCAGGAAATCTTCTCCGCAGTGGCTACGTGCAGCTGCGAGTGGTAGCGTCATCAGTTTAGTGGGCAGCACAGTGTCCTTGATAGGGTGAAGGCCACATGTGTGGGCTATGTATTGTTAGATTATTGGAAGAGTGCAACTGTATGTTAAGAATGGCTGTGGTGTGTATAAAGTTTACTGTTTGCTTGTTATGATACAAGCGACAGCCATGTTGCCAACGTAACTGGTGACGTAATCTCTCACGGCAGCTTTTATGCAGTGTTGCCGAATCTTGAAAAGCACCAGCTGGACTCTGATTCAAAACACTAATAGAAAACCAAATAAATATTATATATAAACGGATTTTCTTTTAACTTACATTTCTTTCATTAAAAATCTTCTTCACTTTCGGAGCCTGCTACCGCTATTACATCTTTAGAGCAGGAAGGTGTAGTACTGCTGTAGCTCTGCATACTTCCAATTTTGGCCACTATTATATCCTACAGCCAACTACCCTACTAGGCAACGAACAAACAGTGACCGTGGGTTTGAGATAGATTTACAATACTGACTATGGATGCGTAAGAGCCTTCGCATGAAACTGGGAAATCCCCTGGCAGCGGGGAAGGAAATAAAGGATAGGCAGATTCTTTGTACAAGTGCACTTGCACTGAGCCCTGCATGTTGCGCTTTCTTAGCATTAATGCACGGAGCTGAGAATTTCAGGGACTTCCCCTGCCGGAGTGTTGACCTTGACAGGTGTAAGACTGAATTTTGCTAACTTCATTGATTATACTCAGCAATTCTTCTAGGTTTGTGCCGTGTCTTGTGTGGGGTTTCGCCTAGGACACCAAGCTAGGCTCATCGGCGGGCTCTTGGTGTCCCCGCCCGGACCCCCACAGGAGTGACGAACTGCGCGCCACCTCCCTTTATATAGGGTACGGCGGGGCTAATTCGCCCACGGGGCTTTCCCGCTCAAAATAAGCTTGACGTTGCACTGAGCAGCCACCTTGCTCAGCTGATATCGCCCTTTGTGTTCATTGTGACCCTCGGTCTCTGTGCTACTACATCTATCGTTTGTTTGCAAGTGACAGCTTGAGTGTTGAGTAAAACAAAGGGAGAATACTGCAAGGTACGTTGTTTATGTTGTGGAATTTGTCGTCATTAAGAATTTGTGCTTGCAACTTAAGGATTAGTGTCCAGAGTAAGGGCTTTGTTTTTCCCGGAAGTGAGGGGCCTGGCAGTCTGAAGGTTAAGTTACATCTGGACATAGCAGGTAGCGCGTTTCCTTGGTCACAGCCAACACAAGACGCGCTATTGTAAATTCCAGTAATTGGGGCTACTCCGCCCAGAAATATGGGGGCTACTCCGCTCAGCCAAGACTTCTCTCTTGTTATAATATCGAAACCAAATTATTTCAGATAGCAGATTAGTATCTCTTTCTTGTTACGTTAGAGATGGTACGGACGTATAAAAGGAAAGGGCCAGTTCGAAAATGGACGGAAGAAGATATTGACCGAGCTATTTCAAGAGTATTACGAGGCGATGTGAGCATGAGAGGTGCAGCTGGACTATTCAATGTGCCTTATTTAACACTTAAAAATCGTGTTCATTTGCGTAAACGACAAGAACCATTAGAGAAAATCATAGTGGACAAACCACCGGGTCATCCCACAGCATTTAGTATGCAAGAGGAGACGGATTTAGCTTCCCGGCTAAAATGCTTGGCAGCAAGAGTATTTGGATGCACACCAGAACAGATTCGAAGGGCAAAACGGAGCTTAAAATTTGATAAGGCCCGTAAAGAAAAATGTGCCAAAAACATTTTCGAGACATTTGCAAGACAAATGACCGGGACCTTCAATCCGTATGACCAAAAGACTTTGACAAGGAAGAAACACCATGTGGATTTTGTAGCGTAACTTTTTATACCACTCAGTCATCATTAAAGGGTGGTTGGATTCAATGCAAAGACTGTGAAACTTGGTATCATGACATGTATGTTGGGGCTAGAGGAAGGAAAAACTTCATTTGTGGTAAATGCCGTTGAGGAAAGGACATTAATAGAGTGAGCGAAATAGCCCCTTTAAATTTGTGATTCGTCATTTTTGCTTTGATTTATATTTTATTTCATCAAGCCGGTGTATTGTTATAACTGTATTTTGACAACATTCGTATGTAATAAGCAATAAATAAGGCGTGCTTTGCTGTTGGTTCCATCTTAGAAAAATGAATAGTTTTTGATTTATAATGTTTACAATTTGAAATGAGCGGAATAGCCCCGCTCTACCCTAAGGTGCAACTGCACCACTTGACTACGAGAACTAAAAGTTCAAGCAGCCTTAACCTCCCTATGAAGGCTTCCAAAAAGATGGTATATTGGCTTTCACGGCCGGTGAATTAAAACTCAGCAATTCTTCTAGGTTTGTGCCGTGTCTTGTGTGGGGTTTCGCCTAGGACACCAAGCTAGGCTCATCGGCGGGCTCTTGGTGTCCCCGCCCGCCCCGGCCGTGAAAGCCAATATACCATCTTTTTGGAAGCCTTCATAGGGAGGTTAAGGCTGCTTGAACTTTTAGTTCTCGTAGTCAAGTGGTGCAGTTGCACCTTATATAAAGGGAGGTGGCGCGCAGTTCGTCACTCGTGTGGGGGTCCGGGCGGGGACACCAAGAGCCCGCCGATGAGCCTAGCTTGGGGTCCTAGGCGAAACCCCACACAAGACACGGCACAAACCTAGAAGAATTGCTGAGTTTTAATTCACCGGCCGTGAAAGCCAATATACCATCTTCATTGATTAACTTTATTAAAATTATTACATGGATTTGAGGATTTATTTATTTATCATAGGAGACAGTTTTATGGAAAAATCCGTTAAGCTCCAGATTTAGCTCTGGTTTTAATGAAATAATACCTGTATTTCGCTATGGCGCTATATGAAAATTTCTGTCACCAGATGAACTTCAGAAACACACCGGTACATGTATCGTGCGCAGTGAACAGTAAGCCTTCATACCTTTGTAGTCTCAGTGTTCTACTTGGGATTTAAGAAGACCGGCCACCACAGCAAAATCTCCACTACAACATTTCCTGCTTTCCAGTCGGTCAACACGATTGAGACTAATGAACTGGGTGAGGTACAAGTTATACATATGTAAATACACTCCTGGAAAATATTACATTGCCCATATAAGTGTTAGTTAGTTAGTTATTGTTGTTTTAAGGGGCGGAACTCTGAGGTATCTGCCCTTCCCATTTAACTGCGACAACTAACTAATTCATAATCGTGTTGACCAACCGAAAAGCAGCTAAAGACAATTTTTATAGATAACACTGTAGAAAGAATGGTTACAAATTTCCACATGAAAAACAAAGTGCTTTATGATAGAAACTAGCCGACCCGTGCGAGTACTCTCGCATATTCTAATGGGTTGTGTGCGCCCCTTGTGTACAGACTACCCGACCAGCCCTAGTGCTATGCGGACTGTATGCGACACAGTTCTGGCAGGGGCTATCGTCTTGTTTATTTGTTTAAAAGCACTGTATAAACAAATACATATATTTCACTTGACTTTTCAAGAAATGCAAGATGTATTATTGAGATGATTTGGAAGATTTTTGTACAAACCACACCTTCTAACTCCCTCTGGTTTAGGAGCTTGAGTTCTGTGAAACATACCTTAGCGTCTTATACAGGGTGATTCTTTGCAGGAGCGGGACGGGCATCCGTCTGCCTGGCTCGCACGCCTTCCGTCAGCCAACTGAGCTCGATCCGCGGATTGTGCGCTGGTGGAAACGGTATTAAAGTACATTAATTAATGGTAAATTCACCAGCAAATATTCCCTGCCGTTGTGAGGGATATCTGCTGCCGTATATTGTTCTCCAGCTCCACTAGAGTGCGGGTAATTGATCTGTACACTTTGACTGTTAGATTAACCCACAATTGAACAACAAACGGGCTTAGTCCGTGCTTCGATTAATTAGAGTAAACTCACAGGGGGGAGTTCTGGAGTGCCGACATAATGTAACGATATCTGTCTGTCAGCTGAAGAAGAACATTTTTATTATCTTCTGTGAAAAGATAAGTTCTAACCTTTAACTGTTGACGTGAGGTCATCCAGATTCCTAAGAAATAAAAAAAACATTTGTGCTTCTTTAATTAAATCTTGCAGCTGTTGTTTATGCTACCTTCTTATCTGTGCGCTGACCCTACACCCCCCCCCCCCCGTTGATGAATGTTTAGTGACTTAATGGACTTTAATGACCCTGGTCAGCTCGCCTCTGCCTCACGCAACCACGCAGCCCGAGCTCGGTTGGCTGGCGGAGGGCGCGCGCGCACGGCAGCCGGCTGCCGGTCCTGCTCCAGCAAAATAATCTCACTGTATAATAAGATTGTTATTGCAATTCCTACAATAAGCTATTCAGAGTGTGTATAGCAACACGATAGCCAGTGTAGCAAGTTGTGATGTAGGCGCGTCCCTCTACAAGGAGATCAGTTTCAGCGCCCTCATGTTGGACACTGGAGTATTACATCACAAAGCAAGATATGCAAGGGTATAGCTCGAGGCTCATAAGGGCCTTGCAATGACCTTCTAATAGAGAGGTGAACCATACCAACTGAGGGGCCAGAGACGTAGGATCTGGATAATTTCAGTTTCTTTCAGCTCATTCTCAGAATTTGGCAGAAGCACTGGTTAATTTCTTCATAAAATGGCGTTTACAACCCAATCCTCAGAAAAGTGAAATCACAACTTTCCATCTAGACAATAGACAGGCAAACGTCCACCCTAGAGCCTTTCTCAGAGGTAAAGAATTACGTTACAATAGTACCCCTAAACATCTGGGGATGACACTGGATCGCTCTTTGACATACAAAGACCATGTACACAGAGCTGCTGCAAAATTGAAAATTCACAACAATATCCTGCAACGCCTTGCTGGAACATCTTGGGGGGCAGATTCTAACACTCTGAGAACAACTGGTGCTTGTTTATTCACCAGATGAGTATTCCTCCGGAGCATGGCTTAACAGCTGTCATACTCAACGAGTGGCTATTCAAATTCATCGTAGTATGCGAATTATATCTGGAACACTACTTCCAACTCCGATCCAGTGGGTACCAGTGCTCATTAATATCGCACCTCCTCATATCACAAAAATCTATTCATAGGTGTCTAGTATGTGTCCTACCAGCCTATCTCTTCTCTTCATTAGCAGTCGTCAGAAACATATCTCCTCTCCCACTCGTCTGAATACCTCTTCGTTTGTAACCCTATCTACCCATCTGATCTTCATCGTTCTCCTGTAACACCACATTTCAAACGCTTTAATTATCCTCGTTTCTGCTGCACCAACAGTCCAAGTTTCACTTCGATATAGCGCCACGCTCTAGACAAAGGCTTTCAAAAATGACTTCCTAATACCTAGATCTATATTCGATGTCAACAGATTCAATTTCTGTAGAAATGCTTTCCTTGCCTGAGACAAACTAATTTTATATCCCCTTTGCTTTATCCATCACTGGTTATTTTGCTTCCTAAGTAACAGAAGTTTCCTACTTCCTTTAGTCATTCATCTGGTAACATTGCACAATTTATTCTCCAGTTCAGCCACCATAACTTTTTCTTTGCGACCTAGTTTCAGAGGAACCACTTTTAAAATTTACAACTTGCTTGCCGGTCAAAAGTATTTAATGCCCGCAAATTACCCCTCGTTGCTCCCGGCCTCAGATGGTGATGACATTGCCTCTATTCAGATTAAGGTAATCTTTAGAAACTCGTTTATTCTTTCCGATGAAAACACTTATATTGCACACCATTAAACAAAATGTCAACCTTTCTCACTCCTGCCCCAAGTGAATATCGGGATAGTTCTTAAGTTAAGGCCATGGCCGCCTACTTCCCAATCCTCATCTGATTGATAAACACACACACTAATACAGTCATAACAATACCACAGGTTATCATACAAATTCCACACACACACACCCAAGTAGACCGGGCTACATGACCACGATCTCGCAGAGCCCCTAAATGAATCAACATCATCATAATTTCTAATGAACTTTAATTTGTATTTTATCATTTTAAATGATTATATCGACTTCGCTGGGGTCTGGCGTTACGATACGGTGCTTGAGATTCCTCCTTTCCCAGCGCGCTCCAGTGAGCGTGACGTCATCCAGCCAGCTACCTCCTTTGACCTTGGTTTGCACTTGCATTCTCTTTTTTGCTAATGGACTTTGAGTTCACGCAGAATTTGTAGCATTTGTAGCATTTAAAATGATATAAAGTCTAGTCTATCAGACTGACTATCTGTGTTTTTTTAAAACTGTATTGAGAGGGGAAGATGACCTCTCAGTTCAGCCCATTAGAACATGAATCATCAACACCGACATCAATGATCGAACGCTGAAAGTTTATTCTTATGACGTCTAATTTCATAGAATTGCGTAGGCTACACATTAACCATTAAATGAATGGTAAATAGAAATATCCGTATTGATTGATAGAATTGATAAAAAAAAATCCACCTGATCAATACTAAGAGAAGTTGTAATGAAATATTAAACGAGGTACAGCGTGTTCCGATTTAACACGGAGCTGTAAAATGGGTTGCCTACCCACCCGCAATCGGCTTGAAATCTGTTCGCAGCGCACTAGCGATGGGGCTGAGTTCGATTTCACTGATTGCCGTCTTCTTATGCAGCATTGCAAATTATTTTGCTCTTTCAAAATATATTTACACAGGCTTCAAAATAAGTTTGAATTATTTCTGTTTCAGAACTTGTTATATTACGCTTTAAAATGATATGCAATTAGACAACCTACTTTAAAATATCGTGTTGAATTCTATTAGTATTACGTAAAATATATTAATAGGAGACTTCTTTTTTCGAATGTAGATACGTGAGAAGGTAAGTAAACCGTCGTTAAAATTGGAAGAATTTTCGATAATAAACTTAAAAAATACTATCGAAAATTTGTCATGAATATTAAAAGGTAATAATAATTATAATAACGTATGGCGTCGGGTACCGGGTGCAAGGTTCGCAATTTGACAGCCAGAGGACAGCTTGCATGTTGAATTTTGTTGTTCCTTGAAGCACTATGAAAGTCAAGGAGGTTAAATATGTAAGCTCCTTGACACTATAGCGCGTTCTAGTAGAGAAATGAGGAACTTCGTGTTGGCGGAAAATCCCGAGATTAATTTTGCCATTATGAACACGGCCTACTGAATTAAATGGAAAAGTGGCAAATTCATTGTTATACGTAAATTTCGACCATCTAATAATGGATCTTAAATTAAGAATTATATCTCAATATTTCAACAGATCTGTGCTCATTACTATATTTTAACGCTCTAGATTATTCACATACTTCAGCCACCAGGAACGAATAAACAAGTTACAAGCGGAAATAAACTTTGAGCAGTAGAGTGGAGCTTTAAATCTGGGAACATAATTGATTACTTCTTGTGGATACAACAGCAAGAATTTGCAATTTGTACTGTACATAGCAGTTTTCATAAAGTATTAAATATGGGAACGTTAGCGGAGTGGAAATGTTAATCGTGCTTCCAACAGAAGCTGTGGCATTCATTACACTTCTATTGTGTTACTTCTCGCCTCAGCAGCGCTTATAATAACATTGCGTGGATCGCTACTTTTATCTCGAGAGAGAAGCTCCTTCCGCTTGGATTGTAAGCTTTCCCCTGTTTAAAGTTTCATATCGGGCTCGTATCCCTCTCCATTTCCTGTTCCCACACGAAGAGATTATACAGTAGGTGTGGCAGAGGAGAGGCGTTGACCAACTTGAATGGACCAATTATGCGAACCGAGGGATGAAATGATGCTACAAAGGTAGTTACGAAAATAAGTTCATTTTTTCCCCAGGGGTCCTTTATTCTCAAACTAACATACACCATGGCATCATGAACTATACACCTTGTGACCTAGTGGACACCGACATTGATACACTTGTCGAGTTATATCCCTCGTCGGGAATAGAACCCTTGACTACGGATACTAATGGATTCAGCTTCTAAAAACTACATTATTATTATCATCATTAATTATTAGACTATTATTGAACCATCTTACTTACGAAGACAAAACTCACTCCTGAGGGAATATGAAAAGATAATCTCTACTCCAAAGTTTCCTATGTATTCTGACATACTTACAGTAAAGATAAGTCGCTTGAAATCCCGCCGACCACCCATCCTAACAGTGGAATCTCTACAATTTAAAAAAATTCAGATTGACAACAAGTGGTCTGAGAAAAAAAATCCACAACCTGCTTCCAGTCTCCGACCGGGTCAGGAATGGAATGAATGAAGCCCTCATCTAGCGGCGAGGATATGAACTGTGCCGCCTGCCAAGGCCTGACGCACACCTCTGGGGCAATGATTAAATGAATGACAGATGAAATGAAATGATAGTGGAGAGTGTTACTGGAATGAAATTGTGACAGGGAAAACCGGAGTACCCAGAGAAAAACCTGTATGCCTCCGTTTTGTCCAGCACAGATCTCACATGGAGTGACCGGGATTTGAACCATGGACCCAGCGGTGGGAGGCCGGCGTGCTGCCGCCTAAGCCACGGAGGCTTCCAAGTGGTCTGAGGTGTGGAATAATTTATTCCATGAGAAATATGGAAACTTCACTGATCCTATCAAGAAACCAGCTGGCATTGATCTACCACGCATAGGCCTACTTGGAAATCACTCAACAGGATTCGAACGGGACTTGGGGTCAGTACAGAGAGCTTATACAAGTGGAATAAGGCTTCCTTACCTCAGTGCGACTGTGGATTTGAAAGACAGACCATCAGACCATCCAACATATTGTGTAGGAGAGCAGCTTTCGAGACTGAAATACTTTCATGATGCAACGCAGCCTGCTCTTGATTGGATTTCAAATTTAAACTTTACCTTGTAAATCTGAACATTTTATCTGTTGCATGCCACGGTGGGTGAGTGGCTAAAGTGTTGGTTTACTAATCCCAAGCTTGCAGGTTCGCTCCTGGCCGTGGTAAGTGATTTTTTTTGAAAGGCAGAAAAATAAGACACGTATGTCATACGATGTCAAATAACCCATTTTAATTCAGTAGGCCGCGTTCATAATGGCAAAATTAATCCGCCAAAACCAAGTTCCTCATTTCTCTACTTGAAAGCGCTACAGTGCTCAAGGAGCTTAGATATCTAACCTGCTTGACTTTCATAATGTTTCACCCTCTGGGTGTCAAATAACAAAGCTTGAACCCGGCAACCGAGGCCATACGATGTTATCATTAATATCTGTTGAATATGTGTCTCCTCATCCAAATTGATTTTAATATTTATTGGGGTTTAGACTTTCACGGCCGGCGTTCATAATTAAGTACAAGTTTTTCGGGCTTGTAGGCCGTGGTCCAGACTGGATATCTCCCGACGTTTCACCGGAAACTGCGTCCGGCATTTTTAAGGGTTCCGCTCCTTTCCTTGGTCAGCAGTGGAAAGGAGCGAAACCCTTGATAATGCTCCGGTGAAACGTCGGGAGTTATCCTGTCTGGACCACGGCCTACAAGCCCGAAAAACTTGTACTTAATAAATATTTATTGTTCTTTAGTGCTAATGTATAATATGTTTAATGTGTTCCTTAGCTTGTAATTACTGCATTAGTGTCACACAAGTTTCAACAGACAATGTGTATATTAATATTGTCATTTAGACTTTCACGGCCTGTGTTACTATTCATAATGTTGAATTTTGGGCTTATGCCGTGTTTATTATATTAAAATTCGACGCGTTTCGAAAGAAACCATGCCTTTCTTCGTCAGGAATAATCTGGAATACGACAATGATTGCTAAGAGAAAGCAACAAAGAACATATAGAAGGTGCCCAAAGATGGACGCCATTATAGCCCCATGTTAGGGACAACGGAAAGCAGCAGTGAATTACTTTCTCAGGGTTCTGATAATAGGTAGCCAGGATTCACTAAGATTGTAGCCGGTGTCGCGGTTGAAATTATCTGGGTGTTTACGTATTTCAACCGCCTCCCTGATGATTCTGGGACGATATTGCTTTATACGGGCAAGAACATCCACTCCTTGGAACATGACATCATGGCCAGGTGTTAATGCATGATCGGCAACAGCTGATTTACCAGGTTGAATGAGCCTGATACATCTATTATGTTCCTTAATGCGAGTGCATATTGTTCTCGAAGTCTGCCCGATGTAAACCTTGCCACAAGTACAGGGAACTCTGTAGATACCCGGTTGTTGCAATTTAGGCAAACTGTCCTTAGTTGGTCGCAGGAGTTGCCTAATCTTAACCGAAGTTCCAAATACAGTCCGTATGTTGTACCGACGTAGGATTTTAGCAATACGATCCGTCGTGTTATGTATGTACGGTAGGTAAGCAGTTCCTCTTACATCTCTTTTCTCAACTGACGTCCTATTATTATTTTTTGGTTTCAGAACCGTAGAGATCAAAGCCTTGCTATAACCGTTGCTCTCAAAGGTGGTTCGCAAGGTATTAATTTCTTCTTGTAAAGAAGACACTTCACAAATCCTCCTAGCCCGGGTAGTTAGAGTTGTAAGGATACCATGTTTCTGGGCAGGGTGATGGTGAGAACTTGCGTGGAGATATCTATTGGTGTGTGTTGGCTTACGAAAAACGCTGTGTCCTAAAGATCCATCCTCTTTCTTGGTGACGAGAACATCTAAAAACCATGGAGAAGGAATCTGACGGCAAAATACCGTTTTTAGATGTTCTCGTCACCAAGAAAGAGGATGGATCTTTAGGACACAGCGTTTTTCGTAAGCCAACACACACCAATAGTTATCTCCACGCAAATTCTCACCATCACCCTGCCCAGAAACATGGTATCCTTACAACTCTAACTACCCGGGCTAGGAGGATTTGTGAAGTGTCTTCTTTACAAGAAGAAATTAATACCTTGCGAACCACCTTTGAGAGCAACGGTTATAGCAAGGCTTTGATCTCTACGGTTCTGAAACCAACAAATAATAATAGGACGTCAGTTGAGAAAAGAGATGTAAGAGGAACTGCTTACCTTCCGTACATACATAACACGACGGATCGTATTGCTGAAATCCTACGTCGGTACAACATACGGACTGTATTTTGAACTTCGGTTAAGATTAGGCAACTCCTGCGACCAACTAAGGACAGTTTGCCTAAATTGCAACAACCGGGTATCTACAGAGTTCCCTGTACTTGTGGCAAGGTTTACATCGGGCAGACTTCGAGAACAATATGCACTCGCATTAAGGAACATAATAGATGTATCAGGCTCATTCAACCTGGTAAATCAGCTGTTGCCGATCATGCATTAACACCTGGCCATGATGTCATGTTCCAAGGAGTGGATGTTCTTGCCCGTATAAAGCAATATCGTCCCAGAATCATCAGGGAGGCGGTTGAAATACGTAAACACCCAGATAATTTCAACCGCGACACCGGCTACAATCTTAGTGAATCCTGGCTACCTATTATCAGAACCCTGAGAAAGTAATTCACTGCTGCTTTCCGTTGTCCCTAACATGGGGCTATAATGGCGTCCATCTTTGGGCACCTTCTATATGTTCTTTGTTGCTTTCTCTTAGCAATCATTGTCGTATTCCAGATTATTCCTGACGAAGAAAGGCATGGTTTCTTTCGAAACGCGTCGAATTTTAATATAATAAACACGGCATAAGCCCAAAATTCAACATTATGAATAATGTGTATATTAGTTTGTCAATTATGGTGAGTCGATATGTGAATACTACTCAGAGTCCAAGATGAGACATATTTCGCGCTTGGCAGTGTCCAGCTAAATCATTCCGTGACGTATGTCCCCTACTCCTGACGCTATCAGAAGACTCTTCCTAACCTACCGATTCCGACATGACATTATGTCCCCCTCTAGCCTGGTAACTAGCCAGTAAGAATGTAAGGTATCCCCTCCCAGAGGGATTAACATATGACTTCCAGAATTCACATAAAGCCCTGGACTCCAGAGAGCTCCAGTCTCTTGTAATTCAGTATTCTTAAGAATAACCAACTAAGCTAGTTGGCAGTCAGACGTCATGCCTCAATACTTGTAAATAAATTCAAATGTATTACGAGGGCTGTTTTTTAAGTAATACACGTTGTGATATTACGCCGTTGCAGCGCTGCGGTCGGCATTCCGTGCAGGTGCGCTGTGTACCTGCATCTATTGGCAAGGCTGAGATGCCATTACGGCAACAGTCGCCCATGTGTGGGTGTGTTGACAAGCTTTTGAAACGGCATCGCCGATCGCGAGTGCCACCGACCCATAAACGAGACAGAAAACTCCCCTGTGAGATATCCTGCCATTTGACCACCACTGTCATGCAAATTGCGCGCTCACCAGGACAACTGCGTATGTTTAAGAGTTCTCCTGACCACATACGCAGTTTTTTTTGTAAGAGGGCCGAGTTTTTGAATAATGATTTATAGATAAGTTATATTTTAAAAAATTAACCGAAAGATCTAAAACTAATAGGCCATCGGCTTTTTAATATCTCATGAACCAATAAGGCTAGGGACTTATTTGAGGGGTCGTAGGACTCGGGGTGACGCCCTGTTTTTGAATGTATTATTCATTTTTGTCGGAAGGGCCTAACTGCACTTTTGTTAATATCTCGCTAACTTATAATCAGAGAGCGTCATGTGAGGTGTCATAGGACTCAGGATGGCCAACTCTTTCCCATGGCCAACGAATTTACCCAAAAGACCCAATACATCAAGGTCATCGACCTGAGATTTTATAAACTAATAATCGGATATGGACATGAGAAATGTTTACCGTGAGTGATGAAACACAGCTAGGTAGAGAAAGAATTAGTGTAGGCTACATGTATGGTGACTGACAAGTCTTTCACCATTGGAACTTGTTTTCAGATCAGACTGCAGTACAGAGAGAGTATGGGTTGCAGGCATGGGTTAATAAATTACAAACGATGTAGACAAAATCTGATTTATCGATTCAAGAATTAAGAGTAGACTATCTTTAATTGATTGGTTAAAGAGGATAGCTAAAACACAAAATGGTGACTACATCGAAATAAACTGAACCAAGCTGAATCAAATCCAAATAAACAGAACCAAACTGAATCGAAAACAAGCCAAGGGTTTAAGTGTAAAACTTGTGAGTTTATGTGGTCATTGGTGATGTCAAAAAGGAAAGGGATAACGCTCTACCTATAGAGGGTAAGGTAAAGCTAGTGCATGGTGCTAATGCACACACCCAAGTGCATGAACCTCACACAACTATCATATGCTGTTTTTATGGGTTGACTGTTAAAATTTGCTCAGTGGTTACTGGGACAAGATGGTCGCTACACACAACAAGCTTTAAATACTTGAGACTAATAATCTATACACACTCACTCGCTTGTTCTAAACTAAACTGTTTTTCTGGCAGTGCTCACACAGTCGGCAGATGACAGAAATGATTGGCTAACAAAAATACAATCATTTCCGGTAGTCTAATGTTACCAGCTAACCATTTTGTGCTGCAGTGGTTAGCACATGTGCCTCTTGCATTGGAGATCTTAACTCGATTCCCAGCTCCATGGCCTAAAACGAATCAAACTAAGAAAATAGGGCATGGTGGCGCAGTGGTTAAGCTAATAGCCTTTCACTAGGGTAGACTAGGGTTTCATTTCAGGTTAATATGCATGCCATAAACATATAAAAAAGCAGAGATAATGTTTAAAACCGATAACACTTGTCTCTTTTCAAATTATTACTTGGATTACAAATACATATTCATATTCATATTCATTCATTTATTTGCAATGGGGGGTGTGTCCCCCGGTGGCAAATTGTATATACATAACAAATAAATAATTATACATAACAATTCAATAACAATTATACAACAATTAAACTGGAGTATTTACACAAATAGTCAGTCTTTTCTTAAACACACCTATATGTTTGGGAAAAGGCTCTAAGACTGCGGCAGGTAGAGAGTTCCAGTTATCAATGGCACGGTTTACAAAAGAATATTTACCATAATTTGTTCGCTGTGGTCGGCCCTTAACATTGAAAGGATGATCGTTCCTACCCATGTAAGTGGGCTTTCCCAATCGTTTGCTAAGCTCACCCCATGCTGGTTGATTTATATACGTGTTGTACATAGCGCAGAGTCTAGATTTCATCCTCCTAGCCTCCAGTGATTCCCACCCAAGTTTCTTTAACATACGGCTCACACTGCTCCTGGGATTAAAGTCACTGAGCACAAATCTAGCGGCCTTTCTTTGTACCATTTCCAACTCATTGATGAGCCCTACTTGATATGGATCCCAAACCGCCGAGGCATATTCCAGAATAGGTCTTACAAGTGACAAATAGCCTAATTCTTTAGCAGAGGGACTACTTCCTTTTAATACCCTCATTACAAAGTGCAGGGATTTGTAAGCTTTTGAAACTACACATCCTACATGACTACTCCATTTCATATCATTTCTTACGTGAACGCCCAAATATTTGCAAGAATCTTCTTCTACTAGTATTTCCGAGCCAATGTTATATTGAAAATCCTGCCTTCGCACTTTCCCTATTTTTAAGAGACTACATTTTGTTGTGTTTATTTTCATTTTATTTACAATCGCCCACTTATTGACCAGGTTCAGGTCCTCTTGAAGCACTGCATTGTCTTGTGAGTCATGTATCTTTCGATATATTACACAATCATCCGCAAACAATCGACAGTCACTGCGAATCCCTTTTGGTAAGTCATTTATAAACGCCAAAAATAACAAAGTTCCGATTACGCTGCCCTGAGGGATACCCGACGTTACGGTAATTTCATCCGAGAATATGCCTTCGACTTTCACATTCTGGGAACGACCCGTCAAAAATTCTTGGATCCATAAAATTACTCTTCTATCAATCTTCGTCGAAGCTAATTTATGGAGTAGCATGTTATGCGGAACGACATCAAATGCCTTCGCAAAATCTATAACCACGGCGTCGACTGAAACTCCATGGTCTAACGATTCGCTAATGTCTTGAAAAAGTGATAGCATCTGACTCTCGCATGAGTAACCTTTCCGAAATCCATGTTGCCTATCATTAAACCATGATAATGTTTCCCACTGTTCCCTCAAGTAGTCGCAAATGAGATGTTCCATCTGTTTACAAACGACGGACGTAAGGCTAACCGGCCTGTAGTTGCCCAATTCAAGTCTGCTCCCTCCCTTAAATATTGGGACTACCGTAGCTCTTTTCCAGTCATCTGGGATTTGCGGATTGTTTATGGACACATTAAACATCACCTCCAAGTATCGTGCCACGGCCCTACCTCCTAGTTTAAGTACTTCACTAACAATATTATCAGGACCCTTTGATACATTGAAACGTAGTTTTTGTATTAGCTTTACAATTGCTGACTGGTTTATTTGGAACATGGGAGCCCCTGATTCGTCGTTAAGGTCCAACACACAGCTATTGGATTTATTGAACACACTACCGTAAAAGACATTTAATTCATTAGCAATGGCCTGTTTCTCAGTAATTAATTTACCGTCACCGGACATTATCATCGACAAATTATTTGAATTTCCCTTTCTTCTCCTAACATAACTGTAATTTTTTTTCCACCCATCACCTCCCGAACCAAGTAAACCTTGCATATAACTGTCATGAGCAGCCCTCTTTTTTAAGACGAGCTCTCTTGATAAGGACTTAAATTTCAACATATACTTGTCACTATCATGTCTTTTATTGTATAATTTCCTAATTTTCCGTTTTAGACTCCTAATTTCTCGTGTGTAATACTCAGGATCTGGGTTTTGTTTCAGCAATTTAAATGGGACAAATTTATCAACAGCGCTATTTAAAATTTTCAAAAAGTTAGTCCACAGGATATTAATGTGATTTCCTTCCGATGCCCATCCTACAAATAGCTCATTCAAATACCCCTGAAACTTGCCCTGATCCGCCCTGCGATACTGGAATATGATCTTTTTTGCTACATCAGAGTCTAATTTTGCAATTTCACCATATCTAATATTTAATTCAACCCCAGAATGGTCACTAATTCCCGGTACTTTCAGACAGTTAATATACAGCTCTACAGGCCTTACGAGATAAACATCTAAGGTATTATTGTCTCTAGTTGGGAAGTCAACTACTTGGGAAAATCCCCCCTCCCTTAAGAATTTATTTGCAGCGCTCTGAGCCTGACCACAGCTAGTTGACTCACCAGACCAGTCTACTTTGGGGAGGTTTAAATCTCCAGCAATTATTATGCTCTTTTTCATAGCATTACCCGTACAAGTTTTATCATACAGTGTTTCGAGGAGAGAAAGGTTATCTTTCGGTGCTCTGTACGCCCCTATCACCTGAAGAGGGAATTTATTTCCTTTATCCGAAATTTGTACACATAACATTTCATGATCCATATCAGCCCACTTTAAGATACTAGCTATATTTTGGCGCACACAAATAAATAGCCCACCACCTCGCTTCCCCCGATCCCTTCTGTACATCTCGTAGGTCCCCTGAATTATTTCGCTACTATTTATGTCCTCATATAACCAAGATTCAGTTGCAATGGCAATGTCAGGAGAATACGTCTCTACAAGATTCCAAAATTCAATTAATTTATTTCCTAAACTCTGAAAATTAACCTGCAGTAATCTTAGAGTCTTACCTCCACAGCAAATATCTCGAAATAGCTCCTTCTGTTCCCATCGGCTGGCAACCTCTGGACCTGCTCCTCCTCACAAAAGCCGGCACGAACTGATGACCCTGTCATGTAGGCTCCCTAGATTGAAAGCGCCCCGTCGATTTAGATGCAGCCCGTCTCGGGCGAAGTCACGGCCACCAATCCAGCAGTCAGCTTCTACGTACACTAATCCCAGTTGTGCACAAACCCAGTCCATGCGGTCATTTAAAGTCTTAACTCGCCTCAACGGAACATCTCCCCGCTGAACAATGCCACTCATTATAATTTTTGCATTTCTAAACTTGCTTTTAGCTTTTCTGCCTAGTTCGTAGAGCTCCCCCATGATGTAATCAGCTGTAGCCCTCTTATTCAAATCGTTCGTCCCAACATGGAGCAACAACACTTTAACTTTGTCACAGTCCTCTACATTTGCTTCTTCCACTTGTTGGGCAAGCTGGTCAATCTTAATCCCCGGGTAACACCGCACTTTCGCACCTGATTTCCTCGAGATATTCGCACTCCATCGTATCATAGAATCACCCATTATGATAACGTCATCCTCAGTTTGCTCCTGCACGCCCTCTTCCACACTGATCCCAGTAGAAAGCCGTTCAGTCACATCCTTCACCGTTTCTTCTGATTCACGAAGCTTTGCTCTAAGTTCCGTATTATTTGATCCCTTGCTTTGATTTGCATCCTCAAACTGTCCGGCGTATCACATACTTTACAAAACCAATTTCCGACATCACAATCCTCCTTCTTGACCTTAATACAGCCGAAGTGAAATCATTTCTCACATAGTCCACACTCAACACCATTCTTCAATGTTTTACTGCACGTCGAACACTTTAAAGATGCCACTGGATCATTTGCCTGATTCACATTTGGAGTAACAGGCCCTGGATTCACTTCCACTCCACCAATAACTAACAACGCAGCTATCACTAGGGCTATAAACCACAAGTTACTATGTCCCGTACGCACACACAAACACCGGAAATCCCGACTACCCTTCGCATACCACAGCCCGATCCTCGCCCGATAACACTCCAGAGAACAACCCATTCCAGCACACCTGAGAGCTCGGGAAAAACACGACTTTTCACTTTGACTGCCTACTGATAACTCCCAAAGGTGGACTGGGTTCAATATACTGTTAATGCTGCCTATCGCACACTAGACTGTAAGAAATCCAAAAGAGCAAAAGCCGTAGGTAGAGCAGAGGAAATATGTTGTCCACTGGAAAGGTTTTTGGAAAGGTTTTTTTCTATTAACCTCTGTTTTTTTGGGCACAGCCGCGTCGAGTGAAGCAGAACCTGTCACTCCCCCCCTACTGTTAACTACAAAAGAAATTTGAAATATATAAATAGACCAGAAAGGGTCCACTCAGAAAACTGGAGTTAAAAGAGAGGAAGATCCTGAGGAGGATATCAGGTCCAATTAGAGAGGAAGGAGGCATTTACAGAATCCGTCATAATGTTGAATTGTATGAACACCAGGATGACATCATCACGTCTATAAGGAAAATACGCCTGGCCTTTGATGGAAACTTGGCACGTCTGGATTCTGAAAGACTCAGCAAAAGGATATTTACAGTAACAGGAAGAGGCAAGGGTTCTAGGAACAAATGGATTGTGTTAGTTAAGTCAGATATGGAACAGCTAGATATCCCACTGGAACAAACTCGTGACCGTCTGCTGTTCCGCCCTTACAAGTAAGAAGACTACAGGAGCTAAGTGGACGGAAGAAAGAAGACTGACTCATAGTCAGAAAATGTGGGACTATTGGAAGAAGAAGAAAGCAACAACTTTAACCGAAGAGTAGATACGAGCCCAGTGGTCCTAAGTAGGCCTAAACGATAAAGAAAGAAAGAAAGACTTTTCTCGCCATTTAAGCATGCGAACGCAGTGAAACTTGCTACAGCAAATGACTATACACATTGTAATACACTGACATATAATTTAGTTCAATTGTTTACATAACCTCAAGATGGCGACTGTGCGAAATCTTAAAATTAAGCTATTAATTCTTGTGTTCTAATCATGCGATCGAAATCAACGTACACTATAATCCTCAACCAGTTGCACATAACTCGATGGCCTACATACATTAAAATCCAACATCGCAACCATCCGAAATATTTGGATGGTTCTCAATATCTAATATAAGGTGCGTTCAAAAAGTAACGAGCCGGAGGCTGGAATGCGCAAACCGGTGACTACATCGGCTAATCGTTGCGTGTGTAACGAGGTGTGGATCCGACCAGAGCGTGGAAGGTCACAGCCCGTCGCTAGAGGGTACGCGTGCACGTCACGTGACGATACAAAGCGAGCAGCAGCATGCATCAATCGTCCAATGCTGCCAGTCGCATTGCAAACTGTGGCATGGAGGCATCAACCGAAGAGAAAAGAGGTGTTGTTCGGTTTCTGACTGCGGAAGGAGTAGGGGGAACGGACATTCATCGCCGAATGTCACAAGTGTATGGCGAACACTGCATGTCCCTTGCAAGGGTCAAGGCGTGACACAAGCGCTTCAGGAAAGGACGGGTGTCGTTAGCCGATGGTGCCCGGTCTGGGGCACCCACCTGCATTACCGATGACAACGTCCAGCTGATTGATGCACTCATTACCCAGGACCGCCGAGTAACAGTGAACGCCATAGTCGCCGTGGTCGCTCCACGACAATGCACGACCTCATACGGCCAACACAGTCGCGGCACTCCTGCAGAAATTCAAATGGGAGGTTCTCGGCCACCCTCCATACAATCCAGACCTCTCTCCCTGTGATTACGCCATGTTTGGTCCCCTGAAAAGGGCTCTGCGGGGCCAACGATTCACCTCGGACACCGACGTCCAGCTATACGTGCGGAATTGGCTCACATCGCAGCCCGGGGAATTTTATGAGACAGCCATTCACCACCTCGTGTCACAGTGGGACAAGTGCCTCTAGAGCTAGGGCCAATACTTCTAACATACAGGTACTGGGTCTGTCATTATGCCTCCGGCTCGTTACTTTTTGAACGCACCTTATACATACGAAAGTTGGTTGGAATTTAATCGATAGTATAGAAGTTACATGCATTTAGAAATTGGACCTATTGGCAGGCTTAGAATCATGTTGGCAACACTGGCATGTATGGACTTCTGAAAAATAATCTGGAATGTTATTGTCTACTGTATATGTGTGCCAATTTTGGAATAGTTTGCATGCATAACTTCTGAGATATGAAACATAGAGCTCAAATTTCAATTGCGATTTATCTGCAGTTTGGAGCACTGACGTCAATTTCAAATATGGCGGTGAGATATTCAGGTATATTTACTCTTACCAAATTTGGTTTCGATTGCTGCAGCCGTTCAGGAGTTGATAGGCGGGGCACACACACAGACAGACAGACGGACAGAAGGACGGACAGACAGACAGACATACATTTTCCCGGATCGATTTCATATGTATACTTTTAAAAAAATCATTTTTGCAAAATGAGAATAGGAGGCTAAAAATAGACTTTATTTAATAAAACCTAAGTTAGTGCCACGGCTACGCTGCGGGTGTGGGACTTACGATCCCGAGGTTCACATACACATAAAACTAAAAGTCTCCTCCCCTTTTCCTGAACATTTCGAACAGACGTCTCCCTCAGCGTTTCACCACAACGCGCGGGTGGGTGGGAATGCAATCAAAGCACAATACACGCCCCATTCCAATTCTGTTATACGTCTACTCGTTCCCACTCAAATCCGCTTCACAGAATGAAGTCGTATTTCTCCTCGCAACGACATAAACATGCTTCCTCTGTTAACTGCTATGGTTGTGGATATACAACACGCGATTGTCGATGGGACGAAAACTGTTTCCACTCTAGCGGGTGTCCTTGTTTCTGTATTACTCAATATCCACAAGAGAATGTCTCCTTACGTCAAACTGCATTGTTCTAAACAAGCTGATGAGGAATAGCTACTTACTAGGCTAAGCCATCCATCGTATCAGTGGAGTAACTGGCGGGAGATAAAAGAAGGACACAAGAAATAAAAACTTAATTTTCAAATTTCGCACAGCCGCCATCTGGAAGTTGTTTGATAAACAATGGAACTAAATTAGATGTTAGTGCATTGCAATGTGTATAAACATTTCCTGTACCACGTTTTACTGCGACTTAACTATCCAAACGCAGTGAAACTTGGTACCGTAAATGTTTATATACATTGGAATGCACTGGCAAATAATTTAGTTCAAATATTCAGATAACCTCAACATGGCGGCTGTGCAAAGTTTGCGTATTAAACATGCGATCGATGTGAACGTTTGAATAATGAACCTACGCCATAATCGTCAGTTTTATTACTACATAACTCTATGGCCTCCATATATTAAAATCCAAAATGGTGACCATCCGAAATATTTAGACGATTTTCAATATCTATTAATCTATGACAGCAATCAAACTGAAATTTTGTATGTGTATAGAGGCTGGTTGGTTGGTTGGTTCTTAAGTTTAGGGGCTGCGACAACGCGGTCATGTAGCCCCGTGTACTTTGGGCGTGTGTAGAATCTGTCTGATAACCGGTGTTAATTGTGATGACTGTATTAGTGTGTGCTGTCTGTTTTAATTCAAGGAGTAAGCACTGCAGACGACCAATTTTCAAGTAGTTCCTACTTTTGCCGCCAAACAGTCGACGACTACTAGTTCAGAACTTAGCTACCCGACGTCACCGACGTTCGGCTCTTGGCAACGAACGTATGAACCTAAGAGCGTTGATTACATTCTTAACATATCCAATTTAGCTTCACACTGGTGTAATTAGTGGAAGGTTCTTTAACATGCCATAAATCTATGACATGGGACCGCCGGCTTTACTTCCCCTCCGAAGGAAGGCATACTGAGGAATTTTTAACGCTCTTAAAAAATCCGACGACTTCGGCCTGATTCGAACCCGCGATCTTGGGCATAGAAGCTCAGCATGCTAACAATTACGCCACCGAAGCCGCCAATAGAGGCTCTGAACATAAGTTCCCCAATGGGACTATTAATAACATGGTAAGCACAAATCCAACATGGCGGCGACGCAAATTATAAATATTTAAATGGACGTTTCTCGCGATTTAACCATCCGAGTACAGTGAAACTTCGTACGGTAAATGCCTTTACAAATTTTAATCCACTGGCATCTAGTTTATTTCAATTGTTTTCATTACCACAAGATGGCGGCTGTGCGAAATTTTAAAATCTCGTTTTTATTTCTTGTGTTCTAAACATGCGATTGAAGTTTGAATAATACACCTACACAATAATCTTCATGTAACTATTTAGATGGTACTCAATATCTGCGAATCTATTGTAGCAAGCTGAAAGTTTGTATGTTGATAGAGGCAATTAACATAAGTAGATCGGGTGAGTTAGCCGTGGTCGTTACGGCATGACTAATGGCAGTCGCTCACATCCGGGAGGCGAGGAGGTTCAAATCCCCCCTCCGGCAACCTTGAAGATGGTCTTCTGTGGTTTCCCATCTTCCATCCAGGCAAATGCCGGGGTTGGTCCCTAACTCAAGGCCACTGCCGCTACCTTCCAACTCCTCGCCCTTCCCTTCCTACTTTCCTCCCCAAAGGTACTTGTTGCCCACCCTTTGGGTGTCCGTCTCGAAGCAGCTACAAAACTGGCGAGCCGAACATGTCCTCGGACACTCCCGGCACTAAAAGCCATACGCTAAAAAAAAACATAAGTAGGATATATATGAAAATAAGCCATTTATTTCTTCACGGAACTACTTGTTCATTAACTTTGTTTAAGGCTGGTTTTCATAAAGAAGGTTCGTCATTTCAATAAATGATAGAATATATTATTAAATTGGCTGTGTTGCTTCTGTGAGAGCGAAGTGAAATACCTGCCCTTACTCGTTTAGGAACAGTTACGCACTGCTTTGGCATTAAAGTGGAGAGGACGAGGTGCCCCAGGTCTGGAGCGCAATATCGAGCCTCTGATTGGAGGGGAAGAGAAGACCTTGCACTAAAAACACACGAAGAACACACAAACAGACTTATTGTCGGCCTGAAGAACGTGGCGGCCAGCCAAGGGATAATATTGTTCCCGGCGAGAGAATAACAAGATAGATAGGCTCGTCACAAGTGCAAATTAGCTGATCATTATTATAGGTCTCGTGGGAGGTCGAGCAAACTCATCAGGACTTGAAGGCTCGCGTGCAAATAATGTGGCAGGCGAGGCCTCCCTCGGTGAGGGGGGGGGGGGGGGTAAGATATCACAATAAGCGGCACGGTGGTGTGATAGCTATCATCATTCTGGGTTCATACTACTGAGCTTCCGGTTCGATGCCCACCTCAGCCATCCTAGACGTGATTTACGTGGTTTCCCACTTCTATCCCAGACAAATACCGGGATGGTTCCTAACTTCACCATTTACAGGGCAGACTATCTCTTTTTAGTTTTGCCATTAATTCGTTTATTTAAATTTTCATTTCATCTCTAATTTTGTTTTTGATTTAAAATACTCAATATTATTATTTTTTAACTAAATTTCAAAAATTATCTATATATTTTAGTCCTTAGTGTCCTTTATGTTTTATTTTTAGCGTGTTTTGTTTTAATCTTTAGTGTGTTTTGTTTTAATCTTTAGTGTCCTTTATGTTTTATTTTTAGTGTGTTTTGTTTTAATCTTTAGTGTGTTTTGTTTTAATCTTTAGTGTGTTTTGTTTTAATCTTTAGTGTCCTTTATGTTTTATTTGTAGTGTGTTTTGTTTTAATCTTTAGTGTGTTTTGTTTTAATCTTTAGAGTGTTTTGTTTTAATCTTTAGTGTCCTTTATGTTTTATTTTTAGTGTGTTTTATTTTAATCTTTAGTGTCATTTATGTTTATTTTTATTTTTAGTGTGTTTTATTTTAATCTTTAGTGTCCTTTATGTTTTATTTTTAGTGTGTTTTGTTTTAATCTTTAGTGTGTTTTGTTTTAATCTTTAGTGTGCTTTGTTTTAATCTTTAGTGTCCTTTATGTTTTATTTTTAGTGTGTTTTGTTTTAATCTTTAGTGTGTTTTGTTTTAATCTTTAGTGTGTTTTGTTTTAATCTTTAGTGTCCTTTATGTTTTATTTTTAGTGTGTTGTGTTTTAATCTTTAGTGTGTTTTATTTTAATCTTTAGTGTGTTTTGTTTTAATCTTTAGTGTCCTTTATGTTTTATTTTTAGTGTGTTTTGTTTTAATCTTTAGTGTGTTTTGTTTTAATCTTTAGTGTGTTTTGTTTTAATCTTTAGTGTCCTTTATGTTTTATTTTTAGTGTGTTTTGTTTTAATCTTTAGTGTGTTTTATTTTAATCTTTAGTGTCCTTTATGTTTTATTTTTAGTGTGTTTTGTTTTATTTTTAGTGTGTTTTGTTTTAATCTTTAGTGTGTTTTGTTTTAATCTTTAGTGTGTTTTGTTTTAATCTTTAGTGTGTTTTGTTTTAATCTTTAGTGTGTTTTATTTTAATCTTTAGTGTCCTTTATGTTTTATTTTTAGTGTGTTTTGTTTTAATCTTTAGTGTGTTTTGTTTTAATCTTTAGTGTGTTTTATTTTAATATTTAGTGTCCTTTATGTTTTATTTTTAGTGTGTTTTGTTTTATTTTTAGTGTGTTTTGTTTTAATCTTTAGTGTGTTTTATATTAATTTTTAGTGTGTTTTGTTTTAATCTTTAGTGTGTTTTGTTTTAATCTTTAGTGTGTTTTGTTTTAATCTTTAGTGTGTTTTATTTTAATATTTAGTGTCCTTTATGTTTTATTTTTAGTGTGTTTTGTTTTATTTTTAGTGTGTTTTGTTTTAATCTTTAGTGTGTTTTATATTAATCTTTAGTGTCCTTTATGTTTATTTTTAGCGTGTTTATTTTAATCTTTAGTGTGTTTTGTTTTAATCTTTAGTGTCCTTTATGTTTATTTTTATTTTTAGTGTGTTTAATTTAATTTTTAGAATGTTTACTTTTAATTATATTTAATTATTTTATTGTTTAAATGTAATATTTTTGATTATAATCACTAGTTGAAATTTTATCCAGCACCACAAAACTACACAGATGTCGTAATTGCTTATCAGAAATATTACGTCTACAAGAAATGTTGTTGTGACTAGGCTGAAAGTTAGCACCTTTGATAACAGCCTACAAACTCTTTCTACAGTAGGTGGTTAATAGATAGACCACTATCCTATAAAGAGTTAAAGCCACAGCTGTCTCCATCCCAATATTAGCTTCAATTACCGAGGCTACAGACAGCACAATAATAACGGTTACAAGACAAACCCTACTCACACCAAGCACACGGGGCTTAATGCCGCAAGTCCCTGAAATGAATCAACAACAACTTGGGGATTTCTTTAAGCCATGTGGCAGTCAGTGAGTGAATGTTCATTCGCTTAGCGATCTAGAAACACCTTATCACATCTGACGGATCATTTTGACCGGTCCTGTTTTCTTTGGTGTTGCAGAATAATAATAATAAGACACTACACCACAGTTCAGAATGACAGATACGGCGGCTTCGGTGGCGTAGTTGGTAGCGTGCTGAGCTTCTATGCCCAAGGTCGCGGGTTCAAACCCGGCCGAAGTCGTTAGATTTTTTAAGAGCGTTAAGAATCCCTCAGTATGTCTTCTTTCGGAGGGGAAGTAAAGCCGGCGGGGATAGATTTATGGCACGTAAAAGAACCTACCACTGCAATTGGTAGTGTGTAGCAAAATTTGTAGGTTATATTGGGCTATTTAGAAACGCTCTATCAAGTTCCAACGTTCGCCACTAGGTGTCAGTGACAGTAGCATCTGGTAGTCAGAGTTGGAACTATATTTGAAATTGAACTTGTTGGGAGCCTTTGGGCGTTCAATCAAAAATACCCAGCTATGACCATTGGGTGCAATTCATATATGAACAATAGAGTCCCTTAGGACATGTGCCTATCTTGCCCTACCTAGTCTGTTCGACAGACTATTTTTAGCAGTTCGTAAAAGCGTATAATAACCTATGAAGTTGTGAGTAAAGATTTATTCCCCTTCAGATTCCATTATCTTATTGACCGACAGAAGATCAATTCGTGTAGTTGTTATCTAAATATGTATTCAATTGTTTGCAGGTTTCCAACACCACGACATCAAAATATGACAACCAGTTTGAGACACAAGATAACTGCTCCATTGGCCACCCTCTCTTGGAGGTAGGTAAGCTTATCCCAAGTGTCACGGCCCGTCAAAGCCAATAATAATAATGTATGTATGTCTACCCCTTATTATTCCCGTTGTCCAACGGGGTCGGGGATGAAATGCGATGGAAGTCTTTGTGGCGATGGTTTTCACGGCTGGATGCCCTTCCTGACGCCAACCTCATGAGAGGAGTTAATGAGAGATGAAATGAATGATCGTGTACGAAACTGGGCAAGGATGTGGAAGGAAGCGGCCGTGGCCTGTCAGAAGGTACCGTCCCAGCATTTGCCTGGTGTTGAAAATGGGAAACCACGGAAAACCATTTCAAGGACGGCCGATGGTGGGACTCGAACCCACGCGTCTACCGAGTCAGCAAAGAGCTTGGCCCCATGACCTAATGCTGCGCGTTAGTCAGCGTAGCCACTACTGTCGGTAAAGCCAATAATAATAATAAAGGCCAATATTGAGGTCATCTGCACTTAGGGTTCTTCTTCTTCTTCTCCTTCTACCACTTCTTCTTCTCCTTCCTCTCCTTCCTCTATTCTTATTCTTCCTCTTCTTCTTTCTGGGCCGATAACCTAGATGTTAGGCCCTTTAAAACAATAATTATCATAATTATCATCATCACCATCATCTTCTTCTTCCTCTCTTCCTTGCCTTCTTCCTCATCTTCTGCCTCTTCTTCCTCTTCTTCTCCTTCTCCTTCCTCCTCTTCCTCTTCCTCTTCAATAGTCCGTAACAATATATACAGGGTGTAATTGATATAATGGAAGACGTTACACTGGTGATAGAAGAGACTATTCTAAGTAAATATCTTCATGAAATTTAGCCTATCTTCATTAGTGTAGGTGGAATTAAATAACTGGGCTCCCCTCAGCAGCACCGCTGACTTCTCCTCATCACCCTCCCCTTAAACGATGAGGAATGTTGACAAGAGTCTGAAGTTGAGTGACCTCCTCGTCTTGACTGCCAATGGCATTGCAATACACAAACCGAGCCTATGAACAGCTGATTGACAACTTCATCGGGAGTGGCTACATGACTAGTGATGGTGGATCTGTTTAGGATTTTGCCAGCCTCATGGCCTATGCATAGGAAATGGAAATCCTAAAGATTTGGTAAATTGATTTGAGGAACTGTTCGTATATCTTTGTGTGAAGACAGTGCAACAACTGGAATAGAAATATTAATAACTAGCTGTTGGAATCCCATTATAACATTGGTTATGTAGATTTTTCCTGTAGTGGAAGATAATGACGGCAACATGGAGCGTTGAAATTGAAAATCGGGTGCAATATACGTCGGGGAGCTTCGATTTAAGGCAGGTCCCCTAGCCTACTGCCATGTCTATCGAGAGTGTTTTTAACGCATAAGCCCTTCCCAGTAAACTACATTTCTGGTCTTTCTCTCAGGCTGCAGAATGACTAAGCCACCAGAAGAACTGACTCTGGAGCATCCCACGTACAGTTGACCATGTGCGAAACAGTCACTTCTCAGATACACACCAGCTACTTTTAAACTCTGCCCCTGAGCCTTGTTAATTGTCATGGCGTAGTAGACTTTCAAAGGAAACTGCAGAAGTTTGAATTGAAAATGGTAGTCTGAAGGGATTAGAGGAATGCGGGGTATGAATACAATTTCGCCTTGTCCAACACCTGTAAATATGGTGGCTTCAATCACAAATTTATGCAGGGCTTTAACCTGCAGCCTGGTTCCATTGCAGAGTTTAGGAGAGTTTAGGTTGCGCAATAACATGACAGAAGCACCAACCTTGAGGATCAGGACATGAGGCGGTATTCCGGGCGGGTTAGAGTGTTTAAAAACTCCACAGGATAATGAACTGCATCTTCAACCACTACAACTGAGTCTACTGATTCGTTTACCATTTTTGTTGTTAATAACTTCTTAAGGAGGGCGATATTTATACTATCGGCAGAGTCATCTGTTGGGGTAAGAATAGCTCATTCTTCCAACCATGAATTATCAAGGTTGGAATTTACAAACACTTGGGGATAGATATTTTCGATCAAATTATCTAAACTGTCAACAACTTCGCACAGTTGAGCTGGAATAGTTATTTTTCCGTGATTTTCCTCCAACTTTCCATCGCCAATGCTTAGAAGAAGACAGGAAAACTCCTCAGCCATAAAATCACCATGGAGGTGTACGCGCATGTTGACAGTCAATGGAATTGATTTGACTTTGGGCCAAATGTAAGACGGTTTAAGACTGGCATTTACTTCGTCAGCCCGTGTTCCACGGGGTATAACAGGGAGGGTCTGTCTAAAGTCACCGGCAAGAAGTTCTGTGACTCAACACATAAGTTGGTTGTTACGCCGAACGTCCGTAAGTGTTCTGTCCAATGCCTCGACTCCTCCTTTGTGCACCATAGTGAATTCATTCCAAATAAAGAGTTTTTCTCTCTCAGCACGCGAGCTGTGCCACTTTGCTTAGAGATGTTACAAAGGCAGATGCAGCGTGACTGAGAGGTTAAGAGGGAGCATGAAGGCAGAAAGCACTGTTCTTCAACCATCCAGTAGGGTTGCTGCAATACCCGAGGAGGCGTATGCGATGGCAATGTTCTAAATGCACTGAGCAGAAGATTAATCAGGAAGGTTTTGCCAGTTCCGCCAGGTGCATCCAGAAAAAAGATCTGACCACATTCTGAAACAGCACTTCGAACTATTTCGTCATGGGCCAATCTCTGCTCGTTGTACAATTTTGGAACATTATCAGAAACCACATTGGACAACTTAATTGTGTCGTAAGATATTCACTGAAATATTCTCGGTGAACAACGACGGAGTCTTGTTCTCGAGAAGGCGACGGAAGTTCAAAGCGTTCCAGTTGTTGACCAGACAATTTTAGTACTAAATTCTCAAGAAGCGCCCGACACCTGTTGTAGATAACGCCCATGATGAGGTTGACATCAGCACACTGCCTCTGAACCTCTCTCACCACATCTTACGCGAGGCTGTCTTTGTGTTTTTTCAGAGCATGATGGGATCACTCACTTGACAAAACCAGTAAGATGGCAAACAGCTCGCGTATCTTGTGGGGAGAGTCGGTGGAGGACGCTTCCTCTAGTGTGCGGTCCCAGTGCGCATCATCCTCTAGCAAGCCGAGTGCTTTACATGCCGCTTGAAATGTTGGTTATACCACCCCTGTCACGGTTTGAGGTCAGTAAAAGACTGAGGGCCAGGGATTTTATGTAAAAGGAGGTGGAGGTAGTAGCACTCGGCATTACCAGGCTGAACGGTGTAAACTCTGCCAAGGGTCTGATATTTTTTCACACCAGGATGGCCTGGGACTGGCTTTCCTTGTTTCCTTCTACAGAACTTCTTACCTTTCGAAACGAAATAGTATGGAAATTCACAGTATAAAAGTGATGAAGCAAATTTATCGGTTCGGCATAGTTTGAAGAAACCAAGAAGAGTTGTGTTTGGAGGGCTGTTAAACTGGTCACGAACGTGGTCTTCATTAAAGTAAACCCGCTGGCCGTTCTCGAGGTGGACGGCAAGTTGCATGACCGAAGGATAGCGTTCATGTATGAGGAAGCAGAATATGCGCCAAGCCGCCTCTTAGCTGCTGATGTAACGTCCTGATTCATATCTCGCAACTTCGTCAAACTCTCCGATGCTAAAAGTAGCTTGGTCGGAACCTTTGTTAACATACTTGCAAATGTATTTTATTGACTTTACATAGTTGCAGTACTCAACATTGATATAAGCTGAGAAGGTACGAGATAGGACGGGGTTATAGGGTACCACCCCGCTATTGTCAAATTCCACTCCCTTTTTAATAATAGAAACACCACCCTCCGAAGTGGGCAGCCTGCGATATCCATTTTACCAATATCTGACAAACGGCTGACAGCTTTACTCATTGCGTCCTTCAGGTGCACATATTCCTCACTTGTGAACTTTTTCTGATTGATGCGAATCTAAAGTAGTCTCTCTGTCTCAATCTTTGCATCATATCATCCAGAAACTGATTAGAAGATTGCGAAATAACAAAAGATGAGAATTACCACCCTCAAGCTCAAATATTCTGAAGCTGTAAAAGTTAGCGGCAGACACGGTCTTCTTCAAAGGTGCTTGAGTGATGTTGTGTCGTTGAGGGATATTAATGCAGTAGCCATCTTCTCCTAACGTAATAAAACAATGAACAGAGAGAGTGGTGAAAGGTCGGGAGCTCAGACAACATTGACGTGCACGTTATGACAGTAAGCTCACTTCCTGGAAAGCGCCAGAATACTGTTAGGGGCGACGTTATGCAGCGCGCATTGCCTCATGTAATTGGTTTTTTCGCGGTTTGACCATGATCCCGAGTGAATTTTTTGAAAACCTTTCTTAGCGAGCACCTACGACCCTTGAAGAAGCTGCATACCAAATTTCATTCCAATCCGTTTGTTGATTTCTGAGATTTCGTGATGAATGAATGAGTGAGTGAGTGAGTGAGTGAGTGGTGAGTGAGTGAGTGAGTGAGTGAGTGGTATTTGACAAATATATATTAGATAAGTTATTATTATTATTATTATTATTATTATTATTATTATTATTATTATTATTATTATAGTAGGCTACTACTAATGATAATAGTAGTCTAATAATATACTTTTTGACACACTAACTTCTTTTATGTGTTTTCTGTTATGTCGAGTCGCCAGACACGGGAAGGTTAGCACTCTACCATCAGCGCTACACATGCTGACTCTTATTATTATTATTATTATTATTATTATTATTATTATTATTATTATTATTATTATTATTATTATTATTATTATGTACATGTGGTACTGTACTAGTATTAAATCTTGGAAGTTGTTCTCCATGGTTTCCCACTTCTACCGCAGGCAAAGGCCGGGATGATTCCTAATTTAAGGCCACGGCCGCCTTCTTCCCAATCCTCACCTGAATTACAAATACCCACATTACTAAAGAAACCACAAAAACACAGGTTATCAGACAAATTCTACCCCCACCCAACTAAATGGGGCTAAATGACCAAAATCATCGCCAAGCCTCTCATTTTCCACTCCATTTTTAGCCCATTTTCAATTTTGAGAAAATAGGCTTATGAGATCACCTTTTGTCCGTGTGTGTGCGCGCGCGCGTGTGTGTGTGTGTGTGTGTCCCAAATAAAATCTAAACGGCTGGAGCGATTTCAACGAAACTCGGTAAGTTCATAGCACTATTCCCGGCGACCTCGACCGTGCCCTTCAAATTTTGTTACGTCTCACCAATCCAACATGGCGGCTGTGCGAAATATTTCACTAGCATTCAATATCTCCGAAACTATTACCGATATTGCCCTGAAATTGTGTACGGTGATAAAGGGCACTACTGGAAATTCACCTATGAGACTTTTAAACACCTGGTGACTACAAAACCAACATGGCGGTCAAGCGAAATTGAGACTTTTAAATAGACATTTCTCACGATTTAACTATCCAAACGTAATGAAACTTGGTACAGCAAATGTTTATACACATTGTAACGCACTGGAGTCTAATTTAGTTCAATTGTTTACATAACCTCAAAATGGCGGCTGTGCGAAATATTTCACTGACATTCTATATCTCCGAAACTATTACAGATATCATCATGCAATTTTGTACGGTGATAAAGGGTACTGATACAAGTTTACCTATGTATATTCCATAAACCTGTAAAGTACAAAACGAACATGGCGACCAAGCGAATTAGAAATATTTTATTAGACTTTTCTCGTGATTTATCTCTCTGAGCGCAGTGAAATGTGGTACAGTAAATGAATTTGCAGATTGTAATGCACTGCCATCTAATTTAATTCAATTGTTTACATAACCTCAAGATGGCAGCTGTGCGAAATTTTAAAATTAAGTTTTTATTCTTGTGTCGTAATCATGCGATAGAAGTGAAAGTTTGAATAATGAAGCTAGACAATAATTGTCCTTGAATGGTACATAACTCTATCGCCTATACATATAACAATCCTAAATGGCGAGCTTCCGAAATATTTAGACGGTTCTCAATATCTATGAATCTTTTACAGCAACCAAACTGATTTTTTTTTTATGTTCATAGAGACTATGAACATATGTTCACATATAGGACTTTCAGTAACCTTGTGAGCACAAATCCAACATGACGGCGACGCGAAGTATAAATATTTAAATGGACGTTACTCGCGAATTAACTATCCGAGTGCCGTGAAACGTTGCACGTTAAATGCTTATACAAATGTTGATCCACTGGCATGTAATTTATTTCAATTGTTTGCATAATCACAAGATGGCTGGTGTGCGTACTTTTAAAATCTCGTTTTTACTTCTTGTGTTCTAATCATGCGATTGAAGTTTGAATACCACACGTACACAATAATCTTAATGTAATAGTACAAAAATAAAAATCCATCCTGGCGACCTTATGAAATATTTAGACGGTTCTCAATATCTACGAATCTGTTACAGCAATTAAACTGAAATTTTGTATTTTGGTAGAGACAATTAACATGAGCAGGATACATGAAAATAGGCTGTATAGTTCTTCACGGAACTACTTGTTAATAATAGAAACCCCACCCTCCAAAGTGGGCAGCCTGCGATATTCATTTTACCAATAATACTTCCGTTTTAAATGTTAGTTCTGAACAGACTACGGTATGTCGGAATTTTGTCCCACTGTATTTCATTAACCAATGACACACCAGGGCTGATTATCGAAATTATTTTATACTTACTCTTACAAAGTAGGCTACACAATACTACCGGTCCTAACGTCCCAAGCCATTGCGTATAATTTCAACAACAACAACAACAACTGCAATACAAATTGTCTTACGAGACGTGTATCGCTTCCTCATAACAGCTGATACCAGCCCTCAGCCGGTAAGGTCAATAATCCGATTACGTAACAACTTCCCTTCCGCGCGTCGTCCCACTTCGCTCCACCCCGTTTCCCCCAGACTTCCACCCCACCTTCTGTTTGAAGAGTTTCTGAAAAATCTAAAAACTTTGACTTTTTAATGATTAATTTTCAATTTAAAGAAAGATGACAATTTTTTTTTACATAGGAAGCTTAGAATAGTCTCTTCTATCACCAGTGTAACGGACTTGCATTATATCAATTACACTCTGTATAAAACTTATAACGTGTAATTTATTTCAGTTTAATTTCCACATATTCCAGTAATTGGGATGGTCTTTGAGTTGACCAACTGAAAGCTATAATATTAAGGGTGTAGTCACTCACTAGCAAGTGGCACGATAGTCGGAGAAACGTCCACTATTTAAATATCCTGCTTACTTTCAGTTATTTCACGCGGGAAACTGCATCATGCCTAACAATAAGGCAATGAATATCTCAAACAAATAAAAGTACTGTTTCTGTTTCAGATGAGCGACGCCGAGAGTTCCCAGCGTCAAGAATATCGAATCCACAGCTCTAGATAGCATTCCTCAACTCAACTGCTTGGAGGGACGCAAGGATAAGACTTAATAAAAGCTTTAGTGTATATTTTAATAAAAGATGTTCCAAATTTGTCTTATAAAGTAGGTGAAATATTTTATTGACTTTGGTGTTAAATGTGTGTTAAACTATTCTAGTGCCTTAAATGTTCTAGTGGGTGATGATGAGTGGACTCAGGAATTGAGAGCTTGTAAGAGTACTATTATTAACACTTATTGTGTCCAACGAGTGTTTTGTGCTCCACAAAGAGCATTTTTGAGACAATATGAGAAGGTGTTGATTGAAGCGTGTGTTCCCAGCCAACCCACTTACTCGTCTACAGAATTTGCATGTGTTCCAAGTGAGTTATCAGTGTTACTGTATGTTGAACAATATTACTGGAAGTGAGTATACCAGGGTTCAAACCTCTGTATTGTATAACCCTATGTCCTGTCAAGTAAATGTTGCAAATAATAGTGCTCTTATTCATTTCCTCTGTATGACTGTCCCCAATGCCTTCTAGGGCCAGGCAAATTAGCTCCGATCAGTAATCCAAGATTCTGTCTCCCACCAAGAGCACACAAGGTGGAGGTGAAGTCTCAATAATACCAGAATTCCTTATGCTCAGCGTTGTCTGTATATTAATCACCTGCTATGTCAAAGATACTGATGGTTGAATCTTTCAGCCATAAGTCAAGGAATTTTCTTTTGGAAGTGTTAAAATGAGGAGTGAAGATTCAAGGAGAAATAATTTCAACTCTGAGATTTGCTGATGACATCGTCATCTTGGCCGACTCGCCTGAGGATTTGAATGAATTTTTGAATGGTATGGACTCCGTCTTGAGGACAGATATCATGATGAAAATTAATAAAAAAAACAAAAATATTGGAATGCAGCCGCATTAAATCAGAAACCTCTATGGGCATCGAATTGGCAGGGGAAAAATTAAAGGAAATAGGAGACTTCTGTTATTTAGGAAGCAAAATAACCAGTGACGGACGAAGCAAAGAGGATATAAAAAGTAGGTTGGCTCAGGCAAGGAAAGCTTTTCTACAGAAAAGGAATTTGTTGACATCGAATATAGATTTTGGTATTAGGAAGACTTGTTTGAAAACCTTTGTCTGGAGCGTCGCACTCTATGGAAGTGAAACTTGGACTATTGGTGCAGCAGAAAAGAGGAGAATTGAAGCATTTTAAGTGTGGTGTTAGAGGAGAATGATGAAGATCGGATGGGTAGATGGGGTTACAAACGAAGAGGTTATTTATTTATCGTATGACATACAGACAACAAGCATGCAAGATAAATATGTACACACATAAACATTGATATATCGTATACATATGTACAGTGACACATGACAAGGCAGGCACATATCTTTAAATCTAAATTCTGTATCCATTGTAATGCTGTAGGTTTTGCCAACAGGAAGTAAGACCGATTACCCTGATATGCTCTTCTATGGCATTCGTGAACAATGTGGTGAACTGACTGTGAAGGAGCACCGCAGTCACATTGGGGAGAAGGAATTTTACCCCATTTGAAGAGTGATTCAGCACAGACTCCGTGGTTAGTCCGGATCCTATTGAGGGCAGTCCACGTTCCTCTTGGCAGGTCAAAACCGGGTGCAGCGCTATCTCCAATTAAGTCACTCCAAGCGTCAAGGTTGATGTTGGTGCTCCATTCATTTCTCCGTGGATATTAGGCTTAATATTGTTGCCTGTGAGATCCCTAGCATATTTGATGGGTGCATGTCTAGATTTCAGTCGGTTTCTATTCAGATCAGGGATGTCGCAGTGAATAGGAAGAGCTGGATTACTCATCATTTTCTTATACTCTCGGATCAGGGCAGCTTTCTTGCGTAGGTCAGGAGGCATGATGTTGCTGAGGACAGGAAGCCAATAAGTCGGCGTAGATCTAATAAGGCCACTGATCAGTCTCATGGTGTTATTGAGTTGGGTATTAATTATCTTTACATGGGGGCTGTTCAGCCAAACTGGAGCACAATATTCAGCAGCGGAGAAGACAAGACCTAATGCAGAACACCTCAGAGTTGTAGCAGAAGCTCCCCAAGTAGTTCCACAAAGCTTCTGCAGGATATTATTCCGGCTTCTAATTTTGGCGGCTGTATTTTCAAGATGTTTTTTAAAAGATAATGTGCGATCCAGGGTGACACCTAAATATTTAGGGTGTTAATTATTTCTCAGCACAGAACCTTGAAGCGATACATGAACTGCACTATCAGCCATTCTGTTGTTTAAGTGGAAACATGATAATTCAGTTTTTGTTGCACTTGGTTGGAGCCTCCATTTGTGGAGATAACTTTCAAGCCTAGCAACGTCATCATTGAGCACATTCTCCATGACACTGATGTCCTTGTGCCTTATAGCCAAAGCTATATCATCAGCATAACAAAACTTTCTGGACTGAGTATCTGGTAGATCAGAGAGATACAGATTGAAGAGAAGGGGAGACAGCACTGAACCTTGTGGGAGCCCGTTGTTCAGCTTCCTTTGTTTGCTCATTCTTTTTCCTAGAATGACTTGGAAAAGTCTGTTACTGAGCATGTTACCAATAAGTTGCACGGTAGTTTTGCAAGGTATTATTCGAGACAGTTTATAGAGTAGCCCCTCTCTCCATACTGTATCATAAGCGGCAGACAGATCGAGAAACACAACAGAAGTTTTCAGCTGGAGTTGAAAACCAGACTCGATATGCGATGTAAGAGCAAGGACTTGATCACAACAACTGCGATTAGGTTTAAAGCCAGCCTGTTCCACAGGAATGTGTTCTAAGATAGTCGGACTGATCCTGTTATAAATCAGTCTTTCAAGAAGTTTGTAGCAACAGCTCAGCAATGCTCTAGGCCTGTAGCTTTGGGGAGCGTCTTTTGGCTTACCAGGTTTCAAAACAGCTATAATTTTAGTTTTCTTGAACTGATTTGGGAGGATCCCTGTGTTTAGAATATCACTGAAAAATCGAGCAAGCCATTTTCGAGCATTTTGGCCCAGATTTAACAGAAACTCAGGATGAATGCCATCAAATCCAGGGGCTTTCCCATGTTTGATGTCTTTTATAGCCACATTGACTTCTTCAAGGGAGAATACTACGGAGTAAGACGAAGTTGATGGAAGTGATGCTTTTAATTTTTTGAAGTTCCTTTTCAGCATTCGAGTATGGTCTTTATCTTGTGCAACCATAGAAGTCGATACAATTTGGCTGGCAATCTTATGAGGCATAATGCTAGGTTGCTCTCTTTGACCTATAGAATTTCCTCCAAGCTTCCTTAGCAGACTCCAGGCTTTTCTGCTTGAGTGTTGAAAATTCAACTCCTCAACAGTCTCTGTCCATTATTGCTTGCGTGTTGCATCCAAACTATGTAAGAGCTCATTAGCCACTACATGATTACCTGTTTTCATAAATTCATTATAAAGAGCATCACTTTGTTCATTCCAACCCGGAACGTATTCCTTTCTATACCCTCTCGGAATATATTTCTTGGCTATTGAAGTAACTAACCCAACAAACCTGTTGTAGCTCATGCTTCTCGCAGGAATCCATCTCATGCATTTGTCTAGTTCACTAGTAAATTTTGTCCAATTAGCTTTATTGAAGTTCCATCGAGGGCGAGGGAATGAAGTTATGAGTGGGATAGACAACCCTATCTCTATAAGTACTAGTCTGTGCTGACTGCGGGGAAAATCACCCAATATGCGTCTTACAGTTGGAAGAGGTTGATCCTTGTTGTCACGAGTTACAAAACACAGATCTGGATTATATTCACGTTGCCAGGCTCCTGATCTGAATGATCGTTTGTCCTTGGCATCAAAGACAAGGTGTAAGTTGTGTTCGTCAACCCATTCAACGAGAGCAGTGTCGCAGTTGTCATTCTGAGCATAATTCCAATTTTCATGGTGGCTATTGAAATCGCCTGCAAAAATGGCTGGATGATTTGAAACTGAAAGCACAAAGCTGGGCCATGGGACTGTTGGTGGTTTGTATACATTCGTTATGGTTATATCCTGTACAGTAACAACTACTACATTGATATTATCGTCCGTGCTAGAAGTGATATGATGAACATGTTCTAGATTGTTCCGGGCATAAAGTGCCACCCCATAAACGCTATCATACGTAGCACCAATCATAGAGTAGCCATGAATCTTTCCTCTTTTCTGGAGTTCTTCCTCATTGGTGGTATGAGTTTCCTGTATGAGTGCCAAATCATCATCGTTCTCATGAAGAACTCTTGATAGATGGTCGCTTTTCGATCGACTGATGCCTTCGATGTGTTTTTGGCAAATTTTTAATCTTTGTCCATGCCTTCTTGTCACGGGGCTCTGAGATGAGCCGTTAGAATTTGAATGGTATTGCATGTTGTATTCTATTTTGCCAGGAGATCTGTAGAAGATAGTCTGGCTGTCAAATGCTGATGATCAGTTCAGTACTGGAAAATTGAGTTCAAGTACCTATGCAGGGGCACCACGTGCAGGAATCAGCTTCACCCCCAACGAAGAGGTATTAAGACGAGTGAAAGAGGAGAGATGTTTCTGGCGACTGCTGATGAAGAGAAGAGATAGGTTGGTAGGACACATACTAAGGCACCCAGGAATAGCAAGCTTAGTTATGGAAGGAAGGGTCAAGGACAAGATTTGTACGGGTAGACCAAGGTTAGAGTATGTTAAACAGATTGCCTTGGATGTAGGGTGTGGTAGCTATGTAGAGATGAAACGATTAGCTCAGGACAGGGAGGTGTGGAGTGCTGCATCAAACCAGTCAAAAACTGAAGACCCAAACAACAATATGAGGAGCTTGCTTTCAAACCTGAACATCTGCACAATCATAAATTTTACAGGAGAGAGGATAAACATATATCTTCAGACAGGATTATCAAAATGGAGTAATATATAGTTTGAATGATAGAGCAACATAGTATCACCAAAAGTGCACCAAATTATATATAGTACTGTACCCTTGCGTCATTATATGGAGCATGTGTTCGTATCCCAGCTGGTTTTCGGTCTTTCGACGTATGGGGCGTTCAACCCACCGTACGATCACATGTTCAGGATTTGAGTCTATCAGAAAACTACTCTACTTGAGTAAAACAACTGATTCCTAAATACTGAGTTTAATGATATTAAATCATGGCAAAACACAACACAAACACAAAAATTACAATTACATCTACACTCCCACGACACAAATAAAATATCTGGAGTGCGCAGATGATGATTCCAAACATTAAAACAAACCCTAACCTGTTTCATCTGCAGTCCGCAGCTCTGTTTCACTAATACAAGGATCAGATCCACTCAAATGCACTGAGCTTCTCAGGCATGCTGCAACAACTCTTGTGAGTCTTTATTATGATTGGCGCTCTTTTGAACCCAAAATCTACCCTACAATTCCTAAAACATATATTTTTGACATTGACGAATGTTCATAGTGTCTTTCACATCACTTAATTAATCTTAATTAGCATATCACAACACAACAATAAAAACACAAGTTATCACTGAATACTCATTATACGTACTCATTCTAGATCCATATATTTGTCCGATCTGAATCGGAATATTTATCTTTATTTATGTTTCAATAATATTAATTTCATTACATTTTCTCTGCTTAACATTGCGTTGTTTTAGTGAACAATCGTTTTTCTTCCCCCATAGATTTCAAACGCTTTTATGAGTAACCTCTCCCTCCAAAATACACATAATTACTGATTTAGCTTCACCATACAATAATATTTTGGGTCTTATCATGTTATTACTACCGTTACAACTGTGCCATTCCATGCAATATCGCTACCCGTCTGAGTAAATTATCATAAACTGGGTAATTACTCTTTAAAAATGCATCTCATTATTTGGTGCAGTTTAAATGTCATCAGACACTAACTTGGCCAAATATTAACCGATTTTTATGATCCAACAACATATCCGCATAGATATGATGCATGTAATTCGTTTAATACAATAATATCAAGCATTTTTCCATTATTTCCAGAGATGAGATTAGATATTTCAGTGTTCCAGTACTTACTTTAAAAGGGACAGCGGTCATTTAGCTCCCCCAGCTGCACGTGCAATAGGTTCACTCAGCCCCGCCCTTTTCAACATGGATATTCCTGCCTTCACCCTACGTCTGGTCCTCCTGACCGAGTTTTAAACTTGTAAACAAAGCATGACATTTGCCTTTCTCTTACTCTGCTACTCTACATGGGGCAATGATTTGGATGTGTCATTATGAACGGAATCGATCTAGATATTTAATACCTACATTTAGGGTATTTAATTGGCTCAATCCGGCTCTCAATTAATATTCTTAGCAAGGGATGGGTCTCCATTAGCCTCACCGTCTTAAGGATGCAATCTGTGGCTCTAGATGAGTGCCAGTCGAGTTACAAATGTTGTCTCGCTGCACGGGTACGAATATATTAGGAAATCATCATGATTCCTCCACGAAGAATTGTCTTACCTCCACGGGCAGATCAATTATTAACTTAGCTTACACAGGGTATCACAGTTATCCCTGGTAGCCATGAATATGCTAACAGTGGGTTACAGATGCCATATCTGGCCCGACTCTGTTGCTATAATAGGTACGCTCTCAGGCTATACACCTACATTGTCGATTCGTAGATTGGCCCACTAGACTCTCCAACGCGCGAGCTACTTTGATGATCCCTGCAATTATTTACGTAAATCTCTGGATTCTACGTTAGACAGGCGCGCTTATTGCGGCTAAAATAACGTTTCTGTTAGATGACTCGATTCATAATGCACTCATATCCTCCCTGAATTTAATTATTATACCAAGGCTCTATATTAGCTCTATAAAAGGTATCAATTAACTGGAAATTACATTATATGCCTTATTGGCTTTCAAGCTTAACAATTTAGCAATTATCATCTTTTAACATCTCAATTACACTGAAAACTCTCTTTATCTCTCTAATATATCTTATTCTTTTATCGGACATGACACAATTTGCACGTTCCTAAGGCATCAACATGCCGATTTTACGTTTATTTTTGACTTTGACCTCTGATTATTATTATTATTATTATTATTATTATTATTATTATTATTATTATTATCAATTAACATTAGTTATTTTGACCAACATCTTACGCATTAATTGTGGTAAGTTTATCATTCTCAAATCAATATTTTTACTGAAATACGAGGAACGTGAACTCGTATACTAATTACTGCAAATCCTTATAGTATTTCATGGAATGATATGTTGTATGGTGAGCTCTAAAATCATAGTAACATTTTTGGATGGTACTCAAATTTTCTTGCGGGATGGATTTATCCAATAGTACAGCACGTTACCCACCATCATGATGCTTTCTAGCACATCTTAACACTTTTCACAAATAAGACTTGATGTGGTTTGAACATGTTGATTACAGCTCGTAATACATACATTTCACATTTTAACATATAACACATTTTCTTGATCACACAAATTTAAAACACTTTATATTATCACTTTTTACACCACTTTACACATTTGATTTGTACACACGAAGCCTTATTTGGCTTTCCGCTACTGCGTGATTTCAGATCTGCGATGCTGCACTATCCTGATATCCGCTTGTCTCCTCTGAAAGTCTATCTCGAGTAGGTGTGTTCATATCCCATCTCCTACTGTGTTCCTATCGTCTCCCTTCTAGCGTGTGCTCCTTAAGCAATTATCACAAATACCTGTGATTCCTTTCTGGTTCCCATGATTTGTAGTATACTTTACTATTTTACTGTATGATACTCTAAAGATCATAATTATCCCTGTGGATAAGTTCATTGTCTATCACAATCATAATGCAATTTTCCTAAGCTGTACTGAATGACGTTCGCGTATAATACCTGATTATATGTCTGCTGTAGACTGTTCATAATGTTAATGCAGAAATACTTTTAATAGGCTGCATAATGCAACTTTCATTGTCTGTCTGTATGACACTGACTATAATGAACTTGCGTATTGCGCGTACTTATCTCATGACAACGGACAGCATGTCGTCTCACGAGTTGAGTCAAATAAGAACTGACTCTACCTGGCTCCACCATCCATATAAAGAATTCTGACAAAATGTAGTCCTCGTTCACATCAGGAGCAACTCTTTTCTAATACATCGCGTTTACCGACAAGGTAACGCCTGATTCCTGATCGTATTTTCACGGAGGTTTCAGATCTACTTGCATGCCGGTGATTCTTTCGCTCAATTAATTAATATTAATTGCTTTCCTCCATGGCTTCCTAACGCTATCTTCAGTGAATCCCCTCCTGCTACTTGACCAACCAATACTCCTCCGCGTTCAGCATGTGAATTTCCCTTCAATCTAATATAGGCTTTAATTTAGGTGTTTTTGACATCCCTAAATTAGCTCTCTTTGAATATAAGCATCTTGGTGTAAGTCTCCTCCCATTAGAATGCTTCGTTTGCCAGCAATTAATTAATTTCTCTCAATGACCACCCCCTCCTATCTTCTCTCCCTTGTCCACCGGGGATTTTTACGGTCATTATTCACAGTCTTGCTACCCCAGTGACGCTAAGAAATAGTCCACTGGAGTCAGCCTGCGCCTCCCACTTTCAAACTCAATATGTCACCTGTCAAGTTGCCTTGCTTTTCTGGATCTTTGCTAGATTTTTAGTATACTGGCTTGCAGTTCATACAATATTCCGTCTTAGCATTGCATATAATTCCTGTTCCAGATGTGGAATTAAGCTTTTATTATCACATTATATTACCATATCATTGTCCCTCAGGTTCACTGTGGTTGTTCCCCCTCAGAGATCAATGGTTCGGTTCTCGGGAAAATCATAGACATGATTCTTCCTCTAAAGAGACCCAGGTTCGATGCCAGTCAGCCTCGTCCCATTGGGTACAGTACATACAAAGTTATTGATAAAATATTGATAACAATGAATGGATATATTTAGTTTAAAAAAACGATTGTTGTATTTAGCTATGAAAAGCAGGATATTTCACATAATCTCAAATATTTATCCTAATTCGTGATACTTATTTTGAACATAATATTAATATATAAAATTAGAAAACAAATGCCTTAATTTAAAAAAAATCAAATAGTTCAATCTATACTAATATAAAAAAAGTCCTCTCGGCACGCCGGAAGGCGGAGGTAGATTTCACCGGACAAACTTGGGGATAGGCGAAAATAGGCAGAATATGCAGATTTTCGTAGAAGGATCAGACCTCATTTAATGCGAGAAGGTATTTTATAATTGGAGCTTAATTAACTTTGTTTTTCGTCATTTTATGCTTATTTTAAACATTTTATTGTCTTATGGGAACGGTAACCTTCTTGTCATTTGGGGTCCATTTTTATACTTGTGGTCACACTGTCCTTATGCTAGGTTTCGACACTGATGTGCAACTATGTAACGGTCTGTTACTTCTTCACGCAAAATTATATCTACCGCAGAGATTTTGGTTGGTTCCTCAGTTTAGGGGCTGCGACAACGCGGTCATGTAACCCCGTGTACTTTGGGATGGCTGTATTAGTCTGTAATTCAGGTAAGGACTGCAGACGGTCAATTTCAAGCAGTAGTTACTAATGTTGCTACCAGGTACTACCGTCAACGACACCTAGCTGTGAACTTGGCTACTAGATGCCACCGCAACCAGCAACTCGCAACGAACGTTGAAACTTCCCCTCCAAAGGAAAGCATACTGAGGGATTTTTGGCGCTCTTAGAAAATCCGACGACTTCGGTCGGCTTTGAACTCGCGACCTTGGGCATAAACATTCAGCATGCTACCAGTTACGTCACCGAAGCCGCTTCACACTTAGATGGAAATCTGAATCTGATCTCGTGCAAGTGCGTTATCTTGGCAACGTCTGATGGCTCATCCCTCATCAATTTAGTAGTGTTGCCATGGCAACCACTGATAGGTCTTGGCATTTTCTTATAATTCCGAAATTATTTTTCTCATCCCTTGGCATAATGGTGGGTTATATCAAAAATTCTTTCAGACAAAAGTTTTAGGTAATTATTATGGGAATATTGTCCATTTTGTACGGTTTTGATATTGTGCCTATTAAGAGAGATATGATTAATGTTTCCCGAAAAACCCACTTTTTCCCACCCCTTTGGTCAATGGTTGGTGCTATAAAAAAAACTCTTCAAACATACATTTTTGGGCTTTATCCGACACATAGTATGAATGTTGAACGGATTCGATATTTCACATATTAAGAGAGTTATAGCAATATTTCACTTTTTCGAAAAAAAAAGCCCCCCATTTTCACCCACCAACGACCGATTTAGCCCAGTAACGAACTCGACCGAGATTTTATAGGTATACGTATTCGGTAAAAAATTCAAAGTGATTGGTACAAAATTACGGCAGTTATCGTGTCCACAATAAACTGATATACATATACATACATAAATTATATATAACTTTTGAACTGACGGTGGTTTTGGGGCCTGGGGATGTGAAACGCGAAGATATGTCGAAATTTTCCGGAAGTCGAAACATGGTACCCATTGCAATAGTTAGCTTTCTAACGAAATCTACCTCTGGTTGGTTCCTCAGTTTAGGGGCTGCGACAACGCGGTCATCTAACCCCGTGTACTTTGGGTGAGTGTAGAATCTGTCTGATACACGGTGTGAATTGTAATGGCTGTATTAGTCTTAATTCATGTAAGTACTGCAGACGGTCAATTTCAAGCAGTAGTTCCTAATGTTGCTACCAGGTACAACCGTCAACGACACCTAGCTGTGAACTTGGCTACTAGATGCCACCCCAACCATCAACTCGCAACGAACGTTGGAACTTCCCCTCCAAAGGAAAGCATACTGAGGGATTCTAGTGCTCTTAGAAAATCCGACGACTTCGGCCGGCTTTGAAACCGCGACATTGGGCATAGACATTCAGCATGCTACCAGTTACGTCACCGAAGCCGCTTCCCACTTTATCAGGCGGCTTTGGTGGCGTAGTCGGTAACATGCTGAGCTTCTATGCCCAAGATACCGGGTTCAAACCCGGCCGAAGCCGTCGGATTTTTTAAGAGCGTTAAATATCCCTCAGTATGCCTTCCTTCGGAGGGGAAGTAAAGCCGGCGGTCCCATGTCATAGATTTATGGCATGTTAAAGATCCTTCCACTAATTGCACCTGTGTGAAGCTAAATTGGATAGGTTAAGAATGTATACAACGCTCTTAGGTTTCTATGTTCGTTGCCAAGAGCCGACTGCGGCGGCGTCTAGTAGCTCAGTTCTGAACTTGGCCTCGTAGTCGTTGACAGTGGCGCTTGGCGGCAAAAGTAGGAACTATCTGAAAAATTGTTAGTTGCAGTACTTAAATTAACAAACAGATAACACACACTAATACAGTCATCACAATTAACACCGGTTATCAGACAGATTCTACACACACCCAAAGTACACGGGGCTACATGACCGCGTTGTCGCAGCCCCTAAACTTAAGAACCAACCAACCAACCACATAATCAGATGGAAATACTGAATCTGATCTCGTGCAAGTGCGTTGTCATGGCAACTTCTGATGGTCCATGCCTCATCAATTTAGTAGTGTTGCCATGGCAACCACTGATAGCTCTTGGCATTTTCTTATAATTCCGAAATCATTTTTCTCGTCCCTTGGCGTAATGGTGGGTCATATCAAAAATTCTTTCAGACAAAAGTTTTAGGTAATTATTAGGGGAATATTGTCCATTTTGTACGGTTTTGATATTGTGCCTATTAAGAGAGATATGATTAATGTTTCCCGAAAAACCCACTTTTTTCCACCCCTTTGGTCAATGGTTGGTGCTATCAAAAATCTTATTTGACATAAATTTTTGGCACTTATCCGACACATATTATGAACTTTGAATGGATTCGATATTGCACGTATTAAGAGAGTTATAGCGAAATTTCACTTTTTCGAAAAAAGCCCCCCATTTTCACCCCCTTCGACCGATTTAGCCCAGTAACGAACTCGACCGAGATTTTATAGGTATACATCTTCGGTAAAAAATTCGAAGTAATTGGTGCAAAATTACGGCAGTTATCGTGTCCACAAGAAACTGATATACATATATATATATACATAAATTATATATAAACTTTTGAACTGACGGTGGTTTTGGGGTCTGGGGGATGTGAAACGCGAAGATATGTCGAAATTTTCCGGAAGTCGAAACATGGGACCCATTGCAATAGTTAGCTTTCTAATGAAATCTACCTAAAAGCTGAAGAGTTTGTTTGTGTGTTTTTGTGTTTAAACGCGGTAATCTTTGGAACTACCAGCCAGATTCAAAAAATTCTTTTTTATATGATAGCCAGATCCAAGAGGATTAGTTTAGGCTATGTTAAATTTCGGACAGACCACTCCATTCCCTGCATTATGCTCTTTAACACAAATCTACACCGTTTCACCGATCTGAACCAACATTTGTATACTTACCCTTTGGAACACTGCGAGTAACACTGTCTGCATTACATTTATGACAGACCAGTCCATTCCCTGAATTTAGGCCCTTTGGCACAAATCTACACCTTTTCACCGATCTGAACCAAAATATGTATACTTAGCCTTTGGAACCCTGCGAGTAACACTGTCCACATGAAATTTCGGACAGACCAGTCCATTCCCTGCATTTAGGCCCTTTGGCACAAATCTACATCGTTTCACCGATCTGAACCAAAACTTGTATACTTACCCTTTGGAACCCTACGAGTAACACTGTCTGCATGAAATTTCGGACAGACCACTCCATTCCCTGCATTAGGCCCTTTGGCACAAATCTACACCGTTTCACCGATCTGGACCAAAATTTGTATACTTACCCTTTGGAACCCTGCGATTAACACTGTCAGCATGAAATTTCGGACAGACCACTCCATTCCCTGCATTAAGCCCTTTGGCACAAATATACACCGTTTCACCGATCTGTACCAAATGTCACATACTTACTCTTTGGAACCCGACGAGCACCACTGTCTGCTTGAAATTTTGGACAGACCACTCCATTCCCTGCATTTAGGTCCATTGGCACAAATCTACAACGTTTCACCGATCTGAACCACATTTTGTACACTTACCCTTTGGAACATTGCGGGTGACACTGTCCACTTTAAATTTCGGACAGACCACTCCATTCCCTGCATTCAGGCCCTTTGTCACAAATCCACACCGTTCCTCCTAATTGCACCAAATTATACATACACTTTGAAACCCTGCTGGTAACACTGTCCACTTGATATTTTGGACAACGCTCTCCATTCCCTACATTTAGAATAGCAAACAAACTGAACATGAAAACCATGTATTAAGGCCCTAGAATTATTCATGTCCGTAGTAGTGTAAATAAGAGAGTATTTTAATAAGTCTATTGTTGACTGGCAATTCGGGCTGCATCACGTCACCCCTACCCGTGTTCTGGTGCAGAATTGCGAAAATAGTTAAATCTTGCGCTGCTTATAAATTTCAGTCACGGGGAGTAATTAGTGCAAAATGATTTAAGTTGCCCCTTAAAACAGTTATCATCATGAACATAGTATGCATCTGTATAAGTGCAATGGTGTTGGTGAAATACATTGAGGTTATCAGCTGCAATAAGCGTTGGTGCTTTCAAATTTACCTTAATTTATTCCGAAGCTTATCGTTGAGCGCTATGTGGCCATAAATGATACTATTGCTACCTCAGGAGCTCGCGACAGCCCATGTTTTCCAAAGTGTTCTGATTATTTTCCTACGGCGCTATGCGACAAAAGACGACATTATTGGTCTGTACATTTCTAACAGACAATGAGATATAGGCCCATGGCAGTGTCTTTTAATTCACTTACTCCTCTTTCTAATCATTTTTTAAAAACTTGTTTATAAATTACATGTGTCTGTGCTGTAGTTAGTAAATAGCTGTTTCCCTATTCATAATTATCATTATTATCATTACGGGAAAATTACATGAATGCTACGTCCATTATACAGTACTACTTTTAACCACACTATGACAGCCACCACCACCACTACCATCACAAAAAGTTATATTTTTTAAATATGTTTAATTATAATGTGCCAGTTCTGTAGTAGTATTCATTTTCATCCACAAAAAAAATAAATCCACCGGGCGAAGCTGGGAACTACTGCTAGTATAGCCTATAATAAAAGTGATGGATATATTCAGTTTTGAACGAAACGCATCCTTTCTCACAGCCTTATCAATGGGAAATCTTAATATTTGATCAAAAAATATCTTACCATCAAATGCAGCTGAAGCAATGTTACCGAATCAACCATATTTTTTTTGGAGATATTCAGTTTTGAAAACAAGCTACACATATTTCATAAAACATTTACTTTATCTCCTTGACCTGAGATCCTTGATGATTTTTTTAAACAAAAACAATTAAAACGTAAATAATAAAACATGAATGAAATTAGAATTGAAAACAAGTTGTAAAAAATAATCATACTAATATATAACAAGAAGTTCCGTGACGAAATAAAGAGCCTACTTTTCTTAAAATTTAAGATTCATGCCAATGATTAATCTACATGGATCAATCTACAATAATGACGAAATTAAGTTGGTAATATCGAAATTTCTAATTAGTTCAAAATACTGTATACCTGGCATAATGTAGCCTAATAGAGAACTACAGTTGGCAGCCCTGGTGACTGAATATATTCTTAGTTCCATCTCTTAAGGCACAGAATACAAAATTTGGTTGGAGTCCAATGAATATCATGGACGTTACATGCAGTTAAACATTGGATCTAACAGCGCGCGTAAAATCATGTTGGCAACAGTGTCATGCATGTATTGGTCAGAAATAATCTGAAATAATATGATCTATTGTTGTGCCAATTTTGAATGAAATCCATTGGTTAGTGTAGAAGTTACATGCATTTTAAAATTGGACCAATCAGCAGGCTTAGAATCATGTTGGCAGCACTGACGATTTTTAGTTACTCCAAAGTAATCTAGAATGCCAGGTACTATACGTGTGCAAACTTTAGAGCTATTGGCTTGCATTCTTTCTGATATATTGATATTAGGGTAACAAACATAGAGACAGAATTTATTAACAGTTGGCAGCCCTGGTTTCTCTTAAGAATACGCTTAGTCATAGCTGTTGTGGTACACATAGCACATACGAAATTGGGTTGAAATCCAAATGATAGTATGGAAGTTACATGTATTTAAAGTTGGACCTCTCAGCAGGCTTAGAATCATGTTGGTAGCACTGACGTATATAAGTTACTCCAAATTAATATAGAATGTCATGTACTATACGGGTTCATAGTGTAAAGCTGTCGGCTTGCATACTTTGTCATTTATATTGGTATTTGGATAAAAGAAATTAAGAGCATTTTTAACAGTTGGCAGCACTGGTGGTTCATAAGAATACGTTCAGTCATATCTGGTTATGTACACATACAACATACGAAATTTGGTTGAATTCCAATAGATAGTGTAGAAGTTATATGCATTTAAATATTGGACCTATCAGTAGGCTTATAATCATTTTGGCAACACTGCCATGAATGGCCTTCTGGAAATTAAACTGCAATATTATTATCTATATGTGTGCCGATTTTGAAATAGCTCCCATTCATACCTTCCAAGATATCCAACATGGAGCTCAAATTTCAATTGCGATTTTTCAGCAGCTGGTAGCACTGACATCATTTTCAAATATGGCCGTGAGATATTCAGGTATAGATCTTTACTCCTACCAAATTTTATTTCGATTGCTCCAGCCGTTTAGGAGTTGATAGGGGGGGACACACCCACAGCCAGACAGACAGACAGACAGAAGGACAGACAGACAGACAGACAGACACACATTTTCCCGGATCGATCTCATAAGACTACTTTTTCCTCATTTTTGCAAAATGTGAAAAGTAGGCTAAAAATGAGATGGTGTGTGTCTGTCTGTCACTCAATAACTCAAGAACCACTGGTCCGATTTAAATGAAATTTTGCATGGTTGTAGCTGATTTACCAGGTTTACACATAGGATACTTTTGATTTCGATATTTTGCACTATTTAAAAAAGGCGACTATTTTCATATTTCCATTTCAAATAAAAAGAGAACGCTAAGAATGAGCAAACTTTTGTTGGCACATACGAGCTTTATAATTTAATTTACTATCCGAAACTTTTGATTTCGATATTTTGCACTATTTAAAAATAGCGACTATTTTCATATTTCCATTTCAAATAAAAAAAAGAACGCTAGGAAATAGCAAAATTTTGGTGGTATATGTGAGCCTTAAAATTTAATTTTCTATCCGAAAGGTCCTTATCACTTTTCGTGTATGTCCAACGGTTAGCGAGTAAAACCTAAATGTGTGCAATAAAACACGGTCAACACCGAGCGGTGCAGTCATTCTCTCTCTATATAAAAATGAAAGTTTGCGTGTTTTTTTTTCTGAATTTCTACGGAAATTTGAGTTATTTACGCGTTTTAGACTGTTTTATGATGGATGCGCGCGAAATATTTTTTTGGCTGTCTGTTTGTTTGTCTGTGGACAATTTTGTTCCCTTATAACTCGAGAACGGCTCGGTGTATGAAGGTCAAATTTGGTACAGATATCCATCAGAGGCACGACACTAATCATTGATATAACTCTTCTCCGTACCTCTCATAAAAGGGGGCCTACTACCTAAAAAAAACTAGCTAAAATAGTCGTAGATTGACGTGACAAAGCTCATTTTCAGCCCCTCAATGTGAAAAACAAAACTCGGGGGCCCTAAAGAGTCCACGAATACCAAATTTTAAGGCCCTAAAACCAACAGTTTTTGATATATTCCCAGAAAACTAATTTCATTCAATAAACTAATGAACGAATGCAAGCCAGAAACCATGGCAACAGATTCTCAGAGGTCCATCTATTGCAATTCCACTAATTAAATTAGTTTGAAAGTTTGCAAACGGCTATAAGGTTATCACGGAACCAAATTAAGCTGTAAAATTCATCAATACGTATAATGCGCTTAAGGGGGTCCAGGGGAACTCTAGAATTTTTAGCGCGATTTACACCTGCTGGTGTGGTCTGGCAGGTCTATTATATTCCTACCCCTATATTATATTATTATATTCTAGAAGGTTATCACGGAATCAAAGTAAGCTGTAATATTCATCAATACGTATAATGCGCTTAAGGGAGTCAAGGGGTACTCTAGAATTTTTTCGCGCAATTTACACCTGCGGGTGTGGTCAGGCAGGTCTATTATATTCCTACCCCTATATTATATTATTATATTCTAGAAGGTTATCACGGAACCAAAGTAAGCTGTAATATTCATCAATACGTATAATGCGCTTAAGGGAGTCAAGGGGTACTCTAGAATTTTTTCGCGCAATTTACACCTGCGGGTGTGGTCTGACAGGTATATTATATTCCTATCCCTATATTATATTATTATATTTGTATTATATTATGGCGTACAACGACGAGACAAAGCCCCTCGGTGCCAGAAACAAAACTCGGGGGCCCTAAAGGGTCCTCGAAAACTACATTATAAGGCTCTAAAACCAACAGTTTCTGAAGTATTCCCATAAAACTAATTTAAACTTAATTTAACAAACTAATGAAGGAATGGAAATCGGTAACCATGACAACATTATCTCAAGGGGATTCATCCAACTTTCCATCTATTTCTGTAAGAAGCAATGTCACTCCATTTATTACATTTCTGTGAAAGTTTGCAAATGACTATTAGGTTATCACGGAACCAACTTAGACTGTATAATTCATCAATGCAATTAAGGGGGTCAAGGGGTAACCTAGATTTTTTCACGCAATTTTCACGTGCGACATATAGTACAGAAGGTGTATTATATGACCAAACAGCAACATGATTTTCAAAAATTCCTGAATTGAATCAGCATATTTTGCGGCTTTTAGGAATTTGGGCCAATTGAGGCTAAGGAACCTGAATTTTCATGCACCGCAAGCCTTTATAATTTACGAAAGGGGACTTCCTGTGTATGGATACCTAACACAACGTAGAGGGTCAGTTTTTATGTGACGTGTATTGAGTTCCGTCTACAAGGCTTTCAATTCTATTTCAGGTCATAAAGTACACGTTAGTTGAATTTAGTTTAAGAACCCATTTTAACTCATCATTTATTTTTTATTTATTTTTTGTCGACATACGGGTTCATCGTAAGGATGATTTTGTTTGATACTGTGTGGTAGATATACCCATATTTGGATATCTGGGTGATCTGTTGTAGACAATAGAATTGTCTGTCTGTCTTTCTGTGTATCTTTATGTACGTCTATAACTCGTGTTCGGATGCTTGGTGCATCGTAAAATTAGGTATGGAATCCATGAGAGTCAATACACCAATCATTTATAAAATTCTTCACCGTACTTTTCATACAGTAGAAATGTGAATATAGGGAAAACTTCTCAAAATACATGCTAAAATAGGCGAAATATAAAAATTATCCTAGGAGGACGACCAGAGCATATGTTGCGCTTCTCAATGTGAGACACAAAATTCGGGAGTCTATATAGGGTGTCCAAAAACCACATTTTAAGGCCCTTAAATTAACAGTGTGTGTGATATTCCCAGAAAACTAACTTCGTTCTGATAAACTTATGAAGGAATGGCAAACTGCTAACCATTGCAACAGTAGCTCAATTGATAAAGTCTGGTGTTAACACCGAACACCGTTCGAAGAACGGGTACTTCTGCTAGTTAATATATAAAATTACAATTAAAATTAACTAAGCTTATAAAATAGAATTATAAAAAAATAAGATTATAAAAATTATATAAAAAAATCATAGAAACATTTAAACATAAAATTAAACAGATAACACAAAATAAAATTTGGCTAAATTAATTAAATTTTAATAAATACAAATAAAATACTTTAGTACTAGTTCTGCCCTATAAAGGGTTAAAGAAAAATCGAGGTTAACTCCAGCTGACGCGTGTGTCAAGGCAAAATTAGCCTACAGCGGAATTTGATCCATTCCACCTCATTGTTACGTTCTACAAAATTAAGTAATACTGTTTTTTGTTTCTTAAGGAACAAAGCATTGATATTGACTTCATGATATTGTGAACATGACTTAAGATAGATGAACTCTACCATTTTCTCCTCTATTTCTTTCAATATTTGAAATAAAATATTGCGAAAAACGTTTATTGTTACTAATTAACAATGATGCAGAATGATGTAATCAGTTCGCAAATTCTACTGTCTTAAGGATACAGTGTACTCTTGAATTGTGTAGACCTACATTATCAGAGATCATTGTACTGGGCATTTGTGATAAGGCCAAGGCTAAGATTTTTGTAACGTCCAAAACGTAACACATTCTGAACTGGATAATAACCATAAGATTATACTTTGTGGTTAGATAATCTAGTAACATTTATAACAAGAGAAAATTGAGAATAGCTAACGTGAGATATTAACAACCCGAGAAAAATAATGATATTCCATTAAAAACTAGAAGTTCCGTGACGAATTAAAGAGCCTACTTTTCTTAAAATTTAAGATTCATGCCAATGATTAATCTATACGGACCTATCTAGAATTATGACGAAATTAAGTTGGTAATATCGAAATTTCTAATTAGTTCGAAATATACCTGGCATAGTGTAGCCTAATAGAGCACTACAGTTAGTAGCCCTTCGTTCCATCTCTTAAGGTACAGAAGACAACATTTGGTTGGAGTCCAATGGATAGCATGGACGTTACATGCAGTTAGACATTGGATCTATCAGCGCGCGTAAAATCATGTTGGTAACAATGTCATGCATGTGTTGGCCAGATATAATCTGAAATATTGTGATCTATTGTTGTGCCAATTTTAGTTGGAATCCATTTGTTGGTATAGAAGTTAATGGTTTTTTTAAAATTGGACATATCAGGAGGCTTAGAATCATGTTGGCAGCACTGACGTATATTAGTTACCCCAAATATAATCTAGAATGTCAGGTACTATACGTGCGCAAAGTTTAGGGCTGTTGGCTTGCATACTTTCTCATATATTGATATTAGGGAAAAAGTATAAACAGCATTTATTAACAATTGGCTGCCCTGATTGACCTTAAGAATACGCATAGTCATATCTGTTATGGTACACATAGCACATACGAAATTTGGTTGAAATCCAATTGATGTAAAGAAGTTACATTTATTTAAAAATTGGTCTTATCAGGAGGCTTAGAATCATGTTGGTAGCACTGAGATACATTAGTTGTTCCAAATTAATCTAGGATATCAGGCACTATACGTGTGCAAAGTTTAAAGCTGTTGGCTTGCATACTTTCTGATATATTGGTATTTGGATAACAAATAGAGAGAGTATTTATTGAGTTGGCAGCCCTGGTGGCTCTTAAGTATACGCTTAGTCATATCTGATTATGTCCACATGGTTCATACGAAATGTGGTTGAAATCCAATTGATAGTGTAGGAGTTATATGCATTTAAATATTGGACCTATCAGTAAGCTTAGAATCACTTTGTCAACACTGATATGTATGGCCTCCTGAAAATTAAACGGAAGTTTTATTATCTATATGTGTGCCAATTTTGGAGTAGCTCCCATGTATACCTTCCATGATATCCAAAATGGAGCACAAATTTCGATAGTGATTTTTCAGCAGTTGGTAGCACTGACATCTTTTTCAAGTCTGACATTGAGATGTTCCAGTATAGATCTTAATTCATACCAAATTTGGTTTTGAATGCTGCAGCCGTTTAGGAGTTGATAGGGACACACACACACACAGACAGACAGTAGAAGGACAGACAGACAGACACATATTTTCCCGGATCGATCTCATAAGTCTACTTTTTCTCATTTTTTGCAAAATGTGAAAAGTAGGCTAATAATTAATAGATAAGTAAGTTTGCTTGGGATATTTTTTCTTCGATTCTATTCCAATATTAATGAACTAAATAGGTTAACATTCTGACGTTAGTTATTCTCAGTTTCTGAAAAACGTAGGCAGTTATTTATTTATTTTATTTAGCGTATGGCTTTTAGTGCCGGGAGTGTCCGAGGACATGTTCGGCTCGCCAGAGTTTGTTGCTGCTTCTATGCGGATACCCATGGGGTGAGCTACAAGTCTGGATGAGAAGTCATGAATGAAGATAAATGAGCAAGTTCAATATCAAGTAGTTCCAACTTTGGCTACCTGAAGTCACTGACACCTAGTGGCGAACGTTAGAACTTAATAGAGCGTTTCTAGCCAAATAGTCTAAAAATTAAGCTACACACTACCAATTGTAGTGGGGGGTTCTTTTTCTCTGACAAGGGCCAGCAGGTTTTACTTCCTTTCCAAAGATAGGCATACTGGAGGATTTTAACGCTCTTAAAAATTCGACGGCATCGGTCTGGTTTGAACCCATGATCTTGGGCACAGCAGTTCAGCATGCTACCGACTACGCCACTAACAACTGATGTAAGCGTTCCTGAATAAACCTATGTTACTTTTTCTTTTTTCAAATTTCCTTTTGTTATGAATTGTACTAGGTATTCTAACCTTAGTGTTGGCCTTACCACAAGACGAGAAAATGCTTAGCATAATGATGTCTGATGATGCAAACAATTCAATCCTTCACGTGGTACATAGGCATTCAAACAGAAGTGGGCATGAAGTACTCCCCGCGGTAGTGGGACACAAAAGTTATATTAAACTAGCTATACCCGGCATGCATTGCGATGCCAATCCAAGACAGATAGAAAGAAAGATAATAATGTGCCAAATTCCAAATAATGTTGAAAATTTGCAAGGTTTCGACATTTCTTAATAACTTCGCCAGACATATTCCAAAGATTTTCTCTAGTATTGCTAGTAAATACACATCAAGAATTTTTATAACCAAACTGATTCAACAAACAGTATATATTTTCACATTCACATCTCCTTATTTCTACGCGGTTTTTCAAGACAATTTTTACGCTTCATAAACAAAATTTATTGTAACAGATCTGTTTTTTTAATTTTATTTTGGGGGGAAATTTACTATGTGAACTTTTGGAATGGTAGTTACTCATCATATACCAGCTGAAGGAGGTCAAAATGTGACCGAAACCTGTACAGATTTAAATATTGACTTTAGGTAAAAATAAGAGTTTAGTGCTTTTCAGTCGGTCATCACGAATGAACTCAAAAGAGCTGGGTAATGCCCTAATCCTGAAATAAATTGCATGCGATTAATAAATACACTAGAATGACCAGTTTCGATTGTCAAGCGATATGTACAATTATTTAGTTGCAGTATTGGTACTGCATCTGTCGGTGTATGCTAAAAAATAAAAAAAAATAAAAAGTATATATGATGTTAGGTGAAATGCTAAATGGTGATAGATACCCGGAGTTTGTAATTTGGAGTGATTCTATGGTTGTAAAAATCAACTATGGTTAAACTGTAATATTACAGGCTACTACTTATCTGGTTGTCTTCCTTGCTAGAGCTACGTACAGTTTTCGTGTTACTCCAGGCGCGGTCGACTGAGGTAGGCTGTTATCTCAACGACACGGGTTTTTCCCTTTTTATCCCCCCTGTTCATATGCGCTGTGCGGAGTCAGTTCGATGTGTTTATGTGGGGAGTTGCCGACCTAGATAAGATGTATGTTATTGAATGAGGAGGGTCTACAACAATCAAAGACCGTGGAACATTCCTCGCCACGCGTGGACCATAAACCATTCAAACTAAGCGCTGCCCGGTTTTATGAGGACGTCCCGGCACCTTTAATACTGCCGCGAATACGGGCCTTGGTTTATTGCATAAGAAAAGTACATCGTACACCTGATCCAGATAACATTTACCTATTAAAACGCCCTAATTTCCCCCCGGTTATCTATCATCATTTAGCATTTCACCTAACCTCATATAGACCACATTTAGCATACACCGACAGTTGCAGTACCAATACTGCAACTAAATAATTGTACATATTGTAAATATTTTCACTTGTATTTTAAAACATAGATTTTATAGCCTAAGTGTAATGGAACTGATGATGATCGCTTGACGATCGAAACTTGTCATCCTAGTGTATTTATTAAATTCGTGTAATTTATTTCAGGATTAGGGCATAACCCAGCTCTTTTGGGTACATCCGTGTTGACCGACTGAAAAGCACTAAACTCTAAAAAATAAATCTATATATATATATATAAAAATGAATTGCTGTTCGTTAGTCTCGCTAAAACTCGAGAACGGCTGGACCGATTTGGCTAATTTTGGTATTGAATTATTTGTGAAAGTCCAGGGAAGGTTAAAAAGGTGAATAAATATGAAAGTTGTAGCGCACGAGTAGATTCAACAAATGCGTGACGGCACTCGAATCATTAGGGGCCGATAACCTAGATGTTAGGCCCCTTAAAACAACAATTATCATCATCATCGGCACTCGAATCGCTTTATACAAAGTCCCGTATGCGTTCATATACCATTCATCCGATTGCTATGAGACTTTGGTTGTATTGTTGTGCACACTCCAGGAAAGGTTTCTGACTTAGTAAATCCTTTTTACAATAGGTAGCGCACGAGTAGATTCAACAAATGAGCGACGACGGCCGAAGCGTTTCAACAAAGTCCTTGATGCGTTCACATACCATTCGTCAGATAGCGATGAATCTTGGGTGAGAGGTTGTGTACACTACAGACAAGGTTTCTGGCTTAGTAAATCCATGTTATAATAGGTAGCGCACGAGTAAATTCAACAAATGAGCGACGACGAGCGAAGCGTTTCAACTAAGTCCCGTATGCGTTCATATACCATTCGTCTGATAGTGATGAAACTTGGGTGAGATATTGTGTACACTTCATGGAAGGTTTCTGGCTTAGTAAATCCACTTAACAATAAGTAGCGCACGATTAGATTCAACAAATCAGCGACGACGGGCGAAGCGTATCAACAAAGTCCTGTATGCGTTCGCATACCATTCGTCCGATAGCGATGAAACTAGAGTGAGAGGTTGTGTACACTACAGGCAAGGTGTCTGGCTTAGTAAATCTATGTTATAATAGGTAGCGCACGAGTAGATTCAACAAATGAGCGACGACGAGCGAAGCGTTTCAATAAAGTCCCGTATGTGTTCACCACATACAATTCGTCCGATAGCTATGAAACTTGGGTGAGATGTTGTGTACACTTCAGGGAAGGTTTCTGGCATAGTACTATCCACTTTACAATAGGTATCGCACAAAAAGATTCAACAAATGAGTAACGGCGTGCGTATCGTTTAAAAAAAACGTATGCGTTCATATACCATTCATGCGATTGCAATGAAATCGGAGAAATGTTGTTTCCACTCCCGCATAGATTTCTGATTTAGTAAATCCATTTTACAATTGGTAGCGCACGATTAGATGCAATTAATGGGCGACAACGCGTGAATCGTTTCAATCAAGTCCCGTATGCGTTCATATAACATTCATCCGATTATCCTAAAACTTTGGGGAGTTGAGCACAGTCCTGCGAAGGTGTATGAATTAGTAAATCCGGGTTTCAATGGGTGGCGCACAAGTAGATTCAACAAATGAGTGTCGTCGCGTGAATCGTTTAAGCAAAAACCCGTATGCGTTCATATGCCATTCATCCGATAGCGATGAAACTTTCATGAGTTGTTGTGTACACGCCAGGGAAGGTTTCCACTTAGTAAATCCATTTTACAATAGGTAGCGTGCGAGTCTATTCAAAAAATGGGTGACGGCGCTCGAATCGTTTCAACAAAGTCCCGTATGCGTTCATATACCATTCATTTCATTGCGATGAAAATTTGGTGAGTTGTTGAGCACGCTCCCATGATCTTTTTTGAGATAGTAAATCAATTTTACAATAGTTTAGAGGTGGTTAACGGAAAAAGAAAAACAAAATTGGGAATCCAAAATCACTTCAACATACAAAGTTACAATGCCTACACTTTCTTTGATTGGCATTGCGACGCATGCCGGATACAGCTAGTAGTTTATAAATAATTAAAGAAAGCTTTTCAGCCGCTCAACACAAATTTTTCCCGATTACATTTGGCGGGAAAGTAAATAAAAGCGTGTAATTTTGTGATGAATATCTCAAATATTTATTTCAGGTTAGAGTATGTAAATATTTGTTTTCCCGCCAAATGTAATTGGGCACAAATAGTGTTCACCGACTGAAAAGCAACACTGAAAGGTGGCTTCGCTGGCGTAGTTGGTAGCATGCTGAGCTTCTATGCCCAAGATCGCGGGTTCAAACCCGGTGGGCCCATGTCATAGATTTATGGCTTGAAGAAGAACCTGCCACTAACTACACTTGTGTGAAGCCAAAATGTGTAAGTTAGAATTTATAACGCTATATAAGTTCCAACTTTCGCCGCCAGGTGCTGACTACGATGGCAAGTCCGCAAGCTAGGAGTCGTGGATAGTAGCATTAGGTAGCAAAAGTAGGAACTATTTGAAATTATCGTCTCCAGTCATTTTTTTAAATAAAAAAAGAGATAACACACACTAATACACCCATCACAATTAACACCGGTTATCAGACAGATTCTACACACACCCAAAGTACATGGGGCTACATGACCGCGTTGTCACAGCCCCTAAACTAATGAACCAACCCGCCACTTCCAGGCTGGCTGAGTTGGGTAGCAAACACACCTCTTCTCAGCTTCTTCCTCACGAGGCTGAGTGTACTCCGATCCAGTCCTAAAACCAGAATTGAATTTCTTGGCAGAGTCAGGAATCAAACTCAACCTCAGGGTTGGCAGCCAAGAATGCTAGGCACTACACTGCCATCTGGTGTCGGTATGGATTGTAGATCATCTTCCTATTTCTATACCTTATTCCAATCCCTTCCAAATGTCAAGTTTTTGCAAATACAAAAACAGTAGTTGAAGGGAAACTGTAGGACAGTAATGGACAAAGTACGGCCAAGTGCGGTCTTTGAGCTAGAAAGAACCGGCCCGCGATATGGTTTAGTTTTTTTTTTTTTGCCAACTCCGTACAGGCCAAGGAGGCCCTGGGACTAGTGGAAGGTAGAGGCTTCCACCCATGGTGACATCGGTACTAGATGGGATGGAGTTGTCAGCTCCACGCCCGGCCGTGTTTGCTCCCAGGAATTACACCGGTACTCATTTCTGGTGTATGCTGAGTGAACCCCAGGGCTATTTGCGTTTCTGAAAGTGGTAGTTTTGTTTCTAAAATCCACTACCTAAGTGGGGATCGAACACACTACCTTTCAGTTAGAAGCTCAGCGCCTCTACCGACTGCGTCACGCAGCTCACTGATTTCGAATTATATTTCCCACAATTACAAATAGGTAATATTTTCTGTTCTGTGTACCAAGAAATGAAAAACTTTTTCAATCTCATCGTTTTGTGCAACAGAGTTGCAGTTAGAACTGATTGAGCTACAATGTAACAACGAATTGAAGCAACTATTCCTGAACGTTTCGAAAATTGAGTTCTACAAGGCCCTACCTAAATCAAGCTTCCCAAACTTGAAATATCAGGCACAAAAGATACCTGCTATGTTCGCATCTTCCTATATTTGTGAACAGGTGTTTTCTACAATAAAGCTTTGAAAAATGGCATCAGAAATAGACCACCATTTAGCTGCGCTACTAAATCAGATCATCCCAGTTTCAATCTGATTATCAACAAGAAGTTCCGTGACGAACTAAAGAGCCTACTTTTCTTAAAATTTAACATTCATGCCAATTATTATTCTCTATAGATCTATCTAGAATAATGACGAAATTAAGTTGGTAATTTCGAAATTTCTAATAAGTTCGAAATACTGTTTACCTGGCATAATGTAGCCTAATAGAGAACTACAGTTGGCAGCCCTGGTGACTGAATATATTCTTAGTTCCATCTCTTAAGGTACAGAATACAAAATTTGGTTGAAGTCCAATGGATAGCATGGACGTTACATGCAGTTAGACATTGGATCTAACAGCGCGCGTAAAATCATGTTGGCAACAATGACATACATGTATTGGTCAGAAATAATCTGACATAATATGATCTATTGTTGTGTCAATTTTCATTGAAATCCATTAGTTAGTATAGAAGTTATATGCATTTTAATATTGGACCTATCAGCAGGCTTAGAATCATGTTGGCAGCACTGACGAAGGCCTATATTAGTTACTCCAAATTAATCTAGAATTCCAGATACTGTAAGTGTGCAAAATTTAGAGCTATTGGCTTGCATACTTTCGGATATATGGGAATTTGGATTAAAAAAAATTGAGAGCATGTATTAACAGTTGGCAGCCTTGGTGGCTCTTAAGAATACGCTCAGTCATATCTGTTTATGTACACATAGCACATAAGAAATTTGGTTGAAATCCAATTGATAGTGTACAAGTTATATGCATTTAAAAATTGGACCTATCAGAGGGCTTATAGTCATTTGGCAACACTGCCAATTAAATTAAACTGGAAATTAAACTGCAATATCATTATATATACGTGTGACAATTTTGAAATAGCTCCCATTCATACCTTCCAAGATATCCAACATGGAGCTCAAATTTCAATTGCGATTTTTCAGCAGTTGGTAGCACTGATATCATTTTCAAATATGGTCGTGAGATATTCAGGTATAGATCTTTACTCCTACCAAATTTTGCTTCGATTGCTGCAGCCGTTTAGGAGTTGATAGGGGGGGGACACACACACAGCCAGAAGGACAGACAGACAGACGGACAGACAGACAGACAGACAGACATTTGCCCGATCTCATAAGTCTACTTTTTCCTCATTTTTAGCCTACTTTCGATTTTTGCAAAAAATGAAAGTAGACTTATGAGATCAACACAGGGCGAAAAAAAGTGTGTCTGTCTGTGTGTGTGTATGTGTGTGTGTGAGTCTGTGTGTGTGTCTGTGTGTGTGTGTGTGTGAGTGTGTGTACTCTGAATGTCTGTCCCCCCCTATCAATTCGAACACGGTGAATGCGAATTGAACGAAATTTGGTACAAAGGTAGCACTAGCAAAGGACACCTCAGTGTCATGTTTTATATCGCCGCCATCTTTACTAAAACTGAATGGCGGCCACTCAAACGTTCAAAACGTAAAATCAAATAACGACTAACCAAATCATCCGATCTCTACCAAATTTGGTAACAACATACCTTCATATAGGATGCGTCTTGTGACCAAACTACAAGGTAGTCCGCCATACCATTTCAGGATGGCGGCCGTGCGAATTATGCAAACTTTATAATCCATATCATGGGACCCACCAGTACCGATTATCGAGCCGAGAATCGTTTTAACTGTTCTAAAGGAAGAGGCACGTTCGAAATTAAAAGTTTATTTTGTAATACTATAGTGCAGACGTGATTTTAAAAAGCTGAGCTGATTTAGTAATAAGACAAGATGGCAGCGGATATCTTGTGCCTGACTTATATTTCACTAATTTGAGTATTGCATGCAATATAGCGTACTGATATAAAATAAATAAACTTTGTATGAAATGCTTTATATATAAATAATATACTCCAGTGATGAAATCGTTTAGTATAAATCACTAATTGCTAACAAGTTCTATGTAAGTCATTTTATATAGAACGATATTCGTTGACACAATTAGCTCAGTGGTAGAGCGTTAGCCTATCGCTCAAATGCCTATGGTTCAAACCCGATCAGAGCTAGTTTTTTTGCTTGAAATTTTATATGTTTATTGTTTTGTAATGACTCAGATGTTTTAAAATTAAGCGTTATATTGTGCATATTATGGTGTAAAATATATATTTAATTAAAACATAATTCGCCAGCAGATTTACTCGAGACATCTAGCTGCCAAAAAGGTAACTGCACGCCGACCAGATTTTATTGAAAAGTTTCTTCTTCTGGCCGCTAGAATGCACTCGCTCTGTTAGGATTATATTGTTAGATATTTCACCACTAGATATCACGACTAGTCTACGTGGGGCTCCATTGATTACTATAACATTTGCATTCTATGCGCATCGAATTTGATGAATGACAAGATGATACTACGATACATTTTTACTTTCTTTTTTATAGGGTTTGTAACAGCCTATTGTGCGTTATTTGAAAATGTTAATTGAAGTAAAGAACAAAACGATATCACATAGTATCTGAACTCTACCGTTGGTGCTAGTTCAGGATATTAATTAATACTTCTATTTCAGCCAAATAGCAATCAAAAATATCCACATAGTTGGTATACACACGTCTCTGTAGGGTCATGGAAAGATTTGTTAATTCAATTAGGGTTGTGAAAGTCATACGCAGCCAGACGTGTAAAGACATGCCTCAACTCAAAGTTGGATGTTGCCCGCGTCAGGCCGATTATGTAATAATAATAATAATAATAATAATAATAATAATAATAATAATAATAATAATAATAATAATAAAAATAATAATAATAATGTTATTGGTTTTACGTCCCTTTTAACTACTGTTGCTTTTAGAGACGCCGGGGTGCCAGAATTTTGTCCCGAAGGGGATCTTTAACGTGCCAGTAAATCTACTAACACGGCTCCCTCGCATTTGTGCACCCTCAAATGCCAGCTGACTGCGCCAGGATACGAACCTGAAACACACGGTCCAGCAAGCGAGAACGTTACCGCTGAGCTACGCCGCCAGTCCGGTCGATTATGTCTCCAGATCCATAACATTCTTTAGATACTTCTTATCTTTCTTTCTTTCTTCAATGATGGTAGCAGTTTTTATCTAGGTTGTGGCGTTTGGTAGAGGTAAATCGTTTCTAAGGTCTTCAACAAAGAATAGTTCTATTATACTCTTAGATAATAACAACGAGTTATAACTATACTCATACATTTAGGAGAAGGTAGGCTATATGTTCTTTACTGAACATCTTGTTGGAAAATGTGAAAAGTAGGCTAAAAACTTTTAGAATCGCAGCCACAGTTTCACTTGTCACATACTCCTTCCTCTTCTAACAAATAATGAAGGTGTGTTCTTTTTTTCTAGGGTTTCTACCATTTGTAGCCTATACGTATTATTTCATTTAAAATTCAGTAACAAGTAGTTCCGTGAAGAACTATACAGCCTATTTTCATACATCCTACTTATGTGAACTGCCACTATCAACATACAAAATTTCAGTTTGATTGCTGTAATAGATTCGTAGATATTGAGAACCGACTAAATATTTCGGATGGCCGCCATGTTGGACTTTATTTATGTAGGTACTAGATTTTTGTGCTGTTACATGAAGATTATTGTGTAAGTGTAGCATTCAAACTTCAATCGCATGATTAGGACACAAGAAGTAAAAACTAGATTTTAAAATTTCGCACAGCTGCCATCTTGTGGTTATGGAAACAATTGAAATAAATTAGATGCCAGTGCATTTACTGTACCCAGTTTCACTGCACTCGGATGGTTAAATTGCGAGAAATGTCCATGTGAATATTTATACCTGGCGTCGCCGCCATGTTAGATTTGTGATCCACCAGGTTATTGAAAGTCCTATAGATAAACTTATGCTCATAGCCCCTATGAACGTAAAAATATTCAGTTTGATTGCTTTAATGGATTCGTAGATATTCATAGCCGTCTAAATATTTCGGATGGTCGCCATGTTGGATTGTTAAATGTATAGGCCATAGAGTAATGTACCAATAAAAGAAAATTATTGCGTAGGTTCATTATTCAATCTTCTACTTCGATCGCATAATTACGACACAAGAAATAAAAACTAAATTTTAAAATTCGCACAGCCGCCATCTTGAGGTTATGTAAACAATTGAAATAAATTAGATACCAGTGCATTACAATATGTATAAACATTTCCTGTACCAAGTTTCAATGCATTCGGAACATTGAATCACGAGAAAGTTCTATTTAAACTTTCAAATTCGCTTGGCCGCCATGTTCGCTTTGTAGTTAACCGGTTTATGAAAATCTTATAGGTGAACTTCCAGCAGTGCCCTTTATCTCCGTACAAAATTTCAGGGTGATACCGCTAATAGTATCAGAGATATATAATGCCGGTGAAATATTTCGCACAGCCACCACCTTGTGGTTATGTAAACAATTGAACGAAGTTAGATGTCGGTGCATTAAAATGTGTATAAACATATACTGTACCAAATTTTATTGCGTTTGGTTGATTAAACCGCGAGAAACGTCTATATAAAAGTCGCAACTTCGCTTGGCCACCATGTTGGTTTTGTAGTCACCAGTTTTTCAAGAGTCACATGATGAACTTCTAGTAGTTCCCTTTATCACCGTAAAAATGCCAGGGTGATATCGGTAATAGTTTCGGAGATATTGAATGCTGGTGAAATATTTCGCACAGCTGCCATGTTGGATTGGTGAGACGTAACAAAATTTGAAGGGCACGGTCGGGGTCGCCGGGAATAGTGCTATGAACTTACCGAGTTCCATTGAAATCGCTCCAGCCGTTTAGAATTTATTAGGGGGGGGGGGCACACACACACCTCACACACACACACACGCACACACACACGGACAAAAGGTGATCTCATAAGCCTATTTTTTCAAAATTGAAAATAGGCTAATAAAACTTTTAAGCCGCCCCATTAGCGTAGCGGTCAGCGTGGTTAACTGCCGCCCCGGAGGTCCTAGGTTCGATTTCCGGCTCTGCCACGAAATTTGAAAAGTGGTATGAGGACTGGAACGGGGTCTACTCAGCCTCGGGTGGTCCCAATGAGTGGAGGCGGTTCGATTCCCACCTCAACCACCCTCGAAGTGGTTTTCCGTGGTTTCCCAATTCGTCTTCGGGCAAATGCCGGGATGGTTCCTACTGCAAGGCCACGGCCACCTCCTTCCCTCTTCCTTGCCTATCCAAACTACCCTTCCAATCCCTTCCCTCATAAAGCCACTGTTCGCTTTGCAGGTGCTGATCCACACCGACCAGATGTTCCTAGCTCTAGGACACTGCCTGACAAGGCGGTAGGGGTGAGTTCCCTCGCTGAATCCGCAGGAGCCACCACCCTGGAAGGTAAACTCGATAAAAAGAAGTAGTTCCGTGAAGAACTATACATCCTATTTTCATATATCCTACACATGTTAATTGCATCTATCAACATACAAAATTTCAGTTTGATTGTTGTGATAGATTTGTAGATATTGAGAACCATCTAAATATGGTTGGATTTTTAGCCTACTTTTCACATTTTGCAAAATTGAAGAAAAAGTAAACTTATGAGATCGGGCAAATGTGTGTGTCTGTCCTTCTGTCTGTCTGGCTGTGTGTGTGTGTCCCCCCCCCCTATCAAATAATAAACGGCTGCAGAAAACGAAACAAAATTTGGTAAGAGTAAAGATCTATACCTGAATATCTCACGGCCATATTTGAAAATGATGTCAGTGCTACCAACTGCTGAAAAATCGCAATTGAAATTTGAGCTCCATGTTGTATATCATCTAAGGTATAAATGGGAGCTATTTCAAAATTGGCACACGTATAGATAATAATATTGCAGTATAATTTCCAGGAGGCCATACATGGCAGTGTTGCCAAAATGATTATAAGCCGTCTGATAGGTCCAATTTTTAAATGCATATAACTTGTACACTATCAATTGGATTTCAACCAAATTTCTTATGTGCTATGTGTACATAAACAGATATGACTGAGCGTATTCTTAAGAGCCACCAAGGCTGCCAACTGTTAATACATGCTCTCAATTTTTTAAAATCCAAATACCCATATATCAGAGAGTATGCAAGCCGACAGCTTTAAACTATGCACACAAATAGTACCTGACATTCTATATTAATTTGGAGTAACATATACGTCAGTGCTGCCAACATGATTCTAAGCCTGCTGATATGTCCAATTTTAAAATGCATGTAACTTCTATACTAACTAATGGATTTCATTCAAAATTGACACAACAATAGATCATATTATTTCAGATTATTTCTGACCAATACATGTATGTCATTGTTGCCAACATGATTTTACGCGCGCTGTTAAATCCAATGTTTAACTGCATGTAACGTCCATGCCATCCATTGGGCATCAACCAAATTTTGTATTCTGTACCTTAAGAGATGGAACTAAGAATATATTCAGTCACCAGGGCTGCCAACTGTAGTTCTCTATTAGGCTACATTATGCCAGGTATGCAGTATTTCGAACTAATTAGAAATTTCGATATTACCAACTTAATTTCGCCATTATTCTAGATAGATCCATATAGATTAATCATTGGCATGAATGTTAAATTTTAAGAAATGTAGGCTCTTTAGTTCGTCACGGAACTTCTTGTTATTTATGTACTATTAAATGAAGATTATTGTGTACGTGTGGTATTCAGACTTCAATCGCATGATTACGACACAAGAAGTAAAAACGAGATTTTAAAATTCCGCACAGCTGCCATCTTGTGGTTATGAAAACAATTGAAATAAATTTGACGCCAGTGGTTTTACATTTGTATAAGCATTTAACATGCAAAATTTCACTGCACTCAGATGGTTAAATCGCGAGAAACGTCCATTTAAATATTTATATTTCGCGTCACCGCCATGTTGGATTTGTGCTCACCAGGTTACTGAAAGTCATATAGGTGAACTTATGTTCATAGCCTCTATGATCATAAGAAAATCAGTTTGATTGCTGTAAAAGATTCGTAGATATTGTGAACCGTCAACATATTTCGGATGCTCGCCATTTTGGATTGTTATATGTATAGGCGACAGAGTTATGTACTATTGAAGAAAAATTATTGTGTAGCTTCATTACTCTAACTTTCACTTCCATCGCATGATTACGACACAAGAAATAAAAAAATAATTTTAAAATTTCGCACAGCGGCCATCTTGAGGCCATGTAAACAATTGAACTAAATTAGATACCAGTGCATTACAATATGTATAATCATTTACTGTACCGCATTTCACTGCGTTCAGATGGTTAAATCACGAGAAAAGTGTATTAAAATGTTTCAAATTCGCTTGGCCGCCATTTTCAGTTACAAAAAAAACTTGTAGCAGTGCCCTTTATCACCGTACAAAATTCCGGGGTGATATCGTTAATAGTTTCGGAGATCTTGAATGCTGGTGAAATATTTCGCACCGCCGCCATGCTGGATTGGTGAGACGCAATAAAATTTGAAGGGTGAGGTAGGGGTCGGCCAGAATGTTGCTATGATCTTACCGAGTTTCATTGGAATCGCTCCAGCCGTTTAGAATTTAGTAGGTCACACACACAGACACACGCGCCATCACACACACACGCACACACACACAGACACACGCACAAATGTGATCTCCTAAGCCAAATTTTTCATAAAATGAAAATAGGCAAAAATAAAATAAAAAACACCTTTTATAATATACCTATAAACATAATTACCGTATGATGTTTTTTTTTTTATTCGACCCGCCTAGATTAATCTGTGTTGCTCCTAAAATGTTTGCCCGTGTCTGCTTTAGGAGGTCAGATTGTATTGAGTAGCGAATTGCTGACCTCATGCTCGGCTAGTCTGAAGTAACATCACAGGAGAAGGATTGAATGTGAAGATTCATGTTCTCTTTATGTCCCGCCCACAGATAACCTTTCCTCATTTACATAATATCGTTTGCATAACGCTTGCACTAAAGTTCAGGGATCAGCGGGGAGTCGGGGAAGAAGTAATTACACGTTAAACACCGCAGATCGAGATAGTAAACCACAAGTGTTATGTTACCTCTAATCTCCCTGGCGTATTGTCGCTGCAATTAGCTACAATAGTCGTCTAATTGTGGACACTGTCTACAGGGTCTTTCATATAAAGTAAGAACGCCAAGCGGCGGGTTTGTTATCCGCTAGTGTGGTGGCCTTGACCGAGCTTGTAGCGAGCCGTGGCCCCCTGCTCTAAGCGAGTGTACAATCCTCTATGAAATATTACCTTATAAAAGTTGCTGGCAGTGTCGTCCTTCCTGGGTTATACAGGCATTGTATCTGGTAACCACATTTTGGCTGACGCGAGTGAGTCATGCCACTGTATTTTTTCTGATTTTTTATTTTGTGTTTTTTATTGAGCACTGAACCAGTAGTGTCAAAGTTATTTGCAATTACGTGAATCTGTGCTAGTGAAGGTGGCACTTCATCAGGAAATTGCTGAACAAATGCATCACGTACCCGCCGAGCCGAATCGTAATTAAAATAAATTTTACATACAAAAAAACGATTTTGCAATGATAACTGTCTCAACATGTTAGCAGCTGTGGTTCAGACTGGCGACTGACAACACCAGCACGCTTATTGCAAGGTCAAGTTTGTACTATGCACGCGCTTTCAATACTACAGCAGGGGGCCGTGATGTGTCACAAGCTCGGCCAAGCCGGCTTCAGCACCGAATGACAAAACCGCCGCTCGCCGTTCTTACTTTATATGAAAGACCCTGTAGTCCGTACAAGAGCTCTACTCGCATATCACCTGCGTTACAGATATGCAATTCGATAGACAATCTCTACTGGATGTCGCGGGTAATCTCGAGAACCACTGGATGGATTTTGATGCGATTTTCACCATTCTGTAAAGGATATCTCGAGGTAGGTTTCTGTAGAAAATTATTTATTTATGATCAAAGGAAGCCAAGCAGTAACGATTTAAAAAAAACTGGCCTCCGTGCGCATTTTAAGCTTACGCTGGGCAAACCGTTAAAAATATCAATATAGCCTACTATGAGTGTAGGAATTGTTCAGCATTAAAAGTTCTACAAACAAGTCCGGGAGAGCATATCTCTATCTTCAATACATCACTTCTATAAGTGTTTTTACATTTTTATTTCTTCCAACAATCTCCATTCAATTACTGAGGCGACAGTTTACGAACTAGAACGTAATGCATTCATAACTGTTCCCGGGCGAAGCCGGGGCGGGTAGCTAGTATTACATAAATATTCACAATCACACCACTGTTATATTTTTGTCCAGAGGAAGTGTGGAATGACCAAAAAATACAGGAATTGTTACTTTTGGCCTAAAATAATATCCTCTCTCTCTCGATTACAGCAATAGACGATACAACACATTGCATACACAGACCTCTTGAGATCGCTACTCCCATTTTAAGGGGGACGGGGATTCTAAAAAGGATTTTAATACTGTTACGTAAACAATATCTAAATCATATTCAAGCCTTATGTCACCGTAGGCAAGTCCTTACGATCAGTCAAAGATTCAGCTGGTCTTAACTGTGCTGAAGTATATACGCTTCCAAGTTCCTGTGGTTACGTATATATTGGACATGCATGTTTCAACATTAAAACCCTCTTAGTGCCAGGCGAAAAGGTAAAGGTGAGGTCTAAAAGTGCCAGGCTTTTTTAATGGAAAATGTAGGTTTTCAGAAAAAAATGTATATCCCCTGTTTTTAAAGATACGAAAGCGAACTTTAGTCAGGGACTGAAAAACATAGCTATCTAAATTCAGGGACATTTAGCAAACGCAGTTTCTTAGTTTAAAAAGTATCAGCAGGGGTGTGAAGAATCCGAATTTCTAAAATCTAGCATATTCATAAAATACACCAACAATGGAAAGCACTCTTTGGGCAGTCCATAACAATGTGCTGGATGGTCTGAAGCACATTACCACAGTCGCAGAATGGGTCTTCAGATTTTCCCCACTTATGAAGCCAGAATTTACAGTGAAAATAAATAAACATAAGGGCACCCTGGCACATTTTTGGTTTATCACACATCCTGGGAGTAGTCCTTTGTCGCACCTCACACACAAAGTTATTGAGCGTATCTTGCGTACAAGAATGCAACAGTATCTGCTGCCTAATAAGCATCACCATAGATGGGCCATAAAGTTCTGGATGTTGTGTGAGTCTGTAGTCAATTATTGCTTGGGGTTTTATACATATAAAGGAGCACAGGACACCGCAGGTAAGGAACAAATAAAACAGCATGTCTTAGCATACACAGTCGTCACAACGCTTCTGTCAATGGAAAATTATATAAACAAAGATTACCAAATTTACTGTGAACATTTCCTCACATCCATCCCTCTGGCACAGCATTTGTACTCTCTCGGAACATTCATTACAGGTACCATACAGTTGCAACTGTTGCAGAAATTCACTGTTGGACATGTGAAGTTTTTCAGGAAACGGTTCATGTTACTGAGTGGTTTCAGGGAAATGAAAACACAAAAAATCAGGTGGTCCTTTTATCCACTGCTTCAACTGCCACTATGTCACAGTCCAAAGCCAAGGGTAATAAACCACCCGTATCGAAACCTCAAATGATTTTCGACTCCAATACCTTCATGGGTGGCATAGATACATCTGATATCATGGTTTATTGTTACCTGGATGGCAGGAGAACCCTTGTGTATTGGAAGAAAGTAGTTTTCAACATAATCTCCAGAATGTTATTGAATGCTTACGTTCTATACAAGGAGAATGTGCTGCCCGGATCGAAAGCAATGACACGATTCGATTTCAACAATGATGTGATCACTCCTCTTGCAAGGGAATGGGTTGAGAAGAGGGAAAAGGATAATTGCAGCCCTTCTCCTCCTTTAGCTGGTAGAGGTATTGCAAGTCAGTATGGTGTTAAAACTCTCCCTGAGAGAAAATTACGCTTATGTAAGGAATGTTCTACAGTGACCTCCGGTTAAGAACCACTGCCTTAAACTGCGGTTTCCTCCAGTAGCGGTACCGCTTTCTAGAGGCCGTAATGTGACGGTGAATGACGTCATAAAAACGTTCCGCATAGAAACAGAGGCGAGTAGTTTTCTAGAAAGCGTTGACTACCATTCATATGACGGTGGTGAGTACGGTAGCGAACAGTTCGTCACAGTTTTGGTACGGTGTAGGCTACGGTGTGTACTGAAAGTACTGAATTGTATACAATGACTGATAAGATGATATATTGGAGTATGGAAGAAAAGGAAACATTAATAGATTTCGTAAAGATTGAGTTTCTGTTCAGGAGTTATTGGTCTTTTGTTTCTGTTGTACAGCACTGAAGTTATGTCATTCTTTATGCATGCCTAATTCAGAACATAATCAAATAACACTGGTGTCAACCGAAAATATTTTCTGAATTTATCTGCATTGCAGGGCAGTTGACGACGCACTGAGTTCCATATGCACCTTCTGTAGGACGCCTTTTAAAAATGTAACTTCCCCCGAACGTTCCCTATCGTCTTCGGATAACTCTTCTACCAAAAAATTACGAGCGCCATGTCAAGATCATCCATTTCTTATTTAACTTTATGACAACATGCCGTCACGATACACACTGATAATTAGCTCTAACTTTACACCATTGTTCACCGTCAAGACGGTGCCCAAATTCTATACGTCACATTACGACCGCTAGAAAACGGTACCGCCACTGGAGGAAACCGCAGATTTAGAGGTTGATGGGACGTAAATTCTCAAGTCCATATTCCCTAAAGCAGACATGGCCAACTATTTAGGAGCAGGGCCAGATGCAGTACAAAATAATCTAGACGGGCCGAAAATAAGATAAATTATGAACTTTTTACTTCTGAATTTTAAGTCAAACAAAACTTATAGGCTACAAATGGTAGAAAACTTAGGAAAAGAGAACACAGCTTCATTATTTGTTACAAGAGGAAGGAGTATGAGACAAGTGAAACTGAGACTGTGCTTCTAAAAGTTTCTCATAATCTGGTTGAAACTGGGATGAGAGCAGCTAAATGGTGGTCTGTCAATCTATTGCTGACGCTATTTTTGGGAACCTACATTGTAGAAAACACCTGTTTACAGATATAGGAAGTTGCGAACATGGCAGATATCTTCTGTGCATGAGATTTCAAGTTTGGGAAGCTTGATTTTGGTAAGACCTTGTAGAACTAAATTTTTGAAACGTTGAGGAATAGTTGCTTCAATTCATTGTTACATTCTAACTCTGATTTTACTGTTTCACAGTCAACATTAAATGGTATGCTGAAATCGTTCAATAACTTTGAAGTCCTGAAATCTTCATTAAAATTCGTCGTGGAGATTTTTCGCACTAAAATGTAACACACAAAACGCATAAACACAATGAGATTGAAATAGTTTCTCACTTCTAGGTACACAGAATAGGTAACATGATCTATATGTAATTGTACGTAATGTGTATTGTCGCGGGCTGGATTAGACTAGCTCAAGGCCGCACTTGGCCCGGGGGCCGTACTTTGTCCATGACTGTCCTAAAGGAAGAGTGTTCATGGAAGGTTTGTAACATATCCACAAATTGAGATTGGAACAGTTTAAATGTGAACTGGTGCAATTGCGATGGCTTGTTCGAAGAAGACGTAACTGTAGCATTCCTTAGAAGATCCATAGATGTACTTGTAATAGTTTCCTGTTATATGCACTCTAATTTGCTCGCAGACAGTAAAGAAACTACAGAGATAGTTGTAACGTTTCCAGAAATCATGATTGGGACTGTTTAAATATTAACAGGAGTCCACACGGAAAAATAATCAGGAGGAGAGGTGAAATCAGGCGCGGATTCAATGTGGGGGCGGGGGTCTTACAACTGGACAAATTTACAACTTTACTACTTCATACCTGTTATATAAAAACGATTATTCATATTACAAAATCAACTCGCCTATTTTGTTTAGCAAACCTTGTGATTACCGAATCGATGTTTATAGTGATGTCACGATGAATGTGCAGCAATGCACGGATAGGAATTTGGGGCGTTTTTCGCACCAAAAAATATTGCCAACGTCCAAACTGCAAACTTGTTTGGAAATTTAACCTGTGACTTTCTCCTTTTGTCGGTACCAGCTCGACTTGCCGAAACTGTAACGTACCTTGATACTTTTCTCGATGCTTGATGTAATAGTCGCAAAACACGCCGTTGGAATTTGTACGAATATTTTTGTTGCGCTAAACGCATCAAATTTCTATCCATGTAGCTTGCAAAAAATTGGTCTTGTTTTGTACTGCGCCCGAATTCTCCAATCAGTACCTATATCCGCTGCACTGTAAAGGATTTCAGACACATTGATACCCAGCTCAAAATAACTTACCATTGTCTGCGAAGTAAAAATTGGGAATTCTAGGATCATACAGAGTAGATTTATAAAAAAAAAGTACTACCAGCCTAGGTACAATTTTCTAGTAACATTTACATTTAAGCAATTCGAGAAACTCCGATCTCGAGGGGTGATTAGGTCTATCTAGAGTGAGCGCCTGTATCCTACCTAGCAGTACTATTTTCGGCGTTGAAAAAATGAAAACGATATCAGCTATGATAAATTTGGCTAATTCGCTAAAGAGCGTTGGCCGTTTATTGTTCTATGGCAATACACACATGTCCCTAATGTATATCAATTACCAGTGTCTTCCTGACACTACAAAAAAATTAAAATAAACTAAAAACGAGTCATTTATACATAATGTCCTCAGAATAAGGGTTGGAGAACTCGGTACTCCACTGATTCCTTCTTCTCTCATCGAAGAATATAGCATTCATTTGCTATTAGAAAAATTAAACACAAAATTTATTACAAATGTTAAACTCTAGTGAAGTTCCTCAGAACCTCCACTGAAATACGAAAAATATGAAACGGCGTGATTTCACACATTACCCTATATTATACAGTGCGTTTCATATTTGAACCGTAGTTCCACATCTAAATATGCAAGATCAAAATTTACTAACTATTAAATATATATTCATATGTACAGTAATTTGTGATTCGCACAAATATTAACTTCTGCGTTGAAAATATTCACTTTCCTTTCTCTAACATTCGTGAGTCTTTACTACTCAAACTTCCTGAACAATCACCATAACTTTATCGGTTGAAAGTATTAAATACTTGTCTAAATCAAAAGAACATAAGTGACAAATGTTTAAGTTCAGCACTGCTCTAACTTTTCTCTCCCATTTGATTATTACATTCCGAAAATTCCTGAAATTCTTTGCTCGACTTACAATTACTTTAATAAACGTGAATATTCGAAGTGCATGGCATTTTATCTTCATTCCACACTTCTGTTGCAAAATTACAGAAACAATTATATTATTTCTTAAACACCCTGAACAGAACTTGCCTCAAATGCAATTAAATTATATCGCCCTCGCTGTGATCAAAACTAGGAAACATGACTCCTCAGTCTCCTTTTGTGAAAATACATAACGCATTTACGTCTACGATTCCTTTCTTGCACGGTATTCCAAATCTAAACCCATTTCAGTGCATTTTCTCAATCAATGCAAAGAAAATCAGTATCTTTATTAAATATCCACTACCATCGTGAATATTGTTCAAGAAACAAACTTTAACAATACCCCTCTATTCTTATACAAAATTTCCTCGTGCCTATAAATTCAAATCTTTAAGTACTTTCTGTACAGTTACTTTTATATCACCCTGTGATATAACTTTCATAACTCCAGTTCACGTATTTAAATTCAGTTATCTCATTATTGTAACTTTCAAAGAATTGTCAGCAAGAATTCATATTTAATAATGATATAAGTGTGTCCTCTCTTCCTGTGAATACAAATTTCTGAATTTCATTCAGTTAAGTCCAGCTGATTTATTTTCAGACAATGGGTAGACTTATCTAAGTTGCCCTGTCTCTTCCTTCGTCTTTTAATTACAAGTGACTTAACAATAAAGTCTCAGCTATCTTCATGAAATAATTTATTTAATAAATTTTATTTAGGCTTTTAATGCTCTAAATGTTTCATTTGACACATATAAATGTTCATGGAACATTTTGCTACTAGGAAATATGGTTTATTACGTTTACAGCATAACTATCTGTTTCATTACAATGAATTTGGTATTTATTGATTTAATTGTCTATATCGATTATTTAGACTATCTTCTACCAGATTGTGTGTCGTGTAACAATCAATTATTGCACACAGTTGGTTTATAATACATTTCTGACACTCGAATCAACATCATGAGTTGTCGAAATTCACTTGACATTTCGTGACATAGCTTTTTAAATATACGGTACTTCGATGTTTCAATATACGTTCCAACGCTGCGCATAAAACTGATTTATTTAATTTAATGCAAGTGTCAATGATTCTAAAAGACTTTATAGTGAACTGATTTAACGTTGACAATAGCAATTCGCTAATAAAATTTGCAATAAAAATGACTCCTAAGAAAATACCGATATACTGGATTAAACTCTACACAATTTTAAATAAAATGACAGAATTATACGGTTGATCACTTTGGATAAACACAGAACATGACCACAATTCTACTAAATATATTTCAATCTCTTCACTACCTTGTGCTGCCGTCGATCTCTGCTGGAAAATGCCTTGTCTGGCAAGACAAATGTGCTTGAGCACATAGCACACAGCTGCTTGAACCGGCTGTGACGAGTACTGCTGGATAACCTCACAGTGGGGCAAGGTAAATCTCGGAACTGGGTTAGCGACCTCTTCCCGCACGGCATGTCTCTCCCCCACTTCCTCACTCGACTCCCGCATGTCGTTTGGATCTTCCGACGTTACCACTTCCCTACGCCTGCATCGCTTCTAAAGGTTGAAATTCGATTGTTCTATAAGTGTCTTTGAGAGTATACAGGATGTATATGAACTCGTGTTACGAAGTATAGATTTGTTCTGCATTTCTGCGCATCGCGTAGATGTTCGACTGCGCTATCCATGTTGTAGAATTCTGGATTCAACTTTTCATTTTTGTAGTCTCTACTTCCCTATAATGTGCATCTTAGCACGAAGTCATAATCTGGTTAATGATTAAGCCTGTATAACTTCCCCGTCGCCAATTCATAAACTGCATGAATAGAATTGTATAAGTAATATAGCTATTTTCCTGTAGTGAATTATTGCAGTTATCTGCGTGAGATGTGTAGTAGTTTTGTATCGAAATACTGAAGTAACAAGCAGTGTTTCAAATACTCCACAGACTTGCTGTATGAAGCTTCTCTAAATGTGAGCGCAAATGAGCTCTGTCTCGTTCCTATAAGTGTGCTACAAAATTACCGGCCTGCATACTGTGCTGGTCTTGGTCAAAATGTCGCTTACTTCACCAGTCACGGCCTTCTAAACTCCGTGCTCCTTCTTACAACTTTTGTTATACGTGGCACTGTCCAAGAAGCAACTCGCTTCTAAACTAGCGGTCTTGTTCAGACCAGATCTGCATTTGGAATGACTGCTCGTTCTTTCTCTCAGCTCACGTAAAAGTTCATCGCGCTTCTTCCCCTCTCGTGGTGTGACGCAGTTCCACTCTTCCCCTCACTCGCTGTGATCAGCCGCGGACACTTCTCCTCCTTTATGACGCTACACTCACATCTCGTGGTGTGACGCATTCTTACGATTTTAGGCCTCCCTACATTCTGATAAGAAATACACAACCATATTTAAATAGTTCCTTCATTCCTTCCGTAATTGTTCATGTTAACAATGATGCATGGTATTACACTCAATTTCAGCTTAGGATTTCCATATCTCACAAATTTTAAGGAATAAGAGATTTTAATTCGTTCTTTCTATTTTTCCTGTTCGTGTCCCGTATGGATCTTAGTATTGGCCTTAAGTAAATTTGGGCGCAGTACGTTTGGTTATTTTGTGATTGCGTTTTAGTGATACCATTTTTCTTAACAATTTCGATTCTCTGCCACCCCCCCCCCCCCCCCCCCCGTCCCTCCCCTCCCCAAGCCAAACTCTAGATCCACGCCTGGGTGAAATCGGCATTCATAAGAAGATCCATAGAAATAGTTGTCTTGGTATCATATTATCTGCACCTTGATTTGCTAGCATGGAGTAAAGAAACTATCGAGAAGGTATCATAATGGATGAGAAACAGACTTTATATAGGCAACATGCAAGATGGCTGCTGTTACTGAGGGATTTGAAGTTGTGGTGAAACGCAGAACTAAATAATTTTCATATAGATGACGTGCAAGATGGCTGCTGTTTTGGAACTTTTGTAGTGGTGATTTGGTGAACTACAGGGAATAGATCGTCTAGAAAAGAGAGCCTATTCTAATGGTTTTTTTTTTACTCGAGGAGAAGATATAATATAATGGCTAGGAAAAGTAGAAGATTATCGGTGACTGTAATGACAGTCGGAGAAAATTAATCTGTATGAAAATATATAATTTGAGTTGCCAGTAATTATGTAAGGAATAGTATTCAAGGAGGAATGCTAAATGCAGAAGCGATGAGAATAGAGAAAATGAAGTAAATTGTGATGTAACATCCAGAAAGAGTGTTTGCCCTATCCACAGCCATTATCCCAGGAAGAGGTAGTTTGCTGCTCTCAATAATTGAAAGTGTTATCTTATTCATATGGATCCCAGTCCTACCATATGTCGTATGTTTTCATCTCATGTGTAAGTTAATAATAATATATATATTTCAGAGGTAGCCACGGAACAGATTAATCAGCTTAGTGCACAAGCAGCGAAGGCAGGACTCCAGATCTCCTTTGAGAATACAGTGTTCATAACTAATATCGAACCGGCGCCCATACAGCTTGCTGTGGAACAAGGAAAAAGTAAGCGAGTTGCAAAGATTAATTACCCGAGATTGGGGCGAGTTAGTGACAAAGTTAACACTCAATAACATCACGGGTAATTAAGGTATCGAGCTTATTATAGTCGCAAAATATACGGTATCTTAAGTGTTTGACTGTCGAAATCGGTAGTAATATTTAGCGAGCATGTTGAATATTTCCCGCTATTTACAAAAAACCTCAAAAAGTGTCACAAAGTGGGGGCCACTTTGTGACACTTTTACCGGTACCTGGGAGAAATTATAACACCTAATGTATCAGAGAAAGAAGCATTCACATCGCGCATGAGAAAAATGGAATTTACCTACCATTTAACTAAGGGCATCGATACGAAAAGGTCAATTTCCTTCAACGCAAAACTAAAACATTACTGCAGTGTCATCCGCCCGGAGGTCTTACATGCTTCTGAATGCCTCACGATGAACAACAACAAAAATGGCTTGGTCGAAAAACTGGAGGCCACAGAAAGGAAACTTTTGAGAAAGATATTGGGTCCCATCAAAGACCATGGGGAATACAGAAGACGACATAACTATATACTCATGTGGAGAAGATAAGTGACGTCATCCGGTACAGAAGGATAACATTTTTTGGATATGTGAAACAAATGAGCCCAGCGAGACTGACCAATCGCAACATAACTTACTTTCAGGAGAGGGAAACAAAATGGGTCTGGTTCATTGAACTGGATAAAGATCTGAAAGAAGTGGGGATTACACCAACAGACATTCGGGAGCGCGTCCCTCTTAAAAGATAACTTCATGCTTGCAAAGGTTTCCAAGAACAACCGAAGCTGTAAAAGGGAAAGATTTTGACCCAGGAACGGAAGGCCACCGAGAACGAATGCGGGCGTACTGGGCAAACATCAAATCCAGTAGAAGACAGTTGGAATGACGCGGTCCATAGATGGCCTATACGAAATGAATGAATGAATATATATTTGAGTTATATAGTATCTTTCCTCTCATCTAATGATTCTGGTTGGTGATTATTTCACCCCATTCTCACTAGAAGGGAGCATTCTCATGTATTCTACCGTGTATTCTTTCTTCATTCGTTCATAAGCTATCTGATTATGATCTGGCGCCCACCTATCATTTTATTACTACGAAGAGGATAAGAACCACCACCTAACAATTCCTATTACAGAGAAGATATGGTAATGGATGCGCAACAGACTTTATATAGGTAACATGCAAGCTGAAGCCAATATCGTGGTGAAACGCGGAACTAGTGAAGCTCTTACTAAGACATATGAGATAGCTGCTGCGGCTTTGGAATTTAGTGGTGGTGATTTGGAGAGCTAAGGAACGAGATGGTCAAGAAAGTAAAGAGCCTATGGTACTCTAATTGTTTATTTCAAGAGAAGAGAAGACAATGAAATATGACATGATATAAGAAGATGCCGTTGTGATTGAATTTAGTTTGGGGACTGTTACGACAGTCGGAGAAAACTAATGTGTATAAAGAGATTGGAACTGAGTTGCCAGAAATTATATTAGAAGCGAAAACAATCAAGAAACTTATGTCCATTGAGAAGTTACATCTATAAAGGGAGTATCCCCAAACAAGAGCCATTACTAATACAGTTCATGTAGGACCTTGGCCTCTCCAACAATCGTTGCCCAATCCTGACGATCTTCTGTACGTTTCCTCCATCTTCTTACAACCATCTTGCGTAAGTCGTCCTCCACGTCATCCAACCATCGTTTCCTAGGTCTTCCTTTGCATCTTCTTCCACTTGGATTTCATCTATAGGTCTTATTAACCACTCTATCATCTGGCATTCTCTCCACATGTCCCAGCCATCTTAGCCTATTACTCTTTACTTCTGAAACTATATCAGGATGACCATATAGTTCCTCCAATTCTTTGTTTTGCCGTATTCTCCATCTTCCTGCCTCATTCACTGCTCCATAAATCTTCCTCAGTATTTTCCTTTCCCATCTTCTCAAAAGCTCCACTTCTGTCACAGTCATAGTCCAAGTTTCCGAGCCGTACATTACCACTGGTCTTATAACTGTTCGGTACACTGTCACCTTTTATCTTCTACTGACGATGCGCGCTTTGAGGATTTTTATCAGTGCCCAATAAGCTCTATTACCAGCTGCAATTATTGCTTTTATTTCTTCTCTTGTGCTATTATCTTCAGTAACCAAAACAAGAGCGATTAATATTTTATTTATGACAGAGCTACAGTAAGTTCTTTTATTCTGGATCACATTACCACTACTGATTTATTTATATATTTATCGTTTGGTGTTTTAGAGCCAGGAGTGTCCGAGGACATGTTCGGCTTGCCTGAGTCTGTAGATACTTCCAGCGGATAGCCTTAGGGTGAGCTAAAAGTTCCATTCAATTTCAAGTAGTTCCAACTTTCGCTACCAGATATCAATGATACCTAGTGGTGATCGTTGGAACTTTGATAGAGCGTTCCGACGAAATCTAACCTAACAATTTACCTTCACACAAGTTTAGTCTATGGAGGGATCTTTCACATGCCATAAATCTATGACATGGGACCTCCGGCTTTACTTCCCCTCCGAAGGAAGGCATACTGACGGATTTCTAACGCTCTTAAAAAATCCGACGACTTCGGCCGGGTTTGAACCCGCGTTCTTGGGCACAGCAGTTCAGCACGCTACCAACTACGCCACCGAAGCCGCTACCACTACAGATTTTGCAGGGTGTCGCAAAATTACGTCGACAAACTGAAACCAGATGTTCCGACCATTATCTGAAGCAACTTAACAAGACGTTCCGTGACGAATTAAAGAGCCTGCTTTTCATGCCAATGATTATTCTACAGTATATGAACCTATCTAGAATAATGACGAAATTAAGTTGGTAATATCAAAATGTCTAATTAGTTCGAAATATACCTTGTATAATGTAGCCTAATAGAGCACTACAGTTGGCAGCCCTGGTGACTGAATATATTCTTAGTTCAATCTCTTAAGGTACAAAATACAAAATTTGGTTGAAGTCCAGTGGACGTCACATGCAGTTAGACATTGGATCTATCAGCACGCGTAAAAGCATGTTGGCAACAATGTCATGCGTGTGCTGCTCAGAAATAATCTGAAATATTTTGATAGCCTATCTTCTTGTACCAATTTTGGATGAAATCCATTTGTTAGTATTGAAGTTACATGTGTTTAAAAATTGGTCCTATCAGCAGGATTAGAATCATGTTGGTAGTACTGAAGTATATAAGTTACTCCAAATTAATCTAAAATGTCAGGTACTATACGTGTGCATAGTTTAAAGCTGTCGGTTTGCATACTTTCTGATATATTGGCAGCCCTTGTGGCTGTTAACAATATGCTCAGTCATATCTGTTTATGTACACATATTACATACAAAATTTGGTTGAAATACAATTGATAGTGTAGAAGTTATATGCATTTACAAATTGGACTTATCAGAAGGCTTAAAATCATTTTGGCAACACTGTCATGTATGGCCTCCTGGAAATTAAACTAAAATAGTATTATCTACACGTGTGCCAATTTTGGAGTTGCTCCCATGCATACCTTCCAAGATATCCAACATGGAGCTCAAATTTGGTGTGCGTTGTTTCAGCAGACACACATTTTCCCGGATCGATCACATAAGTCTACTTTTTTCCTAATTTTTGCAAAATGTGAAAAGTAGGCTAAAAATCTGTGCGACGTTAAACTTATAACGAGGCAAATCGGCAACACTGCACCGACAAAGTGCGACTTTTCCTAATGTTTCCGTTCCGTAGCAGCCGCGGAGGAATGCCGCCACTTCCCGTCTGGGGAACTAGCTCGGTGGTATCGCGCACGGCACGGCGTGTTCCTTGAAGCGAGTCACAGAACATGACCTAACAACACCAAGAGCTAAAGTAATCACATGTTTCTTAAGAAATCATCGAATTCAGTCGTTCCCTCGGTGAAGGGAATGTTTCAATTTGATGAACTTGTTTGACAAAATATAAAATAGAACGCTGCATTACCATTTGTTTTACCAACCGCTGTATTATTACTGTATGGTTGTGAACATTAGAAGCAGGAATTATGTGTTATTTCTTACTCTTACCTCAATTTATTCAAAGAAGAAAGCGTTATTTAGAGGGTATATTTACTCTCCACTTCATAGAGACCTTTGAGGTTTAGCTCAGTGTATTTTCTGCGAATTTACATTATTTTCTTAATTCTTGTTTAATGAATTCTAATTGGAGTTGAATTTGAATACCTTCACTGAGTGTCTCTGTGAATGACTTATATTAGAGCTCTTTAGCCTTAGTGGTTTGATAGTCAACTCAATCTCTGTCTGTATTTTGTTCAGCTTATCTTGAACTGTTGCCGTTTTCCTGAACGTTGCTTCGTGGGAAAGAGTGATCGAGAATATTGGATTAGAATTAATTAACGCTCTTTGGCTGGTCACTGAATCTGCAAAGCTTCTTAATGAAGCACTGTGCCAACACACACATACACACCTGACTTACAGCGCTACATTGACAGGAACAACCCATCCAATTACATGCCTTCTCACGATGTATAAGATCATCACGTCCTGTCTTAGTAGGAGGATATATGCCTACTGAACAAAATAACATCCTAGCAACACAACAAAAAGGATGCACGAAAGGGTCCAAAGGGTGTAAATAAGTACTTATCATTGACTCAGTGGTTTCTAATCAGGCTTTTGCCAATAACAGAAATGTATTCACGGCATATATTGACTACAAGAAAGCCTACGATTCCATGCCCCGTGATTGGTTGATCCATATTTTGTCAGTGTATAAGATTGATCATCAGATTATATATTTCCTGGAAGACGTCATGGCATCGTGGCGTACAGTAATGTGTCTTAGTACTACAACTGGCAGTATTGGAACCTGTAAGATCCCAATCCACAAGGGAATATTACAAGGAGACTTCTTGAGCCCATTATGGTTCTATCTTGCGATGAACCCACAATCAAACCAACTTAATAAAACAAAATATGGCTACAGTATCAAGACGAACTACAGGGAGCTTGCAAAGCTCAACCATCTCCTGTATATGGATGACCTCAAGCTATATGCTGCCACCAGAGCACAGCTAGAGTTTCTGTTGAAGACAGTGGAAACCTTCTCGCAGGATGTGAAAATGGAATTCGGGCTGGAGAAATGTAAAACGCTGAACGTTATGAAAGGCAAGCTGCAGGAAGGTGTATATGAAACAGCTCAGGGCCAGCAGATTGCAACAATGCTCACTAACTGGACCTACAAGTAGCCTATCTGGGAATGAAGCAAGCCAGACACATAGAACAATCAGTAGTGAAACAAGATCTGACGAAGGAATTTGTCAGAAGAATGAAGCTTGTTTCTAACACCAGCCTCAACAGTAAAAACTTGGTTAAGGCAATCAACGCTAATGCTGTCGGTATCCTTAGTTACTCGTTTGGGGTCATCAAGTGGAGTAAAACTGGCATTGCAAGTCTAGAACAAAAAATTAGAACATCATTGACCAAATCACGAAAACACCATCCCAGGTCATCCGTGGAACGAGTCATGTTACCGAGACATAAGGGTGGGAGAGGAATTGTTGATATAAATAACCAAGTAACTCGATAGATCTATGAGCTAAGGAAATACTTCTGTTCTGCATCGAACCATTCGATACTGAACAAGGCTGTCACAGAAGCAGATGATTCAACTCCACTAGTCTTAAGTCAGCAAGAGATTCAAAATTAGGTGCGCAGTGATTCGGATAGATTCAATGCCTGGTTGTCCAAGCCACTGCACGGAAGATATCCCAATGAAGTCATCCAAACTCACGTCGACAAGCTAGTGTCGAACGTTTGGTTGATTTCTGGGCAGATGTTTTCTGAAACTTAAGGCTTTATATAGGCTTTATACCGTCATTGAGGGGACAACCAAAAATACACAAAAAGGAATGCCCAATGAGACCAATAGTCAATTGTAGGAATGCACCTAATTACAAAATCAGCAAAGAGTTACTAAAAATCTTAAAATGCCGTCTTTCCAACGACAAAAACAACTCTGTAAAGAACACAACAGAACTAGTAACAGCATTGAACACCCTACAAATGAAACCTAGCTTCAGGCTAGTATCCTTCGACGTAACTAACATGTACACCAATATTCCGATTATTGAAGCAATCAACACTATCGAAAACAACTTAAAATCCAACAATTCGGTAAAAGAAATTGAAGAAATTGTGAGATTACTGAGGGTCGTTCTCACCCCAAAACGTGTTTCAATTCGACAATAAAATATACACACAGAGAGAAGGCCTAGCAATGGGATCGCCACTAAGTGGGTTAATCGCTGACATCTTCATCAATGCACTAGAAAATGCGTTCTTAGAAAAGACTTCAAAGGGAATAGTAATATGGAAAAGATACGTAGATGATGTAATTTGCATCTACGATACTGAACTAACAAGCGAAGAAACAATTCTCCAATCCATTAATAGCCTTCACCACTCTATCAAATTCACTAAGGAATCCGAAATAGACCGGAAAATAAATTATCTCGATATAACTATTGAACGTAAAGACAACGACCTTTCATATTCCATATTCCGGAAAGCAACACAAACCTCGCATGCAATCGACAATCAGTCTAATCACCCAAGTACGCACAAATTAGCGGGTTTCAATTCAATGGTGCACAGAGCTTTAAACATACCCATGTCAAAAGACAACTATAATAAGGAAATAAGAACTATTATGCAAATAGCAAAGGAAAACAACTTCTCGCCAAGCAAAATAAATCAAATTATAGCCAAACATAAAAATAAAGATAAAACGATTCCCAAACCGGACAGTAATGAGAAAAAATTTGCGCGTTTCAACTATGTGAATGCGAATACATATAAAATCACTAACCTATTCAAAAAACAAGGCATAAAGATAGCTTTCACGACGAAAAACACAACCGCTAGGCACCTCCTAAATAGTAATCTAAATAAACGTGACCCGTATTCAAGGTCAGGGGTATATTCTATAACGTGCCAAGACACCGGTTGTCAAGCTAATTACATCGGGCAGAGTGGAAGGCGAGTAGACACACGTTATAATGAACATAGGAATGCGATAAGATACGGAACACATTCAGCCGTGTGCGAACATATGTGTGACGCAGGGCACAGCTTTACCAACATAGAGTCGGACCTTAAAATAATCCATCACGAATCGAAAGGCAGAGCTCTTGACATAAAGGAAGCAATCGAGATACACCTAGCCAAATGAAACAATCCCAACAATCTAAATGAACACACGTTCATGGAGAGCTCACCCCTCTTCACGCTACTAAAAAACACACCCTGTCGGAAACAAAATACAATTTAGCGACACAGCCAAGCTAGATAAAAAAAGGGGGGGGGAAATTAGGGGGTTTTTAATAGGTAAATGTTATCTGGATCAGGTGTACGATGTACTTTTTCATAAACCAAGGCCCACATTTGCGGCAGTATTAAAGGTGCCGGGGCGTCCTCATAAGACCGTCAACGCTTAGTTCGAATGGGTTATGCTCCACGCGTGGCGAGGGCTAATCCACGGTCTTTAATAATTGTAGACCCACCTCATTCAATAACATACATCTTATCTAGGTTGGCAACACCTCACATAAACACATCGCTATCACTCCCCACAGCATGTAGGGACAGGGGGGAGAAGGCAGGGGAAAAACCAGTCGTTAAGATAACCACCGCAGTCGACCGCACAGCGAGTTCCAGTGAGCACGAAAACTGCGAGTAGCTGTAATACGGAAGACAATCAGATAAGTAGTTAGCCAAAAATTTTATAGTTTAACCATAGTTTACAACCATATAATCTCTCTAAAGTACAATCTCCGGATAGCTATCACCATTTAGCATTTCACCTAACATATATACTGCATTTAGCATACACTGACAGTTGCAGTACCAATACTGCAACTAAATAATTGTACATATTGTAAATATTTTCACCTGTATTTCAAACATAGATTTTGTAGCCTCAGTGTAATGGATCTGATGATGATCGCTTGACGATCGAAACTGGTCATCCTAGTGTTTTATTAATCTCATGTAATTTATTTCAGGATTAGGGCATAACCCATCTCTTTTGGGTACATTCGTGTTGACCGACTGAAAAGCACTAAACTCTTGTTTACTAAGGCAACACTGAAAATATGGCTTCAAACACCACAATACCTAAAGTTCATTAACATGGATGCATCTGTGCAAGATGACCATTGCATATTCGGTTGCCCAACATCTGAGACTCTTCAGCATATTACTTCAGGTTTTTGCCATTTTACAAGGACAGAATATAGGAAGAGACATGATTTTGTTGCCAAGATAGTACATCAAGAACTGGCTATACACCTTCAACTGCTGAACCAAGAGAAAGTGCCGTACTATACATATACCTCTGAAAGGGTACTGGAAAATGACAACTTTATGTTGTACTGGGATCGTACTGTATTGGCAGACCAGTCAGCCGTGCACAACAGACCTTATCTGTTTCTTGTTGACAAATGCATGAGGCACACCACCTTCATAGATGTGGAAATCCCAAACAGTGGCAACATGCTAACAAAGCATGTTGAAAAGCTGTCAAAATACATAGAGCTTTCTGAACTCATAAGGAAGCAATGGCACATGGCTTAAGCAAGGACAGTTACTATTATCATATCCAGCACTGGCGTGATTCCCAATAACTCAAAGGAATCTCTCTCAGAGTTGAAATTAGAGACAGGCCTTTTCAAAATGATGCAGAAAACAGTCATACTCTCTACGTGTTGCGTAGTAAGGCAGTTCTTGGGCAATCAGGCCTGAAGGAGTGGGGGGAAAGTATCAAGCTACTACTGAATGCAGTCACCAAGAATTTTCTCTTGATGAAATATACGGTATCTGCGATTGTCGATGTTTTCTTTCCAACAAATGCTGAAAATGTGTAAGCGCATGCGCGAAATAAATAACAATAATAATAATAATAATAATAATAATAATAATAATAACAAAAGTTGTACTACCGGAAGCTCTATATGCTTCAGAAACTATAGCTTTAGGAGGTCATTCTAAAATTGCAAATATAGAAAAGCAAGAACGTAAAATTCTTAGAAAAATATTCGGCCCTACACAAGAAAACGGGATTTGGATTAAAAGACGAAATTCAGATCTATACAGTCACACAGATAGTTTAGGCAACACTGTACGAAGAAGACGTTTAACATTTTATGGACACCTCTTCAGGATGGACGATTATAGACTTACAAAAAGGTTATTCAATGTAATAAATTCTCAGAAGTCAAGGATAGCCTGGCTGGATGAATCAAGAGAGGACCTGCAAGAGTTGAACATCGGAGAAAATATTCTGAGAAACCGCAAAGTCTTCAGGACCGCAGTAACAAAGCACAAGTTTAGGGTGAAAACTAGTGGCAGGACTGGAACCAAGTGGACAGAAGAACGGAAGAAGCAGCACCGTGATTTCATGAAGAGATTTTGGGAAGATAGGAAGGCGAATATCATCAAGCCGAAAAACAAGTTCAAGCGCGCACTATAATGGGCAAAACGCAAAAAGAAGAAGAATTGGAATAACCGAAGACCTACAAGAAATTAGTATTAACGAAGAAATCATTCACAATAGAACAACATTTATTCTTGGCCGGTCGTAAGCACGTGAGAATTCTTCTTAAAGCTTGAGTAGAACATCTAGACCACTGAATATGCACCTTGTGCACCTTATTTGCATTGATTTCAAAGATATGAAGGCTCACTGTGCTTGAAGACTGTAATATGTACTGTTCAACAAGGAACGGCCCACTTATGCAACCCTAATAAACGGACACAAATTTGTCAAGAAACCTTCATGAAAGAATACAATAAAAAATACGAGCCTTACAGTAGTCGCATATGATGTGTAACATCTGACATAGAAGAAACCTCACGAGAAATTGTTGATACACCGGTATTTTATACTATTATTGGCACAAATATTAATCTATTGTAAAAGGGAGTGTTTTACAGACATTGTAGTTTATAATACGGAACTCATTTTATTAGATGAGTTGTAGCTTACACCAGCACTAGCCTAAAAAAAGAATACGACATGGATCAACTAGAGTAATAGACGCGACACCGCTCATAACCTTAAATTACTTATAAACAGGACATCTTGATTCACAGACCAACACGTAATTTCATACGGATTCTGTTAAAATGAGTCATATTGATATGATAAATATCGTTTAAAATGATAATCTGGTAGCAAAAATATCTACCCCGTCCGGGATTTGAACCCGATATCTCTAGATTCACAGTCATAGGCGCTAACTCCGCGGCTATTTCGACTACGCAAATATTGTGCAAAAGATGGTGACTTATTTCCACGTTCCAATAATACTGCATTGCGGAATTAAGTTTCATTTATATTTTGCTTACTTCGGTAATGTTCCTGCGTGAAATTGTGTTTAAAATGCATTAAGAATAGGCCCTCTTGTGAGTAAAGAGAATGTATTCAGCAATAGTTCATGAAGGCTTACTCAATTCTCGTATAACCACAACGATTATATTATATTGATGACTACATTACCGTTATGTGGGTTAATATTTGAATAGCCATTGTGCAGAAACATAATACCGGCAATGCCGACTACTTACAATGTTTGATATTGTGACCGTTTAGTCGAGTCAACAACCACGATGACTTTCCTAACATCCCATAAGTCGAATAAAATTACCGTGAGGATCAGGTGACCTTCCATAAAGGCTAAAGCGGCACGAGAGTCCGTAGTCCACAGGGATCGTGGTACATGGTGACGATGGTCATAGACCGCCTAAGGAAAGGTTCACCTTAAAACTAGACTGAGAAAATAAACATCCAGACTTATGTAAAACACCGTGAAAATTTATTAAAATTCACAAGCCCCTAGCCTAGTTCGGAGGGTTATAATCGGCTAGTCCGCAAACTAATAGATAAACAAAAATAATGAGCAGGTCCCTACCTGAGAAGTCACGGAAAACCCTCGCGAAAGATCTAACTCACAATAATAAAGCAGCAACAGCAACGCTAGGAATATGGTACAACGCAAGTCCCTAGTTCAAGTTACAAGATTAAGCTAACATCTGAATTTACATTTAACAGGGTAGCAAAACAAATCTAAGTTAGGATGGTACCATTTCGACATTTACATTTAACGTTAATTCATCTAGCTAAGTCCTATCAATTAACAAAATTTACGGCGATGACGTCCGTAAAAGAAAACAATTACATCCAAAAGCTAAGTGTACAGCCATGAAAAACAAACAATTTAATTATGCTTAATAACTATGTGCTAACAGCACACAAAAAGGTAACATGTAGGATTTATACACTTGATATCATAAATAAGTAATGAAATAGACACAGTAGTTTTATTAAAAATTCCTGCCTGCACCTCGGTTTACTCTTTGTAAGCCATAGTCATCTAATGTGTATAATTACGGTGACGAATGCGTAGTTGAGACCACGTCTGACATCGCATGGCCTGAGCTCCACAAGCTACGAACTCTAGGTTCGCGCATGCTTCAGGTCGCTACAAAAATGTCAACTGTCCTAGTCATTTCCTCACAAGGAAATTATCTTCAACTGCACGGCTATGTCAACAGTTCCAAAATGCAAAGAACAAAGTTAGATAGAAAGAATCGTTAGTTAGCCTTGTTTTACAACAATTATGCGTCTTATTATTAAGATGTCGGTTTATAGGTTTATCGTAGGTTTATGGCGAATAACATTGACAATAGCCTGGGCACGGAGTGTCTACACTGAGATCATTCTCCACCAAAAAGCCTCGACTCAACAGTCGGAATATAATCAACGAGTACAACAACTCGGACACACAATAACACGGGTTACCAGCGGCGCTAAGCTCACGTTCAATAACTCTGGGATAGGCCTGTCCACGACAGTTATCTTCCAATAACATCTAGTCAACGGGATCAGTCCCGGACAAGGCATACTCAAAATACCTTCATACAATAACATCCTGCTATAACAGGGTAGCCTTCACCATACTATAGAAAACCTGACATAACTGTACCTGTCAAACGACAGTACACGCAGCAGAGCGTTTAACTAACAAACAAAAAAAACATCTATAAAACATATGATCAAATACAAGAGTGGAAACTGATTTCCATAAGCAAAATAGCAATGAAAGGAGATGCGAATACTAATCGTACTCTGTCCTTGTCAAAAGTAGTTTTGTCTCACAATGAAGCAGGCGTGCTTACAGGGCACTGGGTTAGATAACCAGTTTACGTCACCAACAGGTTACCACATTCCTGTGTTGGTCGACACAAAGCACACATTATTCAAGGCCGGCGATTTAATCAATATAAACCTTACACCTGGCCAGTTCATAAAAAACTATACCATAGGTTACGGACCTCTAAAGAGTCCGTGTATTAAACACACGCAATAAATCTGAATATAATAATATAATTCCGCCTTTCTACCAAAGATGTCTAAATGAAAGTAATCTTACAATAACTGGAGCTCTTTGCTTTTAAAAATACAATTCAGCAGTTGCTAGTACATCAAATAAAAACGTGTCTCACATGACACAAGCAAAAAAATGATAATTGTGGCGCAGATTCACTACAAGGATCCGCTTAATGATACGTTGGGAACTGAGTTCGATGCTAGGCAACGAAACATTCCTTCTAGTTGTTAGGTTCAAACATGACCAAGAATAGCTATCTGAGCTTATTCAAAATGAAATATAATGCATTTACAAAACTGGTAGTTACAGTCGACTACCTAAATGATACGACCGTTCTAACGACAGTCAGGGGTATAAAAAAGGACGGCTGCAAAGAATGCAGTTAATTCATAACCATGGCATCTGATTGCCATAACTAAAGTCGGCAAATACATGAAAATTACCCCAAGTAGGGTTGAACAAAATAGCCTCAAAATGACTACAATCAGGTTCAGCAAAAGGTAGGCATTGACGTTCTACGACGTTCATCAAGCTGCACCAGGGCTGACCAAAATGTCTGACCCAAGGGTGTCTCACTCTAAACTGAAATAAATGACATCTAACTAATCTAGTTACATCCCTACCTAGAAAAATGGCTGACACTGAGTGCGGTTGGTTCACAAACTATATTAAATCTACTATACCACTAGAAACTAGAACAAGGAAGGGGTGTGACAAAAACTCACGAAATGGAGGAGCCCTCACTCAGCCCTCTATTCCACAACAAGGGTTGTACAAAATCCTCTCTGGCTCTCTGGAACGGTATCCTCCTCATCAGGATTCCCTTCTGGACTCCTCCAAAGACCAGGGTTCGATTTGTCCCTGTCGACAACTTCGTGGATATGCCTGGAAATGGCATTTTTGGCTCCTTCCTTCTCGTTCGTTGTCCTGGAAGTTCCACCATCATGCTGGTTTCCGTAGAAACATCACCCTCATACCGGGATGGTATTAGCCCATGGTGACTGCTTCAACCATGGTGAAGAAAAGTCCAATCACGTGGGTAGTGAAATAAGTTGCGTAATAATTCATCCTCTCACTTTCAAAATTATAATGTTCGTCGTGAATGTTATAGGCTTCAATTGTAAAATACGACACAGCCTTAATCCCGTAGATGTGGATTAGCATGTGAACTAACACTGTTTTATAATTCTGCATGTGCTAGTGACGCTACTTTTGTATCACGCAGCATCCGTGAATTATACGTCGTTTATAAAATGAAAGTTTCACTTTGGCAATTTAAATGTCTCATACAATTATAATCACACTTTTTCAGGATAATTGTAACACTATTACCTATATATTTCCACTAGGCATCTGCCCTCCACATACGCGTGGGTAAAATGTGGTGTTACAGCAATGTTGTGCAATACACTATACTTGCCAATTATTATCTCCCAAACTTCTTCTTTAGTTCACTGGGCTTCAACAACAGTGAATAATAGTATTAGCGGGCTCGATGGCACCTTATAATCACTTTCAACGCTCAACAGCGGATATTCTTCTACGTCTCGTAGGACAAATGCAATTCCACGCCTACACACGGCGGATTCTCCAGACGCAGTGCAATGCACTGGGTGTCTCTAGAAAGTAGGTCGTCAAAACGAAATCGTTGAGCGACTACTTACGTTCCTTTTTGCGTATCTGCAAGGGTATTACCTTACCTAAAGTAAAAATAAACATTCTCCAAAATGTTTTAATAATGCAGCATGACGAAATGGAATATTCTGAGTCTTGTGGAAAGATAAAAATTAATGAATAAGACCTCAGATAAATAATTAGCAGTTTTCACCAAAGTCAAAAGTGCGATTCACCGCTACTTCAAAAAGTATCGCGTGATCTCTCAGCTCCACGTGGCTTCCTGGGTGTGTTCAAAAGTACAACATCCCATCATAAATGCTCTGTCATAAAAAAATAATATCACATGAACCATAGCTCAGCGGGTTCAATATTAAGGCATTTTACCATTTAAATACTGATACGAAGACTTCGAACATGTACCATGTGCTTTGTTTCAATCACTTGACACCAAAGTTCGCATGAGCGTTTACCGTTCAGTATGTCATATTCATATACATTCCACATGGCCGAGAGTACGTCATGGTATCAATTTTCGACACCGCGCGCTCATTTTTTCTCTTACCACTGCCAGCTGGAACTTACCACTGCCAGCTGGATCGATCGATCGAGTTGGCAGTGCGTCTTACACTTCCATTCGATCCACCACTACCAGCTAGCACACTTCCGTTCGAGTGCACTCACGTTCCGATCCACTTCCGTCTCATTTTTCAAAATCACTCCCACAAAAATATCCAGCAACCGAGTGGAAAGATGTTACACACCAATAATAATAATAATTGAGCCATGTAAACTATGTCTCACATTTATGTACAAAAGTGTATCCTGGTAAAGTAATTATCCCAATTTTCTTAGCCCTCAAGGCCTTGAAAGTAATTTGCATGTGATTTTCTCCTTTGGGCCCTCAGCCTATTAACTGTACCTCAGTGAGAATAGGTTTAGATGGGATTATTTCGATTAATTTAGGACGTGCTTCTCTTATTAATTTTATTTTTATTAATGTAAAATATTTAGGTAGTGTGTGTTTTATTCATTAACCCTTCTCTTTAAATATATTTTTCTCGCGATCTAACCATCCGAATGCAGTGAAACTTGGTACAGCAAATGAATACACAAATTGCAATGCACTGACATCTAATTTAGTTCAATTTTTTACATAACCTCAAGATGGCGGCTGTGTGAAATTTTAAAATTAAGTTATTATTTCCTGTGTTCTAATCATACGATCGAAATCACCGTTAGAATAATGAACGTACACAATAATCCTAATCTAATAGTACATAACTCTATGGCCTACATATATTAAAATGCAATATGGCGACCGTCCGAAATATTTAGACGGCTCTCAATATCTTCGAATCTATTACAGCAATCAAACTGAAGTATTTTATGTTGATAGAGGCAATTAACATCAGTAGGATATATGAAAATAGGCTATTTAATTCATCATGGACTAATTGAGGTGTTTTTAGTGAAAACGTCAGTTGTCCAAAATACTGAATTGCGAGGAACGCGAAAAAATATGTACAGCATCAACAGTTATTGGTATTCAGTTTTGGTAATTTTTATGAAGATTGGCCTTAGTTATTAGATTATGTACAGCATGGGAGCAAAACGTCATTTGGACAGTTGACATTTATACTTGAAAAGTTCCAAATGTATTCTATTATTTAAATTAGTTTCCATGATGGTTCCGTAATGACGTACTAAATAGCTTTTAACAATAATTATACATCCGCCTTAGTCAATACATAAACGAAAGGAAAATATAATTAGATTTTCTCCTGGTACATGTTTCAGGGATTAATTGCTTTTATCCCCTTCATCAGCCAAGATTAATATCTGACGAAAGTTATAATATAGCGTAGCACACAAAAAAACAAATGGCTATATGACTTACTATGGTGTACCATATAAGTAGGTTGTGTTGTTTGAGTCTTCAGTCTTTTGACTGGTTTGATGCAGCTCTCCATGCCTCCCTGTCCTGAGCTAATCGTTTCATCTCTGCATAGCTATCACATCCTACATCCGAGGCAATCTGTTTAACATATTCTAACCTTGGTCAACCCCTACAGTTCTTGTCTTCGACCCCTCCTTCCATAACTAAGCTTGATATTCCTGGGTGTCTTAGTATGTGTCCTACTAACCTATCTCTTCTCTTCATTAGCAGTCGCCAGAAACATCTCTTCTCTCCCACTCGTCTTAATACCTCTTCGTTTGTAACCCTATCGACCCATCTGATCTTCATCATTCTCCTGTAACACCACATTTCAAATGCTTCAATTCTCCTCTTTTCTGCTGCACCTATAGTCCATGTTTCACTTCCATAGAGTGCCACGCTCCAGACAAAGGCTTTCAAAAATGACTTCCTAATACCTAAATCTATATTCGATGTCAACAGATTCCTTTTATGTAGAAATGCTTTCCTTGCCTGAGCCAACCTACTTTTTATATCCTCTTTGCTTCGTCCATCACTGGTTATTTTGCTTCCTAAGTAACAGAAGTCTCCTACTTCCTTCAGGTTTTCACCTGCCAATTTGATGTCCATAGAGGTTTCTGATTTATTTCGGCTGCATTCTAGTATTTTTGTTTTACAATTATTAATTTTTATCATGTATTCTTTCCGTAAGACGGAGTCCATACCATTCAAAAACTCATTCAAATCCTCAGGCTTGTCGGCCAAGATGACGATGTCATCAGCAAATCTCAGAGTTGAAATTATTTCTCCTTGAATCTTCACTCCCACTTTATTTTTAGCCTACTTTCGATTTTTGCAAAAAATGAAAGTAGACTTATGAGATCAACACAGGGCGAAAAAAGTGTGTCTGTCTGTGTGTGTGTATGTGTGTGTGTGAGTCTGTGTGAGTGTGTGTATGTGTGTGTGTGAGTGTGTGTGTGTGTGTGTGTCAGTGTGTGTGTGAGTGTGTGTACTCTGAATGTCTGTCCTCCCCTATCAATTCGAACACGGTGAATGCGAATTGAACGAAATTTGGTACAAAGGTAGCACTAGCAAAGGACACCTCAGTGTCATGTTTTATATCGCCGCCATCTTTACCAAAACTGAATAGCGGCCACTCAAACGTTCAAAACGTAAAATCAAATAACGACTAACCAAATCATCCGATCTCTACCAAATTTGGTAAAAACATACCTTCGTATAGGATGCGTCTTGTGACCAAACTACAAGGTCGTCCGCCATACCATATCAGGATGGCGGCCGTGCGAATTATGAAAACTTTATAATCCATATCATGGGACCCACCAGTTCCGATTATCGAGCCGAGAATTGTTTTAACTGTTCTAAAGGAAGAGGCACGTTCGAAATTAAAAGTTTATTTTGTAATACTATAGTGCAGACGTGATTTTAAAAAGCTGAGCCGATTCAGTAATGAGACAAGATGGCAGCGGATATCTTGTGCCTGACTTATATTTCACTAATTTGAGTATTGCATGCAATATAGCGTACTGATACAAAATAAATAAACGTTGTATGAAATGCTTTATATATAAATAATATACTACAGTGATGAAATCGTTTAGTATAAATCATTATTTGCTAACAAGTTCTATGTAAGTCATTTTATATAGAACGATATTCGTTGACACAATTAGCTCAGTGGTAGAGCGTTAGCCTGTCCCTCAAATGCCTATGGTTCAAACCCGATCAGAGCTAGGTTTCTTGCTTGAAATGTTATATGTTTATTGTTTTGTAATGACTCAGATGTTTTAAAATTAAGCGTTATATTGTGCATATTATGGTGTAAAATATATATTTAATTAAAACATAATTCGCCAGCATATTTACTCCAGACATCTAGCTGCCAAAAGGTAACTGCACGCAGACCTACTTATTAACTTCCAGATTTTATTGAAAAGTTTCTTCTTCTGGCCGCTAGAATGCACTCGCTCTGTTAGGATTATATTGTTCGATATTTCACCACTAGATGTCACGACTAGTCTACGTGCGGCTCCATTGATTACTATACCATTGGCATTCTATGCGCATCGAATTTGAAGAATGACAAGATGATACTACGATACATATTTACTATTTATTTTAAAGGGTTTGTAACAGCCTATGGTGCGTTATTTGAAAATGTTAATTGAAGTAAAGAACAAAACGATTTCACATAGTATCTGAACTCTACCGTTGGTGCTAGTTCAGGATATTAATTAATACTTTTATTTCAGCCAAATAGCAATCGAAAATATCCACATAGTTGGTATACACACGTCTCTGTAGTGTCATGGAAAGATTTGTTAATTCAATTAGGGTTGTGAAAGTCATACGCAGCCAGACGTGTAAAGACATGCCTCAACTCAAAGTTGGATGTTGCCCGCGTCAGGCCGATTATGTAATAATAATAATAATAATAATAATAATAATAATAATAATAATAATAATAATAATAATAATAATAATAATAATAATGTTATTGGTTTTACGTCCCTTTTAACTACTGTTGCTTTTAGAGACGCCGGGGTGCCAGAATTTTGTCCCGAAGGGGATCTTTAACGTGCCAGTAAATCTACTAACACGGCTCCCTCGCATTTGTGCACCCTCAAATGCCAGCTGACTGCGCCAGGATACGAACCTGAAACATACGGTCCAGCAAGCGAGAACGTTACCGCTGAGCCACGCCGCTAGTCCGGTCGATTATGTCTCCAGATCCATAACATTCTATAGATACTTCTTGTCTTTCTTTCTTTCTTTCTTTCTTTCTTCAATGATGGTAGCAGTTTTTATCTAGGTTGTGGGGTTTGGTAGAGGTAAATCGTTTCTAAGGTCTTCAACAAAGAATAGTTCTATTATACTCTTAGATAATAACAACGAGTTATAACTATACTCATACATTTAGGAGAAAGTAGGCTATATGTTCTTTACTGAACATCTTGTTTTCTCTAATTTCCTTAATTGCTTTTTCAATGTAAAGATTGAAAAGTATGGGTGATAAGTTGCAGCCTTGCCTAACACCTTTCTGAATATCAGCTTCTCTCTCATATCCTTCAGCTCGAATGACTGCTGTCTGGTTTCTGTATAGATTGTAGATCACCCTCCTATTCCTGTACTTTATTCCAATAGATTTCAAAATGTCAAACAATTTAGTCCAATCAACGTTATCAAAAGCCATTTCTAAGTCTACAAATGCCATGAACGTTCTCTTATCTTTCCTTATTCTACCTTCCAAAATCAGCCTAAGACTTAGTACAGCTTCCCTTGTTCCTACATTTCTCCTGAAACCAAACTGGTCTTCACCCAACTCCCTTTCGATCTGGCTTCCAATCCTCTTGTAAATTATTCTAGACAGGATCTTTGAAGCATGAGTAATCAAGCTGATTGTACGGTAATCTTCACATCTATCAGATCCCACTTTCTTTGGTATAGGGATGAATACATTCTTCTTGAAATCAGGGGGTACCTCACCTGTCTCATAAATCCTACACACCAAGTGAAATAACCTGATCAGACCTTCATCTCCTATGCAGTGTAGCAACTCAATCGGTATATCATCTATGCCTGGTGCTTTGTTCCTGCTTACGTCTTCCAAAGCTCTATCAAATTCTGATCTCATTATTAAATCTCCTTTCGCATCCTCATCAATTTCCTCCTCCCTTTCCATTACATGATTCTCAATCTCTTTTCCCTTATACAAACTCTCTATGTAAGCTTTCCATATCTCAACCTTTTCTTCCCTATCGATTAGAGGCTTTCCATTTGTGTCCTTAATATTGCAGCACTTAGTCTTCTTTTCCCCAAATGTATGTATTCTTAATCCTTCGATAAGCTGTGTCTACTTTTCCTAATTTCAGACAATTTTCTATACCTGCACATTTCTCTTTCAACCATTCTTCTTTCGCTACCTTGCACTTCTTGTTGACCTCATTTCTCAGACGTCTGTATTCTTCTTTCCCCTTTTCATCTCTTACATTCATGTGTTTCCGCCTTTCATCCTTCAATTCTAGTATATCCTGAGTGATCCACGGTTTTCTACCTATTCTTTCTTTCCTACCAATGTTTTCTTCTGCGGATTTTGTTATTTTACTCTTCAAAAAGGCCCATTCGTCTTCAATTGAAGTTTGTTTAGGGTTTTTCATTAGTCCTTCCTTTATACTCTTCTTGAATCTTTCTTTTACATCCTTTACATTCAGTCTGTCTATTGCCCACCTTTTTGGCTTTTGACTTTTCTTCAGTTTCTTCAACTTTAATCTACATTTCATTACAACCAGATTGTGGTCAGAGTTTATGTCAGCACCAGGATATGTTTTACAATCAAAAATCTGGTTTCGAAACCTCTGCTTGACCATAATGAAGTCGATTTGGTAACGCCCTGTATCTCCTGGTCTCATCCATGTGTATATTCTTCTATTATGGTTCTTGAATAAGGTGTTAGCTATGACCAACTCATGCTCGGTGAAGAATTCCATCAGCCTGCTTCCTCGATCATTCCTTTCACCTAATCCGAAATCTCCTACTATGTTCCCTTCTCTCCCTTTTCCTACCACAGCATTCCAATCTCCCATTACTATAACATTTTCATCATCCTTGATTTACCTTAGAATTTCGTCTATTTCTTCGTAGACCTTTTCAACATCCTCATCATCAGCTTGACTGGTAGGCATATAGACTTGTACCACTGTGGTGCACGTAGGTGTAGTATTGCTTTTTGTTACAATAATCCGTTCACTATATTGCTCATAATATTCCACCCGCTCTCCAAGTTTCCTTCTCAATATGAGACCAACCCCTGCTTGGCCATTGTTTGATTTAGTGCTAATGACCCTATAGTCTCCTGACCAAAAGTCCTGTTCTTCCTGCCAGCGCATTTCACTAATCCCAACCAAATCCAACCTTAACCTATTCATTTCCCTTTCCAAGTTTTCTAACCTTCCACTTCCTAGCAGACTTCTAACATTCCACGCTCCGATCCGTAGAATGTCAGATTTCCTCTTTGTCACTTCTGTGATGTTAAACTCCTCTCGAGTAGTCCCCACCCGGAGATCCGAACGGGGGACTAGTTTACTTCCGGATTGAAATTTTACAAGGGAGGAGGCCATCATCACATGTAATTATGCATAGAGAGGTGCATATCCTCGGGAATAGCATTACGGTTGTAGTTTCCCGTTGCTTTCAGCCGTGCATCAGGACGCAGTGTAGCCATTATTTGGCTTATATTATCAATATCTTAACTGTCTATAAGACCGGTAAAGAATTGATTTATTCTGAAAGGCTGCTACTCCCTTTCAGAATAAATAAAGAGCAATTCTACCAACAAAAATACTAACCTTCTACTAACAATTAAATATCAAAATTTTACTGACAAAAAAAAACTTAAGTTCCATCAACAACAAATACTACCACTAAAACAGTCTGTCACCAGGCATACTCACATGCACCCTCACACATCACAGTCTACTGAACTAATGAACTATAACTAATAAACAATGCAACTACTACTAGACACACTCACACACCACAGTCTAATAGAACGATGACCTATATCTAATAAACAAACTAACTACATACTTACAACTAAAACTAACTACATACTTACTGTACCCCCTTAAACATATGAAAACTGTTTAAGAAAAATATTGGTACATTTGTATATATAGTCTAGCAAATATAACTTCCGACTTGAAAGTTCATCTCTATGGCCTACATATAAAATCCAACATGGCGACCATCTGCAATATATAGACGGTTATCAATATCTACGAATCCATCACAGCAATCAAACTGAAATTTTGTATGTTTATAGAGGCAACCAACATAGGTAGGATATATGAAAATGGGCTATTCAGTTCCTCGCGGAACTACTTGCGTTGTCTTGTCATTAGGCCAAGGATTGGAACGGAGGAAACCGTTCAACATCCGAGTTCAACAAATTCTTGCAGAACATGAGCATGCATTTGTGTTATTCGAGGGGGCGTGGTGGCTCGGCGGTCAAGCTGTTGCCTCTCACCAAGGAGGACCGGGATCGATTGCCGGTCAATGCATGTGAGATTTTTGAGGTGAATGCCATGTCCTGTGGTTCGGATTCCACGTCAAATGTACACGGGGTTACATGACCACGTCGTCGCGGCCCCTAAACTGAAGAACCAACCAACATCTCTGCGGGAGATAAAATTTTGCGTGAAGAAGTAACAGACTGTTAGATAGTTACACATCAGTTCCAAACCTTGCATAATGACAGTGTGATAACAAGTATAACAAGTAGTTCCGTGAAGAACTATACAGCCTATTTTCATATATCCTGCTCATGTTAATTGCCTCTATCAACATACAAATTTTCAGTTTAATTGCTGTAATAGATTCGTAGATATTGAGAACCGTCTATATATTTCAGATGGTCGCCAGGTTGGATTTTTAATTTTGTACTATTACATTAAGATTATTGTGTACGTGTGGTATTCAAACTTCAATCGCATGATTAGAACACAAGAAGTAAAAAACGAGATTTTAAAATTACGCACAGCAGCCATCTTGTGATTATGCAAACAATTGAAATAAATTACATGCCAGTGGATCAACATTTGTATAAGCATTTAACGTGCAACGTTTCACGGCACTCAGATAGTTAATTCGCGAGAAACGTCCATTTAAATATTTATACTTCACGTCGCCGCCATGTTGGATTTGTGCTCACCAGGTTACAGAAAGTCCTATATGTGAACATATGTCCATAGTCTCTATGAACATTAAAAAATTCAGTTTGGTTGCTGTAAAAGATTCATAGATATTGAGAACCGTCTAAATATTTCGAAAGCTCGCCATTTAGGATTGTTATGTGTATAGGCCATAGAGTTATGTACCATTCAAGGACAATTATTGCCTAGGTTCATTATTCAAACTTTCACTTCGATCGCATGATTACGACACAAGAAATTAAAACTTAATTTTAAAATTCCGCACAGCCGCCATCTTGAGGTTATGTAAACAATTGAATTAAATTAGATGGCAGTGCATTACAAGCTGCAGAATCATTTACTGTTCCACATTTCACTGCGCTCAGAGAGTTAAATCACCAGGAAAGTCTATTAAAATATTTTAAATTCGCTTGGTCGCCATGTTCGTTTTGTACTTTACAGGTTTATGAAATATACATAGGTAAAATTGTATCAGTACCCTTTATCACCGTACAAAATTGCAGGGCGATATCGGTAATAGTTTCGGAGATATTGAATGCTAGTGAAATAGTTCGCACAGCTGCCATGTTGGATTGGTGAGACGTAACAAAATTTGAAGGGCACGGTCGAGGTCGCCGGGAATAGTGCTATGAACTTACCGAGTTTCATTGAAATCGCTCCAGCCGTTTAGATTTTATTAGGGGACACACACACACACACCTCACACACACACACACGCACACACACACGGACAAAAGGTGATCTCATAAGCCTATATTTTCAAAATTGAAAATAGGCTAAAAATGAACCCCAAATGACAAGAAGGTTACCATCCCCATAAGACAATAAAATGTTAAAAATATGCATAGAAAGACGGAAAAAAGTTAATTAACCTCCTTTCTCGCAATAAATGTGGTCTGATCCTCCTACGAAAAACCTGCATATTTTGCCTATTATTGCCTATCCCCTAGTTTGCCCGGTGAAATCTACCTCTGCCTTCCGGCGAGCCGAGAGGATTTTTTTTATTACTTTATTCTAGTTTCCGTGTGAATTTAGACCAGAGAGATTGGAAGTCCTTTATTACCGATTGTTCACTCTTAACTATTCAAAGATTCGTGGGCAATGGATTGAAATCACCTAATTAATAGAATACATTTCAAAGTCAATGAAAAAAAGAAAAAATCGTACCCAGCTGAGATGTTCTCAGAATCTCCAATTTTGAAACTTTGCAGAAGCAATTCCTTATGGGAAACGTTGTAAGTCCACAGGGGAGAAAACATTATTACTAACTAGTGTAATAAAAATTAAATTAAATTAAATGATTTTGAATAAGAAATTGTGACTGATTTGAATTCGTTATTTGAGTCTAATAATTTGCACACCTCTGTATGTGTAGTTCCCTCACTTTCCTGGTTAACGAGCGGCGACTCAAACGCAAGGCTGTAGCTCGCGCCGACAATAACCATTGCTCACTACTGGCCAATAGCTGACGGTTGTTGACCAATAGAATGCTTCCTCTATCACTTTGTTTAGTTTATTAAGTGCGGTTCCTCTATCACCCCACGTGGACTCCTAAGTCCCGCCCTGGTGACTAGCTTTTGCCTCCGACAAGTATCAGTGTCCAATGTTGCACATAGTTCTGTCCAGTCTCTCTGCTTGCCCTCAGTGGCAGTGGCCTTGGTCCCAGGTGCCATGGAATGTAAATATACCCGCCCACCTAGATTTCAAAGGCGAGCCGCACGTTAACCAGGAACGTGAGGCAACTATACCTCATTAACGACCGGCTCGCATTTGTATCTTAGCTGGGCGTCCATGTTTATATTACATGTCTGCGTGGAGCCAGGGCCTTCCCAGCTCGTGGCACAACGTTGGCAACTATCCACCGTAGCCACTGAGAGCAAACAGCGAGACTGGACAGAACTGCGTGCAACTGCGCAACACTGGACACCTGACAAGCAAGCCAGTAACGAGGACTAGACTCGGGAGTCCACGTGGACTAACAAAGCAGGCATGTTATTGGTCGGTAGCAAACAATAGTCATTGTTGGTGCGCGCTACTGTATAACGTTTGAGCCACCGGTCGGTAACGAGGAAAGTGAGAGAACTATAACCTAGTAATGGTATTATTGCATTAGTTTTCTTATAGCATACATATACGGTACATACCTGTAGGCAAGCGGCTTCGGTGACGTAGTTGGTAGCATGCTGAACTGCTGTGCCCAAGATGGTGGGTTCAAACCCGTCTGAAATCGTAGGAATTTTTAAGAGCGTTAAAATCCTTCAGTATGCCTTCCTTCGGAGTGGAAGTAAAGCCAGCAGGCCCATGTCATAGATTTATGGCATGTAAAAGAACCTTCCAGAGACTAAACTTATGTGAAGCTAAATTTCTAGGTTAGTTTTAGTTGGGACGCTCTATCAAAGTTCCAACGTTCACCACTAGGTATCAGTGACATCTGGTACCGAAAGTTGGAACTACTTGAAATTGAAAGGAACTTGTGCTCAGCCTCTGGGTGTCCACGTGAAGCAGCTACAGCCTCTGGTGCACCGAACATGTCCTCGGACACTCCCGGCACTAAAAGCCATACGATAAAAAAAACTGAGTAGGCTACCTGAAGAAATCTGCCAGGAAGCTAGTAATGATCTGAAAAACTCTATAAAATGTTCCTTCTGAAAATAAGTGAAGGAATGTATTCTTAACCCTCCGGTGGCCACGCTCGAAACTGTATCGCCAGGGTAGTCACGTGGATTACAATCGTAGGCCAATTTTTAATGGGCATTTCATTAGCTATTTTTTTTATTTAAAATGTTGATTTTCGATTTTATGAGAAGGATGAAGTGTGATCGATAAATATACTAATCATAGACAAGTAGGCTACATGAAATACCAAATATTTTTACACAGCATGATAACATCTTTAATTAGAACTTAAGAAAGAAATTTGGTAATAAGTAAGTGCTTATAATTTACCAATTCTCTTCAATGCTATACCTATCCAAGCAAACCAACGCAGTTCTAGCGTAGTTCCGTAAATAGTCGCGTGGAGTACAGTTGTAAGCCAAGTTAACCCTTTGGTATGCCACTGACACGCTAGTGGTCATTGATGAAATATTTCACGGTGATTGTATAGGGGGTAGTTTATAGGAAAGGTACTAAACAGTATGTGCCAAAAGCTAGTGTATTATGTTCGCAGATATAAACAAGTAGTTCCGTGAAGAACCATACAGCCTATCCTCATACATCCCACTCATGCCAATTGCCTCTATCAACATACAAAATTTCAGTCTGAAGGCTATGATAGATTCGTAGATATTGAGAACCGTCTGAAAATGAAAATCCACAGCCTGCTTCCAGTCTCCGACCGGGTCAGGAATGGAATGAATGAAGCCCCCATCTAGCGGCGAGGATATGAAATGTGCCGGCTGCCGAGGCCTGACGCACTCCTCTGGGGCGATGATTAAATGAATGACAGATGAAATGAAATGATAGTGGAGAGTGTTGCTGGAATGAAATTTTGACAGGGAAAACCGGAGTACCCGGAGAAAAACCTGTCTGCCTCCGTTTTGTCCAGCACAGATCTCACATGGAGTGACCGGGATTTGAACCACGGATCCAGCGGTGAGAGGCCGGCGTGCTGCCGCCTAAGCCACGGAGGCTTTGAGAACCGTCTAAATATTTCAAATGGTCGCCAGGTTGGATTTTTATTTTTGTACTATTATATTAAGATTATAGTGTACGTGTGGTATTCTGACTTCAATCGCATGATTAGAACACAAGAAGTAAAAACGAGATTTTAAAATTTCGCACAGCTGCCATCTTGTGATTACGCAAACAATTGAATTAAATTAGATGCCATTTGATTAACATTTGTATAAGCATTTAACGTGCAACGTTTCAATGCACTCGGATAATTAATTCGCGAGAAACGTCCATTTAAGTATTTATACTTCGCGTCGCCGCCATGTTGAATTTGTGCTCACCAGGTTACTGAAAGCCCTACAGGTGAACATATGTTTATAGCCTCTATGAACACAAACAATTTCAGTTTGATTGCTGTAAAAGATTCATAGATATTGAGAACCGTCAAAATATCTCAGATGCTCGCAATTTTGGATTGGTATGTGTAGGTCATAGAGTTATGTACCATTCAAGGCAAGGGGCTATTGACCTTGTTAAAGAACCAAATGCATGGGCTGGTGCATGTTCTTCAGGGACACAGGATGGCAGCTATAACTAAAATTACCCGATTTTGGACATCTGACGTTATTACTAAAATTGTTAGTTATGTGTAAACTAAGGGAAAGAATATGTTTTTACACATAAATCCTAACCCTACAGTAGTTATTACTCAAAACCTCAGTCCAGGGTAACCTTATGTTCTATGAAGAGGTTGGCGTCAAGAAGGATATCCGGCCATATAATCCCCTCGCCGTGTTCATGTGCTGACGGGAATAAAAAAGAGGTTAATAATATGTCGAAAGCCACCTTAACGACGGATGGTGCTCAATACTGAATAAGTTGGTGAATGAGTAGGAAGACGGCTCTGATGTTTTGCCCACTTTAGCTCTTTGCCGATGACCAGATCTATATTTAACTGACATTCAAGGAATCCTTAGCCTACAGACACACTCCAACGTCGTAGCAATCATTTGCTAAACTTATAAATGGCGTAATGGCCCAAATAGACGCTGACATTTTGAGTGCACTTTTGATTTCACGACCAGTAAAGTACGGCTTTATGGCTTGCACCCGACTTTTATGTTCCTCGCCAATTGGTGGATATCTCTGCCAGTTATTCAGAGCTCCCATTCGAATTCTGTTTATAATTATTCAAATACGCCTCGTTAAAAGTGGTGGTTGTTGGCCCATGGACGCCGGCTACATTTCGGTGCGAGACTATCCATAAACATAACTTGAGCAATAAGAAGTGCTTCCACATTTACAGTTTAACGAACGTACTAATTACAAATGCAATTATACAGCTTTTATGTTGTGTACTGTACAGGGTAAAATAGAAATTAAAATAAAAATTAAAATAAAAACAAAAATTAAATTAAATTCAAAATCAAAAATTAAAATTAAATATTTTTTTAAGAAAATAAACAAAAATCCAAATTTTAAAAATTACAGTAAACATAGGATAAAAATAAATATTCAAATAAAATGAAAAATAAAAAGCCAATAAAAATAAATAAAAATAGCAAACAAATAAAAATAGGAAAAAATAACAATACTAAAACTAAAATAATTAGAAAAATAAATAATATAATAAAAAGAAGAAAAAATGAAAATGTTGAAAATAACAAATATGTATTAAGTTACTAACAAGTAGTTCCGTGAAGAACTAAATAGCCTATTTTCATATATCCTACTAAGTTAATATTAATTGCCCCTATCAACATACAAATTGTGAGTTTGATTGCTGTAATACATTCGTAAATATTGAGAACCGTCTAAATATTTTGGATGGTCACAATGTTGGATTTTATATTATAGGCCTTAGTTTTAAGTACTATTACATGAAGATTATTGTGTAGGTGTTTTATTCAAACCAAAATCGTATGATTACGACACAAGAAATAAAAGCGGGATTTTAAAATTTCGCTCAGCCGCCATCTTATGGTTATGAAATAAATTTAAATGAATTTGATGCCAGTCGATTATAATATTTGTATAAGCATATACTGTATCAAGTTTCACTGCGCTCGGATTGTTAAAACGCAAGAAACGTCCATTTGAATATTTAAATTTTGCATAGCCGCCGTGTTGGATTTGTGCTCGTCAGGTTATTGAACGTCCCATGGGTGAACTTATGCTTATAGCCTCTATACACTTACAAAATTTCAGTTTGATTGCTGTAGTAGATTAATAGATATTGAGAATCGTCTAAATATTTCGGATGGTCGCCATGTTGGATTTTAATATATGTAGGCCTTAGAGTTATGTGCTATTAGATGATGATTATTGTGTACGTTCATTATGCAAATGTTGATTTCGATCCCATGATTAGAACACAAGAAATAAAAACTTAATTTTCGAAATTCTCACAGCCACCATCTTGAGGTTACGTAAACAATTGAACTAAATTAGATACCAGTACATTACAATGTGTATAAACATTTCCTATATGAAGGTTCATTGCGTTTGAATCATTAAATCGCAAGAAAAGTCTATTTAAACTTTCAAATTCGCTTGGCCGCCATGTTCGTATTGTAGTTAACCGATTTTTGAAAGCCTCATAGATTAACTTCCAGTAGTGCCCTTTATCTCCGTACAAAATTTCATGGTGGCACGGTAATAGTTTCAGAGATATAGAATGCCGGTGAAATATTTCGCTCAGCCGCCATCTTGAAGTTATGTAAACAATTGAATGAAGTTAGATGTCGGTGCAATACAATGGGTATAAACATATACTGTACCAAGTTTTATTGCGTTTGGTTGGTTAAATCGCGAGAAACATCTATTTAAAAGTCGAAAATTCGCATGGCCGCCATGTTGGTTGTGTAGTTACCAGGTATTCAAAAGTCACATAGGTGAACTTCTAGTAGTTCCCTTTATCACCGTTAAATATTCCAGGGTGATATCGGTAATAGTTTCGGAGATATTGAATGCTGGTGAAATATTTCGCACAGCCGCCGTGTTGCATTGATGAGACGTAAGGAAATTTGAAGGGCACGGTCAGGCTCGTCCGAAATAATGCTATTAACCTACCGAGTTTCATTGAAATCTCTCCGGCCGTTTAGAAGTTATTAGGAGGGGAAACACACCATCACACACGCACACACAGACAGACACACGGACAAAAGGTGATCTCATAAGCCTATTTTTTCATAAATGAAAATAGGCTAAAAATCTGAGTTAGATGCTGAGATGTGTTATCTTCAATAGTACCACAGAAACCTAATATAAGCCAGTGGCGTATGTAACTTTGAAGCGAGTGGAAGCACTTAATTATTAGGCTATATAATTAAGGTAGGTAACTTAATTCCTGTTTGAGATGCGGCTGCCGCTGAACAAGACTGATGTGTGATTAGTTTATCCTAGCAACAAAATGATATCAGCCCCGGCTGTAAGCAAGCCTGCGATTCTAACTTGGCATTTCCAAATGGGACTACAGTACAGTGACCATTAATCATGAGCCACGGGGCCTCTATTTTTACGTGGAATCCGAACTACAGGAACTGATGTTTCACATTGAAAATCGCACATGCAATGACCGGCAATCGAATCCAGTCCGCCTTAGTCATTCATTCATTTCTGTGTCCGGTCAACATTTCCAAAAAACTGCAGCTGCGATGGCCTTGTCGCTTCCTCGAGAAATATCTTCCATTGTGCATGGGATGTCCAGGAGGGGGCAAATAAGTAGGTGGTTTGGGTCTTGTTCAGCTCCACATTCACGAGAGGTGTCTGCGTCTGCTGGAAGGATCCCCCATTTTTGCAGGTTGGTCTTTCATCGAGGGACACCCACTCTTAAGCGGTTGAGGGACCTCCACACAGGATAACGTAGGTCAGCGCCAGGAGCCAGTTCTTCCTTTGGTGACTTGTCTGCGGGCTCCTCCATCTGTTGAGACGAGTTGTCTCTGGTGTTCTCTCCAGCGGCAGAGTCCTAGCAAGGAAACTCTTGCGGGATCTGAGGCGAGACCTTGCTGCCTGGTGACCATATAGTGATGGTCGAAGGTCATTCTCCTACTTTGTTCCCGGCAGTGGCCCTTCGAATGTTGGGTGGGGCTGTTCCAACAAAAGGGTGTAGTTTGTGTACTGGTGTTGGTTTCAGGCATCCCGAGATTATCCTTGCAGGTCGTTGACAGCAGTAGCAACCTGCTTAGCAGGTGCTGAAGCGTTCCACACAGGAGCGGCATACTCAGCGGCTGACACACACAGTGCAAGTCCGGAAGTCCTCAGGATGTGCGGATTGGCTCCCCAGGTGCTGCCGATCAGCTTCTTGAGTATGCCATTGCGTGCATTGCGTGTTCAGACATTGCTGTCTGTACGTTAGAGGACGGTCTAGTGAGACACGTAGGTAAACTGGTGTTGGGCAATGTTTCAGTCGCTCCCCTCGCCATGCGATGTCCAGCTTTCACCGTGCTTCCCTGTTTCGTAGATGGAACGCACACACTTGTGCCTTGGTGAGAGGCAAGCAGTATGACCGCTGCACCATCACGCCCCGTACTACAGTACATTAACATTCATTCATTCATTCATTCATTTATTTGCAATGGGGGGTGTGTCCCCCGGTGGCAAATTGGATATACATAACAAATACATAATTATACATAACAATACATAATTATACATAACAATACATAATTATACATAACAATTCAATAACAATTATACACCAATTAAACTGGAGTATTTACCCAAATAGTCAGTCTTTTCTTAAACACACCTATATGTTTGGGAAAAGGCTCTAAGACTGCGGCAGGTAGAGAGTTCCAGTTATCAATGGCACGGTTTACAAAAGAATATTTACCATAATTTGTTCGCTGTGGTCGGCCCTTAACTTTGAAAGGATGATCGCTCCTACCCATGTAAGTGGGCTTTCCCAATCGTTTGCTAAGCTCACCCCATGCTGGTTGATTTGTATACGTGTTGTACATAGCGTAGAGTCTAGATTTCATCCTCCTAGCCTCCAGTGATTCCCACCCAAGTTTCTTTAACATACGGCTCACACTGCTCCTGGGATTAAAGTCACTGAGCACAAATCTAGCGGCCTTTCTTTGTACCATTTCCAACTCATTGATGAGCCCTACTTGATATGGATCCCAAACCGCCGAGGCATATTCCAGAATAGGTCTTACAAGTGACAAATAGCCTAATTCTTTAGCAGAGGTACTACTTCCTTTTAATACCCTCATTACAAAGTGCAGGGATTTGTAAGCTTTTGAAACTACACATCCTACATGACTACTCCATTTCATATCATTCCTTACGTGAACGCCCAAATATTTGCAAGAATCTTCTTCTACAAGTATTTCCGAGCCAATGTTATATTGAAAATCCTGCCTTCGCACTTTCCCTATTTTTAAGAGACTACATTTTCTTGTGTTTATTTTCATTTTATTTACAATCGCCCACTTATAGACCAGGTTCAGGTCCTCTTGCAGCACTGCATTGTCTTGTGAGTCGTGTATCTTTCGATATATTACACAATCATCCGCAAACAATCGACAGTCACTGCGAATTCCATTTGGTAAGTCATTTATAAACGCCAAAAACAACAAAGTTCCGATTACGCTGCCCTGAGGGATACCCGACGTTACGGTAATTTCATCCGAGAATACGCCTTCAACTTTCACTTTCTGGGAACGACCCGTCAAAAATTCTTGGATCCATAAAATAGGTAAGTAGCATAATAAAATACATGATTAGTATGCGGCAGCAAGTCCTAGTAGAGGATCCTAGACCCCAGAGGCTCACGCTCTTCTTACTGAGAGTCCACGGCACAATTGCTCCATTATCAAACTAATAATGAGTTCAAATAAAAATGAAAACATGTTAAAATAAAATGTAATGAAACAAAACAAAATAAATAAAACGAAACACAATAAAAGGTATTGAAATGAAATAAAATAAATTAAATATGGAATTACATAAAATAGAATGAAAAAATCATAATAAAATTAAATAATGTTAAATAAAATCAAAATAAAGATAACAAATAAAAAATTAAATAAATTAGTATCAAATAAAACAAAATGAAGTAAAATAAAATACAAGAAAATTCAAATAGTTCCGTGAAGAACTAAATAGCAAGTCTCCAAAACTTGTCAAGAGTTTTACAAAAATTTCCAAAACTTGTCAAGATTTTTACAAATGTTTCCTAAACTAGTCAAGAGTCTTAAAAATATTTCCAAAACTTGTCAAGAGTTTTACAAATATTTCCAAAACTTGTCAAGAGTTTTACAAATATTTCCAAAATTTATCAATAGCTTTTAAAAAATTGTCAAGCGTTTTTGAATTCCTTCCCGAACTGATCGAGGGTTTTAGAAATATTTCCAAAACTTGTCAAGGGTTTTACAAATATTCCTAAAACTTATCGATTTTTTTTAAAATCCCAAGACTCATCAAGAGTTTTAGAATTCATTCCAAAACTTGACAAGAGTCTTATAATTCATTCGAAAACTGATCGAGGGATTTAGAAATATTTCCAAAACTTGACTAGGGTTTTACAAATATTCCAAAACTTGTCCAGCGTTTTAGAATTCATTCCAAAACTGATCGAGGGTTTTAGAAATATTTCCAAAACGTGTCAAGAATTTTACAATTCATTTCAAAACGTGTCAATGGTTTTACAAACATTTCCAAAACTTATCAAGAGTTTACAAATGTCACAGCAGGCAGTGTGAGTTTTTCATTACATCATTAGCGTCGAAGTTGATATTACGGTATTTCCCGGGTGAGGCCTTTTAACCCTTATGCACCCTGAGGTTCCCAGTATGTCCTATGTAGACGTGATCGTATTCAAGGCACAGGACACTATTGCTTGAATTTGACCGTTCTGGAAAGGCAGAGCAAATTGGGTGGAGCTCCAGGGAGCGCTTTATGTCGCTGAACCAGACACCGAGATTGCATTGAGCGAGGACGATGGCAAAGCGCATCTTGGTTCTTGATTACTGGGCAGTTAAAATACATTGTTTCTTACCATCGTAACGGTCTCTCTTGCCCTAATTCTTTTTCAGAATCACGCGTTACGGGAAGTGTCTATCAGTCAAATGATCATCTCGGAGGTTGGTCAGATCCTCATAAAGGACCATCGTATGCTTTGCGTCTTGAAGATCCCTAAAGCATAAGGCTGCCCTATAATGAGGCATATTAGAGAAGGTGGGTAGTTTGTAATTGCTTTTCCCACTGAGCCATGAGTAGCATACTTCACAACATTCGCAGACACCGAGTCTGTATCAAATGCCATTCGCTAGCACCACTGATACCTCAGACACCATACAGCCGTGATGGTGCAATGGTAAAACTGCTTGCTTCTCACCAAGGTGGATCGGGTTCGATTCCCGTTCAATGTATGTGAGATTTTGCAAGAGAAGTACCACGTCCTGTGGTTGGTGTTCCACGTAAAAGTGGAGGACCCGTGGATCTTGACCATGACATTAACTAAAAGCGTCCTTCCTTCAGACACCATCAGGTCCATGAATATGACTGGAGCATCGGTAAAGAGGTTCAGTGAAACAGTAGGCCTTACACTAACCAAATGTTACTTGATGGTAGTGGTCAGACAGCGTGCATTACCTCGTCCCTTCCAGCTAATACGGGATATCGATCTCAATGAAGAAATAGTCTACCTAGGAGTTCGCATTTCCACTAAGGGAAACTGTGAGGGAGAAATTAAAAGAAGAATACGTATTAAGAAAGCACTGTCTAGTCTAACAAGATCATCATATTTCCAAGGAAACAAACAGCGACTGGTATTTCCTATCGGCACGAATGTCTCTGAGTCCTGGGCCATAAATGCTGCATTCCGTAGGAGAATCGAAGCCTTCGAGCTGACGTGTTATCGAAGAATGCTACGAATTTCGTGGGTATCAAGAAGAACAAATACATCTATTCTGAAGGAGCTAAGGATTGCTCCTAAAGCACGCTTACTCCTAAACATCCAAAGGCAAATGTTGAGGGTTTTCGGCCATGTCATCCGGCAAGACGGCATTTAGTAGTGTAGCATCCAGGGTAAAGTTGAGGGGTCGTGCCCTGAACCGGTACCTTGACCAGATAAAGAGTCTGACTAATCTGCCACTTCAGAAATTAATGCACACAGCAGAAGAGCGCGGTGTATGGCGGGATATTGTTAACAGAATTGCTTGAAGAGTCACAACGTTCGAAATGGAGTTACGACCAAGAAGAAGAATCGGGAAAGAGCCACAATTTGCTCTAGCCTGTTCCTATACTCTGCATATATCAAGATTCAGCCGCAGCCTGGAGGAGGTACCAAATTTGTAGTGTTGTTGTTGTTCATTTGAGGGGTTTGGACATGGCGTGTGAAAAGAGAACATTTTGGGATAACCTGTCTTGTTGTGGTGTATGTAGTAGCGTGTATTTGCAATTCACGTAGGTATTGGGAAGGAGGTGACTGTAGCCTTAAATAACCAACCATTCCGGAATTTTTGTTTCGAGTAAAAGTGATTTAAGTATTTGAAAGGTTAATGCTGGTTCCGTAGTGATGAACTAATTAGTACTAATTGTGGCAAAAGTTCTGCCTAATCAATAAATTTTATTTTAATAAATGATCACTTTGTGGTCATTGGGGACATGTTTCGAGGCCTAATCATTTTGGCCACTTCATCAGCCGATATAGATGAAAAACGTCACAGTAACGTCTACAAACCACAATGTAGCGTGTGTTTATCTTTAAATTTATTATAGTCACAGCATATTTTCAGAAGAATTGGACCACATAACAATTACCCAAACGAAGAACGCCCAATAGAGTATATATAAAAATGAAAGTTTGTCTGTTCTTTTTTTCTGAATTTCTAGGGAAATTTGAGTTATTATCGCGTTTCAGACTGTTTTATGATGGATGCGCGCGAACATAAAATTTTTGTCTGTCTGTATGTCTGTTTGTTTGTCTGTCTGTCTGTTGGTGGACAATTTTGTTCCCTTATACCTCGAGAATGGCTGGGTGGATCAACGTAAAATTTGGTACAGATATCCTTCAGAGGCACGACACTAATCATTGATGTAACTCTTCTCTGTACCTCTCATAAAAGAGGGCCTACCCCATTAAAATACCTGCTGAAATAGGCGTAGAAGGGCGAGACAAAGCTCATTTTCAGCCCCTCAATGTGAGAAACGAACCACATTTTAAGGCCCTTACACCAACAGTTTTTGAGATATTCCCAGAAAATTAATTTTATTTAATATATGCGTTGCAATGCCAATCAAAGAAAGTGCTGGCGTTGTAATTTTGTTTTTTGAAGTGCGTTTGCATACACAATACGTTTTTCGATTTCCGTTAACTGCCACTAAACTATAGTATAATGGATTTACTAATTTAGAAACATTCGTGGGAGCGTGCACAACAACTCACCAAAATTTCATCGAAATCGGATGAATGCCATTTGAACGAATACGGGATTTGATTAAACGACTCGTGCGCTGTCACTCATTCGTGGAGTCTACTCGTGCGCTACCTTCTGTGAAATGGATTTACTAAGTTAGAAATGTTCACATAAGTGTACACAACAACTCATCAAAGTTTCATCGCAATCGATGAATGGTATATGAACGCATACGGAATTTTGTTGAAACGCTTCGAGCGTCGTCACTCATTTGTTGCATCTACGCGTGCGCTACCTATTGTGAAATGGATTTACTAAGTCGAAAACCTTCCCTGGCTTGTACGCAACAACTCTTTAACGTTTCATGGCAGTCGGATGAATGGCATCTGAACGCATACGGGATTTTGCTGAAACGCTTCGCGCGTCGGCACACATTTTTGCATCTACTCGTGCGCTACCTATTGTGAAATGGATTTACTAAATCAAAAAACCTTCCCTGGCGTGTACACAACAATTCACCAAAGTTTCATCGCAATCGAATGAATGGCATATGAACGCATAAGGGATTTTGTTTAAACGATTCACGCGAGATCACTTATTTGTTGAATCTACTCGTGCGCTACCTATTGTAAAGTGCATGTACTAAGCCAGAAACCTTTCCTAGAGTGTATACAAAAATTCACCAAAGTTTCATCGCAATCGGATGAATGATATATGAACGCATACGGAACTTTGTGAAACGATTCGCGCGCTATCGCTCTTTATTTCAATCTAATCGTGCGCTAACTATTATAAAATGCGTGTACTAAGCCAGAAACCTCCCCTGGCGTGTAAACAATATATCGCCCAAGTTTTATCGCTATCTTACGAATGGTATATGACCGCATACGCGACTTTATTTATCATCGCTATCGGACAAATGGTATATGAACGCATACGGGAATTTATTGAAACACTTCGAGAGTCGTCGCTCATTGTTGAGTCTACACGTGCGCTACCTATTGTAAAATTGATTTACTAAGCCAGAAACGTTTCTAGGTGAGTACTCAACATCTCACCCATGTTTCATCGCAATGGAATGAATGGTATGTGAACGCATACGGACTTTATAGAAACGCTTCGAGCGTCGTCGCTCATTTGTTGATTCTACTCGTGCGCTATTTATTGTAAAATGGATTTACTAAGCCAGAAACCTTCCTTGGAGTGAACTCAACATCTCACCCAAGTCACTTCGTAATCGAATGAATGGTATGTGAACGCATACGGTACTTTATTGAAACCCTTCGGGCGTCGTCGCTCATTTGTTGAGTCTACACGGGTGCTACCTATTGTAAAATGGACTTACGAAGCCAGAAACCTTCCTTAGAGTGTACTCAATATCTCACTCAAGTCTCATCGTAATCGATTGAATGGTATGTGAACGCATACGGTATTTTATAGAAACGCTTCACGCGTCGTCGCTCATTTGTTGAATCTAGACGTGCGCTACCTATTGTAAAATTGATTTACTAAGCCAGAAACGTTTCTTGGAGAGTACTCAACATCTCACCCAAGTTTCATCGCAATCGAATGCATGGTATGTGAACGCATACGGACTTTATAGAAACGCTTCACGCGTCTTCGCACATTAGTTGAATCTACTCGTGCGCTACTTATTGTAAAATGGATTTACTAAGCCTGAAACCTTCCTTGTAGTGTACTCAACATCTCACCCAAGTCACATCGTAATCGAATGAATGGTATGTGAACGCATACGGTACATTATTGAAACCCTTCGGGCGTCGTCGCTCATTTGTTGAGTGTACACGTGCGCTACCTATTGTAAAATAGACTTACTAAGCCAGAACCCTTCCTTGGAGTGTACTCAACATCTCACCCAAGTTTGATCGCAACCGGATGAATGGTATGTAAACGCATACGGGATTTTATTGAAACGCTTCGCGCGTCGTCGCTCATTTGTTGAATCTACTCGAGCGCTACCTATTATAAAATTGATTTACTAAGCCAGAAACCTTCCTTGGAGTGTATTCAACTTCTCAACCAAGATTCATCGTAATCGAATGAATGGTATATGAACGCATAGGTGACATACACACATACCCACCCACAGACAAACTATCTCGTAACATTGATTTTTAGCCTATTTTCAATTTTGAATAAAAAAACAAGATGTTCAGTAAAGAACATATAGCCTACTTTCTCCTAAGTGCATGGGTATTGTTATAACTCTTTGTCCTTTTCAAGGAGTATAATTGAATGTTGGTTGTAGTAGCTTCTTGAAATACAACGTGCTATAGGGATATTAATCATGAATATGAGGTGCCTTTTGCTAGTGCTACCTCTGTAAAAAAAATCATTCAATTCGGTTTCACCGTGTTTGAATTGATCTGGGGAATGGATTTGCACACATACATGGCCGCTATTTGCAAACTATTGGGCTGATGACCTTGTAGTCAGTCATAAGATGCTTTCCACAAAAAGGCATGTTGTTGCAAAATCCGGTAGAGATCAAATTATTAGGATGGTCGAAATTTGATTTAAGCTTTTAACATTTGGGTGGCCGTCATTCCGTTTCCGTCAAGATGGCGGCGATATAAAACATGACACTGAGGTGCCTTTTGCTAGTGCTACCTCTGTACGAAATTTCGATCAATTCGGTTTCACCGTGTTTGAATTGATAGGGGGAATCGATTTGCACACATACCTGGCCACCATCTGCAAACTATTGGGCTGATGATCTAGCAGTTTGGTCAGAATATGCTTCCCACATAAAGATTTGTTGTTGCAAAATTTGGTAGAGACTAGATTATTAGGTTGGTCGTAATTACATTTTAGCCTTTAACATTTGGGTGGCCGCGATTACGTTTCCGTCAAGATGTCGGTTATATAAAACATGACACTGAGGTGGCCTTTTCTAGTGCTGCCTCTGTACCAAATTTCGTTCCATTCGGTTTCACCGTGTTCGAATTAACAGGGGGAATCGATTTTCACACAAAGATGGCCGCCATCCGCCAAATACTAGGCTAATGACCTAATAGTTTGGTCAAAGGATGTTCCCTCCAAAATGGTATGTTGATGCAAAATTTGGTAGAGATCGGATGATTAGGTTAATCGTAATTTGATTTAAGCTTTGAACATTTGTGTGGCCGCCATTACGTTTCCGTCAAGATGGCGGTGATATAAAACATGACACTGAGGTGCCCTTTGCTAGTGCTACCTCTGTACCAAATTTCATTCCATTCGGTTTCACCGTGTTCGAATTAATAGGGGTAATCGATTTTGACACAAAGATGGCCGCCATCCGCAAACTATTAGGCTAATGACGTAATAGATTTGTCAAAGGATGCTCCCTTCATAAAGGTATGTTGTTGCAAAATTTGGTAGAGATCGGATGGTTATGTTAGTCGTAATTTGATTTAAGCTTTGAACATTTGGGTGGCCGCCATTACGTTTCCGTCAAGATGGTGGCGATATAAAACATGACACTGGGGTGCCCTTTGCTAGTGCTACCTCTGTACCAAATTTCATTCCATTCGGTTTCACCGTGTTCGAATTAATAGGGGTAATCGATTTTGACACAAAGATGGCCGCCATCCGCAAACTATTAGGCTGATGACCTATTAGTTTGGTCAAAGGATGCTGCCCCCATAAAGATCGGATGATTAGGTTAGTCGTAATTTGATTTAAGCTTTGAACATTTGTGTGGCCGCCATTACGTTTCCGTGAAGATGGCGGCGATATAAAACATGACACTGAGGTGTCCTTTGCAAATGCTACATTTGTACCAAATTTCGTTCAATTTGCGCTCACCGTGTTCGAATTGATAGGGGGGGACAGACATTCAGAGTACACACACTCACACACACACACACACATACACACACATACACACACACAGACAGACACACTTTTTTTTCGCCTTGTAGTGATCTCATAAGTCTACTTTCATTTTTTGCAAAAATCGAAAGTAGGCTAAAAATAGGCTTATGAGATCACCTTTTGTCCGTGTGTGTGTGTGTGTGAGGTGTGTGTGTGTCCCCCCCTAATAAATTCTAAACGGCTGGAGCGATTTCAATGAAACTCGGTAAGTTCATAGCACTATTCCGGGCGACCCCGACCGTGCCCTTCAAATTTTGTAACGTCTCACCAATCCAACATGGCGGCTGTGAGAAATATTTCACCAGCATTCAATATCTCCGAAACTATTCCCGATATCACCCTGGAATTTATTACGGTGATAAAGGATACTCGAAGTTCACCTATGTGACTTTTGAAAAACTGGTAACTACAAAACCAACATAGCGGCCACACGAATTTGCGACTTTTAAATAGACGTTTCTCGCGATTTAACCATCCAAACGCAATAAAACTTGGTACAGTATATGTTTATGAGCATTGTTATGCACCGACATCTAACTTCGTTCAATTGTTTACATAACCACAAGATGGCGGATGTACGAAGTATTTCACTGTCATTCTATATCTCTGAAACTATTAGCGGTATCACCCTGAAATTTTGTACGGAGATAAAGGGCACTACTGGAAGTTCATCTATAAGAATTTCAAAAACCGGTTAACTACAAAACGAACATGGCGGCCAAGCGAATTTGAAAAGTTTAAATAGACTTGACTTGCGATTTAATGTTCCAAACGCAATGAAATCTGGTACTGGAAATGTTTATACACATTGTAATGCACTGGTATCTAACTTAGTTCAATTGTTTACATAACCTCAAGATGGCGGCTGTGCGAATTTTAAAATTATTTTTTTCTATTTCTTATGTTGTAATCATGCGATCGAAGTGAAAGTTTGAGCAATGAACCTACGCAATACTTTTCCTTTAATGGTACATGACTATGTGGCCTATACATTTAACAATCCAACGTGGCGACCATCCGAAATATTTAGACGGCTCTGAATATCTACGAATCTATTATAGCAATCAAACTGATTTTTTTATGTTCATAGGAGCTATGAACTTAAGTTCACCTATAGGACTTTAAATAACCTGGTGATCACATATCCAACATGGCGGCGACGCGAAGTATAAACATTCACATGGACGTTTCCCGCAATTTAACCATCCGAGTGCAGTGAAACTTGGTAGAGTAAATCCTTATACGAATGTTAATCCACTGGCATCTAATTTATTTCAATTGTTTCCATAACCACAAGATGGCAGCTGTGCGAAATTTTAAAATCTCCTTGTTATTTCTTGTATCCTAATCATGAGATTGAAATCTGAATGCTACACGTACACAATAATCTTCATGTAACAGTACATAACTCTAGGACCTACATATATAAAATCCAACATGGCGACCATCCGAAATATTTAGTCGGTTCTCAATATCTACGAATCTATTACAGCAATCAAACTGAAATTTTGTATGTAGATAGACGCAATTAACATAAGTAGGATATATGAAAATAGGCGGTATAGTTCTTCACGGAACTACTTGTTTTATATATAGACAATAATGAAAGAAAGCAAGTCGGTAAGCATGGCAACTGAAACTCACAGGTCCATCTATTGCTGTAAGACGCAATACCATTCCATTTATTCCATTACTGAGATAGTTTGCAAACGGCTATAAGGTTATAACGGAACTAAATTGAGCTGTAAAATTCATCAATACATATAATGCGCTTAGGGGGTTCAAGGGGTACGCTAGAATTTTTTTCACGCAATTTACACGTGCTGGTGTGGTAAGTAAGGTCTATTATATCCCTATCCCTATATTGATATTATTATAATTAATGTTATTATACTACGGCCTACAACGACGAGACAAAGCTTAGTTTCAGGCCCTTGGTGTCAGAAACAAAACTTGGGGCCCCTAAACAGCCGTTACGGGTCCCCAAAAACTAAATTTTAAGGCTCTAAATCTAAGAGTTTCTGAGATATTCGCAGAAAACTAATTTCATTTAATAAACTATTGTAGGAATGCAAGCCACTAACCATGACAACAGTGTCTCAAAAAGTTACATCCAACTTTCCATCTATTTCTGCAAGAAGTAATGCCACTCCATTTATTAAATTTCTGTGAAAGTTTGCAAATGGCTATAAGGTCATCACGGAACCAACAAAAACTGTAAAATCCATCAATGCGCTTAAGGGGGATCAAGGGATACCCTAGATTTTTTCACAAGTCTTAAACGTGCGATATGTCGTACAGAAGGTCTGTTATATCTTCAAACAGGAACATTATTTTCAAAAATTCCTGAATTGAAATAGTTTATTTTTTATTTTATTTTTTTGCTTTTAGGAATTTGGGCCATTGGAGGCTAAACAACCTGAATTTTCATGCACCACAAGCCTTTATAATTTATTAAAGGGGTCTTCCTCTGGATGCGGACTTGACACAACAGTGAGGGTCAATTTTTATGTGACGTGTATTGCGTTTCTTCAATGAGGTTATCAATTTTATTTTCACTTCAGGAAGTACACGTTAGGCATATTAAGTTTTTAAGAGCATATTTCAACTAATAATTTTTCTTTGTCGACAAACAGGTTCCAAGCCCCTAACCATTGCAACAGTAGCTCAATTGATTACGTTTGGTTATTAATACCGAAGACCGTTCGAAGAGCGGGTACTTCTGCTAGTATACAAGATAAAGTGACATTTTAGAGTTTAATCATATTGTGTTTAGATTTCAAATTTCAACTATTCCTTTCTTTCTTTCTTTCTTTCTTTCTGTCTTTATTTTCTTAATTTTATTCATTCACTTAAAAACTTACATGAAAATGACCACGTTAGCCCTATTCCTTTTTGATGTTTTATTATAATTAACAATTTATTACCTTAAGTCAATATTCAGTACATTAAAACTGTGACCTTCTTCAGTGTGGTATAGGTGATGATGATGATAATTGTTGTTTTAAGGGGCCTAACATCGAGGTTATCGGCCCCTAGTGTGGTATAGGATAAGTAACTGTGTAGTAACATTCAACTTAATAAAAATTTTGCCATATTAGAAGATACTATAAATATTTTTGTTCCAAAAGCTCACAGAGTCAAAATTCAAAAACCAGATCTGTTGCAAAAATATTTTTTATGCTTTATTAACAAAATTTTTGTAACAGATCTGGCTTTTGAAATTGTACTCTGTGAGCTTTTGGAACAAAAATATTTATAGTATCCTCTTTTTTTTTCGAATTTGGCCAACTATGGACCACAAAGAGCTTAAGACTTTTTGGCTTTTCTTCTTTTCTGCAAGGCTGGCTGCGTGGCTCAGGGGTAACGTTCTCGCTTGCTGGGCCCAAGGTTGCAGGTTCGTATCCTGGCGCAGTCAGCTGGCATTTGAGGGGGCGCAAATGCGAGGGAGCAGTGTCCGTAGATTTACTGGCACGTTAAAGATCCCCTTCGGGGCAAAATTCCGGCACCCCGGCGTCTCTAAAAGCCAGTGTAGTTAAAAGGGACGTAACACCAATAACAAAAAAAATAACTTTTCTGCTCCCAGAACCTCTTCATGCGTTCGCTTCTTTTCTTTCTCTCCTCATCGGAAATGATCCGTTTGTGCCTCCTCATTGTTGGTTTCTCCTGAAAAGCTTTTATACTGTCTACTCCCCTTCTAAACTCTCTTCTGTTGTGGACAATCTGTAGTGTGATTCCAACTTCTTCCGCATTCCTTTTCACCTCATCTACCCATTTAGATGTGGCCTTTAACCCCAAGATGTAGTTGAAGATCTTTTAGGTCAGTCTGCATTCATCCTTTCTGTGTAGGTGTCCGTAGTACTTCAACCTCCGCTTCCTCATTGTGGCCGTGATCTTCTCAAGGTATTTGCATAGTTCTTCGTTTTCCTCATCCACCAAGTCCCATCAGCAGTTTTCTGTTGTCCGAGTATTTTCCGCAATATCCTCCTTTCTTTCTTTTCTAGTTCTTGAAGCTCCACAGTTGTATATTACTGCACAGTTACTTATCCTTTACCACGCTGAGGATGGTAGCATTACCCGTCGTGGCTTCGCCCGCGAATATTCTAGTTGTAAAGAGTACACTTAGCAAAATCTCAATCATGAATGCTATGACTGATTTATCCTTGGTATGAATAATCAGACTTTATCAATTCAGCTACTGGTGCAGTGGTTAGGGGTTTGTCATTCCTTCATCTAATATATAAAAGTGAAAGTCTGTATGTATGTATGTATGTATGTGGGTTGGTTCCGTATACAAATCAACACCGTTCCACCAATCTCAACCATATTTTGCAAACACATAGTTTAGGACCCAGAAGGAACCGCTGGCTACATGAATTTTCGATAGTCTTTCTCATTCTTCTGATTTCGGTCCTTTTGTACTCGAGCAAAGGCTAATATAAAGTCACAAAATATACTCATGAAAGAATGGCAAGGCAGATCATTTCCATGGCAACATAGCTCAAGTCGAGACACGGCCGACCGGATACGAGTTGCGCTCTGCACTACCGGTATAGAAAATGAGGATCTTTACTTGAAATCCCTTTAGTTACTCAACTGCTCACACAACACTGTCAACCGAGTATAGCATAACAAAGACTTTTCACTATCTACCAGATATTTGTCAAATACCACTCACTCATTCATTCATCACGAAATCTCAGAAACCACCGAACGGATTGGAATGAAATTTGGTGTGCAGCTTCCACAAGGGCCGCAAACGCCCACTAAGAAAGGATTTTTGGACATGCTGGTTCTAAAGGGGTGTTAAGGGGGTAGACCTGCATTTCATTGAATAGCAATATCTCCCGATTGGTTTCATTGGGGATGTGATACTCGGCATATAAATTCATCATTAAAAATAAGAAGACACGTGTCTGAGGGTTTTTCGATGTGGTGTATATTATGAGGTGAAAGGGGTGAAAAGTGGGGGGTTGAAAGATTCCTAACGGAGCGTGTATCTCTTAAACGACATAGACGAGGAGTTTGAAACTCAGCGAAAAAAAAAACAGCATAAAAAATAAGTAAATAGATGTTTGACCGTTTTTTTTTTCATAAATCCAATTTAAGGGGCCCATGGGAAGGGGTGTAATTCTGGGGGGAAAACAAGAAAGATTGACTGACTCACTCACTCATTAAACTCAGAGGGAAAAACTGCTTTAAAGTAAGTAAAAAACTGTTCGACAGTTTTTTTTTTCATAAATCAAATTTAAGGAGTTTGAAACTCAGCGAAAAAAAAATCAGCTAAAAAAATAAGTAAATCGGTGTTCAACCGTTTTTGCATATATTAATTTAAGGGGCCAACGGGGTGTGGTGAAATTCTGGGGGAAAAAATGAGAGAAAGTGTCCTAACTGACTGACTAACTCACCCACTCATCAAAATCAGGGGAAAAAGACAGCTTAAAAAATAAGTTAATAGGTGTTCAAGCGTTTTATCATCAATCCAATTTAAGGGGCCCATGGGGAAGGGTGAAATTCTGGCAAAAATAATTGAAAGAAAATGTCCTGTCTGACTCACTCACTCATCACGCCCAGCGAAAACTATTGAAGTTGGAAACATGAAATTTTGGGAATATGTTCGCTGTATGTCGAAAACGTCAACTAAGGAATGATTTTCGTTTATTCGGATTTTAAAGAGGTGTTAAGGGGGTAAACGTGCATTTCATTGAATAACGATATGTCATGAGTTGTTTCTTTGGGGATGTAATATTCGGTATATAAACTAATCATTAAAAATAATCAGACTTGTCTAAGGGTTTATCGATGTGGTGTATATTATGATGTGAAAGGGGTGAAAATTGGGGGTTGAGGGATTCTTAACGGAGCGTGTATCTCTTAAACGACATAGGCGAGAAGTTGGAAATTCGGCGGGAAAAAACGGCTTAAAACATAAGTAAATAGGTGTTCGACCGTTTTTTCATAAATCCAATTTAAGGGGCCCTTGGAGAGGGGTGAAATTCTGGGGAGAAAACAGGAAAGAAAGTGTCCTAACTCACTCACTCATCAAACTCAGGGGGGAAGAACAGCTCAAAAGTAAGTAAATAGGTGTTCGACCGTTTTTTTTTTCATAAATCCAATTTAAGGGGTTCATGAGAGGGGTGAAATTCTGAAAAATAAATGAAAGAAAATGTCCTGACTTACTCACTCACTCATCATCGCCCAGCCAAAATTATTGAAGTTAGAAACATGACATTTTGGGGCTATGATTGTTGTATGTCGAAAACGTCCACTAAGGAAGGATTTTTGGATATTCAGATTCTAAAGGGGTATTAAGGGGGTAGACTTGCATTTTGAATAACAATATCTCCCGATTGGTTTCCTTGGGGATGGGATACTCGGCATATAAACTCATCATTAAGAATATGCAGACATATGTCTAAGGGTTTATCGATATGGTGTATATTATGAGGTGAAAGGGGTGAAAAGTGGGGGTTGAAAGATTCCTAACGGAGCGTGTATCTCTTAAACGACATAGGCGAGGAGTTTGAAACTCGGAGGAAATCAATCAGCTTAAGGGACACTGGGACTGAAATTTTCAAATTCTATATAAACTGAGGTACAGCTTTGAAATTTTATATGGTTATGAATAGTCATATTATTAACCACTGTGGGAAACGTGAGCATTGTAAGTTGATTAGTTCTCCAGATATTAATTATTTTGTACATTTATTGTGCTAATTATTCAAGTTTTATAAAGGTCAGCCGCGTTAAAAAAAACAAGATAGTGTAACTTTTAGGTAATATTCTGTTGCACTATAACAATTGGAAGAAACCTACGGATCCGATTTTGAATTGCATTAATGAGGGCCAAGAAATTAATTTTTTTCCATATCCAAGTTTTTTTCTACAAAAAAATCGTATTTTTTCCAGTTTGAATTTTTTTTGCAGCCATACCAAAAGTGCAATCTAAAAAACGATCCGCAGGTTTATAGTCATTGCAATGAAGATAATAAATTCCCATTTTGAAAGCAATATCATAAGATTTATGACGCGAGTAACATTTTGAATGCCTGAAAAAGTGAATCAGAGAAAACAGCAATTTTCTAAAATGATGCACAATTTACAAGGTTTCAGCTTACCAATGACATTAGGATTGTCCTACAGCATAGGTGACACCCTCCTTCTTCTGTTTTGCAGCCTCCTCCTTCATTTCCGTCAGTTTCACCTTCCGTCGACATGCCTTTCACTTCTCCAATTATGACCGCGGACTTACATACTTCCTGCGACTGACACATCTTTCAAGTGTTTGTGCTGTGACATGAGATAATGAAGTTAGTCTTATTCCTGATTTCAACTCTGTTGTTGCACTACACCCCATGTTGAATTCTGCTACAGAATTACTAACAGCAATTTCAAGTATCTTCCGTGAAATAATAATCTCCTTTGGTCACTTCCTCCAGATAACAGAACGCAGTGACTCATTCTGATTTTCAGTAGCACCACGGATGCATCTGGATAGTAGCTCATCTGATGCCAGCCTTTGATAAACAGGCATAATCTTGACAACTAAGGGTTCATAAAGTTCTACAGCCATTTTGTCATGACTCTGTGGTGTTTTACCAGCTGTGATACTTCGATTGTAGATACACCAAGACTCAGAACCTTCAGGACACTTACTGTGCTGGGGCGTTTAAAGGACACACCGTGCATTTTAAAGCTACGCCAGGGCTTTAAAAATGGCGGAATTCGGATAAAAACACTGCTATATGATCCGCAGGGGATAGGGGTGTATTAATATGGAAAAAACCGAAAATCGACATTTTCCACAAATTTCACTAAAATTTCAGTCACATGAATAAATAATTAAAATAAATAGGTGTTCGACCGTTTTTTCATAAATCCAATTTAAGGGGCCTATGGAGAAGGGTGAAATTCTGGAAGAAAAACGTCCACTAAGGAAGGAATTTTGGATGTTCACTCTCATCGACCAACCAAAACTATTAAAGTTAGAAGAATTATATTTTGGGGATATGTTTGTTGTAAGTCGAAAACGTCTACTAAGGAGGGATTTTTGGATATTCAGGTTCTAAAGGGGTGTTAACGGGGTTAAACCTGCATTTCATTGAATAACAATATGGCACGACTATGGCACGAGCAAAGCGAGACTAAAAATGAGATGGTGTGAGTCTGTGTATTACTCAATCACGCAAGTACCACTGGTCCGATTTACATGAATTTTACATGGAAGTAGCTGATTTACCTGATTAACATATAGGCTACTTTGATTTCAATACTTTGCACAATTTAAAGATGGCGACCATTTTAGTGATGTCACTACACCCTTTGGTTTCAAACTTTCATATTTCCATTTCAAATAAAAAGAAAACGCTAAGAAATAGCAAACTTTTGATGGGATATACGAGGTTTAAAACTACATTTTCTTTCCGAAAGGTATCTCCAACGGTTAGCGAGTAAAACCTAAATTAGTGCTATAAACCACGGTCAACGCCGAGCGGTGTAGTTGGACAAAATGTTCCATCCTTAATCTCCCTCTACGCAGAACCCAGCCTATCCCCTGTTTTAACTGTCACCTTCACATTTTAATTTATTTATGACGCGTAGCGAAGCACGGGTACTTCAGCTAGTCTCTATATACTGTACAGTGTGGTACGCCAGCCCCTTATTTTTTTTGGAGGAAGGCAACCCAACTAACGCGTATATCACAGTCATCCTAAAAACATTAGTACCTGTTCCTTTACGTCCATTGTACAACTTTACCGTTGAGTACATCCTCGCGAATATAGTAGAAATTAATAGTGGCAGTTTTCTTTCAATGACCTCAAATATAATGCATGATTGAAACGATTAGAGCTCTAACACATGCTTACGTTTTGACAGGAAGTGTCTACGAATAGATTCAATGCGTGCCAGCAATATACCATGGTTCTCGGTAGCTACGGTGGCTATATCAAGAGTAGCGTCAACGAAGTCGCATTGTAGTAGGTTCGGATCTTGAATTAGTACTTTTTTTTTTGCTTAATGTCGTTTATTGTGGATGTATTATGGACGCATATCTATCTGTTCCAACGAGTGATTTTTTATTTGGTCCTCAAAAGGACCGTACTTATCCGATGGTACGCAGCCAGATTGGACGACGACATAATGATCTGTAGAACTAAAGCAAGGTAGCCTATCCTGTATATTCAAGGTAGCAAGTGTTCGAAATTTTGACCACCTTTGTTTAAAGGAAAACTCCGACTCACTCAGACGACCCACATAACAAATAAATAACTACATCAGACCGAAACTATAATTTCTTTCAACGGCGTCTGTGCGAAAAGCGCTTGCTATACGCTTACAGTAATAGTTAGTTAGTTAGTTAGTGAGGTTTTAAGGGGCGGAACTATGAGGTCATCTGCCCCAAACCTACAGTAAATACAGATAATTGTGACATTATTGGTTTTACGTCCCTTTTAACTGCTCTGGCTTTTAGATACGCCGGGGTGCTGGAATTTTGCTCGGAAGGGGATCTTCAACGTGCCAGTAAATCTACTGACACGGCTCCCTCGCATTTGCGCACCCTCAAATGCCAGCTGACTGCGCCAGGATACGAACCTGCAACCTTAGGCACAGCAAGCGAGAACGTTACCGCTGAGCCTCGCAGCAAGCCAGTAATTACAGAACGTGTCATATTATTATAAATATTGAACTATTAAAATTCTAATTATCACGAATAGAGTCGCCTCCGTTGCGTAGTAGTCAGCGTGATTAGCTGCCACCCCGGACGTCCTGGGTTCGATTCCCGGCTTTGCCATGAAATTTGAAAAGTGGTCTGAGGACTGGGACGGGGTCTACTCCGTCTCGGGTGGTCCAAATAAATAGAGGGGGATCGATTCCCACCTCAGCCATCCTCAAAGTGGTTTTCCGTGGTTTCCCACTTCGCCTTCGGGCAAATGCCGGATGTTACCTACCGTACGGCCACGGCCGCCTCATTACCTCTTCCTTGCCTATCCCTCCCTATCCTCCCCACCTTTCCCATCCCTCAAGATGTCCCTGTTCGCTTTTCAGGTGAGGCCACCTGCGCGAGGTGCTGATCCCACTTCCCCAGTTGTATCCCCAGACGAGATGTTTCAAGCTCCAGGTCACTGCCCGTAGAGGCGGTAATGATGGGATCCCTCGCTGAGTCTGTGGGAAAACCTAACCTAGAGGGTAAAATCGACTAAAAAATATTAATTATAACGAATAGTGTCCATCCATGGTTTAGAACAGGTTTTTTTTTTAAATGTATTTAGTCAATTTACCCTCTAGGTTGGTGGTTCCCACTGACTCAGCGAGGGAACTCACCTCTACCGCCTCTATGGGCAGTGTCCTGGAGCTTGGAACATCTGGTCGGGAGGGATACAACTGGGGAGGTGTGATCAGCACTTCGCCCAGGCGGCCTCACCTGCAAAGCAAACAGGGCCCTCATGAGGGATGGGAGATTGGGATGGATAGGCTAGGAAGAGGGAGGGAGGTGGCCGTGGCCTTACAGTAGGTACCATCCCGGCAATTGCCCGAAGACGAAGTGGGAAACCACGGAAAACCACTTCGAGGATGGCTGAGGTGGGAATCGAACCCCCTCTACTCATTTGGGCCACCAGAGGCTGAGTAGACCCCGTTCCAGTCCTCATACCACTTTTCAAATTTCGTGGCAGAGCCGGGAATCGAACCCAGGACCTCCGGGGCGGCAGCTAACCATGCTGACCGCTACGCTACGGAGGCGACATGGTTTAGAACAGTATTTAGGGAAAATAACCATTTAAATGAGACAAGAAAATAACTTTCCCTATCGTCTTCGTAGATAATGTGAACAGAACCAAGTTGAAATCTTGCTGTTCGAGGTAGGGAGGGTATAATAAAATAGTTAAAAAGAATTTAAAAAATCTGCCATTGGATGGTCTTGAACCCGGGATCTTCGAAAGAGCGAGCGGGCGCAATAACACTTGCACACATTTCCAACACACTCTGCAGGTTTTTGTTGCGCTTCTTATTAACGCGTATGGTAAAATATTCAATTATTACAGTTAGATCTTAAATATTGATTGGAATGCATTCGTTCAGTACCTGGCAGGTTTTCTAATTTACTTAAAGCAATTTTCGCGACCGCTTTGCGTTAATAAGGCGAAAGAACAGCAACTAATGCCCTCAAACGACAGCCCTTGGGTTTTATTTCATACAACTTAGCGTCCAAAATGCTAGCGTGTGATACACCTCGGTCATACAAGCAGGTGTACTGACGAAGAGAACAGAATTATACAGGATTTTGTACCAGCGATCACACCAGCTTCCTTGCCAGCGAGTGTCGTGTGATACGGGCCTAAAGATATGCTAAGACTTTTTGTTAAAATTTAATAACAAAACAAGATGTTCGGTAAAGAACGTATAGCCTACTTTCTCCTAAATACATGGGTATGGTTATAACCCTTTGTCCTTTTCAAGGAGTATAATTGAATGTTGGTTGTAGTAGCTTCTTGAAATACAACGTGCTTTACGGATATTATACATGAATATGATGTGCCCTTTGCTAGTGCTACCTCTGTAAAAAAAATCATACAATTCGGTTTCACCGTGTTTGAATTGATAGGGGGAATCGATTTGCACACAAACATGGCCGCTATCTGCACATTATTGGTCTGATGACCTTGTAGTGTGGTCAACAGATTCTCTATACATAAAGGTATGTCGTTGCAAAATTTGGTAGGGATCAGATTATTAGGTTGGTCATAATTTGATTCAAGCTCTTAACATTAGGATGGCCGCCATTACGTTTTCGTCAACATGGCGGCGATATAAAACATGACACTGGAGTGCCCTTTGCTAGTGCTACCTCTGTACCAAATTTAGTTCAATTCGGTTACACCGTGTTTAATTGATAGGGGGAATCAATTTGCACACATACATGACCGCCATCTGCAAACTAATGGGCTGATGACCTTGTAGTTCAGTCAAACGATGCTCGCCATACAAGTATACGTTGTTGCAAAATTTGGTAGAGATAGGATGATTAAGTTAGTCGTAATTTGATTTAAACTTTGAACATTTGGGTGGCCACCATTACGTCTCCGTCAAGATGGTGGCGATATAAAACATGACACTGAGGTGTTCTGCGCTAGTGCTACCTCTGTACCAAATTTCGTTCAATTCGGTTTCACCGTGTTTGAATTGATAGGGGGAATCGATTTGCATACTTGGCCGCCATATGCAAACTGTTGGGCTGATGATCTTGTAGTTTGGTCAAAATATGCTTCCCACATAAAGGTATGTAGTTGCAAGATTTGGTAGAGATCAGATTATTAGGTTGGTCGTAATTTGATTCAAACTCTTAACAATAGGATGGCCGCCATTACGTTTTCGTCAAGATGGCGGCGATACAAAACATTACACTGAGGTGTCCTTTACTAGTGCTACCTCTGTACCAAATATCGTTCAATTCGGTATCACCGTGTTTGAATTGATAGGGGGAATCGATTTGCACACATACATGGCCGCCATCTGCAAACTATTGGTCTGATTACCTTGTAGTGTGGTCAACAGACGCTCGCCATATAAATATATGTTGTTGCAAAATTTGGTAGAGATCGGATGATTAGGTTATTCGTAATTTGATTTAAGCTTTGAACATTTGGGTGGCCGCCATTACGTTTCCGTCAAGATGGCTGCGATATAAAACATGACACTGAGGTGCCCTTTTCTAGTTCTACCTCTGTACCAAATTTCGTTCAATTCGGTTTCACCGTGTTCGAATTGATAGGGGGGGGGGGGAGGGAGGGGCAGACATTCAGAGTACACGCACTCACACACACACACACACAATCACACACACACAACGTCACACACACGCAGACAGACACACGTTTTTTTGCTAATAATACAATGGGAATTTCTACGGAATACGTATACTTCGATGCAAGCACTGGCGATATGAATATCCTTCGATATGTTGTTGTTTTGTTTCATTTGAGGGCCTAGAACATTTAGCCATGTTTACTTGGGTGTGTGTGTGTGTGTGTGTGTGTAGAATTTGTCTGATAACCTGAGTTATTGCGGGCTTGTAATGATGTGTGTATTTGCAATTAAGGATTGGGAAGGAGGCGGCAGTGGCCTTAAGATAGAATCCGTCCCGGAATTTGGAAACCACGGAAAACCATTTCCAGGGTGGCTGAGGTGGGAATCGAACCCACTTCTTCTCATATTTGCTCCACGAGGCTATGTGTACCCAATTTCAGCCCTCAGACAAGTATTACATTTCTTGGCAGAGCTGGGAATCGAACCCGGACTTCCGGAACAACACTTCGAGATGTTATGTTAATATTCATGCCAGTTTTTAAATTTTCTGCCATAACAGGTCACGTGGCATAACGTACCAATTCGATCGTGTTCTCTTTATAAATCATCAATATTCAACGAACTCTTCACAAAAATTCGTCGTAAGGCAATAAATGTGGCAATGTAGTTACATCCCGACTAAAATGGAATGTGGGCTTTCGTTCAAAAAAAAAAGTATGCCTTTTACTGGATTCGAAGCAGCATTCTAACCGCTCGCGCCCACCACGTACGGTCAGGCATTAAACCTGGCAGCCACCAAGACATGGTAAATGCCGCACGCTAAACGTGCTTTAGTTACTGTAGCCGTCCCACCTCAAACGTTTAAGTCCATCTCAAAGTCTTCAATCACGGTTTGTGGTGTTGATTGAACTTTTTTACTATTACAGATCACGTGGCGTAAGCTATTAATTCGATCGTATTACGTGTATGTGTGTTATTTCAAGGAGCAGAAAGTCATATGTTAGTAGAATGGGCCGTAGTATTTGGCGGGGAAAAGTTTAAGGGTGGTTTTTCTTTGCTAGACCCATGACCCAATTACATTGGTGTCTCACAGTCAGAGCGCAGTGCAATATCGACCATCGGGAGAAATGCTATGTTAGTTGGGTTTCATAAAACTAAATAATAAGGGGCGGGTGGACCACATTGTATATAAAAATGAAAGTTTGTCTGTTTTTTCTGAATTTCCACGGAAATTTGCGATATTTGCGCGTTTCAGGATGTTTTATGACGGATGCGCGCAAAAATAAAATTTTTGTCTGTCTGTCTGTCTATCTGTGTGTCTGTGGACAACTTCTACGAGTCCTTATAACTTGAGAACGGCTGGGTGGATCAACGTGAAATTTGATACAGATATCCATCAGAGGCACCACACTAATCATTGATGTAACTCTTCTCCGTACCTCTCATAAAAGGGGCCCTACCCCTTTAAAATACATGCTGAAATAGGCGTAGAAGGGTGAAACAAAGCTCATTTTCAGCCCCTCAATGTGAGAAACGAAACTCGGCCGTAAACCACATTTTAAGGCCCTAAAACCAACAGTATTTGAGATATTCCCAGAAAACCAATTTCACTTAAATTAATGAATGAATGCATGGTGGTAACCATGGCAACTGAATCTCAGAGGTCCATTTATTTCTGTAAGACGCAATGCAATTCCATTTATTACATTACTGTGAAGCTTTGCAAACGGCTGTAAGGTTATAATGGATCCAAATTAAGCTGAAATATTCATTAATACATACAATGCGCTTAAGGGGTCAAGGGGTACTCTAGAATTTTTTCACGCGATTTACACGTGCGGGTGTGGTACGGAAGGTCTATTATATCCCTTCTCTATTATATAAAAATGAATGCTTGTCTGATTTTTCGGCTTTTCTACGAAAATTTGACATATTTGCCCGTTTCAGACTGTTTTGTGACGGATGCACGCAAAAATATATTTTTGTCTGTCTGTCTGTGGACAATTTATTGTGTCCTTATAACTCGAGAACGGCTGGGTGGATTAACGTAAAATTTGATACAGATATCCATCAGAGGCACGACACTAAGCATTGATGTAACTCTTCTCCGTACCTCTCATAACAGGGGGTCTACCCCGTTAAAATACATGCTGAAATAAGCGTGAGACAAAGCTCATTTTCAGCCCCTCAATGTGAGAAACGAAACTCGGGGGCCCTAAAAGAACCTCGAAAACCACATTTTAAGGCCCTAAAACCAACAGTTTTGAGATATTCCCAAAAAACTAATTTCACTTAATAAATTAATGAAGGAATGCATGCCGGTAACAATGGCAACAGAATCTCAGAGGTCCATCTATTTCTGTAAGACGCAATACAATTCCATTTATTACATTACTGTGAAGGTTTGCAAACGGCAATAAGGTTATAACGGATCCAAATTAAGCTGAAATATTCATCAATACATATAATGCGCTTAAGGGGTCAAGGGGTAATCTGGAATTTTTTAACGCGATTTACACGTGCGGGTATGGTCCGGAAGGTCTATTATATCCCTATCCCTATTTTGTTATATTATTATTATTATTATTATTATTATTAGTATTATTCTTTTAATTATTATCATTATTATGGCGTACAACGAAGAGACAAAGCTCATTTTCAAACCCTTGGGGTCAGAAACAAAACTCGGGGCCCCTCAAGAGCCGTAAAGGGTCCCCGAAATCTATATTTTAAGGCTCTAAACCCAACAGTTTCTTATATATTCCCAGAAAACTAATTTCATTTAATAAACTAAAGAAGGAATGCAAGCCACTAACCATGACAACAATATCTCAAGAGGTGGCATCCAACTTTCCATCTATTTCTGGAATAAGTAATGCCACTCCATTTATTACATGTCTGTGAAAGGTTGCAAATGGAGTACCCTAGATTTTTTTCACACGACTTACACGTGCGATATGTCGTACAGAAGGTCTATTATATCTCCAAACATCAACATTATTTTCAAAAATTCCTGATTAGAAATAATAGGCTGTTTTTTGCTGATTTTAGGAATTTGGGCCATTGGAGGCTAAAAACACTGAATTTTCATGCACCACAAGCCTTTATAATTTATAAAAGGGGTCTTCCTGTAGTTTGGCACTTGACACAACGGTTAGGGTCAGTTCGTATGTGACGTGTATTGCGATTCGTCTACGAAGTTTTCAATTTTATTTTCACGCCAGGAAGTACACGTTAGGTAAATTTAGTTTGAGAGCACATTTTAACTAATAATTTTTCTTTTGCCAACAAGCAGGTTCCAAGCCCCAAAACATTGCAACAGTAGCTCAATTGATAACATCTGGTTATTAATTCCGAAGACCGTTCGAAGAATGGGTACTTCTGCTAGTAGGTATATAAGAGCGAAGTTAGTTTTCTGGGAATATCACAGACACTGTTAATTTAACGGCCTTTAAATGTGGTTTTCGTAGACCCTTTATAGTCGGGTGAGAAAGACCTTTCGTACCACACTCACACGTGAAAATTGCGTGAAAAAATTCTAGAGTGCCCCTTGACCCCCTTAAGCGCATTATACTGCATGTATTGATGAATTTTACAGCCTAATTTGGTTCAGTGATAACCTTATAACCGTCTGGAAACTTTCAGAGTAATTTAATAATTGGAATTGCATTGCGTCTTACAGAAATAGATGGACCTGTGAGATTCTGTTACCATGGTTACCATAAGGCACTATAGGCAATTGCCAGGGGCCCCCAGCACAGAAAGGCTCCCAAAAATGAAAAAATCCACCTAAAATTAAAAAAAACACAATTTTTTGGATTTTCTTTGAAGGGGGGGGGGGGGGGGAAGTCAAATAAATTCTTGAAACGGAAGGTCATATTGGCGAAAGTTTGAAAACTCAAACTATGAACTTTGTCACTGAAGATTGCGGTTTGGAAATTCAAGATTGTAGAGGACAGTCCTATGACAACGCACCAAACATGTCTGGAAAGTATCAGGGTCTGCAAGCCAAAATATTAGAACTGAATAAATATGCGATTTATGTTCCTTGAGGTACACATTCCCTCGATTTAGTTGGACAATCTGCTGTTAAAACTGTTTTTACGCAGTTGATTTTTAGCCTACTTTTCACATTTTGCAAAAATGAGGAAAAAGTAGACTTATGAGATCGGGCAAATGTGTATCAGTCTGTCTGTCTGTCTGTCCTTCTGTCTGTCTGGCTGTGTGTGTGTGTGTGTGTATCCCCCCCCCCCTATCAACTCCTAAACGGCTGCAGCAATCGAAACAAAATTCGGTAGGAGTAAAGATCTATACCTGAATATCTCACGGCCACATTTGAAAATGATGTCAGTGCTACCAACTGCTGAAAAATCGCAATTGTAATTTGAGCTCCTTGTTGGGTATCTTGGAAGGTATGAATGGGAGCTATTTCAAAATTGGCACACGTATAGATATTAATATTGCAGTTTAATTTCCAGGAGGCCATATATGGCAGTGCTGCCAAAATGATTATAAGCCTGCTGATAGGCCCAAATTTTAAATGCATATAACTTCTACACAATCAACCGGATTTCAACCAAATTTCGTACGTGGTATGTGTACATAAACAGATATGACTGAGTGTATTCTTAAGAGCCATCAGGGCTGCCAACTGTTAATAAATGCTCTCAATTTGTATTAATCCAAATACCCATATATCAGAAAGTATACAAGCCGACAGCGTTAAACTATGCACACGTATAGTACCTGGCATTCTATATTAATTTGGAGTAACTTATATACGTCAGTGCTACCAACATGATTCTAAGCTGCTGATAGGTCCAATTTTAAAATGCATGTAACTTCTATACTAACTAATGGATTTCATTCAAAATTGACACAATAATAGATCATATTATTTCAGATTATTTCTGACCAATACATGTATGTCATTGTTGCCAACATGATTTTACGCGCGCTATTAGATCCAATGTTTAACAGCATGTAACGTCCATGCTCTCCATTTTACTTCAACCAAATTTTGAATTCTGTACCTTAAGAGATGGAACTAAGAATATATTCAGTCACCAGGGCTGCCAACTCTAGTTCTCTATTAGGCTACATTATGCCAGGTATACAGTATTTCGAACTTATTAGAAATTTCAATATTACCAACCTAATTTCGTTATTATTCTAGATAGATCCATATAGATTAATAATTGGCATGCATCTTAAATTTCAAGAAAAGTAGGCTATTTAGTTCGTCACGGAACTTCTTGTTTTTTTCGATAATGCAATCATTTTATAACTTCTTTTCTGCAAACCCTCACATTCGGGGCGTGTTGAAAAAATATATAAATAACACTAAACCTTTGAAATCATTGTCAGATACGCGCTGGGAAGCACATGCTAATGCAACGAACGAGATTTATGATTCGTTTCATAATATTGTCGAGGCTTTAGAAAGCATTGAAGATGACGACTCGGAAAATAATGACACTCGGAATGAAGTGGGGTGCATCGCAAACAGAATGCAGAATTTCGAATTCGGGTTCATGTCAATTTTGAGGGATTCAATTTTGACTTCTATCAGAATCAGACTCAGAATCAGAATCAGACATTTTAAGGAAAATCAACTTCGATGATCTTATTGAAACTTTCTGCGAAATAAAATACAGAAAGAAGTTTTTCTGAAAATGTACTTATGATCTAAATTGTATTCATTATTCATTGTAAGTTTGTAAATAAAATCTCTTTCAAAGTCATGATTGACATTTTTAGCCTACTTTTCACATTTTGCAATAATGAGGAAAAAGTAGACTTATGAGATCGGGCAAATGTGTGTCTGTCGGTCTGTCTGTCTGGCTGTGTGTGTGTGTGTCCCCCCCTATCAACTCCTAAACGGCTACAGCAATCGAAACAAAATTTGGTAGGAGTAAGATCTATACCTGAATATCTCACGGCCATATTTGAAAATGATGTCAGTGTTGCCAACTGCTGAAAAATCGCAATTGAAATTTGAGCTCCATGTTGGATATCTTGGAAGGTATGAATGGGAGCTATTTCAAAATTGGCACACTTATAGATAATAATATTGCAGTTTAATTTCCAGTAAACCATACATGGCAGTGTTGCCAAAATGATTAAAAGCCTGCTAATAGGTCCAAATTTTAAATTCATATAACTTCTACTCTATCAATTGGATTTCAACCAAATTTCGTATGTGCTATGTGAACATAAACAGATATGACTGAGCGTATTCTTAAGAGTCACCAGGGATGCCAACTGTTAATAAATGCTCTCATTTTTTAATCCAAATACCCATACATCAGAAAGTATGCAACCCTACAGCTTTAAACAATGCACACGTATAGTACCTGCCATTCTATATTAATTTGGAGTAACTTATATACGTCAGTGCTACCAACATGATTCTAAGCCTGCTGAGAGGTCCAACTTTAAATACATGTAACTTCTATACTATCATTTGGATTTCAACCAAACTTCGTGTGAGCTATGTGTACCATAACAGATATGACTATGCCGATTCTTAAGAGTAACCAGGGCTGCCAACTGTTAATAAATACTGTCTCTATTTTTGTTACCCTAATATCAATATATCAGAAAGTATGCAAGCCAATAGTTCTAAATTTTGCACACGTATAGTACCTGGCATTCTAGATTAATTTGGAGTAACTAATTTACGTCAGTGTTACCAAATTGATTCTAAGCCTGCTGATAGGTCCAATTTTAAAATGCATGTAACTTCTATACTAACTAATGGATTTCATTCAAAATTGGCACAACAATAGATCATACTATTTCAGATTATTTCTGACCAATACATGCGTGACATTGTTGCCAACATGATTTTACGCGCGCTGTTGGATCCAATGTTTAACAGCATGTAAAGTCTATGCTATCCATTGGACTTCAACCAAATGTTGTATTCTCTACCGTAAGAGATGGAACTAAGAATATATTTAGTCACCAGGGCTGCCAACTTTAGTGCTCTATTAGGCTACATTATGCCATGTATACAGTATTTCGAACTAATTAGAAATTTCGATATTACCAACTTAATTTCGTCATTATTCTAGATAAATCCATATAGATTAATCATTGGCATGAATCTTAAATTTTAAGAAAAGTAGGCTCTTTAGTTCGTCACGGAACTTCTTGTTATGAAGTGGGAAGGGGGAGGGTTTTTTTTTAAGGGGAAAAGAGGCCTCAAACGAACAATTGCCTAGGGCCACTGTGAGTCTTAATCCGGCACTGCGTCTTACAGAAATAGATGGACCTGTGAGATTTTGATACCATGGTTACCGTGTTGCATTATTTCATTATTAGATTGTAAATATACATATTTTAAGGTATTTATTTAATTGTGAGGCATTTAAAGAGTATGTGAGTGCGTTTCGCTTACGCATTGGGTTATGCTGAACCTGTAGGTATCCCATATGTGTAGGTTGGTGTTAATGGGACCTTATTTTCGGTACAAAACTGGAATGGGACCTTAGCAGAATAATATTGGGAGGGATTTAGGGTAAACATCTTCCATATTTCCTTATGGTGCACCATAATAGGTTTATTGATAAGAATGTGTTTTAGTGTTAAGCTTTTCAACCACATGTTTTTCTTTGACGTTTTTGATCTATATCGGCTGATGAACAATTAGGCTTCGAAACATGTCCCCAATGACCACAAAAGTGATCATGTATTAGAATAAAAGGTATTGATTAGGCGGAATTTTTGCCACAATCATCATCATATATATTATTTCAGTATAGTATGCATCCCTCCTTCGGCGCTCACAAGCGACCGATCGTGACAAATTAGCATCCAAGTGAAAGAGAATAGACATTAGCAGTGACGAATTGACTATAATTTCATAAATATCTATAATATCTTTTAAAAATTAATTTAAAAAAAATGTACGATGTGTGCGATTTTCAGATACTGTTGCTGTAGGAAAAATAGCTCCATAATTGCTGCCCACTTCACATTTTGGCCGCTGTGACGCCTGTTTCATGTCATTTTAACATTTTGAGGTCTTTCCTTTATCATTTTGCATGGATTTCAAAAACAGTAAATCAAAGGAATGAGTACTCAAATCGTATAATTTCATACATATCCAATAACCGGTGAGTGGTATGATGATCCAATTATCAGTGATTGCCTTCTTAAGTTAGGGAACGTAGAACTTGGAATTCTAACTGAAATGTAAATAGTGTTCTATAATCATTTGCTTGAAATAAAAACCTATCAACCATTCTCCTTAAGTCTCTCATTATAAGCCTATTGGGGAAAGTGTGGTTTATGAACATGCGAGATTTCTCTCACGGGTTCGCTAGTTATTACTAATCGAGTAAAAGTGGGAACCTATGGGAAACCATTTGCAAGTGGCTGTGGTGGGAATCGAACCCACCTCTTCTGAGATTTGCCTCAATAGGGTGGGTTTATCCCGTTCTAACCCTCAGACCTTGGCCGAGCAGGGAATCAAACCCAAACCTCCGGGATAACAACCAAGAATGCTAGCCACTACACCACGGGGTGTAGTGTATCTCGCTCCTCTGCAGCTGAGCAGTCAAACCAAAGAAACCCTCCCGCACATTTCTGGTGAACAGCATTGATTTTCTCTCGCACTGATGCACAATTTGCTCTTTATTACATCCTGAGTTGTGTTAATTTTGTCTTGCTAATCCCCAATTTCCTGGCGTGCCTTCTCATTAAAACCCCAGCTTGTTCTTGTCAAGTTTGGCCTGGCTATTCGTCTCTAAAATATTTCTTCAGTGTGCTCTTATGGGCTTTCTCTAGCAGCTTTATTAGAAGCTCCTCTGCCAAACATGTCAATAGCTTCGTACTTTTAGCAACGGGTAATTAATAAATGTACGTATTACCCCTAAGTCTATAGTAATAAATGAATTTGCAGTACTGAAATACTCATATGTTGTACTATTCTTTGAGTGATCATATTTTCATAGACAATTAGTTCCGTGAAGAACTAAATAGTCTACTTTCATATATCATACTTATGTTAATAACCTCTATCAACTTAAAAATTTCGGTTTCATTGCTGCAATATATTCGTGGATATTGAGGACCATCTAAATATTTGGTATGCTCGCCATTTGTTTTTTTTTTATACAATAGGCCATTAAATGAAGAAAATTGCGTAAGTGTATTATTCAAACTTCAGTCACATGATTAGGACACAAGAAATAAAAAACTAGATTTTGAAAGTTCGCTCAGCCGCCATCTTTTGATAGTAAAAGTAATTGAACTAAATTAGATGTCAGTGGATTAACATGAATAAACATTTAGAGTACCAAGTTTTACTGCGCTGAGACGGTTAAATCGCGAGAAACGTCCAATTATATATTAGAATGTATTTCCATCTCTTAAGGTAGAGCCTAATAATGCACATACAGTAGTTGTTTCAAGTCCAATATTTAGTATAGACGCTATGTGCATCCAAGTGTATTCGTTCATCTAAAGTAATGTGTTTCAGGATTTCGTTTGGGAAAAATCGTGCTGACCGACTGAAAAGCATCAAACTTTCGTTTTGTATCATTTAAATGTAGTCCACGTATTTTATATAATAATCGACGAGAGAAGCACATTACAGTTCGCTTCAGGAATTGGCTCACTGGAGGAATGTGGTGAGAGAGCTCGCGGTATTCGACACCTAGCCTCCGCTGATAGGTGCCAATAAAGGCTCAGAATAGAGCACGTTGTAATTGGAGAGCACGTCAATCAGCTGCTCCTCCACCAGCATTACACCTGCCAATAGGACTTCTGATTTCTTCCGGCTGCAATCCTTTGTTTTTGTTTCATTGTTAGTGTCTGGTTTGATGCAGCCCTCCATGACTCCTGTCCTGAGCTAATTAATCGTTTCATCTCTACATAGCTACTACACCGTACATCCGAGACTATCTGTTTAACATGTTCTAATCTACCCCTACACTTCTTGTCCTCGACCCTTCCTTCCATAACTAAGCTTGCTCTTTCGGGTGTCTTAATATGTGTCCTACAAACCTCTGTCTTCTATTTTTCTACTGTCGACTTGAGCCTCTATGGACTGCGTGTTAACAACTGCTCTCATTTCAGTGTCGGCGTCTTGTTCGTCTGCCGGCTTTGACATCTTGCCAGTATCTCTTGAGCCCATCTTTCAGCTTATTCTTCGGCTCCTCAGTTAAAGGGCTTCTTCGTCTTCTGGGTTCCTCCTCCACCATAAAACCCTGATAGCTTTTCACCATCCTTCTGAAACTATTCCTGTCTTTGATTTTATTCTCCGTAATGCCCACCTGTCTCATATATTTCTCACACTTTTGGAACCATTTCAACTTGGAGATCTTGGGTTTAAGAAAATTCCAGATTTTCTTTGTGAGCCTGTCATTATTCATACGGAAGATGTGTCCATAAATCATCAATCTTCGTTTTCTAATTGCTGTTGTTATCGGTTCCATGTTTCTGTATACTTCTTAATTTGATATCAGTCGAACCTGTCCGTCAACCCATCTGATGCCCAAGATCTTCCGTATTAGTCTCTTTTCTATTCATTAGCAGTCGCCAGAATCATCTGTCCTCTCCCACTCGTCTTAATACCTCATCGTTTGTAACCCTATTTATCCATATGATCTTCATCATTCTCCTGTAACAGCACATTTCAAATGCTTCAATTCTCCTCTTTTCTGCTGCACCAATAGTCCAAGTTTCACTTCCATAGAGCGCCACGCTCCAGACAAAGGCTTTCAAAAATGACTTCCTAATACCTAAATCTATATTCGATGTCAACAGATTCCTTTTTTTGTTGAAATGCTTTCCTTGCCTATGCTAACCTACTCTTTATACCCTCTTTGCTTCGTTTTACATTTATTGATTTTCATTATGCATTATCTCCTCAAGATGGAGTACATACTATTTATAAACTCATTCAAATCCTTCTACTTTAAATGTGTGTCTAGTATTGGTCACTGCTTGTTCAATGAATAACATGGGTGGGGCCAGGATGTCGATGCCGTAAAAAGTAAAAAAAAACGCACTTAAAACTTTCAAAAATGACTGTAAAAATTCGAAAAATCTTATATAAAAGTGAAAGTCTGTATGTATGTATGTGGATCTGTTCCGTATACAAATCTACACCGTTCCACCAATCTCAACCAAATTTTGCATACACATAGTTTAGGACCCAGAAGGAACATGAATTTTCGATAGTCTTTCTTCTGATTTCGGCCCTTTTGCACTCAACCACAGGCTAATCAAATCATAAAATATACTCATGAAGGAATGGCAAAGCAGAAAGTTTCCATGGCAACATAGCTCAAGTCGAGACACGGCCGACTGGATGCGCTCTGCACTACCGGTATAGAAAATGAGCATCTTTACTTGAAATCCCGTTAGTTACTCAACTACTCACACAGCACTGTCAACCGAGTTTAGCATAACAAAGACTTCACACCATCTTCTACTATATATTTGGCAAATACCACTCACTCACTCACTCATTCATTCATCACGAAATCTCAGAAACCACCGAACAGATTGGAATGAAATTTGGTATCCAGCTTCCTCAAGGGACGCAAATGCCCATTAATAGAGGATTTTTGGATATTCGGGTTCTAAAGGGGTGTTAAGGGGGTAGACCTGCATTTCATTGAATAGCAATATCTCCCGATTGGTTTCATTGGGGGATGTGATACTCGGTATATAAACTCATCATTAAAGATAAGAAGACACGGGTTTGAGGTTTTTTCGATGTGGTGTATATTATGAGGTGAAAGGGGTGAAGAGTGGGGATTGAAAGATTCCTGACGGAGCGTGTTTCTCTTAAACGACATAGACGAGGAGTTTGAAACTCAGCGAAAAAAAATCAACATAAAAAAGAAGTAAATATGTTAAACCCTTTGGAAAATAGCATGTAGACAAGATTCAAAATTTCGGGGTCGTAATGGATTCTTGTGAATGTGATTTAGAGGTTTTGCTATCAACATAACTTCCAGGGTTCATAAGGTTAACTTATTATTATTATAAAGCCAAGAAAAACAACAGGATCTACTAACAAATGAAATTTATTAACTGAATCAAACATAAAAAGGAAAACTATAACCACCCTTTTATTGTTCACTCGCGTGAACAGATCTAACACTGACCAGCCTGACGTACCATGACGACACGGTATGACAGCTGTCAACAAGCATTGTGACTGCAATGTCACTTAAATCAAAGTAACAAAAGAAAACGGATCACAAGATCCAAATATAACAAACAAATAAATAGTACAAAATTTTAACATTTATGAGCGACACGGGTTTTAAGACTAGTTCAAGTAATGAGCATTTTGACGGGCGCTCGTTTCCGACCAAAACAGTTGGTTCGGGAACGGACTCCGTACTGCGAAGGATGAATTACGGAAATGTGGGAACAACAATTACATATTTATATACACGACTGACATGCTCTAACCTTAGATTACCACAACCAAATACACGTGTGTATTATTTAAAATAAGGGCTGCGGAATTACCGTCTTATACCTTAAACACTAGGATAGCATAACATGACATGAACAAGTTTGGCCGGTTGCCAAATTATATTTATATGAATACAATGGCCTTGAAAATAAGAGCCAACAACAACAAAATACAACTTTTAATTTTCACGCCGGAAAGTTTGGCGTTTTAAAACAATGAACAAATAAGTCGTAGTAATGATAAAAGAAACTTGGATCGACAACATGGCAACTTCCCAAATTAAACCAAATAAAATAACCTTAACTCATTAGGCTTTAAAGCAAACATAACGTGTCATAACGAGCTGGAGACAACCGGGCCTGTTATCGCATCACCGAGAGAGTGGCTGATTTCTTCCCCCAAGTAGTAATTAGTGCCATGCTAAATATAGATTCTGGCCCATAGCCAGCGTACAGCACCTTTGCTGATCGCCACCTGTTAAACGCGTACAAATAAATAACACATTATCTCAAAACATCCTCTCAGGGATTTTTAAGAATACATTCCCAGGTCAAACTTATCCCCACGGATAACTAGTTTGCCGGAATGATATCGTAGTCATGGACAGGCTTTACCTCTCCTCATCATCATCACTTACACCCAAAAACACGTGGCACATTTCTCGAAGATCTCGTCGTAGCATTAATCAGCACACCCCTCAGATAATGACACACAACATGTCCAAATGACAATAAAGAATAAATAACAGGATCAGTCCTAGCCCGAGTTATCAAAGCAACAAAATGCAAATATTCCCCCCACGTAGTAATTAGTTTAACATATCATTAAATCAGTCCATTTATCATTGTCGTTCCTAGGTTCTCATTCATGGCTACACTTTTTATAGATACGTTAATCGATGCGGCCGTTTCGCTATAAGAATTACGTATACATAAGGAAAACATTTAAATTACATAATTTACTGTACAACATAATTGTCACGCAATGCCAAAATTTACTACACGCATGTCAGTTAAGAAATCAAACCCTGAAATTTAAATTAAACCACACAAATAAAATCTATACAAAGTTCCACACATCTCTCGCGATTCCCCTCGTCCAAAATCAATAAATCAATTTTTTAATACTCATCACTTAAACTGCTTTCCAGAGGCCTCCCGCCTCGTCAATTCCCATCATTAGGCCGTTAGCCCATAACACTGATGGTAATGGAGGATGAAGCTTGCTGTCTTCTCTCCATGGTCGACATTTTGCTGCTGTTAAAACACAATTAAATCAAAGTTTTTAAACTGTTCTATCTGCGTTCTAAGTATTTTATTTCCTCAGATCGTCCTATGCAGAATCGTCGACTTTCTCTATTCTATGGCTAATTGCCATCTCACAATTTATGAAAATTTCCAACTTCGTTGCCGACACACAACTATAACTTTAAAACCATATCGTCTTAAGGACGTCTTAAAATGACTGTCGAAGAATAATTAGGAGTGCCTCGGTTCATCTCAGACATTTGTATATATACAGAAAGCCTAAAGTTTCAATGGTGGGAGTAAAACAGCTCCTCAATATTTTAAGTAATGGGCCTATAATTATGTGTGACCTCTCAAAAATCTTGTATTTTCTCACAGGTCGCGAATCTGCCGTCGAACAAGCAAACCGATCGCTAGATCTTTTTATATCCGATTGCCGCGCAAAACACACTGACGCTATGTTCTGGCGTCATGTTTTCTTATTGGTCAGATAAGTTGGCTTCGGAGTTCTGACCTTACAAATCCCGCCCTTATATTGACGTCACGACTATTCTCCTCTCTCTCACTCCTTGCCTTGTACGCAGCATTGTGGCCTTTTATGGTCACGTACGCCACAGCGTCATATCTGATTTTCTCAGAAATCCAAGAATAACATTGGTTGTGAAACTATTGGTCATTTCCAGCCAGCACGTAGCATGTCTTACCAAGTCCAGATTTCTTGCTACATCAATATTACTCAAATATCCAGCATATCATGTATTTAGTATTTCCATCGTTTTTATTAATATGAAACATTATTATTGGACACAATGATAAGGGTTCATCCGACCCCTAGTTGATGAAATTCGAACTCAAATGAAGTCGAATTTCACATCCCCTACTTTTCTGGCTCAAATTTGAAGTTGCTGGTCACCCTCAAAATATAATGACTGTCCGCCTCTGTCTGTTTCAGTAGCCGTCTCGTTCCAAACTCATTAGGAAATTCCTGTATACTTATGCCCTCCGGCCTCTTTCCTTGCTACTCGTCTCCCCTCTCACTCTTTCAAAACATCAACATATTCATTAACGACTTCCGCCTGAACTTGTAAACACGTCAGAGCTGTCTTTTGAGCGCTTTCACCACTAGAGTACCCCCGTATCTTTTGTTGTATGTTATCACGCGAATGTTTAATTTGCTGCAGTAACATTATTTCTCGGTTCGTATGGCTCTCTCTGATGATACAATTTTAAATGAGATATTATACACTGCCATGTTTCCTGTGCTCACCTCTCGGACTCTGTAGGCGTTGTTACCTAAGTTCGTAACCCCTAGTTGAACTTCCTTAAGCCGCTCCTGTCTCTTCTCCATTTTACCGTGATGTCATCTCCTTCTTCTCCCCCGCGTTGCCATCTTCTTCCTTCTCCCTTCTTCTTCTCCGATTCCCGTACAATAACTTTTTTTTACCATATTTCGAGACCCTTGCCTGACACGGCCTGCGAAACTCTCCTGCTATTCTTCTGTTTCCTATTGTCGGCTGCTCTATTTTCTTCTTCTCCATGCAGCTCCTCCAAATATCTCTGGGTTTCTACATGCATGGCCTCCAACATTTGATGTGTTCCGTTTTCCTCCTCGTGGGTGTCGGGATTCTTCCGCCGATCTATCGCTCTTTCCCATTTATCATTATTTCCTTCCATGTTACGTGGCTCCTCCAGGTACTGTTGCGGGTCAGCGTCTCTCGTTCCAATTTCTCTGATCATCCCTTGGATCCGATTGCTCGTTAAACCGCTGGTTATTTTGTGCGTTATATTGTTGATTGTAACGCCTATTGTCTCTGGGCCCATATTGTTGATTATAGTGTCCTCCACGCCATCCTCGATTGTAAGGTGCGTTATTATTATTCCTATTGTATGACGTTTGGTATCTCCTATTATCTCGCCACTGCTGATTGTTTGTGTTCCGGTAGCGGTTAGTTTCTTCCTGATTGTTATGGTTTCTGTCCCTATTTTCGTATCTCGGTTGAGATCTCGGCTCATATTCTTCGGTGCTCTGCCGTCTTTGGTTATCCCCAGTGTTTGTAGCTTGCGACCTCGTGTTTTTGTTCGGTGTCTTGACTACTTCGACTGCATTAACTAACTCTATCTGTCTCTTCTCTCTCGGGTTGATGTAATTAGTGGTTTCATCTATCTTCCTTAATACCTCTTCTGCCTGGACCACGGTCGTAATATTTGCCGCCACCAAGAATTGCTGAACGCTAATAGGCATCTGTTTTCCTATAGTAGTTATTAGCTCCATTTCGCTAGGGGGATTATCAAGATCTTGCAATTTGACAAGTTGCATGGCGAAAAAATCTGCATATTTCGTCTGATGCGTGGAATGGTATTTACGCGAGTATAAGTCCATTCGCAAGCTTTGTTGATACGACCCACTCCAGTATTTGCTTAGGAAGGCCTTGTGGAAACCTTCCATTGATTTAAATGTGTTCTTAAATCCAAGATACCAGGTAAGTGCTGAGCCCGCCAAAAATTTTTCAACCATTCTTAATTGTCGCGTTGAGCTAACATTTTGGTCCGAAAAATATTCTGTCAGTTCCCTTAAGAAAGCTTTAGGTGTCCCTCCGCTCTCTGGTAAAAACTTATTCGGTTTAAATTCGTTTCCACGGATGACTTGTATAACTTGCGTGGGAAGTTGTGTGTTTTGAGGTGTCGAGCTACGACCCTCATAATTCTGGAATGCTTGCGTGTCTACCGTTCTTGGACTTTGCCCAAGCTCGTGGCTGTCTATTGTGTGCTCTCTTTCCGCATTCTCCCCTTTCCCCTTTTCCATTAGTGTCGCAAACATCGTATTATGTCCAAGTGACTGCAACTCCGATTTTATCATGCGGTCCTCTTGAATTTGAAACCTTAACTTCATATTTTCTTCTAACGCCTGTATTTTCGCGTTATTTTCCCCTAGCTTCTTGCTTACTGCGAGCCGTTCATCTTTCGAATCAGCGCTCATCTTGGTCCAATCTTTCCTAATAGTATCCTTCAATTTAACAAAGCGTTTTTCGACTTCCTGTTGATTAGCCTCCTGATTATCTTCAAGTTTATCTATCCTTTCTCCCAGAGAAATGTTGTTCTGTTCTAATGTTTGTTTAATTTCTTCCTGGTCAATTTCTAACTTTTTCCATTTCTTAATTGATTGTATTTCTAATTTGTTGAGTTCCGTCACTAAGCCCGTGATATTGTTATCTACTGTAATTATCTGATCTTGCATACCCTGTGTCCCTCGTTCGATATTCTCAAACCTTTTTTCTAAGTTTGTGTGTGCTTCTTTGATTTCAGATGAGCTGGTCAAACACGCTTGCTCGATTTGTGCTAGTTTTGCCATAACAGTCTCATCCATTCCTTTTATTTCCTTTTTAAACGAATCTTCGATACCTTTTATTATTCCTAATTGTTTGGTATTGTTAGTGCTAACGTCCTTTGCTAATTGTATTAGCTGTTCTTTTGTGTGCTCTTTGATTTCTACCGTTAGCGCAGCTAGATTTTGAGTGTTCCTTTCGTCTTGTGCGTTTAACATTTCATTGTTTTTCTCAGACTGCCTATGTAATTGTTCACTAACCAGAATGTTTTGTGTAGCGATTTTCTGATTTATATTCTCGTTAACTTCAGATAGTTTTGTGTTTAACTGTGTCTGTATTTCTACACTATTTGCCGCTAACTGTTTCTGCATTTCTACATTATTTGCCGCTAACTGTGTCTGCGTTTCTGCCGATTGTTTATTTATAGCCGCTAACTGTGTCTGCGTTTCTACACTATTTGCCGCTAACTGTGTCTGCGTTTCTACACTATTTGCCGCTAACTGTGTCTGCGTTTCTTCACTATTTGCCGCTAACTGTGTCTGTATTTCATTGGTTATGTCCTTTCTCATCTCACTAAGTTGTTCTCGCGTACGAGCGGATGCTAGTTCAATCACTTCGCGAATTTCTCCCAGAGTTGCCATCACAACAATAATATATTTGAGACATAGGGAAATGACATAAGGGCGGAGCCCTGGATACGCGCGCTCATACATATTAAATATACACACATTAACCCTTTACATACTCAGTTCATTTACTTTAAATTACTCCCACAAACTATAGCATCACTGAGTATAATTTACTTATTATTCCATTTAATTTTAACCCTTTGATTCAGTTATAATCTTCCTGACCTTACTTCACTTACAAATTTTAACCAATTAATAGAGTATTAATTAGTTTTTAAGGTCTAACCTTCCTGTCAAATAATTCTTTGAGTTTGGCTTTTCTACACAAAGCTAATTTAATTTTATTGGGCGCCTGGAACAGTTTGTTCTAATTTTAATCAAAGTTCAAACACTTAACTTGTTCCACATTTACTTTATTGCAAACTCCATGACTTTATATTTTCAACATTTGGCGGTACTATCTTCGCCTAACTTACGTTAATAAACTTATCACATGCCGGTGATCTATTTTTTTTACTCTAAAACACAAATGCCACACGTTCGGAAGCCAAAGTAACTCTTATAAACCCTTTGGAAAATAGCATGTAGACAAGATTCAAAATTTCGGGGTCGTAATGGATTCTTGTGAATGTGATTTAGAGGTTTTGCTATCAACATAACTTCCAGGGTTCATAAGGTTAACTTATTATTATTATAAAGCCAAGAAAAACAACAGGATCTACTAACAAATGAAATTTATTAACTGAATCAAACATAAAAAGGAAAACTATAACCACCCTTTTATTGTTCACTCGCGTGAACAGATCTAACACTGACCAGCCTGACGTACCATGACGACACGGTATGACAGCTGTCAACAAGCATTGTGACTGCAATGTCACTTAAATCAAAGTAACAAAAGAAAACGGATCACAAGATCCAAATATAACAAACAAATAAATAGTACAAAATTTTAACATTTATGAGCGACACGGGTTTTAAGACTAGTTCAAGTAATGAGCATTTTGACGGGCGCTCGTTTCCGACCAAAACAGTTGGTTCGGGAACGGACTCCGTACTGCGAAGGATGAATTACGGAAATGTGGGAACAACAATTACATATTTATATACACGACTGACATGCTCTAACCTTAGATTACCACAACCAAATACACGTGTGTATTATTTAAAATAAGGGCTGCGGAATTACCGTCTTATACCTTAAACACTAGATAGCATAACATGACATGAACAAGTTTGGCCGGTTGCCAAATTATATTTATATGAATACAATGGCCTTGAAAATAAGAGCCAACAACAACAAAATACAACTTTTAATTTTCACGCCGGAAAGTTTGGCGTTTTAAAACAATGAACAAATAAGTCGTAGTAATGATAAAAGAAACTTGGATCGACAACATGGCAACTTCCCAAATTAAACCAAATAAAATAACCTTAACTCATTAGGCTTTAAAGCAAACATAACGTGTCATAACGAGCTGGAGACAACCGGGCCTGTTATCGCATCACCGAGAGAGTGGCTGATTTCTTCCCCCAAGTAGTAATTAGTGCCATGCTAAATATAGATTCTGGCCCATAGCCAGCGTACAGCACCTTTGCTGATCGCCACCTGTTAAACGCGTACAAATAAATAACACATTATCTCAAAACATCCTCTCAAGGATTTTTAAGAATACATTCCCAGGTCAAACTTATCCCCACGGATAACTAGTTTGCCGGAATGATATCGTAGTCATGGACAGGCTTTACCTCTCCTCATCATCATCACTTACACCCAAAAACACGTGGCACATTTCTCGAAGATCTCGTCGTAGCATTAATCAGCACACCCCTCAGATAATGACACACAACATGTCCAAATGACAATAAAGAATAAATAACAGGATCAGTCCTAGCCCGAGTTATCAAAGCAACAAAATGCAAATATTCCCCCCACGTAGTAATTAGTTTAACATATCATTAAATCAGTCCATTTATCATTGTCGTTCCTAGGTTCTCATTCATGGCTACACTTTTTATAGATACGTTAATCGATGCGGCCGTTTCGCTATAAGAATTACGTATACATAAGGAAAACATTTAAATTACATAATTTACTGTACAACATAATTGTCACGCAATGCCAAAATTTACTACACGCATGTCAGTTAAGAAATCAAACCCTGAAATTTAAATTAAACCACACAAATAAAATCTATACAAAGTTCCACACATCTCTCGCGATTCCCCTCGTCCAAAATCAATAAATCAATTTTTTAATACTCATCACTTAAACTGCTTTCCAGAGGCCTCCCGCCTCGTCAATTCCCATCATTAGGCCGTTAGCCCATAACACTGATGGTAATGGAGGATGAAGCTTGCTGTCTTCTCTCCATGGTCGACATTTTGCTGCTGTTAAAACACAATTAAATCAAAGTTTTTAAACTGTTCTATCTGCGTTCTAAGTATTTTATTTCCTCAGATCGTCCTATGCAGAATCGTCGACTTTCTCTATTCTATGGCTAATTGCCATCTCACAATTTATGAAAATTTCCAACTTCGTTGCCGACACACAACTATAACTTTAAAACCATATCGTCTTAAGGACGTCTTAAAATGACTGTCGAAGAATAATTAGGAGTGCCTCGGTTCATCTCAGACATTTGTATATATACAGAAAGCCTAAAGTTTCAATGGTGGGAGTAAAACAGCTCCTCAATATTTTAAGTAATGGGCCTATAATTATGTGTGACCTCTCAAAAATCTTGTATTTTCTCACAGGTCGCGAATCTGCCGTCGAACAAGCAAACCGATCGCTAGATCTTTTTATATCCGATTGCCGCGCAAAACACACTGACGCTATGTTCTGGCGTCATGTTTTCTTATTGGTCAGATAAGTTGGCTTCGGAGTTCTGACCTTACAAATCCCGCCCTTATATTGACGTCACGACTATTCTCCTCTCTCTCACTCCTTGCCTTGTACGCAGCATTGTGGCCTTTTATGGTCACGTACGCCACAGCGTCATATCTGATTTTCTCAGAAATCCAAGAATAACATTGGTTGTGAAACTATTGGTCATTTCCAGCCAGCACGTAGCATGTCTTACCAAGTCCAGATTTCTTGCTACATCAATATTACTCAAATATCCAGCATATCATGTATTTAGTATTTCCATCGTTTTTATTAATATGAAACATTATTATTGGACACAATGATAAGGGTTCAATGTGTTTGACCGTTTCTTCATAAATCCAATTTAAGGGGCCCATGGGGAGGGGTGAAATTCTGGGGGGAAATAGGAAAGAAAATGTCCAGACTCATTCGCTCACTCATCATCGCCCAGCCAAAAACATTGAAGTTGGGAACATGGCATTTTGGGGATATGTTCGTTGTATGTCAAAACCGTACACTAAGGGAAGATTTTTGGATATTCAGTTTCTAAAGGGGTCTTAAGGGGGTTATACCTGCATTTCATTGAATAACAATATCTCACGAGTGATTTCATTTGTGGATGTGATACTCGGCATATAAACTAATCATTAAAAATAAGCAGACATGTGTCTAAGGGTTTTTCGATGTGGTGTATTATTATGAGGTGAAAGGGTTTAAAGGGGGGGTTGAAGGATTCCTAACGGAGCGTGTTGGCCTATCTATTAAACGACATAGACGAGAAATTTAAAACTCAGCGGGAAAAAATCAGCTAAAAAAATAAGTAAATCGGTGTTCGACCGTTTTTTCATAAATTAATTTAAGGGGCCCATGGGATGGGGTGAAATTCTGGGAGAAGAAAGGTGTGAAAATGTCCTAACTGACTGACTAACTCACTCACTCTTCAATCTCAGGAGAAAAAGACAGCTTAAAAAATAAGTTAATAGGTGTTCAAGCGTTTTATCATCAATCCAATTTAAGGGGCCCATGGGGAGGGGTGAAATTGTGGTAAAAATAATTGAAAGAAAATGTCCTGTCTGACTCATTCACTCATCACGCCCAGCGAAAACTATTAAAGTTGGAAACATGAAATTTTGGGAATATGTTCGCTGTATGTCGAAAACGTCAACTAAGGAATGATTTTTGTTTATTCGGGTTTTAAAGAGATGTTAAGGGGGTAAACGTGCATTTCATTGAATAACGATATCTCATGATTTGTTTCTTTGGGGATGTAATATTCGGTATATAAACTAATCATTAAAAATAATCAGACATATGTCTAAGGGTTTATAGATGTGATGTATATTATGAGGTGAAAGGTGTGAAAATTGGGGATTGAGGGATTCTTAACGGAGCGTGTATCTCTTAAACGTCATAGGCGAGAAGTTTGAAATTCGGCGGGTAAAGCAGCTTAAAATACATGTAAATAGGTGTTCGACCGTTTTTTCATAAATCCAATTTAAGGGACCCTTGGAGAGAGGTGAAATTCTGGGGGAAAAAACAGGAAAGAAAGTGTCCTAACAGATTGACTCACTTACTCACTCATCAAACTCAGGGGGAAAACAGTTTTAAATAAGTAAGTAGATGTTCGAACGTTTGTTTCATAAATCCAATTTAAGGGGTTCATGGGGAGGGGTAAAATTATCAAAAATAAATGAAAGAAAATGTCCTGACTGACTCACTCATCATCGCCCAGCCAAACTTATTGAAGTTAGAAACATGAAATTTTGGGGATATGTTCGTTGTATGTCGAAAACATCCACTTAGGAAAGAGTTTTGAATATTCAGGTTCTAAATAGGGGGTAAACGTGCATTTCATTGAATAACAATATCTCACGAGTGGTTTCATTTGGGGATGTGATACTTGGCATATATACTAATCATTAAAAATAAGCTGACACATGTCTAATAGTTTTTCGATGTAGTGTATATTATGAGGTGAAAGGGATGAAAAGCGGGGGGGTTGAAAGATTCTTAACGGAGTATGTATCTCTTAAACGATATAGGCGAGGAGTTTGATACTCCGAGGGAATCAATCAGCTTAAAAATAAATAAATACATTAATAAATGAAATGAAAATCCACAGCCTGCTTCCAGTCTCCGACCGGGTCAGGAATGGAATGAATGAAGCCCCTATCTAGCGGCAAGGATATGAACTGTGCCGGCTGCCGAGGCCTGACGCACTCCTCTGGGGCAATGATTAAATGAATGACAGATGAAATGAAATGATAGTGGAGAGTGTTGCTGGAATGAAATTTTGACAGGGAAAACCGGAGTACCCGGAGAAAAACCTGTCTGCCTCCGTTTTGTCCAGCACAGATCTCACATGGAGTGACCGGGATTTGAACCACGGACCCAGCGGTGAGAGGCCGGCGTGCTGCCGCCTAAGCCACGGAGGCTTCACATTAATAAATAAATAATTAAAATAAATAGGTGTTCGACAGTTTTTTTTCATAAATCCAATTTAAGGGGCCTATGGGGAGGGGTGAAATTCTGGAAGAAAAACGTCCACTAAGGAAGGATTTTTGGATGTTCACTCTCATCGACCAACCAAAACTATTAAAGTTAGAAGAATGATATTTTGGGGATATGTTTTGTGTGTCGAATACGTCTACTAAGGAGGGATTTTTGGATATTCAGTTTCTAAAGGGGTGTTAACGGGGTTAAACCTGCATTTCATTGAATAACAATATGACACGACTATGGCGCGAGCGAAGCGAGTCTAAAAACAAGTAGTTCCGTGAAGAACTATACAGCCTATTTTCATATATCCTGCTCATGTTTATTGTCTCTATCAACATACAAAATTTCAGTTTAATTGCTGTAACATATTCCTAGATATTGAGAACCGTCTAAATATTTCATATGGTCGCCAGGATGGATTTTTTTTGTACTATTACATTAAGATTATTGGGTACGTGTGGTATTCAAACTTCAATCGCATGATTAGAACACAAGAATTAAAAATGAGATTTTAAAAATACGCACTCCAGCCATCTTGTGATTATGCAAACAATTGAAATAAATTACATGCCAGTGGATCAACATTTGTATAAGCATTTAACGTGCAACGTTTCACGGCACTTTGATAGTTAATTCGCGTGAAACGTCCATTTAAATATTTATACTTCGCGTCGCCGCCATGTTGGATTTGTGCTCACCAGGATACTGAAAGTCCTATAGGTGAACATATGTTCATAGTCTCTATGAACATTAAAAAAATTCAGTTTGGTTGCTGTAAAAGATTCTTAGATATTGAGAACCGTCTAAATATTTCGGAAGCTCGCCATTTTGGATTGTTATATGTATAGGCCATAGAGTTATGTACCATTCAAGGACAATTTATGCCTAGGTTCATTATTCAAACTTTCACTTCGATCGCATGATTACGACACAAGAAATAAAAACTTAATTTTAAAATTTCGCACAGCCGCCATCTTGAGGTTATGTAAACAATTGAATTAAATTAGATGGCAGTGCATTACAATCTGCAAAATCATTTACTGTACCACATTTCACTGCGCTCAAAGAGCTAAATCACGAGAAAAGTCTATTAAAATATTTTAAATTCGCTTGGTCGCCATGTTCGTTTTGTACTTGACAGGTTTATGAAATATACATAGATAAACTTGTATCAGTACCCTTTATCACCGTACAAAATTGCAGGGTGATATCTCTAATAGTTTCGGAGATATAGAATGTCAGTGAAATATTTCGCACAGCCGCCATTTTGAGGTTATGCAAACAATTGAACTGAATTAGACTCTAGTGCATTACAATGTGTATAAACATTTGCTGTACCAAGTTTCATTACGTTTGGATAGTTAAATCGCGAGAAATGTCTATTTAAAAGTCTCAATTTCGCTTGGCGGCCATTTGGTTTCGTAGTCACCAGGTTTTTGAAAGTCTCATAGGCGAACTTCTAGTAGTACCCTTTATCGCCGTACACAATTTCAGGGCGATATCGGTAATAGTTTCGGAGATATTGAATGCTAGTGAAATATTTCGCACAGCCGCCATGTTGGATTGGTGAGACGTAACAAAATTTGAAGAGCACGGTCGAGGTCACCGGGAATAGTGCTATGAACTTACCGAGTTTCATTGAAATCGCTCCAGCCGTTTAGATTTTATTAGTGGGGGGACGCACACACACCTCACACACACACACACACACACACACACACACACGCACACACACGGACAAAAGGTGATCTCATAAGCCTATTTTTTCAAAATTGAAAATAGGCTAATAAGATGTTGTGTGTCTGTGTATTACTCAATCACGCAAGTACCACTGGTCCGATTTACATGAATTTTTACATGGAAGTAGCCGATTTAGCTGGTTAACATATAGGTTCCTTTTGATTTCAATACTTTGCCCTATTTAAAGATGGTGACCATTTTAGTGACGTCTCTACACCCTTTGGTTAAAACTTTCATATTTCCATTTCAAATAAAAAGAGAACGTTAAGAAATAGCAAACTTTTGATGGGATATACGAGGTTTAAAACTACATTTTCTTTCCGAAAGGTATCTCCAACGGTTAGCGAGTAAAACCTAAATTTGTGCTATAAAACACGGTCAACGCCGAGCGGTGTAGTTGGACAAAATGTTCCATCCTTAATCTCCCTCTGCGCAGCACCTCGCCTATACCCTGTTTTAACTGTCACCTTCACATTTTAATTTAATTATGACGCGTAGCGAAGCACGGGTACTTCAGATAGTGTTCTATAAAATGGAGAAAGTGATCTTATAATAATAAACTCGTCAATATTTCAAAAATTAAATCTTAAGCTCAAACTGAAAAGTTAATCAAATAGATTTCTAGCATTTAACTAAAGGTTTATGTTCACTTTAGTCTGAGTTGCGCTGCACTACGAACGTCATTCTGATGTTGTCAAATGTGAACGATCTGCGGTTATCAGCCAACAAGTTTTTATATCTCGAAAAGCTGCGTTCAACATCAACTGATGTGATCGGAGCGTGCTTGAAGTGAGGAAGGTCGTTTGCTGCTAATTCCTCCTCAATCCCATCCATGCAGTAGTTTTCACCAGAAAGAATGTCTGAGATTTTGCAGAATGGTTTATACCCGGTGTTTTAGTCCAGCACTTTTTTCAGTTTTGATGCAAAACCCGCAGACATTTCACCACGATTGTTGCTAAGACTAATTTCCACCCGGTTAATTAAGGAAATGGAATCAATATTTCAATATTTTAAATATCTTGTATCAGCTACTAGCTTCTCCCTCATATAAAGCTGTGACATGACTAAATTGAAAAAAAAAGACCTCAAAATGCCGATTTCTCTAAAATAAGACAAAAAAATCTACCAAACTTTAAAAAATGCTCTTAAAATGGGAAAATAGCAAAAAATGCAAAAAGATGCAAAATAAAAATGACATATTTGAAGACGGGATGGCCTGTCCGGAATTTCTATATACTTCAGCATTGTTTTAGACAGCTCAGTAAAAAGATGACATGTCATCAACATCCAGGCTCTAGTGATAAGTTACAGCCTTGCCTAAGACCTTTCTCTCTCATGTCCTTCGGCTCGAATAACTGCCGTGTGATTTCTGTAGATCTCTGTATGTTATTCCAATCGTTTTCAAAATGTCAAACATTTTACTCCAATCAACGTTATAAATAGCCTTTCCTAAGTCAACACGTGCCATGTAAGTTCTGTTATATATACTTTATGTAGCTGCCAATATCCTACGTTACTTCTGAAACCAAATTGATCTCATTCAACTCGGTACCTATCTGTCTTTCCAACCTCATGCAAATTATTCTGGGTTGGTTGGTTCCTCAGTTTAGGGCCTCGTGTATTTAGAGTGTGTGTAGAATCTGTCTGATAACCGGTGTTAATTGTGATGGCTGTATTACTGTGTGTTATCTGTTTCTAATTCAAGTAGGGACTGCAAATATTCAATTTTCAAGTAGTTCCTACTTTTCCTATCAAACGCCATTGTCAACGACAACTAGTTCTGAACTTAGTGACTAGATGCTCCTGGCGACGAACATTGAAACCTAAGAGCATTAGTCAAATCTAACCCCTAATGTAGCTACACACAAGTGTAATTAGTGGAAGGTTCTTTTAGATGCCATAAATCTACTGTATGACATGGGACCGCTGGCTTTACTTCCCCTCTGAAGGAAGGCATACTGAAGGATTCTAGTCTGGATCTCTGAAGCATGAGTGATCAAGCTGATTGTACGGGAATCTTCACATATGAAAGCTTCTGCTCTCTTCTTAAAATCAGAGGGTACTGATTTCCCATCCTCATCAATTTCCTAACCTCTTTCTATTACATGATTAACAATCTCCTTACCAATTATCATCTTCCTAGCATTAATCCCGCTTTGTTGCAGGGTCTTATTTTCTGCATATTTTCTTCCCTACTGATCGATCTTGAGCGTCTCTAGTTGAGGCTTGTCCTCCCGAATAGGATCCAGCCAGCGCCCTCTTGGTCGCCGACCTTCTGAACTGATGTTAAGTGCAGTTCTCGCAACTGAGTGATTGCTACGCAGTACATGGCCATACCAGCGCAGACGGCTCTCCCACATTTTTTCAGGGATTGGAGCCACACCAAATGTAGCTCGAACATTGTCATTCCTGATGCGATCCAGTCTAGTAAGTTTCTGTGTCCAGCGAATCATCTTCATATCCATGACAAGCAGTTGTTGTTCATGTCTCTTCGTTACTGGCCAGCATTCAGTACCATACAGTGCTACTGGTCGAACGATGGTTTTGTAAATTTTTGACTTCAAATACAGTGGCACATTCCAGTCAAAAAGGATTCCAGGGACTTGTCGCCATTTCAGCCATGCAGTGTTGACTCTCTTTGGCATAGAGGGTCTTTCATATAAAGTAAGAACGCCAGGCGGCAGGTTAGTTATTCGCTGCTGAGGCAGCCTTGGCCGAGCATGTGGCGCGCCATGGCCCCCTGCTGTACTATTGAAAGCGCGCGCAAGTGCATACGAGGGCTGGGTTTTTTCAAGTTCCGATGGACTGTATAAAAATAACATACCAAACTGATTTTACTACTAAATATTTGCTTGTTTTATTCGTATGTCTCAACATAATCGCCAAAACGATTGAAACAATTGTCGTATCGTTACACCAACTTTCCAATGCCCTCGGCAAAATATTCTCCCGCCACTGAAGTGGGTACGTCTGGAGAGTCTCCTGAAGTGTTTCCTTTTTGACGAGGCGTTGCCGCCCAACAATACCTTCAATTCTAGAAATAGGTGAAAATCCTTCAGTGCTGGTTTGGACTAAACGGCAGATGGTCCAAAACTTCACACTTGAATTCTTTGCAAATGTCTATCGTAACGTTGGCCCAGCAGGGGGCCATGGTGCGCCACAAGCTCGGTCAAGGTCACCACGGCAGCGAATAACAAAACTGCCGCTTGCCGTACTTACTTGATATGAAAGTCCCTGTAACTGTGAGTGTTTGACTAAAATACGGGGTGTGTTCAAATGAAAAGGTACGAAACGATACTAAGGGTACAATTTATTCGTTATTCAAAAGTAAGCAACACTGGCCTGTGCACAGGTGTCCCATTGCTTCACTAGCCACAGGATTTCCTGTTCCCAGAAGTCTAGTGGTTGTGACAGGAGCCAATCCTGTATGGTGTCATTTAGTTCGTCGTGCGATTGGAAACGTTTTCCCTTGAGTTTTTTTTACGGACCAAACGAATGGAAGTCGCAGGGTGACAAGTCAAGATTGTAGGGCGGGTGCTCAAGTTTCTCCCACTTGAACGTGGCCAATACACTTTGTGTGACGTTAGAGACGTGTGGGTGAGCGTTATCATGGAGCAGAATCACTCCCTTCGCGAGCAGTCCAGACCGTTTGTTCTTGATGGACTTGCGCAGGCTACGGAATGTCGCACAATACACGTCACTGTTAATGGTTCGTTTCCAATCGAACGACGAACTAAAGGATGCCGTACGGGATTGGCTCCTGTCACAACCACAAGACTTCTGGGAACAGGGAATCCTGCGGCTAGTGAAGCAATGGGACACCTGTGCACAAACCAGTGTTGCTTACTTTTGAATAACGAATAAATAGTTCTCACAGTATCGTTTCGTACCTTTTCATTTGATCACCCCTGCATACAAATATTATTGATGTGTAACATCTTTCCGCTCGGTTGCTGGATATTTTTGTGGGAGTGATTTTGAAAATTGGGGACGGAAGTGAATCGGACGGAAGTGAAGACGCACTGCCAGCTGGATGTACAATTGAAAATGTGTGTATTGGAAACAAGGCAGTGTGTGCTCTGTAGCGCGAGAATGTTATGGCAATACAGTAGGCAGTGCATTTAGCAGGCACTGGTTTGACGAGCACAGTGGCAAATTTTTCACCGACTTTCATTTGTCATTGAACAGTTTATGAAGCTTCATGTTCAAGGTTGAATATCACATGGGGTAGGACAAAGACGACAAATGACATTTAAGTAAGCGGCATTATTATCAAGCTGTGGGTGAGTAGTCAAATATTAAATGCATAACAGAATGTTGTTATATGAGTGGTATAAAAGCTGTATTTTCATCATATGTGAGACTAGGTCATTTCATGATTGTAGGAAGCCATGTTTTGATTGTTTACGACGAACTGTATGAGAGCCTTGACAATAATGAATGTTATAGTTACTGAGGAATGTGCTCACAGTATTTGAGAGTACTGTCGACGTTGTGTGTCACTTTGTTATTATGAATTATTAATGTATAAGGAAGGAAGGAAGCTTGTAATTTTGCGTGTCCGTTAATCTCACGATCATGATCCACGGTACCTCCCTTTTACGTGGAATGCGAACCACAGGACATGGCATTTCAATTCGAAAATCACACATGTATTGACCGGGAATCAAACCCGGTCTACCTTGGTGAGAGACTAACAGCTTGACCGCTGCGCCACAAATGTGACAGTAGCATATCTCCAATTAATCTATACATTCATCATAGTACCAGTATGAAAATGGAGTGCAAATTAACATTTTAAGAATGTCCAAGCTGTGTAGTATACGAGTAGGATAACATGTCAGATGTTACACATTATATGCGACTACTGTAAGGCTCGTATAATTTTTGTTTGTCGCTTCAGACAATATTTCGACCAAGAGCCTGCGTGGATCGACCAAATCTATATACCACACCCAGACAAGCACATGGCTTTGCTGTCGATTGATATCAATAAACTCATAATATCAATCTATATTTGTTTCATATATGAGAGTCGTTAGTTATAATTTGAGGTTAATGATATGGTGGGCTGCAGTTCCCTGGATTACAATAAATAATGGAATCAAGTAACTTCGTATTTCCGGAACAAATTAACAGGACACCGCAGTCCCATCAACAGACAACAGAATTCATAAATCAATTATTGAAATAAAACTCCTCATTGGCTTCCCACATAGCCTAGGGCCTGCAGCAAAATAGGGTTGTGTGGTACTCGCTACCGCCTCGTGGTATAGAGCAGGGGTACTCAAACTTTTTCTGTCGCTCCCCCCTTCTGAAACATCAAATATCTAGCCCCCGCCCCCCCCCCCTATTCTCATTTCCTTTCTTAGCACTTCTCATAGGCAACTTCCCACAAAATAAATCACACTACTGCCTAATTAGGATTTCAACTACCAGTTACATTAATAATAATAATAGTTACACACAATTCATTATTCTTAGAGCACATCAAAGTACAACAACGTTTTGTAAAAAGAAATGTCATACATTTGTATTACTTTTGCATATAAAAATAAAAACAACTGCTGCACGTGCAGTTATTAGAATTGAGTAAATTTTGTTTGTTTCACTAATTAACTCTTTAGCTGTGACACCTGTGTTCAGTAATGCTTTTCATATTTGAAAGCTCGTGACTTATAAATGACAACAGAAATAATATATACAATGTTCAACATTTCACTGTGAATTTGAAAAATGGTATTGAACCCTTATTGATTTGCCGATCAATAAGTCTTCATGATTTTTATTATTATTATTGATGCCCAGGCAGAACATGTTGGAAATTGACAAATGGGAGACAGGTAGTGTGTCGCAACTATTGCAACAGGAGTAGCGTCGTAGTTATTCCTGACGATGACCAGCTAAGCCGAGTTCTAGGACAAATTCAGTATGAACGCGCATCCAAGTCGGCGTCATTATGGGCGTGCCAGAAGAGAAGTTCCAACCGATACACGATTGAATCAGCAAATCAGGAGAGAGGACGCCTAAGCCACGCGGTGGGTCGCGTACCTTAAAAAAAGGGCGCTAAAACATGTGTATGAAGAACCGCCGATGTGATATAATTCCGCATAAGTCCATTGAGACGTTTGGATGAAAAGAAGAAGTTTGATACTAGTCCCAAGTCTGTGAGTTGAAAACTACAGATTATTTTCACAGATTGCCCCCACTCCACCCCGTTCTGTCAGTTTCTAATAAATTGATCGGTGATGATCTGTTTGAGACACAACTTTATCGAGATCTGGTGAGCATCGTCCACGCCAGTTTGAGTAACGATTTTATCAGGCTCTAGTGAGCATACTTCACGTCTGTTTGGACAAACATCTTATTTTGTGCTCTGGGAGCAGAGTGCACGCTTAGCGGAGGGAGATCTCTAGTCGAGATAAGCGCTACGTGGTAGACATATTTGAGACTTGTTAAAAGCCAGTTGCGTAGAGAATGAAGAGTGTAATTTTATGTAAAATGTGTGTTATATTTTGAGTGATGTATGTGTGCGTGTGATGTAAGCAAATGCTTAGATAGGGCAAGTTCAACGTTGAGTAATCCCCTAGAACTTTATTGTGAGTGAAAGTCAGTAGCTCATAGCGGTTCTAGCTAGGCAAATTAATAACTTTGAACATTTCTTTCCAAGAAGCAACGCCAAGATGTCTCCTGAAAGGTCGATTGGTGGAATGAAGTGCTACGCCTCTACCAATACGTCGACGATGGACGAGTAGATTTCCCGTAGGGAAATGCCTTGGGATGGAGGTTGAGTTCTACAAACTGCACGGTGATGTACAAACCATTGATTTATGCAATATGTAGCTAGATTGGACGCGGGAACGTTGTAAATATTTTATTCATTGTTTTTCTTGTATTTAGATTTTTTTTGTGCGCCGACCTTGTTATATTTAAATGTACGTTGGCACGTGGCCAAAGTGTTTGTTTGATTGTATATCTTTTTTCTTATGAGTCATATGTAGTATGCACGGCGTGTGTATTTTGGTTTTATCCATGCGAATGCGAAATTCGTCGTGGTCGACAAGTGGTGCTTTATTTAAGTTCATTTTTAGTAGGAGAAAGGGGGTAAAAGTTGTTAGATTTTTTTTTGAACAGGTTTTTATTCATACTAGGGTTGCCGAGCGCAACAAATTAAGATGTCACTGTAGAACACCTTAGTTCTATATTTTTGAGTTTTTTTTAGTCCTTTTCAGGTTCTTTAGTCACGGACTAGATTGGGAGCGCAAGTCGGTGGAAAATATTTTATGTCCTTTATTTCAGGTTTCTGTCCAACCCATACGTGTGATTCTGGTGTGTGTATTGTGTCTAGGTGTGTGTATTGATTCTTCGTGATGAGGGGTAGAATGTGCCTACCGCCCTCAAATATTGTGATTGTATTTTATTGGAAAGGCAGAGCGCTCTCAGTGCTGCTTCTTGGATTTCCTTGGGAAATGCTAAGATATTTTATTTTGACACACACACGTATATTATGTGCATTTGAGAGCACGCTCCTTCGAGACTCGAACCAGTGCCACGGCAGGTCGAGGTTATTGACACGTGGGTTGACATATGTGCCGATTCCACTCAGCGCCCGTCTATGTCTGGTGATTCATCGTTTAGGCAGTCCAGCTGACCGACTGACCCCTGTAAGCTATCTGTAGCAAACCTGTTCTTTTAATGGTCATTGGATCATAATTAATTGGGAGTTCGCCATGTCCGTTACGAATTACCGCATATCGTATGAAATGAAATAATTGTTTATGATGTAAATGTTGGCTTTGAGCCTAGTGATTTCTATGACTCATTTCATTGTTAGATTTGTCTGTTGTGACAACGTTGGGTGTATTTTGTATTTTCTTGTAAAAATGGGAAGCGGCCATATGTGTATTTTTCTTGTTTGGTCACGTGTTAATTTACTTGTGTTGATTTGAAAAGTCCTAGTTTTAGGCGTTAATGTTGTTGCTACGGCAGTTCTTTGATTCCAATTTCATGCGGAAATTATTTTTGTTTTATTTAGTGTAGGAAGTGTCGGATTAGTTTAATTAGTGTTTAGTTGGTTCCTCGTGTCTCTCTAGCTCTAAGACAATGCAGATTCGTCCCCTGAAGGTTTACTGGATGGTAACGAATCTCGCATTAATTTGTACACATCGTGTCGCATGTAGAACAGCCGCACGCGCATATGTCATTGTAGTAATTTGGGACATTTGGTCCAGATGTTTACGATCTACCCTGAGATCAGGCCTAGTTTGGCAATTTTTAGCCTATTTTCAATTAAAAAAAAATAGGCTTATGAGATCACCTTTTGTCCGTGTGTGTGTGCGTGTGTGTGTGTGTGTGTGAGGTGTGTGTGTGTCCCTAATAAAATCTAAACGGCTGGAGCGATTTCAATGAAACTCGGTAAGTCCATAGCACTATTCCCGGCGACCTCGACCGTGCCCTTCAAGTTTTGTTACGTCTCACCAATCCAACATGGCGGCTGTGCGAAATATTTCACTAGCATTCAATATCTCCGAAACTATTACCGATATCGCCCTGAAATTGTGTACGGTGATAAAGGGCACTACTAGAAGTTCACTTATGAGACTTTCAAAAACCTGGTGACTACAAAACCAACATGGTGGTCAAGCGAAATTGAGACTTTAAAATAGACATTTCTCGCGATTTAACTATCCAAACATAATGAAACTTGGTACAGCAAATGTTTATACACATTGTAATGCACTGGAGTCTAATTTAGTTCAATTGTTTACATAACCTCAAAATGGCGGCTGTGCGAAATATTTCACTGACGTTCTATATCTCCGAAACTATTACAGATATCATCATGCAATTTTGTACGGTGATAAAGGGTACTGATACAAGTTAAGCTATGTATATTTCATAAACCTGTAAAGTACAAAACGAACATGGCGACCAAGCGAATTTGAAATATTTTAATAGACTTTTCTCGTGATTTAACTCTCTGAGCGCAGTGAAATGTGGTACAGTAAATGATTTTGCTGATTGTAATGCACTGCCATCTAATTTAATTCAATTGTTTACATAACCTCAAGATGGCGGCTGTGCGAAATTTTAAAATTAAGTTTTTATTCTTGTGTCGTAATCATGCGATCGAAGTGAAAGTTTGAATAATGAAGCTAGGCAATAATTGTCCTTGAATGGTACATAATTCTATGGCCTATACATATAACAATCCTAAATGGCGAGCTTCCGAAATATTTAGACGGTTCTCAATATCTATGAATCTTTTACAGCAACCAAACTGATTTTTTTATGTTCATAGAGACTATGAACATATATTCACCTATAGGACTTTCAGTAACCTGGTGAGCACAAATCCAACATGGAGGCGACGCGAAGTATAAATATTTAAATGGACGTTTCTCGCGAATTAACTATCCGAGTGCCGTGAAACGTTGCACGTAAAATGCTTATACAAATGTTGATCCACTGGCATGTAATTTATTTCAATTGTTTGCATAATCACAAGATGGCTGGTGTGCGTACTTTTAAAATCTCGTTTTTACTTCTTGTGGTCTAATCATGCGATTGAAGTTTAAATACCACACGTACACAATAATCTTAATGTAATAGTACAAAAATAAAAATCCATCCTGGCGACCATATGAAATATTTAGACGGTTCTCAATATCTACGAATCTGTTACAGCAATTAAACTGAAATTTTGTATGTTGATAGAGGCAATTAACATGAGCAGGATATATGAAAATAGGCTGTAGAGTTCTTCACGGAACTACTTGTCACATTTTAGATTTTTTAAAATTTTAAGATTTTACATTTCAAGATCTTGCATTTTAGATTTTGATATGATTTTAGGTTTTACATTTTAGATTTTTTGAAAAGAGTAAACTACAAGATCACATACCTAACTTCACTTAACCTCACGTAACCTAACCTAACTTAAGCTAATCCAAAGGCAAAGGCACATACACAAAGTATATAAGGGCACATGCAACTATTTGTTTACACATTTGTCAATTTTCCGATTTCCCATTTTTAGTTTTTTTAACTGTCAGTTTGAAATTTTTGAGTTTTATGATATGGAAACATGGATTTTCAATTTTTAGCTGTTGACATTTGTTAATTTACCAATTTTCCATTTCTAGTTTTAAAAAATGTCAGTTTCAAGTTTTCGAATTTCATGATATGGAAACATGGAGTTTCCATTTTTGCTGTTTACACATTTGTCAATTTACCAATTTCCCATTTCCAGTTTATAAAAATGTCAGTTTAAATTTTTTTGAATTTTGTCAATATGAACACATGGATTTTTAGCCTATTTTCAATTTTGAAAAGAATAGGCTAATGAGATCACCTTTTGTCCGTGTGTGTGTGCGTGTGTGTGTGATTCGTGTGTGTGTCCCCCCCCCTAATAAAATCTAAACGGCAAGAGCGATTTCAATGAAACTCGGAAAGTTCATAGCACTATTCCCGGCGACCTCGACTGTGCCCTTCAAATTTTGTTACGACTCACCAATCCAACATGGCGGCTGTGCGAAATATTTCACCAGCATTCAATATCTCCGAAACTATTACCGATATTACCCTGACATTTTCTATGGTGATAGAGGGAACTACTATAAGTTCATTTATGTGACTTTTGAAAACCTGGTAACTACAAAACCAACATGGCTGTCAAGCGAATTTGCGACTTTTAATTAGACGTTTCTCGCGATTTGGCCAACCAAACGCAATGAAACTTGGTACAGTATATGTTTATATACATTGTAATGCACCGACATCTAACTTCGTTCAATTGTTTACATAATCACAAGATGGCGAATGTGCGAAATATTTCACCAGCATTCTATATCTCTGAAACTATTAGCGGTATATCCCTAACATTTTGTACGGAGATAAAGGGCACTACTGGAAGTCCATCTATAAGATTTTCAAAAACCGGTTAACTACAAAACGAACATGGCGGCCAAGCGAATTTGAACATTTTAAATAGACCTTTCTCGCGATTTAATGTTCCAAGCGCACTGAAACCTGGTACAGAAAATATTTATACACATTGTAATCCACTGGTATCTAATTTAGTTCAATTGTTTCCATAACCTCAAGATGGCAGCTGTGAAATTTTTTAAATCTCCTTGTTTTTTCTTGTGTCCTAATTATGCGATTGAAGTTTGAATACTACACGTTCACAATAATCTGCATGTAACAGTACATAACTCTAGGACCTATATATATAAAATCCAACATGGCGACCATCCGAAATATTTAGTCGGTTCTCAATATCTACGAATCTATTACAGCAATCAAACTGAAATTGTGTATGTTGATAGTGGCAATTAACATAAGTAGGATATATGAAAATAGGCTGTATAGTTCTTCACGGAACTACTTGTTATTAATTCAAGTTGGAGTCATTTGGGGAAACCTTGTTTGTGTTGTTATTGTAAATAGTGTAAATTTGTTGATCTGTTATTTAATTCATATATTTTAACCCTGGTATTCACTTTTTCCTGCATGTTATTTTGCTATATGTTACCCTGCATGTTATAAGAAGCGCTTAACAACAACTTTACGAAATGGACTGTTACACCCCCCGAAACTGAGTCTCATATGCTTCTTTGCAAGGGTTCAGTATGTTAAAACTCTTCACCCATGAAAAAGTAAAACAGGAGAATAGAAGTGTACATGGATCAGAATTCGGTAATTCTCAGACACTTATGGAGTTAGTGTGATATGTGAGCTCGAATTTGAGATGACAGTAAATTCAGTCTTGTTTGGATGTTTGAAACAGCAACTCGCAGATGCCCTTCCAGCTGCAGCCGAGACCGATGCTTAGTCTTGACGGATGCCATTGCGGAAAATGTTGACTCACACAAGTAAGTTGAAGCGAAGGGTAATAACAGGTCCACTGCTTTTCTTGATAAAATGGGATATTCATTCCGAATCTGCACCCAAAAATTGTCAAGAGACTTCGACTTAAATTCATTTCGAAGTATTCTGTCACTTGAGAGTTCTATTAGTTCCTCCTGTTCTGCCGTTGACAGGTGGGCTGTTACGTTCGTTTCAAACGGACTGCGAATCCAGTCATTTTCAGTTGAAGGTTGTGGAAATCTACCCTCGAATTTTTGACGAAGGTTTTGGAGGTGTTCTTCGAAAATTCCACTAATTTGACAAATATCAAACTCATTTTCTTCTAGGAATTCATTCAGACAATAAAACATCTCACAGTTACCTTTGTCCATCTGGGCTTTCCAAAGTTCAAGTTTTCTCTTAAAAGCAAGCACATTGTCTCTTAGAATGAAAATACTACTATTTTGTCCTTGAAGCGACACGTTAAATTCATTCAGTTTTTCAATTACGTCAGCCAAGTAGCACAGTATTATAAGCCATTTCTCATCCAGAAACAGGGTTGCGAGTGTAGGACTGCTGTCCAATAGGAAAATACGAAGTTCATTCTTCAATTCCACAACGCGACGAAGGACTCGACCACGAGACAACCAACGTACCTCCGTGTGCAATAGAAGCGAATCATGTGTAGATCCCATATCCTCGCATAGAATGGAAAATAGCCGACTGTTTAAAGCTCTTGCTTTCACAAAATTTACATCACTAGTTACATCGTTCAGCTTTTTATTGACTTCCGGTTGTAGCACTTTTGAAGCCAATGCCTCCCTGTGTATCATGCAATGTGTGCATTTTACAGAATTAGTAACAGCACTCACTCTGAAACCCTTTTTAGTTCCAGTAAATGCCGACGCCCCATCAGTACATATACCAACACAATTTGTCCATGAGAGATTATTGTCAATAAAAAAAGAATTCACAAGATAAAAAATATCTTCGCCTGTAGTCCGCCCTTCCAGAGATTTACAAAATAGAAAATCCTCGTGCATTTAATTTTTATGTCAATAGCGTACAAAAACAAGAAGCTGGGCACTGTTTACGATATCAGTACTGTCATCAAGTTGCAGGGCAAATTTTGGGATATCATGAAGACGTGGTAGCAATTGATTTTTTATGTCAGAGGCTATTACGTCAATACGACGAGTTACTGTATCATTTGAGAACGGTATCGACTTCAAACACACGCCGAACTTTTCTCCGTGCATGATCGCGCACATTTTTCCGGCTGCAGGAAGAAGTAATTCCTCACCAATAATATGTGGCGACTTGGAATTTGCAATTAAATAGGATAACTCGCTTTCTTAGGAACTGTTGCGTGCTTTTCTAGGAATCTAGCATTTACTTTTTGTTGTTGCTCGTGGCGCTTAAAAATGCTAAAGGTTTACTTACACCGTCTGGATGTTTAGTCTGCAAGTGTCTCTTAAGTTTCACAGGCTTCAAACTGTCATTTGCTAAAATCTCCAAACAAAGAACGCATTGAGTTTGTTCCTGATTATTATTGAAAAGAATGCTGGTAAAGCCTAATGTCAGATAATCGTCTTGATATTTACGCACTTTCACTTTGTGTGTAGAATTAATAATCCTGATGGGAGCAGAAGTAGACGTGGAAGAACAATGGACTTTGTTTAAATTCGAACCTTGTTCTTTTTCTGAAGGAGGGCAAGCACTATCACTTTCATGGGGTATCTTTTTACCACTTCTAATATGCACCTTATCCATGGGTAATGGCGTCACTCGTATCAGTTTATTGTAAAGTTGGCTAACTACGCACAAGAATTCACCTGTTCACTCACTTGAACTGACTGGAAAGGCCTAGCTGAATTCGAATCGGCAACGGCAGAAATAGAAGAATCCATTCTTGGAATCCATTCTTGAAAGGAAGTGGCGGTAACATTGTCAAGCGGCTTATTGTCATTAAGTGTTTGGTAAGGAGATGTCACTGCGGGTGGCGAGTGAAAGGGAGCTTTGTGGGAAATGTTACTCGCCACCTTTTCTCAGAATTCCTGCTGGCAGGATCTATTGATCAGTTCTTGTGAAATAAGACAGCAAAGGCTCGAGTTTATTATTCTTGAATGGTCTTGGGAGCTACCTGCCCATGAAAGGTTCATGCATATGGGGATAGTAATATTTGTTACAGAATATGAAATATAAATATTTCAATCAAAGCCAGCGCTCCCCCTTTTCATTCTCTGCGCCCCCCACTTTGAGAACCCCTGGTATAGAGACAGCATCCTTGGCTCTCATCCCTGATGTCCAGGTTCGATACCCGACAATGGAAACTGGAGGGTTTGATTCTCACCTCAAACATCCTAGAAGTGGTATTCCGTGATTTTCACTATTTCTTGATGGCAAATGTTAGATTAGGTTTAGGTTACGTTAGGTTAGGTTAGGTTAGCTTACGTTATTTTGGGTTAGATGAGGTAAGGCAACGTTATCGCCTGCTGTGTCCAAGGTTGCAGGATCAAATTCTGGCGCAGTTAGTTGGCATTTGAGGGTGCGCAAATATCAGGGAGCTGTGTCAATAGATTAACTGTCACTTCGAGGCACAATTCCGGCACTACGACTTCCTTAAACGTCACATAGCTTACAGGGATGTAAAACATAACGTTATTTCTATAATGATTATCATTATCATTATTGCGTACTAGGTACTTTTTTCTGCAATAAACCTAGGCCGATATGTGCGGCAGTATTAAAGGTGCCGTGACGTCTTCAATAGACCGGGCAGCGCTTAGTTCGAATGGCTTATTAGACCTCGCGTAGCGAAGACAGTTCCACGGTCTTTAATACTTGTAGATCTTCCTGTATTCAATAACATACATTCTTATCTAGATTTGGCAACGTCACACAAATAAACATTGCACTGACCTCAGAGAGCACATAGGAACAAAGGGGGGAGGAAGGAAAAAACAGTTTCGTCCAGTTAACACCCGGGTTCAGTCGACCACAACTGGTGCTAGAGTTAACACGAAACTGCTCGAAGTTCCACCTAGGATGACAACCAGATAAGTATCAGACTGTATTATTACAGTACAACCATAGTTGATTTTCACAACCATATAATCACCCCAAACAGACAAACTCCAGATTTCTAACACCATTTTAGCATTTCACCTAACATTAGATATACTGCATTTAGCATACACCGGCAGTTGCATTACAGGCCGGACGTTTGTTTTAGACGAGTGAAAAATCTTAATGGAAGCCTGGAGGCGAGTTACTACAGTACCTGTGTTATTATCAGCTGCCCCAAGCAGTCCGAAGATTGAAAAAGCTGTTTCACACTCCTGCTGAAGTACAGTCATTGGCAAATATAATGACGTTCTGTTCGTAACTACGAAACGTGTACTTCCGCGTCACACAACACCTCGGCGTGGACTGTACTAACTGCTCAAGTCTGGAATTCCATTACATCAGATCGGTGGAGACAAGCGTGAAGCGATAGGGTGAGAGAGTGAGTGTGTGTAGGCTCACCCGTAGGCTTCAAGGTCAATCGTCTAAAACAAACGGCCGGCCTGTACCAATACTGCAACTAAATAATTGTTTTAAAATCCACAGCCTGCTTCCATTCTCCGACCGGGTCAGGAATGGAATGAATGAAGCCCCTATCTAGCGGCGAGGATATGAACTGTGCCGGCTGCCGAGGCCTGACGCACTCCTCTGGGGCAATGATTAAATGAATGACAGATGAAATGAAATGATAGTGGAGAGTGTTGCTGGAATGAAATTTTGACAGGGAAAACCGGAGTACCCGGAGAAAAACCTGTCTGCCTCCGTTCTGTCCAGCACAGATCTCACATGGAGTGACCGGGATTTGAACCACGGACTCAGCGGTGAGAGGCCGGCGAGCTGCCGCCTGAGCCACGGAGGCTTAACTAAATAATTGTACATATTGTAAATATTTTCACCTGTATTCTCAAACATAGATTTTATAGCCTACAAGCTGTACCCGGCATGCGTTGCAATGCCAATCAAAGAAAATGTTGGCGTTGGAATTCTGTTTCTTGAAGTGCTATTGGATACACAACATGGTTTTCAATTTCCGTTAACTGCCTCTAAGTTATCGTAAAATGGATTTTCTAATTTAGAATCATTCGTGGGAGCGTGCACAACAACTTTCAAAAGTTTCATCGCAATCGGATGAATGGCATATGAACGTATACGGGATTTTGTTTGAACGATTTGTGCGCTGTTACTCATTTGTTGATTCTACTCGTACGCACCTAATGAGAAATGTATTACTAAGTGGAAGCCCTTCCCTGGCGTGTACACTATAACTCATCAAGGTTTAATCGCAATCGAAGAAGGTTATATGAACGCAATAGGGGATTTTCTTGAAACGCTTCGCGCGTCGTCACACATTTGTTGCATCTACTCTTGCGCTAATTATTGTGAAATGGATTTACTAAGTCGAAACCCTTCCCTGGCGTGTACACAATAACTGATCAATGTTTCATCGCAATCGGATTAATAGTATATGACCGCAAACAGGATTTTATTTAAACGATTCGCACCCCTTCACTAATTTGTTGAATCTACTCGTGCGCTACCTACTGTAAAATGTATTTACTAAGTTAGAAACCGTCACGTAAGTGTCCACAACATCTCACCCAAGTTTCATCGCTATCGGACTAATGGCATACTACTCGTGTTTTACCTACTGTGAAATGTATATACTAAGCCAGAAACTTTCTTTGGAGTGTCCAACATATTTCACCCAAGTTTCACCGCTAACGGCAGAATGGTATATGACCTTATACGGGACTTTGTTGAAACGCTTCGCGCGTCATCCCCCATTTGTTGAATCTACTTGTGCGCTGCCTATTGTGTAGTGGATTTACTAAGCCAGAAACCTTCCATGAATTGTACACAACAAGTAGTGGAGTAGTGACAGTTCTAACGCACTCATTTTATTTGTACCCGACTGTACATGTTAAAATAATTAATATTTCGCGACCCCATGGTCCGATTTTGGCCTGCGACATATCGTTGGACTCGGGTTGACGTCCTCTTTCCTATGGACCATGTATTATATATTTCAAAAAATGTTTGAATTTTTTTGTTTTCGAAAGTAGGTGATAGTTTGAAAACCAAACATGATAGAACGTTGTGCCATGGCTCAAACGAATGGTCTTTATGACTTTTATTTTTTGTAATAATACTTTTTTATTTTTTATGTTTTTTTGAAAACATTCGAAATTTGAAAAGACTATATTTTGGAAACTAGGAAGTTTACAAAAAAGTATGTTTGGCGTAAATCAATGTTCCCTATGCCCCCTACCCCCAAAATAAATTTCAAGTCTCTAGGATGAAAACCTGTAGTAGTAGTGGGGTGATAAGAGGGCTGCTTCCAAAAGCAAGTGGTGAGCCCCTGCGACCTTGGAATGGAAGGAGTCATGCTAGGAGGGCGTGCTTGGATTCGTTTTTTTCGTCTCGTCGTGCTCTTTACGGGAATGTAGGTGTCGAAAGGGTGAAAATTTGGAAACATGTTTTTTTTGGGGGGGGGGGTAAAACCGTGATTTTAAACCTTTTGCTATATCTCGCGAACCAATCATGCTAAAGGCGTGTACGACGGGTCCAAGGACACGGGGTGACGTCCTCTCTGCTATGGACCACTCGTTATAATTAAAAAAAAAATGGAAACTCGATTTTGGGGTAAAAACGTGTTTTTTGTGATTTTGCCGATATCTCACGAACCAATAACGCTAGAGGCATGTACGACGGGTCCAAGGACTCGGGCTGACGTCCTCTCTGCTATGGACCACTCGTTATATTTAAAAAAATTGGAACCTTGATTTTGGGGTAAACACGTGTTTTTTGTGATTTTTGCCGATATCTCACGAACCAATAACGCTAGAGACGTGTACGAGGTGTCCTAGGACTCGGGCTAAGGCCCCCTTTCGAGTGCGGTAGATATGTTTTCCAAAAATTAATTCACAAAGGGCCTAACGCCATACATGATGAATTTTTTCTTTAGCTGTTTATAATGTTCATGAAGCGTGGTGGTTGAGAGAGACGATACTGCTGGGTGTGTGTGTTTCAACGAACCTGTCGCTGACCACGGTGGCTGTGTTCAATAGATTAATCGCTATTTCGACGGGTCGGTTTATGACAGAGCGAGGGTGCGTCTTTTCACACATTTTACCTTTAACGTGTAAACGGTGATGAGAACTTGGTTCTATGTTGGTCGAAGCGAGTACAGAAAACAAACTTGCAGAGGAGCAGGAGGTGAATGTCATTTGAGCTTATTGGAAGGCGCTGATCTGACTTGACAACAGGTGCAATGGAAAAAAATGACCATGACGCTTGAAGGTGAAATAATCTGACCATCGTGGTGGCAGGGAAGTGCGAAAGGCATGTGAACATGTGTGAAACTTCATGTAGGCTAAACCAGTGACATCCTGTCTTGCTTCGTACGTGACAAAATGCAAGTTCAGGTGAAATTTGATCTACCACAGGTGTTCGCCTGGGACGTCAGCTTTCCACGTGCACGATAACTGTTAACAAGTTACATCCTGTTTTGCTTCGTACTTGACAAAATGCAAGTTGACGTGAAATTTGATATGCCACAGGTGTTCACCTTGGACGTTAGCTGTCCACGTGCCTGATAACAGAATGTTCAAAGCGTGGGGGAAAAAAAGATTATACATGCAACGTAACATATATAAAGACATGTCGTTATCATTTCCACTCTCACTTAGGGACTACCTTTGAACACACTGCGTTGCATGAAACCCCTGGTCTTGTTTAACAGTTTTGGTGTTGGTGGAAACTACTTAACCTTGTTGTGGTGTAGGTATATATTTATTCATTTATATATTTATTGATTTTATATAAATACATGCAATTATTTATTGATTAGGTAATTAATGATTTTATTTATTTATTTATTTGTTTGCAGATAACCGGTATAGCATACCTGTCGTGTGTCTGTGAGAACGATATTAAAGAAAGAGAGAAAAACGGACAACTAGAAAAGGAAATCATTTCCACACTAGCCCACGAGACGGGAATATAGCAAAGCATTACACGTGAAGGTGAGATTTGTTTTTTTTTTAATATATAACCTGTTTGATTTTGTTTTGTTTATGAAATGCATAAACTATATGGAATGGATATACTTATGGTGGTTTATTTTATTTCTTTTTAGAGTGTTGGAAAACGCTTGACCTCTGTTAATAACCAGGAACGTGTGTGTTTGGGACCATTGTCAAGCAGTCTACAGCTGAAAACTCAGGTGAGAGTGTTCTTTCTAAAATAATGTCATTTGCTACTGCTACCGATAGCCTAACTTGGGAACCTCTAAACAGTTGTTTCAAATCGCGTGTCTGCTCTGGTCGTGTGGTCAATGTTAGAAAAAGTTTGATTCCCAAAGAATTTTTAGAATCTTGTTTTGAAATTTTTAAAATTGAAATTTGTACAGCGCAAAGGTTGCATACGGCTTTAAAAGTGAATACAGAACTAATGTGCGATTTCGGATATAAAAAGAAGGACGTGGAGCATAAAGAGACATTTTATATTTGCAGTAAAATGCAAGAGCTATTCATAGCCCATAATTTGGAACAGTGGTATGAAACCCACGTGGTGAATGCCTAGCTATCAAAATTTGATAAACTGCAACAAGGACCGAGTGGTCTAGCCTTAGACAAAATTCATCATTTACAAGTCAACATTTGTCAATTCAACCCGTTGAATGCTGGGTCTAGCTTTATTGAAACAACACCAGCAATAGCTTCGAAAAAGGCTGTGGTGAATATTGAAAATGTTGATGATGATTGCTTTCTGTGGTCTGTGGCTGCGTTTTTGCAACCAGCACAACGTGACAGTTGTCGACCAGGAAAGTACAAGGCCAAGTTTGAAGAATTAAAACAAACTTTAAATTTAACTCGAGTATCGTTCCCTATGGACTTAACCGAGATCCATAGGTTTGAACAAGACAACCAGGACTTTTCGTTCATGGTGTATGGCCTTGATGGTGATGAGATTGTGGGTCCTCTTTATGCCACAAATAACCGAAACGACACCACATTCATCTTTTATATTTATCTGTAGGAGAGGTGAATCACTATTGCCTCATTAAAAGCCTAAGTAGATTGCTAAGCAGCCAAATGTCCAAACATGATGGTAAGAAGCACATTTGTGATCGATGCTTGCAATATTTTACCACTCTTACGCTTTTGGAACGTCATAGGGTAGATTGCGTTTCTCAGGAAGCGGTGAGATTGATATTGCCACAAGGGGACAAGGCTGTGTTAAAGTTTAAAGACATTTATAAGCGTGACACTGTCCCCTATGTGGTATATGCAGATTTCGAAGCACTCACCACACCCCTGGCGGGATGTGAACCGGATCCCTCCATGAGCACAACCACACCCATTCAAAAACATGAGCCCTTTGCCATAGGATTTAATGTGGTGTGTGCCTATAACCCCACACAATCCGTATACAAATACCGTGAGGGGCCAGATTGTGCCAAATGGTTCTTGGATGAACTTGTCAAGTTGGCTCATGATGTACAGGAATTACTGGATCACCCAGTACCCATGAGCCTAACTCCAGAACAGAAGCAGCAGTATGAGCATGCCACGACATGCCATATTTGCGAAAAGCCTATTTTAAGTGGAGAGGAAAAAGTCAGAGACCACTCGCACTTTACAGGGGAGTTTCGTGGAGCTGCGCATAGTAAATGCAACTTGAACTTTCCAGCTCCTCGTTTCATTAGTGTCTTTTTCCACAATCTGGCAAATTATGACATTCAGTTTTTGATTCGTGAATTGGGCCATGTCAACAAGGGCTCGTTTACCATTATTCCCCAATACCATGAGCGTTTTACAGCCCTGACATGGTGGTTGAGCGACTTTAGCATTCAATTTTTGGATTCCTTTAAGTTTATGGCATCCTCGCTAGACAGCCTTGTGAATGGCTTGAATGAGGAGGAATTAAAAATACTAGAATGCATTTTAATGATCCTGAGCAATTTCAATTGTGCATTCGGAAAGGTATATTCCCGTATGATTTCTGCAACAGCTGGGACGTGTTAAAGCAAAGAAAACTCCCACCACAAGAGAAATTTTACTCGAAACTAACACGCAGTACCGTTTCCGATGAAGACTATGCACATGCATGTCAAGTTTGGCGAGTGTTTGGCATGAAGACGCTAAGTGAATATGCTTTGCATTACCTAAAACAGGATGTATTGCTGCTCACCGATGTGTTTGAAAAATTCCGTAACTTGTGTCAACACATTTACGGTCTTGACCCGGCTCACTATTATACGAGTCCTGGGCTCTCGTTCGATGCCGCTTTGAAATACACTCAAGTGGAATTGGATTTACTCACTGATGTAGACATGGTTCTATTTTTTGAAAATGGCATTCGTGGCGGCTTTGTGTCGCTTAACCAACGCCATGCCAAAGCGAACAATGTCTACATGCCTGATTATTCACCAGACAAACCAGAATCGTACTTAATGTACTATGACGTGAATAATTTGTACGGTTACGCCATGAGTCAGCCTTTGTCCTATGGGAAGTTTGCTTGGCTGACAGACAAACAAGTGTCAGAATTTGATGTGAACATGGCTAGCCAAGAAACAGGCCGTGGACATGTACTAGAAGTGGATATTGAATATCCCTCATCCTTGTATGATGAACATGCCGATTTCCCATTCTGCCTTGAGCAAATGGTTCCCCCTGACAGTAAAGTGAAAATTGAAAAACTCATGGGCACACTTTACAACAAAAATCGATATGTGCTACATATCCAAATGTTGGTGCAATGTCTCGCCCAGGGCTTGGTGTTGAAGAAAATCCACAGGGGTATTTCATTTGCTCAAAAAGCATGGCTTGAGCCATACATGCGACTCAACACAGAGCACCGACAAATGGCAACACAGCAGTTTGATTTTTTTTTTAAATTAATGAACAACTGCATCTATGGCAAGTCTATGGAGAATGTTCGCAAATACCGTGACATTAAATTGGTCAATGTCTGGGAGGGGCGATGGGGTGCCCGGCGGTACATTGCCAAGCCAAATTTCAAATCGATCAAAATTATCGATGAGAATTTGGCCAATATTGAAATGAGTAAGACCAGCGTGACCATGGATAAGCCCATTTACTTGGGTCAAGTCATTTTAGACTTTTCTAAATCAGTCATGTATCGATTTCACTATGAGTTTGCGAAACGCCATTTTGAGGACGTCTCTCTTTTGTATATGGACACGGACTCATTCATTTACCACATTCGCCACTGCAACCCCTATGACGTCATGAGGCAACATAGTGACTGGTTCGACACTTCTTGCTATAGTGCAGACAACGTGTTTCAGCTGCCCATAAAAAACAAGAAGGAAATGGGTGTTTTAAAAGATGAATGCGGTGATTCCATTATGACGGAATTCGTAGGTTTGGCTTCAAAAATGTATGCTTATCGCATACTCGACTGTAAGGAAGCCAAAAGAGCAAAAGGTGTAGGTAGGGCAGTGGTAAAATCGCTACGTGTTGATGACTATCTAGCGGTTTTACGCACGGGCAAAGCTATGTCTCATACACAGTGCAGGATACAATCCAGCAACCATCATTTTTATCTTGTGGAACAGAGAAAACGCACCCTCGCCTCCATGGATAACAAACGTGTGTGGACTGATGACCTGCTCACCAGCCTGCCCTGGGGTTATGATCGCAAGGAGGAGGAAGTGTGATTTCACTGTTTAATCGTTTATGGGACATTGCTTTATGTAACTTGTAGATTTAGTATTTTGTAAATATTGGTTTCTGCCATTGTAAATAGTAGATTTTGTAAATAGTGGCAACCCACTTGGACCTTTTGCTCTTTAAAACAGTTCTATGCAACCTTATTTTTTTTAAATTTTTTGATTGGTAAATAGTGTGATTCTTTTAACGCTGTACAAAGTTGAGTTTTTTTTGTAAATATGAAATAAGTAAGATTTTTAGTAGCCTTTATTCTTTTTTGAAATGGTAAAATGGTAAACTAAAAAAAGTTCTTTTGGGATGAGTGTGCATGTCGAGAAGGTGCTTTTGGGAATAAATAAAGTGGTTGTGTTTGTTCCCAAAGACAAGTGTGAATGTATGAGTAGAGAGAGAAAGCTCGTGTGTATGGTTGACCAGAGCAAACACAGTGAGGTAGGGTGGGTGGGGGGTAAATGGTCACTTATATACTCATTTTGTATTCAATGGTTTCGTTTTTTCAAGGAAATGTGGCAGTCAAAAGACATTATTTTTGTAAAAACAGTCTTACCTGCAGTAGTCGTAGACCTCGACGTTTCTCCAAACACCCATAAACTCACTGCAGCATCCCCTTGGTCAAGCACTTGCATCAACATCATTGTCAAATCTCAACTTTCGACATACACCAAATGGAAAAATGTCAAAACAGAAAAATGGAAAATCCATGTTTCCATATCACCAAAAACAGCAAAACTTAAAACGGACATTTTTAAAAACTGGAAATGGCCATATGTAAAATATGAAAATTCGAAAAACTTCAAACGGACTTTGTTTAAAAAGTGTCATCAGCAAAATGGAAAAATCCATATCATCAAAAACTTTAAACTTGAAACGAACATTTTTAAAATCTGTGAATTGCAAAATGACAAATGGCAGTGTGTGAATTCATCATGTGTGAAATGTGTAAAATGAGAAATCAGCCATCAACATCATGATTTTTAAAAATAATAAAAACACAAATCATCGTGCTCTGGTAAACCTTTGTATTTTATTTCATAGTCATAGTGAATTGACAAAAGAAAAATAGAATACAAACAAATCCCAATTCCTCACTCCTCAATGTTTATGTCCATGCATCATCAACTTTCCTTTCATAGCACTCATGACAATTAGGGCTGCCATCCTTTCACCCACTGAGGCATCACTGGATGTGAAACGTTGTTTAGCTTTCTTCAATAACAATTTATCTGCCACATGTCTTAAACCAGGATGACTATGGCGATAAGAAAGGACATGTTCCTTGCATGCTTGATCCAAAAGATTAATGGGTACATCACCACGTTGTAAACGTTTTTCGAGACGAGTTCCAGGGCCGCAAAAACGATAACCTGGAAGATGGATTTCGAAAGGTAAGTATTGAATCACTTTGTCAATGACGCCATTGCCAGTACAGGTCTGGCATATCCTTTTCCATCGATGGTAAAAAGGTTTGGTCTTCCTCCTCCTCTGTGGACGATGTTTGTGATTGTTGTTGTTGTTGATTTTTCTCGCCATGACACTCGTGGTATGATTCAACAAAGTCTTTACATGGACTTTTATGACCGTGATACAGTTTCACTAGCTGGCAAGTCACACACTGACGCATAGACGGTATTTTGGCCATGGCCACTTGCTTATGGTGATCGTAATCCGTACAGGGTTGCAATTCACTCAACACAGGGTCTTGAGTCCATGATTTTGGTACATGTTGCCAGATTTCTTTCACTGCGTTGGCGGCCACATAATAAATGAACGACTTGGGCAGCGCCAAGAGTTCCTCTTTGGTAAAACTGTCTAGTTTCTTTTTGCACACAAAGAACTTGCCGATGGCTTTGTCCGTAGCATTGCCTTTCTCCATGGTATCACGTGCTGTAGATGTTTACACGTCGCTTGTAGAAATCTCACTGGCGTCATTCACAGGTAAATCTTGAGTTATAATTTTGTTCAACAACTCCCAGCAGGCATGGGTGGTTAACCAATGAAAGAGATGCCACGCATGCGATAGGGCTGTCTGGGTGATGTTGCCACAGGAACAAGTATCCATGAGCGTTTGCAGAGAGGGGCAGCCCAACTCCATGAGGTCGATACATTGGCAGTAAGACGCCAAAAATGGTTGCAACCATTGACGTATTTCATTACCTTTCACAAATACCACATTGGCCGAGGACAAGTGTGCTTTCATGACCACGTCCAAATATTTATAGGAAATGGTTCCCTGATTCCAGTCTAGTTGCCTATGATTTTCAATCCACTGGGTTTGTTTACGGTCTTTTTCACACAACAAATCAAAAGCATGGAGTGGTGTAAATAGCAAATGCAGGGACACCAAGAGCCCGCCGATGAGCCTAGCTTGGTGTCCTAGGTGAAACCCCACACAAGACACGGCACAAACCTAGAAGAATTGCTGAGTTTTAATTCACGGCCGTGAAAGCCAATACACCATCTTTTTGGAAGCCTTCATAGGGAGGTTATGGCTGCTTGAGCTTTTGGTTCTCGCAGTCAAGGAGTGCAGTTGCACTCTATATAAAGGGAGGTATCGCGCAGTTCGATACTCCTGTGGGGGTCCGGGCAGGGACACCAAGAGCCCGCCGATGAGCATAGCTTGGTGTCCTAGGCGAAACCCCACACAAGACACGGCACAAACCTAGAAGAATTGCTGAGTTTTAATTCACCGGCCGTGAAAGCCAATACACCATCTTTTTGGAAGCCTTCATAGGAAGGTTATGGCTGCTTGAGCTTTTGGTTCTCGCAGTCAAGGAGTGCAGTTGCACTCTATATAAAGGGAGGTATCGCGCAGTTCGATACTCCTGTTGGGGTCCAGGCAGGGACACCAAGAGCCCGCCGATGAGCCTAGCTTGGTGTCCTAGGCGAAACCCCACACAAGACACGGCACAAACCTAGAAGAATTGCTGAGTTTTAATTCACCGGCCGTGAAAGCCAATACACCATCTTTTTGGAAGCCTTCATAGGGAGGTTATGGCTGCTTGAGCTTTTGTTCTCGCAGTCAAGGAGTGCAGTTGCATTCTATATAAAGGGAGGTATCGCGCAGTTCGATACTCCTGTGGGGGTCCGGGCAGGGACACCAAGAGCCCGCCGATGAGCCTAGCTTGGTGTCCTAGGCGAAACCCCACACAAAACACGGCACAAACCTAGAAGAATTGCTGAGTTTTAATTCACCGGCCGTGAAAGCCAATACACCATCTTTTTGGAAGCCTTCATAGGAAGGTTATGGCTGCTTGAGCTTTTGGTTCTCGCAGTCAAGGAGTGCAGTTGCATTCTATATAAAGGGAGGTATCGCGCAGTTCGCTACTCCTGTGGGGGTCCGGACAGGGACACCAAGAGCCCGCCGATGAGCCTAGCTTGGTGTCCTGGGCGAAACCCCACACAAGACACGGCACAAACCTAGAAGAATTGCTGAGTTTTAATTCACCGGCCGTGAAAGCCAATACACCATCTTTTTGGAAGCCTTCATAGGGAGGTTATGGCTGCTTGAGCTTTTGGTTCTCGCAGTCAAGGAGTGCAGTTGCACTCTATATAAAGGGAGGTATCGCGCAGTTCGATACTCCTGTGGGGGCCCGGGCAGGGACACCAAGAGCCCGCCGATGAGCCTAGCTTGGTGTCCTAGGCGAAACCCCACACAAGACACGGCACAAACCTAGAAGAATTGCTGAGTTTTAATTCACCGGCCGTGAAAGCCAATACACCATCTTTTTGGAAGCCTTCATAGGGAGGTTATGGCTGCTTGAGCTTTTGGTTCTCGCAGTCAAGGAGTGCAGTTGCACTCTATATAAAGGGAGGTATCGCGCAGTTCGATACTCCTGTGGGGGTCCGGGCAGGGACACCAAGAGCCCGCCGATGAGCCTAGCTTGGTGTCCTAGGCGAAACCCCACACAAGACACGGCACAAACCTAGAAGAATTGCTGAGTTTTAATTCACCGGCCGTGAAAGCCAATACACCATCTTTTTGGAAGCCTTCATAGGAAGGTTATGGCTGCTTGAGCTTTTGGTTCTCGCAGTCAAGGAGTGCAGTTGCATTCTATATAAAGGGAGGTATCGCGCAGTTCGATACTCCTGTGGGGGTCCGGACAGGGACACCAAGAGCCCGCCGATGAGCCTAGCTTGGTGTCCTAGGCGAAACCCCACACAAGACACGGCACAAACCTAGAAGAATTGCTGAGTTTTAATTCACCGGCCGTGAAAGCCAATACACCATCTTTTTGGAAGCCTTCATAGGGAGGTTATGGCTGCTTGAGCTTTTGGTTCTCGCAGTCAAGGAGTGCAGTTCGATACTCCTGTGGGGGCCCGGGCAGGGACACCAAGAGCCCGCCGATGAGCCTAGCTTGGTGTCCTAGGCGAAACCCCACACAAGACACGGCACAAACCTAGAAGAATTGCTGAGTTTTAATTCACCGGCCGTGAAAGCCAATATACCATCTTTTTGGAAGCCTTCATAGGGAGGTTATGGCTGCTTGAGCTTTTGGTTCTCGCAGTCAAGGAGTGCAGTTGCACTCTGTATAAAGGGAGGTATCGCGCAGTTCGATACTCCTGTGGGGGTCCGGGCAGGGACACCAAGAGCCCGCCGATGAGCCTAGCTAGGTGTCCTAGGCGAAACCCCACACAAGACACGGCACAAACCTAGAAGAATTGCTGAGTTTTAATTCACCGGCCGTGAAAGCCAATACACCATCTTTTTGGAAGCCTTCATAGGGAGGTTATGGCTGCTTGAGCTTTTGGTTCTCGCAGTCAAGGAGTGCAGTTGCACTCTATATAAAGGGAGGTATCGCGCAGTTCGATACTCCTGTGGGGGTCCGGGCAGGGACACGAAGAGCCCGCCGATGAGCCTAGCTTGGTGTCCTAGGCGAAACCCCACACAAGACACGGCACAAACCTAGAAGAATTGCTGAGTTTTAATTCACCGGCCGTGAAAGCCAATACACCATCTTTTTGGAAGCCTTCATAGGGAGGTTATGGCTGCTTGAGCTTTTGGTTCTCGCAGTCAAGGAGTGCAGTTGCACTCTATATAAAGGGAGGTATCGCGCAGTTCGATACTCCTGTGGGGGTCCGGGCAGGGACACCAAGAGCCCGCCGATGAGCCTAGCTTGGTGTCCTAGGCGAAACCCCACACAAGACACGGCACAAACCTAGAAGAATTGCTGAGTTTTAATTCACCGGCCGTGAAAGTCAATACAACATCTTTTTGGAAGCCTTCATAGGGAGGTTATGGCTGCTTGAGCTTTTGGTTCTCGCAGTCAAGGAGTGCAGTTGCACTCTATATAAAGGGAGGTATCGCGCAGTTCGATACTCCTGTGGGGGTCTGGGCAGGGACACCAAGAGCCCGCCGATGAGCCTAGCTTGGTGTCCTAGGCGAAAACCCACACAAGACACGGCACAAACCTAGAAGAATTGCTGAGTTTTAATTCACCGGCCGTGAAAGCCAATACACCATCTTTTTGGAAGCCTTCATAGGGAGGTTATGGCTGCTTGAGCTTTTGGTTCTCGCAGTCAAGGAGTGCAGTTGCACTCTATATAAAGGGAGGTATCGCGCAGTTCGATACTCCTGTGGGGGTCCGGGCAGGGACACCAAGAGCCCGCCGATGAGCCTAGCTTGGTGTCCTAGGCGAAACCCCAAACAAGACACGGCACAAACCTAGAAGAATTGCTGAGTTTTAATTCACCGGCCGTGAAAGCCAATACACCATCTTTTTGGAAGCCTTCATAGGGAGGTTATGGCTGCTTGAGCTTTTGGTTCTCGCAGTCAAGGAGTGCAGTTGCACTCTATATAAAGGGAGGTATCGCGCAGTTCGATACTCCTGTGGGGGTCCGGGCAGGGACACCAAGAGCCCGCCGATGAGCCTAGCTTGGTGTCCTAGGCGAAACCCCACACAAGACACGGCACAAACCTAGAAGAATTGCTGAGTTTTAGCAAATGCGTAGCTTGCGATATCCAAAACGTGGTACAATCGATCATGGCCACTTGTTTAAATATAAATTTGTTGTCACCAATTTTAAACCCTTGGCAATCCACAATGAGTGTGCGCAACATGTTGACGCTTGCCTGGACCAAGTTCAACTGACGACTGACTGACGATCAGGTTTGATCATGGCATGGGCTTACCTGCCATGCTAGTTTCAAAAAAAAGAAGGTTAGGGTAGGACAGGGGGACATGTAAAAATTAGAATTTAAGAATTACATCATTTTATTATCATAACACGTTTTACAGGCTTTTCTCATTTTGGGATATGGACGATAGCAACTGATACAACAATATAGTCTCTTGTGTTTGTAACGTCCATAACACCGATGATGTCCCAATGTCTCTAAACTAGGCGTTTTGATGGTGAGCTGCTCACCGAAGCACCATGGATACCATACGGCCCACATGTATCGTAACTTGTTTTTTTTTCATCACCCAGAGACACAAGTCAGGGATAGCTTGAATGACAGGGTATATTTCCCACCTTCATTCTACACAGGTAGGGGCAGGTGGGAGACCAGCGCTGATGTTCCTGCATGGGTTCATCGCCCTCCTGCCATTGGTCTATGATGATGGGACAAAAGGCACATTTGACTTCATCTCTTGTTTTTAAATAGTAGAATCCAGCGGCCGCCAAGGCTTGAGGGTTTATGAAAGGCACTGGCCATGTGGCAAAAGTCTTGAAACGTTGTTCCTCAGAGTTTAAATTCATGGATGTAACGTCTCTTGAGGCTTTAAAGCAAGACATGGCTGAGCGGCTTGACGTGGGTTGAGCTGTTATTTATACACTCGCCACTTGGTTGGATAGTGGTTAATAGTTGACTTGTTTGTGATGAATAATCAAACAGTAGGCCGTGGTATTGGCTGGTACATTGTCATGCGTTTCAAAATCTAGTCGAATGTCGATATTGGATGGCTTGACAGACTCTTCCAGGTAAGAACAGTCAAAGACAATCAGTGGTGCTCTTGCCTTAAACGCTTGGGGTAGTAGCATGGGGCCGTTCTCTTTTTGATAATACGACCATCGAAATTTAGAAAACAAGTCGTACAGAGGGCCAAACTTATTTTTTGAAAAATCCAAATCCAGTCCTTCATAGGGAAACACGGCTCCGTTGAGGAAAAGACGTGCATTTCTCAATTGCAGGTGATCAAATTGCGTGGCATCTTTGGTTTGTTGATACTTGCGATTCGTTTGAAAACCCACGATCAGGTAGAGAGGACTCTCTGTATAGCGAGCTGTTTTTACAGACCAACTGTGTGTGTTGGTGGTGGGCAATAGCGGATACTCATGGAGTGCCCAGCTTCTAAATTCCATGGGAAGAGGCATATCTCTCTTTACCATTTTGAGTATGTCCAGTTTTTTGCTATCTTCAAGGGTCACATGGGGGACTTTCCATAGCAAGCGTTGTAGTTGAATTTTTGAATTGATGGGGGCATTGTCGGCTCCCTTGAGTGCATTATTATCACTCCTGTCTCTCACTAGGTAAAGCACTTGCCTCGCGTTGACCACAATGCGTTGGTGATCTTCGGCAAAGCCTAAAATCAGTTTAAGAGGTAAATATCCAGTAACGGTCCCATCAGTGTGTACCATCCAATCATTGGTCGAGTCAGGACACCAACCTGCCATGCAAAGTGTTTTACATTCTTCCTCACTATAAGAGGGGTATAGTTTCATGACACTGGAAATGCCCACATTTCGAGTACTATCCACCACGATATCGTTAATGACATATCGCACTTCAGAAAATAGAAAGGCCAAACCATGGTTGGCCAACTTGGATGTGGTGGGTGTAGAGCCATCGGCTTTGGTGAGCCGACCTTCAATCTGAATGACACTTTCATGCGGTAGGGTGTAAATATCTTGGTTGTTGATAACAAAATGAATTTCATCATTGTTATTGAGTCCAGGTGTTTGAGCTTGATAGGAATGGGGATCAATTCTTACCACTCCTGGTTGTTCCTCGATGCGGTTCGCTATCTCTAGGATAGAATTCATTATGAGGGTTGACGTGGTAACCCAAATGCTGTAAAATCTGCTTGCCTTGAGATGTTAACGTGTATTCACGTGGCAAACAACTAACACCATTCCTAGACGGTGTTGTTGCTTTATACACAAACTTCATAGTGGCTTTAGCACCAACTTGTAAGTCACTGGTGTGGTAGAATCTAGATCAATGAGTTGTTGATCTCTATTGATCAGTCTTAATGTTATATTACTAATACTATCGACAGCCACAGAATGAAAAAGCACCACCGGAGGGTTTTCACGAATAATATAGCCATTAGGCGATGTCACAATAAAGTCATAAAGCGAATGCGATGGTTCTTGATTGGTGTACACTTGGCTAATAATATTACACGTCCCCGACACATGATGGTCCTCAATGAATTTCACTTCATGGTCCGAATCATGTTTTTTGTTGGGCTCCAACACACGTGGTTTAAATCCTAGTCAAGGGCCAATGGAATCGGGGTGTGTTTTAAAGTCAATGTTGAAGGTAGAGAAAATACTGCAGCGATGAGTGTTGGTATTTCCTACAAGTTCAAACTTGTGCGTTCCGTCGAGAAATGACTTTAAACCATATTGATTGATCAACACCACATAAATGTGTTCATAAATATCATCGATCGTGTATCCACCAGAGTTCAAGGTGAGCACAGAATCATCATAGTAAAACTTGTTGTTCACATTTTCACGTATGTTGTATATTCGATTGTACGTTTCAAGAGAAACAAGTCCTAAACCATAGGGTTTTTCACTCAATTCGATAGGCGGGTAAAAGTCTAGGCTGACTTCAGGTCCACGTCCATGCAGTGTAAACGTTTTACTTTCTGCCGACATACTGGTGGCGTTTTTGCTTATGCTGCGTCTTATATAAAAAAATTAAACACAAACGTCCACACTGTTTGCTATTAAACGTTTGCTCACGTTTCACATTATAATATATTTTGATCCTGTTTCCAAAATAGGTCACTAGTTCCATGGGCGGGGGCAAATTCCCAAAACTGTCAAAGTAGCATACCATGGATCCCTCTTTGACATAAGCTACATAATGCGTTCCTGGTCCTCGGTGATCATCCAAATTGACAACAGCACATTCCTGTTTCCAGGGTCGTGGGGGTAATTGGTTTCGCATAAACACACCTCGAAAATGAGAAAGCTTTAGTTGTTTAGCATAGCTTTCCACTTGTTGATGCGTCAGGGCATGTCTTGCTATGGCTGAGGTTTTTTTTTTTTTTTAATATTTTGAAATGGTGAAATCCCAAATCCTTGTTGATAAAAGGCTGGCTTTAAATTGGCATTTCTAGCCCCCATGGCAATCGCTTCCATCGTTTCATTGTGTCGCTGACTTTCTTTGAGTTGTTGCTTGCCCTGCTGCGCGGCTTTAATGGTTTTCGCCACTGCACTGGCACCGCCCAAAAGTGAACCCAGAGCAGCCAAACCAGCAAATAATGCAGGTAAAAATCCCGCTCGTTTGGGGACGGGAATCACTCGCCCTTGGTTTGAAACCTGTCACCGACGTTTTGGAATAACATGTCTCTGTGCTGCTCGAAAGGCTTTCCTTATGGTCAATACATTATTTTTTCTTTTTTTTCTTTCGCAAGGGCTTGTCCACGAATGTCGTAAGCCCAGGCTTTGCCAAGGACAAAGTCCTTTTTTTTAGTCTTTCTCACCGCATACCTTTGTTTCACCATGATGATGACCAACAACCTTTCACAAGAAAGTTTAAATCACAACTAACGTCAGATGGTTATTTCATGGCTGTATATTCCAATTCCACATAAAGTGGGAAATCGTTTATGGTTTTTCCCGCTTGCTTTTCATCCCATGTCAACATGAGATGAAAGGATAATTCGTCACCTGCATTGACCATTTCATGGTTATGGACCAACATCCTATGACCATTTACATTTATTTGTAAATGGTTCTCATCAGATATGGCATATTTGATGTGAATGGTTCCATCATAGTGTAATCGATAGTGGCTTAAGCCTGAAGCAAGCACATAGGTCAAGTGCTGATCATGGACTAGCGGTAAATGGTTTCTCTCATTCACTGGTTTTTCATTTGTCATATACAATAAAAATACAGATGGGATAAATTTATAAAGCCTTTTCACTTCATAGGTCATGTAACGCTTGGTACAACATCGTCTTCGTCTTGTGGGTCTTCCACGTGAATAACCCGATGGTGATTAGCGCTATAGCCATTCACCGTAAGCTGGGGCACTTTGTCATAAAACTCATACACTTTGTTATCCACATACTTTTTCGTAGTAACGTCTGTAGACACTTGAGGATGTTTTACATGGGTTAACCGCTTTCCCTTAAAGTCATAATCTCCCTGTTTTGTGCGTGGCACTACTGACCTATCCTCATAGTGTTTATTAGCAGGATCTGTTTCTTGTTTAGGATCATGTATGGATACAGGCCTAGCTTTGGCCATCAACGCACGTCCAAAGACATCCATCGTCAACCTGTAGTACCAGTCTACTGTTTCTATGACAAGGTTCGGTGTCCTGTATATAGACAGCCTGCTAGCCTGTCTAAGCCTTAGTTGAAATGAAGATTATTAAGCAGCAAGAGTCATTCCCCGTGGGGGACATGGTTTCCCATCTCTGTCCCTCATCACGTGAACAACGCCATGGTTCACTCTTTCCATCTTCCATTCGCTGCATCATTGTGGGGCCTTCCGGCTGTGGAAAGACTAATCTTTTGCTAACGCTCATCACAGCGCCCAATGGTCTGCGTTTTCAAAATATTTATATTTTTGCAAAATCTCTCTACCAACCCCTCTACGTGTTTCTAGATCAAGTCATGTCTGGATTACAAAAAGAGAATATGGGTTGTTTTACATTTTCCATGCAAGAAAATGTGATTTCACCGGATGAGGTAAAGCCAGATTCACTCATGATTTTCGATGATGTATCCACTGAACGTCAAGGTATCATTCAAAGCTATTTCAGCATGGGTCGTCACAAACATATCGATTGCTTCTATCTTGACAAACGTATTCTAAAATGTCCAAACAGTTGATTCGTGACAATGCCAATGTCATTGTTTTATTTCGCCAGGACGAGAGGAACAGTCGTCACATTTATAATGAACATGTGAATCCAGATATGACCTTTCAAATGTTTAAAGAACTGTGTGCCAAGTGCTGGAACACTCAACGTCATGCCTGTTTAGTGATTGACAAACAAAGTGAACTCAACCAAGGACGGTATCGCTTAGGGTTTGATCATTTTATTGCTATTTAAGGCCCTGTCTCATTCCCCGGCAAGTCATTTGTCAAGACACCATGGCGTTAGCAGAGAGTCAATTGAAAAAGCTTATTATTAGAGCAAAAAATACTATTCGCCAAAAGTTTCGTCAATTGAAACAATCACGTGCAAATCATGCTTTGTTTATTCAGCAACATTTAGCACCTCCACTAAAAGCCATGTTGAAACCCTCTTTCAAGCCATCTAAAACGCTACCCACCGTTTCACAAGCCACGCAGACACTGCACGAGGACCCTGAGGAAGAGGAAGGGGAACAGGAAGATTTGACTAGTGTTAGTGAAGTTGAGGATGAAGAGGAACAAGTGTTTACGCCTCAAAAAAAGGCCGCACCCCTTGCAGAGTTTTTGAGAAAAAAGAAATGCTTGGCCATGGTCGATACACCTTGCCCTTCCAGGGCGTCCCCGTTTTCACAACTCTTGGCCACCCCTCAACATCAAGCTCAACTGAAAACCATTTTAATAAAATATTATGGATCAACATTGGAACCCTATTTCACCGATCTATTTATTGGAAACACAGTTACCACGTATGGTGTTCGCTATGAGGATGATAGTTTTAAAATTGGCGATTCATCCATTAAATTTGCTCGTACTAAAGCTGTCATTAAAAACATCAACTATAAATTAACGCCAGGACTGTTAAAGCTGCTCTTTTCTCGGACCCCCTCTCCCCATGATTATACGTCAGAGGATCTTGACAAATATAAATCCATTTTATTGGATACCCATGCTCACAAAAGACAGTATAATCCCACGCAACAAGTGAATGCCAATATATCTCAAAAATATAAAACCATCATTGCAAAAATGTTTCCCACTAGTCAAAGTACTCGTCGTAAAGTGTCCGCTTCGGGAGTGACATTTAAACCATTAAAACCCCTTGTGAATGTTACCTACTGGCACAATCTCAATAAGCTCGTCCAGCGGCTACAGTTGTTGCATGCCTCACGTCAAGCTGGCCATACCGGTCACGATTGGGAAATTCAAGAAATTGAACAAGAATTTCGAAATGCCAAAATTATTGTTTAAGCCCTCACCCATTAAAATGGGTATTGCTCACGAGTTGCATCGCCCAGCTAGGCGTCACTATCCGCGACTCAAGGTGATTTCACGAGGTGTGGATGAACTTTGGCAGGCTGACTTGGTTGAAATGATACCCTATGCTGGCGTTAACGACGGTGTACGCTATATGTTGACCGTCATTGATGTCTATTCCAAAATGGCCTTAGTTGAACCTGTGCGTCGCAAGTCTGGTCCACTAGTTACCAAGGCCTTTCAACATATTATTCAACACTCCAAACGTCAACCTCAGCTGCTACAAACCGACCAGGGGAAAGAATTTTTCAACAAGGATTTCTCCTGTTTTCTCAAATCTAAGGATATTCACCATTACACCACGTACAGCAACCTCAAAGCCAGTGTGGTCGAGCGGTTCAACCGAACATTGAAAACCCATATGTGGAAAGCGTTTACCGCTCAGGGCACGTATCGCTGGTTGGACATGTTACCTGAGCTAGTGTCACGTTACAATGACACCAAACATAGAACGATTGGGACCAAGCCACGCCTCGTGACCAAAAATATTCAGCGATTGGATAAACTGTTTAACCCCATAAAAACAGCCGATCCTGAACGTCACCGACTGAACATTGGGGATTTTGTTCGTGTGAGCAAATTTAAGTCTGCCTTCAATAAGGGCTACACGCCACAGTGGGGGACTGAACTATTTCGAATTCGTCAAGTCAACTTGGACACTCCAGTCACCTATTTACTCGAGGACCTCAACGACCAACCCATAAATGGTAGATTTTATCTCCATGAACTTCAGAAAACAGCATTTCCTCAGCATTATCTTGTGGAAAAAGTGTTGAAACAAAAAGGAAATAAACTCTATGTCAAATGGTTAGGGTTTAACTCTACGTTTAATTCTTGGATCAATAAATTACATGTTGTGTGAACCTGTGCAATTTTTGATATATTCACACATGTTGTACACCACCTATAGCTCTATGTGTACAGTCCTCAGCTCCACATATTTCTTTCTCTTTCCACCTGTGTTCTCTCATACATTACCCCTCCCCCTCTCCCTCCCTTCACCTGTTCGCAGCTCTTGCCTATCTATTGGTTGTGACATCATTCCCACAAGTTGCATCATACTTTTTACTGATTCAGCGATTCCCACGCTTTGAACATTCTCATATCAGGCACGTGGACAGCTAACGTCCCAGGCGAACACCTGTGGCAGATCAAATTTCAAATGAACTTGCATTTTGTCACGTACAAAGCAAAAACAGGATGTAACTTGTTTAGCGTGCATGTGGTTTCACACGTATGTGCATGCATTTCACACTACCCTGCCACCACAATGGCCAGATTATTTCACCTTCAAGCGTCATTGTCATTTTCCCATTTCACTTGTTGTCAAGTCAGATCAGCGCCTTCCAATAAGCTCAAATGACATTCACCTCCTGCTCCTCTGCTAGTTTGTTTTCTGTACTCGCTTCGACAAACATAGAACCAAGTTCTCATCACCGTTTACACGTTAAAGGTAAAATGTGTGAAAAGACGCACCCTCGCTCTGTCATAAACCGACCCGTCGAAATAGCGATTAATCTATAGAACACAGCCACCGTGGTCAGCGACAGGTTCGTTGAAACACACACACCCAGCCGTATCGTCTCTCTCAACCACCACACTTCATAAACATTATAAACAGGTAAAGAAAAAAATTCAACATGTATGGCGTTAGGCCCATTGTGAATTATTTTTTGGAAAACATATCTACCGCACTCGAAAGGGGGCGTTAGCCCGAGTCCTAGGACACCTCGTACACGTCTCTAGCGTTATTGGTTCGTGAGATATCGGCAAAAATCACAAAAAACACGTGTTTACCCCAAAATCAAGTTTACATTTTTTAAATATAACGAGTGGTCCATAGCAGAGAGGACGTCACCCTGAGTCCTTGGACCCGTCGTACACGCCTCTAGCATGATTGGTTCGCGAGATATAGCAAAAAGTTTAAAATCACGGTTTTACCCCCCAAAAAAAACATGTTTCCAAGTTTTCACCCTTTCGACACCTACATTCCCGTAAAGAGCACGACGAGACGAAATAAACGAATCCAAGCACGCCCTCCTAGCATGACTCCTTCCATTCCAAGGTCGCTGGGGCTCACCACTTGCTTTTGGAAGCAGCTCTCTTATCACCCCACTACTACTACAGGTTTTCATCCTAGAGACTTGAAATTCATTTTGGGGGTAGGGGGCATAGGGAACATTGATTTACGCCAAACAAACTTTTTTGTAAACTTCCTAGTTTCTAAAATATAGTCTTTTCAAAATTCGAATGTTTTCAAAAAAAACATAAAAAATAAAAAAGTTTTATTACAAAAAATAAAGGTCATAAAGACCATTCGTTTGAGCCATGGCACAACGTTCTATCATGTTTGGTTTTCAAACTATCACCTACTTTCGAAAACAAAACAAAATTAAACATTTTTTGAAAAATATAATACATGGTCCATAGGAAAGAGGACATCAACCCGAGTCCAACGATATGTCGCAGGCCAAAATCGGACCATGGGGTGGCGAAATATTAATTATTTTAACATGTACAGTCGGGTACAAATAAAATGAGTGCGTTAGAACTGTCACTACTCCACTACTACAACATCTCACCAAAGTTTCATAGCTATCGGACGAATGGTATATGAATGCATACGGGACTTGTTTGAAACGCTTCGCGTGTCGTCGCTCATTTGTTGATTCTACTCTTGCGCTACGTATTGTAATATGGATGTACTCAGCCAGAAACCGTCCCTGGAGTGTACACAACATCTCACCCAAGTTTCATAGCAATCGGATGAATGGTATGTGAACGTATACGGGACGTTTTCGAAACGCTTCGCGCGTAGACACTCATTTGTTGAATCTAAACGTGCGCTTCGTATTGTAAAATGGATTTACTAAGCCAGAAACCTTCCCTGGAGTGTACACAACATCTCACCCAAGTTTCATGGCTATCGGATGAATGGTATATGACCTTATATGGGACTTTGTTGAAACGCTTAGCGCGTCGTCGCTCATTTGTTGAATCTACTCGTGTGCTATCTACTGTGAAATGTATTCACTAATTTTGAAACCTTCACGTAAGAGTGCAGAACATCTCACCCAAGTTTCATCGCTATCGGACGAATAGTACATGAACACATACGGGACTTTGTTGAAATGCTTCGCGCATCGTCGCTCATTTGTTGAATCTACGCGTGCGCTACCTATTGTAAAATCGATTTACTAAGTCAGAAACCTTCCTTGGAGTGTACTCAACATCTCACCCAAGTTTCATCGCAATCGGACGAATGGTATATGAACGCATAGGAGACATACCCACAGACATACAGACAAACTATCACGTAACATTGATTGTTATATATATTGAACCCTTGCAAAGAAGCATATGAGACTCAGATTCGGGGCGTAACAGGTCATATTCGTAAGTTGCTGTCAGGGCGCTTCATTAACTTGCAGGGTAACATATAACAAAATAACGTGCAGGAAAGAGTGAAGCCAGGGTTAAAAACAACTGAATTTAATAACAAATCACCATATTTACACATAAACAATTAACAACAAAAACTCCCAACTGACTCCCGCTTAATCAAAATGCCAAAACTTAGGCGATATCTCTGGAGAGATTAATTACCTGGACCAAGCGTCCTTAAATAAAAGATACAAAAATGACCATATAAGTGCGTACGCCGTTCTACATGCACCACGATGTGTACTTTGAATGCGTGATTCGTTATCATCCAGAATGACCCTTCAAACAACGAATCCGCATTTCCTAGAGCTAGACCGACACAAGGGAACACAACTACAATACTTAAGTTAAATCGACACTTCCTAAATCTACTATAAACAAACACAAAATTTCCGTGTGAAATTGGACTTAAATTGCCGTAGCAACATTTACTGCCTAAAAACTTAGGACTTCTCACACAAATCAACACAAGTACATTAACACGTGACCAATAGAAAAATACTCAAATGACCGCTGTCAAAATTTACAAATACTCTACCACTACACCACACGGGTGTGACAAACAAAATTACATGAAATCGAGTCATCAACAAAGCAATAGGCAAACAGCCAACATTTACGTTAATCACAATATTCTTATCCATACAAGGTACAACAATCCGTTACACACATGGCGAACTCCCCAATTAATTATGGCTTAAAAATTAGCCATCACAATGAACAGGTTTGCTACATGAAAGCTTACAGGGTTCAGTCGGACAAATAGGACTGCCTATCAAAATAAGTCACAGGCAAAACGGGCGGTTTGTGGAACTCTGCATGTCTGTCAACCCACGTGTCAATAACCTCGACCTCCCAGAACATGGGGTCGAACCTCGAAGAAATGTGCCCCAAAGCACAATAATACGTGTGTGTCAGAAAAACATATGGACAAGAATCAGCAGTCTCCCAAGAGCACTCTGTCTTTCCATCAAAAAAAATACAACAGCAGCAAAAATATATAAGGGCGGTAGGACAACTACCCCCTCCTCACGTAGAATCAACACACACTAGACACATCAACACACAATCACACGTATGGGTTTTGACAGACCCTGAAATAAAAGACACAAATAATATCCACATGCTGGCGCCATCGTTCTATGCCGTGACTAGTCACCTGAAAAGGACTCAAGAAAAATCTATCAAAATTAGAACGAAGGTGTTCTATAATTATTTTTAAGTTGGTGCACTCGGCTACCCTAACATGAATAATAACCTGTTCAGCAAAATGTTTTACAATCATTTCCTCCCATTCCTATTTCAAAATATTAACGTTAATAAAGCACCATTTATCGAATGTAACGGGTTCCGCAATTGCAAGGATAAAAATCACGCACGCACGCCGCGTACATTACATATGACTCAAGAAAAAAAATCAAAATATCAACAAACACTTTGGCCACGCGCCAACGGATATTTAAACATATAGTGTCGGTACAAGAAAAACAGCTAAAAACAAGAAAGAAAAACATGACTATTTACAAAGTTCCCCGGCCAAATCTAACTACATAATTGAAATAATCCAATTTTAGTACATCACCGCTTCTGCATGTAGGACTAAGGACATCCTCCCCAACCCATTGCCCTATGGACAATTTAGCACTCCATAGTAGTCGTCTGCGTTGATTTCTTGAAGCTCATCCCAACTTCAAACCACGTGCTGATCATCTTGGTCTCGACTCCTTGGCAGAAAAGTTCAATGTTAAATATTTGCCTATCTATAATCGCTTGCGGGCTACTCAGTTCACCCACAATTGTCCTACTGCGATTAATAGCGAAGACTGGCCCTAACTATATCGCACATACGCACTATAAAAACACATACAATACACACAATTTATACATAAAATATACATCTCGAGTCCGCGCCACTGGCTCGTTAACAAGTTCAAAATCCTGGCTGCACTCGCAGTCGCTATCTCGTCTGGTATTTCCGTCCCGTCTTATGGACTTCGGTTCTGGTAAGCGCTAATGAGGGTGATACGATACTTCCCCCTTAAAGTTGAACTCGTCGTCTTTAAAAGAATGTTACAGTTTATCACGCGCTGGCGTGAAATGTTTAGATCACACAACTTAGTTGATTTTAGAACAAAATGTATTATAGCTTTTAAAATTCGATACTGCAAACGCTGCGACTTTAGCTTCCCAGAGCTCAGAAAATAAAATTAGCTTCACTGATTTTAGAGCATAAAAATCACACTTCAAACTGGCGTGGAGTATACCTCTGAAGGCTCCACAAGAATAGTACTTAGATAAATTCGAGCGTCAAAATCACACTTCAAACTGGCGTGGAGTATGCCTCTGAAGGCTCCACAACTGAGTACTTAGATTGGCGTCAGGCCAAACTATTTATGAGAAACTGACAAGGGCGGTGGAGTGGGGCAAAGTCGGATAAAAACTTCCAGAGTTTTTGTCTCACAAAGATGGGGCTAGTGTCATTCTTCTCCAAATGAATCCAACGTCTCAAATTACTCGAGCGGAGATTAATCCGTTCGGCGGTTCCTTAGATACACACTTCCGCGCGCTTTTTACTACTGACGCCGTCCACCTCGTGGTCACGGCTTGGTCTCTTGCGATTGGCTGATTCAATCGTATGTTCGTTGAGAGGACCTCGTGATTCTCCCTTTATGTCTCCAATTTTGGTACAGTAGTTGCACAATTTGGCCTTGAACTCGACTAATTCTGGCCGTCCCCAGGAATAGCTACCAACTCAGCTTCTGTTGCAACCATTACGAAATGCTGGCCTCCCTAATATCCAAGTCGACTTCCTTATGTGCTGCCTGGGCCGTAGTAATAATAATAATAAATATGAATACTTATTTATCGAAGATCAATAAGGGTTCATTTATCCTCAGCAAGGTTTTGAAATTCGAAACAATTTATTGGTTTGGATTTCAAAAACAAAATCCACTGTAGTAACAACACATCTCTTTAAATCTCACTCAGCTGCTCGAGTGTATGCCCCTCTGACTCAATTAGTGTGCTCCCTTCTCGCTGGAATGTCATTCATATTTTCACTAGGTCTCCCCCTTCTCCTCAAGTAGTTGCCACTCCCGTCGTCTCAGCTGCTCGTTGTTTACAAACAAAGTGCGTACTCACGCGCTCCCCGTGGATTTGAGTGTTTGCTTTCAAAAAAATAAATTTCTGGCAATACAGATTCTGCATAATCATCTTTCCTAATCATCAAATGGTTCCCTTCTGTAGTACGGTTTCAAATTGGCGCTATTAAAAACAGATTTTGCACCAGTGCTCACTTCTTCTAATCTGTAGGCATTGTTACCCAGATTCTTAATTACCCGGAACGGGCCAATGAATTTCGGTCAGAACTTGGCGAAGACTTTGTTCTTAGGGTCGGAGATCGGTGGTCTACGAACCAGCACTAATTCTTGTTCTTGTAACTCTCGGTGAAACTTCTTTCCTCGGTACCGTCTCAGCCTTCGGTCCGCTTGGTTCCTCATGTGCTCCCTCGTTCGCTGGATTCGCAAATCATGCGCTAATAATGGATCCCTTGGGCAAGGAATGATCTTGTCCCAAGTTCTTTCCGGCCATATGTTGTGGTGTACAATCAGTGGGACTTGACCCGTCGACTCGTGCTTAGTAGTGTTCATGCACCTCTCAATTTCCCCTACTTTGTCTACCCATTTATTGTGTTCGTTAGGAATCATTACTCTGTAGTATTTAGCGACACAGCGAATTGTTCTTTCGCTCGGATTTCCACAAGGATGACGAATACTTGAAAATATGTGTTTGATTCCTAGGCTCTCCAAACCTTGCCTAAAAACATTGCTTGTGAAATAGGTACCGTGATCTGATAGAATGGATTCCGGCTTCCCAAGCATCGGAATGACTTTGTTCTTAATTCGACTAAGGACTTGTCTTGACGTCGTCTTCTGAATAGGACATAGCACGACCATCTTCGAAAATACATCGACACATACCAAGAGGTGTCGGCATCCACGCTTTCCTTTTACTAAAGGACCAAAGCAATCAATCGCGAGCATCTCGCATGGTTTCTGCGGTAATAGTGGTCTTGGAGGTTGTTTCAGAATAAAGTTGTTCGGCTTTGTGCGCTGACAAGCGTCACACGTTCTAATTACTTCAACAATGGTGAATCTCATCTTGGGCCAAGTAAAGGTCTCCCCTATCGTAGCTTCAGTCTTATCCGTGCCGATATGTGCTAGGCTCTCGTGAACATGCCAAGTTAATCCCCTCTGTAGTGATGCTGGAACTAAGATCCGCAGTTTAGTATGATGCTCATCCACGTACTTATGTAACAAGTTATTCAAGTAGTGAAATCTCGCTTGTTTAGCACTGGCTTCCCGGTACTCCGGTGAATTTGGTTGTAACTCCTTCCTATAGAATTTTATCATCATCATCATCCATGGGTCAGCTTCTTGCTCCTTCCGAATATCCTTCAATCTTGCCAAAAACTCACGAGCCTTAGGTGTCAAGGTAATATTGTGAACTTCCGCTGTTACTTCGTTTCCGTCCTCAGGGTTTCTACTCAAGGCATCTGGTATGACGTTCAATTTACCAGGACAATGTTCTATTGTGATGTCAAACTGCTGTATGTAGATGGACCAGCGCGTAACTCTCTCACTTGCTATTGTTGTCTTAAATAAAAATGTCAGTGCATGGTGGTCGGTTCTAACAATGATGGAATAACCGTAGATCATCTTGCGCCACTGTTGGAGAGAATATAGAATTGCTAGTAGCTCAAGTTCCGTAACTGTGTAGTTCCTTTCATGTTTCCGTAATTTACGACTCGTAAATGCCAAATAGGATTTCTTCCTGGGTTCTTCAGCGTCCTCTTGGTACAGCATAGCACCAATCCCAATTAACGAAGCATCTGTTTGAATGATAAATTGTTTCTCAAAATCCGGATATCCAAGTTTCACACAGTTTTCCAATAAATCCTTCGTTGCTTTAAAAGACCTGTCGCACTCCTCGTTCCACGACCATCGATTCGCTTTCTTCAACATCTCCTGCATAGGCGCTACTGTTTCTGTGTAACCAGGGCAATTTTCTTTGAAGAAACCTGTCACTCCCAAAAATGCTCTAACATGTTTGACTTTGGTAGGTGTGGGAAATTTCTTAATAGCATCAATCTTGGCTGGATTAGGCCGCACGCCCTCGACATCAATTATATGTCCCAAATATAAAATTTCGCTCTGGCAAAAATGTGACTTCTTTAAGTTGATCTTGAAGTTCATGGTTCTCAGGTTGTCCAGCAGTTTATTTAAATTTATCAAGTGTTCTTCCATTGTCTCAGAAGCGATTAATATGTCATCAACATATCTCGTGGTGAAGTTCTTGACCTCCTCAGTCAGATTTCTATCGAATGCTCTAATGAGTGCACATCCCGCAGTTTTCACGCCAAAGGGCATTCGACACCAGATATAACTTTGATTATCGAATAAAAATCCCGTCAACAGTTGGGATTTTTCTTCAAGTTCAAGATGGTGGAAACTATTCGTCAAATCAACACTTGAGTATATCTTCTTCCCACGGAAGCCTTTCAAAACATCTTTGATCCTCGGTGCTTGGTCGTGCTCAACTAGCAGTTTGCTATTTAAAACTCGCGCGTCTAGGCACAGCCTAATTGATCCGTTTGGCTTGGTCACAGCCAATATTGCGTTCAGATAAGGAGTTGCAGCTTTCCTTATCATGCCAGAATCTAATAAGTTAGTAATGATATCCTTCACCTGAGAAAAATGCTTCTCTGGGATCGGGTACAATTTACTTTTGAATGGGGTCCAATCTGTTACCTGCATCGCATATTGAAAATTTAAAACTTTCCCAGGTACGGTGTCAAACGCTCCTTTATGTAATCTTAAAATTTCTTCCAATCTTCTTCTATCAGATTCCCCTACGATGGCTTCCTTAAGTCGCTCCTGAAGTAGAATTTCGAATTTGGTTCCGCCCATTTCTTCTTCCGCCAAATGCACCCAAAGTTCCTGCGAAATATCTCGGCTGTCCATTTCTAGCACTGCTGTCTGGTTAACTTGCTCTCCCCTCAAGATCTTACCTCCGGCCTCATTAGTGCATTCCTCAACAACCCATGTATTGGCCTCTCTCTCCAGCGGATTCTCTTCCATATTTAAACCCACATGATCCAATCCTTCTACTTGTTTGAAGCTTACAGTGTTGTTATGTAAATCAATTACAGCACGAAAATCGCAGATGAAGTTGGCTCCTAAAATTATATTGTAGTTCATCTTTGGAATAACAATGAATGTTTGTGAAAAAGTATGGTTTAATATTTCCAGATCTAGAAATGCTTGCTGTTTACAATTCATAGTTTTGTCAGGAATGACACCTCTGACTTTCATTAGCGGTACCGGCATAATAGGAACAGTCTGTTTTCTTGGCGATAGTCCCTGCCGTAACTCCATCTACCATCTCCATTTCTTTGGTAAGGTCTACCTTGTCTCTGGTTTCCCCTCCAATTCGTGTATTCCCGCTGGTACGTCCACTGATTATTTTGATTTTGGTTATTCTGATGATATCTCCCGCGGTTATTCTGATAATTCTGATTGTTGTTATGGAACTGGTTTCGGCCGTCAAAATCTTGTCTTCTTGGCGTGAACTGTGTCCCTGTGGACTGTGTCTTACTTTGGTTCCCCTGGCCGTGGTTATTTTGGAGTCCCTGAACTACCTCTGCCGTGTTAACACATTCCAAATTCCTTCTGCCTGTCTGTGGGCTTACCATACTCGTCTCATCTAAGTGTCTGAGTAATTCTTCGGCTTGGACTGCGGTCTGAATATTTCCTGCGACTAATAATTGTTGGATATGCATTGGGAGTTGTTTTCCGATGGTTAGAACCATATTCGGCTCGCTAGGCGGGTCATCAAAATCCCTGAATTTTACCAATTGCTGACTGAAGAATTCTGAAAAACGGGTTGGATGTGTACTATGGTATTTGCGCGTGTACAGGTCCATTCTTAACCCTTGCTGTAACGAAGGACTCCAAAACTTCTTCAAAAACGCCTCGCGGAATTGATCCATGTCTGTAAACGTGTACTTGAAACTTAAAAACCAGGTCAGGCTAGGTCCTTCTAAAAATTTCTCCACCATTCTTAATTGTTTCTCCGGGCCGATGTGTTGGTCATTAAAGTAGTCAGTTAATTGCCGTAGAAATGCTTTGGGAGTAGTTCCTGAATGTTCTTTAAACTTATCGGGCTTAAAATCATTACCCCGAATGACTTGGATGACTTGGGCTGGTGCCAAGTTCGGTTGCGGAGTTGAAGTCTCCCCCCTGAACTGCTGGAATGCATTAGTCGTTAGTCTGGGACTTTGACCCCGACTCGTGTCCTCAGCCACCTTCGAACCTGCCGGACTTCCAATACTTGTTTGCTTTTCCGGAATATTTTCGTTTGAAAATAATGTCGCATTCTCTAACGATCTAATCTCGTTTTTTATGATTAATTCTGAGTGTTCCTGTAATTTCGACTTCATATTTTCCTCCAGTGCCTGCATTCGCTTTAAAACTGCCAGCCTGTCTTCCTTATTCGCATGAGCCTGCTGGTCCCAATCTCGCCGGATCCTACTTTTTAAGCTATTTATTTTCTCCTCGTTCCTCTCCTGATTTTTCTCTAGCTCTTCACGTATCCGTTCCTGCGTTTTTACTAGTTGTTCTTCCAAATTATCCTGAGTTTTGACGAGCTGCTCTCCTACTTCTTGTCTTATGACCTCCTGTGTGTTTATTAGCTGGCCTTCCATCTCTTTTCTTATGATCTCTTGTGTTCTGCCTAATTGCTCCTCTAAATTTTCCCGCAAGTGTATCCGCTCGGTTTCAGCCTTAACTTCGACTTTATCTATTTCCTTTATCAATTCCAGCACGTTGTTATCTACCGAATTAATTTGCTGCTGTAGTTTCTCTTGGGTCTTCTTCACTCCCGCGGTGTTACTGACACATGCTGCCTCTATCTGCTTGAGTTTATCTGCCACCATCTCATCAAATTGTACTAATTTGTTATCAAATTTCGCCTCCAATTTCTTCATTTCGCCTAACTGATGTTGTTTTCCGCAACCTCGCCTGCCAGTTTCTCTACTTTTTGAACGCTCTGATTAATATCATTTGTGATTTTTCCTAACTGTTCGGTTTGTGTTACCGCCTGTTGTGACAATTTGTGGTTTAGTTCATTGAATTGTTTGTCAGTGTCTAATTTCTGGACTTCTAACTGGACCGAAATGTTACCGCTCATATCAAGTAATTGTTTTTCACTATTCTTTAATTGTTTATCTAATTGTTCTTCCGTTTTCGCGGACATCTGTTCTAATTGTTTTTCACTATGCTCACGCTGAGCTTCTAATTGTTCTTTTAATTGTTCTTCCGTCTTTACGGACATCTGCACTAATTGTTCTTCCGTTTTCGCGGACATTTGGATCGACATCTGTTCTAACAATGCCTTTATCTCATCAACACTCGCCATATCACACACAAAATATATTCAGAGAAAAACAGGGTTATGGGCTAAGGTTTCAGCCCTATTCGCACATACATGTCACACATTTAAATATTACTGGCTCTAATTTAATGAAAATTTCAGTAACAAAATTTACTGAATACAAATGACACTTATTCCCAAACAACAAAATAACCCCTAGTGATCTGCTTTTAAATTCCTAACCAACAGAATTTACGAAACACCAATTAACCGAAGTCAATTAAATGTCAAATATAAGGCAACATCTTCCTGCTTTGACTGAGTTCATCAATAATGCAAAATTTCTAATTTTAATGTGGGCGCCAGAACAAGTTTATAACAAATACCAAATCAAATTCTAACCTTGTTCAATATTTCTAACTTTAGGAACTCAGTGATTTTACTAATGCACATGGCGGTACAACATCGCCTCCATTTACTGAATTTACATGTCCGCTTGACCTGGCATCATTTCTCAACGAAATAAATATGAGATCAGCGAAGCAACAACAACAAGAATCCCCACTTGGGCAGCCATTTTTGTTTTATGAACCCTTGCAAAGAAGCATATGAGACTCAGATTCGGGGCGTAACAGGTCATATTCGTAAGTTGCTGTCAGGGCGCTTCATTAACTTGCAGGGTAACATATAACAAAATAACGTGCAGGAAAGAGTGAAGCCAGGGTTAAAAACAACTGAATTTAATAACAAATCACCATATTTACACATAAACAATTAACAACAAAAACTCCCAACTGACTCCCGCTTAATCAAAATGCCAAAACTTAGGCGATATCTCTGGAGAGATTAATTACCTGGACCAAGCGTCCTTAAATAAAAGATACAAAAATGACCATATAAGTGCGTACGCCGTTCTACATGCACCACGATGTGTACTTTGAATGCGTGATTCGTTATCATCCAGAATGACCCTTCAAACAACGAATCCGCATTTCCTAGAGCTAGACCGACACAAGGGAACACAACTACAATACTTAAGTTAAATCGACACTTCCTAAATCTACTATAAACAAACACAAAATTTCCGTGTGAAATTGGACTTAAATTGCCGTAGCAACATTTACTGCCTAAAAACTTAGGACTTCTCACACAAATCAACACAAGTACATTAACACGTGACCAATAGAAAAATACTCAAATGACCGCTGTCAAAATTTACAAATACTCTACCACTACACCACACGGGTGTGACAAACAAAATTACATGAAATCGAGTCATCAACAAAGCAATAGGCAAACAGCCAACATTTACGTTAATCACAATATTCTTATCCATACAAGGTACAACAATCCGTTACACACATGGCGAACTCCCCAATTAATTATGGCTTAAAAATTAGCCATCACAATGAACAGGTTTGCTACATGAAAGCTTACAGGGTTCAGTCGGACAAATAGGACTGCCTATCAAAATAAGTCACAGGCAAAACGGGCGGTTTGTGGAACTCTGCATGTCTGTCAACCCACGTGTCAATAACCTCGACCTCCCAGAACATGGGGTCGAACCTCGAAGAAATGTGCCCCAAAGCACAATAATACGTGTGTGTCAGAAAAACATATGGACAAGAATCAGCAGTCTCCCAAGAGCACTCTGTCTTTCCATCAAAAAAAATACAACAGCAGCAAAAATATATAAGGGCGGTAGGACAACTACCCCCTCCTCACGTAGAATCAACACACACTAGACACATCAACACACACTTAATCACACGTATGGGTTTTGACAGACCCTGAAATAAAAGACACAAATAATATCCACATGCTGGCGCCATCGTTCTATGCCGTGACTAGTCACCTGAAAAGGACTCAAGAAAAATATATCAAAATTAGAACGAAGGTGTTCTATAATTATTTTTAAGTTGGTGCACTCGGCTACCCTAACATGAATAATAACCTGTTCAGCAAAATGTTTTACAATCATTTCCTCCCATTCCTATTTCAAAATATTAACGTTAATAAAGCACCATTTATCGAATGTAACGGGTTCCGCAATTGCAAGGATAAAAATCACGCACGCACGCCGCGTACATTACATATGACTCAAGAAAAAAAATCAAAATATCAACAAACACTTTGGCCACGCGCCAACGGACATTTAAACATATAGTGTCGGTACAAGAAAAACAGCTAAAAACAAGAAAGAAAAACATGACTATTTACAAAGTTCCCCGGCCAAATCTAACTACATAATTGAAATAATCCAATTTTAGTACATCACCGCTTCTGCATGTAGGACTAAGGACATCCTCCTCAACCCATTGCCCTATGGACAATTTAGCACTCCATAGTAGTCGTCTGCGTTGATTTCTTGAAGCTCATCCCAACTTCAAACCACGTGCTGATCATCTTGGTCTCGACTCCTTGGCAGAAAAGTTCAATGTTAAATATTTGCCTATCTATAATCGCTTGCGGGCTACTCAGTTCACCCACAATTGTCCTACTGCGATTAATAGCGAAGACTGGCCCTAACTATATCGCACATACGCACTATAAAAACACATACAATACACACAATTTATACATAAAATATACATCTCGAGTCCGCGCCACTGGCTCGTTAACAAGTTCAAAATCCTGGCTGCACTCGCAGTCGCTATCTCGTCTGGTATTTCCGTCCCGTCTTATGGACTTCGGTTCTGGTAAGCGCTAATGAGGGTGATACGATACTTCCCCCTTAAAGTTGAACTCGTCGTCTTTAAAAGAATGTTACAGTTTATCACGCGCTGGCGTGAAATGTTTAGATCACACAACTTAGTTGATTTTAGAACAAAATGTATTATAGCTTTTAAAATTCGATACTGCAAACGCTGCGACTTTAGCTTCCCAGAGCTCAGAAAATAAAATTAGCTTCACTGATTTTAGAGCATAAAAATCACACTTCAAACTGGCGTGGAGTATACCTCTGAAGGCTCCACAAGAATAGTACTTAGATAAATTCGAGCGTCAAAATCACACTTCAAACTGGCGTGGAGTATGCCTCTGAAGGCTCCACAACTGAGTACTTAGATTGGCGTCAGGCCAAACTATTTATGAGAAACTGACAAGGGCGGTGGAGTGGGGCAAAGTCAGATAAAAACTTCCAGAGTTTTTGTCTCACAAAGATGGGGCTAGTGTCATTCTTCTCCAAATGAATCCAACGTCTCAAATTACTCGAGCGGAGATTAATCCGTTCGGCGGTTCCTTAGATACACACTTCCGCGCGCTTTTTACTACTGACGCCGTCCACCTCGTGGTCACGGCTTGGTCTCTTGCGATTGGCTGATTCAATCGTATGTTCGTTGAGAGGACCTCGTGATTCTCCCTTTATGTCTCCAATTTTGGTACAGTAGTTGCACAATTTGGCCTTGAACTCGACTAATTCTGGCCGTCCCCAGGAATAGCTACCAACTCAGCTTCTGTTGCAACCATTACGAAATGCTGGCCTCCCTAATATCCAAGTCGACTTCCTTATGTGCTGCCTGGGCCGTAGTAATAATAATAATAAATATGAATACTTATTTATCGAAGATCAATAAGGGTTCAATATAGAAGTGTAATTGATCTGATGATGATCGCTTGACAATCGAAACTGGTCATCATAGTGTGTTTATTAATCTCATGTAATGTATTTCACGATTAGGGCATAACCCGGCTCTTTTTGGGTACATTCGTGTGGACCGGCTGAAAAGCACCAAACTTTTTAAAATTATTGTTAACACACCCTTAACTGCGACAACGGCCTGTCCGTGTAGAAACACCGGATCCAATGAGAACTCCGCAGTTAAGCAGCATTGGGCGTGGTTGGACCTTGGATGGAATGCCGGTTCAGTAGGACCACGCGCTGTTGGCAAAGAAAGGAGGAGCCGAAAGGCCCTGGGCACCCTACCGCACGTAAACTCCGGCTGGGGGGTAGCCTCTTCGGAGGCTCGGACCTTCCTTCTGCAGAATACCAATAATAATAATAACCTCAGCTAACCTAAGGTAATTTAACGAATTTAACATAACAAAAACTCATACGCTTCGTTGGCGTAGTCGGTAGCATGCTGAGCTTCTATTCCCAAGAATGCGGGTTCAAACCCGACCAAAGTCGTCGGATTCTTTAAGAGCGTTAAAATCCTTCAATATGCCTTCCTCCGGAGGGGAAGTAAAGCCAGCGGCCCAAAGTAATAGAGTTAGTTAGTAATTGTTGTCTTAAGGGGCGGAACTGCGAGGCATGTAAAAGAACCTTCCACTAATGAAACTTGTGTGGAGCTTAATTTGCAGGTTAGATTTCGTCGAAACGTTCTATTAAAATTCCAACGTTTACCACTAGGAGTCTGCGAAAGTTGGAACTTCTTGAAATTTGATACAGCCTCTGGCGAGCCGAACATGTACTCGGACACTCCCGGCACTAAAAGCCATACGATAAATAAATAAACAAAACCTAACCTAACATAACCTCACCATCATCATCACCACCGCCCATATTTGTAGACACAGATTTAATAGCTTAAGTGTAAAAGATCTGAGGATGATCGCCTGACGAACCAAACTGGTCATCCAACTGTATTTATTAATCTCAAGTATTTTTCTTTTCAGGATTAGGGAAATACCCGATACAATTGAAACAAGGAGCTTGTAGTATAACGTGACCGTTAATCTCGAGATCACGAGCCAAGGGACCTCCATTCTACGTGGAATCCGAACAACAGGACGTGGCATTACACTTCGAAAATCTCACATGCATTGAACGGGAATCGATCCCGGTCCGTCTTGGTGAGAGGGAAACAGTTTGACCACGCCCCACAAATTGGGTACAATCGTATTCTTCTTCTTCCTCTTCAAGTGCCTCGTCTTCCAAGAACATTGGCGATCAGTAGCATGATCTGCTGTTTGTCCATAGCTGTTCTAAACAGTGACAGTGTATTAAGTTCTTTAGCCAGGATAATCGTCGGCGTCCTGGACCCCTAATGCCATCAATCTTCCCTTGGATAATTACTTGCAAGAGGTGGTATTTTTTGTTGCGCATGAAATGACCAAAGTATTCTAGTTTTCTCCTTTTGATGATACTGAGAATTTCCAAGTCTTTGTTCATTCGCCGCAGTACTTCCACGTGTGACTTTAGCTGTCCATGATATCCTTAAAATCCTGCGATACCTCCAAACTTCAAATGCTATCAGTTTCTTAAATAAAACCTCGGTAAGTGTCCATGATTCAACTCCATAGAGCAGGACACTGAAAACGTAGCATCGAAGCAGTCAGGTGCGTAATGACAGACTTAAATTACGGCTGGTCCAAACTTTTCTCATTTTCATGAAATAACTTCTGGCCTGCAAAATTCTACAGCGAATTTCTTGACTTAAGTCCCAGTTATGATTGATTTGACACCCTAAATATTTATATGATGAAATCCTTTCAATTCTTTCATTACCAAGTGTAAGAATGCCCTGAATGTCATCTTTGTTTCTACTAACAACCATCCAATCGTATAGACCGGCTGAAACACATTCAATATCGATAACTAAGGCAACACTGAAAGCAAAATCCACCATGATAACCTTACGACAAACGTTATTTACCCACACATGGTTGAGGCGTGACCGATTTTAAAACAAAGTAAAGTTAAATTGACACATAGCGGATTTTTCAGGCGCAGGGACGATATAATTATTCTGAAAATGGATACTATGTAGATTTTTAATCCCTCACTATGTCTCAATTGTCCTATTATTAGCGGGATATGAAGAGATAAAGATTTCACCCAGGGAGATCTACGGGCAGAATGAAAGAGAGGAGCCCAGCACAAGAAAATCGAGGTAATGCCAGACTCACTAGCTTGCCAAACAACTTCCCACTATAAAATGACCATGATAGCCCGACTCTTTATTGACGATGTAATATTACAGGGTCTTTCATATAAAGTAAGAACGGTGAACCGTGGCTTTGTTACCCGCTACTGCAGTGGCCTTGGCCGAGCTTATGGCGTGCCACGGCCCCCTGCTGTAGTACTGAAAGCGCGCATAGTATATACTGTACTCGACGTTGCAATAAACGTGCAGGTGTTCAGTCGCCAGTCTGAACTTCAGATGTAAACATGACAGCTATATTTACAACATCGTATTTTTGTAAGTAAAACATATTTTAAGTATGAGTCGGCTCGGCGGGTACGTCATGCATTTGTTCAGCAATTTCCTGATGAAGCGCAACCTTCACTAGCACAGAATCACGTAATTGCAAATAAGTTTGACACTACTGACTCAGTGCTCAATGAAAAGCATAAAATCAGAAACATTACAGTGGCAGAACTCACTCGCGTCAGCCAGAATGTGGTTACCAGATACAATGCCCGTATAATCCAGGAAGGACGACACTTCCAGCACCTTATATAAGGTAATATTTCATACAGGATTGTACACACGCCTAAAGCAGGGCCCGTGGCGCGCCACAAGCTCGGCCAAGGCCACCGCAGCAGCGAATAACAAAACTGCCGCTAGCCGTTCTTACTTTATATGAAAGACCCTGCATAATAACATTTATTTAACCAAAAGTCAATATATTATGTCGACCATTAAAACTGTACCGATTTCATTCACATTGTGACTTCCTAAGCGTAATTTAGGACATGTAATTGTGCAAGAACATCCACTTAATATACATTTATCCATAACAGAAGATTCAAAAATTATTCTTGTTCCTAAAGCTCACAAATAAAAAAAATATCTGTTACACAATGTGTGAAGTAACAAGTAGTTCCGTGAATAACTATACAGCCTATTTTCATATATCCTACTTATGATAATTGCCTCTATCTACATACCAAATTTCAGTTTGATTGCTGTACTAGATTCGTAGATATTGAGAACCGACTAAATATTTCGGATGGTCGCCATGTTGGATTTTATGCATGTAGGTCCTAGAGTTATGTACTGTTACATGAAGATTATTGTGTACGTGTAGCATTCAAACTTCAATCGCATGATTAGGACACAAGAAATAACAAGGAGATTTTAAAGTTTCGCACAGCTGCCATCTTGTGGTTATGGAAACAATTCAAATAAATTAGATGCCACTGGATTAACATTCGTATAAGGATTTACTGTACCAAGTTTCACTGCACACGGATGGTTAAATTGCGAGAAACGTCCATGGAATATTTATAATTCGCGTCGCCGCCATGTTCGATTTGGGATCACCTGGTTATTTAAAGACCTATAGGTGAACTTATGTTCATAGCCCCTATGAACATAAAAAAATTCAGTTTGATTGCTATAATAGATTCGTAGATGTTCAGAACCGTCTAAATATTTTGGATGGTCGCCATGTTGGATTGTTAAATTTATAGGCCACAGAGTCATGTACCATTAAAGGAAAATTAGTGCGTAGGTTCTTTATACAAACGTTCACTTCGATCGCATGACTACGACACAAGAAATAAAAACTTAATTTTAAAATTCGCAAAGCCGCCATCTTGAGGTTATGTAAACAATTGATCTAAATTAGATAACATTGTATTACAATGTGTATAAACATTTCCTGTACCAGATTTCATTGCGGTTGGAACATTAAATCGCGAGAAAGGTCAATTTAAAATTTTAAATTTCGCTTGGCCACCATGTTTGTTTTGTAGTTAACGGGTTTTTGAAAGTCTTATAGATGAACTTCCAGTAGTACCCTTTATCTCCGTACAAAATTTCAGGGTGATACCGCAAATAGTTTCAGAGGTATAGACTGCCAGTGAAATATTTCGCACATCCGCCATCTTGTGGTTAAGTAAACAATTGAATCAAGTTAGATGTCGGTGCATTACAATGTGTATAAACATATGCTGTACCAAGTCTTTAAAAATGATTCAATACTTTGAGTTTTTTCTTCACTATGAACAAGAGTTTAGTGCTTTTCAGTCGGTCAACACGAATGTACAATCTAACGAACAACACACGAATAACAATGAATTCAATTTCCACAGCAGAGTAAACAACAGAACGAACGTAACCTTTTCTCAAGGTGAAATGAATGTGTTAGACAAAGGTTTGAAATACAACTGCACAGACGCACACACGAACCACAATATAAAACAGTTAATCACAGATATTGAGATAGCCAGTCACAAGCTCCCAGCAGAAGACAGGGAATTAACCAAAAATCTCGCCACCAACGAAGCCAAAAAAATCCTCAAACGAGAGGGCGATAGCAATAACATTCAAAACAACAAACAACTCAAAGAAATAAAGTCATTGAAACAAAAAATAAAAGAACATGACTTAATCATCACAAAAGCAGATAAGGGAAACACTACAGTAATTTTGAACAAAACAGAATACATTGGAAAAACAGTCGAATTCCTAAACAACAACGAAATCAAGGAATTAACAAAATACCCCACCAACAAATTCCAAAAACAAATAAAAAGTGCGCTAAAAGAAACAGAATACATACTGACAAAAGCCGAAAAATCAAAACTAATAAACATGAACCCGAAAATACCGTCATTGAGGGGACAACCAAAAATACACAAAAAGGAATGCCCAATGAGACCAATAGTCAATTGTAGGAATGCCCCTAATTACAAAATCAGCAAAGAGTTACTAAAAATCTTAAAATGCCGTCTTTCCAACGACAAAAACAACTCTGTAAAGAACACAACAGGACTAGTAACAGCATTGAACACCCTACAAATGAAACCTAGCTTCAGGCTAGTATCCTTCGTACATTCGTGTTGACCGACTGAAAAGCACTAAACTCTTGTTTACTAAGGCAACACTGAAAATATGGCTTCAAACACCACAATCTTCACTATGAAGTCTGTAACTAGCAATTCGACTTTTAAACGCTCTACCAATTTGCTGAATATTCGCAGAATTTTTTTCATGACGAGCGTTATTTTTATGATTAATACTGCGTAAATGTCCATGAATCATTAAGGAAGGCACATTAAGATTACATACATCACAATGCGTTATCGAAGGTTCACTATTCTTCATTCTTTTTGATGTACAACTATTTTCACAATCTTGAGAACGTTTACGCTTTTGAACATCACAATTATTCAAAGGTTCCGTGCTAGTTGATGGTTTTACAGATTTCAATTCCTGTTGTTCATCATGCACTTCAACCATGTGGGAATGATAATGATTTACACCAGAAATACCAAGATCACAAACTGAACATGAAAAAGGTGCTGAACTAACATGCATTAAATTTACATGACGTGCAAGATTATCCTGTCTGTTAAATGTGGTAGTACAATAACTGCACACAAACAGTTGAAGGTTATGCTTAGCATTTGCTTGACGTTGAAGGTTATCTGGTCTTGAAAACTGTTTTTTACAATCACTACACTTGAACATGATGATTACTTTCCAAATTACCTATAAAAAAAGAAAACATAAAAAATAATAAAATATAAAACAAAGTAAAAGAAAAAAATAATTACAGCCAATGGTCATAGCAGGGTATTTTAATTGATCATCCGCAAGCTCTCATCAGGTCAAATTTCAAGTAGTTCCAACTTAAGCTACTAAACGCCACTGCCACTGACACCTAGTGGTACACGTTCGAACTTAATAAAGCGCTTATAACCAACTAAATATGATTTTATAATAACACACTTACCTAAGTAGTAATGTATTTTCAAGTCCTCTTCCAACGCAGGTAAGCTGTAGAGATAACACGTTGTCAACTGTCGTTCACAAGATTGAAGTACAAAGTGAGAAAGTTCTTCGCCCACCCTAGCCTGTTATACCACAAACACACCTATGTCATGTGTGCTGTGCTGTCTCAAATATCTGTCAATGAAACGTTTCTCATGGTTGAAAATAAACACCTACATCACGTGATATCATACGTCTGTAAGATTCATATTTCACACACCTGCATCCTGTAACACAACACCTTGCTTCCAGTGGCAAGATCATGTTTCACTAACATCCTACATCTGCAAGAAACATTTTTCGCAAACTTGCTATTTTGTAACACTAAACCTTGCATCCGGTGGCGAGTTCTTTTTTCCGCTTACATTCTACGTCAGCAAGAATTATGTTTCACACACTTCCTTAACCTAACTCTGACCTTGCATCCGGTTGTAGCACCTGCTTCACGTGACGTCATTCACTGCAGGAGTTGGCTTGTTTTATATAATACATCACAGGCTTGTCTCATCCTCCATAAAAAAATGCATGGGATATTTGCATGTACCCCGTGTACTTTGGTGTATGCATTAGCCCCAACGCTAGCTTTACCCCCCACTTTCCACAAAAGAAAAATGGGGTAATTGCGTGTGCCCCGTGTACCTTGGTGTATGCATTAGCCTCAAATAGTGCTAGAGAACATCCATCCGCCGAGTTTTGCACTTAGGACCTTTTGACAAAAAATGAATAATATATCAAGTCCTACGACCCCTCATGAAAGTCCCTAGCCTTACTAGTTCACATGATATTAAAAAGCGCATGACCTATTAGTTTTCGATCTTTTGGTTATTTTTTTAATAACTCATCCATAAATCATTATTCAATAAGCCCGCCCTGTTCCATAAATCCCAAGTGCACATGCGTAAAAGAACAAAAAACAAAAATGTTAATTCATATTGGCATCCAATCGTACACATGTTTTTCATGTAGAACAACGTTTAATTCATACTCGTATCGAGTCGCATGCATGAAATACGACGTAAAGCAATGTTTACTAAAAATTAATCTTTCACCCCCTAGTAGGGATAGGTTTTATTTTAGGGTTAAAATAAGTTGTCCAAGGGAAAGAGGGTGTAATCCCGAGTCCTACGACACCTCATTTGTTAAAATCCGACCATGGGTTCGTGAGATATCGCGCCGTCGCCATCTTGTGAGGAGGGTGAGGAGGAGGAGGGTTTTGAACCCCCCCCCCCCAAAACCACTACTGTTAAATCACGTTGTTGTTTGAGTCTTCAGCCTTTTGACTGGTTTGATGCAGCTCTCCATGCCTCCCTGTCCTGAGCTAAACGTTTCATCTCTACATAGCTACCACACCCTACATCCAAGGCAATCTGTTTAACATATTCTAACCTTGGTCTACCCCTACAGTTCTTGTCCTCGACCCTTCCTTCCATAACTAAGCTTGCTATTCCTGGATGTCTTAGTATGTGTCCTACCAACCTATCTCTTCTCTTCATTAGCAGTCGCCAGAAACATCTCTCCTCTCCCACTCGTCTTAATACCTCTTCGTTTGTAACCCTATCTACCCATCTGATCTTCATCATTCTCCTGTAACACCACATTTCAAATGCTTCAATTCTCCTCTTTTCTGCTGCACCAATAGTCCAAGTTTCACTTCCATAGAGCGCCACACTCCAGACAAAGGCTTTCAAAAATGACTTCCTAATACCTAAATCTATATTCGATGTCAGCAGATTCCTTTTTTGTAGAAATGCTTTCTTTGCCTGAGCCAACCTACTTTTTATATCCTCTTTGCTTCGTCCATCACTGGTTATTCTGCTTCCTAAGTAACAGAAGTCTCCTACTTCCTTCAGCTTTTCACCTGCCAATTTGATCTCCATAGAGGTTTCTGATTTATTTCGGCTGCATTCCAGTATTTTTGTTTTACATTTATTAATTTTCATCATGAATTCTTTCCGTAAGACTGAGTCCATACCATTCAAAAACTCATTCAAATCCTCAGGCTTGTCGGCCAAGATGACGATGTCATCAGCAAATCTCAGAGTTGAAATTATTTCTCCTTGAATCTTCACTCCCACTTTACATTTTTCTCTAATTTCCTTCATTGCTTGTTCAATGTAAAGATTGAAAAGTATGGGTGATAAGTTGCAGCCTTGCCTTACACCTTTCTGAATACCAGCTTCTCTCTCATGTCCTTCAACTCGAATGACTGCTGTCTGGTTTCTGTATAGATTGTATATCACCCTCCTATCCCTGTACTTTATTCCAATGGATTTCAAAATGTCAAACAATTTAGTCCAATCAACGTTATCAAAAGCCTTTTCTAAGTCTACAAAAGCCATGAACGTTCTCTTATCTTTCCTTATTCTACCTTCCAAAATCAGCCTAAGACTTAGTACAGCTTCCCTTGTTCCTACATTTCTCCTGAAACCAAATTGGTCTTCACCCAACTCCGTTTCTATCTGGCTTTCAATCCTCTTGTAAATTATTCTAGACAGGATCTTTGAAGCATGAGTAATCAAGCTGATTGTACGGTAATCTTCACATCTGTCAGCTCCCACTTTCTTTGGTCTTTCTTGAAACGTCTATTTCAAGTTGCGAATTCGCATGGTTTACCAGTTTCTCAAATGTCACATAGGTAAACTTCTAGTAGTTCCCTTTATAATCGTAAAAAAATCCAGGGTGATATCGGGAATAGTTTCGGAGATATTGAATGCTGGTAAAATATTTCGCACAGCCGCCATGTTGGATTGGTGAGACGTAACAAAATTTGAACGGCACGGTCGGGGTCGTCCTGAACAGTGCTACGAATTTACCGAGTTTCATTGAAATCGCTCCAGCCGTGTAGAAGTTATTAGGGACACACACACACACACACGGACAAAAGGTAATCTGAAAAACATTTCCAACATTTTCATTCCATTATTTCTCAACCTTGGAAGCACATACCAAACTATCAGTTATAACCTAACTATTTCAACTTAACTATTTTCACATCCACATCTCTTCTATTCCACGCTGTTTTCATCAAGAGTTTTTCATGTTTTTCTCATCACATTTTGTAACAGATCTGTTTTTTTTTTTAATTTTAATTTGTGAGATTTTGGAACAAGACTATTTTTAGAATTCTCTGTTATGGCAAAATGTATATTAAGTGTATGTTATTGCACATTTACATGTCCTAAATTACTCTGAGGAAGTCACAATGTGGTTGAAACCGGTACGGTACAATATACATCTTGCGTTTTGGTTAAATACATTATATTATTTATTTTATTTATCGTATGGCGTTTAGTGACGGGAGTGTACGAGGAAGTGTTTGGCGCGCCAGAGGCTGTAGCTGCTTCAAGCGGAGCTCCCATAGGGTGAGCTACAAGTTCCGTTCAATTTCAAGTACTTCCAACTTTCGCCACCAGATGTCACTGACACTTTCATAGAGCGTTCCTACGAAATCTAACCTAGAAATTAGGTTCACAAGTTTAGTCTGTGGAAGGATATTTTACCTGCAATAAATCTATGATATGGGGCATTAAGAAGTGTATCATCCAGGGTAAAGTTGACGGAAAACGGCTAAGGGGACCGGTACCTTGACCAGATAAGGAGTTTGACTAATCTGCCACTTCGGAAATTAATGCACACAGCAGAAGAGCACGGTGTATGTTAACAGAATGGGGAGAACTATGCAAACGTCTGGGAAATCCCACCTACCTGAGCAGGGCAGATCAAGGTCCGACCACAGCGTACAAATTATGGGAAATATTCTTTCATTAACCGTGGTATTGATAATTGGAACTCATTACCTCCCGCAGTCTTAGAGCCTTTCCCAAAACATATTGATGAGTTTAAGACAAGATTGAAATGTTGTGTAAATCCTACGATGTAATTACTCTAGTTCCTAAATTGCGAATTGTGTATATTGTGTTTGATGTAATTGTTGGTAATTTTCTGTAATTGTACAGTTTGCCACCGGGGAACTACCCCCATTTGCAAATATTATTAATAATAATAACAATAATAAAATAATACATCTTGAAAAAAAAATTCTAGGTCCAATCAAAGAAAATGGTGAATTCAGAAGACGACACAATCATGAACTCTGCTCTCATGTAGAAAAGATCACAGACACCATTCGTAAGAGAAGGATAGTTTTCTATGGCCACATTGCTCGTATGAGTTCTACAAGGTTGAGCAATAGGATCTTCAGTTTTCTTCTTAAGAAGAAAACCAAGGCGGCATGGTTCACCGACGTAGAAAAAGACCTGTGAGAACTGGGAATAACCCTGGAGGATATCCAGAAACGTGTTCCACTAAAGTCGAAACTCCAAGAACATCATGGATTCCAAGAAAAGCCAAAACTAAACACTGGCAAGACATGGACTGTAGCGAGGAAGGAACAGCATAGGAAACGAATGCGGGAATACTGGGCGAACGTTAAGGCCCAGGCGCAAAGTCAGTTGAAATAGTGTGGTCCGTAGATGGCCGAAACAACAGCAAGAAGAAGAATATAATAATACATACAATTGCATGAAGGGAGACGACGTTCAAAATCGAACTACGACCAAGAAGAAGGAGTGGGAAACCAAGAAAAACCTCTTCCAGGGTGACTGAAGTTCGAATCAAACCTACATCTTCTCAGTTCTGTCTCACAAACCTGAAAGTAATACACTCCAGCACTCAGACCAGAATCGAGCTCGAACATTCTGGGTGACAGCCTAGAACGCTAGCCGCTACACCAGCAGGTGTTCTATAAACCCTATCAAAATAAAATGATGATGATGATAATTGTTGTTTTAAGAGGCCTAACATCACGGTTATCGGCAGAGTCCTGCGTGGATAAACAAAACGTTATCCGAATCCGCCCCGCATCCGCAAGGCATTTTACCGCATTCCCGCGCTTGTTATCGGAATCTACTGGCAAGGCAATAACATTTTAAATTAGATAAAGCATGAATTACTAAAGCAACATGTTTAGACATTTGAGGAAAAAGTCGTTCCCCCAGGCTTTGTGTGCCATGTGTTATGTTTAAAATGAATGTTACACAGCCAGAATTGTAACCCTTTCCTGATCGGAGTGTTAATTATGCTTAATGACATAATTTGAATGAGATTAGTTTAAATCATCTTACATTTGTCATGAAAGCTTGACACGGTGGGTGAGTGAATAGCGTGTCAATCTACTAAACCCAAGATTGTAGGTTCGCTCCTGGCCGTGGTAAGTAATTTTTGAAAGGCGGCTAAATTACAACACCATGTCATACGATGTTGGCATGTCAAATAACCCATTTGAATTCAGCAAGCCGTGTTCATAATGGCAAAATTAATCTCGGGAGTTTCCGCCAACACAAAGTTCCTCATTTCTCTGCTAGAAAGCGCTATAGTGTTCAAGGAGCTAGATATCTAACCTCCTTGACTTTCATAGTGATTCAAGAAACAACGAAATTCGACATGCAAGCTACCCTCTGGGTGTCAAATTACAAAGCTTGCACCCAGCACCGAGGCCATACGATATTATTATTATTATTATTATTTGTCATGGAAAAAAAAAACATAATATAAAATTACGATATGTCATAAAAATCCGGGTCCTAGTAATGATTGGATTGGATTCTAAAAACTATCCGGAAATGTACTCGAAACATTATCCGCAGCTTATCCGCGATCCTCACAGCCATGTAAACTATATCCGCAAGTCGAAAAATTATGCGGTTATCCGCGGGTATCTGCATATACGCAGGGCTTAAGTTATCGGCCCCTAATGGTTTGGGTGATGTGAAAATGAAAATCAAATGAAACTAACTACAAAGTAGAGGATGAAATGGAAAACAACAAGACGTTCCGTGAAGAACCAAAGAGCCTACTTTTCTTAAAATTTAAGATTCATGCCAATGATTAATCTATATGGATCTATCTAGAATAATGACGAAATTAAGTTGGTAATATCGAAATTTGTAATTAGTTCGAAATACTGTATACCTGGCATAATGTAGCCTAATACAGCACTGCAGTTGGCAGCCCTGGTGACTGAATATATTCTTAGTTCCATCTCTTAAGAAACAGAATACAAAATTGGTTTAAGTCCAATGGATAGCATGGACGTTACATGCAGTTAAACATTGGATCCAACGGGGCGCGTAAAATCATGTTGGCAACAATGCCATGCATGTATTGGTCAGACATAATCTGAAATAAAATGATCTATTGTTGTGCCAATTTTGAATGAAATCCATTAGTTAGTATAGAAGTTACATGTATTTAAAGTTGGACATCTCAGCAGGCTTAGATCCATGTTGGTAGCACTGACGTATATAAGTTACTCCAAATCAATATAGAATGTCAGGTACTATACGTGTGCATAGTTTAAAACTGTCGGTTTGCATACTTTCTGATATATGGGTATTTGGATTCAAAAAAATTGAAAGCATTTATTAACAGATGGCAGCCCTGGTGTCTCTTAAGAATATATTCAGTCATATCTGTTTATGTATACATAGCACATACGAAATTTGGTTGAAATCCAATTGTTAGTTTAGAAGTGATATGCATTTAAAATTTGGATTTATCAGCAGGCTTATAATCATTTTGGCAACACTGCCATGTATGGCCTCCTGGAAATTAAACTGCAATATTATTATCTATACGTGTGCCAATTTTGAAACAGCTCCCATTCATAGCTTCCAAGATATCCAACATGGAGCTCAAATTTCAATTGCGATTTTTCAGCAGTTGGTAGCACTGACAACATTTTCAAATATTGCCGTGAGATATTCAGATATTGATCTTTACTCCTACCAAATTTTGTTTCGATTCCTGCAGCCGTTTAGGTGTTGATAGGGGGAGACACACACACAGCCAGACAGACAGGCAGACAGAAGGACAGACAGACAGACACACATTTGCCCGATCTCATAAGTCTACTTTTTCCTCATTTTTGCAAAATGTGAAAAATTGGCTAAGAATAAGAATAAGAGAAACAAAAGACAGGAGGAAAGGAAATGCCCTCAGCCCACAAAGAATGGAAATTAAGGGACTTGGAAGATAGGAGAGCAAGGAAAGGCAGAGTGGAAAGGGACCCCCCAATTGCAATGTAAGAAGGAGAGAAAACGGACCCAGCTCAGGAGTCCCTCGGGGTCGCCAACTCACCAGACGTGAGCCCTTGAGGGTGTAACACAACCCAGGGTGCATCATAAGTGGTGGAGCTACTCACAACCTGCCTCCTTGAGGGCCTTGAACAAAAGGCAGGAGATACCGTGAAGAGAAAATAAGAGGTCTGACCCCTCGAAGAATGAGTGATCAGGAAAGATGAGACAAGGGCCAATCAAGGTGGGAAAGTGAAAAACTCCCTAGGCCTCGGATACCCTAATACCGTCGGGGTCGGAAACGAACAAGAGTTGACCAAGGGAGGTCGACAGGAAAAATAACAGAGAGGAGCCCAGCACAAGTAAGTGGAAGCAATGCCGGACTCAGCTGCGGTCCCGTGGTCACCAACCCACGTCCCACTAGATGTGAGCCCCTGGGGGGTATCAAAATAAAAGAATAACTGATTAGCTTGATACCTAGAAAGTTTGAGTGACGATCCACTCTAGTTGTATAATCCACCTTTGTGGACAAGGGAAAAATGCCCAGACTGCCTGAAAATAGACCAACTCGTTTTAGGATGTGCTTTATCCGCAATTGAATCAAATCGCTCTTGTTCCAGGAAATGAGATGACAGAGGATCAAAGTGGTGACTAACTTTCTCGTGTGAGCTCTGAGCGCTTGCCTGGCTTACCTCATTATACTGCTAATGCGCACTGAGTACGTGTTCTCCTAGAATGTTCCAAGCTGCTCTTTGTCACCACTTTCAAATGTCGCATGGTAATTCGCTCACAACTGTGTGCTTGAGGCTTCAGTCGTTTGACTGGTTTGATGGAGCACTCCATTGCCTCCTGTGCTGAGCTAACCGTATCATCTATCACACCTTACATTCTACTTAACAAATTCTAACTTTGGTCTACCTCTACAGTTCATGTTTTTGACCCTTCCAGCTATAACTAAGCTTGCTATTCCTGGGTGTCTTAGTATGTGTCCTACCAACCTATCTCTTCTCTTCATTAGCAGTCGTCAGAAGCACATCTCCTCTCCCACTCGTCTTAATACCTCTTCATTTGTAACCCTATCTACCCATCTGATCTTCAAAATTCTCCTGTAACACCACATTTCAAATGCTTCAATTCTCCTCTTTTCTGCTGCACCAATAGTCCAAGTTTCACTTCCATAGAGTGCAGCGCTTGAAACAAAGACCTTCAAAAATGACTTCCTAATACCTAAATCTATATTTGATGTCAGCAGGTTTATTTTCTGTAGAAATGCTTTCCTTGCCTGAGCCAACCTACTCTTTAATCCTCTTTGCTTCGTCCATTAATGGTTATTTTGCTTCTTAAGGAGGGTATACACTTGTGCGCCATGTGTGTGCTGCTCGTCCAGAATTACCATTCCCACTACTAGGTAGCAGAAATCTCCCACATTCTCTAGTTTTCACCTGCCAATTTGACACAAATAGGAGCTTTTGATATCTTTTGGCCGCATTCCATTATTTTTTCCGTGTTACATTCATTGAATTTCATCGTGAATTCTTTCCTCAAGACATAATCCATCATCATCATCATCATCATTTCCCCTTATCCAGCTTCTGCCGGGTCGGGGTATTTATGGCACTTCTCCACTTTCCTCTTTCCTTCCACCATTCTTCTTCCACGATCTTGTCCCAGTCCAGATTTCTTTTTCTCACGCTGTTCTTCACTGAATCAATCCACCTTGTTCTAGGTCTTCCCCTTGCTCTCTTACCCTTGCACTTCGCCTCCAGCATCTGTCTTGGTATTCTATTTTCCTCCATCCTCTTTACATGTCCAAACCACATTAGTTTATTCTTCTCAATTCTCTCATTTAGTTTTCCCATCCCAACTTCCTTCCTAACATCTTCATTCCTCACTCTGTCTTTCCTTGTCTTACCTATCATACTTCTTAGGAATTTCATTTCACTGGCTTGGATTCTACTCTCTTGCCTGCTCGTCAGGGTCCAAGTCTCAGCTGCATACGTTAATATGGGTACATAGTACATTTTATACATTACCTCCTTGCTTTTCCTTGGTACTTCCTTATCCCAAACAAGTTTTCTTACACTTTGATAGAATGCATTGCTCTGCTGTACCCTCCTGCCAATCTCCATGTCCAACCTACCAGTTTGCATCAATTCACTTCCTAGGTATTTGAACGTGTCCACAATTTCCAAACTCTGACTTCCAATTTTCACAATGCCCTTTCCTTGTCTTTCCCCTCTTGTCATCACCATGGTCTTGCTTTTCTCTATACTGATTTTCAGGCCATACTTCTGAATATTTTCGTTCAGTGCATCTAGTTGTTTTTGCACTTCTTCGGTGTTCCTTCCCCAGACCACAATATCGTCTGCAAATAATAGTAACTTCATTTCTTTATGTCCATATGCTTCCTTTGTTTCCTTTACAATTTCATCCATTACCATTATGAATAAAAGAGGTGACAGCACACTCCCCTGTCTTAGTCCAGTCTTGTTCCTAAACCAATCTGTCTTTCCAACAGGGGTCAGAACCCTGCTAACACAGTTGTTGTACATTGCTTGCACCATTTCCAACATTTCTCTTCCCAGTCTCTTCTTAACCATGGTTTCCCATACCTTCTCTCTGGGGACACTATCATATGCCTTTTCTAGATCTATGAAAGTCATGATCAAATCCTCTCCATATTCCCAGTTCTTTTCCATCACCTGCCTCAAGCTAAAGATTGGGTCCACTGTGGATCTTCCACTCCTGAAGCCATACTGTTCCTCTTGCAACTCTCCTTCCACCTTTCTTCTCATTCTTCTTTCTAATATCCTTTCCAGTATTTTTACTATCTGTGATATGAGGGTGATCCCTCTATAGTTATCACACACTTTCTTGTCCCCTTTCTTAAACACTGGTATTATTAGCCCTTTCACCCAGTCTTCTGGTACACATTTCCGTTTCCACACACACTTTAGCAGTCGATACAGCCATTGCATACCAACAGGTCCAGCAGCCTTTATCATTTCTACACTGATCTCATCCACCCCTGTTGCTTTTCCCATCTTCATCTTCTGTACTGCTAATTCTACCTCCAGCATTGTTATATCATCTGCTGTTATAGAGTCGTCAGGCTGTGTCACTTCGATCTCACCAGTACAATTGCTCACGTTCAATAGCTTATCGAAATACTCCTTCCATCGTCCCTTTATCTCTTCCGGGTGTGTTAACAACTCTCCATCTTCCTTTTTCACCAGCTTTGTAGTAACCCTTTCTTTCCTCTTACTTCTTAGAAGCCCATACAGCATCCTTTTACTGCCACTTACATCTGTTTCCATTCTTCGTGTAAATTCTTCCCAACTTTTCTTCTTTTCTTCTCCTACCACTTTCTTACACCTCCGTTTGCTGTCGTGATACTTCCTTTTGCTTTCTTCTGTTTGATCTCGGTTCCATTCTTTCCATGCAGACTTCTTTTCTTTCACTGCTTTCCTCACTTCCTCATTCCACCACGGTGTCTCCTTCTCTTTCACTCTTGTTGACGTCCTACCACAAGCACTCTCTGCTGCACCAGCAAATGCCTTTTTAAAGTGGGACCATTCCTCTTCTACATTTTCCACTTCAGTAACTGGGATTTGTTGCTTCAATCTCTCCTGAAAATCTTCCTGCACAGCTTTGTCTTTCAATTTCCATACTTTTATTTTACTTTCTCTGATCTCATTTAGGTTTTCCAATTTTCCCCATCTAAATTTTGCCACCACAGTTCTATGGTCCCCATCAAATGCTTCTCCTGGTAAAGCTGTCACATCAATCAGCTTTCTGCGATTTGTCCTTTCCACCAGGAAGTAGTCAATTACTGATTTTGTTCTTCTATCACCCCACCCATATCTCGTAATTTTCCTGCTGTTTTTCTTCCGAAACCATGAATTACCCACTATCAGTCCATTCCTTTCACAAAAGTTTACAAGTTCCTCTCCTTCCCGGTTCTTTTTCCCATATCCATATGGTCCAACGACTTCTTTCTTTCCTTGTCTCTCATTTCCGACTTGTGCATTCATATCTCCCATGATCACCACTTCTACATCTGAGATTACTCTTTCTACATCCTCCAGGAATACTTCAATATCTTCTTCTCTGTTTCCAGTCTGTGGTGCATACACTTGTATGAAGTCCATCACGTCATTCTTCATCTTCATTCTAATTTTCATTATTCTGTCACTCACACACTCTACCACTTCAACATACTCCTCCAGTTGTTTCGAGGTTATCAGTCCCACGCCATTTTTTGCCTCTTGGCCACCACTCCAGTATAATGTATATCCTTTCCTCAATTTCTTCCTTCCTTTACCTTTCCATTTCACTTCACTCAGCCCCATCATTCCAACCTTCTCCCTCTCCATGAAGTCTACCACCTCCTCCACCTTGCCTGTCAGGGACATGACATTCATGATTCCCACTTTCATTTCGGTTACTGGTCGCCCATTTCTCACAGTTCCCCCAGTACCAAAGGAACTGCGCGTCGCCTGCAGGGTACGCCCTAACCTTTTCCGAATCATTGGAAGTGCCATTTCCATTTTAGGCTATTATTACGATGGGGTCGCCACTCCCAAAGGCATTTTATGAAGCTACTGCCAGCTATTATTCAGGCCGCCCCTAACATGGAGAACAGACGCCCTTGCAGCCGCCCCTAACATGGGAAACAGACGCTGCCGCTGTACTCATACTATTCCCCGAGTACTGGGTTGCCTCTTCCGCAATCTCCACCGTTCCGAAGTCCATCTTCTCCGCTGCAGATTCCGTTGAGGTCTTCGCACGTAACCCTGTGCACGGGGCCTATGTTATACCCCATAGGACTGGGTCCTCACCAGAACTTAGCCGGTACTGTAGTTCCATGGTATATTACAGTACCGTTGCCCACCCCCGCGACGTGGACGCGCCTGGCAAGAATTATCCAAGTAGCCAATTAGGATTGACTCATGGACCGGGTTAAGGAGCTGTCTAAATCCAGCCTCCAAGGCCATACCATTCAAAAACTCATTCAAATCCTCTGGTGTGTCGGCTAAGATGACGATATCAGCAAATCTCAGATATGATATTATTTCTCCTTGAATCTTCACTCCCACTTAAAATTTTTCTCCAATTTCCTTCATTGCTTGTTCAATGTAAAGATTGAAAAGTATGGGTGATTAATTGCAGCCTTGCCTTTCACCTTTCTGAATACCAGCTTCTCTTTCATGTCCTTCAGCTCGAATGACTTCATGTCTGGTTTCTGTATAGATTGTAGATCACCCTCCTATCCCTGTACTTTATTCCTATCGTTTTCAAAATATCAAACAATTTAGCCCAAATCAACATTATCAAAAGGCTAATTATTCTAAGTCTACAAATGCCATGAACGTTCTCTTATCTTTCCTTATTCTACCTTCCGAAATCAGCCAAAGACTTGGAACAGGTTTCTTTGTTCTTACATTTCTCCTGAACGCCTCATGTACACACAGACACACGAACATTTTCTCCGTGAAGGTTTCCAGATTATTATTATTTATTTTTGGGAAATTTTGGAAGTAGGCTGAAAATTACTCAATGAATAGTAGAGTTACAAGCTTGCTCAGATGTTTTTTGTTTCGAAAAAAGCCAATCCTCGAGGACAAATCACTCAACGAAGTGCACCAAAGAATGTAGAATGGGTTTCATTCTCCTTGGCATGCAGAATTATTGAGATGATTTGGGGGAGGGGGCCAGAGTCAAGTGCAGCGTCAGCTTTCTGAAATGAAAGGGAGGCCTCTTGGTTGGACTTAAAGCCGATCCTTTGTTTAAACTGTAACCAGTGCAGAGAGCTTTGAAACGTTTAAGCAAGTCTGCATGTAAGAAAGAGTTATTGCTTCAATTAGGGACTATGGAGATGTTGGCAAACACGATGTCTCATAATTGACACGCAACTCTTAGTTGCAAATATTTAAGTATTTTTTTAGAGTTGCCTAAGTTATCTATTAACCCTTTGATTGCAACGCCCAACTATAGTCGGTCCCAGTTCGGTCTAAATTGCCGGGTCGATCTGTGGCATATTCTGCCATCTCTTGGGTATTGAAGCCATTGGAAGTAAATTCCAATCACGACCATAAGGCAAGACCAAATAGAAAATGGAGAAGGGTTGGAAGCGAAAGAAAAAGATTGGTTAAAAAGGGACAGCTCCAGCAAACAAAGTTTATTCAAAAAGGTAACAATAAAAGCAATGAATAAATTGACACAGAAATTCTACCGGACTAGTTAAATATAACCGCTGAGCGAGTCTGGCTAATCAGTGCCAGGAAAGGGGGAGCTCGTACCTTATTTACAACATTTGATTCTTCTTCTTATTATTATTATTATCAAAAGTATGACCAGGCCTAACATTTTATAGAAAGAACAAGAGTATGTTACTCGAAAAGCATGCTAAATCCAAAAGAGAATTGGAATTAAGACCGAAAAAGTAAAAGGACAATGAACAACAAACTTCACATGGCGCTTCAACAAATTGCATCCAAGTGAAGTTTGACGATAGAGAACAAGGCAATTAACATGAACATATAAATGCCCTTTGAATACACAAGTTTCAAATCTTCAGGCTGAGCCCGAAGTGTCGAGATCATGGAGTAAAAGCGAGACGGTTGCCCTCTGGTGGTGATGAGTTGAACTTGCAGGAATTTTTCATAAGCAGGTGAGAACCATTAACTTCAGCTCTTTGCCGTATGAAGCGCTGCTTGAAACTGCAGCTTAAGCAAGGAGAAAATATCTCGAACGCTGGAACACACTCTCAAAAACCATGAGAGAATATACAACAAGAGAGAAAGCACAAAAGTATGTTGGTGGTTTGCACGGAAGAAAGAATTGATCGAAAGTAAAAAATCAAAGAAATCCCAAGGTGAACGCAAGAATACATAACGTTGAAACGTATATTCAGAAGGAATATACCTGGTAATATGTAGTACCACTTGAGTACTAACAAAGCATTGTGTAGACGTCTGTCCTCTACAGCTGGAGTTCATCTGAGATGTAAACAAACATGGCGGAACAATAGGAAAATTCTTCACGCCGCGTTGTGATTCCGGATAAAAGAATTTGAATTCTTGTACCACTAACGAGCAACAAGTACTTTACCTCTATGGAGATGATGCAAGCGTGAGCACAAACATTTTAATTTTGATTTGGTTGGTTGGTTCCTTAGTTTAGGGGCTGCGACAATGCGGTCATGTAGCCCCGTGCACTTTGTGTGTGTGTGGAATCTGTCTGATAACCGGTGTTAATTGTGATGTGTGTTATCTGTAATTCAGTTGAGCACTGCAGACGATCAATTTCAAGTAGTTCCCCAAACAGGGGCTCACATTCCAGACTTCCAATTTCAGGTATTTCCTATTTTGCTACCAAATGCTACCGTCCACGACACCTAGCTTGTGGATATGGCTACTAGATTGCATCGCAGTCAGCACCTGGCAGGGAACGTTGGAACTAATAGAGCGTTATCAATTCTAACCTAAACATTTTGGCTTCACACAACTGCAGTTAGTGGATGGGTCTTTTTCATGGCATAAAGCTATGACATGGGATCTCCGGCTTTACTTCCCCTCCGAAGGAAGGCATACTGAGGGATTTTTAACGCTCTTAAAAAATCCGACGACTTAGGCCATGTTTGAACCCACTACCTTGGGCCTAGAAGCTCAGCATGCTACCAACTACGCCACCGAAGCAGCCTCAATTTTGATTTGTTTCAAAATAAAAATAAATATAAACTCATTGTTTTGATTTCGAATTTAGGTTAAAAAGACCCAAAACCTGTACACAGTGGCGAAGCGTGATATTTTTTGTAGGGTAGGCTGAAGTTGAATGAATTCCGAAAGTAACAAACGTGCTCAACTCCTCAAAATTCACAGCTTTGGTCTACTGGAAAGGCTGTGTCCCCACCCCCAGTGTCCCTTAACTCATCAGAGGTCGGGCGTGTTAGGTAGATTTCATTAGAAAGCTAACTATTGCAATGGGTACCATGTTTCGACTTCCAGAAAATTTCGACATATCTTCGCGTTTCACATCCCCCAGACCCCAAAACCACCATCAGTTCAAAAGTTTATATATAATTTATGTATATATGTATCTATCTATCTATATATACAGGGTGCTTCAAAAAAATGTATACACACTTTAAACTATCGTAGTTTTCCCGCTCTACAAGGCTAATGTTATATTTCTTCGCCAGGTGGCAGCATAATCGTCCCTCTATGTTATATTGTCAGTTGGAATTTGTAATATCAACATGGCGGACGTACGTTTGAGTTTTGAAGAACGTAAGCAGGTTATTAAGTGGTACTGGAAGTTCGAGAATGTAAATGAAGTTCAAAGACAGTGGAGAAGGGAGTATGATACAGAACCACCTTCAAGATTAACAATTACACGCATACGAGACAAATTCGAAGTTCATGGAACAGTGTGTGATGTGCATAAAGGTCATTCAGGTCGACCTCGAACAGCTACAAGTGATGAGTCATCAACGGCAGTCTTGGAACTGTTTCAACGCTCTCCTAACAAATCTTCAAGGCAAGGGGCACGTGAAAGTGATGTAAGTGCTAGCAGCGTGCTACGCATTCTGAAGAGAGGCAAGTATCGTGTTTACATTCCAAGGCTGGTGCAACAGCTAAGTGACGACGATCCAGATCGAAGGTTGCAATTTTGTGAATGGGTTCAGGAGATGGTGATACGTGAACCGGGATTTATGGGTAGCATCATTTGGTCAGATGAAGCCCAATTCAAACTTAATGGAACTGTCAATAGGCACAATTGTGTTTACTGGGGTGAAGAAAATCCTCACATTACAATTGAAAAAGCTGTAAATTTGCCTGGTGTAAATGTGTGGTGCGGTTTGTCTTCAAGGGGACTCATTGGACCTTTTCGATTTGAAGGCACTGTAACTGGTATAACTTACCTAACAATGCTTGCTGATTCCATATTTCCTGCCATTCGTGCATTATACGGTAATGATAATTTTTATTTTCAACAAGATGGTGCCCCGCCGCACTATCACAGGGACGTACGAACTTACCTGGATCAAAATTTGCCAGGCCAGTGGATAGGACGCAGGGGGCCAATCGAGTTTCCAGCACACTCTCCAGACCTTACACCACTGGATTTCTTCTTATGGGCCACAGTAAAAGATGAGGTGTACAAACGTAAACCACGTAACCTAGACATTCTTTGGAATGAGATTCAAGCCGTGTGTAGAGAAATTTCATTGGACGTTTTGATACGATGTACAGAATCAGTGGTGACTCGTACTCAGAATTGTATTGATGCTGCAGGTCGCCAATTTGAACAGTATTAACATTTGTTATTTATGTTTCATTTACATTGGACTTTCAGCTTTCTAATTTCCTGAAATTTAACTTCGTAGAACGGTAAATAAATTTTCTATGGAAGTTCAAAGTGTGTATACATTTTTTTGAAGCACCCTGTATATATATCAGTTTCTTGTGGACACGATAACTGCCGTAATTTTGCACCAATCACTTTGAATTTTTTATATAATATGTATCCCTATAAAATATCGGTCGAGTTCGTTAATGGGCAAAATCGGTCGAAGGGGGTAAAAATGGGGGGCTTTTTTCGAAAAAGTGAAATATCATTATAACTCTCTTAATATCTGAAATATCGAATCTGTTCAAAGTTCATATCACGTGTCTGATAAGTGCCAAACATTTATGTTTAAAAAGGTTTTTGATAGCACCAACCATTGACCAAAGGGGTGGAAAAAAGTGGGTTTTTCGGGAAACATTAATCATATCTCTCTTAATAGGCACAATATCAAAACCCTAAAAAATGGATGATATTGCCCTGATAATTACCTAAAACTTTTGTCTGGAAGAATTTTTGATACAACCCACCATTACGCCAAGGGATGAGAAAAATTATATTCGGAATTAAAAGAAAATGCCAAGAGCCATCAGAGGTTACCATGACAACGCTTCTAAATTGATGAGGGATGAGCTATCAGAGGTTGCCATGACAACGAGATCACATTCAGTTTTCTATCTGACTATGTGGGAAGCGGCTTCGATGACGTAGCCTCGCTGGTAGCCTGCTGAACTTCTATGCCCAAGGTCGCGGGTTCAAAGCCGGCCGAAGTCGTCGGATTTTCAAAGAGCGCTGAAAATCCCTCGGTATGCTTTCCTTCAGAGGGGAAGTCCAACGTTCGTTGCAAGTTACTGGTTGCGGTGGCATCTAGTGGCCAAGTTCACAGCTAGGTGTCGTTGACGGTATATTTGGTACCAACATTAGGAACTACTACTTGAAATTGACCGTCTGCAGTCCTTACCTGATAAATAAAAAATAAATTTAAAAACCTGAATTACTGACTACTACAGCCATCACAATTAACACCGTTTATCAGACAGATTCTATACAAACCCAAAGTACACGGGGTTACATGACCGCGTTGTCGCAGCCCTAAACTGAGGAATTAACCAACATCTCTGCGGGAGATAAAATTTGACGCGATGAAATAACAGACTGTTAGTTACACATCAGTTCCAAATCTTGCATAAGGACGGTGTGACCACAAGTATAAAAATGGACCCCAAATGACAAGAAGGTTACCGTACCCCTAAGACAATAAAATGTTAAAAATATGCATAGTAAGACGAAAGAAAAGTTAATTGAACTCCAATTTCATTGTAAAATACTTTCTCGCAGTAAATGAGGTCTGATCCTTCTACGAAAACCTGCATATTTTGCCTATTATAGCCTATCCCCTAGTTTTCCCGGTGAAATCTACCTCCGCCTTCCGGCGTGCCATACCATGTATGGAAAAAATTAAAATAGAACAAATTTTCTCAACTAAATTGTATTCTTCACTTACACAGTCATGATAGAGCAGATGTGTTATTTCAAATAATTAAATCTAATTCGACAAGGAGCATCAGCAAATTAATACATTATCACTCACAATTTTTTTTGTAGATAAGTTCGATCCTTCTGTCCTTTTTCTGGGTGTGGACGTAGATAACTCGAGAAATGAATTCTTGACGTTTGGAAGAAGATTTAACAGTTCCCATCTCTATAGCCAAAATTGCCAAATTTGATACTCTATCGTTCGTCATTGTGTTGCGGAGGTACGTTTTGACAGGTTTCAATGTACTCATGTTTCATTCGCATGAAGCAGTGATCGCCGGAACTGAAAGTACCAGGGAAAGTAGCTTCACGCACTCGGGGAGCACATTTTTTAATCCATTGTGTATAATGTATTTGAATAAATCCCTAGGCGATAGGTGTTTATCCTCACTACTATAAACGAACATAAGTTCTCCTGTCAGTGTTTCATGATCGAAGAATGGATACACTTTAAACAATTTTTCGAGAATAAATGTCGGGAAATTATTTGGCCTACTGTAATACAAAATATTTTCCTGATCTACCAATTCCGTAAAATCTAGCTTATGAAAGTCCTGGAATCTGGTTTCTATATTTACTACTATAGTGTAAACTATTTCAAACGCAAGTCTCTTCAATTTCTGTGATCCTGCTTCATTTAGAGTAGTTTTAAGTTCACCTGCTGAATTTAGGAGAGAGTTAACTTTCTCTATGCAGGCAAGAAATACTTATTGACATCTTAGTTTATCAGCCGCCTTGGTGCAATTTTCAATTTCGTACTTGCAACGTCTTATATCTACGGTTTTGCTTTGAAGGTTGTCAAACAATACACCCGTATGCTGAAAAATCAAATTATAAAGCTGCGGCAAAAAAAGGAACGTCAGATCATTTAATATATTGCCGAATCCAATTGCCTGATGTAAGGAATTATCATCCCATCCATCATTGTCTATAATATCATGAAATGCGGCTTTTAGTTCCGCATAGTGAAGGATAATTGTTGCAACAGCGCGCGAATGAAAGTTCCATCTTTTTTCACATGAGCTTGGAAATTTGAAACCCCTTGCTCTAAGAAGATCGCTTCTTTGAATAGAACGGCTAAAGAAAGTATGGAATCCTGCGAGGTTTGCTACTTAACTTGCGTAATTGTTTTACAAGCATAAAGCAGAACCAAATTTAATTGATGTGCGTAGCAATGAATGAAGAGGGCATGAGGATATTCTTGTTTTACAATACAGGGAACACCAGCATTTTTACCTGCCATTGCACTGCATCCATCGTACGTTTGGGATATTAATTTCCCTTTCGAGATCTTCCAGGTTTTGAGGACGTCAAGCAAAATAGCAGCTATACCTTGAGCACTACGGTCTTTTGAAACGTCATAAAATCCGAGGAATCCCTCTTCAATTTCTCCCGATTCGTTATTGTCATAACGGAAAATAACGCTCATTTGACTTGTAGTTGAGACATCCGTGGTTTCATCAGCCTGTATGGAAATAAACTGACTATTTTCAAGTTCACTAAAATCTGTTCTTTAACTACTTCTGTAATGCATTCGAGCAGTTCGTTTTGTGTGTCAGAGGAAGTGCCTTTATATACCCCATCGGATAATAAATGATCTTTCATATACGGTTCTTCCTCTGCTAAGAAATCCAATAATTCTAAATAGTTGCCTTTGTTAAAAGACGTCTCAGATTCATCGTGACCTCTGAGAGCTAACTCTTGCCGCGCCAGGAAACAGAAAGTTGAAATCAGTCTTTTCATTATATTCCTATTTCGCTCGACTTTTTCATTGTGATTCAAAGCTGCAAGACGCACCGCCTCATAAAGGGCATGGTCAATTCTAGAGGTACCAAAATGATTATATTTAACAGCTGCTGTGATGTGTGAAATTGAACACTCATGTTTTTAGCCTACTTTCGATTTTTATAAAAAATGAAAGTAGACTTATGAGATCAACACAGGGCGAAAAAAGTGTGTCTGTCTGTGTGTGTGTATGTGTGTGTGTGTGTGTGTATGTGTGTGTGTGAGTCTGTGTGTGTGTGTGTGTCTGTGTGTGAGTGTGTGTACTCTGAATGTCTGTCCCCCCCTATCAATTCGAACACGGTGAATGCGAATTGAATGAAATTTGGTACAAAAGTAGCACTAGCAAAGGACACCTCAGTGTCATGTTTTATATCGCCGCCATCTTGACGGAAACGTAATGGCGGCCACACAAATGTTCAAAGCCTAAATCAAATTACGACTAACCTAATCATCCGATCTCTACCAAATTTTGCAACAACATACCTTTATGGGAGGAGCATCCTTTGACCAAACCAATAGGTCACCAAGGTAATAGTTTGCGGATGGCGGCCATCTTTGTGTGAATATTGATTCCCCCTAATAATTCAAACACGGTGCAACCGAATGGAACGAAATTTGGTACAGAGGTAGTACTAACAAAAGGCACCTCAGTGTCATGTTTTATATCGCCGCCATATTGACGGAAACGTAATGGCGGCCACACAAATGTTCAAAGCTTAAATCAAATTACGACTAACCTAATCATCCGATCTCTACCAAATTTTGCAACAACATACCTTTATGGGGGAGCATCCTTTGACCAAACTAATAGGTCATCAACGTAATGGTTTGCGGATGGCGGCCATCTTTGTGTGAAAATAGATTCCCCCTATTAATTCGAACACGGTGCAACCGAATGGAACGAAATTTGGTACAGAGGTAGTACTAACAAAAGGCACCTCAGTGTCATGTTTTATATCGCCGTCATCTTGACGGAAACGTAATGGCGGCCACACAAATGTTCAAAGCTTAAATCAAATTACGATTAACCTAATCATCCGATCTCTACCAAATTTTGCAACAACATACCCTTATAGAGGAAGCATCCTTTGACCAAATGAATATGTCATTAGCCTAATAGTTTGCGGATGGCGGCCATCTTTGTGTGAAAATCAATTCCCCCTATTAATTCAAACACGGTGCAACCGAATGGAACGAAATTTGGTACAGAGGTAGCACTAGCAAAGGGCATCTCAGTGTCATGTTTTATATCGGCGCCATATTGACAGAAACGTAATGGCGGCCACACAAATGTTCAAAGCTCAAGTTAAATTACGAGTAACATAACCATCCGATCTCTACCAAACTTTGCAACAACATACGTTTATGGAGGGCTCCTTTGACCAATCTAATAGGTTATTAGCCTAATAGTTTGCGGATGGCGGCCATCTTTATGTCAAAATTGATTCCCCCTATTAATTCGAACACGGTGGAACCGAATGGAAAGAAATTTGGTACAGAGGTAGCACTAGCAAAGGGCACCTCAGTGTCATGTTTTATATCGCCGCCATCTTGACTGAAACGTAATCGCGGCCACACGAATGTTCAAAGCTTAAATCAAATTACGATTAACCTAATCATCCGATCTCTACCAAATTTTGCAACTACATACCTTTATGGAGGGAGCATCCTTTGACCAATCTAATAGGTCATTCACCTAATAGTTTGCGGATGGCGGCCATCTTTATGTCAAAATTGATTCCCCCAATTAATTCGAACACGGTGAAACCGAAAGGAACGAAATTTGGTACAGTTGTAGCACTAGCAAAGGGCACCTCAGTGTCATGCTTTATATCGCCGCCATCTTGACTGAAACGTAATGGCGGCCACACGAATGTTCAAAGCTTAAATCAAATTACGATTTACCTAATCATCCGATCTCTACCAAATTTTGCAACTACATACCTTTATGGAGGGAGCATCCTTTGACCAATCTAATAGGTCATTCGCCTAATAGTTTGCGGATGGCGGCCATCTTTGTGTCAGATCGATTCCTCCTATTAATTCAATCACGATACACCGAATGGAACGAAATTTGGTACAGAGGTAGTACTAACAAAAGGCACCTCAGTGTCATGTTTTATATCGCCGCCATCTTGACGGAAACGTAATGGCGGCCACACAAATGTTCAAAGCTTATGTTAAATTACGACTAACATAACCATCCGATCTCTACCAAACTTTGCAACAACATACCTTTATGGAGGGAGCATCCTTTGACCAATCTAATAGGTCATTAGCCAAATAGTTTGCGGATGGCGGCCATCTTTATGTCAAAATTGATTCCCCCTATTAATTCGAACACGGTGGAACCGAATGGAACGAAATTTGGTACAGAGGTAGCACTAGGAAAGGGCACCTCAGAGCCATGTTTTATATCGCCGCCATCTTGACTGAAACGTAATGGCGGCCACACGAATGTTCAAAGCTTAAATCAAATTACGATTAACCTAATCATCCGATCTCTACCAAATTTTGCAACTACATACCTTTATGGAGGGAGCATCCTTTGACCAATCTAATAGGTCATTCGCTTAATAGTTTGCGGATGGCGGCCATCTTTGTGTCAGAATCGATTCCCCCTATTTATTCAAACACGGTGAAACCGAATGGAACGAAATTTGGTACAGAGATAGCACTAGCAATGGGCATCTCAGTGTCATGATTAATATCGCCGCCATATTGACTGAAACGTAATGGTGGCCACACAAATGTTTAAAGCTTAAATCAAATTACGACTAACATAACCATCCGATCTCTACCAAATTTTGCAACTACATACCTTTATGGAGGAAGCATATTTTGACCAATCTAATAGGTCATTCGCCTAATAGTTTGCGGATGGCGGCCATCTTTGTGTCAGAATCGATTCCCCCTATTAATTCAAACACCGTGAAACCGAATGGAACGAAATTTGGTACAGAGGTAGCACTAGCAAAGGGCACCTCAGTGTCATGTTTTATATCACCGCTATCATGACGGAAACGTAATCGTGGCCACCCAAATGTTAAAAGCTAAAATGTAATTACGACCAACCTAATAATCTAGTCTCTACCAAATTTTACAACACCATATCTTGATGTGGGAAACATATTCTGACCAAACTGCAAGAACATCAGCCCAATAGTACGCGGATGGCGGCCATCTTTATGTCAAAATTGATTCCTCCTATTAATTCGAACACGGTGAAACCGAATTGAACGAAATTTGGTACAGAGGTAGCACTAGCAAAGGGCACCTCATATTCATGTTTAATATCCCTATAGCACGTTGTATTTCAACAAGCTACTACAACCGACATTCAATCATACTCCTTGAAAAGGACAAAGAGTTATAACAATACCCATGCATTTAGGAGAAAGTAGGCTATATGTTCTTTACTGAACATCTTGTTTTGCCTTAGAAAGAAAAATTTCAAGACTTTCCTCACCAACCCCTCTTTTCCCCCATTCTAAATTGTCTTTAGCAAAAAGCACACAATAAAAACAAAATAATCTATTTCGGGTAGCACTACCACTCAACCATGGTTTCGACTCGTACCATTGTCTCTGAAACCGTCTTTCAAACTTTCCATCGGTTTTCTGAAGTGACAAGTTTGGCGTGGGCTTCCGTTCTTTCACCTGGATTTTTTCCTCCAAAGAGAGTTGAGAAAAAAATGTTGGATTTTCAATAAGAAAATTCAATGGACCTTGAGATGTATTGAACGCATCCATTGAAACGCATGTGTCGTGTAGATTAGCGTACTCATGCCTACTATTTGTTTTCAACTACACTGTAACACAAACACACCACACAGTAAGATACAAATAGATTAATAGAAACATACTCCACTGCACTTACATTCCACACTGGCAATAGGCTACACAGATTCGTATCATTCACCGTGTAGCCAGGTCTGCCAACATGTCGAAAGTGCACATTAAAAAATATATCATTCTGCAAGTTAAGTTATGTATTTTAAAGTAACACACAATGAGATTTATCTTAAATTCATTTTTTTGCGTATGTCTGGGTCCTGTTCAGATTTATGTCCGTGTTCAATAATTTTTCATGTCAGAAAATTATGCTATCTTGCATTTAATATCGTTGACAACCCTGTAACCAGTATCATTCATTATAGCGTGCTGTCTTAGTTCTGCCAAACACCCTTAGATTGCAGCAGTTACTTAAAACCAGCGTTGTGGGGTTTCTATTTCCAGGTCCTTGGGCAAGCCTTAACGCACACGTTTAAAAGATACACCCTCCTCTTCACCCCACCCCGCAAGAAGTTGCTACTGCGTCTGCGCCTGTCAGGCTGAGTTGAGGTGAATAGCTATTGGTTGATTTGGTTGTGAGCAGACACAGCGCTAGGCAGCGCGAGTTCAAATATATAATATTTGAAATATCAATCGAAAAACACCAATAACAGCTGAAGAAAACTAATTAAAGTTTTTTTACGGATAGGCTGAGACTCAGCGCCCTAATGGGCCCCTGCTTGTACACTAGATATATTAAGCTGACTACTTCTTTGATAAGTTAAAAAATATAGGTTCTTCATTTTTAGCCTACTTTTGTTTTTTAATATAGTCGCTTTACAGTCAGTCAACACTAATGTTCCCAAGTAGACTGGGAGGGGAGTAACAATTAATATAATCACCAAGTAGATGTGCTCCAACGTTCTCCTTTTTTCGTAATTTGTTGGCCCCTACGTATTTAACCTGATATCTTACTTACTACGAAATTCAAAATTACCATACAAAATTTGTAACGTGTTTTTGACTTTTTTGATGACTGTAACATTAGGCTTTTACATTTTAGGACTTCCTTTTAATGAGCCACTTATAATTATACAGGTAGTGGCAGATAACTTCGCTGTTCCGCCCCTTAAAGCAATAACAATTCAATACAATTATACAAATAAATGTTGTCCAATATAATTTAATTCATTCTTTGTGAGGATATCCAATTCTTCTAATAATTATTTTTGAGGTTTAGTCATAGCAAATTATTGTTCTTTGTAATCAGTGATTTATAGATTTGTCACAACGATATCTTAATTAATGAGTTACCTATTCTGTTGAATGCAGCAGTGGGTGTAACTATTTTTTTTAGGCTTGGAGTTAAAATATGCGCCCCAGGATTTCGAATAAAGAAACATTCCAACATTGCTTCAGTGAGTGTGGAAATTCACAATCAGGATATCTGCTGTCAACATTCGGGATTTGATGGCCGTGTGTTAAACCTCTTCGGCTTCGATGATGGTTGTGGTGCATTGTGACCAGGTGCCTGTATTCTAAAAGGTACAGAGGGCCGCATGGTTCACGTGTGCAAAATAGATCACGTGGCATGAGTGAGATATGGAAAGCTATGGCGAAAGTAAATAACACATGGAAAGTATGTAGTTAGTTTTAGTTGTAAGTATGAAGTTAATTTGTTTATTAGATATATGTCATTGTTCTATTAGACTGTGATGTGTGAGGGTGCATGTGAGTGGGCCTGCTGACAGACTGTTTTAGTGGTACTATTTGTTTGTTGGTGAACCTTTAGTATTTTTTTCGTTAGTAAAAGTTTGGTATTTAATTGTTAGTAGAAGGTTAGTATTTTGTAGTAGAATTGCTCTTTACTTATTCTGAAAGGGAGTAGCAGCCTTTCAGAATAAATCAATTCTTTACTAGTCTAATAGACGGTTAAAATATTGATAATATAAGCCAACTAATGGCTACACTGCGTTCTGCTGCACGGCTGAAAGCAGCGGGAAACTACACCCGTAATGCTATTCCCAAGGATATGCACCTCTCTATGCATAATTACATGAGACTATGGCCTCCTCCCTTGTAAAATTTCAATCCGGAGGTAAACTAGTCCCCGGTTCGGATCTCCGGCTGGGGACTACTCGAGAGGGGGTTAACATCACAGAAGTGACAAAGAGGAAATCTGACATTCTACGGATCGGAGCGTGGAATGTTAGAAGTCTGCTAGGAAGTGGAAAGTTAGAAAACTTAGAAAGGGAAATGGATAGGTTGAGGTTGGATTTGGTTGGGATTAGTGAAATGCGCTGGCAGGAAGAGCTGGACTTTTGGTCAGGAGACTATAGGGTCATTAGCACTCAATCAAACAATGGCCAAGCAGGGGTTGTTCTCATATTGAGTAGGAAACTTGGCCAGCGGGTGGAATATTATGAGAAATACAGTGAACGGATTATTGTAGCAAAAATCAATACTAAACCTACGTACACCACAGTGGTACAAGTCTATATGCCAACCAGTCAAGCTGATGATGAAGATGTTGAAAAGGTCTACGAAGAAATAGATGACATTCTGAGATATATCAAAGGTGATGAAAATGTTATAGTAATGGGAGATTGGAATGCTGTGGTAGGAAAAGGGAGAGAAGAGAAGATAGTAGGAGATTTCGGATTAGGTTCGAGGAAGCAGGCTGATGGAATTCTGCACCGAACATGAGTTGGTCATAGCTAACACCTTATTCAATAACCATAATAGAAGAATATACACATGGATGAGACCAGGAGATACAGGGCGTTACCAAATCGACTTCATTATGGTCAAGCAGAGGTTTCGAAACCAGATTTTGGATTGTAAAACATATCCTGGTGCTGACATAAACTCTGACCACAATCTGGTTGTAATAAATTGCAGATTAAAGTTGAAGAAACTGAAGAAAAGTCAAAAGCCAAAAAGGTGGGCAATAGACAGACTGAAAGTAAAGGATGTAAACGAAAGATTCAAGAAGAGTATAAAGGAAGGACTAATCAAAACCCCTAAACAAACTTCAATTGCAGACGAATGGGCACTTTTGAAGAATGAAATAACAAAATCCGCAGAAGAAAACATTGGTAGGAAAGAAAGAATAGGTAGAAAACCGTGGATCAATCAGGATATACTAGATTTGATGGATGAAAGGCGGAAACACAAGAATCTAAGAGATGAAAAGGGGAAAGCAGAATACAGACGACTGAGAAATGAGGTTAACAAGAAGTGCAAGGAAGCGAAAGAAGAATGGTTGAAAGAGAAATGTGCAGGTATAGAAAATTGTCTGAAATTAGGAAAAGTAGACACAGCTTATCGAAGGATTAAGAATACTTTTGGGGAAAAGAAGACTAAGTGCTGTAATATTAAGGACACAAATGGAAAGCCTCTGACAGATAGGGAAGAAAAGGTTGAGAGATGGAAAGCTTACATAGAGTGCTTGTATAAGGGAAAGGAGATTGAGAATCATGTAATGGAAAGGGAGGAGGAAATTGATGAAGATGCAAAAGGAGATTTAATATTGAGATCAGAATTTGACAGAGCATTAGAGGACTTAGGCAGGAACAAAGCACCAGGCATAGATGATATACTGATTGAGTTGCTACGCTGCATAGGAGATGAAGGTCTGATCAGGTTATTTCACTTGGTGTGTAAGATTTAAGAGACAGGTGAGGTACCCCCTGATTTCAAGAAGAATGTTATCATCCCTATACCAAAGAAAGTGGGAGCTGACAGATGTGAAGAGAACCGTACAATCAGCTTGATTAATCATGCTTCAAAGATCCTGTCTAGAATAATTTACAACAGGATTGAAAGCCAGATAGAAACGGAGTTTGGTGAAGACCAGTCTGGTTTCAGGAGAAATGTAGGAACAAGGGAAGCTGTACTAAGTCTTAGGCTGATTTTGGAAGGTAGAATAAGGAAAGATAAGAGAACGTTCATGGCATTTGTAGACTTAGAAAAGGCTTTTGATAACGTTGATTGGACTAAATTGTTTGACATTTTGAAATCTATTGGAATCAAGTACAGGGATAGGAGGGTGATATACAATCTGTACAGAAACCAGACAGCAGTCATTCGAGTTGAAGGACATGAGAGAGAAGCTGGTATTCAGAAAGGTGTAAGGCAAGGCTGCAACTTATCACCCATACTTTTCAATCTTTACATTGAACAAGCAATGAAGGAAATTGGAGAAAAATTTAAAGTGGGAGTGAAGATTCAAGGAGAAATAATTTCAACTCTGAGATTTGCTGATGACATCGTCATCTTGGCCGACAAGCCTGAGGATTTGAATGAGTTTTTGAATGGTATGGATTCCGTCTTAAGGAAGGAATTCATGATGAAAATTAATAAATGTAAAACAAAAATACTGGAATGCAGCCGAAATAAATCAGAAACCTCTATGGAGATCAAATTGGCAGGTGAAAAGCTGAAGGAAGTAGGAGACTTATGTTACTTAGGAAGCAGAATAACCAGTGATGGACGAAGCAAAGAGAATATAAAAAGTAGGTTGGCTCAGGCAAGGAAAGCCTTTCTACAAAAAAGGAATCTGTTGACATCGAATATAGATTTAGGTAATAGGAAGTCATTTTTGAAAGCCTTTGTCTGGGTCGTGGCGCTCTATGGAAGTGAAACTTGGACTATTGGTGCAGCAGAAAAGAGGAGAATTGAAGCATTTGAAATGTGGTGTTACAGGAGAACGATGAAGATGAGATGGGCAGATAGGGTTACAAACGAAGGGGTATTAAGGCGAGTGGGAGAGGAGAGATGTTTCTGGCGACTGCTAATGAAGAGAAGAGATAGGTTGGTAGGACACATACTAAGACACCCAGGAATAGCAAGCTTAGTTATGGAAGGAAGGGTCGAGGACAAGAACTGTAGGGGTAGACCAAGGTTAGAAATGTTAAAAAGATTGCCTCAGATGTAGGGTGTGGTAGCTATGTAGAGATGAAACGATTAGCTCAGGACAGGGAGGCATGGAGAGGTGCATCAAACCAGTCAAAAGACTGAAGACTCAAACAACAACAACAACAACAACATTCTTAATTGCACGTTCAGCTGATGAAGTCTTTATTGTCAAGCCAAAACATGTTCAACAATTGAATAGATGCTTCTGAATTTGTATTGAATGACGCAGTATTATTAAGAATTGAAGAGCTTATTTCCAAAGTGACGTAAATCCATGAAATGCGAAACTTCATATTGTGCCCTTCCGAGTGAACCTCAAAAGGACACGCTTAAGGACTCCAGGATATTCTTAAAGAGACTATTACAGAAAGGGAACTCAGGATTATGAGACAGCAGCTGAGGAAAGAACCAAGACGGGAGGTCCAAGATGAAATCGAACACGTGATCTCTTAAGAAAAGAATATAAGATTATTCTATATAATTGAAACTACAAGCCCAGGCTAGATGCTGGAGAAGGCTTGAGATGTCTTCATATTGAGACACCGCGTGTAATCTGATTTACGATGCAGCTGCGAGGTGAGTCAGGGGATGACGGCATGGCCTACGTGAACCGCGATAACAAGCCCGTGATTCACAGAGCGCAATGTTGCAAGGAACTATTTTCGATAGCAAGGTCTACAAGCAGAGAGGGACTTCCCCCGTCCGATTGCTGACGAAATAATAATTTCTTCATATTAGCGGTGGGAGGAGCCAAAACAGTGGTGCAATTTCTAAGTTTTCAAGAAAGATGCAAAATTATAAACAACAGAGGACTCCAGAAGGGAGGATAATTGAAATGAGAATTTTAAGGAGTATAAAATCCTCTAATTATTGCACTGAACAGAACTGTCAAATCAGCATTACATCACTCTGCACAAGCGGAGGAATAAGCGGAAGTATTTGTGTAAAAAAATTCACACACACGTGAAGCCAGACCGTTTTGGGAAATTATTTTCAAAGAACTGTACGATCGATTTTTGAATCTCAATACATTTCTCGAACCTAGATATTCCAAAGAGCTTGGGGATATTTTTAGCCTATTTTCAATTTTGAAAAAATAGGCTTATGAGATCACCTTTTGTCCGTGTGTGTGTGCGTGTGTGTGTGTGTGTGTGATTCGTGTGTGTGTCCCCCCCTAATAAAATCTAAACGACTGGAGCGATTTCAATGAATCTCGGTACGTTCATAGCACTATTCCCGGCGACCTCGACCGTGCCCTTCAAATTTTGTTACGTCTCACCAATGCAAAATGGCGGCTGTGCGAAATATTTCACTAGCATTCAATATCTCCGAAACTATTGCCGATATCGCCCTGAATTTCTGTACGGTGATAAAGGGTACTACTAGAAGTTCACCTATGAGACTTTCAAAAACCTGGTGACCACAAAAGCAACATGGCGGTCAAGCGAATTTGAGACTTTTAAATAGACTTTTCTCGCGATTTAACTATCCACACGTAATGAAACTTGGTACAGCAAATGCTTATACACATTGTAATGCACTGGAGTCTAATTTAGTTCAATTGTTTACATAACTTCAAAATGGCGGCTGTGCGAAATATTTCACTGACATTCTATATCTCCGAAACTATTACAGAAATCACCCTGCAATTTAGTACGGTGATAAAGGGTACTGATACAAGTTTACCTATGTATATTTCATAAACTTGTAAAGTAGAAAACGAACATGGCGACCAAGCGAAGTTGAGACTTTTAAATAGACTTTTCTCACGATTTAACCATCCAAACGTAATGAAACTAGGTACAGCAAGTGTTTATACACATAATAATGCACTGGAGTCTAATTTAGTTCAATTGTTTACATAACCTCAAAATGGCGGCTGTGCGAAATATTTCACTGACATTCTATATCTCCGAAACTATTACAGATATTACCCTGCAATTTTGTGCGGTGATAAAGGGTACTGGTACAAAGTTATCTATGTATATTTCATAAACTTGTAAAGTAAAATACGAACATGGCGACCAAGCGAATTTAAAATATTTTAATAGCCTTTTCTCGTGATTTAACTCTCTGAGCGCAGTGAAATGTGGTACAGTAAATGATTTTGCAGATTGTAATGTACTGCCATCTAATTTAAATCAATTGTTTACATAACCTCAATATGACGGCTGTGCGAAATTTTAAAATTAAGTTTTTATTTCTTGTGTCGTAATCAGGCGATCGAAGTCAAAGTTTGAATAATGAACCTAGGCAATAATTGTCCTTGAATGGTACATAATTCTATGGCCTATACATATAACAATCCTAAATGGCGAGCTTCCGAAATATTTAGACGGTTCTCAATATCTATGAATCTTTTACGGCAACCAAACTGAATTTTATTTATGTTCATAGAGACTATGAACATATGTTCACCTATAGGACTTTCATTAACCTGGTGAGCACAAATCCGACGTGGCGGCGACGCGAAGTATAAATATTTCAATGGACGATTCTCGCGAATTAACTATCCGAGTGCTGTGAAACGTTGCACGTTAAATGCTTATACAAATGTTGATCCACTGGCATCTAATTTATTTCAATTGTTTGCATAATCACAAGATGGCTGCTGTGCGTAATTTTAAAATCTCGTTTTTACTTCTTGTGTTCTAATAATGCGATTGAAGTTTGAATACCACACGTACACAATAATCTTAATGTAATAGTACAAAAATAAAAATACAACCTGGCGACCATCTGAAATATTTAGACGGTTCTCAATATCTACGAATCTGTTACAGCAATTAAACTGAAATTTTGTATGTTGTTAGAAGAAATTAACATGAGCAGGATATATGAAAATAGGCTGTATAGTTCTTTACGGAACTACTTGTTTATAATTCGAGACAAGGATTTTTTCAGAAGTTAGTGTCACAAGGGGCGGTAACGAACTAGTTTCGGTCCAAATTAGATAAATAGCCATTTGGCTGAGGAAAATTCATTCAGTCTTCAGCGACCGCATAGGCAGGTTACGCTGCTTCAAAGTTGTTCAGTTTTTAAGGGCCGTGGAGGCGCGTCGCGCTGTTTCATCATGTATTATTCAGTCTACAAGTGGGTCATCGAGACCACGCTACGCTGATAGTCGCAAATTCGATGTCCAGAGAGGCAAAATGACATTTAAGAAAAGTATTTAACAATATAACGAAGTATAACGTGATCATCACATCAAAATACACCAAGTTGGACCCGACTAAGGGCCATAGAAAAAAATCATGAAAAGTGTTAGATTAAAATCAAAGTATTTCAGTGGAAAACCACTTATATTAGAGCGTCAGCCAAGACAGCTACTCTAGGGATAGGTGTGAACATAGAGACACAGTGAAGGGAGTAAACACCGATAACATCGCGCCAGTATCGCCAATAGGACAAATAGTAGACATTGAAGTAAGAATTATCCAAGGTGAAAAAGGGAAGTAACGGGTAAGCAGGTCAGAGATTTTCAATGGTGAACCGGATAGGACCAAGGAATACCGTAGAGACTTTCAGTTCCAAGGAAGCAGAAGAGTAGGAGTAGGGCAGTGTATGCGCAAAAACCTACCTCTCTTGGATGAAGTACAAGTGAAAACGTGTGAAACAGGGGAAGAGAATTACCTGTTTTCAAGTGCTTTATATTATAAAATTTCTCAGTGTTTAAAAGTGTATTGTTGTAAATGAGCCGGCCCCGTGGTGTTGGGGTAGCGCGCCTGCCTCTACCCGGAGGCCCCGGGTACAATCCCCGGCTCCGTCAGGGATTTTAAAACTGACGTGATGGTTGGAACGGGGTGCACTCAGCCTCGTTAGGACAATTGAGTAGCTGTCTGACAGTGAGACAGCGCCCGAATATGAATACCAAGATTAACGGCCGAGGGGACCCGACGCGTAGATCACGTGTCACCCCAATATCTGCAGGCCAAATGGCTGGGCAGCGGTCGCTTGGTCGGCCTTAGCCCGTCATGGGCTGGATATTGCCAGGGGTTGTTATGTTTTGTTTTGTTTGTTGTAAATGAATATGTCAAGTTACCTTATGAAAGAGAATATCAGTAAATTTAAAATATGTAAAGTAAGTGAAACGAAAGTATATGTGAAAAGTGTTACCATCGCAGAGATGGAGAATTAATTACAGATGGTGGGCAAGCATGTCCATTACCGTTGGAGGAAATCACCTAAAATAATGTAAGTACATTCTGTTCTTATAAAGTACTTTTGGGGGTCGCAACAAAAGGTTAAAACGATCAAAATGCCACACATGTATGATATATATTTATAGTGATGTAATTGAACCGATGGTGGGTGTTGTACACCATATTGTTAAACTAATACGGATCTGAATCGATTTTTGCAAGAGGAAATGAAATTGTGTTAAGTGAAAATTGTAAATTCTAGCAATTTGTGGAAGGAGTAGGAATTTCTTAAAGTAATGATGTGAAGTTATTGAATAACTGATCAAATTTCAAGAATGAGTTAGGGTGCAGATAAGTCAGCGTTGGGAATTGCGGAACTGCTTGGAAATAAGAAATAAGAAATATTGATTGATACGCTTTTTTTTAGCGTAAGGCTTTTAGTGCCGGGAGTGTCTGAGGACATGTTCGGCTCGCCAGTTTTGTAGCTGCTTCGAGACGGACACCCAATGGGTGAGCTACAAGTACCGTTGGGGAGGGAAGTTGGAATGGAAGGACGAGGAATTGGAAGGTAGTGGCTGTGGCCTATAGTGAGGGACCAACCCTGGCATTTGCCTGGAAGGAAGATGGGAAACCACAGAAGACCATCTTCAAGGTTGCCGGCGGGGGGATTCGAACCTCCTCGCCTCCCGGATGTGAGCGACTGCCACCAGTCATGCCGTAACGACCACGGCTAACTCACCCGGTACTGATACGCTGAAAGAAGCGAATGTTACATAAAGAATCCAATGATTGCTATAATCAATGCTAGGGAGGATTAATGATGGGAATAATTGTCTGTGGGTGAGTGGAACTAATGTATAGGTATCGTCAGATGGGAGCACTGTTGTTGTTATAATTGCGCCCAGATGTCTGAATACAATACCGCTCTGTTGACAGCAGGAATATGGAGGGTAGAGGTTAAAAGTTCCCACTCCAAAATGTATCGTCGAATCCTCCGAATATGGGTCAACCCTAGGAGTGGATTACAGGTGAGCCGTGGACCAAGTCGAGTTGTATGCCCCTTATAAATAAATTCTCGTCCCTCATACAAAGCAATGGGGATCATCAGATATTAACAACCTTACCTGCCTGATATAAATATCGGCTGATGTGATAGCCGCGTTAATGTAATGCCTAGGGTGTAAATTTTAAAACTTTTCGTGCAAAAAAACATATGAATGTAGTGAACCCTTATCATTGTGTCCAATAATAATGTTTCATATTAATAAAAACGATGGAAATACTAAATACATGATATGCTGGATATTTGAGTAATATTGTTGTAGCAAGAAATCTGGACTTGGTAAGACATGCTACGTGCTGGCTGGAAATGACCAATAGTTTCACAACCAATGTTATTCTTGGATTTCTGAGAAAATCAGATATGACGCTGTGGCGTACGTGACCATAAAAGGGCAAAATGCTGCGTACAAGGCAAGGAGTGAGAGAGAGGAGAATAGTCGTGACGTCAATATAAGGGCGGGATTTGTAAGGTCAGAACTCCGAAGCCAACTTATCTGACCAATAAGAAAACATGACGCCAGAACATAGCGTCAGTGTGTTTTGCGCGGCAATCGGATATAAAAAGATCTAGCGATCGGTTTGCTTGTTCGACGGCAGATTCGCGACCTGTGAGAAAATACAAGAATTTTGAGAGGTCACACATAATTATAGGCCCATTACTTAAAATATTGAGGAGCTGTTTTACTCCCACCATTGAAACTTTAGGCTTTCTGTATATATACAAATGTCTGAGATGAACCGGGACACTCCAAATTATTCTTCGACAGTCATTTAAGACGTCCTTAAGACGATATGGTTTTAAAATTATAGTTGTGTGTCGGCAACGAAGTTGGAAATTTTCATAAATTGTGAGATGGCAATTAGCCATAGAATAGGGAAAGTCGACGATTCTGCATAGGACGATCTGAGGAAATAAAATACTTAGAACGCAGATAGAACAGTTTAAAAACTTTGATTTAATTGTGTTTTAACAGCAGCAAAATGTCGACCATGGAGAGAAGACAGCAAGCTTCATCCTCCATTACCATCAGTGTTATGGGCTAACGGCCTAATGATGGGAATTGACGAGGCGGGAGGCCTCTGGAAAGCAGTTTAAGTGATGAGTATTAAAAAATTGATTTATTGATTTTGGACGAGGGGAATCGCGAGAGATGTGTGGAACTTTGTATAGATTTTATTTGTATGGTTTAATTTAAATTTCAGGGTTTGATTTCTTAACTGACATGCGTGTAGTAAATTTTGGCATTGCGTGACAATTATGTTGTACAGTAAATTTTGTAATTTAAATGTTTTCCTTATGTATACGTAATTCTTATTGCGAAACGGCCGCATCGATTAACGTATCTATAAAAAGTGTAGCCATGAATGAGAACCTAGGAACGACAATGATAAATGGACTGATTTAATGATATGTTAAACTAATTACTACGTGGGGGGAATATTTGCATTTTGTTGCTTTGATAACTCGGGCTAGGACTGATCCTGTTATTTATTCTTTATTGTCATTTGGACATGTTGTGTGTCATTATCTGAGGGGTGTGCTGATTAATGCTACGACGAGATCTTCGAGAAATGTGCCACGTATTTTTGGGTGTAAGTGTTGATGATGAGGAGAGGTAAAGCCTGTCCATGACTGCGATATCATTCCGGCAAACTAGTTATCCGTGGGGATAAGTTTGACCTGGGAATGTATTCTTAAAAATCCCTGAGAGGATGTTTTGAGATAATGTGTTATTTATTTGTACGCGTTTAACAGGTGGCGATTAGCAAAGGTGCTGTACGCTGGCTATGGGCCAGAATCTATATTTAGCATGGCACTAATTACTACTTGGGGGAAGAAATCAGCCACTCTCTCGGTGATGCGATAACAGGCCCGGTTGTCTCCAGCTCGTTATGACACGTTATGTTTGCTTTAAAGCCTAATGAGTTAAGGTTATTTTATTTGGTTTAATTTGGGAAGTTGCCATGTTGTCGATCCAAGTTTCTTTTATCATTACTACGGCTTATTTGTTCATTGTTTTAAAACGCCGAACTTTCCGGCGTGAAAATTAAAAGTTGTATTTTGTTGTTGTTGGCTCTTATTTTCAAGGCCATTGTATTCATATAAATATAATTTGGCAACCGGCCAAACCTGTTCATGTCATGTTATGCCTTCCTAGTGTTTAAGGTATAAGTCGGTAATTCCGCAGCCCTTATTTTAAATAATACACACGTGTATTTGGTTGTGGTAATCTAAGGTTAGAGCATGTCAGTAGTGTATATAAATATGTAATTGTTGTTCCCACATTTCCGTAATTCGTCCTTCGCAGTACGGAGTCCGTTCCCGAACCAACTGTTTTGGTCGGAAACGAGCGCCCGTCAAAATGCTCATTACTTGAACTAGTCTTAAAACCCGTGTCGCTCATAAATATTAAAATTTTGTACTATTTTATTTGTTTGTTATATTTGGATCTTGTGATCTGTTTTCTTTTGTTACCTTGATTTAAGTGACATTGCAGTCACAATGCTTGTTGACAGCTGTCATGCCATGTCGTCATGGTACGTCAGGCTGGTCAGTGTTAGATCTGTTCACGCGAGTGAACAATAAAAGGGTGGTTATAGTTTTCCTTTTTATGTTTGATTCAGTTAATAAATTTCATTTGTTAGTAGATCCTGTTGTTTTTCTTGGCTTTATAATAATAATAAGTTAACCTTATGAACCCTGGAAGTTATGTTGATAGCAAAACCTCTAAATCACATTCACAAGAATCCATTACGACCCCGAAATTTTGAATCTTGTCTACATGCTATTTTCCAAAGGGTTTAGAAGAGTTACTTTGGCTTCCGAACGTGTGGCATTTGTGTTTTAGAGTAAAAAAATAGATCACCGGCATGTGATAAGTTTATTAACGTAAGTTAGGCGAAGATAGTACCGCCAAATGTTTGAAAATATAAAGTCATGGAGTTTGCAATAAAGTAAATGTGGAACAAGTTAAGTGTTTGAACTTTGATTAAAATTAGAACAAACTGTTCCAGGCGCCCAATAAAATTAAATTAGCTTTGTGTAGAAAAGCCAAACTCAAAGAATTATTTGACAGGAAGGTTAGACCTTAAAAACTAATTAATACTCTATTAATTGGTTAAAATTTGTAAGTAAAGTAAGGTCAGGAAGATTATAACTGAATCAAAGGGTTAAAATTAAATGGAATAATAAGTAAATTATACTCAGTGATGCTATAGTTTGTGGGAGTAATTTAAAGTAAATGAACTGAGTATGTAAAGGGTTAATGTGTGTATATTTAATATATGTGAGCGCGCGTATCCAGGGCTCCGCCCTTATGTCATTTCCCTATGTCTCAAATATATTATTGTTGTGATGGCAACTCTGGGAGAAATCCGCGAAGTGATTGAACTAGCATCCGCTCGTACGCGAGAACAACTTAGTGAGATGAGAAAGGACATAACCAATGAAACGCAGACACAGTTAGCGGCTATAAATAAACAATCGGCAGAAACGCAGACACAGTTGGCGGCAAATAATGTAGAAATGCAGAAACAGTTAGCGGCGAATAGTGTAGAAATGCAGACACAGTTAGCGGCAAATAGTGTAGAAATGCAGACACAGTTAAACACAAAACTATCTGAAGTTAACGAGAATATAAATCAGAAAATCGCTACACAAAACATTCTGGTTAGTGAACAATTACATAGGCAGTCTGAGAAAAACAATGAAATGTTAAACGCACAAGACGAAAGGAACACTCAAAATCTAGCTGCGCTAACGGTAGAAATCAAAGAGCACACAAAAGAACAGCTAATCCAATTAGCAAAGGACGTTAGCACTAACAATACCAAACAATTAGGAATAATAAAAGGTATCGAAGATTCGTTTAAAAAGGAAATAAAAGGAATGGATGAGACTGTTATGGCAAAACTAGCACAAATCGAGCAAGCGTGTTTGACCAGCTCATCTGAGATTAAAGAAGCACACACAAACTTAGAAAAAAGGTTTGAGAATATCGAACGAGGGACACAGGGTATGCAAGATCAGATAATTACAGTAGATAACAATATCACGGGCTTAGTGACGGAACTCAACAAATTAGAAATACAATCAATTAAGAAATGGAAAAAGTTAGAAATTGACCAGGAAGAAATTAAACAAACATTAGAACAGAACAACATTTCTCTGGGAGAAAGGATAGATAAACTTGAAGATAATCAGGAGGCTAATCAACAGGAAGTCGAAAAACGCTTTGTTAAATTGAAGGATACTATTAGGAAAGATTGGACCAAGATGAGCGCTGATTCGAAAGATGAACGGCTCGCATTAAGCAAGAAGCTAGGGGAAAATAACGCGAAAATACAGGCGTTAGAAGAAAATATGAAGTTAAGGTTTCAAATTCAAGAGGACCGCATGATAAAATCGGAGTTGCAGTCACTTGGACATAATACGATGTTTGCGACACTAATGGAAAAGGGGAAAGGGGAGAATGCGGAAAGAGAGCACACAATAGACAGCCACGAGCTTGGGCAAAGTCCAAGAACGGTAGACACGCAAGCATTCCAGAATTATGAGGGTCGTAGCTCGACACCTCAAAACACACAACTTCCCACGCAAGTTATACAAGTCATCCGTGGAAACGAATTTAAACCGAATAAGTTTTTACCAGAGAGCGGAGGGACACCTAAAGCTTTCTTAAGGGAACTGACAGAATATTTTTCGGACCAAAATGTTAGCTCAACGCGACAAATAAGAATGGTTGAAAAATTTTTGGCGGGCTCAGCACTTACCTGGTATCTTGGATTTAAGAACACATTTAAATCAATGGAAGGTTTCCACAAGGCCTTCCTAAGCAAATACTGGAGTGGGTCGTATCAACAAAGCTTGCGAATGGACTTATACTCGCGCAAATACCATTCCACGCATCAGACGAAATATGCAGATTTTTTCGCCATGCAACTTGTCAAATTGCAGGATCTTGATAATCCCCCGAGCGAAATGGAGCTAATAACTACTATAGGAAAGCAGATGCCTATTAGCGTTCAGCAATTCTTGGTGGCGGCAAATATTACGACCGTGGTCCAGGCAGAAGAGGTATTAAGGAAGATAGATGAAACCACTAATTACATCAACCCGAGAGAGAAGAGACAGATAGAGTTAGTTAATGCAGTCGAAGTAGTCAAGACACCGAACAAAAACACGAGGTCGCAAGCTACAAACACTGGGGATAACCAAAGACGGCAGAGCACCGAAGAATATGAGCCGAGATCTCAACCGAGATACGAAAATAGGGACAGAAACCATAACAATCAGGAAGGAACTAACCGCTACCGGAACACAAACAATCAGCAGTGGCGAGATAATAGGAGATACCAAACGTCATACAATAGGAATAATAATAATAACGCACCTTACAATCGAGGATGGCGTGGAGGACACTATAATCAACAATATAGGCCCAGGGACAATAGGCGTTACAATCAACAATATAACGCACAAAATAACCAGCGGTTTAACGAGCAATCGGATCCAAGGGATGATCAGAGAAATTGGAACGAGAGACACGCTGACCCGCAACAGTACCTGGAGGAGCCACGTAACATGGAAGGAAATAATGATAAATGGGAAAGAGCGATAGATCGGCGGAAGAATCCCGACAACCACGAGGAGGAAAACGGAACACATCAAATGTTGGAGGCCATGCATGTAGAAACCCAGAGATATTTGGAGGAGCTGCATGGAGAAGAAGAAAATAGAGCAGCCGACAATAGGAAACAGAAGAATAGCAGGAGAGATTCGCAGACCGTGTCAGGCAAGGGTCTCGAAATATGGTAAAAAAAAGTTATTGTACGGGAATCGGAGAAGAAGAAGGGAGAAGGAAGAAGATGGCAACGCGGGGGAGAAGAAGGAGATGACATCACGGTAAAATGGAGAAAAGACAGGAGCGGCTTAAGGAAGTTCAACTAGGGGTTACGAATTTAGGTAACAACGCCTACAGAGTCCGAGAGGTGAGCACAGGAAACATGGCAGTGTATAATAGCTCAAATTTAAAATTGTATCATCAGAGAGAGCCATACGAACCGAGAAATAATGTTACTGCAGCAAATTAAACATTCGCGTGATAACATACAACAAAAGATACGGGGGTACTCGAGTGGTGAAAGCGCTCAAAAGACAGCTCTGACGTGTTTACAAGTTCAGGCGGAAGTCGTTAATGAATATGTTGATGTTTTGAAAGAGTGAGAGGGGAGACGAGTAGCAAGGAAAGAGGCCGGAGGGCATAAGTATACAGGAATTTCCTAATGAGTTTGGAACGAGACGACTACTGAAACAGACAGAGGCGGACAGTCATTATATTTGAGGGTGACCAGCAACTTCAAATTTGAGCCAGAAAAGTAGGGGATGTGAAATTCGACTTCATTTGAGTTCGAATTTCATCAACTAGGGGTCAGATGAACCCTTATCATTGTGTCCAATAATAATGTTTCATATTAATAAAAACGATGGAAATACTAAATACATGATATGCTGGATATTTGAGTAATATTGTTGTAGCAAGAAATCTGGACTTGGTAAGACATGCTACGTGCTGGCTGGAAATGACCAATAGTTTCACAACCAATGTTATTCTTGGATTTCTGAGAAAATCAGATATGACGCTGTGGCGTACGTGACCATAAAAGGGCAAAATGCTGCGTACAAGGCAAGGAGTGAGAGAGAGAGGAGAATAGTCGTGACGTCAATATAAGGGCGGGATTTGTAAGGTCAGAACTCCGAAGCCAACTTATCTGACCAATAAGAAAACATGACGCCAGAACATAGCGTCAGTGTGTTTTGCGCGGCAATCGGATATAAAAAGATCTAGCGATCGGTTTGCTTGTTCGACGGCAGATTCGCGACCTGTGAGAAAATACAAGAATTTTGAGAGGTCACACATAATTATAGGCCCATTACTTAAAATATTGAGGAGCTGTTTTACTCCCACCATTGAAACTTTAGGCTTTCTGTATATATACAAATGTCTGAGATGAACCGGGACACTCCAAATTATTCTTCGACAGTCATTTAAGACGTCCTTAAGACGATATGGTTTTAAAATTATAGTTGTGTGTCGGCAACGAAGTTGGAAATTTTCATAAATTGTGAGATGGCAATTAGCCATAGAATAGGGAAAGTCGACGATTCTGCATAGGACGATCTGAGGAAATAAAATACTTAGAACGCAGATAGAACAGTTTAAAAACTTTGATTTAATTGTGTTTTAACAGCAGCAAAATGTCGACCATGGAGAGAAGACAGCAAGCTTCATCCTCCATTACCATCAGTGTTATGGGCTAACGGCCTAATGATGGGAATTGACGAGGCGGGAGGCCTCTGGAAAGCAGTTTAAGTGATGAGTATTAAAAAATTGATTTATTGATTTTGGACGAGGGGAATCGCGAGAGATGTGTGGAACTTTGTATAGATTTTATTTGTATGGTTTAATTTAAATTTCAGGGTTTGATTTCTTAACTGACATGCGTGTAGTAAATTTTGGCATTGCGTGACAATTATGTTGTACAGTAAATTTTGTAATTTAAATGTTTTCCTTATGTATACGTAATTCTTATTGCGAAACGGCCGCATCGATTAACGTATCTATAAAAAGTGTAGCCATGAATGAGAACCTAGGAACGACAATGATAAATGGACTGATTTAATGATATGTTAAACTAATTACTACGTGGGGGGAATATTTGCATTTTGTTGCTTTGATAACTCGGGCTAGGACTGATCCTGTTATTTATTCTTTATTGTCATTTGGACATGTTGTGTGTCATTATCTGAGGGGTGTGCTGATTAATGCTACGACGAGATCTTCGAGAAATGTGCCACGTATTTTTGGGTGTAAGTGTTGATGATGAGGAGAGGTAAAGCCTGTCCATGACTGCGATATCATTCCGGCAAACTAGTTATCCGTGGGGATAAGTTTGACCTGGGAATGTATTCTTAAAAATCCCTGAGAGGATGTTTTGAGATAATGTGTTATTTATTTGTACGCGTTTAACAGGTGGCGATTAGCAAAGGTGCTGTACGCTGGCTATGGGCCAGAATCTATATTTAGCATGGCACTAATTACTACTTGGGGGAAGAAATCAGCCACTCTCTCGGTGATGCGATAACAGGCCCGGTTGTCTCCAGCTCGTTATGACACGTTATGTTTGCTTTAAAGCCTAATGAGTTAAGGTTATTTTATTTGGTTTAATTTGGGAAGTTGCCATGTTGTCGATCCAAGTTTCTTTTATCATTACTACGGCTTATTTGTTCATTGTTTTAAAACGCCGAACTTTCCGGCGTGAAAATTAAAAGTTGTATTTTGTTGTTGTTGGCTCTTATTTTCAAGGCCATTGTATTCATATAAATATAATTTGGCAACCGGCCAAACCTGTTCATGTCATGTTATGCCTTCCTAGTGTTTAAGGTATAAGTCGGTAATTCCGCAGCCCTTATTTTAAATAATACACACGTGTATTTGGTTGTGGTAATCTAAGGTTAGAGCATGTCAGTAGTGTATATAAATATGTAATTGTTGTTCCCACATTTCCGTAATTCGTCCTTCGCAGTACGGAGTCCGTTCCCGAACCAACTGTTTTGGTCGGAAACGAGCGCCCGTCAAAATGCTCATTACTTGAACTAGTCTTAAAACCCGTGTCGCTCATAAATATTAAAATTTTGTACTATTTTATTTGTTTGTTATATTTGGATCTTGTGATCTGTTTTCTTTTGTTACCTTGATTTAAGTGACATTGCAGTCACAATGCTTGTTGACAGCTGTCATGCCATGTCGTCATGGTACGTCAGGCTGGTCAGTGTTAGATCTGTTCACGCGAGTGAACAATAAAAGGGTGGTTATAGTTTTCCTTTTTATGTTTGATTCAGTTAATAAATTTCATTTGTTAGTAGATCCTGTTGTTTTTCTTGGCTTTATAATAATAATAAGTTAACCTTATGAACCCTGGAAGTTATGTTGATAGCAAAACCTCTAAATCACATTCACAAGAATCCATTACGACCCCGAAATTTTGAATCTTGTCTACATGCTATTTTCCAAAGGGTTTAGTAGGAAGGGAATCCCAGTATCACCGAGCTACACAGTTTGTCTCGAGTTGTAAATTTTGTTAAGAGCTCTGTACATTAAGAGAGGGGTGGCCGGCCGAGATATTGCTTGGGCCAGACCAGATATTCATTTGTCAACATACCAGTGTTAATGAACTTGTAATACATTTCAGAAGTGGCACGGAGATTTGATCTCGTGACCTAATTATGAGAAGATTCCCTTGCAATAATATCGTTTTCAGACACCGTGAAATAGGATTATGTTATCCTATAGAAATGATAAATTCCAACTGTGAAAAAATTAAAATGATGATTTATCTTTTAAGAGCTATTGTAAAAGAGTCGAGGGACTCATTGGCTTAATTCAGTAAATCTTTTGCGACCCTCCAAACCAAAGGTACTTAGCATGTTGACTGGGGGGAGAGAACATGGACTGGATGTTAACCGCAGCTACAAAAAATAATAGGTGATTATAAAGGTAGAAAAAAGAGCCTACGGCTAATTAATGAAATATTATTCATCTTTGTAAGACATTTTAAGAGGACCTAGTATTGTCTCCATTGAAACTTGCGAAAAAAAAAACATTTTGGTGAATTCTAATGGAAGTGAAACTAGAGTGTTATAGGTTTGTGTCGAACCGAAGTAACCATGAGCATTCGTGTTTAGTGAAGATTCCTATTGAAATGGAATGAGTATTCATGATTTATGGATTTAGAGTTGTTTTATATTGATTTTGTGTCATTTACTGGATTTGTATATTTGTGTTGTAGCACCATTTAAGCTATAAATATATATAGTTTTTAAGTGCGGTTTGTGAGCTCATTTTGAAGTGTTGACCTGTTACTTGTGATCCTAAATATATATGTCATATGTGGGAAGGGATGTACCACCCCTGAATTGACTGAGATAATCGAAGTATGACCATGTATTAATTCTTCGAAAGGGTGCAATATATCGCTTTTTTTTTGTTTCTTTGTATTATTAAGTTCAGATGTGATTATAAATATAATGTTATTTTATGCACATCCTGACACTGTGTTTTATAAATCTCCCATCAATGGAAATGGTGGCGTCTCTTTTAAGTTGGAGTTAGGACGTTTTGGAAATAAACCCTATATTGACATACGCTTTGAGTGGCATTTATGAACATTTCAATGGTTTAAACACAACAAACACAAACTGATGCTCTACATATTCTTCAAAGTTAGCCAAGGCCTTGATTTATCACGTGATACCACGTGTTGTCCAGTGAACCATCTGATTGGTCAACATGGATGTAAGTCACATTGGAAGTAAATACACGTTGGAGTTACGTCACTTTGCAAATAAACTTAGTTTTTAGATCTCTGTTAATATGGGATATACGACGTATTGCGACTAAAACCCTTTGCGATACGTCGCGAGATGGTTAGTTGGTTCCTCAGTTTAGGGTCTGTGACAACGTGGTCATGTAGCCCCGTGTACTTTGGGTGTGTGTAGAATCCATCTGATAGCCGGTGTTAAATATGATGGCTATATTAGTGTGTGTTATCTGTGATTCAGGTAGAAAGACTGCAGATGATTAATTTTCTCAAGTAGTTCCTACTTTTGCTACCAAATGCTACCGTCCATGACACCTAGCTGCGTACGAAGCTACTAAATGCCATCGCAGTCGATATCTGACGGCGAACGTTGGAACTAATATAGCGTTATGAAAATAAGCTACAAATTTTAGCTTCCACAAGTGTAGTTAGTGGAAGGTTCTTTTTCATGCCATAAATCTATGAGATGGGACCACTGGCTTTACTTCCCCTCCGAACGAAGGCATACCGAGGGATTTTTAATGGACGTTGAGATAACCTATAAACTTGCTTATGAAAGAAAAAAAACTGAAAAATCATCAATTTTGGATTTACGTCACCTTGGAAATAACCTCTACCCGTGTCCTGGGCCACTCCTGGCACTAAAATCCATACGCTAAATAAATGAAACTTTTGGTGGAGGAGCCAGACAAGTGTGGCAGCAATGAGTTATGTCAAGTGCCATTGATTCGTTCCTCTGGGGATGAGTACAATTTACGTTCCGTGATTTATAATCGCGGGATTACCAGCCACGTTAACCCACAGGCTTCCTTCCCACCGAGCGCTATTCTAGTGTCACGTTTTATCTGTTCTGAGCCTGAATTCTTCATGAACCAGTACAGAATTAGAGCATGTCGCGCCTACAAATTAGTAGAGATAACATCTGGAAGGTTAAGTTAAAGTAAACTGCTGCAATGTAACATTCATGTATGTGCTCTGCGCGAGGTTCACACGTGACTGGAATATCACTCAGAACTTAAATTGACTTCTCAGAGATCTCGGCAACATTTGAAACAACTCTCGCGAGATCTTCTGTGGATATAAGACTTTACTAAATTTTACACCACTGAGTAGGGTAACTCATTTACTGCGTTGTATTACACATTAAAGTTCATTTTCAGAAATAAGTTCTATAAAAATAAACAAGATGTTCAGTAAAGAACATATAGCCTACTTTCTCCTAAATGCATGGGTATTGTTATAACTCTTTGTCCTTTTCAAGGAGTATAATTGAATGTTGGTTGTAGTAGCTTGTTGAAATACAACGTGTTATAGGGATATTAAACATGAATATGAGGTGCCTTTTGCTAGTGCTACCTCTGTAGTAAATTTCGTTCAATTCGGTTTCATCGTGTTTGAATTGATAGGGGGAATCGATTTGCACACATACTTGGCCACCATCTGCAAACTATTGGGCTGATGATCTAGCAGTTTGGTCAGAATATGCTTCCCACATAAAGATTTGTTGTTGCAAAATTTGGTAGAGACTAGATTATTAGGTTGGTCGTAACTACATTTTAGCCTTTAACATTTGGGTGGCCGCGATTACGTTTCCGTCAAGATGGCGGTGATATAAAACATGACACTGAGGTGGCCTTTTCTAGTGCTACCTCTGTACCAAATTTCGTTCCATTCGGTTTCACCGTGTTTGAATTAATAGGGGGAATCGATTTTCACACAAAGATGGCCGCCATCCGCAAACTATTTGGCTAATGACCTATTAGAGTTGTCAAAGGATGCTTCCTCCATGAAGGTATGATGTTGCAAAATTTGGTAGAGATCGGATGATTAGGTTAATCGTAATTTGATTTAAGCTTTGAATATTTGTGTGGCCGCCATTACGTTTCCGTCAAGATGGCGGCAATATAAAACATGGCACTGAGGTGCCTTTCGCTAGTGCTACCTCTGTACCAAATTTCATTCCATTCGGTTTCACCGTGTTCGAATTAATAGGGGTAATCTATTTTGACACAAAGATGGCCGTCATCCGCAAACTATTAGGCTAATGACCTATTAGATTTGTCAAAGGATGCTTCCTCCACAAAGGTATGATGTTGCAAAATTTGGTAGAGATCGGATGATTAGGTTAGTCGTAATTTGATTTAAGCTTTGAACATTTGTGTGGCCGCCATTACGTTTCCGTCAAGATGGCGGTGATATAAAACATGACACTGAGGTGCCCTTTGCTAGTGCTACCTTTGTACCAAATTTCATTCAATTCGGCTTCACCGTGTTTGAATTAATAGGGGTAATCGATTTTGACACAAAGATGGCCGCCATCCGCAAACTATTAGGCTAATGACCTATTAGATTTGTCAAAGGATGCTCACATTATAAAGGTATGTTGTTGCAAAATTTGGTAGAGATCGGATGATTAGGTTAGTCGTAATTTGATTTAAGCTTTGAAAATTTGTGTGGCCGCCATTACGTTTCCGTCAAGATGGCGGCGATATAAAGCATGACACTGGGGTGCCCTTTGCTAGTACTACCTCTGTACCAAATTTTGTTCCATTCGGTTTCACCGTGTTCGAATTAATAGGGGCAATCGATTTTCACACAAAGATGGCCGCCATCCGCAAACTATTAGGCTGATGACCTATTAGTTTGATCAAAGGATGCTGCCCCCATAAAGGTATGCTGTTGCAAAATTTGGTAGAGATCGGATGATTAGGTTAGTCGTAATTTGATTTAAGCTTTGAACATTTGTGTGGCCGCCATTACGTTTCCGTCACGATGGCGGTGATATAAAACATGACACTGAGGTGTCCTTTGCTAGTGCTACCTTTGTACCAAATTTCGTTCAATTTGCGCTCACCGTGTTCGAATTGATAGGGGGGGACAAACACTCAGAATACACACACTCACACACACACACACACACACACACACACACAGACTCACACACATACACACACACAGACAGACACACTTTTTTTTTTCGCCCTGTAGTGATCTCATAAGTCTACTTTCATTTTTTGCAAAAATCGAAAGTAGGCTAACCAGTACCTACTATCCAGTGTAAGTTAACATGTCCCCAAACCACAGTAATCTCGGCTTTGAGAACAAATCTTGGTTTTTGAAAACTAACTGTAAGTCTCCTAATTCGGTGGTAATTTCTTAAATTCTGTGAGAGTATCACCTTAAATCCATTATTGTTACCAAACATTCAGACAGATTAAAGCAAAATTTCTGAAGGTAGAGAGATTACACAAATAATATTAATAGACTATAATAGTACATTATGCAACAAGCCTATAACGGCAATAATTAAGACACGAGTATGCTTATAAAACGAGCGAACCGAGTTTTATAATTTCCATACGAGTGTCTTAATTACCATTATAGGCGAGTTGCATAGAACTGTTTATGTTTGACGATAATTATTATTATATGTCCTTACATAAATATTCATAAATATCTGTCGAAATTCTGTCGGTTGACTTCTTCTTGGGAGTTGTTTGGACTCAGCTTTTGCTCTCTACCCAATTACGCATTCCAAAGCTTTGAAACATTGTTTATCCTGAATTAGTACCAAGAGTTAGCGCACAGGTGCTATGTACAATAATTTTGTTACGTTGGTCAAATAACACAAAGTAGGCTGTTACAAACACTTAAAAATTAAAATGTATCGTGATATCAACTAGTTATTTTTCAATTTCGATGCGTAGGGAACGTAATCGTAAGGCAAATCAATGGAGTCCCAAATAGAACAATCAAGGCATATGGCGGAAATGTTTCGCATAAGAAATCCCTTTACTGAAAAGAGAGCTGGATTATACGAGGGTCGAGTCATAAGTCATGGCAACTATTTTTTCCTCGCGAACAGGAGACAACATGGAAGATCTACGTTATGCATTTGGTAATATAGGGCATGTACGTACGCATAGTGCCTGAAAACTAATTCTGACGTCAGGAGATGCTCGTAGGTAATTGACAGAAGACAGGCCATAGGTAAACATTGAAGTATTATGGCATAGACAGCAAATACACAAGACTACGTACAAAGGACAGGTCTCCACTGGTTACAGACTTTCGAAATAATCACCCAAGGTGCCTACTGTGCGTTGCCAGCGGTGGGGAGGCGCTGAACACCCTTCGCTGCATGTGTATCGCTAACGAAATGCTGTTACGATGTCTTCATTGTAGGCAAACGTAGTGGCTTCTTGACTGTGAGGATTAGAGCATAGTCACATGAGCTCAGATCAGGCGAATAAGGTGGATGTGGAAGAACCTCCCATCCCCACCGTTGTAAGCGACGCTGAACGATGGCTGCTGTGTGACGCTTTCACTCACACACTGAATTTGGGGGCATGCTCAGACCTACCCAGTTGTTTGCATACGCCATATAGTGGCATCCTACGCAAGTACACACATCAAAAAAAGTTTTTCATCACCTCGGTTCCCAGATCTCCGGCATATAGACGTTGACTGTGTATATTGTATCCAAGATACAGTCCCTTTGACTGTTCATAGATGTCACTAAAACTGCTCAAAGATGTAAACAACCATGCATGAGCAGGGCCTATTAGACGGAGGGGGTACGACAGCCGATCAGTTCCAGTCATTCCACCAGGACGAAGGTACGATGCTCATGTTGTCTGTAGTTCTACCATGCCTAGAAGGTCAATACCACAGTTCGATCGCGTCCGCATTGTTACTTTGTGTCAAGAAGGGCTCTCAACAAGGGAAGTTTCCAGGCGTCTCAGAGTGAACCAAAGCGATGTTGTTCGGACATGGAGGAGGTACAGAGATACAGGAACTGTCGATGACAGGCCTCGCTCAGGCCGCCCAAGGGCTACTACTGTAGTGGATGACCGCTACTTACGGATTGCCGCTCGGAGGAACCCTGACAGCAATGCCACCATGTTGAATAATGCGTTTCGTTCAGCCACAGGACGTCGTGTTTCAACTCAAACTGTGCGCAATAGGCTGCATGATGCGCAACTTCACTCCCGACGTCCATGGCGAGGTCCAGCTTTGCAACCCCGACACCATGCAGCGCGGTACAGATGGGCCCAACAACATGCTGAATGGACCCCACGGAATTGGCATCACGTTCTCTTCACCGATGAGTGTCGCATATGCCTTCAACCAGACAATCGTCGGAGACGTGTTTGGAGGCACCCTGGTCAGGCTGAACGTCTTAGACACACTGTCCAGCGAGTGCAGCAAGGTGGTGGTTCCCTGATGTTTTGGGGTGGCATTATGTGGGGCCGACGTACGCCACTGGTGGTCATGGAAGGCTCCGAAACGGCTTTACGATACCTGAATGACATCCTCCGACCCATAGTGCAACCATATCGGCAGAATATTGGAGAGGCATTTGTCTTCATGGACGACAATTCTCGACCTCATCGTGCACATCTTGTGAATGCGTTCCTTCAAGATAACGACATCGCTCGACTACAGTGGCCAGCATGTTCGCCAGACATGAACCCTATCGAACATGCCTGGGATATGTTGAAAAGGGCTGTTTATGGACGTCTTGACCCACCAACCACTCTGAGAGATTTACGCCGAATTGTCGTTGAGGAGTGGGACAATTTGGACCAACAGTGTCTTGATGAACTTGTGGATAGTATGCCACGGCGGATACAGGCATGCATCAATGCAAGAGGACGTGCTACTGGGTATTAGAGGTAGTGGTGTGTACTGCAATCTGGACCACAAATGCTGAAAGTCTAGCTGTATGATGGTACAACATGCAATGTGTGGGTCTCATGAGCAATAAAACGAGCTGAAATGTTGTTTGTGTTGATCTCTATTCCCTTTGTATTTAACGGTTCCGGAACTCTTGGAACCGAGGTGATGCAAAACTTTTTTTGATGTGTGTATATACCGTACGTTTCCAAATGCATACTGTAGATTTTCCGTGATGTCTCCTGTTCGCGACAAAAAAAAAGTTGCCATGACCTATGACTCGACCCTCGTAATTTCCGTGGATCTAATGTCACACGCATGCTTCCTCCATGACGGTCTGGTGTGTTTATGTCAACAACAGCATTCACTAACATTGTCGCTGAAATCGTACGAATGCAATGCCCAGTGTCAGATTGGAGTTTTGGATATTAAGGCACAGTGATATTTCTTTTGCAATATTGCCCAGTTTGTTTATGCACAATTTCCATGTCGGTAATGGCTAGAAGGATGGTGTTGCAAACTTGTGGTCGTAGATTCCAAAATTTCGTGCATATTTCATTGTATTTTCCTGTTATCGTACAGGTTCATCCTGATTTTGTCTTTGAGTTTGGCATTGTAACTACAATGGTTGATTGGATATTCTTTACGTAGTCAACTTTCATATCATGGAATTCATGTCCAACATGTTGCATTTTGAACGCATATGCGATGCTATCCGTACCTAATTTGTCAATGAATGAGTACTGATTGGTTGGAGAAACTGTATCATAATGGAAAGTAGTACTTTAATGACCCACATTATGATGCAGTTTTCTGACATATCATATTTACATTTCGACATCGTCGGTCATACAGATATTTTAAAGTGAAAGAAGCCTTTTTTCAGTGTTGTCTGGTTCTATTAAAGAAAACTTTTCAGTCGGTCAACACTAATTATGCCCAATTACATTAGGCGGGAAAACAAGTATTTATATACTCTAACCTGAAATAAATATACATAAGATATTTATCACACAATAACACGCTTTTATATACAAAAATAAGGGGCACTTAATTAGATGACAAGTTTCGATCGTCAAACGACCATCATCAGATCCTGTTCACTTAGGCTTAGTTAATGTACGATGTTTATGAATTAGGTCCGTTTTCACCAACTCTTTACTAACGCTTTGTTAGTTAATTTGTATTTAAGTTAAATACGAGAGATAATGCGTGATTATCTTTGATGCATTTCACGAGGGCATTCGGGTTCGCAATTTCTTAAATAAGATTTACGGCTCTCGCGCATGCGTAGACTGGGTTTCATCTTGAACAACATGGCAGACTGAATTAGAAGCGTCTAACACTGATCGTTGTTTGCGATGCTTCTTTGAGACTTTCTGGAACATAATTATAAAGGAAGGGAAATACAGAAGACCTTATTCGGGGCAAAAGCCTAAAATGATATGAGCAAAGTATTTAGGAGAACTGGCAGTTGTGTCAATACATAGCGTAATAGGATGCGCTTACTCAGTTGTCTTCGTACCGTAAGCGGTAGAGGTGCAGACTCTCAATTTATTTCGCAGCGCTGGAAGCAGTTGGAATCCTCATTCGGATATTTTTAGCCTACTTTCGATTTTTGCAAAAAATCAAAGTAGACTTATGAGATCACTACAGGGCCAAAAATTGTGTGTCTGTCTGTGTGTTTGTGTGTGTGTGAGTGTGAGTGCTCTGAATGACTGTCCCCCCTATCAATTCGAACACGGTGAATCCGAATTGAACGACATTTGGTACAGAGGTAGCACTTGCAAAGGGCACCTCAGTGTCATGTTTTATATCGCCGCCATCTTGACGTAAACGTAATGGCGGCCACCCAAATGTTGAAAGCTTAAATCAAATTACGACCAACCTATTCATCTGATCTCTACCAAATTTTGTAACATTATACCTTTAAGTATGAAGAATCCTTTGTCCAAACTACGAGGTCATCTGCCTAATAATTTGCGGATGGTGGCCATTTTTGTGTGTAAATCGATTCCCCCTATCTTTTCAAACACGGTGAAACCAAATTGAACGAAATTTGGTACAGAGGTAGCACAAGCAAAGGGCACCTCAGTGTCATGATTTATATCGCTGCCATCTTGACGAAAACGTAATGGCGGTCACCCAAATGTTAAAAGCTTAAATAATATTACGACCAACCTAATCATCTGATCTCTACCAAATTTTCCTACGTCATACCTTTATGTATGAAGAATCTTTTGACCAAACTACGAGGTCATCTGCCCAACAATTTGCGGATGGCGGCCATGTATGTGTGCCAATTGATTCCCCCTATCTATTTAAACACGGTGAAACCGAATTGAACGAAATTTGGTACAGAGGTAGCACAAGCAATGAGCACCTCAGTGTGTTGTTTTATATCACCGCCATATTGACGGAAACGTAATGGCGGCCACCCAAATGTTCAAAGCTTAAATCAAATTACGACCAACCTTTTTTATCTGATTACCAAATTTTGTAACGTTATACCTTTATGTATGAAGAATCTTTTTGAACAAACTACTAGGTCATCTGCCCAATAATTTGCAGCTGGTGGCCATGTATGTGTGCCAATCGATTCCCCCTATCTATTCAAACACGGTAAAACCGAATTGAACGAAATTTGGTACAGAGGTAGCACTAGCAAAGGGCACCTCATATTCATGTTTAATATCCGTTTGACACTTATTTCAACAAGCTACTACAACCAACATTCAATTATACTCCTTGGAAAGGACAAAGAGTTATAACAATACCCATGCATTTAGGAGAAAGTAGGCTATATGTTCTTTATTGAACATCTTGTTTTAAATTTTTATATCCATATTCGTCTTTCTTGGTATTAAAACGTAGTACTGTGTGTCATATTTTATAATTTCATTGTCATAAACATATTTTATATTCATATGGATGAAAATACGTGTGAAACTCTGAAACAAACCGCCATTGTGAGATGTGCAAGGCAGAGTTCAGCTGTTTCCCGCCACTTTAGAGATGCTTTAGAGAGTTGAGTGGTCAGATTTGGCCATTTAACGTAATTCCTTGTTAGTGGTAAGTTAACGAGTGTTTCTGTTTGGTGAAATGCTCGTGCTAAGTTAAATAACTTTTATTGATGAATTAAGAGATAATTGACGTTGGTGAAAACGGCCCATACACAATTATACAATGTTTAGATTAAATAAGTTTCTATAATTTTGTGTAACTCGTCGTCAAACTTATTTAGAGAGATTATTGCTTATTTTTGTTTATATTTGTGTTGGTAGGTTTCTTAGTTTAGGGACTGCGACAACGCGGTCATGTAGCCCCGTGTACTTTGAGTGTGTGAAGAATCTGTCTGATAACCGGTGTTGATTGTGATGGCTCTATTAGTGTGTGTTATCTGTTTTTAATTCATGTAAGCACTGCAGACAAAAATATCAAGTAGTTCCTACTTTTGCTATCAAATGCTACCGTCACCGACACTTAGCTGCAAACTTGGATACTAGATGCCATCGTTACGATCCCCTGGTGATGATTGTTGGAACTTAAGAGCATTAATCAAATCCAACCCATAAATTTTGGTTTACACAATAATATTGTAGTTAGTGGAAGGTTCTTTTACAGGCCATAAATCTATGACATGGGCCCGCCGGCGTTACATCCCCTACGAGGGAAGGCATACGCAGGGATTTTAACGCTCTTAAAAAATCCGACGACTTCGCCACTTAAGTCAACACTGAGTTTGTTGAACATCCTACATACCATATAAGAAAACGAAAACTCGTGTATCAAGTCGCCTGATGAAATCCTTAGTCTTAGACACCATTTGCATGTCAACGATTCCTTCCCAGTAACTCTAACCAGAATTAAATTACTTGTCTGACCCGGGAACCGAACCCGGGGCTGAGGGAGGGAGGTTTAGTCAACAGTGCTAGCAATTACCCCCAGGTAGCGTGGGGCTCGCCACCACACTGGTAATTGCTCTGTGGTGCAATGAAATGAATGTAGCTACTATTCTTGTATATTTGCTAAATGAGCAGATCACATGGACTATTTCTGTACATAGCCATTAAGAGAAAAATAATGGCCAATTATTTTGACGTTGCAATTCAATTTCATTGAGATAATTAGAGAAACATTTGCCCCAATACCTTTTAGACATTAAAAGGGTGAACCAATGTGTCATGGAAGTATTTCTTATGAAAGCGGATGCATACAGGATACGTCCTAACGATTGGATCCTGGTACGGGGGGTGGTAAAGTGAAAAAGTACGAAACGATACTGTGGGTACAATTTATCTGTTATTCAAAAGTAATCACCACAGGCCCGTGTACAGGTGTCCCATTGCTTCACTAGCCGCAGGGTTCCCTGTTCCCAGAAGTCTAGTGGTTGTGACAGGAGCCAATCCTGTACGGTGTACTTTAGTTCGTCGTCCAATTGGAAACGTTCTCCCTTGAGATGCTTTTTAACAGACCAAACAGATGGAAGTCACAGGGTGGCAAGTCTGGGCTGTGGGGCGGATCCTCAAGTTGCTCCCACTTGAACGTGGCCAATACACCTTGTGTGACGTTAGAGACGTGCGTGTGGGCGACCGTTATCATGAAGCAGAACCGCTCCCTTCGTGAGCAGTCCAGGCCGTTTGTTCTTGATTGGCTTGCGTAGGCTACGGAGTATCGAACAATACACGTCACTGTTAATGGTTCGTCTCAAGGGAAAACTCATGGGATCACGACTATTCATCCCGATCATTTTATCCCGTGACGATTGGTCATTACAATTATTTTCATCCCGCAACGATTGGTCATTCAAACAATTCGTCCTGCGACGATTGGTCATTCAAACAATTCGTCCAGCTCATTGTTGTGTTGTGTGTAAACGACGAGGAAGGCGCTTTCGAAGAAGAAGAGGAAGACATCATGCTGATCTTGCGACCAGTAATGCAGTATTTGGGAGAGGTTTACGTGAAAGGAAGACGCCTCCCCGGACCAGGACGTCATCGGCGGCAACCCAACATTCCGGCACCTTATTGGGACTGTTTTGAGCGAGTAATCGGCGAGCTTCCTCGTACGACAAATACTTGCGAAGCGTGGCATCGTCGATTGAAAGTGTGTATGGGTCAAAACCATCCAACCCTTTTTCGCGCCCTTGACGTCCTACGAAAAGAAATGCATGTCGTGTCTCGTGAAGTCACGAAACTTGAGAGCGGGCATTCACCGAAAAAGAAGCGCCTCGTCTACGAAGATTTGGACAAACGCATCGCAAGAGTTGTCGAAAGATACCCACAGTACCGTGATGACAATGAGGTCCTTGAATACTTAGACAGAATTGGAAACAATATAGCTGGAAATTATTAACACAAGTTGACGTGTAAGCCTACCTGGTGTTAACGTAAGTGTGACATAAACATCCTTATAAACAATGTCAAAGTTGTATTTTTTATCTCGCTTTTTCTTTTGAATGACCAATTATGACCCGAAAAATATTACCCGATACGAGTCTATACAATGACGAATTATCCTTTGGGACCAACTAGCAGGGGCCAATTGTCGTGGGACAAGTTGCTCGTGACGAGTTGTCATGGACCCAAACTCATACTATGTCCATGATTTCGGATGTAAGATCCAGGGGGATGAAGTTTTTCCTATCGAAATTAACAACCATTCATTTAAATGCTTGCTTGCTCTCCAGACTTCACAAACAGCAGGATGTTCTTGGTCTCGTCATGTAGCCTCCTTCCTCCACCTCGTTCCGTCCTTGGCATCTTCCTCTCGTGCTCCTAGTAGCTGGATGTCCTTGGTTACCAGGTCTTTCGATCTCATTCTTGGTCTGCCTATAGATCTTCGTCCGTCTGGCTTTTTCTCATACGTATCTCGCAGTCTAGATCCGCCTTCTCTTCCATACACGTGACCGGCCCATTTCAGCCTTCTTGTCTTAACTTCCGCAACATCATCCGCTTCTTCATACAACTCTTTTAGTTACTTATTCTTACTCTTTCGCCACTCACCTGTTTCACAAATTGCTGCGAAAATCTTTCTAAGGATATTATTTTCAAAATCCTTTACCTTCAAATAGTATAATAGTCTACCATCAAAGTCTCTCTCCCTCTTCCTCTGTACTGGTGATCATCCTGAACGACATCAGTAGTGAAGTGAGGCCGATTCCAACTCACTCCAGAACCCTCCTCGACCCACTACTAAGCCTCAGCCATGTTAAATATCTCTTGAGCGCATGGTCCGATTTTGACAAATGAGGTGTCGTTGGACTCGAGCTGACGTCCTCTTTCCTATGGACCACTCGTTATATTTTTTGATTTTTTTTTTGAAAATTTTCGTTTTCGAAAATAGGTAATAATTTGAAAACCAAACATGGTAGAACGTTGTGCTATGACTCAAACAAATGGTCTTTATGACCTTTATTTTTCGTAATAAAACTTTTTTATTTTTTATGTTTTTTTGAAAACACTCGAATTTTGAAAATCCTGTATTTTGGAAAATAGGAAGTTTACAGAAAAGTTTGTTTGATGTAAATCAATGATCCCTACACCCTCTACTCCTAAATTAAATTTCAAGACTCTAGGACAAAAACCTGACAGTAGTGTGGTAAGGGGGAGCTGTCCACTAACTTATTGAACCCTCCTCGTATTTGCCCCGAAGCTGATATCTCGCTAACCAATGGTCGTATTTGAACATACAGGGTGTCCTAGCACTCGTAGTGATGCCCCCTACTTTCCTATAGGCTCTTTATTTAATTAAACGACCAAAACTAAAAGGTCATCCGCTTTTAATATCTCGCGAACCAATCATGCTAGAGGCATGAACGAGGGGTCCAAGGACTTGGGCTGACGTCCTCTTTGCTATGGACCACTCGTTATAATTTTAAAAAAAAATTGGAAACTCGATTTTGGGGTAAACACGTGTTTTTTGTGATTTTGCCGATATTTCACGAACCAATAACGCTAGAGGCATGTACGACGGGTCCAAGGATTCGGGCAGACGTCCTATCTGCTATGGACCACTCGTTGTAATTTTTTTAAATTTTGGAAACTCGATTTTGGGATAAACACGTGTTTTTTGTGATTTTTGCCTATATTTCACGAACCAATAACGCTAGAGACATGTACGAGGTGTCCTAGGACTCGGGCTAAAGGAAACAGTTTTTGTTGGCTTTCTCAAATTGTTGTTGTTTTTGTTTTCTGCCAACAGGTGCTTACTGCGTATGATAAGGCTGTACACTCGTGGGTTAGACAGCCTTTCTTGCTAAGGGTCTCCTATATACCCTAAATATGGCTATACATGTTAGTTCTGAACATTTAGTGGTTAATTGTATATTGAGTTTAAATAGAGAACTTATACAAGCACGTCTTGCATGTGGTTAAACTTCACAAGTGTCACATGCAACATGCAAAGTATGTTTCCGCTACCTAGCGGTAAATATGAGCACTGCCTGTACTACTAGCATGCTACCTAGCAGAGGATATGAACACTTACTAGTAATATCCAATGTTAGCTGAGGTTAGGTTAGGTTATGTAAAGTTAGGTTAGCCATTAAAATAAGTTACCAAAATAAGCCGTCAAAAATAATTGTTTTTTTACCCCTGAGGTCTTGGGTCCCAACTCGACTATGCACAGAATTTAATTAACATCTGAGAGTTGAAAGGTTAGGTTAGGTTAGGTAAAGTTAGGTTAGGTTAGGTTAGGTTAGTGAGCTGAGGTTAAGTCTTTAAATATTCCCTCTCTTTCAACTACTTTCCAACACTAAGAAAAAATCCACTAAATACATTGACACAAATAACTTGTCAAATAAGCCAATACAAAAGCCAATACTAAAGCCAACACAAAAAGCCCACACAAAAAGCCAACACGAAAAGCCAATACAAAAAGCCAACACGAAAGGCCAATACAAAAAAGCCAACACGAAAAGCCAACACGAAATGCCAACACGAAAAGCCAACACAAAAAGCCAACACGAAAAGCCAACACAAAAGCCAACACGAAATGCCAACACGAAAAGCCAACACAAAAAGCCGACACGAAAAGCCAACACAAAAGCCAACACGAAAAGCCAACACAAAAAGCCAACACATAAGCCAACACAAAAGCCAACACGAAAAGCCAACACAGAAAGCCAACACAAAATGCCAACACAAAAAGCCAACACAAAAAGCCAACACAAAAAGCCAACACATAAGCCAATATATAAGCTTATGGTAGGTCTCTCCATCAGCAAAACAGTTGTAACCTTTGTAGTGTGAACATCGTACTGACAGGTCAGTTACTACTATGGAACTTATTACAACCAACAAAGGTAGGCTATGTGCACTCTATCAAGGCTACTCCTATAACTATAATCGCCAGAATGTAAATGGAATAATATTCTGGCAATGCTCAAAAGAGAGGTCAACAAAATGTCGAGGCAATCTGAAAAGTAAAAATGGAAAGGTTTTAAGTGTGAGTGTTCATCAATGTAGTGCTCGAAACGAACCACGCTTACTGTTTACAAACAATTATCACAATGCTAAAAAGCAAGTTCAAGAAAACGATATTGCGGCTAAAGATAGTCTAGTGTTTGTTCAAAAGGACTTATCATGTCCTCAAATCGTCATGTTAGGACACTTGTCAACGTCCAAGAAACCTTCAACACTATCAAAATCAACTCAGACTATAAATAAAGTGGTATTGCAAGAGGATCAAAAAGGACTATATAGTAAGAGTGATGATGGTCATGATGATAATGGTGATCATGATGATGATAATGATGATGATGATGATGATAATGATCATGATAATGCTTTGTTTACACCTAAAAATCCATTTGTTAAATTTGTATACTGGAACAAACCCAGTAAGCTAATTCAACGGCTTCGACAATTGCATGCTTTACGACAAGCTGGGCATATCGGTCACGATTGGGAAATCAAAGAAATTGAACAAGAGCTTCGTCGTGCTGAAATTATTGTGTAATGGGTCTACCACTTTGCGACCACTTTTACCCCAACTCTTGTTTCTAATATTTGCTTATTTGCTTTCACTTTTACCTGAACTCTTGGATCCATATTTGCTCTCACATTAAACTAGTATTCTTATTACCAAGTTGACTTTACTAGAGCTTAGTCTATGCTTGACAGTTGATATGGAAGTATCAGTGACTAGGTATGGTAAGCTTTACGCATACTATAAAGGATATTCATATATTGTGAAACGAACCAATAAAAATGGAACTGTTATTTGGCGTTGTTCAAAGCAACGTTCCAAACATTGTCGTAGTGACCTAAAAAGTAAAAATAGTGAGGTTTTAAGTGTCAGTGATCATCAATGTAGTGTACCGCATGAAACACAGTTGCCGTCGACAAAAAAATCAAGAAAACCATATTGCTACTCAAAATAGTGCATTGTTTAATGATCAACGTTTAACCCCTGTTCTCAAAGTTATTTTTAATCCATCTTCCACGTCGCAAGAGCCATCAACATCACAAACTATGCAAGAGGTAGTGTTGTTGTTGTCGTTTTTAAGAGTGGAACAACTAGGTCATCTGCTCTTGATCTGCAAGGGGATCAAAGTGACTAAATAGTAATAACCATAAGGTTTTTATGTCAATACAACCATTGCGGCTTCCCCACTTTTCGAAAACAACATTGAATGGACATTGCTATAAAATGATCTACAACAAGCCTTGTGTTTAAAACTATAACAGACTATTGTAAAGTGAGAAAGGCTTGTATTCAGTGTGCATTTATTGTCATAATCATGTATACTCTGCAATGTTAAATATACTAACTTTGTATAAAATAAAACAGCATTGTAACATCATTTTGCATTTATTTACAAACTTTATATTCATTTTTTTTGGTTTCATCATAATATTTTTAAAGACAACACTAAACACTAAAACATTACTATTCAATACACATATTTTCTTTATTTTTCAGTATATTGTCATTACTTATATTTTCCATTATTATTTCACATTATTTATTTAATTAAAACGAACCATGCACCTATTGTTTTTAAAACCTTCATAAATTAAGTGTACAGGTTGCACAGCATTATTGACTTCATCAGAAACACTCTCCGACATATCATTAAACCGTATAGGCAGAAATGTCTCAAAGTTTTCACATACACAAAGTACACGATCACCATATGCTGTTTTCAATTTCCGAATCTTGATAATGCGGAATGGAATATGCCATGGCAATTCGCTGAGCTTCTTTGTCTCTAAGCCACATGATTGTCCCACAGCATTCAAAACATTCATTGTAGTAGTCTATAAACAAAACAAAAGCATATCTATTACACTCTAAAACAGCTTTAATAATATTGTGCAATTAGGGATTTTGCACTATGCATGGCGAATAAATTATACTAGTTATGCAAGAAATGCCCTAACTGTAGCAGATACTACTTTTCTGCATATAGCACAAGTGTTAAGTTCTAATGCACACTTGACACAGGCTATCATGTGTCCACAGGGTAAAAATACAACACCTAGTTCATCTTGATAACAAATTTTACATAATTGTTGGTCACACTTTTGTATCTGTTCGTGAGACAAGTCCTTTCTTTCAGCCTCGTGTATTTGCTCCGCGTGCTCTAACTCTAAAGGCACTTTTATGTCTTGTGCTGCAATCACTTTTTCTTTACGAATAGTGTTCACAAATTCCTGACCTTTAAGCAACACTATGTATGTACAGTTAGGTAACCAACGAGCGTGTTGCACAAAAGGGTTATCAGTCATTTGCCAATCCTTTAAAGCAAATCCACAATAAAACATATTGTTTTATCCCCTTCACCAGTACAAAAAATCCAGCTTCACTTAGCTGTTTGGTAAGGTGTTTTAATATTAATGGCCAAACATTTTTATAAGATTCGAAACGTTTTTCAACAGAGCTGTACGCTGGGTGTGCTAGTGCTTTAGTCTTGCAAACTCCCAATTTTTCAAAAGCACACGCCAATTCAACACTGTCTATGGCATATGGACCACATATATCGACACTACCGTTGGCTGGTAATACATCATTATTATTATTTATTTGTGATTCAGCAACGTAAGTAGCGGCCAAAGGCCATGTGGTTCGGTAAAATGAATGCACGGGTAGGTTACCCACTTGCTTTCCAAGCATGTAAGGACAGTGAGGAGACCATCGCAAATGGTCTCTAAAGGGATCATCCCCTTCTTCCCAGTGTGAAAGTTCAATACGACAAAATACACAGCGCACCACATCTTGTCTTGTTCAAGTAAAAAAAACCGGCTTTTGCAAGTTCATGCGTCGACAAAAAGCCTACAGGCCAGGATTCAAATGTTAACCATCGATCATGTTCTGATTTTAAATTTAACCCACGTGGTAAACCAACTTGCTCACTTGTTGTATTTGGTACTAACGCCATGTGTTATAATAAAACTTTTTCTTATTGTAAGTTATTAACATTGCACAAGAGCACAGAGTACTTTAAAGCATAATGCATGCGTGTTCACTGTCTGTTCATTACGTTAATGGCACATGACGACACCTAAAAGCAAACAAAATAACCCATCACTCAATCGATCAATCAATCAATACTTGTAAATAAAACGTTAACGTTAATTGGCATTAATATATCAAAACACCATTAAAAATAAACTGTATGTTGGCACTAACAGTAACCCATGTACTTATTTTCTTTTTTATAAAGCTACAGTCATTTACATTCCCCCACCCTCCCTTTAACCAATATATAAACAAAAATGAATGTCATGTCATTTTGTTCACATTATCATGTTCAAACCTGTGGATATTCGTTGAGTCCATAGGGAACCACCCATAAATTAAATTTATTATTTTTATTTTTAGAAAATCCAACATGGCCTTGTACTTTTCCCAGTCAACAACAACAACATAGCCATTAATCAAGAAAGCAATCATTGTCCCAGTCATGTACAGGTAATGAATTTTTTTGTCTGCGAGTTTTCAGTAGTGGTAAAATGGATTAGCATTTTTAAGTTGGACTTACCTGAGTTTTAAACAGTTCACTCTTTGGCAGTAGTTTCGCTTTAGTGCGTTTCTGTTTTTTTTCAGCGACTGCTACGGCGGTAAGGCTATTCTTTCCAAGTTTCTAAAAATAAATAAAATAAACCGCTATAAATACCTAAATTCAGATTAATACATACATTTCATAAAATAAAACATAAAACAAAAAAATGAAACAAGTTAGTTTAAAAAAATCATCTCACCTTTACTTGCAGTGACTTGTTGCTCTTCCCTTCTAGTGGGCTCAAAAGTGCAATGGTTTCTTCTCCCTCAGACATGTAAGGTATGCCGGTTATCTGCAAACAAATAAATAAAATCATTAATTACCTAATCAATAAATAATTGCTTGTAAATATATATATTAATCAATAAATGTATAAATGAATAATTATATAAATAAATACCTACCCCACAACAAGGTTAAGTATTTTCCACCAACACCAAAACTGTTAAACAAGACCAGGGGTTTCATGCAACGCAGTGTGTTCAAAGGTAGTCCACCCAAGTGAGAGTGGAAATGATAACGACATGTCTTTATATATGCTACGTTGCATGTATAATCATTTTTTCCCACGCTTTGAACATTCTGTTATCGGTCACGTGGACAGCTAACGCCCAAAGTGAACACCTGTGGCGAATCAAATTTCACATGAACTAGCATTTTGTCACGTACGAAGCAAAACAGGATGTAACTTGTTAACAGTTATCGCGCACGTGGACAGCTAACGTCCCAGGCGAACACCTGTGGTAGATCAAATTTCACATGAACTGGCATTTTGTCACGTACGAAGCAAAACAGGATGTAACTTGTTTAGCGTACATGTGGTTTCACACATATGTTTGCATGCATTTCACACTCCCCTGCCACCACGATGGTCAGATTATTTCACCTTCAAGCGTCTTGGTCAATTTCCATTGCACTTGTTGTCAAGTCAGATCAGCGCCTTCCAATAAGCTCAAATGACATTCACCTCCTGCTCCTCGGCAAGTTTGTTTTCTCTACTCGCTTCGACCAACATAGAACCAAGTTCTCATCACCGTTTACACGTTAAAGGTAAAATATCAGAAAACGAACCCTCGCTCTGTCATAAACCGACCCGTCGAAATAGCGATTAATCTATTGAACACAGCCACCATGGTCAGCGACAGGTTCGTTGAAACACACACACCCAGCCGTATCGTCTCTCTCAACCACCACGTTTCATAAACATTATAAACACATAAAGAAAAAGAAAACTTTTTCAACATGTATGGCGTTAGGCCTTTTGTGAATTTTTTTTGGAAAAACTATCTACCACACTCGAAAGGGGGCTTTAGCCCGAGTCCTAGGACATCTCGTACATGTCTCTAGCGTTATTGGTTCGTGAAATATCGGCAAAAATCACAAAAAACACGTGTTTACCCCAAAATAGAGTTTCCAAAATTTAAAAAAATTACAACGAGTTGTCCATAGCAGAGAGGACGTCTGCCCGAATCCTTGGACCCGTCGTACATGCCTCTAGCGTTATTGGTTCGTGAAATATCGGCTAAATCACAAAAAACACGTGTTTACCCCAAAATCGAGTTTCCAAAATTTTTTAAAAATTATAATGAGTGGTCCATAGCAAAGAGGACGTCAGCCCAAGTCCTTAGACCCCTCGTTCATGCCTCTAGCATGATTGGTTCGCGAGATATTAAAAGCGGATGACCTATTAGTTTTGGTCGTTTAATTAAATAAAGAGCCTATAGGAAAGTAGGGGGCATCACTACGAGTGCTAGGACACCCTGTATGTTCAAATACGACCATTGGTTAGCGAGATATCAGCTTCGGGGCAAATACGAGGAGGGTTCAATAAGTTAGTGGACAGCTCCCCCCCCTTACCACACTACTGTCAGGTTTTTGTCCTAGAGACTTGAAATTTATTTTAGGAGTAGAGGGTGTAGGGATCATTGATTTACATCAAACAAACTTTTTTGTAAACTTCCTATTTTCCAAAATATAGGATTTTCAAAATTCGAGTGTTTTCAAAAAAACATTAAAAAAAAAGTTTTGTTACGAAAAATAAAGGTCATAAAGACTATTTGTTTGAGCCATAGCAGAACGTTCTACCATGTTTGGTTTTCAAACTATTACCTATTTTCGAAAACGAAAATTTTCAAAAAAAATCTAAAATATAACGAGTGGTCCATAGGAAAGAGGACGTCAGCTAGAGTCCAACGACACCTCATTTGTCAAAATCGGACCATGCGTTCAAGAGATATTCAACATGGCTGAGGCTTAGTAGTGGGTCGAGGAGGGTTCTGGAGTGAGTTGGAATCGGCCTCACTTCACTACTGACATCGCCAAAGCTATAATCGATGTCAGGAAGGTCGATATTTCTCGTTTTGCAACCAGTATGGTACAGTACTGTTGCACTGCGAGCATTTTCCACAAACGATACTGAACTCTATTAATATTCCCTCGTACTAGTCTGTAGTCAAATCGTAGCAAATATAATTGTGTTCAGTTTCGTTTGCAAGATATCCTTGCAGTGCATTATTATCATCCGGGATTCAAGCATAGAAATTAATATCGACCTTCCTGATAACGACGTTAGTTGGGCTGCATAAAACAATAATATCAGGGGAAGCTGATTCACCTGGTATAAATGGTTTAGGCTGCTCCTGTCACTTTAGACAGCCCAACTTACTGAGCTACAGGCAAGTAAGTAGTTTATGTTTCTATTTTACTCACGTGTTTCGTCTTTTCGTTCGGTGTTTACTCTCGATCAATTTTTTGGGCACAACAGTGGCGTAAGGAACCCAAATTAGAGATTTATCGCAACTGATGGGACATGGCTAAACGTTAAATTTGTAATATTCAATAGTGTTCTTTCAGAATGACGAATCCTGAAAGTAGCTTTCAATGCTAGTTATTCAAATAAATACTTCTCTTTCGAGCGCTTTATGTTCTAGTATTTATGAGCAGTAGCAGGTGTGCTTGGTTTGGTAGTGTTTGTAGAGTATTGTATATTTGTTGTTTGTGTCTTCAGTCTTTTGACTGGTTTGATGCAGCACTCCATGCCTCCCTGTCCTGAGCTATTCGTTTCATCTCAACATAGCTACCACACGCTACATCAGAGTCAATCTGTTTAACATATTCTAACCTTGGAATACCCCTACAGGTCTTGTCCTCGACCCTTCCTTCCATAACTAAGCTTGCTATTCCTGGGTGTCTTAGTATGTGTCCTAATTCAAATTCAAATTCAAATTCAACCAATATCTTCTCTTCATTAGCATTCGCCAGAAACATCTCTCCTCTCCCACTCGTCTTAATACCTCTTCGTTTTTAACCCTATCTACCCATCTGATCTTCATCAATCTCCTGTAACACCACATTTCGAACGCTTGAATTCTCCTCTTTTCTGCTGCACCAACAGTCCAAGTTTCACTTCCATAGAGCGCCACGCTCCAGACGAAGGCTTTAAAAAATGACTTTCTAATACCTAAATATAAATTCGATGTCAACAGACTCCCTTTTTGTGGAAATGCTTTCCTTTCGTATATTTCGATCTGAAGATTCCTGCTTGATGAGTGAAACTTGTCCTCCAAATAATCTCCTACCATTTGTTAGAGAATTGTGTAAATGAGTAAATAATTGAAATAACATTCCTTTCAGAAAACAGGGTGATAACATAGTCGTCACAATATATATGGGCACTGGTGTATTCTTGGAATACACGGTACGAGAGATATAAAGTTTAATGTTCTTTGCATGTTCATTCCTTCCTCTTTGTCAAACACCAACAATGATCTTCTATTTTCTCTCTGGTTCATGTCGCTTATATCTTTTATGAGTCTGTTCTAGATATATATCTTCTATGACCCACCTAGCGTCATCTCGCAGCGAATCTCTGAAGCTCCTCAACTCTTCCTGGTGCAAGAGGACTTCCTTATCCATCTGGCCACCAGATCTTGTTACCATCGCCAGCTATTTTCTCCGTGAGCAAGAGAAATACGTCTACTTTTTTACTCACCATGCTGCACTAGTATCATCTGTTATCAACTCTTTGAAGACCGGCTCAGCAAGAGAAGATAAATTTTTTGTTGTAATGTTGGCTATGTTTATATGTATTCCTTTTGTTTCCTACCCCCACTCTTTTCCCTTCCTTGGACCCTCTGTGCTTCGCTGAGCAGGTCTCACTTCTAAGTCGGCAGTTGACTCGGTCAGTTAAGGCTCAACTCGAGCCAGTCTCCTCAAACCAAGAGACACTCTCTACGTTCTACGCCATGTTGGCACATTAAGTATCGGTTAAGGGAACTTCACCTTCGCCATGCAACAAAGATAAGTACCTGCTTCAAGTTTTAACCTCATCTTCATGATTTTATCAACTACATGCTTTAACGATCTTTTATAGGCAGTGTGAAATTACTTATTTTGGGGCAAAAATCATCCTTCGCGGGATTTTCCATGTTGGGCTTTTGTCTAATCAAGCCAATCTTGGTGAAAAGCAGCATTTCTTATGCTTGCTAAATGAGAAATCTTCTCACCACGTGGGATATTATCTAATACCCGCTGTCTATAAATTACAAAGCAAGTTCCTCCGCTGGATTAACTTTGACCCCATTTTTCTATTAAGATCGTTCTGGAACCTTCCAGATCCTGTACTCTATCTGCGAGTCTTGCCGTCAGGTATTTTTTCACTCACCTGTGAAAATACTTTTTAAAATGAGGAATCTTCCTTATAAATTACTGCAATAGCAAACTTTCGACCACCGTTGGAATGTTCTATGGCGTATTTAATTGTAATTCACAATCTTCTCAAGAAATAGATTCTCGCCTACCTAGTGAAACCAGTTCTCTTCATTATTGCAATAACTTTCTTTCCCATAAACTTCCGTGTTTTTTACAGTGAACTTTGCATCCATTTTACAGACTATAGTGAAAACTAGTGCTTGTTCTACTTTTCTACCGCGTCGCGATCGTCCGCTTACATTAAATAAGGCCATGAACATTGATCCTAAATCCCAATTATCTTTCCTCAACCTTCTACTAACAAACCATATCAATAAAATTGTAACTATTCTATAAGGTGTCACTCTACGAAGTGCCCTTCCATTTTGCTTGTTTATCATTAATTAATTACTGTATAACTACGTGTTTTATACACGGTTCAAACTTACATTGTTTCTTCCCCGTAATCAGGGAAAACAATACTTTCAACTCTTGAGTGAGTTATTTCTAGGTCTCACGAAATGGAAACTGCCCCATTTGGCTCGTGATTCCTACTTAAACATAGGAAGTCTAGAACCTTCCATTTGACCTTTTTCTTCAGGTTTCACCGTAAGTGACCTGCTCTCTTTCGTATAATTGTTATAAAGTAATTCTGCTTAAATATAGGAAGTTGTAGGAACTTCTATCTTATTCTTCATGGTTTTCTTATTGTTATTTTCGAAGTTGTTATTCTCTCTAGAACATTCCCTCAAGAATTTCTTAAAGTACACTCTTTGTACTCGATTTGATGTTTAAACTTTAATTACTTCATTTGTCCTTTTTTTTAAATCTTATAAAGATTTTAGAACATATATAAGGTCTGATACCTCATAAATTGTTATTTGCCTGGAGCAATCTCTAAATGTTAGGAGGTCTGCGACCCCATTGTTAAAAAATTTAAATGATCCATATTTGTCAGAAAAATATATATTTGTTAAAGTTATAAACTTCTTTGAATTGTTAAATAAATTAAATATTTGTTTTTGGATTTATAATTTCGCAAATACAACGGTTAGGCAAGATCCTGTCTTCCTTGGCTCTCCCTACTTAATGCCATTAAATTCATTAATAGGGCTTTCACCACTTGTTGCATTTGAGCAAGAACCCTTAGTGGTAATCTTATTAAAGTTTCTTTTAGCTTTAATGGCTAATTCTAACTGGCCAGTAAGGCAAGTGAAGCTCGATACGCCAGCTACCTGCTTGTGGAGATCCTCTCCGAAAACTTATGGTCAGTTTTCTAAAAGATAAGTGTTTCTCTTTGTCTAAACTTTTAGCCGGCTCCTCGCTGAGTAAAAGCTTAGCCATTTCCAAATGCAACGTTTGGTTCATTTACCAAAATTACTCCCCTAGGTATAATTTTTTATCATTATCCTTCTTGGAAGCACTTGGTCGCCTTTTCAGAAACTCCATAATTTCGAAACCTGGAATTACCAAACCTGATTCAAATTATTGGCATTCTTCGAATTACTTTGCAAAAACGAATTTCTTAGAACAGACATACAATAAATCTGTTACTCTCAGTCTTGCCAGACCATCACTCTTCCCCATAGTAGGCAGATACATGCTTGAGAGGGATTACACTAAAGCCACTCTCTTGCAAACCGCCCAAGTCCTAGCTGTATTTCCCGTCAGCTTAGACCAAGCTCTTACCCATTTTAGGTATCAGAGTACGGATTTTCAGCGGAAACCGCCTCTAAGTGCATTTAAGTTTAAATTTATAACTTTTGTGGGACTCTCCTCCTATTTTCCTATCCTTTTTCTCCAGTCCAAAATCTACCTCCTTTTCCTAATCATCTTCCCTTGGTGGGTGGGTTATTCCTTAGCCAATAATCTACCCAATAATTGGTGCCGAAACCCGGGAGAGTCCATTTGTCATTTTTCTGTTTGGCAATACTTTGCAAATTATTAATATCTGCTTTGAATCTTTCAGCTATAACCACATCGTGCAAAGCCTGTGAAGGGGAAAGAGGCCGCTCCTGTCTCCCGTGGTGTGTCCCTTTCTTTCAACTTATTCGCTGCTGCCAGCTTGACAGCATTTCCAAGGTTCCACAGTTTCGTGAGTTACATTTTCATCTATTTTCTTTAACATGGCTCCTACTGATAAGGATAAAGATGAAAAACTTACTTCTAAACGAGCATCCTATAAAGGGCAAATTACCCGATTCAAAAAGTACATAAAAGAATTAGATCCCTCAGAAGCGCAATTAGACTTGTTGAAACATCATGTAAGGGATTTTGAACGTTCTTATGAAAATTATTGCAACATTCAAACTGAAATTGAAACTTTTATGCTCAATCAAACCGAAGATCGAGTTGAAGTAGAAAACCAATATTACGAAGGCATAGGTTCTGCTTTCAAAATAATACGCCAACTCGAAGAGGAGCAGAAAAAGGACGCTTCTGTTCTTGGTTCCCTTCACGAACCACAAACTTCTTTCCGTGAGGGTACTCCCAAGCCCAAACCAATTTTACCTAAAATTGATTTACCCCATTTCTCTGGAGATGAATCTACTTGGGATTCTTTCTATGAATTATTTTGCTCCCTTGTTCATGACAATGAAGACATTCAAGTCATTTACAAGTTTCATTACTTGAGATCTATCCTCCGAGGTCAAGCTTTGCAGTTAGTCGAAGCACTTCCTCTACGTGCCAAAAACTACCCCATTGCCTTTAACTTATTAAAAGAAAGATATGGAAATTTACGGTTACGTATTCATCGCCATATGAAGGCTCTATTCAACCTACCTGCGTCACAGCACAATGACGTCACCAGTTTGCGCACTCTAGTTGATACTACACAACTTCACGTTAAGCCTTTGTCCCAATTAGATCAACCTACTGAACATTGGGATACTTTCCTAATACATTTAGTGGTTTCTAAAGTTGATGCTGCTACCCTCAAAGCTTGGGAAATTGAACTTTCTAAAGAAGACAACTACTCTTACGAGCATTTAGTCACTTTCATAAATGCCAGATGCCAGCTCTTAACCGCTTTAGCTAATCAAAGCGAACCCTCATCTCCTAGTTCCAAATTTGAATTAATGTCTATCAAACCTAAAAGCGAACGCTTAGCGTCTAATACCCAAAAACCCGGGTCCAGCTCATCTAAATTTAAATCAAACACTACTGGTTACCCAACTAGGTCTAGTGAACGTCGTGTTGCTAGCTCTATGGTTTTAAACACTCAAAGCGAACCTCGCAAGAGTTTAAACGAACCTTTAAAGTGCATACTTTGTAAAGATCCCCATGCCCTATACCTCTGTAAATCCTTTAAAGAAATGTCAGTCGACGACAGAAGAAAATTAGTTTCCCAGAACAAACATTGCTTCAATTGCCTAGCGCCTACTCATTCTGCTTCTAATTGCAAGTCCACAAGACTTTGCTACCATTGTGAAAAGGCTCATCATACTTTGCTACATCGTCATGATCAGGCAAGGTCATCGACAGCATCTACTTCTCCGAAAAATGATAGTGCTAACACTTCTAATGCTTCATCGTATATTCAAAATGCCAAGTCCATTCGCAGTGCTCAAGTATTGTTGTCTACTGTCCAAATCGAAGTTCAGGATAACTTTGGCAACTGGGTCCGTGCACGCAGTCTTCTAGATTCAGCGGCAACTCATGATTTTTTGTCTAATTCCTTAATTAGAAAACTAGGCCTACCAGTAAACCCCACTTCTATCAATGTGTCAGGCATCAACAGCTCAAAATCGCAAGCTTTACAATTTTCAAAGCTAACCATAAGAGATACTTGTCATAGAAATAACTTTCTTAAACTTAATTGTCTAATTCTCAATAGCATTGGAGAAGACACTCCAAGTCACTCTGTGGATATTTCAGGGTTAAACATTCCCTCGCATTTAAGGCTAGCCGATCCTTTGTTCAACATTCAAAATCCTATTGACATACTCTTTAGTGCCAATGTTTTCTGGAATTGCCTACGTAAACAGGTTCGTAAGTTATCCTCAAACGTGGTTGCCAGAGACACTAATTTTGGATGGATCGTGACAGGTCAACTTCCCCATTATTCTCCCCAACCCGCATCGCAATGTTACTTCTCCAATACTGACCTGGAGCAGTTCTGGAGGCTTGAAAATGTTGATCCTCCTAATGTAACCTCTTCAGAAAATGAATTTTGTGAGCAACTTTTTTTGAACACCACCACTCGTTCTTCTGATGGCCGGTTCGTTGTTCCAATGCCAAGATTACATAATCCTCCCAAACTTATTAACTCTCAGCCCAAAGCTCGAAAAGCTCTCTTTGCTATCGAGAGCAAATTCAAGAAAGAACCTCTTGTTAAACAGCAGTACACTGATTTCATGGATGAGTATGAAAGCTTAGATCATATGGAAGTCGTAAACAAATCTGATGATGAACTGTACCCCCCAATTGAAAAGGTTTATTTAAATCATCATCCCGTGTGGAAAAACCCTCTTGTAAAAGATAAAATCCGAGTTGTTTTCAATGGTTCATCACCCGACGTTAATGGCAACAGCCTTAAGGGACACTGGGACTGAAATTTTAGTGAAATTTGTGGAAAATGTCGATTTTCGTTTTTTTCCATATTAATACACCCCTATCCCCTGCGGATCATATAGCAGTGTTTTATCCGAATTCCGCCATTTTTAAAGCCCTGGCGTAGCTTTAAAATGCACGGTGTGTCCTTTAAACGCCCCAGCACAGTAAGTGTCCTGAAGGTTCTGAGTCTTGGTGTTTCTACAATCGAAGTATCGCAGCTGGTAAAACACCACAGAGTCATGACAAAATGGCTGTAGAACTTTAAGAACCCTTAGTTGTCAAGATTATGCTGTTTATCAAAGGCTGGCATCAGATGAGCTACTATCCAGATGCATCCGTGGTGCTACTGAAAATCAGAATGAGTCTCTGCATTCTGTTATCTGGAGGAAGTGCCGAAAAGAGATTTTTATTTCACGGAAGATACTTGAAATTGCTGTTTGGAATTCTGTAACAGAATTCAACATGGGGTGTAGTGCAACAACAGAGTTGAAATCAGGAATAAGACTAACTTCAGTATCTCATGTCACAGCACAAACACTTGAAAGATGTGACAGTCGCAGGAAGTATGTAAGTCCGCGGTCATAATTGGAGAAGCGAAAGCATGTCGACGGAAGGTGAAACTGACAGAAATGAAGGAGGAGGCTGCAAAACAGAAGAAGGAGGGTGTCACCTATGCTGTAGGACAGTCCTAATGTCATTGGTAAGCTGAAACCTTGTAAATTGTGCATCATTTTAGAAAATTGCTGTTTTCTCGGATTCACTTTTTCAGGCATTCAAAATGTTACTCGCGTCATAAATCTTATGATATTGCTTTCAAAATGGGAATTTATTATCTTCATTGCAATGACTATAAACCTGCGGATCGTTTTTTAGATTGCACTTTTGGTTTGGCTGCAAAAAAAATTCAAACTGGAAAAAATACGATTTTTTTGTAGAAAAAAACTTGGAGATGGAAAAAAATTAATTTCTTGACACTCATTAATGCAATTCAAAATCGGATCCGTAGGTTTCTTCCAATTGTTATAGTGCAATAGAATATTACCTAAAAGTTACACTATCTTGTTTTTTTTAACGCGGCTGACCTTTATAAAACTTGAATAATTAGCACAATAAATGTACAAAATAATTAATATCTAGAGAACTAATCAACTTACAATGCTCACATTTCCCAAAGTGGTTTATAATATGACTATTCATAACCATATAAAATTTCAAAGCTGTACCTCAGTTTATATAGAATTTGAAAATTTCAGTCCCAGTGTCCCTTAACGATACTCTTTACTCTGGTCCTGCCATTCAGTCAGATCTATCTGCTATACTCTTAAATTTTCGATTATTTCCCATAGCTGTCATAGCTGATATAAAACAGATGTACCGTCAAGTGTTAATTCAACCGGAACAACGAGATCTCCAAAGAATCTTGTGGCGTGATGAAATCAGCAAGCCCATTAAGGTATTTCGCTTAAAAACGGTTACTTATGGCTTGAAACCCTCTGCTTTCCTTGCTATCCGATCCCTACACTTGCTAGCCTCCCAAGATGGTCATTTATTTAATCCCAAAGCCTCTGAAGCACTAACTACGTCATTCTATGTTGATGATTATTTGCAGTCCTTCCCCACTTTGGAGGAAGCTTCTTTTGTGTCTTTAGAACTTCAGGCATTGCTAAGGAATGGAGGTTTCCCACATCATAAGTGGAATTCCAACTCCCCTGAGTTTCTCGCTCAGTTTCCCATCGAAGACGTAGATCCTTCTTCTGTCGAAATTTGTGGAAACTCCGAATCCATAAAAACTCTAGGAGTTCATTGGTGCACTAGCACTGACACTCTTATCTATAAACTTTCGCTCACAGAAGAGCTTCCTCACACAAAAAGACAAATTCTCTCTGAAATTGCAAAAATTTTTGATCCACTTCAATTCCTTGCCCCAGTTATCGTTATAGCCAAACTCTTCATGCAAGAGCTGTGGTCGCTCAAATGTGAATGGGATGACACTGTCCCTCTTTCTTTTCTTAATCGTTGGCTCTCGTTTCGCAGCAATTTGCTGGATCTTTCTCTTATTGAAATTCCTAGGAATTTAGTTAACGCTCATTCTAATGCATCTTTCTTCCTTCATGTGTTCGCTGACAGTTTTGAAAAAGCTTACGGTTGCTGCGCATATTTAGTTTATCACGGTTCATTCTATGGATCTTCAGTTTCCAACCTTGTTTGTGCCAAATCGAAGGTCGCCCCTCTTAAAACTATCACTTTGCCTAGGCTTGAATTGTGTGCTGCACTTATGGCTGCAGAACTTGTTAAGAAATTACGGGAAGTATTAAAAGTCGAATTCTCGCAAATCTATCTCTGGAGCGATTCTATGATCACCCTTTCTTGGATTGCCAAAAACCCCTCTCACTGGCAAACTTTTGTTGCAAACAGAGTTTCCAAAATTCAAACTCTTTCTTCTGGATGTCAATGGAAGCATGTGCCCAGTGCTGATAATCCAGCCGATATTATCTCTCGTGGTTGTTTACCCTCTCAATTGGCAGCTTCCCAGTTGTACTGGCATGGGCCCTCGTGGTTAATCGAAGACTCTTCTTCATGGCCTTCTAAACCTCCAGCTACAAACTCCAACGTGCCTGACGCTAAAGTACCTCTATCTATTGCTTCGTGTCTTGTTTCCAACGCTTCTCATCCCTTGTTGTCCCGCTATTCTTCTTTTCATAAATTAATAAGAATTGTCGCCTATCTCCTTAGATGGAAATATCTTGTGGTTGACCAACCTCTTCTCCCCAAACCACACCTTACCAATTATGAATTGAATCTCACTACCATTAAGGTTTTACAACTGACACAGCAAGAAGCCTTTTCTTCTGAATTGTCTTTACTTTCTTCTAAAAGGGATCTTCCCAAATCCAGTCGTCTACGTGCTTTAGCCCCGTTCCTTGATGACCATGGGTTACTCAGGGTAGGTGGAAGGCTCTCGCAATCTTTGCTCTCTGAGGACAAAAAGCATCCCATTATTTTGCCTTCTAAACATCACGTAACTTCCTTAATTATACGTGACTTTCATTATCGTAATCTGCATGTTGGTACACGCACTCTGCTTTGCCTCTTAAGGGAAAAGTCCTGGATCGTAAATGGAATTCATGAAGTATCTTCTGTAATTCATAAGTGCATTCCTTGTTTCAAAGCGAAACCTAAAATCAATACTCAATTAATGAGCGATCTGCCCTCTTTTCGCTCTTCTCCTATACGCCCATTTGCTTTAACTGGTGTGGACTATATGGGTCCGTTCCAATATCAACGAAATTCTCCTGAAGCTAAACGCAAATTGTTTGGTAAACTTTATGTTTCTCTCTTTGTTTGCATGGTTACTGGCGCAATCCACTTGGAACTAGTAACGAATGCTTCTACTTCTTACTTTTTATCAGCTGTCTCTCGCTTCACCGCTAGGCGTGGTGTTCCTTCAGAGATCTTCTCTGATAACGCTTCCACTTTTCAGGGTGCAGCTTCCCTGTGGAAGAAAGCTCTCACTTCCTCTCCTGCCATGGAACAAATTTCCAATTATTCCTATTCAAAGGGTTTCAAATGGCGCTTTATACCTCCCTACGCTCCTCATCACGGTGGTAGGTGGGAATCTTGTGTAAAGCTTACTAAACGTCATTTAAGAAAAGTCTTAGGTAATCGCATTCTTACTTATGAAGAATTCAATTCACTATCCGTTCTGATTGAAGGTGTTGTTAATGCTCGCCCTTTAACTCCTCTTTCCAATGACCCTGATGACCTGCTCCCACTTACACCTGGTCACTTCCTTACCGGCACTTCTCTTTCTGCCCCTCCTCCTCTTCCCAATTCTTACAGGGATTCTAATCTACCTATCGTTTGGCGTAAACTTGAAGCCCTCCGTAATTCCTTTTGGAAGAGGTGGAACTTGGAATATTTAACTTCCCTGCAACGGAGACAGAAGTGGTTTCTTTCCAGTCCCGACATTAAGGTAGGGGACTTGGTCTTGGTTAGGGATGTTTCTCCCCCTCTAGTTAGGACCTCTGGTAGAGTGACCGAGTGTTATCCTGGAAGAGATGGGAGAGTCAGGGTGGCCTAAATCTTGACCACTAATGGTCCGATCACAAGACCACTGTCTTTGATCGCTCCATTACCTTAAAATGTTTAACTGCTTCTTTGTTCTCTGTTGGTGTCATCCCCTCCCAGTATGATGTATTCTTGGAATACACGGTACGAGAGATATAAAGTTTAATGTTCTTTGCATGTTCATTCCTTCCTCTTTGTCAAACACCAACAGTGATCTTCTATTTTCTCTTTGGTTCATGTCGCTTATATCTTTTATGAGTCTGTTCTAGATATATATCTTCTATGACCCACCTAGCGTCATCTCGCAGCGAATCTCTGAAGCTCCTCAACTCTTCCTGGTGCAAGAGGACTTCCTTATCCATCTGGTCACCAGATCTTGTTACCACCGCCAGCTATTTTCTCCGTGAGCAAGAGAACTACGTCTACTTTTTTACTCACCATGCTGCGCTAGTATCATCTGTTATCAACTCTTTGAAGACCGGCTCAGCAAGAGAATATCAATTTTTTGTTGTAATGTTGGCTATGTTTATATGTATTCCTTTTGTTTCCTACCCCCACTCTTTTCCCTTCCTTGGACCCTCTGTGATTCGCTGAGCAGGTCTCACTTCTAAGTCGGCAGTTGACTCGGTCAGTTAAGGCTCAACTCGAGCCAGTCTCCTCAAACCAAGAGACACTCTCTACGTTCTACGCCATGTTGGCACATTAAGTATCGGTTAAGGGAACTTCACCTTTGCCATGCAACAAAGATAAGTACCTGCTTCAAGTTTTAACCTCATCTTCATGATTTTATCAACTACATGCTTTAACGATCTTTTATAGGCAGTGTGAAATTACTTATTTTGGGGCAAAAATCATCCTTCGCGGGATTTTCCATGTTGGGCTTTTGTCTAATCAAGCCAATCTTGGTGAAAAGCAGCATTTCTTATGCTTGCTAAATGAGAAATCTTCTCACCACGTGGGATATTATCTAATACCCGCTGTCTATAAATTACAAAGCAAGTTCCTCCGCTGGATTAACTTTGACCCCATTTTTCTATTAAGATCGTTCTGGAACCTTCCAGATCCTGTACTCTATCTGCGAGTCTTGCCGTCAGGTATTTTTTCACTCACCTGTGAAAATACTTTTTAAAATGAGGAATCTTCCTTATAAATTACTGCAATAGCAAACTTTCGACCACCGTTGGAATGTTCTATGGCGTATTTAATTGTAATTCACAATCTTCTCAAGAAATAGATTCTCGCCTACCTAGTGAAACCAGTTCTCTTCATTATTGCAATAACTTTCTTTCCCATAAACTTCCGTGTTTTTTACAGTGAACTTTGCATCCATTTTACAGACTATAGTGAAAACTAGTGCTTGTTCTACTTTTCTACCGCGTCGCGATCGTCCGCTTACATTAAATAAGGCCATGAACATTGATCCTAAATCCCAATTATCTTTCCTCAACCTTCTACTAACAAACCATATCAATAAAATTGTAACTATTCTATAAGGTGTCACTCTACGAAGTGCCCTTCCATTTTGCTTGTTTATCATTAATTAATTACTGTATAACTACGTGTTTTATACACGGTTCAAACTTACATTGTTTCTTCCCCGTAATCAGGGAAAACAATACTTTCAACTCATGAGTGAGTTATTTCTAGGTCTCACGAAATGGAAACTGCCCCATTTGGCTCGTGATTCCTACTTAAACATAGGAAGTCTAGAACCTTCCTTTTGACATTTTTCTTCAGGTTTCACCGTAAGTGACCTGCTCTCTTTCGTATAATTGTTATAAAGTAATTCTGTTTAAATATAGGAAGTTGTAGGAACTTCTATCTTATTCTTCATGGTTTTCTTATTGTTATTTTCGAAGTTGTTATTCTCTCTAGAACATTCTCTCAAGAATTTCTTAAAGTACACTCTTTGTACTCGATTTGATGTTTAAACTTTAATTACTTCATTTGTCCTTTTTTAAAAAATCTTATAAAGATTTTAGAACATATATAAGGTTTGATACCTCATAAATTGTTATTTGCCTGGAGCAATCTCTAAATGTTAGGAGGTCTGCGACCCCATTGTTAAAAAATTTAAATGATCCATATTTGTCAGAAAAATATATATTTGTTAAAGTTATAAACTTCTTTGAATTGTTAAATAAATTAAATATTTGTTTTTGGATTTATAATTTCGCAAATACAACGGTTAGGCAAGATCCTGTCTTCCTTGGCTCTCCCTACTTAATGCCATTAAATTTATTAATAGGGCTTTCACCACTTGTTGCAATTGAGCAAGAACCCTTAGTGGTAATCTTATTAAAGTTTCTTTTAGCTTTAATAGCTAATTCTAACTGGCCAGTAAGGCAAGTAAAGCTCGCTACGCCAGCTACCTGCTTGTGGAGATCCTCTCCGAAAACTCATGGTCAGTTTTCTAAAAGATAAGTGTTTCTCTTTGTCTAAACTTTTAGCCGGCTCCTCGCTGAGTAAAAGCTTAGCCATTTCCAAATGCAACCTTTGGTTCATTTACCAAAATTACTCCCCAAGGTATAATTTTTTATCATTATCCTTCTTGGAAGCACTTGGTCGCCTTTTCAGAAACTCCATAATTTCGAAACCTGGAATTACCAAACCTGATTCAAATTATTGGCATTCTTCGAATTACTTTGCAAAAACGAATTTCTTGGAACAGACATACAATAAATCTGTTACTCTCAGTCTTGCCAGACCATCACTCTTCCCCATAGTAGGCAGATACATGCTTGAGAGGGATTACACTAAAGCCACTCTCTTGCAAACTGCCCAAGTCCTAGCTGTATTTCCCGTCAGCTTAGACCAAGCTCTTACCCATTTTAGGTATCAGAGAACGGATTTTCAGCGGAAACCGCCTCTAAGTGCATTTAAGTTTAAATTTATAACTTTTGTGGGACTCTCCTCCTATTTTCCTATCCTTTTTCTCCAGTCCAAAATCTACCTCCTTTTCCTAATCATCTTCCCTTGGTGGGTGGGTTATTCCTTAGCCAATAATCTACCCAGGCACTATTGTGTTGACCAACTGAAAATCAATTCCGTTTATTGAGCTTTTAAGATGGCACCTCAGGATACTGGAACAACCAATTCTGCCAACAGAACCCACCTCTTTATTTAAATGATGGGTAGTTGATTTTCAGTTTAGAACATTTTAAGGAACATCACGGGGTGGAGCTGTCATCATCATACGACAGCAGTGTCTACGCTCGTTAAAGCGCAGCGTTAGGAAATGGGGTCCCTCATTTTCAACAGCAGGCAAATGCTGGGATGGTAACTTCTGACAGGCTACGGCCGCTTCCTTCCACACCCTTGCCCAGTTTCATTCACCATCATTCATTTCATTTCTCATCACGACGCGCAGGTCGCCCACGGGCGTTGACTAGAAATACCTGCACTCTGCCTCTCAGGAGGTCACACTTGGAAAATCATCTTCATCAACATCTTCGCTATCATCTTCTTCATCTTTACCACCAACACCACCATCATCATCATCTGTCTGTTAGGTAGTCAGCCCGAAGGCTGGTTGGATCCTCAAAAGGCACCGCCGTTAGGTTATGTGGGTAGATACCCACAAAAACCCAAGGCAGCGCTATATTGAGGCGTACTAGGCAAGATGAGGAGTGAGGTAGTTTGCCATTGCTTTCCTCACTGAGTCAGAACAGCAGTACTAACCCTATGAGTAGAACCTTTCACAGCATCCACAGGCACTGACTGTGCCCCGAATGGCATTACTAAGCACCACCCATACCTCAGTAGCTTCCACATAATCACAGCCATGAGTGAGACTGAGACCTCGGTGCAAAGCCACATTTTACTCTAGCCTGTGCCAACAGACAAATGCAAAGGTACTGCATTCATCAAGAGATGGCATCATCATCATCATCATCATCATCGTAATCATATTACTATTATTATTCATCTTTATCAAGATCATGGCTTGCCACGGTGAGTAAGTGTCAACGAGCTTAGACATCAAACCTCCTTGACTTTCATATTGCTTCAAGGAACAACAATATTCGACATGTAAGCTGTCCTCTGAGTGTCAAATAACAAAGCGGCACCCGGCACCCGAGGCTATACGATAATATTATTATTATGATGATGATGATGACGATGATGATGATAAAGGTGAAGAAAAACAAGATGATCATGATGATGCTGATAAAGATTATATTGATGATGATCATGATAATAATAATAATAATAATATCGTATGGCCTCGGGTTCGGGGTGCAAGCTTTGTTATTTGGCACCCAGAGGGCAGCTTGCAAGTTGATTCATTTATGTTGTTCCTTGGAGTGCTATGAAAGTCAAGGAGGTTAGACATCTAAGCTCCTTGACACTATAGCGCTTTCTAGAGGAGAATGGAGGAACTTTTGTCTTGCCATTATGAACACGGCCTGCTGAATTCAAATGGGTTCTTTATCATGCTAACAACGTATGGCATTCGTGACGTGATTTTTTTCGCCCTTCGAAAATCACTTACCACGGCTAGGAGCGAACCTGCAAGCATGGGGTTGGTAGTCCGACACGATAACCACTTAACCATCATCATCACCGTCATGTTTAACGTAGCGGTGGTGAAAGCGGCTCAAGTGCTTGCCAAGAATGCAGGAGATTCCCGTTCAAATCCGACTGCAGTCTCTTTTTCCAAGGACATCGCAGCGGCGCTGTGTGCGTTAAATCGTGCATCACAAATTTCTTGTCGCATTTTTGGCTGTGCCGGAAGTCAGGATTCGATTCACACCTCAGCCATTTTGGAAGTGTTATTTCGTGGTTTCCCATTTCTTTCTGGAGGCAAATGCTGGGATGGTTCCTAACTTAAGGATATGGCCGCTTCCTTACCTGAATTACATGTCCCCCCAGGGGCTCACAACTTGTGGGACGGGGGTTGGCGACCACGGGTCCCCAGCTGAGTCCGGCATTGCTTCCAAATACTTGTGCCGAGCTCCTATCTGATATCTTTCTTGTTGACCTCATTTGGTCAATTCTTGTTCTCTTCCGAACCCAAAGGTATTAGGGTATCCGAGGCCTAGGGAGTCGTTCACTTTCCCGCCTTAATTGGCCCTTGTCTCATATATCCTGATCCCTCATTCTTCGAGGGGTCAGACCTCTTGTTTTCTTTTCATTGTGTATTCTGCCTTCTGCTCAATGCCCTCAAGGAGGGGGGGGGAGGACCGATAACCTAGATATTAGGCCCCCTAGAATAACAATTATCATCATCAACCTCAAGGGGGCAGGGTGTGTGTAGCCCCACCACTACTGGTGCACCATAGATAGAGGCTCACGTCTAGTGAGTTCGCGTGTTGGTGAATCCAAGGGCTTCCTGAGCTGAGTCTGGTTTTTCTCCTTCTTCCATTGCCTTTGGGGCGGTCCCTCTCCTCTTTACCTTTCCTATCTGCCTTTCCTGGTTCTCCTTTCTTCCAAGTCCTTTAATTCTCATTCGTCCAGGGATGAGGGCATTTCCTTTCCTAATGTCTTTTGTTTCCCTTATTCTTATTTTTAGCCTACTTTTAACATTTTGCAAAAAAGAGGAAAAAGTAGACTTATGAGATCGATCCGGGAAAATGAGTGTCTGTCTGGCTGTGTGTGTGTCCCCCCGCCCACCTATCAACTTCTAAACGGCTGCAGCAATCGAAACTAAATTTAGTATGAGTAAAGATGTATACCGGAGTATCTTAAACCCATATTTGAAAATGATGTCAGTGCTACTAATCGCTGAAAAAATGCATTGGAAGGTATGCATGGGAGCTACATTGGCACACATGTAGATAACATTATTTCAGTTTAATTTTCAGGAGGCCATATATGACAGTGTTGCCAAAATAATTTTAAGCCTTCTGATATGTCCATTTTCAAATGCACATAACGTCTACACTATCAATTGGATTTCAACCAAATTTTGTATGTAATATGTGTACATAAACAGATATGACTGAGTGTATTATTAAGAGCCACCAGGGCTGCCAACTGTTAATAATTGCTCTCTCTATTCTCTTTATCCAAATACCAATATATCTGAAAGTATGCAAGCCGACAGCTTTAAACTATGCACACATATAGTACCTGACATTTTAGATTAATTTGGAGTAACTTACATACTTCAGTACTACCAACATGATTCTAAGCCTGCTGATAGGACCAATTTTTAAATACATGTAACTTCTATACACTCAGTTGGATTTCATCCAAATTTCGTATGTGCTATGTGTAACATAACAGATATGACAATTCTTAAGAGCAATCAGGGCTGCCAACTGTTAATAAATGCTGTCTATATTTTGTTTACCCTAATATCAATATATCAGAAAGTATGCAAACCAACAGCTCTATACTTTGCACACGTATAGCACCTGACATTCTAGATTTATCTGGAGCAATTAATATGAGTGCTGCCAACATGATTCTATGCTTGCTGATAGGTCCAATTTTAAAATACATGTAACTTCTATACTAACAAATGGTTCTCATCCAAAATTGACACAACAAGATATCATAATATTTCCGATTATTTCTAACCAGCACACGCTTGACATTGTTGCCAACATGCTTTTACGCGTGGTAACTGCATGTAACGTCCATTGGACTTCAACCAAATTTTGTATTCTCTACCTTAAGAGATGGTACTAAGAATATATTCAGTCACCAGGGCTGCCAACTCTAGTGCTCTATTAGGCTACATTATACCAGGAATATTTCGACCTAATTAGACATTTCGATATTACCAACATAATTTTGTCATTCTTCTAAATAGGTTCATATACTGTAGATTAATCATTGGCATGAAAAGTAGGCTCTTTAGTTCGTCACGGAACTTCTTGTTGTTTACCATTTCCTCGTCTAGTGTGTGAGTGTGTAGCCACCACAGAAACACAGGTTATCACCCAAATGGTATGATGAAGATGATGTCCATGACCCCTGAAATGATTCAATAACGAATGTTTAATGCTTTTCAGTCGGTTAACAAGATTGTACGCTAATGAGGTGGGTTATTCCTTAATCCTGAAAAATATTACATGAGATTAATAATAAGTAGTTCCATGAAGAACTATACAGCCTATTTTCATATATCCTACTTATGTTAATTGCCTCTATCAACATACAAAATTTCAGTTTGATTGCTGTAATAGATTCGTAGAAATTGAGATCGACTAAATATTTCGGATTGTCGCCATGTTGGATTGTTATCATTTCAAATGATCTTGTCGACTTCGTCGTTATGGTTGGGGTCCATCGTTATGCGTTACGGACACGGATACGGACACGGTGACGGACGGGAACGTGACGTCATGCTCACGCGGGGAGCGAGAACCAGACACTAATTATTATTGGAGTCTGTTGAAAGAGGCCTGGCGTCGAGCGACCTTTTAAAAATCAGAAACTCACTCCACAAATCTGTAAATCAGTATTCTTCCCTTATTTCAGATACACTATTCATTAAACAAACATATATGGCATAGTCATGACCCCTTCATGGAGTAGGCTATTGTCTAAATCTGGACACTCATACTACATCCTTACACTAATTAAAATTTACGGCCAAATGATCCTTCTGACAGGGAGGCAAAGGTTTCCGCCGGCTTGCCTGGGATGATGGGCCACAAAACCGCTATCAAAAGGTACACAATATTACGCTTTATTCAACCAAACACATCTCTAATACAAGTACAAGAAACACATTTCTTCCCGTGCCCGCGCGGGAAGCCTAAGTTAATGGGTAATGCAGTCTGTTGAAAGAGTCCTGGGGCTTCGAGCAAAGCGAGAAGCCCTCCTGAGCCTTTCTAACATGTGTAGCATTTGTATCATGCGTCATTTGAAATGATACAACGTCTAGTCTTTCGGACTGACTGTGATTTTTTATTTATGTACTATTACATGAAGATTATTGTGTACGTGTAGTATTCAGACTTCAATCGCATGATTAGGACACAAGAAGTAAAAAACGAGATTTTAAAATGTCACACAGCTGCCATCTTGTGGTTATGAAAACAATTGGAATAAATTAGATGGCAAAGGATTAAAATTTGTATAAGCATTGAACGTGCATCGTTTCACTGCACTCGGATGGTTAATTCGCGAGAAACGTTCATTTAAATATTTATACTTCGCGTCGCCACCATGTTGGATTTGTGCTCACCAGGTTACTGAAAGTCGTATAGGTGAACTTATGTTCATAGCCTCTATGAACACAAAAACAATTCTGTTCGATTGCTGTAAAAGATTCGTAGATATTGAGAACCGTCAAAATATGTCCGGTGGTCGCCATTTTGGATTGTTACATGAATAGGCCATAGAGTTATGTACCATTAAAGGAAAATTATTGCGTAGGTTCATTTTTCAAACTTTCACTTCGATCGCATGATTACGAAACCACAAGAAATAACAAGTAGTTCCGTGAAGAACTATACAGCCTATTTTCATATATCCTACGCAAGTTAATTGCCTCCATCAACGTACAAATTTCAGTTTAATTGCTGTAACAGATTCGTAGATATTGAGAACCGTCTAAATATTTCAGATGGTCGCCAGGTTGGATTTTTATTTTTGTACTATTACATTAAGATTATTGTGTACGTGTGGTATTCAAACTTCAATCGCATGATTAGAACACAAGAAGTAAAAACGAGATTTTAAAATTACGCACAGCAGCCATCTTGTGATTATGAAAACAATTGAAGTAAATTAGATGCCAGTGGATCAACATTTGTATAAGCATTTAACGTGCAACGTTTCACGGCACCCGGATAGCTAATTCGCGAGAAACATCCATTTAAATTTTTTAATTCGCTTCGCCGCCATGTTGGATTTGTGCTCACCAGGTTACTCAAAGTCCTATAGGTGAAGATATGTTCATAGTTTCTATGAACATAAAAAATTCAGTTTAGTTGCTGTAAAAGATTCATAGATACTGAGAACCGTCTAAATATTTCGGAAGCTCGCCATTTAGGATTGTTATAGGTATAGGCCATAGAGTTATGTACCATTCAAGGACAATTATTGCCTAGGTTCATTATTCAAACTTTCACTTCGATCGCATGATTACGACACAAGAAATAAAAACATAATTTAAAAAATTCGCACAGCCGCCATCTTGAGGTTATGTAAACAATTGAATTAAATTAGATGGCAGTGCATTACAATCTGCAAAATCATTTACTGTGCCACATTTCACTGCGCTCAGAGAGTTAAATCACGATAAAAGTCTATTAAAATATTTCTAATTCGCTTGGTCACCATGTTCGTTTTGTACTTTACAGGTTTATGAAATATACATACGTAAACTTGTATCAGTACCCTTTATCACCGTACAAAATTGCAGGGTGTTATCTGTAATAGTTTCGGAGATATAGAATGTCAGTGAAATATTTCGCACAGCCGCCATTTTGAGGTTATGTAAACAATTGAACTAAATTAGACTCCAGTGCTTTACAATGAGTATAAGCAATTGCTGTACCCAGTTTCATTACGTTTGGGTTGTTAAATTGCGAGAAAAGTCTATTTAAAGGTCTCAAATTCGCTTGGCCGCCATGTTGGTTTTGTAGTCACCAGGTTTTTCAAAGTCTCATAGGTGAACTTCTAGTAGTGCCCTTTATCACCGTACACAATTTCAGGGCCATATCGGTAATAGTTTCGGAGATATTGAATGCTAGTGAAATATTTTGCACAGCCGCCATGTTGGATTGGTGAGACGTAACAAAATTTGAAGGGCACGGTCGAGGTCGCCGGGAATAGCGTCATGAACTTACCGAGTTTCATTGAAATCGCTCCAGCCGTTTACATTTTATTACGGGGGGGGGGGGGGCACACACACACCTCTCACACACTCACACACACACACACACACACGCACACACTCACGGACAAAAGGTGATCTCATAAGCCTATTTTTTCAAAATTGAAAATAGGCTAAAAATTTAATTTTAAAATTCGCCCAGCCGCCATCTTGAGGTTATGTAAACAATTGAACTAAATTAGACGGCATTGCATTACAATATGTATAAACAATTGCTGTATCATGTTTCAATACGTTTGGATGGTTAAATCGCGAGGAAAGTCTATTTAAAAGTCTCAACTTCGCTTGGTCGCCATGTTGGTATTGTAGTTACCAGGTGTTTGAAAGTCTCATAGGTAAAAATCTATTAGTTCCCTTTATCACCGTACAAATTTTCATGGTGATATCTGTAATAGTTTCGGTGATACTGAATGCTGGTGAAATATTGGTGAGAGACAATAAAATTTGAAGGGCACTGACGGGGTCGGCCAGAATGGTGCTATGAACTTACCGAGTTTCATTGAAATCGCTCCAGCGGTTTAGAATTATATTTTAGGGGGGGGGGCACACACACACACACGCACACACAGACAGACACACGGACAAAAGGTGAACTCATAAGCCTATATTTTCATTAAATGAAAATCGGATAAAAATGCACTTGGATGACAGTGACCAAGTGAACTGCTCTCAATAGGACCGCGCAAGACTCAACAAGATAAGTAGCTTGTATAATACAATCTGAATTGACCATTTACAACAACCACATATTCACTCTAAAGGAGCAAATTCCGGAGGACAATCACGGCTTCCAGTATCTCAACAAAACATCTCATAGACTGCTTGCCACGGTTGGTGAGTTGTTAACGTGTCGGTCTACTAATCACCAAGCTTGCAGGATCGCTCCTGGCCGTGGTAAGTGATTTTTTTTGAAAGGCAGCAAAAAGTACGAGACGCATGTCATACGATGTTGGCATGTCAAAGAACCCATTCGAATTCAGTAGGCCATGTTCATAATGGCAAAATTAATCTCGGGAGTTTCCGCCAACACAAAGTTCCTCATTTTTCTACTAGAAGGCGCTATAGTGTTCAAGGAGCTTAGATATCTAACATCCTTGACTTTCATAGCGCTTCAAGGAGCGATAAAATTTGACATGCAAGCTGCCCTCTGGGCGTGAAATAACAAAGCTTGCACCCAGCATCCGAAGCCATACGATATTATTATTATTATTATTATTCTTATTAACCACACCCGGGCGACTGGAGTGGGACATTGATGATGATGATGATGATTCTTCTTCTTATTATTATTATCATCACATAGACTACTACTAACAAATATTGATGAGTTGCATTATCTCAACTAATTTTGCAACTAAATAAGTGTACATATTGTAAATATTTTCAGCCATACTTTCAGACATATATTGTATAGACAAGTGTAATGGATCTCATGATGATCGCTTGACGATCGAAACTGGTCATCCAAGTGTATTTATTAATCTCGTGTAATTTTTTTCTGCATTGGGTAATAACCCGTCTCATTTGGCTACAATCGTGTTGACCGACTGAAACGCATCAAACTTTTGTTCACTAAAGCAACACTGAAAACTGACTTCAAACACCATAATGAAAGAATGGAATTTCATCTTCAAGTGTTACTTGACAGTTATTAAAGTTCCCTGAAGTAATTTCTATGATTGTAAAGGTTTCGACTGTGGCACATAGAGAGCAGTAGTGTTCCCTCTTGATATCAATGTTCTCTTAACAAAATGCTGTGAATCTGTATACTAATGTCTGCTTCATTCAAGTCTCATCGGTGGGGCAAAATCTGCCGACCTACGGAGGCATGAGGGATTAATGACCTTTTCCTCAATGCAGGAATTCAATCTCAAAGTCTGACGGGAATCTCGGTCACTAGTGTTATGAAAATTATAATATAAATGTATGATTTGGAAAATAATTTAAGTGTAATTTCGAATCATTTACAGTATGCAGGCTAGTTCGTAGAAATCGTTTGGCTCTAATGTACACCATTAAATATACAAAGATGTAAAACAGCTCAAGCCTTCACGGCCAGCGTTCATGACTGTGAAACGCACATCATTCAAGCAGCTAGGGTCACAATCTTCAAGAAATGGCACTATCGACTACGTTTACCCATCGACTGACTAGTCATTCGTCGGAAGAAACTATCGACTACTTTCAGTCGAAAGATTTATTGTATGATCTTTAGCCAGTAATCGTGTTGTTTGATGTATTCGACTCAAAGTAGTCACTTGCTGAAAAGCATTGTAAGCCGCGGAGTTCACTCGTACCATGAGATGAATAACGCATTTCTATTTAACAGAGTATATTTTGGAGACGTTCTATACAGAAACCAGACAGCAGTCATTTGAGCTGAGGGACATGAGAGAGAAGCTGGTATTCAGCAAGGTGTAAGGCAAGGCTGCAACTTATCACCCATACTTCTCAATCTTTACATTCAACAAGCAATGCAGGAAATTGGAGAAAAATTTAAAGTGGGAGTGAAGATTCAAGGGGAAATAATTTCAACTCTGAGATTTACCGATGACATAGTCATCTTGGCCGACACGCCTGAGGATTTGAATGAGTTTTTAATTCGTATGGACTCCGTCATGAGGAAAGTATTCATGATGAAAATTATAAAATGTAAAACAAAAATACTGGAATGCAGCCGCAATAAATCCGAAACCTCTATGGACATCAAATTGGCAGGTGAAGAACTAAAGGAAGTAGGAGACTTCTGTTACTTAGGAAGCAAAATAACCAGTGATGGACGAAGCAAAGAGGATATTAAAAGTTGGTTAGCTCAGGCAAGGAAAGCATTTCTAAAGAAAAGGAATCTGATGACATCGAATATAGATTTAGGTGTCAAGAAGTCATTTTTGAAGGCCTTTGTCTGGAGCATGGCACTCTATGGAAGTGAAACTTGGACTATTGGTGCAGCAGAAATGAGGAGAATTGAAGCGTTTGAAATGTGGTGTTACAGGAGAACGATGAAGATCAGATGGGTAGATAGGGTTAAAAACGAAGAGGTATTAAGACGAGTGGGAGAGGAGAGATGTTTCTGGCGAATGCTAATGAAGAGAAGATATAGGTTGGTAGGACACATACTAAGACACCCAGGAATAGCAAGCTTAGTTATGGAAGGAAGGGTCAAGCACAAGAACTGTAGGGGTAGACCAAGGTTAGAATATGTTAAACAGATTGCCTCGGATGTAGGGTGTGGTAGCTATGTAGACATGAAACGATTAGCTCAGGACAGGGTGGCATGGAGAGTTGCATCAAACCAGTCAAAAGACTGAAGACTCAAACAACAGTAGGCTTTATATATTAAATATTTATAAAATATTAGGTTGGCCTGCTAAAATGTTGAGCGTATTCATATCTGTCTCTAATTTAAAATACTGACTTCGAAAAAAAAGTTTTTTTTAGTGCCGGGAGTGTTCAGAGGCTGTAGCCTCCGTGGGTTAGGCGGCAACACGCCGGCCTCTCACCGCTGGGTCCGTGGTTCAAACCCCGGTCACTCCATGTGAGATCTGTGCAGGACAAAACGGAGGCAGACAGGTTTTTCTCCGGGTACTCCGGTTTTCCCTGTCAACATTTCATTCCAGCAACACTCTCCACTATCATTTCCTTTCATCTGTAATTCATTTAGTCATTGCCCCAAAGGAGTGCGCCAGTCCTCGGCAGCCGGCACAGTTCATATCCTCGCCGCTAGATGGGGGCTTCATTCATTCCATTCCTGACCCGGTCGGAGACTGGAAGCAGGCTGTGGATTTTAATTTTCATTGGGCACTATTCAGGTACATCAAGCATGTGATATCCGAATGATCGCCTATCTTCAACATTTACTACGACATTTGATAAACATATAAATTCTTGAATAAACACAAGATAATCCAGCATTTTAGCAGAACATAGAGAGCAAACTTTAAGTTGGAGATGTTGGCGACCCTGTCAACACACGGCTTCTTCAGCGCGAGCGTTATCTATATGCTGAAACAATTGACTACCAGAACGCATAACTATTCAAGGTTTAAAATTAGTCACTAATGAATGATCCTTTTTTTCTTTATTTTTTTTAGTGTATGGTTTTTAGTTTCCACTTCGTCTTCTGGGCAAATGCTGGGATGCTAACTACCGTCAGGCCACGGCCGCCTCCTTCCCTCTCCCTTGTCCATCCCTCCCATTCTTTCCATCCCGTCCCATCCCTCATGAGGCCCAGTGTTTGCAGGTTAGGCCGCTTGGGCGTGGCGCTAGTCCTGCCTCCCCAGTTGTATCCTCCGATGCGATGTCAAGCTCCAGGACACTGCCCGTAGAGGCGGTAAAGGTGGGATCCCTCGCTGAGTCAGTAGAAAAACCATACATGTAGGGTAAAACTGACTTCGAAAAAAAAGTTTTTTTTAGTGCCGGGAGTGTTCAGAGGCTGTAGCTGCTTCAATGCGGACACCCATGGGGTGAGCTACAAGTTCCGTTCAATTTCAAGTAGTTCCAACATTTACTACCAGATGTCACTGATACGTATTGAACGTTGGAACTTTGATAGAGCGTTTCAACGAAATCTAACCTGCAAATTTAGCTTCATACAAGTTTAATTAGTGGAAGGTTCTTTTCCATGCCATAAATCTATGACATGGGACCGCCGGCTTTACTTCCCCTCCCAAGGAAGGCATACTGAAGGATTTTAACGCCTTTCAAAAATCCGACGTATTCGGCCGTGTTTGAACACAAGATCTTGAGCACAGAAGCTACCGACTACGCCACCGAAGGCGCTGATAATTAATCAAAATGCAGGCCAACAGTGCAATATGTATTGTGTGTTTGGAATAAATAACGTCAGTGCAACTCGGAACTAGATAGTTGACTATCAGTGATCTCTAGCAACGGGACGATGCAAATCAATTTGAGTGTACGCGCCAACCAACGTTTTCACCACGCTAGACATTTTGCATAAAAATATAAAATAATATCTAATATTTAATATTTAATTTCTATGTGAGATCTATTTCATTCAATACTAGCATTACCCGTCGCGGCTTCGCCCGCGAATATTCAAGTTGTAAAGAGTACACTTAGCAAAATCTCAATCATGAATGCTATGACTGATTTATCCTTGGTATGAATAATCAGACTTTATCAATTCAGCTACTGGTGCAGTGGTTAGGGGCTTGTCATTCCTTCATAGTTATATCAGAGCGAACTTAGTCTCCTGGGAATATCACAGACACTGTTAATTTAAGGGTCTTTAAACGTGGTTTTCGGAGACCCTTTATAGTCGGGTGAAAAAGACCTTTCGTACCACACTCACACGTGAAAATTGCGTGAAAAAATTCTAGAGTGCCCCTTGACCCCCTTAAGCGCATTATACTGTATGTATTGATGCAATTTACAGATTAATTTGGTTCAGTGATAACCTTATAACCGTCCGGAAACTTTCACAGTTATGTAATAATTGGAATTGCATTGCGTCTTACAGAAATAGATGGACCTGTGAGATTCTGTTACCATGGTTACCATGTGGCATTCATTCATTATTTCATTCTAAATATACATGTTTTAAGGTATTTATTTAATTGTGAGGCATTTAAAGAGTAAGTGAGTGCGTTTCGCTTACGCATTGGGTTATGCTGAACCTGTAGGTACCCCATATGTGTAGGTTGGTGTTAATGGGACCTTATTTTCGGTACAAAACTGGAATGGGACCTTAGCAGAATAATATAGGGAGGGATTTGCAACGATCATTACTATCACGCTATGAGGAGAATTTCCTAGGATTATAGTAATTTATTTATTTATTTATTTATTTCGTGGCAGAGTAATTGAATGAAATTCAGTCATAAATAAATTGGACTCTAAGACCTAAATGATAAGTAATTGTTCAAGTCTTGGAATGATTCAGGAATGCTCTCAATTCGAAATTAAAAAGTTGGTGTACGGTTATAAAATGACTTCACACATAACCGCAATATTGAATAAGCTAGTGTATTGTGGTGTTTGAAGCCATATTTTCAGTGTTGCCTTAGTAAACAAGAGTTTAGTGCTTTTCAGTCGGTCAACACGAATGTACCCAAAAGAGATGGGTTATGCTCTAATCCTGAAATAAATTACATGAGATTAATAAAACACTAGGATGACCAGTTTCGATCGTCAAGCGATCATCATCAGATCCATTACACTTAGGCTACAACATCTATGTTTGAAATACAGGTGAAAATATTTACAATATGTACAATTATTTAGTTGCAGTATTGGTACTGCAACTGTCAGTGTATGCTAAATGCAGTATATATGTTAGGTGAAATGCTAAATGGTGATAGCTATCCGGAGATTGTACTTTAGAGAGATTATATGGTTGTAAACTATGGTTCAACTATAAAATTTTAGGCTAACTACTTATCTGATTGTCTTCCGTACAACAGCTACTCGCAGTTTTCGTGCTCACTGGAACTCACTATGCGGTAGACTGCGGTGGTTATCTTAACGACTGGTTTTTCCTGCTTTCTCCCCCCTGCTCCTACGTGCTGTGGGGAGTGATAGCGATGTGTTTATGTGAGGTGTTGCCAACCTAGATAAGATGTATGTTATTGAATGAGGTGGGTCTACAATTATTAAAGACCGTGGATTAGCCCTCGCCACGCGTGGAGCATAACCCATTCGGACTAAGCGTTGACGGTCTTATGAGGACGTCCCGGCACCTTTAATACTGCCGCGAATATGGGCCTTGGTTTATTGCAGAAGAAAAGTACATCGTACACCTGATCCAGATAACATTTACCTATTAATAACCCCCTAATTTCCCTCCTTTTTTATCTAGCTTGGCTGTGTCGCTAAATTGTGTTTTGTTTCCGACAGGGTGTGTTTTTTAGTAGCGTGAAGAGGGGTGAGCTCTCCATGAACGTGTTTTCTGCATTCTACTCTCAGTTCTCAGTTCGTAATCGTATCCGTACTGTGCCCGCTTCTCCCGGCCAACATCCCGGCCCCATCAGAAGAAACGGCCAAGGGAGTGGGTGTAAAGAGAATTACGGCGTGAATCTTGGTTCATACAGACAAGAATAAAACCAAAGCTCCAGCAAGCTAGAGACAAAGGGTCGTTTACGGGTTGGAATGGCAAACAAAATGAACCAGGATTCAAAAGCAAACCCCCTAATTCGAATTAACAAACAGATAAAAAAAGAAAATCACATCTGCTCCTTTATTGGCCAAAGGATAACCAAACATGCTACCTGCCTACTTAGAAATTCAACCAGGAGACTGCCCAGCCAAAATTAACACAACCATTATTCCATTAGTGCACACGCATAATAATAAAAAAACTTGCCACTTAGTCCAAAGTTTACCTGTGGCATGTGCTCAGAAGAAAAAAAAACAAATCATAACATGACAATCTACCTTTATACATCGATGGACGGCCTCCTGCATCGAATTGAAATTTACCATCTAAAGAGCATCAAACAAAATCACATCATAAATTTTCCCAACATCAACTGGACGTCACCTAATGTGGAATTCGATAACCAACCGAAATATAGATCATTTACATTTCCAACTAGTGTTTAAATATTTACACAGCGCATTCTTATTGTTCTATCTTGGTCCTCATTAATATGCCCACTTGCATAAGTAAGTTACCGATATGTCATATGCTGACGTCTAGAATTGGTTCACAACATTCATAATAGTATACCTCAGTGTGTTTCATTTTCGTGACCAACATTTAATCATAGCCATTCAGTCAACCACTATGTGTGAGGATCTGAGTAACCTTACTACAGAGCGTACCCTCAAGTACATCATAGCTCTGTTCCACACTCAACCCCATGAGGAAATGCAGCACATCCATCCATCTAGTGAGGAACCTGTCCGTACAACTACAAATTTTCAGGGTCATACATAGCCCCATGAATAACCTTGTTACACATAACCAAATATCACCACATTAATCTACCTCGTCACATATGACGGAATACCATATTAATCTCATTACAAACAAGATGTTCAGTAAAGATTATATAGCCTACTTTCTCCTAAATGCATGGGTATTGTTATAACTCCTTTTCAAGGAGTATGATTGAATGTTGGTTGTAGTAGCTTGTTGAAATACAACGTGCTATAGGGATATTAAACATGAATATGAGGTGCCATTTGCTAGTGCTACCTCTGTACCAAATTTCGTTCAATTCGGTTTCACCATGTTTGAATTGATAGGGGGAATCGATTTGCACACATACTTGGCCACCATCTGCAAACTATTGGGCTGATGTTCTTGCAGTTTGGTCAGAATATGTTTCCCACATAAAGATATGGTGTTGCAAAATTTGGTAGAGATTAGATTAATAGGTTGGTCGTAATTACATTTTAGCTCTTAACATTTGGGTGGCCGCGATTAATTTCCGTCAAGATAGCGGTGATATAAAACATGACACTGAGGTGCCTTTGCTAGTGCTACCTCTGTTCCAAATTTCTTTCATTCGGTTCCACCATGTTCGAATTAATAGGGGGAATCAATTTTGACATAAAGATGGCTGCCATCCGCAAACTATTAGCCGAATGACCAATTAAATTGGTCAAAGGATGCTCCCTACATAAAGGTATGTAGTTGCAAAATTTGGTAGAGATCGGATGATTAGGTTAATCGTAATTTGAATTAAGCTTTGAACATTCGTGTGGCCGCCATTACGTTTCAGTCAAGATGGCAGCGATATAAAACATGACACTGAGATGCCCTTTGCTAGACCTCTGTACCAAATTTCGTTCCATTCGGTTCCACCGTGTTCGAATTAATAGGGGGAATCAATTTTGACATAAAGATGACCGCCATCCGCAAACTATTAGGCTAATAACCTATTAAATTGGTCAAAGGATGCTCCCTCAATAAAGGTATGTTGTTGCAAAGTTCGGTAGAGATCGGATGATTAGGTTAATCGTAATTTGATTTAAGCTTTGAACATTCGTGTGGCCGCCATTACGTTTCTGTCAATATGGCGGCAATTTAAAACATGACACTAAGATGCCCTTTGCTAGTGCTACCTCTGTACCAAATTTCGTTCCATTCGGTTTCACCGTGTTTGATTTAATAGGGGGAATTTATTTTCACACAAAGATGGCCGCCATCCGCAAACTATTAGGCTAATGACCTATTCATTTGGTCATAGGATGCTCCCTCCATAAAGGTATGTTGTTGCAAAATTTGGTAGAGATCGGATGATTAGGTTAGTCGTAATTTGATTTAAGCTTTGAACATTCATGTTGCCGCCATTACGTTTCAGTCAAGATGGCGGCGATATAAAACATGACACTGAGGTGCCCTTTGCTAGTGCTACGTCTGTACCAAATTTCGTTCCATTCGGTTCCACCGTGTTCGAATAAATAGGGGGAATCAATTTTGACATAAAGATGGCCGCCATCCGCAAACTATTAGGCTAATAACCTATTAGATTGGCCAAAGGAAGCTCTCTCCATAAGGGTATGTTGTTGCAAAGTTTGGTAGAGATCGGATGGTTATGTTAGTCGTAATTTGATTTAAGCTTTAAACATTTGTGTGGCCGCCATTACGTTTCTGTCAATATGGCGGCGATATTAATCATGACACTGAGATGCCCTTTGCTAGTGCTATCTCTGTACCAAATTTCGTTCCATTCGGTTTCACCGTGTTTGAATTAATAGGGGGAATCGATTCTGACACAAAGATGGCCGCCATCCGCAAACTATTAAGCGAATGACCTCTTAGATTGGTCAAAGGATGCTCCCCCAATAAAGGTATGTTGTTGCAAAGTTTGGTAGAGATCGGATGGTTATGTTAGTCGTAATTTAACTTAAGCATTGAACATTTCTGTGGCCGCCATTACGTTTCAGTCAAGATGGCGGCGATATAAAACATGACACTGAGGTGCCCTTTGCTAGTGCTACCTCTGTACCAAATGTCGTTCTATTCGGTTCCACCGTGTTCGAATTAATAGGGGGAATCAATTTTTACATGAAGATCGCCGCCATCCGCAAACTATTAGCCGAATGACCTGTTAAATTGGTCAAAGGATGCTCCCTACATAAAGGTATGTAGTTGCAAAATTTGGTAGAGATCGGATGATTAGGTTAATCGTAATTTGATTTAAGCTTTAAACATTCGTGTGGCCGCCATTACGTTTCAGTCAAGATGGCGGCGATATAAAACATGACACAGAGATGCCCTTTACTAGTGCTACCTCTGTACCAAATTTCGTTCCATTCGGTTCCACCGTGTTCGAATTAATAGGGGGAATCAATTTTGACATAAAGATGGCCGCCATCCGCAAACTATTAGGCTAATAACCTATTAAATTGGTCAAAGGATGCTCCCTCAATAAAGGTATGTTGTTGCAAAGTTTGGTAGAGATCGGATGATTAGGTTAATCGTAATTTTATTTAAGCTTTGAACATTCGTGTGGCCGCCATTACGTTTCTGTCAATATGGCGGCAATTTAAAACATGACACTAAGATGCCCTTTGCTAGTGCTACCTCTGTACCAAATTTCGTTCCATTCGGTTTCACCGTGTTTGATTTAATAGGGGGAATTTATTTTCACACAAAGATGGCCGCCATCCGCAAACTATTTGGTTAATGACCTATTCATTTGGTCAAAGGATGCTTCTTATACAAGGGTATGTTGGTGCACAATTTGGTAGAGATCGGATGATTAGGTTAATCGTAATTTGATTTAAGCTTTGAACATTTGTGTGGCCGCCATTACGTTTCCGTCAAGATGGCAGCGATCTAAAACATGACACTGAGGTGCCTTTTGTTAGTACTACCTCTGTACCAAATTTCGTTCCATTCGGTTGTACCGTGTTCGAATTAATAGGGGGAATCGATTTTCACACAAAGATGGCCGCCATCCGCAAACTATTACGCTGATGACCTATTAGTTTGGTCGTAGGATGCTCCCTCCATAAAGGTATGTTGTTGCAAAATTTGGTAGAGATCGGAAGATTAGGTTAGTTGTAATTTGATTTAAGCTTTGAACATTCATGTTGCCGCCATTACGTTTCAGTCAAGATGGCGGCGATATAAAACATGACACTGAGGTGCCCTTTGCTAGTGCTACGACTGTACCAAATTTCGTTCCATTCGGTTCCACCGTGTTCGAATAAATAGGGGGAATCAATTTTGACATAAAGATGGCCGCCATCCGCAAACTATTAGGCTAATAACCTATTAGATTGGCCAAAGGATGCTCTCTCCATAAGGGTATGTTGTTGCAAAGTTTGGTAGAGATCGGATGGTTATGTTAGTCGTAATTTAACTTAAGCTTTGAACATTTGTGTGGCCGCCATTACGTTTCTGTCAATATGGTGGCGATATAAATCATGACACTGAGATGGCCTTTGCTAGTGCTACCTTTGTACCAGATTTCGTTCCATTCGGTTTCACCGTGTTCGAATTAATAGGAGGAATCGATTTTCACACAAAGATGGCCGCCATCCGCAAACTATTACGCTGATAACCTATTAGATTGGTCAAAGGATGCTCCCTCCATAAAGGTATATAGTTGCAAAATTTGGTAGAGATCGGATGATTAGGTTAATCGTAATTCGATTTATGCTTTGAACATTCGTGTGGCCGCCATTACGTTTCAGACAAGATGGCGGCGATATAAAACATGACAATGAGGTGCCCTTTGCTAGTGCTACCTCTGTACCAAATGTCGTTCCATTCGGTTTCACCGTGTTTGAATTAATAGGGGTAATCAATTTTGACATAAAGATGGCCGCCTTCCGCAAACTATTAGGCTAATAACCTATTAGATTGGTCAAAGGATGCTCCCTCCATAAAGGTATGTTGTTGCAAAGTTTGGTAGAGATCGGATGGTTATGTTAGTCGTAATTTAACTTAAGCTTTGAACATTTGTGTGGCCGCCATTACGTTTCTGTCAATATGGCGGCGATATAAAACATGACACTGAGATGCCCTTTGCTAATGCTACCTCTGTACCAAATGTCGTTCCATTCGGTTTCACCGTGTTTGAATTAATAGGGGGAATTGGTTTTCACACAAAGATGGCCGCCATCCGCAAACTATTAGGCTAATGACCTATTCATTTGGTCAAAGGATGCTTCCTCTATAAGGGTATGTTGTTACAAAATTTGGTAGAGATCGGATGATTAGGTTAATCGTAATTTGATTTAAGCTTTGAACATTTGTGTGGCCGCCATTACGTTTCCGTCATGATGGCGGCGATATAAAACATGACACTGAGGTGCCTTTTGTTAGTACTACCTCTGTACCAAATTTCGTTCCATTCGGTTGCACCGTGTTCGAATTAATAGGGGGAATCGATTTTCACACAAAGATGGCCGCCATCCGCAAACTATTACGCTGATGACCTATTAGTTTGGTCATAGGATGCTCCCCCCCTAAAGGTATGTTGTTGCAAAATTTGGTAGAGATCGGATGATTAGGTTAATCGTAATTTGATTTAAGCTTTGAACATTTGTGTGGCCGCCATTACGTTTCCGTCAAGATGGCGGCGATATAAAACATGACACTGAAGTTTCCTTTGCTAGTGCTACCTTTGTACCAAATTTCGTTCAATTGGCATTCACCGTGTTCGAATTGATAGGGGGGGGACAGACATTCAGAGTACACACACTCACACACACACAGACACACACACACACACAGACTCACACACACACACAGACTCACACACACACAGACTCACACACACACATACACACTTTTTTCGCCCTGTGTTGATCTCATAAGTCTACTTTCATTTTTTGCAAAAATCGAAATTAGGCTAAAAATTGCGCTTAATAGCATACCTCGAACCCGCACTTAACACAGTAATTCAACCTTACAATGAAGTCGTACGATAACATGACACTTTGCCCAAGGAACCATATCATACCAGACAACAATTGACCAAAACCAGCGTCTTATTTCATATCACATTTCTGAATTTCATAAGAGACCCTTTGGAATAAAACTTGTTCCATGATTTCATGCCCAATTATCTCGAGCGATATTTCTTTTTCATGGCCATGCGTGATTATCTCCAACTATATTTCGGTGTTGATTATAGCAATATTTATCAACCTTTAACTAGGATTATTATTATTATTATTAATCTTACTATTATATAATTATATTTCAAAGCATAACATTGACATTGATGCTGTTCGTAAAAGTCAAAACGACTCGAAGTTGAAAAAAAACTCTGCACAACCTCAGGAAAACGAGAGTGATGCTCTTATTTAACCTAGAATCATTGATTGTTAATAGCGTTAAATTATGTGAATGGGATTAAATTACACGACCCCAAGTCATCTTATGGCATGGCTATTCAAAAATGGAGATTCTCTTCTTTACGATGAACAGGAGTGAGAAAAAGATACCTTACTTTGGATCCGGCGTCGTGATGAATCCTGGTCCTTGGGAAAAAGAGACGTCGATGTTTCCTGGTCATGCGTACAGCGTCGTTCCTCCCGGCGCTCCAGTGTAAGCATGCGTCCCCTATATCTGTCAATCTCCAGGCAACGACCATGACTGCCCCCGACTGCACCTCTCCACCAACGGCGTTGGTGTCGGCGTCGGCGTCTCTTATCATCTCGTTCCATGTTCACGCATCCATTTCCTCGCGACCGTTCATCCCCTGGCAACCCCTAATGGGTTTACTGAAACATACTTTGGGTATTGAGGTCCGTGTAGATTCCCAACATGTCCGAGTCAGCGTTCATATTGTTTACATTGCTGTGTGACCACATTGCATTCCACTACGCCGTAACACTTTCACATCTACACGCTACAGTATCCGCTTCTTAGTTCATTCAACTTGACCTGCTCACGTCTCACACTCTATGTTTAGACTGTTCGCCTCGCCTGCGCAACCTGCAACCATCAACGCAAGCTTAAAGCAGATATATCCCTTTCCTCATGCGCACACCGTGTCTCTTGAATGTCAGCTTGGCTGATCACCTTTAAATGACGTAACCGGTCGGCGTTATAATTCAGGTTTCTCCGGCCTTCGCTCAAATGTCCAGATGTTCAAATGTTTAGGCGTACACAACTTTATCGGATTATTGCCACAGTACCTTCCTTCCACGTTTTTGTCCGTTAGCTGACCCGGATCACGTGCGTAAAACTTTATAATACAAAGAACGGCGAAGAATTATTTGATCTTACGCACTCTGCATAACCCAATCGCGGCACTGGCATAAATCTACACATACCTCCGTCAATCAGTTGTCGTCCTTCCTTCACGTGCCGGCGTGCCGATATAAGGATATCGCGATGGCGACACTTCACCCAAACACAACTCCACTGCGCTTCACGAATGATTTCTTCCAACATGCGACGACGAGTATTAGGCATGCACATAAAAACAATCCAGTGCCCGATGCGGAATTTAACTCACGTGGCTTACATCACTGACCACCATATCACTGACACGTCCTAGCCGTGTCGCATAAGACTTCCTCGTCCGGGCCACACCGTATCACTGAACCTTCCAGAACCGAGTTGACCTCCTCTCGAGAAAAAGGGGCGGAGGGGTCGGAAGCTTCTGGAGCATTCCCCCACTCTAGCGGTTACCTCGCTGCGTCATGCCACGACGTCATACTGACCCTCCGGTCTCCTCTCAATATCCCATAAACCGGGGCCGGTAATTGACCTTGACTGGATCGGTCACAGTACGTACCTATCGAGTTCTTGTGATTTATAAGTACGCGATGCCTAATGTTAAGGAATATCTTGAGTGTTTTACTTGAGCCTACATGAGCGCCATTCCTGAGGCCATCCTAAAGTTGGAATCGCGAGGGATGAAGTTGGTTGAAGTGGTCCCTACAATACAAGGAGTCGTCCGAAAAGCCGACTCGTGGCCTGGAGAGGCTGGGAAAACCGTGAAACAAAAGTAGGAGTTGGTGCTGGCTCGAAATCCCGGTTCAGCGTTGAACGATGCTGCGTGGCGAGTCTGCATCGTCAGAACTACTCTGCAAAAGAAGCATCATCATTCAGGTATTTACCTTTCGTGTCAGTTGACGTCGAAAAATCGTTCTCGTCATTGAAACTTTTATTGACTGATTTAAGAAAATCATTCAAAACTGAAAACATACAAAAAATTCTTGTTGTACAGATCTACTTCATTGACTCGCCTAATTCTGAACATTTTGCAAATTAACTTTTAAACTTTAACTTTTATTAGAAAACTTCTCATTATATATACAGTACTTGAAACATGAATGCGAGTATATCGCAGTGTATCATACATACAATTACAAAATAATGTTCCTATTGTTTTAGATCCCTTAGTTGGGGGTAGTTAGATCTAAAACGTATGTGTTAATGTACCAATTTATAAGGTGATGCCTAGGAGGGGGTAGCTTCCCGAAGCTGGGTGAGCTTACCAGTGTAGAGTGTTGTTTGGTGTTTAAATGCTAGGGGGTGCTCCTATAAAGACGTAAGCGTAACTCAGGGGATGAACCTCTGTGTGCGGGTTAATGCACTAGCCTCCCAGCTGGTTGGAGAGAGTTATATAACCGACGTGAGTAGTGGTTTTGTAGGGGTTCTAATGCCACCTCCACCTCCCCACCTCACAAGATGGCGGCGGTGCGATATCTCTCGAACTTGTGGTCGGATTTTGATGAATGAGGTGTCATTGAACTCGGGCTGATACCCCCTTTCCTATGAACAACATATTTCAACCCCAAAGATAAAACCTACCCTACTAAGGGGTGAAATTGAATTTTTTAGAGAATCTCTCTTTCCAATCGCAACATGTGAGAGTTTGAATGCCGATATGGAATGTAACGTTGTTCTGCAAACCAATAATCAAAGAGGGGCATGTTAGGCCTTGAGGTGAGAGCCCCTGTTATTGTTGACGAGCCCCCTGCTGTCGGGCCCGTGTTGATGGGTTATTGTTGACAGGTCCTTGTGGACGAGTCCTTGTGGACAAGTCCTTGTGGACAGGTCCTTGTGGACGAGTCCTTGTGGACAAGTCTGTGTGGACAGGTCATTGTGGACGAGTCCTTGTGGACGAGTCCTTGTCCCTTTGGACTGATCCCTTTGGACGGGTCCCTTTGGCCTGGTTCCTACGGACTAACCCATGAATTTATTTAAATTATGTCAAAGGGCCTAACTACATTTGTGTGTGTTGAATTGACGTTGTTCACCACTACTATAATGGAATAACGACATGAAAGGAAAGTGACGAAATACATGTGAACACGTGTGAAATGACCTTATTACCGTCCTCCTTGTGAAACAAGTCACATCCTGTTTTGCTTCATACGTGAGAAAATGTGAGTTCGAACCCGTGGTCGGATTTTGACGAATGAGGTGTCATTGAACTCGGGCTGATACCCCCTTTCCAATGAACAACATATTTCCACCCCAAAATAAAACCTACCCCTACTAGGGGGTGAAATTGTAATTTTTTAGAGAATCTCTTTTTCCAATTGCAACATGTGAGAGTTTGAATGCCGATATGGAATAAAACGTTGTTCCACACAAGAGACATGTGTTTGGTGGATAGCCACTATGAATTAACATGCTTGTTTTTGTTTTTTGTTTTTTACGCATGCCCACTCATAGCTTTTGTAAGAGGGCAGGCTTTTTAAATGATGGCGGCTGTAGTGTAACCTAACCTAACCCAACCCACGAGTGGTGATCAAAAAGTATTTTAAGTGACGCTTGTCGATTGGCAAACCAATAATCAAAGAGGGATATGTCAGGCCTAGAGGTGATAGCCCCTTTTGATTCATCCCTGTTGATTGATCTCTGTTGATTTGTCCCTTTGGACTGGTCTCTGTTGACTAGCCCCTTTTGGACGGGCCCTTTTTTGACAGGGGGTCATTTTTGATGGATCCTTTTTGACAGGTGCTTTTCGACGGGTCCCTGTTGACGAGTCATTGCTGACGGGTCCTTGTTGATGAGTCCCTGTGGACGGGTCATTGTTGACGGGTCCCTATTGACAGGTCATTGTTGACAGGTCATTGATGACAGGTCATTGTTGACGGGTCATTGTTGATGGGTCCTTGCTGACAAGTCCCTGTTGATGGGTCCCTGTGGAAGGGTCCCTTTAGACCGGCCCCTTTGGACTGATCCCTATGGACCGGCCCATGAAATTTATCCAAATTATGTCAAAGGGCCTAACTACATTTGTGTGTAAAGCAGTGTGTTGAACTGACGTTGTTCACCAGTCCTTACTACTGCAATTGGATAACGATATGAAAGGAATTGATTAACTAGACATGAGTTAACTACCAACGAAACACTTTGGCGACTCTGCTTGTTATTGACCAATGAGTAGGGTTTTAGAAAAACTGTTTGTTATTTTGGGTTATATACAAAAAATGCTTAGACCTTTTGAGTGACTATGTTTGCTAAACAAGACATTATACCAGACACGATTAGGATTCTTATGTAGCTCAGACAAGGAAAGAATTTCTACAGAATCTGTTGACATTGAATATAGATTTAGGTATTAGGAAGTCATTTTGAAGGCCTTTGTCTGGAGCGTGGCACTCTATGAAAGTAAAACTTAGACAATTGGTGTAGCAGAAAAGTGGAGAATTGAAGTGTTTGAAATGTGGTGTTACAGGAGAATGATGAAGATTAGATGGGTAAATAGGGTTACTAACAAAGAGGTATTAAGACGAGTGGGGGAGAAGAGATGTATCTGGCGACTGTTAATGAAGTAAAGAGATAGGTTGGTAGAACACGTACTAAGACACCCAAGAATAGCAAACTTAGTTAAGGAAGAAAGGTTCGAGGACGAGAACTGTAGGGGTAGACCAAGTTTAGAATATGTTAAACAGATAGCCTTGAATGTAGGGTGTGGTAGGTATTGAACCCATGTGCCATCAGGTCCATGGATGGTCGAATCCATGCATTTGAGGAAGAAATCAAAGGAGCATATAGTTTCTAATGTAACTTAAAGAAAGATCCAGCTAGGAGGCCAGTATAAGGTTGTGCAACTAACGTGGACCAGGTGTTCGAGAGGATGATATCATCCCTCTTGACATTCTGAAGGGAGCGAGTCACGAGTATTAATAACCGAGTGGAACTTTCCAACGATTAGACAAGGAGACCTGAATCGGAATTCGAGCTGACGTTGCTGGAAATTGACAACACCGCTTATGCGCCAGGAGAGGAATAATTAAATTTAACCCGTTTACAAGTATAATAATGAGTAAACAAGTACAGTACAGTGAATCATTTTGAATGAGAGATTTTTCAGTAAAGAGAAACCATTTAATAATTGCGCAGGAAAAAACTGCCAACGCAAGACGACGTCATTGGGGAAGTACCAAGGCCTGTGTGGAGGGGAGAGAGCAAAAGAAATGCAACACCCACACATCTGAGGACGAGAAATTAATTAATATCTCCGAATTGCACGATCGATTCTTAGGTGCAATAAGATTATTTGACATTGAGAAGACGAGCTTTCGGAAGGTATAATTTTTATATTTGTGGCACCATTATTTTAGAAGTTGACCACAGAAAAGGCTAGAGTCTTATTTTTTTGTAGTAAAATAGTATAAAGCTTCGGGCCTCACCAAGCCAATTATGCAGTCTCGAACAGCCCGTGAGGGGTTTAATCACGCATCACGCAGTACAAGTCCGTCCAGGGGGACGTAACGCTGGATCATCAGCACATGCAGTTATTCTGACAACCCGTGAGGGTGTTACTACGCACGCAGTTCCGACAGCCCGTGAGGGGCGTAAGACTACATCACAGCACATCAGTATTCAGACAGCCGTTTGGGGCGTAACTCTGCGTCACATCGAGGAAAGTTACCAGTACTCCTTGAGGGGAGAAACGCCGTGTTACACCGCAGAAGTAATATCCGATAGCCATAGGCGTCGCAGTATTAAAGACTTGCTTGCCTCCATAAGGAGTGGTCAAGAAGAAAATTTAAAGTATCGCCGTATTGAAAGAGTAGGAAAATCCTAGTTACAGGATTTAGGCCCGACTGTATACAAGTTATAGTGAAAGTTTGTAAGATATAGTCAGAGCAGGCCGTGAACGTCGGACTTAAAGGCGATAGGTCGTTAAACAGACGAACGAATAGATCATAACGTACGGAAGTACCTTACCAGAAAGATAAACTGGTATTTAAATTAAAGAACCCACAAAGGGGAAGAACAGAATAAGGTTCGGAACGTACATCAGAAACGTAGGAGTGTTAGAACCGATCAAATAGAGAAGATAGGAGACTATAAACATTATCTCCAGAAAGCAGGCGAACTATTCTAAAAGTACTAGACTTGAGAAGTACTAGCTGCTATAGACTAAATCTATAGGTCATTGAGGAGACCTCGATCCGAATAGACTTTCGCTAGGATCGATAAACAGATCTACAAAGAAGCCGTTCAAGCTAGATAAATAGCCGGTCATCCAGAATAGGAGTAGAAGAATTTGGGTTCCAGGGAACAATAGATGCTTCGAGACTTTCATATTCTGCGGGATAAGAAGCCGACATCGAATAAATTTCACCCTTGGAAACGGGAAATTAAGAAGGTCACGTGTGATAGGCTCAGAAATACGGCCTAGTGATCAAGAATTGTGAAGTGTAAAAATTATCAAGATTGTGTGTTAAATTAATCTTTTTAGTGTTTATTATGTGTTCAAAAGGGACACATCAGTGTATAAAAATGTCGTCAATGTTAAGTGTTTTAAATATATGTCAAGTAGTGTTTATCCATAAGATGAATTCTTTTAATATGGAGTAAAAAGTTCAAAGTGGGCCCAAAATGAAGCACCGCACAAGAATAAAGATCATGGGACGATCTTAATAACATGTGAGTACTGAATTTCATTCTATTTTGGTGTCAGAAATTGGTTGTGTACAAATCCACCGGAGTTTTTGAGTAAAAGGGATGTGTTTTAATAAATAAATACTGAATAAGCAAGAACGCGGTCTGAACAATAATAGAAAATTTGAGAAATTATAAATGATTATGTAAAGAATAAATCCCGTAGAGGAAATAAGTGAATAAAATGTTAATGTATTTAACAAATGTCATGAGAGCAAGCGAAATATCAGTAATTATCATGAAAGATATTCAAATAAAGTAATGTTGAAATATGAAAGAAATAGCTTTTGAGCTTGTGTAAAGAATAAAGATAATAATAATAACTAAATATGGAAATATTAAATAAAGATCAAATAAATTGATGTGAACATAAGAGCGTTAAAGCCTTAATGTATGTGTAAGATATGATGTTCAATGGAATATTTTAAAAAGGGAGCGATTTATCGGCAACGGAAAAGATTAATATGAGAATTAAAATAATATGAATTGTTACTAATGAGATTTATCAGTTCTTGGGAAGACATTTCGGCTTAAAATAATGCATAGCGCAAAAGAGCGCCAATAATATTGAAATGTCACGCTAGGAACGCGTAGTGGTTAAAATACTTGGTAAATTACTTATGGAGGGTAGTTGATTGCAGTGAATTGATAATTGTATAAGTCCTCTATTTGTGACGTAGTATCACGAGGCATTGTGTATGTATTTGAAAGGGAGCTAATATATGGTATTATTGAGCGTATGTCATATGGGCCACGGCCGACTCTAAATCGCCGTTTGTATAAGTCCTCTGAAAGGGAATGGTTCCCGAGGCACGTGAAGAGATTCGAATGCAGAATCTTCTTATGATAAAAGCCCCTTTATTCTTCGACGTCGAAAGTGTATTAATCTTCCCAATCAATGAGGACCCTCTCATAATTAATAAATGCCAAGGTTACGAAAGTGGTCTTTGAACCAAAGAATAGTTGTTTGAATGAGTACGGTACAGTAAAGCCCGGTCTCTCCCCTGAACTGAATATAATGTGAAGGTCTGTTTTGAAAGCCTTGGAAATAAGCTACTACGTGGGTTAGACAGGGAGTCGCCGTCACCCCCCCGTGTCATAAATCGCGCCCGAGTTGAAGGGTCTAGCTTTCTTAGAGTGAGAGTGGCCAGAAACCGTCTCGTAAGATGTTGTAAAGAGAAATGAATACACCAGGAGTGTTTAAAGCTGTTAACGACCCGGGCGTTGAACCGAGGTCCTTGTAGATTGATATTTTTCGTTTGCCTGTTCAGATCGTAGTTTCTTATATGATAATGGTCTTATAAAATATACTGCTCAAAAAAATTAAAGCACCACTTTTTTCAAAGGCCACCAAATTTTGAAAAGTTGACCTACAAGCTCGAAATCTCAGTATGACGTTTGTCCTGACGCCTACCAAGCATATGCTTCAGCACAACTCCCCAACTTGAGTAGTTTCGGGGTAGCACCCCGAAAACCAGCCCATTTTCGAAAACCGCAAATTGAAGTTTGCGAAAAACGCTGCAGGACTTGTCGCAGGTTGCCAAAGCAGTTGAAAATGAATGAGTCTTGCTCTTAAAGGTTCCACAAACACGTAGAAATCGTTACATTTGACGTTTGGGCAATTTCAACCCCCTTCATCATCCCCTAAACATGGACTACAATTGGGGGCGTCTGAGAAGGTACCGGGCGTGTTTAACCATCTGAAAACCTGCACACCGTCCTCAGTTGCTGATTGCAGTAAGTTCTTAAGGCCTCCGGCAATGTCCACACCCCCTAACACCCTCAACTGGCATGGGACCAAACCACCCCCTCTCGATTCACCCCTAAGGAAGGTTTTAATCGAGATGTTTATCAGTGCTGTGATTGCGGGGGTCTTCCCCTACCGTTTCAAAAAAGGAGCTGTGCCTTTGTCACCACCCGTTCCCCTGCAACCCCCGTTTGTATGATTTTTCGAATCAGGCCCTTTTTAAGGGCTGAAACGAGGTCTTAATCGCTGAAAGGGCTGTAAAGCTCCTTAGAAGTAGTGGTGACACGAAATCAACCCCTTCTGATCGATGATTGACATTCCGTCCCCCAAATTCGAAATTTTTGCACCCCCAACCCTCCCTGTCTGGACGCGTAACGCGTCATGGCAGAGTTTTCAGAGTTGGATGGAAATGAAGCTTATGGCCTGCAATGGAGCCCAAAACAGCAGGTTGGATAGAAATTCATCGGTAGGTTGGGAAACGGGACCAATTTTTTTCAAAAAAGTGTACAGCCTACAGTAAGTACGGCCATGCATAGGCAACCCACATCACGTCCGTGCGTGTGGGTTGCCTATGATCGGCAATAGGTTACAACGTTTGGCAATGAGAGAAAAATGACGTGATGTGGGTTGCCTATGCATTGGTGTACTTACTAGAGGCTGTTAACTTTTTTGAAAACTTTTTGGTCCCGTTTCCCACCCTACCGATGAATTTCCATCCAACCTGCTGTTTTGGGCTCCATGTCAGGCCATAAGCTTCATTTCCATCCAACTCTGAAAACTCTGCCATGACGCGTTACGCGTCCAGACAGGGAGGGTTGGGGGAGCAACAATTTCGAATTTCGGGGACGGAATGTCAATCATCGATCGGAAGGGGTTGATTTCGTGTCACCACTACTTCTAAGGACCTTTACAGCCCTTTCAGCGATTAAGACCTCGTTTCAGCCCTTAAAAAGGGCCTGATTCGAAAAATCATACAAACGGGGGTTGCAGGGGAACGGGTGGAGACAAAGGCACAGCTCCTTTTTTGAAACGGTAGGGGAAGACCCCCGCATTCACAGCACTGATAAACATCTCGATTAAAACCTTCCTTAGGGGTGAATCGAGAGGGGGTGGTTTGGTCCCATGCCAGTTGAGGGTGTTAGGGGGTGTGGACATTGCCGGAGGCCTTAAGAACTTACTGCAATCAGCAACTGAGGACGGTGTGCAGGTTTTCAGATGGTTAAACACGCCCGGTACCTTCTCAGACGCCCCCAATTGTAGTCCATGTTTAGGGGATGATGAAGGGGATTGAAAATGCCCAAACGTCAAATGTAACGATTTCTACGTGTTTGTGGAACCTTTAAGAGCAAGACTCATTCATTTTCGACTGCTTTGGCAACCTGCGACAAGTCCTGCAGCGTTTTTCGCAAACTTCAATTTGCGGTTTTCGAAAATGGGCTGGTTTTCGGGGTGCTACCCCGAAACTACTCAAGTTAGGGAGTTGTGCTGAAGCATATGCTTGGTAGGCGTCAGGACAAACGTCATACTGAGATTTCGAGCTTGTAGGTCAACTTTTCAAAATTTGGTGGCCTTTGAAAAAAGTGGTGCTTTAATTTTTTTGAGCAGTATATAAGAGATAAATAACAATCCCTATTGTAATGATGTAAGGACGTAGGATTCCACGAGTTATTTGAAGGCAACTAAGTTTCGGGAGTAACTATAGTTTTTTGACTGTGTCAAGTATCTTCACGCTCTGGAGTACACAATTGATTTCCTGATTACCTTAATATATTTGTGAAAATAAAGAGAGATGATAACAACTGAATGTGTGGACGTGCCCAAAATATTGAGTTATATAATTAACATAAATTTTAAATGTAATTATAAAATTTGTTTTTGAGAATTAAGAAGATATAAAGGATAGTATTTGAGGTGTACCAGAATGACACCATTATTATGTAAAGCATGGAGCCAAAAGAGCTCGGAGTTATATAAAACTTACTGTTAATGCTTTATGGAAGTAAGACTAAGTAGGAATTGTTGGTTTATGTGGAAACCACAGATTTTAAATACAATATTTGTTTTATTATATTTGTGATTCCTTGTTCATTTGGAACAAGTAGATGATATTGAGTCAGTAATTAAATTGTTAAAGTGTTTGTAGCGCCATTAATTTTATTAATTAAATGTGTTTAAATAGGAGTTGATTTTGTTGTTATTTTTGCAAGTGTATCCTCTAATTAATCCAAAATATGTGAATCACAGAGTGGGGGAACTTACCGCTGCCCCGAAAATTCCGAATTGAGCTACGCTGGTATACTGTGATTGGCATATTTCTTGCTAAAAGGGCACACGGGGGTCATATAAATAATGTGCTGGATTAATAACTAGAGGAACACATAAGACGGTCATATCATGTAAAGTAAAGTAATGATAGGTGTAGCTACAACATAAAATCTTAACTGACCGCATGGGTCCCTAGAAACTCATACCGAGCAGCCCTGTATTATATTATCAACCCCCTAGCAAACCCTACTTTTTGGCGCCCAGTACGCAGGACTGAGTTTTCCTAGGGAAAACCCGAGTTTTCTCGAAAAATCAAAATTTTCATTTTTTGAAAAATGGTTTTTCGAAATTTTGAATTTTAAATACTTCCATAAAGGTTTATGAAATTGAGTAAGAGTATCAAAAGGGTACGTTGTAAGTAAAAACCCGTACCAAAGTAAATTTTTAAAGAAATTGGGACACAATGATTCAGAGTATCATCTCTCAAGCATGTACTAGTGTGGTGGCATTAGTGGCCCACTGTATTCTAATAAGATGGTATTGAGTGAGGAATTGCAGGGGCTTTTGGAGGCGATAAAAGCCGATAGCAATGAGAAGTTGGAGGTTATAAACAATAAGTTGGACAGCCAACAGGAGGAAAATAACCAAAGTTAGGATCCATGAATCAAAGTTTAAAGTCACTAAAAACGGATAGTGCTAACATGGGAACTGAATTAGAAGCTATCGAAGCCGACTGTATAAACATGAATAAGGAACTGAAGGCTGAGATAGAAAAATTGAAAACAGAAAATGGGGATAACATTAAACAACAGTGGGAAGTGATGAAAACGGAGACGTTAGAGCCTCTGAAAGCCAACAGTAACGAAAACAATGGAGTACTGAAGGCTGAAATAGAAAAGACAATGGATACTAAATTTAAAATTCTTGATGAGGGGTTGGAGACTAAGTTAAGTGAAATTAAAAAGGAAAATGAAGGATTTCATTCAGGATTGCAAGTCCAAATAAGGACTATGAACACAAATATGGTAGATTCCCAAACTACATGTCAAGAAAATTTTAAAATTTTAGAAACTAAATTAGTTAACATAGAAACAAAGGGTGATGATTGTGAAAAGAAACTTGTAACCCAGATCCAAGGTGTGCAGGAAAAGTTAGAAGCTCAGATAAAATCTAACAGCGATATTTGTGAGGCATCCCGGGATGAAATAAAACAAAGCGTGAATAAGCTAGGAGATAGATTTGAAGGGGTTGAGGAGAAAATAGGGACCCTCGAGAACAAAATCAGTGCAGTTCAGACTGAAGTAACTGAGATGAAAAATCAAAATCTAAAGGATGTTCAGGAGATGAAAGATCAGATTGATCGTTTTACCGGGCAGGTAGATGAGAATTGGAAGACGTACGAAACGAAAATAGATCAAAGATTAGGTATCTACGAGGGGCATCTCCAGAGTGAAAGAAAACAACGAGAGGATGAAAATAAGGATAACACCCATAAAATAGATGAAATAAGTCAGGGTATTAATGAGGTTCAGGAAACCATCGGAACATTAAAGGTTCATGTAGGAAAAACCAATAAGGAAGTAAATCAGGTCCAAGATGAAATGATGAAATTGTATAAGAGTCAAGAGAAAACTGAGGGAAAGCTTGAAGGAATTAAAGTAGATATGGTTAAAGGACGAAAAGAAGTGGAGAAGCAAATAAAGGAGATACGAGAGGGCCTGGAGACCATAGGTGACATTAAGCCAGAAATTATAGACCAAAGGGTCATGATCTTTAAGAAAGAGGTTGAAGAACAACTAAATGAATTCAGGGATAGTTACAGGGATGAGAAATTCCAATCCAAAAAGGTAGAGGAAGATATTAAAAGGAATCAAGAAAGAATTCAGAATGAATTAAGATCCCGATTAGAGAGGACTGAACATAAGAATAGTCAAATAGAAATCCAACTTATGGCTAATGAAGAAAGTGCCCGAAGGGAAAGGAAGTTAGAATTTGAAAATCAGGAGGAGTTTCCAAAGACAGGATGGGTAGATTCTCGTGAACAAGGCACAGATACGGAGAGGGACTTAGGAGGGGAGAGCCCTTATAAGAACCCAGGATATCCGATGGCGATGTCAACCCCGTACATGAATCAGACAAATGGCCAGATAATAAACATTATAAAATCCAATGAGGACAGACCAGTAAAGTTTACGGGTAATAACATGTCTATTACTCCAAAATACTGGCTAAAAGAAGTGGCAGAGTATCTAAACGAAATGAAGGTTCCTCAGGATCGGAGACTGAGAGCTATTGAAAAGCTGTTAGCAGGTGATTGTCTCACTTGGTTCAGAAGCTTGAGATACACCTTCGATACGGTGGAAGGCTTTAGGGAAGCATTTTTAAAACGATATTGGGCAGCAGACGTCCAAGAGAATTTAAGGCTAGATCTGTACTCTAGGAAGTACAGCACAAATGCACCTACTAAATACTCGGAATTTTTCACCGCTCAGCTGTGTAAATTCCGCGAACTGGATATTGCTCCGGCAGAAAACGACCTGTGTGCCGCCATTGCGAGACAGCTTCCGTATGAGATTCAGAGGTTGCTAATCTCATCCAAAGCCAGAAGTGCTGTGGAAGTGGAAAGTGTATTACGTCAGTTAGATATGACGACTTCGCACGTAACTCCTCGGCAGCAAAGACAGACTGAGCAAGTACACAAGGCCAGCAGTCAGGGAACAGGAGAAAAACCAGCGACCAGGAATCAGTCCACCAGTACGGATACTCAAGGACTAGATCGAGAGTATGGGCACCAGGAGCCTAGAAGGATACAGCCATATTACAGAGGAGGATATCGAGGAAGAAATCCTAGAACTACGGGTTATAGGCAACAAGAAAGCCGACCCTATAACAATAACCATCAAAGGCAAGAAAACAGAAAGAAATGGGAGAATTATCCCAGAAGAAATGTAAGGCCAGACGATAGGGATGATGAATATCGGGCCGAAATAGAAGAAAGATATCAGGAAAGTCTTCGTTATATGAACGAAAGACCAGATGAACCTGATAGGCAAAAAGTCCGTTGGAGTGAGGCAATCAAGAACCGGAAATCACCCGACCGACTAGATGGAGCTCAAAGCTTGGAATTACAAGCTCAGTTAAAGAATGAGGGAAAAGGGAGCCCTCAGGATAAAAAAAACTCCAAATTTAATTTGTCAAAAGTGGAAACATACCAGGAGCTGGGAGGAGGTAGAAATTGTAAATTGGATACCTAGACCAGATGAGCTAATTAACGAGGATGTGGAAGGAATCCCACCTGTTAAAAGAGAACTACCTATAATTATGCTTAGGATAGAAGGATTACTGGTCAGAGCATTGATTGATACCGGATCCACAATAAGTCTAATTACACAAACCCTTTTAAATAAATTGGAAACAAGGGGCCGAGTACTAAAGATTCCCACATCAAGTGTAAAGATTAAGGGAATTATCCCTGAGAAATCTTTGACATGTAAATTTCAGGTATACATTGATCTGATCATGGGTAACGCTGAAATTTCGCAGTGCTTTTTGCTGGTAAATCAATTACCGTATAATGTCATATTAGGTATTGATTTTATCCGTGAGAACAAGGTCATTATAGACCTAGCGCAAAACTGCATTAGAATTCAAAGAGAGGATGTGGATGAACAAAACATTAACCTACAGGAACAGGATGCGAAAATAGAAGAACAGGTATGACATATGGAAGAAGTGAGTGAGGAAGATTATAAGGACCTAGAAAAGATATTTGAAGTCCTCAACATAGAACTCGAAGATATTGTGGAAAATGAGTTCGAGACCAACCTGTCAGGAAAAGTGGAGGAAGCTAAAGTCAGCCTCGAAATTAAGGAACAGTTAAAGAAATTATTATTGGATTATAGGGACGTATTTGATTCCAAGCCAGGAAAGATTGAAAATTTTAAATACGCATTTCAAGTCAATGATTGGGCACCGTTCAAACAAAAACCACACCCGGTTGCGGAAAAACATTACCCACAAACTAAGAAAACACTGCAGGAGATGATGAATGCAGGTGTTATAGAAAAGATGGCGACACCATATGTTAGTCCATTAGTGATTGTGAGTAAACCGGATGGCTCAGTAAGGGTGTGTTTAGATGCCAGAAATTTAAATGCAAAAATCATACCAGAAAATGATTCGGCACCACCCATAAAAGAAATACTGAGGAAGTTCAAAGGCAAGAAGATTTTTACAAATATTGACATGACTTCTTCGTATCATCATCTCGAACTGGAAGAGAAAACCAGCTTGTTGACTGGATTATAGTTCGACCAACAAACATACTGCTTTAGAAGATGTCCGTTTGGATTGAAGACCGCAGGATCTGCATTAATAAGAGCGCTTGATCGAAACCTGTCAGAGGAAGTGAAAGATTGCACTATCCGATACGTGGACGACATCTTGCTTACCTCGGAGAACATTGAGGAACATTTAGGAAATTTGAAGAAATTATTGGAAGACTTAAGAAGGGCAAATTTTAAAATAAATTTAAAGAAGTCGAATTTTTGTCAAAGGCAAGTGACATTTTTAGGGCATGTGATTGATAAGGATGGTGTTAAACCAAATCCATGCAAATTGGAATCGATAAGGGATTTTCCAAGGCCTTTGAAGGTAAAGAACGTTCGCCAGTTTTTGGGATTGATTGGGTTCTTCTCAGGACATTGTCCATCATACACCAAAACTGTTGCACCACTACAGGACCTTCTGAAGAAGGGGGGCAAGTGGAAATGGACGGAGGAAGCCGAAAAAGCATTCGTGGAGGCCAAGGAAATGCTCTTAAATTATGTGAAGCTAGGATATCCTGATTTTAATCAGAGATTTATCATTCAAACAGACGCATCCCAGATTGGAATAGGGGCAATGCTATATCAGGAGAACCCGGAAAACCCTGATAAGAAGAACTATCTAGCTTTCACAAGTAGGAGACTGAAACCACACGAGAAAAATTATACGATCAGCGAGATCGAGCTGTTAGCGATATTGCACGCGTTGCAATATTGGCGGAAGATCGTATATGGGTTTCAGGTCATTCTAAGGACGGATCATAAAGCCTTAACCTTTTTGATGAAGACTGATTTATCCAGTCAAAGGTTGATGCGTTGGGCTTTATACATTCAACAATTTGATGTCAAGATAGAGTACTGCCCAGGAAAAGAAAATATAGTTCCAGACTACTTAAGTAGACAGCCAGAGTCCATAGAAGAGGAAGTAATGGCTATAGATTTGGAAGACAGGGATCAGCGTACTCTTAATGAGTTAAGAAGTATTAGTCAAAGACAACGTGAGGATCCATGGATGAACATGCTCATATCTTTCCTTGAGGGAAGCTTGATAAGAGGAACACCAGCGTACACGGAAGCTGATAAGATAGCTCAAGACTACACGTTTTATAATGGATTGTTATATAAGTTTGTGGACTCTGACCATACAAAATTAAGGATTGTTGTTCCTGCAATTTTGCAGAGGAAAATAGTATGGTTAGCCCATAGATCGTTCGGACATATGGGAGTCGACAAAACAGTCTCGATGCTGAAAGAAGCATTTGTATGGCCGAGACTGAGAGAAACTGTAAGGGACACGCTGAAGACATGTGATCTATGTCAAAGGATCAAACCTAATGCATTTCTGATGAGACAGAAGCCTATACTATTGTTGCCCGAAAGGCCCGGCCAAATCATATCTATTGATAATTTTGGACCTTTGCCAAAGGCAAGAAGAGGAAATCGACACATAATGGTGGCTATGGATGTCTTCACTAAAATGGTTGTCCTTGCTCCCATACAGAAGACTAGTACCAAACAGGTGTTAAAACGACTTAAAGAAAAAGTGATACCGATTCTGGGGAAACCTGAGAATTTGTTGTCGGATCACGGCAGTTGTTTCACCAGTGTAGAGTTCAGACGAGAATTAGAAAGACTTGGAATACGTCAGATTTTGTCAAGTATTCGCCATCCTGAGGCAAATCCTGTAGAAAGAGTGATGAGAGAGACGGCCAAGTATTGTAGAATATACTGTGCCGAAGAAAATTGGAAGTGGATAGATATCTTGGATATTATCGAATTTTGTATAAATAATACAATCCATGAATCCACAGGAGAGATACCCATAACGTTACATCGGAATGAGCAACCAGAAAGACCTTGGAGTCTGGTAATTCCTAGGCCAGCAGACGCTCAGCCTGGAAGAGATGTACGTATTAGAAGAGCCTTTGAGCATCTAAAAGCTCAAGCCGACAGGAGGCAGAGAAGAAATAGGCATAAGAGGTATCATCGACCATTATTAGTAGGAGAAATGGTGTTAGTAAAAAGACCAGCCATTTCGGATCCAGGGAACCGTGTGTACAAGAAGTTCCAGAAAATGTACCACGGACCGTATCAAATAATCAGAGATTTGAGGAATAACGCATATAGAATTCGGCACTGTGAAACGGATCACGAAGTGACCATGAATTCAGCAAATTTGAAATTATATTACCCTCCCGAAAATTTTGATGAAGAAAATGAACAAGCCCTGGTTATGGAAACATTTAGAGATGAATCCGCTTTTGACATAAACAAGAATAAGGAAGAAATGGAAAATAGAGCTCAATCATTCGAGTGCGAATGCGAATTGGAGAAATTATATTGGGAAATTAAAGAAATAATTGAATTTATTGAAGAAGAAAATTCCAATTTAAGAAAAGAAAATGATGAAATAAGGAAACGGGTAGGGATAGACCAAACCCGTAAGGAAGAATGAGGTTCTGGGAACTTAAAGTCCAGACAAATAAAGAAAGAAAGAAAGGGTAGGGACAGAGCATACCCGACCTACACAATTACCGGATACGACTTTAAAGAAGTAAAAACAACGGAAGGTACGGACAACGTTATGATGGCTTCGACGAATAAAGAAATACAAATTTAATTGAAATAAATTTCCTCAAAAATTTTCGAAAATTTATTTACCTAAGGAGGGGAGAGATGAACCCATGTGCCATCAGGTCCATGGATGGTCGAATCCATGCATTTGAGGAAGAAATCAAAGGAGCATATAGTTTCTAATGTAACTTAAAGAAAGATCCAGCTAGGAGGCCAGTATAAGGTTGTGCAACTAACGTGGACCAGGTGTTCGAGAGGATGATATCATCCCTCTTGACATTCTGAAGGGAGCGAGTCACGAGTATTAATAACCGAGTGGAACTTTCCAACGATTAGACAAGGAGACCTGAATCGGAATTCGAGCTGACGTTGCTGGAAATTGACAACACCGCATATGCGCCAGGAGAGGAATAATTAAATTTAACCCGTTTACAAGTATAATAATGAGTAAACAAGTACAGTACAGTGAATCATTTTGAATGAGAGATTTTTCAGTAAAGAGAAACCATTTAATAATTGCGCAGGAAAAAACTGCCAACGCAAGACGACGTCATTGGGGAAGTACCAAGGCCTGTGTGGAGGGGAGAGAGCAAAAGAAATGCAACACCCACACATCTGAGGACGAGAAATTAATTAATATCTCCGAATTGCACGATCGATTCTTAGGTGCAATAAGATTATTTGACAATGAGAAGACGAGCTTTCGGAAGGTATAATTTTTATATTTGTGGCACCATTATTTTAGAAGTTGACCACAGAAAAGGCTAGAGTCTTATTTTTTTGTAGTAAAATAGTATAAAGCTTCGGGCCTCACCAAGCCAATTATGCAGTCTCGAACAGCCCGTGAGGGGTTTAATCACGCATCACGCAGTACAAGTCCGTCCAGGGGGACGTAACGCTGGATCATCAGCACATGCAGTTATTCTGACAACCCGTGAGGGTGTTACTACGCACGCAGTTCCGACAGCCCGTGAGGGGCGTAAGACTACATCACAGCACATCAGTATTCAGACAGCCGTTTGGGGCGTAACTCTGCGTCACATCGAGGAAAGTTACCAGTACTCCTTGAGGGGAGAAACGCCGTGTTACACCGCAGAAGTAATATCCGATAGCCATAGGCGTCGCAGTATTAAAGACTTGCTTGCCTCCATAAGGAGTGGTCAAGAAGAAAATTTAAAGTATCGCCGTATTGAAAGAGTAGGAAAATCCTAGTTACAGGATTTAGGCCCGACTGTATACAAGTTATAGTGAAAGTTTGTAAGATATAGTCAGAGCAGGCCGTGAACGTCGGGCTTAAAGGCGATAGGTCGTTAAACAGACGAACGAATAGATCATAACGTACGGAAGTACCTTACCAGAAAGATAAACTGGTATTTAAATTAAAGAACCCACAAAGGGGAAGAACAGAATAAGGTTCGGAACGTACATCAGAAACGTAGGAGTGTTAGAACCGATCAAATAGAGAAGATAGGAGACTATAAACATTATCTCCAGAAAGCAGGCGAACTATTCTAAAAGTACTAGACTTGAGAAGTACTAGCTGCTATAGACTAAATCTATAGGTCATTGAGGAGACCTCGATCCGAATAGACTTTCGCTAGGATCGATAAACAGATCTACAAAGAAGCCGTTCAAGCTAGATAAATAGCCGGTCATCCAGGATAGGAGTAGAAGAATTTGGGTTTCAGGGAACAATAGATGTTTCGAGACTTTCATATTTTGCAGGATAGGAAGCCGACATCCAATAAATTTCACCCTTGGAAACGGGAAATTAAGAAGGTCACGTGTGATAGGCTCAGAAATACGGCCTAGTGATCAAGAATTGTGAAGTGTAAAAATTATCAAGATTGTGTGTTAAATTAATCTTTTTAGTGTTTATTATGTGTTCAAAAGGGACACATCAGTGTATAAAAATGTCGTCAATGTTAAGTGTTTTAAATATATGTCAAGTAGTGTTTATCCATAAGATGAATTCTTTTAATATGGAGTAAAAAGTTCAAAGTGGGCCCAAAATGAAGCACCGCACAAGAATAAAGATCATGGGACGATCTTAATAACATGTGAGTACTGAATTTCATTCTATTTTGGTGTCAGAAATTGGTTGTGTACAAATCCACCGGAGTTTTTGAGTAAAAGGGATGTGTTTTAATAAATAAATACTGAATAAGCAAGAACGCGGTCTGAACAATAATAGAAAATTTGAGAAATTATAAATGATTATGTAAAGAATAAATCCCGTAGAGGAAATAAGTGAATAAAATGTTAATGTATTTAACAAATGTCATAAGAGCAAGCGAAATATCAGTAATTATCATGAAAGATATTCAAATAAAGTAATGTTGAAATATGAAAGAAATAGCTTTTGAGCTTGTGTAAAGAATAAAGATAATAATAATAACTAAATATGGAAATATTAAATAAAGATCAAATAAATTGATGTGAACATAAGAGCGTTAAAGCCTTAACATATGTGTAAGATATAATGTTCAATGGAATATTTTAAAAAGGGAGCGATTTATCGGCAACGGAAAAGATTAATATGAGAATTAAAATAATATGAATTGTTACTAATGAGATTTATCAGTTCTTGGGAAGACATTTCGGCTTAAAATAATGCATAGCGCAAAAGAGCGCCAATAATATTGAAATGTCACGCTAGGAACGCGTAGTGGTTAAAATACTTGGTAAATTACTTATGGAGGGTAGTTGATTGCAGTGAATTGATAATTGTATAAGTCCTCTATTTGTGACGTAGTATCACGAGGCATTGTGTATGTATTTGAAAGGGAGCTAATATATGGTATTATTGAGCGTATGTCATATGGGCCACGGCCGACTCTAAATCGCCGTTTGTATAAGTCCTCTGTAAGGGAATGGTTCCCGAGGCACGTGAAGAGATTCGAATGCAGAATCTTCTTATGATAAAAGCCCCTTTATTCTTCGACGTCGAAAGTGTATTAATCTTCCCAATCAATGAGGACCCTCTCATAATTAATAAATGCCAAGGTTACGAAAGTGGTCTTTGAACCAAAGAATAGTTGTTTGAATGAGTACGGTACAGTAAAGCCCGGTCTCTCCCCAGAACTGAATATAATGTGAAGGTCTGTTTTGAAAGCCTTGGAAATAAGCTACTACGTGGGTTAGACAGGGAGTCGCCGTCACCCCCCCCCCGTGTCATAAATCGCGCCCGAGTTGAAGGGTCTAGCTTTCTTAGAGTGAGAGTGGCCAGAAACCGTCTCGTAAGATGTTGTAAAGAGAAATGAATACACCAGGAGTGTTTAAAGCTGTTAACGACCCGGGCGTTGAACCGAGGTCCTTGTAGATTGATATTTTTCGTTTGCCTGTTCAGATCGTAGTTTCTTATATGATAATGGTCTTATAAAATATAAGAGATAAATAACAATCCCTATTGTAATGATGTAAGGACGTAGGATTCCACGAGTTATTTGAAGGCAACTAAGTTTCGGGAGTAACTATAGTTTTTTGACTGTGTCAAGTATCTTCACGCTCTGGAGTACACAATTGATTTCCTGATTACCTTAATATATTTGTGAAAATAAAGAGAGATGATAACAACTGAATGTGTGGACGTGCCCAAAATATTGAGTTATATAATTAACATAAATTTTAAATGTAATTATAAAATTTGTTTTTGAGAATTAAGAAGATATAAAGGATAGTATTTGAGGTGTACCAGAATGACACCATTATTATGTAAAGCATGGAGCCAAAAGAGCTCGGAGTTATATAAAACTTACTGTTAATGCTTTATGGAAGTAAGACTAAGTAGGAATTGTTGGTTTATGTGGAAACCACAGATTTTAAATACAATATTTGTTTTATTATATTTGTGATTCCTTGTTCATTTGGAACAAGTAGATGATATTGAGTCAGTAATTAAATTGTTAAAGTGTTTGTAGCGCCATTAATTTTATTAATTAAATGTGTTTAAATAGGAGTTGATTTTGTTGTTATTTTTGCAAGTGTATCCTCTAATTAATCCAAAATATGTGAATCACAGAGTGGGGGAACTTACCGCTGCCCCGAAAATTCCGAATTGAGCTACGCTGGTATACTGTGATTGGCATATTTCTTGCTAAAAGGGCACAGTATATAGAGATGAAACGATTAGCTCGGGACAGATAGGCGCTGAGATCTGCATCAAACCAGTCAAAGGACTAAAGACTCAAACAACAACATGTAAGTTCACTAAAATAATGTTGTGTAACGGTATATGTTAGTCAACGAACAGTAATGCATTACTGAAACCCATGACACGATACCTAAGAGCTTTTCTAAAATGATTTTAAAATTCCTTTAACCCTATATCGAACACTCAGTTCACAAGACTCATAACTGCAATGTTATGGTAAAACAAAACAAAATCTATATTTCAAAACAAGCAAGTGGTTTAGTCAATGTATACTGGAAAAAGTTTTGTAAACACTCAAGTCCTCAAGACTAATTAAATTAGTAACTGTCAGGTTGACCGAGTGGTTAAGGTGTTTGACTTAAGATCAAATTTTCTGTATAAGGAAGCAAGGGTTCGAATCCCTTACCTGACATAACTATTGCCTTGACATGGCTTGGCCACACTGCATTATTATGACACTCGGTACACAAACCATAGATATAGTGTATTGTTTAAGGCCACTCTCTTTCTGAACATAGTCAGAGACTGTTGATGGTTAACAATTGTATTAATAGTGGGACATGGGGATAGTAATTAAGAAAAACAGACAATACCCATACAATATTTTTATTAAATTCATTTTATAATAGTTACACACTGAATTCAAGTCTATCTCTTTACCATTGTTCTATATAGATTTTTAAACACAACGCTTGTTGTAGATCCTTTTACAACTTTCTCCAGGTACTATTGCTCTTAAAAACTGGGGAAGCCGCAATGGTTTTATAAACATAAAACCCTCATCCTCTTCTTTTTCATAATTATCATCATCATCATCATCATTATGAATATTATCATCAAAATTATTATAGTCATTGTCACCATCATTATCATCATCATCATCATCATTCTCAATATCACTAGAACTATCCAATTCCTCTTGTTTGTTTTCCACAGGGACCTCTTGTAGAGTCTGCGTTGCTTTTGATAGTGCTAAGGGTTTTTTGAACGATGGTATTTGTCCTAACATGTCTTTTTTGAGGTGATGATGAATGCTTTTTAACAAACAATGCACTATCTTGAGCAGCAATATATTTTTCTTGGACTTGCTTTTTTATCTGGGTTAGAGTATTTTGCGTATTTAAATGTGTATTAATTTGAGATTCACAATGATGTTCTTTTGAAGTAAGTACGTTGGAGTCTTTTGTTTTAATCATTCCTCGACATTGTTTGGATCGTTGTTTTGAACATTGCCAAATAACAGTTCCATCTTTATTGGTTGTTTTTAGAATATATGTATATCCTTTATAGAAGACACATGGCTTGCCATGACTGGTTGTTGAGACTTCCATATCAACTAATACATATGAATTAAATTTTAGTAAAGTCACATGAACAATCTTTAGATTACAAGTGATTTACACACACACACACACACACTTTCCTAAATGTCAAGATTTATGGATGTTGTTTTTCCGCCAACAGCTGCTTACTGCGTATGACAAGGCTGGAGACTGGTAGGTGAGACGGTCTTTCACGATGTGAACACTGTAACAGGCAGTAGTCAACTGACAATATTCTTATACCCTAGTCAAGGTTAACAGGTACTTACTGCGTATGACAAGACCGTACACACGTAGGTTAGACCGTTTTTTTTGTTTGTTGCTAAGGATCCCATATATACTCTAGACATGTTAGTTCTGAACACTTAGTGGTTAATTGTATATATTGAATTTAAATACACAGCTCATACAAGCACGTTTTGCGGATGGGAGGGGTGAGAGGCTGGCAAAAAAGGAAATGTTTTATTTTAATGAAACGTTATGTCCTAGTAGGCGTGATTTATAGTAGACGCAATTTATAGTAGACGTAATTGATAGTAGGTGTAATCGATACTAGACGTAATTAATAGTAGACGCAATTGATACTAGGCGTGATTGATAGTAGGCGTGATTTGTAGTAAGCGCGATTTATAGTAGACGCAAATGATAGCAGACGCGATTGATAGTAGGCGTGATTGATAGTAGACGCGATTGATACTAGGCGTGATTGATAGTAGGCGTGATTTGTAATAACCGCGATTTATAGTAGACGCAAATGATAGTAGGCGCGATTGATAGTAGGCGTGATTGATAGTAGACGCGATTGATAGTAGGCGCAATTTGACATGGGCGCGACTCAGATCATTTTTGATATCATAAAGTTACAGTGTCAATGTTTATACAAAGTACAAGGTAGAGGGTATTTTAAGACATAACCTCAGCTCACTTAACATAACCTAACTTTACCTAACCTAACTTTGTCACGTGACATGTTCTACAAGTTTAGACTTGCTTTAAGACTGATTATGACGTCATAGATTGATGGCAGGGGTGAGAGGCTGACAAAAAAGGAAATGTTCTGGTTTAATGAAACGTCATGTCCTAGTAGGCGCGATTTATAGTAGACGCAATTGATAGTAGGCGCGATTAATAGTAGACGCAATTGATAGTAGACGTGATTGATAGTAGGCGTGATTTGACATGAGCGCGATTTATAGTAGACGCGAAAGATAGTAGGCGCGATTGATAGTAGGCGTAATTAGACATGGGCGAGATTTATAGTATACGCAATTGATAGTAGGCGCGATTGATAGTAGGTGTAATTGGTAGTAGGCGCGATTTGACATGAGTGCGATTTATAGTAGACGCAAATGATACTAGACGTGATTAATAGTAGACGCAATTGATACTAGGCGTGATTGATAGTAGGCGTGATTTGTAGTAAGCGCGATTTATAGTAGACGCAAATGATAGTAGGCGCGATTGATAGTAGGCGTGATTGATAGTAGACGCGATTGATAGTAGGCGCAATTTGACATGGGCGCGACTCAGATCATTTTTGATATCATAAAGTTACAGTGTCAATGTTTATACAAAGTACAAGGTAGAGGGTATTTTAAGACATAACCTCAGCTCACTTAACATAACCTAACTTTACCTAACCTAACGTTGTCACGTGACATGTTCTACAAGTTTAGACTAGCTTTAAGACTGATTATGACGTCATAGATTGATGGGAGGGGTGAGAGGCTGACAAAAAAGGAAATGTTCTGGTTTAATGAAACGTCATGTCCTAGCAGGCGCGATTGGTAGTAGACGCAATTGATAGTAGACGCGATTAATGCTAGGCGCAATTGATAGTAGGTGTGATCAGGTACTTACTGCATATCAAAAGGCTGTACACTCGTGTGTTAGACACTCTATCTTGTTAAGGACCACTATATATTCCCTATACAAGGCTATACATGTTAGTTCTAAACAGTGGTTATTTGTATTTTAAATTTATATACACAGGTTATACAAGCACGTTTTTTCACACAGTAAAACTTTGTCAAATAGCCACATGCGATACGCAAAGTATGTTTCCGCTATCTAGCGGTGACTATGGAAACTACCTGAACATATCCTAATCTAATCCTAGCTAACTTCACCTGACGTGACCATACCGGTTTGTAAGCAACAACAACAACACACTAAGATTCCATGAATTCCAGAGTACTTTTAGATTAATTATCGACTCTCAACTCGTATAACTATGTGTATCCCACTCTGTCAAGAACACGATTTTTTTTTTAATTTTTGCTTGATGTCAATACTAAAGTGATAATGGGTTTTCCGATCCTATCACTATAAATTCATTACCCCCACTCTTATCTCGGTCTCGAAAACAACCATGCCTATTTTTAGCCTACTTTCGATTTTTGCAAAAAATGAAAGTAGACTTATGAGATCAACACAGGGCGAAAAAAAGTGTGTCTGTCTGTGTGTGTGTATGTGTGTGTGTGAGTCTGTGTGTGTGTGTGTATGTGTGTGTGTGAGTCTGTGTGTGTGTGTGTGTGTGTGTGTGTCTGTGTGTGTGTGAGTGTGTGGACTCTGAATGTCTGTCCCCCCCTATCAATTCGAACACGGTGAATGCGAATTGAACGAAATTTGGTACAAAGGTAGCACTAGCAAAGGACACCTCAGTGTCATGTTTTATATCGCCGCCATCTTGACGGAAACGTAATGGCGACCACACAAATGTTCAAAGCTTAAATCAAATTACGACTAACCTAATCATCCGATCTCTACCAAATTTTGCAACAACATACCTTTATGGGGGGAGCATCCTTTGACTAAACCAATAGGGCATCAGCGTAATCGTTTGCGGATGGCGGCCATCTTTGTGTGAAAATCGATTCCCCCAATTAATTCGAACACGGTGCAACCGAATGGAACGAAATTTGGTACAGAGGTAGTACTAACAAAAGGCAACTCAGTGTCATGTTTTATATCGCCGCCATCTTGACGGAAACGTAATGGCGGCCACACAAATGTTCAAAGCTTAAATCAAATTACGACTAACCTAATCATCCGATCTCTACCAAATTTTGCAACAACATACCTTTATGGGGGGAGCATCTTTTGACTAAACCGATAGGCCATCAGCGTAATCGTTTGCGGATGGCGGCCATCTTTGTGTGAAAATCGATTCCCCCAATTAATTCGAACACGGTGCAACCGAATGGAACGAAATTTTGTACAGAGGTAGTACTAACAAAAGGCACCTCAGTGTCATGTTTTATATCGCCGCCATCTTGACGGAAACGTAATGGCGGCCACACAAATGTTCAAAGCTTAAATCAAATTACGACTAACCTAATCATCCGATCTCTACCAAATTTTGCAACAACATACCTTTATTGGGGGAGCATCCTTTGACTAAACCAAAAGGCCATCAGCGTAATAGTTTGCGGATGGCGGCCATCTTTGTGTGAAAATCGATTCCCCCAATTAATTCGAAAACGGTGCAACCGAATGGAACAAAATTTGGTACAGAGTTAGCACTAAGAAAAGGCACCTCAGTGTCATGTTTTATATCGCCGCCATCTTGACGGAAACGTAATGGCGACCACACAAATGTTCAAAGCTTAAATCAAATTACGACTAACCTAATCATCCGATCTCTACCAAATTTTGCAACAACATACCTTTATGGGGGGAGCATCCTTTGACTAAACAAATAGGCCATCAGCGTAATAGTTTGCGGATGGCGGCCATCTTTGTGTGAAAATCGATTCCCCCAATTAATTCGAACACGGTGCAACCGAATGGAACGAAAATTGGTACAGAGGTAGTACTAACAAAAGGCACCTCAGTGTCATGTTATATCGCCGCCATCTTGACGGAAACGTAATGGCGGCCACACAAATTTTCAAAGCTTAAATCAAATTACGACTCACCTAATCATCCGATCTCTACCAAATTTTGCAACAACATACCTTTATTGGGGGAGCATCCTTTGACCATACTAATAGGTCATCAGCGTAATAGTCTGCGGATGGCGGCCATCTTTGTGTGAAAATCGATTCCCCCTATTAATTCGAACACGGTGCAACTGAATGGAACGAAATTTGGTACAGAGGTATTACTAACAAAAGGCTCTTCAGTGTCATGTTTTATATCGCCGCCATCTTGATGGAAACGTAATGGCTGCCACACAAATGTTCAAAGTTTAAATAAAATTACGATTAACCTAATCATCCGATCTCTACCAAATTTTGCAACAACATACCCTTATAGAGGAAGCATCCTTTGACCAAATGACTAGGTCATTAGCCTAATAGTTTGCGGATGGCGGCCATCTTTGTGTAAAAATAATTCCCCCTATTAATTCAAACACGGTGAAATCGAATGGAACGAAATTTGGTACAGAGGTAGCACTAGCAAAGGGCATCTCAGTGTCATGTTTTATATCGCCGCCATATTGACAGAAACGTAATGGCGGCCACACAAATGTTCAAAGCTTAAGTTAAATTACGACTAACATAACCATCCGATCTCTACCAAAGTTTGCAACAACATTCCTTTGAGGAGGGAGCATCCTTTGACCAATCTAATAGGTCATTAGCCTAATAGTTTCCGGGTGGCGGCAATCTTTATGTCAAAATTGATTCCCCCTATTAATTCGAACACGGTGGAACCGAACGGAACGAAATTTGGTACAGAGGTTGCACTAGCAAAGGGTACCTCAGTGTCATGTTTTATATCGCCGCCATATTGACTGAAACATAATGGCGGCCACAAGAATGTTCAAAGCTTAAATCAAATTACGATAACCTAATCATCCGATCTCTACCAAATTTTGCAACTACATACCTTTATGGAGGGAGCATCCTTTGACCAATCTAATAGGTCATTCGCCTAACAGTTTGCGGATGGCGGCCATCTTTGTGTCAAAATCGATTCCCCCTATTAATTCAAACACGGTGAAACCCAATGGAACGAAATTTGGTACAGAGATAGCACTAGCAAAGAGCATCTCAGTGTTATGATTTATATCGCCGCCATTTTGACAGAAACGTAATGGCGGCCACACAAATGTTTAAAGCTTAAATCAAATTACGACTAACCTAATCATCCGATCTCTACCAAATTTTGAAACAACATACCTTTATGGAGGGAGCATCCTTTGACCAATCAAATAGGCCATTAGCCTAATAGTTTGCGGATGGCGGCCATCTTTATGTCAAAATTGATTCCCCCTATTAATTCGAACACGGTGGAACCGAATGGAACGAAATTTGGTACAGAGGTAGCACTAGCAAAGGGCACCTCAGTGTCATGTTTTATATCGCCGCCATCTTGACGGAAACGTAATGGCGGCCACACAGATGTTCAAAGCTTAAATCAAATTACGATTAGCCTAATCATCCGATCTCTAGCAAATTTAGCAACAACATACCTTTATGGAGGGAGCATCCTTCGACCAAACTAATAGGTCATTCACCGAATATTTTGCGGCCATCTTTGTGTGAAAATCGATTCCCCTTATCAATTCGAACACGGTGAATGGAACGAAATTTGGTACAGAGGTAGCACTAGCAAAGGGCACCTCAGTGTCATGTTTTATATCACCGCTATCTTGACGGAAACGTAATGACGGCCACACAAATGTTAAAAGCTAAAATAATCTAGTCTCTACCAAATTTTGCAACACCATATCTTCATGTGGGAAACATATTCAGACCAAACTGCAAGAACATCAGCCCAATAGTTTGCAGATGGTGGCCAAGTATGTGTGCAAATCGATTCCCCCTATCAATTCAAACACGGTGAAACCGAATTGAACGAAATTTGGTACAGAGGTAGCACTAGCAAAGGGCACCTCATATTCATGTTTAATATCCCTATAGCTACTACAACCAACATTCAATCATACTCCTTGAAAATGACAAAGAGTTATAACAATACCCATGCATTTAGGAGAAAGTAGGCTGTATGTTCTTTATTGAACATCTTGTTATTATGTCAGATGATGTAATGTTCGAGTGCAAAGTGGGTGTAAAAGTGAGTGCAAAGTGAGTGCAAAAGTGAGTGCAAAGTAAGTGTAAAAGTAGTTGTAAAAGTGAGTGCAAAGTGAGTGCAAAAGTGAGTGCAAAAGTGGGGTGTAAAAGTGGTACCCTATTTGTAATGGCTTATTTGACAAGTTATTTTGTGGTTCCCTATTCGTAATGGCTTATTTCACAAGTTGTTTTTGTCAATGTATTTAGAGGATATTTCTCTTGTTCATGGAAAGTATCTCAGCCCTTTTTATGATAGCATAATGCTTACCGTCATGTTTGTAAGCAACAACAACACACTAAAATTCCAAGAATCCAAACTACTCTAAGGTTAATGATGGTCTCTCAACTCCATTCCACGCCTAGTCAAAAACATTATACATTTCAAATTTTTCAAAAAAGGTAAATTGAGAAAGTAGGCTATATATTTAAACTAAAAAATCATATGCTAACTCCAACACATACGTCTATCCCATTCTCAGTCAAAAAAATATATATATATTCTTTAAATTTTTCCAAAAAATATTTGGAAAGTAGGCTATAATTTGAAAACTAATCATCCTAAAAAGTCATATATAGACTCAAACCAATGGCTTTTATGTCCTTAATCGTTAGAACAAAACATGGAATTTGACATTTTTCCAAATATTGATCATTTGATATAATTTGGATAAAATGCACGGGCCAGTCCATAAGGATCAGTCCAAAGGAACCGCCCACAGGGACCCGTCAACAAGGACCCGTCCTCCGGGACCCGTAAAAAAAATGACTCCCCCTTTAAAAAAGACCCGTCCAAAGGGGCTAGTCAACAGGAACCAGTCCAAAGGGATACATCAACAGAGATCAATCAAAAGGGGTCAATCAACAGGGATCAATCAAAGGTTAAGTTAAGCTACGGCAGCCATTTTGGAACTTTTTGATCACACCTCGTAGGGTTAGGTTAGGTTGAGTTAAGCTACGACCGCCATTTTGGAACTAATTCTTAGTTTCCAAAATATAGGCAATTTTGAAAATTGGACTTTTTTTGAAAAAATGAAAAAAATGTTAAGTTTTGTTCTAACGTTAAGGGACTTAAAGGACATTTGTTTGAGTCTATATATGACTTTTTAGAATGATTAGTTTTCAAAATATCGTCTACTTTCAAAATTGAACCTTTTTGGATTTTGTCCCAGAGACCTGGGACTTGGTTTGTGGGTAGAGGGGGTAAATACCTGTCATTTTTATGTCTAACACATTTTTTTGTGTAATTCATAGTTTACAAAATATAGCCCATTTTTAAAAATGATCAATATTTGGAAAAATGTCAAATTCCATGTTTTGTTCTAACGATTAAGGACATAAAAGCCATTGGTTTGAGTCTATATATGACTTTTTAGGATGATTAGTTTTCAAATTATAGCCTACTTTCCAAATATTTTTTGAAAAAATTTAAAGAATATATATATATATTTTTGACTGAGAATGGGATAGACGTAGGTGTTGGAGTTAGCATATGATTTTTTAGTTTAAATATATAGCCTACTTTCTCAATTTACCTTTTTTGAAAAATTTGAAATGTATAATGTTTTTGACTAGCCGTGGAATGGAGTTGAGAGACCATCATTAACCTTAGAGTAGTTTGGATTCTTGGAATTTTAGTGTGTTGTTGTTGCTTACAAACATGACGGTAAGCATTATGCTATCATAAAAAGGGCTGAGATACTTTCCATGAACAAGAGAAATATCCTCTAAATACATTGACAAAAACAACTTGTGAAATAAGCCATTACGAATAGGGTACCACAAAATAACTTGTCAAATAAGCCATTACAAATAGGGTACCACTTTTACACCCCACTTTTGCACTCACTTTTGCACTCACTTTGCACTCACTTTTACAACTACTTTTACACTTACTTTGCACTCACTTTTGCACTCACTTTGCACTCACTTTTACACCCACTTTGCACTCGAACATTACATCATGTGACATAATAAAAATAGGCATGGTTGTTGTCGAGACCGAGATAAGAGTGGGGGTAATGAATTTATAGTGATAGGATCGGAAAACCCATTATCACTTTAGTATTGACATCAAGCACAAATTAAAAAAAAACGTGTTTTTGACAGAGTGGGATAGACATAGTTATAAGAGTTGAGAGTCGATAATTAATCTAAAAGTACTCTGGAATTCATGGAATCTTAGTGTGTTGTTGTTGCTTACAAACCGGTATGGTCACGTCAGGTGAAGTTAGCTAGGATTAGATTAGGATATGTTCAGGTAGTTTCCATAGTCACCGCTAGATAGCGGAAACATACTTTGCGTATCGCATGTGGCTATTTGACAAAGTTTTACTGTGTGAAAAAACGTGCTTGTATAACCTGTGTATATAAATTTAAAATACAAATAACCACTGTTTAGAACTAACATGTATAGCCTTGTATAGGGAATATATAGTGGTCCTTAACAAGATAGAGTGTCTAACACACGAGTGTACAGCCTTTTGATATGCAGTAAGTACCTGATCACACCTACTATCAATTGCGCCTAGCATTAATCGCGTCTACTATCAATTGCGTCTACTACCAATCGCGCCTGCTAGGACATGACGTTTCATTAAACCAGAACATTTCCTTTTTTGTCAGCCTCTCACCCCTCCCATCAATCTATGACGTCATAATCAGTCTTAGAGCTAGTCTAAACTTGTAGAACATGTCACGTGACAAAGTTAGGTTAGGTAAAGTTAGGTTATGTTAAGTGAGCTGAGGTTATGTCTTAAAATACCCTCTACCTTGTACTTTGTATAAACATTGACACTGTAACTTTATGATATCAAAAATGATCTGAGTCGCGCCCATGTCAAATTGCGCCTACTATCAATCGCGTCTACTATCAATCACGCCTACTATCAATCGCGCCTACTATCATTTACGTCTACTATAAATCGCGCTTACTACAAATCACGCCTACTATCAATCACGCCTAGTATCAATTGCGTCTACTATTAATCACGTCTAGTATCATTTGCGTCTACTATAAATCGCACTCATGTCAAATCGCGCCAACTACCAATTACACCTACTATCAATCGCGCCTACTATCAATTGCGTCTACTATAAATCTCGCCCTTGTCTAATTACGCCTACTATCAATCGGGCCTACTATCTTTCGCGTCTACTATAAATCGCGCTCATGTCAAATCACGCCTACTATCAATCACGTCTACTATCAATTGCGTCTACTATTAATCGCGCCTACTATCAATTGCGTCTACTATAAATCGCCCCTACTAGGACATGACGTTTCATTAAACGAGAACATTTCCTTTTTTGTCAGCCTCTCACCCCTCCCATCAATCTATGACGTCATAATCAGTCTTAAAGCAAGTCTAAACTTGTAGAACATGTCACGTGACAAAGTTAGGTTAGGTAAAGTTAGGTTATGTTAAGTGAGCTGAGGTTATGTCTTAAAATACCCTCTACCTTGTACTTTGTATAAACATTGACACTGTAACTTTATGATATCAAAAATGATCTGAGTCGCGCCCATGTCAAATTGCGCCTACTATCAATCGCGTCTACTATCAATCACGCCTACTATCAATCGCGCCTACTATCATTTGCGTCTACTATAAATCGCGCTTGCTACAAATCACGCCTACTATCAATCACGCCTAGTATCAATCGCGTCTACTATCAATCACGCCTACTATCAATGGCGTCTACTATCATTTGCGTCTACTATAAATCGCGCTTACTACAAATCACGCCTACTATCAATCACGCCTAGTATCAATTGCGTCTACTATTAATCACGTCTAGTATCGATTACACCTACTATCAATTACGTCTACTATAAATTGCGTCTACTATAAATCACGCCTACTAGGACATAACGTTTCATTAAAATAAAACATTTCCTTTTATGCCAGCCTCTCACCCCTCCCATCCGCAAAACGTGATTGTATGAGCTGTGTATTTAAATTCAATATATACAATTAACCACTAAGTGTTCAGAACTAACATGTCTAGAGTATATATGGGATCCTTAGCAACAAACAAAAAATACGGTCTATCCTACGAGTGTACGGTCTTGTCATACGCAGTAAGTACCTGTTAACCTTGACTAAGGTATAAGAATATTGTCAGTTGACTACTGCCTGTTACAGTGTTCACATCGTGAAAGACCGTCTCACCTACCAGTCTCCAGCCTTGTCATACGCAGTAAGCAGCTGTTGGCGGAAAAACAACATCCATAAATCTTGACATTTAGGAATGTGTGTGTGTGTGTGTGTGTAAATCACTTGTAATCTAAAGATTGTTCATGTGACTTTACTAAAATTTAATTCATATGTATTAGTTGATATGGAAGTCTCAACAACCAGTCATGGCAAGCCATGTGTCTTCTATAAAGGATATACATATATTGTAAAAACAACCAATAAAGATGGAACTGTTATTTGGCAATGTTCAAAACAACGATCCAAAAAATGTCGAGGAATGATTAAAACAAAAGACTCCAACGTACTTACTTCAAAAGAACATCATTGTGAATCTCAAATTAATACACATTTAAATACGCAAAATACTCTAACCCAGATAAAAAAGCAAGTCTTAGAAAAATATATTGCTGCTCAAGATAGTGCATTGTTTGTTAAAAAGCATTCATCATCACCTCAAAAAAGACATGTTAGGACAAATACCATCGTTCAAAAAACCCTTAACACTATCAAAAGCAACGCAGACTCTACAAGAGGTCCCTGTGGAAAACAAACAAGAGGAATTGGATAGTTCTAGTGATATTGAGAATGATGATGATGATGATGATGATAATGATGGTGACAATGACTATAATAATTTTGATGATAATATTCATAATGATGATGATGATGATGATAATTATGAAAAAGAAGAGGATGAGGGTTTTATGTTTATAAAACCATTGCGGCTTCCCCAGTTTTTAAGAGCAAGAGTACCTGGAGAAAGTCGTAAAAGGATCTACAACAAGCGTTGTGTTTAAAAATCTATATAGAACAATGGTAAAGAGATAGACTTGAATTCAGTGTGTAACTATTATAAAATGAATTTAATAAAAATATTGTATGGGTATTGTCTGTTTTTCTTAATTACTATCCCCATGTCCCACTATTAATACAATTGTTAACCATCAACAGTCTCTGACTATGTTCAGAAAGAGAGTGGCCTTAAACAATACACTATATCTATGGTTTGTGTACCGAGTGTCATAATAATGCAGTGTGGCCAAGCCATGTCAAGGCAATAGTTATGTCAGGTAAGGGATTCGAACCCTTGCTTCCTTATACAGAAAATTTGATCTTAAGTCAAACACCTTAACCACTCGGTCAACCTGACAGTTACTAATTTAATTAGTCTTGAGGACTTGAGTGTTTACAAAACTTTTTCCAGTATACATTGACTAAACCACTTGCTTGTTTTGAAATATAGATTTTGTTTTGTTTTACCATAACATTGCAGTTATGAGTCTTGTGAACTGAGTGTTCAATATAGGGTTAAAGGCATTTTAAAATCATTTTAGAAAAGCTCTTAGGTATCGTGTCATGGGTTTCAGTAATGCATTACTGTTCGTTGACTAACATATACCGTTACACAACATTATTTTAGTGAACTTACATATTGTTGTTTGAGTCTTTAGTCCTTTGACTGGTTTGATGCAGATCTCAGCGCCTATCTGTCCCGAGCTAATCGTTTCATCTCTATATAGCTACCACACCCTACATTCAAGGCTATCTGTTTAACATATTCTAAACATGGTCTACCCCTACAGTTCTCGTCCTCGAACCTTTCTTCCTTAACTAAGTTTGCTATTCTTGGGTGTCTTAGTACGTGTTCTACCAACCTATCTCTTTACTTCATTAACAGTCGCCAGATACATCTCTTCTCCCCCACTCGTCTTAATACCTCTTTGTTAGTAACCCTATTTACCCATCTAATCTTCATCATTCTCCTGTAACACCACATTTCAAACACTTCAATTCTCCACTTTTCTGCTACACCAATTGTCTAAGTTTTACTTTCATAGAGTGCCACGCTCCAGACAAAGGCCTTCAAAATGACTTCCTAATACCTAAATCTATATTCAATGTCAACAGATTCTGTAGAAATTCTTTCCTTGTCTGAGCTACATAAGAATCCTAATCGTGTCTGGTATAATGTCTTGTTTAGCAAACATAGTCACTCAAAAGGTCTAAGCATTTTTTGTATATAACCCAAAATAACAAACAGTTTTTCTAAAACCCTACTCATTGGTCAATAACAAGCAGAGTCGCCAAAGTGTTTCGTTGGTAGTTAACTCATGTCTAGTTAATCAATTCCTTTCATATCGTTATCCAATTGCAGTAGTAAGGACTGGTGAACAACGTCAGTTCAACACACTGCTTTACACACAAATGTAGTTAGGCCCTTTGACATAATTTGGATAAATTTCATGGGCCGGTCCATAGGGATCAGTCCAAAGGGACCGGACTAAAGGGACCCTTCCACAGGGACCCATCAACAGGGACTTGTCAGCAAGGACCCATCAACAATGACCAGTCAACAATGACCTGTCATCAATGACCTGTCAACAATGACCTGTCAATAGGGAGCCGTCAACAATGACCCGTCCACAGGGACTCATCAACAAGGACCCGTCAGCAATGACTCGTCAACAGGGACCCGTCGAAAAGCACCTGTCAAAAAGGATCCATCAAAAATGACCCCCTGCCAAAAAGGGCCCGTCCAAAAGGGGCTAGTCAACAGAGACCAGTCCAAAGGGACAAATCAACAGAGATCAATCAACAGGGATCAATCAAAAGGGTCTATCACCTCAAGGCCTGACATATCCCTCTTTGATTATTGGTTTGCCAATCGACAAGCGTCACTTAAAATACTTTTTGATCACCACTCGTGGGTTGGGTTAGGTTAGGTTACACTACAGCCGCCATCTTTTAAAAAGCCTGCCCTCTTACAAAAGCTATGAGTGGGCATGCGTAAAAAATAAAAAACAAAAACAAGCATGTTAATTCATAGTGGCTATCTACCAAACACATATCTCTTGTGTGGAACAACGTTTTATTCCATATCGGCATTCAAACTCTCACATGTTACAATTGAAAAGAGAGATTCTCTAAAAAATTACAATTTCACCCCCTAGTAGGGGTAGGTTTTATTTTGGGGTGGAAATATGTTGTTCATTGGAAAGGGGGTATCAGCCCGAGTTCAATGACACCTCATTCGTCAAAATCCGACCACGGGTTCGAACTCACATTTTCTCACGTATGAAGCAAAACAGGATGTGACTTGTTTCACAAGGAGGACGGTAATAAGGTCATTTCACACGTGTTCACATGTATTTCGTCACTTTCCTTTCATATCGTTATTCCATTATAGTAGTGGTGAACAACGTCAATTCAACACACACAAATGTAGTTAGGCCCTTTGACATAATTTAAATAAATTCATGGGTTAGTCCGTAGGAACCAGGCCAAAGGGACCCGTCCAAAGGGATCAGTCCAAAGGGACAAGGACTCGTCCACAAGGACTCGTCCACAATGACCTGTCCACACAGACTTGTCCACAAGGACTCGTCCACAAGGACCTGTCAACAATAACCCATCAACACGGGCCCGACAGCAGGGGGCTCGTCAACAATAACAGGGGCTCTCATCTCAAGGCCTAACATGCCCCTCTTTGATTATTGGTTTGCAGAACAACGTTACATTCCATATCGGCATTCAAACTCTCACATGTTGCAATTGGAAAGACAGATTCTCTAAAAAATTCAATTTCACCCCTTAGTAGGGTAGGTTTTATCTTCGGGGTTGAAATATGTTGTTCATAGGAAAGGGGGTATCAGCCCGAGTTCAATGACACCTCATTCATCAAAATCCGACCATAAGTTCGAGAGATATCGCACCGCCGCCATCCTGTGAGGTGGGGAGGTGGAGGTGGCATTAGAACCCCTACAAAACCACTACTGACGTGCTTGCGTCAGCTCTGTAGGCGACTCGCTGCTTATGCAGCCGGGTCGCTGCGGGAAGTACAATGAGACTTAAGCCAGCAACTATTTGGCTGCTATTGTCACGGTCACTCGTGACGGGAATCAGGAAGGGCGTTAGGATGTAAAAAGGCGTGTAATCAGTAAGACAAGTGTAGTGTACTGACCAAGTGTTTATTGGTCATTGAGTATGAAATTGTAAGTCCCTTCTAGGGGAATGTAGTAAATGTTATAAGTTTAAGTGTACAAGTTTGTGGATGGATGTTACAAAATATAGGATCTCTGAACACTTGCTGACTCACCTGATGATAGCAGCAGCTGACAGGGCCTCCGGCTACACACACTGTATGACAGATCATAGAGAGCCTGTCCTCATTAAGGCCTTCCTTCTTATAGGTTTTGCTGTTGTACTGTCAGCATTCCATTGGCATAGCTGCCCCAGTTAGTTATAGTGTAGATGTTTATGAGTGTGATGCAAGTGTTTGGCAAGCCTTCCAAGCTGGTCGGCCGCCCTTGCTGTGTAAAAGATACTGTTCTGGACTTATGATGTTTGCCAGTTAGGGGTGGTTTTAATAGATGATGGAGGGTGGCTTTCAGGGGGTGCAACCCCCTGGGGGCCTGTACATGTCTCCTCCTATGATTAGTTCGCGTCCCCGCGAACGGGAACGGAACGTGGAGTTGGGGTGATGATGTAGAAGGTCGTAGTGGCATCTTCCTTGTATCTCTTATTCGTTTCTTCTGTTTCGTGTAGATGTAGCGATGTCGTGTAGATCTGAGGTCAGCTCGTGTTCAGAGGGGTGGGTTTTGGGATATATGCATATACATGTGATAATTTAAATTTAAAACAGTTCATTAAAAAAAATCGCCATTTGCAATATGAAAAAGTTCCAAAAAAAAACATGGTTTTGACATTGTATAATATACTGGTGTTATGCAGGGAGGAAAAAACCCAGTGCTGGACGGGTGGTTTTGTCGTCCGGCGCTATATTGGGAAAAAAATTGCTCCCTGCAATGTGAAAAATGGAAGAAATAGAAAAACAAGATGTTCAGTAAAGAACATATAGCCTACTTTCTCCTAAATGCATGGGTATTGTTATAACTCTTTGTCCTTTTCAAGGAGTATGATTGAATGTTGGTTGTAGGAGCTTGTTGAAATACAACGTGCTATAGGGATATTAAACATGAATATGAAGTGCCCTTTGCTAGTGCTACCTCTGTACCAAATTTCGTTCAATTCGGTTTCACCGTGTTTGAATTGATAGGGGGAATCGATTTGCACACATACTTGGCCACCATCTGCAAACTATTGGGCTGATGTTCTTGCAGTTTGGTCAGAATATGTTTCCCACATAAAGATATGGTGTTGCAAAATTAGGTAGAGACTAGATTATTAGGTTGGTCGTAATTACATTTTAGCTTTTAATATTTGGGTGGCCGCGATTACGTTTCCATCAAGATAGCGGTGATATAAAACATGACACTGAGGTGCCCTTTGCTAGTGCTACCTCTGTACCAAATTTCGTTCATTAGGTTCCACCGTGTTCGAAATTATAGGGGGAATCAATTTTGACATAAAGATGGCCGCCATCCGTAAACTATTTGGCTAATGACCTACTAGATTGGTCAAAGGATGCTCCATCCATAAAGGTACGTTGTTGCAAAGTTTGGTAGAGTTCGGATGGTTATGTTAGTCGTAATTTGATTTAAGCTTTAAACATTCGTGTGGCCGCCATTACGTTTCTGTCAATATGGTGGCGATATTAATCATGACACTGAGATGCTCTTTGCTAGTGCTATCTCTGTACCTAATTTCGTTCCATTCGGTTTCAGCGTGTTTGAATTAATAGGGGGAATCAATTCTGTCACAAAGATGGCCGCCATCCGCAAACTATTAGGCGAATGACCTATTATATTGGTCAAAGGATGCTCCCTCCATACAGGTATGTAGTTGCAAAATTTGGTAGAGATCGGATGATTAGGTTAATCGTAATTTGATTTAAGCTTTGAACATTCGTGTGGCCGCCATTACGTTTCAGTCAAGATGGCGGCGATATAAAACATGACACTGAGGTGCCCTTTGCTAGTGCTACCTCTGTACCAAATGTCGTTCCATTCGGTTCCACCGTGTTCGAATTAATAGGGGGAATCAATTTTGACATAAAGATGGCCGCCATCCGCAAACTATCAGGTGAATGACCTATTAGATTGGTCAAAGGATGCTCCCTCGATAAAGGTATGTAGTTGCAAAATTTGGTAGAGATCGGATGATTAGGTTAATCGTAATTTGATTTAAGCTTTGAACATTTGTGTGGCCGCCATTGCGTTTCCGTCAAGATGGCGGCGATATAAAACATGACACTGAGGTGCCTTTTGTTAGTACTACCTCTGTACCAAATTTCGTTCCATTCGGTTGCACCGTGTTCGAATTAATAGGGGGAATCGATTTTCACACAAAGATGGCCGCCATCCGCAAACTATTACGCTGATGACCTATTGGTTTGGTCAAAGGATGCTCCCCCGATAAAGGTATGTTGCTGCAAAATTTGGTAGAGATCGGATGTTTAGGTTGGTCGTAATTTGATTTAAGCTTTGAACATTTGTGTGGCCGCCATTACGTTTCCGTCAAGATGGCGGTGATATAAAACATGACACGGAGGTACCTTTTGTTAGTACTACCACTGTACCAAATTTCGTTCCATTCGGTTGCACCGTGTTCGAATTAATAGGGGGAATCGATTTTCACACAAAGATGGCCGCCATCCGCAAACTATTACATTGATGACCTATTGGTTTGGTCAAAGGATGCTCCCCCCATAAAGGTATGTCGTTGCAAAATTTGGTAGAGATCGGATGATTAGATTAGTCGTAATTTGATTTATGCTTTGAACATTTGTGTGGCCGCCATTACGTTTCCGTCAAGATGGCGGCGATATAAAACATGACACTGAGGTGTCCTTTGCTAGTGCTACCTTTGTACCAAATTTCGTTTAATTCGCATTCACCGTGTTCGAATTGATAGGGGGGACAGACATTCAGAGTACACACACTCACACACACACAGACACACAGACACACACACACACAGACTCACACACACACATACACACACACAGACAGACACACTTTTTTCGCCCTGTGTTGATCTCATAAGTCTACTTTCATTTTTTGCAAAAATCGAAAGTAGGCTAAAAATAGGTGACCCAAGGTATAAGTTAAAGGGATACGTAAATAGTACATTATGCAACGAGCCTATAATGGCTATAATTAAGACACGAGTTTTTTTTTATAAAACGAGCGTATGCGAGTTTTATAATTTCCATACGAGTGTCTTAATTACCATTATAGGCGAGTTGCATACGACTGTTTATGTTCGACTATAATTATTATAACTATTTTATGTTCGAAGATAAATATTCATAAATATCTGTCGAGATTTCGCCAGTTTTATGTACTAAACAGAGCGCATGAGACGCAGGGAATGCCTTGTATTTGACCATGGCCACCTCGATTACTCTACTATTACACTAGGCAAGGCAGTGTGATTTACATTAGAAGGCCGTGGTACTCAGCGCATCTAATTATCTAATTGGTCAAACGACTGTTTCTTGAGCTCTGATTGGTGGGAGAAACTGTATCATAATGAAAAATAATGTTATAATGAGTCTCATTATGATACAGTTTTCAGATACATAATAGTCAGGGTCGAACATAAAGATAATTTATTGTGCTGGGGTAAAACGGACACCTTCACAAATTCTGACGTTAGAAGGAAGAAAATGAAAGAAACAAAAGCATAATCATTGTGTACATGTATGTGACAAAAATATGTGTATTCACAATGTGTGGCATCATAATTTTGTGTGTAGTGCCTTTGAACAATATTACCGTATTTTGTATTACATTATATTACATTATATACTTATATCTATCTATCTTAATTATTAATTGTGCTATACCTAGACGGCCGTGTCTATTGTAACTTGCGTGCACGCTACCCTTTGTATTTGTGTGCCGTCCCACGGCTAATCCTGTCCGTCCGTTTCCCGGTGTAGTTTAGTGGTCGTGCCGCTGATATATACCCCTAACTTGTGAATCATTCTCTGTGGGCGAATGCCTTCACACTTGACAGTGAGAGTCGCCACCACAGATCGGTTGCGCCCTCATTGCCGTATGTTGCGTCGCATCTTTGACGCTTTTATGTTCTTTGTTTATGTTGATCTGTCAGCAAGCCTGATACCCCACAGGTATCAACCCTGCTGTTCAGATTTCTGGAGTGTAGCTGTAAAAAAATGGAGGTGCATGTGTTGGGTTGTGTGAGGATGAATACAAATTACAAATACAAATTAGTGCGTGAAGGTGGTACACAATAATATCATGGCACAAATAACATGCTGCTGCTGTATGGCAGTGAAATCATTGTCACCAGTGTCATATGCCTGTTGACGACCACTGAAAAATGGAGATGTTAAAAAAACATATGAATATTACATATTCTTTATATCGGCTCCTGTGTCAGTGTGTCCACTGGCTGAAGCTCTTTTTCCCCTGAAAAAAAAAATAGCATGATTAGTGTTAACCTGTGGCCATTATTAATGTCATGTTCTCCTTACATGTGATTGTTTTACTTGATGTATGATCGGGCTTACCCTACACGGTGCCGTAATGTTTTTTCTTACTCTCAAAGTGTTTATATTAGTCTGAGTTAACCTAGTTAATCTAACCTAATGTATAATCGGGCTTACCCTGATGACGGGTTTGCTGGTCATCAGGTGCCGAAATATTCTACCTTACCTCACTTATCTTAATGTGTTATC